>JAQQAF010000006.1:7500-4807500 GCA_029747655.1 Ensete ventricosum | reverse complement strand
CACTGTACTCTTTTCAGGTATTACT
Organism: Ensete ventricosum; assembly: GCA_029747655.1. Taxonomy (NCBI): domain Eukaryota; kingdom Viridiplantae; phylum Streptophyta; class Magnoliopsida; order Zingiberales; family Musaceae; genus Ensete; species Ensete ventricosum. The sequence continues at coordinate 4,807,475 of JAQQAF010000006.1, read as the reverse complement.
AGGATAATAAAATCAATCATATATGAAGTAACATAGCAACAGAAATAGTAACATACATGCAATTTTTCAGCCTCTTCCCTATCCATAGCAAGTTGTTTTTGCAACTCTTGTATTTTGGTTGAGTAATCAGTTTTTTCGCCCTATAAAAAAGACAAGAATACAAAGGAAATAAACATTCACAGAGAATTGGACAATTTCAGATTTACCTTTCCTAAAGATAACCATCCCATTTAAAGATCAAATAGAATAATGAGGACATTTAGTATGAGGAACATATAAGGAAAATGCAACCTTAGTTTGTAGGCATGCTAAATGGATTACTCAGCTAATACTAGTATACTTACTTTCGATGATCTTTTGAATCTTTTGATAAGTGCATCCAACTCTCTTGTCTGCATAAATTGCTTAATTTGTTAAAAAAAAATCTGATACTGAAAAAGATAATGTTGTTTGGGAAAAATACCTTGTGTTCCCTCAATCGCAAAGCTGCTTGCCACTCACTAGATGCTAGTCTTTCTTCATAGCTCTGAAACAGACTATCTGTATAGTGTGCTAGATGGTAGTATGCCTGACATTGTTTAGATATATATTTTTCATCTGTATCCTTGCTTAACTCTGTTAGTTCCACCGAATGTTTCAGGTACTGCTCTAAAATAATTCTAGAACTGCATGATAGTCAATGTCATAATAACTCTGGGGCTAAAGAGTAGACAATGATTACTTAAAGTACATAAAACTGTATATTACTTGCTAGACCGAGTTTCAGCCAGCCACTTCCCAACCAATCGATACACATTGGACATTTCTTCTCCCATTGAGAGGTTTTGTATAACATATCTTGCGAGATTGATAGCCATATCATGCTGACCTTGAGCTTTTAAAAGTTTTGCTTCTTCAAGCTATCATAGTAGTATTAAAAAGGTAACTTCAACATATAATTTAGAAAACATTCAAATGCAGACATATAAAATAGAGTTAAACCATCAATATTACAAGACAAATGAAGGTCAGATCAAAGACCAAATTATCAGGTACTGTGCCATCATTATAAAATCAGTATGGCATAAATCATATCAACCTTCGAACCCTGCTAACAATGGTATAATCACCCAGAAGACCATGGCCTAGTGATTTAAAAAGCGCTAGGCACCAAGGTCTCAAAACGCCCGAGGCACTAGGCACGCGCCCAAGCGAAGCAAGGTGCACTAAAATATAAAAATATAAAAAAATATATGTTTATATTTTAAAATATAAAAAATATATTTTAATATTTTAAAATATTCTCTACTGTTAATAGCAGTAGAGAAGAGTAGAGTGTGAGTAGGAGACCGAGGTGAGAAGCTGAGTCAAGATGAGAACTGAGTCGCGGACAGGAGGCTGCTGTCTGAGAGCGACGAGTGGTAGCAACGAGCAATGGCATCGGGCTACAGCGAAGAGAGGCAGCGACAGCGGAGAGCAACAGCAACGGCAGTGGAGAGAGTGACAACAATAGTAGCAGCGACAGCAGAGAGAGGCAACGACAACAGAGAGAGGCAGCGGAATCGGGCGCAGGGTTAGGAGAAGTTGCAAGGAGGGTGAGGCTGATGTCCATGCGTTAGTTGGTTCAATTGAACCAACTAATGCAGCACTCATTGCCTCTCTCCGTTACTGCTGTCGCGGTCGGTCGCCTGGTTTAAACCAGGCGCTCGCCCAAAGCACCCGGCGCCTGGCTTCGGGCGGCACCTCTTTGAAGCGTGTCGCCTGGCCATTAAACGAGGGGCTCAGGCCTTGCCTCACCTCGCCCGAGTGCCTTTTTAAATCAATGCCATGGCCACCAACATAAAATGGTTATCCTATGCGGAAGTTTATTAAACATTGACTTAGCTATACCCTTCAGAAATCCACTCTAAAAACTCTGGATGTTTACCCTAGTTGATCAACCTGAGGACTAATGGATCAGGAAATCAATCACAGAGACCTCATTTACACACTTAGCATTAGAACATGCCAAAGAGAACCATCATAGGCAGTACAAATTATACTATAATCAGCAAAAAAGTGCACTACTTGTTCCAGTTGCTATCAAAATGGTCAAAACCTCAGGAAAAAATAGAGAAGCACACAGGTATCTAGGAAAAAAGACATCATTAAAGAAGCTTAAGTCATTGGGCGTGTTAGCAGAGACAATCTCAGTTCAATCAGGTTGAGATTAAATCAAATGGGACAAATAAAAAAGAGCAAATCATGCAATGTGCACCTTACTAAAGAAACCTCAGGGGAAAAAGAGGACAGAAAGTGAAAAAAGTAACAGTTCAAATATAAAGCATGAGTTGGATATAAGTCACTGCAAGATCAGAAGTGTAAAAATCAATGGTCAACGTTACATATAAAAATCATAAGGAACCACAATGAACAACCATAATGAACAAAGTAAACACTCAAATGTCCACAAGACCTATGACACAACGAGAATGTAAAATGGTGACATGCAGATATGTATCACTATAGAAATGATGTTCTTAGGCGAACTATATTGAACACCGAGTGAGAATATGAATTAGATAAAATTGACGGTGCATAAATAACAAGATAACACGAGAGAGGACAATTGAAAAAATACAGCAAAATGGTCTTCGGTGAAAAGAATTGGCAGTTGCATTCAAAATATTATGATGCACTACAAACCATGATTTTTAATTTTGATGTGTACCGCCCGATATGGGTGGTACATACTGGTCCGAGAGCCTCTCGACAGCGGACCGCCTGCTACTAACCGGTACCAAATTTTTGGCTCCAACTCGAGTGATACGGGGCTGTATTAGGTGGTAATGGTCAAAATTTCAATCGTTACCGACCTGTACCGGACGATAATGATCGATTTTGACTGTTACCGACCTTATAGCTATTTTAGCTAAAATAGCTGAAAACATTAATACAATATGTATTAGTGTTTTCAGCTATTTTAGATGTACCGCTCTGTATGCCCTGGCATACTATCTGTATGCTACGATATGTATTGTACCAAACAAGGCTTGGTACACTGGTATGGACCAACATTGTGAACCTTGCTACAAACTACAGTTTTTTTTAAAGAAAACTGTGTGTACCCTTCCATGGAAATAAATTTGTGATATTGGCTTTTGTTTCATCTGACAACAGAGTTGCTTGAGCTCATGCAAAGAAGCAGCAGCTAGGGAGAACCTAGAACCCTGAAAACAAAAATTGAATGTTACATAATACAACACCAGTGTTTAAATGGCCAAGAAGTTGGATGTAAATCAGATGGTAACCTTACGAAAAGTGGAAGCAGATTCCAGCAAATGTTCTATTGCGCATTCTGTGCAATCTAAAATTTGAAGCAGAACACGCCTAAAAGCAATGAAAGGTTCGAACAAATTTAGATGTAGTTGTGTATGCCTGAGGATAACACTCCATTCAGCATTAAGCCAGCCCAGCTACATCAGAGAATCCAACCATCAGTTTCTAAGCCAGAGTCAAAACACAAAGTACTGCTGTAGCATAAAGCGAGCAAAACCACTTTGATGAAACAACAGTTAAATTGGCCACTCTATAGAAAATCAGTTTCAATAGTCTCTTTTATGTGTAACTGAAATAAACATATTTTTGAAGAGAAGTGTACATTGTATAGTAGATCTTCATTAACATCAAAGCTATATCTTAGTTAATAAAAAAAATCAGCCTAAAAAAAAAGTTGTAAATAATCAAATATTTTATTGATGTCAATCAATTGCCATGAACTCAAGTTCTGCTGATATAGCGTTGAATCAGAGAACAAAAACCTGGTCTTTTGCAGGAGTCATAGGTGCACATGCAATATTGGTGAACTTTGGGTAAGATGTTGATACTTGATGGGATGACATCCAACGAATATCCCAGGCCACACCAAGATGGTCCAATATCTGCCATTGAAGACAACTGTTCAATTTTGATGGTTGTATCAATGTGAGAAAAAAATATAATGTAATAATCTAGGACCTGAAGTTTCACTATTGTTGAATGGATATATTCAGTACTTTCCCTGCTTGCACTTGCGATAGACAGCACAAGCTCCTAAGACAAATTAAGAGTTTGTTTAGCATCTTGAAGAATTCACAGAACACTGGCAGATAAAAATGACAAATTTAGCTTTAGTACCTTCTTCGAATCTATAAGTTTTCCATGAAACTCACTGGCATTGCCCTCATACAAGGCTCTCAAGCAACTATTGAACGAATAATAAAATCTAGTATTAGGTATTGAAGAGAACAAATATGCTGACATTCATCGAAGTGCTAACCAATTATATTTAAAACAAAGGTTTAAAAATACCAATTCTAATAATTTGCTGGATTAGTATGATCTTGGTATACTGACTCATAGCGCATAGTTTTATTGAATAAAATAATAAAAATATCAACAAATATACATCTACACATTTCAATACCGATCCTTCGTCGGACTGTTTTATTATATACAGTAAGATCAGTATTTAAAACATGCTTGGAACAAACAAAGACAAAAGACATTACAGAAAACCATGAAAAATGACCTTAAGACCCTATAAATGACTTTTTAGTCATAATGTCCAATGTAATAATCTACAAGAAGAGTATTGGCGCCACAATAAGGTGTTCTTATGCAACTTGGTTATTTGAGTGACTAAGATTTGTTACAGACACATTCTTTATGATCAACATATAAGCATTGCTAACTAATAACTTGGGTTACCACATGCAAGTGCAAGCTAACATTCAGTTGAGTAAAAAAATCAATATAATAAAAAAAATTTCACTAACAAAGACTTGAATATCATCCATGCTGCAAGCATTGCTGTTTAAAATGTGTTTTGTTTATCTTAATCTTGTGATTGGATTTGCAAAGGATTTTAGTAAATTTTGCTTCAGAATGCTCAGTTTCAGATATCATCTAATCATGCCTAGTCACATCAAGAAGGAAAGAAAATATCAAAATCCTAAAATTAAGGTAAATTTTGTTGCGTTTGAAGAAAACATAACTTATGTGGTTAAGCATATTAAGACTTAAAAAGGTTAGCACCTATGCAAGTTCTCATTGAATTGACCGTGACTTGCAAATTGTGTAGAATATGGAGTACTTGCATCTCCGCTGACTAATGAGAAGTCCCAATTTCCAGACCTCCAAGCGGCTTCGTACTGCAGAGCTCAAAAGAAGTTTCATTAGAAAAAAATTAAAATAAAACAACATAAAAAACAAGGCCATGAGCTGACAATTGATGAAACAGTCAATAAAGCAAGAAAGATTAGATACTGATTCTGTAGTCGTGCCAACCTGCATATCAGCAAATTCAGTATCATGTTGCAGACAGCCATTGGAAATAGTCAATCCTTGGCAATATACGTCCAGTACATGAGTGCAACCAGTTTTCTGCAACGATCTCATCAAACCTTTGTATGATTTCCAACAACTTCCTTCAGTGGCTTGAGAAGAACTGTCATCTACAGAATGCTTTCCTGGGCCAATCGAAGCTGATCTTACAAGCAAGTCATAATACTCCAGAGCTTTACTCCAGTTTCCCTCATGCTCGAATGTAATTATCTGTGATGTCAGCTGCAGCAAACGGGAGTCAGAGCAGCATTGGAGAAGAAGAAAGCATGAGATGCCACTTATCAAACATTTTCTTCCTTGACAGCTGTCAATGAAGTTACAACTTACAGTTTGACTAAGAATAGTACATTGTCACAAGGTTATAGTATTTGTTTGGATAAGAAACAAACAACTATTTGGCCAAAGCAAAACCAAGATGCGCCATGTGATAATAAACTAAATGTGAATAAACCATAGTTACTTATCTTAGAAAACACTTTTAAAGAATTAGAAAACAATTACTATGAGTTGCTTGTGTTGACACTTCTAAAGAAATACACACTCCCACAAGCTGAAACAAGGAGTAATCTGGAGCCTCAACACTAGAACAAGATAAAAGATAATTGAACTGACGTGAGCATTTTCAAGAAATTTACTTGGTTTGATGACACGATTCCGAGCGAATGCAATGTCACATGACTGCCGTAAATCTGATTCCAAATATTCAAACTGATGAGTCCTAAAATTTAGATCCATGATCTCATCTGTCTTATTAATAAGAAACATAGCACCGCTTCATCTTAATAGATCCAACAGATAGAGCTCAAGACCTTAAATAGTAGTTGAATGCAAAAAAAAAGAGGAAAGTTGGTTTCAATAACTTTCTGAATCTTCTTCCAGATATAGACTTCAACAAGTGTTTTTTGTTTAACAATATATATGTGTATACATGCATATATACACATATACATACACAGCTGCTACCCTTAATCCTGAAAAGCTTGCTGCTTCCTTGAATTTCCTTGAGAATGAAAATATATCAGCACTAGCTTCAGCCTATGACTAGCCCACGCCTATAGTAAACATCACAACATTTGACCTTATTTAACAACAGGGCTCCAAGTTTCATGGTATCATCTGGAGAAAGATTTTGAACACCAATGTGCAAGAAATGTACGATACTGATGCATCACAGAAATTTTGATTCAGACTTACCAATTCATCTTCACCAATGACAAGTGTTCCATAATCACTGATGTAGGGGGGAGAGAGTGAGAGGACGGAAGGGGAGAGAGAGAGACAGATAGACATAAAGAGATATCTTACTAACAGTGCATATCAAGATGGATAAAGCATCATACATGAAACATACATGACTCACTTTAGCATGAATACTGACCTGATTTGATTGGATGATTCCATATATACTATCAGGCTCATTAATCTGTGTGTATGCAGCCATAAGTAGGTCGATATGTGGAGGCAACTGCAACCGCATGCAAAAAAAAAAAATTCACCATGACATAAATTTCAATAGGGATAAAAGTAACATCCTATGAAATTAAGAACTTCTACAGTAAAAACTAACCAATTCTAGTTGTGAGAAATCAGGACATCCTAATTGAAGACCATTAAAGTGTTCTTCACACCAATGTTCGACATACATAATTGCCGTGAAGTATGATCCACAATGCTGCAAAGAAAAAGGGAAGCAAGGTAGATAAAGCAGAATACCAGATAATTTGAAAAAGCAAAAGCAAATTTTACAAAACAACAGACATAAATAAAGCCTGTGGAAATTGTGGCTTGTTATTATTGCAACTCTGATAAGTCTATCTATATAATCACCAAAAATTAAGCATCATCAGCCAATATCGGATAGCACTAACAGGGTTTGAAGTAGCAACATTATAGATGGGTGACATGGGTCTATACACAGACATATACATGTAAATGCATGCATGTCTACGCTGATAAATATGTATATGCATATGACCTAACCAATCATAAGTTGTCCTCCCCTATCCTCAATTTGAGCTTACTCTAATGTCATGAATATGTATAAATCTGTACAAACTTCACTAACTAACCAAAATTTTGGGCTTTTGCTTTTAAATCTTCCTCTTCTTGTTCAAGTCTTATACATGAATAACAGGAGTAGAAAGAGATACTTACAATTGCTGCCTTAGCAACCATAAGATAGTCGATTGAAAGCCAGTACACCTACACAATTTACTTGTTAGCATGGATAATATAAGATGAGAAAAAAATTGGTATCATGAAAAGTATAGGATGAGAAAAAATGACATACAAATTGATAATAAGCTAGGTTGACATAATATGAACACAAACATTTGTGCAATGGATTTAACTATTGATTCATAGTGTACTGAAGATTATTATTATGCCAGTGTGGCACAGAGGTAAGCTTGTGTAATGACTAGTTGGCTTGTGCTGCATGATTAACTGACATTAGTTTGGATGAAAGTCTAGAATTTAACACTTGAAATGTCACATGCAAACAATGCTTGATATTGATACTACAGCGCACATGATAAGTTGACTTAGGAATTTCCCTCTTCTTCACCCACTTTCTCTTGCTTCTTCTTCCCTCGCTGCAGCCAGCCGCAGCTAGGCTAATAATGCCTGGTAGTGGGCGACAACAGTCGAAATTGACTGTTACCAACCTGTACTGAGAAGTAACGATCAAAATTTTGAACATTACCGCCCGATACAATCCTGTTTCGCCCGATAACGGGTGGTCCGCGAACCGGTCTGCTGGTCGACCACTACATACCGCCTATACCAGGCGATACGATTTGAAATTACATACCTTGCTTATCTCTTAGTTCATAAATTTAAAATCCTTTCAAATACTTAAGTTTTCCCAAGAACAACAATTAGATATTTCACTAAACAATTTTCTTATCCATCAAGAAAATGTCAGCCACTCAATGAACACCCTGACACAGCATTAAAATCAATTACATAAGTGTTGTAGCTTTACAACACTAATCAATTTAGTACTGAACTACCTTGAGGAAAATAATGAATAAAAAACTTGTAGGCCTTTAATTTCAAAAGCATCGTTTACTTTGTTACATGCTCATGTAAGTAACAGAACGTTTGGTTCTCATACTTTTCGTTTGTAAAACTCAAGAAACTAAAATTGGAAGTCATAGATGAGGCATAGTCCACATTAAACCTTTAACCATAGTTCAAGAGCAAATTCTAAAATCAATATGATCCTTCCAAATGCTTGAAGATCTTGGTAAGATCTCGAGAGTGGCGACTTCCAAATTCCTGAAGTCAAATTCTCAAAAACACCCCATCGCTTGATGCACTAGGGCTCGCAACTCGCAAGCATCTCCTTTATGTTGTTTGTCGCTCAACTGCCCCGTTGCCCTTGATCTTTAGTGCATCCCTCCTCCCCCCTCCTTTTCTTCTTCCTTTTTCCCCACCCTCTCATTCTATCCCAGCAAAGTGTGTCAATACTTTGACCGACACAAGTCCAATATCCAAAGTTGAAAACCTTAAAAGTTACGTGTTATATTGATCTAAAATTTCTTCTATTACCTTCTACCGAAAGCATATTATTTCAACAAGACAATGAATTTAAAGAGTTGAAGTATAATGTCTATTTTAAACTAAAAAATATATTTAATAAATGATATTCCAACCATACATATGAAAGAAATATTTAATAAATGATATTCAAATGCAACTAAGTCTTCGATATATGGAAAAAGGAGTCAACAAGTTTTTTAAAGGCAAATAACAAATGCACAAAGCTTTTTTTCTAAAAATGTATCACCTTTTTCCATGAAGACATTGACAAAGAAACATTTGGAGAATGATATTTTGATGTTTCTGATGTACCACGGGTTTTTCCACCACTTGAGGGTCTGCCATGCTGTAAAATCATAAGAATCTTTAGTTGGTTTATCTTCTTATCTTAATTATATTCAGAAAGATAGGGGTATCTATTAGCAAGGTTTTCCTTACCGAGCGGTAAGACCCGTACCGCCCGGTACATACCGATCCGGCAGCTGACCGGTACGCGGACCGGCCGCTACCCGGCGGTAGCACTAAGATCGGCCGTCGACGGTCGATTTCCGTCATCGATGGTCGATTTCCGCCAGCTGCGATCGATTTAAGGAGAAATCGACCGTCAGCGGTCGATTGAGGAAGAAAAAGGAAAGAAGAAGAAGAGGAAAAGAAGAAGAAGAAAAAAAAGAAGTACCTCGCGCCGCCCGCGAGACGTCGCCGCCCGCAATGCCCTAGCGCCGTCGCCGCCCGCGGGTTTCGCCTGCGGGTTCTTTTCTCCCCATGCGGGAGAGAATTCGAGGCAACGTTGCCGGGGTCGCCCGCAAGTCGTCGCCGCCCACGCTGCCCTAGCGCCGTCGCCGCCCACGGGTTTCGCCCGCGGGTTCTTTTCTCCCCGCGCGGGGAGATGGAACGTCTCCCCACGCGGGAGAGAATTCGAGGGGCGATGTCGCCCCTTTTTATTTTTCTAATATATTTTAATATTATATAATATAATATTTATATTATAAAATATTATAATATATTTAATATACCGGGCAATACGCACTGTGCGTACCGCCCGGTACCGATAAAATATCGGCACACCGATACAGACCGGTATGTCAATCCTTGTCTATTAGTTTAGTTGCCTTTAAGATATTCTGGTTCATACAATTGCTTATAATTTCTTAGAGTTCAGGCAGGAAGAATCTGAGCATCCCAAAAACACATTGTACCATTAACAGCTAAAGAACCATTTAAGCAAGTAAATGTCAGTGTAAATTACAAAGAAAATCAATCTGTCAGTTTTTCCTTTTAATTTATCCAAAGATTGTAGCATCAGCCAAGAATGTGTACAAAAACATATAGAAAATATTGGCTTTAATGTGCATATTGATGGACTGCATCAGGCAAGCAGTAGGTACTCAAAATGTTCATGTTGTTGGACTACTACAGGCAAGCAACAATTAGATCTATTAATCATGTAGTTGGAATTCCACTTAATACGAACCTGCACCTCCTAATATCATTTAACATGATTTAAAAAATTAAAAATGAACAGTATATACTGGCATCAAGCTATACATCAGATATTGGTTACCCTAGTCACAATGGAGAAACCTTGTCATTGCCAAAGGATACCCCTCTTAAAATGGTCTAATTTGCTTAGCTAAAATTATATAAACCTTATATATAATAAATATTTAGAGAACATCACTTCATTTGCCGTAACAAAGTTCTTATATACCATTGCATCCATACCTTCACTGGAGTTGATAGAGAACCAGCTATTTCACTAACATAAACAGATCGAAGTTTATTTAATGCATCTAGCATAATCTGAATTGACTTAACCAATCTATTGGATTCACAAAAGATGTTCTCCTCAACCTGCAAAACACAAGTATCCGGTGAATACCTGTATCAAGAAACTTTCCCAACAAAAAATATTTCATACCTTTGCTGAGATTATATCACAAAGTAGAACATCTGAATGGACACTCCGTGCTAGGTTCACCAACACATATGGAAACAAAAGCCCGGCAATCTCATCTTTTAGTAACACTAAATTTTGGCACAATCTACAAATTGCAAGTAAAAGATATTTTATTAAAATTTTAAATAACAGTAAAAATTAGATAATGAACTTCATACAACATTAAAAGATTATAACAATGAAGTCAACAAATAGGTACCTTAAAATTACATCATCACAATGATGAATGAAAGAGTGCACCAGTGAGCAAACCCACATTTTGTAAGTTTTATTGTCCGTCCTATATAAAGAAGAATCTTCCAATGAAATCATTTCTGTTGAAAAGACCAAAAGAATGATTTATATGAGGATCTCATTAATCAATCATTGAAATGACACCACATGTAATACGTCGAGATTTAGAACAAAGTATTTGATTAGATAGTAAACTTTGTCATATGGTCTACCCAAGATATGAAATTAAAGTAATTTTTTTAAGAAATAGAGAATATAATTCTTGAAGAAATAGGGACATGAAGTCATCAAGGATATATTACTTGATGGTTTGCATTGCTAAGATCTGAAGAAGCCAAGCGGATGTTGATTGGTAAACTAGCAAATAATTGCTACAAGTGAAACCAGTAGCTTTATAAAAATGATAGCTAAAATAAGAAAGGTCCAATGATTGCCGTTATGCACACGTGTTTCATAAACAACATCAAATTAAGCTATCCATTACTTAAAGCAGAATACAGTATCATTCTCAAACAAAAAGTCCATGAATATCATAAGTCCATGGAAGTATTAAAATATATCATATTGATGTATGATATTATCATGCTACTAGTGATAATATGTTAGAAATTATCAAGGGAAATTATCACGCTACTAGTGAAAAGTGATTTTAGTTTTCAATCAAATAAGGTTCTATAAAATCAAATTTCTGAATAAATAGGAGGCAAGTAAAAGAAAACTCCCAAATTACCATGACAATTTTTTCCCAAATCAAAGAGTACCCCTTCTACAATTTCGAGATTAACACCCTTAGAGTGAACCTGCACAAGAAAAACGAAAGGCATAAGCAAGCATTATAAAGAAGGATTAAGGTTCACTTTAACCCCTGTGGTTTTAACCATGGACCACTTAAGCCCTTATGATTTACTCGTGTCTAAAATAACCACTACATTTTTAAAAACGAACATATAAGCCTCTCCCGACAAGTTTGAGTTAACAGACCTTAAACTCTGCTTACGTAGCATGCTGATTCATAATAAACTATTAGTATAATGATACATGTAATTTAAGTTTTAAAAAAAAGTTTATTTTAGCTCTTGTGTTTTTGGTCATAGACCATTTAAACCCTTATGATTTTGCTTACGTCTAAAATAGCCCATATATCTTTAAAAACGTAGTATATAAGCCCCTCCCATCAAGTATGAGTTGCCAAATATTAGAGTCTACTTACGCGGCATATGTTGACTCACAATAAATCATTAATATAATGACAAGTGTAATTTAAGTTTAAAAAAAAGGTCTATCTTGTTGAAGAAGATGAAGCGACAGATGAAAGCAGAGAGGCAGAGGTAGGAGAGGCCAAAGGCAAAGGTGAGAGAGAACTAGACTACCATATCATAGGCACGATGGGTGAGGGCATAGGAGAGGACAAAGTGGGAGGCGATGGGGGTGAAAATGCCCAGGAGGAAGATGGTCCAAGAGATCATTGCGTGCGTTGGACTGGTCGATGCACATCCACCTGAGGCAAGATCAGAAGCTCCTGAGCTTGTTGCCAGCACGAGAGAAGCTGCGTGTGTACGACGCCCTACTAGGCAACAGCGGCTTGGTGCTACTACTGGTGGTCGTTTCCGCGATGATGCATCCTCTCGTCATTGATAATGGTTTTAATTTTTTTAATTTAAATTATACGTGTTATTATATTAATTATTTATTATAAGTCGGTATGTCATGTAAGTAGACTCTAACGTCTGTTAACTTAGACTTGACAGGAGAGACTAATATGCTATGTTTTTTAAAATGTAAAGATTATTCTAAACACGAGCAAAACTATAAAGGCTTAAGTGGTCTATAATCAAAACCACATAAGCTAAAATGGACCTTTTATAAAAACACTTAAATTACATGTGTCATTATATTAATAATTTATATGAGTCAGCACGTCACATAAACAGACTCTACGTTTGTTAATTGAAAATTGACGGGAGGGGCTTATATGCTACGTTTTTTAAAGTATTAAGAGTTGTTTTAGATACGCTTAAACTATAAAGGCTTAACTGGTCAATGGCTAAAATCATAGGGGCTAGAATGAACCTTAACCCTATAAAGAATACCAATTTGATCAAACAAATATAAGAATACGTATTAAGAATAATAAATTGATATCAAAGAGTTACAAGTAGACCAATAAATTTGGGTTGTTAGAACTAGGATTACCGCAATTAGAGACTTCTCATATGGATCAAGAGATAACAATGCAGCGTAGCCCTTTTCAGTTGAAAGAATACCCTGGTTGCACAGATAAAAATATAAACTTAAGTAAACTGACAATATCTTATAGCATAGTGGAAGAGGAATAATCACCTCATGATGACAACATTTGCTCAAACATAAGTTACAGGAGATTTAATTTGAACTGAAGTATAAAGTAAATGCAATAGAAAAGAAAATAGGATGGTATGACATGCAAGAAGCTTCTTAACTAAAAAATGAAGGCTCATGCCATGTTCATAGCAATTGATAAGTTCCACACAAATTTTTTTCTGTTTTTAGCTCATTGACTATAATTTTAGTTATAACATTTTTTAAAAAAGGTTGCTTAGTGATGTGAAAAATCCATAAGTGAACACTCTAGTGATTAGCTTAATTACAAAACCTCTTTCTGGAATTAATGCCACTGTTACACGATAATTTATCAAAGAACGATAGTTATAACACGATAATATGTTGACTGGATTCTAAGAATTTGCATGATAATGGTTTAACCATTCAATGGGAACAATATGGTCCCAGTACCTCATGTAGCACTTTAACATGTTACATCTTGGTTCACCAAAAAAGAATAAAAACCATATTGTATCAAAATATATTCGCTGGATTGGTACAAACCAACTAGAATCTATTGGTCTGGCCAAGTAACAGTAAAGGAATGTATAGCTCAATCTAAATACATATCAGTTTATATTAATTGTTATTATTTTACTCAAGGATACCAAGCCTTGGCAATTGGTATACCATCAGGTAAAGCAAAATAGGCTCTAAAATTGATGCAAATTACAGCAAAAATTAATTATGAAAACTTCACAAGCTTACCCTCAATGTTTGTGATGTGATGCCCACAGTCACGACAGAATCATCTGCTAGAAATTTCTTCAACAATCTCAAAAGAAAAACCAAAAACTCATCTGAGACCTCCATATCGGAATACGACCTATTTGCCTTCAGGCAAACAAGGTTTGATGATAGAAAAGTATGATTTTGAGTTGACCTATTTGGCAAATGGAAAACAACACGACAAGGATCACCTATTCCAGCCTGCATCCAAAATTAAATGATAAAAGAAAAACTTAACAGAAAATACACTAAAGAAACAGATGACTTAGGAGAACCTTAAACGTGAAAGTTATAAATCATCGCTAACCCGAGAAATGAAATCAGCAAGCAGTCCACTCATAGTGCTTGCCTCATTTGAGCTACACAAGTCAACAAGCACCCAAACAGCACTGACAACATCTGGATGATCATTCCAGCAGGTTCTCTCACATAATTTTTCCATATCATTTGGCTTTTTCTCAATAATTTCACCAGAAATCAACCTTTTATGCAGGTTTCGGAGACTAAAGCAACAAATCACAAAACTTGTAAATTTAGATACAATTTAAACTAGAATAGAAGGACACAGAAACAGTTTGCCAGTAGTGAAAGTCTGCACCTCCATAAAAGGAGGCCCTTTGGAAGGTAATAAGCTCTCTTTGCAAACTAGAAAAACATACAGATTACATAGAGTAAGCCAATATGACAATCAAAAGATCAAACAAGAATAATAAAGGAAAAGATTTGCCTTCAAAAAGTGATCCCTTGCAGAATAGGTCTTGCAGAGGTCATTATGAAACAGCCGTATTTTCTCCAAGCAATCAACCTCAGGGAATGGTTCCAACTCCTACAAGCAATGACATTTACAAGGTGGTTTCCAAATGAGTACATAATAATTTCTCAGGAACCGTATAAAATTAGACATTGATCTGACAAGAACAATAAATACAAAAATCATGTAGAAAATAATAAAATTAATTTACATACTCTGATGTAGCCTAGAAGTAATGGATCAGCATCGACAGTTAGCTCATGAAGTAAAGATATCACAGCTGGTGGAGGAGGAACTGCTTTTTCATTCTGAGATTCAGAAGGTATACAGCAGGCTACCAATTTTGAAACCAAAAACTGCAAAAAAATATGAAAATGTTAAGAAGGCACAATTAAAGTGCTAAGAGGGCATTATTACAAGAGAAATCTAAAGAAAATAACCACCTGAAGCTCTTCACCAAGCACATTGTACACATCTTTAGTTGGTTTACCTTTAAATGCCTTCAGTAACGTGGAAAGGATAACACAACACTGTTCTTGCAGGGGTTGACTTCCAATTAACTGCCCAACAATATTGATAATATAGCTGAAAGAAAAAGCTAAAAATTAATCATCTCCAAAATTCATAGCAGAGTAGCAGACAACAATATAACTCCAGAAATAACAAGCATATAAATCCAAACACAACTAATGAAACCAAGCACACCTTAGTCAAAGCTCAGGCTTATTTGCACTATAATGAGTTTATAATATATATTTTAATTTTTATCATGAAGGTTCACAACTGACCCTAGATTTAACCTTTTCTCCTAAAGAACAATAAGCATGTTGTTTTCCAGGGACAATATGTACCTCTATTCATTTTACATTTTGTGTTTCATACACAAATTTCAGAGCCAACATGTAGATTGGATATGCTAAAAACAAAAGGTAGCATCCTAATAGGTAGGAAATTACAAATAATAACAGAAAATATTTAACTGGTTCAAAACCAACTATTAAACTCCTCGGAATTGTAAAAGTTAACATCAAATTTTCCCATGTAAAAATTGGGTTTGCAAAAATTGTATAGTATATTAAGGCACTAGATATAGATACAGTGTTGAAATACAAGTGAAATTTCATGGACAATGACGTATTCCACAAACATGACATATGAAGTTCCAAGCAGAACCAGTGTACACTTCAAAATGAACTCGAGATGGACCTACTCGAATGAGTTATAACTTACCAAGCAATCAGATATCATAAAATTTTAGTGAGGCAGTTAGAACCAGCATAATACACCATACAGAATATCTTAGTGCTAGGCTTCTCTAAGATATCATAAGATCTGACAAAAATCAACAGAATGAGCCACGGATTATCCACAAATTGTATAAAATCAAGTCTTCCAAGAACCATATCTTAATACTAATGTTGGTTGTTGATCCAACATCAACTGATATTGGCAGTAAACCAAGATTTTAAACCTTGCCTTACATATCATTGTCATGATGTTGTATTAGCATTCATGTCTCACGACTGGAAGTAAGCACAAAAGGACCATGCATTGAGTTGAAAACAATGTGCGAAACCCAGGACATCCCCAAATCCAAGGAAGTCCATAGGATTGACCAACGAAATATGACTTGTATAAAATGTTGCACATAACAAGGAGTAAAACATACATAAAACATGTCATCACATTAACAAATGCAACAAGATGCAACATGTAGCTATATCGGAAAGATTTTTCTACAGATTTTTCAATCCTATCTTCCTCAATCTGGACAATAACATTAAAAACCAAAAAGTACATGAACAAATTTAAATAAATTAACAAACATATTACAGAGAAATTGATTCAACATTGGTACAAAAAAAATCCAAAAATTAACCAAAGAAAAACACTGAAATATTAAAAATATCATGATGCCAATAAAATTTTCTCTACTATATTCACAATCAACATGCAAACATTATTAGGCACTGAAATTTTCTCTCTATTAGAACATTAAATAACAGAAGGATAAATGTCCAATGCAAGAGGCACTTAGATGTTGAAGGTTGAAAATTAAAATACTTACTAGGAACTGCTAGGATTAGTAACCCTAGGGCCTATGATATGAGTAAGGGCCTCAACTGCAGTTAATCGATGACAAATATGCCGAGAATGAACAGCAGCACTTATCTTGTAATGCATCTCCAATAAAAACTGCATAAAAGAAAAACCAATTATATCGTACTTCAGAATTAACACAAAAGCATATCTCCAAATAAACTTACCATGAAAATTCTATCGGCACGGAAAATGTTAATTTTGTCAATAATACCAACAGTAATGGGATGATCATCCCTGAAAATGACAAAGGGAAATGAAAATAACAAGCCTTATGAAGTAGACAAATGAAGGAAGAGTAAACAAAAGGAAAACCCTAAATAATTATACATCTCCAGAAAACCATCAACAACTGTTTGCACTGCAACAACCACAGTATCCTTTGTAAAGAATGGCAATTCTGGATCGACTGAGCAGGATGAAAGTGACAAAAGGAAGCTGACAATTGATACCTGCAAAAACAAAAAAGGGACATAGATAAAAAAAAATTGAATTAACTTTTATTCCAAACTCTTGGAATAAGAAATTCCTGGGGGTGAAAAGACATCTTTTGATTGAATGTACAATGCATAGAATAGCATTTGTAGTGATATGATATGTAATGCAAGTAATATAATGTAATACAATATGTAATGCAATGCAATCAACTTAACCAACAAAAATTAGTAGCTTTTGTAGTCCTTTTTCTTCTTCTGGAGCTACCAAATAACCTAGAATGCACAAAAACCAGCCACCTATCATTGGATTTGATGTAGGCCATCTTATGACCTAACATCAAAATGACCATTTATGATAAAAGTATTTACATCAGGCACATCATATATCCTAAATCAAAATAGGTGATAACACAAAGTAAGCTTTCCCCCAATTCAAGTTGAAAAGGACCTCCAAAACAGAACAATAGGAAAAACATTTGTAAAGTAAACTAACACTAAGAAATAATGCACCAATGAAACAAGTCTATAAAAATAACTTCTAATCCTACAACTGTTACTGTGCATTTCAGTTCCAATATCACTAGTATTGAGGGAAGAAGTCGTTGACGTGGCCAACCCAACGTGATCTGGACCCATATGCACAGGGTTGTCCAAGGTGCCTCGAGGTTAAAACACTAAACTCTCGAGGTGCCATCTACACGAAGACCGAGGTCCGGAGAGGTCTCTCGACCCCATCCCTCCGACGCCCAAGTCAGTAACCCAAGGTATATGAGAACGAATGCAAGTGGTCAAAGAAGGTTAAAAAAACCCCATTTCATTATATTGAAAACGGGCTTTATACCAAGTCGTAAAAGGATAAAATATTCCATGAAATATTCTGCAAGGAGGTAGCCTCTAACTTCCATGGAAAGACGGGTGGAGGGTGACCTTCGTATTCTTGTTCCACCCTGGACACCATGTACTATCTAGCATTTGTCCCTCACCAAAGGTGTGCTTTAGGGTCCGAAGTGTGACGTCTAGTTCATCCGACACATCAAGCTTATGCCTCTTTGATCCATTGTCAACTTGCCCCTCATATTGTCAAGGGACACATGGTCGAGCAAGGTCAGGTTTTCCGAACTCCTCATCTCTTCCCGATCTCCACGCCTGGGCAAATGTGTGGGTTGGGCTTCCCGACCTCTCCGTCTCTAGCGAAGGCGAGACTCACGCTTCCTGACCTCCATGCCTTGGGCGAAGGTGGGGGTCGGGTTTCTCGACCTCAACACCTCGAGGCAAGGATTGGACTTATTGACCTCCACGACTTAGGCGAAGGTGAGGGTCGAGCTTCCCGACTTCCTCACCACGACAAACGTAGGTCAAATTTTCCCGACTCAAGTGCCTCAGGCATATTTTACCTAATGCCTCCCGCCGTGGCAAGTTTCCACTGATGCAGGTTAGATTTTTTGCACATCGATCACTTTTATGCTCTCCCAGGTGGTCTTCACGCATCGATCACTTTTGCAATATCCACGATGGTCTTCGCACGTCAATCACTTTTGCTCTTTCTGAGCTGACCCTTCATCAATCGATGTCCCTTCAAAATTGACCCAAAGGGACACTTATCTTCATCATGGGAGGAGAGAGATCAATCCCCTCCCTATAAATCCCCCTTGAGGATTTATAGGGAGGGGATTTATAGGGAGGGGATTGATCTCTCTCCTCCCATGATGAAGATAAGTGTCCCTTTGGGTCAATTTTGAAGGGACATCGATTGATGAAGGGTCAGCTCAGAAAGAGCAAAAGTGATTGACGTGCGAAGAACCAGGGGGTGAGGCACATTCGTTCATTTGAGCCTCTAAGGCACCCTTAGATGCCTTCTCTACTTTGCCCCGACTCTATACAAGGCGAGTCAGTTCCTGGGTTCCTCATAATCCTGACATGTTGGCTTTGCAACACCTTGGTCTTCCGGTATCTTGTTCTTCCACCTCCACAAGTAGGGATGTCTTTCCTTTCTCGAACAAGCTCCTCCTGATCTCATGGCTTCCTCAGGGCTGAGGAAGTCTCAACCTCCCAGTCGTCGAGGGTGTCGGTTCTCGTGAACCCAAAGGTTCTTCATGACTTAAAGAGTCTAATAAACATATACGATAAAGACTCAATCCCTCGACTCGATCATTGTCCATTCGACCCTATGTTTTCATATTCCTTCTA
Source organism: Ensete ventricosum (assembly GCA_029747655.1). Classification (NCBI taxonomy): domain Eukaryota; kingdom Viridiplantae; phylum Streptophyta; class Magnoliopsida; order Zingiberales; family Musaceae; genus Ensete; species Ensete ventricosum. The sequence goes on along the minus strand of JAQQAF010000006.1, from coordinate 4,787,830 downwards.
ATTGTCTTCTGATGCCCTAGAGGCGGGACTTCATTTTCCCTACCACCTGGTGATAGTGTCTTGCCTCCAATGGTGGAGGATATCACCCCGACCTGCAAACTCTTTGGTGCTTGCTTTCGACTGTGTAAGGGGAAAAACGGCTACTACCTAACTGCTCGAGAGGGCTTCAGAGTTAGTGGTGCCCCTTCTAACAATAAGGGTTGGAAGGAGCACTGGTTCCTCATAAGTTCAGGTCAGGATTTGAGGTTTAAGTCTCGCTTGGTCAGCACACTCCATAGATAACACACTTCCTTTCTTGTTGGACGAGAAGGCGAATCAAGTGATTCGGTTGAGAGATATACTCACTTCTTCCAAGATTGTTTATAAGATGGACGAGGACTAACTGATCGACATGGGTCTCAATCCGACTCTTCAGGATATGACATAAAGACCCTATCTTCTAACTTCTTTTTGTACTTGAAAAAAAAAAAACCAGTGTATCCTCGTGATTTTGATCTTTTGAGGATTTGGACCTTTGAGCTTTGAAGAAAAAAAGAAATTGGTTACTCTTCGGGCATGGCGGTGGTCTCTTCGACTCCTCCGACTACTGTTCACGAGCAATCAATTGAGACCTCGGGCCCGACTCGATTTGATCGTCCTTCTAGCATCGGTAAGTCGAAGAAGAAGAAGAAGGTCGTGTGAAAAGCGCCCGCCCTCAACGAGATGAGGAACCTACAGACTCCCGCGAAGGAACCATACGAAGTGCCTCCTGCCTCCAAGGCGTCGATGATTTTATAGGGCCCCTGAAGTTCAAGGTCCTCCTTAGGGTAAAGAGGAGAGAGGCAGAGGTCAATGTTTGACCCATGCAAGAGCAAGTCCCTGCCCTTCGCGACATTGCAAATAGTCGACCAACCGAACCTGACCCCGAATACACCGCTATAGCCAAGATGGGAGGGTTTACAATAGATCAGAAAGTATCGGGCGATGGCAAAGTCACGAAGAAATACTGTCAGAGGTCCTTGTGCTTGGGGGTGGCAAAGTAGATTTACCATTCCCCTTTAGTTTTGATCAACACGTGCTACCGAAATGAACTGTTGGTAAGTTAAGTCATGGCTAGCCCCTTCAATTTCCTCGTTGCTTACCCATTTGTCTTTGGTTTATAGCATCACCATTACATCACAGTGCTTATTGGCCGCGTACGGATGTCAGCTCCATCATTCACCAACAATTCCTAATAATCAACAAACTTTGCAAAGAAGTAGAGGGGCTGAAGAAGAAAGACAACCCTACACTTGTTGCCAAGGTAGAGGCTCAGGGGGCTAGCAAGGCAACTAGAGGAAAACGCTAGGTGAGATTCAGGAACACATCGACGAGGACGAGTAGGAGGCTCAGGGTCGCCCCTGGGGGTGAGAGGCCCGAGTCACTAAATAAAAGTCAAGATTGCATCAACGTTTGCAGCAAGGTGGATGCATCCATCTGCGGAAAGGATGGCTACTGCCCTCCTTAAGTGAAAATACCGTGGGTCTGGAATAAAGCCTCCTCGTTCGAGAGGGTCGACGGGTAGGCATTCATGCAACTCAGACCCTCCTAGCGCCATAAATATTTCAGGAAGAAGTCATTGATGGCCAGGTCAACCCAACGTAGTCCAGACTCGTATGCACAGGGTTGTTCGAGGTGAAAACATTGAGCTCCTAAGGTGTCACCTACACGAAGACCGAGGTCGAGAGAGGCTTCTTGGTCCGATCCCTCCGACTCCCAAGTTAGTAACCGAGGTATATATGTGCGAACACGAGTGGTCAAAAAAGGTAAAAACCCCCTATTTCATTGTGTTGAAAACAAGCTTTTATAATTGGTCGTAAAGGGGAAAATATTCCATGAAATATTCTGCGGGAATGCAGCCTCTAACCACCTCCAACAGCCTCCCTTAGCCTCTTGTTCACGTGGGCAATAGGGGGGTAGCCCATAACCGCCTCCCTTAGACCCTTACCCACGTGGACAGACAGGTGGAGGGTGACCTTCGTCTTCTCTTTCCACCTTGGATATCATGTGGCAATTACGTAAAGGATGATGATTAGCTGACAGTGTACTCCTTATCAACTAGAAAATTAAAAACAACTTAATCTACTTTAGTTCGACTAAGGAAACCAACTGGATCATAATTGAGATAATCCTTGATTCAACTGAAACCTCACTACATCAAAATAATATTTCAGACAGCAAAAATAATATTTAACTGAAAGTAACAAACAGTAACCAGAACAAAAAGGCAAAGACAGATTAACTATAATGACACAAATAATGATCAAACAACCCTATAAACTATATATGATAAAATTAAAATGTTCTCTTTAATATTTGAAGATAAAAAACAATCAAGTGATAATCATTCATGAACCATGATTGCAACAATGGGATCAATGGTGGCAGTCAGTCATGTGTTGGAGAAACTAACTAAAAGAAGTGCATAATCTAGATTCACTTGCATCAGAACAAAGATATCATTAGTACCATGAGTACAGACACAACATCAAAAGACTTACCATATGTTTCTTTATAAGTTCATCACGCTCAAGCTCAGAAATATTGGCAAATTGCAAGATTAAATTGTTAAGGGCCATGCCACCAATTTCCTTGTTTGGTCTCATACTGCAATGAACAGCAATGCACAATGCACAAATAGGCACAAAGTATTCCCGCACAAGAACAGACAATGGCTGAAGAGAAACCTGCATTAAGATGAACAAAAACAAAAAAGGAACTTACCTATCTTTAGAAAAAACAGAAACTAGGGATATCTTGCTAAAGATTACAACTTGCTAAAGATGTACAAACTGGTCATCTGAATACAGAATTGTGGATCTGGATTCAACCATGCAACAGCAAGATTAACGATAACAGCATGAAACATTGGTAGGATTTGTGAAGAATAATAATGTTACAGATCGCATAAAAAATCAATAACATGGACCCAGTTTACTTGTGCTCCTGCCGAATGAATATACAGTAGAATTATTTCATTGATAACTGCAGGAAGCCTCTACATATTTCGAATCGTACTGCCCGGTATGGGCGGTACATACCAGTCTGCCCGCTGACCAGTATGCGAACCGCCCGCTACCAGGCGGTACCACCAATTGGGGTTGTTTCCGTCCCGTTACCACCCGAAATTGACCAGTAACAGTCAATTTCGACCGTCTCCAACCGTTGTCGGGCAGTAACGATTGATTTCAACCGTCGACGACCGATTTCGATATCAGCCGAGGGAGAAGAAGAAGAATAGGGAGAAGACGAGGGAGAAGAAAAGAGAAAACCTAGAGATCCAACGTTGCTCTCCCGATCCCGATCTGTCGCTCGTGGCTTCTCGATGCTTTGCGGGGAGAATCTTCGCTGATCGCGGGGAGAAGAAAACAACGCGCGATGTGCAGACTTCTTGCCGAGGCTTCACGGGGAGATTTCTTCTCCCCGCACGAACATATCGGGGAGAAGAAACATCTCCCTGCGTAGGGAGAAGGAACGAGGCGACGTCGCCCTTTTTCTTTTATTTTTAATTTTATTATTATTATAATAATATATATATATATACACACACACGTGCCGAGTGGTATGCTTGGGCATATCACTTGGTACCGATGTATCGTACCATACCAAGCTGAGCTCGGTACGCCAGTATGGTACGGTTTGGCGGACCATTAAGTGTCGCATAAATTACCAACATGGACAAAAATGAGGTTTTGATGTGGTAACAGCAAGTATATAATAGTCCTATAACAGAAGATAGAACCTAAATTTTGATAAGAGTAAGAATATCACTAAAGATAAAAATTTCAGAAAGAACGAGAAAATTTGTCTAGTCTTTTTAAAACCCCTGGTTTCAGGGAGAGACAGATGAACAATTCAGACTTAATGCGATAGTCAGAGGCAAACTAGAAGCAATGGAAATTCATTGATACACAAATTTTTTTCTTTTTGTTGTGGCAACACCATTCAGACATTATACACATGTTCCATTGAGAGACTAAAGGCAATTCATAGAAACATTTGGAAAGTTTACCTTCGATACCCAGTTAAGACCAGCAGTATCTCCATTTAATATTAGTGGTGGAAGCAACCATGGACAGCAGTATTGCATGAAGCATTTTATATCCAACTTACCAATAAAAAGATCTTGCACCTGGAGTGTCAAAATTAAGATTGTTATAGTAAAATATAAAAATTTGCTACCATGCTTATTGAGCATTGAGGAAACAAACAAATGTTACCAAGTCGAAGCATCAAGAAACAAATAGTGTAAGCCCAACTTCAACATAAAAAAGAGAACTATATTCGCACTTTATAGGAGAAATCATAGAACATAAAAACCTAAAAGAACACTGTCAAGTAGTTCACTATCAGCATTAATAGCAGACCTTAAGTGCAGTTCATGCTGCCCTGCACTGTCATGGTATACCAAGACTATGGAGTACCAGCATGGATGAGACCAAACCATACTAATGGAGAAACCAAAGTACAGCCTGATTCCTGAGACCCATATACACAGAGGATTATAGGCAGATGCCCAAACTTCAATTTCACTGGCAACAGGTTCTATTTGCAGCATTAGTGAGTCGTAAGTGCAGATCACGCTGCCAAGCACTACCTATAAGTACCATAGGATGACACCATACCAAACTAATGGAACAATAGCACAAAGCAAATCCTGAGATTAGTGCACACATAGGACTGTAGGCACCAGGCACATGAAAGAGTGTAATTTCACTGGCACCATCAGCCAGCCAGTATCCCACACAAGTGCCAAATGCACAGCAAAGCATGCCTGCATAAGAGAAAATAGAAATTGAAATGGAGGCTGAAAAAGATGGAAAGAAACAAAATACATACCCTTGACATCTATGCTTCACTAGCTTCTCCTCTAAGATCTCCTCAGTTTAGGAATTCATGTGGTTCAGTCTAAGTCATCATAAAAGCAATCAACTCATTCAATCCTTTGATACACAGGAATTTAAGCCAACTCCAAATTTAAGAGAAAACCAAAATTTCGGATTTGGAGCTTTGATTGCTCAGCTTTGTTCTGGAAGATATGTTTTGGCAGGAATGAGCAAAGATGGAAAAGACCAATCTCAATGAAGTTAACAAAGGACCTCAATGTCGACCTTCACCTTTTCAAGGGCCAATGGTATTTGTATCTTGGCAGCCTTATCACTAAAGATCAAACCACAATCAAGCCATGTCAAAAATGCAACTCCCTCAACTAGGCATAGGGCATCGTGCTCGAGAGTCGAGAGCGCAGCATGACAAACTCATTACCTGACCCTCAACTACATTCTTGTTGAATAACTAGGGGTCAAGTAAATTACAGTAAAAGTGATGTTGAAATCAAGACGACATAAAGATGACGTGAGTTTCCAATTTATATCATCCATCATAATTTAATGCTTAATACAAATGAAGAAAACAGTATATGTAAACCCAACCCATCTCATCCAAAAATGAGAAGATCAACACTTGGGAAACATGAAGAACTCCCAAGAAATGCCACCCCAAAAGTATCGAAAAGTAACTGATCTTTGAATAAATATATAAAAAGTTTGGACATTTTCATGAAGTACAGAATACGTACTCAAGAAGTACACAAACCTGAAAATCCAGTATCCAGATAAAAAATTCAAAATTATTTAGAACAGTAAATAAATGTAAAATGTAACATGACATAATAATCTTCCCATAATGGAAACAAATCATCAAGCATCATGCACTTCTACAACAGTTGTACAGGCAAAGTTGCAGTAATGTACAAAGAGATTTACAATTTACCTCAACTAGAGCCACTAAGCTTACTTCACAAGCTACCCAACAAGCAAGAATCGATCCCATTAGTTGCTCCAGGTACTGGAAAGAAACCAATAAAGTGTTGGCTAGCATTATTATATAAGCTGTATTAGTGAAAGACACATGTTCTAAGTTCATTGATGCTACCAGGGATAATTATTAGAATTATGTATCTTCAAATGTTATCAACTTTTAGAATTCACATGCTCAAATTATTTTATTATAGTTTAGAAATGTGTAACTATTGATCAAGTAATTCAGTGCATCAATAATGAAGTACCTCACATCTAGAAGCATACTGGAGGCGTCTTGATAAATTATCAAAGAGAGCATATACCAGTTCCCTGGCAGAAATCACAGAAATGAAAGAAGAAAAGAGATTTAAATGAAGAGGGTAAGTGAAGTAAGCAACGAAACCACATATAAAAACTATTACCTATGAGAAGGGTCCATAGCAGCTACCACACATATCATGAAGACAGCCTGCAAATTCACCTTGAATACTGAGCCAGTATAAAAAAATTTACGAATAAAAGAAACAAAAAGTTTCAAAGTCAGCAGGTGAACTCTTCAAATTAATCAGAAAGACCACCACATCATGGTCAGCAGGTTCAACCGACCATGACATGCTTGTTGGAAAACACATGCATACAAGAGGCACACACGTGCACATGTCACAATAGGAAAAAGCACAAGACCTGTCAACATTCTCAGTGTGCAACAAATTCAATTATTTCTCCTTATTTTGTTAATTGTTCTTGAAGATTATGGCATTTCAACCATGTTTGATGATGATTACATTCAAACACATTACTATTAGTACCTGATTATGTTGATGGACTATTTACCATAAATGGCATATAGGTACAGGACTGGTACAAGGTCCAGTACATACTGGTATACCGACATACAATATGCCAATGTACTGACCTGCATGGAACAAAGAGGAAGAAGGAGAAAAGAGAGAAGGTGGGATGAAGAGGAGGGAGGAAGAGGTGGTGAAAAAAGCAGAGGAAGACTAGAAAAAAAAAGGAGGAAAAAGAGAATGTTGAGGAAGAGGAGGAGATGTACCAAACCAGCAGGAGGAAGGGGGCAGCAGATGGAACGACAACGACAAGACAACATAAGGAGAAGAGACGGAGGAGGGGAAAGATATCAAAAGAAAGAGAGAAAGGAACATGCAAGGGAAAACAAATGAAAAAATGAAATTAAAAAAATAAATAATATAGGGACAGGAGGAGCTAGACAATGTTAAAACAGGACAATATGCCTGGTTTGGTACGATTACCATGCAGTAACCACCATTTTGGACCAGATCAAAATTGCTCAACCTGCATCCTTTTCTCTGGTCAGACCAGTATATACCAGTTAATAAGGATTGGGCTGGCCGGTTTTACTTAAAAGACATTGACAGAGAACAAATATAGCTAAGATAATAAGACGGATGTCCCGGGTTCAAAAAAATCTAAATTTCATCCTCAAACATCATATTCATCTTTTAATCACATGCATCTTTTACTATTGAAGACATAAGCAACAACATATTTGACAACACAATATTGAACAAAGTACAAAAGCAAAAGCAATGGAATACTTAGTAAAATATATGGGGGAAGTAGCAACAATCAACTCAAAAATAACACCAAAGTCATCACAGAAAAAAGAGCCTCTGACACAATAAATCTATGAATATCTAAATGCCAAAAAGTCAAAATAATAAGAAAATTTCAAAAGATAAAAAATAGATGAAAAACAAGTTATTCAAATTCCAACAGCAAGTACCTCGATTTCTACTTCCTCACTAGCTAAGGCAAGATGTGCTAAGGTAATAAGAGCAGTTTCAACAGCTAGAGCAGGTTGAAGACCAGCAGCAACGATATCTTCAGCTTTTATCGTCAAGTCTTTTGAAGCCCTCACCATCTTGAAACCAAAATTCAAACTGAAAAAACAAGAAAAAGAACTAAGAAATAGAATGTTTCACTAGGAAGACTGCAAGGCATATAGAAAAGCCTAGTGTAATGGCATATTAACGGTGGATGCAAATTAAAAGATATGCACACAACTTAAATTCCTGAAAAGATGCAGCGCAACAAACTCCAAGTTGAAGAAACATAGATTCTTTTAATTTTATAGTTCAAGTATAATTCAATAAACCACAGTTTAGAAATTGTACTTTTTCAGACAAATGCAACTATGTAGTCATATTTCTTAATACTTAACGCATTGAGCTAATGCAATTAATATGATTGGCTCTCTTTTGGCATGACAGGTTCATGTCTTTCATAGGCAAGCACGGTGTCCTACCATATTATTGCTGCACAAGCAAGTGGAAAGACCTACAAAACGGTTGCATATATGTATGTCCCATGAAATAGCATAAAGAAAAGACACTTAGGCATATCCCAGGCAAACAACAGTACAGAAAATATCCTATCATCTAACCGAAAAAACAGTTGGCTATATAAATTATCGTTTGGCCTAGAACTGTAAATGAAGTATTCATATTTTGGATGTAGGCACTTATCCTTTTCAATGTCTCTCTTCTTCTAATTTCCTCCTGAAAACTAAAAATATACCCTACAGCAGTAAAATTTTAGTATCTAATTCCTCAATTTTTTGCTCTAAACAATAGAAAAACTAAAAACAAAATAGCAAAATAAACAAATTTGAACTGAAAGTCATGTTCAAAAAATATTAATGACACAGTTTATCCTTAGATGTCGATAATTACAATCACAGTATCCAAGTTATATATTGCAGTAACCATAGAAGATACATTTGACCAAACTAAGATACATTTGACTAGACCCAAGGTGATAAGAAAGATCTATAGAAACTAAATATACCAAGGTGATAAACCGAAGAAAGAAACAGGGGCAGAAGAAAGATCAATACTACTCAAAGGAGAGAGCATGAGAGCATGCAAGAAACAGAGGGACAAAGAATTAGTAGGATCCATATAAGATATGACATATAGGAATGAACTCAATCCAAAATAATCGACTTCATAAACTAAAACAAAACAGACAATACTTAAAGAGCTTTGGATGAATCCAGTAATTAATCAAGTTTTAAAACATTAATAAGGACAAAATGCAGCACCCAAGTATCATAAAAATTAAGTAACTTAGGGAAGGGATACAAATTTAAAAAAAAAAACTTATGAATTGAATTGTACATATTAAAATTCGTAAAAATATATAATAAAATTAAAAGTTAATTAACATACAGTATAGCATCCAAAGTTAGATGACAGATACATAAAAAATCAAAATAAAGTAAATAACTCTAAAATTGTCAAAGAAAAAAATGGGGAAAACCAAGGAATGCAATTTCACCACATTTGGGATTGTTTGCAAGGTGCAGCAAAGTGCCTATCATTGCCAATCTTAGGGTCTAGTTGATCGAGTAATCTATCTTTTAAATTCAATAATAATACATTATTCCAATTAGTAAGTAGAATAAAAATCATACCAAATATCATGGAACAACTCGTTATGACCATCCCATGTATGAAAAAGGAGACCAATTTTTTTCGCTAAAAAGAGTCTAACCCGATAATCGGGATCTTGAAGCATCAATAGAAGTCGTCCAACCATAACCTGACAGCAATGCATCAAAAACAGCAAAATGACACTAGTGCAGATATAGGAATTTTTAAATACCAACGAATGATAAAACATGTAGGAAATCACCTGGGCAGATTGAGGCTCCAGCAAAACATACCAACAAATGCAATTAATTAGCTCAATACGAGCATACCAATCAGGAAGTCCAAACTCAGCAACTCTATTTAGTGTGTTACAGAGAGTACTTAAATTCTGCAAATACCATTGCAAGCATATAAACAAAAACAAGAACCATTATGCAAGAACGTAAGTTATACATGGTACAAAACAGAAGAAATAACAGCCAGCAGACAAAAATATTATTATGAAGTCGAAACAAAGTATTTCATGTGACATAAGTCACCTTGCTTTCATTACAGCAAATATCAAACAAATAAGGGGGAGTATCTGAAAGCATCAGATTCCAGCACAGATACATGGGTACAGGAAATTGTTTAAAGTTTCTGTGCTCGGTAAACTTTTCCAAGACCAACATAACTTAACTAGGTAAGTATATCTTGACCATTATTGCAAAACAAATTTGAAAAATCAACAACCAAAAAAGGCTCAACAAGTTCAAGACCTATGGGACTGGTATCAATGGTGTAACATGAAATGAAAAGGTTGATTAATCAGTGCTACATACTGCAATCTTTACATAGTATGATAAAGTGCAGGGATGTCCATCATACACATGTCAGGAATCACATCCATTAAATGGTTCAGGATCTAAAACCACCTAAGGCACTTTCCATTGTCACAACAGCAGCAAAGTTCGATGTCTCAAATCTCAACTAAGGACCATCACCTCATGCTATGCCAGTACTAGAGTGTGAGTCATAATTGACTTAATTTCAGCCTAAAAGTATGATAATGGTCCTAGTTGTACCTAAACTTTAAGAGAAAGACACTACTCACCTTAACAAGATGCAATTAGGCAAAATCAGCCCAAATAATGGCCCTATTTGAGTCTAATCTTAAGAAAAATACATTAATCATCATTAACTATTATCGACATGAGAATAATAAGCATCTAATTATGTCAAATGATCACTAAAACATAGAAAAAATATAAATACTTTAATTAAAGAGAATTTTCACTGAATCTCAAGTTTGAACCCCTCTAAATGAAAAGCACGATTTACTAATCATCATTTAGGATGTTTAACCAAGTTAGAGTACAGAAAGACTGAGAAAGTGAGTGAGAAAGAGAGGGAGAAAGAGAGCAAGGGGGAGCGAAAGAGGATTGCGAGGTTTTAAAGTATGAAGGGATTGGACCAATACGATCAACCGATCAGGTCGAGCGACATAGGGGATATAGGAGTTTGATCTGTAACCGATCGTCTCGGGCAATACAAGGGGCGTAATCTTGTATTTGCCCAAAACGGAGTGGTCCGCATACTGACCGTCAGGAGCACGGGTATCGCCCATGTTGTACCATTTAAGGTGGTGCACTAGTCCGACCTTCAACAACCCAGAGTAAGTTGAGTAAATGTAGCACCATTAATCTAAATGAAGTCAAACTACACATCGATGACCACAGCACAAAACAACATATTTACATAGTTGGAAGATTTTACACTGACTGTTATTCAAACGGATGCAGCCAAAGTAACAGCACACAGTTTTTGACTTTTTATAATCATACCTCATCGGTCATCCTTTCATCCATGCATTGTATAGCTTTGTTATTATTTCCACTTGAAGAGATTGACTTTAAAGAACCCAACAGAACACGGATGCAAGTCAAAATATTTACATAAAAGAACTTCAGATTTCCATCTTTATCTGTCAATTTACCAATCATACTAACCTGCAAGTAAGTTAAGATAAACAACAACCTTTTTACTTGATCAGATTATAATATAAAAGTACAAAAACCAATTGTCATCATAAAATAACAAGGACCTTTATCATACCAAGGCAGATGATCTTCTAGCAGGACCAGGAAAATACTTGCAAAGATTAAACAGAATACTTTCACAAACCTATCATAAGAAAGACATGGTCAGTTAACATCCCAAAATCATAATTAATTGAACAAATAGAAACATAGACATCTTAGGAAAAATAAATGCTACCTTAGAATCATTTTCTCTCCCCATTAAATCGAACAAGACTTCCCATGTACGGAATGGTAATACTGAAGAAAAACTTGAAATCATAGAAACCAAGTTTAGCTTCCACAACAAAGGTGAAGTAATCAACCTTTTCCCCCCACTCATGGCCACAGAATCCATATCTTCGAAACTTTCATCAACATCAAGCTCCATGTCAACAATTCTGACATTAAATTCAGCCATAGAATCCTGTGGAGGATCCACAGAAGATATAGGTAGCTGTTGAATCTCAGTATCAGAAACCGGATCAGTTGGAAACTTTGACAACACATCAAATAGCTTAGCAAAAGCCACCAACAGTTTCTCGATGGCTTGTGTGATCCTAGCAAGTGGGACACAATCAGTGCCATCCTTAAGCTTAAACAGTGGTGAGGCTAATAAGCTACGAAGAGAGGAAGCATTGGTGCCAGCAGAGTCAAGAATAAAACTTAAATTAACAGAACCATCACAACTCATTTCATTGCACTTATCCTCAATCACTGAAACAATATGGTCCAAAATCTCTGTCAGAAAATCAATCACCTTAGGTAGGATTAAGAACTTATCTTCCCTGAGCCTGGAGAATGAGAAACACATTAAACGAGGATTTCATAAGGAAGCATAAGATGCTTATGATCATTACCAGAAAACAACTAAAACAGTAAAGGAAGCAGATGAAGTCATCACAAGGTCAATCCACAATATTTATCATAAAACATAGGTTAAACTTATAAGTTATAACCAAGGTTTGACTTACCGGTCCGTATCAGTGTACCGAGATTATCTTGGTACCAGTACCAGGCGGTATGCACAGTGCATACCACCCGGTATATTAAATTATAATATAATATTTTATAATATTATATTATATTATATTAATATATTAATATATTAAAAAAAGAAAATGAACTCGACGACGTCACCTCGATCTTTCTCCCCGCGTAGGGAGACGTTCTGTCTCCTCGGACGGGAGAAAAAGCGCCCGCGGGCGAGGGCGGTGACGGTGCGCGGGCGACCCGCGAGCGAGGACGGCATGTGGAAAGTAGGTTCTTCTTCTCCTTTCTTCTTTTTTCTTCTTTTCCTCTTCTTCTTCTTCTTCCCTTTTTCTCCCTCAATTGACCGCCGACGATTGAAATCGACCGCCGACCGGTAGCGGGCGGTCCACATACCGATAGCCTAACGAACCGGTATGCACCGCCCATACCAGACGGTACAAATCGAAATTGCAAACCTTGGTTATAACTATATATGATGCTTAGATCACAATATGTTTCTCAGCCAGACTGCATCAGAGACATCAGTAAGAACTACTAGATTGTGAATTGAAGAGCAAAATACACAACAAAAATAACAATGACTCAAAAGAAAAAATAAAATATAAAGAAAAGACAGCTATGTGATAATACATCAAAGGGAACAGCTGACCTTGCCAGTAATGAGCAGTAGATGCTATTGCACAAAAGGGAACACATGGAGAAAAAAAATGAAAGATCCATTTCCCCAAACTCCCCCTTCGAAGTCAGAAAATCAGATATATGTTCCTTAAATTCATGAATCAATGGCTGTCTAATCTGCTTGGGAAGACGTACACAACTATACCAATCGGTTTTCTCCTAAAAAATATTAACAAAGGTTTAAAATACTTTCAAAAGACTGACTAGAGAAACTAAATTAACAAAGCAATGGTGCACCTCAGTAGAAGATTCTGATTCTATTTCTGCTAAAGATTCCACAGAACATTCTAAAACTTCCTCTGGGTATTCAAGCTCATCTTTCACCAGAAACAGCTGCTAATGCCAAATTACTTATATAAATAAAAAGAAAATAGCAATCATAAAAAAGCCACAATATGATATATTGACATGTGCAAAAAATACCTTAGTACAATCTTTGTTGGGTCTTGTAAACATGGATAAGCCTCCAGAAAGAGGTGCTAAAGTTGCACAACCAGCACAAAGAGCAAATATGGCTTCAGGAATAAGAGAAACCATTTGCTCCTTCCAAAAACTAGCTTGCTGCAATTTAAGATACTCATTACTTTAGTTGCAGAAAATATTTGACCTTGAAATGAGAAACAAAATAGGAAACAAGTGCCAAAGAACTTGAAGCAGAATTCAAGCATAATATATATACATATACATATATATGTATACACACACACACACACATATATATATAAGCATATATATACATAGATATATATAGCACACAAATCAGATTTACTATAAGAAGGTTCACACCTATAGAAGCTATATCTTAACATATCAACTAGCAGAACAAAATCACAAAAAAAATAGCATTGCATTTTTAACAATGTTGCATGCATCAGAGCCCACAAAATCATCAAACAACTTCTTCGGTCTCCTATTTCACCTCAATCACCATGCCACAAAATCACATAATTTGTTGTCAAGTCTCACACAGTTTTTAACACACACACTGGAAAACTAGCTTCACCATATTTTTCTAACCCCTATGTCACCTCAGAACACTACCACAGCAGGCTGAAGCCAATGTTTTAACTTTAACCATCATGATCTCATTCTAGGGAATTTTTTTCTTTTTGATAGAAATGTCAACACAGATTTCTAGTGGTAAAAGTGTTGATGTCTATCGGCCGACATAAAGTAGGATGAAGGAATGGACCATAATGTTATACCAAGGACAAGCCCAAGCAATGCAGGGAGACAATTGACATATCCAGTAGTGCTAGCATGGATCCCTAAGTAAATTCCTGATCTCTAAATATTAAAGACTTTAGCTAGGTGTATCAACAAATTATGTATACTGACAATGGCTCCTTTTGCAGGGATCTAATGTCAGGAAACCAATCCTATTTTATCCATGTTTGACATCACAATTTTCTATTCATCAATCATCACATAAATGATGTCATCAAACAAAAGCATAACTATGGAACTGTTCTATGTACTTCTATGATAAAATATACATTATAGATCTATCATTATAGATCGACATCAAAACTTAGATTTGGAACAGACAAAAAATATACATTTTTTGGCTTTGTTGAGGGGCAAGTTATAACTAAAAAAAATCAACATAGAACCAAGGATGGACATACCGGTCCGTACCGGTGTGCCGACATTTTGTCGGTACCGGTACAGTACCGGTACCGGGTGGTACACACAATGCGTATCACCCGGTATATTAAATATATTATAATATATTTTTTATAATATAATATTATATATATAATATTAAAAAATATTTAAAAAAAAGGGGCGACGTCGCCTCGAACTCTCTCCCACGTGGGGAGACGGAACCCATCTCCCAGCGTGGGGAGAAAAATCACCCGCGGGCGGCACGGGCGGCGACGGCTCACGGGCGACTTGCGGGCGACAACGACGCTCGGGCAACGCGGGCGGAGTCGCCGCTAGGGCAATGCGAGGTACTTCTCCCCCTCCTCTTCTTCTTCTTCTTCTTTTCCTCTTCTTCTTCTTTCCTTTTTCTTCCTCAATCGACTGCCAACGGTCGATTTCTCCTTAAATCGACCGCAGACGGCAGAAATCGACATTGGAAATCGACTGCCGACGGCTGATCTTAGCGATACCGCCCGATAGCGGCCGATCCGCGTACCGGTCATCTGTCGGACCAGTATGTACCAGGCGGTACGGGTCTTACCGCTCGGTAAGGAAAACCTTGCATAGAACAACTAATTTTCTACTTTGATACAAGATTAGTCAGCCATCCATGCACAGCAAAGTTACCTAAAACTACCAGGTATCTAGGTAAAGCGATCCATATGTGTAAAAGTTCTTATGAGTTATGACACCGCCTAGGCATCTACATAGATCATCTAATGACCATTGGGTTTAGATAAATTTAAAGAAAAAAAAAAGATACTACATCACTAATCCAAACAACAATAATGTAACAGAATAACCTACAACTGACAACAACTGGTTGTAATGTCCCCACTATAAATGGATCTTTTACCTCCATTGTGCTGTGAAATGCAATATTTCTAGTTAAATGAAGAGCCCATTATACAAATCAAGGTTTTAAAAGAACTCATATACAAGTCAAAGTTCTAAAAACCACAGACGTTTGACCCCAATTATTTTTGTAAACTGACTGACAATAAAAAATCTTCTTCCACTACTCTAATTCTCCTTCCCACCACATTGTTGTCTCTTCCTGCCACCATTCCTCTTCCTTTGCTACTTGTCTGTGTAGCCATGCAGCTGCCCCTTCCTCTACTCCATAATGCCACCTCCAAAAGATCAAATCCTTGAGGATCTAGCAATTTCATTTACATGTACATTCAATATTTCTTGGTGCTACACCTAGACTACTACTATAAAGTTTTCATATCCTACTGCGAAACAAGCATATTACAAAGTCATTTTTGACTGGGGCTTTTCACATATATTTAATAATATACAAATATAATTACCCCCCAAAATTGACTCTAAAGAATACATTTGAAATGCACAAAAACTCCTTCGCTGACATTCATCTACAAACAACGGATTAATCTGAAACCAAGCTTCCAGAAGGAACTTGTGCCCTATCTTAAAAACCAAGTTATTCTCTGTACATGACACTGAAGAATTCAGATGTACTTACTCAATAAGAAAACGATCACTTTATGGTATATCTAAAAGCAATTAAAACAGTAAAATATCAGCATATGCTTGCACAGGTGGCTATAACTTGCAAAAAAAGAACCTGCAAGATAATCTCAAGAAACACAACCTTGAAGTCAAATAATTCCATAGTTGCTCTGAGTAAATCTTTTCTAAGATATAGAATGTCTCTAAGATCACCCTGCATTGTCAATAAAGCTTAAAATAAGTTCGACGATAATATAAGAACAAAAGTAAAATGGATCTTAACCATAAATTAACAAAAAAAAAAGTCCACGGTGTTCTCTTTTATGCAAAGGCAATCAGAAAATAGACACAATGAAATATAATTTTTTTGATAAATTTAGCTAATAAGTGCATATCTACCCATATCAAGTACATATTGAACTCCCAAAAGTTATATACATTATAAGCTGCTCAAAATGGTTCTAAAAAATTTTTTCCCAAGTTTCTACTGCGTTTTACAGATCAAACTGATAAAAGCTAGAGGATAACTTGTTAATATATTTATCCCAACAAAGAATAAGCATGTTCATGCTTCCGAAGGCTGTTGAATCCATGATGAATCACCTACATGGCAGCAATTTTCAAATATAAAAAACATATAAGATATCTTGCCATCACATAATAGACCTCCCTGGTGTATGTAATTTGCTGATGATATTATCTTAGTTGATGAAAGCCTAAGTGGAATTAATTATAAACTTAAGCTATAAATAAGGTTCGCAATCTCGTACCATATCGGCGTATCGATCAGTTGTCCGTACGGTATGTATCGAGCTATACCGAGCATACCGACACATGGTAAAGTATCAAGTTGTACCGAGCGTACCAATTTTTTATCGAACCGGTACGTACCAAGTATACCGAGCGATACGATACGATATTGCAAACCCTGACTATAAAGGCAATCCTTAAAAACTAAATGTTTTAAATTAAGTAGGGCTAAAATTGAATATATGAGAGCAATTTTAATAATACTAGGAATAGACAAGAGAATATAATTAAGTTGGATAGACAAGAAGTTCCTTCAAGTAAAAGCCTTAAGTATTATTATTCAATAACATAAAAAGATCGATAAAGATATTATTCAAAGAGTAAAAATAGGATGGTTAAAATGACAACGGGCATCAGGAGTCTTGTATGATCATCTGATATCTTTAAGATTAAAAGAAAATTTTTATAAGACAATTATGAGATGAATAATGCTTTATGGAACTGAGTGTTAGACAATTAAGAAACGACATATACAAAAAATTTGTGTTGCTAATATGAAAATGTTAATATGGATGCGTAGAGTTAATAGAAAAGATAGGAAAAGAAATATTTTTATTCATGAACAACTAGGTATCACTTTAATAGAATATAAGATGAGAATAAATCATTTAAGATGGTATAGGCATATGCTTAAGAAACCTCCAAAATGCAGTAGTCAAAAGAGGTAAAATGATAAATGTTAGTGACACGAGGAGAGAAAGAGGAAGACCTAAAAAGACCTTAATAAAAACTATAAATAAATATTTAAGTACTCTAAACTTGACTAAACATATGATTTTTTAGATATCTCAATGGCAACAAAAGATCTATATAGACGACCTCAAATAGTTGGAACTTACGACTTTGATGTTGATGTTGATGTTGATCCCTTTCCATCAAAATTGAAACATGACTGGAAAAAAAAATTGATTCTTGTGTATTGCCACAAGAGTATAGGCAACTGAACAATGTACAAGTAGCAAGGAATACCCTATTGGTACTAGACACGTATCAGTCCCTGACCGAACTGGTACATGCTAGTGACTTGAAGAGGAAAACGAAGAGGAAGAAGGTGTATCGGTCCCTAGCCCCTATCGATCAAGCGAGGTGGTGTATCAACCAAGGTTTTACTTACCGGTCCGTACCGGGTGGTATGCACAGTGTGTACCGCCCAGTATTAAAATATAATATAATATTTTTTATAATATAATATTATATAATATAATATTAAAAATATTTAAAAAAAAGAAAAGGGGGGCGACGTCGCCTCGATCTGTCTCCTCGCGCGGGAGAAAAAGCGGCCGCGGTCGCGGGCAACCCGCAGGCGACGACGGCAGGCGGGCGAGGATGACGATGGCGAGGTATTCTTTCTTCACCTCTTCTTTTTTTTTTTCTTTTCCTCTTCTTCTTCCCTTTTTCTTCCTCAATCGACCGCCGACGGTCGATTTCTTTCAAAATCGGCCGCCGACGGTCGATTTTTGACGGAACCGCCCAGTAGCAGGCGGTCCGCGTACTGGTAACCTGGCGGACCGGTATGTACCCGCCCGTACCGGGCGGTACAGGTCGAAATTGCAAACCTTGGTATCAACACATACCATGCTATATAGATACCTGGCCAAACTGATGTATCGACAAATACCGGTGACTCGAAAAGGAAGGGGCAATGGAAGAAAAGGAGAGAGGAAGGAGGACGAAGGGGAAGGAAGAAGATGAGGTAGTGAAGGAAGGAGAGAGGGTGATGGAAGAAGATGAGGAAGGAGAAAGAGGAAGGTGGAAAAGCGAAGAGGTAGGCGAATGAGGGAGAGGAGAAAGAGGAGAAGAGGAGGAAGCATACCCATCGAAGGTGCACGACAAGCAAAGGGCAATGGGCAGTAGTAGTAGGAGGTGAAATGGGAGAATAGGGCTTGCATTCAAGTTAAGACTAAAGAGTATTAATCAAATATCTTCTTAATGGATCAAACTGAACCACTCGAAACAAGGGCGATATCGGTTCACACTCGAATGAGTATGTAAAGCCCGTCTCGTACCAATTGGGGCAAAACAACAATCCATGATAAATAGTAGCACTACAAAAATAGCAAGTGATAAAGTACATACATTAGCACCTGCTCGGGAGAAATAACAAGCGATGAAGTACAGAGGAGACCTGAAATAGTTTTTAACAAATTGAATATGGTAAGCAAGTAATTATCATTTAATGTAAATTTCTCAAAATTTGCACAATTACATTTGACGAAAAAATTAACATATGCATTACATCATCCTTGTATCACATAACTAAATAAATAAAAGTTAAGCTTACCAAGTGCAACATTAAAGTCTCTCAATATTGATGTAACTGATCTTTTGAAAAAAAAAATTAATTAATTAAAAAATGAACAATTTAACAGGATCAAAATCCCTCCATTACACAATCATCATTTTTTATTTCTTTGGCTGACTGCAATTATGATAAAACAGCTAGTTGGAAGGATCGTTAGAATATTACGAACTAAATGTATCCTAATTTGTTATATGCCAACAAGATAGCATCATGAATGAACCAGGATATAATCAGTAATATATAATCCAGTTGATTTTCATCTTTGTAAATTTTTGTCAAGCCCATAATAGCAAGCAAAGTGGAGTCTGCATATACAGTTAATCCAGGGAAGTTCAAATATGCTAGTTCTTCTAGGCCCTTAATCATCGATGTTAAATATCTTATCAGCATTGGTAGAGTCTTCCAATTCGACCCAATGTGTCATTCCAGATTATTCCATTTGAGTTTCTTTTTACCTCAAGAAATCCAATGCTGCTAGCGATAACATTCCATTAGCTTATAAATCTAATTGAAGTACGAACAATATCATACTATAAATTTAAAAAAAATGCCACATAAAAATCATAGTATTGTGTTTCTACTCAACCTTGCTTGTTCCATCATAGTAATTGTTTGGTCAAGGAAGAGTAGAAGAGTAGAAGTTCCATCATCAGTTCAAACTTCAAACTGAGAGTACCTATTGTCTACTAATTGTGTGCTTAGTTATAAAAATCAAAATTCTGAACATGCATTTATAACATGATTTTAGAAAGCATATCATCAAAAAAACTGTTCCATTAATGAAGAGAAGCGATTAACTATATCTCGGACTTAAGGACCCTGAAATGCTGAAGATGACTTGAGCAGTAATAAAATCTTGACAAATCAAATTATATTCATATGAAAACATGTCCTATGGCTTTCTTTCCTCTCAGTGGGAATGAAATTTGGCTATTTGCAGAAGAATATTATGTGGAGTAGTCAAATGTTAATGTACAAAATTTGCCCATTGTGACACCATACCTTTCTCAAAATTGCTTCCACTATGACAAAAACATTGAATCAGACAATAAAATAGGAGACAATAAGAAAAGTAACCTTTTACAATCAAAACAAATGAGAGAATATCTTGGAGCAAAACCTTCAAGTCTTCATGGGAAATACACTATGAGACCGAAACAAAAAGATAAATGCATGAAAAAATGACAATTCCCAATTTTGTTATATTTAGAAAAACAAGCTTTCAGAAATTGACAAATGTTGAAGTCATAAAAACAAAAATAAGTTGTACATCTAGTACGAGTGCAAACTAGACAACCTAATAAATTAATACAATGTCCTTTAAGGAAACCTCGACATTCAACAGAATGACTAGTACATTTGAAAAAGAAGATAACACATACTCTGAAGGAATGCGCTTAAATATCCTCAGGTTCCATACATCTAGAGGCATGACAGCAACACTAACTTGGCCCTGAAACATTAATCCAAAATGTAGATTGGACAAAAAAAGTGGCTGTATAAAAATTTAATCCTAAATGTAAATTGGATGAGAGAAGTGACTGTATCAAAGCATGTGATCTCAAACTTATGCATAATTGCACAACAGCTTACTCTCTTAATCATATTGCCAAGCAGTGTCAAAGCAGCGTCAATCTGCAAGCACACAACTTACTTTAGAGACAAAGCACTAAATGCAAAGCTACGAAGAGAAAAATATCTAAGTGCCAAAGTACCAGCTTAGTTCATTATAGACAGAAGTATTATTAGAAATGACACTATAAATTAAGTGATGAGACAGAAAAAACAAAATAGATGGGCCAGAAATGCAATTAACAATATTAGAAAGATAAAACCAATAATGGAAGTATAACTCACAATTGAGGAGAAACTACTAAAAGAAGGTATTCCACGTATCAAACAGCTCCATATATCTTGCCAACCATTTTTAACTAACAAAACCTTCAAAAGAAAAGACACCTTGATACAGTCAAGCTCATAGGAGGAATAACAAAAAAATTTAGCAGCACTGTCTTTAACAAACATAGCATGTCATGCATTTAATTGATGAGATTGCTGAAAAGCAACAACTTTGTTTATATGCATGGAAAACTGACATATAAACATATGAATTGACATGCACCAAAGCCAAGTTCAGAAAACTGGTATAAAGTTAAAAAAGAGAAAATGACAGGCATCAAACCATCAATAACTTTGAAAGCAATAAGCCAAACCAATGATTAAGTGCCAAAAGCCTTTGCCAAAAAAAATGAGAGCCAAAAGTTCATAATGCCAAATTGATATGGTGGCATCTGGAAGCAATTAAAACATACTTGGAATAAAATATTTTGCCAAAAGGAACTATTAATTACAAGAGCTCGAAGTCTTGGTTATTATTTGCTCAACTCTATTTCTGTCAAGATTTAATACTCAATCAATGAACTGGACGTTTACCATTGGAACAAAGAACTCTGATTTTATTTTTTTAACAGGCTAAAAGATCAATAACCCAAATATGATTCTGACAGATAGAATTTTGTTTTTGTTTTAAAATATGTGAAATGGCGAAGCGGCGACGACGAGGCGACAGCATCTTACACGAGAAGAGGGCTTGCGTTTGCTAGCCCTAATCTTTTTTTTTTCTTTTTTATCGTTTATTGGGACAGAGCCCCATCATTTTTTGATTTTTTTATTATTTTAACCAAGGTTCTAAATATCGTACCATACCAATGTATTGAGCTTTGCTCGATATGATACAGTACAACGTATTGAGCGATACACCTAAAATAGGCATAAAACCCTCCGAAAATATCTGAAAAATAAAAAAAAAGTTAGGATAGGGTTAAGTTAAAACTAAATATACATTTAGTATAGTTTTAGCAAAACTAATATAAATTAGGTAAGAATATTAGCACATATCTTTTTCGGGCTTTGAGTAGCCTTGTGCAAGGTTTGCAATTTCGATTCATTCCAGATCGTCCTTCTAAAAATATTGACTTATATACAGAAAAATTATTTGAATTGTTAGATTATTTTATATACAAATTAAACTTTAAGATTCAAATGAATTAAGTAATCACATGTGTAGATATAATTGATTCTACCACCAAAACAAACGACAGACCTCCACAGGTGGTGGATCGGGGTCCTTAATCCCAAGGTTTGACTTACCGGTCCGTACTGGCGTACCGAGTTCATCTCGATACTAGTACGGTACTGGTACCAGGTGATACGCATAGTGTGTACCATCCGGTATATTAAAATATAATATAGTATTTTATAATATTATATTATATTATATTATATTATTTTTTATAATATTATATTATATAATATAATATTAAAATATTTTAAAAAAAAAGAAAAAGGGCGACGTCGCCTCGATCTTTCTCCCCACGCGGGAGAAAGAGCGCCCACGACCCGCGAGCGGCGACGGCGCGCGAGCGGCGACGGCGCACGGGCGAGGACCACACGCGGGCGATAGGTCTTTTTTCTCCTCTTTTCTTTTTTTTTCTTCTTTTTCCTCTTCTTCTTCTTCCTCCCTTTTTCTCGCTCAATCGATCGTCGACGGTCGATTTCTCCCTCAATCGACCGTAATCGACCGTCGGCAGTCGATTTCTCCCTTCAATCGACCGCCAACGGTCGAAATCAACCGCCAACGACCGAAATCAACCGCTGACGATCGATTTTTGGCGGAACCGCCCGATAGCGGGCCGTCCGCGTACCGGCAACCTGGCGGACCGATATGTACCGCCCGGTCAAAATTGCAAACC
This sequence comes from Ensete ventricosum, assembly GCA_029747655.1. NCBI lineage: Eukaryota > Viridiplantae > Streptophyta > Magnoliopsida > Zingiberales > Musaceae > Ensete > Ensete ventricosum. Next base: position 4,764,877 of record JAQQAF010000006.1, on the reverse strand, counting down.
TTGCTTGATCCTATATATTTGTATAGCAATATAATATGTTTGTCGAACTCAATCCTGAAATTAATCCCACAACATAGTATATTGATACACCATGTCATTCATGCATCAATATGATGATGGTCGTAGGTTGATTGTCATGAATCACATGTGTACGAGGCGACTCCTAAGGCATGTATTGGTGAATGTCATAACTTCTACTTTTGTTATTGATCTACTGCTCTATATCATACTATTGCGCGAAGAAGTATGACCAACTACTTTCATTGCTTTGTCGAATTTAGGAGAGGGCAAATATGAGAATAAAAGAGAAAATGTGAGAAAAAATGAGTTTGAGAGAGTTTAAGAAAGTGTGAGAATGAAATGGATTAAAATAGAGGGGAGGAAAGGGTTTAAAAACCCTTGAGGAAGCCTCCAACAGTCAAATTGATCGTTGGAATACTATTACCATTCGATAACGATCGAAAAGAGAGTGAAATAGATTGAAATAGAAGGAAGGAAAGGGTTTAAAAACAATTGAGGAAGCCTCCAACAGCCAAATTGATTGTTGGAACACTGTTACCATTCGGTAATGATCGACCGTTACCGCTCGGTACAGCCCTGTATCGCTCAATACAAGGCCAAATACCTGATATCGCCCAGTAGCGAGTGGTCCACGTGCCAGTCTACTGGCAAACCGATACGTACCGCCCATACTGAGCGATATGGTTCGATATTCAAAATTCAAATCATTGATTTTAACTAGACCACCAGAAACGAGGTGGTCCACATATTTGATCATGCCCAGATTGGTACGTACGGCATATCGGGCAGTACAGCAAACATTGCTAGCGATCATTGAGCGAGTACAAGCACATGTAAAAAGTCTGAAGATGATCTAACTTGATTCATAAATCAAGATCATTATTAGCTTGACTAGCTAGCACCTTCAGACTAATTTTTTTGCTTTCTAAAATCAATTTTATTGATCTGATTTCTATTTGCATATGGTGTGATTGCAATGATCTAATTCAGTAACTGTTGAATAAATTCCATGCAAAACTATATGAAGCTATACTAAGCAAGAATCACCATTAACCAGTTATATTCAAAGCATGCTGGGAGAGTTACACTGTGATCCATGACAGACAGCTTATTCAAAACAAAGCATGAAGAAAAGCTGGCAACTACAATACCAATAAGGAACCTTATATGACGAAAAAAAGAAACAATTCCTTCTGATCGTCCATTACTTTACATCTGATTGGAATAAATCAAATAGTTGAAACATCTATTATGTGTCGATGATTAAACTAAATTGCACAACCTAACGGGAGATGATTTGATGCATCAACAAAAACAAGACTTACTGTCCCAACTACTTTGGGTTCTAGACAAAAATGATTATCCGTAGCAGCAGATTATGTGGACAAATATGACACGACCATTACGAGTTCCTTAAACCTGAGATGGGGGTTTCACAAATATCTCGTGATAGTTCGTTGCCTCTTCACAAATTTCCTCAAGTAATTTACACTTCCATGCATGTAACGTGTAAACTAATGCAAAAACAAACGGAATATTCAATTTAAGAGTGTGCACATGTTAAATGGGATTATTATGAATCTTCTAGCATCTCCATTCTCTGTAACAGCAATTTTATTTCTTAGAAGATTAAGAACTACTCTCTATTTATCCTTTTTTTCTCCTTTATCATAAAAAGTAATGTATGAAAGACATTACAACAATGGTCGCTGAGAGCAGGAGTAGAAATGCCTCCTTTCTTTCATAGTCATAGTCGTCGGCTTGTTTTTCATATTTCCCTCATTTCAACTGCCCTCTTTTCTTTCATTCTCTCTTTCACTAGGATTGGTTATAATCAACCACATCGAGTTGCATTTGATCAGTTCTAGCCATCTTTGACTAATTTTTGCAATATAAGGCAAAGAAATCGACCAAAACGAGAATGACCTAGGATAATACTTATATGAAGCGAGTATCTGAATTGGCAGATACCACAAATCAAGGATTAAAATTTTGTACCATACCGATGTACCGAGCTTTGCTCAATGCGGTATGGTACGAGCTTTATATATATATATATATATATATCTAAAAAGGAAGCATACACTACCTCGACGACATCGCCTCCTCTTCTAAGAAGAACGCGGTCTCCTGCATCTCCTCATCTACAACGTTCGAAGAAGACATCGAAGGTCGTAGACGTCTTCGGCCTTCGGCGAAGCACGCAGCGAAGAAGCCACAGAATTGCAGACGAGGCAATGAAGGAGACCGCCTCTTTCGCTGCTCTAGCCATCGCCTCGCCGTTACCTCTTGGATCGAGATCGTCGAGGGAGGGCGGCGCCGGATCGAGATGCGTCAAGGTTCTCCCGATTCTCCCTCTTCTTCAAATTCCTTCTCTTTCTTCTTCTTTCTCCTCGACGCTTCTTCCCTCGCTGCAACCAGGCTAATACCGCTTGGTAGCAGGCAGTCATAGTCGAAATCGATCATTACTGACCTGTTCCGGGCGGTTGATCGAAATTTCGACCATTACCGCATAAACAGTCCCATATCTATATCGAGCGGACCGCCTGGTAGCGAGCGGTCCACGTACCGGTTCATGGGTGGATCGATACGTACCACTCGATACAGGTGGTATGATTCGAAATCACAAACCCTGCCATAAACCATAGGTGGATGTTCCATTTAACCTGTTTACCCAAGGCACTCCCTTCTCTAACCCAATCACCGGTATGCTATTGACCAAACAGTCCAAATTTTAAATCCAACTTATGCTGAAAAATATCAAAAACTGATCGACTATACTGACAGTCAAAGAAAATGAGATAACTCATCAAATTGAGCACCACACAGCAACCAAGGCTTAGTGTCCATAATACCAAATTCAGCAATAAAATGAGAAGTAGGCAGCTTTGAATGTAATAGATTCCTGCAAAAACAAGCCACAAGAGGAATAACAGGAATCTTCCATAAATGCATTCAATCGGAACCTACTATGGTTCTTTTTAATGTTGATTATGCTGTTTACTAAACTAGGAGATTTCAGGTGAAGCAAGATTGGAGCAATAAATCTTGTCTATATGCTTCGCTAGAGTGGCAAATGAAGGTTTTGGCTGTGTTGCTATTTGCTTATTTATTATAAATATTAACTGATCTCTATATCACCGGAATTTAAGTAAATAATCAAATTTAATGTCACTCAGCTATAAAAGTTGGTACACACATGGGTGTCAAATACGATGCCATACTATGGTGAGAGAAGGAATAAAGTAACATCTAAGAAATATGACAAAATGCAAGAAAGACAACCTCATTTGACGTGAACGATGTGCTGTTGGAAGACTCTTCATGAAGGTAGAATAGGAAAACAGCTGAGAATTCCTGCAATGCCCTTGAAAATGCTTTTAAAGTTAAATTCAAAATAAACTGTATAAAATTGATACAAGCCAACCAAGGATAATTCAACATCAAGATATAACAAAAAAATTAAAAACAAAAGATGATTCTTGACATTCAAGAACAATTACAAATTTCCCAAGGATTAAAAATTATGGTAAATGACATCCCTTTTAAAGAACAAAGAACCAGAAACACGTAAGCGCTCAGATGTGTCTAAAGATGGCAAAATATGATAATTTTTTTTCGTGGTGGCTTATGCCAATGCACTTTCTAATGTGGCTTGGTAATTGACCTGCTGATACAGCATAACACATAATAAACAAATAATGGTTTAATAATGCCCTGTCTGTGACCAGAAGATGTTGGATACCAAGTATGTCAACCCCTGCAATGTAAGGAAAAGTAAGGACACCACAGACAATTCGAGTTAAAGGTGTCAGGGGCAAGACTAAAGAAAAGCTGGAAGTGATGATTTCCTATGGACTAATAAGCGACACAGGCTATTGTAACACAAAATGCAGAAAAAATTAAACAAATGGATGGTTGGAAATTAAGAAACCTACTACAATAATACATAAGAACCCTTATACCCATTAAATGGTGAACAATCATAACTGTGTGGAACTGATAACATCACATAGCATACCGTAAAAGCCAAAGAAGTGCATCATGTGAATGCAGAGTACCTGAACCACTCAATATCCTGAAAAATAGAAAGAACAAACAATTTAACCTCTAGTATTATTAAAGGCAATTGCTCGGTAACTTAAACACCAACAGGGAGCCAAAAATCAGGCATGAGCATTCAATTGTAACCAAACGAGGTACCAACAAGTAACAACTGCTAAAAAACAACATTTAACCTCAAGATGCACTAACAATACATATTCACTTCAGGCAAATTATGTGAATTGCTGATTATTAATATAGAGAAAAAAGAGTGAAATTTCATGAAGTCACATGTCAATGAGCGAGAAGACCTTTTAGACTTTTATGTGCCTGAAAATTTTTAATTATAGATATCAGAGTACCTTCTTAAACTTTCACCAGCACCTTCAAACCAATAGATTAATAGAGCCGTATCTAGTCGACGTCCATAATTATGAACAAAGAAGGCGAAGGCCCCATTCCTGTAACATAAGACAAAATTTATACCAGAAGAAATTGTGTCTATGACAATTTCATATTAGTATGTAATGACTTCATGTATATGAGCCTCGCTGAAAGCCTGAACACTAGCTCAATAAAGGAAGCCATAAATGACATCATTCAATATATGAAAGTTGATAGAAACTAATTCAGTCAAAATAATAACCTATCAGAACACAGCAAGCAAGCATATGTTACCCTTTGGTGTAGCTTTAATCAAACACAGAGAAGCTGATAGTCTAATTCAATATCATGAAATTAAACAATCTACAGAGAAGTAGTCCTAATTAGACAAAATAAAAGACACAGCACAAAAGATGCAAGAGAACATAGTATATTTTGATCGAATTAGTCTAACGCAAGAAGCAGGACTTCTAATGCACTTATCTTAAGCCAGGTTATTTAAGTAAACATGCAGAATTAAAACCAGAATTGGCACCAAATTTAGGCAAACTTATTTGGATGCTTAGCAGCAACTTATATTTTGTCCATATGATCATTCATAATAATGAACTACCGCATTAAAGATGAAGGTCAAAAAGGGAAAAAACCAAGGTTTGCAATTTCGATATTTACCGCCCGGTACAGGCGGTACATACTGGTCCGCCAGGTTTCCGGTACGCAGACCGCCCGCTACCGGGCGGTTCCGCCAAAAATCGACCGTCAACGGTCGATTGAAGGGAGAAATCCACCGCCGATGGTCAATTGAGGAAGAAATCGACTGTCGGCGGTCGATTGAGCGAGGAAAAGGGAGGAAGAAGAAGAAGAGGAAAAAGAAGAAAAAAAAAGAAAAGAGAAAAAAGATCTATCGGCCGCGCACGGTCCTCATCCATGCGCCGTCGCCACCCGCGAGTCACAGGCGCTCTTTCTCCCGCGCGGGGAGAAAGATCGAGGCGACGTCGCCCCTTTTTCTCTTTTTTTTTCTTATATTTTAATATTATATTATAAAATAATATATTATATTTTAATATACTGGGTGGTACACACTGTATGTACCGCCCAGTACCAGTACCGTACTGGTACCGAGATGAACTCGGTACACCGGTACGGACCGGTAAGTCAAACCTTGGAAAAAACAACAGATTTTAAACTTTAACCTTTATTCTTAATTTTACAATGTCTTGCCAAGCTACTATGATACAAATATGTTTGCAAAGTACCTACACAGCGCATGAGTACATGCCCGTGCAACATACCTATATGCCATGCACTTGGACGTTGGAACAGTATGTCATGGTTGTAATTTGTAAACATTAAAGAACAAACAGTTAAGAGTTGGAGTCAGAACATAATTAGCACACAGCACAACATTGATTTAATTAAATTGCAGGAGACTTGTAACTTGTAATCTCAAATTTGTCTTGGATAGCACAGTCCCAGCATGGCTAGCAGGCGAAAAATGCTTCAAATTGTTCAAGGAACTCAAAATGAAAGGTGAAACAATCTCACTGTGTTCCCAAAACATGATAAGTATGTGTATATACATACATATACATATATTAAAGTATATGGTAAACAAGCATCTAGGCCATCAGCATATAAGTTACCAGATCCAGGAACCTTTGATGAGGCCATCTTTTAAACGGACTGCAGCATGCTCCATCTTCAACCGTTTTACATTACATGTTGATTTACTATTAATTTTGCAAGCCTGGAAGCATATAAAGTGTCACAGACAGCAAAATTTTGGCATGATTTAAACCAATTCAACAATGACAATTAGTAAAAATCATCAGAGACTAATGCCTGATAGAAAACAGTGGCTGCAAGCTCCATCAGGCATTGCTGGATGCTTCCTAGAGTTCCAAGCTTATCCTCTCTAGATATATCATTCCTGAAGTTAATTGCAACATAATCAAGCAATAGAAGGCTGAAGATTGCCAACTAGAAGAATAAATAAGACTTACCAAAGAACTTCCGAACCAACATTAATGCCTTGGTCAAGTTCCTTGACAATAACATCAAGTAATTGCTCTATTATCTGAGTTCCTTCAGACAGATACCGTATTAGCTTTAGCTGAATTCGTGCAAATTTAATCAAGGAACTCTGCAAGTTTTTCCATGTTTAAAGTTAATTATTACAATACCAGAAGTAAGACCAATAATAACAGAAAATATCTCAAACAAATGACCTTTAGTCCTTGATCATGAGTAGTAAACCAACATCGGAACATGATATCCTGTACAGAAAAATGAATCTCCACGGCCTGATTGCCAAGATTTGGGCCATCTCTTAACAAGTACGTATTCAGGCATTCCATGAGTTTCCGTAAAATCTTCCCCTCGTTCCTGCCAAAGCTCCAAAAATGTAAGACATTTCACAATTTGCAAAACTTGCTCTCATCTACATTTCTACAATACTGCAAAAGATGGAGAGAATCAGGGGCAATAATTTTTAAAGCTGACTATCATCACACATAATACTACATAAAGAACCATGACAAGGGAGAATAATAAAATAATACAAAGATCATAAAATGGGAAGATATTGCTTACCGAATTTTTGAAAAGATCTTAATGAATCCATTCACAACATCCTCTCGAATATTATCTGGATAATCACCAGGTGGGTTTTCCAAAAGGACATGAAGAATCACTATACTGCGAAAAACATCCTCCTTGGAACTGGTATGACCAGTATTTGTATCTATTACAGTACCTAACTTGTTGATGTATAGTACTACTAGACCTGCTTGCAGAAAACTTAAATGCATCACTAGCATACAAGATATTTCTGAACATTTGTCATAAAGAGTTGCATTAGCTGATTGAAAAGACAAACCAGAATAAACCCGCTTCCTCATTTGATAGCGGTACTCCCTAACAGTTAGAAGATGTCGAAGAATGCTGCCGTACTCTGACTGGAAGCTAGGAATATCCTTTATGACATCCCATATATGACTGAATAGCACTTTAACGACAGAAAGCAAAAGAAAATTTCTTCCTGCAAAAATTTAATTCAAATTTTGAGTATGCCAGAAAAATATGCCCAGCATCCACATGGCTCCAGGACAATAACAAGGACACGCTTGGTACGAGCCACCACCACCAACATGCAATGACAAAGATAAATGTTGGCCAAGTGGGCCACACTGCAAAAGAGAAACAAGGTGGTGTCTCCAATGTATGGGACTCTTGCCAATGTGATATCTGAGGCAAGGGGGTCAATGTACGCAACCATACACTTGTGAGGGAAAACAGTCATTTCCATCACCCAAACTCTAGTCACCCAAGTCGTGAAGAAGCAACCTTACATTGATGCCAAGGCTCAGCCTCAAATTCCCACTAACAAGTGGACCCATGGGCCACGGTGCTTTTACATAAATTTCTACTCAGAGATGACCCCTTTCCGTTGACTACCGAACAGTCTCTAATCCATTCCCTAAGTACCCAGACTCATTACAGCAACTAATTTAACTATGACTAAAGATAAAATTCTAACTGATCCATAGCTGTCCCATACTTCCAACGTATTGATGTTTGATACTCCACAACAAAGGTTTCCATAATTTATTGTTCTGAAATATGAAAATTCAAAAAAAGCTTGACTTGTTTCACAATTCTGGTTACAAAATACAAAGTTCCAATTATCTTTTGTATCAATTTGATTATCACTAAACTAGTTCTCTTATCTTGACAAAAAAAATTGTGTATACAAATTATAATTGCATCTTTGCCCCCTCAAAGCCTTCACTCTGCCTTTACCAAAATGTACAGTCATTGATACAGATAATAGTATAGTTGGAGAATGCATGTTCATAGCAAAGTATAAAAACACAATTGCCAAACAACAAAATCAAAACAGCCAATGATGCATCAGACTGAATGAATCACCTTGACTCACCAAAAAAGAAATTGATGTGTGGATATGTAAAAGAATTTTTATCTCTTTTACTAAGGAAATGCATGTAAGTTGAACATCTGATTCACAAGGAATATCATTTGACAAACAGCAACAATCTCAGAGGTCCAGTCAGTTTGACTAAAGCCCGTAAACGGAAAAAAAAGTCCGGGAATAGTAAGCAAATACAAATTCTGGCTGTTGTACAATGAATGCTAACAGGTGTTCATTAAATTGAAAGATTTATAAAACTTGGAGTTTGTCATTATAGAAATTTCATAACCTTCTTTTAAAATTAACATTAACATGAACCTTGTATACTCAAGATCCGATATTAAGACTAATATGCACCTTCAAACAAAATGGTATTCTTTCTACAGTTTCTGTGTTCCTGAACTTCATTACTTCATTCCAAACACTAGATTGTACTTCTATTTTAGCTTGTTCAAATACCATAAGCTCCAATTCTACCTGAAAATCAGAATGCAATACAGGCCATATTACGGCCCAAGGGCTGACTTTGGAAGTGCCTACCACCACATGAACTATGGTGATCAAGTACTCTATACTCTCTAGCAAGGTCTGCAATACCGATGGATACCACCCATACCGGGCGGTACACACCAGTCCGCCCGTTGACCGGAACGCAGACCACCCGCTAACGGGTGGTACCGTCAATTGTGGTTGTTTCTACCCTGTTACCATCCGAAATCGGCCGGTAATGGTTGAATCGACCGTCGACGGCCGATTTCGGGCGATATCAACCGAGGGAGAAAAAAGGAGAGGGAGAAGAAAAGGGAGAACCTGGAGTCAGCACTGATCTCCCGATCCCTTTGCCCGCACGATCCATCGCCCGCTGGCGATTTCTTCTCCCCGTGCGGGGAGAAGGAACGAGGTGACTTCACCATTTTTTTTTTTTTTTACATATACATATATACTGAGCGGTACGCCTAAGCATACCACTCGATACTAGCATACCATACCGTACCAAGCTGAGCTCCGTACCGACAGCTCAATACGCCGATATGGTACGGTTTGGCAAATCTTTCTCTATAGCATGTTTTTTTTCCATGGGTTGCTACCATAATGCATCAAGTCCTTAGTGCTTTATTTGCACAATCTCTCTGTTCGAAGAACCCAAAAGGTTTGGCAAACCAATAAAACTAGTAAACTAGAAAATCAATCAAAAAACACAACCCTTACAAGGAATAATTGTTCTTCCTAAGGTTTGCAATACCATATCATACCGCTCGGTATGTACCGGTCCAATATAGAACTGGTACGGTCGGTTCAGCTCGATACCTTAGTGTACCATGTGTCGGTATGCTCGGTACAGCTCAGTATAGCTCGGTACAGCTCAGTATAGCTCGGTACATACTGTACCGACAATTGATCGACACGCCGGTATGGTACGAGATTGCAAACCTTGGTTCTTCTAAATTGGCTGTTCAGAAATCAGCTCTGAATTTGACACATCAGTCTAGTCAAAGGCATTGCTGCAAATGTAATGAAATCTCAAATACATGTTGAGAAAAACAACAAAGAAATCATTTGGAACAATAAATAAATAAATAATTCCTTGTGACCATCTTATTAATATATACAGATGATCTTATACAAACTTGTGAATGTGATACATAAAGTGAAAAATTATGTTTTATATGCATGATGCATGGACACAGACATGAACAAAATCCACACAAAGAGAACAGATGAGCAGCATGCCTAAAGAAGATAGAAAGGACAATTGATAGATCAGAAAGAAGTTCTAACATGCCCACTTATTTCTCACCAACATTACCATGACTAGCACATTGACTATCTCAAAAGAAAAAAAAAAGTCTGGACAACTAAAATACGGATCGTAACCGTTACACGTGACTCCTAATGCGGGGTCTAGGGAAAGTCAATCTACGCAGTTTCGGAGGAGAACTGAAAGTAGATGGTGTATAAAATACAGCAAAAAGCCTTATGCAAATGCTTGACTGAATGTAAAATATATCACCCCACAATCTTAGAAACATAAATACGATTGGATTCTTCACCTAAGGATAACTAGACCATTGTAAAAGATAAATGATCTGGACCATTCTTATATACCTGAAAGCTTTATATCTTCTGCACATTGGATGCTACTTCGCAGAGTCTTCGCAAAGATTAACCTGGGAAGGCGTTTCTTGCTTGCAGAGACCTCCAACGAGATGCATTTCATGAGCAGGGTGATCAGAAAAGGCCATGTTTCGGCTGCCAGTATAAGCAAGAAAATCATTATTACGATACAAAAATCAAATCCTTTCTTTTCTGCTGTCTTCCAATTCAAGGAAACTGAAAAATCAAGTATAACTTAAAACAACACAGCCCCTCTGCTTCTGCTATGCCTGCTCATTCATATAATATAAACTTAATACAAACGAAACAAAAACCAAATCCTCCAGTTCCGCCACCTCTTTAATTCAAGAAACAGATATAAATAGTATAACCCTGAAGAGACATAAACATCAAAACCCTTCCGTTACGTATCCAAGAGACAAAAGTCTAGTATAACCTAAATCCATACGGGGATCAAGTCCCTCCGCTTCACTATGTCTTCCAACTCAAGAAACAGAAAAATCTAGTCTAACTTAAAACAGATACGGAGATCAGAACCCTTCCCATCCGCAAAGCATTCAAGAAATCAAGAAATGGCATCAAACGCTAAAGAACTTCGCCTTGTGTTCCGATCCAAGAAACGGAGAGTTATGGTATAACCCTAAAACTCACCGTGAGGGATTGAATCCGCCTTAATCTTGGCGGTGTTATGGCCGAGGAGCTTGCAGAAACCAGCCGCCCTCTCGCCTTCCAACCAGCTACTCAACAGTTTCACCCCTTCCTGAATGTTGGGGCGAGAAAAACATCATAGAACAAAAAAACAATCAATAAAGGAAATGAAAGAATCAGTGTAGGGAAAATGTCACCTCTCGGGCTTTCGCTTTATCAGACGAGAGCTTGGAGACGATTTCTTGGACGTCCCTCGAGGTCGCCATGACCCCGCCGATGATCTCCTCCTCCACCAATGGGGATCGGGAGATGAGGGTGATGGTATGTTTAAGGATCCTAAGAGGGCGACAAGAGAGCGGGCCGGCAAGGAGGAAGTGGGAAAAAATTGGAAGGTGGTTTACTCCAGGGTTTTAGACTTATCGGACTTGTCCGCGTCAGGAGACTTTAAATAAATGACATAATTTTTTGGGGGGGAAAAAGGCATATTACCACTACTGCCCATGAAGAAGAAACGTAAGCAACCATGTCCGCCGAGCTCGTCGACTGCACGAGCTCTTCACGTGCCGATCGCCACACTATGCCATGAAATGAGGTAATCTTGATCTCGATTTTAAAACTGATAGTATATATTTTCGACTCGTCAAACGTGAACCTTCGTGTCAGTCTCGGTAGAAGTTGACTAGACGCATTAGACTTAGCTCGGGCTCAGGTCTCGTGAATGAGCACTAACCTAGTCCATCGCTCAAGGATCTTAGGTCGACATCAGCAGATAAATCAATAGTCCACTCTTCGTCCACTGCTCGAGGATCTTAGGTTGACGTGAGCAAGATAGATCAGTGGTTCGCTCCTCGTTCGAGGAGCACAGTGGTGTATGACTCTGAATCAGTACCTGCATGTATTAAATAACCTCGTATGAAAGTTATGGACTAATGCTCGCATGCATTAAACAATCTTGTATAAGCCTTTCTCTTAGAGGAGAGGATAAAAGGCACCTAGGTAAAGTATTAAAGGTGGGATTCCGACCTGCAAAAATCACACTCTAATACTGGACTTCTCATTATTAATTTGATCATTGAAGAGGTTAAGTCGAGGATGCATCAAAACCATGACTAAGGCCTTGGTGCAGGACGCGAGAGTCAAACTTAGGGATCAACGGGTCGACAAGCCTAGAACCGCTGAGGAAGCCCGCTTTTGAGACAGCACATCACTCGATCCGTCCCCCAAAGACGCACAAACGTCCTTGTGCACACGGGACGAGTTAAGTCAATACGACATCTCAACCCTCGGGCGAAAGCAACACAACAAAAACCATGGGCTTGATTCAATCGAAATTGGAATCAGAACCAGAACTAAATCGATGCAGTTTCGACTTCAATTAAGTAATCGATGATTTTGATTCTGAACCGATTGAATCATTTAGGTCTTCTTTTTTTTTAACCGATTCGAAAAAGAACCGAAATATATATATGGGTCCTCGCGACCAGAGTTGTGGTTGCTAGCACAACAAAGCTACATGGTGGTGGAAAGGCATCGTGCCATTTTTTTGTTCCCTCCTACGAGTATTTGCATATATAATTCCCCTTCAAAGTGGTCTTCCGTATCTCAAGAATGGTGCGATGCTTTCTTTCTCGTTCCTTTCTTCTTTCCTCCACTTTGCAGAACAATAACTTGTACCAGCATCGTAGAAATTTCATCTTCCAAGATTAGAACACAACGCATACATTAGCTTTCTTTTGACTTGTATCCAAAATATTCTCCTTACGGGTGCTACATCAAAGTGAATACATACAGTCGACATACATTTTGGAAATCAATTCTTTGTACTCTATTAAATACATAAGAGACTTATATATGAATTTGTAAAATTTAAGTTAGTTACCATAATTCCTTTAATTCGAAGCCCGTGGTGTTCGAAAATTTAAATAGAATTTATCGATTTAATGACAGCAATACGAGCTTTTGTTGCAGGTTCTATAAGAACTTTAATTTGAAAATGTTAATTCTGAAATAGACAAGGCAGGATACCAAACGGAAGCCTGTTAGCTGCCCCACTCTTCTTCGTCAAGATCATAAGATGTGAAAACAAAGAAAAAGGGAGAAATCAAACCAACATAATCTTCCTCTTTTTTTTTGTCACCCACAACAGCTAAACATGCATGGATGGCTCTCGCTGTTTCGACGTAAGACTGCAACCTAGCCATACTGCAAGAGTTGTCATTAAACTACGGACATGAAAAAGCCGTAACCTTGATCCATCCAACAAAGAAGACAAATATTTTGCATTTTGTTAGTGGAGAATCTAGTGCTTGCCTAGTAGATACGTTCAACCTCCGAGTTTGCTGAGCAAGCACTCGCTGGTTCAGGCCCGTGTGCGCTAGCTCGCCCGTGGTCTTCTCGGTACGGAGTGGGAGCCCGTCCGGATGTGTAGTGATTCAGAGCTCGACTTGGGAGGTCGGCTGTTGGAGTGGTGGAGTCCGGGTGAAGAGGGAGTACTCCAGTTCGGGTTGGCCGCCGACTCCTGCAAGAAGGTCGGGTCGGGTAGGTTCCCGACGTGACCCCTCCGAAGATCAAGTTAGTTCGTGTATTGGTCTTTTTTCTCTCCCCTGCCCCGTAGAGGTGCAGGAGCTTTTATAGTGGGTGTTGTAGATCATTCGTACCTGATAACCTTACTGCATTTATGGCTTATCAGGTCGTCGTACCCTCCCACCATGCTTGTTGTCCTTGCAATGAGGCGTGCGTTTGCAGGTGGGGGGTGCCGACCTTTCCTGTGTCAGGTCGGCTGTACGACCACTGGTGCCCCCCGTATATCCGGTTGGTTACCTGCGTCGGGTCGGCCACGTCGACGGGCCAGCTGTCCGAGGGTGTGATGACTTGGCAGCCAGGTCAGCATCTGTCATATCACATTTGTTCGAGGAAAGCTCGATACAATTCAAACAAGAGTATTCGCTGTTCTTTGCTGTGGTAGCGTTGCCAGAACGACGACATTGCAGGGGGGGGGGGGCAATCTCCGATCAATTTTATCATATTTTCTCGTATGATTATTGATAACACAAATATTGGACTCGTCGGTCCGACCCAACCACGATGGCTCGAAGTTCACATAGGCGATCGTCCCGATAGTTTGAGAACCACGTGGGCGGCTACGTTGTCTCGACCAGTCAACCTTGATGTGTCGGTCCAGACAACCACCTTGATAGCTTAACAGTCCGGACGCGTCAGACCTGAGAACGCATCGGTTACTCGAGACGTCATACCCACGGTCATCGACTTCACCAATTGAGACCCCGGATATCAACGAAGGCGTCGTTCGACGCAGGGTTGTACCCTCGTTTAGTTTGAAGGTGCCGAGCTCATTGGATGCCACGGTACGAGCTCCCTCTGTCTGACATATATAAATATCTCCTACTATAGTCAAATAAGAGGCTCTCTCTCTCTCTCTCTCTTTCTCTAGAAAAAGAAATTTTGCTCCCTAAAAGAGAAAAACTGTTCTGTCACGGGCTTAGTTGATTTTGCTTAAGCCGTGCAGCACCCACGCGTGTTCGTCCGCAAAGGTCAACCTTCCCCGAGATCTCCTAGGGTTTCTTAGGACTTACAACAGATAAAACGGGCCAAAAGAAGCAATTCCCACAGGACCCACAATCAACCACTCAAGTAAACACTTTATAAAGCAAAATGCAAATTATACTCATGGACTTTACAAACTCAGAAATATTGCACACAAAGGATAATGGTCTAATAGACCGAAGTCCTCATAAGTGCTTACAAGATACACTCGTATTTACAAGCCAAACTTGATCACACAAGTAAATCAAACTAGGGCTGCCAAGTCTACTGCAAGTTTGCTACTTATTGTACAAGGTATGTACAAAACTGAATGTCACAGACAAACATGAGCATTACGTCGAACACATTGTTTATACTTTGTCCGTGACAGTTCGGGATCTCCCAATACCTGATCAAAGTCTCAGTCAAAATGCTAACTTAGCCATCGGAAGGACCTAATCGGGTCCACACCTTCGACACGGGTCTTCTTGTAGGTCTCCTTCAAATCAACACGGTTGACCTGACGACTCCTATGACCATTACATCGTAGATCCAAGCATCTCCTCCAGCTTTTCCGAGCTCCGAATCCTATTGAGTCAATCTTACGTATGCAGGCTGAACCGTGTCATGTTGACTCATCAACCACGACAGAAGTTCAAACAACAATTATGTATCATCAAAGCAGTAATCTACGGTCGTTACCACATCGATCATGCAAGAACAAGGTTGGTCGACGGATGCTTTCCTTCGTTTGTTGCTGAAAGAAAGCATGTTCTTATGGCTCGATGCGGGTGTACCAATTTGCATATGGGTATCCTTTTCTTTCTCCTCGCACCAGAAGCTTCGAATCACATCGCATCGTCGTAAACAATTTCGTGGATCGTGCTCGATGCAGGTAGACGCATGATTTCTAGAGCGACATCTGTTCTCAATCTTCAAGAGTTTGGCTTCTATAACGAAGACTTTGGACACGATTTAAGTCACGACAAGCTCACATGTTAAGTAAGTATCAAGGGCGGACTCGAGCCACGACGGAACTCACTTCTCGTGTGCGCCGACACGAGGTATGATGCTCTCATGCGATCTAATTATTTATTTTTCTTCTCATATAGCATGCTTTATGTTTATTAAAAAATATTTCGACTTATACATGTCCATATTCTCTCTCTCTCTCTCTCTCTATATATATATATATAAATACACGTACATATATACGTATATATACATATGAATTATCAAAAATATATTTTATAGATTATATTGAAAAGTACTCTCTATTTTTAGAATTTTATAATAATATTATTTTTTACTTTATACCTCCCTCACCTATCAATTTTCACTTGCTTATCCTATGATTTGATTATTCTTTTTACACTGTTATAGTATTTTTATTAATACAAGAAAAATATTATGAAAATGTTATAATATTTTTTAAAAATTATTATAATATAGTATAATTATTTTTATAATTTTTTTTTAAAAATATAAAAATATTGTAACTGAACCATTTAAATTAGTCCATAAGAAACCAAAGCGGAAAGAGAGAGAAAAAAGGTGTATGGTAATTGAGAAAAATAAAAATAAAAATAGATGTGAGGTTGATTTGGGACATAAATTGAGAAAAATGAAAAAGGAGAAATGAAGGTTTTATTTCGTATTTGCCAATTGGTTTTGGATCAGACGGCGAGGGAAAGGAATGCAATCTCGACAAGCTATTCTTCTATTACTTTGGGAATGGCCGTGGATCACAAGATGTCCATGGCATGAGATAAATAATACCCGCCCCACGTCCGTCCGTCCGTCCATCTATCCATCCGCTGAGGCCACGGCCACAAAAGAGAGCCGGAGAAAGGGAAAGAGAGAGAAAGAGAGGGAGAGAGATACGGATGGGTCGAGCGTTCGTGTACGTGATACTCGGCGGCGGCGTCGCCGCTGGCTACGCTGCCCTCGAGTTCGCGCGCAGGGGAGTCGCCCACGGCGAGCTCTGTATCATCTCCGAAGAAACCGTGAGTCTCTCCTCGCCCCAGTCTTCTGTCTTCTTCTGGTTGCCCCGATCCCCTATCTCCTTCTCCCGCAATTCCTTATGGATATTCCCCTATTCGATTGTTGTCGTTTGCTGTGCTTGTTTATTTTTCCCTTTTCTTTATGATTCGGTGTCGATTGCTTATTTTAGCCCTCTCGAGGATTTTGCATGACCATTCGTCGGATTGGTTTGGGATTCGTGTGGAAATCGATTTATCTTCGAGATGATGATGTTTCTCTCATACGTGGATCGCTCGGGTTTATCGAATCCCCACCTCGATATTGACGCTTGAGGATTGGAATTTTTGGTTTTGAGGAATGAAATAATTTGTTCTCCTTTTGTTCCACGCCGTCGACATCATGTGATAATTTACAGTTGATTATCCAGTGTTTGATCATTTTCTGTTTTCTGGATTCGACTCGCGTACAATGTACAATTTATGACTCGAATTCTGATTGACTTTTGTACAGGTCGCACCTTATGAAAGGCCTGCATTAAGCAAAGGATATTTACTTCCAGAAGGTATCGGTCATGCTTTCCCTACTCATATTATTGTGTCGGAATTATACGTAAACTAGCCTGCTTATTGTTCTTTCATCACCCCGAAAATATAAGTTTTTGGTTCTGGAGCTCCGATTTATTACTAGAGGAAGATCACTGTTATTCTAGTAGTTCCAAATTTAACAAGTCGGACCAGACCTCCATCCCTATAAAACAAAGAAGCTAGATAGGTCATCCTACGCGGCTAGTGTTATCTCAAACTGCTCCAGGGGTTTCTTTTAGAAACTTTATCATCCCGGGGGGAAGGGCATGCAATTATATGTAGCTGCTTTTACATTCTTCTCTCATGATCTTTGACATACTGCTTCCTGCCATTTCTCTCTTTATCTCCTTTTGTGTCCTTTCATCTACTTATGGAGTCTATGCTTAAAAGAAGGGGAGTCAGAGCCAGGCATCTCATTCAGGATAAGCTCAATCATGTTGGTTCTGACCTGGCTGATTCATGCTCATGCATCCCCACTACATTCTGACACCTGTTTTCTTTTCCAACTTCTACGTGGTACTTCGTGAGCCTTCAAGTTTTGGGTCAGTGATGGGTTGATGATTGCTTGGATAGACATACTATACATACCCATACAAGCAGGCACTCACAACAATGGTGATAGATCTACACCATCCTGTCTACTTGTAAGGGCATCAGATGGTGTTTCAAATGGCTTAACATGTTCAAATGCCTGTTATGGATGTAGTAGTGTTATTCCTATTGATGAACATGTAATTTTCTCATCAACATTATCTTAGCAGAAGAGAGTCCCTTGAGTGATATTGCAGGTTAGTTTGCAAAGGTACTCATCATAATTATTTATTATGTTTACCCGCTGGTCAGTTTTCAGCACTCATATCGTGTTATATACATTCAGTTATTTTTATTCTTGTTTTTTATCTGCATATTTGTGATCGTTGTACAATTTTGGCTATTGGCAGCCCCTGCACGCCTGCCTTCATTTCATACTTGTGTGGGTGCTGATGATGAGAGATTGACACCAAAATGGTATAAGGAGCATGGTAAATTTCTTTTTGTTTTTTGACTTTTCTAAGCCCAATCATTACGAGAGTTTTTACTGTCTTTCCTTTATTCTGTCAAGAATTTTCACAAACTGGGAAGGTATGCTTTCATCATTTTGATTTGCTTGCTTAGAGACAACAACCTGCATTTGTGTTGCAGCACATAGAACACATGCCTACAATACTATGGATCAGTGTTTATTAACTTCTCATCTTTATGATTTATGCGTCTGAGTCCTATATTCTGTATGGCACCAACATCCAGATGCATTAAGTTCGAAATATTTGGAGTCATCTACATCTATCTTTTCCCATAATTTTGCTCCAGGTTTCAATCATTCTCTGATTCGAAAGCCCTCATATTGTTGTTTAATGACTTCTTAAATTTTTTCTTATCCTGTTTTGCAATGAATTAGCCAACCTTGTTGCTGTTACATTGTGTTATATGCAATGCATCCCAAATGTTGTCAAATCCACTTATTATCATACCCTTAGACTTGCTAACCTATGTTGATATAAAAAGGGGGTACATAGAATCCTAATCAGTTTCTTCGTCTACAACTTTCCATGTATGATGCACATGATCTTTCTTTTTCTGAATATCCAAACTGCATCTCTATGTGGACTCTTTTCTGCATGCACACTTTGAACATCTCTGAAATGACTTTGTAAGAGATGTGCTGTTAATTAGTTAATATCATTGTAACTTCTGAATGCAATTTATTGTTTTGATCTGCTAGGCATTGAACTTGTTCTTGGAACCAGAGTCAAGTCTGCTGATGTGAGGAGGAAGACATTGATCACTGCAACTGGTGAAACTATCAGTTACGAGATACTCATAATTGCAACAGGTGCTCGGGTACTGAAATCTATTATTCAGTATTTGGATTTTCAACCCTGTTTGCTCCATAATATCATAGTATTCCATGAATCATTAAGTCACATCATGAACTGGTAGCTGCAATTGAAATGCATATGTTGTTTACAGGCTTTAAAACTTGAAGAATTTGGAGTGAGGGGATCAGATGCTGAAAATGTTTGCTATTTGCGCAATTTGGCTGATGCAAATAGGCTTGTGGCCGTAATGCAAACATGCACTGGTGGGAATGCTGTTGTTATTGGTGGTGGTTACATAGGAATGGAATGTGCCGCAGCATTGGCTACAAATCGAATAAAAGTAACCATGATTTTTCCTGAAGCACATTGCAGTAAGTAATGATCCATTCTATATCACATTTAAGTGCATTGGACACAACTAAGCTGCATTTGTTGATCATTGCTGCAATGATTTTGTAGTGGCTCGTCTGTTTACACCGAAGATTGCCGGGTTTTACGAGAACTACTATAAGTCAAAGGGGGTTAAATTTATCAAAGGAAATGTCCTGACATCACTTGAAAATGACTCGGAGGGAAAGGTAATTTCCGGTGTGTTCGTCACATCTGTTTTTCGTTTAATCAAGTATACTTGCTTAGCATACTTATCCAGGATTTAAAATTCTATTAGATGTGGTATTTTATTTTACGGCTGAAGTAGTGATACAGAATGAATAATGAGATATGCTACTTGTGATTTTTATGGTTTATGAATTTAATTCCGGACGATTGTCAGAGGCCTGGATTTGTTTCTAAATATGTACTAGCTGTACCATTGGTTTACTATTGTCCAATAAATCACTTCTTTAACTAGCCTCTCTACTCCTTTCCACTGAAAGCAGTTTGGGGTGGTTAACAAATGATGATCTACCTGCGGCTGCACTTGTCTATCACAGGGAGGAATATTTCCAGTTGGCTGTTATCATTTTATTAAATCCATTAAACAACAAGCATATGCTGCTTAGTAAGATCTTGATTCAGAGATGTTTCAGACAGGAGGATTTATGGGTTATTTTTTGTTCACAAACTTTGTTCAAGGAGACTGCACACTTATCTGCCCTCAGTGAGGTGTTGGTCTGGCTAAATATCTCTCTTTTCAGGTGAAAGCAGTGATTCTTAAAGATGGTACCCGTCTTCCGGCTGACATGGTTGTGGTGGGTATTGGTATCCGTGCAAATACCGGTCTTTTTGAAGGTCAACTACATTTGGAGAAAGGTGGGATCAAGGTCAATGGACGAATGCAGACGAGCAACACCTCTGTTTATGCTGTTGGTGATGTCGCTGCTTTTCCCGTCAGACTCTTTGGTAATGAGATCCGCCGCCTCGAGCATGTTGACTCTGCTCGGAAAACTGCAAGGCACGCTGTTGCAGCCATCATGACACCCAAGACGACAGGTGATCTTGACTATTTGCCCTTCTTTTACTCGAGAGTTTTCACACTTTCTTGGCAGTTCTACGGTGACAATGTTGGAAACGTCGTCCATTATGGAGATTTTAATAGTGGGAGATTCGGTGCCTACTGGACCAATAAGGGTGTGATTGTTGGGGCTTTCCTTGAGGGTGGAAGCAGAGAGGACTATGAAGCGATAGCCAAGGCTGTTAGGTTCAAAGCGGCGGTGAAAGATACTCATGAACTTGAAAGCACAGGGCTTGAATTTGCTTTGAGAGCGAGTCAGCAGGCGGCCCCAGACGCTGGGCTTCTAGTGGAAAGATTATCATATACGCGATATGCCACCGCTGGTGTTGCTGTGGCGCTGTCAATTGCTGCTTTTGCTTACTGGTATGCGAAGAGGCGCCGTGTATGGTAAGGTAGAAGAAGGCGCAAAAAGTGGTATAGTTACCCGAATACTGCAACATATGGAAACTTGTTCTAGCATAAAATTCATATTCCTTGTACCATAACGATATCCATATGTCTGAACAACTACATGGTTATGTAACAATGCTAGGCCAACATATTCTAATCTATTATGTTTCCTTCCTGCTTACGCATTCCGGGCGTACTCATCAATTGTTCTGTATTGTACCTTTACCTGGTGCGTTTGTTTTGCACATATTACTTTTTTTACACCAATTGTCGTAGGTTGTTCCGTTCTTTCTCACCTTTAAGTAATGAGTTTTTATGAATTCCATTAATCATGTGTAAAATGCTTACATTTCAGCGTATGATCGAGTTTATGGCATATTGATAAGGCCGGAGGTGGGATTTTAACGGCGGTAAGTCATCAGCAAGTCCTCGTTCACCTCATGTATCACTTTATAGTTCGCATAATTATCCCCAACTCAAGGTAGGGTTTGTCACAACTGATATGTATAGGTTTGATAACGAACCGATATGTGGCTCGTTCTATGTCGAGCGATACATGTTACATGGCATTATATCATTTGTACAGTTAGTAACGATTGAAATTAGATCTTTATCGATTTGTACCAATCGGTAACGATTAAATTTCGACTATTATCAATCAAGGGATGTGAATGTCCTATTTCAAATGATCAATATGACAATTTAAATCATAGGTAGGGTTTTTAAATCCTTTCATTCCTCCTCTTTCAACTCATTTTACTATCATAACTCTTTTAAGATTATGAAGAAGAACACTCTAATCAAGAGAAACTAAATAGACTCAACCGTTACAGTCGTCTGCCAAAGATACAAAATCAAAGGGGAAAATAATAACATCAGTCGTACTGTTGGACATAATCAAGTCAAGCGATGAGATACATTCTCAATCGCATTCACAGCTTGCTCAATCCAAAGACATAGTAGGGACATGGATAATAGTGACTCGATCGATAATGGTTATGATATCGAGGAGTCGATGGTCCTGTCAATATAATTTGACAATGGTGCATAGACTGAGGTATATTATTTTACACAGTCATCCAAGAGTCAAATCATGGAGCTTAATGATATACTTATCAAGTTTAAACATGAAAGGGGAAGATAGTGGATGATTTTGAGATGATACGATAGAGCCTACATAATATATTTATAACTATCATAGAGAATCTTACAGCTAGTAGTAGTATAGTTATAGTTGTACCAATACGATGTTTGATACTATGATACAAAGTAGTAAATTAATGGTAAAATTAAAAGTTCTGACATTCTATATGTCACAATCGTCCTTACCTTAAGTGCCACCTCGGACATATATGGCTTATCAACAATTTGAATACGATTATTACCACACTGATACACTAATAATATATGGTGTATCATTATATTATGTCATCGAATCAATTTTAAAATTAGATTTAATAAACATATCAAATTAATATACAGATACATAGGATCAAGGACCTCGACTCAATGTTTGTGAGTCTCATCATTAATTATATTCTATTAATTAAATTAAAAAGGACCTCAATTTAATAAACATATCTCCACCTTCTTTTGCCGATATGACCTCAATTTAATAACATATGTCGCTTTCTCTTCCTCGACAAGATGAATAATTTTTAAATTTAAATTATACGTATCGTTATATTTATGATTTATTGTGAGTTAACATATCACGTAAGTAGACTCTAATGTTTGTCAACTCAAACTATAAAGGCAAAATCGTAAGGACTTAAGTGATCCATGAGCAGAACTATAGTAACTAAAATAGATCCTTTTTTTTTTAATTTAAGTTACATATGTTATTATATTACTAATCTATTGTGAGTTATCATATCACTGTAACCAGATTCTAAGATAACTTAGATTTGATGGGAGGAGTTTATTTACTATATTTTTAAAATATAAAAAAATATTTTAAAATATTAGCAAATAATAAAGACTTAAATGATCAATGACCAAAACCACAAATGTTAAAATAAACCTTAACTTTTCGTTAAAACTATTTTTGATAATTTTATCATATTGTCGATATGCCCTAGTGTATCGACCTATGGTACATCGATACGCCTAAGTATATATTATATCGATAAAATAAACCTTAACTTTTCTTTAAAACCTCAACCATTACAGTCATCTGCCAAGCATACAAAGGCAAAAGGGAAGACAATAGCATTAGTCGTACTATTGGACATAATTGAGTCAAGGGATAAGATACATTCTCAATCACATTCACTCAATCCGAAGACATAGTAGGGACATGTATAGTAGTGTCTTGACCGATAATGGTTACAATGTCGTAGAGTCGATGGTCCTGTCAATATAATTTGACAATTGGTGCATAGACTGAGGTATATTATTTTACACAGTCACCCAAGAGTCAGATCATGGAGTTAAATGATATACTGATCAAGTTTAAACATGAAAGAGGAAGATAGTGGATGATTTTGAGATGATACGATAGAGCCTACATGATATATTTATAACTATCGTATTATGGAGAATCTTACGGCCAATAGTAATATAGTTATAATTGTACCGATGTTTGATCCTATGAAACAAAATAGTAAATTAATGGTAAAAGCAAAATTATTGATATTCTCCATGCCACAATCTTCCTTGCCTTAAGTGCCACCTTGGACATATATGGTTTATCAACAATTAGAATACGATTATTACCACATTGATGCATCAATAATATATGGTGTATCAGTATACTATATAGATACACTGATACATCAATAATATATGGTTTATGTTATCGAATCAATTTTAGAATTATATTTAATAAACATATCAAATTAATATACATATACGTAGGATCAAGAATCTCGATTCAATGTCTATGAGTCTCGTCATTTTTTTAGTGGTATAACAAGATACATCAATCAATTGATTATTTGATTTATTTAAATTTTAAAATTTAAATCACTTAAAAGATAATCTAACAATTCAAATTATTTCTTTATATATAATTCAATATTAACAAAAATATAATAAAACTATTTTTCAAAACTCAAAAAAATATGTGTCTATTCTTTCCTAATTTAGATTACTTTACTAAAATTATAGTTATTTCTAGCTCAAAAAATATAATCTAGTTTTTTTTTTTATTTTTTAAAAGGTTAAGATCTTATTTAACCCTTGTGGTTGTAACCATGAACCACTTAAGCCTAAATAATTTTCTCATGTCTAAAATAACCCTTATATTTTTAAAAATGTAACATATAAGCTCATCTCGTCAAGTCTGAGTTAATAAATATTAGAGTTTATTTATGTGACATGATGACTCATAATAAACTATTAATATAATAACAGTGTGCTTTATATATATTTTTTAAAAAGATCTATTTTAACCGATATGGTTTTGGTCATGGACCGCTCAACTCTTTATAGTTTTACTCATGTATAAAATAACCCATATTTTTTAAAAAAATATAACATATAAGCTTATCTTATCATGTTTGAGTTAACAGACGTTGGAGCTTGTTTACGTGACATGCTGACTCATAATAAATCATCAATATAATAATATGTATAATTTAAATTAAAAAATTGAGACCACTATTACGGCAAGAGGAGGCACCCTCGTTGAAGTGACCACCAACAATAACACCGAGCTGCTATTGTCTAGCAGGGCATCGTATGGATGCAACCTCTCTCACACCGGTGACGAGCTCAAAAGCTTCCAATCTTGTCTCAGATGAATGTGTGTCGACCAGTTCGATGCTAAACACGTAATGATCTCCCGATCTCTCTTTCTTCTCTTGGGCGTTTTCATCCTCATTGCCTCCCACTTCGTCTTCTCCTGTGCTCTCACTCATTGCGCCTACGACATGGTGGCCCAACTCTCCCTCACCTCCGCCTCCAGTCTCTCTTATATCTGCCTCTCCACCTTTTACCGCTATGACCTCTGTCGCTTCCTCGACAAGATGCATATTTTTAAATTTAAATTATATATATCATTATATTCATGATTTATTGTGAGGTAACATATTACGTAAGTAGACTCTAACGTTTGTCCACTCAGACTTGACGGAAGAAACTTATATGCTATATTTTTTAAAATATAAAAATTATCTTAGACAAGAATAAAATCGTAAGAGCTTAAGTGATCCATGACAGTAACTAAAATGATTTTTTTTAATTTAAGTTATACATATTATTATATTAATAATCTATTATAAATTATCATATCTGTATGCAGATTCTAAGGTAACTTAAATTTGATGAGAGGAACTTATTTATTATATTTTTAAAAATATAAAAAAATATTTTAGATATGATCAAATGATAGACTTAAATGGTTCATGACCAAGATCACAAAGGTTAAAATAAATATTAAATTTTCTTTAAAACTATTTTTGATAATTTTATCATACTGTCGATATATCTACCTATGATAGGTCGATACGGCTAAGTATATATTATATCGATGAATGATCAATAAATGGATTGATAAGATAAATCTTATTAGAAAGCATAGACAGGTGACTTAGATCAAATCGAGTCATCGATGATGATTTCAACATGCAGTGGCTACATCCCATGCCAAGGTTCTCTCAACCCAGACAATTCCTGACACCATTTCTCTACCATTAGATAGTGCGTTTAAATAGTACGCTGTCAATTTCCTGAAAATATTCTGTATAAGAAATACAGAAACGAGAAAATCATGAATAATCTCAAAGAGGCATTAATTTTGTTTTCCATTGTACATTGATATGCTACAGAGCCAGCAGGCTATTGGTACGGGGAATTGACGAAGTTTTTAATCTACAAGACTTCTGCCAGCATCATAATTACGAATTTCGATGAAGGATGATTAAGCAGAACTGTGCCTGCAAAAGGTTCAAGTTGCTCAAGTCATAGTTAGATATCACAAACTAGTAAAGATTAGATGCTCAAGTCATTGTGTTACGCAAAAAGCATATGAAAACCTTTGGCCTTTCTAAGAAAGTCATAGCAAAAGATTAGTGGTGAAGATTAGATGCTCAAATCAGGTTTGGAGTTTCACTAGGAAGGGTTCTTGAAAATTTCAAGCAAGAATTGCATAATTAGGTGTCACCAAAATCATGACATAAAAGTATCTTGAGCATCTTTCCCATAAGAAGGCTCATGTAAAGAGTTCACATGCAGTTCAATCAGACAAGAATGATGCTGATAATAGTCTGACTAATAAATGTAAGAAAAAATTAAACCAATATCTAAGATTAAATAAACAAAAGTTTCAAGATATGCATGTCACAGTAGTAAGGGGGTAAACCCTATCTACTTTAAAGTACCATTACTAATCTACTTATTCAGAATGGTAAAATATAACATAATATGCACCAGTAAATCATATCTGATGCTTCTAGCGTGGTATAATCAGCTTACCAGTAAAGTCAAAACGCCTGAGAATTGAATGCACTTGTGTATCATAGCTGTTCTTTACCAGGCTCAAACCGACAGATACAATCATATATATTTCCATTGAAAAGCTTTTCAGCCAATCTCTGATTCTTCACCATTGCAAGCTGAAACATGACAGTTATGAGTTGTCTAAAGACTGCTAGCATAAAAACCTTCGTAAAGGCATGATGAAAAAGGATATTCAAAGGTTTGGATCAAGATTTTGCAAAGGCATGACCTCTAATGGTCAAACCAAAGTCATGTTTTTAATAACTGGCATCCTAGTTGAAGCCAAGGTTCAAAGAGCCAGATGCATTGTCATATTAGTAGGCTCAACATCAGCTTATTGATGAATACTCAAAATATTTGGACCAATTCCAAAGTTTTAAGTAGCCAACTGGTTCTATCAGTTGGACACGTACAACTTTTCTCAGGTCCCCTAAAACGGATTAGTGACTACAAAGTACGAACACTCAAATATATCCAATTGATTATCCTAGACTCATCAAATACTCTCACCTTCAGTGAATCACATTTAAAATGAGCATTTAGGTTAGTATGGATAGCTCGCCCCATTCCCTCCAGGATTATCTGCATCACATTCAAAGCCAGCTCAGATGTACAAGCATTTGTAGCAGATAACATATATTGATGAAAAGTGTGTTTAAAAGGAAATTTAAATTGCCATACCAAGTCTGCATCTTTTGCAACAGCAGCAAGATCTGAGCTGACCTGCCGTAAATCTATGCAAGGGCCCCCAGATCCGTTCTCAACAACCATCAAGGAAACTGAGGTCGAATGATTTTTCAATCCATCTTCTTGTATACTTACCATTGCATCCATTAACAATCCTCCAGCTTCAGCAGCTTTTCTTATTATATCACAGTGCTGTAAAGTTTTAGACAAAATCATCATGTTAAAACTTAAAAAGAAAAATGCTGAAGAGTTGAGGCAGATAACAACAAATCAATTTGATCTGGAAAAGGCTACTAAAAGACAAAAAACTGTTCATTTAGTTAACACCAACCTTTGCAGCTTCAGCCACAATTTCAGGAAGTTCAAGAGCTGTGACATCATTTAAAGCAGGCAAGGAATTTGCAATCAGGACAACCTGCAGCGAGGGAATATCATCATATGCTCTGTATTATCACTTGTAAACTTTAATCATACTAAAAGAACATATGTTTCTAGCAGTTTTAATTTGGCCAAGAGCCCTCGAACTGGTTAGGATATTAAATACACGATGGATCTTTCAATTTAAAGTTTGAGAAATTTCTGAAGAAACATACTTGAAGATCTTTAAAGTAATGACTCCATGAGAAAATTAGTATATAGAAAATATTTTGCCTATAGCACAAATATTTTATAGTTAAAATCCTTGTAGAAATTACATTTGTATTTGTGGAAGAACAAAGATGCATCCAATTTCCTGCACTCGCACATATCATAAATGTAGTTGACGAATACTTTGTCAAGGCATTTCTTTGCTTGCTAATTCTTACAAAACAAGAAGATTAAACAGAACAATTTTAAATTTTTTCATTTTTTTATCCATGTTGGCAAATGATTTTCAAATGATAGAATCAAGTGAGACTCAAGAAAGCATAATGTCCATAACTACAATACTTTTGCAACCTCCAAGAATCTCAGCAGGTTTTAGATCTTTATAAAAACCAGTCTGAATTTCCATCAAACACTGGATGCCAAGCTAATAATAAGTTGAGTGGCAAGTGATTAATATTTTTTCAAAAAGAGAGAGAAAAAGCACCATAAAAGTTGAAAAACTCTTTCAAATAAACGACCAAGAGACAACATGAGGTTTTTAGTGGACACATACCATATAAAGAAAGTTCATGCATTTAAAACAATCTAGTTCCACAAATAAAAAAAATAACCAGTCCCATCTCTTTCGTACATATATAAAAATATTTTTTCTTCTTCCTCACCGACGATTGCATATGGAGACCATACAAGACAAACATTATGTTTTATACATGATAGTATTATTGGAAAAAAATTGCAACACGTACAGCTACCTAATTTGCTATTTGCTACATTTCTAGCTTACCTCAGTTCCACGACGGAGGAGTTCTCGAGCTAATGGAAGCATCCCAAGGACAACATCAGCACCTGAGTTATCAACAAAGAACAAAGCTCTTTTATATGGTTGGGATTTCTTGTCTCCAGAACCAAGCATTCTTTCCTTAAACATATCAAAGTCATCCACCTGAAAAAAAAAGCAGCTCTGGCTATGCTCAACTGTATCTGGAAAGCATATGTTTAAGTAACTGTTGTGGCAGTAAATTACTGGTAATTTACCCGCCATGGTCGTTGCATCTTTTTGCGGCTCATCCGATATATTTCAATAATCGTTCCCTTGTGATAAAGGTCAACACAAGCACGAGATCCCCAATCGAAGATATTTGCAGCAAGAACACCTTCGATAAGAGCAAGCAATCTATCTTCCTACAGATCAGTGCACAACCTGTCAGTGAAATATACTGTGTGTAGCAAGCCTCAATCAACACACAACCATCACTTTTCAGAGGTATCTCCAAGATTCATATCATAACATTCCTGCTTATAAACCCAGTTTTTCAAGCTAATCTAACAAACAATCATTTTAATTTAGCTTGTCCATGTGACAACAAATGTCATGATAAAAATCAATTGACAACATGCAAATAAGAACAAATTCATGAGTTAAGGAACAATATATCTTAAGCAAAGCAACCCTAGTACATATTGCCAAGCCAGCAAAGAAATCCGTACTGAGGAAACAAGAATTGTCCAACTCTTCTTTATAGATTGGTTGTTACATGAGACAGTGAGCTGCCTTCGGATTCCTCATTTCAAAGCTAAATAATGCTTTATTTCATCAAGCAATAGTGCTCAAACAATTAGAAAGTATGAGGATATTGTTCTAGTTGTTAGAAAATGCATAAAGTCCTCTCCAATGATAAAATGATATAAGTTCAGTATGAATTTGACATTTAAATTCTGACAGAGAAAATGAATAAAGTTATCCAATTATCCAAGTGCTCTACTCAATACTGTTTCTAATGTCATGATCTATGGCGGAAAAAAGGTCACAACATATACCTCATTCATACTGTCAAGCTCAATAAGAAGGTCAGCTAAAACAGCAAGAGAAGCTTCATTTTCCCTGTAACAAATACCCACACATCAGATTCTAATCAATATTTAGTTGCAGCATAAACATGTATTATATGTTGAAATCACTCATGGCACTACAAGCATAGTTGTTACATACAAAATTCAAAGAGCTATTCAATATTAGAAATGATCTCATCAATCTCATGGAAAAAGATATCACAATGCCAAGACCTTATCCCAAAATTGCTAAAAACAAGCTCCAGAGGTGACAAAGGGAACATTAGGCCTAAAGTTATTATAAATGGGAAATTAAAAAAAACACCACATACAAAAAGTAATGCAAAGAACACATTCGACACAATACAGAGGCTGCACTCGGTTTAGGCCTAAAGTTAGGTTGCCGGTTATTGGTTTTACCTGCCAAACACTAATGTGAGGAGAGGCCAAACTAGTCATGTAAAACAAATTAACCCAAATAACAGGGATAGAGTAGGCTAGAATTATGTTCTTTGCTAATCAACATAGCTAACACTTTAACATCAAATAATAAAATGGGGCGACAATCAATTAGCTAGATAATTTAACCTGGTTATTTTAATCCTAAACAGTAAGTAGCCAATGAATAACATATATAGTGTATTAGGCTAATAAAAGTTGTTATGCAACTATAAGATCATAATATCTTGCTCACGGTATAAGCAAATCAACCATTAAATAGGACTCGAAAATTCTGATGAAAGTGAAAAATATTATTATCTTAAAGTCCATTTACAAGCTTTATAAGAATCATAAGTAGGGAACTTCTACTTTCCTTATAAAAGCAAAATTTATTGTCATATAGATTATAGACAGATTTAACTACGGATCTGTAAAATTCTGAGTTTGCATCATTTATTTCAATATTTCTTATCAAAATCATCACATTAAAATGCAAATTGTTATCTAGGCGAAATTGCTTGGCATTGTTAAAGCATTTATTTCCAAGGGGAAGAAAATATTGCACCAATCGTAAGACAAGTAACGAGTTAGATTTCACTATCAGAAAAAGTTCTATAGCAAACATTGTACCAGTCAATGAAATGGCAAGGAAATATGATCACAATACATTGTCTACATGTCTGATAGAAAGAAATATCATATTACTTAATGATTCAAGAGATCAAAGAGGATCGGTTCCTAGTTAACAAATGGCACAAACTAATCATTTAGAGATTTAAAATTTTCCAAACCAACCTTTGTTTAATTGTGATATACGCATCCATAAACTGAAACTCCCTCAAGCATTCTTCCCTTAGCTCCAAAAGTTTGGCTAACCCTAACTTCCCATAAGCAGCGGGCTCTTCCATTAACCTACAGTAAAAATCCAAATTTGCTTTATCCATTGTCCTCTGCTTTCATTTAGCACATAATTAATCTGACTATGTTGAAAGTTCAGAATGCAGAATCATTTGCTTTACATCAACACAATGGGAAACATGATCAAACCAGTTAAATTGCATGTACAATGAGTAATAAATAAAAAGTTCAGACAAACCATATTCTAATACCAATTTTTGGAACTTATGGTGACAGATTTACCTTGCCAAATGAGCTGAGAATGCATGAGCAAATGCATCTCCCCTTCTTTTGGCATCATCAGTTCCACCTTCACTTGCTACTGCCTATAAAATAGTGATAAGCATCAATTTCATTAGTAATGTGACCGATTTTACTCCTTTTTTCTCTTGTAGCCAGTAAGAGGTAAAATTCCAGTAAGGTTATAGATTTAGATGATGATCCTGAAATTTCAAGGGACTGATCTGAAAATATTATGAAGTCCAACCAAATGTAAGATGTATACAGACAGCTAGTACTAAGATAAAATAAATCATTTAGAATTGGCACATAGATTATATGTATAAATACTACTGTCTTCATTATCAGTGTCCTATTTAGCACTATTAATATTATTCACTGTTGTAGTGATCTCGTCATCATAACTTCTATCAGAGTCTGCAATTCACCAGGACCGGTCCGGGTGTGGGGCTCTTAGATCTAGTCCAATTCAAAAAAAAATTATTTAAACTTTGAAAGAACATGCTGCCAATCCAGTAAGGGCTCATGTCTCCATCTCGATGTATGGAGCACCATCCCTGCTACCATCCACCCATGGCCAGCCACCTAACTCAGTTAAACTTCTCTTCTCCTCCACTTCCTCCATCGCCTCCTCTGACTCCCTCTTCCTGTTCTTCCTCATCCTCCATCTACTTCCTTCCTCTTCCACCACCGCTTATTCTTTTTATAGCCTCACCTTCATCTTACTAATCATTTAGAGACATCAAATTTGCCAAACCAATCTTTGTTTGATTGTGATGTAGGAATCCATGAAACTCCTTCAAGCATTCTTCCCTTAGTGCCAAAAAATTGACGAAGCAAGCCTAACTCCTCATAAGCAGCAAGCTCTTCCATCATTCTACAGTAAAAATTCAAATTACCTTCATCCATTGTCCTATCCATTTCTTTAGCTCATAATTTATCCAATATGTGGAGTCTTCGGCATGCAGAATCATTTGTTTTGCATCAGTATAGTCAGAGACTCAGAAACATGATCAAACCCTCAGCACTGCCAAGCGGGACCTGTACCAGTCCGGCCATGGCATGGGTCTAGCACCTGAAATTGCATTCTTTGATTTTTATTTTGACTTATATAATAAAAAATATCATTATTACATAACTACTTGGTACTTAAAATTATTTTCCCTATATATGAATACAATGATAAACTTATACTTGGATTCGAGTCGAGATAGTTAACACAGACAAGTCTGGTTTAGAATCTGAGTCAATTCAGGTTGTGTTTCAAAACTTTGAGGTACTTTATTTAATCAATTCAAAGTTGGAAAATCTACAAAGATATAGTCTAATATTATTCTATGTCCATCTTAGACCAAGGTTTACCATACCGGTCCGTATCAGTATACGAGCTCAGCTCGGTATGGTACAGTACCTGGTATCGAGCAGTATGCATAGAGCATACCACTCGATATATATATATATTATAAATATAATATAATATGTTAAAAATAAAAAAAGGGTTGTTCCTTCTCCCCACGCGGGGAGAAGAAATCGCCTACAGGCAAAGAAATCGCCCGCGGGTGACGGATAGCACGAGGTAAGAACAGCACGACTCAAAGTTTTTCTTCTCCCTCTCTCGGCTGATACCGCCCAAAATCGGTTGTTGACAGTTGAAATCAATCGTTACCGATCGATTTTGGGTGGTAACGGGGCGGAAACAATCCCAATTGATGGTGTAGCGCCCGGTAGCGGGCGGTCCGTGTACCGGTCAGCTGACGGATCAGTACGTATCGCCAGTACTGGGTGGTACACGTCGAAACGACAATCCTTGTCTTAGACAACAACTCACCATTCTTTGCCATAACATGTCCCAAATTAGCCCCTACAGGTTAACACTTAGGGCATGGTTGGGATAATCTGAATTTGGCTTGCTATTTCCAAGTCCAGGGATCCAACAAATATCTGCACCGCTGCTGAACCACCAAAACATTGTGCAACCATTATTTTTGGGGCTTCTAGTGAGTCCAACTTAATGTGAGAAGTGCAAAGAGATCATTCAGATATGGGAGGCAATTGATTTCTTTTATGGTATGAATAAGCCCTCTGAATAGATGAAATTTCCCTAGCTCGTTGGTGTCAACTACTTTTTTTTTTTATCCACTCCAAAGCAAGGTTTGTCATGCGCAGCATACCGCTTGGTACGGGCGGTACATTCCAATATGATAAGGGACTGGTATGGGTGATACATCAGTATGCTCTTATGTATGTACCGTGCCGATAGCTGGACAATACATTGGTACGGACCGGTAAGACGAACCATGCTTCAAAGTCTAAAAATTTTATTCATTTGGGCACTTTTACAACCCTTCTTCCTTCTTCCTCTTATTTAATTATTTTTCCTTCCTCTCCATTATTTGTCTGTCAATGATTTGATCATAGAGCTGCTGGTCTTAAATCTGAGAGGTGGACTTTGTTGGTCATTGAGGGCTGGAGTTTATTGATGACCAACAAGAGCCTCAGCAATATTGAGAATTGAAAATTGTCCTCTGCAAGCATGGATTCTACTCCTCTCTGCAGTCGAGGTCATCTATCTGCATCACATATGTTCTCTACGAGGCCTTACATGTCCGATAAAGTGAAATCTTTTGACAAATGTTCTGGTAGGTACACGTCTGAACTGAGCTTCAGGGATTAGAGCATGATATCTTCAACAAAAGACCACTTAATAATCATATTGTTGATGGCAAAGTCAGATGGTTTTACATGCATCAAATAAGAAATAAGAAATCATGGACCTCAAGTTCAAGTCACAGGATCACGTTCAGCAAAGAAGAGTACGAAGCAACTCCAAGTGAAAATAATATCGATTTTTTTCAGTTTGAGGACAAGCTCATGTTCAAATGAAAATACACCTTTATGTCACGAATATCTTCAATATATAAAACATGTGATGTGCTCGGTTGAAATTTACTAATTTAACTTTGGATCTAATAGTGCTAATAAGAAGGTGAAATACTGGCAAAGAAGTGGAATAAAAGAGTTAAATAGATACAGAATACTTTCTTGCCTTGACCTTTCATCTCCTTATAGAAAAGAGGTCAAAGTTGGCCTGTGCTCACATTTCTAATATATATATTGCTCAATTCTTTATAGAAGAATTTCCCAGACGAATCAACTAATATTTTTTTAATGAAGACAGTTGAGGAATCTAACATGTGAAGCTTAAACCAGAATAGGACTTTCAGTTTCCAAAGCTTTACAAGTTAGCAACATCAAGATATTTGGACATGTTGATGTATCTTAAAAGTTTCCTCAATCAGTGAGCATGAGCAAATGAATTTATAGATAAAATTTTTATGCTTCATAATTCATACCTTATCAACAAGGTCAGGCAAATGCTCAGATAACACAGTGCACCAATACCTACAGCATGATACACTTGCACATAAATACTTTTGAACAGTGAGTAACTTCATCAACAATTTATCAAGAACAAGCATGAGCAAGAATAACAAATAGAGTAGTAACTTAAAGCAACTCACTCCAGTTCACCATGATCCAAGAGATCAATAGTGTTTGGCTCATACCTGCAAATGATGATAATCAAGAATGAATGAAGTTAATTTAAGGTTATTGTGAAAGGTTGGAAGAGGGAGAAAAGATTGTGCTTACGATAAGTCAGATGCAAAACTTAAAACAAGATGAACATAAACCATGTAAGATGAATCTAGCATGACCAAAAGAATTAATCAACCAGTACAATGGAATAAATAAAACCAGAACAATGGAGTAATACTGTTGTTGGGATGCAACGAAAGGACCGATCAATATAACAGATAAGAGACTTGATGGAATACAGTGAGGAGACAAAAGCACTAGTAGACATTTCTTGTAAGATATAAACAATGCTCATTCGCTTAACTATTAACTACATTGGTTGTTAGACAGGCAAAAGGACCATCAAAGACTTAAAAACAGTAAGACCATGTGCTGAAACAATGGAGTCATTATGATGCATGTCTAACACAAGACAATGCCATTGACAGAAATATATCAGATACTCATGTAATAGCTACAATTATTTCAGGTTTGACTAAGTTATTCTTATAGCAAACCACTCCTTACCTGTTGCAAGGACATTGTTATGGATGAAAGCCCATACAAAGTTATACTCTCTAAAGCAAACAGTCATTGACAAACATACAGATACTAGGAGATGCATGAATACATACACATCAATAATAAGATACATGCGTTCAAGCATCTGCACATTTACTACCCATATATAGAAACAAAACTAAAGTTAGATATATTTTGAAGGGAAAGCTGAAGGAAGATGTAGAAACTAGAAATTATAAAAAACCTGTTGATCTTTCATAAAAAAAACTTCAGCTCAGAGTCCATCACGTGAGTTTACAGCGAGGCATAATTTACATAATGAAATACCTAGTAATTATTTACATAATGAAGACTTACATCTTAGGATCTGCCAACAGAGGAAACTCTTCAAGTGTGGGCACAAGATGAAGAACACCTATGTTCAATGCAGCACTGGCGTCTGAACGCAAAGTATTGCCCCTGGATGAAGGCCGTTCAAAGCCACCCATACCAGTTGTCCCAGGTGGAGCCATAGGTACAGGAGCTGTAATCTGAGTACCCTTCTGAACAAACTTCTCCAGCCACGAAATCTGCAAAGAATCACATCAAGCCTATAACTCACGCAAACTAATTCATAGAAAATAGATGAAACAGCTACTAAAACCGACATGCATAGGAACAAGAAGAGAATACATGATGACAAGTATGATGAATATTGATTACATGCCCATTTGATCAGATACTGCTGAATTTCTAGTTCTCTGCATACTTGTAAAAGGAATATCCTTTGCCTTATAAAAAAGAACTTGATGTACGATGTGTCATGCCTCGATCTAGCCTAACTCAGTTCTCAAGAATATCAGTCCGTGCGTGAAATAAAGTCATTTTCACATAGCTAACTAATTTTTTTTTCTTAAAACAATGAGTTATTACTAAATACACTTCCACCTTTGACTTCCGATATAACGCTACTTTGAAACAAATATGTAGTTATTTTTAGCATGTAACAATATATTGATTCCATATTAACAAATACAAGGGTCTATGTCATGCATGATTAAAGCATCAACAAAAAAGGTTAGTCATATACTGATCAAGGTTTGTCGTATCGGTCCGTACCGCTTGATATAATATAATATAATATTTTTATAATATAATATATATATATATATTAGAAAAAAATAAAAAAAGCTGGCGACGTCGCCTCGATCCTTCTCCCCGAGCGGGGAGAAGGAATCACCCGTCGGCAATTCTTCGCCTGCGAGCAACGAATCGCGCGAGGGAACCGGTGAAGAGTAGCGCATGAGGTATTTTTATCCTCATCTTCTCCTTCTTCTCTCCCTCTTCTTATCCTTTTTCTTATTTCTCCCTCAATCGACCGTCGACGGTCGATTTAGGTGGTACCGTCCGATAGCGGGCGGTCTATATACCGGCAGCTAGCATACTGGTACGTACCGCCCGGTACGAGGCCTTATCTCTCGATAAGACAGACCTTGATACTGATCATATATTGATGTCATAGAAAGTTATCATATCAATCATGCATGAAGCCTACTTATTCATATATTTACTCTAATTACATGTAATGTAATAAAGTTGTTCAAATAAAAACACATCATATTTCATATATATCACATAACAAGGATCAAATCCATGTCACAAGTCATACATCTTTCACTTTTCTTATTCTTCCATCTATTTTAATCACATGCCATATTACATATTTATACTTCCTTATTCATATAGGAAATAAAAATAATTATGAAATATACAATCGATCACTTGGGAAGCAATAGTATGTTGAACTGCAGGCGTTTAAAATAAAATTTCGCTATTTGAACCAAAAGGAACTCATGAAGTCCTCTTATTTTTTGAGGTTCAGCTTGTATTGTAGTTAATGAGTAATGGAAGGAAAAGGATGGTTGCAAGAATATGATAGCAGAAAGTAAAAGAAAAAGTTTCATGCAGTTATTAACTTAGATCCACAAAATTATGTAAATGTTGTTTTGTGATTAAAACTCAACCATGGAACATTGGATTCCCACATACGTGCAAATCTGAATTGAGATTTTATACAAATTACTGACCACTAATATTTTCTCATTGCAAAAAAAATAGGACAACACCTACATAAAAATTGATCTATCATTTTCCCCGTGCTTGGATAATACAGTGCCAGAAATTAAAGATAAAAGAACTGCCTCATTTCCAGTTACATGACGAAGTGGTATAGGAAACCGTAGTTGTTTACAAAAGTACATCCTCTGATTTTATAATTTCTTTAATGATTTCATGCCATACACAAAAACGCACCAAAATGATTTCCTTCTATCTAGCAATCAAATTATTCTTCTACCATGCACTTCTCAAGGGACAAATCAGTGACTTACAACGACAAGTTTGGACTTCTAGGCTATAGGGTTGCTATTCAAACATGGCAGCAATCGGTGAACCATCGTGCGCAGTCTAAAGGACCACACATTAGGTTATCTCTCCCTTCCTCTTGTAGATCAATTCTCCAACTCATGATTTCCTTCAATATATCTACTACACAATTGAAAGTTTCCCAACTCAAAATAAGACAATCGAAAACACATAACATATAAAACTCAACGTAAATACAGGTCCATGGATCATGAAAAATCATTCTACAAAATTTCATAAATTGATACATATAGTGAGAGAGATCAATAAAATTAAAAAAAGAATAATAAAACTTTAAAGAAGAGACAATAAGGTTTCCTTCGTCATGAAATCATATTTTATGAAAGATAAGGGAGACAAGAGGAATCATATGACCTATTATCTTTTTTGTAGGTGATGCCCTAACATCTCTTCTCCTTCCTCGATGGCCACAATCTCTGCCACGAGAAGAGAGGATGACGACTATAAATAATGAGGGAGGAGACTTAACCCTAACCTTAGGTTCATATATGAAATCAAATTACCAAATTTCCCCTAACTAAAATTAGCATATTATACGATGTGCTATACAAGGCTTGTCCCCCATGGCTGATTTGGTGACACTTAGTAGTATATAACAAAATATCTACTTTGAGCTTAAGAAGAAGATTTCCTTCATCATGAAATCATATTTTATAAAAGATAAGACAAAAGAATTTGAATCCCTACCTTGATCTTCGTTGTAGGTGATGCCTAAGTGTCTCCTCTCCTCCTCCTTTGATAGTCATTCTATCTGCCACGAGAGGAGAGGATTATGACTATAAATAAGGAAGGAGGGGATTTAATCCTAACCCCAGGTTCATTTCTGAAATCAATTACCAATTTGCCCTTAATTAAAATCAGACTATTATATCATGTGTGGTTCAAGGCTTGTCCCATATGGCTGATTTGGTGATACTTTGTAGTATATAATAAAATATCTATTTGAACTTAATTATGAAAGATTAGGAAGACAAAAAGAATCAGATCCCTAACTTGGTCTTTGTTGTAAGCAAGGTTTGACTCACCGGTCCATACCGGCATACCAAGTTCATCTCGGTACCGGTATGGTACCAGTACCGGGCGGTATACACAGTGCGTACCATCCGATATATTAAAATATAATATATTTTTTATAATATAATTATTATATAATATAATATTAAAATATAAAAAAAAGGAGAGAAAAAGGGGCGACGTCGCCTCGATCTTTCTCCCCGCGCGGGAGAAAGAGCGCCTGCGACCCGCGGGCGGCGAAGGCGCGCGGGCGCTAGCAACCCGCGGGCAACGACGGCACGCAAGCAGCGACGGCGCGCGGGCGCTGGCGACGACGCGCGAGCGAGGACCGCGCGCGTGCGATAGGTTTTTTTTCTCCTCTTTTATTTTTTTTTCTTCTTTTTCCTCTTCTTCTTCTTCCTCCCTTTTTCTCGCTCAATCGACCGTCGACCGCGTGCGGGTGGTAGGTAGCGGGCGGTCCGCGTACCGGCAACTTGGCGAACCGGTATGTACCACCCGAAATTGCAAACCTTGGTTGTAAGTGATGCCCTAACGTCCCATCTCCTCCTTCCTCAATGGTCGTGCTCTCTGCCACGAGAGGAGAGGAAAACAGTTATAAATAAGGAGGGAGGGGATTTATTCTTGGTCCTAGGTTCACTTATGAAATCAAATTATCAATTTGCCCCTAATTAAAATTAGGATATTATCCGATATGTAGTACTAGGCTTGTCTCGTATGGCTGATTGATTCAATGATGATACTTAGTATATAACAAAGTATCTATAAAAAGCTTAATAAGAAGATTTCCTTTGTGATGAAATTATATTTTATAAAAGATAATGAAGACAAAAGGAATCAGATCTCTACCTTGATCTTTTTTTGTAGGTGATGCCCTAAACTTCTCGCCTCCTTGGTGGCCACGCTCTCTGCCACGAGAGGAGAGGATGATGGTTATAAATAAGGAAAGGCCGGATGGAGAGGATTTAACTATAACCCTAGGTCCACTTATGAAATGAAATACAAATTTGTCCTTAATTATAATTAGAATATTATATAATGTGTCGTACAAGGCTTGTCCCCTATGATTGATTTTGTAATAATTAGTAGTCCATAACAAAATATTTATTTTGGGCTTAATTATGAAAAATAAGGAAGACAAAAGGAATCAAATCCATACCTTGGTTTTTGTGGTAGGTGATGCCATAAAGTTTCCTGTCCTCTTTTGTCGAGGGTTATACTCCATCATGAGAGGATAGGATTGTCATTGACTTAGCGTTGGTGATCTCAATCCGTATGGCTAACGCCTATGTCAAAAGAGTTATGATTGACACGGGAAGTTCGGCCGACATCTTATATTTTGACGCCTTTCAGAAATTGGGGTTGACCGACAAAGATCTCGTCACTCTAACATCTACCTTGACAGGGTTCACCGGGGACTTCGTCTCTCCCTTGGGGGCGACCATGATTCCTGTCACGTTCGGAGGAGAACCAAGGTCAAAGACTCTTATGGTGTCGTTCATGGTGGTAAAGCTCCCATCAGCGTACAACGCCATCATCGGGCGCCCGACCCTCAACCGGCTCAAGGCGGTCGTCTCGACCTATCACCGGCTCATAAAGTTCCCGACCTGAGCAGGGGTTGGCGAGGTCAGGACTGACCCAAGAGAATCCAGGCAATGTTATTTAACGGCAATAACATTATCCAAGAAGCCGAAGGTCCAATCAACCGCTGCGGTTCCCCAAAACCTTGAGGATAATGCTCGGGATCCCCACCCGGCAGAGCAAGTTCTGGAGGGACACCAACTGCTCTCCTTTATGGATGCATTCTCGGGGTATAACCAAATCCGGATGACCCCGAGAGACAAAAAAAATACAGCCTTCATCACTCACAACGACACCTACTGTTACAAGGTGATGCCATTTGGGCTGAAGAATGCCGGTGCGACATACCAGCGGCTGGTAAATCGCATGTTCAAGGACCAGGTCGGGAAGAACATGGAGATTTACGTGGACGACATAATAGTCAAAAGTCGAAAGACCGAGGCTCACCTCTCCGATTTGGCAGAAACATTCCGCACGCTAAGGATATACAAGATGCGTCTCAACTCGGCGAAATATACCTTTGGCATCACATCTGGAAAGTTCCTCGGCTTTATTGTGCATCAGCGAGGGATAAACGTCAATCCCGACAAGATAAAGGCGATATAGGAAATGCAATCCCCCATGATGACAAAGGAGGTCCAACGACTTACAGGCAGACTAGCGGCCCTGAGCCGCTTCATCTCCCGAGCCGAGGACAAGAGCTCGACCTTCTTCCGAGCGCTGAAGTCGACAAAAGATTTCAGGTGGACCCCCGAATGCGAGGAAGCATTCTGCCAGCTAAAGAGCCACATCGAACACCTGCCCCAGTTGGCATCGGTGAGGGACGGGGAGCCTCTCAGCTTGTACCTTGCGGCATCCGACCTGGCAGTTAGCTCGGTCTTGGTGACGCTCGACAAAGCCGGGCAAAGGCCGATCTACTACACCAGCCATGTCCTGGCAGGTCCTGAGCTCCACTACCCTCCCATAGAAAGGCAGGCCTTGGCGCTGATCCTGGCATCCAGAAAGCTAAGGCCGTACTTCTAGACACATCCTATCAAGATGATAACCGACCAACCCTTGCGCCAGATCCTCTCAAAGTTTGATGTTGCAGGTCGGGTGCTTAAATGGTCGGTAGAATTGGGGGAATTCGACATCGAGTACGTGGTAAGAAAGGCGATCAAAGGTCAGGTGGTGACAAACTTCTTCTCGGAACTCACGCCCCCGGAGACCCCAGTGAGCTCGGACCTTAGATGGACGCTACACATTGATGGGTCCGCCAACTCGGAAAGAGGAGGTGTCGGCTTGATGGACGCTACACAAGGACCCCTCCGGCCACATCTACGAGCACGCGCTTCGGCTAGGGTTCAAGGCCACGAACAATGAAGCAGAATATGAGGCGCTCCTCTTCGGTCTAAAAGTCACAGCCGAACTGGGCGCAGAAGACATTGAAATATTTACTGATTCCCAACTCGTTGCAGGCCAAGTCAATGGAGAGTTCGAGACCCGGGAAGCGGCGATGATCAAATACTTGGCCGAGGCGCGACGGATGACAGATCGATTTCGAAGGTGTATCATCACCAAAGTGCCTCGTGCCGAGAATTCACAGGCGGACGCCCTGGCTAGGCTTGCGTCCTCTTTTGCGACCGACACGCCGCCGGGAGGAACAGTGAGAACCACCGGACCTTCCGTCAACTTAGGGGTGTTAGCCGTCGACGAGGAAGAAGGAAGTTAGATCAACGAAATCATTCGTTTGTTGGTTCAGTCGAACCAACTAACGCAGCAATATATCCTGAGGCAACCCCTAATTTCTCACTCGCGAATCCGGATTACATCGCCGACATCTCGCCGTTGCTACTGTCTTCGCCGCCGTCGCTGCTCTTCGCTGTTGACGCTTCTCTTCGCCGCCGTCACTGCAATCACTGCACTTGGCCACCATCACTGCTGTCGCTCGTCGACGTTGCTGCTGTCGCTCATTGCTGTCGCTACCGCTCCTCTCGCTCTCGGTCAAGTCAGCTCGTCGCCTCGTTTCTACTGTTAACAATATATTAACACTTAACAGTATATTATATATTAACAATATATTGTTAACTAATTATTAACAATATATTGTTAATATACAATATACTGTTAATGTACTGTTTGTTAACAGCGGTATACTGTTAACTTATTGTTAACAGTATAATATTAAATAGTATACTAATAATAATATTTTTATTTATTAGATTAATAATATATATTAGATTAATAATAATAATTTTTATTTATTATATTAATAAAATATATATAATAACTTGTTATATATTTTTTTATATTTTAGTGCCTCGCTTCGCTCGGGCGAGCGCCTGGCGCCTCGGGTGTTTTGAGACCCTAGCGCCTAGCGCTTTTTAAATCACTGGTTTGTACGCAAAGGATCAACCGCTCCAAAATCTCTCATGATCCCTTAAGGATTTACCAAAAAGATGGGTTAGAGGGAGCGTTTAACTTCGGATCTCACAAGCAGACATTTCAGCGAACACTTGATAGTCAATGCAAATTATAAACATAAACTTCGCAAGCTTTAAACGATCGTGTGACAAAGGGTCCAAGGTGGTCTGTCGCGACCAAAAGTCCCAACAAGTGCCCACATGACACCATTGCATAACAAGACAACGAATTAGTCCGAGAGGTTGCTACAAAGGCCCATCTAGCCATGTGTCACCCGGGTAGCTCTAGGGTGTTATGCTGACTGACACTCCACACCACTCTACGAAGCTAGAAAACCCCCAAAATAGCTATGAGGATGGCCTATTTTTAGGTAGTTTTGCCACTGCACAAAGACTGTAAACTGTCTATGCTTACAGGACTAAAACGACCACAAAAGCCAACCAAAATATGACTGTCAAGCCTATTACAAGCTTCATATTTTACAAAGCATAAACAAAATCGAGAGTCACAGATATACACAAACATTACATCGAACACCCTGTGTATAAATTTGTCTGTGACAAAATGACGACTATAAATAAGGAGGAGATTTAATCCTAACCCTTAGTTCACTTGAAATCAAATTACCAATTTGCCCCTAGTTAAAATCAGTCTATTATATCATGTGTGGTTCAAGGCTTTGTTCCGTACATCTGATTCGGTGATACTTAGTAGTATATAACAAAATATCTATTTTAAACTTAATATGAAAGATAAGGAAGGCAAAAAAAATCGAATCCCTAACTTAGTCCTTGTTGTAAGTGATCCTCTAACGTCTTCTCTCCTCCTTCCTCAGTGGCCATTACCACGATAGGAGAGGATGGCGGCTATCAATAAAGAGGGAGGGGATTTAACCCTAA
This sequence comes from Ensete ventricosum, assembly GCA_029747655.1. NCBI lineage: Eukaryota > Viridiplantae > Streptophyta > Magnoliopsida > Zingiberales > Musaceae > Ensete > Ensete ventricosum. Next base: position 4,721,381 of record JAQQAF010000006.1, on the reverse strand, counting down.
CCCTAGGTTCACTTAAGAATAAAAGTATCAATTTACCCATAATTAAAATAAGGGTATTATAAGATGTGCGGTACAAGGCTTGTCCCCTATGGCTGTGATTCTTAGTATATAACAAAATATCTATTTTGAACTTAAAGCTAAAGAGGAATATTTACAAATCACTCAGGTAATAAGGTGACAAATGGAAGCAGTGTGATGATAAGAAGTGCGATAATTCAAGCAGATGTGTACTGTACATAGGGAACAATGTTCTTGCCTTTTCATTTAGGTTGCCAAGCGGAGGACCAAGAATCTTTCCCCCATAACAAGGAGCCTCCATAGGAAATCTTTCAACCAACTGATGTGCTCTCAAGTAATCAAGGCCATGGTTTTCATAGCTCATAAATGCACCAAGAGCTCCCAAAAAGCCCTCATGACGCAGAAACATAGCTTGTGCCTGTCCCTTAGACCTAAGGATAAGGAAACATCCAGCAAAATATTATAGAGCACTTGAAGTGCTGAAGAATCAAGTTATGAAAGTAAACTATTACTTCTACCAGATTCCACATCAGATACATGAAAATAAGGCCAATTAGAATAAACTTGACAAGCATATGGTAATGATATTCACAAAGTTAACAAAATTATAATTAAAGTGAATTTGACAACACATTACCAGAAATGCACTGCAAACGAAATGGTGTCCATGGTGTAAGCATGACCACGAATGAAGAATCCTCCAAAAAATATTTTTTTCAGCCCATAGCGAAGTGCATTTAGATATGAGATCTAAGACAACAGTAACAATAATAAGCTATCAATCCCAATTTTCTGGGTTCAGTTAATTTTAAAACATATATCATGTAAAAAACTGAGTCAAATTATCAGAAACAACATAGTAGCCCTTCATGGGATTCAAGAAATAATTGCAAATTAGGACTTAACATGGATAAAGGCCACAGAGAGAGAGATTAATAGAACAAGATTAAAAATTTCAGAGAACCAAAATAAGTTGCTATGGGAAAACTGGATCACAACAATACTTAGGAGTTGGAGTTACCTGAAGTCTCAATACGTTGAGGATCAGAAAACTAGGTAAACTCAGACTCCTATATTAATAAGAATATGTTCTCGTCATATTAAGCAGCAACAGTTGGTTGTAAAGCTTCATCTATAATCTCAACAAGTTGTCAATTACATATGGCAGGTAGTATCAATGATCCTCAGAGTGTACCAACTAAGTTGTTAACAATAGGCAGATATGAACATTCCAAAACCAAGTTAGCTTCCAGTTTAATATACAATCATAAGCAGTTCAAGTCCAAATTTTTAACAGTAGCAAACTAAAAGAACCAAATTGATACAGGCAAATTCAACCTTCCCTCTTGGTCTTATATTACAACAGAATGCGACATTGACAAATACTGTTCCCACAATTCAAACAATTGATACCAGGTTGCACTAGGAGGATCTTGGAATGGTGCGAAGGATCGCTCTCTAAACGACTAAATATCTTAAAGTTACTACAAGGTTGCTAATTGTAGACTAAGGTTGATACTGTATCATACCGCTCAATACATACCAGTCCGATAGAGGACCGGTACAGCTCGGTATGTACCATACCGACTGCTGATCAATATGCCAGTACGATACGAGATTGTGAACCTTAGGACTAATATAAATAATAGTGTCATGAATCTATAAAACAAAATGCATCCAGAAATGGGCGTATGCTGTCAGAGCTCATAAATAGGAAGACATTCAAGATACATGTTCCTACTTCACAAAGAAAAATATTATCTAAACACTTCACCTAGCAAATTAATTTTTGGTCCATGGATACAAGTCAGGAAACTAACCTGCCCAATGTTATATGAAATCATCCGCAGAAGAGAGAGAGAGATATCTTCAGGTCTGTAATCAGAAAGTTCCTTGGTTTCCGAAATTGTTTTGCCAAAACTAGAAGCTATAGTTGATGCTGAAAGCCCAATCTAAAACAATTAAGATAAGTCTAAGTTATTTAAAGCACAATAAGAGAAAGGCCACAATGCTTGCCACAGCTAATATAAGACACTTGAATGTTCTCTTAACTAGTTCAAAAATGATTTCTGAAACATAATAACAAAAACATTGTCTTGACACAGACATGCAATGTCTGATGTGGTCGGTTAGTTGATCAATTCTTAAAGAATGATGTTACGTGTATTACGGATGTGTTTAATCACTTGATTGTACTTGACACCAGAGACATCTGACAAACACAGTATGACAATAATAGTGCTACTGAGAAATAGCACTTGAAGTTAAAATGGACGGAAAAAAGAATCCAATTAATACAATCTAGGGCTTTCTTGTCATAACAATAGTGCACAAAATAATAAAGTTCTAACTGTTCAAATTATTAGTACGAAGTGGCTATGGACCTTTTATTATTGTTAAGCTAGATTCCTACTCTCAAAGGAGAGCAAGAGGAAGAATTAACTTCTAGAGACATGTAACTATTAAGTCAATTATGGTAAAAATTTGATGGGCACAGTTAGAGGATTGGTGATCAAGAGAAGAGCAAGACAAGGTAACATGATTCTTTAGGACCCAACTCACATGACTATCACAGCCAACTAAATGTTATAACAAAGTCGTGAAGGTGCTAATGAGCACAATGGTTAAGGTTCTTCACTGTTGATAGGAAGTTCTTGGCTTCGAATCCCGCTGTCACTGAAATATCACTTACAATTTTCCAAATTTTAGATCCAACTGGCTAATCCGGTGGTAATATACTCAACTTACTTACCTTCAGTGTTTGAATCCACATCTAAAAAATCTTAACACAATTGACTAGCGTGGTGGTGGCATACCCATCTTACATACCTTAGGTTCAGGATTTGAATCCTTGTCCTAAAAAAATTGAGGTTATTAGCTAACTCAAGCAGATAGCAAAGACCTATGAAATCCTGTCTTCAGTCTTCACAATATACAATTTGCACATAAGAAAAAAAATTCATTTCATGGATATGTACAACACATACTGGCCCAGATGGGGGCTGTCGATTTATGAAAATCACCCTTTCTAGGTGGCAAAAGCATAGTGGCTATTGATGTTAAATACTAATTGGTTACATTTGAAACAAAACCAGTTTCAACCAAAGCATACCAAAACAAGTATTAAAAAATAAAAAAAAAATTGTGATCTCTCCCTCTCTCCTTTGTGTCATCTTCCTCCTACAGCCACAAGACAGAGAAGAGAAGAGGAATATAGAGATCCCACAGCCATGACAACTGCGACTGCTCTGGCTCCTCTTGCAGTGAACTTGAACCGGAACCAATCCCACCCCTATGGCCCTACCTGTGGTTCCATGCTCTGAACCACAATGACCTCCTATCAATTCACAGCATCAATGTTACCTCTATTGAACAAAATAACAAGTACGAAAGGCATATCTTTAAGTCATCATCAACAGCATGATTTCTTTTCCCTAAAATGAATATGGCTAGTACTTGCAGTGTAACCAGGACGCAACAATAAAAGCTAAATTATAAGTTTATCCTACGCATATTAATCAATCATAACCCAGTAATAACACATGATAAAAATAAAATATAAATGTCAACTTATTTAGGCAACAGAAAGAAGACGATATAAGATATTAAATACCTTAGAATAGTCCAAACCACCATAAATATCTCCAACAAGCATATCAACATTACTACTATCTCCTTGCTGGCTCAACTCTAATAGCTCGTCAAAACTGTAGAAGGTGTAAATCTTGAAAGAAAAAAATTTAAACATATTTCACTTAACGAGTCTACAAAGGGAAGAAGAAGCACAAACTTCTTGCATTTTGTCAACAGCCTCCCGAGCCCCCAGTATGTCCCACCACCAACATTAGTCCCACTAACTCGTTGATATTTCCCATCACCATCCACCTAATGAAGCAAACAAGTTAGAGAAACATCTACTGTACCAAGAAATTAAAGAAAAGGATTACAGATAACCAGTACCTTGATAATACTAACTCCAGAACCAATATTAACAAGAAGATATGGAAACAATTCATTATGATCAATCTGCACAAACTCTTTCTGGCCTTCCATGTGCGTAAAAGCTTCATGCCGTATTGCCTTAACAAAGTATGGCAAAATTAACATCAGATGTATGGTAACTATTAGAAAGGATAATAAAGAAGAAAAAGATTGTGTAGCAGCTGGCACATTATTGCTGTTGCAAAAATCCACATCCAGTAAAGAATTAGAGCATTATGAAAGAATGTCACCCCACTGAAATCCCTACTTTGACACAGCTATAGTATATAATTTCCTTTATAAAATTTTCTTGTGACATCTCAACTCTTGTTCAGTTCCAGCTGTCTACATTAACTGAAGTTGGGAATGATCAGGTGCACATGAAAGATCCAGTGCTAAATATTTCTCTTTACAAAGAATCTAATTAATGTACAAATGAAAGCAAGTCTGTGTCAGATCATTAAGATACTAATGGGCAGAGCAATAATTTATTTAGCCAGGTTCTTAATAAAAGTGATCAATTCATTTTTGTGCATGTTATTAATATGCTTGCAGCAAAAAGAAAGATTGTCACATTGATCCTCCAACTGCGGAAAAGGGTAGATGCATAAAAAGCAGGAAAGAAAATGTTTGCATTTGTCCAGATTTTGGAGCGATAAATTATTATCGTGATTAGGCTAAGTTCAGGTGATTTGTTAAATTGGTTATCTGTGGCCCATGTTCTTTGATTGAACAAATGAAACACTACATTATAGAAACATCATAGCAGAAAAAATCAAGTGACATTTGCACCATCAATCAGCATCTCAGGAAAAGCAAGAGAACAAGTACAAAAGTCACATCGTTAATGAGAAAAACATACTTTAAGCAAAAAAATATATTAGGAAGCCAGTAGATAAAAATTCATGCAAATATAGCATAAAAGAATAATGAGAAAAAACATACTTTAAGCAAAAAATTTGCTCCAGCTACAAGGCAAGTCATTTCATCTTCCTTATCAAGACTAACTCCAAGCCTCTCTTTGAAGACATCAGCAAATTTGTATGCCCCTCCACCTGTGGCCTTTTCGAGAAATCTAGTCAGTACACTGACATTAGTTACACCAGTGTTATCTAAAATTATAAATACAGAGTGCAAGCAACTACCATATTCATAATATCAACCCCCACTAAACAAGAAAAAGTCAAAGTCAGAAGCTAAAAAAAAAAACACAAGAACACCTGTAATTGATATGTATGGTAGCATAGATTACCAAGAACCCTAATTACTTAGGGTTGAGACATCTGACATGAACCTTCCCCGTCGATCAGCTCTGCTGAGGGCAATGTCGCTAGTCAGACTAATAGATGAAACCTAGTCAGATATGGCAAATTTTTTTCTCGACTGTCAAGTAACACAACCAACATCCTGTATTGCTTAGGCTTGGACTAGCAATGCAAACAATTTTAAAGCATGCACAAGCAGATTTAACCAAGAACTCTAGCTGCAGTTAAACAAATAGGAAGCATGGTCACCATGAAGGTTGTGAATAATTGGACTTAAATATTCATGTCTCTTGAGCATAGACTGCATAGTCTAAAGAGAAATTAACAAAGGAAATCCAATCGTTGCGTTCTCTAATCATCTATTTAAAATAAATAAAAAAATAAACCAACATTAAAAAGGCTCCTGGACCACCACAAGAAATAAAATTAGACTTACGGTGATAAGAAAAAGAAAAATGCAGCAAGGTCATAACAAAAAAAAAGGGACAAGAAGGGAGTGCTTGACAGGTTTGGCTGTTTAAGATGTCCAACGTACACCAGTAACCAGACATCTATTTGAAGCCTGATCCAGGACTAGCCTCTGGCCTAATTACTATAGCACAATCAGCATGCATTTATAATTCCAACCAAATCGTGTTGGTTCAAGTAAAGCTAATTAAGTCAAAAAAAGCAGCAAACCTCATGAAAAAGTACTGATGAGAGTCGTTAGTAAAGATTGAACGAACTTTGTTTGCATGTACATATTCATATAAACAGTATATAGAAATTATATTCTGTGGATAACATGAATGAATGATTAAAACACTAGATTTGGATCACATGTTATGACACAATCTGCAACAAGTTTACGGGAAACCAACTTCACAGCATTCCAATACAAGGAAAGACAAAATTATTCTCAAATCATGTGAACAAACCAGTAGTTCAAGTTAAGCATCAGTAAATTTTGAGGTTGAATTTTCAAAAAGGTACCACTAAGGCACTAACAATAAGCATATCTTATCTAAAATGTGCTGTCTTCTAAATTCCTCTTCAAATAAATAATGGTACATAAAGTGCAGTCAAGCAGGTTCCCAACAGGTGGCAAGAAGCATGTCAGCATGCAAGCCTCACAGTACAACACAGGCCCTAGGTGTATACCACATAGCCAGGTCAGCAATTGCACATCGCCACATGGTCACAGACTGATCCTATCACGATGGAAGTGTAAACTCCAAATGACTCATGAAGTTAGAGATAGAAGTGCCTCTGTTAAGAATGTAATTCTACATTCTATTATCTTGGTAAATACTTGGTTAACACATCTGACTTGACAGTGTGATAAATGAATAATCTCTCTGTAACCACCCCATTAGTCCCACATTAGAAGTGGGCAAGATTGAGATTGGTTTATAAGGGTTTGATGAGTGTACTACAATCAACTTCAGCTTAAGCATTTGACTAGTGGCTTGGGTCAGATGAAGTTGACACTCAACTTTTTGAATAACAACATTTCAGACAGAAATTCAAGTATCTACTAAAGCCACATGACATATAGGTTAAGAGAATTTGAGTCTACAGCTCTGTATAAGCTTTACGATCAGTTCTATCACGTTTCCTTGGCAACAAGATAGTAAATAAAAGGAAACTGTTCTTTTAAAATTCCACAATTTTTGTGTGGAGACTTATTTAACACTTAATAATAGAAAAATTAAGTGCTGGTTTTAGAAGCATAAATGAAACAAAATTGGATATTAACTCAATGTCAACCTTTATTGTTGTTTTCTGACCAAACACAGTAATGCATCAAGTACTCCTTGATACCTGGTACTACCTAGGAATTCGGTTAAACTTGAGATGGCATGCAAACACACAATGCTAATTGGTGGACAAGCACCTGAAGACAGAATGCTGCATCTGCATAATGATTAAAAAAATTTAGTTCTTTTAACAAGCTACGTTTGGTCTAAGTACAGTCTTCTTTAATCAGGCTGACAGCTTCCTCAAACTCGTTTTTATTCACATTCAGCAACCAAGTGACTAATAAAAATACACATCACTGGGGTTCCAGGGCTGGTTACTACACAGCCAACCTACCACATGGAAATCTAAAAAAAAATCATAATATTTTTTCACAATAATTTACCATCAGACTTTGTATAACGACTTCTACAGATCACAGACATGGTACTTGCAAAGAAAAAATAAAAAAAATTCTTCTTAATTTTAAAGGACTTACGGGATAATTGTATTATTTTTTTATAGTGTTGCATGCCTATACTTAATAATGATGTATGTTCTTTGTTTGAAAATATGTGATTAAGAACTCACAAGGAGACATAATAGCAGCTGGCTTCTCCCAGTGTTCAATTTATCAGGGATTGTTCAAAGCTAGAAGGGAATGCCTGCAGAACATCTGGATCCAATCAGTTGTTTTGGAGATGATCAACTATACCAATTGAAGCAGTTCAAATCCATGGGGTTTGAAGTTCATTATAGATGACATTTTGGAGTTAGCAAGAGAATGTAAAGTTGTAAATTGAAGTTAAATTAAGAAAAAAGCTAACAGGATTGTTCATAAGGTTGTAAATTTTGGTCATCCATATACGTCAGCTCACACCTGGGGAACTGAATTTAGCATGTTATTTTTGGAAAATGTAACTACCAGCAGTTGGTGGTTTACTAGAAGTTAGTACTTTGTTTTCAACGAAATTCTGTTAATTTTTTCAGCTGAAAATTCATAGTAACTCAGAGGATATGTATACACTTAACTAGCTGAAGTGATTGGCACAAAATAATGAGATATAACCTCAGACTATCAACATCATTAATTGACCTTATGGTCGTATCGCAATGATGCAATATTTTATGGCAGCAGCTCTCAAATTATTATGATCTAAAGACCCCAAGGAACTACATGAAAGCCCATCAGTGAATTTTATAATTTGAAAGAAGAGCAAAATGGACGCTGTAACAAATGAACCAAATATAAGTAATGTTTGGGAAGGTTACCTTGATTACTATATTATCATCCGTTTGAGTCCCAGATCGCCATGAAGGTGAATCAATCCCTATAATCTAAAATGACTCAGTAGTAATATTTAACAGAAAGTCTGAAAAGAAAAATACGGACTAAGCTTCATGAAGGAGCCATGACTTAGTTCCAAATTGTTAAGCTAATCCGCTAGTAATAATTATCGTGTTTGATCATCACGATGACAGTTTCAGATCAAATTGTGAGAACAGATTGTCATAAGAAACGGCTTTCTGGCAGTCACATCTTTCTCTTGGCTACTAACCACCAATTACCTAATAATATTTTGTAGTCCTCATCTGTTACTACTTTTTCAATATATAGATCTTGTAACAAGGCCCTTGTATTATACTGTAAAGATCACAATACATACCACCACGATGAAGTTGCTTTGAGGAAATAAAGTCAAGGCACTCATTCAACTTCCCCGTCTCAAATTTTACAAAATGAAGCCTCCCACCAAGAATCGGATAAGTCCTTCTGTTACCATAAGAGAGCCCAAACATTTTCTTCATGGATCTCTTCCTCTTATCATCAGGCGACTGTTCCTCATGTCGTGAGAAGTATACCAACTTAATGAGGGAACCTAGCACCAAAGCAGCATCATGAAGATTAGACATTGACACAGCTTTTGGAAGATAATAAATTGGAATCAATATGATTCTGTCATTTGAAAAATAAGCAGTAGCATTCAGACAAATCCTTCCACAATAGTGGCAATGTCTCATTCATAACCTGCCACATCCCTTGCCTTTCTCTCTCTCTCTCTCTCTCTGTAATTTTTCATCTTGCTGGCTGGATGTGACAATATGCCAGTCCATACTGACATATTATGCAAATGAGATGGCTGGCCAGAATGTGACACAGACCATTAACTGATTCCTTGCAAAAAACCTAAGAACTTCACAAAACAACGACCACCATCTAGCCATAAAAATTGAAAAAGATAAATATATCAGCAATGAATATGAGCATGATAATTCTATCCCAGAATGGATTTCTCAGAAGAAGATGAATCTATTTAGTAATATACAGAACATTACTAAAAGAAGCAACCGGGACAAGAAAATGTTAGGTTAGATAGAAGACCTCCAATATCCACGGCCAAGTGGGAGATGTCATCAGACTGGTTCGGCAACAGAATGGTAGGGTTCCTGTCCTCAGAATCTCCTTGTATGGCAGCCCTACTAACATCGAGCTGTGGCCGTGAACTAGATCTGGGCATTGAGTTGGTCGTGGTTGATACTATCTCCTCCTTGCTACTATGCTTCAACTTCTCTTTGCCATAGTCATGGTCAGGATTGCTGTTGTTGAGTTCACTGGCCATAAATCTTCCCTTGCCTACGGTCTGCCTTACTCCAACCGTCTTAATAACTGCCAATTATGACCAATAACTCTTGAAGAATGCACACGGAAAACAAGAGGAAAAGCAACAAGAAATGCATAGCATAGTTGTAAAATAAACTCATAACGCTCAGCGACCTTATAGCATATATTTATCTCCTCAAATTTCAAATTTATGAAAAATGCTTCAATGAAGGTTGGAATTTCAAGAGAGGAACGAATTGTTCGTGATCTTGATTATATTCATCGTCCTCAGCGATATTATATTATATCAGTAAAGAATGCATATATTGTGTTTGTACATTATTTCAATAAAGAACGTTTCATCGAGTACGAAGCTAATTGTTCATCCATCTTGACTAAAATCCAAACTATAATATATCAGCAAAGAATGTGAGTACTGTCTTGATATATATAGAGAGAGATAGAGAGAGAAGAAAATCCTAGTCAAAATTGTTTGTGAAATCAGATCAAATGGAGAAAGAACAAATTCAAGAAATGAAAATCTACACGGAGAATTAATCAAGAAGAAAAAAGAGACCACATCAGACATCTAACGATCAAAAGGAAGAAAGAAAACCGAAAGTAAAAAAAAAAAAAAAAACAACAACCGTAGCTTAGTCACAACAAGTTCTTGAAATCAAATCAAACAGTTAAAGACAGAAAGAAACAAAAACCAACACGAAAAAGAGAAGAAATCAAGAAGCAGAAAGAGATAACATCGCACTCCGCTAATGTCCAATTGATTCAAACCCCAGAAAAAATGGACATACGGGAAGATTTTTGAGCGGAACTGAGGAAGAAAGAAAGAATGGAGAGCGTACTAAAGCCAAAAATTCTTGAAATCAAATCCGAAGAAAGAATCATCTAAAGAAACAAAAGTTCCACGGGAGGAAAAAGAAATCAAGAAGCACAAGGAAACCACCTCGAACACCACCCCCATGATTCCCAATCGATTGAAGAGGAGGTATCCTCACGATCGGAAGAAGAAGAAAAGAAGAAAAAGAACGAAACGGGCAAGAGGAGATCGCAAATCTGAAGGTGCATGGAATTGTTGAAGATCGATTTAGATGCGAAGGGAAGAAGAGAAGTTTTTCCCACCCACCCAGGAGGAGGTCGGTCCAATGTGCCGGCTTCCGATGAGTAGTGCTGGTGACGACGTTCGGTTGACAACCCAAGCGAATCGAGGGGCAGACGGCACTCAAATAAAATCTTCTAAAACATCGAATTGGAGGAATCCATATCCGCTGTCCATTTAGCCGATGGCGTCGATCGACTCTGGCAGTTGCGCCAAATAAAATCCGGCACTTTGTATTATTAACCTGTACATGTGACGATTATAACAATACTGTTCTTCGTAGTGTGTCTTGCCCGGCCTACTTGGAAATGAATTTTAAGGGTGGATACGCTATATGATAATTTAATCAGTGATTAAAGAGAGATCACTTTGCCGACCGCAGTTAAATTAAATATCCATTGATCAGTGTTTTTTAAAATTAGGAAAAAAATTCATTAAATATGCACACATGAATTTTCATGGAAATTTTCATCAACTTACATGAGTGCAGGAATACAACACGGATTGACCCTTGCACCAATTAAATACATGGCTCAAGAGAGCCATTCCAACATCCACTGTAAACCCAAGTCCTATACTCTGAGCAATAACTTGTGGTGTAACTGTAGCATGGGTATTCAGCTAAAAAAGTGGTATATGAAGCACTCGCGACTTTCTCAGTTTCTTGGATTCATAGTCCTTTCACAGCAGCTTTGATTGGATCCTCTGCAAGCATGCTGCAGTGGAGCTTCACCGGAGGAAGAGAAAGGTGTCGGGTAATTTCTCTGTAAAATATCGCATATGAAGTTAGAAAAATTTCAAATATGAAGTAACACAATAGTTTGAGACTCTTAATATTGAGCAACAAATAAGTGTCTCCTAACTTTGCTTCTTGGAGTTCATAGATTATTTGCAGATCAAACATTAGCTTTAGTTTTCAAGTCCAGGAAAGGAGCTTATATTCAACAAGGTAGGCAAAATATTGAGATGGAGCACCCTTGCCATTATATAACAAAACTGGTCCTCTATTTTAAAGAGAGGTCCTGTGATAGATAAATTCCATTTGTGATATTGAATCACTTCCCACAAATTGATTATTGTAGGATTATAAAATCAAAGGGTTGGATGAAAGAAATAATTATGGACAGTAGGCATGTATTAAGAAGTGGACACTAGGTCAACAAGTCATACTTCATTTTGAATTAATTGGATACTCATCTCCTACAATCCAATACCTCCACCAGAAAGCATAGAAAAATTATAATTAGCTCTCTAACCATTCCTTTTTTTATTTAAGTGGCTAACAGTTTGATTTGTCAACAGCTTAATTGAAAATCCTGTTGGGGCTTCAACATATATGGCAGTTACTCTCCTACGAACACAGAAGCTTCTATAATCTATCCATCAAATACATAAATATATATTAAAAAAATGAAAAAAATTCTTTACTGCTGCCCCGAGTCCTGATTATATTGGCAAAACAAAACTAGATTAGCAAGGACCTCATTTAAAGAATGAAAACAATCATTTTTATGTTTCACATGAATCATCCTGAAAATAAAAACCTCAATGTACTTACTGTATGTACATGGACCATGTTCTCTAAGGCATTTCTGCTGCACTACAATTTGTATGCCATTAGCCACCCCAAAATATGTATAGATTCTTACACATGCATGTTGAAGTAATGAAAGAGATCGAATGATCTAGGAGATGGATGATTCAATGCAAGTTGATGTCAACACTCCTCGTGTTATTTTCCTGTCATACTAGTGCATGCCATCAATCATCCAGTTGCAAGAGTTTAATTGTCCATGAAAGAATACATTATCTAGCAAGAGGCGATTCTATATGAGATAAAACAATCATAAGGACTCGTAATATCATAGGTGCACGATCAAAGGTCTTATTTCAATCATGATGGTACATCATGACCCTCTTCTCCTATGCTATCCATACACACCTTAGTATCTCTAAAAATGCTCTTATATCAAGTTTAACAAACACTGAAAAATTTTGTAACAACCAGGACTTTGATTGAACCCAATCATGATTGCTAATTGTTTTCCTAGCCCCACTGTATTCTTTTTCAGTGTTCCAGTTTCTTCTCTGGTTGAGAACCTTAATCCTGTTTTCCTAAATTATCTCATTGAATCTCAACATTCAGAGAAAAAAATGCAGCAAATCAATAACATGATAAACAAATAAAGCATCAAATATGATTTCTACTGCTTTTGTTACCTTGAATTCACCTTTTCTACTTTATTTCCAATACAACATGATGCTTTCTCCAAGTCAAACATATGATACTTTCTTCGCCCATAATATACCTCAAATATATATATAACATAAAAATAAGCTTAATTAAAATCACAGCAGCTCAAGGGAAAATGACACAAAGTCTATTAAGAGATGTCCACTAAATCATCAGTGATGAATTAAAAAACACACTAATAAACAGGACCTATCAAGTGTCCAAAAACTCTTCCCAATGAGCCTTCACATCCAGGCCCTCTAGTTCACATGGTTATTGGCCAGGTTGTAACCTGCAAAATGAAAGGGTCCTTCATAACAAATGGATGAAACCAAATTAATCCTCAACCACTTTGTCATCCCTACTCAGGATAGTTTATGAATTATGATATCCTTGATATAAAACAACATATCGGCACTAGGGTCATTTATACTACTGCAGAAAGCTATCTAAACATTTTGTCAAAAGTTGAGAACATTGAGATGCCTCTTAAGTCATTCTTTCATTTATTCCAAACACGAAAAAAATGAATTCTCATAATTTGACAGTTTGGACAACTCCAGCAAATCAAAAGCTTCAGTCGTCTCAAACATTTGAGCTTTTTCGGAGAGGATTTAGAATATTCTACATATACATATATATGTGTGCTTTGTGTGTTTGTGTGTGTGTGTGCATGTGTATATTGTTCATCATGAAAGCCAAAGAAGGTAAAGTAAGCATCTTCGTCATTGCTTGGTCAATGATTGACAATCATTGACCTACATTCTTAATATCAGAAACTTACTATAAAGTATAAAATTAAAGATATCACATCTGCCACAACTATAGAATAATTACAGTTTAACAAAATATATTATTAGTTCCGTTGTTTTCGTTTCAGAAAACAGACGAAACATAATTCAACAAGAGCAACCGAATTTGACTGGCCAAGATTCCATTATACAGCTGTCTTGCACAGTGATTTCAAGCAACGACTGGAGTCTTTTCTAATCTGCAAGTATGTTATGGAGTTTACTGTAAGCATATAGAAATCAAATATTCACACTGCTTAAGAAGAGACTAACAGCGAGAGAACTTAAGGGAAAACTAGAAGGTTCAAAGTATTGCTTCAACATTGAAGAATGTGAAGATATGGTTAGAATCTTGAAATTGCTAAAGACAAAGATAAGAAGAGTTTCACTTACGTGTTTTTGATGGGCAACACCTCCTCCATATGTTTACCCTTCACCTATTCGGTAGCTGCACTTAATACCAGATCAACATCTTCAAATTGAACTAACCAGAAAATAAATTTACGACTCTAATAGAACAATCCTTAATGAACCTTAGGATAAATTCATGTGTTTACCTATTCAAAGCATATGAAAGAACATAATCATAAGATGAAAAATTATTTTCTCAAAACGAAAAGAGAATATTCACTTATCAGCAGTGACATACCAGTTATATATTAAAAAGAAGAAGCCATGTTCGTGCCTTACATTAATCACCAAAAGTTTTGCAATTAAAATCAGTCCTTAAGTTCAAACAGAACATGTGGCATAAGAAACAACAAAGTGAGCTTATCTTAATGGAAGGCCAGAGCTGTTTAATTGCCGTCGGCACCTTACATAAATCTTAGGAACTGCCAACGATCATTTCAATTTATTCGGTTTTCCTAATGAAGCAACCGCTTCCAAACATCGTAAGCTCTTTGGACGTTTAGTTCAAGCAATAGAATCAAATTAACCTTTGGATTTGGAGGATCAATCCCTTAGAAGAGGTTGTTCGATCCAAGTTCCTTCAGTTCGATCTATAAGTTTTAATTTCTATTTTCTCCTCTGCTTTTCCAATCCTTATCAATAAAAACCAAATTAGCCTTCTGTTTTTCCTGTACTTTCTAGGGCACACGTGCAATCATGCTATAGATTCCAAGATGCATAATTAGTTTGCTTTCTTGATGCAGCTTCAGATAACGCAAGTATATCCTCCACTACCAAAGAAAAATCGGCTAAGGGTTTATCCGGATCATTTTAGGAAATCACCGAATAAAAGAAAAAAATGCAGGCGATCGGAGAACAATCGGGAATCAGGGATCGGATGGGTCAGACCGACGGAGGAGGAGGCGATAGCGGAACCGCAGCCGAAGGTCTTGAAGCAGGCGTCGACGATCTTCCCCGTGGCGTCGTCGACCTTAATCTGGAGCTTCATCACGTCGCCGCACGCAGGAGCGCCGACCAGCCCCGTCCCCAGCGTCGGATCGATCTTGTCGAAGGATCCGACGTTCCGCGGATTGTCGTAGTAGTCCACCACCCTCTCGTGATAACCACGAGAGGCCATCGCCGCTTCCGGCGCTCGGTGTCCCGACCCTAACCTAGAATTCGCCTCCCCGCGGCTCTCAGCATTCTCCCTGTCTATTTTGAATTCTTGCCCGATTGAACAAGAACACAAGACAACCAGATTCCAAGAAGGTGCAAAGATTATTATATATATAGTCTTGGACAATTTTTTTAAAAATGAATTTTTCTCGGTATTTGATATCTTTATTTTTCACCAATATCCTAATTATCCATCCGGCCACTATCGGAGAAAGAGGCATAGCCGACGATGGTGACATTTAGGTTATTAAAGAAAAATAAGGAGACTAAATATAAAAAATAAAAATGAAAGGTGCGCCATCATTAAAAATATATCAAATTAATCACTTAATATAAATTTATTTGAATTATATATATTTATATTTATATTTATATAAATTTTAATAAGAGTTACCAAAGATATTAATAGAATTATTACTTATGAGTGAGTGAATAGAAACTTCCGTGCAGCATCAGAATACCACAACATATTTCTCAAGTTGGCCCACAGGAGAATTTATAGTCCACTGGTCTAGATTCTATCAGGTCATCAAGAGAAAAAGCAACAGTGAGAGAATAAGTGCAATGGTAGATGGACCAAATAGTAGTCTGTGCCTAGACATCAGTTGTGGAGGATTTCAGCAAAAGCCTTAATCAACATAGCCAATAAATTACCAAACATAAAGAGTAAACTAGTGATACAAACAATCATCTCAAACTCATATCAAGATCTTCTTCATCATCCAATTCCTGTTCACATGAAGGTCTGAGCCTTTTGCCTTCTCTTGAAGCAATTCTTCCTCCCTTCTTTGGCTTTCCTCTGGAAAAAAAATGGAATACAAGATATCCATGAGTCACATGAACCGTGGAATAAGAATGTTAGCCAAGACTAATTGAGCAAGAGTATATCCTGCTAAGGATAAGAAAATTCATTCAGAATAAAATCTAGAAATTGAAATAGCATGATTACGTCAAACATAATAGGAAAATTTTCACAACAATGTCTGCACTACTTGGAAAAATATACTTGACCATAAGTTGCATAAAATTATCAGCCAGAGGTAGTTCTAGATTGAACAAATCTCTTGACTGCATGAAGGCTATCCAGTTGAATCTGGTAATACAAAAAATGGCTATGGTACTATAAGCCTTGTAGATGGAAACCCTATTCACATCACATTCCAACATCGGAAAAAGAGCACCTTAAAACTATTTGAAAAATCAAACATGGGGTTTACAGATCTCATCAAATCTTTTCTAAATTTGTCGAATTATAAAACAAGAGAAAGGAACAAGTTATGCTGCCCTCGAACTGCCTCTGAAACATCCTTGCCATATCTATAGGTGCATTAGGAGTAGTCGTTAGTGTACTTACTGTCCATTTGCAGGAGTACCTCCACCTTTTGATCGACCTGGACCATATTCAGACCTTCCATCTATAAATAGACAAAAAAAAAATGGTCAATTGTAGCTTGTTGGCTAGAAAGTAATTTGGATATTGTCTGATGAAAACTCACCATCTCGGCCAGCTACATGTTCCTCAACCTAAAACATAAGCAGAAGGTCAAAAGGTTAGATTTGCTTATCTCTGCATAACATTGAAGGCGGTCATCCTTACTATTCACGGAATGCCTTTTAAGGGAGAAGGTGATCATCCTTTTACCCAATAGACATTTAAGAAGTTACAGGAAACAATTAATGCATGCTGAATATGCACATGGGATGACAAATTTGTTTGCAATCAATGTTGCACGATGTGCATGTATGCTATAACTCATACTTCATGTGCCTCATATGCGTTGGTAATTACTGCTCATGTTCGAGGTGGCTTCCATGTGGGTAATCATGGGACCCATGCAAGCTCAATTCTATCTTTAGACATGCCAAGTTAATCCCACATAGCCACCAAAGCATTATTGACCAAATATCACATGTTTGGCCATAATGTGATATTCTAATGAAGCAGTCCGCCAATCATATTCCACATGTGGATTAAACACCACATGCCTCAAGAGAAAGAAGGATAGAGTGAAACAAGACTACAGGAGGACAACTTTGAACCACAAGACCACAGGTTTTCTATATTTTAACTCATATAAAACTTCATACAAATGTTATGTGATAAGAGTTAAAACATATCTAACTTCGTATATACAAGAATAGTGGGCAGATTTTTCAGATAAAATAAATCAGATATAACTTAAAGAAAATCTAGTGCTATCATTTTCTGATTCTAATTAATGTTTACTTTGAGCTGCATAAAATTAGCACTTGAAACAGGGTTATTTCTGAAGTACATACCGCTGGGGAGGTAATTGATGACAAGGAGAATAGCCTGTCTTCAGGTTGAAACTTTCTGGAACGTTTCATGCTGAAAACATAATTTCAAACAATATTATTGTTAGAATAAGTGGACATCATATAAAAGGTTATACATTGAAGTTTGTGGTATGTAAGCTCTTGTAAATGTTAGGAATTCTGAAAAAAAATGGTGTCCCATAACATGCAGACGGATGGTCAAGCAACATAAGTAAATAAAAACAGAATTTCCACATGGTAGCCGGTGACCTCAGAAGGATTCAATAAAGCAACAGACTAAACTCCTGCTGCATAGTCAATTTTTACAAGGCCATCATTTTTCTCATGATCCAACAAATTCAAAATATGTAGCTTCTCGTATGCCTTATTTCAATATAAACATTAGGGAAAAGAAGGTCCAAAGCCCAAACATTAAGAGCACAACCCCAATATCAGAATTTTAAGACACAAGTTTCTTGGTTTACACAAATTTGTTTGATCTTATACAAATGAAAAAGTTATAAACCTCGACTTGCTTTTTGTTATCTACATGAGAATGTTATCCCTGCCTATTTATTTAAGATGCATTAGAATGCCATATGAACTAAGGGAGGAAGCTCATTTAGAACATACAATTGCCAATGTAAGTTTTATTTCTATTTCCCAGCAAAGAAGGCATCATTACTGTTCTAAACACCACAATGCATCAGAATGAGATATTACAACTGAGAAATACTTCATGCAATATTTCAGCTATAACTATCATTCAGGATTTCAAATTTTAGATTGATCTGATGATTTAAAAGGAGATATCTGAATTTGGTATACCCAATAATTTCTAGCTATATTCAAGAAGTTTGTCACCAGCAAGGTCTGTAAGACACTACTCGTAACTGTACCAGACCAAACTCAGGCCAGCATGTACCCATCAGTATGGACCTTAAAAAATAAAAGATCCCTGTACCATGGTACACCTGCCTGTCAGACCTGGTTCGGACCATGATGTACCACAAAGATATGCCAGATAAACCTCAATGCTTAAAACACAGGCCCAAACATACCAATGATTCTGAACTCAAGATAAACAATTTTCAGATACACAATCACACAAATAAAGGCATCTGTAGAAAATAGTAGTGCTCCTCTCCGTTGCAGACAAAAAGTTCAGAACTTCATGTGTGATATGCATGGTCTTTGAAGGATTAGATTATAAAAGATAACAAGTTGGATAAAACAGTTAGTTAAATAAAATAGCAACACATAAATCACAGAAATCGAATCCTACTTTAGCATCTAATTCACAGCTATACATACTTGCAGTTTCTCTCCTTGTTATGTAATGGCATGTCCAACTAGTTGGCAATCCCAGAAGTTGGGCAGATTAGAGAACTTTTTCATAAGGCATACAACTGATTGTACAGGTACATCAACAGAAAAGGAATGTTCTAACCAAAAGAACTTCATGACATCCCTAGGAATTGATTATGAATTTTCTATGAGACACCTGGCGCATATTCCACGAGAACAAGTGAACATGATCATACGATGAATTAAGAAATTTTCTATAGAATATTCCTAAATGTGTTAGGCCAAATTTTAGGATCACTTTTTTCTTCTCTGTTGTGATTTCTCGATTATTATATGATGAATTCTTAACCTTCCATATGCAGAAGCATATATACAATGAATAACAAATCATATGCCAATGAATGTGAATGACGTGGAAGGGAATGGACATTAAATGAATGAAATTAGAATAAAGATGGAATATAATGAAATAGAGACACTTTGGAGGTTCCCCATGAAATGAGTCTCCCCGACTGGAACAACCACAAAGAAGTCCCAAGAGTTACAAAGGAAGAGAAAAGCATTTTGCAATAAACTTACTTAGCAGTGCCCTTTGATGATGATAAAAAACCTTCGAAACCTTTTAGCACGCTTCCATTCTGGTTTGAGTCTTGTAGATATGTAGTTTCTAGGTCATAGACCTAAAAGAGTATAGCGGAAAATGTGACAAAGTACATGTTTGCCAAAACGAAAAAACAAAAAAGAAACATAGATAATGATGAAATTTCCTCTCAGTTATCAATCTCCAGAGCATATGATCAGATCATGACATCAAGAAAAAAAACTATTTAGTCAGATGAAAAACAGTTGCACAGAGATAAATGAATTCACTTCTAACTTAATACAGTTAAAAATCAAGTCTTATCAATGCTTATATCAGGAAAATAATCTTCTTACGAAATATCTTCATATCCCAATTCCCAACCAAGGTTTTATTGATAACATATGCATTTAATAAAGATAAATGGAAGTTTTCAGACTACTAGTGCATGATCCCTCGCAACCCTCTAGCTTCTTAAACAATTAAAATAGCTTCTTCACACTTTCCCAAACACATGGAAGATATAATGCAAATAGGTTCGGTTTGCCATACATATAGACAGTAGTTGCTTTATGACACAGTACATAAGTAAAGGCAATCAAGCTTACAAGTGATTGTCAAGGTTTCCATATCAAGAAAACTAAGTCTGTAGTTTTTTTTTTGTTGTTGTTTTTGTACTATCATTATTTGCCCTCTCCTTAGAACAAGAATGCTTGCATAATACATTTTTCACTTGAAGAAATATCACAAATTGACAACATCAATTGAGCACATTTCAAACTTTAAAATGTCACCCCTGCTTATGTTGGAAGCTTATTTGCCATAAAGAACATTCCTCATTCTGTGTTATAGAAGAAAGTTACACAAATAGCCATTCCGTAAATAATTTGGACAGCATATCTACTGCCATTATCAATCTGCGGATCATTGCTCTTGGATATGATTCTGTGAAGCCCAATTTCCTTTTTTGTGTTTATGTGCAAAATGCTCTCAGCCCAACCACTTCTTTTGAGAGAATAGAAGTTCAAACAGGGGAAGAATTCTTCTGAGAGAATAGAGGTTCAAACAGAGGAAGAAAGGGGTACGATAAGAGTGAATAAGAGGCACGAGTAATTCAGTTGCCGCTAAGATTCTTAGCAACACTTAAATCATAGAATGGGAAACGACATAAAGCATGAAACCCTCGTTCTCAAGGAGAAACACATAAAAGGAACATACAACACCCAGTTCTTCCCAACCAATTTGACGAACTGAGCAAGTGCCAATTCGACTCGCCGACAAAGAGTTCAACACGCCCGAGAACACAAGGAACCAAACACAATCCAAATCAGATACCACTAAAGCCTAAAAAAGTAATACTGCTGATTAGGGCAAAGATGAAAGCTTTTTCCCCAAAAACAAACCCGCAAGGGAACCTTTTTTTTTTTTTTTTTGAGAACATAGATCAGTAATCTAAAAGAAACCTGGGGAAGAGAAAAGAAGATAAGCCAAGAACGAGGACCTACTTGTCTTTCGATAACCCGTAGCTCGTCCTGGAGCTTATCCCTCTTGCTTACGAGCGCTGCAAGCATGGCCGAGGGATTCGAGGCCGCCCTTTGCCCTGATAAACCCATTTTCCAAATCCGCGTCAGAATAGATCAAGATCAGGAGGGAAGCGACTTCAAAACGACGAGATTAAACGAGTGGTTTGAAATCCGAGAAGAATTCGCGATCTTTGGGGAAGGAGGAGCAGAACAAGAGAATCGATTAGGGTTCCTCTTCTACTGCAGAATTAGTAGTACTAACGTTACCCTCTGACTCCATCCTCCCGCGTGATTTCCAATCTTTCCACAGATCGGACGACAGGTTTCTCGACTTCTTTCGCTTTTTAGCGCCGGTGTTGGTGCCGGAACTGTGGCTGCGGAGATCTTTTTTATCCAGTTTTGCCCTTAAAATTCGTGACCACTTGATCGTCCTCCGTGGTAAAGTGGATCCATCTACATAAGAATACAAAGATAAAAAAGGAAAATTAATGGTACTAATTCTTAGAAAATATCACATCAATATATAACTTATAAAAAATATTTCAATTTTTTTCTTGAATAATGTCATGTCAATTACCTGCCCGATCGTCATCGGAACAGCGATTCACAGGTTGATGTCGTCGAGAAGGAAGACCGTAACGGGAGAGTAGCTTTGAGGTATATAAAAGTAATCATCTTGTCGTAGGCCACTAAAATAATAGTAAGAAATATAGGGACATGTCCGTGTCAAATATTAGGGTTAATTAAAAATTATCGTCAATAGTTCGGTATAATATAGATTATTACACTACATTATTATAGTTATAAAAATAAAACATATATATTTATTTACTCTTTTATCGATTTTATGAATAAAAATATATAACAAATAAATAAATAAATATAATATTTCACTTGATGGATAGCGTCAGTGGTCGCGGATGACAGTGACATTAGAGACTATGGATAGTTGTTATGAATAAAAAAAGCAACGATAAGAATTGAGAATTGATTTGCATTTACATTGATATCGACATAGTTATCGAGCGATGAAAGAATCATAATGCAAATGTAAAACAATGTCACTTGATAACTACATTAGCATTGTTAAAAATATCGAGCAACGTCATTCAGTAAAAATATGAGCCTCAATACAAATACAAAATGATTCTCACATCTAATAGTTCTTTACATTAGCAATAGTCATTTGCAAATATCATCCTTCACCGCTAATATCATCCTTCATCAGCAACTAATATATTAAAATTAAGGATGTTAGAATAAATAAATATAAATATTTCACTTTTATAATTTTCTAAGGTAAGAGGATCGAAATAGTAAGGATAACTAATTATAATCTAAAATATTACATGGCACCGATACTGAGACATGTACTATTTGCATCAGGCGAAGATGCAACTGTGTACTCTGTACCGTTCATGAGTATACAGTTGCATAGATTAATTGCATCAGAACGAGGATCATCGGAAATTGTCATGACACCACAACTGATCGTTCATGAGAAATAATGAATGGCTACTGAAATCATGATTTCGTGAGTTGATCTTAGTTATGTTTGATTGTGGATCGGGCTCATTCCCTGCCAAATCTATCACAAATTGTTAAAAGCTGACATGAAATGGAGTCTGCCGGACAGTGTCAGCTAACGTTGCTGGCTCTCTTCAGTCGGCATATTGCCGACCCCATGCGACGACTCACTGTCATCTTTACCGTCTTCGTTGTCGTATGAGTTGCCGGAGATGAATGGCCGGAGGGAACTGATTCAAAAATGAGTCGGATTCTGGCTCGAGTCGAATCATTGACCGTAGTCAACTTCTCCCCGGCAGCGCCGCTGCCTTCCTCACCGCTGTCCGTGTGCCTTCACCCGCGTCGCCTCAGGAGAGAATAATAGAGGAGAAGTTGGGAAGGAGAAGCAGGGAGGAAAACATGAGAAAGATCTCCCGCTGCTCCAGCCCAAATCCGACCAAGAACTACCCGACGTTGAAGGCGAGACCTCTCCACCGGCAGGCCACTGTGCTCGCGGCAGCGGTGATCCTTCCAACATGGCTCAAACGTTGTGTATAGAAAGCTATTGATATGGACAGGGATACTTGAAGCCAACAAACGCATTATGAAGAACAACAATGGCTTCTCATGATGGTGGATGGAGTCTGGTGACCGGCAGTTTCCTGGGCTTACGACTATCTATACCCATTCCATTCCAACTCCACCTTGAGTCGGGTTCTGGAACATCCAGGTGTTTGTGCATCATGTCCATTAGTTGCATGAGAGTGACACCTCACGGGTTCATGTTTATAAGCATATCAGAGTATGATCTTTCAGAATGATCGATTTGGTTTCCGCAAGATCTTGATAAGGTATTGGGAGTAAGAGCCGTGGGTCCTCAGTTGGATAAGTCTTTGTTCTTGGATCATAAGAGAAGCTGCTCGTAAGTCCTCTGGTTCTCTTACCTAAGCTTCTTTTTGGGCCATTTGAAGCCACAGCAAAGTCTCAGATGAATGGAAGAAGATGATCCATGGGAGTGAGGTTCTGAGAAGGCGAGGGTGGATGGAAGTCGGTTCAGTGGTGAGTTACATGATGGACTCCATGGCCACAAAAATTGGAGACGACATGACCACATGGAAGTGGGTGAGAGAGACCCTCCCGACAATCTCACGTCTCTCTACTGCCCATTTGGTCTCCTCTACTGTTTCACATTCAAACTTCTTTGATCTCTATCCATTGAAGATATCCTCATCTACTTGGTTATTCTTCAACTTACCTGTAGATGGACGGATGTTAACAAAATGAGTCAGAAAGCAAAACGATGTCTCTTTGGATGCATTGGAGCTGGCGAAATTATCAAGAACTCATGGCTTCATCTTCTTGCTCCAAGCTCTTTTGTTACATCAACTTTCACTAGACATTGTGCGACACTTCCTCCACCATATTTCTCTGTCTATTCTCTGTTCAACACGCATGCAATGCCTTGGTGTGAAATGGTGCCAATAATACAGCCACTCCACAACAACATCATGTGGCATGGATCCTCGATTGGCCCACCTCCTCCTCGTGGCAAAGACAAGTAGAAGGGGAAGGAGAGCCCACCAAACATGCAGTGCCACCCACCGAGAGATCGAGCTGATAGGATTGGATCGTCTGGATGAAATAAAGAGGGAGGAGGGTGCGGTCGATGGAGGACGGATGAAGCTAAGAAGCATTATGTGCCAAGATGAACAACCTCCATCCATGGCGGGGTTGTCCCAGACCTGGTCGGTGCCCGAGTTCTCCACAGGAAGCCATGGACCAACTCGACTCCAACCCTCCTAGTTAGTCCCGACTTGGGAGTTCTCTTGCTGTCTTATGTGGAAGTTGCAAATGGTTTCAGGCATTCCCAGCTTAATGTCAGGATGTAAAAAGATTATTCCTGTCAGGTGGCGGTGCCCTCCGATGGCAGCCCCTGGTTCTGAGCATCTCATGCAACTGCTTTAGTCTAACGCAAAGCCACCCAGAAAAGAGCGAGGAAGCAACCAGCAGTTCGATCGAGACACCCTTGTGAGTGAAGAGTCACCTCTTTATGCAGGGAGATGATCTCCCTTTCATTAATTTATCTTGAAGAATAAAAGACAAGGAGATGTTCCAAATTATTTGCCAAGACAATGCCATGTACTCAGATCGCAGACTCATCGGCAAGAAAGAGACTCTGTTCAGACTATCGCTAGCTCCAGTGTTCTTGTGAAACTAATTGGCATGCATTCACTGTTACTCTACAGTGCTTTGCTTGGTGCAACCGAAGAGAAAGATCACTTAAACGTGACGTTGACTTGCCCGTAAATATTGACTTTTGTCAGCCCCGCTTTCCCCCCGTCCTACGCAGCACTCCGAAGAAGCAAGACATTGAAGCCAACATTATTGGCACAAAGAAGAGAGAAAAGCCTCAGAAATAAAGAAAAAAAAAAATCAAGCCACACATACTTGAACCCATAAATGGTTCCTTCCCCGAGCATTTATATATCTGTTTAAATTCCCCCGGTATCCACCGCTACACCCCCCGTCTCCATCTCCTTCCACAACGTCACCACCTACCATTTATTTCACTACTAAACCCTCCACTACAGCGATAGGACCGTCCAAGTGATAGAGGGAGCCCCATACAGGCGGAAGGACGCGCGTTCGTTTAGTGGTGTTATATATCCAGACTCTCTCCACCTTATCCTGTCATTTAGCAGTGCTTTCTGCATGAGCAGTAGATCTCATTCTTAGATGTATCAGGTTTTTATTTGCGTAGGTTCCACATGAGAAGGAAGCAGGTTTAGAAACGTGAACTAAAAGATATTAACATGAGTCTGCTAATACTTCGGACAGAAATATGACCCCAAAACCAACAAAGAGACGTACCTGTTCTTCTTTCACCAGTTTTAATGAATCCATATGGAGAAAGCAAAGGAGTAATCAATTCGTTGCATGTCCGACCATTCTATCTGCAATGGAGAAGATAGCTATGTCTTGTGCCAAATTTACCGAAGTCACAGCTGGAGCATATATTATTTTCTCGTGAAAACATCACTTTAAATGGAATTAATTGGTAAGAAACAGTGTCCTTTTCCTTCGCACCACAACCTGCTTCTCTCATTATCACGAGATGGCAACTGATGAACGCTAGCTATGTATGTTATGATTGAAAGGGATGTGCCTATACGCGAACAGAAACCGATGTATCATGCTGAAGTGCACAGCTAAAAATTCTCAGACCAGACATTGGCGACTAAGCTTCGTATGGAGGATGCTGCTTTACGCATCGTGCCACATGCAGGAGGAGCATGGCGTTCGCCGTCAGCTTTCTCCCATCTATCCTTGACCCTCCAACTAAAGCTAGAGACGGACGACAAAAACTTATTCTATATTTTTTCTTCTGGAGATGCTTTGCTAAAACGAAAACAGTTAAACTGGGAGTGTTCAATGAATCCGTCCCATTCCCTTGCACAAGGTTAGAACAACGAAGAACCAGGGGAGGTAGCTAGAGCAAGGTGTGCGTGCGTGCGTGCATGAGAGAGAGAGAGAGAGGTGGATTTTAGTAAATTAAGATAAAACTTAGTCGAAATAAGAACCCTGAGATGCCAAAGGTGTCAATGATTGGAGGTGGATTTTAGTAAATTAAGATAAAACTTAGTCGAAATAAGAACCCTGAGATGCCAAAGGTGTCAATGATTGGCTCGTTCCTCGTCACGAGATTGGATGTCGAGGGAGAAGGAAGTGATTCCTACAAATCATTATTTGTTTAGCAACCTCAAGCGTTGTTCTACCGAGTCAAGAGAAAAGGAGAGGAGGATATGCCATTAATGGGCCAGAGAATAGCGGGACTTTTATGGTTGGAAATCAGCGACAAGAAGAGGAGTGGACAGGGAGTGTAGGGACGACGAGCGCTGCAAGTCGTTGCCGCATCTCCAGCGGGGTTTTATTTCACTGCCACAATTCCAAACTCTTCCTCATCCTCCCTCTCTCTCCCTCACCTCTCGAATCCACCAATGGCTATATTTCCCCTTCCTTCGTGAGCTCACGTGAGAGCCGACAAGTCTCGAGTGCATGTCAAATCCTGCGCCCCGAGGGATATCACCTAAGCTAACCATTTACCACACATTTTTATACAAACGCTAGATTTCCTGGTATCTTGCGAGCTTTATAGGAAAACCTTAATTGTGTGGGACTTGAATGCCAATCAGGGGAGGCCCTGCATGTTGGGTTTCCATCCCATCTTGAAATCAACAATTCAACAAGCAAGAGAGCGCCTTCATGATTAGCCTAATCCAGCCTCAATATGTCATACTCATCCGAACTAAACAGCATCAGCGTCAGCCAACTACCCCCTCACCATGATGCTGCCTCTGCATGGGATGGGTATCCCGCCGGTGTCTGCATGGAATTCACGGCTTTTCGCATTGCGTTTCTGCGTCGAATCCGGCATCGCCCTCCCGACGTGGAAGAACGGTTGGATCTGGACGTGCCACGGCGGACGAGGCCATGTGGATACCCTTTCTTCGGCCCCATCATATCTCTCTCTCTCTCTCTCTCTCTCTCTCTCTCTATATATATATATATATATATATATATATATATATATATATATATATATCCGGCTTGGATTTATGAGAGACAGCCACGCCGTCGGTCACGTCAGGGTGGACCCACCGGTCGAAGCGAGGCTCACTGGCAACAACTGGCCTCCTCCCATTTGGATCATTTCTGATTTCACGTCCGTCTACTCCTTCCTCTCCCCCTCTCCCCCTCTCCGTCCACTCCAGCAGTCCATTTGTTGTATATATAAAGGTGCTCAGAAGCCGGCAGGGCGAGAGTTGTATGAAAGCGTTTGAAGAGAGCCTTCAAAGATCATGCAGTGCCTACGAGCCCCTCATGATGATCTCTCAGTTCTGGAGAGGCAAGGGGCGTGCCTGATGAATTGGCAGCAGCAGGGCCAAGAGCTGTCAAATTATAATCCTCGTGGCAGCGGCGGCTACTGCAGGCAGATGCAGACTTCCTTCCCGGCGCTTCCCAGTGGCTGCGGCGGGGAGAAGAAGGCGAACCACGGCGACGTTCATGGATCAATCGACTGTTCCAGTAACGGATGGCCTGATCTTGCTAATATTCGTTATCCTGTTCCTGGTGCTGCTAAGTTTGAGGAAACAAGTATTACTAACGTAAGCAGCAACAGCTCAAGGAAGAGAAAGGCAGATAAATCTCCCAGATCAAAGGTAAATGACCTATTCCTAGTTTCTGAGCTCTGGTGTCGTAAATTCAAGAATTATCTGGTGTCGGTCATAAAGTACTTCTTTTCCGACACAGAGTGCTAAAGGTGTGCTTTCACTCTGTGTATCGCGAGGTCCTGGTTGGGAAAAGGACCATGAAATTTGATCATCATATGTTCTGATGATGTCTATCGTCAACTCAAGGCTGACATATTTCTCTCATTCTAGCAAAAGGAGAATGGTGGAGGTGGCAAAGGTGACAGCAGCTGTAAGAGAATTAAAGAAGAGACAAGAGGAGGGGCAACCTCAGAGACGGGGAAACCCAACAACAAGGAAGCAGCATCTGGAGATGCCTCGAAGAAGAATGACAAACCTCCAAAGACCGACTGCATTCATGTCAGAGCTCGCCGGGGTCAGGCCACTGACAGTCATAGCTTGGCCGAAAGAGTATGCTGTCATCTGCCTCGCCATACTCCCAAATCCTAGGTAGATTTTTTTTTTGTTGGTCTCCTAATCTTTTCCATTGGTAGTGCAGGTGAGAAGGGAGAGGATCAGCCAGAGGATGAAGTACCTCCAGGATTTGGTGCCTGGATGTAGTAAGATAACGGGAAAAGCTGGTATGCTGGATGAGATCATTAACTATGTCCAGTCTCTCCAAAGACAGGTCGAGGTACTTGAGAATTACTACCACATGTCTTCTCCTTAAAAGATCGGACAATTCTGAGCTCTGTTTTGACAGACACTCTTTTTTATTTTATTTTTTTTCTACATGGCTTTCGACAGTTCCTGTCGATGAAACTTGCTACTGCGAGCCCATTGATGGACATCAACCTCGACAACATCTTCGGTAGAGAGGTAACAGAGCAACTCAGTACAATAATGAAAGCCTATTCAGACATGATTCCCTTATGACTGCTGCTGAAGCCTATAAGCTTGCATCTCTACTGGTTTCCAGAAGTTCTCATGTTGGTGTTGTTCTGACAGCTCCCGATGCTGGTGCAGACAAATCCGTCTTGCAAATCAGGCAGCAGTGCGATGATCGGCATGTCGTCGGAGCTGCTGGACCAATTCTACCTTCGTTTCGACTCCTTGCAACACCCTCTTCCTTCCTCCGGGCTCGACATGTTCGTGGATTCTTCAGATTTAGTGCTTCGACAGAACGTCAATCCACCAGTAGCAGTGCCTGATGCATCCTTTGGTTCATCGTTTGATGTAATACTTCGGTTAAACATGTTCAGAGCATTCCACTAGTGAGTCCTGTGCACCATTGGTAACATATTCACGGGGGCAATTTCAGGTCAATGGGTGTTCTGTTTGGAGTACAAACCTGCAAAGCTTGTATGGCGTGGATTTCCAGCAAGGAAGAGGGGCAGCCCTCCCCTTCTAATCATCGGAAGGTAAAGACTCCCATCTTGCACCAAGAACACTATGATGCATCGGATGACACGAAGACGAAGGAAGTGCTTACGATCGGTGAAGAAAAAACTTGCTGCAAATTGCCAGATTATTTTGGCATTCTGTTCCTTTTTATCCTTCACAGTTAAGAATAGTTACTTGTGGGTGATCATTCAAGCTAATCGACGTCGAAAATTCTTGCAGGAAGTGTCTTACCTAACAATCACAAGATGGAGATGTGATGGTTAACCCTCGTCCTTGGAGTCTTGAGTACGAGCTCCTAAACCGCTGAGGCCCAGAGATTGCTCACCGTAAATATTTGTTGTAATTGTATTCCTTCATGCTGCAGCAATGCGAACCAAGGTGCATGATATCGACCATGTTCTTGTTGTTACCTTTCGATGGGACTTAAATTGGTTCTGCATTTCGTCAGTGGTACTCACCATAATCATATAGTCTCCGTTTAAGATCATCATTTAGGTTCATCACAATGGCATCACCTAAAGCCCTGCTTTCCAATATGTCCTACAGCTTCTGCCTTTTAGGTTGATAGCTACTAATATTTACCTGATGTTTGCCAGGAAGTGTACTCAGGCTCAGCTCCTTGCAGACTATATATATATACCAATGGATATATAAGGGAAACAACACATGTTTCGATCTACTATTCGTGAATCAGCAACAAAGGATAGAGCCTAAAAATGACAAGGCAGGATTGTTTCTGTAATCATCAAGCCATTGTGTTATAAATAAGCGGTACTGCTTCAGAGCAGTTAAAAGTAGCCCATCCTTTCACATTTCACATTCACAAAAGTTCCATTGGATGAGACATCTGAACTAATTAATCGCCGTCGCATGTCCTGGATAGGTCCCCGGTCGGCACGCGCAGTAGCTTTCGATGCATATCCCCCCCCCACCAGGCCACCACCACCTTTGCCATGGAACTTTTGTTTCTTTGGGCCACCATCCTTGCCTTGTGTTGCTGAAACAGATGGGAGAGCTGGGATCACTGCTCCCAAACTATGCCTGCTATATAATATATTAGATACACACATATCCGTGGTATGTATGGGGACTCATCTACACACACGGAGGAGAGGATGTCGGGGTCCTCTTTGTACTGTGTTGTGGACAGTGAGAGATGGATGTGACTCGCGGTTGGGTCCATGTTTAAATGTGGATTTCTCGGGTCACCTTCACTGGAGAGACTCGCAGTCCTCCTTTCGGATGGTGGCCTGGAGCTTTCGGCTGAGGGATGAGGATTTGGCGAGGAGGAGGAAATAATGACGATGCGCCTTCCACGGAGAAGCAGCCGAGTTATTTAGCTGCGTTGGTTGGTGTCTTCAAGAGGAAGTAACTTTCGAGTCCGTCCACCAACTACAACTTCTTAGTGTGGAAGTCGGACGCTAATGACTGTGAAAGTGTCAAAGAAGACGACGGCTTACCGCTTTGATTTTACTCTCTAAAGAGAAAAAGAAAGGAAAAAAACGAGTTTGTCGATACATGTGAAGAACAACGTCTTCCATTTTAAAGAATGATGAACGACAAAGTTTCTTCCAATGCTTCACTGTCGAGCAGAGACAGATTCGTGGGCATACAAAACGAGAATCAAGAACTACCGAAGAGTAGCACCGAGAAATTGCCATCGTCGACCCACCGGGCTGATGCTGGTTCTGATGTTACCCAAAGAATCAACGAAAGCAGGCAACTTAATTCCCTGCCGCGCCCCATCAGATGACAGACCGATCGCCAGCTTCTGCGAAGCAAATAGGATGCAATTGATCGACTGTTGATCACAAGAGAAGCACATGCTTCCTTCATCGTTTTCTTCTTTCCCTCTTCGATTACTAGAGAGACAGTCCATTCCTTGCATGCACACTGATGGTGTAATGGAACAAACAAATTAGTGTAAAGGGCGTTGTTGTCGACCTTTCCCCGGAACGATGATGACCGGTGCTGCTTTACAACGACGGAAGCAGTACTCGCTGACGCTGCCCTGCAACACACTGCAAAACACACGAGAGAAAAAGCCCTGAATCGATGACCATCGATGTTTGCGCAAATGGAGTCGTTTTGTCGTCTCATGGCTCGGCGTTCGCGAGGGAGGAAGAAAAGAAAAAGGACGGGGTTTATTACCTCTGAATGCGGCCTCGCCCGCGGGTTCCCATCACCACGGCCGCCGGCTTTAACCTCTCCGCCTCTCGACATATCATCTTCCCGGCCTCCCCTTCCACGATGCGACCCTGCGACCTCACCTGCATGCGTTCCCGTGTTCTTACGGCGTATGTAAATTGATGTGTCATGTTATTGAGGAGAAATCCGTGTATGGATCGGACTCATATTCTACTGCAACTTTTAAGGCTGCTAAAGTGGTTTGGTTCAGCTGCTAGTTCCGATGGCCATGTCCGACGCGAGATGGAAGGCAGCAGCATTACCATGGCAATCTGGAAGGCCTCGACGGCCAGCTCGTCCATTCGCCGCTTGCTGACCTCGTACACCACCTCGTCCTGAACACCTATGGAGTTCTGATGTGTCACTCGGAACAGAGAGGAGCAGAAACAGAGACCGACGTGTTGTGTTCCTTCCACCTTAGAGTAAAAAAAATAGATCAAGTGGAGGACATGTCCGAGGAAGGATAGAAGAGCCTACTGTGGACGACGTGGACGAAGTGGAGGGTGTCGGCGAGGCGGCAGAGGTGGGCGAGGGCCCAGTGGAGGGCGTGCTTGCTGTTGGGGCCGTGGTCCACCGCCACCAGGATGTCCCGGCCGCGCCGTCGCTGCCTGCTCTCTCGCTCCAGCTCCACCGGCTCCTGCACCACCGGGATCAACGCCGGCAGCACCACGTCCCTCCAGCTGTACTCCTCCACCCCCTCATCCAGCGTCTCCATGCCGTCCTCGGTCCCGTTCCTTCTTCTCCTCCTCCTCTTTTTCCTTCTTAATTAGGATGACGATGATAAAACCAAAAAGAGAGTATTGCACCTCTTCTCCTTCTTCTTCTCCTGCTTTCTCTCTGCTTCAGCCACTACTCCCCTTCCTTATGCTATCTATGTGTGTATTACTAATAATAGAAAGAAAGACAAAATACGACGATACCCCGTCCTTCACATCCAAACATGCAGTTTAATTTCGAATCAAACTTCACATCCAAACATGCAGTTTAATTTCGAATCAAACAGAGTCGCTGTTCGCCTCAAAATCTGGACATTTTAGCTAACCCGCAGCGAAATTTCAACCGTAGCGCTCGGCTTTTTTTTATGAGCATCACAATGCGCGCTCAATGATCGTTCGTGGGCGCCGCCCGATAGATGCAAGTCCTGCGAACAGTGAGAAACAATAGCCATGAGTTTTCTCTTCGTCCTTGGATTGATTTCTTAGAAAGGTTTTGGATCAATTTTTGTGGAGGTGTACATTTTGTTGAGATGGTAAAAAGGAAACGCAGACCGCAAAGTTTTGGGGTTGAGAATGAATCTTGTTGCATAGTATGCTCACTCTTCTCGATACAAGTCAAGCCATAAACAGGCGTCAATAAGAAGGTACAGAGCACGCAACATCTATACAAAAAGAAGATCTTGAAATTGACAAGTCCCAAGCAGCCAAGAAGGGGAAACAGTAGCTGAAACGATCGCAAAGAGGACCACCACCTACCTACCTGATCACGAGCCACACCATCCTCCGTATTCTGAGTCAGGTCATCATCACGTAAAGCTAGATATATCAATCGCAGAGAGCCTAATTCCAATCCCCCAGCCGATCAAGATGACCGCTAAATCCTTTCTTGCGAAGCCAACTATCCAACCCTTCAGGAGTCTTCTTCGCAAAACTCCAGCTCAAACACTTTGGTATAGCCTCGACGAGAATAAGAACGTCTGTGGCCAACTAAGATTTGCATCCACAAACTAAATATACAGTTGCGTTGAACATACCGTGAAATGGTCATACTTGCACTTCGATAATGATTGTGTCTACGTGAGGCCCTCTTCAAACTAGAGATCATATGAATCGAGTTCCTCGGTCAGCCAAGAGAGGAAAGATCTGACTACATGACAATGCCGAAAAAGAAACACTTAATTCGAAGGTGATTCAACTTCTGGGCTGTAGATATGGACAGAGCATAAAAGCATATAGCAAGCAGTAGCGACACCATCAACGTTTGACGACGGCAACCATCTCCCCTTGTGAGATCCCAAACTAGACAAACCGGAGGAGTTTCCCCAGGTGAAGAACACGGTCGAGTATTGAGGAAGTAGATGAAATCCGGGAGAGGAACAGGGACAATGGTTGGGTACCTATCGTTCGTTATTCACATGCAGGCTTAGTGTCGAAGCTCGTCAAGCAAATCGCAAATGCCTGGAACGCAGAGAGGGGATAGCGGTAATCCATGGTGAAGATGTCCTTCCCTATTTTCCCAAACTGGAGAATAACTCTTTCTTGTTCTGCCGGAGAAACGCCGTAGGAAGGATCCACGGCCGCCACGAGCTGGAAATTCTTGACGGAGGCCACTGTGACTCGTCCTCTAAAGTTCAAGCACCAGCACTGCAGCTGCTCATGCCATCTGGGAGCTTTGTTCTTTAAAACGAGCGGCTCCCCATTACTCCGGACAGGTGCAGTTGGTGGTGCGGAAGAGACATCTATCGCGGGTTGCTTGCCCTTTGCGACCGCTGAGCTGCTGCAGACTCGTCGGCTGACGGGGTGAAGGGAACTCGTGGGCGTCGGGACGCTCCCACCTTCCTGGATGGAGGAGACGGGAATCGAGCGCATCGTGCACTGGATTCTTCTCGGCCCTCGAGTTCGCAGGACATTGAGTTCGTAGGAGACGGAAGCGATGCTATAATTGACGGCAGGCAGTCTCGGCGAAACTTGCTTGGAGTGGATCCTTCGATTGGAACGGTTGCTCGAAGACATTGCAGCGTCGCAAGGAGGCTGGCTATCATAGACGGTGAACTTGGTTCCCAGAAAGTTTGACCTGGAGATGATCCCAAACAGGCCGTGAGGGAATCAGCAAGGAGTAGATGATGCGATTCGGAGTGAAGTAGAGGAGATCACTTGCCTCACTTTTCCAATATAGCTACTGCTAGCTCGAGAGAAATCATCAGCGGTCAGCGAGATCACAAAGTCGGTGCTGGTTGCGCGTCTGATCTTGCGTGCTGCTAGCAGAAGCTTGTCGTTCTGTCCCTGCAGTGCTGCAAAGGATCAAAGATGGTGACCAACATTACCAATCGATCTAAAGGATCGGTGTCGATGCTTGAAATGTGCAAGTAATGCATAGCAAGATCTCCACCATGCTTGACTTGTTCTTGTTTGACGAAGTCGGCAATTTTGCGCATGAACTAATCGTTCAAGAAACTGATGGAAGGAACAGAGAAAAAAATGGCTTACTTACATGGGCTGAGACCGAGGAACAAGAGGAAGGTCGATGTCGCTCGCTCCCTTCGGATGAAGCATTGGATTGGAGTGTCTCGAGGCCCAGGCTAATCGCAAACAAAAGAGCCCGAGATTTGAGACAAAGATTGAAACCATCGAAGTTTTCAGAGGAAGAAAGCGCAGGATATGTGAGCATCGAAGCTAAATATAAGGTGGAGGACATGGGAGAGGAAGGCAACCTGCTTGAGGGAGATGGGGAAGGTGATCCGGCCACATTGCTCGGGGGGCTTGACCACCTCCTTCGTGATGTCCCGCCACGAACGGCACACGGCGGCGCACGCCAGCACGTGCCTCCTCGCCGGCCACCACACCTCGCTCTCCTCCACCCGCCGGATGACGTCCAGCAGCAGCTCCGGCGGCAGGTTCGCCCACCTCCCTTGCTGTTGCTCCGGCTCCGGTCGACGGGGCCACTGATGCCGAGCATCTCCATGGCTGTGCCCGTACATCATCCCTTCGGTGGCGGTGGCTCCACCTGCTACGCCGCCGCGTCCTCTCCTGGGCGTGCTCCCCATGCCGTCCCGCATCTCCTTCAGCTCGCGGACGAGGCTCTTAAGCGACATTTCGCCCACCCCTTCTTCGTTAGACACGGATCCGAAAGTATGGGGGATTGCTGCAGGATCAGGAGAGACCGGGCGAAGCTTGAATCAAAAGGGAGTTCTTGGCATTTGAACCGCATCAATCAAAGGTGCAGTCTTTGATATCGAATAGATCCGGAAAGAACGCAATACAAGGAAAGCGCTTCTCTCTCCTCCTCCTCCCTATGAATCAGGGAAGATTACAGATGTCTCCATTCAAGCCCTTCCGCCTTCCCTCCGAAGGCGACAGCCGGCTCAGGTATCTCAAGAATCTGAAGCGGATGAGACGATGAAATCAAGAAACAAGAAAAAGCAAAAACACGGCAAACATCAGCGAAGAATAAGAAATGGGTGGCCATAGTTTTCGCTCCATCCTCCTCTTCTCTCGCTTTCTTTTCCTCCTCCGACGGAGAATGTAGATTTCTCGAGGATTCTCAAGAAACGAGGGAGATGTGAGATATGTGATCGAGAAAGGCAAACTTACTTACCTTCCACTCTTGTTAGTTCATCGCTTTCGTCCGCCAAAGAAACATCGATCGAATCAAATCTAGAGGGCAAAGTTTTGGTTTTCCTTCTTTCTTCCTCCCAAAAGAAAATTTCCTCCCTCCCACTCGGCTCAGATGGAAACAAAACACCAATTGGCGGAGAACGAATCCCTCAGAGAGGTTGCACCCACCAAGATCCTCTTGGATCCCAAATAAAGACTCCAACCTTTACCCACCCAAAAGCTATATATACATGCGCTCCTTCCTCCACCCTCGACTCTCTCTCTCGATCTGGTGTGACTGCAAGCGTTGGAAGAAGGCAACATTATTTATTGTGCAGATCACAACACTGTTATCTTTTTGAATTCTGAGAGGCTACAGCAACCAACCCCCCATCCCCACACACCAAAAAAAAATGCTGCCTTTTAAATTAGGATTAAAAAAAGAAAACTTGAAGTGCGTTTCACAAAATGTGGATGAGAGAGAGAGAGAGAGAGAGAGCAATCGAGTGGGGATCCAACAGTGATGACTAGACGACGCAGGCTGGGCTTAGATTAGCACAAATCTATGAACGCTGCTGCATGTGGTTTCATCAGATCACGTCTGACTAGTTTTTGACAGAGAAATCATGGTGCCACGATTCAAGCACCATTTGTCCTCACTCTCCGTGTTCGTCATCGTAGCCATCACCCTTGCTCTTGGCATCTTCTTGTTATGGTTGCCGTTTGCTCCTCGGTAGCCTTCACCATTGCCGCGGACACGAATCTCCGACGCACCAAATGGCAAACGCAGATACAAAATGAGGGCGAGTCAGATTTTGCGGCTTGAGATCATCCCCGAGTGAGCATGCAACCGCCGCTGGGTATCGATCCATCCGGTGGAGGTGAGAAAGCAGAGGTGCCAAGTGGCGTGGCTCCTTGGAACCAAGACAAGTTCCAAAAGGGGAACGCGAACCTCTAAGTAGGTCCCCAGCTATCATGAGCCTTGGGGAAAGCTTGGCAGTGATGAACAGCTGAGAGAGGGAGAGATGTGCGCATATATAAAACAGGAGAGGAGGCCCATGTGATGCTGCTGCTCATCCTGCGAGCGTGAGATGAACACGAAGGAGGAGACACATGTAGTTTTCAAATCGCAAAAGCCTGGCATCGCCAACTGGGATTCATGTGGATGGTCGGTCTGCTGCCTGCCTCGCCTGTCTCGATTGCTGCTGCATGGATGTAATGGCATTCCACGATTCATATTTAGACTTCGAAATTTAAACTCTCTCTCTTTCTTTTTTTTTTAAAAAAAAACTTAGAAAGAGGCGAATGGGGGGAGAATAGATACAATAAACTAAGATTTGGATTGGATTGGATTGGATCAAAGGAGCTGTCTCCTCCTATTTCCGCGCCCCCATCCGGAGCGTAAGATGGCCTTCTGCACATGAGAGTAATAATTAGTGCTCCCCCTTTCTTGAAAGTATAAAAGCACAAGAATTAGCTGTACGTCGATCCAGCGGTAGGTGGAGGCTTTGCTGCCACCGCAAGAATTAGGCTTCTCGAGCACCCCCTATGATTCCTCATTGACCAAACGCTTTTTAGCGAGTAGCAGCACCCAAAAATAACACTTAATGGGCGAGGGTGGATGTAAAGATTGGTGTGCAACCCGGATACGAAAGTACCCACCAAAAGGGGACGGGGATTTATTGGAATTCCAAAAGACGAGGGTCGTTTGATTCTTAAAAGAAAAGGCAGTGATTTGAAAATTTTAATTGAGATTTCCAGGAATACTTGTTTCATTTATATACTTTCTCCTCCTCCAATTCGTACCTGATCATCTTCCTGTTTACTTACTATGAA
The DNA here is from genome assembly GCA_029747655.1 of Ensete ventricosum. NCBI lineage: Eukaryota > Viridiplantae > Streptophyta > Magnoliopsida > Zingiberales > Musaceae > Ensete > Ensete ventricosum. The sequence continues at coordinate 4,683,972 of JAQQAF010000006.1, read as the reverse complement.
ATTAAAGCAGAACCCATCTATCTTTTTGGTCTCTTGTCCCTCGGGATGGGCATCATCTCTTCATGGCTCTCTCTACCCTTTGGAATTTCGATTGCATTTCAGGAGATCTGCTGCCACTGAATTTTAGATTTATTTTTATTAGGAGGATTCTAAAATTGAGGGGATCAATCTTATTAATTTTATGCACATAGATTAAAAAATATTTAATATATTAATTATAAAAAATAATTTATTAAATGATATTTATAGACCTTTTAAACCATAACTCTATTAGATTCCTACTTCAAGGTCACCCCTCCTAACAACTTATATTCTAACTCTAATAAGCAATAGCCAGGTCAGCCAGGGTAACCGACAACTCCTAATCCTTTTCTACTTTAACCTTAATTCTATTTTACTTTAATCTCTCACCCTAACCAATCCCTTTAACTATAAGGAAGGTTGACTAAATAAAATTTACATAAGCTCCATGTCTAACCCAAGATCCCAAGACCTCTTCATCAATTAATAGGGTCCACTAATTAAAATTTTACATGTGTACTTTTTTAATAAATTTAAAATTAATACTGATGTTGAGGGGTCGGCACCTTTCTCTTGATTAGGCTAAACAAATGGAAATGAGCAAACTGACTATATAAAATCATCTTCCAAAAGTATTTAAGTTAGCTTGCTGACGTGAAGGCACGGCTTTACCCATATCAACATCCTGGGCCGGACATCTTACATAACTTGTAGAACTTTATAGCTACTGTCACCGAATGCTCATCATCCGTTGGAACTGATGAATCGATGGAAGATGGACCGAGTTGTCTGCCTCAAATTTATGGGGAAACCTTACTAATCAAAACAACAAGACGAAGGGGAGCACGAAACGAGATGAAAAATCAACCAGTTTATGCTCTGGTGGAATCTCGAATAATATCGCAAACATTAGCTATGGTGGTGCAGACATTAGCACTATGGGCAGCATTAGCAGCTGTATTAGCTAAACAGGTAGAAGAGGAGAGAATGCCAATGTGTAAGCATAGGCAATATAACTGTTCCCAACAAATAGCTGTCCTCCTTCGAGGGGTCCGGCAGACCAATAGTGTCATATCAATCTCAGGGAATGACAGAGATCCGAGTGCCTTCCCCTTGGCTCCTCCCATCCATCAATCCTTGGAAAGACTGCTGCTTCCAGGACCCTTTTTGGCTCCATATTTCTGTTTCAAAACCATTAAAACCAGGTTAAAAAAAGCAAGTTAATTTTTAGCTGAAGCACCCTGCATAGAAAAGTATGCAAGCCATATGGTTCCTAAATAAAACAAGAACAAACTATTCTCTGGGCTGCCTGCGGAGCCAAGCGCTTGTTGATCTCGACGACACAGCTAAGCAGCTTTCCCCGATACGGGCACAGGATGCTGCTTAGATCTGAATCCTTAGGAGTCTAAGGCTCCTCCGATTCATTTGAATCTCATAATGAAGAACACATGCAAAACCTTTTTTAAGAAAGTGGAACGGTCAGTTGATGCAACATGAAGTATTATGGTATTCACCTGCTTCCCTATGCTGAATGGCACGTACTTGTACTTGATCATGTGTACAATTTGGCGCTTCATTGTTAGGACGAAAAGCACAATCCAGTAGCACAGTAGTATGGGCCAAAAGACAGGAACGTCAAACACGGAGAAGAAAGTCATTGCAAAAGCAACACAGAAGGCCTTTGTTATGGAATACCTAGGAAAAACGAATTTCAGCTAATTAAGTTCAGTCTCCGCCACAGACTGGAGAGAATTCATCAGAAACAAAATATAAATAGAAACAAACATATAAAACAGTTCATAATCGCTAACTGTTAGAAAATATAAATTAATGGTTGCATATCGACACAAGCATGCATCCACAACTGTATATTGCTTGAGAAACTGGATAAAAAAGCCTCTCGACAAATAACTTGGGCAAACATTTGTGGTAAAAATAACATTTGCATAATAGTTTTGGGCTTGAACAAGCTCGGGCTCTATCAACTAAGGTCACTGGGGTGATTTGGATACCAAAGTAAATGTCATTTTCATCACAGATGACATGATTCCAGGCCGTAATCTAATACCCACAATCAGATACTGGATTGTTAACTCCCTTGCCACTACCCTTGTCACTGACCATTTTCATCTCTGCTTACTGGGGACACTCTAAAATCCTCATCAACTGTGTCGCCATCACAGACCAATTCTGGTCTCATGGTGTCTTACCTACACTCTTGATTGTGATATCCTAATTCTCATGATGAGAAAAAAAATACACCAAATAACAAAAAAATAAACTCTTAATATTTCTTTGTTGCAAATTTGGAATGCTTTGATCATATGTTCACTATTCCTCAAGATAACAAATAGGATACACAAGCTAAATCAAGTAAGTTCACAAATATTCTTTGTCATGCTTGCAGATACTTCAGGCTAATAGAAAAAGGGAATATACATGTGTGACTATTAACATATAATTGTTAATAAAAAAAAGTACTCCCAGTCATACACAGAGAATGTTCAGGAACTTTTGGCAGATAACAATAATGCAATGCTCAAGATGACAGCAATCTGGGTATACCAGACTGGTTTGATTGAATCGGATCATTAGGTCAGCACTTAATCAAATAGTCTGCTAAAATTAGCCCAGAAACCTGGGAACCTGCTGAAGTTGCCCCAGAATAAGATCAAAAGTATGGTGATTGGCTGATGCTTCGATAATGGTGCACGAGTTTGCACAAAAGGATATAAAGAATGCAGGTGAACGAATTTAAACAGTCGGGGAAAATTTGGAAGAAGAACAAAGGGGAGGCAAATTTGTGGTAGCCATGTGCCTCCTTGTAATACCATCTGATATGCTTTCTCATTTCTTGCCGACTTTCTCTTCCAACAAAAAATAGGTAGGGAGTACATGGCATAGAGTTAACAGTTAGAGTAGGATGGAAACATATCCTGCAGAATCTATCAAACATTATTGGCTATATGACATTATAACCATTTAAGCTACCAAAATAAGAATTTGGCTAAGGGGGGAACCATAGATCACTGAAGCAGTGGAGGAATTGCCAAAAAAACCATCAAAACTATACATTCCTTATTCCTCCGTAATGCATTCCAATGGATAACAGAGGCTCACAGCCCTGTGGAAGTACATATAGCTAAAACAACTCTGTTTACTCATAGCAAGTTATCCAATGGTCAATCTTAATTTCTGAAGTTGAGGGGAGTCCTGGAAAAGCAGATCTACGTTTACAGATTTCAAATAAATACAAAGCAGCAAAATGAGGAAAAAAGCAAATGCCTACAAAATTTCGACGAGGAAGCAAAAACAGGTTAAAGTTTACCAGAACTTGAACTCGGGAAGACGGCGAACAAAGGGTTTGAACTCATCGGAGCCCTTTGTAGGCAAGGCCGGACCATCAGAAACTTCAATCTCCGGATCCACCAGAGGCGACAAGAACCCAATCAAGAGATTAAGCAGATAGATCCCGAGGCCGTAGGTGATGATATAAAATCCCTGGAGAAAGTAAACACGCAGGAAGTAGATCGCCGCAACTCCAACAGTACCGAGCCATCTTCCAGTCGCATGAGGAGTCGATTTATCCAGGTAGTGCTGGAACGCCCTGGAGAAGTCGCTCCTCCACTTTGCCAGGGGAAACGAAGCGGCTGCGCCATCGGCTTCCATCGATTCGACAGCTCCAAAAACCTCCTCTCTTGACGAGGATGTTATTTTGAAGGTACGAACACTAAATCGATAAAAGGGGATAACGAAAAGGTCAGCCACTTTGAAGATTAGGGCTCAAAACAAGAAACGAAATAGAAAAAAAAAAAAAACATAAGCAGCACCGGCAACTCACCTCCAAGATCAAGGCTTTCTTCCTCCGCTAAAGTGAAGAGGATTAGAATAAGGAATGAATACGGTGGGAGAGCGGAACCCTAGGCGTCCGGAGGGATCGAAGCGTGGGGGTGGTGGATCCAGGGAAAAAAGGGTCCGAGAGGACCGGAGAGACGAGGGCTGGGAGGCGGAGGAGATCTAGATCAGGGATGTCGCCCTGGGACTTTTGGATCAAGCGAGCGAATAACGGGCAAGCCTGGATCGGATTTGCTCCGAGAGACGCGGGGGAAGCCGTCGCGACTTCGGTGGTTGGTCCGGAAAGAAAAGGAATCGAGCGACGAGTCACCATAGGCTAAAGCCCGTGTTACCACTTTAATGGCGCAACAGGGACGCGTTGGGCTCAATGTGCGCTGAGGCAACGACATTGAAAGCCCACGTGATCGATTCCGAATAAGAAAGAAGGCTCGGCCCTCCGCCGACATAGGAAAGTTACTGATGTGTCCTCATTCGTTCGAGTCGATCAACAGTTTTCACTCCTCCAGTTTTGGTATAGCCTGCCAAATTGATTGGGACGCATGAAGAAACAAAATTAGTAAAAAATAAAAAGAGTGCTTTTCTTAAAATACATATACTATTGCATGCCACACACCCTTGTCACAGGCTAATAATATTAAAATGCATGGTGCAACGTCATCGTCCCAATTCCAATGTCAACCTAAAACCAATTTGGAAGGCACAGGTTCTGTTTAACATTAGGCAATCATAGGTTCAAGCAGGAAGGAGCCATGTCGAAAAGCAATAATGCAAACAACAGGTGACAACACCAACGCACTTGTGGTGAAACGTTTGTACTCAAATATCCATTGGAGCAGCTTCTGAGCTCTTGTCCTCATCTTGAATGGGAGCTTGATCTGCAGCAGCAGCATCATCTTCTTTGATCTCTATTGAATCAATCACTTCCTGTATTATCTTCTGATCAAGCATATGAAATGGCTCGCCAATTCCGACAACAGCAACGGTGCAGATGGAACTGGTCAGCTTCTCTCCTTGCAATGTCTCCTTGATGGCAAAAAGTGCATCTTTGATCAGTTCATCACGAGAATAACTGTTGAAGGCATCAAATCTGCGCTCCATGAAAGTTTTTGCAGCCTGGGAGCGGGATCCGATTGCAAATGCCTGGTACTCAAAGTAGTTACCACTGGGGCAGTTATAGTAGAGGTGAGCTCCAGTCTCATCTAATCCAGCAACAAGCAGACCCACACCATAGGGCCTTTTCCAGGAACGCTGTGTGCACACCTGCAATAGAAATTACAACTATGATGCCACAGAACCCCTCATATCAATTTCCATAAAACAACTAATATGAAGTTTGAAGATATTAAAATCAACAAACATGCTGCTAAAATCGGCTAAAACAAGAAATGGGCAAGATAAGAGGAAATGCGCACCCGGTGAAATGCAACAAAAAGATGTAAGCCCACCTATGAAATCAATCTAGATCCAGGCTCACAAAATCTGATGATTTTATATTCACTATAGCTACCCAATATAATCCTCCTACCAGGCTTGATTCCAATAATGAAAAAGATTTAACAAAAAGCACACACCAAAAGATTTTTATAGTTGGAACAGGCGCAATGTTCAAGCCACTGAAATTGTCAATATTAATAAAACCTCAAATGTTGATCAAGGACGAATGATACTAAAACTTCTTGTCGCTTATGCCCAATATTCGGGTTCATCCAACAATATAGAATCTTCCGTAGCTCAAACCAAAACCCTGGATAAGGTCTAAAGAAATAGATACAATAGAGAATCATAAAGAAGATGTGCGTAAAAAGGATAGTTTAGTGGACAAGGATCACACTTTTGTGGGGTTCAGGGAGGATCATTGTTACGACTTGGGCCTGATAAACTAACTAGCTCATCAACTTCGCTTGACCAAAACCATTGATCAATATGTAAAAACTGATAGTAGTACACTCATCAAACCCTTACAAGTCAATCTTAGCCTTACCCACTTCCTATGTGAGACTAATAGGAGGAGTGTTATAATCATAGTCTACCAACTTACCTCTGCAAACAGAGAGATTGAGAATCCAATTCTAGTCACTGAAGTCACATAGAAACAACCTCAGTGTGGGGCCAAGGCTCCTTTTCTCAAGCAAAAAAAAAGTAAATTAAAAATCAATTGAAGAATAACAACAAATAATCAATAATGTAAAGGTGGTGGTCTATTGCATAAATTAACGAATCCAAGGAAAATTTGACATATAATCTCATCTCTCAAACACAAACATGCATATGGATGCAATACTGTATAAAAGAATTATATCTTAATTGATTAATTAAAAAAATTGAATATGAAACCCATCACCCACCTTAAAGGGACATTATAGATCAGCCAATAGGTATTTCACAAGTCCATAATAGTCATAACCAAAGTAATACAAAATGAGCTGGGAAAAGCTTTCAAAATTACCAACTATAGTGGCACATCATATGTTTTGAGGATAATTGAACCACAAAATTTCTTCATTCTCTATGGCTCTATAGCACTATCCAGTCTTATTTTTTCTGCATTTTTTCGTTAAAACGTTATTTGTATTTTCACAATAAATATTTGCAAAAAAGGAGGAGCATCGACACAGGATTGGGTTGCAATGGTTATAAAAAAATGAACAAACTCTATGATTTTTTTTATTGTATCCTTATGGCTACAAATTTTAAACCAGGATAATAAATGAAAAATTAAAGGTGTATATTCTTACTCCATAATTGTATACCAGGAAATGGTCCATAAGTTGGTAAATAATAAATCAACACAAATCATAATAAAGCAAAAATAATAACTAAAAAAGAGCTTTGGAGAATTGTGCAATCACTTCTCTTTTTATCAAAAAAAAAAGCTACGAAGAATTATAATGACATCAATCAAGTGATGAGAAAACACTGAATTTGATTATCCTGATGACCACATGGTTTCTAACATCCTTTATCTACTCTTTGAACATAATAGTACTACCATCACCTCTTTATTTCAATACAGAGGAAATAAACCACTTGTGTGATTGGAAAAAAAATCACCACCTGATTAAGTGATAGGTTACAGTATAAATTAGCAAGCAGGTACTGACATGGAAAGAAATTAAACATTGATTTTTATCCTGGCCAAGCTATTCAATACAGTTAATCTTCACTAGACTTGGTTGAACAAGCTTGAAATGAAATATGATATTGTAGATGTTTAATTGCCAAAGGAGAAAGAAACAACCATAAGATCAGCCACATCTCAACACAAATAAAATTGAGGCAGTTCCTGTAGCACGCTCTTCAGTGAGGATAATTGGATTTCCTAGAATTTCATTTAGCACTTGACAGGCTTTTGAACATTCTCCTTTTTTTTCCTTATGAAATTTAGACAAATCTAAATACCCAATTTTGATGACCCACAGCACCCACATTCCAAGACAAACTCTAGTCTTTTGACCACACAAGTTATCAGAGGCTAGAGGTGCACTGAGATGTAAAAATCTTAACGGTTCTTTAGTGCCACGCAATAGGCAATGTGCAAGGCTTTGATAGGCAAGGCCCACTTAGTGCCAAGCTCGATGGAATCTGGTATTAAAATAAAAAAACAAAGAAAATATTATGACATGAAAAGTACAACAAAAACAAAAGAAACTAACAAAAGATGAGGATAAACACACGGTCATAAGCCATGTTGTTGCAAAATCTAAATGGTTGACATTAACCCTCCAAGCCCAATGGCCACACAGAGATCCATTCTATGGCGGAGCTCTAATTATAGATTATCTTTCAACATAATTTATGGCTATATGTTAGGCTTTAAAAGAATTGGACATCTTAAACAATTGCAAATGCAGAAAAGTAGTCCAATACAGAAAAATTATAACATAACAAGGCAACAGATTATAAAGTATATTAAGAAGGACAAAACAGCATAAAATCCAGAAGAGCACAAACAAGAAAAAAGGGCAAATCAACGTAGACAACCAACTTACTTTTAAGATTCCTACATATAACCGAATTTGCAGAGAATTAATTTGATGCATATGAAAAAAACCGTAAATAAAAGATTAAAAAAGTCTAAATTGGAATTGCACGATATGAGGCTAGAAATGCATTAAAGAAAGAGAAAATAGTATATAAATGCTATAAGAAAGCACAAACATGATGAAAAGGTGTCAATTGACAGGGTCATCCAACTATGGAAATGGATTGCAATAATAATCTGAAATTGAAGTAAACCTGTTGCTCTCGACAAAAGAGGTAACGTTCCAACAAAACATAAATAAAAAACACCATCAAAGGGAACCTAAACAAGGGAACAAAAAATAGCCGGGTAACACAACTGTTTAGACCAGTGTGATGCAAGGCTATACTGCTTATGGTAACCAAAATGTTCAACATAACCAATGAAAATAGTTAACTTGCTAACACAAAATATGCAGTACACTGACTCCATAAGTTCTCTAGTTCTGGCTTATTTAGATCTAAAAGGGGCGAGGATGATCAAAGCACAAAAAAGCCTCGACGGCCTATGGATGGTTGCTAGCGCCAACTTAGCTTGGATTCTAGTGATCCAACAAACCAGTATGAGCAAGAACGTCGCACAAAAGGAATCAACACCGGCAGAAGGAATCAAAGCACACCACCATCAGTCCATGAGCATCCATCAAAACCTTTTCCCTCTTGCTGAATCGAATCCTAAGATCCTTGCCCCTCGCTTCCGTCATAACCAACATAGAAATATTTAGGGCAACCTAGAAACGTTACCGAAAAAGGCTTCCTTTCTGGGATACATCGCTTACTAAACCCTAAAGAAGTTGCAAAGAGTTCATGGATCGTGAATTGAGTTGGATTCTCGAAGGGACGATGGAAAGGGAATAGAAGGGGGAAGGGGGAGCGGGAGAGCGGGACCTGGGCCTTGTCGGCGAGGTGGACGACGAGGCGAGAGACGGGGAGGGGGGACTCGTAGACGAAGGAGTGGTTGATGCATTCGTTGCGGAGATAGCGGGAGAGGACGCGTCCGTCGGCGGTGAGACCGGCGATGGCTACGCCGATGTGGTCGTCGATCTTGAAGACCTTGCGCTGGTGGGAAGAGAGGTCGGAGGCGGCCTTGTTGACGGTGGCGAGGACGACGTGGGAGGTGGAGCGGAGGCCGACGGCGGCAGCCCCCTGCTTGACGGCCTCCATGGCGTATTCGACCTGGAACAGACGCCCCGCCGGGCTCCACGTCGTCACGTCGGTGTCATACTGGTTCCGAAACATCTCTTCTCCGGCAGCCCTCTTTCCTCTGTATCTTCTCCTCTCCCGTTGTTATTGTTCTTTCCGATGGTACATCTCAGATCTAACTCCATCATCACATTACTAGTACCTCCTGGCCTTGTGCTCGCGGCGGGGCGTCGAGGGTTTTGCTTCCTCCCCAAGTCAGGCCCGCGGTTGATCCGGTCTGGCTCGGATCAGGTTTCTTTAGTAAAGAGACCTACTCATGGGCCAAGGCCCGTCTGACCCGAATCGGGTTTATTTCGCCTGACTCGGATCAGCTGTATCGAAATGGGCCCGCCCACCTTCCATCTTGACTTCATGCAAAAAAAATTCCCCCTTCATTTACCGTAACAAGTGAAATGTCTCCCCACTATCTCCATCACTAACCCTCCTTTTCCACATATATATAGACACACGATTCTTTTTTTTGTTTACAAAGTATGAGACAAAAGCAGGATTGGGGATAGGAACCTTGTAATGAACTGATATGAGATCAAAAACAGAAATTAAACTTGGGATCTATTGATTAAACTAGTTAACGCATTCAAAAATACTCATTATCGATTAGACTAGTTAACACGTTCAAAAATACTCAGAAATATAACTCAAAGGAATACCACCATGAAACTTTCTAGGCCCAAGACAGTATCATCACTAGTGGTGTAGTTGCGCTTAAGCCAATCTGGACAACGATCCTAAGGGAGAAAAGAGATGGCATTCGACAAAGCCAACTCCTTACATGTCGCTATTTATCTGATCCGCTGCAGGTCCAATAACCCAACAAAGTGCGACTACAACCAACTTGAGGATTCTACTGAGAAGAAGACGGACACAGATGGAGTGGTCAATGGATGGCCCAGATGTAGCCTTATCTCTCGAAAGTAACAAAGACAATCCTAGAGACCAAACAAGTGGAGCATGATGGCATTCTGAGCATGCATACGGTTCTCAGCCTGTGGGAAGACAATGGAGTTGGGCGCTTCTATGACACCATCAGTGACCTCAATGCCTCTCTCTGCTGGTAAGCAATGCATAAAATAAGCTTGTGGTCCTGCTATCTCCATCAATGCTTCATCAATCTGCCAAGCATAAATAGATATCAGTCCATGAGAACTAGATCCCTGGCATAGTAAAAAAAAAAAATCCTTGACGGACAATTCAAGAACAAGTGTGGATTAAGCAACAGTATCATTTCCACGCAAAGGCCACCAGGACAAATGATTGGCAACTCATTTGGGTGTTTTACCACACACTACACATAACTCAACCCAAGAACAAGTGTACTAACAAACTTAAGATTTTTACTAGAACACATACTGAGGCTACAGATGACAATTTCAGCTGGTTGCATCAAATACAAAATTGCTCGACCATAGACTGACCAGACTTCTGCAGGCCAGAAAACCACTAACTTATACTAACATGCTTTGATTAATGTAAATTAAGGTTAACTGATGATCTTTAAAGAAGCAACAAAATTGGCATAAGAGAGCTATGACTGGTAACCTGTCCAGCACATTATTTAAAGAAACCCGGTTGTCATTTTACTTTGAGACTGACATTTATGTGAGTGAGTTATGTATAGTCACACAAAAGAATAAATGGAAGAAAAATCAAGCCCAGTGTACCTGAAAACCTTGGAACTTTTGCTTTCTGTATGCAGCCTCCTCTTTTTGGCCCATGCTAGCCCAAACATCTGCATACACAACATCTGCTCCTCGTACTGCCTCCTTGGGGTCATTTGTAATCTCTATCTTACTAATTCCAGCATTTCTTGCCTTATCAACAGTCTTTTCATCTGGCTCGAATCCTTTTGGGCAAGCACATACAAAGTGGAAGGGAACTACAGATGCCAACAGAAGCCATGAGTGGACAATATTGTTCCCATCTCCAACGTACACAATCTGCGAGAGAATTGCAACTTAACTAGAATCTACTAGTTTCTAATCATATCACATTTAAAATACTTTCTCAGTAGTAGCTGACCTTGGTTCCTTCCAACCGTCCAATATGTTCAACAATTGTAAGTGCATCAGCCATTATCTGGCATGGATGGTTATAGTCAGTCAGGCCATTTATAACTGGTACTGAAGAATATTTGGCAAGGTCCAAAATATCCTGCAATAATCATAGAAATGAAAGTATAAGATGTGGGAAGTCCCACAAGTGGTCAATTAACAAGTTTACTAGATTTACTAGTTAAAAGAGAAAAACATAAAGAATAAGAAATAAGCTACAGCAAGTCTACTTCCATAAGAGCATGTATGCTAAAACTTTATTCTGATCCACATAGTGGTGCGTCAAAGACATTCATGTACATGATACATTTGATACTCTAGAGGTTTTAGTTTCATAACATCTTGTAAGGTGTTCTCTCATGTCTGACAAATTTTGTACCCTGAGCACTTTTAAAGGATTCCTGCATGTTGATTAGAATTGTGTAGTCACGAAGTATTTGATTATCCAACACGAGGTAGATCATAGTTGCATATTTGGAGTTTGTGCAACATGCATATGAAGACTTTGGTTCATATACTGCAAATTTGTGGTGTGAATTTTTTAACCATATTTAGATGTATTAACACAATATAATTCAAATATCTTAAAAAGATCAATAAAAATTGACACAATAGGATATATATCACTATATGTTGTAGAAACCAAATTAATCTAAAATTCACTAAAATCTTTGTGATTTGGAATTTAAGCTTTTAAACTTGTCACAGCTACCACAATGTATTATTAATTAATGTATAATGATTTTAAAAAAAACTTGTTTTGGACATTTATCAGTAAGATAAGAAAACACTAAGTCCCTTGAGGTCTTATCTTCATAAGATCATGATTTTCCATATAATTAACTTAAATGAAAAAATCAGTACCGGTACATTTCTGGTAGATTGGTGTCATTACCTAAACTAGAAAAAAAGGTAATGCTGGGGTAGAGAAAAATGAAGGTAAAACATCAGTAACGGAACACACAATAATCTCACAACAGTTAAGCATGCAAGAAGGTGTACAAGTTTCACACCTTCTCTAACATCACATAGTTCGACAAACTCAAATGTCAAAACCATGAATAGTAACATCTCATACTGTCGAACCGCGGAAGAGAAAATTGCAAGAGATGCAAACTTAGGCAGTTGCAAGCTTAAAGAAAATCTAACCTTCAGTTCCCTATTCATGTTTACATTAATAATTGAAATTGCTCATATGTTTGTTAAAGAATATTAATAATGAGCCACAGCCCAAGCTACACGTTTTTAGGGTAATATTAGAGCTAAAAGACCGTCATCCACCAATCTGAAGAATTATAAAGATCATGGATTGCTAGTGGAAGGGAATCTAAAGGCGTGTACATCATATAAATAACAGTATAGCCTCTTGGTCAATAAAAGCACACCCATATGCAACTTCTCAAATTGCTTACAGGACAACTTGAAATAATACCAATTTAAGGACAATGCCAGCATCGGCAGGCGATTATCAGGCATACAGATCAAATAATAGCCACATGATACTCTAATATTAAATACACATGCCAATGCAGATATCCATCATACCTGATGGGCAAATACACGTGCCATAATGACGTCATTGTAGCGCGAAAGTACTCTAGCTACGTCACGAGTTTCCTCACGCTTACCCATTTGGATATCATCAGGACCCAGGTAAATGGCATGGCCGCCAAGCAAGAAGAAGCCTGTCTCAAATGAAACACGGGTCCTCATGGATGGCTTAGCAAAAATCATGGCCATAGTCTTTCCTTTGAAGGGAAGGAAAGTTCTGTCTCCTGATTTCAACAATGCCTTGACCTCAGCTGCCTGATTGATGATCTTAAGGATTGTAGCCTTGTCAAAGTCGCTGATGTGGAGGAAATCCTTAGGCCCTGATTTCACTGCATAAAGATTCGCAACAATAAAAGTTAGGAATGTGATCGTGCCTTAAAAGTCTCCACCAGGTTTTGGTTTAGTTCTCTTAAGTAGAGCATGAATCGCCCTGGCATAACTTTGGTCCGCAATCGTTCATTGAATTCTTTTTGATCTAACTACGGTGAATGAAGGCAATGCTTCTCTGGCGATCTCTAAGGAACATCCGTAAGCAGTCAACCAACATGTTCCAGCAAAGAATTAACGGCGTTGGTCACAGCATTTCCTTACATGCAATAGAAAAGCCTCTAAAGCACGAGAATCACTACGCTATTCGTGAATCATGTATTAACAACAAAAATTACGAGGGTCGTCCCATTTTGAGAAACCCTAAAATCTCCAAATACAGAAGCTATCAAATCGCACACGACAATGGGGCACACTGATCGACAAGTGAAGAAATATCTCAGCGCACGGGAGGAAGCCTTACGTTCGCTTTCTTCGGACCCGGAAATGGCGGAGTGTGCGGGCGCAGAGGTGCGGCATGAGATCCGGCTACCGCGGGTGCCGAAGAACCAAGCCCGGGTAAACGAAGAGGGAAGAAGCCGAAGAGCCGACGATCGCCTGAGACTCCCTCCTGCCACAGGGTCGGCAGTGGAGGAGTGGAGGAATGCGCTGCCAAAGATGGTCATTGCCGCCATTTGGGGTGTCGTTGGAGCCGAGTCTATTAGGGAAGACGCCCTTTTATCACACCGGAAGAAGCATGTTGTTTTACCTAAACGTGACTCATCTTTCCAGTAATGACCGCCATATTGCTCCCTCCACGCGGTGATCGGAAGCATCATGTAGATCAGCACCGTCCGTCCGCCCGATTAGTTGGACTTTATTGGGTCGGACCTCATGTTTTGTGGACCTTTAATGGGATCCATATGCACCCAAAAAAAAAAAAGCCCGAAACAGTAAAAGGCTACATATCTTTTAATTATCAATGATGATTTATCTATGAGTTTGAAGAGGTATTAATTTTTGTTAAGATTTACCATCGTACTGTCTATAGTTGATTTAAACAGATACAAATATTTAGTTTCGAAAAATTTATCGTCAAATGTGATCTTGATATGATAAATATTTACCTGACTGCTACGTCCCCGTACTTTTGGATGATTAGATCTCCAGCATGGTCGACCTCACACAAGCATGGAGGAGCCAGCGATTGTACGATCGACCTGACACGCCACAACTGCAGCAGTCAAAACGCACGCCTCACCCCAAGGACCACAGACAACATGGAGAAGTATGACAGCATGGTAAGCCATAGAGGCAGTAAAGATCTCAGGTACGGACGACCTGTAGCACCCACTATAAAAGTTTATGCACTCTACGGAGCGGAGGGATCGCAAATCGACAACCAAACTAGCTTAATCATCGGAAGGGTCTCGTCGGGAACCCCACCCGACTCGACCTCCAGCAGGAATCTGCGACCAACCCGAGCTGTAGGCGCAAACTCTCGACCCAAGTTCCGACGCATCCGCAGTCGACCGGCCGAGTTTGACCCCTCCTTCCACCCAACCGTGCTCCATCTCCACTCCGTCCGGGACGATTGCGGGCGTGCTAGCGCACACAAGCCAGAACCAGCAGTGCCTACTCAGCAGACACGGAGGCACAAACTGCGCCTACTAGGCAGGCACAAAGATTTTTCACTAATATTTTGGCACTAGAAGGAGGGCTTATGTCGCAAGAACGCCCGTCTGGTAACTCGAATGCGGAGCACCGTACGGAGCCGAACCGCCCTCAACAAGCGGAAGAGGTCACCACATAGGGGCCGACTCTGAACCGCTTCTGGAGGATGATGATCGACCTGGGGTTCCCAACACCGGTGTCCAACCCCGCGCCATTCGTCGTCACAGCCGAGGCCTTTCTTGGCCTCACCAACCAAGTTCAGGCACTGGCTGGTATGATGCAGACCATCGTACCCTACTTGCCACAGCTTATACAGTCGGTAACCCCACAATCGGCTCCTCCGGTGACATCCCCCCAGAAGGAGTTACCTGTGGCCCTGAATCGAGAAATTCAGCTCGAGGCAGAGATGCTACAACGTCGGGTCGTGGAAGTTCACGCGGAGTCCCCGGCTGTTGCACCTGCTCGGTCACGAAGCCGCTCTCGCGATTCGGTCCAAGCCAGTCCCGACCTCGACACCCTCTCGTCTGATTCCGCTGATTCATTGAGGGAATAAATCTGGCAAGTCCATCAGCGGTTTAACGATGTCTAGAAGGAAGTCCTCCAATCAAAGGGCGAGGTCAGGGAGAGCTCGAAGGGTGGCTCCCCGTGCACCCCCGAGATATAAGATAAACCATTGCCAGCCAACTTTAGACTCCCAGCCCTCGAACTCTATGATGGTAGCGACGACCCAGCAGAACACGTCACAACATTTCGCACTCAAATGGCTCTGTACGACACGTCTGATGCATTGATTTGTCGAGCTTTCCAGACCATGGTATTGTCGTCTCAAACCCACCTCTATATCTTCATTTGATTTATTGGCAAAAGAGTTCGAACTAAATTTTTGGTGAGTGCATGCCCAAAACCGATCGCCGCCTCCCTTCTGGGGTTGGCCGAAGGAAATGACGAGCCTCTTTCCCAGTTTGTGGGACGATTCACCCCACAAGTTCGGGGAGTCCCCGACGTCCATC
This sequence comes from Ensete ventricosum, assembly GCA_029747655.1. Taxonomy (NCBI): domain Eukaryota; kingdom Viridiplantae; phylum Streptophyta; class Magnoliopsida; order Zingiberales; family Musaceae; genus Ensete; species Ensete ventricosum. The sequence goes on along the minus strand of JAQQAF010000006.1, from coordinate 4,668,281 downwards.
CTTCCCTAGTCGTCCAGGCATTCTTACTGGGACTCAAGCCATCGAGGTTTTTCTAATCGTTGATCGAGCGACCACCCGCAACGGTACCTGAAATGCTACAGCGGGCGCACCAATACATAACCGTTGAGGCACTGGTGGCTGGCAAGCGAGACGAGTCAAAGCGCCCCCGAGCAGAACAGCCACGAGGACACCCCTCGGGACCACCAAAGAGGAGGGAAGACAGGTCGGACATGTTGTCATCCCTACCTCCTCCAATACCCCTCAACTCGACTCGAACAGAGATCTTCCTTCAGATTCGGGAGATGGGGCTTTTGAAGACTCCCAATCCAATGAAGACATGTTTCCAAAGATGCGACAAAAGAAGATATTATTATTTTCACAAGGAGCATGACCACGACACGGAGGAATGCTATGACTTGCAAAGTCAAATTAAAGACCTCATCCGGCATGGGCACTTGCGTCGCTATGTTCGCGACCAATCTTCGCTCCCCGATAGTCGACCCCCTTGAGACCCATCCCCTCGACCGAAGGGGGCGATTGAGAGACAAATTGATGTCATCATAGGGGGGCCGACCTCAGGCGGCAATAGCTCCTCAGCGCGCAAGGCTTATGCACGCATAGAGGTCAGAAAGAGGCCTGTGCACGAAGAAGACCTCGACATCACCTTCGGGTCGGGGAACGAAGAATACCCCAACCATGATGATGCTCTGGTGATCTCAATTCGAATAGCGAATGCTCGTTTCAAAAGGGTTATGATCGACACGGGAAGTTCAACCGACATCCTATATTTTGACGCCTTTCAGAAACTGAGATTGACTGACAAATACCTCCTTTCCTTGACATCCTGTTTGACAGGGTTCACTGGAGACTCCGTCTCCCCTATGGTGGCAGTCATAATTCCCGTCACGTTTGGCGAAGAACCGAGATCGAAAACTCTGATGGTGTCGTTCATGGTGGTGAGAAGTGACCCGAGAGAATCCAGACAATGCTATCTGATGGCAACAACGTTGCATAAAAGGCCGAAAGTCAGTCTACTACACCAATCACGTCTTGGCGGGCCCCGAACTCCATTACCCCCCATCGAAAGGTTGGCCTTGGCATTGATTCTGGCATCGAGGAAGCTAAGGTCATACTTCCATACACATCTCATCAAGGTTATAACCGACCAACCGTTACGTCATATTCTCTCAAAATTTGATGTTGCAGGTCGGATGCTCAAATGGTCGGTAGAGCTTGGGGAATTTGATATCGAGTATGTGGCAAGAACGGCGATTAAACGTCAAGTGATAGCGGACTTCCTCTCGGAACTCACACCTTCAGAGGTCCCGGCGAGCTCGGACCTTGTGTGGACACTACACATCGACGGCTCTGCCAACTCTGAGAGAGGAGATATCGACTTGGTGCTCAAAGATCCCTCTGGGCACATCTACGAGCATGCTTTTCAGCTAGAATTTAAAGCCACGAACAATGAAACATAATATGAAGCACTCTGTAAACATAATATTTACTGACTCTCAGCTCGTCGCAGGTCAGGTCAATGGAGATTTCGAGACCCGAGAAGAAGCGATAGTCAAGTACCTCGCTGAGGTGCGCTGGATGATAGATCAATTTCAAAAATGCATCAACACCAAAGTACCCCGATCAGAGAATTCACAAGCAGACACCCTGGCTAGGCTTGCATCCTCTTGCATGACCGACACACAACTAGGGGGAATAGTAAGGATCCCCGGACCTTCCATCAATTCAGTCACGATGTCTATCGCCGAAGAAGGAAAGAGTTGGATCAGCGAAATCATCTATTTCAAGGAAACGGGGATCATTCTCGAGGACAAAGCAGTAGACCGACGGATTAAGAGAACGAGATCATGGTACTGCGTTATCAATGGTCGGCTCTATCGACGAGGCTTTAGCCGACCTCATCTTCGATGCCTACACCCAATCAAGGCACGTACCACTATAGCTGAGATCCACGAGGGCATATGTGGAGACCATATTGGCGCCCGAATCTTATCACACAAGATTCTCAGGCAAGGTTATTATTGGCCTACCATGCATAAGGATGCTCAAACTTATGTGCAGAGTTGTGATCAATGCCAGAAGCATGCCTGAATTCAGCATCAGCCGATGGTGCCGTTGGCAACTGCAGATTGCGATTGGCCCTTCGCTCAATGGGGAATGGAACTACTCGGTCCCTTCCCCTCATCGTTAGGGCAACGAAGGTTCCTTATAGTAGGAGTTGATTATTTCATGAAATGGCTCGAGGCCGAGCCATTGGCCTCCATTACCGGAAGGCAAGTTGAAGGATTTATGCGGAAAAATATCATAACCCGGTTCGGTCTTCCCAAAGTCATAATCACAGATAACGAGACACAATTCAACCCGTATTCAACTAAAATTCAGCTCGGTCGCCCACCCTCAAGCCAACGGACTTGCCGAGGTGACGAATCGGGCCATCATCGAAGGGTTGAAGAAGAGGATTTTCGGGGCCCCGATAGCTTCGGTGGAGGAGCTTCCGAGCATACTTTGGGCGTCTCGGACAACTCCAAAAACCCCAACAGGGAAATCTCCATTAAAGACTTAGGGGAAGCATCCTATATTTTGGGGATCTAGATTTATAGAGATAGATCCAAAAGGATGCTTGGCTTGTCCTAGTCTAGGTACATAGACTCCATTTTCAAAAGGTTTGGCATAGAAAATTCCAAGAGAGATCTAATATCGATGAGACATGAAATATCAATTTCTAAGAGTATGTCCTCAAAGACTCCTGAAGAAAGGATAGACATGGATAAGATACCTTATGCCTCAGCGATAGGATCTATCATGTATGCGATGCTATGTACTAGGCCTGATATAACACATGCTTTGAGTGTCACGAGCAGGTATCAGGCAGATCCAGGTTTAGAACACTGAAAGACAGTAAAGTATATCCTTATGTACTTGAGAAGGACTAAGGATCTTTTACTAGTATATGGAGGAGGTAGCCTCCAGGTTGAGGGCTACACAGACTTAAGTTTTCAGTCTGACATTAATGATAGTAAGTCAAATTCAGGATATGTTTTCATCATGAATGAAGGAGTAGTAAGCTGGAAGAGTTTCAAGCAAGATACTACTGCCAACTCGACCACAGAGGCAAAATACATTGTTGTAGTAGAAGCAGCAAGACGAAAGGGGTGTGGATGAAGAAGTTTATCAAGGATTTGAGAGTCATACCAAGCAGCATAGAGCTGACTCCCATATATTGTGATAGCGACAGAGCGATAACTCTAGCAAGGGAACACAGGTCTTATCAGAATTGTTCTAAGGAGGTTCCATCTGATTAAAGCGATCATGACCTGAAAAGATATAGCAATGGAAAGAGTTTCATCCGAAGATAACATTGTAGATCGACTAACGAAGTCGCTGACTCAGATTGTATTTGAGCGTCACAGGGGTTTGATGGGGATCAGACACATAGGTGATTGACTTTTGGTCAAGTGGGAGATTGCTAATTACAGGTGCCCTGCAAGCCAATCACGTGAGTGATGACACGTGTGACACGCTGTATGATCTTTTTGCTTATGATTAATATTGGTATATTATCACATTATCTATTATATATATATATTATGATGTCTTTGGTTCTGTGCAATATGAGTGAGATCGTGATGAGATCACGATAATGAGATCGATTCACCTTTAAACACAGATCCTAAATAATCCCGGTTATAGGTTACTCAAGAGTGACATTGAGATAACCGGACAGATCGGTGTACTATATACTCGTCCATATGATGGATGCGTCTGGTCTCATAGCCACTTTTGTGGCGACACTAAGGATATAGTACATGTGCTCATTGAAGAATGAGTTCACTGATTGATCTGCTTATTGAATGTTGTATGGTAATGATACCTAATGTCAGACAGTGATTCCATAGTCTCAGTTGTGTATCTGATGCTTAGACTTGAGACACCAAGGATGTCTTGTATGAGTACTCATTTCTTTGACGCCAGACTTACATGTTTGGAAAGCTTCAGATCTGGTACAGTTGGTTATCGGGATTGGTAGCCAATCTTACGAAGACAATTGAGTGTCAATAGAGGATCATCCACTCTCGGTATCACGAGAGGAATATCTCATATGTGCTTGCTTAGACAAATCTCTGGCCAGGGTCATTCGGATTGAGAGAGGAGTTCTCCGGTATAATCCGATTAGAGTAAGACAAACTGATTCTGTATGTGACCTGACAGTACCATGTCCAATATATGGTCTCTGGGATATTATTTGGATGAGGGATTATAGATACATGGTAACTGTAGACAGACAGGTCCGATGGATTTGATCTCCCCTGTACCGTCTGGGGACTATAGCGTATTGGCCTAGTACGTTCATAGTCGATGAGTCGAGTGAATTATTATGGGGATAATAATTCACTATATCAGAAGAAGTTCTGTTGGGAGTGACTCATGGCCAGCTCGGTATCAGGCCTAGAGGGTCACACACATATGGTGGATGCTTCAGCGAATAGATGATTGGATGAAGAGCCAATTAGCCCATATTCTCATTAGATGAGATCCTATGTTGATGAGCTCCTTGATTAAGACCCAATTATAGGCCTAAGGAGATTATTTGATAGAGATCTAATAATGCAATGTTAGTGGGTTATTGGATGGAGATCCAATACCCACTAAGGAAGGAGTCCTAGGGTTTTGGTGGCTCTCTATAAATAGGAGGGGAGACTCAGGGTTGACAAGCTGCAACTTTAGCCACCACCTCCAATTCACCTCCCTCCCTTTGCGCAAGAGTGGCGAGATCAGATTGGATGAGTTTCGCTGCATAGATCCATCGTGTGGATACTACAAGAGAGGAGGATGCTTAACCTCCTTCATCTTCTCCATCCGGATCTAAAATACAGGGATATATGATCTCCCTAGGTAAAATCAATCTCTCACACATCGTGGTTTTATCGATTTTTATGTTTTTCTCGCAACTCCAATCTTTTGCACGACGATTTGATCTGCGTTGGAAACCAATTTTTGTTTTGATTTTTGATGCGCATGTGATGCACCTGCTGTAGGATGAAGTGGAAACCGAAGACCAGCCTCCAAAGTATCCACCGAGATGCACACCCCGGGAGCGTACGAACTGTAGGGACGTTGCGCAGGCCACAGAACGTACAACTCGTACTTAGCCGGGATGCTATACTGCTCCCTAATGGCAGCAAGTGACCCCTCGGTCACCACCGTGTTCATGTCATGACCCGCTTTTGTGACCTCCAAATCCCTCAGGACCCTCGCATCGACCGGCGATGAGGGCCCCGAAGACGCTCCCGAGGAACTCGCCTTGGGCTCTCCTAGACTTGTCTCGCCCGACCCCGGGAAGGAATAATCCTAATGCTACTTGAAGACTCCGAGGAGGTCATTCCGACCTGTTCAGAAAACACCGACTGAAGGGGCTAAGGAGGAGACCCGATGGAGGAGTAAAAGAAGGCAAAACGAAGAAGTGATGTCTCAACCTGGGCATAGCGAACTTATAGGATCCAAGGGCGTTGTTTCAGCTTCCTGAGATAAAGCAAGGGACCGCCCAAAAACAACCCGGTGCATTAAATGCATAACCGCATTGAATGCACAGCCGCACTGAGTGTGTTGCGATGCAGGGAAAATAATAATAAAAATAATAATAGTAAAAAAGAATAAAAATAGTAACACGATAAAATAAGATAAGTTTTATAAGTTCGCCCTCTCGGTCAAATCTCAGAGATTTGTGCCCGAGTTCGCCTTCTCGACCCAATCTCAGAGATTTGTGCCCGAGCTCACCCTCATGGCCAAATCTCCGCCTTCTCGGCCAGATCTCCATGATTTGTGTCCGAGTTCGCCCTCTCGGCCAGATCTCCATGATTTGTGCTCGAGTTCGCCCTCTTGGCCCAATCTCAAATATTTGTGCCCGAGTTCACCCTCTCGGCCAAATCTCCAAGATTTATGCTCGAGTTCACCCTCTCGGCCAAATCTCCATGATTTGTGCCCGAATTCGCCCTCTCGTCTAAATCACCAAGATTTGTGCCCCATATCGCCCTCTCGTCCAAGTCTCCAAGATTTATGCCCGAGTTCCCCCACTCGGCTAGATCACCAAGATTTGGGTCAGAGTTCATTTCCCGAGCCCCAACTCGGTCGGATAAGCTTTCAGGTACTTAAACCTGACTAGTTTCATTTCCTGAGCCCCAGCTCGGTCGGATCAGTTTTCGGGTACTTAAACCCGACCAATTTCATTTCCTGAGCCCTGTCTTGATCGAATCATCTTTTAGGTACTTAAACCCGACTAGTTCAATTTCCCGAGCCCCAGCTCGGTCGATCAACTTTCGGGTACTTAAACCCGACCAGTTTCATTTCCTGAGCCCCTGCTCGGTCGAATCAGTTTTCAGGTACTTAAACCCGACCAGTTCATTTCCTGAGCCCTGGCTCGGTCGGATTGGATTTAGGGATTAATTCGACTCTACTACAAAACTCACGACTCGGCACAAGATCTCATCTTCGGCACCCTAATCGAGCACCTCAAGAAGGTCTTCTCGGGAGGGGGGGGGGAGGAATTATATGGCAAATATTGACCTGACTGTCATGTCCCCGCACCTTTGGATGACTAGATCTCCGGTGTGGTTGACCCTACACAGCAAGCCGACCTGACACATGCATGGAAGAGCTAGCGATTGTACGGCCGACCTGACATGGGTAAGACCGACACGCCATAGCTGCAGCAGACAAAACACACGTCTCACCCCAAGGACCATAGACAGCATGGTAAGTCATAAAGGCAGTAAAGATCTTAGGTACAAACGACCTGTAGCACCCATTATAAAAGTTTCTGCACCTCCACGGAGCGGAGGGATCGCAAATCGACAACCAAACTAACTTAATCAACAAAGAGGGGTCTCGTCGGGAACCCCACCCGACTCGACCTCCTTGCAGGAATCCCGCAACCGACCCGAGCTGTAGGCGCAGACTCCCGGCCCGAGTTCCGACGCATCCGCAGTCGACCGGCCAAGTTTGATCCCGGGGCTCCTTCCACCCAACCGTGCTCCATCTCCACTCCATCTGAGACGACTACGGGCATGCTAGCGCACACGGGCCAGAACCAGCAAGATTTACTTAGCAGATACAAAGGCACATAGCGCACCTACTGGGCAGGCATGAAGATTTTCCACTAACATATGTGAAGCTCTTTATATACAAGCTTAATTTGCACGTTAGATTATGCCAATAGAGACCTTATGAGAAAGATTTAAGCGTCGCTATCACCTATGTTAACCGTTTCGATCGAGCATCTTAGAAAAAAGGTCTAATATTTTATTTTTTTTACTTAAATATTGTTTTCCTACGCTGCATGTCACCCACTCCATCAAAAAGAAGGGAAATCTTTTTTTTTGTGGTCAATCATAAACATAATGTGTGGCGGTAGGTACATCATGGAGAATGACCATGCTATGTTATGCTAATAATGTACTCTTATTAGCATAATGTCTTTCCAAGTAATCACCACTCATGTATATTTAAGGTACGTGAACAAGAAATGTCGATTAAAATATTTCTTTGTGGTACGTGAAGAACAAGACACGTAGGAAGTGCACCTGAGGCAGTCTAGATTTAGAGATGCTATCTACTTTAAAGATTAGACGTGAACACGGAAAAAAAGCCGGCATCATTGGTTCGGGGTTTGGTTTGGGTTAGGTAAAGTGGTTGAATAAAATAAACCATAAACGTAGGTTACGTTGCTGCCGCTCCTAACAGACCGAGCTATCAACCTCGGCTGGCTGACTCCATCCACCACGAACGGCGCAAATAGAGAGGACCACTGCTCCGGGCTAATTATAAACTATATTGGTATTATAAATTAGCATTTAATAATTAAAAAATATATTAGCATTAGAATTTACAAATTATAAAAATTATTTATATTTATTATTTGGATCTTTATATTTTAAAAAAATTATATTGATATCTTTGTAATTATAAAAATAAAATAACTAGATTTATTTATCCCAAGGTCATTGATTTTGTTAATAAAATTATAAAAATAAAAAAAATAATATTTCAGATAATAGTGAGGGATGATGTTTGTGGTGGTGGATGGTGGCATCGATAAGGGCTGTGAATGACGATTGTGGATGAGAAAAACATCGATGAGATATGAAAGTCGTTCTCCATCTATGTCGATTTCGGCGTAATTGCCGAGCGACCATTTTGCTATGCAACATTTATATCAATGGTCTTTTCATCGCTTAACAATCGAGTCAACATCAACATAGATGTCGTATGGTGTAAGGGTGGTTTTACGACTACATTAACATACGTACGTAGAGTGATCCTCACATCCGATCATTATTTTTTTTCATCCATAACAATCATTTGTGAGTTCTACAGGTGTCATCATCAATCACCATCAATATCATCCATCACCATCAATTAAAATATTAAATTATATATATATCTTTTATTTTTATATTTTGATTGATAAAATCAATGGTGCTAGAATAAATAAAATTAAATATTTCAGTTTCCTAAATATAAAAAAATATTAATATATTTACAAAATATAAAATATATAAATATTATTAACTATAAGAGATAATATATAATTAACACTCACTTCCCTCTCTTTTATCTCCGCAATCATTTTTTGGGATAACACCCTCCCCTCCTTTTTGGCCGTATAAGTTTGTCCCATGTATTCATACGTTCCGTACCTGCCTGGGTAGTATGCAGTATACGTAATTCTAAACCTCAAGAAGGAGAACGAGAAAGTGACTGCACTTGCAGTCAAGACAAACTTGGGTTGGTGAGGGAGAGAGGGAGAGAGAGACAGAGACGGCTGTGGACGGACCTCAGCTTCAACCTGCTCAACTGCGACCCTCTCTCTTCCTTGATAAATTTCCTTTGTTACAGTAATCCACGAATGCAATACGTTGTAGTTGCATCAGCAAATCCCAACCCCATATATTTCATGCGCATCAAATGGATTGGTTGGTCATGGGTCCTCCTCTTCCTTGTGCGGCTTCCCTTCTCTTCTCTTTATATATTCGATGATGGCTCTCCATATCTGTTCGAGGTGGATGCATTCAATATCCTGCGACCACTGACAAGAACGGCGTAGCCGTCTGCAACAGAGGGAGTAGGTGGCGACACAGTCTGCCTGCGTCAAAGGACGTTTAAGGAACAGAGAAGCCACAGTGAAGCGTAGAAATCGTAGTCCATAATTGCTTCTCCTGTCGCATGACAGTGCAGTACTCGACATCGAGCCCATTAATCTGAACCCCCTGAGAGAGAAGTGGCAGTGTCCCTCTTTATATAGCCGACGAACGGGAGTACTAGTGCCTCGTCTTACCGCTTCCACCTTGAGCTCAACCCATCATCGGCGATTGTAGATATGGGCAGCCTCCACGCCATGCGCAAGGCGCAGAGGGCTCAAGGTCCGGCCACCATCATGGCCATCGGCACCGCCAACCCTCCCAACCTCTTCGAGCAGAGCACGTACCCGGACTACTACTTCCGCGTCACCAACTCCGAGCACAAGCAGGATCTGAAGCACAAGTTCCGTCGAATCTGTAAAGACCCTGATCTCTGTAGTTTTCTTCTCTGATGAAGAAGAATAAAGAACGATTACTTCCTTTTTCATCTTTGCCTCGAGTGATTTGCTGTGTTCAAAATTCAAAGGCGGCAGTAACTATCGGATCCATCCGTATGTTATATGTTCCGTGCAGGCGAGAAGACCATGGTGAAGCGGCGGTACCTGCATCTCACGGAGGCGATCCTCAAGGAGAGGCCCAAATTGTGCTCCTACATGGAGCCATCTTTCGACGACCGGCAGGAGATCGTGGTGGAGGAGGTGCCCAAGCTGGCTAAGGAAGCCGCCGCCAAGGCCATCGACGAGTGGGGCCGCCCCAACTCCGACATCACCCACTTGGTCTTCTGTTCCATCAGCGGCATCGACATGCCCGGCGCCGACTACCGCCTCGCGATGCTCCTTGGCCTGCCGTTGTCTGTCAACCGGATCATGCTCTACAGCCAGGCCTGCCATATGGGCGCCGCCATGCTCCGCATCGCCAAGGACATCGCCGAGAACAACAGGGGGGCGCGCGTGCTCGCGGTGTCCTGCGAGATCACCGTCCTCAGCTTCCGGGGCCCGGACGAGCACGACTTCCAGGCGCTCGCAGGGCAGGCGGGATTCGGCGACGGGGCGGCCGCCGTCATCGTCGGCGCGGACCCCGTCCAAGGCGTCGAGAAGCCGATCTACGAGATAATGTCAGCCACGCAAGTGACGGTACCGGAGAGCGAGAAGGCCGTCGGAGGCCACCTCAGGGAGGTTGGCCTCACCTTCCACTTCTTCAACCAGCTGCCCATGATCATCGCCGACAACATCGACAGCAGCCTGTCGGAGGCCTTCCAGCCTCTGGGGATCACCGACTGGAATGACATCTTCTGGGTGGCCCACCCTGGGAACTGGTCGATCATGGACGCCATCGAGGCCAAGCTGGAGCTGCAGCAGGAGAAGCTCAGCACGGCGCGGCATGTGTTCGCCGAGTACGGGAACATGCAGAGCGCCACTGTCTACTTCGTGATGGACGAGGTGAGGAAGCGGTCGGTGAGGGAGGGGCGGGCGAGCACCGGAGACGGACTAGAGTGGGGTGTGCTCTTCGGGTTTGGCCCCGGGATCAGCATCGAGACCGTGGTGCTTCGCAGTGTGCCGCTCTAGGCTTCTCGATCGAGCATCAATCAACGATGTCCCTCCTTCCTTTCTATCAGGTTGTATTCGTCGGAGAAGAAGGAAAGGAATGCGAGTCTGTAAATAAGGTTGTGTTTTTGGTATCTAATTTTTCTCTGATCTGATTGGAGCCAACGTAGTCCCGACGACGAATCATACACATACCACTCCAGAATTAGTTTCATGCTTAACAGAGAGAGGGCACACAGTTCAATAAACAGAGTGGGAAGGTTCAGCAGGAGACCATTGTTAGAAACAAGATGAAGAAGGTTGGAAGAGTTGCCTCTGTTAACAGAGACATCCGGATTCATTAATATGTTTTTATTGTAGGAGTGATATGTTTCAGGTATTAATCGAATTATAAATGGACGGAGAGAAGGAAGCAATCAGGGATCACCCACACCATTATCGTGTGCGCTGCATGCTCGGAGAGAAAGAAGCAATGTGTGTAGGAGATTGCGATGCCAAACGATACGTAGAGATCGGCTGCTATGTCCAAATCTTGGTCTTCGTTGCCTAATTCTTTTGTTCTTGTTGGGATTACTCATGGCGTGGCCGAGGAGTCAGCATGGCTTAGTTCGTTCGATCTAAGTGGGTAAAACCGTCAATCATTGATATGGATCAACATAAGGGGGATTAGCGGGAAACCCGATTGTGGGACTTCAGTTTCAGTGTTAGTGTCCTGAGATGTTGTGGATGGTTGTCCCCTCCTCTTAAGCGGTTGCATCCTACGCAAAGACCGAAGTCGGCGAGGTGTGTGTGTCACCTCCTCTCCCTTATTTTTTCCCCTTAATATTGTTCATCAGTGTAGTTTTTATACGTCCTATTTTGGAATCATAGTACGATGTTACTTAATGACTATCGATGTCATAGTATGTAGGTGTTAATGTATGCAGGCACTTCAGGGAGGTTGGACCATACTTTGGGCGCTGAAGTTGTTTGGGCTGATTTACGTCGTGTCGTGTTTCTCGGATGGTGGACAGACCAACGACCTGTCCGTCGACGTCGTATAGGTCGCGTCACACCTTGTCATGCTTCTCGGATGTCGGGATAGATCATCGACCTGTCCCGAGGTCGCGGTCCGAGCTAACCTGGTAGTGCCCAGCTAGCTCTACCATGGTGATCTAGCGGCCCTCGTGGAATGACGAGCCAGGATACGTCATATCAATTTTCAAAATAATAATTCAAATATATAAATTTATTTATATATTTATTTATTTATCAAATGATCCATACATATGACTAATATGCCAACATACATATTTATTTGTAAGCAAAAAAATATGGACAGAGAGAACTCGAGGGCAAGAATATGACATAACATATTAATAGCTACGATTTGACCAAATGGAACCATCAAACTTTTGTAGCACGAGGAACGAAGACATTTAGGTTTTTAGTTGGGTTTTTTTGGGGTTTGATTGTTGTATAAACTGATCCGTAGGAACAAGAAGATCACATAGTCAATATAATAATTCAAATATGACAAGGTTAACATGTTAACGAGGGTGTCAAATGAGTCCGTCCGTGTTTCCCGAGTCATGTATCTAAACCCAAACTTGTTTACGATAATATATCATAATTTTAGACACATTGGTCACTTCAGTAAGTAAACCATCGGCTAAATGAAGGATCCGATAACAAAACTCAAATGAAGGGTCCAATGACAAAACTCATATGTCACTCAACCCTTATAATGGATCATCCAACTTATATTTTCTTTATGCTCATCGTGCATTTGAGTGTTCCAATTTTTAAGTTTTAAAACCTTCAGGGGTTCATGTACCCTCTTGGAGATGTCTTATATATTTTCTTCTTTTTATTTTTCAGATTAAGATTCAGATTCAGATGGATCATTGGTTCTTTTGTCTCTCTCAGTTCTCGTCGATCCATTTACTCGTATGAAGAGGTTGGAGTTGTTATTGTGATGAAGGTTGTCCATTCATAAGCAATTTTTTAGATTGTAGAGCTTAGTAGATCATCATTAGCTTCATTAACTCTCGGATGAGTCATAAAAACTTATATCATATTTGTTGCTTGATCTTATGTCGTTGATCGGTGAGTCAACACGATACGGTTTAGGCTGCATGCACGGATCGTCCGAGTCGGTCAGGAGGACTAGAGCGGTTCGATCGGACCAGGAGAGGAAACAATAGCGACGACGTGACTAGCGGTGGTGGGCGGAAGTAGGGGAGAGGACGTTGACAGCGAGGGGAGGAAGATGGCGGTTGGGCAGCGACAGTGGCAAAGGAGGAAGAGAGAGGCATCAGAGATGACAGCGACAGGGGAGCAACGACATAGCTTGGTGTGGGTGAGGCTACGATTGAGGAAGATGAAGGCAACAATGATGTTCCCTTCTTGCTCGAGATGCTAGCATCAAGGAGGGAAGGGCAGTGGCTGTGGGAGCGAGCGGTAGCTACGAGGCTATAGTGGAATAGAAAGAGAAGGGGAAGAGCAGCGACAATGATTGAATAGATGAACAACAATGTTGCAAGAGGCGGCAGTAGCAAGATGGCAGAAGAAGGAATAAGGTGAGGGTAATAGGGGCGTTGGGTAAGGCTGATTTGGGAGAAGGTAAGAGCAAGTGGAGTTAAGGGTGCGTCAACGGTTGGTATGCCTGCGGTTACATGGGTTGAAGGCAACAGATGAGGGGAGAAAGGTGGGAGGAGGTTGGATGCGATGGTGGCATCAGGCAGAGGAAGGCAGCAACAACAATGCTACTGTGTGCGACAACACTGCGGTAGAGGAAGGCAACAATGTGGGCTGGGAGATGGCAACGACATGTGGCAACATCAAAGGATGAAAGGTGACGGCGACGACGACGATTGTGTAGATGGGAGCGGCTGCGGAATAACAATAGAAACGTCGAGGATCGGTACTCTAATACTAATTGATAGAACACCATAAAATTCTATCGTGAATGAAAATGAAAAAAATCTCTAAGCCCGCGTACAATTAAGAGGATTAGCCACAATATGAGCGGTACCACCCATCCTACCCTACTACCTATAGAGGGCCGTCCGTCCTAAAGCCGCCCGAAGAGGAACTACAGTGATCTTGAATAGGAATCCTACAGCGATAAATAGAATCCCCATAAAAATACCACTAGATTGAGCACCAGTGATTTCATATCCAGTGAAAATCTTGGCTAATTGATTGAAGTGAGTAGCTCCAGTAGACCCATGGATCACTTCGAGGGGATCTGCCTCCTAGAGTTTTGTCTATTGGCTAAAACAAAATTTTTTCATTGATTGTTTCATGAAAGAGTTTACATCATTATTTATAGTGTACTACTAATAATCTCTCTAAGTTTGGACATAGAGTCCCATTAAACTTGGACTCTTAAGTAATTAATAAACTCTTAACCTAAAATAATAACAGACTCCATCCTAACAAAAGATAATAACAAATTTTAACCAAATCATAACTGACTCGATTGAGCTAATTCGACGATTTACTTGTACTAAACAGATTAATATGACTCAATTTGAATTAATTATAAACCGATGAACTCTTAGTGTCCTGTTCTAAGAGATCTCAAGTGTTTAGATGACACGTAATTCATGAAGCTATCTTTCATAAAGAATGTCATTGGTCTCGATATGACTTCGTCATTGGCCTCCTATATGCATATTATAATTGATACTTTAGGAGTTCGATACGTTTCCTCTTAGCCTACATGGAGTCCGGGTCGAGCTTTAAATGCTAATAAATGCATGAAGAAATTTTTTAATAACTGGTAGCTTTATAAGTCTTGCAGGGTTTATACTAAAATTTACTAATGAGCCTATATTGGCTATGTCCCATAAGGTGAGCATGCAATGACTTACAGAAGTGGAACTCAACCATGTTGATTAGGATCAATAATTAGGGCTCCACTTCTTACTTTTTTTTTTTTTTTTGTTCTTTATCGAGTCCTCTAACTTTCTCTTTATTCTTATTAGTTATGGATCTCACTAAAAGACTTTCTTATGTTGCCGATAAAAAAAAAATATATATAAGATGAAAGTTGATGAACCCTCTTAGGCGTAGAGAGGGTAAGATAGCCAAAGGTATTATAGAGACCTTAAATTAATCACACATTCATACTTGAGAATGAGAGAACGGGTCATAGTATAAGTGATTCACGATAAATAATTGACGAATCAATTGTACACCCTCTAGTTCTTGAGGTATCGTGCAATTAACTCTTCCTATTTATTATAAGAAAAGGTGTCAAGATGACCTGATGCCTCTAGGCTATCATAGAAACGGTGCTTAACACCCCTTAGACCAATCAAATATCTTGATTTAATTATTTATATATATAATTTATCCTATTGAATAAGACCGTTTATGTATAAGATGTTTCTATTAATCTAATTCCAAAGTGAATGTCACGGATTCATATACGAGCCAAAGACGTCATATATGAATTTTATAATTATATATATATTAAAAAAAATATATTTAGTATTTATTGATTAATACTTGCATATCTATCCACATAACATCATATTACTCTTCCTTTCATATTGGATTCGATTTCAGCCATCCACATAGAATAAGGAATCAAATATGCAGCAAATATTATTCCAGACATGCAATCAATCATCGATGAAACCTTTCCGGGAGATGTGATGTAGGGACCTGATCGGGGGCACGTGGTTTGATCGTAGCACCCTCAAACACGTTTGTTTTGAGGCGATGTGGTCCGCCTATTGCCATCCGATGTGCTCCGGTAGGTGCCTTTGTGGGTGAGGTTTGGCATCCAATTCTGCTCCGGATACGTGCACGTCGACGTTAAACGTGGTTCGGGTTCGGTCATGCCATGCGTGAGCATGTGTTGTCCTCCGAACTCACATGCTCGGGAATGCGATACGACCGACTCGTTTTCGCTCCCTGACTCGCGACTCGGTGCAAACCGGGATTAATATGGCGCCTTCGAGAGCTTTCCCCGTGTCACAGGTCACCAAAAAGCCGCGAGATTCCCGTTGAGCGTGGCCACGACGTCAATGGCGGCGTACCCACCCAAATAACCCGCTTTATCTTGTCCGCTAATCTTGAGAGAGCCCCACCGCAAGCGGGTGGAAAAGCGTGTAAACGACCGAGTGTCTTGGAAACCAAGTATGTTCGAGTCTTCCCCATGCGGTGAATCTTATCGTTGTCTCTTTCGTGTTCCGTATCCCACGTCCCATTTACGAGTTTTTTTTTCTTCTCGTTATTCTATTTATTTATTGCGCCCCAAGCTTTGGGAAGAAGGCACACCATCTAGGGTTTCAGCGGGAGCGCCTCGAGGTGAATCTCTCTCCCAAAGTTTCTCCGTCCTTCCGTGTTCTTGGTGCATGATCCTCCAATTTTAGGGTCAATTTACCAGCTAGGTTTCGCTTTTGCGGCGTCTCCCGATCCATATATCCGCGAATCCGACCTGGTATCGACCTCGATTGCAAACACTGTTTCCCTATTTTAAGATCGTTCCGTATTAGAGCGTGAACCCTTCTTGCTTCGATTTTAGGGTTTTGGATCGGCGATTCCGGGATAACCTCGGATGTATGTGTAGGAAATGGATTCGCAGGCGAGTCAGTTTCTTATTTGATCAACTCTCTGTGGTACAGGCCTTCCGCGATCCCAGAGCTGAGGGGCTTCAACGTCTTGGTTTCTCGTCGTAACGATGCCGACCTTCACCGCGGTCGCTTTGGAAAGGCTTTTGGAGCCTGCGTCTCGTGACCCTGCTTCGAAGGCGCCTCCGGCGCCTATTAAGGTGGGGACGGCGGCGCATATAACGGCGATAAAGAATAGCATTGCTCGGCCCAACATTTCGCCTGCCCTCTATGCCACCCCTAAAAGCACTCCGCTTCCGGATTCCCCTACGTCATTTCCTCCGGAGTCACCGTACATGATCAATCATAAGAGACGTGGCCCTCGTCTCGCCAAGAGCCTCGTGCAGAACGATGCTGGTGGCGGACAAACGAACCAGTCTGAGGTTGACCAGAAGGTTGAAGCGGTGAGTGGAAACGGGCGTGATCCAGAGGAGAACAAAGCCAGGGATACACATACAGATCAGGTTGGAACTGCCGTGGATAAATTTTCTGGGGTGAAGTTGCAAGATGCAAGTTTGGATAAAGGGATGGTTGGAGTTGAGGGAACAATAAAGCTTCTTTCTGATGACCCTGAAAGAGATGAGGATGCTCAGGATTTCTTTGACATGGGGAGTACTGCCAGCAATTCTGAGGTTGATGATAGTTATGGTCGATGGAAACCTGGTACCCCTTTGGGGGAGTATTATGATGCTCTTGAAGGTATCTTTTACTTCTTATTGCCGTGATTGTTATTCTATTCTTTTCTGTTATATGTAGGTGCTTCGATCTTTTGTCAGAGTTATTATGCCATTTGAATCTTTCAACTATGACAAACTTATGATTTATATGCTTGATTGATTAACCATATTTTAGAGTTATTATCTGAGAGCTTAAACACAGTTGAACATACATCATCTCTATTTGGCTTCTTTTTCATTTTCCTATTCTTTATTTCTTCGTTGGATTCTTAAACTATGATAGAATTGAAGAATCATCTTGCGACACCTTTGCGTAGCTTCATTAACGGTTGATCAATCTGAAAACTGAGGATAATATTGAAGGGAAAATTTTCGTCAAAGAATATTGAATATTCTAGGAGAAATATGATTTAGAAAATGACACTCTGGTAATCTTTAGATTGAAGAAGTTTCTTATACAGGCCTAAATTCTAGAAAACAAACCTTTGGCACCTGACTATGTAACATTTTCTTCGTAATTTTCCATTCATAGATTGTACACCTTTTCTATTTCCGCTTTGTGAAATTAAGGATGTATGGACTGCTAATTGCCACCATGTTTAGATGACATGAACAAGAAGATCCATGGGAAATCATATGCAAAAATACGTGAAACATCTGTTTCTTGTTTTCCTTCGTTGGAATACGGTTGGGATTAATAAGTATTTGTTGATGCCATCTCAATAAGTGTAATAGGGTACCACACCAAGTCACTAACTAAACCTTCTTCTAGTTCATGAACATTGTTGAACGCCATTTATGTGGATAGAAATGATGTTCCTCCTTTAGTTAATTATGTAGACATTTGTTCTTCTTTGGTCATTGTACCACAAAGAAAATTTGTCTGTGTTTTTTGGTGGGACTAGGATCAAAAAATACTCTAAAGCATTGGCTTAGTTCTTTTATTTTAATTTTATTATCAAGCATGACCTTGTAAGAGCTTCAATTTCTTATCTCGATTGTATAAGTTGGCACCACATCTATTTTTGTAACAATGGTCAATGCCAGAGTTTGTTGATTTTGTTAGATTTCTACACTAGCACAATTTGATGTATATTTAACTGAAAATCAGGAAATATGACTTATTCAATTTCCTTTCATTGTTGTAGAGATTTCTAGTGATGGTACATCACAATCTTCCTATCGGAACATTGAAGATGAACTGCGTGAGATGAGGTTTAGTTTATTGATGGAAATACAGAAGCGGAAGCAAGCTGAAGAAGAGCTGGGGAATTTGCAAAGCCACTGGCACAGACTCTCTGATCATCTGTCGCTTGTAGGTTTTAGCCTTCCTCTTCCTCCGATTGTCACCGAGGATATGGGTGAACAGGTAAACTTGGATCCTGCAGAGGAGTTGTCTCGACAGATAGTTGTTGCACGCTCTGTGGCTGATGCTGTCGGGCGGGGTTGCGCCCGTGCTGAGGTTGAATCAAAGATGGAATCCCAAATTGCATCAAAGAATTTTGAGATTGCTAGGTTATTGGATCGACTCCATTATTATGAAGCTGCAAATAGAGAAATGTCTCGGTGGAATCAAGAGGCAGTAGGTGAGAAGCTGAACTTTAATATTAATTATTTTTTTTCTTTTATCTCACTGATGTTCGAATTTGTGAAACAATCTGAAATGATTTATGCGTTCTCATTTGTGCACCCTATTGTTTTGCTTTCTGGTCATCATGTCGTTGCTCTATAATTGGTGCTTACGAGAAGTATATAAATAGACCAGCGAGGCTGGGCTTTGTTAGGTATTATTAAGGAGTGGCAACATCTGCTACATTGAGATTGATATAGTTTGGAATCTGATAGTGGAGGGAAACTTTCTTTAGTTTCTGGAGAACTTAACTATTTGGCCTTGCCTTTCTTTAATATCTCAGTATATAGTTTTTGCTCATCAGCATTTAGTTTTGGTGAAACACGATAAAGGAAAATATATTCAATTTTTGTAGAATTTGAAACCTAGAATCAAACTTGTATTAACTTGAAGTTAGTGATAAACATAGAAACGAAGGTATGCCCAGAGTGGTAATTCAATTATTTTCTTCTGCTTCCTTTTTTTTAGAGGCTTCATGCAAAATATTAAATGCAAGTGCCTGGAACCACGGTAGCACTGAGATATAGTCATATGGAGCTGCTTAATCTCTTTTTTCTTGCTTGCACATGTTAGTTATGTGATGTCTTGCTTTTAGTGCTTATACATTGTTTGATGGCTATTAGGTAGCTGGAGCTAATTTTTTAGGTTCAAAGCACGTCATATTTTATTCACATGTGATAATTGAACTCTGACTGCATGGATGCTGATTTTTTGAAGAACCATAGTTCTCTTGTGCTGACTTTTTGAACCCATTGCCCTCAGGAAGAAAACCCATATGTGCAACCTATTAAAGTCATAAGATTTGAACAAGCGATGCTGACTATAAGTAATAAGAAAACAAGCATTTATGAGTAAGTAATAAGAAAAAAAAACCGTTCCTTTGATGCAGGATTGGCACGACAGAAAAGAGAGAAGCGCAAGAGGAGGCAGAAGTGGTTTTGGAGCTCAGTTTGTGTCGCCATTACCCTTGGTGGTGCTGCCATTACGTGGTCCTATCTTCCTTCACCAATGCCGAATCCCCCAGATGGTGGTGATCATCCGACAACTGGTCATCAACAATGAAAGAAGACAAACACAATAATCAGCTTAATCAATAATATTTTTCTTCTAACAAAAAGTTCATATTTATAGTTGAAGGTGTATAAAATCTGCGAGATTTCTGCCCTGCTGGCCTGCAGTTTTGATCTCTTATTTCTCTGTCGTTTGATTCCTCGTGGGTCAGTTTTGTTAAGTATTTCGCCCACAAGTTTTTGCCTGCTATACATTAGCTGCTTTGCAGCTAAAACTGAATAATAATTTTGATAATGATACAAAAGAACATTTTGGATGGATAGTTTTGCATTTGTTCTCGGATTCAAGCTAATTGGGATTATTGATTGCTGATCCATATACAAGAGAGACAGAGGCTTTTAAAAACCTAATTATAAAAGGTTTCCTACTCGGTTAATAGCTAAATCAATCCCGTTGATTGTTTTGCATTTTGAATTTAAAGCAGCTTCTGATTCGTGTGGCATTTGCTTCCTGCTTCGAATTATTACATACAAGGAAAAAAAATTGCCATGTTGGTTTGTTTCTTGATATAGATTCTTTATTGCTTTATCATTATTATTGTGGGAATCGGAGATTGAACGTACTAGCCGACCTGATACTGAGATCGAGTTGGGAAGCCCAAATACAAATATGAACCGATGGACCCCCCGGTGGCCCCACGTGGTGTGTTACCCTGAACCCCACTCGCGTGGTAGGTTGGTTTGGGTCACGTGGGTTGGGATAGGAGCAATAGCCGATCGAGCCATTGGGCTTAGCAATATAGAGTTCCCTCATGGTGATGCTTGGGCTGGCCTCCAGCTTCTTAAGGTTTCAACTTCTTAAGGTCACAGCGAGCGCGGATTCCTAGATCTGGTTCACGGAGGTGCTAACGATGATGGAGCCATGGGCGAGCCACAGGAAGCTAAAAAGATGATCCAATCCAAGAAAATATTAATTGGTGGGGCAGGTTGTGCGATGGCGGGCCCGGCGCGGCACCGTCACCGCCTTGTGTTTTGTCCTAAGGGGAGCGGTCTTCTTCGATTGCCAAAAGCACCAAAGCTCTACTGCGGTCGGCGTGCCTCCATTGGGATCTCTGCCTGCAATTAACGTACACCGCCTTCCTCTTTTCACTGGCGCGGGCCGAACAAGTGCACACGTCACGATGTAGATGTGCAGGTTGGAATCTCGTCGTCTTTTTCCTTGGGTACTCGACAACGAAAAGGAAAGGATTGTGAGACGGTGCGGCAAGTTGGAAAAGGTCCAATGAATTCCCACGAATGAAATATGAAAGAAAGTTCCTCCAAAGATATCAATTTCCTTCCGCGCTTCCCATTCTCCAGCCTTCTCTCACTCCCTCTTTCATGAACAACTAAATTCTACAGCAAAAGCACAAAAAAAAAAGAAGAAGGGAAATCCTCAAGAACCGCGCGCATGACTGAAGTCAGTGATCCTCAAGTAATTTATCGGAAGCGCAGGCACAGACGCAGAGCAGAGTGGAAACCCGAGTTTTTAACATTATTAGTTTTGTTTAGCAAAACAAGCATTATCCTGAGCGTAGAGCATCGACTTCGGATCAACAGCACAAGCACCTTATTATACTGCGCACACAAGAGGAATGACGAAGGTCATCCCTGATCTCTTTTCTCTGACGCGCATCGCCGAGTGCACCGCCATATGGTCGCACTGAAAGCTCGCTAATTGCTTCGAAGCAAAAGGCAGGGCCTTGAACACATCCATCTCTCTATTTTGAGGTCGTTTTAATTATTACTCGAGTCCACTTCACTTGTTTCAGATGACAAGAGACCGATAGTGAATTGGAAGCAACTGTGATCGAATGGCTTGTGCAACCACCAATCTTTTCTTCCTTGGGTAGGTGGGATAGAAGAGGAGGAGGAAGCTTCCTTCCTTGGATGGCTTAGTGCAGTGAAGTCGACAAGTCCACTACAGAGGGCACTGAAGGATGGAGCAGCAAGAAAGACGAAGGTGTGCAGTGGCTCTCAACACTAGCAAGCGAGTACATAAGGGGAACCTTTTACTTTCTCGAGTTCATCTATTGGTTCCTCGGAAACTGCAACCAAAGGGAAGTGGCACAAACAGTCATCCACATCGTACTAATGCCATGGCACGAAAGCTGCCTGCCCGTCATGACGAAGACGATGACGACGAAGCATCTTTCGCCCACGCTTTCCTCCAAGGAAGGCTAGTCTATGCCAGTAGTACTTGCAAACAACAAGTCAGAGACCAATTCACATGCATGAATGAAGGAAAGCTCATGTCAGATGCTGTTCGAAGCGGGAGATCAATGAACGTGACACCATGTGGTGAAAGGATATCACATGATACATGAGGGACAGCAGAGAAGCATATTATATTCCTCGAGCACATGAACTCGACAGAGATCCAACTTCATAAACCACTTTGCTATGTATCTGACGCCCATTCCACACTTCGCCGAAGCATCTTACTTCATCAACATTGCATGGGATATCGGCAGACTTGGTAAACAGCAGACGAAGGGTTCCACACTTATCATTAATGTAGAACAGGCATTTGCTGCGCCAAGTTCAATGCTTTGAAAAGGTCGCGGGATATGGCGGCATAAAATAAAACATGAGTGCGTGCAATATACACATGGAGATGGCGTGTGTGTGTGTGATAGAGTTCATGTGTTGCGTCAGAGCAAATTCCATGGGACGTATCAGCAGCAGCTTCGAACGACTGCATATGCTTCGCCAATTTGCTTCGCAAAGAAGAAAGAAACATATGCACGACCGTCGTCATCGTCGTGTGATGCCAGGGTCGCGTAGTGTTCGTTCGTCTTCGGCTCTGTGACCTTGAGACGTGGGTAAAGATCCCCGGCCGATGATGATAAGATAATTATCCAGAATAAGCCAGCCATTTCAATCCCTCGTGTCCCACGCAAATCGTATCGGCTGGTTCGCAGGCTTTGTGGAGTTCCATCGATCTCATCGAAGTGCAGGAAAAGAGCCAGTCCTGCAGCCACCGAATCTGCCACCTGCGTCCTCCGACGATCTGAAAACTCTCTGAAAAGACATCTGGGTCATAGCGCGCCCTCCCATGGCCCTCACCTTTCATGTACATGGAACGGGCCAATCGGATGGGACCTCGTCGATGAGATCCCCCCACCTTCTCCCTCGTGTGGAGTTTTTGTACTCTCTCTCTCTCTCTCTCTGCTTCTTTCTTTATTATTTCTGAAACAAATGAAAACAAGGGAAGAGCTCATTCTACACGCATTCAGGCAGGCAATGAAGTGTATTATCCATCCAATTACAAGAGCCACTGATAGGGTGTATCTATCAGGAAATACCTATATATAATTTGTGATGATTTAATCGTCCTGAAAGAAACAAAGCAATTAAATAAGCTACAGACACTGTTCTGTGCTCGGAAGTCAGAACGGTTGATTAGTTGCACTGTGCCGTGCGGTGGCGGCCAGCTGGAATTGGAGTCTCGTGGAAGATCCATTTCCACCCCCGCATGCCTCATCACCCCCGCCCGGTAGATTCCAAAACGTCTCTCCCTCTCTCCTTCCCTTTCCAAGTACATACACAGACGCATGGCCTTCTTTGTATTCTTCCATATAGTTCTTCGATATATGCATGCTGCCTACTTGATTTGCTTCTTCTATAAATCCCAGTTTCTTGGTCACCCGAGCCCTCTTCCCCTCTCCTGTCCCTTTACACCACCCGTTTCTCCTTTTCCATCTTCTCAAGTGCTCACTCGCCCTGGTCATCGCGTCTCTCCTCTCCCTCCTGTTTTCGGTGTAATAAAATTTGCTCGATCTCTTCCATCCATTCCGGTTTTCTTCTTTTTTTCTTCTTCCTCCTATGGCAGATTAAAAGGAGTTCTTTCGTGATCTTCTCTTGGAGTTTGGTTTTGATCCGCGCAAAACCAATGTTCCTCCTTAATCTAAGTTCTTTGTGACTGCTGGTGCCAAAAAATCGCTCTTTTTCCAAAATCAATAACAAAATCTGATCTTGCTTGTTGAATCTCTCGTCTTCCGTTCTTATCTGTTCAGCCCTTGTTTCCTTCCTCTTGTCACATCACATGCAGCACAGGTTTGTCTTAATGTTTCTCATAGATGACGCCTATCCTAAGTGAGATCCTGCTCTCGGGGTTTACGATAAATTCCACACTCAGGCGCAGGACGCATTTGGTTCAATCCTTATCCGTGGTTTTTCTGTACTGGTTCTACGTTTTCTCATGAACTCGTTCTGAAATCGGAGCATCTCTATCTCTATATACTTTATTTTTTTCTATTGCCTGCTTATAATCTTCCGCTCAATCTCCATCTCCTGCTGTCTTTGCATAATTCCCATTATTATTACATTATTAAAAAGAAGAAGAAGAAGAAGAAGAAGAAGAAGAAGAAACTTGTGTAGTCCCGATCAGTCGAGCGAATACAGCTAGCTAGGTCTCATGGCCTCTCCCGGTGATACATCTTGTGGTTGGAGCCAGATTGGCAAGTCGCAGTCGGAGCAGAAGCAGGAGCAGGCTTTGATGAACCAGAGGAAGCAGAAGAGAATGGTGTCGAACCGGGAGTCGGCGCGTCGGTCCAGGATGAGGAAACAGAAGCATTTGGAGGATCTAACGGCTGAGGTGAGGCAGCTGAGGAAGGAGAACAGCCAGATCCTGACCGCCCTCAGCGTCACCACGCAGCACTACGCGGGGATGGAAGCCCAGAACGCCGTGCTCAGGGCACAAACCATGGAACTCGGTGCAACGCTGCAATCCCTGAACCAGATCCTAGTCCTACGCTGCATGCATGGCACCGACTGGGTTTCCGGCGGATTTGGTGAGACGTCCGATAGCTTGGCGAGAAAATTGAGCATGATGGGCGAGAAGCAGCCCATTAGTACGGCCTCCACCGACATGTTTCGCTACTGTTAGACGAGGCCACAAAAGGGCGCTGTTCGGCCTGCTCTATTGCTCCCACCCAACGCTGGTGTCATCAACTTCCCGTGTTCGATCGAAGGCCGGAAAGTGAACTGTGAAAGTGGGCTTAAGAGAAATAATATATGAATGTATGTATATATAACTCATGTATCCGAAGATTTCGAATGTAGCCACATCATTGGCAAAAGAATGAGCTTCTTCGGGCTTTGATGCCGTGCTGTTTGAGTCAGGATGAGGAGCTGATGGCGGTGGACAAGTGCTTATGGTTTGTTGTATGTAGTTTGTATTATATACTGGCCAT
Organism: Ensete ventricosum; assembly: GCA_029747655.1. NCBI lineage: Eukaryota > Viridiplantae > Streptophyta > Magnoliopsida > Zingiberales > Musaceae > Ensete > Ensete ventricosum. The sequence continues at coordinate 4,643,422 of JAQQAF010000006.1, read as the reverse complement.
TGGGAGCCCGATAGATCAGGACAACGAAGGCAAACGTTTACCACAGTGTCACGGAATCCTTTTACTACTTGTCTAACAATGGCGTCTGCAGGGCAGGCATCGTTCTCGTAGGCAGTAACAAAAAAGAAGACGGTGGTTTCCGATGACGGTTCAAAATATGGTGCATGTACTAACTACGCTCTTTTCGTGTGGGCTGCTCTACGCCGGACATTAGGACGTTCCCGGAAATATTCAACCGTGTCGATGAATCGGCGACGACACGGTGCTCATCCAACTCATGTTGGAGGAAGCATCTTCTTCAACTTTTGTCGACTCTACCTCGGCACCATCCGAAGCTTAAAGGAGAGAGAGACATAAAGAAAATATAAGATTCGAGGAGGACGAGTCGGGCTGATGGAATCCTCTCTAGTATGCGTGCAGGCACATTCCAGGCTCAGCCCACTTAGACCAAAGCCTGTCTAACTTGCAGGTTAACGTAGGGTTGGGCAGCGAGTCTACTTCCGCAATCCACTTCGTTGACCCGAACCCTGGAAGGTCCACCAGGTCTCCTGCATCGTCGACGGCGAACACCGAGCCGGAGGACCTCGCTTAAAGTCCTCTCTCGAGGCTTCGATGCCTTCCCTTCCAATTGTGTTTGTAAAGATAACCCCTTTCTTGATTCCACAATTGTCATGCTTCATTCTCGGTATTTGTTCTTCAAGGATACCACAGGCTCTCTCTCTCTCTCTCTCTCTCATCAGTCAGTGTGTCTGCTCAGGCTGAATGCATATGTCCAGCCACAAACGCCACCATTCACAATGATTTGTATGTTGAGCCAGTTTCTGGAGCTCCATTGTATCCAGGAGTCGAGCTGCGCTCATCTCATGCGCCAAGCTATATAACCCAGTCAACATTTACAGAGGATGTTGTCGGGGGTTACTTTACATAATACGATGTAGTTTCTACCATTCGGGATCACCAGCGGTGACGTGCTTTTAATTACGTTACAAGCTGAGTCATCTGGAAGAGTCAAAGTGCTCTTAATAAAACTACAACAAAGCTGGTGGTTCTTTTAGAGAGAAGTAGGCATGATGATACCATATCCCGCTAGCTTTACTCATTGTGGTGTGTCTTTATCCTCCACCATTGTCTTCTCATAGTGTGTAGTTGGTCCCATGTCCTTGTCGTGATCCATGATTTCGAGCACTACGCACCCACTAAGTTAATTTGTCCTCCTCTTTGAATCCAGACATAAAACAATTCCAAAGGTTAAAGCGCGCCCGCCCCCACCGACGCATCCCATCCTCTTTTCTCTTCTATATTGGCCTCGCTGCAGTCGCACTTCCAAGCCACTTTGTTACCTGGGAAGCGCACTTAGGCTCTTATCGTTATAAAATCTTGGATGCAATATGTATCAACGTACTCGAGTAGAGGCGATTGATTAAATAGCCTTCCATTCTGTAAATTTGCTTTCATTTTAAGCAAGTAAATAGTAGATGATCCTGCAAGTCACCAGCTTTACGTTTTTTTTTTAGATGCTTATTGTTTTGTGGTCGATGCCTTAATTCTAAACCATATATGTTTCAGCGTAGCTGTATATTTCGATGATTTTTACGCGCTGTTGGAATCATCGTAGATATATAGATAAAGAGAGTTGTCAATAATGGCCTTTAGTTTATAGGATAACATGGCCATCCACCAACTCTAATGACTGCGTTCTTAAAGCAACGCCATGGAGAAAGTGCCGGCTCTCTACTTTTTCTGTTTTGATCATTTGGAGCTGAGAGTCCAGTGGGATTCGCATTGTCACGTATAAAGAATCGACGATCTAATCCTCCCCCACGACTTGTTGGCCAACCGATTACAGAAGAAGGTGCAGCGGAAGCCTTTGCGTCTTCTCTATATGCTCCTGAAGGAGAAGGCAACCCAAGGAAATAACTTGTAACTGGGAAGATAAGATCTTCATCATGGTCTTCATGGGAACGAAGCAGCTCGCTGTCCTCTCTCTTGTCATTTTGGCTTCGCTTCCATCAACTGCACTGGCAGGTAGGTCTCCTGCGATTTCCTACTACCAATTAATTGCAGGCAGATCTTAGTTTCATTGTGAAGCGCTTACAAATACGACAAGTACTACAGCCGATGCGGATAATCCAAGACATATGTACAAGCATGCTTGTCTTGCCTTCTATCTCTGGATTCTTAAATAATAGATCCTAAATGCCATTGCTATATGCCCGCAGCAGTAGCGTGTCCTTCGAATCGCGGAAATGTAGTAGGAAAAACAAAAAAAATAAATAGGTTACGTATTCTATGTATGCTTCTTTGTTTCTTCACTTCCATCGATTTTGCAGGGCGGCAGAGAAGAGACGATGGTAAATATGCAGCACCAGCGGGAGCGATAACGAAGGTATCGAGTAGAGAATTAGCGCTTTGTGTTTTCTTCTTCCACCCTCACTGAGGTAATAAGTCGAGGCAACATTAGCCAACACTTAGTGATTTGAGCTCCTTATCATCGAGAAGAGATCATTCATCTTAGGTCTGCAATATACCATAGTGGTGTGGCTAAGAAATCCGCTGAGAAGGAAAAGTGTATAGTACTAGCTAGTTGATGATCTATAACCTCATACGATCATAATATAAACATAGAAGGATTCCGGCAGAGACAAGATAAGCTAGCTTTACGTTCTCTTTCACCGTCTGAGTACTTACGCAGGGCTTCTGTCTCCTCGTTCGTCTGTTGTTGACAAAGCTTTTGCATGCATGGCGGCAGGAATCAGCGAAGATTAATGAACCGCGCCAGGAACAAGTCCTCGTCGTTCGTTCCAGGATCCTCAAAATCAAAACAAACGATTATGGAAGCTACGATCCTTCTCCGTCCCTTTCCAAGCCTCCTTTCAAGCTCATACCAAACTGATCGACGTTGCTTGGTCCATTATTATGTGTAATGTCATAGGTATAAGAACTCGGGGATGTTTCCTGTTGAAGTATAAGGTCCCTAGCTAGCTAGAGATGTATCGACTGGAGTTCTTGTCTTGAGACGCACCATAACCTGTGCTCCTGGTTCTTCTTCCGCTCCCGTATATGTCCATATATGTCATCCGTCTCGAGGCAAAATGTACTTAATGCTACAGTATATGGCCGGTGATCTAAATATTCCACGTCTCTTGTAATAAAACTTTTCGCCTGCCATGCAAGAACTCGATCACAGGCCTCTCTCCCCCCACTCCTTTTCTTTCTCCAAAGAAGAAAAGCTGTACGTACTACCGGTTGATCTCTTCTCGTGTGTCTTGAAGTAAGCTCTCGTGGCCATTTGATCGATCGCTGCATCTGCAGTTGGTGGCCTAGTATCTATTGTATAAATTGGCTTACAAATTTTGGTAATTGATAGATACAAGCTCAGCATTGAGTTACACGAGGTTGACGAAAGAAAAGATAGCACAACAAACGAGTTAGCTGAGTTCTTCACAACGTCAGCTGATATCACGAATTGATGTCGGAAGAAAACTCCATATGTCAACCCCACCTGCGCACAGTTCTGATTCAATTACGTGCATCCGAATTCTTTACAGCATGCAAATGGAGGAGGAGTAAATTAAGCCCATGCGTCTTCTACGTACGTCCAGAAAACTCCCGAGTTTGAAACAATTACATGTTGCTATACAAGCCCTTGCAGTGTAACTTTTCACTACTGTTTTACTCATCTCAACTCACCTATGATACCCGTACGTTCTGAACCAAAACATCTGCCAGTCTTCGCCAGACAATGGACTTACTCATCTCCAACTCTCCTCCATGCCTGCATGCATTTCCACTAATCTTCACATTCCCCAAATCATCGTTAGCGGATCAACTAGAAACAGATAAACTGCAAAAGACGCTTTCTGGTGTATCATCTACATAGGTGATCATATGTGAAGAGGGTATTTGATGTTAAGGAGAGTGACAGAGACAAAGAAGTACTAACCTCGTTTAGGATGTGAACGTATAATCCAACTTATGTCGAGGATAAAGAAACATGATCAGTATCAGGAAGACTCAAACAAGCGAAACCACTATCAACTCTTCCCTTCACAACGTCACCAAGTATTCTCTCTCGTGAATCACTCACGGTGATTGGAATAAGATATGAATTAACTTTAATTTATACCAACATAATCAAACAAAAATTACAATTAGATAAACACCAATATTTACATGGAAATCTCCCTTAACTCGAAGGGTAAAAACCACGGGACAAGCCAAAGAAAATCTACTATCAAAATAATGAATATACAGATCTCAATGCTTCTTACCCAAGCCAAAGCAATAGCTACAAGAGAATCATAGAGATAAAAGGACTATAATACTAAGCACAATATCCAAAATCTTTTCAAGAGATCACAGTAAGAATCTACTGCAAATTGATCTAACATGAGATATGAATAATTGATAATAGTCTTTTCCTGTCCTTGTTTTCTTTTCTTTCCTGAATCTCTTATTTTCTGGCCTCTACTGTTAATCTGCAGTCTTATTTCTCTCTTCTACGTTTTCAGCCATCGCTACTCTCTTAATCTCAACCCCTAGCCACATAATCTAGATTTTAGATTGATATAAATGATGTTATGGGCTATGGGCTTCACTAAAGCCCATTATGGGCTGAATCTGGGTCATCTGCCCAACAACCTCCCCCTTCAGCCCATAAGGGAGGTTGTCTCATGACTCTTCAATGTGAAGCCGTGCCAACTAGCTATCGACACATCTCCTGTCTCTCTTTCGGTAAAGTCTTAGTCAACATGTCTACCCCATTATCATCTGCGTGAATTTTCTGAAGCTGTAACTGTTTCTCTTCAAGCACATTTCTGATCCAGTGATATCTGACATCTATATGCTTTGACTTGGAATGAAATGTTGGGTTTTTACATAAATGGATGACACACTAGCTGTCACAATACACCACATAGTTTTTCTGTTTGAGACCCAATTCTTGTAAGAATCCTTCCATCCATAACATTTCTTTGCAAATCTCACAACAATATATTCTGCCTCTGTGGTGGAGAGAGCAATACACATTTACAATCTCAACTGCCATGATACAGCTCCCTTGCAAAACTAAGTACAAAACCTGATGTGAATTTTCTTGTGTCAATATCTCTTGCCATATCTGCATCTGTGTAACCTGTCAACACACGCGGTCCACCTCCAAAGCTTCAACAAACTTTAGAACTTTCTCTGAGATACCTAAAAATCAACTTCACTGCTGCCTAATGCTCTTTACATTGATTTGCAAGAAATATGCTAGCAACACCCACTGCATATGTGATGTCTGACCTCGTACATACCATCGCGTACATTAAACTTCCAACTGTTGAAGCATAAGGAAACTTTTACATTTTCTCTTTCTTCTCATCACTTGACGGACTCTGATCTGAGCACAACTTGAAGTGACCTGCAAGAGGAGAACCAACTGGCTTTGCATTACTCATACTGAACTTATCCAATACATTCTCAATGCATTTCTTCTATGACAATCAAATCTTCCTCTTTCTTCTGTCATGAGAAATCTGCATGCCTAATATTTATTTTGCTAGCCCCATATCTTTCATTGCAAAAGACTCATTTAGTTCCTTCTTCAACCTATCAATCATAAACATATCTTTCCCAAGGATAAGCATGTCATCAATATAAAGTAAGAGAATAATAAAATCATCCCCAAACCGTTTAATGTACACACAATGAATAAGCTTTTCTTTTGTATTTATTTTCAATCATAAATGAATCAAAATTTTTATACCACTGTCTTGGAGCTTGCTTCAGCCCATATAAGCTCTTCCTCAACTTGAAGATAAGATTTTATTTACCTTTGACTTTGAAGCCTTCTAGTTGCTCCATATAAATTTTCTTTTCCAAATCACCATGAAGGAAAGCTGTTTTCATATCTAACTGGTCAATCTCCAAGTTTAGGTTAGCAGTAATACTAAGAGCAACACGGGCAGAAGACATTTAAATAACAGGAGAAAAAATCTCTTCAAAGTCAATACATTTCTTTTGACCAAAGCCTTTCATAACCAATCTAGCTTTATACTTTGGTTGAGAATAATATTATTGAGTCTTCAACCTAAAAACTTACTTATTCTTCAAGGCCTTACTTGCCTCTAGTAGTTGCACCAAATCATATGTGTGGTTTTTCTGCAGAGACTCCATCTCTTCCTGCATAGCAATAAACCACTTCTTTTTCTATTCACTTTCAACTACTTCCGGGTAACTCTTTGGTTCACCTGCATCGGTAAGCATCACATACTCATCTGTAGAGTATCTCCTGTAGGTTAACGTGGTCTATAAGATCTTATTAACTGAGGTTCTATGGGAACTTGCTCTCTTTCTTCTTCCTGCTCAACATGTCCTACAAGTAGATCAACATCTGGCTCTACACTATCTTCCTACACATCTCCCCCATCACCCTAATATACTGGAGGAATAACTGGATCACAGTCTACAGATCCCTCTGCAGAAGTCTTAGCTGGTTGCTCCTTATTCAAGTCCTCAATGGTTTGATCCTCAAACCATCACATACTCATATGTAGAGTATCTCCTGGAAGGTTAACGTGGTCTATAAGATCTTATTAACTAAGGTTCTGTGGGAACTTGCTCTCTTTCTTCTTCCTACTCAACATGTCCTACAAGTAGATCAACATCTGGCTCTACACCATCTTCCTACATATCTCCCCCATCACCCTAATATACTGGAGGAATAACTGGATCACAGTCTACAGATCCCTCTGCAGAAGTCTTAGCTGGTTGCTCCTTATTCAAATCCTCAATGGTTTGATCCTAAAAGAAGATAACATCTATGCTTCTGAACACCTTGCTTTTTTAGATCCCAAAGCCTGTGACAAAACTGAACCAAGGAAAATACACTCTTTTGTATTACCATCTAGTTTGGACCTCTTATTGTTTGGAACATGTGTAAATGCACGACAACTAAACACTCTTAAATGCATATAGAAGACATTTTTCCCCGACCATACATGCTTTGCAACATCACCATCTAGAGCTGTACATAGTGATAAGTTAACTATATCAACTGAAGTCCTCAAAGCCTCATCCCAAAACCTTTTAGGTAGCTTGGCTTGTGAAAATATATATCTGATCTTTCCTAGATGGTGCGATTCATCCTCTCTGCAATTGCATTATACTGAGACGTACCAGGAACTATCAACTCATGTTAAATGTCATGTGACATGCAATAATCATTAATAATCATGTATACTCACCACCATTATCTGATCTTATGCATTTCAATTACGTTTCTGTCTCTCTTTCAACTCTAGCATGAAACTCCTTGAAGACATTAATAACCTGATCTTTGGTCTTCAAAGCATAGGTCTGAAGTTTTCTAGAAAAGTCATCTATAAAAGTAACAAAATAAAGTGCACCACTGATACTAGGAACATTAACAGATCCACTAGGAGTTTTTATCCTCAAAGGACCACACGCATCTGTATAGACACGGTCGAAGACATGCATTTTTCTAGATAAAGTAGGACTAACAAAGGAAACTCTATATTGTTTACCAGCCAAGGGTTCAAATGTGTACCTCTGAGGTATGACAATAACTCTCTCTTGGAAAGTTCTTGCATCCCCTTCTCGCTCATGTGTCCTAGTCGCCTATGCCACAACTCCATGTTGAAGACTTTCTCTATAGCATTCAACTGCTCACCACAAGCTTTAGCATACAATCTGTATAATGTATGATATTTATTTCCATTAGCTACAATAAGAGAACCCTTACAGAGCTTCCACTTCCCTTTGTGAAATCTGACATCAAAGTCTTCATCATCTAGTCTTCCAACTAAGATTAAATTCAGTCTTAAGTCAATCATGTGTCTCATATCCTTAAGCACTAACTTGCAGCCAAGGTTGATATTTATATAGATATCTCTCGTGCCAATAATGTTTGCTGTGCCATAGTTGCGCATCTTGACAACACCAAAATTTTTAGACCTGTAAGTAGCAAAGAACTCCCTCCGTGGTATAGCATGATAAGAATCACATATGTCAATTATCCACTCGAGATCCTGACACAAAGAAGAAAAAATATTATCAAAAGTAGACAAAATCAAATAATCACTACCTTACACCATAGCTGTAATATTCTCTTTTGACTTTGTATGCTCTGTTTCTTTTTTCTTTTTCTTGTTTAGGTTGTTTGCACTGATTCTTGTAATGTTATTTCTCACCACAATTATAGCAAACAATATCTTTCCTTGATCTTGACTTATTTATACCCATGCGTGAACCACTTCTATCATTTGACTTTGACATTCCTCTGTTTTCTGAGACAAGTGCTTGTGAATCAATCTGAGAAGTAGCTGAATTCTTTCTTCTCAACTCCTCATTCAACAAACTGCTTGTTACTTGACTCATGATGACAACGCCATCTGGTATAGAATTACTGAGGGAAATCACTGGTGTCTCCCAACTTTCTAGCAAAGACTGAGAAGTAACAATGCCTGCAACTCATCATTGAGAGATATTTTTATAGAAGATAACTGGTTAGTAATACTCTGCATTTCATTCAAATGCTCAAGAATAGAAATATCCTCTTTCTATTTCAAGTTCACCAGTTTTTTAATCAGAAAAGCTTTGTTGTCAGTCATTTTTCTTTCATAAAGACTTTCTAACTTTTTCTAAAGAGATTAAGTAGAACTTTCGGTAGAAACATGGTGAAAGATACTATCATCAAGCCACTAACAAATAAAGCCAACAATTTTTCTATCTAATCTCTTCCCCTCATCATTTGTTATAGTTATGAACTTTGCATTATCTCCTTACAAAGGTCCATATAAATCTTTGCAATACAAGAGATCTTCCATTCTTGGTTTTCATATCATCCAATTATTTTCATTCAAACTAATTATGCGAGAAACATTACCGGCCTCCATGTTAAAATACAAAAGATTAAATAACACCAAAACCCTGCTATGATACCAGTTGATGAGAATAAAATAGGAATAAACTTTGTATATGAATAAATACTAGCAGACCGTCACACACAGCGGAATCAAACAAAAATCACAATTAGATGAACACCAAGATTTACATGGAAAACCTCCTTAACTCGAAGGATAAAAATCACAGGACAAGCCAGAGAAAATCCACTATCAAAATAATGAATATACAGATCTTATAGTTTCTTGCCCAAGCCCAAGCAATAGCCACAATAGAATAACAGGGATACAAGGACTATAATACTAAGTACAATATCCAAAACCTTCTCAAGAGATCACAGTAAGAATCCACTGCAAACTGATCTAACCTGAAATATGAATGATTGAGAATAGTCTTTTCCTGTCATTGTCTTCTTCCTTTTCTGGATCTTTTATTTTCTGGCCACTATTGTCAATCTGCAGTCTTTTCTTTCTCTCCCATGTTTTAAGCCGTCGTTGCTATCTTAATCTCAACTCCTAACCACCTAATCTAGGTTTTAGGTTAATATAAGTGAGGTTTTGAGCTGTGTGTTTCACTAATGCCCATTATGAGCTGAATCTGGGCTATCTGCCCAACACACGGTACAGTACGGTATTGTGTTTTCGTCTAATGAAGCTACTTTTGTTGCAGGTCCATCACCTCGGATCCTATTATGAGCTCTAGTGAAGCATTAATGTTAAGCTCAAAAGAACCTAATTCACTTGGAGGATATATGATGGTCAGACTCATCTGCCCCTACATATGATCGAAAGTTATCATTAGACTAAGTTTCATGAATCTACTGGCCCCATACCTATTGCATTATACTCATCTCAAAGAACACAAATTTGGTTAAGTGATAACCTGAACTAAATGAGGTTGGATTTTTACATGTAATCTCACGACCAAGCAGTATTGTTAACGTACTTTATGTCAGAGCTGAGGTGGCAACACGTCTTGGTCTGATCCAAGTGCGTAAGATCGCCCACGTTGCTCTAGGCCATTGAGAAGGGATTAGCAGGAATTCCAGTCGCATAATCTGCATGTGGACTTCCCAAGATGCGATGGGTGATTGTCTCTTCCTCCCAAATGATCGCATCTTGCAAAAAGGTTGTGGAGTCGGGTGCAGGGTCCTTCGACTCATCTCCTCCGACACTCAAATTAGTCAGAGTCGAAACTCAATAAAAAATCAAGTGTAGTGATGCGTATATGACTTTTTTCTCACTCATGATACTGTTTATCATGGTGACTTTTATACCTCTGGTCTTGAGTCGACGTACGCGAATGTTTATGGTTGTCAATGTCAACGTACATAGGTGTTAATGCACACGGGTGTCTCAAGGGATCGACCCTTACTCTGGGCATCGACATGTCTGGTTTGTTACATATACTTTTATATTTATCGAATGATGGGATATGAGACAAATCCACGATCTGTTCCGAAATTACGGATTGAGTTAACTAGAGATGCCCGACTAATCTCAGAGCCCCTCGTAACATGCCATGTCAAGTACAATACAATATAGAATTGATGTGTTCCCATAATTTATATTCTAGTTTGATGCTTTTTTTAGCGTGAGTCCAAATTGAGAATTTGAGCCTGAATATTACAAATGACCCATCGAGTCTCTTTTATAAATGGATTATTTGAATAAGCCATCCTGCATTCAGCAGTATCTATGAATACGTGGATGCATATGTTTTCAATAATTTTATTTATTTATATCTGCAGACACTTACGTTGTTACGTATATAAATCCGTCGAGAAGTTGTGTGAGCTGTATAATTTTCTGATTCTTTATCTTTTATTTCTAAAACCATTACCGGGGACAATTTTTTTTATCATTTTCTATATTGTGCGTGCCACCAAATAATTTTATATTGTTTCAACATCATTTGGTATTTACGTGTATCATTTGAGTCTCACTCGGATACGCATGCAGGGAACGACGGATAAAGGTTGTTCGTTAGGTCCTCGGCGAGCACGGCTGAGTCACCCCCCAGGCGACCTGTGGGTGACAAGACGAGGGCCCCTATCCAGCGACACAACCACGTTACCCGTGCAAGTCGTCAGTGGTGGTTCATCCCGACTCGATTGTGCATGCCGACACACGGTGGGGTTCATAAAACGGGTTTCGATATATTTGTGCTCCTTCCGAGGAAGAACTCCCTCCCGTCTATTGCATACCATCCCGGCAACTTATCCCCCACCTTTCCGGCCCCTTCTCTCCGTCTCTCTCTCTCTCTCTCTCGGACCCTACAAGGCGAGGGGAGACGAAGCGATGCAGGCGGACTAGTAAGCGCGAAACAAGCGGCGAGATTAGGACCCCCCAACTTGTTGTTGTTTTTGGATCCTCGGGTCTGCTCTCGATTTTTCTGCGACCTGTGGAGAGCTGAGGATTTCTCGGGTTCAGTCCCGAGCGTCGTCGGCTGATTTCGATACCTGCCGTGTTTTTCTCGTCAGCTGGGCTTGCGTTGGCCTGATCGACCTGATGTTCCCGGGGTTCCAGGTACCAAATGCTCGATTTGTTGTGCTTTCTGTCACTCATCAATCGGGTTTTCTTCAGCTTCTGAGGTGCTACGCTCTATTCTCATGAAAATAAACAAACAAAGGAATTCGTATTCATTTTTAATTTCTTTATGAAAGAAACGGAAAATCCCAACTAGAGTTTAGCAATTCTTTGGTTCTGTCGTTTAATAAAATTTAGATTGTCGCTGGATATTTTTTGTACTTGGGGAAAGACTAAGTAGGCGATGGGGGGTTGGACTTCCTTGTGGCATCCCATCTGAAGCAACTCATCTTCACTTCAAGAAATCTAGCTATTTTAGGATTTTATCTTCTATTTGTTGGTTTTCAGATGTAATCATAATCTACTGAATCGTCAGAATTGAAATTTCACTGGAATTGTTTTCTTCCAATCCTCCTTTTGTGTGTGTGTAGATTGTAACGATTCTTCAAGGAGCAGCGGTGAAACAGTTCTAATTCTACTGGTTTCCGTGTGAAATTGGGTCGATACATCTTTTAACCACTTCTAGTTACTTTTTAACTCCTTAGTGATGATTTAAACTATTTAATTTAAAATAAAAGAATCCCTTTCTCGTGGGTTACAAATTCTTTGTTTGGTTAGCTGCACAACTTTAATCCTCTGTTTCTGCTTCCAATAAATTAATGGATAGGAACCTCAAGTTCTAATTTCACAGAAGGTTGGAGGCTGCGCACTACAAATTTGACTGATATTCATACTAGTTTGATGAGTGACGGGTACACATTTATTTTCTTTTCTTCTAATTGTTCTAGTCAATGTAATGGTCAATCAGTTAGAAGAAAATGATCATAGTCCATTCTGAATAGAGCAGTCAGGTTTTCTTTCCTTCCTTCATTTATGTCATTTACTCTTTATTTCCCATATGATGCCGCATGCCTAACACAGTACTTTTTTAGTTTACCCTTATGTCTTAGAGCGTATCTTCGATGGTCTATAATATATTAAAGAACCCTTTTACGATAACGAATCTATGTGTGCAAGCATGCATGCTTAAATAAATATTTTTATCAGTTTACATTTATGGGTATGCGTCAGCTTAGGAAGCATTTTCTCTTGATGAGCAGCTGGAGATTCTAGATGTCTTGTTCTTTTTCGAGTTCCTGCATGATGGAGAAGAAACCTATGGGTTCCATTTGTAAATATTATTGATAGGATTTTTAGTCTTAAGTTGTTAGAAAAAAAATCGGTATCAGGACCAACATGGGGGCCAATTGCTGTGTGGCTGTGAAAGACAAACACTTGCCAAGCCCAGTTCAGTTTGATGTTTCAACATATAGGACTGTAAGACACTCCCCCACATGGAGCTTTCGGTGGGACAACAGAACACACATAGAGGATGTCATAGATAATGCTGCTCAATTTTGTCACCAACATAGTGCGAATACTGGACTTGAAATTAAAAGCGAGTCACCCACTGAGGCTGAAAGCCCTTCTGACAGAGGCAGTCCATCAAATAGTTTCCGGTTTCAAAAGCAGCATAGATCTCTGAGTAGAACTGGAACTGCTGGGAAGTTAAAAGATGTTGCTGCAGGTATGTAACAATTCTTTGACCTTGTTTAGTGTAGTCCTATATTTTTCTTTGCTAAAGAAGATGATCTAGGTAATAGAAATGCAGTGATATAGTTGCTTTGTTGAAAGTGTTGAGATGGAAGTTGAATGTCTACTTTTTTTTAATATGGAGTTAATGTTAAATCTCCTTTGTGTTCTCTACTTATCCAGATGTATCAAAGTCGATCAGGATTCTATCTCAACATATAAACTGTCTTTATGGCTAGTGTAATCCATGCCTTGATACAGAAATTGCTGTTGCATACATGCAACTGTATGGAAGGCTTTGTTGTTTTCAAAAATTAATTCTTGAACTGGTAGCTTTATAAATTTTGCTTGGTATTGTAAGTAATAGCATGCTATGCTCTTGCAGACATCTGTCATACTGTGATGCTTGTTGTCCTGTCCTTTCGGTAGTGCTAGATGCATTTTCACTCTATGTTCTTGCGGCTAATTAGTTACCAATAACATTTATGGCAGGGAAACATATAAAAAGTTGGTAATTCTACTAGCCTATTGTACTATTTGGATGCATATATGCTAAAAAAATGATGCTTCTAGATTTGTTGAATCTGATTTTTCACAGTAAGCACACTGTCCTCAAGATGATTGTGTGCTTTGGCAACTTTAATTCACATAGTCATTTCCCTTCTACTTCATTTTATTGTGAGTTGTCTTTGCTTGCTGTGCCTCAACCATTTTATATACTATCTCTCAGTGCATATATCTGGAAACTAGATAATTAAGTTGTTGTCAATCAGTCCCCAGGTAGTCATTCACATGTATAATTTTATATGGCCCAACTGTTACACCCTTCTATCTTGTTATCAAACATCTTCCAACATTAGGTGTAAATGGATCCACAAGAAATATGGTATGTTAGGAGAATAATACTTGTTGTGGGTCTTTTGTCAAGAAAATATTCAAGTGGTTTCCTTATTTGAAATTTTATAATGGAGGGAAACATACAAATGCAGATGGATTCGACTAATGATTTCTCATACTGGTTCCTTTATGGTCTTTTCCTGCAGAATGATGAGCAAGCACAAAGAAATTAGTTGAATAAATTGCATATGCAGAGTTGGGTAGGCTTCGGGAGAACTCATTAATATTGTTCACTTTGTAGACTACCAAAGGGTATTCTGCTTATTGATGATGTTTTACTGGGATTTACTTTTGAAATCTTAGCAGTAGTGATTGGTTTGGTCTGAGACTTTTTAGAAGGATACATTTGAAGGTTGCTTAAAAGAGGAGTACATATGCTTTTTCGGAAGATATAGTATGTAGCTCATGAGGACAAATCAGCTGTATAATCTTGGGAATATAGAGATGCATGGACTAGTCTTCAATATGGTTTTTATGTTTCTTCTTGGGTTGTTATTCTACAACTATATGCTTAGGTAGCTGAATCAAGTGCAAATATTATGGTAGAAAAGAGAGAGAATACACAATTCTCTTTCCTTGGTTTCACTCATAGTTTCATTTTCTTTTTCTTTTGGATGAAATAGAACTTGGGAAAGGATCAAAGGGATCAAATACTTTTGTGCTCAGTGTTCTTTGCTTGCTTGATCTGCATATAATTTGAAGCAGTTTATTTGTGATTTGCGCTGGGTTGCTTGGGTTGAATTATGTGGAGGAAGTGGTCACTTCATATCCCCAGTATCTTTACTCATGCGCACAATTAGATGGTGTTAATGTAAATTGCATAGTATTAATGTACATAAAGATGAAAGAAGTACCACGGGAACAAGTATGCTGAGAAATTGCTTCTTGAAATGTTATCTTTGATTAACAATACAAAACTATAATCTAATGATGTTTTAGGTAACAAACTATTCCTAAAAAAATTAGGTTCTAAGTAGTTTAACTGATACAAGTGGTAGTACTATGTATGTTTGTGCTGACTGTGTATCCGGATCAAATGCTAAGACGAGCAATGCTGATCTCTGGGACGTTTATGAGGGCACTTATTCGGTAATGTTTCTAAAAGTAAACTGGTCTTTTATTTCTGAAGATGACGCTGGGGAGAGAGAGAGAGAGGGAGGGAGGATATGAGTTACATATTATTGTTGTCTGTGGATGTCTTTCTTCTGCATGGAGGGCGAGGGAGGATATGAGATACATACTATAGTTGTCTGCTTTAGTAATTTTTTCAGAAATCTACCTTTTTGTATTTTTTTTTCTAATATTCTATTCATCTAACAGATGATCAATTCTTTGGAAGGAATTCATCCCCTAAGGTGAGAATGAATAATCCAGAACTAGTTTGTTTCAAATTGACCTCAGCTTTCTAGTGATTAAACTTCAAGTAGAATCAACTTAGTCTCATTGTTGTTGTCTTATTTAAAATTCAGAGTAAGGGGTCTCCCAAGTCATCATGCTTAGCAAGCACTTCAGACGTCAATTTATCAATCTCAGTGCCTTCAACTCCTTCCTCCTCTTCATTTAAAGCAGATCCATCAACCTCCAGAAGCCGTTCTCTACCCTCTGATCCAACTTCATCAAAGAAAGCATGCAGATCACCAGGCTACCAACTGTGTCGGCAGATCTATGACAGCAGGATACCATCTCTCCAATCCCTTAATGAGAACAGCTCCCCTGAAGGAAGAACATCCTTTGTGCACTCTTTCTGCAGCAGTGACTTGTCCACAGGAGGTTCTCATGGTGGGTCTTCTGATGGCTGGTCTATGTGTACATTCTCTGAGCTTGTGGCTTCTTCAAACAGAGAGAGATTGTCGTTTGACAGTGATAACCTTAACTTCTGTGGCAGCCAATTAACAGAATCAAATCCTCAGCAAACAACCCTAGTCTTTCCTGATCGGCAGACTTGCAGAGTATGCTCCAAGCAACTAACAAAGCATTGTGTGGTCGCTGTTTTGGTTTGTGGACATCTTTATCATGCTGAATGTTTGGAGAAAATGACGAGTGAAATCGACCAATACGACCCAACTTGCCCCGTTTGTATTCACGGAGAAAAGTCTGCATTAAAGCTGTTCAAGAAAGCTGAATCAAAGGCGAAAAACAAACTCTGTAGGATTGGAATAGCTGACAGTGATGAGCATGCAGATGCGCTCTGTGATCGCCAAAACAGGGCCGGAGAAGGACTCAGGATGGAGGCCAGTTCTAACATGAAATCTTCTTTTGGCAGGCCAATTTTGAGGCGACGTTTCTCTTTTGGTAGACCTTCATGGTCGGCATCTGAAAGTGAAGCTAACAGGAAGAAAGGTTTCTGGGAAAGACACCACCCAAGGGAGTGATTGCAACCTTGCATTGTTCCTTCATAATATGGGTGCACATACGGTGGTCACTATTTGAGTGCCCAAGCAGGGAAAGCATGTATTATGTTCTCTCCAAGAAGCTGGAAAACAGACAGGGCCAGCACTTGTTTCTGCTGATGTGGTCGAAGCCCCTTGCATTAGCTAACTTGTCTCTTCCCTCTGAGACTATATAAACTTATGGAATGTGGAAGAGGGAAGTTAAAGGTACAGGTAAGTAGTATGAAAGTTCCAAGGTCTTGGATATATCTTGACAGGTTATGTTGTCGAATGTGTTGATTGGTTATGTGGTGGGGAGAGAGCGATGCCTTCCTATTGATGCTTAGGTCGTTGATTGATAACGAGGCCGACAATTAAGGTATAGTAATGGCGTTACAGTGAAGTTAGATGTATGAAGCCGTACTTACTCTGACCAGATGGATGGAATATGTTGACTTGTTGACAGAAGTCTGATCGCTTGGAAGCTCCTTCTGCCTTTCTTTTGCAAAGTGATAGGATAAATATTGGGCTCGTCGGTTTGACTCGATCGAGTTAGATTGAAGGTCATTTTTGTTGTCCCAACAAGTCAGTCCTGACACGTCGACCTAAGGACTATGTGGTTGGACTCCTTGCCGACAACCCGATAGATCGGATGCACCAGGCCAAAGATCGTGTCGGTTATTATGGGTGTTGTACTCACGGTTGTCAATCCCGTCGATCGAGATCCTGGGAATCGACGAAAGCATTGCTCTGCGCAGTTGTACTCATGATTCGATCGACGATGTTATACCCATTGAATATCGCGGTATAAATATATTTTGTTGTAGCCTAAAGAGGGGACTTGGTTCTGACTCCAAACCCTGACTCCTCAAATCGCTCGGGATCTTTAGAGTCCCGATTGAAATTCTCACCTTCAAACTCTAACTTAGCAAACGAAGGGGTCTTATCGGGTATACATCCCCCCCCCTCCCCGCTACGGATGCAGAATTATATCGTGCTGACTTCTTCCTACGCATGCAGGTTGAATTATATCGTGTTGACTTCTCATACACAGTCATAAATTCCGGCTGCAGAAAGATGGATGCTTTCACGATCATGTGTGCTGATTAACTTGCACCAAGAATGATGAACATCACCTTACCCTTTCCCCGTGATGGTTTTGCATCGCCTTCCGATTCATAGTCATTTGAGAACAAACGAGTTGGATCAAACCAAAACCAAAACCCGTGTTTAGTCTGCACTGGAATCTAGAATACCCACAAGCCTAATACAAAAAGAAGAAACAAGAAATTAACACCCCGGCAAAGGGTAAGGAAGGGACACCGCCGGTTGGCGGGCAGCATGCCAATGGCTGGAGCCCGCAGCCTCGGGCGTGAAGGTGAGAGGTCGAATTCATTTCGTTAACTCTCCGTCCGATGATGGGCGTGTCGATTCATTTCTGTGCACACCATCCCATCCCATAGACCCAAAGAGAGTGAGCGGAGTACTACTTCCTTCATGTTGCTGCTCGAGTCGTGCCTTGAGTCCTGTCCTTTGTTTGAGCATTGGCATTCTGAGCGCGGCACCCGTCGGTCCACCATGCGATCGCAGGTTCCGAATGACTCGTGCCGTGGCCGGAGACCGCCACCGCGTGCTCTGTGCTCCACGCGTCCCAACGCCTCCCACAGAGGGACCTCCTCTGGCTCGAGTGTCGCCGACACGTGTCACCCTGGCAATAAGCCCAGGCGTCTGACCTGCCACGTTTCGTTCGACCTCTCACGACCTACCACGTACACCCGCCTCCACCACCTATAAATAACGCTGCCCAACCGCTCTTCCTCGTCGTGTTCTTCTGTTGTGGTGCACTTCGAGTTACTGAGTTCGGGTCTCCAAGGTCGAGCGTTCCACTCATTCGAAACAATGGCGGGCATGAGGGACGAGTACGGGAACCAGATGAGGAGGGCGGACGAGTACGGGAACCAGATGGGGAGGGTGGACGAGTACGGCAATCCTATTCGGCAACAGCCTCACGTTGGTGCCGGGAATGCGGGGCACGGCGGTGGCATGGGCATGGGCAGCGGGGGCTCTGCTGGCTACGACGTGGGCACGGGTGGCGGTAAGGGAATGGGCCGGTCCGGGGCTTCTGGCTACGATATGGGCTCGGGTTGCGGAATGGGCATGGGCAGCGGGGGCTCTGCTGACTATGATGTGGGCACGGGTGGCGGTAAGGGAATGGGCCGGTCCGGGGCTTCTGGCTACGATATGGGCTCGGGCTGCGGAATGGGCATGGGCAGCGGGGGCTCTGCTGACTACGATGTGGGCACGGGTGGCGGTAAGGGAATGGGCCGGTCCGGGGCTTCTGGCTACGATATGGGCTCGGGCTGCGGAATGGGCATGGGCATGGGCAGCGGGGGCTCTGCTGACTACGATGTGGGTACCGGTGGCGGCAAGGGAATGAGCCGATCCAGGGCTTCTGACCACGATATGGGCTCGGGCGGCGGAATGGGCATGGGCCGCACGGGGGCTTCT
This sequence comes from Ensete ventricosum, assembly GCA_029747655.1. NCBI lineage: Eukaryota > Viridiplantae > Streptophyta > Magnoliopsida > Zingiberales > Musaceae > Ensete > Ensete ventricosum. The sequence goes on along the minus strand of JAQQAF010000006.1, from coordinate 4,624,641 downwards.
GACCACGATATGGGCTCGGGCGGCGGAATGGGCATGGGCCGCATGGGGGCTTCTGGCTACGATATGGGCACCGGCGGCGGAATGGGAATGGGTCGCTCGGGGGCTTCTGGCTACGATACCCACGCTGGCCTTGCCGCCGGCACCGGCGGTTATGGGAGTCGCCCTTCGCAGGAAGGGATGATGGGTAGCATGGGAGGAGGCGGTGGCCAGATGCAGGCGCACAGAGAGGAACATCACGGCAGCTCCGGGATGCTCCACCGCTCGGGAAGCTCCAGCTCTGTATGATCTCTCGCTCTCTCTGCGTGTACTCTATATGATAGGCATATGCGTCGTATGATCTACTGTTCAAATGCTACATATTTATTATATGATACCATATCAAATATGCTAATCACGCACGGTCTTTTGAACTTATCGTGGAACAGTCGGAAGACGACGGGCAAGGTGGGCGGAGGAAGAAGAAAGGGCTGAAGGACAAGATCATGGAGAAGCTGCCGGGCGGGCACAGCTCGTCGGAGGCGGAAAGCCATGCTGCAGGAGGCTACGGGGGAGGGTACGAGGGAGCACATTACGAGCCGGAGAAGAAGGGGATGATGGAGAAGATCAAGGAGAAGCTGCCTGGCCACCACAACTAGAGGACCGCTGCCGTCCACTTCAGAAATAACGAGCGGCGGCGTGCAACAGCTATAGTAACAAAACATGCTTTAAGTTCCTGCTGGCTTTCCCCGTCGATGGCCTGCGTGCGTGCGTACGTACATTAGGTTTGATGTTTTCCTTTTGGGTCGTTCATCATCGTTGTTGTTGTTGGTGCTGTTTCGTTTCCAGGACAGTCTTAATAAAGGCATGCGGTCTGTTCCTTACTGTGGCCGACCGCTGTGTTGTTTGGGATTTTAGCCACCCACCGGAAACCATGTTGTAATGTCAAACCTCCCGCGTTGGCAGCGTTAGTTTAGAGCACAGAATCTTGCGGGCAATTCGTCGGATCCTCTCGATTCAACGCCTCCGACCGGTTTGAGTTTGTCGTTTCATCGTCCGTCTTGTTTTGGCTAATCCATACATACAAACGAAGCGAAGGTCATACTCTACAATTGATTTCATGACGCATAATTTGGATCTAACGTAACTAAGGAGCCGCCGGCGGAAAAGAAGTGAAACCCGACGGTGCGCCATCAAATGTGTCACAATGGCGGTGGCCACGCTCGGTTCCTGTAATCTTCGACGGGCCGAGAAGCCTCCGGTATATTAGACGCGATAGTTCGGTCTTATCTTTTTCTTTTTAGAATATTAATTTAATTAAAATTTTAGGAAGGATTTGCTATTTGACGGACTGAACTATCTGATTTGCTTCTCAAGCTAATACGTCTTATTTGTGTTTTTATTGTTAGTTATATATCGATATAATTGCAATATGTATGTGAGAGGAAATTTAAGTACGTTTTATAAAGTTATAAAGAGTTTGTTACTTAAATCTTTCGAGCCATAATGATTCTAGATCTATTGAACTATTTGCATTGTCTTTTTTTATTATTTTTTTTGTACTTATTCCTTTGGATGTAAATAGAAAGCTTACAAGGGATCTGATTGCTCCTCTAAACACCCACATCCTGACAGCTACTCGAACGCCGCATGAATCCAACATATCAACAACCGAGCACATCGCATGGCCATGACAAACAATGTACTGTTAACTGTAACACCCAACCCATCGATTTGATCATCTTTTCACAGCACCAATCACTCCCACAATTTTACTCTTTTTTAACTCCCGGCAATCACAGAAGGCAGCAGGCGACCATGGAAAACCCTTGGTTACACTACTTTAAATAACTTCCAATCCTCGAAATCTTTCAAATGGCTTTGGTTTTCCGACGCTATCTAAAACATCTACTGAACACAAGCTTTCGATTGAGACAGACTATGAATGTCCGACATCTCAAACTTACAGAATATACATTAATGAATATGCTGTTTGATCATCACTTCGCCTGTTGCTGTTTGCTCCTCTGGACAGAGATGAAGATGAGGACTAACGAAGATAGTGAACCCGTCCATACCCTGAGGAAAACCAACACTTTCTATCGCTGCCTGAAAAGAAAAAGGAAAAATAAATCGTAAACTGATGATACACATCTATGGCTACAATTAAACAAGAAGCAGATCATTAGCTTGGTCAGGATATCATCAATTCCTAGACGATGAAGAACAATAGCATAGAAAAATAAAAGAAATACAAAAGAAAAGAAACAAAGAAGAAAACATATCAAACTTTGGCAGGGCAGGATCTTAAAAACCTCTGTGAGACCTCTCAAGAATGAGAGTGGGCCACTGATTTATTTAGCACTTCCTTTAAAACCAATGCAATCCTCTCTGCCATGTGATGCTCCATGAACCTCTCTTTCACTCTCTCATAACCCTTCTTTCCCATTGTCAACCTTCGCTCGACGTGGGTAGCAAGTTTTACCATGTTCTTTGCAAGCGGGATGACACCCTCCTTCCCAACAGGATGCAGTAAGCCTGTAGATCCATTCACAACAATTTCTGTGGTGCCACCGGCAGATGTCCCCTAAAATCTCACAAAGTTAAGAAACCATCACAACAAGGCTTAGAGAAGATACATTACACTAAAGAAATGTGTGTGTGTGTGTGTGTGTGTGTGTGAGAGAGAGAGAGAGAGAGAGAGAGAGAGAGAGAGAGAGAGAGAGAAAGAGAGAGAGATACCAATACTGGCAACTGAAATGCCATGGCTTCAATCGTTATCCTCCCAAAGCATTCTCCACGGGCCTAATTTATAAAGAAAAATACCAAGCTTTTAGAACAGATACTACAACTCATGCTTTTACCAATTCAAAAAGAGACTTGAACAAAAAGATAAAAAAAGCTCAGAGTGCAATTGTCTTTGACAAGAAATAGACAAGCAGAAATCATATTTTTCAGGTTAGCAATTATCAGTAATCACAAGGGCGTGCTGACTCCTGTGTACCTGGGAATTTTGGACAAGCACATCAATTGCAGCCAAGTATGGAGCAACTGCCAGTGTCTTATTGACAAAATGAACACGATCCTGGATACCACTTTTCAAAACAAAATCACGTAGTTCTGTTTCAAACTTTGTCTGAGCATTCATATCGCTTCCAACTATAACTGCATGCATTGCCGGCACTTGCAACTTCTGCTCCTCGATCAGTTTCAGACTTTCATGAAATGAGTGAAGAAATAGATTTTGCCCTTTCCCACGTGAAACACCTGCATTGTCTCTGAATTACCTTAGGAAGAGAGTTCGGAAAGATAAAAATCACAGAATAATACAGAACTTCCAGAAAGTCACATAATAAACCTTTTCCTAGATATACAACTTAAATGTCAAAACCAACAAAATCCAAAAACTAAAGTTGGTATTCTCCATATTTAAACTAAATGACAAATTTAACCACTTAAAAATTGCAAAATGCTAGTTCATGAGTAAAATTATTATTTGACATTAAGTCCTGATTACACTACTAAACAGCATCATTCTGACTTGAAATGATACTCAAGGATTTTTGTGCTATCTTACATGTATGGCTCAAGGCATGCATACCTTGCCCGTATAAAGAACAGGGAACGAATCCTGGCTTGCTAATGCAAAACCAAACTATGATCACATGACCAACACAGATATGGTAAGTGTTAGATCTGTCATGCCAGTGTGATTACATCCCATGAAAATGAAATTACGTGAACGAGAACCATTAAATGGCACAACATTTGTGGTGATGCATCATTCCACTGGCCTCCTTGAGAAATCAAGTATCAGTATATTTCTAGATGAATCAAACCTTTACCAGACAATGAGCATTGTTCACGTTTACTTCATCACAAGAGACAGTAGTTTGAACTGTAAACTGTACAATGCCCAAGAAACAGCGGGTATGACCTAAACATGCATATCTTGATGCCGCAGAAATTGTAAGAGACTCTCCAAGGACCGGCCAAAGAGCAAAAGCAATCAGAGCATCGGGAATCTGATCACACCAAACAATTGTTGACCTAGAAGAAAAATTCCAGGACTAAGAAGAGCTTCCAACATTACAGAACACTGACTTTAGATTAATAATTGTGAGCACAACACTAACTGAGATAAATTTTAAGATTGCAATTATGAATTTCCTTCATTTATTTTAGACAATCTCAATATAACAGCAATATCCAATATCAAAGTCCATTTAGTGCCAATTTTGAAGAAAGAACATAAAGAAGCCAACAAAATGAACATTTTTGAAGAACTTTTTTTGTGCCTCAGCAGTTTTGATGCGCCTTTCTAATTGTTTCACAAAAACTTATTTTTCCAAAAGGTCTTACAACTTTTTAGAGAATAAACTAGAATCTCACACATCTAGTGGTAGGTTTTCCTTTTTCTTGGGTAACTGTTTCATGATAACTTATTTCTCCAAAAGGAGAAGGTCTTACAATTTTTTAGAGAATAAAATGGAAATTCACACATCTAGTGGTAGGTTTTCCTTTTTCTTGGGTACATCTAATATGTATTGGCCAATATCTTATACAGTCTAAGTGCTAGTAGCCAATTCTTGTACAAAGTGTTTGCAAACCAAAACTTGACAAAATTTCCTAAAATATTACATAATTCATAACTATTCTAGAAACAAAAGTATTCTGGGAGTTTGAGATAATGATATAGGGAGAAACAAAAACATGCACACAAATTGCATTGACAGTAGGGCGTATTTCAGAGAAGTTTCAAATAAATTTATGTCTTTCACAAGCAGGTTTCATATGTCAAAGGACATATTGAAGAGAACTTTCAAATGATTCCACATCTTTCTCCTCAAGTACATTAGATCTGGCTGGATACCATAACATGCTGACACCTGCTGACATTGAACCCAAAAAATGCAACATTCCATCTCCAGGTGGAAAGAATCATGAAACAGCTGTATTTTTTAAACTATAATAAGTAATAATGATTCAGAATAAACAGATACATCATACATGTTAATAAATAATCTATTTAAATTGAATTTAAAACTTCCAGAATATTCAAAGTATTAGAAGGAACATTTCTAATCACTGTAATTTGAAACAAGGAAAGAGATTTTTAACTGTTTATAATGGCAAAGAGAAGATCGCCAGTCCGCACACCAAGGGTTTCGCGTATATGCTCACGAAGAACTCTTCTTGCAACACTGTCTTCAGCAACCTCCATCAACTCTTTACTATTCCCAAGGTGAACAACATATGTTTTTGGCATCTGGATTCTAGAAGTACAGAACAATGAACTGTTAGCCACAGAACAGGGAAAAAATTTTACGAACTTTGCGACCAAATTGCACATCAAAAAAATTTCAGAGATGCATAGAAGTACTCAATAGCTAATATTTGATGTTGTGGTCTATCTTCACATCAAACACCATGCTCTTCTAGTAATTGATGTGATGCATATATGGTTCATTCATTAAGTCAGCATCTACTACATCAGAATGGTGCATTTTGCCTCAAAAAAATATTTTTGAGTTGTGCAGATCCCAAGTTTGCTCTTCATCACAAAAGAGCAATATGATACTGAAGGAAAAATAATAGAAGAGAGAGAAAGACTTTGTTACCTGAACATAGTTAATCTCCTATACTATCACAGAAAATAAAAGGAAAGGTAGATACATAAAATAAGCATAAAAAATTGAAATGTTCATCATTAGCTATAGAAAACCTGTCAAAATTTCTTGTTTAGGAACTATCTGAATGGCTTAAATTTAGAAGTATTAGATGTCGGTGGATTCTATATATCTAATCAAATGTACCAGTTAAACAAACAAAGGATGATATCCCCAGGTAATGAATAACATGTCGAAGATACCATATGATAGTTTTGCACTTCTTACATACTTTAGACGGTCATGAGTCCTATTTTTCCAATACTCAGCTGTTGTATGAGAGTCGATCATGGCTCCTGCAACAAAAGGAAGATGCTTGACATATTCTAATGTGAAGTAATGCCCTCGCATCTCATGAATCCACCACAAGATTTTTGGAAGAACTTGAGGAACTCGTTCCTTGAGAACAGCATCAAGCCACTTTCCAGCAACAGCAGTGTTCAAAATAACCAGATCAGCTTTTAGAGCAGTATCAATGACCTCTTGACCTTTTGCAGAGATGACCTAGCAATTCACCAAAACGAAAATTGAGATATAATGGCCAAAAGCAAGCCCCCACTATATCCAGCAAACTGATAAAAAATAGAGTAGCATATAAATCACACATCATATACATCAAGAAACCTTTGGATGTTATGCACATAAAACCAGCATGTATTAGCAATATTTAGTGTTGGAGCAGCAATAGCTGCAAAATCGGGCATATTATCTCAAGAAGAATAGAAGATCGATAAAATAATATGAAGGGTATCCAACTTATAAGACTATCTTGTTACATGTTTCCACAGTATTCAAAACCGGTCTTCCTATCTGGATCGACCAAGTTGGCTCAGGATTATTCAAAGGTGACCCCAAGGTATCAGTATTTTGGGAAAACAGCAAGAGTTCAGCTGAACAGACGAAAACCAGCAGAAAACAGAAATAAATTAATCTACTAGAATCGGCTGGGATTGCCTGAACTTGGTCAGGATCCACCAAGTTTGGAAATATCAGACATCCCAACCTGCTCCAGCTGATTCTGGTTTGGAAGCTTGCCAACTGACAGTGGTGTCCTTCACTATGGTTTATCCTGCTAACAGGCAGAAAATTAAAGAAAAACAAAAGAAATCTGAAGAAAATAGAAAAGAGACGAGACAAGCGAGAGAGAAAGAGAGGAGTGGAGAGGAGAAGCAGAAGGAGAAGGTTTACACCTACCAGCTCCACATCACTCCAACTGTTGCCATGATATATAATATGAAACATGTTATCCAAAATACATAATTACAACAAATTATCATATATTTTAAACAATGTAATAAACTCTATAATGTATAACATATAAGATATAGTAAATAACATATTTGAATTAATTTAAACATAATTTTATTGTAATGATTTAATTAGCATATAAATCTAATTTAAATTTATATGTTACATCAAAAATAATATATGAAATTTAAAATAAGCCTCATTAATCACAAGTACTCATGTTAATCACCATCTTATTAAACTATTATTATATTTTTAATTTTATAAAAAATTAACATTTTCCTAATTTCCACTTTTTTATTTTTATTAATTTTAAATTTCAAATAATTTTATGATATGATCTGGTTGACACAAATGTTTGTTTGACAAGTGAAACCCAACCCTTTTACCAATTACAATTTTGCAACCTATGCATGTTTCACGTTGACACATCAAATTCTGTTACCTCTGCTTAAACAATCTAGAAGAACACCCATGCAGAACAAAATTCTGACCTTAAATTACTCGACCATTAACTACTGCACATATATTCCAAACTCAAATTAGAAGTAATCTAAGATGTTAAGCCAGTCTCACCATTTAGAGTGGATCACATACATGATGAGCTAAGTCAAACCTATTATGCATGTAATCCTTAAAATTGGAAATCTGGATAGCAAAGGTTAAGAAAGCAAGTGAAAAAGGTACAGAAAAAGGCCAAGTGAGAATGCATATGTTGGTCAGTGCTAATTGCAACATTTTACCTGTACTCCCTGGTTTAACATCTTATGCTCCAAACTATATGTCACTTCATTTGTTTCCTCTGATTTTGGGTAAGTGATCCAGACCACCCTGGAACCCACAATTCTTAATAGGAATGCTAACTCCATTAACAGTAATGGTCCACCTGCACAGATTTTGATGAAAAAGAATTAAAAGATCAGGCAATAGTGATCTCCTACTTACACAACCATGTCGCTAAATGTGCAAACAAGTGAATATTGGTTGACAAAGCATAATTTAATATAATTCTGCAGATGAGTTTATCCTCAATAAAACATATACTTACTCGAATAAGCTGATTGTGACAAAGCACAACATTTAATGATAAATTTTGCTCTATTTGTAAGTGTTTCGACCATTTGCTGATTATACTTTAAGATGCAAAGGAGAAGTGCAGCTCATAATATACCTCAAATAAGTAAATAGTGCACCATGACATGCTGGAAGTAGCAAAAGTTTTTTTGTCTAACCTATTTGTCTTTGCAATAGGAGGGTGATATTGCGCTGGTTACATGGATTATTACTATACTCGCTTGTTCAGCGTATCCTAATAGAATTTCATAATTGATTAGATATCCTTTGTACTAATTCTCTAACTGTTGCTTGTGAGACGTCTTGCATCCGATATGTATGTGGTATGATACTCTTTTACATGTGATGTTCTCATTCACCAAATTATTCAACGAAAACCAACTTTTGATGGTCATGCGAGTTTCAGAAGAACATAAACCATGACTGCAACCAACTACAATTTACATGAATGTTTAAAATCCAACAAAAAATATATTTGATTCAGTACTTCCTTGTTTAATTGGTATATCTATTCTAACACAATTCAATTGTTACTTTTGTTTTTTATGAGACACGATCCTTCTTATTTGTGTTAGTCACTATATAAGTGACCATGAGTGATCAACTTGTACCCAAGTTTCTGTCAGGAAGGCTTAATAGGGCCAACAAAAATTATGTTCCTTGTTTCTTTCAATTTAATTTCAACTCATTATCTGACATATAAGAATTAGATTAGAAGTTTCAAAATCCACAAAAATTGATGCCCATTTGACAAAAAGCTACTGAGAAAAAACAAGAAAAACACTTCGGTAGAAGTGACTGTAAAAACTTTAGTGCATCTTCCTTTGCAGGGTTAATTCTTTAGATATAAAAGCAAAGGCATAATACATGATTATTTCTCGCAATTTTCTCACTTATAACCTACACTTGCAGATTTCTCATTTTACAAGAGAACTCACTTCCCAGTAATCTTCTAATCATTAAAAGGAAGTGTTCCAAGCACTGGTTCAAGCTCTATATTGACAAGCACATCACTCTATTACTTCTAAAATGCCACCATCAGCTACATGAAGAGCCTGATCCTTGAAACATGGTTCTAAAGGGAACAATTACTCCTAGCAAGACCTCCCACCGCAAAGATTTGGTCCGTTCTGCTACCTTTACCAGGATCTCCTCCACGACCTTGCAAACTGCACAACATCCACGATGCCTCCATTAAAGGACATCCCACCTTTCTAAACACCTCTGAGCTGCGTCTCTAAACATCATATGTATCAGGCACCGGAAATGGGAGTCTGTTTCAGTTTGGCCACAGTCTCTTCCCGGTTCCTTCCTAAAACTGTCGCCTTTCTTAGGTATCAACCAATAAAAGCACAGATTCGGACTTCATTGACCTCGGTTGAGTTCCAATGAGGAACAATAATCTAAATCCAAGAAGAAGTCCAAAAAACCAAAAACCAAAAAAAAAAAGAAAAAAGAAAAAAGAAAACAAATACCAGAAAGAGAGAGCTCGTGGGAGACGAGCAGCACAAGTTTGGTCCTCATGAAGCCGAGGGGGTTCTTGGGAGCACCGACATCGACATCAGAGTGCCGGGGGAGCTGTGCCCGACCCACAGCGGCCGCCAGTCCATTGCGAGGCGGGTCGCAGGGGGCGGAGGCGCCTCGGATGAAGCAGACGAACACGGTGGTAACGGAGAGGATGACGACGACGAAGAGGACGAAGCGCTTATTGAGGAGAGGGATCCACCCGGCAGCCGGCTTCGCCATCGGGATCTAGATAGAGGGTCCGTATCAGGTGCTTCCTCCAAGATCCGTTATGCAGCCTAGGATTTGCTTCCTCCAAGATCATCCAGAGACCGAAGCAGCCAGGATGAAGGGGAGGACGGTCGGAATTATCGGCAACAGCAACGCGCTGGAACGCCGGTGGTAGCAGTGAAAGATCAAAACACATTGCAGTGTTAAATGCATTTGCAGATCTTATGGCGACCACCCCGTCCTTGGGTTGGCTGGGCAGGCCCGACCCGACCCAGACACATGTTGTCGTTGATTCAATAAACCACTTTACTTCATTATTGATAAAAGAAAAATTCATTTCCAATATTTAAAAAAAATCAAAATCAAAATCAAAATTCGAACCAAATTAGATAAGCGGTAAACATTAAATGAGGAAAACGAAAAGTTTATATACACGCACCCCAAATAGCCAGTCTTCTTCTTGCTCTCTGTCTCCTCTTAACTCCGCCTTGGACAAGTGAAACCACTTCTTCTACTGCTGCCAGGATGAACACCCTCGTCGTTTGGCCTCCGATTGGCCTAATGATGGTGCACAAGAACAACTCATGGCGACAAACCACCCCGCCATCCCTTCGATTCGTGCGGCCAAACCCTCACTTAGTGGCTATCAGGACCAAGCAACGGGGGCCGCTGGGATTCCAACCCCAGTCGACCACGACCCCCAACCCTAATCTCACCGAGACCCCAGAGGAGAACGAGGAGGACGACGAGGGCATTCCCATGGAGTACGTGAAGATCCTGGCCAAATTCAAGTCCCGCCACAACTACATCCGCGTCCTCGACGTCTCTCGTCGCGCCGACCACCCCCTCGCCGGCTCTCGCCTCCTCCTTCTCGACCGCCCAGGCAACATCCACAGCATCTCCTTCCTCCTCAGGACCCTCACCTCCACCTACTTCGACGTCTTCGCCACCCTCCCGCCCCTCCTCCCCCCCGGAGGCGGGCCCATCGCCATCCTCGGCTTCGGCGCCGGATCCGCCGCCCGCCTGATCCTCAGCCTCTACCCGGACGGCGCCGCCCCTGCCCCCGAGATCCACGGCTGGGAGTTCGACCCGTCCGTGATTGCGGTCGCCCGAGAGTTCTTCGGGCTGTCGAAGCTCGAGAGGCAGCACCGGGGCAAGCTCTTCGTCTATGTCGGCGACGCGCTCGATGCCGAGGTCGAAGGCGGCTTTGCGGGTATCCTGGTGGACCTCTTCGCGAGGGGAAGCGTGATACCGGAGCTCCAAGATCCGAAGACCTGGGAGAAACTGAGAAGCAGGCTGAAGACTGGGGGGAGGATGATGGTGAACTGCGGTGGCAGATGCGTGGAGGCGGAGGACCCGAGCAGGGACGGAGACTTGGTGAGGAAGGAGACGCTGAGGGCGATGAGGAAAGTGTTCGCCGACGAGGTGTTTGTTATAAATCTGGGGGCGGGTGGGAGGAAGGAGGACAGTTGGCTGGCCCTGACGGGGCCTGCGCCGGATGTGGATAACTGGAAGCGGGCGTTGCCGGCTGCGGAGCTGAGGCGGTACGTCGACCTGTGGACACCACCATCCAATATGGGTTAAGGCTTGTAGTTCTGACGAACTCCAGTTTCATTTTGATTCGAATCAACATTACCAAATGTTGATGCGCATCCTCTACTGCCACAAATTAACGCTGGTTCTACTACGAGCAACATTGCCGAGGAAGAGAAGTTAATCATACATGTAGCATCCTTATGGAACAGCAACCCTGCCACATATCACCGTCCTCGTTGTGTCACAGAGAACAGAAACAGCAGCCGAATACGGAGATACAAAATAACCAACCTGCTCCCTGTGATCCATGCAACTGATGTATCCATCAAAACAAGGTCCCATCTACGTTACAATGTTACAACGATAGCGCAGGCAACAGGCCCAAGTCCAATTATGTTGGGTGTCTTGTTACCCATTTCTTTCAAGTTCTAATGCATAAATTGTCGTTATCAAACGAACAATGATCTGCGAAGTGCTTGGATTCGAAGCCAGCCCCAGGTATTAGCGAGTCCTTTTTCGGCTCTTGAGCATTTTGGTTGCCACCGAAAAGCTTGCTGGAAATTATGCATACAAATGAGTTTTGGAACAGCATGTAGCAACCATCAAACTCGTGCGACCACAAGGGTTGCAAGCTTCAGCTGTTTTTCAAATGGCAAGAACTGCTTCACGGAGAGGCATGTCTCATGCATCACATGCGCCAAGAAGATGGACAAGCTGGCTTCGCTCGCATCTATTTGGTCCAGGGTTGGTGAACCACTAGCAATAGACAACCGCTCTGCCCAGGCGCAGATCCGCATGGTGCATACCCAGAGCTTATCCACTAGAGGTCCTGCAATGATGCTCCAGGAGCTGTCGGATAGAAGAGATGGCAAGGTGACAGGCAAGTCACTCAAGATGGTAGTTGGATCAATGGTCAGAAGTGGCATGTACATACACCATCTACTTGATAGCAGACCTACAAAACGCAGTGCCTGTAGAGGAAAAAAGAAGACACTTAAAATAATACAGTGGCATGCTCTAGACCAGTGTAACATCACCCGGAAATGCAGCATGCCAGACTAAACAAATGCACAAACTCCATATGAGCTAACAGGAAGCTTAGTTTAGTAACATGTCAATTGGTAAAATGACATGCTCCGTTAATCAAAACAAAAGAAATTCGTTGCTTTTATCTCAGACATTTCTATTAAAAAGGCTTCACGTTACTACAGTGCTTTTGTCAATTTCTTTTGTTTATGAATTGGAAAAATGAGCAGCTCTTTACACCATAAAGGCTTCACACCACTATAGTGTTTTTGCTTCTTTCTTGAGAGCCCAAATGCATCAAACAATAGCCATTTGTCAATAGTTTATGGCAGGAATGAGGAACTTTGTTGGAAAGTGCACAGCACTTCCATTTACAAGAATACTAAGGTCCTTTCTGTATGTATCACCAAAATCTCCCAGTTTTCCTGACCTGACCATGGCTACCTTACTAAACAAAATATTGTTCTATGCACTGTAGGGCAACCCCAGAGATTTCTGCTATCACTCCATAGAATGGGCTAGATGTGCAAATATTTTGAAATATCATCAGGTTCAGTTAAATCAATCCACATAAACCTAGCACCATGAGGCATTTCAGTACAAGGGGAAAAAAAGGGGGCAGAAAGAAGTCACTTTAATTGTCCAAACACTCCAGTTAGATGACGATGGTTCAGTGAGGCAGGTTCTTAGAAGATGGTGACTTTATCAGGGAAACCACAAAAACCTTAAAAAGGCTATCATAAGAGTCCCATGCTACATGTCTATCCCTTTAAATTCCAACAAGCTGATCCAGGAAGCAGGACTCCCATCTCTTATCTTGATATCACCATGAGGAACTATGCCTAACAGCCTTCTAGGCTTCTACAGCCTAATTTAGTGCATATTATACTATGTAGAGTGCACTTTAAACTTTAAAGTTTAAACTACTCACAGTAGAGGGATATTCTGATATGCAGCTGATCTCAAATGCATCAAGAAGCCATTGTCTTTTGATTCTACCCTCAGCAGTCAATAGAGTGGCAGCGACTTCCACAAGCATGCTCCACCATGGACCTGAAATGTGGTGATAATTTCGATTTCAGATGATTATTAATAACCAATTATCCCAATCACAGTTGACAGCAGAATACCAAAATACAATATTGGTAATAATAATTTTCTTCCTTCTCTTAGAGGATAATGACAACAGTTGAAAGGAATTATAAAATACAGTATCATATCCAACAGTAGGTTGGGAAAAACACAAACATACATAGAGAGAGAAGATGAAGAGATTATGCAGTGACACGGGGAAAAAAATAAGAAGGCTATTTGATAGAATTATAAGACTACCAAATAAAATAGTAATTGAAGAAAGACAGGAGGACAAGTCTAAACATTTATCTACAAAGCCACCATGTGAAAAATTACCCTACAATGAAGAAAGACATATATAGGTCGCCTTATTAAATTAAATTCTTCCAAATGTTAAACATCTTTGCAACTAATTTTCTCTCGGGTCTAGTGATGTGATCAAAATCTATATGCACAGCCAACAAAGACTTAATTTTCTTTGTAATGGCAATCACAGTTTAGCTAAAAAAATAGTATGCATTACTTTCAAGCACACTTGAAAGTCGCTCTATTGCTTAGAAACTGATAGAGCAATAGACACAACAATATAGTTGCTCCTCTCCAGAAGCATCTTGTTTCATATTTTACTCCCTTTTTTCTGCTCCTTCAAGCAAAAGCATCAATACTAGTCCAGACCCAACTCAATTTCAGCCACTTGGTTTCATGTGGCATTATATATATATATATATATATACATAATGTATGTATGTATGTATGTATGTATGTATATGTGTGTGTGTGTATATATATATATAGTCTGCACACGAATCAAAACATGTCCCTTGCACATGTAGATAACCAATGCAACTTTATAACAAGATTTTAGTTACATAACTGACCTTCAGTTCTTGCATTCAACACATAGGCTTTTAGCTCCGACATTTCAGAAACAGGAAAGCGCCCCATACCAACCAGCTTGGCTTTTATGGAGATGATCTTTGCTACAAAAGAACTACTTTCTCCATGCAACTGACCAATAACAGAGACCTGAAGATAAGGCATCATCCAATATAACAGAAAGAAATCCAATAATCTTAAAAGGGAAAAACAATTAGGAAAAGATGTTGGATCATGGATTAAGAGGATAAGAAATTCTATATAATCTAAATAAACAAATACCAAGCAGATATTGGAAAAAGCATTTGGAGAATATATATTTCTTATAAATACTTCATCTGATCATTGAATTGCTCAAGCATATATTACTATTAAGTTGCACTAGACATGTCAGAGATCAAGATGGGCTAAGATGGGATAGTAAGGATGAATTGACTTGAACCCAACTCAAGTCATCAGTAGCTCAAAATTTCTTGGCCTGGACTATACAGATGGAGAATGTGTCGCATAAAATGGACCAACAGGATCGAGTTGGTGGTCAAGGGTGAACTTTTTATTTTAATTTTGGGGAAAAATTAGTTGCCCAATATTACAAGCCAGGGAGCATATGCTTTGACCCAAACCTGACCTAATCTGTTAATGAGTCCAAATTTCACAAACCAGACCATCATGTGAACTAGTCAAGTTGAGACAGATGCCTCTAAATACCAAAATCAGGAAAAAAGGGAACAACTATAACAATACTATACCTACCTGCAGAATATCCACAAGCCACTCTTCTTGAGCCTTAGCCAAGCATCTTACAGCAACCGACCATTCCTCAATAGAATCAATGTGCTCTTCTGAAAAGCCATCATTGGTCAGCTCAGGCAACAAAGATAACAGACAGGCCATGCACTTTTCCACATTTGATATAATACTGAGTTCTTCTGGGGCCTCAGTAAGGCAATGATGCAGGCCCTTCCAAAAATAAACTCTTAATTGGCTCTTCTTTTTTGGTTCATAAGCCAAGTAGGAAGCAGAACGGAAGTATTCAGCCAAATCAACAAACAGTTTCTCCAATCTCTGACCAGAGAATATTTTGCATATGTTTAAGAGATGTTCAACCAAAAACATTTGCAAATTTAGTTCAAGTGTCCTGAATCTGGACAGATCCGAGAGTTCATCCACAAATTGCAGGAAAGGGCTAACATAATTTGCATGAACTAAAGAAAAATGCAAACATTCTTCCCGAAGTGATGTGAGACAATATCTCTTGTGTGCCTCTGCAGATAATTGTGGATCATACCTCATGCAGCGTCTAATGATTACTCCCCAATCCAAAGGAGGCAATCTAGGAGCCTTGGAAAGCCATCTTAAGACAGCTGCAACAGTAGTTGCATCCATGACCTCCCTGGCCTACAATTAGTCAAACAAGAAAATATTACATATCTTAAGTTTCTTTGCTGAAGCATATATAATTTACTGGCTACTAACAAGGACAACATAATCATCTTCAAGCATAATCATATGAAAGTGAAAATTATTACAATAAGCTAAAATATGTCTTACAAAATAATATTGTGGACATTTCTATAAACATGGAATTTCTGCCTGATGCAACTTGAGAGTGGCTTTGGAACAAGTATAAATTCAAAATATCACTTTAATCTTTAAACATAACACTCCAATGATATAAGCATGGCTTTGACAACAGAAAGAGTTTTAGTTACCTACACTAAATTTGGCACTAAAGAGTTTTAGTTACCTACACTAAATCTGGTAATGAAGCCCTAGTGCCCTACGACATGCACCTATATAAACTTTAGTTAGCATTATTCTCTGTCATGTGCATGATAACCTTAAGTTGGCATGACATCCTATGACAATGTTAATGTGACCTATGCTTATGCATAGGCCTTTCAAATTCCATATAGTACATGCTAGATGTGAGTTTCTTATTTACAAGATCTTAACAGAAAAAGCAACCATAATATGAAGTTCAAAAATTAATTAAAGAAATAGATTTAACAAACGAACCTTGTTTTTGTTGACATCACTTAGCCACAAGCAGAGTTTCCAAACTAAGCTGTCTTCATCAAAAGTTTGAGCTGATGAGTTTGAACTTAAGGAACTACTTTGTGAACTAATCATATCTTGAAATTCACTTGACCACCATCGGCATCTAAGAAATGAAAGTGCCCATGCAGCATAATTTTTTATTTGCTGATCTTTTGAGTCCTTGGCAATCAAAAACATTTCTTGAACCATTGAGGTTGAGAGTGTTTCACAAGCTGGACTATAAAGAATCGGGCCACTGACAAATGATGATTCCTGTTGACGACACATGGTTAATCAAGAAACAAAATAACTCATACTAATGAATGAGCTTGAAGAGCTAAACCTGCTCGCAGTTGATCTGAAAGTTCGTTGCTTGAGGATACATTTGAATGAGATCACCAGCACCTGCACCAAATGCATTAACAACTCCAAGCATACCAGCAAAACAGACAGGAGGTGGAAATGAGGAAATGTAAGTGGTTCTTAGAACATCCATAAGATGCTTTACATTGTCAAATTTCACTACGTGCATCCCCAAATTCGTTATGCAGGAGAGAAATGATCCAGCACCAATACAAGAAGCCACCAGCAAATTTTGATAAGCACTACCAGATTTCTTTAGACTTAAAAGTTCAGAAATCAGTGAATAATAGCTACCAAATATAAAATCAAAGTCAATGTTCACTAATTCATTTCTTTGGCAAAAAGCTGCGACAGTTGGAAGAGCAAGACATGATCCCATACATAACGGTATCTTGGAAAATTCGTTAGACATTAATGAGCCAGGTCCATGGAAATCATATGAGATCCACGAAACTAACAGATCCTTTATCTTAAGAATGGTATCATAAGCTCCAAAGCGATATAGTGCAATAACAGAGTTTCCCAAGCCAAGTACAAGACCTGCAACACCCCAACCGTCTTCTTCCAAGTCATACAAATTTCCAAGGGATTCAGTTGACTGTTGACTCGGTGGAAAGCTAACATTAAGATTTTTCAAAGAATCAGTTGCAGCAGGGCATAGCTTGCATATCATCAGAGATAATGTACTAACAATATCCTGAAGTAATGAGATTTCAGTAATCCTGGTATTATGTCCTTCCAAATCAGAACCATTACCAATTTCAGTTGTGTTCAGAAGATTTTGACAAGCAAAACCCAATGCCATACCACAGGCTCCCTTAACAAGATGGCTTTTGCTCTCACAAAGTACCTATTAACAAGAACAAACAAAACAAGAAAATTCAATCTATTCTTCAAAATTTATAATGATTGACAGCAAAGTTTGAGAACAAATAAAACTAGGCAGATCAATGGGAACTCTTAAATCACTTGCTTGAATTATTGCAAACAGTTTAGCATGTAGTAGTGAGCAATTCAGTAAATTAATGGGTTCTCAATAAACTGCAGAACATATAGCAAATATGGTCACATCGATAACAATGAAGCATACTGTTAGGTACAAACCATCAGTTTTTGTCCGGTTTGGAATTATCTTGGGCTTATCCCAGTATGGTTGTCTGACATAATGTCCAGTTCTAGGCAAGCCTAGTTTACTAGTTAAACCGGAGGCACACCTCCTCCATGGCTCCTTAAACAGATTACTGCTGCCTCCACCGCTAGTATACCTTCTCTCTTTTGCCTCCACCTTATCACTGCTTCTCACTTCTGCTTCTCCACTTTCTCCTCCACCACTACTCCGCATACTCCTTTGCCTTCTCCTTCTCTCCACCAATAGTCTTCTTGCTCCCTCGTCTTCTCTTGCTCCTACTCCCCAATTCTTATCCTCTCCCCTGGTCCGGGCAATATAAACATGTATGAGTGTCGATATGTCAGGGTTGAGGTCTGTACCAAAAAGATCTGGTCCAGCCATTGACAAGTATCAGCATCCGACAAGACGTTAAAAATTAAAATTTAAACCTTGTTTCTAATTCTATCTATTTTATCTCTTAATTTTTGTCACTGCATGGAATGACACCAGACCAATATCGCTCAAAATGGGTGGCATGTAATGGTCTGGGTGTGAACCAGTCAAACCATTACACGGACTGCCCAAGTTTCAGGCAGTCCAGACCAACCCATTAAAAAAAAGAGAGAAAAAACCTTTATGTTTTCCCCTTGGATTCACGAGTCTAAGCCCTCTTATCCATGCATGGGGAGAGTGGAATCCTCGCTGCCGTCCAATGCCGCATGCAACCCCACTGTTGTGGTTCACTGCCGCTTGGTACATACTGGTCTGACCAGAGACCAGGTCGGGTACAGGAAATGGCATTCCTTTTATTAAAACACCATTTCAAGATTTATAAAACAATTTTTGCAACACAATAGCCAAAAATTGCTCCAAAATCTATCTATACATTCTATACTATAGAATTCCTGCAAATAGTAATAAGAAGATGTGGAGTAAAGTCAAAACTAATAAGTTACTGTTATACTTTCTCCTGTACCTTGAGAAGTCCATTCACAACTTCAAATCTTCGCTTCCAATCAGTTGCATCAAAGCAAGTAGATACAAGACCAAGAGAAATTGCAGCAGACCACTGTCGTTGTTCATGTTCATATTCAAGCAACCATTTCAAAAGAAATTCTGATGCAGCAGAGATTACCATATGGGCTGATGAAGGCAAGACCTGATATGAAAAAAAAAAACATGAAAGAAATAGATGGGAAGCTGCAATCCAGCATCACATAAATTTACTTTGTCAATTTCACAACAATGTGAAGAGAGATTCTGTTTGGCCCTATAAAAGAAAATTGAAATGGTATTGAATGATTGTCATAAGACTACATAACTTAAGATTTTGGACATTTGCCATTTAGTGTCAGAAGCGGAAGTATTTGGCACATAAATGGACCAATGATTACTTAGCACTCCTATTTTGGAATCCTGCAAGTAACCCTCCCAAATGTGGTCCCACTTATGGTGGATGATTCGCTTGTTGTGGACCCAAAGCTTTCCTACGCACACTGCATTAAGTAACTACATATCTCTGCTCTGTAGTATGCCTAATAAATATCATCAGAACATATATATCTCTAATAAATATGCTGGTTCCAAAATTTTAATTAACATGCTGTTATAATCAATGTAGATAATATGTGCATGTGCGAGCTTGGATTGTCAGGTTATAGGTTAGAGGTTGTAATCTTATCAAACTGAAATTGGGGGCTCCAAATTGGGGACCAACTTCCTTGAACAAGATCTAACAGCCTTTAAGACCCAGTACTTAAATTGAACAACGGTGAGGATGTGGCCAGCCAAACAAGCCTTGGGTGCTAGATCCTTAAAAAGCCGATAACGAGTCCAAGTTCAAGTGTTGCATCATAATGATTGATAGCACATCCTATCAACATGCAAATGATCAAAAGAAACATGCCAATGATCGAAAGAAAAATGCCAATGATAGAAACCGACCTCCTTGAACAAAATCAGACTTCAGATCTAGAAACTTAAAGT
Organism: Ensete ventricosum; assembly: GCA_029747655.1. Lineage (NCBI taxonomy): Eukaryota > Viridiplantae > Streptophyta > Magnoliopsida > Zingiberales > Musaceae > Ensete > Ensete ventricosum. The sequence continues at coordinate 4,604,931 of JAQQAF010000006.1, read as the reverse complement.
TAAAACAATCCTGAGAGTGTGGCTGACAACACAAACCTTGGGTGCTGACACCCTCACAAAGCCGATAATGAGTCTGAGCTCATGAGTACCATCTAACAATTGCATAGCACATGTTATCAGCACAATAGGATAATGTCATGCTAATAATAGAAGAACGGATAAGGCGAACAATGACTTGTGGCCCCAAGAAACTCGATTAAGGTAACAGAGGCTATGTAAAGAGCCTTCTTTTGTTAGCCTCTAGGGTGAGTCGGTGGACGATAAATTTCATCGGGAACTGCTTTACCTAGTACAATTTTTTTGCAATGTTTATTTTGTAGGAAAACTGAAAAAAATCAAAATTTATTTTGGATGTTTCCACTTTCAAGAAGGATAAACTTCTAATTATCTGGAACTAAATTGAATTAGATGAAATTTTGTTTCAAATCTGTAGAACTAAGTTCTATTGGGACATAAAAGGAAAAGTCTAAAGTTTTACCCAGCATTTCAAAGAGGTTCCCATTTCCTTTCTCTCCAACTCATAATATCCTCTATATGCTTTTCATAGAAGAGGCTCTTAAATTAAAAATCATAACCTTACAACCCTACACCTTTGGACGTGGTACTCAAATGATTAATATTAATGATACGAGAGAAAATAGAGGAAGACCTAAAAAGACTTTAATAGAAACTATAAGTAAAAACTAACCATATGGCTTTTTACATATCTCAATGGCGGCAAAAACTCCACGTAGCCGATCAAAAATAGTTGAAAATTATGGCTTTGTTGTTGCTGTTGTTGTTATTGTTGTTGTTGAAACATGCAACCCTACAGACCCTTAGCTAAAATGGAAAATAACTCTTCTTAATTTCAATATGGTAGTTTTTGAACATGGTTTCACTAAGATAATAACTATTAGCAAGCTAAAGGTAATCCCAGTGAGATCAAGATAAAAAATATTTGTTTGAAATGGTTTAAATAATATTCGGGAAATTGAAGTGCATCAATCAGAAAAGGTGTACAGTACTAGTTAAAAGTTTCAGTGAAGGATAAAGAAAACCAGGGAAGTCTTTCTTAGAGATAAAAAAAACACACGATGTTTGGATTCGAGGATTTCAATCTCATGGTATACCACCAGCTTCAAGTGGCACACATTGGTTCAACCATGCACAAGATTGCAGAATGCCCCGTACCAGCAATGTGCTAAGTACACCACTCAACATGTTACAATTTATCAACTTTCAGCATATAAAAGTCAGAATAGGATAAGCTTCAATCAGCCTAAATCATGATGAAGTTCAAGAATAAATCCCAAGTGCTTTCACTCAAACCTTCCAACCATTATAATGTCTGTTGCCACCACGAGACCAAAGTTTACCCTCCATCCATCCAAAAGAAAATATTTTTCCTCCAGGATAAAGCCTTCGCTATCCTGCACAGGTATGGGTCTTTGCAGTTCACTTATCACATTACATGCTTCAGTGGTCCTACCTTGATGTCTGGTTACGAACTATATGTACCCTCTTTTGGATATAACAACTTTCTGATCACTTATCACATTACATGCCTCACTCATCAAGTACCTATGCATAATTCACCATGAAAGCACCACAAAATCCAACCAAGAGAAGGAAATTGAATCCAAATAAGTGTTTAGGGCTTTTGAAATCTATTGTACTTAAAGTGTAGGCCTCCATCCAAAACTGTCATTCTCATCAACAAAAGCAAGGGTTTGAAACATAGAAACAACCATTTTTATTAGAAGGAAGGAGGGGGTGGGGGCGTGTGGTTATGTGTACATTGACCATTCCTAAACCTTATATTGACTAGAAGCTTCTGCACTGGGCTACCTTTACTCAAAGGTTAATATTGATTTTATATTATTAAACACTAGAACCGATCCACAGCAAGATTATTTACATTGCTCACCAGTAAAAATGTGCAGAAATCATTATTGATATGTATCAAAAACTTATTTTGAATATGCATCAAAAACTTATTAGTAGGACAAGACTAGATAAACACAATGTTAAGAACAATATCGAGGACATAGTTAAGAATTAAGACAGATGCCCACAATTCTTTTATCTAGTATCATGTAACATTTAATGAAATGAAGAGATCTGATGTCAGATAGTAAACATGGGGTATTTGAAATGTCCGAGATGTCAAGAATTTTGTGATTCATAAAGTCATTCATGCTTTGTGGATTCGAGTCATTCGGAAATTAAGAAATACACACAAAATATATAGCCAAGATCCAAATGTTGAAATGGATGTGCAAAGTTATTATAAAAGACAAACAAGAAAATTTCTTTTGCGAACAATTAAATATAACCTCAAGAGAATAAAATGAAAAACCAATTTAAGTTGGTATGGATATGATTAAAGACAACTATGGATACCCTAGTCATCCGATGTGAGTCAACTAGGAATTTAGGATTAATGGCGCAAGAAGAGATAGATGGAAACCTAAGAAAACTTCATTAAAACAAAAAAAAAAGATTTTACTACTTGCAATTTGAAGTCCAAATATTTTACGCTCCAACATATTTTTTACATATTTTTGTATCTAATATCAAATTAGACTGAGATTCTCACCATGCACAGGGCACCAATAGCAAAGGCAATGTTTGCAGAAATCAGAGGAATAGACTCTGCCCCAACTCTGCAAAGAGTCTAGAAAACAACAAATAAGATAATTAGTACAATTAGAATAAATATTTTTTCGAGACAATTAGAATAAATCCAATCTGGTAGGTTTTAAAGTAAAACCAACTGGAAGTAGATAAATCATGTCAACCATCTCTCCCACTCAAGTAGAGTAAGCTAATGCACCTAATATATGCCAACTAGAAAGCAAATAAAAGTAAATGTCGATGAAGAGAAATAAATTATGCATATGACATTAGTTTTCAAATAGCCATATCTGTTTGCTCAAAGCCAACAATCAAACTCAGTCCTAGCAAAATAAGAGTACTCTGTATACCATAAACCATAGCCAATATGTAATGTATAACCAAACAAAAGTATTGAAATTAACGTACAATGTACTATGATAATTCCTTTCCTGGGTGCTGCGTTAGCATTTGTTGTACATATCTCTGCATATCTGTCTTTTGACTCTTTTCACTCATATGGATAGTAATAAAGTTCATTTGCTTAGGAAATACACAGTAATAACCTTCAATGTTCAGACCCAACAAACTAGTTGAAAAGAAATCTAACATGCTAAGAATTTCTGATAATTTCCCTTTCGGAATATGAGGGTTGGTTAACGTACAAATATATAAATATTTTTCTTTTCTCTCATTTGAATAACAGCATATTTATATTCTTTCCATTTATACACATATAAATGTGTGTATGTGTGTGTGTGTGTATATATATATATATATATATATACATATACATATATATAAAGATTTTACTTACCGGTCCGTACCGGTGTACCAACATTTTGTCAATACTGGTATGGTACCAATACCGGGCGGTATGCACAGTATGTACCACCCGGTATATTAAAATATTATATAATATAATATAATAATATTAAAAAAAATAAAATATATTAAAAAAAGATTAAAAAAGGGGTGCTGTCGCCTCGATCTTTCTCCCTGCGCGGGAGAAAAATCGCCCGCGAGCGGCGACGGTGTGCAGGCGAGGACGGCCCACGGGCGACCCGCGGGCGACGATGGCATGCGGGCGAGGGCAGCGTAATTCTTCTTCTCCTCTTCTTCTTCTTTCTTCTTTTCCTCTTCTTCTTCTTCTTCCCTTTTTCTCCCTCAATCGACCGCCGACGGCCGAAATCGACCGTTGACGATCGATTTTGGCTGTGTCGGGCGGTCCGCGTACCGATAACCTGGCGGACCGGGCGGTACAGATCGGTATGAAAAACCTTGATATATATATATATACATCATTCAAAACAAAATTTGACGAGTGGCATTTCCCTTGCCAAGCACAAGGATAAGAAAAGATTAAAGTACCTAATGCCCGATACTTCAGACCTTAGAGTGAAAGGCCCATTTGATAACTACTCTGTAATGTAAATATGCATTTATGAATGATCCTACAACTGCTATAAGACTTGGGATGATCATGTAATTCTAGCATATAAAGTCTACATTGCATAGACACATTTAACAACAATAATTAGATTGGGGCAAGAGGTTCTGGCCTTTGTTAACCCCAAGCAAACAAGCACATGATACCATAGCCTGTTTCAAATGTATGCTTACAAGTTACAACTATTACATACAACAAGTAAAAAACATGGAGACAAGGTAATTTGCCTTTGATAACTATGTTTTGCAGATGATCCAGGTTATGCATTATCAGATCGTTCGGAAGACTGCTTCAGGTTTTTCCTTGTGGTTCCCTCGCATTTGTATAAGTAACCTTGGTGATGAAGTCTAAATTCTGACCTCCAATATCACTAATATAAACAAAAAGCTAATATATATTACTAGCTATGTGTGTCCTAACTAAAGCTATGTATGTCCTAACTAGCCTTACTACAAGCACCAAATTTATGCCATTATGTAATGCCCAATGTGAGAACCATATGGAGAAGACGGTAAAAGTACAAAAATCAAAAAGAATATTACAAAAACTGCTGATTAGATATTGACCTTTAAGATATCATTGGCAACCTTGGAGTTCTTGTCAAATGCAGAAGATGATTTAGCATCAGCAAGCAGAACCACTGCTCTCAGCCAACGATGCATGAAATGCTTCCATGATTGCAGTGCAAGAACTCCCATAAAAATGTTTCTTGATATATGAAGTGATTCAGCGATTTCCAGCAGAGCTCTCTCATTTTCAGAATGTAGTTTACCTGAATCCTGTACAAGTCGATACAAAAGAAGATAACTCAAACGTAATTCTTTAGCAGCCATGGAACCAAAGCATAAGCAACTAATTTCAATTATTAATATCTTGCCTTTGTTGTTGCTTGAGAGTTTAAATCCTTGGGAGTAAAAACAAGGCATAATAAAGTTGCACCTGGGAACTCTCCAAATTGCTTTCCTGCATAGAAGAACCAAGAACTTAGCCATGACCAGAATGTATGTACACAATGCATCCTAATTTTTCAAAAAAAGAAAAAGAACAAATCAACCAATCACAAAGGTCATAAGTTCATCCTATTTGGATATTTTGATCAAGGCAAAAGGATAGGCGAGCCCATCTAAACTCATTTCACTATTTTCTAAATGAAAGAAGGAAAGGAAGAAGTCAGAACAAGAAGTCACGAAAGATTCACTTAATCCGGCACAAATATCCTCTAAGTGAAGACTATTCGGGACCTAATGCTGGGGAAATTTGTTTAATTTTTAGCATTGGCACTGAGCACTAGTAATGTACCATTCAGCCCAAGGACCAGTATCAGCATGGGACCAAACTTTTAATCCCTTGATTAATATGCCTTGATTAAGAGCTTTAATCTTTTATTGTATTTTTCATTTTTTGCAGTTTTCGTTTTTCTTCTTGTAACTAATGAATAAAAAACACTGTGTGAAAAGGTGTGACTTCCATCTCTAGGAGAGACAAGGCTAGAGTGTATCAGGTACTTGTTCCCCAATAGTCTGATTCCATAGTCTGTGCATGAGGTACATCTGATGTGAAGCCAAGACCCCATTTGTGATGTCTAGTAACCATAGTGAGGTCAAATATTATTTTCTCTGTAATCTTTCCATCTTCCATAATCAAAATCTAAGAAAACAATGACTTATTTACTCTCCATCCTCTAGTATATCTTGAAGAGCCTTTATAACAATGTCACAACAAAAGGCAGCACGATGAAACTAGAGTAATCAGAAAGCATTTTGAGGCACGATTTGAAAATCCTTGCATTTTTCTTCATTAATAAATAATGTGTAGTTTCCTCTCTGGTAAATAAATTCATGAAATAATAATGATCTGTAACCGGTACATTTGGAGAATTATTTTTCCTAAAGAATTTTGGAGTTCAGACAATACTTAACCAGGCATCATTGAGTAATTATAATAATCCACATGAAAAGCATAAGACAGCAAATTGATGCCTCTACAGTTTGTTATACAAGAATAGTTTTCTATAGGACTGCATGGAAAACATAAGACAGCATATTGTTGCCTTTATTAGTTTCTTATTTAAGAATAAATTACTCCAGAAAAACCCTGACACAGACCACTCATGAATAATTTAAAAAAAGAAAGAGAGGGAGAAAAGGCAGGATGAGGTTGTTTTTAATTAAGAACATGACCTGCAACATTATGTTCCTTTAGTTCCTGAACTACTAAAGACTCAATTTCTCACTTAATATATTGGTACTAGACCTGACCCCGGTTACGGTTCCTAAATTGTGGGAACCGGAACTGAACCGTATAGGGCTGGTTATAGTTCTGGTCCTGGTTCTTACAGTTCTGGTTCCAGTTCGAACCATCGATTTTTTATTTTTATTTAAAAATAATTTAAAATAAAAAAATCATTTTTTTAATCAGGAACCAATTCAAATTGGAACCGAAACCACCGGTCAATGTTTCCAAAACATAGGAACCACAATCAAACCGCCTAGGTCTCATTCTGGTTCGGGTTGGAACCGACAAATTTTCGGGCCGATTTGGTTCCAGTTCAGTTCCCTTTCGAACCGAACCGTCATCAAGGCTAATTGTTACAATTATTATCTGTTGCATCTAAATGATTGGAACTCAAGTTAAAAGAAAAGCCCACATCAAAGTGGAAATTGAAATTGAATTGGTAGCTTCTAAAGAGTTGCAACTTAATGATTTTGATTCTAGCATAATCAACGGACTTTTCATACCTGCAGTGAAAATTGCTCGAGGAAAGACATCCAATAGCTTTTCAACTTTATGCACCAGAACTCTTTTCTGTCTAAGCATCCTACGCCGAGTTCTGAGGCAATAAATGCATAAATGACACATCAATAGTTTCTCCAAGCATGTGGAAAAAATTAACATGACTAAGAAAATGGAATTAACATGTAACAAAATTTCTAACATGTGTTCAAATTTCAAAATCTTGACTTCAAGTTTCTCCATCGCATTGAGTAGTTCCATATTATCTTCAGAAACAAGACACTCTATATTTCTTCTCTTAAATTCGGGAATGGCTTCCTGAATATTCGCAACCTGAAAAGTGTTTTAATGTGAATCAAAGTGAGATCATCTGAACTCCAGTCTCAATACTCCAACAATATACCAAAAAAAAAAACATAAGCATAAGACAGTAATTTAGCTATATATTAAAATGATCCAAAAAGTAGTGCTGACATAAATCATACCTCGTAATGAGACAATGACTCAAATGCAACTATCCGTGCTTTTACCCAAAGAAATTCATAGTTAGCAAACCTAGATGTTCCAATTTCCCACAATATCTTGATAATATTTCTGGAAGTTTCAGAATAAACTTCTGCATCCAATGCTCCCCACTTTAATAAGATGCACAAGCTGCAAGACAATATCCACAGAAGAAATCACACTAGTACACTGTAAACTAAAAGAAAATTTGCACAGCAAAGGATGTGAATATTACTAAGCTAAAAAACAAATTGTGGAATAGAGGTTGACAAGTTATATGGCCAATTACAGAAGAAAATCTCTGAGAGAGACAATTATTATCCATTGTACATGTGAAGCAACAATGATATGTCTTGTACATGTAAAGTGACAATAATACTCAGGTTCAAGATCGAAATCGTTGCATTTATGTGCCTACGTCAAAAAGGACTACAAGAATTATCATCAACAACATCAAATAAGCACAGCATGCAACTTCAAAGTGTTGTAGCACTAAGATATTGAATTTATGATCACACGAAATAGAACCTTGAGCAAAATACTAGCACTGTCAATCAAGGTTTGACTTATCGATCCGAGCTGGTGTGTCGGCCAACCGATGACACGGCACGTGCTGCTCCATACAGGTGTACCAACACACGAAATGTCGGAGTGCATACCGAGTTTTCGACAAGGAAGAAAACAATGTTGAAGAGGAAGGTCCGATGGAGGATCAGAGGAGGAAGAAGGAGAAAGGAAGAAGAAGAAGAAAGAATAGGAGAAGTGCAGCGATACATAGGAAGCAACGACAGCATTGAAGGAAAGCAGCAGCACCACAGCGATGAAGAGGCAGTGTCGCTACAGCATCAAACAAAGCGGCAAAGAGGAAGGCGCCAATGCAGCATCACAAAGACGAAGAGGTAGCACTGCTACAGCAGTGAAGAGGTAGCACCACTGCAATGGCGAAGAGGCAGTGCCGCTGCAGCATCGCAGCGGCAAAACGACAAAGAGGTAGCTCCATTGCCTCGGCAAAGAGGTAGCACCATTGTAGCATCGCTATGGCAAAGAGGTAGCGTCGCGGCTACATACGCAAGAAGAGACCTAATCTACTATTTCTTTAACGCTGAAATGGACTGGGGCCCATCACTTTTTGAGTTTTTTATTATTTTAATTCGGACTGCCCAAAACGCAGTGGTTCATGCATCAGTCTATGCCCTGACCAGTACATACTGCCCAAACCATACCATTTTGAGCGATACAGCAATCCCTGCTGACAATCAACACCCACTAATTGGAATACAAGATGCCTCCATGGCTCCATCACCAATTAAAAATTACAAAAGAAACTAATTAACAAGTCAAGCCAATAGGTACATGATACACCAGCATACCAGTATAATATTGGGCCAGCACAATATGGACAGTACCATATCATATTTAAAACCATGAACCTGAGCATGTAAAATCTTACATGTCAATTTCTCGTGTTCCTTTTACAGAGGTATAATATGATTTCAATATAAAAAACTCAGTAACTTTAAAAGCACTAGGTCCCAAAATGTGCCAAGGTCCCAAAACACCCAAGGCACTAGGCGCTCGCCCGAGGGAAGCGAGGTGCTAAAATATAACAAAATATGTAATATAATTAATAAATATGATTATTTAGATAATTTATCCTGAAACACTAACAATAATTTCAAATAAATAAATATTAGTAGTATTAAAATCGAAATAATATATTATTAATATAATAAATAAAAAATATAGTTAATAGTATACTGTTAACTGGTCACTGAATCGATGTGAGAAGAGTAGAGACCAAGGCTGCTGACTAAGAGCAGGAGGCAACTGGCTGAGAGCAACGACAATGGCAATGGAGAGCAACGACAGCGGTAACGGAGAGAGGCAGCGGGAACAACAGCAGCGAGGAAATGTCTGCGGTGGAATCGCAAGTAGGGTTGGGGTGGGGGGAAGTCATGAGGGGAAGACTGATATTGGTGCATCAGTTGGTTCGATCGAACCAACTAACGTAGATGCATTTGAACCAACCTAAAATGTTGGTTTGATCGCCTGCCCTTCTGGCTCGGGCGGGCGTTCAGGCGGTGCCTCTTTGAAGCACGTCACCTGGACATTAAACAAGATGCTCGGTCCTTGCCTCGCCCGAGCACCTAGGCGAGTGCTCGAGCACCTTTTGAAATCACTGAAAGAACCTAATATTTATAACTACAGACCAAAAACAAAAGCAAATGCCCACGATCCACATTATCGTACTTGATGTTTCCGAGATAAGCTTGGCTACAATCACCGGAAATCACTATATAGGAGGCTAATTTGATAATGTGTCCAAAGCTAATCCTGGCACACCAAAGTTTATAGGACGATATATGACAGAAGACCAAAAGAAGTTCAAACCAAGGTTTGCGATTTCGATGTTTACCGCCTGGTACAGGAGGTACATACCGGTCCGCCAGGTTGCCGGTATGCGGACCGCCCGCAACTGGGCGGTTCCACCAAAAATCGACCGTCGGTAGTCGATTTCGACCGTCGGTAGTCGATTTCGGCCATCGGCGGTCGATTGAAGGGAGAAATCGACCGCAAGGGAGAAATCGACCGTCGGTAGTCGATTTCGACCGTCGGTAGTCGATTTCGGCCGTCGGCGGTCGATTAAAGGGAGAAATCGACCGCAAGGGAGAAATCGACCGTCGGCGGTCGATTGAGCGAGAAAAAGGGAGGAAGAAGAAGAAGAAAAAGAAGAAAAAAAAAAGAAAAGAAGAGAAAAAATACCTATCGCCCGTGCGTGGTCCTCGCCCATGCGCCGTCGCCGCCCACAGGTCGCGGGCACTCTTTCTCCCGCATGGGGAGAAAGATCGAGGCGACGTCGCCAAGTATTTTTTTAAATTTTTAATATTTCTAATATAATATTATAAAATATAATATTATAAAATATTATATTTTATTTTAATTTACCGGATGGTACGCACTGTGCGTACCGCCCGATACCAGTACCGTACCAATACCGAGATGAACTCGGTACACCGGTATGGACCGGTAAGTCAAACCTTGGTTCAAACCAAGGTTTGCAATGCGGTCGAGTACAGCTCAGTATGGGTGGTATTTACATATCCGATATCCTACTAGCACCATAAGCCATGCGAATTTGGATGGTTTTACCCTAGTATTAAGTATAAACTATAAAGCATATAGCCCGGTATGGCTGTGTACCACCTAATACGTCCAAGCAGTAACTTTTTTTTATTTTTACCCTTTTTTCGAGGTGTTCTCCTAAACTCAGTATGTATCAGCGTACCAATACACAGTACACCGGTATTGTCTAGTACCCGAAATTACAATCCTTGGTTTAAATATAAAGAATACTTGAGTAGATATTGATATTCTTACCCATGAGCAACAATAGGGTCATTGAAATAATCGAGCATATGATCTGAGATAACATCCCAAGCTGTGTAAAAGTCTGAAAGGAAGATAAATTTTGTGAAAAAGACCTAATAGAAGCAGAAGATAACCTCCAACAAAAATAAAAAGTAGATTTAAGAATCAGGTATAGCAATAAAGTTTCAGATCAAAAAACATTCTAGAACAGGAAAATGAACTAAAAATCAAGCCGCATCATTAGCAACATATCATGCATTACATGATAAACAATCAACCGGACAGCCCATTGATGGATTAACCTTCCCCAAAAAGATGAAAGCAAAAATAATCTTTAATCATAGAGCTAACAGAACAACCTTCTATTCTTCTTCAATGCTTTTATATCAACAACAAGACCTTAGCTAAGGGAAGGAAAGAAGCATTAAGACTTATGAGAGCATTAAATTGCAATATTTTAGATGAAACTAAGCAGCAGCTAAACATTTACCAATTATGTTTCCCCAGCAAAATAAAGGAGGGTTGCATTAGGCAATTGAAAACTAGTACAAACCTTGTCAAATCTCATGAGCATGCAACAGAATAATTTGACTAACAAAGCAAAGATTATAAACATGAATATATGATCACATATTTAGAGTGTATCAGATTGCATGTAACAATTAAGGTTATGAAGTATGTTATGTAGGGAAAAGCTGATTCAACAGTCCAGCATGCAAAATTACCAGTGTTTAGCGATAGGTAATCAGCCAAAACAGGCAACTTTAGAATATCAACTCTACTTCTCTGATATTGTTGTATAAGATAACTAGAAGTGGATGTTTGTTAACAGTATGGTTCATAATATAAATTATTTGTCTATTTTATGAGCAAACAATTATTTAGCAATCACATGATAAAATCGATGAACTAAAATTTATATAATGAATCACAGAGTCCACTCAACAAAACTCTCATATCAGCATGATGCAAATTATATGTAAGAACTTAAAATGTTAAACTTTTGGTGTTCCAAACTAGAAAACATCAAGTTTACTAGATGAGAATGATGTGATAGATACATGATCTTACTAGAAAAGATTAAGAAAATTTTCCACCTGCAGAAGTGTTTGACTTTCATAGAAGATAAATAATGAAAAGATTAAGAAAATATAGCTCCAAAGAAAAGATCAATAGTGTGAATGATTCAGGTATTTGAACCCAAAAATTGAGATATTATTGTGTTGTTATTGCAGTAATGATTTGATTTTCTTTTATTGTCAAGTTGTATCTATATATCATTTGTGTCAATAAAATAATCTTCATTTCTTATATATCAAGGTTCCCAAAATTAAAGACTTACTATATCCATTTGTCAACCTCTACTAGAGCCACATTATTAAGAAGTAAGAACCAAAATATGTAAAACATCAAATAATGTGAAATTTTCATGGAAGAAACAAGTATAAGTTGATACCTTACCCCAAAAACTATCAACAAAAAAAATCCATTTTGCTTTTCCTTTTCCAACAAATTAAAAAGTAAGCAGCAAAAGTCTTCATTTTCTGATGAACCAAACACCAAAGATTTATTTTTTCCTTAAAAATTGTTTTCTAGATTTAGATGGCAATGAATTAGCAATAGTATTTTTTTATTTCTGAAAAAAATCTAACACTATAAAAATTACTTTTTTTCTAAAAATATTGTTTTCCCTTGATTCCAATTAAAGTTAGATGGCAGTAATTTAATCCTAAATCATGATATTTCTAGAAAGTATGTCATCACTGCACTAAAGACTAGTCTCCCCGAAATTCCTATAGCTTTGACATTTAGTTGTTCATCTTTCATTGATGACAAATTTACCAAAAATCAGACAAGCGTGGCAAACCAACAAGGGCAACTTAACTATATAAAATGATGACCAAAGCTGAAATGATCTAAAATAACTTTCATTATATTAATTGAATAGATATTTCAGATAAAAAGGAATTCCCCAGGCCCTCAAAATCCCAAATTTTGACCAACAATAATGAAACAAATCCAGAAATAACAAAACAAGCATCTTACAAAGTGGCATGTTAAAAATTCAAAGCTTATGTAACTTTTAACTTCCTAAAAGACTAAAACCCTTCAACATAAAAGATTCAGTAAGAACTGGAAAAGCAAACAACATACCAACAGCAATGTAAAGAGTTAACAGTACACTACCCTTTGACATCCCATGTTATGGCAACTAATCACAACTATTAGCGGAATAAAACAAAGCTCTTCCAAAACATGTCACACACAAATTCAAGGCTCATATAAACTCAAATTACAACAATAGCATAGCCCTTCATCATAAAAAGAAATTTAAAAATAAATTATAAAATTCAAGAATATTACCAATTACATCGGCTTCACAAAGATGAGCAAGGCTTTCCAATCCAAGAGCATGCACAATAGGATCACGACTCTCAATAGATGACTGTTAACAAAAATAAAGAGAACTCTATTAACCATTCGGTCTAGCCAACCAACAAATTGAGAAAGAGCTTCTTTAAATTTACCGAGATAGACAATATGAGATCAACACCCCTGTCAGGATTATGGCTGCAGATATCACGCAGTGAAGCAGCAAGACTAATACAAATTTCTCTCTGAGACATGAAATGAGAAAAGGCTTGGCGATCCAGAAGTCCCTAAATCAAGCAGAAGAAGATATTCAGTGTGAAGTTTGAAATGGTGAGGTACTACGTTGCTACAAGCCTACAACAACATAACATCCCAACTAATTGGATTGACTACATGATTCATTTTCTGTCTTTGAGCTCTAAATAAAATAGTATCTTTAATCTAATTAAAAAAATTAAAATTTTTACTCAGTTCTAGGAATATCTTCATAACTCTTCCACTACCTTTCCATGGACCACTAATAATAATTGTCCCATCTCGTCTAACTATAATATCTATAAGTCTCATTGGAGAATGTCCATGCCATTCTTATTGTTTCTACCTCATTTTATCATCAATTGGAATTCCACCTAATCATTAAAAAAAATAAGCTTTCCTAATTCCCTGTAACTCCACATATCCACCTCAGTATTCTCATCTTAATGATCCAACACTCATATCCATAAAGCATAGTTGATTTAATAACTACAATATAAAACTCATGATCATATAAAGCTCCTCCAAAGTACATACTTAGTTCTTCTCTTTATATTGCTAAAAATTTACTTTTCAAGATTTGCCTCCATAATTCAATATTAGGATTAATTTCCTTTAAACTCTCATCAATTAGAACAACATCATCAGCAAATGATCACAGAGATTTCGTTTTGTTTTAGCAATTCAAAATTATCCTTTTCCCATCCCTAGTACCTAGCTTATTGTGAAACTTATCATAACCCTTTTATTTTGTCATACTTACAGCTTATTTGCTTCTTTTTTTAGTTACTATATATTTAAAGTTCTCATTTTTACAATTTTGCCGACCCATAAAGCATGAATTTTTTTAAAGTAATTGCTTTTTGATCCTCCTCACATTACACCTAAATCTTCTCTTAACACCACACGTCTACCATTAGATTCTCAATCCCTTTGTCACAATCAAGGTTTGCAATATCGTATCGTACCGCTCAGTACGCTCGGTACAGCTCGATACCTTAGTATACTATGTGTTGGTACGTTCGATATAGCCCGGTACGTATCAAACCGACAGTTGATGAATACGTCAGTATGGTACGATAGTTCAAACCTTGGCCACAATTCTAACCAAGGTTCGTAATTTCGATCCGTACTGGCATACTGAGCCTTGCTCGATACAGTACGTACTGAGGCATATCGATAGTATGCCAGGGCGTACCAGGCAATACACCTAAAATAGCTGAAAACCCTCCAAAAATACCTGAAAAATAAACAATAGTTAGGATAGGGTTTTTTAAGTTAGAAATAAATATACATTTAGTATAGTTTTAGCAAAAATAATGTAAATTAAGAAAGAATAGTGCCACATATCCTTTTCGGGCTTTTAGGAGTAGCCTTGTGCAAAGTTCACAATTTTGGTCTGTTCCGGATCGTCCTTCCGTTAATATTGAATTATCGTTCTTCCTTTTAACCCTCCCAAATTAGCCTCCTAAATTTGATCCAGTCCACAAATTGTTGCTTGGTTGAGTCTAGGAGAGTGAAAATGTGAGAATAAGAGAGAGATTGTGAGTGAAAAAGAGTTTGAGAGAGATTAAGAGATTGTGAGAGTGAATGAATTGAAACAGGAACGAAAGGGTATAACAATCCTTTAGGTTGCCTCCAACAGTCAAATTGATCGTTTGAAACCCAATACAGGTCAGTTTCGACGTTACCGCCCGATACAACCACGTATCACCCAATATGAAGTCAAAACTTTAATACCGCCCGGTAACGAGCTATCCGAGTACCGAGAAGGTCTCGGACATATACGTACCGCCCATACCAAGAAGTACACAACAAAATTAAAAAACTTGATCCTAACCTTGGTGACCATCAATGTCCATACGATATTACTTTTGTGCCCAGCCAAATTCCAAGTCTCATGCTTCTCCATTCTATTGTTAAAAAAATCTTACATAGTTGTCTTTAGGTGTTAGTTGGGTATCAGGTAGAAATTCAATACTCCTATATCTTACTTCTTAAATTATACTCCTATATCTTACTTCTTAAATTAAAGATGTTTTAACCCAAAAAAAATACATTTGTCTGCTTCATGACCAATATTAGGAGATCAGACATGGTGAGAAACAAGAGAAAATATAGCAACCATATTTACATGCAACAAGAAAAGGAATACATAATCAATAAGCAAACGATATGTTCCTAATGAAACAAGAAAAAGTTTACATGCTCAATAACCAACATTCTGTAGACAAAAGTAACATGCCACTTCCCAAAAACCAAAATGTTGCAAAATGTTGTCCAAGACAATGTATTGTCTTTTGTGCACAAATATGGCTTTTAGCTGCATATGAATTCTGCTTGGTTTCTTGCTGCTGTATTGCAATGTACGTTCATGAATAACCGACAACGAGGGTAAAAATAACTCCAATATTAACAGTATAGTAATTTACTTATCTTTATTACAAAATACAATGTTAATCGATTAAATGGAGCATCACATGCTTGTCTACTGATATTCTGCAATTTTGAAATTTTCCTTCCATACTTTTTCACTGTAAGATTCAATGGTCAAGCTTATTTGCAATTGCAAGTAATCCACAAAAATCAAACTACATTAAGGATTGTCATCGTGATATCTGAGTTCCTGAATTTTCGTAACACTATTGCTTAATTCTACTCGAAAGTTAGTTATCCTTAATGCCTCATCTTCCAGCAACTAAAGGTAATTCCTTGAATTTGCTATAGCTAAATATATATATGTTGACAGAAGAAGTTACATTCAGACAGAAATAAGTTTACTACAAGTGACAAAAGGAGATCAATAACATCCAGAAGGAATCAATGTAGGAAAAGTAAATAATTCAACTTACTTGCAAAGTTCCAAAAGCCATATCATTGATGACCCATGTCTTACATAGTAGCCGAACGGCTGTGCCATATAACACACTGGAAAATGAAAAACAGCAGAATGCTATATAAGCAACTCATTCTCCCATGAGGATAGCAATAGGATTAAAATTGTCACTCTACTATTATCATCACCTTACAAAGCACGATCAACAGAGGATATGATGTGGTACAACCCAACTAAATGGTCCTACAATCTCAATATGTTGATCTAATTCAGAATTTTGATGTTTATAAGTACAATCCTAACTCTTAAGCATGCAGTGGATGCAATATATACCATGGAATAGAACATGGCATGTACCATATCAGCAGGTCATGAGCGTGTGAGGCAGGAGAAACCTGAACACCAAGCATATATTTATGCCTAGAGCTGAGTCAAATGAGGTAAAGGTTTAAATCATAGTATTTTTATTCTAGTTTACTTAGTGTTTTCATGATTCAATTGAATCTATATTACCATCACTTTACTAATTGAGAGACCATGGAGACTTCTTAAAGAGCTTGGTGAGTACTATCTATCTTACAAAATCCTAAAAGGAGACATTTTCCCCTAGAAAATACAGGCCAGGTTGGTTAAGATCATAATGGAGGAGTCTTAGCCTTTCAAATAATCAACAACTTCCTCCTTCAGTTTGCCGATAAAATCCTAGTATTGAGATACTTTACTTGGAAAATGGTATACTATTAGATGTGATGAGGTTTCATGCCAGCTCCAAACAAACAAGAACAAGGCCTTGCATGGCAAGTAAATATTCAAAGGTTACTTTAGTAGTTTGATACCAGAGCAAAAGCAAAGCAAAAATCCTTTATCAATCATATTGATGAAGAAAGTTTGAGACACAATACATCTATCCGAAGTACAAGTGTAGAACCTTGACAAATTATCTGCTTCAAAGGGAAGGTACTTCAATATAGAAAGTGAGTTTGAGACAGTATATTCGCTTTGAAGTAAAGCAGAAAAAAAAGGATTAGAAAACAACTTAAAAACGGAAGAAACAATTAGTAGCTCCTATACAAAGAAGCTGTCAGATCTTGCAGAAAAGAGTTGTACCAAATTCATAATTGATGATTCTCAAAGTATAAAACATGTACCAATCAAAGAGTAAATTGATATGCACTGATGTTATTCATAACTTGGAGAGTATCATTGATTTAATCATAAACATGAAAATAATTAGCTGGAGTATTTCTTCATTTTTTTAATTTGCCAAAAATTTGATTTGGCTTCAACTGGAAGAACATTTGCGACCATTAAATGCAGGGGAAGAGAGTACAGCAATCAATGTCAAAAGCTGATACTGATAACTTTGGATTAGTCATTTTAGATACAGGCTTGCATATATTCTAAGTATCTTTGCTTGTAATATTGTTTCTTTTGGATATTATTTTCAAGTTCCAAAAAGAGCTGTAACTAACCAACTAGTCTTTTTACAATGTCTGTTCAGTTGGCTTTATCCTTCTATATGATGGAAGTACTACTGCTACAAAGATTTGAAGTTCTTAAAAAGTTAATTGTTGACAGGCTGTCAATCAAGAAGAGTTTTGGTTGGTTAACAGTTTTGCATTTACCCGTAGAGTCCTCATAGAGAGATCTATGAGAGTCTAATCTATTCTGAACAGGAAAAAACAGAAACCTCCCTAAATGAATATTTGATATGTAATAAATTGCCAGCCACAATCTCCTATCTTCTCCTTTCTTTATTCTGTTTTTTTCCCTCCCATTTCCCCCTTGTCTAAACCATTAGGATCTGATTTTCTTCTGGAAGTCGCTTCATAGTTCAAATAGAACGTTACACATTTAATTCAATCTAAACAAACTTATTAATTGTAACTGGGCCCAATCTAGTAGGTGTGACCTTCAGTGGTTCCCCCATTATTACCTTACCTTTCTTGCCCACTTGAGACATAACGAGCCCATCCTAAGGTCACCATTAGACATGGGCATATTTTCTTCAATCTACATCATTTAGTTCCCAATTGATACAGTTATTAGGGCTCCTTAGGCTTGCAAGCTCCCAGCATCGTGATTTTTTAATTGTTATCGCTTCCATCTAAATTCAAATTGATCAGTGTAATAAGTTACATAACAGTGTAGGCTTTAGACTGGTCATATAAGCTAAAAGGAAGTCAACTGTCTCAGCATACACCAAAATGTGATTATCCCCATACCATCATAAATTATGGCTTTCTTAGAAACAAAATCTTACAAAAAGAACAAGAACATTGAACAAGGCAAAGTACAAGCTATGTAGGCTTGCTAGTTTCCAAAATTACCTTTTGTGTGCCGCATCATAAATCACAATAACCTTTTCAATTGTTTGTCACTTCCATCAAAATTCAAATTAATCAGTTACAATTAACACTGGAGACTTTACACTGGTCATATAATCTAGAAGGTAGCAGGGTTTGCCGTGCCACAGTACACAGCCTAGGATGGGTGGTACATACCAGTCCAATAGGAGACAAGTACATGGTCCACCCTGTACGAGATGGTATATACTAAAAGACTTTAGATCGCTTGATACGGGCCTATACCACTCGATAACAATCGAAATCCATCTGTTACAAACCTGTACCGATTGATAACGATCAAATTTTGATCATTACTGACGAATGGCTCAGATCTAATCATTTCCAATGTTCATATCCATTTGAAAGGGTTTTAAAACCCTTTCCTCCCCATCTTTCACCCCCTTTCACTCTCTCAATCTCTTTCTCACTCACTTATTTTTCAAATTCTCACATTTGCACTCTTTTAAAACTTCACAAAGCTACAATTTATGGATTGGATCAAGCTTGGGAGGCTAATTAGGGAGGATTAACACTCAAATTAGTGGGAGAACTCTCTAATCGAAGTTATATAGACCAAGGATTGACTTACCGGTCCGTACCGGTGTGCCGACATTTTGTCGGTACCGGTACGATACCAGTATCGGGCGGTACACACAGTGCATACCGCTCGGTATATTAAAAAATAATATAAATATTATATAATATAATATTATATTATATTAAAAATATTAAATATCTTTAAAAAATCAGGAAAAGGGGCGACGTCGCCTTGATCTTTCTCCTCGCGCGGGAGAAAAATCGCCCGCGGGTGAGGGCGGTGACAACACGCGGGCGACAACGCACGGGCAACCTGCGGGCAGCGACGGTAGAGGTTCTGTTTCTTCTCTTCTTCTTCTTCTTCTTCTTCTTCCCTTTTTCTCCGATCTCCGATCTCCCTCAATCGACCGCCGACAATCGATTCTCCCTCAATCGGCCGCCGACGGCTAAAATCGACCATCGACGATCGATTTTTGGCAGTACCATCCGATAGTAGGCGGTCCGCGTACCAGTAAACTGACGAACGGGTATGTACCGCCCGTACCGGGCGATACAGCTCGAAATTTCAAACCTTGATATAGACAACTTCTCAATCGCATTCAACCAAGGTTTTCCATACCGATCTGTACCGCCCATATCGGGCGGTACATATCGATCCGCCAGGTTACCGGTACGCGGACCGCCCGCTACCAGGCGGTACCGCCAAAATCAACCGTCGACAGTCGAATGAGGGAGAAACCGACCGTCAACAGTCGATTGAGGAAGAAAAAGGGAAGAAGAAGAAGAAGAAGAAGAAGAAGAAAAGAAAGAAGAAAGAAGAGGAGAAGAAGAAAGAATACCTCGCGCCGTCCAAGCCCGTGTGTCGTCGCTGCCCGCGAGCCGTCGCCGCCCCTTTTTTTATTTTTTAATATATTTTAATATTTAATATTATATTATATTATATTTTAATATATTTTAATATATCGGGCAGTATGCACTGTGCATACCGCCTGGTACCAGTACCGACAATATGTCGGTACACTGGTATAGACCGATAAGTAAAACCTTGCATTCAACAACCCGTCCGATCTAGAGATATGGTAACGACATGGACAGCAATGCCTCAGCTGACAATGACAACGATGCTCGAGAGTCTATGGTCCCGCCTACACACTTTGAGACTGATGCATTGAGAAGTAGTATTTTACGCATGTCACTCAAGATTCGGATCACAAAGCTCGATGTGATAATTGGTTATTCTTCTCCGAGTAGTAGTACGATGATCGATCTTATGATACAGAGTAATAGATCAGTGGCGAAAGTAGAAGTTTCGACGTTCTCCATGCTTCGCACCAATACATGACACAATCGTACTTGTCTTAAGAGCCGCCACGGACACATGGTTCACGATAATCAAACTACAACTATCATCATATTGACGCACCAATGACATACAATGTATCAGTATACTATATCGTGGGATCAATTTCAGGATTAGATCCAACAAACACATCAAATCAATATACGAATATATAGGATCGAGGACCTCGATCCACCGCCTGTGGAGTCCCATCGTTCATTTTGGTGGCAAAACCAAGTATATCCATCAATCAATTACTTAATCCATTTGAATATTAAGGTTTAAGTTATTTAACAAATAGTCTAACAATTCAAATCATTTTTTTATAGATAATTCAACATCAATAGAAGGATAATCTGAAACGTACCACAAAGCTACTCCTCAAAACTCGAAAAAGATGTATGTCACTATTTTTTCCTAATTTAGAATATTTTTGCTATAATTATACTAAATTTATATTTATTTCCACCTTAAAACCTTAATCTAATTTTTTCTATTTTTAAAAAATTTTGGAGCTATTTTTTATCATCTTTTTGTGTCATTAGTACACCCCTTGTACCAACATATGGTACGTCGATACAAAGCAATATGTACCGTATTGGTAAGGCAAATATTGGAAGATAGTAAACTATCTCAAAACTATAGCATCTTAAAAGCAAAATTTTACAAAGAATAAGAATTAACTAAGAAGGTAAAGGACAATCTAGGCAGGCTTGCTAGTTTCCAATGTTACCTTTGGGCCAAGCATCATAAATCACAATAACCTTTTGATTGTTTGCCACTTCCATCTAAATTCAAATTAATCAATTACAAGTTACACAAAAACACACTGGTCATATAACCTAAGGGGAAGTCAACTATCTTAAAATATACCAAAAAAGGATTATCCCCGTACCATCTCAAACTCTATAGCATCTTATACGTAACGTAAAAAAAAACTAGGAAGGTAAGGGACAAGCTAGGCAATGATAGTAGACAACTCTGAAAAATACTGCAGCATACAAACCAGCAGCAAGAACAATCAAAAGATCTTTTTAAGATACTAATAATTTAGATAAAAACATCACAAAATAATTAACTATAAAGAATCATGAAGAGCAATCATGTAAGAACCATTTGTATATGGTAAATGAACATAATCATAAGATAAACTGATAGATACATACGGATTTGCATTCTTCTGGAGCATTGGCAACACTGTTTGTAATATTAACGGAACCATAACAGAATGTGTAGCGAGCGATGGAAGCATTTCCAGAAGTCTGGGCTGCAATAGATAAATAAAGGTTCTAAGAAACATCAATCATTGAGTTAATATAATCTAAAGAACTATTCAATGTGCCATGATGGTAGGTGCAGTGTCCGTAAAATTATTGCAAAAAGGTGGCAATACTTTTATAGGTCCCACTATGATGTAGCCATAACAGCAGTGGTTGTGATCCACAGCATGGCACGTAAATGTCATCAAGTTCAAGCAAAACTGATAGCTGATAGCTGCTACTTTCACTACTATCAGTAACAGCTGATTTCACGTTGAATATACAGCAAAAAACAACTATAGTCTTCTAGGAAACCATGGAACAAAGATGAGTGGTGATAAATATACTGTATCTTCAATTTGACAACTTGAACAGCACCCAAAATAATCATGTTGGTTTCTGACAAAAGTACTGATGATAAATGTAGTGGCGGTTTGGAATTGGTGATATATGGTCATATCAGAAAGACTGATAATAAGTAACATGGAGATAGCACATCAGTGGCAACAATGGCAAGAATAATGATAGCAGTAATGGTATACAGAAGTAGATTTCAACTTTTCTACCATCAATGTTTTCATGTAATGTTCAATCCATGAAGAAAAGTTTAACTGATTTTTCACACCAATTTTTAAATCAGTGTTTTGTTAGTAGCTTCTTCCTCCATTATTTTTACACTTGTTTCAGTTTTGTGAAGATAAATAAACATGGTTACTGACTTACCAACATTTTAAGGGAGTCACACTTGTCTCTGCATAGCATCTTAATGTGGAAGAGAACTGTTAGCAGCAGTGGCATACCCAGTTTATAATCCACTCCACCAATTGCAGCCAAAGAATCAACAGCAGACGTGCTAAGTTTAGGATGTACAAGCAAAATGGAAGCCACAGAGCTAAATAATGAAGTTAATCCTATAAAACAGTATAAACTGTCATCACGCACTGGAAGCACAAAGCGTAACAAGTTATATCAATCCAATACACTTAATAAACAAACCACACTTGAGAAGGAAAAACAGGTGACCAAGCTTGAAGTATGTTGAAATTACTAAAATGAACAATAACCTCCAAGGTGAAACTTGAAGTATGTTGAAATTACTAAAATGGACAATAACCTCCTGAAGAACTCTCTGGTGATTGAATAATTGAATTATATTTTTGCCTTGTAACGGTTGACAGGTACTCTTTCAGTTGAGACGTCCAACTTGTCATCACATCACATTGTGGCCCAATAAATCCTCTTTTTTTTTCATGATTCTGCATCAATAAATTAACTGAATCTAAGGCATCTATTCAAGAAAAGACATATATGTTAAAATAAGATTTGGTATCAGATAACCTGGAACCAAAGATGATGCAGAAGCCTTAGAAGAATAAATCCAAGCCTCAAAGTAGACGTTCCAGACGTAGGTATCTGCACTTTTCTCGGATCATCTGACAACTCTAAAACTTGCCTAGTTGCTCTTGAAAGTAAGTGAGATGCTGAAGCTTTGACAGATTGAGAAGGAGAGGACAATAGGTTGATGAGAGGAAAGATACACAAAAGATCTTCACCATGGTAACAAGCAATTCCTTTGCTATTGTCTTCTGCAATAAGAGCAATATATAAGGCATTTCTACAGGAAATCTCAAACAGATGGAAACAACTGAAGTTATTCATTTGCAAGAAATCTTATTCAATAACAAAATAAAGCAGCCGATTGTCCACAAAGAGAACATAATTATCAGTGCCTCACTACAAAATTCCCGTTCTTAAGATATTCCTCCAAATTTCTCAACACGGAAGAAGTTCAAGTTCAAAAAACAAAGAAGTTTCTGGGTGATCTCGCATGACATTAGCCATTACCAGCCCTATGTGTTTCTTATTCAACTGTCAGGACAATGGTTCATCCGAGATACTTCGAGTTGCAAACCGGGGCCTCCAAAAAGAAATGAGAGAAATATTCCAAGTCAGTTACTTGCCTATGCATATTTTGCTGTGTGGTGCAATAAAAAGGCAATTTTACGATTTGCATAATCTTTCCAAGAAAGAAGCGCAAAATGACTATTCAAAATTCCCAAGGAAGATACCAGGCTTTGATAAACTATTATGAATATAAGAATTTGTTTCAAGAAAATGTGAGGAAAAAAATGCACCATGTTCTTTCTTCCACTCATTTAAGAAAATTAAAAGCTTCAAAGCAGACAAGTGCTCATGTTCAAACTCCGCCTGGGTGAGAATGATGGAGACAGACACAATAACTGTAACAAGCTCAGCTGAATATGGCAAGCCACATTCTCTCTGGGCCACCAATAGACGCTTTGCCAATTCAAGAAGAATTTCAACTCCACCCCAAGGCTTAGTACGGCCAATAGCCACTGACAACAGATTCTCTAGTAGCTCAATACCACATGCTTTGGCATCAACACTAACCTGCTTTGATGTTTAAGGTTAAATTAGCATGATAAATTTGCAGATAAAAGTAGCATTCTGAAAAGAACAAATAAACATCCCAATGGCACAAGTAAATTATAGCCAATAGATATACAACCATGTCATGTCACAAATACTCAGATATCGAATATAAACATGCTCATAAGCTTCCTGTAGATGTCACTATGCCTATAATGCACTCCAGAACAGAATAAACAAACAAATATAAAATGTCAGAACTAACAACATTCTTCAAAATGTCATATACAAGTATGGCTCATCTTGTTTTTGTCCTGGTATTGGTCCTTAGTGTCGCTCACTCTTTGACAAGCACACCAAAATCAAATGTAATCCAGAACAACAAAAACCAAATCCCCAATGCAGCACCCAAAATCAAACTACACGACCTCATGATTCCAGAATCCTACATTTTCCGTACAGCACAATCAAATCAATGTCTCTAATCACATGTTGATGTCATCTCTTGTTTCTCCCTATTTTAAAAAAAATGATCAAATAAATGAAGCATGTTGATACTCTATTTCCACTCAGTCTCCTCTGATTTTCTATGATAATTAAAGCTTTCGTAGAGGAACCAAAGTTAAACCCATTTGATTCCCTTGTTTTTAGAGATTTTTAGAACTTACATTTAGTTACCTGAAACAGATCACAGAGACACAGACACTTTAAAAGGACAAAATAGATAATCAAATTGCATTTCACCTGAATTGTCCACATTAAGGGTGGGGAGGGGGTTATGATGATATATATGTTAGATGGGCACACTACTAGTAACAAGGACTATAGCATTTTAGGCCATGTGGACAAAGACCTGTTATACCAAACATTCTGGGCCAGTGGGCCTATTGGGTCAGGCACAAGTCTAAACAGAAAAAATTATTTCCTTAATAGAGAACCCCATCAGCTTGTGGCTAAGACCACAAATCTTAGAGGTTATCTTAATTACAGAAACTCTTTATTTTTCCACCTCTTTCTTTGTCCGGTGCCCCCCAGCCCAACCCCTCCTTCTCCTCTTGCTTAGACATATAATAGGCTCAATGTTCCTCTTCTCTTCACTCCCTTGCCTCTTTCCCACCCTCTTCACTCTTTCCCCACTACTGCCACCAATGTTCTGCTGCTTATTAACATCTACGATTTTCTCATCAAGTGCTCAACGTGGAGAATGCTACAGGAAATCAATGAAACCTCATTCAATGGTACTGAATGCCACAGATGATTTTATAAGTCTCTATCATCAAGAACAAACCCACTAATTAATAACTCAAAGTGAAAACAGGACTGGATTTAAAGTTGGAGACCGGAAACCAACCTAGTCTAGTAAACCAGTCAAGATGGAGATCAGCCAGCCACAGATGATTTTATAAGTCTCTATCATCTAGAACAAACCCACTAATTAATAACTCAAAGTGGAAACAGGACTGGATTTAAAGTTGGAGACTGGAAACCAACCTAGTCTAATAAACCACTCAAGATGGAGATCAGCCAGGACCAAGTCTAATTAATTAGGCCCATAGACTTATTGGCTTAGCCTATGCACCATAAGGGCCTATTTGACTACATCAAATTTCAAAGACCTTAATTATAAATTTATGAATTTAGTGGAATTATAATTTCTTTACATCTGCCTATAAATTTGGGAAGTTAGTGTCATTAGACTCCATATTCCTGTAATTTACCCCACCAATTCATTTTCTTATACTGTCAGATTAACAAAGTAAATTTCAAATTCATGGTTGTTTCATCGAGCATGTTTTTGTACATGGATTGGTTAATGTAATGTATATTGATCAGGATTTTTATGCCAAATAGCAACAACATGTTGAATAACCAAGAAATCAACTTTGATTGATGATGTATGAGATCATAATATTGATGCATATGATGGGTGATTCAATCTAATCCTTCTATCTGCATTTTGGTCATTTTATCTTGAACAGCTATCAACCTTTACACTGTTTCACGAGGCAAAGAGGAATATATAAGTAACAATCTACCAGTAGTTAAAACTTAAAAGTATTAGATGAAGTGTCTTCCCACACTAGTAAAAATACACTTCCTGAAATTTGACTTTCCTTCAGTGTCATGTTTTTCTTCCAAGCCATACACAAGAATGGCTTCAAGAAAATTTGGATCCATGAGCAGTATCAGTTACATTTATCAACTGTCCAATGCATGCAGACTGTTGCACAGGATACATGAATTTCTCGCAGATCCGGTTTGCATATCCTGATTCAGAATAATTTAATATCATAGAGTGCTGTATTGACCAATCTGGATTATCTAAACTATGATTCAATCTGAACAATATTATTAAGTTTTAAAAAATCAACTTGCATAAATAAAATATTAAAAATATATTTTATAATCTCTTCAAGAAAGTTCAGAAACAACAAAAGTATGAGATCATTTTGATGAAAAATTTTAAGACGTTCAAAGCTTTGTAGTCTTCTAAGTTCCAAGAAAATTTACCTTGACATTAGATGCAGCAGTATGTATCCCAAACCAAAATAAAGAACTACCGAAATGTACCTCCATCCATGTACCATGACTCATGCTATGTGGCGCACTCATACACACCAACAACAACAGCAAGCAATAATATGCCAACCACGGATATTTGCCATCCTTGAGCTCTGCATCATGCCCACATTCACAGCCCAACACAAACAATGTTCGAAGCAACTATCTTTCATAGCGAAAAGCATCACCAGCTTACGCTCTGATCCAAGTAGCATAGGGCATGAGGATTCCCATGTGAACCAACAAGGACTCCCTTGCAAGGCTAAATACTCCAGGGTCACTGATAGCAAACTAGTACCATGAGGGAAAGGTGAAAAGAACCCCCATCGAGGAGTGAAATAGAACATGAAACTGTGAGTTCCCACGCAATGGGAGGAGAATGTGATTTCTGACCATGTGTCTGTTGAAGAATGAGTAGACAACTCATAGGCAGTGGCTGGCTTGGTTAAGGTAACCAACCGGAGCCATAGCAAAAGCAAGTCTTCATAGGACGATGTCACTACTTAGGAACCCAAACCTAGGTGAACTATCCATGACCAACATGGAGCTTGGGTGAAACTAAGCGAAGGTCCAAACTGACTGATGTTGAAGAATCAACGAATGAGTTTTGATTAGGGGTCAAATGCCTCTCAAAAACAGAGCTAGCTGGTTCTCCCCAAAATGCGTTGAGGCACAACAGTTGACTGGACATCAAGGGGTAAAGCAATAATGTTATTATGAAAATTTTCTCTTATGTTATTATGGAATTTGATGTTGGATTAACCCATGGAAACCCCCATCTATGGGTGCACAATGAAATCCCCGTCTTGAGGTAAGCTATATAATGAACAGAAACTCATATGTTGGCCGCTGTATTTGTAAGTTGTAACAATCCAAGTGCAACTTATTTGTGTAAAGTGAAGCTTGCTAACATGAGCCAAGCGTATACCTCAAGTAATAAACAATTTGCAAAGAAATCTCTCCTTTCTTTCCCATTAGATGCTCATAATAACAAGTAAATGTGATTCTACCTATAATTTATTCTATAGGACCATTGCCTATTTATACTTCATTAAAATGGCTCAATTACATTGTTTTATTGAAATCCTACTTTATCTTAATACATGGTGCTACCACAACGACAATGACACGTCACAATGCCCCAACTATTTGGAGTGAGCTACATAGATCTTTTCCCTCATTGAGCACTTTGTAAGGTGATATTTCTAAGAAAATCAAATAGCATTCAAATCTATTTTTATTGTTCTAGTGATATCTTCTTATGTATCCCTCTAACTCTCATTGTACCATTAATTGTAATAAACTCAGCCATGACATTTGTAAGTCTTCTCTGAACATGAACATATAATCTTGAATAATTCTCCCCCATCCCGACCTCTGGCAAGCTTCACATAGTTATTCATAGATGAAAAAAACTTTTTTTTTCATATTTCTGGTAACTCCACACATCCATTTCAAACTTGTGTCCGAGCTACACTAACTCTTTTAGGGTCTTCCATTTGAAAAGCTCAATACCAAAAGATGCAGAGCTAAA
Source organism: Ensete ventricosum (assembly GCA_029747655.1). NCBI lineage: Eukaryota > Viridiplantae > Streptophyta > Magnoliopsida > Zingiberales > Musaceae > Ensete > Ensete ventricosum. The sequence goes on along the minus strand of JAQQAF010000006.1, from coordinate 4,576,843 downwards.
ATAAGGATAAATGCTCAACACTAGAAAGAAAGTGTAATCTAGCTAACGTTTTCTTTTTCTATTCTCCTAAAATAACACAGTATAGCTCCCTTGTAGACATGTTTCTAATGGTCACACATCGCTAGAACAAATTTCTTCTATCTACCTATTTCCAGATTTGATGCATTCAGATGTTGCCAAAGATGGTAAACATTTGGTCAACAAAGGTTACCATCTTTATTAGATACAGGATCATAATTTTATACACTTCCAAAATGAGAAGGATTCCAGATTACCATCTATATATCCTTAGAAACAACAATTTCCCTCTAAACTATTCATTACCATTCATCAGGAGACTAACACGTGAAAAAGAAAATAGCAAACAATTACAAAAAACCTACGAAAAATGACCAACCATGTAAATGACAACAGTAAGGAAGCAAGGATCTCATGGAGCTTATAAAGTATACCTGACTAAATAAAGTAAAAACTTATAAGAAACAGTTTCCAAGCATATGAAGACATTACGGATTGGAATAAGGTTTCGCCACGAGTCAGTTGCTTCAAGACCACGACAAATGCATCAACCAAATACTCTGAAGAAACCAACAGGCACTTGAAATCCTGATAAGTGGATAGAGTTGTGAGGTACTATAATGGAAATAAGAAAATATCATGCCAAACCAACAAAATCAGTAGTCCAAAAATAATTATTTATTTCATTCATGAGGACTAAACAACGAGCACCAAGCAACAAGAGACCATTGTGGCAAAATCATTAGCTTTCAAGACTTAGTTTTTTCCAAGAGGCAAATAAAGAACATTAGGAGAGATTAAATTGTCGATCTTCAGAAAACATTCCTGGAGGGCAACCTACTATGTTCCTAATATTATAATTTCAGAAGCTGATCTTGTCCATAAATATTATAATCAAAACTGGAGACATCATGTCGAGAAGTCATATCCAATCAAGTACAAGAACATGCTATCACCAAAAACAGTAGGTAAAGCATGAAAAGTGTAGGAAAAAGCTTGCCTCCTCATTTGCATGTGGGAAGTGCCGTGTGCACCCAACAAGAAGATTCAATATGCCAATAGATAGTGATGGGAACGAACATGCGAATGATGCCACGGAAGAGATCAAATCCCTTGTAAAAGATGAAGAGGAAGAAGTACGAAGAACTGAGAACAAGAGGAAAGGCCTCAAGAACGCCGAGACTGTCTCCATTCCGAGTGACTTGTTTTGCACTATAAATAGCAAAACTTGCTGAATGAGTTCCTGGTGAACTTCTGTTCGACATGAAAGGACCTGCAATCCAAAACGACAATAAGAAATATACAAAAAAGTTATCAAGTGTTGGTTGAAAATACTGATTGTCATAGATTTCTTGATTTTGCAATAATCAATGAATGACGATGCACACTTCCAGGAACCCAATTTTTCCGTTCTCTCTTTTGTTTTCCCTCATTCCCCTTTCATCGGAACTTTTATGCCCCCTCCTACTCTTGTATTCCTATTTTTCGTGGCGATGATAAATTAGGGTTAGGGTTAGAGGATGCTGGGTCTCCAAGAAAGATTCGACAGAGAAGCGGTAACAATGAATGGCGATAAAGAGTAACAGGTTCGAGCATTGGCGCTACCTTGATGAAGGGATGGAGCTCAACAGGGTCAAAGCCGCGGCCCCAGGACGGATCTGCACGGAAGGCGAAGCGGGCCAAGAAACCAATTCCCTTGATGAAAAGCGAGGCGAAGCCGGGTGTGCAGCCATCGAGGGCGGATTGGAGCTCGAGAAGGGCGGCGGGGGCCGGGAGAAGGCCATCCTTGACGAGGGAGCAAAGCTCGCGGACGGCCTGGTCAGCGACGGGGGCGGAGGGGGAGCTAAGGCAGCGGGAGAGTGCGTCGCGAGCGGGGCCGGAGGCAAGGCCGAGTGGGGGAGGGGCAGAACGGAGTTTCTTGAAGAGCGAAGCGACGGCGAGGCGCTGGAAGGAGGGCTGCGGGAGGCGCGTCTTGTCGAGCAGGTGAGCGTAGGAGGCGGCGGCGGACGACTCCATTCGCCCTCCTATGCTCTCCGACAACGAGACAGATTCGGCGCAGAGAGCGAGAAAGGAGAAGTGAAGAGAGCCGTGGGCGTGGTGAAGGGTACCAGACACGGTCCACCGGACCATGGACAAAAGCTCCAATCCATGAATATAATAAAGCCAACAAGTAAATAACAATGTTTATTTATTTATTTAAATAATTAGTAATAAATGACATCCAATTGCGCGATACGATGGACTTAACAAAAATAAATTGGACTTTTTTTTTTCTCTTTTTAACGACCTAAGGATCAGTCCTTCATTGCTTCAGTCGGTCGATGCTTCGTTGATATTTAAACGCTTGGATTAAATATATAGAGCTCGAGATTGAAGTGTTATAATATTATTTTCTTTTAGACCCAGTGACAAAAGTAGGCTGAATTTTAGAAAAATATTTTTTTCTAATTTTCAAATATCATAAATGATTTATATAGCTCTTGTTTCTAGACCGGGATGATACTTATCTCATCTCCTATTTTTATATATAAGTTCATATGTATTGAATTTTAACTTTGTTTGTTTCATGCTTTACAATAGATTTGTAGTATTTTATGGCTGCGTTAAAAATGTCATAAATTAATTGAAAATATTATAACTGAAACCTTAACGGGGGATCGGAAGAGTCTTTCGTCGCAACAAGAGGGAAACAAATAAAGAAAGAGACATTTATATTTATGAATATAGATACAAAACAACGAGATATGGACACGAGATATTTATTTTCTGAGAGATAAATTACGTTATCGATAAATTGAAATCATTATTGATTTAAAAATATATTTTTAATATATATATATATATGGCAATAATTGAATTGATAATTGATGTGCCTAAGTTACGTAATTGATAGTTGCCCTATAAAGCTGAGTCCAAAAGGATTGACTATTGATGAACCATCCCAAAGAATACACTTGCAATGAGGTAGCCAGGACTCTAGATGTATAAATCGAATGCCTTCCTTAACATTGGGGGAGTGGAATTATATAGCCTTACTGATATAGGATATCTTGATTTTCCACTTCATAAAGGTATTGAATCGTCACGATAGAATCGATCTGGCACGCTAAGTTAATTCTAAACCAAGGACGAGATAATCGTCTCTCATACGTTTTGGCAGCTCCTGCACCAACTTCTTCGATGATGTATAGGTCTACGCAACCTCGCATCCAATTACGTGCAAAGTGAGGAGTAGCACCGAACACGACATCTGTGCCCAATATACAGGCTAGTCATTCAAGGCATCAACAAATATTAGATACCTACATGCCATGATATCGATGATCATAAAACCACCTCATACGGCAACCCCCAAACAGTATGTATAAAAGTCGCCCCCATGAACTGTATCGAGGGGGAGCCTAAATACATCTATATTATAATTTTCTATATATTTTTTAAGCTCCAACTCCAACTACGACTAACTTAAGCATTGAAGAGGTTGAGCCGGAGATTCTAACCTTCGTGCATGGTGCAATCGGTAAGGAGGCAATAACGGTCATCAACCACATCTCGAAAGGTCGTTCCAAGACCCCGTGACTAGATTTCCTGCCAGTTTTCTCTTACCGGCTTGATGAAAATGTTAACGGTCTTACACATTTAGATCAGACTAAGAGACATAATGACATCTCGATTACGATATAAAGTACGGTGACACCTACCTAATTAAACTGTTGGATAGTAGTAAGTTGTGCATTCGAAGGACAAAATTGCATAGAGCAACAAAAGATAGACGCTTCGTTGGTTGGTTGCCTAAAAATTGTGCTGAAAGCATAGCAGCCAAGACCAAATCACACACAACATCATTCTCATGTTGCACTTTCGTCACCCACCTCGGAACAAAAGCGCAGCAACACACAGGAGGAAGAGCCAAAAGAGGGGAAGAAAAGAAAACTAGAAAAACCAGGCTAGTACATATAAAAGTTAAAATGGTCCGACGGGGGAAAACACGGAGCGACGACGGCACGATACGACAACGTAGCTCATAGCCGGAAGGAGGCAGACGAGAACACAGGGAAAGGGAACAACGACGAGAGAGGGACATATGGCTACATATAAGCTAGCTTAGGATGAACAAACGATGACGACGACGCCGCCTCAACGGAGAGACGCGAGCCGTTCGATGAAGAGGTCGAACGTCTCATCACGATCCACCATGCTTACTCGCGCGTAATTCGAGTCCACGCCGAAATGGCCGCCGCTCCGGACGAGTATCTTGTGCTTCTTGAATAAGTCTGCGCAGTCTTCCATTCCCTCCCTCTCGCACTTGAGCCATGCAAAAGCTACACAGCGAAAAAGAATGATGAGAAGGAAGGAAGGAACCATGCCCGAGTTAAACACTACAAACAAGCGAGATGAGAAAAAAGAAAGAAGAAAAAAATTTGCAGCAGCAGCAGTAGGTAGGACAGAAGCTGTGATGGATGGAGATCAGGCAAACCCAAAAGGTCCGGTTGAGATTCGACGAAGACGGTAAAACGATAATGCAGAGTGATGAAAGATTTGACATCGGCCGAAAAAGAACAGCAAGAGGCATTAATTTAGTACATCAGGTACGTAAGAGGTGTACCAGGACAGGTTTCGGTCGTCTCCCCGGTGAACTCGCAGTGAACCGCCTCGAAGTCCGGCAACGTAAAGATGCAGGAGGCCTTCACGGCTTCTCGCAACTTCTGCCACCGCATGGACAGAAGCCGGCGACCAAATTCGAACATCTTCAGATCGGGATTGGCCTGCAGGTCTGGGCGCTCGTAACCATCGGAGATTGCTTTGAGGATGTTTGCTGCCCGGAGCTGTGAGTCCGTGGACACCCCGATGGTGTTCAACTCCATAAACTTGACCATCTTCTTGGCCACCTCCACGTCCTTCACCAGAGCCCACCTGCCCCATTTGATTTAAGCTTCATCGATCGACTAAGTTAACCACGGCAACAAAATTAAAGATGGCCACTTACCCCAGTCGAGTTCCGGCATGACCGGAGAGCTTTGAGACGGTAAACAGCATGATGTCATGGTCCGCTGCACCAGTGATGGGAGTGTATTGCGGCCAGTAGTAAGCTAGGTCATGGATCGTCTTCCCGTTGCCGGACTTGAGAACTGCTTCCCTGATGGAGCCATCCGGGTTATTTGGGGAACAAACCACCTCTATGTACGCATCACCTTCAAACTTGGCCGCATCCCCACTCCACCGGTATAACCCTGACCGAAGGTAGTCGGTGACTCTCGGAAACGACTGCATGTCATCAGATAATTTCTACTTTTAATTGCTCATCGACAGCTCAAATCGGAACAGCATAGCATAATCTACGGATGCACATACCACGGATAATATATTATTATTATTATTATTATTTTAAAAAAGAATTATAATGGCTAAAAAGTACATATTGTGCCTGTGGGAGATCAATTCGGACACCGATGGAGCATCATAGTAAGAAACCAAAGCTAACTAAGAACGTTTCATGGCATACTATAACTAACCAATAGGTCGATAAGAGTGTGTAAAAAAAGATCGGAACCAAAATAAGTCTTAAGAACCGAACATTTGAGCATTAAGCTCAAATCTGATTTATTATTAAAAAAGAAATCTAATGTGTACAGGTGTAAGAGGTGCACTTTGAAATGTGAATAACAACGACGCAAGAAAGAGAGAGACAAAAGAATAGAGTAAAAGTTGAACGTTTTGAAGGTTTTGCAAAAACGTGAACAACTCAGGAAAGAGAGAGAAAAGGTTAAAGATTTTTAAGTTTATGCGAACAAACGGTAAAATTTCGTTGGATTTGACTCAAATTTTATATGAAATTTTTTTATAATAAGCTATCTACAATCATAACGATACTGATATGTGATTTATCATCTCTATGATAATTTTTTGATATAATCATTTATGAATTTAGATATATATTTTTTATGAGATCCATATTATATACTATTATTGATCCAAAATAATTTATGTTATTGATGTTATTGTGATACTCAGTTATTTTTGAAAAGTTTTATTATATATCTATTGTTATTTTTGAAAAGTTTTTTCGCATTGAAATTTTTACGTTAAAAGGTGTTATATTTTATGGTTGATTCATTATTCTATTATTTTTTTTCTGATTAATATTTATTTTTGATAATAAATTGATAATTTGATGAGAAACCATTTAGATATATAAAGAGGAAAAATAATTATTTCACTTGAATTTTTTTTTTCTAATATATATTCAACGTAATAGTGGAACATTACTCACCGAGTAGTACGGAACTGCGGAAACAACGGTCATCGGCTCCGGCGCGTCGGAAGGTGATAAAGCAAAGAGAGCGGCCTGAAAGAGCTGAGACGATCCGGTCCCGACGACGAGGAAGCGGTCGTCGGCTACAGCATTGCCAACCAGGTTATGGAGGCGCCGTGCCTCGCGGGCAAACTCGGGTTGCAAGAACCAGCAAATGTTGGTGACATCGGAGAAGTAGCTCATGTTCCGCCACGAGGGGATGGTGATGTCTGCCGCCTCGCCCACCTCCTTCCAGAACGCCTCGAACATGGTCGGGTCTCCACTGGGCCAGTCATCGGTTTTTGTTTGCCGTCAAATAGCATTCATATTCGACAATAAGAAACAAGGACACGACGTCGCACAGAAAACACAAAGTCTCGATTTCTTGCTTCCCTTCCATTATTTCACATCAAACCATGTCGTCCGTCCTAACTAAGACTACCGCAAAGCAAGAGAATCTCCGGTATCTCTCGAGATATCCTCAGGGGAAGATTCATTTTAAGGAGACAGGGAAATCCGATAAATAAATGCAAGTCAACAGTAATGCTATCGGATATCGTAGCAAAAGACTCGCGGGTGTATTTTGATACAAACTCCGACTCATCCAGCAATAATAATAATAAGGAAACGAGGGGGATGACTCACTGGTCAAGATTGATAATGGCGTCCTTGGAGGCAGGGCGCGTGCCGGATGAAGAGCTCACACTGATCTCGTGCGGCGCCGTCGACGTCATCTCCACCGCTGAGGACTGCAGCTTCTTCTGTTCCGGTAGAGGGGACGCTACTATGGGGGGCGGGAGTGCAACCCGTTACGCATCCCGTTCACTTATAGGAGGAGACGGCACGGAAGCATCTCCTCTGGCTTATCGGGAAAGCATCCGGGTACAACAAGAGCTTCCCCCCTTGCTGGATTTGCAAGTTCCAGCGAATCTTGAAGGGGAAGAGGATATGGAACGATGTTAATGCTCTCGGTAAATATGCATCCAGACTATGTTAAGAGGAGAAACACGTTCGATTTACCCTCTTCTGTTCTCGTCGAAGTTGGTGGTCGACGCGGCAAAATGCAAAAAATACTGATATGAAGATGCTGATTTGAAAGAAGTCCCTCGGTATAGATTTCAGAAAGTTTGGTCTCCATTCTCAAAACCAAGGTTGGCGAAGAACTAATTTGCAATGTTATAGAAAAAAAAATTTATACTTACAAGTTCCTCGGCATCATTTGTGTTGTACATTTTATATATCGAGGTTAAGATGTCACATCGACCTAGTTATGCCCGCATACACATGAACGTTTGGATATTCTTCATTACCAAAAATGATAGTGCCTTTTATGGAGCTTGTCTGGTGGGTGTGTTCCGCCTTCAAATATGCTGAGCAAGCCTTTGCTGGTCCAGGCCCGTGTGCGCTAAGTCGCCCGCTTCACAATTTCTTCGGCACAGAGCAGAGCTGGTCCGGATGAGCGGTGATGCTGGGGTCGGCTCGGGAGTTCTGCTGCTGGAGTGGCAAAGCCCGGGTGAAGAAGGGGTCGTCTTGTTGGAGTCGGCCGCGGGTTCCTGCAAGGAGGTCGGGTCGGGTAGGTTCCCGACGTGACCCCTCCGACGATTAAGTCAGTTTAATTGTCTTTTTTGCGATCCCCCTGCCCTGTGGAGGTGCATGAGCTTTTATAGTGGGTGCTGTGGGTTGTTCGTACCTGACGACCTTACCGCATTCATGACTCACCATGCTGCCGCGCCTCTCACCATGCCTGCCGTACTGGTGGTGAGGCGTGTGCCTGCAGGTGGGGGTTGCCGACCTTACCTGTGCCAGGTCGGCTGTACGACACCATGCTGCCGCGCCTCTCGCCACGCCTGCCGTACTGGTGGTGAGGTGTGCGCCTGCAGGTGGGGGTTGCCGACCTTACCTGTGCCAGGTCGGCTGTACGGCACTTGGTGTCCTTCGTACATCCGGTCGACCAGTTACGTTGGTTTGGCCACGTCAGCGGCCTAGCTGTCCTAGGGCACGATGACTTGGCAGCCAGGTCGGCATTTGTCATATCATTCTTCCCCCCCCCCCCAGGTAGAGCCTCTCGAGGCACCTGATGGAGGTGCCGAAGATGAGGTCTTGCGCTTGATCGCTGTTTGGGGTTGCCTTAAACTAGTCCTGAGCGTGGACTTCTGAGGATTTCGAATAATGTGGAACGTGGGGCAACCCGAGTAGATCCAACCGAGCACGAGCTCGGGAATAGGCCGTAGGAGGCTGGATCTGACCGAGCATGAGCTCGGGAATATGGCGCAGCGAGAGTAGATCCGACCGAGCATGAGCTCGGGAATATGGCGAGGAAGCTAGATCCGACCGAGCACGAGCTCGGGAGTATAGCGCAGCACGAGTAGATCCGACCGAGCATGAGCTCGGGAATATGGCGCAGGAAGCTAGGTCCGACCGAGCATGAGCTCGGGAGTATAACGCAGCAAGAGTAGATCCGACCGAGCATGAGCTCGGGAATATGGCGCAGGAAGCTAGGTCCGACCGAGCATGAGCTCGGGAGTATAGCGCAGCAAGAGTAGATCCGACCGAGCATGAGCTTGGGAATATGGCGCAGGAAGCTAGGTCCGACCGAGCATGAGCTCGGGAGTATAGCGCAGCAAGAGTAGATCCGACCGAGCATGAGCTCGGGAATATGGCGCAGGAAGCTAGATCCGACCGAGCATGAGCTCGGGAGTATAGCGCAGCAAGAGTAGATCCGACCGAACATGAGCTCGGGAATATGGCGCAGGAAGCTAGATCCGACCGAGCATGAGCTCGGGAATGAATCCGGAGTTTTGGCCGAGAGAGTGAACTCGAGCGCAAATCCGGAGATCTGGCTGAGAGAGTGACCTCGGGCACAAATCTGGAGTTTTGGCCGAGAGGGTGAACTCGGGCGCAAATCCGGAGATCTCGCCGAGAGAGTGAACTCGGGCACAAATCCGGAGTTCTGGCCGAGAGAGTGAACTCGGGCACAAATCCGGAGTTTTGGTCGAGAGGGTGAACTCGGGCGCAAATCCGGAGATCTGGCCGAGAGAGTGAACTCGGGCACAAATCCGGAGTTTTGGCCGAGAGGGTGAACTCGGGCGCAAATCCGGAGATCTGGCCGAGAGAGTGAACTCGGGCGCAAATCCGGAGTTTTGGCCGAGAGAGTGAACTCGGGCGCAAATTGGCAGATTTGGCCGAGAGAGTGAACTCGGGCGCAAATCGGCAGATCTGGCCGAGAGGGTGAACTCGGGCGCAAATCCGGAGATCTGGCCGAGAGAGTGAACTCGGACACAAATCTGGAGTTTTGGCCGAGAGGGTGAACTCGGGCGCAAATCCGGAGATCTGGCCGAGAGAGTGAACTCGGGAACAAATCCGGAGTTCTGGCCGAGAGAGTGAACTCGAGCATAAATCCGGAGTTTTGGCCGAGAGGGTGAACTCGGGCGCAAATCCGGAGATCTGGCCGAAAGAGTGAACTCGGGCACAAATCTGGAGTTTTGGCCGAGAGGGTGAACTCGGGCGCAAATCCGGAGATCTAGCCGAGAGAGTGAACTCGGGCGCAAATCCGGAGTTTTGGCCGAGAGAGTGAACTCGGGCGCAAATTGGCAGATTTGGCCGAGAGAGTGAACTCGGGCACAAATCGGCAGATCTGGCCGAGAGGGTGAACTCGGGCGCAAATCCGGAGATCTGACCGAGAGAGTGAACTCGGGCACAAATCCGGAGTTTTGGTCGAGAGGGTGAACTCGGGCGCAAATCCGGAGATCTGGTCGAGAGAGTGAACTCGGGCACAAATCCGGAGTTTTGGCCGAGAGGGTGAACTCGGGCGCAAATCCGGAGATATGGCCAAGAGAGTGAACTCGGGCACAAATCCGGAGTTTTGGCCGAGAGGGTGAACTCGGGCGCAAATCCGGAGATCTGGCCGAGAGAGTGAACTCGGGCGCAAATCCGGAGTTTTGGCCGAGAGAGTGAACTCGGGCGCAAATTGGCAGATTTGGCCGAGAGAGTGAACTCGGGCGCAAATCGGCAGATCTGGCCGAGAGAGTGAACTCGGGCGCAAATCCGAAGTTTTGGCCGAGAGAGTGAACTCGGGTGCAAATCGGCAGATTTGGCCGAGAGAGTGAACTCGGGTGCAAATCGGCAGATTTGGCCGAGAGAGTGAACTCGGGCGCAAATCGACAGATTTGGCCGAGAGAGTGAACTCGGGCGCCAAAGTGGATATGCGCCCTTATGACAATATTATATATATATATGCATATGCACGAAGGTATATACATATACATATACATATATATATATATATATATATATATATCCTAGGGTTTCGGTCATAATCATGGCGCATTTAAAGCGCTGAGTGCTTCTTCGGGGCGGCGGCGTTTTCTCTTACCTCGGGAAGCTGAAACGACTCGCCTGGGTGCTATAAATCGGTTGAGGGGTTGCGCAGAGACCTCACTTGCTCATTTTGCCTTCTTCCTGCCTCCGCCTCGGACCACAATAGTCACCCTTCGTCCCTTCGCTTTTTCAACTCGGAAGCCCCCTTTTAACAGGTCGCGATGACCTCGTCGGACTCTTCCACTAGTGTCAGGGTCGTCTCTCCCTCGGAGTCGGGGGAGTCGAGTCATAGCGGTCCCGGGGTTAGTTCCTCGGGAGCGTCTTCCGGGCCCCCGTCGCCTGTCGACGCGCGGGTTCAGAGGGACTTGGAGGTCATGATGTCGGATCATGACCTCGACTCGACGGTGACCGAGGGGTCACTTGCCGCGATCCAAGCACGGTATAGCATCCCGGGTGAGTACGGACTGCATGCTCCGGAGCCGGGGCAACGTCCTTATAGCTTGGACGTCCCCGGCATGTGCATCTCGGTAGATGCCCTGGAAGCCGGCCTTCGGCTTCCTTTGCACCCTCTGATCGAGGAGTGCCTGAAGTGGTGGAGAATTTCTCCGAGCCAGGTAGCGCCCAACTCGTGGCGTTACCTAGTGGTTTTCTTAGGTGAGTGCCGAGGAGCGGGAATTATCCCGACTCGGGACTTGTTCATGGCGTGTTTTCGCCTGTGTAAGAGTCGGGGCGGTTACTACCTCACCGCCCGAGTTGGTTTTAGGGTTAGCGGGGCACCTTCCAGCAATAAGGGTTGGAAGTCCCGCTACCTTTACATCAGTGGTCTGGGTTGGGGATTCGGGTTCAGCTGGCCGGCTCACTCGATTGGCAACGCCCCCCCTTATCTGTCCGAGGAGGAGACCGTCCTGGTCGGTCGACTGAAGGGGATCCTCTCCTCTTCTCGTGCGATCAAGGAGATGACCGAGCTTTGGCTCGTTGAGGCGGGTTTGAGTCCGACCTCTAAGGGTACTAGCATTTTATTTTGTTCGAGCTTCACTAATCTTTTACTGACCTGTAAGTTGTGATGCAGACCGAATGGATCTCGGGGACCTTCGCGGGATGCCGAGAGTGGCTGGAGGACGGGCCCCTCCGAGCCGCCCTTCTACTCGTGAGGCCGGTGCATCCCCGGCTCGGGAGGCTCCGAGGGCGTCGACGAAAAGGCCAGCTCCCCCCCCTACTGAACAGGCCGATGCTGCGGGAAAATTCGTCAAGAAGACGAAGGTGCTGTCGAGGACGCACAAGTCCCAGGTCGGCGAGGGTGGTTCCCGACCCCGCTCCAAGGGTAAGGAGCCAGCCGCGTCGCCCGAGAGGCCGAAAGCACCCGTCGAGTCTGAGGTCCATGAAGGACCTCTTCAGGACAAAGGTCTATAAGGGAGACCAGGGCTACTATGCCCTGCTGATGTCTGACCTGGGGCACCAAGACCTCGAGAAGGGGCTACAGGCTCGGTGGGCGGGATTGAGGAATTCGACGAAGGTGTGGCACACTTCGTCGGCCGCCGAGGAATATGAAAGGGGGATTCTCCACCCCCAATTGGCGCGGGAGCTGTACACGCTCCCGTCGGAGGTTTTGATGGCCCGAGCCACCAAAGAGCTCGTTCTGGTAAGTGTTCCGACTTGTGAGTTTGTTTCCTCTTCGCCTTCTCTTCTTTTTTTTTTTTTTAAAACAGATTTCTTCCATGCAGAGTCAGCACCTTCAAATGGCACTGATCGACCGGGTCCATGATGCTGGTCGGCTGATCACTTTTATGGACCATCGAGTCAAGCAGCAGCAAGAGGAGCTCGACGTCCTGAAGTCCAAAGGCGGGCCCGAGGCAGTTGCCGAGGCCGAGGAGCGAGCGTCGAGGCTGAAGGAGGAGCTCGAGAAGGTCAAAGCCGAAAAAGCGGAGGAGCTCCTCAAACATGAGGCCTCGGAAAAAGAGCTGAGGGGCCATCTGGGTGATGCCCATCATTTGCTGAAAGAGGCCCGGGCCAGGGCCAGGAGGATGGACGACGAGCTGCTACAATCCGTGAAGGATCTGGAGCATGCCCGAGCTGAGCTGCCAATAACTGCCGTCACAGAATACAAGGAGTCCCTCGGCTTCAAAGAGGGTTTAAAGCGGATGGGGCGGGTCACCTACGAGTCCGGGTATCGGGTGGCGCGAGCTCGCTTCCGTGCCCGCCACCCCGATGCCGATATCGAAGAGGATCCGTTCACCGTTTATTCCGAGGATGACTCAGTACCAATGGAGCGTCGACAGGATTTTGACGACTCGGTGCCTCCCGAGTCTTGATTTTGCTCTTCAACTTGGTTTTTATCTTTTCTGAAGCTTGTAACTCGGGTCAGGTAGCCCTCAGATCGGCCCTGACCTGTTTTGTACTTTTTCACAAGTTAATACAAGTCAGGACATTTTGGTGCCATCGTTGCATTCCAATTTGGTACGAGTTGTGATACATGGTCACACGTAGAACTTTCGCAAGTTTGTGATGTGCCGGGTTCTTGGCAATACCCGACCTTCCATGGTCGCCACTGTATAAGTTCCGTCTCGGATAGTGTCTATAACTCGGTAGGGACCCTCCCAGTTCGGGGCCAGCTTGTCGCGGGATCGGGTCGGATCACTGACCTCGGTCTTTCGGAGCACCAAGTCGCCCGGCCCGACGTGCTTTGGGCGTACTCGTCGGTTGTAGATTTTCGCGACAGCCCTCCTGTAGGCCAGTGCTCGGAGATGAGCATCGACCCGCTTTTCCTCCAATAGGTCGAGGTTTCTACGGAGTTGCTGATCGGACTCCTCCTGATGTTGGATTTGAATTCGAAGGGTTGGGAAGACCACCTCGGGGGCAGTACGGCTTCAGTCCCGAATGCCAAGCTGTAAGGTGATTCGCCCGTCGGGGTTTTAGGGGTCGTTCTTAACGCCCTAGGACACTCGGGAGCTCCTCCACCCAAGAAGTCGTGGCGCTGGAGACTCTCTTTTTCAATCCTTCAAGGATGGCTCGGTTTGTTACCTCGGCCAGGACGTTAGCTTGGGGATGGGCAACCGAGTTGAACTTTAGTTGGATGCGATAGCTCTGGCAGAACGCTTTGAACTTTGCGTTATTGAATTGCGTGCCGTTGTCGGTGATGATCGCCCTTGGGAGGCCGAACCTGGTTATGATGTTCTTCCATACGAACCCTTCGACTTGTTTCTCGGTGATGGAGGCCAGCGACTCGGCTTCGAGCCACTTGGTGAAATAGTCAACGCCGACTATCAGAAACCTTCTCTGTCCCGAGGCTGGGGGGAAGGGGCCGAGGAGGTCCATTCCCCATTGGGCGAAGGGCCAGGCGCAGTCGACAGTCGAAAGTGGCACCATCGGTCTATGTTGGAATCGGGCGTGCTTTTGGCATGGCTCGTAATTTCGAACGTATGCTTGGGCATCCTTTCGTAGTGTAGGCCAATAATAACCTTGCCTGAGGACCATGTGTGCCAAGGTGCGAGCGCCAACATGGTCTCCACATATTCCCTCATGGATCTCGGCTAAGGTGGTATGTGCCTCGGTCGGGTTCAAACAGCGCAGTAGGGGTCGGCTGAAGCCTCGCCGGTAGAGGCGACCATCGATGATGCAGTACCACGATTCCGCCCTTCTGATTCTTCGGGCGGCCGCCTTGTCCTCCGGGAGGATTCTCACTTGTTTGAAGCGGAGGATCTCGTTGGTCCAGCCTCCGTCATCTTGACCGACAGTCATGATGGTCGGGCCGATGGATGGCCCGACGGTCCTTACCAATGCTCCGGTTGGTGTGTCAGTCGCGCGGGAGGAAGCCAATTTGGCCAAGGCATCTGCCTGCGTGTTCTCGTTGCGGGGCACCTTGGTGATGGTACACCTTTGAAACCGCGCCGCCGCTAGCCGCACCTCGGCAAGGTATTTGATCATTGCTGCCTCCCGGGTCTCGAACGTGCCATTGACTTGGCCGGCGACGAGTTGGGAGTCAGTGAATACCTCTATGTCTTCTGCCCCCAGATCGGCTGCGACCTTGAGGCCGAACACGAGCGCTTCATATTCGGCTTCATTGTTTGTAGCTCTGAACCCCAGTCACATGGCATGTTCGTAAACGTGGCCGGAGGGGTCCTTGAGCACCAAGCTGACTCCTCCTCTTTTCGAGTTGGCTGACCCATCGATATGTAAGGTCCATCCGGGGGTCGGATTTTGAAGAACTGGTGGCGGCATGAGCTCCGATAGGAAATCCGCGAGCACTTGGCCTTTGATTGCCTTTCTCGGCTCATATTCGATATCGAATTTCGCCAACTCTACCGACCACTTCAGCATCCGACCTGCAACATCAAACTTGGAAAGGATCTGGCGCAGGGGTTGGTCGGTTATTACTTTGATGGGGTGTGTCTGGAAATATGGCCTCAGTTTTCTGGAGGCCAGAATAAGCGCCAAAGCTATCCTTTCTATGGGGGCGTATCGAAGCTCAGGCCCTGCCAAAACGTGGCTGGTGTAGTAGACCGACCTTTCCCCGGCCTTGTCAAGCGTTACCAGGACCGAGCTAACTGCCAGATCGGTCGCAGCGAGGTATAGGCCGAGGGGCTCGCCATCTTTCACCGAGGCCAGCTGCGGTAGGTTCTCGATGTGACTTTTGAGTTGGTGGAAGGCCTCCTCGCATTCGGGGGTCCATTTGAAGTCCTTTGCCAACTTTAATGCGTGAAAAAAGGCTGAACTCTTGTCACCGACCCGGGAAATGAAGCGGCTCAGGGTCGCTATCCTTCCCGCAAGTCGTTGTACCTCCTTTACGGTCTTAGGGGACTGCATCTCCTGTATGGCTTTTATTTTGTCGGGGTTGGCATCGATTCCTCGTTGATGCACTATGAAGCCGAGGAACTTCCCGGCCGTGATGCCGAAAGTGCACTTCGCTGGGTTGAGGCGCATCCTGTACTTCCTCAACGTGCGAAATATTTCCTCCAGGTCGGAGAGATGGGTCTCGGCCTGTCGGCTTTTGACTATCATGTCGTCGACATATATTTCCATGTTCCTTCCGACCTGGTCCTTGAACATTCGATTCACGAGGCGCTGGTAAGTCACGCCGGCATTCTTCAATCCGAACGACATCACCTTGTAGCAGTACGTCCCATTGTGCGTGATAAATGCCGTGTTTCTTTTGTCTCTCGGGGCCATTTGAATCTGGTTGTATCCCGAGAAGGCATCCATGAAAGAGAGCAGCTGATGTCCGGACGTGGCGTCCACAAGTTGGTCGATGAGGGGAAGCGGGTAGCAGTCCTTAGGGCAAGCCCGATTGACATCAGTATAATCAACACACATCCGTCAATTTCCATTTGTCTTTTTAACGAGTACAACATTGGACAACCAGGTCGGGTACTTTACTTCTTCGACGAGCTGTGCGTCCAACAGGCGAGTGACCTCGTCTTCTATGGCCTTCTGGCGATCCGGAGCAAATTTCCGCGGGCGCTGCTTCACCGGCCGGGCGTCGGGGGAGATGTTCAAGTAGTGTTGGGCAATCTCTAGGTCGACCCCTAGCATATCGTTCGGGGTCCATGCGAAAACGTCGTCGTTCCTCCTCAGGAAGTCTATCAACTGAACTTGTTGATTCTCCGTAAGCTCCGACCCAACCTTTACCAGCTTGCCTATGCGGCTCGGGTCCAATGGAAGCTCGAGAACTTTCTCCGCGGAGTGGGCGTCCCGGGCGTCTTCCACTGGGTCTGGAGGCATGGCGTCGATCGGTTTGGCTCTTGGTTTCTTGCACAGCGTTGTCGCCGTCAGGTAGCATTATCTGGATTCCCTCGGGTCGCTCCTGACCTCTCTGACCCCGGCTCGAGTCGGAAATTTCAAGATCCGGTGGTACGTTGAGACGACCGCCCTGAGCCAGTTTAGGGTCGGGCGCCCGATAATGGCGTTGTACGCGGATGGGAGCCTGACCACCATGAATGATACCTTCAGCTTCTTTGATCTCGGCTCTCCCCCGAACGTGACAGGGATCGTAGTTGTCCCCATGGGGGAAATGGAATCCCCAGTGAACCCTGTCAAGGTAGATGTTAGGGGGGTGAGGTCTAGGTCGGTCAGTCCTAACCGTTGGAATGCATCGAAATATAAAATGTCGACCGAGCTTCCCGTGTCGATCATAACCCGTTTGACGTAGGCGTTTGCCATGCAGATTGAGATTACTAGCGCGTCATCGTGAGATGAATGCTCCTCGCCTTGCGACCTGAACGTGACGTCGAGCTCTTCGTAATGTAGCGGCCTCTTCCCACCCTCGGATCGCGCGTATGCATTACGCGCCGACGAGCTGTTGCCGCCTGATGCTGGGCCATCGAAGATGACATCGATCTGTTTTTCGACCGGGCCCTGCGGTCGGGGGGACAGGTCTCGGGGTGGCCGATCGTCCGAGAGAGGGGGCTGCTCGCGGACATATCGCCGCAGATGACCGCGCCGGATAAGGTCCTCAATCTGGTACTGGAGGTCGCGACATTCCTCGGTGTCGTGACCATACTCTTGATGGAACCGACAGTACCTCCTCTTGTCACGCCGCTCGGGGTGTGACTTCATCGGGCTCGGTGCCTTCAAGAGTCCCTTCTCCCGTATTTGGAAGAAGATCTCCGTTCGGGTTGAGTTGAGGGGAATTGGAGGAGGTCTGGCCGGCAGCAGGCCCGACCTGTCCTCCCTTTTCTTGGGAGGCGGGGCTGGATGCCCCCGAGACTGTTCGCCCTGAGGGCGTTTCGCCTCGTCCCGCTTGCCGGCTATTAGGGTCTCGGCCGCCACATACTGGTGTGCCCGTTGCAACATCTCGGGCAGAGTCGTCGGTGGCCGCTCGATCAGCGACCAAAAGAACCTTGACGGCTTCAGCCCCGTCAGAAATACCTAGATGGCCAGGGACGGATGGAGGTCCGGAATGTCCTGTACTTGTGAGGTGAACCTTCTTACGAACTGGGAGAGGGGCTCGTCGCTCCCTTGGGCCATCCCGAGGAGCGAGGCTATGGTGGGCCTCGGGCACGCGCTTGCCAGGAAACTCGACTCGAATTCCCTCGCCAATACGTCAAATGATGGTATGGAAGCGGGTTTTAGCCGAGCATACCAGTTTATGGCCGATCCTCTGAGTGTGGTCGGGAAGGCTCGACACATCAGTGCCTCCAAAGTGTCGTAAAGGGCCATCTGGGTACGGAATGTAGCGACATGCTCTATTGGGTCTCCGCTGCCGTCGTAGGGCTCGAGAGCTGGTAGCCTGAAGGTGGCCGGCAGGGGCTTTGAGTGTATCTCAGGGGTGAATGGGGAGCCTCCCTTAGAGCTTTCCCCGGCCTCTTCTTTCGATCTGTGTACTTCTTTCTGAACCTCGTCAAGTCGCTGATGGACTCGACGAACTTGCTCCCTCAAAGAGTCGGTGGAGTCAACCGACAGGGTGTCGAGATCGGGTTCAGTCAGCGCCGGGTTATGAGAGCGGCTTTGGGATCGGGTTGGTGTCGACGTCGGCGAAGCCGGGACCCGAGGTGGGGGGGGCCTCGGTGACCCGGGGAGGTGGCACCTCGACGACTGGCGGGATTCCCCGACTTGGGGCCGTTGGCGACTCCGCTCATGGAGGCGCTGATTGGTGCGCTGCCGAATGCCCCAGTTGCGGCAGATACGGGATTATAGTCTGCACCATGCCTGCAAGTGCTTGGACTTGGCTGGTGAGGCCGAGGAAGGCCTCGGCAGTGACCACGGGGGGTGCCGGATTCGACGCGGGCGAAGGGAACCCGGGGTCGGTCATCATTCTCCAGAAACGGTTGGGAGTCGGCATGGTAGCCGGGGCTTCCTCGGCCGATCGAGGGTGATCAGATTCTGTCCGGCGCTCTGTTCCCGAGTCAGCGAGTGGGTGTTCTGGCGACATGGGCCCTCCTTCTAGCGCCAAAAATGATAGTGCCTTTTATGAAGCTTGCCTGGTGGGTGTGTTCCGCCTTCAAATATGCTGAGCAAGCCTTTGTTGGTCCAGGCCCGTGTGCGCTAGGTCGCCCGCTTCACAATCTCTTCGGCACAGAACGGAGCTGGTCCGGATGAGCGGTGATGCTGGGGTCGGCTCGGGAGTTCTACTGCTGGAGTGGCGAAGCCCGGGTGAAGAAGGGGTCGTCTTGTTGGGGTCGGCCGCGGGTTCCTGCAAGGAGGTCGGGTCGGGTAGGTTCCCGACGTGACCCCTCCGACGATTAAGTCAGTTTAATTGTCTTTTTTGCGATCCCCCTGCCCTGTGGAGGTGCAGGAGCTTTTATTGTGGGTGCTGTGGGTTGTTCGTACCCGACGACCTTACCGCATTCATGACTCACCATGCTGCCGCGCCTCTCGTCATGCCTGTCGTACTGGTGGTGAGGCGTGCGCCTGCAGGTGGGGGTTGCTGACCTTACCTGTGCCAGGTCGGCTGTACGGCACCATGCTGCCGCGCCTCTCGCCACGCCTGCCGTACTGGTGGTGAGGCGTGCGCCTGCAGGTGGGGGTTGCCGACCTTACCTGTGCTAGGTCGGCTGTACGACACCTGGTGTCCTTCGTACATCCGGTCGACCAGTTACGTTGGTTTGGCCACATCAGCGACCTAGCTGTCCTAGGGCGCGATGACTTGGCAGCCAGCGGCGATGTGTTGTCCCAACGCAGCCCCTTAGACGGTCAAGTTAGCGATAAATCACTCTATGTTGTACGTCTCTTTTTGTATGGAAGAAGGCTCTTCTGACGCATTTACCTAGACATCTTTTATAGTATACAAGGAGACAAAAGTCATACAAAATGGGTTAATATGCGGGGTGATAGGTTTGCGTCGTATGCTGGTCGATGACCGAATCATGTACCTATCTGCCCATTGCTGGTATGGCGCTGATTGCCTCTATTGCGTATTTATAGTAAGCGTGATCCTTCTTTAGATCGTTGTCTGAGTTGAAACAGATCCTTCTATTGTGTAGAGAACATGCGGAAGGTAACATAGCGATAGAGGCAGGTGATGCAGCCTGAGCCTAGCCC
Source organism: Ensete ventricosum (assembly GCA_029747655.1). Classification (NCBI taxonomy): domain Eukaryota; kingdom Viridiplantae; phylum Streptophyta; class Magnoliopsida; order Zingiberales; family Musaceae; genus Ensete; species Ensete ventricosum. The sequence goes on along the minus strand of JAQQAF010000006.1, from coordinate 4,557,243 downwards.
CTCGAGCGATGCTTCAGAGCAGTGCTCCTCCTCGAGACTAAGTCAGTAGTGTCTACTTGATTTTTGGAATGCAATATGAAAATATACTTTGAATGAGCCAAAATATGATGGATCAATTTGCTTACAACACTATCATATAGTATCACTCAATAACATTTACAAATTATGTTATCAACTGAGATTCTAAGAAACCAAATACCTAGTTAAGATGCCAAGAATGGCCATTATCCATATTTTACGGCCATTTTTCAGAATGGATACATGTGATCAATCTTCACTTTATAATACGACCAAAGATTATATATATATATATATATATATATATATATATATATATATATATATATAATTGTTATTATTATAATTATGAAATATTATCATAACTGATATGATAAATATTGACCCGGGTGTCATGTCCTCGCGCCCTCGGACAATTGGCCCGCTAACGTGGCTGACCCGACACGTAGAAGCCGGCCTGACATAGGCATAGAGGGGTCAGCGATCGTACGATCGACCTAACACAGGTAAGGTGGATAAAGTCGACATCCCTCAGCTGCAAGCGCGCGTCTCGCCACAAGGACCACGGACGACGTGGTGAGGTGCTGCGGTATGGTAAACAATAAAGAAGATAAGAGATTCAGGTACGGATACCCTATTACTATTGCTATAAAGGCTTATGCGCCTTTACGGAGTAGGGGATCGTAAAATCCACAACTAAACTAACTTGATCATCGGAGGAGTCACGTCGGGACCCGACCCGACCTGACCTTCGTGCAGGAACCAGCGGCCAACCCGAGTTGAAATAATTCCACCTGACCTAAGCCCCACTACTTTAGTAGCTGACCTCTCCAGTCGGACCCGGGGCCCTTTTCCCCCGACCCGAGCTCCAACTCTGCACCGAGACGACCGCGGGCGAGCTAGCGCACACGAGCCTGAACCAGCAGTGCTTGCTCAGCAGACACGGAGGCAGACCGCATTATTGGACAGGCACAAGAGTTTTTCCCCATAACATTTTGGTGCTAGAAAGAGGGCCAATGTCGCAAGAACGCCCGTTTAGGAACTCGAGTGCGCAGCATCACCCGAAACCTAACCACTCTCAGCCAACCGAGGAAGTCACCGCAGCAGCATCGACCCCGAACCATTTTTTGAGAATGATAATCGACCCAGGGTTTCCCTCACCCGTGTCCAACCCTGCTCCATTCGCCATCACGGCCAAGGCTTTTCTCGGCCTCACTAGCCAGGTCCAAGCACTGGCCGGTATGGTGCAAACCATAGTCCCATACCTACCCCAGCTCATACATTCGGTAACTTACCAATTGGCTCCCCCGATGGCATTTCCGCAAACGGAGTCGCCTGTAGCCCCGAACTGGGAGACCCCACTTGAGGCGGAGCCACCACAACACTAAGTCGTGGAAGCTCATGCAACCTCCCACGCCAGCTCGATCGCAAAGTTGCTCTTGCGATCCAGTTCAAATTGGCCCCGACCTCGACACTCTATCGTCCGACACTACCGATTCCCTGAGGGAAAAAGTCCTCTAAGTCCATCAGCAGCTCGACGAGGTCGAGAAGGAGGTCCTTAAATCAAGAAGGAAGACTGGAGAAAGCTCCAAAGGCGGTTCCCCGTTCACTCCCGAGGTACAAGGCAAGCCTCTCCCAGCCACCTTCAGACTCCTGACCCTCGAGCCTTACGATGGCAGCAGCGATCCGATAGATCACATCGCTGCATTCCGCGCCCAGATGGCTCTGTACGACACATCTGACGCGCTGATGTGTCGGGCTTTTCCGACCAACCTGAGAGGACTGACTAGGACCTGATATTCTCATCACAAACCCGCTTCTATATCTTTGCTTGATCTATTGATAAAAGAGTTTGAATTAAACTTCCTGGCGAGTGCATGCCCCAAACCGACTATCGCCTCCCTCTTGAGGTTGGTCCAAGGAAGCGACAAGCCCCTCTCCTAGTTTGTGAGACAGTTCACCTCACAGATCCAAGGAATTTCATACCTCCATCCATCCCTAGCCATCCAGGCATTCTTGACAGGACTGAGACTGTCGAGGTTCTTCTGGTCACTGATTGAGCGATCGCCCGCAACGCTACCTGAGATGCTACAACGGGCGTATCAATACATGACCGCCGAGACGTTGGTGGCAGACAAGCGGGACGAGGAGGGAGGACAGGTCGGGCATGTTACCGTCAAGACCACCCCCACCCTCCCCCCCCCCCCAATTCCCCTCAATTCGACTCAAACAGAAATCTTCTTTCAAATTCGGGAGAAGGGCCTCTTGAACGCTCCAAACCCAATGAAGTCACACTCCGAGAGGCACGACAAAAGGAGGTATTGTCGCTTTCACAGGGAATACGACCATGACATGAAATATTGTCGCGACCTGCAATATCAAATCGAAGACCTCATCCGGCGCGGACACCTGCGTCGGTATGTTCGCGATCAATTCTCACTCCCCAATAGCCGACCCCCTCGAGACTCGTCGCCCCGACCCAAAGGTCCGGTTGAGAAGCAAATCGACGTCATCTTCAGATGGCCAGCCTCGGGTGGTGACAACTTCTCGGCGCGCAAGGCCTATGCACGATTTGAGGTCTGGAAGAGGCCGGAGCATGACGAAGACATCGACATCATATTCAAGTCGGGAGGCGAGGAGTACCCATGCCATGATGATGCGTTGGTAATCTCAATCCATATGGCTAACGCTTATGTCAAAAGAGTTATGATTGACACGAGAAGTTCATCCGACATCTTATATTTTGACACATTTCAGAAATTGGGGTTGATCGATAAAGATCTCATCACTCTAACATCTACCTTAACAGGGTTCACCGGGGACTTCGTCTCTCCCTTGGGGGCGATCACGATTCTTGTCACATTCGGAGGAGAACCGAGGTCAAAGACTCTTATGGTATCGTTCATGATGGTAAAGCTCCCATTAGCGTACAACGGCATCATCGGGCGCCCGATCCTCAACCAACTCAAGGCAGTTGTCTCGACCTTTCACCGGCTCCTAAAGTTCCCGACCCGAGTAGGGGTTGGCGAGGTCAAGAGTGACCGAAGAGAATCCAGGCAATGTTATTTAACAGTAACAACATTATCCAAGAAATCGAAGGTCCAATCAGTCGTTGCGGTTCCCCAAAACCATGAGGATAGTGCTCGGGATCCCCACCCGACGGAGCAAGTTCTGGAGGGACACCAACTGCTCTCCTTTATAGATGCATTCTCGGGGTATAACCAAATCCGGATGACCCCGAGAGACAAATACAATACAGCCTTCATCACTCACAACGACACCTACTATTACAAGGTGATGCCATTTGGGCTGAAGAATGCCGGTGTGACATACCAGCGGCTGATGAATCGCATGTTCAAGGCTAGATCGAGAAGAACATGGAGATTTACATGGATGACATGATAGTCAAAAGTCAAAAGACTGAGACTCACCTCTCCGATTTGGCAGAAACATTCCGCACGCTAAGGAAATACAAGATGCGTCTCAACCCGGTGAAATGTACCTTCGGCATCACATCCGAAAAGTTTCTCAGCTTTATTGTGCATCAGCGAGGGAAGACGCCAATCCCGAGAAGATAAAGACGATACAAGAAATGCAATCCCCCAAGATGATAAAGAAGGTCCAACGACTTATAGGCATACTAGCGGCCCTGAGTCGCTTCATCTCCCGAGCCGGGGATAAGAACTGGACCTTCTTCCAAGCGCTGAAGTCGGCAAAAGATTTCAGGTGGACCCCCGAATGCGAGGAAGCATTCCGTTAGCTAAAGAGCCACATCGAACACCTACCATAGTTGGCGTCTGTGAGGGATGGGGAGCCTCTTGACTTGTACCTTGCGGCATCCGACCTGGCAGTTACCTCAGTCTTGGTGACGCTCGACAAAGCCGGGCAAAGGTCGATCTACTACACCAGCCATGTCCTGGTAGATCCCGAGCTCCGTTACCCTCCCATAGAAAGGCTGGCCTTGGCGTTGATCCTGGCATCCAAAAAGCTAAGGCCGTACTTCCAGACACATCCTATCAAGGTGATAACCGACCAACCCTTACGCCAGATCCTCTCAAAGTTTGATGTTGTTGGTCGTATGCTTAAATGTCAGTAGAATTGGAGGAATTCGACATCAAGTACGTGATAAGAAAGGTGATCAAAGGTCAGGTGGTGGCAGACTTCTTCTCAGAACTCACGCCCCCGGAGACCCCGACGAGCTCGGACCTTAGATGGACGCTACACATTGATGGGTCCGCCAACTCGGAAAGAAGGGGCGTCGGCTTGGTGCTAAGGACCCCTCTGACCACATCTATGAGCACGCGCTTCAGCTAGGGTTCAAGGCCACGAACAATGAAATAGAATATAAGGCGCTCATGTTCGGTCTAAAAGTCGTAGCCGAACTGGGCGTGGAAGACATTGAAATATTTACTGATTCCCAACTCGTTGCAGGCCAAGTCAGTGGAGAGTTCGAGACTCGGGAAGTGGCAATGATCAAATACCTGGCTGAGGCACGACGTATAATGGATCGATTTCGGAGGTGTATCATCACCAAAGTGCCTCGTGCTGAGAATTCACAGGCGGATGCCCTGGCCAGGCTTGCGTCCTCTTGCGCGATCGACATGTCGCCGAGAGGAATAGTGAGAACCATCGGACCCTCTGTCAACTTAGGGGTGTTAGTCGTCGACGAGGAAGAATGAAGCTGGATCAACGAAATCATTCGTTTCAAGCAAACATGAGCCCTCCTTGAAGACAAGGCGGCTGCTCAAACGATCAGGAGGACAGAGTCGTGGTATTGTATTATCGATGATCGGCTCTATCGGTCAGTTTTAGCGACCATTACTTCCATGTCTGCATCCGACCGAAGCGCGCACCACCTTAGCCGAGACCCATGAGAGAATATGTGGAGACCATGTCGGCGCTCGCACCTTGGCACACAAGATTCTCATGCAAGGTTACTATTGGCCCACCTTGCGTAAAGATGCTTAGACCTATGTGCAAAGCTGCGAGCCATGCCAGAAGCACGCACGGTTCCAACATCAACCGATGGTACCGCTCATAACTGTCGACTGCGCTTAGCCTTTCGCCCAATGGGGAATGGATCTCCTCAGCCCCTTCCCCTCATCCTCGGGACAACAGAGGTTCCTAATAGTAGGAGTCGATTATTTCACCAAATGGCTCGAGGCCGAGCCATTGACCTCGATTATCGAAAGGCAAGTTGAAGGATTCATGTGGAAGAGTATCATAACCAGGTTCGCCCTTCCTAGAGTCATAATCACAGACAACGGAACACAATTCAACAATGCAAAGTTGAAGGCATTTTATCAAAGCTATCGTATCAAACTAAAGTTTAGCTCGGTCGCCCACCCCCAAGCTAACGGACTTACCGAGGTGACAAACCGAGCCATTCTTGAAGGACTGAAGAAAAGAATTTCCAGAGCACCGACCTCTCGGGTGGAGAAACTTCCGAGCATTCTCTGGGCATCTTGGACGACTCCAAAAACCCTAACAGGGGAATCCCCTTATAGCTTGGCCTTCGGAACCGAGGCTGTACTACCTCCCCATGTGGTTTTCCCGACCCTCCGGGTCCAGACCCACGACGAAGAGGCATCCAACCAACAGCTGCGCGAAAACCTCGACCTACTGGAGGAACACTAGCTTATAGAAGGGCTGTTACCAAGCTTTACAACCATCGAGTGCGCCCTCGGCTCGTAGCGACCTGGTGCTATGAAAAGCCGAGGTCAGCGACCCAACTCGGTCCCGTGGGAAGCTGGCTCCAAACTGGGAGGGCCCTTACCGAGTCATCAAAGTCGTCCGAGAAGGGACTTATACACTGGCAACAATGGAGGGGCGAGTGCTTCCGAAAACTTGGCACATTTCAAATCTACGAAAATTTTACGCATAATATGAAACGATGTGTCCCGAGTTATATTAATGAAAATGCGATTACAAAAGACGTCGAAAACAAAATAAGGTTTTTCCTGACATGAATTACAAAATGATAATCAGTAAATTACAAAGTCAGGACTCGGGTGTATCTGAGTCGTTGAATGCTTGTTGCCTCTCCTTCGGCACCAGATCATCCTCGAGATGGATGGTGAAGGGGCCCTCCTCAACCTCCGAGTCTAGGTATACGGCATGGAAGCGGGCCAACACCACCCGATACCCGTACTTGTAGGTAACTCGGCCCATCCTCTTTAGCCCGTCCTTGAAGCCGGTCGACTCCTTATAACGGTCTACCATTTGCTTGGGCAGCTCAGCTCGGGCGTTCTCCAGAGCCTTCACAGGTTTTAGTAGCTCATCGTCCATCTTCCGAGCTCTGACCCGTGCCTCCTTCGGCAACCTCTGGATACAGCCAGGTTGCTCCGGACCTCGCTCAGCTCTTTTTCGGAGGCGTCTTGTCGTTGGAGTGCCTCATCTCGCTCCCTCTTGGTTTTCTCGAGCTCCTGTTCTAGCACGGAAGCACGCTCCTCGGCCTTGGCGATCGCCTCCGGACCCCCTCCAAACTTTAGGGCATCGAGTTCCTGCTGAAGGTGGGAGATCCGGTAATCCATGAATGTGATCAACCGGCCCGCGTCATGGACTGGTCGAAGAGCGCCATCTGGAAGTGTTGGCTCTGCACAAAATAATAATTGATAAGAACTCGGTCAAAAGAAAACTTGCGATGTCGATACAAAGGTCGGGAACTGACCAAAACTATCTCCTTGGCAGCTCGGGCTAGCAAGACCTCTGAGGGGAGCGTGTATAGCTGCCGCGCCAGCTAACGGTGGAGAAGTCCCCTCTCGAACTCCTCGACGATTGACGAGTTCTTCCAGACTTTCGTCGAGTTCTTCAACCCCCTCCACCTGGCCTTCATTTCCTTGTCAGGATCTTGATGCCCCAGATCGGATATTTGCATAGTGTAATATCCTGCGTCGTCCTTATGAACTTTTGTCTTGAAGAGGTCCTTCATGGACCTCGGGCGGTGATGAACCGGCAATGTCGCCCCTCTCATCAGATTCAACGGGCGTCTCGAGCTCCTCCGACGGTGCTGCTGGCTCCTTACCCTTGGAATGGGAACGAGATTCCTCCTCACCTTGCCGAGACTTGTGTCTCCTCGTTAGCACCTTCACCTTCTTGTGCCGCCAAGTCGGATCATCGACCTGCTCAGTCGGTGCATCGATCAGCCTCTTGGATGAGGCCTTCGGGGCTTCCCTCGCTTAACACCGACCTCCCGGGCTGGTGCGATGGCACGAGTCGAGGGGGCCTTACCACGGGTCATCTTGGGCATCCCGCGCAGGCCGTCGAGATCCATCCGATCTGCATCCCGACTCACAGGTTAGAAAATGACATGAAAAGCTGAAATACGACAAACATAATAATACCCTTAGAGGCCGGGCTGAGACCCGCCTTGACCAACCAAAGTTCGGTCATTTCCTTGATCGCGCATGAAGAGAAAAGGATTCCCTTCAGTATGTCGACCAGGACGAATTCCTCCTCGGATAAGTCAAGTCTAAACCCCCAGACCGGACCACTCACGAAAAGGTAGCGGGATTTCCAACCTTTGTTGTTGGAAGGCGCCCCGCTGACCTGGACACCGACTCGGGCGGTAAGATAGCAGCCGCCCCGACTCTTACAAAAGCGAAAACACGCCATAAACAAGTCCCGAGTCGGGATAATCCCAGCCCCTCGGCACTCGCCCAGAAACACGACGAGGTAGCGCCACGAGTTGGGAGCTACTTGGCTGGGGGAGATCCTCCACCATCTTAAACACTCTTCTATGATGGGATGCAGTGGAAACTGAAGACCGGTCTCCAGAGCATCCACCGAGATGCATATGTCGGGCGTGTCCGAACTGTAAGGGCGCTGCCCGGGCCGTGGAACATGCAAGCCGTATTCGGTTGGGATGCTATACCGCCCCCTAATCACAGCAAGTGACCCCTCGGTCACTACCGTGTCTAGGTCATGATCCGCTTTCATGACCTCCAGATCACTTAGGACCCTCGCGTCGCCTGGCGACGGGGGCTCCAATGATGCTCACGAAGAACTGACATCGGGATCACCCTGACTCACTCCCCCCCGACCCCGAGGAAGAGATGACCCTGACGCTACTCGAAGAGTCCGAGGAGGTCATTCTGACTTATTAAAAAAAATACCCACTAAAGGGACGCTGAGTGGCTAAGGGGGATCCGAGGGAGAAGCAAAAGAGGGGCAGAATGAACTAGTGAGGTCTCAACCTAGCCGTATGAAATTTATAGTACCCAAGGGTGTCGTTTCAGCTTCCCGAGATAAAACAAAGCGCCGTCCCAAAAATCACCCAATGCATTAAATGCATCACCGCATCGAATGAAAACCTGTGCTGAGGGCAGTGAGATGCAAGGGAAATAACAAAAAATGTACATGTAATAATATTGGATAAAAATGATGATACCAAAATATGTATGTACCTTCTCGACCAAATCCCCAGAATTTGTGGCCGAGTTCACCTTCTCGGCCAAATCCCCAGAACTTATGCCCAAGTTCACCTTCTCGGCCAAATCCCCAGGATTTATGCCCGAGTTCACCTTCTCGGCCAAATCCCCAGGATTTGTGCCCGAGTTCACCCTCTCGGCCAAATCCCCAAGACTTGTGCCCGAGTTCACCCTCTCGGCCAAATCCGAAGATCAATTCCCGAGCTCTTGCTCGGTCGGATCAACTCCTACTCAGATCAGTTCCCGGGCTCCTACTCGGTCGGATCAATTCTCGAGCTCCAGCTCGGTCGGATCAACTCCTGCTCGGATCAGTTCCGGAGCTCCTATTCAGTCGGATCATTCCCGAGCCCCGCTTGATCCGATCAGTTCCTGAGCTCCTGCTCAGTCAGTTCAACTCCCAGGTACAAAACCCGACCAGTCCCTTTCCCTAGCCCCGCTCGGTCGGATCATTTCCCGAGCCCCTGCTCGGTCGGATCAACTCCTGCCCGGTTGGATCAGCCGGCTTTCGGGACTAGTTTGACTTCACCACAAACCGACGACTGAACACAAGACCTTATCTTCAGCACCCTAATCGGGAACCTCGAGAAGGTCTTCACGGGAGGGGGGGGGGATGATATGACAAATATTGACCTGGCTGTCATGTCCTCGCGCCCTCGGACAACTGACCCACCAACGTGACCGACCTAATACAAGTAAGGTGGGCAAGGTCGACATCCCTCAGTTGCAGGCGTGCGCCTCGTCGCAAGGACCACAGATGATGTGGTGAGGTGCAGCGGTAAAGTAAGCAATAAAGAAGATAAGTGATTTAGGTACGGATACCCCATTACTGTTGGTATAAAGGTTCCTCTGCCTCTACGAAGCAGGGAGATCGTAAAATCCACAACCAAACTAACTTTACTATCTGAGGGGTCACGTCGGGACCCGACCCGACCTGATGTTCCTGCAGGAACCAACAGTCGACCCGAGCTTAAATAATTCCACCCGACCTGAGCCCCACTACTTTAGCAACTGACCTCTCCAGCCGGACCCGGGGCCCTTTTCCCCCGACCCGAGCTCCAACTCTACGCCGAGACGACCGCGGACGAGCTAGAGCACATGGGCCTGAACCAACATTACTTGCTCAATAAACACGGAGGCAGACCGCATCTACAAGGTAGACATAAGAGTTTATACCCCTAACAGTACCCAACAAATATATTGATCGTCTGCTCTACCTTATAAATTCACGTAGTGGGTGAATGATTTTATATTATCGTTCCACCTTTTTTATCATTAAAAATGTTTACCTACATAAAATCCATGATAAATCAGTAAATTTAGGAGGCAGCCAAAAAAAAAAGAAATCCATGAGAAATCTCTGCTTCACTACGACGATGACATCAAGACAATGGATAAGATAGGAGAACAAAAATAGTCAGATAAAAAGACCTGCTGCTTTTCCTACCCGGAGATTGTAATTTATTCATGTAAATCTAAAAATGTGGTCGATGTAGTAATACGATGAGACTCGCCTCATATAAGACTAATCCCCGATAGCTCAAAAGGATTTATATCAACTCAAATGAGTCATGCCTCACACAAGATTGATCCCCATTAGCTTGATGAGTCTAGACCCACTTACTCAACTTGACAAATGATATTTATATCAAATGACAACTTCTACGTTGATCAGTGAAATCTACATTCATCACCAATTTGATAACACGGTAAGTCTTGACTCACTCAACTTGACGACGACATTTATATCAAATAATGATTTTTACATTGATTGATGAAATCTATATTCATTGCCAATATGAGAGCATGGTAAATCTCGACTCACTTGACTTGACGATAACATTTATATCGAATGACGACTTCTACATTGATCCATGAAATCTACATTCATCACCAAAATGATAGCATGGTTAATCTTATATATCAAATGATGAATTCTACATTGATCGGTGTAATCTATATTCATCGTCATCATCTCACCATTGGAAAGTAACTATCGAGTAAAAAAAAAAAAAAATCATATATATGCTAATAGATTATTGTATCAAAAAATAAATGTTGAGCTGGAGATCTATGCATCATGTCGGATTATAGGATATCGTGATAGAATTGATATGCTAGAAAATTGGACGATATACGAAAATACAAAGATGATATAATAAAGAATCGGACGAAAGATAAGACAGACCACATGAGCTTTGATGATGTATAAGATATGTGGTTTGTATCTCTATCCATGTTAAAAGTCAACTTGGGCTACACTAGGCTTTCAAATGGGCTGTAACTTGAGCCAACTTAGGTGTGACAGCTTATGGTTGCAGCGGACTGATCCACGGGCTGTATTGGGCCGATGTACTCGATACCATTTCCATAGTTTGATGGTAGCATCATTAGTATCCATATTTTTAAATGTTTTTTCTGATTTATTTTATATTTTAGATTGTTTACCGTCTCTATAAATAAGTGTTTGCAAGAGTATTTAAGCTCAGAAGTTGTCTTTTACATTATATATATTTTTAAAATATTTAGATAACTGAGAAAAAGCAAGGAATGAAACCTTTTGAGGAGGAGTTCATTGTATGAAAACAATCAAATGCAAGCGATCCCCCAATTCCATCGCATGAAAGGCGATTAAGAATTATTAAACAAAAAAAAAAAGGGAAAACGTAGAGGAAGAAAACAGAGGAAGGTGCAGTCCTTCGTTTCTTACTACGTAGCCTTCTTACGACTTGGAATCATGAAGAAGTTAGAAAAATAGAGGAAGAAGAAGAGTTGTATCATTATTTACACAGGATTAGCGGCCTGTCACTAACCAACTCCCTAGAAGTTGTATTCGATGAGACACATCTTGGAGGACGATCCCGACCATGGAACCTGCAAGCCCAGCATGTTCTCCTTGTACACAAACACCGCTTCCTCTCCGTTTATCCGGCATTCGACGGGCCTCGCCGATGCGAAGGCCTTCATTTCACCCGCCCCCTTCACCTCCATCTTCACCTTGGAGCCCTCCACTTGGAGCGCCTGGATGGCGCCACCGGAATTCAACATGTTCACCAGCCCGATGGGAGCAAACCGGACGGCTTTCGTGGACGGCAGCACCTTCACCGGAGACACGGTGAGAAGCTCATAGCCGAATGGATCCAGGGTGACCTCCACCGTCTCTGTCGGCTTAAGCAGCATTAGCTTCCCAGCTCGCGACGGATACACCGCAAACAATTCCACCCCCTCCACCGGGAACAGTTTCTTTCCGTTCTGCCACTCGATGTCCATCGGGCTCGTCGTCACCGTTAAGGTGCGAGAAAACTCGGCAGCAGATTTGTTCCTCCGGGCTTTGCGGCACCATCCTCCGCCTTGGCAATTGAAGGCTCCAAGGACGCCCGTGAACTAAAGCCGAAAAGTGTGAAAAAACGATCAGTCCGGGAGCAGCAGCAAGATCGTCTTTTGGTGATGCAGCGAGAGAGAGAGAGAGAGAGAGAGAGAGAGAGAGAGAGAGAGAGAGAGAGAGAGAGAGAGAGAGAGAGAGAGAGAGACCTTGTTCAAGTTCCAGATCTTGAGCACGGTCTTGCCGTCGTGAAGCGGGTCCTCGAAGAGGCAATCCCTGGTCGGGAGAGCGTAGTGGTCGCAGCGCAGGATGGTGCCGTCGGGCAAGGCCATGCGCTTGAGGAGGTCAAAGTCGTGGTGTCCGACGGAGTCGCTGACGTAGATGGGGCCGCCGGAAATGGCGCGGGAGGCGGCATGGAAGGCGGCGCAGGGGTGGGTGGACTGGAACATGTCCCAGTCGGGGTGGATGAAGTTGCCCATCCACAGGCTGTTGTAGGCGCAGTGCACCATGTGGCACCCCTGCAGCCAGAAGGTGCCGTTGGGGTCGCCGGACGGGTCGGTGCACCAGAAGTCATCCCCTGCACGCACGCATTCATTCACAGAGGTTGAAGACAGACAGAAATCATCATCTTCGGCAGCAGCAGCAGCATACGAGAAAGCAAAGCCCACGGAACTCAATCTAACACACGCGGGCACGTACCGACTCGGCCGAGGCAGATGGAGTGGGTGCCGAGGAACATGAAATCGTTGCAGTGCTCCATGCTGGCGATGACGCCGTTGCCTCCGAAGTGCTTCTTCACCGAGTCGGTGAGCCCTTGGTAGTAGGCCTTGGCCAGCTCCACTCGCCCGCCGTAATCCTCGCAGAGCATCTCCAGTAACTGCGCGATATATGTCACATCATCGCCCTCATCATCATCGACATCCAGGTTTTAAGATGCTACAGAGCTTTTAATGTCCGAAAGAAAAAGGACGGTGCCGTGTGAGTTAATCAATAAAATCACCCACCCTCTTACTCTTGAGGCGATCATATCTCTTCTCACAAGTGATTTGTTAATTTTCTTATGCTGATGGAACCTCTGTGCGGGTTGGATTTTTTATCTGGTAATTTAAGTGTTAGGGAACCGACGACGACGACGATGACGACTACTACTCACATGAATGACGTCCACCTTCACGCCGTCGATGCCCACCGACTCCAGGTGGGAGTGCAGCCCCTCGTAGAGCTCTGCGGCGCTCTCTGGCCGTACCAGCCCCACACCGTTGTTCACGATTTTGTCCACCGCCAGGTCCTCCATCGTCATCTGCAGACCCGGGGACAGCCTCGGCTTCACCACCTCGGCCGGTGGCAGCCCCGGCGTCCGCGGCCTCAGCCCTCCCCAGTAGCCGCACAGGGCGTGCCACACGTACACGTGCTCCACGCTCCCGAAGGCTGCCTTCAGGTCCCTCACGAACGCCCCCATGCCCGTGCCGGAGGCGGAGTCGTTCCTCTTGCTCTTGTAGTTCCGGAACTTGTAGTTCTCCTGGAACCTGATCAGCCTGCAAGGCATTTGCTCCCCCGCGGACGTCCGATTCATGCCTTCCTCATCCGTGGGGTCGTCGTCGTGGGAGATGGATTGCCAGCCGTCGTCGATGAGGACGAGCCCCGGGGGGCAACCGCCCTCCGCCAGGCCCTTCACCCCCTCCCACACGCCCTCCGGGTGCACCTTCAGGTAGAAGGCGTCCCAGGTACACCACCCGAACTTGTCGACGATGCCCGGTGGCGCCTTCTCCTCCAGGAGCTTAAAAGTGTCCAAGTGGGACCTGACCACCCTCATGGCGTCCTTGACGAGCGCGAAGGGGTCGTCTCCAGCGTGCATGTAGAGGGAGCTCCGGAACTCGGAGCTCCTCACCCGCGTGGACCCGCTCTCCACGCACAAGTCCACGTACTCCTCCTCCCCCGGCTGGAGGGATGCCCGGAAGGCCCCCTCGATGAGGGGGAGGAGGAGCACATAGGGACGACCGGACTGTGGGGAGTGGTCGAGCATCAGAATCTGGGTCTCGTGCTCCACGTCGCTGCCCCTGTTGCCCACCCATTGGGTTGTCCACCACACCTTGAACCGGAAGATGCTCATGAACCGAATGCCTAGCAGCCGGCCCAGCGGCACGACATGCCTGCTCTCGGGGGTGTCGCACGCGAACCCCACGAAGCATCCGCTTTCGTCGCCTGCTCCCTGGCTCTGGCCTATGCCCTCGCAAGTGGTGGAGGACGACGGGGTGAGGACGATGTTGGGGGGGACATCCAGCAGGAATGGGTGGCCGCAGACGGTGAGGTTGCGGCCTTTGAGGGCGAAATACGACCGGGTGTCGCCTCGGAGCCCGGTGAGGATGTCGGTGGAGCCGGCTGTACCCAGGTCTGGGGCCATAGCGAAGGCGTGCTCGGTTGACGCAGGAGCGAGGTGTGATAGGTTTCCGGCTTTGGTAGCTGTCGCTTAATGCAAAGTCTGGGAGCTGCAATGGCTTATTTATAAAGGGAGACGACGCCGGACCTTCTCCTTGATAGAGGATCAGATAAATATAGAATAATAACTTTATATTCCTTAAATCATCAGTTAATTTATGATTTGAGATCAATTATCATGATTGATATTAAATATATCTCTCATTCAAACATATATAAATATATATTGCCTTAATGAATCAAATCCTCGAGCCTCCACCGCAAGTTCTCTCGACTCCCTCATCCTCATCGGCCCCTCCCCCCCGCCCCCCGGTGGCGGAGGGAAATAGCAAGTCCATGTGGACGGTGGACCAGCGGTTGGCGTGTTGCTTGCAGCAGCAACTCTTTTTGAACTTTTCTATGTGTTGCATATGCTTCATCTCTTCCCCACTCGCATCACACTACTAACATGCTGATCGACGATTGTGCGCAAATATCTTTAGACCACATAGGCGATCGCAAGATAGAGAGTCATACGAATGAATAATATATTTTGTTTGCTTTTTTTCACGAATGTTCTATATTTTCTTGGATTATAGTCATAAGATGGAACCAAAAACAGAGGGGACACGTCCCATTATTCCCTTTCAGCTCGAGGAAGCAGGGGAGACGTCCCACTCCCTTTGGGCATTAAAGGCCATCGCCAGGAAAGCCCCGATTTCGTCTGGGAGCTTCCCTTCTCGGTGGGACCGTTGCCTCTGCTTGCCGATTCAATTCACCTCCTCGGTGTTGTTTTTCTTCACCGGGGGCGGTGCTTACCAATTCAATTCACCTCTCTCGTCGAGGTTTGGACGGTACCGACGGAACGGCGGCATTGGCTACTGCTGCTAACATTTCCCGAGCAGTGGTCGGGACGGACGGGGAGCCCACTGGAAAAGTCAAAGTAGGTTGTTCTCTTACGTGTGGAGCTCCTCCGGATGCTGAGTCCACGTGCGATCTCATGACAGATACCATTCGGCCATTTTAATTAATCGTTTGTTGGGAGGATGAGGGACGTTAGAAGTGGGACACGCGGTTCGTGGATTTAAGTTGAATGAGATTGATTGATGAGTTCATCCACGCTTGGCTCCCTCCCCGTTGTCTGCCGGCTTCTACACCCGTCCAGCTCTCGCTGGACCGCTTTGCCCTTTGCGTCACGAACGAAGAAGCTGATAGAGGACGCTTGGGCGAAGAAGGAATCAGCAGGCGACGCATGGCAAGAAAGAAAAAAAAAAAAGGAAGAAGAGGAGCGCGTGATATCTTCCCCTTTGGAAGCCACCGCCACACATTGTGGTTGTCCTCACGCTCCCACGCGGCGACCTTTTTCCTCGTAACGGATTGGACCGACGCCGGAGTCTGGTCTGTGCACGGCAACTGCATCCCGTGTGCCCACGGGTGTCGCTTATCGCCTTGGTCCTGCTCTCACTCCATCTCTCTCGGGCCGACATCCTGATCCCTGGATCACCGGACCCGTCATCCCAGTGGACTTGTTTATAGTCCATCGTGCTGATCTCTGTCTCTCTCTCGGCCGACATCCTGAGACGGGTCAGCGGACCTATTTTATAGTCACATTGGAATGACTTTATGTGCAGCTTCGCCGCAGGGCCATGCAAGTTCGAGCAACAGATGGCAGAAACAACTTTTGGGCTTATTCTGGCATCTTCTTGCTGCTTCCAGACCACCGCCTTCACTGACATCATCAGAGTCGACACCAAACCAACTGCATCAACCGCTGTTGGATTTCCCATATATCCGGTGACGTCAGGGTTCTACCGACAAAGAATGACACCACCATATCAGAGAAATCCAACTCGAGAGAAGTCACTGCTGGATGTCGAGAAATCCCTTTCGAAGGGTCCTCATCGCATCCTTATAAGGAACGTAATCGATAAACAATACACTCATAGAACCAGGAAGATCATTTTAGCAACAGAGCTAGAAAGATCATGGTTTACCAGCTTCGGAGTCTTAACATTGTTACAACTACAGCTGACCGTTCACAACCTTCCATATGGAAAAATAAAAAGTTCAAAAATCTGAAGCATCAACATCCACAGAATTTCTTGAAAATTTGAAAATTTTCCCCTCCAAAGTCTCTCATGCCTCAACATCAGCAGAGTTTCCTTCAGTGGCTTCTTCCTTGTCACCATCATCATCATCTCTTTCCTCGGCTGCTTCTTTCTGGGATAATAACTCCAATTTTCTTAGCTCACAGTCCTTTGCTTCTAGTCTCTCTTGTAATATATAGACCTGAAATACACGCAAACCACTCGGTAGGCACATTAATAAGTATCTTAAGATCAAGTGACCAGAGATATTAGTCAATTTGACTGAAGTTCATATGTGGAACAGTCCACAAAGTATTACGAGCAAGAATACACACAAATCTTTCTTATATGATGGCTAATCAATCCAGCTTGGGCTCAGATAAACAGATATTAACATGTTTGAAGCCAAAATGATAAGGTACATTAATTGATTTGTCAAAAAAAGTAATTTCTCTGTTCAACAACACCGACGATATACCAAGTAAAACTGCCCAAAAGGCCAATGCGAGATGTAAATATTTACTTCCAACATAAAAGCCTTAAGCAGAGCCATCATCATAGGCGTCCTGGAGCTTTTCTCACACTTGTGGAAGGTGAGAAACCTTTTTTCCTCTTAAATTAGCAATAGAAAACAATTAATCTCATTTACAACAGAATATTGTTATGCTTGTGGTGCTGGACAAGCTTTCTCGAGAAAATAAATTAGCTATATACCATTAGAAGAAATTGATTAAGAAAGTGAAACCCTTTTAACACAAGTTTATCTTGCTATATGGCATCCAATAAGGCAAAACTTACAGTAAGACAAGGCAATCTACCAAAATTTATATCTTCTAAAGCAAAAAGCTTATCAGGAAATAATTATTCCTTGTATACTTGTCAGAGATCCCCAAGTTGACACAACTTGTTTTTGAAAATCTCAGAAATGAAAGACATTTAGTCATATAGTGAAAACATTCTTGAAACAAAGCACAGCATCACATGTTTATGGTTGAATATGCATCAAGTATACAAGTAAAACCAAAGTGTTACAAGTTGAACACATCTTTCACAGTTCTCAGATGTTTCAAGTACCACTTTGAAAAGAAATTTTTTAGAATACTAGCAAACACATTACCATTTCATTTGATCTCTCCATTTCATTTGTCAGTCCTTCCATGTGCCTGAACAATGCTGCATGAGACAAGATATAAAATATCAAGAATACCTGAACAAAATTTAGGAAACAGAGCAGATAAAATAATTTCGATAGTCACAAGTGAAAAGTAGTCAATGACAATTTCTTAAGCAAAAAAAGAAAAAAAAAGTTACAGTAATGATGATTATAAACTCATAGTGAAAAGGCATTATCTACAGAAATTAGTGGTGAAGAATGATGCATAATGCTTTTTAAATGGTTTTCAGAAAATGGGATAATAAAGACAGCTTACAACAGAATCACCATCAAGAAAATGGTTTATTGCTGACATACATATAATACTCGGCTGATATATCAGGATCTGTAGAGCCTTCTAAAATTGAACATACCCTCTGAGAGAAAATGTTATGACAATAGTACAGAGAGTAAGAGGGATCATTGGAACGTGCCACGTCAATACTTGTGGCAGTCAAAAATATGTTATGCAACTTGCTGGAATGTGCCTACTCATGTTCCAGGGCACATTACTGATATCAATTGGCTCCAAACTGGCACATCACATAGCACACATTTGGCAGCAGACTCAGTTGACTGATGAGATAAAAATTGATAAAACAAACACACCCTATGCTAATGCAAACATGAAAAGCAAAAAAAGAAAGGAAGAAGCATCTTAAAGACAGATAAAAGAGGAAAACGAGTACTGATTATCTTAAAAGAATGCACGATTAGAAGGCATCACGAATTGGAGTGGATTCAGATACCATCAAATTGGTTCCTGAGTTCTGCATTTTGAGATTTTAGCACCACGATCTTCATTCCCAATTCATGGATCTATAAATTAAGAATCAGCAATTAGTATCGGGTCAGAAACATCAATCACACATGTGCCCCTCACTGCATAAATATTGATTTGCATGAATTGAGTCTAGAAAATACAAGAATGGCATCCTTCTTCAGTAAGAGATATAACAAATACAACTAGAAGTTTCTTTAAAGACTCGTCAGAAAAATAATTATGCCCTTAGTACCAAAAATATCTTTATCATGGCTCGCATCTAGCTTGCAAAGCTAAACAATGGTAGTTGGTAATGCAAGTACCATGAGATTTCTCACTCTGTCCCTTTCGCTATTTGATAATACGGTCCACACTAGACTTCAGCTGTAAGCTCTCTAAGCAACAAGCAATTGTCCGCTCTAGGCAGGTCCCTCTGGCTCTTTATTAGGACTTGGCTCTCCAATCAATATGAAAATAAAAGAGACCTCTAGTTTGGGAGCTAAGACCTCTTAGGATCACACAATGGGCACCATCCGAGAAGATTTACATAGTCTTCACTAGTGCAATCTCTTTGAGCCATAAGAAAAATGCTTTAGTGTGGGCCTAGCACAGTCTTGGCCTTTTAGGTGGATCGCAAAATGCACCTATAGGAGATGAGTCACCCTTGACTTCTTTTAGACATTGCCTCTCCAGATTTCCAACCTATGTAGGAGTAAATATGGACATATCGATATTGTGAAGGTTGATGCAGTTGCACAACAATTTGTGTCAAACGTCATGTATAAAATGTTAAGTAGCATAAAGCAAGAGTGCATTACTTTTCCTTCTGATGCCATTGCTCCAATCTCCTCATTCTCCTCTTGCAAAGTTCTACACTTTGCCATTAGCATTTTTCCAAGCTTGCTGGATGCAGTAAAGTTGACAGCAGCAAGATTGTCTTGCAATTCTTTAATTTTCTTCTCCTTCTCTTCAACCAAATTCTGATAAGAAGCAACTTAAGTATGATAGACCAATAAAAGATATTAAGCTTATAAAATATATTCGGTATTCGGAAAACCATTGATCAAACAAAAAAAAGATCAATACTGATAAACAAAATTAAAAGCAAGAAAAGAAACAACATGGTGGTGGGAACATATCAAGAAGAAAATGATCTAACATCTAGTATCATAAAACAGAAAAAAGCAGCTGCAAAAAACAATTTCTACACACCTTCAATCGTGTGAACTCTTCATGAATGGCTGGATCGAGTAGCAACTTCCTTGTCTGTTAAAGAACATGACACAAAATATCACAATAATAAACATTTCCAAGCTGATGACATATAAAATGAAGAGCCCATGACTGTTTTAACAACTAGCCAATGGGGAACATGTACTGGAAACAAGAGTTTTTCACAAGCCCAGAAAAAAAATATTTAGAAGCAAGAAATAATATTTTCAAAAAAACAAGAATTAAGTCACATAAGTACAATGAACTGAAGTCACAAAAAGAAAGAGGACGAAATCAGCAAAGTATATGTGTCCGAACTCCAAAGTACTTAAAGGAGTTACATTTAGTGTCATTAACTGATCTAAAAATATACCATGTGAAGATGAATCTCTTTTAAGAACATAGGACGCACTACATTCTTAAATGTCCACTATTATTGTTCTTTGTTGGACACGAATGATCAGTGCCATAGTCTCATTCTTGCAAATTACTCAAAAAATCTCTCCTTGTTAAAATTGTTTTACCTGACTGAAAATCCATCCTCATTTCTCACTCTTTTCCACAATCTGGCAAGGGAAGATATTATTTTTTTATATTGATTTCAGCCAAATTACTTGATCTTCATGTACCATCTAAATCTACTTGGTCTTCCCAAGAAACAGACAAAGTCAAGTTCGAGAACTAAAGTTCCTAATATTGAGAATACTTCTAGTAGCCAAACAGCTGAAATTGCTCGCTTCCATATAAACTCCAGTCATGAGTACATTCTCCATAGTCCAAACAAACATGGATTAATGTTTACATACTTCAGTTTTCATAAAATGCTAAAAAAATGTAATGAACTCAATCCATCAGTAAGGTGACTCTGCACAATGCTAGTAAATGAAGTCGCTAGAATCTTGTTGTTTCTTGAAATGAGTAGACCCTAAATGTTTTCTTAATCCATCTTCAACTGTGCAATAATATATAACCAGTTGTGAAGTAAGGTTTTTAAGGTCACCAAATGACTATAAACTGGAACGTAGTTCTCATCATAGAAGTCGAAAAGAATATCCTGTGATAGTTAGACATCACAAGCCCATTGCTGCACAAACCTGTTAGTTTGACAAACTTTGGTAATGCATTCCAGATCCTTATCCACATCTCTAACCACCTACAAACTAAACCAACCTAAAGTTATACTTGATTCAAACTTATATTATAGTGAACTTCAATATTAAATGTTATTGAATATCCCAAGGTTCAGTTATGTAACAACATTTAATTGAATTACATTCTTTTACTAAAGCATCCAATCTTAGTGATTCTAGATCGATGAGTTGACATCAGTGACAGCTTGCTCTTTCATTCAGATTACAACCCGAGAACAGTGGATTCAGACATCTTCAGTGTATTACAATCAGAAACCAATAGGTATTTCATTTATAGGTGAACCATTCAGGTAAACATTAGAAAAAAGGAAAAAGTTGGTACTCATACCTGCATAGATGGTGGCCTTAACTGTGTCTTCAAGTCCCGAACTGCAGACTAGATATTTACCATTAAAAAAATGATTCAGAAGATCAGGATGAGTGCCAAAAACTTCACCCCAAGACAATAAACTAGACAGTTCAAGACTACAACAAAGGAGGTGTCCATTAATAGTTTTTACAACTACACAAGTTAACAGATATTATGTGTAATAACCAAGTAACACCTATTTTTCTTCTTTTTTATGCAATAATTTCATATAGCATTGAAGACAGTCTTGGAGGATGATACTATAAGACAAACAAAATTATGTTCAGTAAAGTTATTTCTGAAAAATAAGAATGTAAAGAAACATAATATGAACAAAGTGAACAACTAGCTAAGGAGTCCCACATGAGACATGCAAAAGCTGATCCAGAAATTTCCAGCTAACGTTGTCTTGTAAGCAGCA
The DNA here is from genome assembly GCA_029747655.1 of Ensete ventricosum. Taxonomy (NCBI): domain Eukaryota; kingdom Viridiplantae; phylum Streptophyta; class Magnoliopsida; order Zingiberales; family Musaceae; genus Ensete; species Ensete ventricosum. The sequence continues at coordinate 4,535,926 of JAQQAF010000006.1, read as the reverse complement.
AGAGACAAAACAAACATAGTGAGACAGGAACAAACAATAAGAAGCCATAATTGTCCCCTCATTTGGGGTCAGCTATAAAGATTATTTTCCGCCATATAGCAAGCCGAGATTCAAACATAGAAAAAATTTACAAATATCAAAGTTTTCTACCAATTGAAGTAGAAAACAAAAGTTATGTAGTTCCCTGCAGCCGCTTATAACTGTAAATTTTGTTCTCTGCATCGAACAACTGGAATGATTTTGTGCATGAAGCACTTGTTTGATCTTTGATGTCTAGCGACAGAGAAAGAAATGTGTAACAGGTGAAAGGAAACATGTTCTTCCATGTCATAAAGGAAATTTGTTCCAAAATATCATACATGCATTATTATCATTTTTGCAACTAGTAACAGGGGAAAGCTAATAAACTTTACACTATAGGGGACTTAGAGGTAAAGAAGATCTAGCATAATAATAAAGCTTACTGCAGCAGCTAAGAAAATCTGCTGATGGGTTCACCAAACAATCACTTGATTGGTTTTATGCAAGGTTTCACCATACTGGCATACCGAGCTCAGCTTGGCATGGTATGGTACGCTGGTATCTAGCACTACACATAGGCATACCGCTTGAGATATATATATAATATAATACAATAAAAAAAATAATATAATAATAAAGTTAAAAAATTAAAAAGGAGCACCGTCGCCTTGTTCCTTCTCCCCATGCGGGGAGATGTTTCTTCTCTCCACGCGAGGAGAAGAAATCGCCCACGGGCAAGGAGCAATACCGGACTCCAGGTTTTTCTTCTCCTTCTTCTCCCTCTTCTTTCTCCCTCCCTCGGTTGATCCCGCCCGGAATTGGCCGCCGACGATCGAAACTAACCGTTATCGATCGATTTCGGGTGGCAACGGGGCGGAAACAGCCCCTAATCAGTGGTATCGCCCAATAGCGGCGATCCGCATACCAATCAACTGGTGGACCGATACATACCGCCCTATACATACAGCCTGGTACGGGCGGTATCGATCGGTATTGCATACCTTGGTTCTATGTATTATGAGTAGCATATAACAACTTAAAAATTAAACTACATTAATATAACTGAAGCTCATTATGACAACATAGAATATAGAAGAAACAGAGTTACCTTGAGATCAGCAATTTCCTGCTCTTTTTTTGCAAAAGTGACTATGAATGCAGCCTCTTTTTTCTTGGCTTTCTCTAGCTGGAAGTAATAGATGGCATCAGTAGTGGTAGTGCAAGAATATTCATTTTTTAGGCTTATGCATGTAAACGGAAACATTCAACCAACCTGCTCTTTTAAAGACTCCTCAGAGGACTTCAAATTCTGGAGATAAGTTAGCACCAACCCAGGCTCTACATTTACAAAACCAAGACAAGGTCTCAATATCTTAATTCTTAACCCAAGGTACAAACTTATTATGAAGAAGGTACAAACCCGGAGATGTGCCTGCAGGTGTAGCTGGTCCATTCTGAAATGCAGAATGCCACTTTTGAATCTCTGATTTAGCAGCTTCTAGCTCTTCCTGATACAAATGCAAAATAATTTCGAAGAATGCTCACTAAGACAAGTATCTAGTCGTGGTCAAATGTTTACCATTTTATTAAATTATTATCTTCTGATGATAAATATCTCAATAAGCCAAATACCATCCCTTTATACACAAAATATACTGTGTAGTTGGCATATTACCTAATTTTAGTAATCCATATGGTTAGATAAAACGAACCATATAATATTTAATTTTGTTCAAAACCAAATTAGGACAACCGTAAATCCTAGTACACATTATAGACTATAACATAAGATTCAGTTTTGGATTCACTTATTAGTAGAATTCAGATTGGAAGTTCAAACTGAAGACATGTAGAAATCTAGCATATAGCTGAATGAAAAATTGATGCCCTAAACATACACAACCGAGAAAATTCTTGGAATCTAGTTAGTCAAAATTTCTTATACAATGATCAACAAGATAAACCAATAAAAGATACATTATGCATGGTTTAAATGAGACAAATGATAACAAAATGAAACATGGCAATTTATTTCCACTACAGGAAAGCTATGTAAGCAACTATAAGACCGAAGTGCATCTTCTTGTCTGCATACAATAACGTACCTGGCATGTTGCAAGATTATCTTTACAGTTCTGCAAGCTAATAAAGTATCAAATTAAAAGAGTGATGGAACTATCATGAGAAAACAACAGCAGGTATTGTTGTTAATTGTACCTTTCACGCAAAGACAAAATCATTCCAGTGGTCATACCAGGTCCACTTTCTTCAACTTTTGGCTTTCCCTGCATTGTGAAGAAAGAAATTCAGTACTATCGGTCTATCTTTATACTTATTTTCAGCATAACAGTGTGGGCTGAAGTGCTAGATTCTTCTAAGGTATTTACGATAATCACAGACGAGCATATAATGAGTACAGAAAAGAAAAAAAAAGACAAGTAGCACAATCTTCATTGATTAATGACACAAAGACCTGTCACATCAAGTTTGAAAGAAAACATTGTGGGGGTGTCTGCAACACGTAAGAGTAAATGCTTCAGCCAATAGGGCACTAAGTAGTTTGCAAATATATTAAGAATATAATAATATTGATGAGGCGTATTACAGTATAATATTTATCAAACAAGTAATGATAACAACCAATTTGGTGTCCACGTGTTACAATATGTGGGTTTGCAGAGCATTCAAACGAATTATTCATAGACTCGTCACTCATCCACAACTTGAACGCACAGATGTATCACGTTAGTTTTTTAAGGATAACATGTTGATATCCTATAGCCTCTATTATGTTGTTTGCAATCCTTCAGCTGGTTCTCCAACAACAACAAAGCCAAAAGCCCTAACAACAACCCTTAACCCTTCAGCTGATTCTCCAAACAAAAGAAATCTCAAGAACTGATGCACATGGTGAATCAAAAAAAATTCTTTCATACACCAAATTGCTTCCAATATTTCAAACGTCTCTTCTAAGCTGGTTTTTAAATCGCTGGTCAAGGGCAAAATTCAACCAAAATAGCTTGCTGGACAAAATGCTGGAGGATGACAAAGACAATTATGGGATTCTTGTAAGATCATCGTAGTTAGAAAAGACCAGTGCAGTACGAAGAACCAAGTCAGAATTGAATCAAGAAGGCTATTTCAACCCTTTCTTGGCATGGAATGTACCAAAAAATCAGTGAAAAAAAGTTCAGTTTCATTGTTTACAATGCTATTGATTATAAGCTAAAGCACTTACCCTTGACATCAAATTCTTAAAGCCATAAAGTCCAAATAGCTTTTCATTTGTTACGGGAATACAATCAGGGTTAGGTCAAATTTGAAAAAGAAAGGATAGAAGCATTCGGATTGGCCAAAAGGGGATGCCATTATAGTTACCTTCTTGGGGCCGAAGACATCATCCTCTTCTTCGTCGAGATCTCCAAAAGTCCTCTTACCACCTGCGATCATAACATGTAACGGGGCATATATGTCATCAATAAAACCACACAAATCAGTCCATCACGTAAAAGAATGAATCAGAAAACCGAAAGAAAAAAAAAAAAACATGAAACCTGAACGTTTGGCGCTACTTTGGCTTCCAGGAACATCTCCTCCAAAGTCATCCTCCTGAATGCCGAATGCGAAAGTGAATAACAGAAACTCAATTAACCCCATTAAGCAAAGAAGGACAACGAGAAGGAAAGGAAGAGAGCGCTCACATCGTCGAGATGGAGATCGGATGCCATCAGCAAACGAGAAGAAACCCTAAAATCCTCTTCCCGCTTTCGCCTTTGAATCCCACGAGAAACGAAAGAGGAAAAGGAAAAGAGACTACCTCGCCGCGAAGGCAAAAGCTAACACCAACTATCCCCTCCGCCGATGCCGATGGCCGGGTATGGGACTAGCCTTTTCAACGACCCGCTAAATGCCCATGGGGAAGACCGCGTTAGGGCTTATCTCACCCGGTTCGATTGCGGTTACTGCAGAATACTTGACAGCGAAAAGAAAACGAGCCAAGCCCAATGGGGCTGAACCGGATAGGTACTGTACCGTTGCTTTCCCAGTGGCAGACATCTAAACCTCGTCGATCAACGTGTTCTATCTATCTACGCATCCGGCAACGTTTTTATTTTTTACCGAAATAATAATCTATTAATTTATTTTCATTAAGAATCACAATAATTCATAAAAAATAAGACTACAAATTTATTTTAACCCATATAATTTTAATCATGAATCATTTAAAAAATTATAATTTATTTTTATATTTAAAATAATTTATATATATTTAAAACGTAACATATAAGTTTATTCCATAAAATCTAAGTTAAATGATTCATATTAAACTATTTAATATAATAATATATATAATTTAAATTAAAAAATATATTTTAAACCCTATAATTTTGATCATTAATCACGATTTTACTAATATCTAAAATAACTTTTATATCTTTCAAAAACATAACATATAAGTCATTTCTATCAAGTATTAGTTAACACATGTTAGATTATGCTTATGTGACATATTAACTTATAATAAATTATTAATATAAAAATAGTTATAATTTAATTTTAAAAAATTGAGACAATTATCAATGACGGAATGAGACATCATCGTGGAAGCAACCACCGCCACCAGCACCAAGCCACTATTAGTAGAGCATCATACACATGTAGCCTCTCATGTGTTGATCCAGCTCTCTCTCATTTATGCCTATGCCCTCTCTATCTTCGTCAACTATCATGGCCTCCATCGCAAAAAGACAACCGTTATATTTCTTAGGGTGCTGCTTAGCTTACGTCCTTGTGTCCGAGAATGGGCTTAACCCGCTTATAGTCCGAGAATGTCTAAAATAACTTTTACATCTTCAAAAATATAGCATATAAGTTATTTCTATCAAGTCTGAGTTAACAATAGCATACAAGTCATTCCTATCAAGTATGAGTTAACACAAGTTAGACTCTATTTATGTGGCATATTAATTTATAATAAATTATTAATATAAAAATAGTTATAATTTAATTTTAAAAAGCTGATACTATTATCAATAGCGGAATGAGACATCGTTATGGAAGCAACCACCACCATCAACACCAAGCCACTGTTGCCTAGTAGAGTATCATACACATGTAGCCTCTCACGTGTTGATTCAACTCTCTCTCATCTATGCTTATGCCCTCTATGCCTTCATCGTCTACTATGGCATCCGTCGTAAAAAGACAACCATTATATTTCTTAGGGTGTCGCTTAGCTTACGTCCTTGTGTTCTAGAATGGGCTTGACCCACTGGTAGTGATTACTCATATGTTGGGGTGTGAAAGTAGCCGACTTGTTTTGTTGCGCTATCACTTATTGACCCACTAGCGATGTGTAAAGTCATTAACAGACCTGCGCGCGTTAGTGAAGGGATTTAAATGAAATAAATGAGTTGCGGTAAGGGAGCTCGAAGCAAGAAATAATATAAGAGCAAAAAGAATATATGTGAGTTAGGGTTCGTAAGAGAGTTGTTTACTTTAGGGAGAGCTGCTTTATTATCACTTCTTCTTCCATGAACTTTTTTTTAACTTAAATATATCTGTAATTATATTAATGATTATCATGAGTCAACATGCCACATAATTAGATTCTAACATTTGTTAATTCAGACTTGACGAAAGAGGATTATATACTTTTTTTTTAAATAATGGAGTTATTTTAGACATAAGTAAAATTTTAAGCGCTTAAGTGATCCATTATCAAAATTACATAGGCTAAAATGAACTTTATCTTTTTAACTTAATACGTTTGTTAATTCAAACTCGGCGGGAGGAGCTAATATACTATATTTTTTAAAAAAATATAAGAATTTTTTAGACACGAATAAATTATAAGGATTTTAGTGATCTATCACCCAAAAGGAGCTAAGATGAATCGTAACCCTAAAAAATAATTAAATTATTCCATATATAATAAACCCCCCACTACTCAACAAATTGAGGAGATGAATTTGGATATTAAACTTTTAATTTAAAAATATTATTATAAGATAATAACATGATTGATACAAGTTCATTAACAATAATAATAATAATAATATCATAAATCTTAATTATTTAAAATTAATTACTTGAATCTTTTGTTACTATTAAAATTTATTGAAAATTATATGTTTAATTAAGTTTTGATTATTTAAATCTTTATATATAGTATCTATTAAGATTTTTTAGATTTCTTTTGTTTATTTTCTTATCAATAACATTATTTTTTAATATTAAAATATTATTTTTTACTTAATCTAAAATATTTAGTTTCTAAAGATTATCTTAGTAACTCAATTTTATAATTAATTTTGTTTAATCTTTCATTAACTAAGATAACATCATTAATAAGTAAAATACATTAAAGAAGTCTATCTTATAAATGACTGGTAGGTTCATCCATTATCAATATTAAAAAATAAAATATAAACTACATGAATCATTTATATAATCTTATAATTAATATAATCTTATAACTCAAATTTATAATCGAGTAATCCTTGTTGTAATATTATAACTAATTTCACTTAGATTCTCACCAATTAAAATAACAACACCAACAAATAATATACACTAGATAAGTCTATATTGTAAACGACTTCATCCATTATCAATAAAAAGAAAAAATGTAATCTTATACTAATAGAGAACTTATTAGATACACTTTTTATAATTTTTTTATTATCATACATATCTCTAATAATATTAATATAATTAGTAATTTTTTTAATCCATCATAACATATGTCTAGCAACACTATGATAGATTTTTTCTAAGTCAAGAAAAATCATATACAAATCTTTTTTCTTTCTCTTTATATTTTTCATTGATTATCTTAATAAATAAATATCTTCGGTTGATTTTTTAGATATAAAATTAAACTCTTTCTCAAAGTTTTAATGACTTATAATTTTTATTCATTTATAATTTGAATAGTTTTGAATTTCACTTTTATTCTTATTAATTGATACTAAGAAACGATTTTCTATTCATCTGAGATCTTTTTGAATAACATAATTTTATTAAATACTTTAGTTAACTAATTATTTTTTGTCCCCTAAATCAATTAAATTTATTTTTATGAGATCTGAAATAATATTATTATTGGTATTATAAAATGACTAACAATCTCCTTCAATCATTTATTACATGCCACGACACATAAACTCAATTATCAACACGAAATATTAGCTTATAGTGAATCTGACCGCACCCAGATTTGTCATAGCCCCATTGACTTCGTCAACCTCAATCCACTGAACTCACTCTGGCACCCACCAGCTCCTATTGTTTCTTTGTTTTTTATTTTTTTTGGGGATATCCTTGATATGAATCCAGCCATTGTTGTTAAGTAGTGTCAACTTTGAGATTGGTAAGATCACGAAAGAAATGTAAGACTTTGAGAAGATTACTGCAGCAACCTTGCTATCGATCTTCCAGCATACTTGCGTGGTCTCGTTTACTGTGTTCATCACCACAACCCGGCACTCTCCTGTAGAAGCAGGAAGCAGGAAGAAGGAAGAAGGAAGCGGAAAGGGAAGACTAGTGGTGGTGGGTTGCATCCCGGAATGCTTGAAGAATTCGAATTCGACTTCGTTCCATGGGAAGGCTTGACACGTCTCCATCCTCCGTGCTGTAGGGACGGCCCGCTCCATTGTTGGGCTGTTACTGGGCGGTGCCCATCAGATTCACGACGGCCCTGAACACACCGCGGCTTGTGGAGGGCTACGGAGGCAGTAGCCGGGACACGGTGCGCCCCTTCGATGACATGTTTCCTCGCACTTCGCGGGAGCCGTCTTAGTAGGGTCGGCTAGGGCAGAGAGAGAGAGAGAGGAAATGGCCGCAGGCCTGACGCGGCTCCTCTCGCCCCTTCGGGGCAGCTGCCGAATAGATGCCGTCCTCTCTCCTTCCTGCCCGTCTCTGCTGTCGCTCTCCTCCAGAACTTCAGGTGAGTGATTCTCTCTCTCTGTCTCTCCACCTCGAGCGATTCAGGTGAGTGAACCTTAAGATGTCGTAGTGAGTAACGTACATCTGGTGCTTCTCCATCCAGTGCGTCGGTTATTCTATTCTTTCCTTCCTTTTCGTCTTCTTACTTGCATTGTGCCAGACCTCCTTCCTGCCCAGATGCGTGAATCTTCGTCTCCGTCTTCGTCTTGTTAATCTCGTGTCTGTCTTTGTGTATGCATTTCTTCAGTATCTGGGAGATACGGACTGTTGAAGAATTGGGGCAAATCTTGGATCCAGCCCGATTCACCCAGTCGTTCGGTGCTGCTGTTTGAGTTTACGAAGCGGAGGATACCTAGCCAGGGCTGGAATTTATCTGGTAAAGTATGCAATGGTGATTGACTTGCGAATTTAACTTGTCGCCGTTTTGGTCATCAATCGTTATATCTGACTTGCGAATTAAGTCTGCTTTTAAATTCCACTTAATTTGAGGTGATGGGGTACTACCGAATTATATATTGCGTCGAACTGAGATTATTTCAGACTATAATAGCATGTTTTTCTTTTAAACATGCTCAAGCTAAAGACCACTTCACTGAGCCATACATCGAAAAGAAATAGACAGCGGCAATCCATCTAATGTGAAGGTGATCACAGGACATACAATTCAGGACATCTAGGGCATGTAAGAAGCGTAGAAATGAGTATAATAAATATAGAATGAACAGCATAGTCAACTTTTTTTCTCTATGCTTCATTTATTGTGGTATAAACTATCATGTTAGTTACTTCTTGATTCTTGATTCACTCTCCTGGGTTAGTCAGAATATTATGCGTTAGAATGCACTTCTTTGTCCTTTATCCGGTTCACTATGTCTAATAAATATGTCACATCCAAGTTTAGTTTTATGACTGTATCTCTAGAAGTCAGACACAAAGGTCCATGGATTAACACCTCGCAATTTGATGCTCTTCCAGGAAAGAAGTTAACCGGGAGTGTGCTTGGATACATGATTGTCAATGGAATGATAATTCACCATTCATGTACAGCATATGCCTTGGATGGTATGCTGACATTCAATTGATTTGATCTCATAAGCTAACTTTAGTCATTCCAAGGAATGTATTTGTTCAAGTTAGTCTACTTAAAATCAAATTCTGCAGACGAACAAGCAGACTTTGGAGTACGGGCAGGATATCTGAAAGATGAGCTGCATACCTTCTGGGTTCTCGTGAGGAAATTTCAGCTTCCTGCTGTTCTGATTATAACAGTGTTGTTGGGATGGAGGCATCCTCTTACTCTTGCCATCAATGTTGCACTTCTTCTGTTTAGCACAAGGCCTAACCCTTTTTCAGTTTATATGTTCATTGAGCAGGTCAGTTGGATGCTCCCTACCTTGTTTTCCTGTTTATGGACATATATCATTTGATGAGCATTGCCTTTGTTCTTTTAAAAATGAACTTCAAAGAGTTATGCCATTCATTCTGATTTTGATTGGATCTTCAAACTTCCACAGCTAAAACAGTTGTCCTAAAACTGTTATTTTTGATAAGATAACGTACTCATACTTTGATCTTATAGGTTGGTGACAATTCGTTTAAATTATTCCAAGAATCATTCTTATGGAGAAAGAAAAAGAAGCATTATTATGTTATCATTTTATAACTCCACACACTGAGATTTATATACATTCTAGATTATCTTTCTCTTTTTTGTCCATAAATAACCCTGAAGTTGTCAGGATCAGAGCTAAGACAGACGAGAAAACATAGAAGTTGTATGTAGAGGAGCCTTAGGATTTCTATATTTTAGATCAACTCAGATGAAATTGATTGCAATTTAACAGATTTAGGTGAGCAACTAAAGGAGTTTAAGATAAACAGTGAAGAAATATCAGTCATTGACTAGTTTCATTAAATTGAACAGTATTCAATGTTTTGGAAGATCAATGAGCATGTTGCACCCAAGTTTGAAACTGCAGTTACCACTTTTGATAGTACTTCTAGAATATTGATAAAAACCAAGTTTCCAATAAATTATTTTGGACATTTATGTTAGCATTGATACTTCATGATTTGAATATTTGGCTACAGGTTGCAATACACAAGAAAACTAGTTTATATAAGATGGATAAGTGGGGTGTAGAAGAGATAGACGACAGATGTTAAAGTAATGAAATGTTTGAGTTTCCTTGTTGAGGAATTTCTAAGAAAAATATTAGCAGATGGAAAAAAGTAACCACTTAATAAGAAAGAAAGGAATATGCTGTGGTTGTTATAGCATTAAACTCAAGAGCTAGTCGATTCTGTAAATAGAAGGAAAGCTGTTGTCAGTTGTAACTCTGTTTCCCCTTACGAGTCTGGACTGCTGATATTGTAAACTCATTATTCACGAATATGGATGTATATATTAATTTTGAAAGGCCTTCTATCAAATTCCTTGTCTCCTCTCCAAAGCTATGGTCTTTGCCATTGTGTTTAGCTATATTGTTTCTTAAAGGGCTTGGGACAAACTTCTAATGTAAATATATTATCTGGTGATAATCCTCCATAGGTAGTTGGTAAATTGGTGTTAGCAAATCTTGTAAGCTATAAAACTTGCTTGATTGCACTTCTAGATTTTTCTACTCATTGAACTTCAATTTATGTTGTGTTATTTTTCCTAATGAAGCATCTTTCTTTCGAAAATAAGAAGACCCACATTCCTGCTAATTCTTTCCTTTTCCAGTCTTAACTGATTTTAGGATATCAGAATGCTATTAGCCTAGTAGTCCCATATATGTACTACACTTGGTTTTGAATGTTTGATTAAGGATATTAGAGTGCTATTTAGCCTACTAATCCCATAAATGTACTATACATGGTTTTCAGTGTTTGATTAAGCCTAGTAATCCTATAAATCTAATCTATTGATTAGATTGTGATTGGCCCCTCTCGGACCAATAATCTTTGATCCATTGGATGAAAATTCTATCAACATGCCAACAAGGATGACCAAATTGGTTAGAATCAAACAAAATCAGTTGGAATCAGTGACCCGCAGTTGTCTTCTACCTGTTGCCCATTGGCTACCTGCTGACCATTCGCTTACTGCTCGCTCATCGCCTGATCCTCAACCTTGCTGTCACACATGTGCATCTTTGGTGAGGATCAGAGAAAAGAGGGTATATAGCAAGGAATGGAATTAGGTGCCGACGATGCATACTAGTCCAAGCGGAACTGGAATGTACCAGAAAAAAAAGACCTTAATTAGCTTAAATTAGCATTTAATCATATGTAAATGGAAGAGTAAACCCTTAACCTGTCGGTGATTTCATAATCAAGTAAGAATAAGCATGCTGTAACTAATTCTAAATTATCACTTAACCATATCTAAATGTAAAAAAAAATGGTAATTATGCCTTAATTAAGAGTAATGTTCCTAATCATGCAAGAATAAGCCTCTAATTAGCTGTACTACATAGTAGGATGATCTCTTAAATAATGTAAGATGTTGAAACATGGTACAATGAGCTTAATTTCCTTAATTGCCTCTAAGGAGATCACAATCACACTTAATCCATCTAGACATGCATGAATAAGTCCCTAAGTAGTTGTTAAACATAGTAGCTAAAGCTGTTAACTCATGCAAAAATTTGAAACATGATCAATTTATTGCTCTTTATGCTAGAATACCTCTAACTAGGTCTTAATTAGTCATTAATCTCTAATCAATCAATAATTACCGATAATCATTGGCAAACTACATAAAATGATGAAAAAACGCAGAGAAGACAAGTTTCACTAGACCTCGAGATTTGAAGCCTCTTTTATCCAAATCGATGTTCACTGATTGCAACATAAAATCGAAAGAGCGGAAGAAGGTGAATAGTGAGATTAAGAGTGAGAAAAAGAAAAATGAGAGTGAGAAAGATAGTGAGTGAAAGAGACGGGGAGAAGAGGCAGCCAAGAGGGGGTTAAATTATCCGTATCATTGGACCAACAGTCAAATTTGATCGTTGGCGCATGGTAACGATCGAAATTGGACCATCACGATTGGTAGTGGTCCAAGTATAGTGAGTGTATCGGTCGGTACGCATTATATCGGCCTGATTTTGCTCTAAATTGGTTGGTTTGAGTTTCGGGTGGCGGCTGAGCTATACTGGCCGTATTGGGTGAAATTGCAGTCCATACCATATAGTATACAGCTATATATTACAAACAAGTATATATTGTATATATCCAAATGTATTGTATCTTGGGTTATATATAAATTTCTTTATTTTTATATATTTTTTTCATATGAAATATGCCCGTGGTTTGTTGCCTTCTGGTATATTAATTTTATGCAGATGGTTTAACATATATGGATTATAGGAGGCTACCACGTGCTTAAGCAATGAGGTGTTTTGAAACAATTTTTATTTTATCTTTTTGGTTTTTATAATATTTTTAAAAATTATATCAAATTTGTTTTTTATTTATATTATTATTTTTTTTACTGATTTTGGTTTCTTTGATCACAATTATATTACTGTTGACTGATTCCAATTTTTAATTTCAATTTTGCAACCCAAGAATTACTAAGCAGTTCAGTATAGTGACACAGGATTTAATGACGACATAAGATTACAAATATTAGCTTGTTCATTTTTTTTTTTTTCTTTGGGGTGACAGCTTCCTCAACAGTAAAGGTCTTTCTTTTTGTATCCAACAAGAGCCTCCTTACCGTTGGCACTTTCACACTGTGGAACAAAAAGCTTCTCTCTCTCTCTAGTGGACCATGCAGTGGGCTGTGAATTTCCCTGCTGTTATCTTGTTAATATGCATGATGAGTACATCTTTATTAAAAGGGAGTCCAGTTGATGACCAATGTTGCAGTTATGAAGATAACAATTTACTGCTCAACTCATCTGTTGCTATTTGCTTATGTTAGTATCTGGCTATTTTGCATCTGTCTTACAATAAGACCTTAAAATCTTGCAGTTGCATCAGAGAGATCTTAATCGAAGTATTGGATGGTATGGATCAAAGGTGAGACTTGTCCATGTTAATTATCAAGTCCCTGCACATTGCTTAATGTTTTGGAAAATGTTATAAGAATGAATCGGAAAATATTTTTGTTTAAAATCTTTCATCTTACAACTCTCAACTTGTTAAGCATTATTCATAGTACCCGTGGTAATTTTTGATTATTTTGTGGGCATGTGGCACAGGTTTTTCACCGGAAGAACGTCAAAGTAGAAGATTACAAGTTGTTGTGCTTAGCCACGGTTGAACAAGGGGAGACGAAGCTGAACCTGCTTGGCATATTAGGTAGCTGGTGGGTGGTTCATACTTCTAAAATTTAGGTTATGATGTTGGCGCTCTCCATATCACGGATAAATTTTGTGTCGCTCAACCTGAAGAAGACAAAAGTTTATTTTTGATGTTTCTCATTGTGAATGTCGTTCTTGTCAGGGTTGATCTGATGCCGTTCCAATTTCGTTTTGTTTGAGTTACGTGTTTGTCAACAGAGTCAACTTTGATGAAGGGAAAGATGAGCAGTAAATAATCTTGTCTCCGGTTTGTTTGTTGGTGGTAGGGAACGCACTTCTCCGGTCATACCCGAGCCGAGGACCATGGGAAAAAAAAAGGAAAGGAGCCTTTTTATTTTTTATTTTTAAATAAAGAGTCTTGTACAGCACAACATGTTGTTTGTCATCGTGGAAAAGGATGGAGAAGGCCGCCCCCAGAGGCGGTGGAGAGCTTACGCTGGTGTGACCTTATATTTCAACCACAGAGGTGGAGCAGATGCATCAGATCGGAGCCACCGATGCCAAGGGGATCTTAGAAGCACCGACGACGAGCCAACAGTGGAGAGCTTACAACTTTGTCACCCACGACCCAACATTGTGGTGGAGGAGCGATTGGTGTACGTTGTTGCATCCCCACGCCGGAAGCCGGTGAGGATTGCGAATATTTGGTACGGACTCCTCCTTTGTTTTTATTTCTTTTTCTCCCTCTCTGTGACGGCGACTTGAACTTACTTTTACAGGGATTAAAGGGACGTGGCGAGCATCGACTGGTGCATCGAGCGGCGCCACCCCGTTCCGGCCAAGACCCACTACATGTTTGCCTCCATTTTTTTTTTATTTTTCCTAACTGTCTTTTCTTTTCCGATCATTAATAGGGAAAGGGGCGGCGTTCTCTTGTAAATTCTTGCTGTCTTGTTCGTGTATCGTGGTCGCCGTCTGTCTGTCATCACCCCGTCGACGTCCCCGTTCCATTCCAAGTACACCCACCGACTTAGTTTCCTCCGTCGTCGTATCTCCGACGACGACGATGATTGATCGTAGGTGCTGTGTAACTTTGTGCCGTTGTCTCAGAGGCATCGGTCTCTAAGGGGGTGGAGAGCTACGGGGAAGATCAGCCGTACACTCCTCGACCTGGGTTGGATGAATATCGTCTGCTCGAAGGTTCGTCTTGGGTTGGTATTGATTGAGCTTGGGTCGATCGAGGTTTCATGTACAAATGTCACGTTTGGGTGGGGGTGTCCGATGTGATAACTTCGATGATTAAATCATCACCCCGATCGAGGTGGTCTTAAAAGTTTAGTATGTAGAGAGAATTTCTAAGAGGGTGAAAGAGAAAAAGTCCCTTCGAAAAGTCACCAGAGTGACTTTTACTATTGACTGTCAAAGGTCGTCCGTATGAGGCTCTTTAATGTTGCTGATGTTCTCTGTTGCGATTTCGTATGACCTCGTATGGTCCTCAGGCTCACATCGATCTTGCGTCTGACGATACCGTGTGCGGGGTTCACGCTACTGCTATGCTAGGTCGGTCATACCTGTGTCAGGGGGCCATGTCTGTGCTAGGTCGATCATATCTGCATCAAGGGGGTCATACTTGCACTAGGTCAGCTATGCCTACACCAGGTCAACCAATTTGTGCTAGGTCGATCGTACCTATGTCAGGTCGATTGTACCAACGTCAAGTTGGTTGAGATTGTGTTGAATCAGTAGTTGAAGACGTGACATGTGACGGGCCAATCCATTATTAGCTCTATGAGTTGACATAAGGGAAAACATCTAATTTCTTGTTAGATCCCAGCTAGGGTTAATAGTCGATGCATCATTTGAAAAGATCGCTGTTTCATTTTATCATTTGAAAAATCGTTGTTTCATTTTATTTTTAACTTCTCAGTTTGTTATCTATCGGGCAGGGAGGAGAGGGAAAATAGGTAGTGAGGTTGTGAGTTTTTTGTTTAATTCGAAAAGAAAAATTCTGCACCAATTAGTTTTTCTTGGTTAAATAAACGGCTAATCATCCTTATTTTTCCTCCCTTTCTTTTTCTTTTTTCTTCCTATTTTTCTTTTTTCTTTTTTCTATGTTTGCATAGATTCTTAGGTTTATGAACGTACAATTACTAATGTTCCGTCTCAATACCGTCTTTGTTCTACGCCCTTGTATTTATCCATACATATAATTTCGTTGTTCTTTTTTCTTCTTATTTTTCTTTCGTATGTTTGCATAGATTCTTAGGTTTATGGACCTACAATTACTCATGTTTCGTCTCAATACTGTCTTTGTTTTACGCCCTTTGTATTTATCCAATATGTCATTGTATTTATCTATAAATTATTTGTACAATCATCATTTTCAATAGGTTTTAACTGTTAAATTCTGTTGCAACTATTTGGTTACATGATGAAGAAGATGAGTAACGGCCAACATCAAGATGGACAAAGTTCTTTATCATGACGAGATCTTGTTCTAAAATATTGAAAAAAAATAGTCTTATTTGATTGAGAGTCTCGATCTTAGTAACATTATAGTACAGCAACATCAGTGCAGATGCAAAGTGGTACTCATCTTTCGTGATTGCTCTCGTCCATAATAACTACTCGTAGCCTCTTGGGGTGTCGTCGTCCGACACTATTAACGTCGCTCGTCACTATCGATTGAAATATTAAAATTTATTTGTTTGCCCTTTGATTTTTATAATTTCATTGGTAAAACTGATGACATACGAATCTAGAATTTTACTTTCGTAACTATAAAAATATTAATTTATTTTTTAAAAATATGAGGATCTATATGTAAAAGGTAACTAATTACATGAATTAATATGTAATTAGCTCTCGTAGGATCATGCATAAGTTGAAATGAAAATATCCAATAATGTAAGGGATATATATTGTATGATAATGAATTAATTATAGGGCATCGATGAAATAAAAGACGGTACTCCCTGATGATATAGTGAATAACTTTACCTCAAATTGCGGCTTTTGTACTCCGTGCAGAATCTGAGGATGCAATCCTGTGGTGTTTTCTATATAACAAGTAAAGGTTATATTTGCTAGGAAGTGACAATTCATGGTGATGTTTGTGATGTCTTGGTTGCATGGGGAGGAGATGTAATGCGAATTCATTTCATCACTTATTTATCTATTTCCATCGAATAAGGTGGACTGTCGACATGCAGATGGATGGATGGATTAAACTAAACCGCGAGCACCACAGCTACAATTATATTCAAAATGTCCACCCTTCTAATATTTTTTGGGTAAACAAACCTCTCTTCATTTGCACAAATAAATGCATGGGAGCAAAATTAGGAGGGAACAACTTGGCTTCCGTTTCCAAGCTCCCAAATAATTCACGAATTTACTTACAATCGACAACTTTATCATGGTCGCTCACCTGGGGCCTGAAAGTTCGATTTCTTCTAACACCAATGACGAATCCTCCATGAGGTCCACATACTTCGGAGATTGTTGCTCCGTGGATCGGCATTTTGGGACATCCCACGATTTACTTACAATCAACAGCGTTATCATGCTCGCTCACCTGGGGCCTGAAAGTTCGATTGCTTCTAACACCAATGACGAATCCTCCATGAAGTCCACATACTTGGGAGATTGTTGCTCCAGGGATCGGCATTTTGGGGTGTCCATCTTCTGCAGGGCATCCCACGTTTCGGCAAGGCCATCACCTTCCAACATTCTCACCACCTCCGACATCTTTGGGCGGTGGGAAGGGTGAAATTGTGTGCAAAGAAGAGCCACTTGAACCATTTCTTCAAGCTCGACCCTGTCATAATTGTTTTTAAGGTCTTTGTCCACCATCATATTCAGTCTATTCTCCTGATGGAGTTTCCTTACCTGCAAATGCCCAAAAAAGAAAAAAATACAACAGTTACGACTAACTGCACTAGCATCTCTAACTGAGCAACCTAAATTGTACATTTGCTTCAGAAGATGGACAGCTGGTAGCCTATTGACATCAATCTTGAGTTTTCCTATTTTTCATGAATCAAATTTAAAAAAAAAAAAGGTGAAACCACATTCTTATAAAGGAGACAAAATTATAGTAATTTGTCGAAACAAAATTCAAAACTGAACTAGGACAAGCACAGAAAATAGAAATGATGGTCTGGTGCACAAAGCTCTCACTAATATTAGATCAGTACAGGACCAAGAAATTGTTCCGAGTAAACTATGTTCATTGCAACTCCTCCAATTTCCGAGTCAAAATTAGACAACTGCATATTAACATACTAGAATTGACTTGTAGCCGACAGATAACTTACCCAGTCAAGCATTACACCCTTCTGGTTGGCAAGTCTTCCAAAATCCAATGCTTTCTGACCAGTAATCAACTCGAGTAATAATATACCATATCCAAAGACATCGGTCTTTTCTGATGACTGGCCAGTCGAAAGATACTCTGGTGCAATATGCCCCACGGTTCCACGAACAGCTGTTGTGACATGTGACTCCTGATGATCCAAAAGTTTTGCCAGCCCGAAATCTCCAACCACTGCTTCAAAATCTTCATCAAGAAGAATATTGGCAGCTTTTACATCGCGATGTATGATTTTTGGATCACATTGCTCATGCAGATACAACAATCCCCGGGCTGTCCCCAATGCTATTTTTTTTCGTCTTGACCAGTCTAAAACTGGTCTACCATGAATATGTTCTGTCAGAAATTAATAACAATAAGGAGGCAGATATTCAAGCAGTGTGCTAAATGTTCTAATTTACGTAACCAGCAGTCATACTACAAAATGGACTTTCTACATCTTATCACTAGGTTTAAGTCATCATGGGATGAACTTTTCTGCAGTTAGATCAGAGGTGCGTGTTAACAGGAGGGCAAAATCCCTAGGAAGAAAGGCAGCAAGAGAAATAGTCTAGAAGGTCTTGGAAGTTGGAACAACAATGAAAAGGCACCGTTTAACTGTAAAAAGAAATTCACAGGAATCAGAGCCATATATTAACATCATACCATAATTAGATGGGGCCTTAATCTATAAGAAACATTTATAGTTTCAACTGACCATTTTTGGTAGCATTAAGATGTAACCCATGTTGGCAATTTCCAGTATCTTCTCATAAAGGATGCAGATATTATTTTAAATAAATGTAATTATCATGACAGAACTCATTAGAGAACACTGATAAGATTGACGTGTAATGTTAGCTTACCTCAGTCACCAACAAAGACTGCTGAGAAAGAATGTTAGATGTTCAAAATTTCTTGTGTTTTTGGGATATTGATTATCAATATATGAATGGTCAGTGGTTGCTGCTACTGGATAAGAATGAATCTGATAAATATCCTACAACTTTATAATTTTCTTTAGTTTTTGCAAATCATGTAGGACACTCACCTCTTAATTGAGAAGCTACACTACCATTGGGCATGTAAGGATAGACCAGGAGCCTCTCATTCTCTGTTGTGCAGTATCCACAAAGCCTAAGTAGATGACGATGAACTGCCAAGCTGATCATTTCAACCTCAGTTTGGAACTGAATGCCTCCGATGGTGTTATAGTCTCTTAAACGTTTAACAGCTACTATGGAGCCATCACACAAGCAACCTTTGTAAACAATACCATACCCCCCTTTTCCAAGAATATTTTTGGAGTTGAAGTTGTTGGTGGCAATTTGAAGCTCCTTAAATGAATACCACTTCAAGTGCCTCCAGCACACTTCTGAATCACATTGATCTGCATAAGAAAGATTGTCTTAAGAGTGTGCATGAACATACAAAACCAACTTACCAAATGTGGCTATACAGCTATTCAAAGCCACAAATTCACACAAGAAGTTTTCAAATAGCATCTTGAATGACAAATTAGAAAGCCCAGCCAAGATATGCAGAGAGTCCTGATAAATGAATCATCGGAATGTTTACATCGATTAGTTCCTCATCTTCTGATCTAAAAAAAAAAAAAAAAAAAAATCTTTTTCTGAATATTTAATGAATTGCTCAAATTTTACCCCTGTACAAGCAATCCGAGTTGATAAATCAATCCAGCTACATGGATAATCAAGATAGGGAACCTGGTGATACTTCCGTTTAGTCTGACGTTAGAAGGTAACAAAAACTATGTTGGTATGTAGGACTAAATGGGTTTACTATCATTAACTTGGGCATAGACATTTTGAACCACTTGGTCTCTGGCCTATCAATGATTTTTTGATCAGGTTGGATTGTGACAATTAGTATCACTGTAGATCTAGTACTAAGAATGGTGAGCAGGTCTAAGTAGAAAGTCTTTCAATAGATGAGGCTAGAGGCAAATCACCCCTTCCATGGATGTGGTTGGAGACATGGTTACTGCAGACAATCACTCACAACAGACAATTCATTATGCTTGATTATTGAAATATCTGATTGTTCAAGATGTGTCACAGAAATGAATTGTAAGTTGACTAGATGAAGTTTTCCAAGCATAACATGAACTAGTTACCAATGTCCAGGATGGTCCAAAAGCAGCATAATAAAATGACAAGAATCTGGTCTCAGTGCCAAAGTCAAAGACATAGATAAATATACAGCATCTTAATCAGCACAGCAAATGTTTGATATGGTACATGAAATGCTAAAATTTGTCAGTCATCCATTCCGTAAAATGGTAGAATAACGGGAAATGGATGTAAAAAATATATGAGTAACTTAAAAGAATACTAACTCCTTACCATTTACATCAAAAAATATATGCTGTTTGAGTCTATGCCGCCACCAAAGAAGCAAGCCAATGACGGTAACTAGCAAACTAACAGAACCAACACTGGCACCAACTATGACAGCAGCACACCGGCTTTCTGATCCTCCAAGCTGTGATTGAGCTGAGAAATCCAAGATGCGAGCGGTCATTGGAACATGAAAGATTACCTAAGTGTTTTCAGTATTCCCCTCATATATGAGACTGGAAACTCTCCAGCATGAGGAACTACAGAATTAAAGCTTACCCTTTAGATCATCTGGCGGATATGAAAGTGGATTGAGTGATACAGAAGAGCACTTACTCTTTGAGACAGATCCACACATTTGAGGGTTTCCAATAATGCTGGTTGAAAACTCGAAAAGGAACTATATGTAAGAGTTCATTGCTTAAATGTTGGCTAATCCACTAAGAGCAACAAAGTAGAGAGAAAAGACAAAAAAATGGACAGCTTACGTAAAAGTTCTTGCAGATATTTTTGGCAAGGAACCACTCAGATTGTTATAAGAAAGATCCCTGTAAGTATTATTAACCTTTAAAATTGCATTATAAATTTCAAGGGGCATGTATTACAGTGAATACTCAGTGTCTACATTTTGAATTGAATTGAGTTAGAGGTTAAAAAACATACACAAGAGTGAGGCCTATAATGTTGGACAATGTATCAGGGCAAGGTCCAGATAGACTGTTGTTGTTTAGTCGCCTGAGAAAAAAAGAAAAAACAAAGATCATAAGTCTCTAGATCCAAAACATTGATAGAGAGATGTAAATTTTATTTTTTAAGAACCACAAACTATGAATATTTGTATAAATCATACAGATAATTCAAGTTCTTGAGGTCCCCAAGCGAACTAGGAATAGTGCCTCTGAACTGATTGTTGGATAAGTCTAGCATTTGGAGCTTCTCCAGTTTGCCAATCTCAGCAGGAATAGGTCCAGATATAGCATTATTTTGAAGCAGCCTAAAGGAATAAGTACCAGATTTTGTGTTCATTAAACATTTCATAAAAATAACAAAATCCATATAAAAGTCGCCAGCTAATTCAAGGAACAAATTCTTCATGGTAAAAATGTACAAGCAGACCTCTAATATCATTTGTTAACTATCTGTGTTGATATAATTTAACTTTGATAATACAGCTTAAACTTCAATAACCAATACAAATAGTGTTTGCCCACTTACATAGACTGAAGATTTGTAAGATTTCCTATCCGAGGTGATAACATGCCAGACAAGCTTTGGCTAGGTAGTCCCCTGTCAGAATAAAGTAGCAAACAACAAGAAACAACTATGGTATATGACTAAGTGATGCAACAACAAGAAAAGCAGTTTGGTGCTGCAAAATGTAGCTTTTAGTCTTACAGGGCAGAAACGTATCCATCAGCAGAGCAGGTAACCATCCTCCAACTACATGGATCTACTGAGTTGACATCCCAACTTTCCAAGACATTGTAAGGGTCATGTAGTTCCATTTTTATAGCCATCAATGCAACCACTGAAATGGCAGATGACAAAATCAAACGTCATAAAGGCAAGTTCGGAGAAACCGAAAGAAAACTATAACTAGATATAACAATTGAAGATTGTTAGATGGCTATATCTGTAGAAGTATATCACCTGCTAGAATATTGCTAAAATAAATATCAGGGCAGAAAGTGAAGTGGCTACCACCAGGTGGACTGTGTACAATGACTGAATCACTCAGAGCAGATATCAAGTATGAAACTTCAGGCAGGTGAAGCAAATATGCCTTAGTAGTGATCAATCGCATTTTATATCTACAGTTACTTTATAATGCTTTGTATAGAAGTCATTGAACACTAGTGGCACATTGAAGAGGTAGGTAGGGAAGAGCAGGATATTATTATCTCTATCACTGAGAGCTTGTTGCACAAAATCACAGACCGGGGGAGATTCAGATCCCACAATAATAGAATTTAAGAACACGGGGGAAGGAAAACGGGATGTGTAAACACTCGGGCGACAAGAGGAAAAGGTAGGCTCCGAGCAACATCCCATCTACCAAAGCTTGCAACAGATTTGAACATGTAAAAGCAGAGATCCTTGGTAAGGGCTCAAGCTGACAACGAGATAGGAGCACAACAATGGTTAAGCGTGCCAGTTGCTGTCGTTGTTTAAGTTCGGGACCAAACAGAGAAGAAACGAGGGAACTAACGGGAGTGTTACTGACCTTCATAATTTATACCAGAAGGTGAGAGTGTTGCGGAAGACGAATAGAGGAAGTCAATCGGCACCAAGCAAAGCGTCCAAAAGAGAAGAGCTTTCCTCCCCATGCTCCTTCCGGGCTCCAAATCCTGCCCTTCCTCTCGTGTCCTTCACGGTCACGACCCTTCTGCCGCAGCCAACATGTTTGCACTAATCCCCCACCAAATGACCATCCCAGGCAAACAAATCATAGCACAAGTTCAGCTTCCTAATTCCAGCTTATTATCAAATCCAAAGCCCGCGAGACCCACAGAAGCAAACAGCAGCGAGCTATCGGATGAAATCGTTAGCCCGGTTCCGAGACCAGTACCCAAGGCCAACAAGAAGAAACATTCTGCTGCCCAAATCCTTGAAGAAACCACCTTTTCTCCTACCAATCCTTAAAGGAGCCACCTTTCCCCTAAAACTTGCCCTCTCGGGTTAATGCGAATCAACAAAATCCAAACAGGAACCCTGATGGAACCAAAAACATCAGAAGCGAACTCCAACTTCAGCAAAGATCACGAATATTTTAATCCGTCTTCCTCCTTTTTCCCTTTTATCGAGACTTCACCCGGTTAACCCCAGAAAACAAAAAGAGAAGACAAAGGAGAAAAAAAAAAAAAGAAGCGGTAAGAAATCACGCAGCAAGGCAGGGTTCTCTTCTTCTCTGGCTCCTTGTATTCCCGCAGACCTTGAGGGGCCACATTAGTGCTCTATGGCCTCAGGATTGGAGTTGACAACACGAGCGCGGGCAGGCAGGGAAAGCCACAGATGTCGCTGCCATATTCATCGAGGCCTTCCTTCTTTTCGTCGTGGAAGAGAAGAGGTATATAACAAAAGCGAGGTCACGCTGTTATGATTGTTGTCATTGTTGGAGCTGTTGCTACAGCAGCAGAGCAGCAGACAAGCGACAGAAGCAGCAACAGCAAGGGCACGGATGGATTCCTTGGCCTCTGGGAGTCCCATCTCGTCCTCCTCGGCCACCCCCCTCGCAAAAGGGCAAAAGCCACACCGCAACCAGACAAGCAAAGGGCCAACGCAAACTGCCAAACCCAAAGCACGGGCGCAGATGTACTGCGACGACATCCATGCTGTGTGGGGGTGCGTGAAAGAACAGTGAGGCTCTTTATAGTTACCATCACCGTCTCTTTATGTCGTCTACAAACAAAAATACACGGCATCGTCGCGCAACAACGAATTTTAAGGTTATTAATGTGGAATTTAGTGATCTCATAAATTTAAAAAAAATACCTTTAAGAACAAAAGTGATTCTGATTGACTAATGAACTAATGTAAAATTAAATATCTTTATTAATATTCAATTTATAGTTATTATAAGATGAATTGTATAATCATCTATGGGATGATTGTATAATCAGTATGTCGGGATTCGTAAAGATGCTCGTTGAATTGTTAATCCCTTTTACCATTTTAATGGTGCTTTATGATCGAATTTGATTATGCTTCATGGTCAAATTCAATTACATCATCGTCCAAAATAATTCGATCACATCGAAGGATGATTATGATCGAGTTTAATCGTTGTGCAAGAGGTTTAGGTGAACTGATGGAATGTTAAAAATATCACATTTTCTCAAATTGTTACTTCTCGAAAGAAGAGAGGGGTATTTGATACTCAAAGAAAATTTTGATATGGAAGATTTTATTGAAAGAATGAATATGAACACTTGATGTGTCTATAAAATTTACAGCATATCCAAAAGCAAAATTCACAATAGTATAAGGAGGCCAATCTTCATCTATTTTCTCGAGCTCTGAAATGTCAGCGTCATTTCTGTGTGGTATAATAATAACCCAACAAAGTGTCTCTTAACTCAGATGAAACCCCTCCCGACGGTAGTCTCTGGTTTAGCTGCTTTCAATTGGGGACGATCTTTATGGAAGAACTGCTTCATGTCCTCTCATCGGCCACTAGTTGTTTAGTAGTCAGCTACTTCTTTGGAGAATAGGACAGAGGAAACCATCTGGAAAGTAGAAAGTGCTTCATCTTTATGATTAAAGGAAATGCAGCATAGCAAGGGATATGCATCACCGCCACCACGAAATACCTGCAGTTTCATGAAAGGGATTAGGTATCAAGTTCAAATTTTGGTAAGAAAAGTTCTCGTCTTCGGCGTTTGACAAAGTTTATAACATCGGGTACCTGTACCCTAATTTGCTTTGCACTAACCAATTCAATGTGATGACCATCCCAAAAGATAAAAATATTGCTGAACTTGTTTGCGGATTTGATTTCAACATAGTAAATTGGCTTCTTGTCAAATTAACAATGTTAGGATGTTTAAGAAATTAGTCGAGAGGCTGGACGGAGTGCTACTTTCAAGAAACTCCCCAACAAAGCATGTCAAAAATGCAACTATGTGAAGACAGACAGTTAAAAGAAGTCGGTTGCCGAAAAGGTCGGACTCCTTTGAAGACAAAAGAAAGCAACAGTTCAAATGAAAAGCTCAAAAGAAAAATATATCCAATTGGATCAGCAGAACTCATCTAATCATGGTGTTTAGACAAAGAGAATCAAATTTTATCTGAATGAAACAACTTACCATATAGGGGCGTAAGTGGAGGACAGGTCCAGAAATGGGTATGGCCACCTGTAGGAGGAAGAAAAAAAAAAGAACAAGCGATTAAATTTTAGTAAGATCAAGTGATGAAACCTTTTTTTTTTCTTTCTCAAAAAGCATTTTCTGTGGTATAAACTACAAAAACATCAAATAATTTTTTACCAGATATCCACACATGCATGGATCACCCACTGGAAAATGACATAGATCGCAGTCCAAAGTAGGAAGTATGCAACCCGGAACCAGGGGAAACTCTAGTAAAATTACATGAGAGTGTGTCAATAATGGACATACTATGTTGTAAAACTTCTCCAATCAAATCACAAAAGGAAAAGGAAAAAACTTACCAAGCTATTCAGGGCAATGTCACCAAGAAGGAAAACTGCATTGAGTGAGTGCATACAAATCAGTACCTGCAATACGAAAGCAAGTATCCGTTGTAAATGACGGAACTATCTTTGATGTCCGATGTATCTTATTTTTCCTTAGAGAAATGCTACAGCCTTATTCAAATCAAATTTGATCAAGCACAAAAAGGTGAGTCTGCACAAGAGTTCCATAACAGGCATGAACATTTATCACTTAGTCCCTGTTGATGTCTAATTGAGAATACAAAGCGCAGGCAGATTAAACAACGGGTGACCCACTAAAATAAGGCTCCACCCTGTTGTAAGTGCCATATGAAGAAGCAGTTTCATCAGGGAATTAATAAGTCTACCATGCCTGCATGTCCTTGATGTGCCAGAAGATAAATCATAATATTTCTCAGTTGAGGAGCACCATTATTGTTCTCCTTCTAGTCTCAACAAAAATTAAGTTAATTTCATGGAGCAGGCATACTTACGAAATTCAGATTATAATCTCTGATGGCCAGAAACGGAAATATGATGAGCCAAAAGACACAATCAGTGAGTATCACGGCACCTGCACTTGTCTGGCAACATTAGGAGGCATATCAGTTCACCTGAATACATAAGTACATGAAAGAAAAGGCTTTTGACACAAAAGCTAGAAGGTAAAATATGCCAACAAAGATCACAATTCTATGCAGAGTGTCTCGTCTTCTCATTAGCTAAACTTATGTTAACCTGTGAATCCGTTGCAATTGAAACCTATTACATCCTTGTTCCTTCATGACTTTGTTACAGGCCATCTCCTTTTCCAACTCTTAGAAAAGGAACAAAGTTGCAAGATATGATGCTACCTTTCCAGTCTTAAAACTTGGGAGTCGAAAAGCTAAAAAGAGCATACAAATTAGACATTTGTTAACGGAAAATGTTATGTCCTTGCAACATTTTACTCAACCTTTTATTAACCAAGGACATTAATACGACATGGCAAACCTAATGATGCTCCTGGTCATGTCTGATCAACTTGACGTTAGCGGTAAAACGAAATTAAGTATTCTAAAGTTATTGCTATTCTAGCTAACGCAAACTTAGACAAGAGAAGAACTAGCTATATTGACTTAAATTCTAGTCGGTTGCAGGAAGGTCTACAACACTGTTCAGCATCAAAACTCATAACACTGGAGAAAACCACTAGTGGTCAAAAGAAAGGTTGAACTGACAAAGAGAAGAACTAGCTCCATCGACTTAAACTCTAGATGGTTGTGGAAAGGCCTACCATGCTGTTCAGTGCCAAAATTCTAACACCGGCAAAGCAAACCCCAGGACTACATCTTCATCTTTTAATGACAAAGCACAAAGAAGCCAAGGACCAAATCGATACAAACCATAGATTTAATGACACGCTAGTTAAAAAGATCCACAAAACTAATGACAAAATTGTATATTTAGGACCAGAAGATAGTTGCGACAAGTAAAAAAAAAAAAGAACAAAAAATGTAGATGAATTAAAACCAACATTCCCATAAGAATCTTCATGAACCTTTTCCTGGACAATTTACGTTGGCTTAATTCTTGGAACAAATACATTGTTCCTAAATACCTTCAAACTTAATGTCACAGGACTATCCATAAGAAACATGAACTGCTGAAATTCAAAAGCACAATGCTGTAAGACTATGCAGCTCAGAGGAGGTGCTGCAATACCTCTTTCAATTGCCCCAAGTAGATCCTCACCTATTCATCATAAAGAAGAATTACCTTGTCATACTGTGGAATTCAGCTATATGACGTGATCGAGTCTTGGTTATTTCTATAGCATCTTAGTGTATCTATCATATCTCAACTTCTAAATTCTTTGTACTTTTTCCTATCTTAACTTTCAAATTATTTGCATTTTTCCTTTTTAAATTTTTTTTTACTACGTCCCATTCCCTGTTAAAATAGGCATCATCAATCATTACCATGATAATACCAAGAACAAGATTCTCAGATCATCAGAAATTTAGCCATCTCCAACAAGTTTATTCCTTGCATAACTTGACAAACTGGACAGTCCAATACACCTCGGTAAATTTACTACCCTTTGCTCAAGAAACCTCAATATAACCACAAACTCTGAAATCCTAATAAAGGCATGCTAGGAAGTTATCTATACACCTGGCACATTTCAATAAATCTTCAAAAGCAAGACAAACAAAAAAGTAATATGCAAAAAACTGATCGAGCTTATGGTATTACAATTATACAGACATATTTATGTTGGTCATGATGCATTTTTAATAATAATCAACTAACGGTTTACCAAAAATTACAAAGTCAGTGACTACACCATGCTCAATCTGAGCAGTTACATGAGTTAAACATGCAATATGACTACTTAATTAAATAAAAGAAAAAGATAATACCTGAAAGATTACTTGAAACAAATTACCCCAAAAGCCAGCTGCACGCACACCAGACTGCTGAATAATTCCATTTGCACCATTCACAGGAGCTGGATATGTTCCATGCTCTGCATCTGACCTTGTGACGGCAACTTTATCCCCAGTAACTTTATGAAGATACTTATTGCACCCATAGACAGACAGCACTGAGCCAAGCTAAAAGTGCAGTTTCATGTGTGAGCAATGCATATTCATGCTAGCCAAAATATTATTCATGAGCACTTGGAATGGTTTAGGTGAAAGTAAAATTATCCATGCTAGCCAAATTCTAATTCACACAAGGGCAACAAAAGGGAGAATCATTCAACATGGCAAGGGAGAAAAGAAAAAAATACAAGAAATTTAGCCTTGCAATCTTCAAAGTTTAAGGACATACCAAAAAATAAATGGTGACCAACAAGAATGTCCACCTGGCCAACATGAAAAAAGATTATAAGATCTTCAAAAACAGAGAAGATACTGATTTATGAATAGAGCAAGATGTAACAACGCCATTAGCAATCATAAAATATACTAAATCTAATTAGTTTACAGATAATAAGATGCAGAAAGAAAAAACAAAGCCACATGAATTGATAGGAGCAGGCAAGGTCACAACATATTTTACAAGACAAAAGCAGGTTAAAAATTTGCATTCATGATCTGAAGAAGCCATCCTGTAACTAATGCTACAGCCAGTGGATCTACCCGACACAAAACATGCAAAAGTGCACTTCGAAAAAGACCTAGATGTCAAGTTAAAAAAATTTTAGCTGCCTATCTCACATCAGCGGAACTATTGAGCTAAGAAATTCTAAAATTGCTCATGCGAAGGTCATCGTGTTCCGCCAGTCCATCACTATACAAGTATATGTGGTTGGTCAAGCATAGGACAGTCCACTCAGGGAGGATTACCTAATAGTCTACAACAATTTCGGAAAGACGAGGACCACCTTCGGGAAGGAAATATAATATATAAAAAAGAAAAAAAAAAGCAGTAGAATTCCTACATAATGCATAACGAGTGATGGGACAAAAAAGAACATAAAGACCAGGTTTAAATAATACAATCAGTATGTTATGCTTGGAAAATATTTCAACATGGACAAGCATAACGTGATTAAGAAATAATTAATCCAGCATTTGGAAAGAATTATGCCTTCTATTGAAAAGCAAAATCGGCTTACTGGGTATAGTAAAAAAAGATGCCCCCTCCGTCCATTACGACATTGATGATAAGAAATGCCAGAAGTATGGCGAAGGCTATAAGTCGAAAAACCAGCAACCAAACAGGATGGACCTCTGTGAGACAAGGTGTCCATAGCTCAGCCTCGTACAGTGGACAGTGGCTCTCTGGCGAGGATCCTTCTGTCTCTGTGTTCGTACCTTCAAACTTCCATATCAAAATGGCTGCAATGATCATTGAAGATAACACCCAAATAGCACATAGCAATACTCTCCAGTTCAACCAATAGTATGCGTCCGTCGAATCAGCCGTCAAAACGGGCTGCCAGGAATCCGATGAAGGCACTGTTGAGAAATGCATGGGGCAAATTTTTTTTTCCCTCAGCTATGACCAATGACGCTACTGTTTCCGCTGCTTCTTTCGTCCTCCCGACTCGATGTCGCTTGTTCTAAAACACTCAACGCATGTAGCGTTGCAAATTACTCAGAGATGGAACACGGCTAAATTGTTTGCTGACAGCTTCTAGGGTTCCTCGTAAATCTAAAACGAATGAAAGGTGAGTAACGAGCAGGACTCGTAAGCAGAGATGACCATCAACACGAAATAAGAAAGAAAAGGGGCACAGAGCTCCATCATAACTAAAAAGTCTGCATTTTTTTCACAAGGCGTAACACAAGAACAAAATGGGAAAGAGAACCTCACAAGAACCAGTGAAAGCAAAATCAAAACCAACCCAAATTAGACCTGCCAATTCATAGGTCGTCAATAACAGAGAGAGAAAGAACGCCAAGGAAGGAGGGGAAAATAGAGAAAACCAGCAGGAAATGATCGGCCGAACATTCAGCAAGAACCCAAACGCAACGAAACGATTAAGAAACAACTAGAAATCAGAGAAGACTCACCAGAAGAACCCAAGTGCGGGAGGAGACCTATGAGACGTCTGTAAAAATGCACTTAGCATCCAACACCGCGGGCGAACATTAGCATGCGGAAGGAGACAAGACCCACGCAATTTGGCAACTGATCAAGGGATGACGACGGAGGAAAGATGCTTAACTTTGGGCTGGTTTTTTGCATCGCAAAGAGGGAAAAAAAAAAAAACTCGCAATTATTAATTTATTGTGATTTGCAAGGAATAAAGAGGAGATGATACGAGTAAAGGAAAGCAAAGGAAAAGCGGAGTGGATACTCACAGTCGAAAAGCAGAGGGTTACTGAGATGCTTCTCTCTTTTGGAGGGAAAACATAACCATCGGGAAACAACAGTCGTATGTGCCCACTGCAATACAAATAACCTATTCCGCCTTCGGAGGACGAACACCGACCCCCTCGATGACTGCTTCAGAACAGTCACTCTGCTTTATTTATTTATTTGATTTCTTAATTACTTCTAAAACAAGCTTTCAATTCGCCCCCCCCGGGAAGCACTTTAGTTGGATCACAGCTTACATAAACAAACAGAGGCTCAACTTTCGTGTCGTGTTTGGTACCTTTCTTTGCAGACTCCCGTCGCTTTCGAATCTCTTCCTTCTCCCAGTAACCAAGGAAGAGCAGGAGGCGACGCCTGACGGTGTCCTGCACCCAACACCGCATACATCGACCGCATGGGACCGCGATGCGTACAACAAAGCAATCAGCATGTTTGCAGCCTTGCGTGGAAAAATGTGCGCCTAAGAATGGATTGCGTGCGGATGCTGTTGTCCCTGCGTGGGGGGAAAGCGGGAGGAGGACCCCAAAGACGACGACGGTTGGGGTTTCCAAAGCATCTTGCTGGGTGAGCCAACGGGTCGGACTGCAGCAGGGTCGGGTCGGGTCGGGATATAGCGAAGACCGACATAAATTAATCCGTATCCAACCCGACTGCAACAGGTTTGAGTAGATTCTTATCTCTTTCGGTGACAGGATCCTGGTAACTTCCCTAACTTGGAGCATAAGAAATCTAGTCTCTAAGTCACGTGGGATATCTATGTTTGGCGGTATAATAATATTTGTTATGAACATTTGGGATGCCATCAGTTGCAGAAGGAACCCATTTGAGATGAACAAGAAGAAGAAGAAGGACGCTGCTGGGGAAGGAACAAAAGGTGGGTGCCATTTCCATCACCGACTGCCCTCAGGCCTATATTTCTCGGGTGGCGTCCTAATATCACCAATCCAAGTTAATCGTTATACATCATTGACTAATCTTCTGCCAGGTTTTCTTTGGCCACCACCAGAAGCTACGTCATTTTCTTCTTGCTTTAGAAGGAGCCCATCTGCACAGCTTAGCTTAATCTTGAGGGGGCTCATCAGTGTCATCCATCCTCGTTACAACAAATGTTGAATGAGCAGCAGACGTTCCAACCAAGATTTGTGGTGGCTACAATGCAAGCACCAAAATTGTCCTCATGCATGCAGAAATATCTTACATCAACCCTCGGCACCCGCTGTGGAGATTAAGAAGACGGACCATCCTGAAAAGAGGATCTCATGGTCGTTCTTCCGATAACCTTTCCTGCCTCAGTTGACAGGATCATTGAGAACCTTATCCCATAACAAATAGGGATCAGTGTAGATACACTTAGAACTGTAGTGCAGAAACAAACAGCAACAGCAGACATACGTAAGGGCTACAGAAACATTAACTGCACTTTATAAACAAATAACATCATCCTACAAACAGCGACATCAGACGCACATAAGGGCTAAAGATCATTGATTAAGCCTTGAAGGTATCCGACAGTGACGATTCATGGATGCAAGTTCACAAAAAGAGGCGCAAGTTGAAATATCGGCCACTGATCCCGATTTTAACATACACCCAAAATTTGAAATGGTATGAAAGCATTCACCACACGAAATGGGGTCATATATCGACGCATGGTTCACTACAGTAGCCAGGCATCAGAACAACCGCCATTGACCCCCATTTTAACGAACATCCAATAGCTTTGGATGACATGGGAACATTCAGCATACTTCAAAACAGCCTCCTACGATGATAACTATGAACCCAGATCTTGCCCTCCTACTTGGGATGATCTTGTTCAATACCATTGACTCCTACTTCGGCTTCGCCTACGGTTCTGAACTTTGCGACTGGGCTGCTACCCCAATATTCATGTCTCTCATTGTAGCTTGGGCTGACACTTCGACGACGGGTTTCCGCGGGGAATGCTGCCGCCTGTTCCCTGCTTGGGAATGCTTGCTTTGAAGCTGATGTAATCATTGCCATTACAATCATCTCGATAACCACCCCCACTGAGACCTGCAAAAGACAATGACAGATATATTTGCAGATGTAAATCAACTTTTAAGGAGAAATATTCAAGCTTTCTAATTGTGCTAATTATTACATTATATGATCCTATCTATCTATCTATCTATCCGAGAGTTAGTCATTAAGAGATTAGAATTCTTATATTTTCTTATTTTTAATCCATCAGCTTAATTCTTCTTGCAGATTCATATTACTGTAGTTTTCAAATCCAATACCCCTACAAATCAAATAAAGAATTTTTTAGGTATGTACCAATATATTGTTATTTGATTTTAATTCTGATATTAAAATTTTCTTGTGTAATATATTATTTTTTGAGTTTTCTTGCGACATGAGGTTACTTACATTAGATTAATAAATTGTTTTCGAATGTCATAATTTTTAATGATCACCAGCTCTACAATGACGATAGTAGTTTACTGAGTATGACTGCTATGGCATTTGTAGTGATGCAGGTTGGGTGGCATCCATTGGCCATGGGTGACTACGTAGGACGATGTGAGCGCACGACGATAATAGCAAGCAACCATGCATAGAGGTGGCCAAGCAAGCGACGGTCGCCCACCGCGGTGGTCGCACAAGTAATGGCCGCATTAATGTTCTAATTTTTAATACTATAATTTTTTGTCTTATAAATCTCATTAATTTCATTTTACATCTTTTTGACAATTCTATTTTTCAAAAAAAAATATAATTTTGTTTATACCTTATCAACAAAATTATAATTTTGGTTTGATAGTCAAGCCAATAACTTATAAAATTATATTAAATAATTAATTATAAATGATATTAAGGAAAGATCTCAAAAACTTGAAAGTATATGAGGCGCTGCTCATTAAAACTTCAATAGTCATCTATTTGATTTAAGCGATGTTAGACGTTTGAAAGACCAACGTATAAACAAGAAAAATCTTTTTCTTCGTTTGAAGGATCCGTAAAGACCAACAAGAACTAATGCAACTCAATTAATTCTACCCTAAAGTTAAAGTCATTGGCGAATTGAAGCAACGTGATAGATCAAAAGTCGATTACTCGATAATAGCGACGGAGAGCACTTAATAACCAAGAGGTGCATTGTAACTAGAGTAAAAGATTGAAAATTTAGCAATGACAAGGAAATGCAACGTTCACAATGGCTTTGATAAGGACATCGAAAAAATAAATACGGGAGATATAAAAAACAATGTTATAAACAAAGTATTCGATATAATGCTCGTGTATGTTCATGTCTTTCAATTTTTTTCATATTTTGCATAATATGTAGAAGGCTTACGATAAGTTTAACAGCCTCATTATGGTTGTTTCAGACTTTTAAACATAGTTTATGTGTAGCCATTATGTAGAGATAAAATTGGCTAGAAATAGACCATCCAAGCAGTTATTTTAGAGGATTTTATAACTCCGTAGAGTTGTCAAGAGTGTCAACCAATACAACACCCAAGCGCTATCTGGGTGGCACATAGATGTTTGGGGTAATGTCCTATGTTGGTTCATTACCTTGTTCCGTAACAATATCATGTGCTCATTTTTTATCACAGAGGATTTCCTTGAATCCTTTACTGCATGATCATTCAGAACTTGTAAAATTTATATTTATAATTTATATTATCTATCGAGTGTTTGTTGGAATAACTACTTATGAATCTCGAGAATTAAACACACCAGCACATAAGAGTGTCCATGAGGATTTATAATTTTTTTAGTTTATGAAAAAAATAAATATAAGGGATACGATCTCTTGAGTTAACTCAAACATAAGGTCGGAGCTCTTGTATAAACAATCTCACATGCTACATAATTTTTTACTCAACCACCTACGATACAATTATTTATTAGATTCCATTATTCGTACCGACCAAGTTTATTATCCTTGCAGATACTACATTAGACTCGCTAACTAAAGGTTGAAGGTGTTTGGTTTTCGTTCGTGTTAAATCTCTCGGTTGCTCCCATTCCTGTTCTTTCTTTTTCCATTAACTTCCTGAATCTTAGTCTCAAGAAACATAATCAATTCTTTAACATAGTCATCTGCCTACGTGAAGAAACTTGTTCATACGCTCGCTATAATCTCGATTGTTTCAGCTACTAATTGTTGTACGAAAACTACACAGGATTTACCGATCGAAGGGAGACAAGTGACGCCTCGAGATGAATTATTGATTGTGTAAAGGAATTATTGATGGAAAAGACCAAAACGATCAACTTGCTGTATGTATTGATTCAACGGTTTAATTTCATATGAACGAGCCAGCTTCGATCGATGCTCGTTGAGTTGGGCCCTAAGGAAGAGTTGAGTTGGGATGGAAAGCATTGCCTCGAGCTTGAAGAGCAAAACTCTCAGTAGGAGGCATTTGGATACAGAAGTCAAAGTAAACCGATCTAGACGATGGAAATAGTTCACTTGAAGAGCAAAACTCTAAGTAGGAAGCATTTGGATGCAGAAGTCAAAGCAAACTGATCTAGACGATGGATAATAGTTCACTTGAAGAGCAAAA
Source organism: Ensete ventricosum (assembly GCA_029747655.1). Taxonomy (NCBI): domain Eukaryota; kingdom Viridiplantae; phylum Streptophyta; class Magnoliopsida; order Zingiberales; family Musaceae; genus Ensete; species Ensete ventricosum. The sequence continues at coordinate 4,501,472 of JAQQAF010000006.1, read as the reverse complement.
CTCTCAGTAGGAGGTATTTGGATGCAGAAGTCAAAGCAAGCCGATCTAGACGATGGATAATAGTTCACTTGAAGAGCAAAACTCTCAGTAGTAGACATTTGGATGCGGAAGTCAAAGCAAGTCGATCTAGACGATGGATAATAGTTTACTTGAAAAGCAAAACTCTAAGTAGGAGGCATTTGGATGCAGAAGTCAAAGCAAGCCGATCTAGACGATGGATAATAGTTCACTTGAAGAGCAAAACTCTTAGTAGGAGACATTTGGATGCAGAAGTCAAAGCAAGCCGATCTAGACGATGGATAATAGTTCACTTGAAAAGAAAACTCTCAGTAGGATGCATTTGGATGCAAAAGTCAAAGCAAGTCGATCTAGACGATGGATAATAGTTCACTTGAAAAGAAAACTCTCAGTATGAGGCATTTGGATGCAGAAGTCAATGCAAGCCGATCTAGACGATGGATAATAGTTCGCTTGAAGAGCAAAACTCTCAGTAGGAGGCATTTGGATGCAGAAGTCAAAGTAAATTGATCTAGACGATGGATAATAGTTTACTTGAAGAGCAAAACTCTCAGTAGGAGGCATTTGGATGCAGAAGTCAAAGCAAACCGATATAGACGATGGATAATAGTTCACTTGAAGAGCAAAACTCTCAGTAGGAAGCATTTGGATGCAGAAGTCAAAGCAAGCCGATCTAGATGATGGATAATAGTTCACTTGAAGAGCAAAATTCTCAGTAGGAGGCATTTGGATGCAGAAGTCAAAACAAACCGATCTAGACGATGGATAATAGTTCGCTTGAAGAGCAAAACTCTCAGTAGGAGGCATTTTTATGCAGAAGTCAAAGCAAGCCGATCTAGACCATGGATAATAGTTCACTTGAAGAGCAAAACTCTCAGTAGGAGGCATTTGGATGCAGAAGTCAAAACAAACTGATCTAGACGATGGATAATAGTTCACTTGAAGAGCAAAACTCTCAGTATGAGGCATTTGGATGCAGAAGTCAAAGTAAACCGATCGAGACGATGGATAATAATTCACTTGAAGAGCAAAACTTTCAGTAAGAGGCATTTGGATGTAGAAGTCAAAGCAAGCCGATCTAGACGATGGATAATTGTTCACTTGAAGAGTAAAACTCTCAGTAGGAGGCATTTGGATGCAAAAGTCAAAGCAAGCTGATCTAGACGATGGATAATAGTTCTCTTGAAGAGCAAAACTCTCATTAGGAGGCATTTGGATGCAGAAGTCAAAGCAAACCGATCTAGACGATAGAAAATAGTTCACTTGAAGAGCAAAACTCTCAGTAGGAGGCATTTGGATGCATAAGTCAAAACAAACTGATCTAGACGATGGATAATAGTTCACTTGAAGAGCAAAACTCTCAGTATGAGGCATTTGGATGCAGAAGTCAAAGTAAACCGATCGAGACGATGGATAATAGTTCACTTGAAGAGCAAAACTTTCAGTAAGAGGCATTTGGATGCAGAAGTCAAAGCAAGCTGATCTAGACGATGGATAATTGTTCACTTGAAAAGTAAAACTCTCAGTAGGAGGCATTTGGATGCAAAAGTCAAAGCAAGTCGATCTAGACGATGAATAATAGTTCGCTTGAAGAGCAAAACTCTCAGTAGGAGGCATTTGGATGCAAAAGTTAAAGTAAGCCGATCTAGACGATGAATAATTGTTCACTTGAAGAGCAAAACTCTTAGTTGGAGGCATTTGGATGCAGAAGTCAAAACAAACCGATCTAGACGATGGATAATAGTTCGCATGAAGAGCAAAACTCTCGGTAGGAGGCATTTGGATGAAGAAGTCAAAACATACCGATCTAGACGATGGATAATAGTTTACTTGAAAAGAAAACTCTTAGTAGGAGACATTTGGATGTAGAAGTCAAAGCAAGCTGATCTAGACGATGGATAATTGTTCACTTGAAGAGCGAAACTCACAATAGGAGGCATTTGGATGCATAAGTCAAAGCAAGCCGATCTAGACGATGGATAATTGTTCACTTGAAGAGTAAAACTCTCAGTAGTAGGCATTTGTATGCAGAAGTAAAAGCAAACCGATCTAGACGATAGATAATAGTTCGCTTGAAGAGCAAAACTCTCAGTAGGAGGCATTTAGATGCAGAAGTCAAAACATGCCGATCTAGATGATGGATAATAGTTCACTTGAAAAGAAAACTCTCAGTAGAAGACATTTGGATGCAGAAGTCAATGCAAGCCGATCTAGACGATGGTTAATAGTTTACTTGAAGAGCAAAACTCTCAGTAGAAGGCATTTGAATGCAGAAGTCAAAACATGTCGATCTAGACGATGGATAATTGTTCACTTAAAGAGTAAAACTCTTAGTATGAGTCATTTGGATGCAAAAGTCAAAGCAAGCCGATCTAGACGATAGATAATAGTTCGCTTGAAGAGCAAAACTCTCAATATGAGGCATTTGGATGCAGAAGTCAAAGTAAGCAGATCTAGATGATGGATAATAGTTCACTTGAAAAGAAAACTCTTAGTAGGAGACATTTGGATGCAGAAGTCAAAGCAATCCGATCTAGACGATGGATAATTGTTGACTTGAAGAGCAAAACTCTCGGTAGGAGGCATTTGGATGCAGATGTCAAAGCAAGCCGATCTAGACGATGGATAATTGTTCACTTGAAGAGTAAAACTCTCAGTATGAGGTATTTGGATGCAGAAGTCAAAGCAAACCGATCTAGACGATGGATAATAGTTCGCTTGAAGAGCAAAATTCTAAGTAGGAGGTATTTGGATGCAGAAGTCAAAGCAAGCCGATCGAGACAATGGATAATTGTTCACTTGAAGGGTAAAACTCTCAGTAGGAGGCATTTGGATGCAAAAGTCAAAGTAAGCCGATCTAGACGATGGATAATAGTTCTCTTGAAGAGCAAAACTCTCAGTATGAGGCATTTTGATGCGGAAGTCAAAACATGTCAATCTAGACGATGGATAATAGTTCACTTGAAAAGAAAACTCTCAGTATGAGGCATTTGGATGCAAAAGTCAAAGTAAGCCGATCTAGACGATGGATAATAGTTCGTTTGAAGAGCAAAACTCTCAGTAGGAGACATTTGGATGCAGAAGTCAATGCAAGCCGATCTAAACGATAGATAATAATTCGCTTAAAGAGCAAAACTCTCAGTAGGAGGTATTTGGATGCAGAAGTCAAAGCAAACTGATCTAGACGATGGATAATAGTTCGCTTGAAAAACAAAACTCTCAGTAGGATGCATTTGGATGCATAAGTTAAAGCAAGCCGATCTAGACGATGGATAATAGTTCACTTGAAGAGCAAAACTCTCAGTAGGAAGTATTTGGATGCAGAAGCCAAAGCAAATCGATTTAGACGATAGATAATAGTTCATTTGAGGAATAAAACTCTTAGTAAAAATTATTTAAATATAGAAGTCAAAACATATCGATCTAAACGATGGATAATAGTTTAATCGAAGAATAAAACTCACAGTAAGGAATATTTGGATGCAGAGACGACGGATAATAGTTCGGCATAAATCTTACGATGGGAGAACGCATCATCCATGATATCTGATTTTTTTTTTTCTGAGGAGTAATATTGTACGTATCGAACAGTAGTGGTATATGAGATACAACTCATTCCTTATTCCTCGCGATACAATTCCCCGTTCGAGTCTCTACTTCATACCCTCCTTGAATGCAGAGTACTTTGGAGGAGGCATCGTGATTGAGATTTGACAGGGCACTGAATGACCACTGTGACATGTCTCCCCCATCAAGGGTGGTGGACCTGCTAATTTATGTTTCTGTGATCTCATTTGCTCAGCTCCATGAGTTAAAGATTTGTCCCAACAATTCAAGTCTCTTCTCTGACATCTGTGTCCCATCGACCATTATTCAACCACCACCTTTCAATTCGAAGGAGACCTGACTGCTTTTTCTTTTATTTTAATTCTCAGCTCAGAAGATATCACCCTACCGCTATCTTCTTCTTCTTCTTCTTCTTCTTCTTCTTCTTTAACCTAATAAAAAAAAACACACATTGGGCGTAGCAACGATGTTCTCGTGTGGGTGCCGGTGTCTCTTCCGGCTTGATTCTTATGGGTTTCTTTGACACCGTCACAAGCAAAACGAACAAAGCTAGTCCAAGGATGGAGAGGTTTGCAAAAGGGTACAGGCTCGCAAACTTAAATAGATGGGGGCCGAACTATTTATTTTCGAACATGGAATCTATGACAGATTAGTTGGGAAGTCGCCATAAAAAACCCAATGGAAGGAGGAGAAAGAGGAGCCGAACGCTTGTCCATCCAACAATCATTGGAACATATTAGAATTTTTTTTCTCACCACTATCATAGCTGCTATGCTCGATCGAGTCCATTGAAAGCAGTAGACATGGGCGAATGGTATACATAAATGCCGCCATCAAGGAGAGGGACTGCGCAATTCGTTTGGGTCCGCAGAACAGTTACGCGCGACTTCCATTGTCGTCCCGAGTTGCCAAAGATGTTTCAGGTTCATCGTCTTTGTAGAGGGCGAAGGGACGCAAAGTCTCATCGTTCACGACGGGCGGCGGACGGACGGACGGTGCAACATCCCACTTGTGCAGCTCTTACTGCCTGTGAGCGTCCACTCCATTTCCTACAATAAATGCTCAACCCGTATCTCGTGTGACAGTGCAGCAGACAGCTTGCGCCCGTTTTAATCATAGGCTGGCTATGATCCAACTCTGCTCTCGACGGATAAATGTGGCTTTCATGAAGTTATGATCGCCGAGCTCTAACCTTCCACCGTGATCTCAGTAAGTACTCCCAACTCACCTTAAAGATTACCTCACTTTTATGGAGAGATGCCATTGCCGACCTCGAATGAGTAGAGGAGAGAAGTCACGGATTTTGACGACTCTCCTTACCCAGAATTAGTAGGCTCATTGCAGCAAAACAAATTCCGACAACCAGTAACTTATACTACAAAATATCCACTTAGATTTGTATGCACTGCGTGATGTTTCCTGCACCATTCTTCTTATAAAAATGGGACATATATATAATCGTTCAAGTCATCCTTCGTCCGCCCAGCCTCCTCCTTCATGGCCATGGCCAAGGAAGTTAATCTCACCCCCTTCAGCAGCCCCAGCCCCCTCCTCGCCCACCAGTACTACCACCATCCCGTGGCCACCGCCGCCACCGATCCATGCCACTTCGTCCTCTCCTTCATCGATCTGTCCTACAGCGTCAAGGAGCCTCGCAGTTTCCCATTCTTCCGAAAGAAGAAGGACGAAACACAGCCGGAGGCGCTCCACGGAACCAGGAAGCTTTTGGACTCCATCTCCGGGGAGGTGAGGACGGGGGAGATCTTGGCGGTGCTCGGCGCTAGCGGCTCTGGGAAGACCACCCTCATCGACGCACTGGCGAACCGCATCGAGAGGGCTAGCCTCCGAGGATGCATTACGCTCAACGGCGACAGACTCGAAGGCCGGCTACTCAAGGCGATATCGGCATACGTGATGCAAGACGACCTCATGTTCCCAATGCTCACCGTCGAGGAGACCTTGATGTTCGCGGCCAAGTTCCGGCTACCTCGCTCGGTTTCGGCATCCAAGATGAAGGAGCGCGTGCAAGCGCTCATTGATCAGCTCGATCTCCGGTCGGCCGCGAAGACCATCATCGGCGACGAAGGTCACCGCGGGGTGTCCGGGGGTGAGCGCCGCCGCGTGTCCATCGGGACCGACATCGTTCACGACCCCATCATCCTCTTCCTGGACGAGCCTACGTCGGGGCTTGACTCCACGAGCGCTTTCATGGTGGTTCAGGTCTTGCAGAGGATCGCTCGCAGCGGGAGCATGGTGATCATGTCAGTGCACCAGCCGAGCTACCGAATCCTTGGCCTCCTCGACCGCCTCATCTTCCTCTCGCGCGGCCAGACGGTGTACAGCGGGCCCCCGCAAGGCCTTCCGGAATTCTTCGCCGTCTTCGGCAGCCCTATACCCGACGGTGGGAACCCAGCCGAGTTTGCCCTGGATCTCGTCCGCGAGCTGGAGGACACAGCTCCCGACGGCGCCAAGGACCTCGTCAGGTTAAACGCCTTGAATCATCAGGCACGAGCACGGACGTCCTCCGCCGCCCCCACAGGATCGTGCCTCCCACTGCAGGAGGCTGTGAGAAACAGCATCGCGACTGGCAAGCTCGTATCCGGCGCTATGATTGACGGCGCTGCACCAGCTTCATACGCGAACCCGTTCTGGGTCGAGGTTTCGGTTCTAACCAAGAGGGCGATTATAAACATGTGGCGGATGCCGGAGATCTTAGCCTTCCGCCTCGGCGACATGCTCGTGACAGGCTTCCTGCTCGCGACCATCTTCTGGCGTCTCCGCGACAATCCCAAGGATGTTCGAGAGCGGATCGGCTTCTTCGCCATCACCATAACGACCATATTCTTCACAAGCGGCGACACTCTCGCCGTCTTCATTCAAGAACGATACATCTACATGCGGGAGACGGCCTACAACGCGTACCGCCGCTCGTCTTATGTCGTCTCCAACGCTGTCACCACTTTTCTGCCCCTGGTCTTCCTCACTATCCCCTTGGCGTTCATTACATTCTTCGGGGTAGGCCTCTCCGGAGGCATGGACGGACTCGGCTTCTTCTTCTTGACTATCCTGGCGACATTCTGGGCGGGCAGTGGGTTCGTGACCTTCCTCTCAGGCATCTTATCGCACGTCGTGTTAGGTTACACCGTGGCAGCGGCTGCGGTCTCCTACTTCCTGCTGCTCAGTGGCTTCTTCATCAACAGGAATCGGATACCGGACTACTGGATCTGGCTCCACTACATATCGCTGGTGAAGTATCCTTACGAGGCAGTAATGCAGAACGAGTTCAGTACGGATTTGTCCAAGTGCTTCGCTAGAGGAGTGGAGATGTTCGACGGCTCGGCGCTGGGGAGCTTGCCGACGGCAAAGAAGGTGGAAGTTCTTGCAGCGATCGGGCAAACCTTGGGGATGAACATCGGCAATGATACTTGCATAATCACCGGGTCAGATGTACTGCAGGAGCAGAGCATAAACCAGCTCAACAAATGGAGCTGTCTCTTGGTGATTGTGGCTTGGGGGTTCTTCTTTAGGTTACTATTCTACATTAGTCTGCTGTTGGGGAGTAGGAACAAGAGGAAGTAGTTGATTGTTTAGGACATAATGAGAAGTAAAAGGTAGAATGGAGAAGAAGGGGGAGGAAGACATTTGACTGCAAGTATGAACTTTATAGGATGAAGCAGTGCTTCAGACACCCACGAGAAAAATTAGGAACCCTGGTTAGCACAAAACGAGGCAGCAAACAATGTTAGCATACAAGACCGGGGATTTTGAATCATTTGGGTCATCTATTAGGGTTTTCATTTATGGGATGCAAGCACTTATTTTGTATGTGTTTTTTTTAAATTTAAAATTTGATATGACATATCATGGTTCATCATTCCACGAGACTCTCATATCTTCACGATAGAATCAGCTTGGCAACCCAAGCTAACTCGGACCATGATCTCGGGATAGGTCATCGGTCTATCCTGACATTCGAGAAGCACGACAGGATGTCATGTATCCTAAACAGTGTCGACGCCCACCGTACGGGCCAACTGTCTGAAACATCGACACGCATTAACTCCTATGTACAATAGTATCGGTAGTCATTAAACATTCTCGTATGATAGCCCCAAGACACAAGGTATAAAAGCTACCATGATGAACAGTATCAAGAGGAAGGAAAAAAGCTACACACACTACAACTCCGATTCTTTTCCAGAGATAGAACTCATACTAACTTGAGCATCCGAGGGGCTTAATCGGAGGACCCTTTGTTTGACTCCGATCTTTGTGCCGAGTGTTACCATCTGAGAGAAAGACATAAATTGATCATCTTTGAAGGAGGAGATAAACGCACGTTGCATCTCAGGAATCCCGTAGTTGGGTAACCCACTCATCTCTTTCTCTTCGATGGTTTAGAGCAATGTTGACGGCTTTGCGTATTCGGATCGAATTAAGCAGTATCGCCATCTCGACCTGACAAAAATTAAGTTAACAAAAACAAATATATATATATATATATATATATATATATATATATATATATATATATATATATATATATATATATATATATATATATATATATATGATCAACCAAAAGTAGGATGCTCACATGTTTCTAGCAAAATAAATGCATCAAAGAAATAATACTAGAAATATAACGAAGCTCAGACTTGAATTCACCATCAATAAAATATGATTTCGTTGCTGGCGTGACGTTGGTCTATTGGGTCGACACAATTGTCTTCCTCCCTCCCCACCGCTCGTGCCTGTAGTTGCTCGGTCGGCCGACGGAGGAATAGGAGAGCTTACTGTGTCTTCTGTTCGGTGAACCAGTAGGCTTGGTAATTAAGAACAGTCGTCGAGTTTGGTGAGGAGTTATGGCACAGAATAAATGGATGGTTTAGGCAATGGGTGGTAAGAAAAAGACTGTAAAGATACATCTCCGGCACCGCCTCCAGCTGTGGATCATGCGCTATAATTAATGACAACTCTTGTTTTACATGTGATCTTGTGAATCGAAACGATAGATACACTAAGGCCAACAGTAGTTTAATTATCAATTTAGCTTAAACGGAATGCTGTCGAGCCAATTAAATCATTTAGATTGTGGGCTATACCACCTGCGTACTCTTTTCATTACTTGGAATGCTTATAAGATTTTAACTCATTGACAACGAAATAAATTGAAGTTGAGAGAGTGCAGGAACCGTCTTCTAAGAAGACCTTCTCATAATTCTCCAGCGGACAACTACTGCCGCCCACCGTAATCAATCCATCTTCCTGCGGACAAGTGTAGCTTTCAGAAAATAACTCAACTTTTGATTGTAAAGAACAAAAAATAAGGAATCCATCCTACTGTCATCTTATTAATTTCCACGCGTAGACTAGTAGCTAATCGATCTTTCGATGTTGCAACTCGAATGATCCACCGCAAGGCTTCGAGGCCACTGCAGAGATGAGATGATGGTTTCCTATGACCACAACGCCGGCTGTGGATTCATGGAATGCACTCGATTCGTGAGTGAGAACGAGACAGAAAACTAGCAATTGAGAAGACTAACAAATGCTTGATTCGATCGATGGAACAAACGCGTAGAGTATTAGGACTTATAATGAGCTGCGATAAGTAATAATAATAAGGAAACTTTTTCCGATCACAAGCACCTATAGCAGCGTTTAAGACTCCCCCCATCATCCCTCGTCTTCCCAGGAATTGCGCCTTGACTCGTCTCCTTCCTATCTCATGTTTGCTATAAAGACGGGAAAGCAGTGCAGCACCATCGACGCTGTCGGTTGTCCATGACCCGATCCTTGCTTGTTCCACCGTCCGCCGTCTCCTCCCATGGAACATCAAGCTCATCTACCCCCCAGCCCCCTCCTTGGGCTCCACCAACACCCCCGCCACGGCGGGGACGATGATCCATCTTATCTTGACGACGACGTGGTGGTCGAGCTCCCACAGTTCCACTTCGTCCTCGCCTTCTGCAATCTCTCTTACTCTGTATGGAGGTCTCGGAGAATCTCATGTCACCGGATTGCCGCGGCGGACCCGGAGCAACCCCCGGCTGGAAAGAGAGTTCTTTTGGACTCCATTACCGGCGAGGTAAGGACAGGGGAGATCTTGGCGGTGCTCGGGGCGAGCGGCTCCGGAAAGTCCACCTTCATCGACGCACTGGCGAACCGGATAGAGAGGACCAGCCTCCAAGGAAGCATCACGCTCAACGGGGAGAACCTCGACAGCGGGCTCCTCAAGGTGATCTCCGCCTACGTGATGCAGGACGACCTCCTGTTCCCGATGCTAACCGTGGAGGAGACCCTGATGTTCGCGGCCGAGTTGCGGTTGCCTCGCTCGGTCCCGGCGTCCAGGAAGAGGGAGCGAGTGCAAGCGCTCGTCGACCAGCTCGGCCTCCGGTCAGCCGCCAAGACAATCATCGGCGACGAAGGCCACCGCGGCGTGTCAGGTGGCGAACGCCGCCGGGTGTCCATTGGCACCGACATCATCCATGATCCCGTGATCCTCTTCCTCGACGAGCCCACGTCGGGGCTCGACTCCACGAGCGCCTTCATGGTGGTCAAAGTGTTGCAGAAGATCGCCCGCAGCGGGAGCATCGTGGTCATGTCGGTGCACCAGCCGAGCTATCGGGTTCTCACTCTCCTCGACCGCCTCCTATTTCTTTGTCGTGGCCAGACGGTCTACAGTGGGCCCCCGCATGACCTCCCTGGCTTCTTCCGGCAGTTCGGCCGTCCGATCCCTGAAGGTGAGAACGCAACTGAGTTCGCCCTGGATCTCGTCCGTGAGCTCCAGGACACTAACGCCGGCGCCGCGGCCCTCGTCGACTTCAATCGGCGGTGGCAGACTCGTCCATCAGCACTGGTGGCCGCCGACATAACCCCACTGTCGCTGAGAGATGCCATGAGGATTAGCGTTTCGCACGGAAGGCTCGTCGGCAGCGTGAGCGTCGCCGACAACGTTGCCCCGGCTTCGTCGTTGCAGAAGTTCGCCAACCCGGCCTGGAAGGAAGTGCTGGTGCTGTCGAAGAGGGCGTTCATGAACATGAGGCGGATGCCGGAGATCTTCGCAATCCGCCTCGGTACCGTGCTCGTCTCCGCCTTCATCCTGGGGACCATCTTCTGGCGGCTCGGCGAGTCGCCCAAGGACGTCACGGAACGGCTCGGCTTCTTCGCCATCGGCATTACGACCGTCTTCTTCACATGCGCCGACGCCCTCCCGGTCTTCATCCAAGAACGCTACATCTTCATGCGTGAGACGGCCTACAACGCCTACCGCCGCTCGTCCTACGTCCTATCCAACGCCATCGTTGGCGTCCCGGCGCTGATCCTACTATCCGTCGCCTTCGCGGCGTCGACCTTCTTCGCGGTCGGCCTGGCCGGAGGAGCCGAAGGGCTCGTTTTCTTCTTCCTCATCATACTGGCGTCCTTTTGGGCAGGCAGCGGATTCGTGACCTTCCTCTCCGGCGTCCTCTCGCACGTGGTGTTAGGCTACACGGTGGCAGCGGCGATGCTGTCCTACTACCTGCTGTTTAGTGGCTTCTTCATCAACAGGAATCGGATGCCCCACTACTGGATTTGGTTTCACTACCTTTCCATGTTGAAGTATGCTTACGAGGGGGCGCTGCAGAACGAGTTCGGTGGCGACTCGTCCAAGTGCTTCTCGAGAGGGGTACAGATGTTCGACGGCACCTCCATTGGGAGCTTACCCATGGAGACCAAGGTGCAGGTTCTTGGAGCGATCAGCAAAACACTGCAGATGAACTTGACCAGCGACAGCTGCATCGTCACAGGGCCGGATGTGCTGCAGCAGCAGAGCATTAATCAGCTCAACAAGTGGGAGTGTCTGCTGGTGACTGTGGGCTGGGGATTCTTGTTTAGGATTCTGTTCTACATCACACTCTTGCTGGGCAGTAGGAACAAGAGGAGGTAAGATGATCGAGCAAGTCAGGCATACATGGAAGGAAGCACAAGGACTACTCTTGAGCTGCATCGTCTTCTTCTTCTGAACCCATGAAGTTTCAGTATGTAAGTGTTGCATAATTCTAGGCGTTCTGTTCTTGTTCCTTTGACTTCCTTTGTGGTCTGGTCTGGTAGCTGGAATAAATGGCTGTTCTGAGGTCATCGCGATCGGTGTTTCTGAGCAACAAAAAATGAGAGAGAACAATAGTTCCTGAGCGCCACTGTGACGCATAACTTCGATTCTATCTTTGTTTGATCATTGTTCTCTTTAGCTCCTACCATAAATAAAAAACCTTCTCCTAATCCAATTATCAACTCATGACTTCTATGACCTTTCCTCTTCAAACTTAAAAAAAAATCCAGAAGAGAAGGAGATCGACGGACAGAAGAGAAGAAAAGAACGATCGCAATACGAAAAATCCAAAGAGGTAAGGGCCGACACGATTTTAATTTTTTCCTATACATTATTATGCTTTTCGAATCTTGTTCTCTTTCCCATGTTTTTTTGCTTGAATCTCATAATATTTTATGATAATTAGCGGGTGGGGAACTTGATTAAATGTTAGAAACTAATTTATTGTATTCTTTCCATTCAAGTTCAAGCCGAATAAACAAGGTATTCTATAAATCGTGTAAATTGTTCGTCTTTCCTCGTTATAACACTATGAATTTGATATTACTTAGAAATATCAAATTCTTTTTACCAACTATCATATTTTGATTTCTTAGAAATATTAGGTCCAATTATTAAATCAATAATAATCTGACTTATCTTGAGTTTGAGTGTTAGCTAAAGTTGACACAAATACCAATTATATGTGAACCATATTTTTTTACAATTGACCTTAATTGAATATATCTTTATGTAAACTTCATTAGCCCTCAATATCCAAGCTATGTTTGTAAATTATGAAAATTTATTTATAGACTTTATCAAACTCTAAGAGTCTGGTATGCCGAACCTAGCTTGTTTTTTATGTTAATCGGCTTTATCAACTCTAAGCATGATATCTGTTAGCGTATGTGGATGATATTATTATTACAAATAATAATTCTATAGAGATCAAGCAATTCCTTAAGTAGTTGACAGATGTATTCTTCATCAAAGGTCCATGAACCTTAAGCTATTTTATGATGATGGAAGCAAAGTTCATAACTTCTAGACTTTTATATCTTAAAAAAAAGTACATTTAAGATCTACTATCAAAGACAAACATGTAGAATGCCAAAACAAATTGCCACCCCCATTTTCTACTACTAAATCATTCAAATTATATGATGATAGTTCTATTATGGATCTCACATAATACCGAAGAGTACTTGTCTTCTTATAATACTTATCTCTCATATGTCAAAATATTTTATATGTAGTAAATAAATTATCATAATTTATGTATCGACCCTCCACTATTCGTAAAGTGAGTCCTACAATAGCTAAAAGGGACTTTGAATTATGGATTTTTTATAAAAAAAATACTTATCGCTTCATCTCTATACCTTTGTTGATGTTGATTCAGTATACAACATTGATTATATAATATTTATGCTATCTTATAGTATTTTTATTGGAGCAAATCCAATGGAGTTATAAGAAATAAAAGAACAATCGTAAGATCCACTATTGAAGCTAAATAACTGAACAATCGTAAGATGCAGAACTCAATTAGGTCACCAATCTATTAAAATAATTTGACAATCACCTCCAAGTCTACTCCTATAATATACTATGATAATATTGGTACCACCTACTTATGTGTCAATCTAGTATTCCACTTATGCATGAAATATATTGTCATTGACTTTTACTTCATTAGAGATCAGGTTCTAAGACATCAACTATATGTTTTTCATGTACATACTTTTGATCAATTAGTAGACTCTCTCGTAAAGTCTTTTACCCATATTTCAATTATATCAGTTCAAGATTGACATCGTTTAAAAAAGCTCAATCTTAGAATACCGATCAAATAATGTGATTTGAGTGATGGATTGAAAAAAAAAAAAATCCTCAAAACTTATATAAATACTTATCAGTTCAATAAATAAAATTGATCCTTTTCACAACATATTCTTTAATTCATTCTTCACCAACTTTCTACCAAATCGCAAGCAAACTCCGATAACCACACTCTTTTGAGGTACAAGTCAGGACAGCGAGCCTCATTTAAGACCATTATTTTAGTTTAGGCAGGTCAAGGTGAATAAAGTGCCAAGGAATTGATTATAATTTTTGGGGACTTAAAAATCATTAACTTTTATCAAAAAGTTGTCTTTAAATCCTTCTAGGCTAATCAATACGTGAAAAATGATTCGTGGACATATGATAGACAGTAATCCCTCTCGAACAGAGGCTATCTCACATCGATTATGATATGTGATGGGAGTAGATTGAGGTCAATGGTATATATACATAAAGAATGTTTGATGATCTACTCCTTTGTCTCTATCTTTGAGAGTAAAGGTTCCAAAGTCACAAAATCATGCAACCGCATTACTTACATACACTCCTTTGATGAAGAAATGAGCATCTATTGTGTCTACGAAGATGATAATGAGATTGAGCATTCTTAAATCATATTCTGATTATTTAATCCACGGAATAGATTCAGATTTTTAACAAAAAGTCTACTTTTCATGTTTGTTTATGGTAGAAGGAGGTATCTATAAAACAAGAGATTCAACATAAGATATTACAAAATAACATCTGGAGGCATAAACATCTTGTTACCATCCTCGCAAAATAAAGATGTGTCGATCATCAAGCTCTTATTGAAGTTTCCTTGCACTTTGCAAGTTTGGATTGATAAAACCATACATGTATCACCGAGCGAGACTCATAATGATTGATACATCATCGATAACAAACGTTACAAATAGTGCGTAACCAAAATAATCGAAAAGGATCGTGTTCTAGCGAGCGTTGTACCATTCTTTAACAGCAACTGGCATCTTAACTTGATTTCTCTGGCAGCAAAAGGCTGCTCCACGGGAGTTTCCGTGGCTAACTAGAACCCCCATAGCGTATAGCAATTGCACTTTGATATTTCTTAGGGCATCAAGAACACCCTGCACTTCTTTGACCTCTGGTCTGCAAGCCTCTAAGTTCAGCTGTACGCTTGCTGGAACGATAGCGAGCATTCTGTCCTCGCTCTCAGCCTGATGGATTGCTGTCTCTGGCTCGGCATCACTACCTGAAGTTATGCTGTTTCAAGATGAAGTGATCATTTAGCAACAATGAGAAGCTCAAGTGTAAAGCAACTTACCTTGGAAATAGGAATTTCTCCTTCATTTTCTGCGCATAACAATTGATATCAAAGTACAATTATAACTGCCACTTCTTATCTAAACCAAATTTAACTTGATTTCATAACTATGATTCTTCATGCAACGACCCTGATAGTGACATTTATTATATATAAAATCATAGTTGCTCCTTCCCTATCATTTTAAGCTGAAAATTAACTTGCTAGGCAAAAGCTCATCCTCTTTTAATCGGTTTCATATAAGATTATTTATCCCATGGCCCTTTTACAAAAAGTATATGGATGAATCCCCAAGAAAGGTACTCGAAATGTGGTTTTTTAAGTATGAGCGCTGACTCATATGCTACCGAAAATCCTGTCTTTAAGATTATTTTTAGTATCACAACTTCCCTTACTCATATGAAATCAATCATATGGGTCAAACTCCCAAATCAATCTTCTGTCAAGAGTCTTTCAGCCCATACTCAATGTGGAACTCTCTTAGAGTATCTATCATCTTTTGTACCGGATAGATATATAATGGTTACACCTAAATCACAAGCCTGATACTTATGATACAATATCTAATTTAGCCTGATAGTGAAGACTTGATGTTTTTGTGGACACTAGCTAGTCCCGCTGCCAATACTTCTAAAGTCCAGAATCTAAAGAGAAGTTCATAACACGAAAGTGATTCTGGGGTCAAGATCTACCTAAATTTGAGCCAAAGCCTTTGCCATATTAATATAATCTTGAAGCAAACTAAATGCATGCGAGTAATTGTGCTCATGCAAGTACAGTAGGATTTTTCAGCATAAATGAATTGGACTTTCAGCAAGACTGTGTTGCAATCCATAACTTCATAATACTATGGGCTCAGTTGGAGACGACGCATATCAAATTAACATATTAACATTATGTAAACTTTGCGACCTGTTGCTCAATTTGTTCACAGAACCAATCGCTGATGTACTTGAACAAATCCCTGTTTGACACAGTATCGAAGAGTAAGACTAATAAATTTGATCGACCAATAGATAGTAAGCTACATTTTAGATATAAATTTGTTTCAGATTGCTTAACCTCTAAAATTTTTTACATCTCCGTGTCTATCGTTCCCTTTGTTTCTGTTAAATGGAGTAGGTTTTGACTGAGCAAGGTAGTAAATGACACAGATATAATTTATAAGCAAAAGGAAATGTCATAATCCTAAAAGGGCATTAGATCAATTTTTGCACAAGGCCTCTTGAATCCACACTTGTTGTGCAGTCTATCCTTATCCCAAAAACAAGTGTCTTTGGATCTTGTTCAATATATGCTAGTACGCTTCAAGCAAACAGCTGTGCAGTTAGATGACGAGAACGAGCAATGGAGGAGGAGAAGCAAAATGGAATAATAAAGGATGAAATCTAATGCTCTTTTCGACCTTTCAGTTAACGTACCTCATATCGTCAGCAGGCGATTGCTGAGCACCGACGACTGGGATACCGTCTTCATTTTGAGATTGGGCAGTTCCGACGGAACTGCAGCTCCCTTCATATTGAGAAATCGACGGGTGATGTAAACAGATGGAAGAGCTACCAGTTCCAGAAACATTATCTCCAAGAAGGTCTTCAGAGCTCGAGGATCTCAGCGTCTCTCTCGCCACTTCCATCGAACCAAATTGTTGGGAATCCGCCGTCGACAGTGCACCAGGTTTTTCCTGTTCTAGTCTTTGTGGGCTCAAGAAGCACAGGGAAGACGAAGAACTAGAGGAGCTATCCTGAAGGGTCGATTGGCTCCTCGCATCTTTCAGGGCTTCCAGCTTCTTTAAAGCGAGTTCGAGCCTCTTCTCAGCTCTGTTCCTGCATTTAGTCTCTTCATCCAGCTTCCTTTCAAGCTCTTCCAACTGTCAACAAGTCGCATAACGATACTTCATTGCCGCAGCAACGACTGAAGTAGTAATAATTAAGAAGATACTCGGTAAAGTGACAGAGAAATTGACGAGGAGTAGAGGAAAGGAGGAGTTCCTTTTTCTCCGAACCAGCATACCCTTTTAGCCAGGCTCTCTGCTTCCTCCTTGGCAGCCTTGGAAGCTACTCTTTCTGCAAGAAGCCTTCCTCGCAAACAATCTACAGTCCTCAGTCTCTCATCCTCTGGTTCCCCCATCATGGTCCTTTCCAGGATTAACAACAGCAACAACAACAACAACAACAACAATAACAACAACAAAACAGAAAAGAGGAGGCTCTGTCAGTCGAGGATATATCAGAACGAAGATCGTGGAACTCCGTAGAGAAAAGAAGAAGAAGACGATGATGATTTCTTCTACCTGCATTGGCTGCCAGAAGCTAGCATCCTTTTGTGTGAAGGAGACACTGTTCTCCGTTGTGTCCTTCCAAGTGCGTGCCCGATGCATAACGCATAAGCAAAGTTGGGGTAGTTTGATTCCTTCTTGCTTTGCTTGATTTCGTCCCTTCCCGTGTCTTTTGCTGTACCTTCATTTGTCCGGAGCAAGCAACAGTAGTAGGAGGGAGGGTCACGATCTGATGAACAAACACATCGCAGACACTGGAATTCGAAATTTGGAGCATTCAAATCTAGGCAGTGTGATCACGTGAGTACAGTGCTGCTATTTTGTATTTGACGTGTCATCTTGACGTCAGGGGTGTAAGATCCAATAACCATACCATACCCGATTCACATCTAACATCAAATTGTGATGATCGTTGTTGCAGTTGACTGTTACGTAACATTTGTAGCAGACAATTGTCATTTTACAAAACCACTATCACAGTAACAGAAGTAATGATTTCAAAACCCAACGAGCACGATATGGTTTCTAGTTATGAAGTATGATCAGTATTATCTTCAGCATGTAAGTATCATCGCAATCGACGATAGAAGAATTGTAACCTAACAAAGCACAACCAAAGTACAGGTACCCAGAGCTCTGTCAAACGATCTGTATCTACGGATGTCAATTTATCAACTAGCATGCAATCCTCATCAGCAACTGCACAGATTTGCAAGGGAAATAAAAAAAAAAAAAAAATCAACCACTTGGTTAAAATAGTCTGCAGAAAGTAATAGAGAGCATGCTAATTTATGACACCAAGATCGAAGATGTTGACTCGGGCAAGTACCCATCAGTTTGATTCGGTTGGGAGACCTTGAATCCATTTTTCCTTTGGGCACAAACGCCTGTTGTTTTTATGAGAGAATGTAGAATTGGAAGCTAGCCTTGTTTGAAGAGTTCACGCCCAATGATCAGTCGCCTGATCTCGCTGGTCCCAGCGCCAATCTCAAACAGTTTCGCATCTCTGAGAAGACGACCGGTTGGGTACTCGTTTACATACCCATTCCCACCAAGACACTGGATAGCCTGCATGTCACAGTGACCACAAAGGAATATTACCTTACTTTGCAATGAAATAATGGTCAACCATGTGATTTGAATACATGCTCTAAGCACAGTTGACAAAGCATGGCCTTGGCAATTGGGTAGGTAAACAGTTTTTCAAGCATACCAACAGAACCCACTTGCATGACCCTATAAGCTACATCAAATTGGACCATGTATACTTGCTGTGAATGCAAACTCTTAACTAGAAGGATAGAGGCGGGTACCTTGTCTGCAGTTAGGTTTGACCTACAAATTTCCTCTACTGCTGTTATGCATACATGAAGCATTTCATTAACTAAATTTCCTCTACAAATTTTGAGAAAATAGAATTGCATGCAGTAGACAATGTAATGGAATAAAAAAGCTGAGGTTCTTTCCATGCACTCTAAAAAGGACTGAGTGTGGAAAGCTCAATTAGTAACTAGGAAAACAAAAACATACCAAAGTGTTACCACACAAAACCGATAAAAACTATAAAGCAGTGCCCATACGATGAAGCAGGAAATGATGAATTGAGGCAAAAGGTCAACATGTGCAATTAATGTAGAAATTTTGTTCAAAAATAGTCCCAATGAATAGTTCTCACTAAACTTCTGAAATAGCAGAAACTTTATCCTTTAATACCATTCATAATTTCAGCAGGTTTTCCAACTTTGTCCACATAAAGCAGAATCTTTTTCTCATGGGATCCCGGGGGAAAAGTATCAGAGAAAAGAAGATGTACTCTACTACGAGAATATAACGTGAAATCCAAGGACAAAGTTTCTAGTACCTGAAGAGCGACCTGAGTAGCCTTTTCAGCAGCCAGGAGAATAGCGCCAGCGCAGTCCTGAACAATTTGCATTTTGCAGATTTTAGGAAAAGAAAGTACAGTTTGTAGTAATAAGAGGATGAGAGCATGCATTTTATCAAAAGCTAGAGCATCAGAAAGCATAGTAGTGATCCAGTTTTTAGATCCATCACCCCACTAGTGTGAACTGTTCAAGGTTTTAATATACTACCAGTATCAAAATGAAAGCACTTTTGATATGCAGCCCAGATGAATCACACATATTTACTTGTAAAGCATGAAAGACTAACAAGCAAATGACAACAAGTATGGCCCTTAACATTGTGAGGTATGGGACAAAGAGAAATAATGATGTTCAAAAGTACCTTTCGGTCAACTTTTCCATTGTCACAGTCCCGAGCAACTGAATATACAAATGCTCTGGCAACAAGGAAAACAATCAGCCTCTTTAACATCTAACTGCTAAAACATTAATGTATGTTGTCATGCAATTCAAAGTGCTACCTTGATGACTGCAAGGAAGTATACATATCAGCCAACTTTCCCTGTATGGATGATACATTTGGTTTGAGTCCAACAAAATTGTTCAGATCGTTACATCTTCAAGAAGGTTTAAGCACAGCTTAATTGAATCACACACCTGTATAAATTGAAACTCTCCAATTGGGTGGCCAAACTGCTCTCGCTGTCGAACGTAAGGGATAGCTTCATCAAGGCATGCCTGCATTAGTCCAAGAGGGCCAGCAGCTAGAACAAGTCTTTCCAAATCTAGCCCCGACATCATAACATAAACTCCTGTGAGAAAAATAAGAAATTATTGGTGCAATGACATTTCAATTTCTCTGCTGAAACATTCCAAAAGAACAAGCACATGCTTTCTAGCCAATATGCAGCATCCTAGAATTCGTAAAGAAGGCATCTAACCATCAAGACAAAAGGGAAAAAGATAACATACTTCCTCAAGAAATCAAATAGCTACATATTGATTCCCTAAATTAACTAGGCTAGTCATGAACATTGGTGCATTTGTTAACCTAGAAAGATTGCCAGATTTTCCCAAAAGATTTTAATACAAAAAATATCTAAATGAAGAGAACAAATTTTCCATTTCAAATGCAGCTTGTTGTTGATTTCATTAATAAAATAAACTGAAGGTCATCACTGCATTCAGTTCTTGTCTCCATAATTTTCTGCTGTACAGGTCCTGTGAGACTGAAAAATTAATACGGAAAGCCTGTATTACACATGATACAGCCCTCAGACAAACTGGGCTGAATCTTTGATAGTATGGAACTATAGATTCTACATATGTGACATAGCTCTAGCAAAACTATGCAATTAGGTGACATAACCTAAGAAAAACTATGAGATTTTTAATCTGATGTATGCTAAATTTGTAAGAAATGACTCGTTAATAATGCTCTTCTATCTTTTTTCAAAATTTCTGTTTCCTGAGAAAAACTTTGAAATCTTTGTATCAGCACCTTTTCCTTCCTGTCCAAGCACATGCTCTTCAGGAACAAAGCATTTTTCAAAGACAAGCTCGCATCTGCAAAACATAAGAGCTTACTCAGATAATTTTAGAAACACATAAGGTCACATGAACTTTAAATATATATCTAATTGTAAAAGAAATCATACGTATCACTTCCTCGCATACCAAGTTTATCTAACTTCTGAGCAGTACTGAATCTGCAAGAAATGTAGAATCACTAGAGAAAGACTTCAAAAAGAATTGCAGCAAAACCTAATGACAATTGATTACAGGCGCAGACAATACCATTTATTTGGAATTTTTTAATATTAGAATCTAAAATGAAACTTTCAGATGACACCTAAAAACTCAGGAAAATGGGCTAAACCTAAGAATTTCAGCAATGTACCCTATCATTCAATATGAACTAAGAAGCAAATGATAATACTCTTCTTCTTTAATACGTAACATCTACTGTAGCTTGAAAAGGAAAAGGCTGAAGACATTTTAGACATTCAACATGAATGAGGTGAACACTAAATGAATACTGTAAGTACCCAGGCATCCCCTTCTCGATTATAAATGCTGTAATTCCTTTGGATCCAGCACTGATGTCTGTTTTTGCATAAACGACCTGAAGAAGATTCACCAAATAATTACATCAAAAGAAACCCAGGAAAAAGGACAAAGAATGAAGAAGCTTATCACTGCTGTGAAGGGATGTTTGCTGTTTTCAAGAGTTCTCAGTATTGGTACATCAGGTTGTTGAACTCATGACAGCTACAGTTGTCATGATTACATATGGGTGTGATGTTCTTGCAAGTGAAAGAACCATAAGATCGTATGTGTACATAATAAACACTTGGTCAGAACATGCTCGAGTTAAACAAAGATACTATTATACAAGCAGGATTAAGGCAGAAAATTGCATAGGCAAAGTTAACAATTATGAAACTAAAGATCTCAACTAAAATTCATGTAATTAACAAATGATTACCAATGTTTGGGCAACAGGTCCATTGGTACACCACATCTTGTTGCCATTAATCACATAACCACCGTCAACTCGATCAGCTTTGCACTTCATGCTGACAACATCGGAACCAGCTGATGTGTTCGACAAACTCATAAGAAATTGTAGACGCAGAAAACATTAACTACTGCTATAAAACACAAAAAATAAAACTTAAAGCATCAGACCAATTTATTACCATTGGGCTCACTCATTGCAAGAGCCCCTACATGCTCCCCACTGATTAGCTTCACATTAAGACAAAGAAGAGTAAATAGCACAGAAACAGGAAAAGTACTATTCACATAGGCCAACTATTGTATAAATGAACATATGCTATTAAACATGATGCAGCACTATATAAAAAAGATCAAGCACAGATCTAAGTCAGCATATACAGAAAATTATTGAAACTTGAGTAGGATGTTTGTCCAACATTAGTGAAAAAGATGACCAAAAGGTAACAAGACCATGGATCAAATGTCAGCAGTTTACTCCTTTTTTCAGATCTTGTTACCATCCACAATTAATTTTGTAACACACAAAGCTACCACCATAATCTGCCGTTTCTGTCAAATGAGGAAACATCTAAACGTTTTCAAGATTAACAACCACATTAAGTGGGAAAGCCAATAGTGATAAGAGGTGATGGAAAAAACCTTCGGCAAATACTTCTGCTTTTGTGCAGAGGTCCCATGCCTCACCTACAAAAAGACAACTAAATTTTAGAATTAGTTACATCATTAGATAATTGTCAATGTATTCTACAGTTAATAACTATAGAACTTCCATGTACCAGTTGATTTATGCATAGGTTGGAATGGGCACCATAAGAAAGGCCAACAGATCCAGAAGCACGACTAATTTCCTCCATTGCAATACAGTGATACAAGTAACCAAGACCAAGTCCTCCATATTCCTCTATGATGAATCAACCATTTGCAAGTTAGGTAGGTGACCAGGAACAATTTCTGTCTAAATGGAATATTCTGATAGATAACAAAATACCTTTTGATGACAAAACTAGTGGTATACATAAAACCAAAACAGACAAGGAACAAAAGTCATGTGCAATGACGAGTCTTGCTAACTTACTGTAACATTTTGTTCAGCTAGGCTGTTAAAAGTCTATAACACACTAATGTAGATGAATTAGTTGACTAAGTGGAACTATACTAGAAAATCAAGAAAAATATACTCAATTTTGGAAATTGAATCATTTCATAGATTGAAAATAGGCCGAATAATAAAAAAAAACCCTAAGTTTGAGAATTTCCCAGATAATGCCCCAACTATGAAAAATTCTCGCAAAGCACTCCTGGCCACATGAAAACAACATTTACCCTTGCCTTCGTTGGACCCATTACCGCCTCCTCCCCCTGCACCACTTCTGCCATCGTCCCTGCACACTCATTGGACCCCAGAGGCATCATGAACACCCACAGCAGCCCTAGCTGCCTCCACTGCTTGTCGCGGGTGACGAGCTCCGATTCGGGGCGGGGGGCCGACCGACACGGCAAGCCCACATGCGGAGGTGCAAGCATGATGCCAATTCAAGGTGGAGGGGGGCTGCCGACGGGGCCAACCCACACATGGAGGCATAGACGCGATGCCTGTTTGGGGTGAAAGGGGCTAGTCGGCAAGGCCAGCCCATGCATAGAGTCACAAGCGACCAAGGGAAGGGAGGCGGCTATTGGGTTCAACGAGGGAAGGACTCCAATATTGAACTTGACACGTGGCCACGCCTGTGCCACGGGCGACTGTACGGGACGGAGGGTGATGGCTAACAAGGATAGCATGGTCATTTTGAAGAAAAAGGGATGTTCTATAAGATATTTTCAAAGTTGGGATGCTATCTGAAAAATTATTAAAGTTAAGGGCTTTTTCCAAGAATTCACCCTTAAAAAAAAAGTGCACTCCCAAGAAGTTTTACAATTGTCTTAGAACAAATTAAGAAAGCTGAAATTGGTAAAAAGTGTATTCATGTTTTCTTAGAAATCTGGTTCCTAGTTAGTTTCTGTAGATTTCAGAATATTTATTAAAAAAATATGATTAAAAAAACTTGGTTTTCAGAGCTTGAAAACACATTTCTTCAAATGGTCACCAGAAAAATAGATATGATGATATTCTCAATAGAATATGTCAAGATCTAATGGAAGATGTCAAATATACTACACAATAGTATACTAATGTGATAAATGTAGTTCCACATATTAATTATAACAGATCTGATGTAATATATTATACTTCAGTCTGGACAATTGCTTTTCAACAAATAAAATATCAGGATCAAATCTCACCCTCATCTTCAATTTAATTAGACAACTAAAAGGAAAATTAGTGAAGCAAACCTAGAAATCGTGGAATCAAAAAGCAACAGCAATGGCACCGTTACCTGGAGCTGTGATGCCATGGAGATCGAAATCGCCCATAAGTTTCCACAAGTTCACATCCTAGAAGACATTACACAAAGATCAGATGCCATGGTGATGGCTTCAGCCCCATCAAACAATCAACAGCAGCACAACCTTGGGAAAGTGGTTCGTAGCATCAATCTTGGCCGCATGCGGAGCAATGTTTTCTTGTGCGAACTGATGAACGCTCTCTTTAAACTACAAGTATCACGGACACAAAAGCTCGTAACAAAATCAGAAAGGGAAAAATCTTGAATAACAGGGGAAAAAGTATTTTTAATTAAAAAAAATCCATGGATCGGACAAAGAAATAACCAAATCAATTTGGTTATCCCGTTCTATTAATCAGCCGATCACCACCGAACCATTTTCGTATTCTAACCTTAACCCTTTAACAACCGTTTAATCTCAAACAGAAATCCAACCGTAGCTCGGGAGCTTTAACAAAAACTTATTCTGAGAGTCCGGAGGTTTAGAAACCCCACCTGCTTCTGTGTATCGTCGAAGAGGAGGGAGGTGGAGAAGAAAGCCCTCTGCTTACTCCAATGATCCCAGCATAGGATGGCAGTGCGTCTGGTAGCGCGCAATCGCTGCATCTTGGAATCGATTAACCGGTAATTCCAGCGAAAATGAGGAGAGAAAATGTGGATAGTCTTGGAACTGGAACAGGAAAGAACTTTGGTGACGCGGGTTACGGTGCCGTGAGATATCGATCAAGGTAGGTGCGTCGCGCATTCGGCTTCCGGACTTCGACTACTTACCCTAGTCCATTGCCTTATCGAAGCAGGTGCACCGCGTCATAGGTTTTGGGTACTTCGTAAGCTACACTCTGGCTTCCGCCGCCAGCTCTGATCTCGCGAATTGAAACCCTGGTAGAACCAAGTGCGGTGTCAGAATGCGTCCCTAAAATCTCCGGCCAATATCCAAATTGTGATGGACGGATGGCACGTAATATCGTGATTATTTATTTGGTTAGATAATAATGTTATTTTCACATGCGCAGCACAGCATGTTTGACTTGGTGGTCAACTTCGAGCCTCGCATGAACCCGAGTTACTTTGAAGGGTGGTTGTCATGGGTTCGTTCATACGCTACAGCTACGGTCCGTTTGGGTTGGGTTCAAGCAAAATATTTGGGCCAGGTTGATGTGTGGTGATAGGGTAAATATTTGGCTCATTCAAGTGGGATACAGTCACATCAAACTTCTTGGTATGGCTTCATAGGTCATATTAAAAGAGCTCATGTCGGAGGTTCATGGCGAAATTATCCACTTTGAGTATACCCGTACGATTTTACTCTTTAGGGAGACTAAGAGCTCCAAAAAATACCTTTAAGAGTAAATGATGACTAACGGATTTATGAGCCCTTAACTCCCCTACTTCTCAATGTGGGACTAAAGATTACCTTATCAACATATCTTATCAAAGTCTTCTACTTTCACACCTCGAGCGCTAATTTAGTTATCGAAAGGGCTAATTGAGCACACACACCACCCCGACCATAGCCTTCTTGCAGGAACCGACTGAGGGCCTAAGTTCTCTACCAGCGGATCTCCCGACTCGATGACTCATTAGTAGCTTCCTTACATGACTCGATCGAGTCGCTCCAATCCTCTTGGATAACTTAGATGATCCTGCGCATATGGGTTGAACCGTGTTGTGCTGACTTACTCGTCTACGACACAACATCTAGCAACACCCGATATCTTTGTCAAAACATTTGGATGTCGTAACTTTGACTGTCTTTTATGTTTTTTTTTTTATCATAATCATAAATCTCTGTGATGGATAATTCAATCGACATGTTCGTTGACCTTTATCATCATCCGACTATAATACTATGTCTCTGATAAGCTCATCGATCGATCATCCTCTATCCTCTAAAATCGTGATAAAGACACTAATCGAATCGTCCGATAATTCAATAGATAAATTATTTATGAAAGAAGATAACATTTGAGATTGATTTAATTGGATAATGTAAGAAGATGATATGAGAGTCACAAATGGATGACTAATTGAGTGAACCACTGATGCACAACACGATCTAGTAGAAAATGTTTTATTTTTTAATGAAAAAAATGAATGGTAAAAAACATATAATATGCAAGCCCTTCCCGGCCCGACCCAATCCGACCCGAGCCGAGGCCTGACCCATCCCAATTAAAGGTTGGAAAGAGGGAATGAAAAGAACCCTAGCCGCCCATGCATATACTGCAGCTTGGAACGCACACCGCCGTTCCGGCTCCGAAGCGAGTATAGGATTCCTCCGTTTCATGCTCCTGTAGAGGGACGAGAAGGCGGCTTCGCAAATCATGGTTTCGGGTTCGGGGCTATGCGCGAGGCAGGTGGTGGTGGACGCGCGCCACCACATGCTGGGACGGCTGGCGTCGATCGTGGCCAAGGAGCTCCTCAATGGGCAGCGTGTGGTGGTCGTCCGCTGCGAGGAGATCTGCCTCTCCGGGGGGCTCGTCCGTCAAAAGATGAAGTACCTCCGCTTTCTCCGCAAGCGCATGAACACCAAGCCCTCTCATGGCCCCATCCACTTCCGCGCCCCCGCCAAGATTCTCTGGCGCACCATTCGCGGGTAATCTCAAATCATCTTCACGTAAAATAGAAGACAGGTTGAAGATCTGTTTTGGTGATCGTTAATATGATAAAAATGCAATCTTGCTGTTTGCTTCTTTGGATCGATTCAGTAGCTAAATTTTCTATCTGTATTCTTATATCTGTTTAGGATGATTCCTCACAAGACGAAGCGTGGAGCCGCTGCGTTGGCAAGGCTGAAGGCATACGAGGGGGTGCCACCTCCGTATGATAAGATGAAGAGGATGGTTATTCCGGACGCCCTCAAGTATGTAGTATTTTGTTTGATTGATTTCGATTGCAAATGTTTTCAATGTTATCTGGTCTTGTTGGTGAAATGCTCAACGTGTTTTTAGGGTATTGAGGCTTCAACCCGGCCATAGATACTGCTTGCTTGGTCGGCTGTCCTCGGAGGTCGGATGGAACTATTATGATACCGTCAAGGTCAGATCAAATTGGCCCTCTGCTCTCTTTTTTGTTTAAATTATATGCTGTATTTTGTTGCTTGCCTGCTTGTGATTACGTTTATGTTGGACTTAAAAAAAATCTAAGAATCTATTTCAAAGCATATTTGATTTGTGAAAAAGTGATCATAACTTGATATCCACTAATAAAGTATGTATATATAGCCGACAGCAATGTAGATTGAATCTTTTTATATATTTAGGAGAGCCTGCCTTAGGATGTAATGCATTTATAGTTCTTCATTGGAGATTCAAATAATCAGTTGTTTACTGATTCCCTAATGATGTAAGTGATGATAATTTTTTTGCAAAACTGAATAACCTATGTGCACAGCAGATTTGATCTGTGATTTTTTTAGCTAACATTCTAACTTCTTGTAGAGAATGCTTTGGTTGCATGTTACTCCTAGCTTGTGCGTATTTACTTGTTTTTAGTATCAAGAATTATGCCAAGCTACGGTGACTTGATTTACTGAATTATTTTATTGTAAAAATTTTCATTTTAAATTCGAAACATGCTATGTTGAACTTTACTATCTATATATTTCTTTTATTAAGTGCTATATGTATTTCTATATTTAAACATTACTGTTGTTTCTCCATGGCTTTAGCCATTTTCCTGTGACAAGTTAAGATAGAAATGTCTCCATGAGAAGACTGAATTTGTTGACTTTTTCTCCTCTGTAACCAACAATTCAAAGAGTAAATTTTTCAAGAGTTCATAGCTATCCATATTGTATCGCTATAACACTGTTTGTTTTGACTTCTGGACATTAATTACAATCCTATATGCCTTCAAAACTATGAAGATATGGTCACCTTATAACTTTTATTGCTGTGCTAAAGCTATATAGCTTTTTGTGTGCTTAACTTATCAAAATGCTAATGCTACCTGTGCAGGAGCTCGAGGCAAAGAGGAAAGAGAGGGCCTTGGTAGCTTATGAGAGGAGAAAGCAGCTTACAAAGCTTAGATTGAAGGCAGAAAAGGCTGCTGGGGATAAGCTTGGTTCTCAGCTTGACATCCTCGCACCGCTGAGCTACTGAGTTGATTGCGGAGTTCTTTTCACAACAATATTAGCCATTTTGTCATTTTTGTTTGGTTAGACTGAGTTTATCATGGTATGGATGTGTAAGCTGCGACATTGGATTTCTTAGAATTGATCGTTGCTTTGGTTGCAAAACGTTGGTCCTTTATTAATTGGCTTCTCTCTTAATTGTTTATTGGGTTAATGCTGTGGCTACGTCACCTGCGAGAGATGCACGAAACCTTTGACTATTCTTGTGCTATAGGGTAACAACAGCATTGTGACTGCTGAGTGTGGTGTTAAGCAAGGTGTAATATTTTAATTATTTACAGTTCTTTTAAAAGTTTACTATTTACACTTCTTTTTATCGATAACTCCCATAATCTTTTAAAAAATATTGAATAATATTTTATTTGTTACAATGAAGCTAACTAATCATAATATAATTTCTTACTATTGACAATTTTTTTATCTTTTTAAAATAATAAGATATTATTTTATTATTTACAGTCATAATTCTATCGTTTTCTTTTCCGCACCCTTAAATCTCCCATCCAATTCGACGCAGGCATCGAAGTTAGAATTCATGATGATATCTTTGATTCCTGCCCCATAGCAACAAATCCGGGACCGACTCTGTACGATCCGGCCTGGCCCAATTCGTATCATAAATGCCAGAGAGAAGGGGAGGCGAGAAACCCTAGCCGCCCACGCATATACAGCAGCTTGGGATCCACCCGCAAGAAGGCGGCTTGGCCAATCATATGGTTGCGGGGTCTGGGCTGTGCGCGAGGCGGTTGGTGGTGGACGCTCGCCACCATATGGTGCAACAGCTAGCGTTGATCCTGCCCAAGCAACTCCTGGACGGGCAACGCGTTGTGGTCGTCCGCTGCGAGGAGATCTGCCTCTTCGAGGGGCTCGTCGACCAAAAGATGTAGTATCTCTGCTTTCTCCGCATGCGCATGAACACCGAGCCCTCCCACGGCTCCGTCCACTTCCGCCCCCCTGCCAAGATCCTCTGGCGCACCATCTGTGGGTAATCTCAATCATCTTCACGTAACATGATGACAGGTTGGCGATCTGATTTTGGTGACCCTTAGGACGATAAAAGAATGTCATTTTGCTTTTGTTTCTGGGATCGTCTGGGTGGCTAAATGATCTATCTGTATTCTTATCTCTGTTTGCTCATGATGATTCCTCACAAGAGGAAACGTGGAGCCGCTGCGTTGGCAAGGCTCAAGGCATACAAGGGGATGCCACCTCCGTACGATGAGATGAAGAGGATGGTTATTCCGGACCCCTCAATTGTAAGTTTTTTGCTTGATTGATTTCGATGCAATTGTTTTCAATGTTATCTGGTCTTGTTGGTGAAGTGCTCGATGTGTTTTTAGGGTCTTGAGGCTTCAACCCGTCCATAGGTATTGCTTCCTTGGTTAGCTGTCCTCTGAGGTCGAATGGAATTAATATGGTACCTTTAAGGTCAGATCAAATCGGCGGTATGCTCTCTTTTACGTTTCAACCATATGCTCTATTTTGTTGCTGACCTACTCGGGATAATGTGTATACCTGATTTTTAACATCTAAGAGTCGAATTTCAAAGTATTGATGACAACTTGATATTTGCTAACAAAGGATAGATCGGACTTTTCATATATATATATATATATATATATATATATATATATATATATATATATATATATATATATCATGTCAATAAAGATATAAATCTTTTTGTATATTCAGGTGGGCCTGTCTTAGACTATAGTGGATTTATATTTTCTGATTGTAGATTGAAACACTCAATTGTTTATTTGGGGTGTTCAACTTGTTCAAATCAAATTGAACCAAAAAATTGGTTTGGTTCAGTTAAGGTAAGGTAGTTCGAACTGGTTCATTTTAAAAATATATCAAACCAAAACCTTGGTCCAATTGGGTTGGACATTCTAAAAAAGTTCCAGTCACAATTGTCAACATTCTCAAAAAGATCTTGTCTAACATCCAACCAAATGCATTAACAAGAATTAAGATGAGAAAGAAGAGGATAACATAGACAAGAATGCACATTTATCCTGTACCTTTTGCACTTTTTGACTGATTTGAATCGGCTAAGGGCTTTAGGTAATGAAGCCGATCGAGCTGATATTTTTTAAATTAACATCGGTTTGGTAAGGTCCAAACCAGTTAACCAAATCGAAGAATAGTACCCTTCCAAACTGGAACCATTTATAGTCTTCAAAATCAAACTATTGATGGTCCAGTTCAAATCGAACCAATTCACAACCAGTTTGGTTCAGGTTCTGTTTGGTTTGAACATTCCTATTGTTTATTGATTCCTTAATGATGTAAGTGATAATAAGGCTTTTGCAAAACTGAAAAATGTCTTTCCACAGTATATTTGATCTGTGTGCAACTTTGAGCTAACAACCTAACTCCTTGAAGAGAATGCTTTGGTTGCATATTGCTATGATATTTGCAACAATGTGTGGTCTGATGTCCTAGCTCGAGGGAAATGTTATACATATTTACCTGTCTTTAGAATCAAGAATCATTGTAAGCAAAAGTGACTTGATTTACTGAATTATTTTGTTATGAAAAATTTCATTTGAAATTCTAAATATGTTATGTAGAACTTTCCTATCAATATTTTTCTATGTTGAAGTGCTTTGTAATGAAAATAACTAATTTATTGATGCATCCAAAGCAATGTTTTGAATGCTAATGTTGTTTGTCTTTGGCTGTAGCCATTTCCATTTGACAAGTCAGATAGAAAAGACACTTCAAATGTCTCCTTGGGCATATTGAATTTGTTTACTTCTTCTGCCTAGCTTCTTGCATCCCTTCTTCGGTTATGCTTTAGATTGTGGAGATGCTGCATGATGGCTTGAAAGAGGAGTTGGATCTCTTTTCTTTTCCTGTTTCCTCTCATAAAAGTTGTGAATTTTTTTATTTATGGTGATTTTGTGTGCTTCCTAGTAACTTTGTATAGTATTTTGCAAATTTCAGAAGCATGAAATATCTAGATGATGAACTAATTATAAGCTATGGACTAATGTCCCATGAAGCCTTTGTCATAGTTACACTGATAGAGTTTCATGCTCTTATCATCATCTTCCTTTTCTCATTTCATGGATTGTGTCTCGCTAGAAATTTTGTTTCATTCTTGCCGAATAAAATAATTATGCTATGGTTTCACTGTCTGTCTATTTCTCTTCTCTGAATGATGATGAAATGTGATTTGATGTGATGGATGACATCCATATGAAGTTCATGTCATAGTTACACTGATAGAGAAGCATTTCTTGTTTTACATCGTATAAACTTTACTTTGCTATTTGATTCATAATGCAGAATTGATCATCAATGGAATTTCACGTGTTTTTCTTTGATGTTCAATCTTTTTGCTTGATTCATACTTTAGAATTGATCATCATGGGAATTTTGTACGCTTGATTTGTGAGCTTCTGTTTTACCTGCTATTAATTGATTGCAGTTATGAAAACATGCTGGACTGCACTACGGGTATGTTATTGGGCCCAGTATATGGGGATAAGCCTGATGGAGCTGAAGAGGGAATAAGTCAAGTGGGTTGACTTGGGAGATCAGTTTCCTGATGGTCCCATTTATTAGTTGAATCTTTGCAAATATGGTTAGCTGCATCTGCTAGATCTTTTGTCTTGCTTCTTGGATCCCATTTTTGGTTATGCAGATTGTGGCAACACAGCAAGACTCTAGTAGAAGTCTTACATTTGTTTTAATTATGGTGATTGATTTTGTGTGCTTCATACTAATTTCCAATAACATTTTGCAATTTTCAGATGCAAGAAATATCTTAGATGATGAACTGGTTATAAGTTATGGACAGACAGACATCTTGTGAAGTTTTTTTTTTTTAATCATTGACCGATCTTCCTTTTTTTATTTGGTCGATCGACTCTCCAAGAACTTTTATTTGATTCTTACTGAATAAAATATTTGACACTGTTTCGCCATAAACTTCTTCCCTTCTCTGAATGATTTGAAGGGATGGATTACATCCATATGAAGCTCATGTCATGGTTACATTGACAGAGAAGTATTTTTTGTTTTACAGGGCACAAATATTTCTTTGCTATTCGATTCTTAGTACAGAAGGATTGTCATAGGAATTTTTTTTTTATTACATGTTTTTTCTCTACTGTTCAATCTTTTTGCTCGATTCATCTTGGAGAATCGATCATCATGGGAATTCCACATACTTGTTTTGTGAGCTCCTGTCTTACCTGCTTGCTAATGAACATATTGCAGTTATGAAAATATGAAATCTTGCTGTACTACATACTGCACTCAATGTATGTTTGCAGAACCTAATGGAGCTCCAGAGGTGATGTCAAGTTGGCCGAGTTGGACTCGAGATCAGTTTCCCGCGTCAGTTAGTTCTTGTTATGATTCACGGCGCGAAAGTAGAGTTGCATCTCTTCTCCTTTCTTACATTTCTTTTATTTGTGGTGATTGATTTCGAGAGCCTTCTTGCTAATTTCGTATAGCATTTTGCAAATTCCAATGCATGAAATATTTAGATGATCAACTGATTATTAAGCCATGGACAATCGGCCCATTGGGCCTGTCATAGTGACTGGGCTCTCAGCTTTTTTCTCGTGTCATGGATTGTCTCGCTAGAAAACTTGTTAGGCAAATCCTCGTTCCTCGTGTGGGATATCATTTTCCAGTCTATTATTTTAGGCGATCACACTGCAACTTCCAGAACGTGGAAAACTCAACAAAAAGATGCGCGATCACATATTGTTTGAGAAATATTAGGATCCTCATCGTGTAATGAATGTTCTTAAAAAAGGATGAACTGCACTAAGCCGAAGTGGAGTGTGTCCCCAACCGTTTGGCAAAGCCGAGTAATGCCTTCAACAGTTTCATTAATTTGCTATTTAAAGACAATTAATTTCAACAAATTGTTTTTATAATGTATACGGGAAGGAAAGATGACTTGGGCTCGGTTGGGCTCAGTTAAGGCCTGACAGCCCAATTAAAGGCCACACTTGCAATGGTCTTCCTTCTTTCGTCGACTCTGCCATCGGGTCAGGAGCAGCGTCTCTAGCCCACCCCACGCGCAGTCCTCCTCTTTGCGATCAAGAAGGCGGCAGAGCTCGGAAAAAGGTAAGCTCAATTCTAACCCTAGGTAAGGGATCCTCACATCCTCCGACCATGGCCTCGGTTTCGCAGGGCGAACTGGGCGGGGTCGACATGTCGAGCACCGTCGACGCGGCGGGGGAGCCGATCCCGACGTCGGCCGTCCTCATGGCGGCTGCCAAGCACATCGCGGCGCGGTGCCGAGCCGAGAACGTGGCCTTCATCAAGTGCAAGAAGAAGGACCCTAACCCGGAGAAATGCCTCGATAAGGGCCGCCAGGTCACAAGCTGCGTCCTAAACCTGTAAGGATCCCAGTCCTATTTATTTAATTTTCAGTTTGACTTCTGTTCTCTCGTGATTTGTTCGGTAGGTAATTTGTTCGGTTGATCCGCTTTTTATCTGTTCCCTTTGTGTTTCTCCTTCTTCTCTATAGGAAGATCAGATGGTTGTATGTGTTAAAATTGGGTCTCTTAATTTGTACAGAAGAAGAAACTAGGTTGGAATTGCTACCTTTATTGTATCTGAATGATATGTCGTAAGTTGCCGTCCTTTCTACCTTCTTCTGCATCGTATAAGATATTACTCCGCTCCACAAATTCATAAGCTCTGTGGTGTCATCAATGATGTTGTTAAACTATTATAACAATCGTGACAACTATTACCACAGTCATCACTACCACAATCAAAGCTGTCGGTAATGCTTCGATGAGAAATAAAGAATGTTAATACCTGCAACAGGAAATCCATCATTATTAGGCTTTTGAAATTAAAAGCTAAGTGGCGCAAATATTTGATCCTATTTCCAGACAGACTTGGTCTCGTCCCCTTGATTTCTTTCGATGACCGAGGATAGGCTGGGATCATCAAGAAATTGGGAGTACACAACTGATCTTGCCAATCATGGCTAGACTTGGGATACCTAAGGATTTTAAACCCTGGACAGCATCAAGAATGTTGCTATTTGTTTCTCTGTCCTTGCTCCAATCTAGAAACTAGTCCGTTAGCCCACCGTAAGCATTCTATCTTCCAATTGTCATGCTTTACAAACACAAGACTGTATTATGTAGCTAGATCACTCTTAATATAGCAGCCTGTAGTTGCATTCCATTGGTGTGTATAAGAAGATGCAGTTGTATAGGATCAATAACTAGATATAGAATTTGGTAGATGAAGCGAATGTCCCATTGATGACAAGCATTATGACTCACTGATAAATAAGGAGGAAAGGAAAAGTACCAGCATTTTGTTTTTTGTTTCTTTAAAGTGACATTACGTGCATGATGGATGGGTGCCATAGAGGACGAGAGATGGCAAAAATGAAGTTACTTTTGGGTCAAGTCCTGGACAAGAAAAACACTCTTACTTCATCAGCTAAAATCAATGTTGTAAATGTTGCAGATTCATCATGGATGTTCGCAAACTATAACAACAATGATAACTACAAGAAGAACCATTGCTACCATGGAAGAATCTTAAATACCAACCACTTATGGCTGTAATTCAAGATCTATGTTCCTTGTTTCGAAAATCCTTTGTATCTATGGAGAATCAATTTATTGATTTACCTGATAACAAATGTATAAATAGAGGAAAATTCAGGATCAAGATGCAGGTAGCACTGCAGCCATAAAGTGCCATATATCATTTTGCGTCATCAGTGGTTTTTTTTTTTTTTTTTTTTTGTATGTTACAAACAATGTGACGTTTTCCAAGTCTGAACTGCATTTCTTGACTGCTTTAGAAAATTTATTTATTATTTCCACTGGTCCTTTTAATCTGCAACAATTATATTACTTTTAATAATTACAAAGTCCTCGTAACTTTTGGTTTTCATGTGCATTTTGATTGCTTCAGGCTTAGTATTTGTTCTGTATTTAACTCTCGGTCAAAACTATTATATTTCACATGTTAGAAATTGGTGGAATGATTTGATCACAATTCACAAAGCCCTTGGTGATGCTACAAATAACTTTTTTGTTGTTGAAAACATTAATTTGGTTTTCCAAGGGCAAAATTCATCTTCATTCAACTTTCTAACCATCCTTGGAATACATTTTTCATTTCTACTGCTCTAATGGGAGAAAAACGTAGGTACCTTCTATACAACGTATGTAACATAAGAATAATTTTCCTGCAATAATTATCCTGAAAATCCTTTATTTAATTTCCAAATTCCAACAGTCTTGTTCATCAGTCTATTGCACTATTCCACAAGTATCATATTATCCTTTTGCATAATATTTTGGTTAATAGTAATTGGAATATAATGCAAAATTATGAGATATGGTGTTGACAGAATAGTACCAATATCTTCCATGGAAAAACGGGTACTTTAGCCGGCATGATAGCTAGTTTACGAAGTTTGTAACTGCCCAATTTTTCTACTCTATCATGTGTTGGTGAATCATGTATTATGAAGTCAATTTTTTTATTGCAAATGGAGTATCAGACTATCAGTATAAACATGGTTTATGAATCTAAATCCTTTCACTACATGTCTGGTATCCTGTTTATACTCTGATTGGATTGTGGAGGTTGCATATAGGTTTTTGTACTTAGATATGCTTAGGAGTGTTGAGAACTAAAGATTAATTCTGGATTACTTTGTAAACAGAGAAACAACAAGACATACTAATGCTTTTAGGATTTCTTTGTATTATTTGTCATTGGAAAATTTTATTTCCTTTTTGGCTCTCTTTCTTTTATTGTTGTGTCACCTTTTGGGAGATGTGCTGGTTTGAGGGAGCGTGTTGCAGGCAAGGTGTGAGCTGCATGAGACAAATAACTCAAAACCATGTTTACATAATGCTAGCAAAAGGGAGATAGCCATGTAATAATAGGTGAAGAAAACCATTGGCATCACAATTTATGCATCTGAAAGTCTAACTACGTCATGATATATGTATCACTCCCTTTTTGGCCATCCATGTAGAAGAAATCTGTAACCAATGGTTGAAATTGGAAAATTACTGTTAGCCACATTGATCTCAGGGATTCACAGCACATGGCCATTTATATTAGAAAATTGCTTGCTGTCACTTGTGATCATTCTGCAACTTGATCTGCTTCAATTTGGTTGATTCTGTTATTTTTTATATAAATGATTGCAAATCTGTTCCTATTTTTTATTCAACATTTGATTTCCTAATGAGTAGGACATCGTCTTTTTTCATATCATCCGCTTATACATGGTTTAGCGGTGTATAATGGTGAAATGAAATCTCTTTAACCACTAAGCTGTAAACTGTTAATAATCTTGAACTTCTTTCCCCAAAAAATAGGTAGGCGACTGACTTACCAATTAATGATGATCCATCACTTGCAGGCTGAAGGAGCTCCACCAGAAGTGCCCTAAAGAGATGGATGCATATGCAGGCTGCATGTATTACTACACCAATGAGTTTGACTTGTGCCGCAAAGAGCAGGAAGCATTTGAGAAGGCATGCCCAGTATCAGAATAGTCCTGGGACATTGCTTCCCATCATCGTCTTCAAATAATTCATGAGAAACCCAACCTATGAATTCCTCTGTTGCTTTTTGCCACCGAAGAAAATTATATGTGACGTCAAATTGAATTTTCGCTAGTGTCGGCTTCAGACTTTGTTCGTGAAATTGCATTTCATTTGAACTAATGTGGCTCAGGATACTTTTCTCCAGTGCTAGCAGGAAAGATAAGCTCACAGGACAAAAGTAGTTTGCCTGCCAATTTATCTGTTGATAATAGATCACATAAATCAAAAGTATTTTCTCTGGTTGCAGCTAAGGGACCAGTAGAGACGATTTTGAGATTTGGAGAATGGTTTTCTCAACTATGTTTATATTTGACTCCTGTGAATTTGATTAACATCATTAATATATCTTATTTGTTCTGATTGTTCAAGGTGTCAAGGGTTCAGATCCAACTTGGACACACTTTCAATTGAACTTTATGCTCAGACTTTTGAGCTTTAGAATATTCGACGGACTCTTCTTAAACCTCACATTTGAAAGTTCGAGATATTTTTCTTTTCCTCTTCATCTTTTTTTTTTTTTTTTGTGGGTTTGATCTTATCACTAGTCCCCTCCCCTCCTTCGACAGCCCCTTTACCTCATCCTCTGTAGAGGTTGGGGGATATGTAGGCGAACGAGGTTGCCCCGAGGGTGATTTCTTCGTATGGTGAAGCCCAACAAACTATGAGTAGCTCCTTTAACTCGGACTCACGCATTAGTTTCGAAGATAAAAGGCAAGAAAAATATGAGGGCTCCTTAGAGAGACAACAATGGCACCTATGGCGGGCGCTATAATGAGAGCCGTGGGAGCAACGAAAATTACATGAACAACCACATGCACAATTGTGTCTATCATTCAGTCCTCGAATCAAAATATGAACAACCACTTGTCCCTCTTATGGTAGTAGGAGGAGGATTGAAAAATGCACCAACTCTAGAGAGCGACGGAATATGCACTTATCGATTCCTTCTGTAAAGAGACTATAAGAGATCGCTTGACATCCTCGTTGAGCTGTCTTCGTGCTCTACCCTATTCATTTGTATTCTATCCTATTAAACTATAGAAATTCATATGATCGAGATGATTTGTCTCATACTCACTTATGTGGAGACACTAATAGTTATCTCAATGTCTATAACATATGATCGAGATTATTTATGATTAATATTTAAAGATAAAATTATCTCATTATCGTGATCTCATCAAGATCCTATTCTCATTGCATAGAATCAAGAGCATCACTATATATATATATAATGTGAGAATATGTAATAATAATCATAAACAAAAAAAAACGCGTAACATATCACACATGTCATCACTCAAGTGATTAGCTTACAAGACACTTATAACCAGCACATATCACACATGTCATCACTCATGTATGATTGTCTTATTACATGTTGAAAAATGACTCTCTTTTTAGTACTACTTTATCTAGTTAGATTCTGGTTGTTTAATATATTATGGGTTTAGAGTCAACCTGGGCATACTTTTGAACCTCGCTATGAACTCGTGTTGGAGAGCAAAACAATTCGAGGGAGACCACTTGTAAAGACTATGTTAAGGCTGATAACTATCCATCTAATGCTTAAGTTGGAAAGGATTAAGAGGAATCGAGAATAATTGAAAAGTACTCCATTTGAGCTTAAAAATGTACTTGGAAAACCTTTTGTATATGGTCGAGTAATCATTGAGTCGAGGTGAAAATTATCTCTTGGGATGACTAAGTGAATACGATGATCATTATAGAGTAGTGACTATTTTCACCAAATCATCATGTCTACAATTATAGTGTAATAGTTTTCATTGACATATGTCAATAGTTGAATGAGCCTTAGTAATAGCACTAAGTTGATAATGCATATTTAAAATTATATTAAAATTTTAATTTTATTTAAATTGGGAGAGATGCCTAAGTGGACTAAAGCGACGGATTGCTAATCTGTTGTATTAGTTATTGGTATCGAGGGTTCCAATCTCTCTCTCTCTGCTCGTTCTGATTACTTGATATTTTCGATTTCGATTTCGATGGAATTTTGATTCCTTTATTTTTTTTATAGGTAAAGTGAATATATGGAATAGATAAAATAATAAGAAAAACAAAGAAAACTAAAAAAATATATTCCTCACTATGTCTTGGATCATTAGATAATAATCGGAAGATGAAGAGAGAAACAAAGAATATGATAAGATCATTTTCGAATAAGGGAATATATTACCTATTTTTTCTTTTTACCATATTTACTATTTTGTTTTGATTTGACATCATACCCCTCAAAAATAAAGTTTTTTTATTTGAAAAGAAAAAGAACGTTATTTCTACAAATTTATTTGTAATAAGATTATAATTCCTTCCTCACAAAAAATATATGTTGTTGATTTATCCATTCCCTTATCATCAGAATCAGTCATTTCAGTTTCTCAATTTTTTAAGCACGTTTCAACAAGTAATAGCCATCAGTATAATTATAAATCAAAACTTTTATAATTATAATATTCACATTGATAAGTACTTATTTATGCATGAATTATTTTTTTTAAAAATAGAAGATATTATTTTCACACGAAAGATATTCACATGTGGATTCGAATGAAAGATCTATCACTCGTACAATATTAATGATTCCACTTATATATGTA
The DNA here is from genome assembly GCA_029747655.1 of Ensete ventricosum. Lineage (NCBI taxonomy): Eukaryota > Viridiplantae > Streptophyta > Magnoliopsida > Zingiberales > Musaceae > Ensete > Ensete ventricosum. The sequence goes on along the minus strand of JAQQAF010000006.1, from coordinate 4,462,280 downwards.
TCGATGTTGATAGGCCTATTCTATCGACTCGACCACGTCAACACCCAAAGTTCAACAAGTCAGCTAGACTACGTCAGCCCGAGGTCATCGGTCCACAACGACAGCTACCTCGAGAATCCCCAATGTCACCTGACATGGCGTCGTCGAGATCCGGTAGGAGGATGTAATGCCAATCGTCGATCTTGTCGAACAAAGCCCCAGGAACCGACGAGGGCAGCACTCGATGCATAGTTGTACTCGTAGGTCAACCGAATGTGCCGTTCCTATTAATGGTCTCAATCTGATCTCTCTCTGCCCGTTAGGTATAAATATCTCCATTGTAGCCCACGGTAAAGGAAGGACTTTCCGACTCTCAACTGATTGAACTCTATCAGCACCTCGGCTTTCAACTTTCACATCCCGAGAGTTAACTGAGCAATCGAAGGAATCACGTCGAGCACACATCATCCCAACGAAGGTCTTTCTTACGGGACTCGACCGAAGACTAGAGCAAGCCCCGTGGACTTTCCAACCCAAGGTGTCACTGTCGAGCGATGCTAGACATCTCATCCGAGACGTGTCAATCTCTCCCCACTTTAACGTGATTGGTCTTATGTATGCAAGTAGAATCGTGTCATGATGACTCAACGATGCACTCCGACAAATCTACTGGAGTTTATTTGCTCAGGAAGGATTAAAAAAAAAGAGAGAGAAATCTTATTCAAAATCCCGGCCGAGAAGGGAAAGAGAGCGCAGCTGTTTGCGATGCCCGTTTGGCTGTCGGTCTCGAGCTCTAAGCTCATTTCTTAATAGAATGAATTTTAATTTTCGGAAAAAGAAGCAAATAGGCGACTTTGGAATGGAATCCAACGGGATCCAGAAATCCTTGGATTCTTTACACCGCCGGAAAAATCTACAGCCGGGCTGCACCGCCACCACGGTCCGCCAGGAACCATCGGGGAACCATCTCACTCTTTTCTTACACCTACCTCATCCGTGTTGTTGTAGAAAAAATATTATTAATTATCATTATAATATTGTGGTTAAAGATCAACATCGTACGGTGATAGTAGTTCTCACATTTTAAACACCCCTTCCTCACCGTATTTATATACTCCTTCCCCCAGTCGTCATCCCACCAGCCAGCGAGAATACCGAACCCACCACCGCTCCGCCCCCATAGCGCCACCCGTTTATAGATCAAAGATGCATCTCACCCGCCTCCCACTCTTCTCATGTATTTTTCTTCTCCTCGCAAATGCCATCGAAGCATCATCGCCTCTGGACCCATCCTGCCTTCCTACGGGTTTCACATGCTCTCCGCTGCCTTCGCCTTCGCCGGCGCTTCCTCCCTTGTCTTCGGCACCCGAGTTGTTACCTCCCTCGTTAACACCATCACCGTCCCTACCACCCTTACCATCGACTTCACCTGCGTTGCCACCATCGTCATCGTTATCTCCTTCACCATTGTTGCCACCATCAGATTCACCTGCGTCGTCAGAGGCACCAATGCCGCCACCGATTCCATCATCATCACCAACACCGTCACTTCCTTTTCCGCCTCCATCACCGGTGGCACCACCATCGCCAATAATTCCATCACCAACACCGACCCCAACACCATCACCAGCACCCTCACCTCCAGCACCTCTCTCGCCTTTTTCGCCGCCATCACCAACACCCTCACCTCTCTCACCTCCATCACCATCACCCTCACCGTCATGCTCGCCTTTTTCGCCTCCGTCACCAACACCCACACCTTCACCTTTTCCACCTCCAGCACCATCACCGGTGGCACCAGCGTCGCCAATAATTCCGTCGCCATCGCTGCCACCGTCTCCGTGGCCAGAGACAATAGTTGAGTACATCGACCCCACCCTACCGCCTATCCTCCCCGCTCATGACCCAAAGTGCTCTGTCCCAATCCTCCTCCACGACTTCGCCAACGCTGTTGGCGCTCCGCCAATCCATGCGAACTACGAGCCACCGTTGAACTGCCCCGGCCCCTGGTCCCGGGTCATCCTCGAGCTCTCTGGCTCAGCTTCTGACGTCCAAACGGACCGGATTGCCGCCGTCTGGCTAGGCGGTGCCGAGATCCTCCGGACCACCACGCCGCTCCCTATGGCTCCCGGTGCCGTTTGGCACGTCCATAAGGACATCACCCGCTACACGTCGCTCCTCCACATTGCCAACTCTTTCTCGATGATGCTAGACAACTCCATTACCACCTTGCCAGGAGTCTACACCGTCAACGTTACTCTCCACTTCTTCCGCGGCCCCCTTTGCGGCAGCGTAATGCAATCCAACACGGAAACATCAGAGGCGAAGCTAAATTCTGTCCTCACTGCTCATCCAATCATCAAAGGTATCTACCGAGATCCGGCTGATCTCATTATCCCGATATCGAACGGTGCCGGTGGCGCTGGCTTCTGGTTTAGGATTGAGAATGAGACTGATGTGCACACGACGGCCGTAGTCATCCCCAACAACACCTACCGCGCGGTGCTGGAGGTCTACGTATCCCACCACGGCGGGGACGAGTACTGGTACGCCAACCCCCTCCGCTCCGGTGACCTCCAGCTGAAGCCCGACGGCCTCGAGTCTGCAAAGCCGAACGGCGGTTTCCGCCAGGTAGTCGCCACCATTGATGGCCGCTACGTCGGCTCCGCGTTGCCGTTTCCCGTCATCTACCCTGGCTCAATCAATCCGTTCTTTTGGGCGCCGGTGACGGCCATCGGCGCCTATGACCAGCCGTCCTACGATCTCGAGATCACTCCGTTCATTAGCCTTCTCCTCGATAGCAAGGCGCACGAGTTCGGGCTCACAGTTCGAGACAGCCAGCCATACTGGCTGGTGTCGGCCAATCTCCACCTATGGCTCGACGCGTGGTCTGACTCCGTTGAGGCGGGTTTGCTCCGCTACAAAGCACCACCACTCCGGTTGAGCCGGCAGGCCGACTGGGAGGCCAGTGAAGGCAAGTCGGAGATCGATGGGCAGGTCACTATACGATTCTCCGGTTGGGTTAGCTCATACAGAGGAAATATAACCACCAGCGTCAGGCATAGAATCAAGTTCAAAAGTCACGTTGAGGTGGAGGAGAACGGCGAGAAGAACATCGAGGTGGAGAGCAGGTCGAGGACAAACGTGCGGACAATCAAGGATCACAAAGTGCTGCAGAGGGCGGCGATGGACATGGAGGCGCCGCTAGAGATGACGGTGATCACCTCCAATGGCGGCGGCGGGTCGCTGTTCCACAAGACGAAGCTGGTGCACCAGCTGAAGGAGACGCGTAGCTTGATCGAGGGGAAGAACACGGCGTTCAGCTCGCTCTCCGACCGGCAAGAATCGGAGGGCTCGGTGGTGACGGAGGACGGCGCGGCGCTATGGGGGAAAGGCGACACTAAGTCGACATACAAATTCCGCGATGAAAAATCGTGTTACCTGCGGACGGTAAACATGATCGGAGGGAAGGTAGAGGAGGACGAGGAGACGGCCTCATGCGCGACGGTGGCTGCATCTTGATGAGGACAGCTGCGAACTGGTGCACCAGCAGACGTTAGAAACAATAAAGCATGTAGTAATGTATTTATGTTTAGCTTGGCCGTAGGCTGTGAGAATAATTTCGATGAAGAAACTTGCGGATGATACTACGTATCAATCCAAGCGCAGTCTTTGCCTGATTCCAGTAACACAGCCTAAAACGCAGATGAGGTTCTTCGACTGTGCTTTACAAGATGATATTAAACATGAGATGCCATGCTAACCTGTTGAGAAATGTGTTTGCCAAGAGACAGGTAGCTTTTGCTTGCATGACACCTGAAATTATTGGAGGAATCTCTTGCGTTCCAGATAAATTACAAAACAAAAATAGGGAGATTTGATAGCTCAATAATGTGTCTAAGGATTTTGGAAAGACCGAGCACCAGCTTTGGATTCTGTCACCCAACTTCAAGCACTTTCTTGTGATACGACAGATGCCGACCTGGTCACCAAGTCATCACACGCCCCGACAGCTAGGCCGCTGACGTGGCCAAACCAACGTGATTGGTCGAAGGACACCAGTTACCGTACAGCCGACCTGGCACAGGTAAGGTCGGCTACTCCCACCTGCAGGCGCACACCTCACCACCGGTACGGCAAGCGTGGCGGGAAGCGCGGCAACACGTTGTCGTACGGCCGACCTGGCACAGGTAAGGTCGGCAACCCACACCTGCAGACGCACGCCTCACCACCAGTACAGCAGGCATGGCAAGAGGCGCGGCGGCATGGTGAGTCATGAATGCGGAAAGGTCGTCAGGTACGAACAACCCACAACACCCACTATAAAAGCTCCTGCACCTACACGGGGCAGGGGGATCGCAAAAAAGACCACAAAACTGACTTGATCGTCGGAGGGGTCACGTCGGGAACTTACCCGACCCGACCTTCTTGCAGGAATCAGCGGCCGACCCCAGCAGGACGACCTCTTCTCCACCAAGGCTCCGCCACTCCAGCATCAGAACCCCCGAGCCGACCCCTGAGTCACCACTCATCCGAACCAACTGCGCTCCGTGCCGAAGAAATTGCGAAGCGGGCGTACTAGCGCACACGGGCCTGGACCAGCAAAGGCTTGCTCGACATATTTAAAGGCGAAACACGTCCACCTGGCAAGCCCCACAAAACACACTATCATTTTGGCGCTAGAAGGAGGGCCCATGTCGCCAGAACGCTCACTCGCTGACTCGGCACCAGAGCGCCGAACAGAACCCGATTACCCTCGATCGGCCGAGGAGGCCCCGGCTGCTATGCCGACTCCCAATCGCTTTTGGAGAATGATGACTGACCCCGGGTTCCCGTCACCCGCGTCCAATCCTGCACCCCCCATGGTCACCGCCGAGGCCTTCCTCGGCCTCACCAGTCAAGTCCAGGCGCTCGCGGGCATGGTACAGACTATAATCCCGTATCTACCGCAACTGGTGCAGTCGGCGGCACACCAATCAGCGCCTCCGCGGGCGGAGTCTCCGACGGCCCCAAGTCGGGGAATCCCACCCGTCGCCGAGGCGCCACCACCACGGGTCACCGAGGCTCCCCCACCTCGGATCCCGGCTTCGCCGACGTCAATACCAAGCCGATCACAAAGCCGCTCTTGCAACCCGACACCGACTGAACCTGATCTCGACGTCCTATCAACTGACTCCACCGACTCCTTGAGGGAACAGGTCCGTCGAGTCCATCAACGACTCGACGAGGTTCAGAGAGAAGTCCTCAGGTCGAAAGACGAAGCTGGGGAAGGCTCAAAAGGGGGCTCCCCCTTCACCCCTGAGATACACTCAAAGCCCCTGCTGCCCACATTCAGGCTACCTGCCCTCGAACCCTATGACGGCAGCGGAGACCCAACAGAGCATATTGCTACGTTCTGCGCCCAGATGGCCCTGTATGACACTTCAGAGGCACTGATGTGTCGAGCCTTCCCGACCACCCTCCGAGGATCGGCCAGAAACTGGAGATGCAGTCACCCAAGACTGTAAAGGAGGTACAACGACTTGCGGGAAGGATAGCGGCCCTGAGCCGCTTCATTTCTCGGGCCGGAGATAAGAGTTCAGTCTTTCTTTGCGCATTGAAGTCGGCAAAAGACTTCAAATGGACCCCCGAGTGCGAGGAGGCCTTCCGCCAGCTAAAAAGTCACCTCGGGAACCTGCCGCAGCTGGCCTCGGTGAAGGATGGCGAGTCGCTCGGCCTATACCTCGCCGCGACCGACCTGGCAGTTAGCTCGGTCCTGGTAACACTGGACAAAACCGGGGAAAGGTCGGTCTACTACACCAGCCACGTCTTGGCAGGGCCTGAGCTTCGATACCCCCCTATAGAAAGGATAGCCTTGGCGCTTATTCTGGCCTCCAGAAAACTGAGGCCATATTTCCAGACACACCCCATTAAGGTGATAACCGACCAACCCCTGCGACAGATCCTCTCCAAGTTTGATGTTGCAGGTCGGATGCTGAAGTGGTCGGTAGAGTTGGGGGAGTTCGATATCGAATATGAGCCAAGAAAGGCAATTAAAGGCCAAGTGCTCGCGGACTTCCTGTCGGAGCTCATGCAGCCACCAGTCCCTCAAAGTCCGACCCCCGGATGGACCTTACATATCGATGGGTCAGCAAACTCGGAGAGAGGAGGGGTCGGCCTGGTGTTCAAAGACCCCTCCGACCACGTTTACGAACATGCTTTGCGACTGGGGTTCAGAGCCACAAACAACGAAGCCGAGTATGAAGCGCTCCTGTTCGGCCTCAAGGTCGCAGCCGACCTAGGGGCAGAAGACATAGAGGTATTCACCGACTCCCAACTCGTCGCCGGCCAAGTTAATGGCACATTCGAAACGCGGGAAGCGGCAATGATCAAATACCTCGCCAAGGTACGGCTGGCAGCGGCGCGATTTCAAAAGTTCGTCATCACCAAGGTGCCCCGCAACGAGAACACGCAGGCAGACGCCCTGGCCAAATTGGCCTCCTCCCGCGCGACCGACACACCAACCGGACCAACGGTTAGGACCGTCGGGCCATCCATTGGCCCGACCCTCATGACCGTCGACCAAGAAGATGGAGGCTAGACCAACGAGATCCTCCGCTTCAAGCAAGCGGGAGTCCTCCCTGAGGATAAGGCGGCCGCCCGAAGAGTCAGAAGGGCGGAGTCATGGTACTGCATCATTGATGGCCGCCTCTACCGACGAGGTTTCAGCCGACCTCTGCTTCGTTGTCTGAACCCGACCGAGGCACAGACCACCTTAGCCGAGATCCATGAAGGTATATGTGGAGACCATGTCGGCGCTCGCACCCTGGCACACATGGTCCTAAGGCAAGGATACTATTGGCCTACACTACGAAAGGATGCTCAAGCATATGTTCAAAATTGCGAGCCATGCCAAAAGCACGCCCGATTCCAACATAGACCGATGGTGCCGCTATCGACTGCCAACTGCGCTTGGCCCTTCGCCCAATGGGGAATGGACCTCCTCGGCCCCTTCCCCCCAGCCTCGGGACAGAGAAGGTTCCTGATAGTCGGCGTCGATTATTTCACCAAGTGGCTCGAAGCCGAGCCGCTGGCCTCCATCACCGAGAAGCAAGTCGAAGGGTTCGTGTGGAAGAACATCATAACCAGATTCGGCCTCCCTAAGGCGATCATCACCGACAACGGCACGCAATTCAACAACACCAAGTTCAAAGCATTCTGCCAGAGCTATCGCATCCAACTAAAGTTCAGCTCGGTGGCTCATCCCCAGGCTAACGGTCTGGCCGAAGTAACAAACCGAGCCGTCCTTGAAGGATTGAAAAAGAGGGTCTCCAACGCCACGACTTCTTGGGTGGATGAACTCCCGAGTGTCCTATGGGCGTTGAGAACGACCCCTAAAACCCCGACGGGCGAATCGTCTTATAGCTTGGCATTCGGGTCTGAGGCCGTGCTGCCTCCCGAGGTGGTCTTCCCAACCCTTCGAACTCAAAGTCAACATCGGGAGGAGTCTGATCAGCAACTCCGTAGAAACCTCGACCTATTGGAGGAAAAGCGGGCCGATGCTCATCTCCGAGCACTGGCCTACCGGAGGGCTGTCGCGAAAACCTACAACCAACAAGTGCGCCCGAAGCGTGTCGGCCCGGGCGACTTGGTGCTCCGCAAGACCGAGGTCAGTGATCCGACTAGATCCCGCGGCAAGCTGGCCCCGAACTGGGAGCGTCCCTACCGAGTTATAGACACTATCCGAGACGAGACTTATACACTGGCAACCATGGAAGGTCGAGTACTGCCAAGAACCTGGCATATCACGAACCTGCGAAAGTTCTACGTGTGACCATGTGTCGCAACTCATACCAAATTGGAATGCAACGGTGGCGCCAAAATGACCCGACTTGTATTAACCCTTGGAAAAAGTACAAAAGAGGTCGGGGCCGACCCGGGTTACATGCTTCAAAAAGGAAAAGAACAAAATAGGTCAGGGCCGATCTAAGGGCTACCTGACCCGAGTTACAAGTTCCTAAAAGGAACAAAACTAAGACTCGGGAGGCACCGAGTCGTCAAAATCCTGCCGACGCTCCATTGGTACTGAGTCATCCTCGGGGTAAATGGTGAACGGATCCTCTTCGACGTCGGCGTCGGGGTGGCGGGCGTGAAAGTGAGCTCGCGCCACCCGATACCCGTACTCGTAGGTGACCCGTCCCATCCGCTTTAAACCTTCTTTAAAGCCGAGGGACTCCTTGTATTCCGCGACGACAGTTTTGGGCAGCTCAGCTCGGGCGTGCTCCAAGTCCTTCACAGATTGGAGCAGCTCGTCGTCCATCCTCCTGGCCCTTCCTCGGGCCTCTTTCAGTAAGTGTTGGGCATCACTCAGATGGCCCCTCAGCTCCCTCTCCGAGGCCTCATGCCGGAGGAGCTCCTCTGCTCTTTCAGATTTAATTTTCTCGAGCTCCTCCTTCAGCCTCGACGCCCGCTCCTCCGCCTCAGCAACTGCCTCGGGCCCGCCTTTCGACTTCAGGACGTCGAGCTCTTCCTGCTGCTGCTTTACTCGGTGGTCCATGAATGTGATCAACCGACCAGCATCATGGACCCGGTCGACCAACGCCATCTGAAGGTGCTGGCTCTGCACGGAAGGACTCCGTTAGAAAGAAAAAGAGAGGGAAAAATGATGAACTCACAGGTCGGCAGACTTACCAGGACGAGCTCCTTGGTGGCTCGGGCCATCAAAACCTCTGATGGGAGCGTATACAGCTCCCGCGCCAATTGAGGGTGGAGGATCCCCCTTTCATACTCCTCGGCGGCCGACGAAGTATGCCATACCTTCGTCGAGTTCTTTAGGCCCGCCCACCGAGCCCGCAGCTCCTTCTCGGGGTCTTGGTGCCCCAGATCAGACATCATCAGGGCATAGTAACCCTGGTTTCCTTTGTAAACTTTCGTCCTGAAGAGGTCCTTCATGGACCTCGGACGCTCTTGAACAGGAGAGGCGGCCCCCTCCTCAGACTCGGCGGGCGCTTCCGGTCTCGCGGGCGACACGGCTGGCCCCTTTCCCTTGGAGCGGCGTCGGGAGCCTCCTTCGCCGACCGGGGACTTGTGCTTCCTCGACAGCACCTTCGTCTTCTTGACGGGTTCCCCCATCGCCTCACCACGATCAGTCGAAGGGGGAGCTGGTCTCTTCGCCGACACCCTTGGAGCCTCCCGAGTTGGGGAGGCACTGGCCTCATGAGCGGAGGGACGGCTCGGCGGGACCCGTCCACTAGCTACTCTCGGCATCCCACGGAGATCTCCGAGATCCATCCGATCTGCATCACAACTTACAGGTCAGTAAATGATTAGTAAGGCTTGAGCAAAATAAAATGCTAGTACCCTTAGAGGCCGGACTCAGACCCGCCTCAACGAGCCAGAGCTCGGTCATTTCCTTGATCGCACAAGAAGAGGACAGGATCCCCTTCAGTCGACCGACCAGGACGACCTCCTCCTCGGACAGATAAGGTGGGGCGTTGCCAATCGGATGAGCCGACCAGCTGAACCCAAATCCCCAACCCAGACCACTGACATAAAGGTAGCGGGACTTCCAGCCCTTGTTACTGGAAGGCACCCCGGTAACCCTAAAACCTACACGGGCGGTGAGGTAGTAACCGCCCCGACTCTTGCACAGGCGAAAACACGCCATGAACAAGTCCCGGGTCGGGATAATTCCCGCTCCTCGGCACTCACCTAGAAAAACCACTAGGTAACGCCACGAGTTGGGCGCTACCTGGCTCGGAGAGACTCTCCACCGCTTCAGGCACTCCTCGATCAAAGGGTGCAAAGGAAACCGAAGGTCGGCTTCCAGGGCATCTACCGAGATGCACATGCCGGGGACGTCCAAACTGTAAGGACGTTGCCCCGGCTCTGGAACATACAACCTGTATTCAGCCGGGATGTTGTACCGTGCCCTGATTGCGGCAAGTGACCCCTCGGTCACCGCCGAGTCGAGGTCATGATGTGACTTCATGACCTCCAAGTCCCTCTGAACCCGCGCGTCGACAGGCGACGGGGGCCCAGAAGACGCTCCCGAGGAACCAACCCCGGGACCACTACGACTCGACTCCCCCGACTCCGAGGGAGAAGCGACCCTGACACTAGTGGAGGAGTCCGACGAGGTCATCGCGACCTGTTAAGAAGGGGGCTGCCGAGCTGAAAAAGCGAAGGCTACTAGGGTGGTCCGAGGCAGAGGCAGCGAGAAAGCGAAAAGAGCAAGTGAGGTCTCTGCGCAACCCCCCAACCAATTTATAGCGCCCAGGCGTGCCGTTTCAGCTTCCCGAGATAAGAGAAAACGCCGCCGCACCGAAGAAACACTCAGCGCATTGAATGCGCCATGATTGCGACCGAAACCCTAGGAAATATACATATACATATATATGTATATTTATGCGTGCATAAAAAAAAAAACATTTTAGCAGCGGCCAAATCTCCGGATTTGCGCCCGAGTTCGCCCTCTCGGCCAAATCTCCGGATTTGCGCCCGAGTTCGCCCTCTCGGCCAAATCTCCGGATTTGCGCCCGAGTTCGCCCTCTCGGCCAAATCTCCGGATTTGCGCCCGAGTTCACCCTCTCGGCCAAATCCCCGGATTTGCGCCCGAGCTCACCCTCTCGGCCAAATCCCCGGATTTGCGCCCGAGCTCACCCTCTCGGCCAAATCTCCGGATTTGCGCCCGAGTTCACACCCTCAGCCAAGACTTCGGATTTGTGCCCGAGGTCACGTTCTCAGCCAAACTTCCAGATACATTCCCGAGCTCAGGCTCGGTCGGATTCAGCTTCCTGCACTACATTCCCGAGCTTAGGCTCGGTCGGATCTACTCTTGCTGTACCACATTCCCGAGCTCAGGCTCGGTCGGATTTGGCTTCCTGCGCCACATTCCCGAGCTTAGGCTCGGTCGGATCTACTCTTGCTGCGCTGTACTCCCGAGCTCAGGCTCGGTCGGATTCAGCTTCCTGCACTACATTCCCGAGCTTAGGCTCGGTCGGATCTACTCTTGCTGTACCACATTCCCGAGCTCAGGCTCGGTCGGATTTGGCTTCCTGCGCCACATTCCCGAGCTTAGGCTCGGTCGGATCTACTCTTGCTGCGCTGTACTCCCGAGCTCAGGCTCGGTCGGATTCAGCTTCCTGCACTACATTCCCGAGCTTAGGCTCGGTCGGATCTACTCTTGCTGTACCACATTCCCGAGCTCAGGCTCGGTCGGATTTGGCTTCCTGCGCCATATTCCCGAGCTCATGCCCGGTCAGATCTGCGCAGGCTGTCCCACGTTCCACATCATTCGAAATCCTCAGAAGTCCGCGCTCAGGACTAGTTTAAGGCAACCCCAAACAGTGATCAAGCGCAAGACCTCATCTTCGGCACCCCCATCAGGCGCCTCGAGAGGGTCTACCTGGGGGGGGAAGAATGATACGATAGATGCCGACCTGGCCGCCAAGTCATCACGCGCCCTGACAGCTAGGCCGCTGACGTGGCCAAACCAACGTGATTGGTCGAAGGACACCAGTTACCGTACAGCCGACCTGGCACAGGTAAGGTCGGCTACTCCCACCTGCAGGCGCACACCTCACCACCGGTACGGCAAGCGTGGCGGGAAGCGCGGCAACACGTTGCCGTACGACCGACCTGGCACAGGTAAGGTCGGCAACCCACACCTGCAGACGCACGCCTCACCACCAGTACAGCAGGCATGGCAAGAGGCGCGGCGGCATGGTGAGTCATGAATGCGGAAAGGTCGTCAGGTACGAACAACCCACAGCACCCACTATAAAAGCTCCTGCACCTACACGGGGCAGGGGGATCGCAAAAAAGACCACAAAACTGACTTGATCGTCGGAGGGGTCACGTCGGGAACTTACCCGACCCGACCTCCTTGCAGGAATCAGCGGCCGACCCCAGCAGGACGACCTCTTCTCCACCAAGGCTCCGCCACTCCAGCATCAGAACCCCCGAGCCGACCCCTGAGTCACCACTCATCCGAACCAACTGCGCTCCGTGCCGAAGAAATTGCGAAGCGGGCGTACTAGCGCACACGGGCCTGGACCAGCAAAAGCTTGCTCGACATATTTAAAGACGAAACACGTCCACCTGGCAAGCCCCACAAAACACACTATCATCTTGGTACAAGATTGCCATTTCTAAGTGCAAGAAGAACAAGTTAGCCCAGCTATCAAATCAAGCACATTATCTGATCATCTAAAGGTACAGAATTGACGGCTTCTTGTGCTCATAAGCAACAAAGGATAAGCTTTTTTTTATTGCTAGATTCATGTTCTCATTACTCTTGAAATGAGTTGATTTTTTTTTTTTTTTGCTTAAAACCTGTACAATGCAGCAAACCTGGCCATTGAACAGTAGTGGGTTACTTACTACTCACGCTGCCTCAGGGGTGTGAAGTGGCAGGCCCATTAGATGATATCTGTTCTCTACCAATCACTATACTATCGTTGCCTTTGTCCTTTCAAACAATTTGTACGTACAATCTTTAAGAATTTTCGATCATCTATTTCTCATTAGTTATTTCTCGTCTTCCAACATTATGTTCAGCACCCATCCATTGCAAAGTTTCTTTCCACCACGGATTCAAAAGGCATGCAGAAGCAAAATAGTTAGTCGTAAAGATTTCTTTTCTTTTCTGATAGTCTATAGCGAAGACCCTGAGTGGACGTTTAAACCTGTCCCAATCCTGCTTAGGAATGGCCCTCGACTTTCTTTAGCTTAAATTTGAACAGTTTTTAGATCAGTGTATGATCCAGAAAAAAATTGCGTTTCTGCAAGACATTAGTTTGTATTCGTCGGGAACAGATGGAGTTACATGGTGATCGATAAATTTGTCGAACGGTATGCAGCCTTCATCCCCAAATGCTGAAGAAACTCCAAACTCCTTATTGCCAAAGGCATTTCCACTCTCCACAAACCGCGATTCGTGGTTGCCGAAAAATGATGATGATGATGATGATAGAGTCTACGTTATCCGCATCCCCTCCCTTCTTTAAACATGCACAGCGACTGTGACCAGCTTCCATTATTCTGTGTTCCTATCTTTATTTGCTCAGTATCCTCGGTGCACGAACAACCAGTGTTGGATTTGTGTCCTTCCTCCGAGCTCTCAACTAATCGAGCTTAAACTCAATGCCAGGTTAAGTAATCAAGGTTGGTTAGTGTGGAGAGAATCGGTTTCCATCTTTAATCACTTCTTTTTCTAGCCTAAACCCGAAGTCATTTTGTGATGGACACGATATGCTCGTATCTTTTTTCTTTCTTAGGCGATTAAAATTTCCATGTCGTCTCTTGACAAAGATCATAACACTTTAATTTCGAATAAAAGCTAATAAGGTAGTCCAAACAGAACCTGAATGTTATAGCTCGATATTGCTAGTTATTAGTTATTTCTGCAGCAAAAATATTGCTAGCTCGATAGAGCAGTAGCAAACAAGAATTAGCATTCGAACAGTCACTCAATCTCGAATTGAGCTTGAATTAGGTTTTCTTTTTTTCTTTTCTTGTTTTTACTCTTCACTTAAACTCGCTTCCATTGACGTCAAGCTGAATTCTGATTCAGCTCATGCCTAACGTACTGGTTGCAGCAGTATTCACCTCAGTGACTACTTGTAGTATATAAACCAGGGATTCAAAGAAATCGTATTTGAAGCAAACTTTAGGGCTACACCACCTCCGTCTGTATTCCCTATCAATGACATAAAAGATTGTCCTACATCTCAACCCACCATAGAGGGCCACCTACTTGATTACATCTCAACCCTACAGCAACACTTGGTCTCTCTCACTCTCTTCACCAACTTTTCCACGTATGCTCAACCCTATAGAACAAGAAGAGAGGAGCGGAGAACGAGAGGGGGCTTGAGGGAAAACGGATGCATCGCTTTGCAGTGTCCCAAACAGTAGCAGGTCGATAGAGAAGAAGAGGGAAGGGAATTAAATTCCACTGGTCTATGGAACCGGAAACCCAATCGGTCTCCGGCGGTGGAGGCGACGTCCCAACTCCGCCTCCACCTTGTCAACCTCAGCAGCAGCAACAGCAGAGGTCAAGCCGGTACGAGTCGCAGAAGAGGCGGGACTGGAACGCTTTTCTACAATATCTGACGAACCACAAGCCGCCGCTGACGCTGGCGAGGTGCGGCGGTGTGCACGTGGTGGAGTTCTTGAAGTACCTGGACCAGTTCGGGAAGACGAAGGTGCACACGCATGGGTGCAACTACTTCGGCCACCCGAGGCCGCCGGGGCCATGCGAGTGTCCCACGAAGCAGGCTTGGGGCTCGCTTGACGCCCTCATCGGGCGACTCCGGGCGGCATACGACGAGAACGGAGGCGGCCGCCCGGAGTCCAATCCCTTCGGTGCCAGGGCTGTCAAAGCTCACCTCCGGGAAGTCAGGGAAAGCCAGGCAAAAGCTCGTGGCGTGGCCTATGAGAAGAAGAAGCGGAAGCAGCGCCTGCCCTTCACCGTAGGGGAAGGGAGCTCGAGAGATGTAGAGGATACTATCACTGGTACTGCTCCAGTGACGGCGGCAACAAAGGTGAAGCCGGAGGCTGCTTCCGCTAGCGCTTCTAGTTCTACCGGAAGGGATCCTCCTGATCCAGGGAGTTGGTCGGCGGCATCATGAGTGCAGATTTCTCTCTCCTTTATATTTTACTTTCAGTGCATCCTAGTTATTCTTGGTTAAGCTGTAAGAAGTAGGGGGTAAGAGTTATGGTTGCGACTCAACGACACAGTTTTTTTACATCTGTTTGAAGGAAGACAAGTACATAAAAAGAAGTTCTTGATCCAGTTAGAATTTAGGAGTTCTCTTGGGGTTTGACATGCCTCTTCCTCTACTACGCCTCATCCTTTATAATTTTGAACCGAGATACGAGGGGAGGACACCGGAACTCTATTGATCAAGTGCATCGATCAAGTGTTTCTTAGTTACTTGATAAATTAGTGTTGTAGTCAGCGTGCATGCTGCAGTAAACTCTTGTGGTCGTCGTTCGTCTTGCAAATTATGAATTTTTTTTTTTGTTTGTATCAGAAAGAGCATGCTGTGAATTAAGGTAAGTCCGTCCGTAGGTTTGCGCATGTTTTATTTAGTTTCTCATCTGTCGGTCGGCTGTTCTTCTTCCGCCTTGAAAGCAAATTAACTGCTGAAGTATTACAAACTCTGCTGCCGCTTTGATTCCTTTAGTTCTCAATCTCGTGTATGTCCTGGTCGATCTCCATGGGCTGCTGCTGCTGCTGCTGCTTTGGTTCATTTTCATGCTACACTTAGGTGGTTCCGATCGCACATTCTTCTTCAAGCAAGACGATATAAATCCACCCTTCCTCTTCATCAGATTATACAGCATTATGCTAGATAGCATCGTATTCGTTTTAAAAAGCTATCTATATATACGCTGCCAATATCTATGTCTCCAACATCGAATATTATTATTAAGCAGACTTTGTAGCGTAGTCGAAATTTTTTATCTTCACCTGACATCACTTCTTTGACCTTCAGCGAGCACACAAAAAAGTCTGTATCTAAAGGGTTCCAGAGAGAGAATCCGCATGCTTTTCCCTGAAAACATAAACCGCATTGGAATAATACCAATATGAATACTGGAATGTAGTAATATGGGAATGGACATTTTTTGGAGTGATATGTGATATGGCATTTTTAATTTTTTTTTTTTCTTCTTCTCTTTTCCTTCTGTTTCCTGTATTAATAGATTGGTGGAGCCTGTATTATCATGACGTTCGTTCAATTCTAAGGAATAATAATTCCACAACAGAGAAGAATAATAAGGATTTGATCCCATGGTCGACGGAGGTTATAGCGATAGATGTATGAAGTGTACATATATACAAATAGGAGTCGGAGATCATCATCACCACTCTTTCTTGTTACCGATCAAACATCAAAGGCAAAAAAGGGTGCCACAATGCTGAAGGAGAGACTCGCCTCCTGTAACAAGTTGTCAGTTCCTTGTAAGGATAAAAGTAGTAGTTGTGAAAAAACTAAAGGGAGCAGGGCACATCAGCCCTGTGGTTGGAGGGTGCTTATTCTTTAAATAACGCACGAACATTTGCCTCCAAGCAATTCGATCGCCACCTCCAATTAAGAAAAAGTAAACAAGAGGTTGCTTTCATATGCCCGACTTGTGGAGCACCTGAAGGAAATCGGCATCTGCCGGCCTCTTTCTGCAGACGATGCTACATCAGCCAAGGTGGAAAGAAAAATTAAAGAAATAAATTTAGAGACCAAAAAAAATAGAAGTTACAGATCCAAAATCAAGAAATATATTAAATATTCATAGAAGAATTAAATCATAATTCTCGTTATTTTTTTCATACTAACATTTTTTATTCTCTCATGGTACTAGCTCTAATAATCCTAAAATGTTCATTAATCCTGAGACAAACAATAAGCCAAAAAAAAAAAAAGTTATGTAAGACAAATCCGATATTTTTTGTTTATGTTCACAAAGAACAATTTTCTTTTAATATATGAGATTATTTATAAAATTATTAAGTTAGTTATTCCTCACTTACGTATGATTCACATTGTACACTCTCTTATATAAAGTTAATAATTTTTTCTCTGGGATCTTTTTAGATTAGTAGAGCATCCAAAGTATTTTGTCTCTATCTCTTATGAAAATTGAGAGATATATAAGATATTCACAGAAGAAATAAAACATAATTCTCGTTACTTTTTTTCATACTAACATTTTTTATTCTCTCATGGTACTTACTAGCTCTAACAATCCTAAAATGCCTATCAATCCTGAGATCCAAATATAATAACCACATAATTATTTTTTATAAAAGATTTTTTTTAACAATCTCAATGTCCATAAAAATCAAGTCGACTTAAATAGTTATGACTTACAATTTTATTATTATTGTATAATGTTTGGGTGATACAAAGATTTTCATGACCATCTTATAAGATGGTAAAAATTCTTGGTTAATAATTTGATTTAAATCTGAAAACATCTATTTTATTGCAGAAGATGATTTTATTAGTGGACAAATCTTATTTTTATTATTGCTTGACCACTTCTCTAATGAAAACAGATCAAGTAGTACAGCATTCAAACATCACACGCACCAGTGGTCTAGTGGTAGAATAGTACCCTGCCACGGTACAGACCCGGGTTCGATTCCCGGCTGGTGCAAATATTTTGTTAAGTTTAGTTTAGTTTTTTTTTTTTTTGCCTGCTACAGTTGTCAAGCTAAACAAAGCTAGCGAGGTCAGGCCACCGCTAAGTTAATGGCAGGGCGGTGTAGGCTGGCCCCTATCAAGAAAAGAGCATTTGACTTTACGGAAGAGAGGGCTAAAACGATACAAAACATCACCGTCGTTCCCATCAAGAAGGCAATTGAATTGTGATGTGATAAGAAGAGTTCACAAGACCGAGAACTTGCAAGAAATTACAGAGAAGCGTCGGGATCCTACATATGAATGATGATCTGCAGATACCATGAATCCCATTGAACTTATTCATTCTTCTCTTTGTGCACCATGCAATCATTTCTAAATTTACTTGATGTTTGACAGACACCGGCGAGAAGAATCGTGTTCACCGGTTTTCCTGTTTGTGATCTTGATCTACGCTGTCAAAGCAACAACGCAGATCAAGAAAAGGGGAAAAAGGATAAGCAAAGGAAGCAAGAGATCAAGATTATTACCAAGATAACGAGATGACCTACGCTGTCAAAGCAACAACGCAGATCAAGAAAAGGGGAAAAAGGATAAGCAAAGGAATCAAGAGATCAAGATTCTTAACAAGATAACGAAGTGAAACGAGGGTTCGGGTTTTGAGGGATCTGCGCCAACCTCGCGGATCAAAAGAAGACAAACACACAAACAAACAAAGAAATCAAAAAGACTAGTAAAGACAGAACTGGACGAAAAGAGGGTTAGGCCGAAGATGATGGGACTTACTGTTGAGAATTGATTCATGGTAGTTACATAGGTAGTTAACATGTTTAGAAGTAGTGGCTCATGTTTAGGAGTTGTGGAGGTAGTTTAAGAGTTAGTGGGGGTAGTTATTAATCATGGGCGAGATAGTGGGATGAAGGAAGTGGTGTGAGGTAGTGCAAATATTTTGTTAAGTTTAGTTTAGTTTTTTTTTTTTTTTGCCTGCTACAGTTGTCAAGCTAAACAAAGCTAGCGAGGTCAGGCCACCGCTAAGTTAATGGCAGGGCGGTGTAGGCTGGCCCCTATCAAGAAAAGAGCATTTGACTTTACGGAAGAGAGGGCTAAAACGATACAAAACATCACCGTCGTTCCCATCAAGAAGGCAATTGAATTGTGATGTGATAAGAAGAGTTCACAAGACCGAGAACTTGCAAGAAATTACAGAGAAGCGTCGGGATCCTACATATGAATGATGATCTGCAGATACCATGAATCCCATTGAACTTATTCATTCTTCTCTTTGTGCACCATGCAATCATTTCTAAATTTACTTGATGTTTGACAGACACCGGCGAGAAGAATCGTGTTCACCGGTTTTCCTGTTTGTGATCTTGATCTACGCTGTCAAAGCAACAACGCAGATCAAGAAAAGGGGAAAAAGGATAAGCAAAGGAAGCAAGAGATCAAGATTATTACCAAGATAACGAGATGACCTACGCTGTCAAAGCAACAACGCAGATCAAGAAAAGGGGAAAAAGGATAAGCAAAGGAATCAAGAGATCAAGATTCTTAACAAGATAACGAAGTGAAACGAGGGTTCGGGTTTTGAGGGATCTGCGCCAACCTCGCGGATCAAAAGAAGACAAACACACAAACAAACAAAGAAATCAAAAATACTAGTAAAGACAGAACTGGACGAAAAGAGGGTTAGGCCGAAGATGATGGGACTTACTGTTGAGAATTGATTCATGGTAGTTACATAGGTAGTTAACATGTTTAGAAGTAGTGGCTCATGTTTAGGAGTTGTGGAGGTAGTTTAAGAGTTAGTGGGGGTAGTTATTAATCATGGGTGAGATAGTGGGATGAAGGAAGTGGTGTGAGGTAGTTATTATTATGTCCTATAAATAGGACCTTAGAGAATGAAGTAAGGTGGCAGAGAGTGTGTGAAGAGAAGAAATTTTGTACATTTGGAGATAATCTTGTAAGTGTTCTTGTTCTTTTACCTCCTGTTTAATACTACGTCGTTTTCTTGATTGAAAGCGTTTTCGTTCATTGGATCGTAGTATTCTGTGTTATCGTTTCCTTGCTCCTCCTTCCCAACACTTACCCGAATCGGAGATGAGGGGATTGCCCCGACGCCGCCGGCTTCCATCTCAACCTCTTCCTCCACTGTGACAATTTCTTGCTACACATCCAGATCTGAGATCGAGTCGCTTCCCGGTAAGCGCGGGCGGGAAGGGAAGGGGGTTTGAATCAGGCACGGAGGAAGCCGTGCGATGGGTGACGTGAAATTGTTACGGAGGAAGGCTGCTCCACGCGTTCTTATATAGGGAGGGGCACGACGTTTGTTCTTATGACACTCATACGGGGTCTATAGTTAGTTTGCATGCATCATTAATATGATATGTTACGTTCATGCGGACGTCTAAAGCACTAACTTAATCCGATTTATTTACAATGTGATTCATGAAAACTATATTTATTATGATTTACTTGTATCAAAAATAATTTTATATTTTTAAAAATATAATATGTAAGTTATTCTCATCAAATCTGAGTTATCAGTTTATATGATTAGATGACAATAATAAATTATTAATATAATAATATATAATTTAAATAAAAAAAATATCAATTTTAGGTCTTTTAGTTTTAGTTATTGATCATTTAAGTTCTTATGGTTTTACTCGTATTTAATATAGTTTATATATTTTTAAAACTATAATATATAAGCCTCATGTGAAGGTAACTTGATCAGTCCGAAGATAGGCACGTAATGATCTCCTAATCCACCTTTATCATCCTAGTCGTCTTCGTTCACCACATCTCATTTCGTCATCTACTACATGTTGGTCCAACACCTCATCACTTCTGCCCCGATCTCTCATAGCTCTGTCTCTCCACCTTCATCTGTCGCTATGGTCTTCATCGCTTCCTCTTCCTTAATAATAAATTTATTTATTTGTACTTATATTACACATATCATTATATTAAAATTTTACTTTGAGTTGACATGTCACATAAGCAAACTGTAATATATGTTAACGTAAACTTCGTGAAAGTGAATTATATGCTATGTTTTTTAAAATATATATATTATTTTAAACATAATTAAAACTATAAGAGCCTAAGTGATTCATGACTAAAACTAAAGGGGATAAAATGAATATTTTAAACTAAAATTATATATGTTAATATATTAATAATTTATTATGAGTCAATATAACAACTAAGTTTAATATAGCGTCTATTAATTCAGATTTGAAATAAGAAACTTATAATCTATTTTTTCAAAAATATAAAAATTATTTTAAATATAAATAAATTATAAAAAATTAAATAATCCATGATTAAAATCTTAAAGGTTAAAATGAACTTTAATCATATATACATTATATATATATACATGAGCATTAATCTCATCCAAAGGCCTGTTATGGTTATGGCTGCTATATCTTTCCGGGCCGTACAAATCGGGCGTGACTCCTACAGCCTTCTACGATGCTTAAGAGGGAACTATGGGCCACTGTGCTACAGAGACTCGACGAGAGCCAATGGCCCATCGCAAGCAACACAACAAAGATGTGCTGTGAATCTAACTGCAACAATAACAATAATAATAATAATAACAACAATAATAATAATAATAATAATAATAATAATAATAATAAGAGATAAAAGGAAAAGCAAGGCCCCGTCACTAAAAGTTTAAGTAGAAGGTGGCAGTCGCCGACAAAATGGACTTGGGGTTGCAGGCTTTTAATTAATAATATCCAAGTAAGTCTCCGGAGACATTGGGGGGTGTGAACTGAATGAATCGCCTTCGAAACAGTCATCAACCACCAAAAGCAGGTCGATTCGGTTGGGCAACCAAATCTATGCCTCGATTCGATAGGGAGCGGCAGAACATTTTTGACTGTCCAGTCTTGTCTAGCACGTAGAATAAGTCGTCGGGTGGGAGTGTGGAGATCATTACATGCACCACTTTGATGCATTCTAATACCTAACGTTGTCATCGACATGCATGCGCCATAATCAAATGAAATCTAATTAACTTCTCCTAATTGATTCCTTGTGTCAATTTTCTCCTCCTTTTTTTTTTTTGGTTAGGCTTGTAGTTGGCGCTTTGCAGAAGGGTAAATAAAGTTTTGGAACTCGTCTTCCAGCTGATAGATACTACAAAAATCACACCATAAAATAGTATGTTAAGATCTGCGACTGATCAAATTCAATATAACAGATGTTTTATCGTTTTTTTCTAAACCAATTATTGGCTCAAAGGAGTTAACGTAAACTGACGGTGAGAGTCCATTAAACATGGCGACTGCAGCTTTTGACACGCATGACAGTGATCGACGTTCTGCACTCACTCTTTTGAGTTGAAATAACACTCGTTTTCTTGGACTTGGTTTGATGATGCTGTCGAGTGCCGTGATTGTTGCTTCTCTAGCCCTAGAAAGTCCACTTGTTTTCTTGCACAAGGTTTGGAGAAATGATCTTTCAGCATTTATAAGGATGTTAACTCCTCATCTAAACAAGTTGGACTGTGGTTGGAGGAAGAAGAAAGGATGCATGTCGTCAGATGATACTTTCTGATATTTTTGCTGCCATGAACTGATGGCAGACGAATGACTGGATGGTGATCGAGGACGTTCCATTATGTAGAAGAAATGATATTAATCTAAATTTAAGATGGTAACTGATAGATAATAGTTTTGTCCGTCCAACTTATATTTTTAAGTTTTCTTCAAAAAATTAAATATACACAGTCGATTCAACTCAAATTAAGATATCGGAAAATATCACTATCCTATACCACCGCTCGAGGAACTAGGCCCAGGCCGCATCACCTGTCTCCCACTATGAGATTACCTTTCGTACGTCCTCTACACAAAGGACAACAACCCAGAAAAAGATCGTGCATACTGTAGATACACAATAAAGACAACCAACGCAATAATGGAAAATAAGCAGACAGGTCGGGGGTTCAACCACCGACCAGCGTACGACACAGACCTACCACACACGCGCATTAACCCACTTTGTATGATGTTTTCCTTCCCAGATAGTATAAAAGGTGCTCAGGCAAATGCGTTGGAGGATCCTTCTTCCACACTAATTCACCTTATTGACTTGATCGTCGGAGGGGCTGAGTCGAGACGACATATCGCCCCTTCGACCACAGCCTTATTGCAAGCATCGATGACTGGAGAGCCAGTCGAGGAATGAAAAGGATGTACTCGCAAAGAGGGAAGCTCCTCCCACAGAGGCTGACCAAATGAGATCCCCCTGCTAAAGATAAGATAAGCAACACCCCTCGAGACATTGCAATAGATTCTGGGTGATTGTAGCTCCACCAAGGACTAGAAGTCAACCGCTTAGGCTCCCAACCTACTAGCCGACGTCCCAAGGAGCCTGCATATCCCTCAGACGCCAACGAAAAAATCCCGAGCGCTCATATATACACGGGTAGAAGTACTAAAAAATGAGTTGCATTTCTATTCAACCAAATCGACCGCAGTGAATTTTTTTATGAGGCTATGTAGCTACCGAGCTTCTTGTCTAGGTAAGTTTGTCCCCTCTTCCCCCAAGATCCATGATGTCATTTATCAGAATTCTCGAATTTGAATTTGAATTTGAACTTGATTGATAGGGTAAATAATGAGCCTACCCAATAATCTCGGATACATTAGCTCCAGAATCATGTCACCACGGTCACCTCAGCCTTTCTCAAACGCCTTGGCACCACCAAGCCATTTCGACACCTGGCACAGCACGACCAACCTAACACTGTGTCAGTCGACCTGACACAGTTCCCGTCGATCAAGGCCCTGAGAACCAGCAGGGACAGTGATTGACGTGGCGTCATATAATTGAGTTGATCGAGGATGTCGCCAACATTAAGGAACCCAGTACGATTGTCCCTAGGCCCGTAGGTATAAAAGCCATCCTTGAGAATAGCTTAGGGAGCTCTCTCTATGGAATTCTCTCTACATACTGAACACTCGAGATCATCTCGATCGGGGCACTGACTCGATCGTGGGAGGGGCCACATCGGGTGTAGCTTGTCCCGACTAGGCCTTTATACAGGACCCTGCAGGAGCCTTCGAGCAAGCGCATCCCGAGACGTACATCCAAGCAGGAGCATCCCAGGACGCACATCCGAGACCTGACAGACCTCTCTAGAGCTTTCTCGCCTCTTCTCGACCGACACAAATGATCTTACATGCACGGGTGAAACCAAGTTGTGCTTACTCCTCGGTGACAACATAAATTTCCTCAATATAACTTAAGTTTTTTTTGTTCCATCTAAGGCCTAATATTTTTTAGTCATTCGGCGTTTGAACAATAGATATTTTAGTGAGTCCTAATATAGCTTGGGACATGCAAAACATTGAAAAAAACTAGAGGTAAGCCATAGGTTCATAAGAACTTGTATAGAAAGTGATATGGCAAATACCGACCTGGCTGCCAAGTCATTACGCCCTGGGACAACCAGGCCGCTGACGTGGCCAAACCAACATAGCTGGTCAACCGGTTGTACGAAGGACACCAGGTGCCGTACAGCCGGCCTGGCACAGGTAAGGTCGGCAATCCCTACCTGCCGGCGCACACCTCACCACCAGTACGGCAGGCGTGGCGAGAGGCGCGGCAGCATGGTGAGTCATGAATGCGGTAAGGTCGTCAGGTACGAACAACCCACAACATCCACTATAAAAGCTCCTGCATCTCCACAGGGCAGGGGGAGGGGAAAAAACAGACTACTAGACTAACTTGATCGTCGGAGGGGTCCCGTCGGGAACCTACCCGACCCGACCTCCTTGCAGGAATCAGCGGACGACCCTAACAGGACGATCCCCTCTTCATCCGGGCTTCGCCACTCCAGCATCAGAATTCCCGAATCGACCCCTGAATCACCGCTCATCCGGACAAGCTCCGCTCTGTGCCGAAGAGATTATGAAGCGGGCGGCCTAGCGCACACGGGCCTGGACCAGCGAAGGCTTGCTCAGCATATTTGAAGGCGGAACACACCCACTAAGCAAGCCCCCCCCCCCCCCCAGAAAAGTCACTATCATTTTTGGCGCTAGAAGGAGGGCCCATGTCGCCAGAACGCTCACTCGCTGACTCGGGACCAGAGCGCCGGACGGAACCCGATCACCCTCGATCGGCCGAGGAAGCCCCGGCCGCCATGCCGACTCCCAATCGCTTTTGGAGAATGATGACTGACCCCGGGTTCC
The DNA here is from genome assembly GCA_029747655.1 of Ensete ventricosum. Lineage (NCBI taxonomy): Eukaryota > Viridiplantae > Streptophyta > Magnoliopsida > Zingiberales > Musaceae > Ensete > Ensete ventricosum. The sequence continues at coordinate 4,437,949 of JAQQAF010000006.1, read as the reverse complement.
CGTCATCCGCATCGAATCCTGCACCCCCCATGGTCACCGCCGAGGCTTTCCTCGGCCTCACCAGCCAAGTCCAGGCGCTTGCGGGCATGGTACAGACTATAATCCCGTATCTGCCGCAACTGGTGCAGTCGGCAGCACACCAATCAGCGCCTCCGCGGCGGAGTCACCGACGACCCCCAGTCGGGGAATCCCACCCGTCGCCGAGGCGCCACCACCCCGGGTCACCGAGGCCCCCCCACCTCGGATCCCGGCTTCGCCGACGTCAACACCAACCCGATCTCAAAGCCGCTCTAACAACCCGGCGCCGACTGAACCTGATCTCGACGTTCTATCGACTGACTCCACCGACTCCTTGAGGGAGCAAGTCCGTCGAGTCCATCAACGACTCGACGAGGTTCAGAGAGAAGTCCTCAGGTCGAAAGACGAAGTTGGGGAAAGCTCAAAGGGGGGCTCCCCATTCACCCTTGAGATACACTCAAAGCCCCTGCCGGCCACATTCAAACTACCAGCCCTCGAACCCTATGACGACAGCGGAGACCCAATAGAGCATATTGCTACATTCCGCGCCCAGATGGCCCTGTATGACACATCAGAGGCACTGATGTGTCGAGCCTTCCCGACCACCCTTCGAGGATCAGCCAGAAACTGGTATGCTCGGCTAAAACCCGCTTCCATACCATCATTCGACGTATTGGCAAGGGAATTCGAGTCCAGTTTCTTGGCAAGCGCATGTCCGAGGCCCACCACAGCCTCGCTCCTCGGCATGGCCCAAGGGAGCGATGAGCCCCTCTCCCAGTTCGTAAGAAGGTTCACCTCACAAGTACAGGGCATTCCGGACCTCCATCCGTCCCTGGCCATCCAGGTATTTCTGACGGGGCTGAAGCCTTCTAGGTTCTTCTGGTCGCTGATCGAGCGGCCACCAACGACTCTGCCCGAGATGTTACAGCGGGCACATCAGTATGTGGCGGCCGAGACTCTAATAGCCGGCAAGCGGGACGAGGCGAAACGTCCTCGGGGCGAGCAGTCTCGGGGGCATCCGGCCCCGCCTCCCAAGAAAAGGGAGGATAGGTCGGGCCAGCTGCCAACCAAGCCTCCCCCAATTCCCCTCAACTCAACCCGAACGGAGATCTTCTTCCAGATACGGGAGAAGGGACTCTTGAAGGCACCAAGCCCGATGAAGTCGCATCCTGAGCGGCGTGACAAGAGGAGGTACTGCCGATTCCATCGGGAGTATGGTCACGACACCGGAGAATGTCGCGACCTCCAGTACCAGATTGAGGATCTCATTAAGCGCGGTCATCTGCGGCGATACGTCCGCGAACAGCCACCTCTCTCGGACGGTCGGCCACCCCGAGACCTGTCCCCCCGACCACAGGGCCCGGTCGAAAAACAGATCGATGTCATCTTCGGCGGCCCAGCCTCAGGCGGCAGCAGCTCGTCGGCGCACAAAGCATATGCGCGATCCGAGGTCGGGAAGAGGCCGATGCATCACGAAGAGCTCGACGTCGCGTTCAGATCGCAGGACGAGGAGCATGCATCTCACGACGACACGCTAGTAATCTCAATCCGCATGGCAAACGCCTACGTCAAGCGGGTTATGATCGACACGGGAAGTTCGACCGACATTTTATATTTCAATGCCTTCCAACGGTTGGGACTGACCGACCTGGACCTCACCCCCCTGACATCTACCTTGACAGGGTTCATTGGGGATTCCATTTCCCCCATGGGGACGACTACGATCCCTGTGACGATCGGGGGAGAGCCGAGGTCAAATACCCTGATGGTGCCATTCATGGTGGTCAGGCTCCCATCCGCCTACAACGCCATCATCGGGCGCCCGACCCTAAATCGGCTCAGAGCGGTCGTCTCAACGTACCACCGGGTCTTGAAGTTTCCAACTCGAGCTGGGGTCGGCGAGGTCAGGAGCGACCCGAAGGAGTCCAGACAATGCTACCTGGCGGCGACAACGCTGTGCAAGAAGCCAAGAACCGGATCGATCAACGCCACGGCTCCGGACCCAGTGGAAGACGCCCGGGATGCCCACTCCGCGGAGAAAATTCTCGAGCTACCACTGGACCCGAGTCGCATTGGCAAGATGGTAAAGGTCGGGTCGGAGTTAACGGAGAATCAACAAATTCAGTTGATAGATTTCCTGTGGAAGAACGACGACGTCTTCGCGTGGACCCCGAACGACATGCCAGGGGTCGACCCGGAGATTGCACAACACTACTTAAACATCTCCCCCGACGCCCGGCCAGTAAAGCAACGCCCGCGGAAATTTGCCCCGGATCGCCAGAAGGCCATAGAAGACGAAGTCACCCGCCTGTTGGACGCACAGCTCGTCGAGGAAGTAAAGTACCCGACCTGGCTGTCCAATGTTGTACTCGTTAAAAAGGCAAATGGAAATTGGCGGATGTGTGTTGATTACACTGATCTCAATCGGGCTTGCCCGAAGGACTGCTACCCCCCTTCCCCGCATCGACCAACTTGTGGACGCCACGTCCGGGCATCAGCTGTTCTCTTTTATGGATGCCTTCTCGGGATACAACCAGATCCAAATGGCCCCGAGAGACAAAAGAAACACGGCATTTATCACGCACAATGGCACGTACTGCTACAAGGTGATGCCGTTCGGATTGAAGAACGCCGGCGCGACCTATCAGCGCCTCGTCAATCGAATGTTCAAGGACCAGGTCGGCAGGAACATGGAAATATATGTCGACGACATGATAGTCAAGAGCCGACATGCCGAGACCAATCTCTCCGACCTGGAGGAAACATTTCGCACATTGAGAAAATACAGGATGCGCCTCAACCCAACGAAGTGTACTTTTGGCATCACTGCCGGGAAGTTTCTCGGCTTCATAGTGCATCAACGAGAGATCGATACCAACCCCGACAAAATAAAAGCCATACAGGAGATGCAGTCGCCCAAGACCGTAAAGGAGGTGCAACGACTTGCGGGAAGGATAGCGGCCCTGAGCCGCTTCATTTCCCGGGCCGGAGACAAGAGTTCAGTCTTTCTTCGCGCGTTGAAGTCGGCAAAAGACTTCAAATGGACCCCCGAATGCGAGGAGGCCTTCCACCAACTCAAAAGTCACCTCGAGAACCTGCCGCAGCTGGCCTCGGTAAAAGATGGCGAGCCCCTCGGCCTATACCTCGCTGCGACCGATCTGGCAGTTAGCTCGGTCCTGGTAACACTGGACAAAGCCGGGGAAAGGCCGGTCTACTACACTAGCCACGTTTTGGCAGGGCCTGAGCTTCGATACGCCCCCATAGAAAGGATAGCCCTGACGCTTATTCTGGCCTCCAGAAAACTGAGGCCATATTTTCAGACACACCCCATTAAGGTGATAACCGACCAACCTCTGCGCCAGATCCTCTCCAAGTTTGATGTTGCAGGTCGGATGCTGAAGTGGTCGGTGGAGTTGGGAGAATTCGATATCGAATATGAGCCGAGAAAGGCAATTAAAGGCCAAGTGCTCGCGGACTTCCTATCGGAGCTCATGCCGCCGCCAGTCCCTCAAAATCCGACCCCCGGATGGACCTTGCATATCGACGGGTCGGCAAACTCGGAAAGAGGAGGAGTTGGCCTGGTGTTCAAAGACCCCTCCGACCACGTTTACGAACATGCCTTGCGACTGGGGTTCAGAGCCACAAACAACGAAGCCGAGTATGAAGCGCTCCTGTTCGGCCTCAAGGTCGCAGCCGATCTAGGGGCAGAAGACATAGAGGTATTCACTGACTCCCAACTCGTCGCCGGCCAAGTTAATGGCACATTCGAAACTCGGGAAGCGGCGATGATCAAATACCTTGCCGAGGCGCGGCTGGCGGCGACGCGGTTTCAAAGGTTCGCCATCACCAAGGTGCCCCGCAACGAGAACACGCAGGCAGACGCCTTGGCCAAGTTGGCTTCCTCCCGCGCGACCGACACACCAACCGGACCAACGGTTAGGACCGTCAGGCCATCCATTGGCCCGACCCTCATGACTGTCGGTCAAGAAGACGGAGGCTGGACCAACGAGATCCTCCGCTTCAAACAAGCGGGAGTCCTCCCTGAGGATAAGGCGACCGCCCGAAGAGTCAGAAGGGCGGAGTCATGGTACTGCATCATTGATGGCCGCCTCTACCGGCGAGGCTTCAGCCGACCTCTGCTTCGCTGTTTGAACCCGACCGAGGCACAGACCACCTTAGCCGAGATCCATGAAGGAATATGTGGAGACCATGTCGGCGCTCGCACCTTGGCACACATGGTCCTCAGGCAAGGCTATTATTGGCCTACACTACGAAAGGATGCCCAAGCATACGTTCAAAGTTGCGAGTCATGCCAAAAGCACGCCCGATTCCAACATAGACCGATGGTGCCACTCTCGACTGCCGACTGCGCCTGGCCCTTCGCCCAATGGGGGATGGACCTCCTCGGCCCCTTCCCCCCAGCCTCGGGACAGAGAAAGTTCCTGATAGTCGGCGTCGATTATTTCACCAAGTGGCTCGAAGCCGAGCCGTTGGCCTCCATCACCGAGAAACAAGTCGAAGGATTCGTATGGAAGAACATCATAACCAGGTTCGGCCTCCCAAAGGCGATCATCACTGACAATGGCACGCAATTCAATAACACAAAGTTCAAAGCGTTCTGCCAGAGCTATCGCATCCAACTAAAGTTTAGCTCGGTTGCCCATCCCCAAGCTAACGGCCTGGCCGAGGTAACAAACCGGGCCATCCTTGAAGGATTGAAAAAGAGGGTCTCCAACGCCACAACTTCTTGGGTAGAGGAGCTCCCGAGTGTCCTATGGGCGTTGAGAACAACCCCTAAAACCCTGACGGGTGAGTCACCTTACAGCTTGGCATTCGGCACGAAAGCCGTACTGCCCCCCGAGGTGGTTTTCCCGACTCTCCGAATCCAGACCCAAAGTCAGGAGGGGTCCGATCAGAACCTCCGCAGGAACCTCGACCTATTAGAGGAAAGACGGGCCGATGCTCATCTCAGAGCGCTGGCCTACAGGAGGGCTATCGCAAGAATCTACAACCGACGCGTACGCCCACAACACGTCGGGACGGGCGACCTGGTCCTCCGGAAAACCGAGGTCAGCGATCCGACTCGGTCCCGTGGCAAGCTGGCCCCGAATTGGGAGGGTCCTTACCGGGTCATAGATACTATCCGAGAGGGGACTTATACTCTGGCAACCATGGAAGGTCGGGTATTACCGAGAACCTGGCACATCACGAACTTGTGAAAGTTTTACGTGTGATCATGTGTTGCGACTCGTACCAAATCAAGATGCAACAATGGCGCCAAAACGCCGGGACATATATTGACTTGTGGAAAATACAAAGCGGGTCAGGGCCGACCTGAGGGCTACCTGACCCGAATTACAAGCTTCAAAAAGGAAAAGAACAAAACAGGTCAGGGCCGATCTAAGGGCTATCTGACCCGAGTTACAAGTTCCCAAAAGGAATAAAAAACTAACAAAACTAAGACTCGGGAGGCACCGAGTCGTCAAAATCCTGCCGACGCTCCATTGGTACTGAGTCGTCCTCGGGATAAATGGTGAACGGGTCCTCTTCGACCTCGGCGTCGGGGTGGCGGGCACGAAAGCGAGCTCGCGCCACCCGATACCCGTACTCGTAGGTGACCCGTCCCATCCGCTTTAAACCCTCTTTGAAGCCGAGGGACTCCTTATATTCCGCGACGGCAGTTCTGGGCAGCTCAGCTCGGGCATGCTCCAAGTCCTTCACAGATTGAAGCAGCTCGTCGTCCATCCTCCTGGCCCTTCCTCGGGCCTCTTTCAGTAGGTGCTGGGCATCACTCAGATGGCCCCTCAGCTCCCTCTCCGAGGCCTCATGCCTGAGGAGCTCCTCTGCTCTTTCAGATTTAACTTTCTCGAGCTCCTCCTTCAGCCTCGACGCCCGCTCCTCGGCCTCAGCAACTGCCTCGGGCTCGCCTTTCGACTTCAGGACGTCGAGCTCTTCCTGCTGCTGCTTTACTCGGTGGTCCATGAATGTGATCAACCGACCAGCATCATGGACCCGGTCGACCAACGCCATCTGAAGGTGTTGGCTCTGCACGGAAGGACTCCGTTAGAAAGAAAAAGAAAAAGAGAGGGAAAAAGATGAACTCGCAGGTCGGCAGACTTACCAGGACGAGCTCCTTGGTGGCTCGGGCCATCAAAACCTCCGATGGGAGCGTATACAGCTCCCGCGCCAATTGAGGGTGGAGGATCCCCCTTTCATACTCCTCGGCGGCCGACGAAGTATGTCATACATTCGTCGAGTTCTTCAGGCCCGCCCACCGAGCCTGCAGCTCCTTCTCGGGGTCTTGGTGCCCCAGGTCAGACATCATCAGGGCATAGTAACCCTGGTCTCCTTTGTAAACTTTCATCCTGAAGAGGTCCTTCATGGACCTCGGACGCTCTTGAACAGGAGAGGCGGCCCCCTCCTCAGATTCGGCGGGCGCTTCCGGCCTCGCGGGCGACGCGGCTGGCTCTTTACCCTTGGAGCGGGGTCGGGAACCACCCTCGCCGACGGGGGACTTGTGCTTCCTCGACAGCACCTTTACCCTCTTGACGGGTTTCCCCGTCGCGCCGGCATGTTCAGTCGGTGGGGGAGCCGGTCTCTTCGCCGACGCCCTCGGAGCTTCTCGAGCCGGGGATGTGCTGGCCTCACGGGCGGAGGGGCGGCTCGGCGGGGCCCGTCCCCCAGCTACTCTCGGCAACCCACGAAGGTCCCCGAGGTCCATCCGGTCTGCATCACAACTCACAGGTCAGTAAAAGATTAGTAAAGTTTGAGCAAAATAAAATGCTAGTACCCTTGGAGGCCGGACTCAAACCCGCCTCAACGAGCCAAAGCTCGGTCATTTCCTTGATCGCACAAGAAGAGGAGAGGATCCCCTTCAGTCGACCGACCAGGACGGCCTCCTCTTCGGACAGATACGGGGGGGCGTTGCCAATCGGATGAGCCGACCAGCTGAACCCAAATCCCCAACCTAGACCACTGACGTAAAGGTAGCGGGACTTCTAACCCTTATTGCTGGAAGGAGCCCCGCTCACCCTAAAACCGACTCGGGCGGTGAGGTAGTAACCGCCCCGACTCTTGCACAGGCGGAAGCATGCCATGAACAAGTCCCGAGTCGGGATAATTCCCGCTCCTCGGCACTCACATAAAAAAAACCACTAGGTAACGCCACGAGTTGGGCGCTACCTGGCTCGGAGAGATTCTCCACCGCTTCAGGCACTCCTCGATCAGAGGGTGCAAAGGAAACCGAAGGCCGGCTTCCAGGGCATCTACCGAGATGCACATGCTAGGGACGTCCAAGCTATAAGGACGTTGCCCCGGCTCAGGAATATACAACCCGTATTCAGCCGGGATGCTGTACCGGGCCCTAATTGCGGCAAGTGACCCCTCGGTCACCGCCGAGTCGAGGTCATGATGTGACATCACGACCTCGAGGTCTCTCTGAACCCGCGCGTCGATAGGCGACGGGGGTCCGGAAGACGCTCCCGAGGAACTAACCCCGGGACCGCTACGACTCGACTCCCCCGACTCCGAGGGAGAAACGACACTGACGCTAGTCGAGGAGCCCGACGAGGTCATCGCGACCTGTTAGAAGGGGGGCTGCCGAGCCGAAGAGGCGAAGGGTACTAAGGTGGTCCGAGGCAGAGGCAGGAAGGAAGCGAAAGGAGCAAGTAAGGTCTCTGCGCAACCCCCCAACCAATTTATAGCGCCCAGGTGAGCCGTTTCAGCTTCCCGAGGTGAGAGAAAAGGCCGCCGCGCCGAAGAAACACTCAGCGCATTGAATGCGCCATGATTAAGACCGAAACCCTAGGAAATACCCATATATATATATATATATATATATATATATATATATATATATATATATATATATATATATATATAATATTATCGTGGGGGCGCAAATCTCTGGATTTACGCCCGAGTTCACCCTCTCGGCCAAATCTCTGGATTTGCGCCCGAGTTCACCCTCTCGGCCAAATCTCCGGATTTGTGCCCGAGTTCGCCCTCTCGGCCAAATCTCTGGATTTGCACCCGGGTTCCCCCTCTCGGCCAAATCTCCGGGTTTGCGCCCGAGTTCACCCTCTCGGCCAAATCTCCGGATTTGCGCCCGAGTTCGCCCTCTCGGCCAAATCTCTGGATTTGCACCCGAGTTCACCCTCTCGGCCAAATCTCTGGATTTGCGCCCGAGTTCTCTGGATTTGCGCCCGAGTTCGCCCTCTCGGCCAAATCTCTGGATTTGCGCCCGAGTTCACCCTCTCGGCCAAATCTCCGGATTTGCGCCCGAGTTCGCCCTCTCGGCCAAATCTCTGGATTTGCACCCGGGTTCACCCTCTCGGCCAAATCTCCGGATTTGCGCCCGAGTTCGCCCTCTCGGCCAAATCTCCGGATTTGCGCCCGAATTCTCCCTCGCGGCGCTACACTCCCGAGTTCGCGCTCGGTCGGATCTAGCCTCCCGCGCCATATTCCCGAGCTCACGCTCGGTCGGATCTACTCACGCGGCGCTACACTCCCGAGTTCGCGCTCGGTCGGATCTAGCCTCCCGCGTCATATTCCCGAGCTCACGCTCGGTCGGATCTACTCTCGCGGCACTACACTCCCGAGTTCGCGCCCGGTCGGATCTAGCCTCCCACGCCATATTCCCGAGCTCACGCTCGGTCGGATCTACTCACGCGGCGCTACACTCCTGAGTTCGCGCTCGGTCGGATCTAGCCTCCCGCGCCATATTCCCGAGCACACGCTCGGTCAGATCTACTCACGCGGCGCCATATTCCCGAGCTCATGCTCGGTCGGATCAATACGGGCTGCCCCACGTTCCACGTCATTCGAAATCCTTAGAGGTCTGCGCTCAGGACTACTTTAAGACAACCCCAAACGGCGATCAAGCGCGAGACCTCATCTTCGGCACCCCCGTCAGGCGCCTCGAGAAGGTCTACCTGGGGGGGAAGAATGATATGGCAAATACCGACCTGGCTGCCAAGTCATTACGCCCTGGGACAACCAGGCCGCTGACGTGGCCAAACCAACATAGCTGGTCAACCGGTTGTACGAAGGACACCAGGTGCCGTACAGCTGGCCTGGCACAGGTAAGGTTGGCAATCCCTACCTGCCGGCGCACACCTCACCACCAGTACGGCAGGCATGGCGAGAGGCGCGGCAGCATGGTGAGTCATGAATGCGGTAAGGTCGTCAGGTACGAACAACCCACAACATCCACTATAAAAGCTCCTGCACCTCCACAGGGCAGGGGGAGGGGAAAAAATAGACTACTAGACTAACTTGATCGTCGGAGGGGTCCCGTCGGGAACCTACCCGACCCGACCTCCTTGCAGGAATCAGCGGACGGCCCTAACAGGATGATCCCCTCTTCATCCGGGCTTCACCACTCAAGCATCAGAATTCCCAAACCGACCCCTGAATCACCGCTCATCCGGACAAGCTCCGCTCTGTGCCGAAGAGATTGTGAAGCGGGCGGCCTAGCACACACGGGCCTGGACCAGCGAAGTCTTGCTCAGCATATTTGAAGGCGGAACACACCCACTAAGCAAGCCCCCCCTAGAAAAGTCACTATCAGATAGACTTCCACAAAAGCTTTCAACAAAATAATTTCACCTTGTGGGGCATAAGAAGCTTCTAAGAGGTATAACAGCAATGGGGTTACTCTCTTATATGTGATGGTTTGGATGTAAATTTGAGGAGAAGATGAAGTATTATCTCTTTATTTGTTGTTTTGAAACACTGAAAAGGTGCTTCAGTAATTTGTATCTTAAATTGTTGTGTTTCGGTGATCAATTATTTCTTATAATCACTCTTTAAAAAAATAAATATCCCCAAAGATGCGTATATGTAAACCTCAAAACAGAAATTTATAAGACCATAGAATTAAATAAATAAACCTAAAGTTGCCGAATGGGATGATGCATGATGGAGGAGTGATTTCAAGTTCAAGAAGATTTGAGCATTTCGTGGTGCATCTGTTTGGCTGTCCGAATCACGACGACTCGCGTTATGCTCAATTATTTTTCTTAAAAATAATAAGGAACAAAGAAATCAATCTAATGATTGGCCACCGATGACTTTTATGAAAACGCTGACCTTATTATATATACTAAGAAAAATAAAACAACTTGGTCATTGGCAACCTCATGAAAGAGTCACGGAGACACAGTCCACAACCGCGTCTGTCTGTCTCTCTGTCCTAAAGAGCAAGTTAGACGGACATAGACTGTAAGGTCGGAGACTTCACACAGTTTCTTCTCCATCAAGTATCACTTTACTTGCCTACGGGGTAGACTTTCACCATCTCCTGCGCACTGGCTCGCGGCTTGCGTGCATAGACTTGTTGAGTGTTGAGAATTGATTCCCGATAGGTAAATATGTAGTTAATATGTTTAAGAGTAGTGGCTCATGTTTAGGAGTTGTGGAGGTAGTTTAAGAGTTAGTGGAGGTAGTTATTAATCATGGGTGAGATAGTGAGATGAAGGAAGTGGTGTGAGGTAGTTATTATTATATCCTATAAATAGGACCTTAGAGAATGAAGCAAGAGTGCAGAGAGTGTGTGAAGAGAAGAGATTGTGTGCATTTGGAGATAATTTTGTAAGTGTTCTTGTTCTTTTACCTCATGTTTAATACTATATCGTTTTCTTGATTGAAATCATTTTCGTTAATTGGATCGTAGTATTCTATTTTATCTTTTTCTTGCTCCTCCTTCCTCAATATTTATGGTATCAGAGCTTTGTTTCAATCTGAACTGGGCATTATGACTTTTAATGGTAATTCTATGTCTCAACCCCTTATTCTCATCTTCTCGGACAAATCCTACGAATTTTGGAGTATCAAGATGAAATCAGGCTGATAGAGAATGGATCTTTGGGACTTGATAGAGAATGGATATATAGATCCAGACGAAGAAACCAGGCTGAGGGAGAATAGAAAGAAGGACTCAAAGGCATTGTTCTTCATTCAACAAGCTGTGCATGAGACAATCTTCTCAAGAATTGCAGCAGCGACAACCTCAAGACAAGCTTGGTTGATACTTCAAAATGAATTTCAAGGCTCATTGAGGGTGATCACGATAAAACTTCAAACCCTTCGTCGTGAGTTTTAAATTTTGTTTATGAAAAACAATGAATCAGTGCAAGATTTTCTTTCTCGAGTGACTTAAATTGCTAGTCAAATGAAATCCTATGGTGAACATCTACATGATCAAATTCACAAAATCATCATAAGTTTGATGAAAAATTAGAAAAATACATCTTAATTGGATATTCTGCACAATCCAAAACATATCGATTATATAATCCTGTAAATGGTAAAATTATTATTAACAGAAATGTTGTATTTGATGAAAGGGCAAACTGAAATTGGGAGATTAATGAAGGTGATGCACAAATTCGTGTTCCAGCAGAACTAGTTACTCTACCAAATCAAGTGACAGATCCTGCTCCAACAAGATCAACGTCAACCTCACCCAGTAGCAGTTCAAATTCAGCAAATGATTCCTCAGATAAAACCCCTCCAACAAGGTTTAGATCACTAACAGAGATTTATGATTCAATATTTGCTTTATTTATTTCAGATCCTATAAGTTTTGAGGAAGCAGTTGAAAAAGAGGAATGACAAAAAACAATAAAGGAGGAAATCAAGTCAATTGAGAAGAATGAAATCTGAGAGCTAATGGATCTACCGAAAGAAAAGAAAGCTATTGGTTTGAAATGGGCGTACAAAACAAAGTATAATGCAGATGGAAGTTTCTAGAAGCATAAGGCTCGGCTTGTAGCAAAAGGATATTCGCAGCAACAAAGTATTGACTTTGATGATACTTTTTCTCCAGTTGCTAGATTCGAAACCGTGAGAACCTTTTTGGCTTTAGCTGCTTATTTGAGTTGGCATGTTTATCAATTTGATGTGAAATCTACGTTTTTAAATGGAGATTTACAAGAAGAAGTTTTTGTTACTCAACCTGAAGGTTTTTTTGTTAAAGGACATGAAGAAAAGGTATATAAGCTACAGAAAGCACTTTATGGGCTTAAACAATCTCCAAGAGCATGGTACTGTAAAATTGATTGTTATTTTTATCAAAATGGATTTAAAATGAGTGATAATGAACCTACCCTTTATCTAAAGAAGGAAGGTGAACATAATATTCTTATGGTTTGCCTTTATGTTGATGATATTATATATATGGGTTCATTTGACTCTGTTGTGACAGAATTTAAAAAATACATGATGAATAAGTTTGAAATGTCAGATCTAGGTTTACTGCACTATTTTCTTGAGTTGGAGGTGAAGCAAGGATCAGATGGAATTTTTATTTCACAAAGAAAGTATGCAATGGATCTGCTCAAAAAATCTAATATGATTAAATGCAAAGCTGCAGCTACACCCATGAATGTAAATGAGAAATTGAAACTTGAAGATGGTACAGGTTTGACAAATGCAAGATACTACATAAGTTTAGTTGGAGGTTTGATCTATCTAACTCATACTCGTCCAGATATTACATTCTCTGTTGGTGTAGTATCTAGGTTCATGCAAAGCCCAAGTAAACATCATCTCGGAGCTGTTAAAAGAATTTTACGTTATATTGCTAGAACTACAAATTATGGAATATAATATTCTCATAATTTTAAATATAAATTATTTGGTTTTACTGATAGTAATTGGGCATGAGATTTGGATGATAGAAAAAGTACTTCAAGTAATATTTTTAGTCTTGAATTAGGAGCTATATCATGGAGTTCAAAGAATCAAGCAACAACTGCATTGTCGACATCGGAAGCAGAGTATGTAGCTGCAACATCAGCAGTATGTCAAGCTATATGGCTTAGAATACTTCTTGAAGATCTTCATAAAAAACAAATAGATGCAATTGAAATATTTTGTGACAACAAATCTACAATTGCACTGGCAAAAAATCTCACATTTCATGGAAGAACGAAGCATATAGAGATACGCTATCATTTCATCCGAGATCTTGTAGCAAATGGAGCTATAACAATGAAGTACTGTGGCACGGATGAACAAGTTGCAGACATTCTCACCAAGTCGCTTCCAGTTAAGAAACATATTTATTTTATGTCTCAAATTGGTGTATGTAACTATGAATCAAGGGGGAGTGTTAAGAATTGATTTATAGTAGTTACATAGGTAGTTAACATGTTTAGGAGTAGTGACTCATGTTTAGGAGTTGTGGAGGTAGTTTAAGAGTTAGTGGGGGTAGTTATTAATCGTGGGTGAGATAGTGGGATGAATGAAGTGGTGTGAGGTAGTTATTACTATGCCATATAAATAGGACCTTAGAGAATGAAGCAAGAGTGAAGAGAGTGTGTGAAGAGAAGAGATTGTGTGCATTTAGAGATAATCTTGTAAGTGTTTTTGTTCTTTTACCTCATGTTTAATATTACGTCGTTTTCTTGATTGAAAGTGTTTTCATTAATTGGATCGTATTATTCTGTTTTATCGTTTCCTTCCTCCTCCTTCCTCAACATTGAGGTATGTCTCAGAACAAACATCTAAACATTTGTCATGCTAAGATCCTTGAGCCCCCCTCGTTAGCCCATGGTCGCTGAGGGACAGAGAGTATATAACCATCTGCTTCATCTCTCTTGATGAAGAAACCCCCCCCAGTCTCGAGAGAAAATTGACGGAGGACCACGGTGCATGCAAGCTGTGGTTCTTTCTTCCTGGAAGAAGCGGAAGCAGTCGCTGTGCGTCGTTCACAATGCTTTACCTCCAATGTCAAACCCGGCCGCGCTTCCTTCGCATCTAATTAAGCGTCTGTGTCGCACTTTCGTCAAACTTTGCCCAAATGAATCCATGCAAACAATGATGGATTCTGCAGCCCACCAACAGGTCGTAAGCAATTTGCCTTACAGCTAGCTGTAGCAGCTACATGCTTCTTCCTGTGGGTAGTGTATATATATCACCCACTCTCTGGCCTGCTCTTCCCAACCCAATCGCGCGTAGAGTTAATAACACTACGAGCAGAGGTATGGCCGCGGCCTGCGTCTCCGTTGTGCTGCTACTTTCAGTTTTGGGGAGCGCATCTGCGCAGCTCTCCACCGGCTTCTACTCCTCGTCGTGCCCCAATCTGTTGTCGACGGTGAAGCCGGTGGTCCAATCCGCCATCTCCAGCGAGAAGCGGATGGGCGCCTCGCTGCTTCGCCTTTTCTTCCACGATTGTTTTGTCAACGTACGTACCGCAGGCCTGCTTTGTAGCTAATCAACCATTCAGCTGCTTGCTACCCTATGTCGCAAGCTGAAGTCCTCCACGGGCACTATCTACCAACGAGTGGATTTACCCTCCTTGCAGTGCTGACCTCCTCTCGTCATCATGCTCTGTCTGCAGGGCTGTGATGCGTCGTTGCTCTTGGATGACACATCGAGCTTCACGGGGGAGAAGACCGCAACTCCCAACCAGAACTCGTTGAGGGGATTCGACGTGATCGATAACGTAAAAACGGCGGTGGAGAAGGCATGCCCGGGAGTGGTCTCCTGCGCTGACATCCTCGCTATCACTGCAAGAGATGCGGTGGTCATCGTAAGTACCACGCAACCTTGCTTCTTTTTTTTTTTTTGGCCACCTCGATCGATTCTTGTCGTAGACTAAGAATCGGATGGTAAATGCAGCTAGGCGGGCCTAATTGGGATGTGAAGCTGGGGAGAAGGGACGCAAAGACCGCAAGCCTCTCGGCGGCTAACAACAACATCCCACCCCCTACCTCCAGCCTTAGCAATCTCATCTCCAAGTTCTCAGCGCAGGGTCTTTCCAGACAGGACATGGTTGCACTTGCAGGTAACAATGACTCCCCTTCTTTAGCTCCGATAAGGATTCATTCCTCGCTGCTTTAATCATTACCTCCGTGCCAAATGAATCAGCCTGTCTCTCTGGCCATGCATTTCCTTTCTGAAACAATTTCGACTTCCTTTCTAATTCCTGACCCATTGTATTGGTGATGGGAAACACTTCTGTCGATCGGTGAAGGATGTTTTTTAAGTGGCAAATCAGTTCAAGAACTCAAGAACCACTTGGCATTAATCAGATGCGCTGCTAGTTTGTCCCGATGCTAAGGAGTCTTTATCTTTTGCTTGTAACAGGAGCGCATACCATCGGCCAAGCCAGATGCATCTCCTTCAGATCCCGTATCTACAACGACACCGACATCGATAGCTCCCTTGCCACAACCAGGCAGTCCAACTGTCCCAGCACCTCCGGCTCCGGCGACGGCAACTTGGCACCGCTGGACCTCCAAACTCCGACCACCTTCGACAATGACTACTTCAAGAACCTGGTCAACCTCAAGGGCCTCCTTCACTCGGATCAACAGCTGTTCAGCAACGGATCCACCGACTCCCTGGTGAAGACTTACAGCGACAGCCCAAGCAAGTTTGCGTCGGATTTTGCCGCAGCTATGATCAATATGGGGGACATCAGCCCTCTCACAGGTTCCCAGGGGGAGATCAGGAACGACTGCAGGAAGGTCAATTAAGGTTATAGATGAACCGAGTGAAAGCAAAGGATATTATTATCTTTTGCAGTAATCATCGGTACTAATAATATGGGTAGCTAGTGTTTGATTCTGTCCTCCTCTTCGGTCGTCAGTACTGTCTGTCGTCGTCGTCGTCGGAACTTTTATGGTTTTCCGTGGAGCAGTTCGAAGTTTTTATGTAACATCATATGAAGTCTAGTCTCGTCGGTGTTCTGTCCCGGTGCACTGTCCCTTTCCTCGACCTACCAAAGAGATATATATGTGCTCTGCTCCAGCCTCTGGATCTGCCTTCTCTATTGGAAATTAGCTAGTTCAGTGGATTACTTTTTCTTACCATCTTACGTTGAGATGTGTTTCACCTTGTCATCCTTTGCCAAGTGCTCACAACGTTGTGTCGTCCCACCTAATTACCTAATCAAAACAGGGGTGATTGAAACTGTTACCTTTTGGGTTTCGTTAGACAACATGCAATGCAATGATCACCTTTGGAGAAGGCTCCATTAAGATCACCAAGGCTTCGCAGCGACTGCTCCTTTACGATCGAAGATAAGTTGACTGATGCAGATGACAAAAGCAGGAGAAGGCTTCGCACTAACTACCCCGACAGGCCTAAACATGTTCTGGATCTTTTGGTCGTCGAGAGAACTTAGTAGAAGATTTGGTTTGATAGCATATATATGATATTTAGATATGATTTTTTTTGACTGAACGATAAAATTTTATAGAATAATTAAGAAAAATCTTCCTTCATCTCTATAAAATTAAGGAACTTAATTGAGATTTTTATTATTTATGTATTTTCAACATGTATTAGAGTCTCACTCTCTCTAAAAGAGATTATATATTCTTTCCTCGCTGTCCAATGATACATTCACATTTATACGTTCGGAGGATGATCCTATGTGGTCACAAACCATATCCCGCTATGGTGGTCGTTGCCCTCAATCGTTCTTGACTTTTTAGCGTCCCCAACATTTTCTTTCACACTGCAAGAGAAACAAGGCAACCTCTGCTTTTTCTGCTATAGTCACCGGACCTCCTCTTCCGGCCACTGAGGTCTCCTCGTTGCCAACGCCCTCTCCCCTACCTTCTTCTGCTACAGTCGTCGGACCTCCTCTTCCTGCCATCGAGGTTCCTTTGCTGTCGGCGCCCTGCCAAGGGCTCATCCTTTTCCTCGCTAGAACCTACTGCAGGCATGTTGGACAAGAACCAACACCAAATCGAAGCCGATCTCCCTGGCATCATCCGGTCCTCCTCTCGCGGCTCCTTCGGCCATGTGCCCTCTCGTCCCACGCTTTTGCAATGTCACCCTATACGCGTAATTACTGCACCAGTTATACCGTGACTTCCTCTTCTCAGATCTGATCCAGAACGTAGAGGGGTGTACGAATAGATCAAGCCTATGAGTCACCCTTGCGATCTCGTATCTGCGACCTCTACAATCTTTTCAATGGTACCATCGGTCTCTTGCTTGCATCGTCTACCTCCCTAACTCCTTCCACAAGCAACAATAGCGGTACTGGAGGAATCTCTTCTTCACCTTACGACCGATCAACTAGCCAACTCATTCACGAAGCCCCTTGCCCGCAAACTTTTTTCATTACATTGGTCCAAGATCGACATCCTATTACGGGGGCATGATATCAGATATGATCTAGATATAATTTCTAAAACCAAACAAGAAAATCTCATAGATTAATTAAATAAATTTCTTATTTTTATAAATATAAATAGATGATGAACTAAAAAAACTTAATTATTTTGTTACAGTTGGTTGCATTGACATAGAACTTGCAAGAATCACTCGTTGGAAAGCAAACTGGAGGCATCTATCTCCCGAGCTAAAAAGATTACGTGACTGTTTTATATTAGGATACTTTGATGGATCTCATCAATCGGAACCTCTTTTCCTGTGTCACCACTTACACGCGTCGAGCATGTAATATTGTCGAAGAAGATGGGTTTGTGGTGTAGCATGAATTATGCTAATGCAAATAATTTTAGAACAAATATTTGAAACACCAATCCGTAACTGTTACCGTGTGCGTCTTGTCCTTTGTGTGTACGTATGAGAATTACAACCAGAGAGTTTGTCCCACGAAGTTACAATTTGGGCAGCAGCAACTTTGCCGAACGCCTGACGACCCACACCAACCATGGGCTCCCTATGAGCGCTACCGAGTAGCAGCACCCTTTAGCCCACACGGAGCTCCCTGTCGCGCCATGAAGCAGAAGAACGATGTCGGAGAGGCATCACCGGCGGGTGAAGCCTTCGGGGAGGAGGTGGAGATAGGCGACTCCGATGGCGATATCAACGTCATGGAAGACGAAGATGGCCTCCGTAACTTCCTCAGTATGAGCTTAGGCAGTACGGCGGCACGGAAGAGAGTGGGCTTGGGGGACTTCTTGGGCTCCCTGTTCCTGGGGCTGGAGAAATAAGAGGGTGGTGGGCTGAGGGGAGGGAGGTTGCCGTCGGAGACGATGTTCTTGGGTGTTCCAGGCTCAGACTCCCACTGGAAAGGCACGGCTCCAGCGGCCACTCCATAGTAGACTCTGAGGGAAGGATTCACCGAGGAGTTTTCTCTGGACAGCAGCCTCGAGTGGAACTTATCATCCTGCTTGATAAGGAGGTAGTCGTCGGAGGGTTGTGAGCAACGGGATTGCATCATAGTTTAGGTGTGATGAGAAGATAGAGAGAAAGAAACAAGAAACCAGCACCGCCGGAGTCTTCCGGGTGATACATATATCAGAATAAGCAACAAAAGAAGCTGCCGCATGCAGAATAGCTAAACATATATATATAGAAAAAGGCATTTGGTCGTTGACTTTGGGGGTATGGTGTGATGGTTCACCTCTTGAGTAGCATTTGGTCGTTGACTTGGGGGAGGGAATTGGATGATGGAAGTGGGGACGTGTTCCTTGTAGGTTCAGCGAGATGGATGGTGGGGGCCATTAACTGATGACATGCGTATGTTTCTCTCGGGCTGCGGTAAGTAGTAGACAAGCAGGGATGATGGCAGATACGGATACCTCCTGCCGGCCACATCGAGGGTGACGCCAGGGATTAGGTTGGGAGTACTTTAAGGATTAGGTTGATGTTAGATAGATAGATCGTAACTAAGGGTGAAAGGTTGAGGTCGATGGAGAAGGGGTGTCGAATCCAAGTTGTTGACGGTGATGAAGCATAAGGAAACCAACGGTTTGCTCCAACCGGCAGAGTCATACGTAACGTTGCACATACATAAATCTCAAGTTGCATGAACCGTCCGCCGGCGAAGACTCGAATAATAAACATACTCTCTCTCTCTCTCTCCCCCTCTATTCTAAGAGGGGAGGTGTACTCCTAACGAGGTCCCTCGAATGACTAATTTAGCATCGTGGATGGAGTGTCTCCGGTGTCGAAGTTTTTTTTTTTTTTTTTTTTCAATATTGCAAGAGTAGAGTTTGTCTTCCCCCCCTCTTTTTTTCCCCCTATTGAGTGGTTTTTATAATTATTCGGTGATGTTCGATCATATCTTTACCATCAATGTTTGCAGTGTCCCCTGTTGGGATATTTAATGCCGCGGTTGTTCGTTGATGACTGTTCGTCCACGAATGAGCATATCGTGTGTGATCCTTGTCCTGTCATGACACGACCTCTCCCGGTCTCGAGATTTGATGGAGACCGCGTAGCGCCCGATAATG
Organism: Ensete ventricosum; assembly: GCA_029747655.1. Classification (NCBI taxonomy): domain Eukaryota; kingdom Viridiplantae; phylum Streptophyta; class Magnoliopsida; order Zingiberales; family Musaceae; genus Ensete; species Ensete ventricosum. Next base: position 4,418,759 of record JAQQAF010000006.1, on the reverse strand, counting down.
CAGTGTGTTGGGTTTATGTCGCTGCTGCGGTGTGTCACCCACACGCGGTAGGTTGGCCATTCCCGCGCGCTAGGTCAGCTCCGCCCCGACCACGTCGGTCGGACACTACACACAGGGTGATATATTATTTCCCCTTATCTCTTACATTCTTTTATTAAGGAGGAGAAATATTGGTTTAATGGAGATCATCATATGCACGGAACGTCCATCATTTGTGTTCTTATTATTTTAGTACACACGTACATATGCAGCCTTCTCCTTCTTCCGTATATCATATGGATGCATATCCTTGCTATAATGAAATCGAGATTCAATTCAAGTTTATCATTATAATTAATTATCTTTAATATTTCAAACCATATATTTTTATAAGTTATATTAAGATTCTTATATGAAAGTAAAATATTTAGTTTCGTTTCTCTTATCGATTACAAAAAATATCATATACATTCAGTGATAAACCAAAACTAGATAGAGTGAACATAAACTATGTGATAAACTAAGAGAAATATGACTAAATATTTTACTTTTGTAAATAATTTATGAAAGTATAAAGATAAAAAAATACTAAAGTTAACTGATTACAAGAAATAATATATAATTAACCCTGAAATCTAACATAACCAAAATTAATATAATTTAAAATTTCAACAAGATCAATAATAATGAATCATACAACAAACCCAAGTTTCTTAATTGTTATCTTTTCAATCTCCATTTTTTATCAACTGGGTCGATGTGCATGGATCTTAGACCAAAGCCTATATCTCGGCCTTTGGACCAATCCTGGTCAAAGACTCTCTCTCTCTCTCTCTCTCTCTATCTTCCCTTTATCAGAATAAGGTTTACTGGTTTAGAAACAATGCTGCATATATCATTGGGGTTAAGAACAGTGACCCATCGAAAAGCAATGTCGATGACAGACGGTACTGTACTCTCTTCTTCCTCGATGAAAGTAACAAAAAAAAATCTACCATGAGATGTTTTTACCATAAAGCAATTAATAACTACAAATGGTAAATTTAATATATCACCAACAATGTGGAACACAGGTCTTGCACCTAGACTGGTGATTTAGAATAGCATCGTGGATGCATCTTATCCACATTCTTCTTAAAAAATTTCTCTCTTTTGTTTAATCCTTTCTTTACATTTAAATTCAATTGTTTCCACATTAAGGGTTTGGCCCTACACAAGAGTTTAATAGGGAGAACACTCCCATTCGAATGCCTCCCTTTTTATACTTTTTGGTCTATTTCTCGTGCTCTTTTAGACGTGGAGGAATAAGCGGCGAAAGACTTTTTATCGTCTAAATTGAGGTGTGTGTGTGTATATATATATATATAAACATAAACCCTTCGTATTATTTTGTGCTTCTTACGAAAAACCCACCGCGCCTGCATCCGGTCTTTACTTTCTTTGATAAGCAAGCATAAGCGCCCGCTCTTCTCTCTCTTTCTGTGTCTTCCGAATGGAATCGACGGCAGATATGGCGACGTCGAGGGGATCTCGACTCCGGCGCCTCAACGAGGCAGTGGCCAAGTCGTGGGTCGGGCGGCGGTTCAAGCTGGCGGAGCGCTGCACAACCTTCACCACCGAGCTGCGCGCCGGCACTGCCACCTTCCTGACCATGGCATACATCCTCGCCGTGAACGCCTCCATCCTCGCCGACTCCGGCGCCACCTGCTCCATCGAGGACTGCCACCGGCCCTCCGCTTCCTGCCTCCTCCCGCCCGTGGATGCCGGCTACGCCGCCTGCGTCGACCGTGCCCGCCGCGACCTCATTGTCGCGACCGCCGCCTCCTCCATCATCGGCTCCTTCATCATGGGCGCCTTCGCCAACCTACCCCTGGCGCTGGCCCCCGGCATGGGCACCAACGCCTACTTCGCCTACACTGTCGTCGGCTTCAACGGCTCCGGCAACCTCCCGTACCGCACCGCTCTCGCCGCCGTCTTTTTGGAGGGCCTCCTCTTCCTGCTTATATCCGCTCTCGGCTTCCGCGCTCGCCTCGCCAAGCTCGTGCCCCGTCCCGTCCGCATCTCCTCCTCTGCTGGTATCGGACTATTCCTCGCCTTCATTGGTCTCCAGAGCAACCAAGGAGTGGGCCTCGTCGGCTACAGCTCCTCCACACTCGTCACCCTCGCCGCCTGCCCCCGCGAGGCCCGCGCCTACCTCGCCCCCGTCGAGGCTTTCGACAACGGCACCATGGCTCTCATCCCAGGAGGCACCGTCTCCGGCGACGTTCTCTGCCTGCACGGCCGCATGGAGTCCCCTACCTTCTGGCTTGGCGTCGTGGGCTTCCTCATCATAGCCTTGTGTCTCATCAAGAACGTCAAGGGCGCCATGATCTACGGCATCGTCTTCGTCACCGCCGTCTCCTGGTTTCGCCACACCTCGGTCACCGCCTTCCCGGACACCCGGGAGGGGAACGAGGCTTACCGCTATTTCAAGAAGGTGGTGGACGTACACCGAATCCAGTCCACGGCGGGGGCGCTCAGCTTCAGCGGCATCGGCACGGGCCGCTTCTGGGAGGCGCTCCTCACCTTCCTCTACGTGGACGTGCTGGACACCACGGGTACGCTCTACTCCATGGCGCGCTTCGCGGGCTACGTGGACGACAACGGGGACTTCGAGGGGCAGTACTTCGCCTTTATGTCGGACGCGACCGCCATCGTGGTGGGCTCACTGCTGGGCACGTCGCCGGTGACGGCCTTCATCGAGTCATCGACGGGGATCAAGGAGGGGGGCCGGACCGGGATGACAGCGGTGACGGTGGCGGTCTACTTCCTGTTGGCATTCTTCTTCACACCGCTGCTGGCGTCGATACCGGCGTGGGCGGTCGGGCCGCCGCTGGTGCTGGTCGGGGTGCTCATGATGAAGGCGGTGGTGGAAATCAAGTGGGAGGACATGAAGGAGGCTATCCCGGCCTTCACGACCATGATCCTCATGCCCCTAACCTACTCCATCGCCTACGGGCTCATCGGTGGCATCGGCACCTACATCGCCCTCCACGCCTGGGACTGGTCCGTCACCGCATGGACTCGCCACGGCGGTGTTACCAGGAGCCTACCGCTCGTCAGCGATAGCGGCGGCCGCGACGGTGCGGTTGCAGCAGCAGCGGGCAACGGCGGCGGGGACGGCGTTGGCGATACGAAAGAGAATGAGACTGATCAAGCGGTATGACACGGTTAAAGGATTATTATCATTGAGGAATCATCGTTAACTCAAAGGGAAAGACGAAAAGGACAGGTTACCCGACCGTAGATAGGGTAGTAATTAATATGGGATCACCTTTTTCGTCTCTCTCTCTCTCTCTCTCTCTCTTGCTTTTATTGCTTTTGTCTCGGCGGTGGGGGCTAATTGGAGGACGAGGGGGGGGGGGGGGGAGGGAGGGGAAGTGCTGGTGGATGGGTGGGTGGCCTTTGTACTTTGCACTAGCTTTGTAATCTTTATTTTGGTGTTTAGTGTTGAGGAAAGGCGTGGGTGGTGGTGGCACTCGCTTTTGCAGCGGACAAATAAATAAAACCATGGCAAGCACGCATGGGGGAAGGAAGTAGCTACGCCTATCGCCGCCGCTGGTTCCTGGCTGTCGAGGCCTATTGACTGTGGGTGCCCGCATGCCGATCCCCGTCGCAGTATGTGCTGATGATAGTGAAAAGAACCAATCACAATAGTTAATTCTTCGGCCAATGCAAGGAATCACACACACGTTGTGATGTCTGTGGGAGGGAGGATCACATTTCGTGTTCTCGCTGCACTCTATTAACCAACCGACCGACCGACCTTTTAAAGACAAAAGGAGGAGGGGAAATGGGAGTTGTAAAAAAAAAAAATTCTTCTATGTCTCGTTTGACCGACGGGCATTAAAATTTAAGAGATGAATTGGTTGCCCGAGTCCCTACTGTGTGTGTGTGTGTGTGTGCGTGTCACATGGGGCAGTCACTTTCAATGGGCTATTGAAGACGGGGAGAGCACCATCCCATCTTTGGTTACCCCCAAAAGTTGGTCAAAGCTTCCTTGGATTGGGGTCTCGGTTCCATGGGTACATGAATGAATTGCGATGCCTAGACCCACAGGGTGGTTGGTGGTGGTGGTTTCTGTCTTATATGGTCCGTGCTCATCGTAATAACGTAATCGCTGCGGTCGATCTCCGCCACAAGTTGGTCTGCACATGTGCGTGTGATCCACCACCCCTCAATCTTAGCCACTTACTGTGGGGCTTTTTTTGTAGGTAGGTGGTGGTGGTGGTGGTGTGTTACCGTTACGTGCCCGACACAGGTAAAGTTTTTATAGCGATTAAGAGTAGTCACAAGATGGCAAGAGTAGAAAGTGTTTGTTTGTTTTGTCGGGATGGCTTCTCTCTGTGCGCGTTGTCATGAGGTAGGTCATAATAATAGGTAAGTTAGGGGGGGATTAGGGGCTTCCCACCTCCTTGGGTTAGACAACCTTGCCGATATTTCTGCTAGTGCAGTCAGTCAGTCAGTGGTGGTAAGGATTACGATGGATTAATTAATAGTGTGGTGGGCCACCACACACAACGTCTCATGACTCTTTTGTTTCTTGAAAGCACATGCCATGTTCAATGCGCACCACCCTCTTTCTTCTTCTAATCTGCATCTCCAGTAATCAAGATTTAGTTAGTGGTCGCAAGGGACAACCAACCACCAACCTCCCTCTTACCCCTCCCCCCGCAAACTTATCGATCCAGTCATCTACGATTCGTGAAACCAGCCAACTAGCACTAAGTCAGGCAAACTATATATATTTACTAATCGGTGAATATTAAAGAACATTTGCAGGTTTTTCTTTTAAATAAGGTTTCAAAATAATAAAAAAAGCTACGATTGGTGATGACGAACTTATTCTATATGTTTAAAAAAAAACCCCCATAAAAGTAAATAAATACTAGAACAGTTCACTCATATTAAGTAATTTATTCTGCAAGGTTGCTTTTGCATTTACCTTTTATGAGTCAAAAGAAGCACCACCACCGGTGAATCGAAGTACCGATTGACTGTTTGATTCTGCATATAAATATAATACAACCTTTTTCTGTCTCTCCTCGAATGGCGTGTTCTGGGCGGCATAATGATTGCTCCAACTGGGAGGAGGAGGAGTCGTCCTTCGATCACATCACCTGATGGTTGATTTTTTTTTTTTTTTTTTTCGCTCGACGCAAATAAATTCTTATGGTGCAACACATTCCCCCCCCTTCCACATGTCTAGAAATAAAGATGGAAGGAAAAGGCACTAACCTACCTATTAGTCCAACATGAGAGGGCCAATGCCCATCAAATCTTCTACCACTTCTCAACAGATTCAATAATACCTCTTTTTTGTAAACCAACCCAAACACTACCGACTGAATCCTCCTCCTCATGTTCTTCCTAACAATTGGATCTTCACTAGAGCATATTAAGCTTGTTCTGAATGGATAACCTAACCAAAAACAACTAAAATCGACTACAGAGAACAATCTAATCACTATATATATATATATATATATATATATATTTTGCATCCTTCTCATTATCACACTTCGAAATATGCCCTCATCCGAGAGAGAGAGAGAGAGAGAGAGAACCTTCCATGGATGAGTTCTCCCTGAATTTGTTCTAGACATAGCATTCTTAGGTCCACCATACAAGACATAATTTATTGATGAAGCACGCACGCATTACCGACATGTCGACAACATAGATCTATGTGACAGCACAACAACAAACTGACACAGAGATAGCAAACAAAACCTAACGCCAATCTAGTGGATCACTTAAAACCAAAGGCATCAGAACAAAGTTCACTTTATCAGCAAGGTCACAGCTTCTGTAGCTGCTGATCGCATTGCCATGCCCAAACAATATGTTTAAGGGCCGGTCTTATGTCCTGTGTCCACATCTCCTCATATTCCAAGGCATCCCCTTGGGTCTTCTTGATCTCCACAATATGAAATTTTGGAGCAACCTCAAAAATCTCAGCATCAACGCCCAAAACCCCCCTTAGTCCAACCTTTGATCCTTCCATTCTTAGTACCCCGTAATCCTTTTTCTTCACTTTTAGCTTCAGGCGATCGGCTATTTCCTCCAGTTTTGAGATTATAGACGAAGCTGGCTGGTCAGAAGCGAATCTTACCTCTCTCCTTTGGTCGGTCTCCTCAAATAAACCTGAAAGATCAAATCCTGCTGAATGAGAGATGATGTCAAAAGCATTTAAATTAGCAAGCTTTCCCATCTCGCGTTTTGCCTCGACACTGTTGCCAACGCAGGAATCAAACACTGCATCAACCTCATCGGAGGGATCAATTTCTTGTGTTGCCTTCTTATCATTCAATAATTTTCCATCAAGTCCCTTTCTGAACCAAGAATTTTCCATGATTTTTGCAATCACCATTCTAGTATTAGGATTTGGGTCGAGAATCCGCACAAGCAGTCTTCTAACGTCCAACGGGAACCAACCCAAGCATTTGAAGTCGGCTTTTACAATTTTCCTATACATCTCCATCAGATTTGAATCAAGGAAAGGGAGATAACCAGCGATGAGAACAAACAAAATCACCCCGCAAGACCAGATATCAGCTTTCGCACCGTCATATCCTCTTCTGCTGATCACCTCAGGAGCAACATATGCTGGAGTACCACATGCCGTGTGGAGCAAGCCATCCTGCCTTTTGGACTCTGCAAGGGCACTCAAGCCAAAATCTGAAACCTTCAAATTTCCATTTTCATCGATAAGAAGGTTTTCAGGTTTCAGGTCCCGGTGATAGACGCCTTTGCTGTGGCACAAGTCCACAACACTGATCAGCTGCTGAAAATATTTTCGTGCAACATTTTCCTTGAGCCTACCTTTCGTAATCTTGTTAAATAGCTCACCACCTTTTACATATTCCAGGATAAAGTATATCTTAGATTTCGTGGCCATTACCTCGTAAAGCTGCACAACATTTGGGTGACTCACCAATCTCATCACAGCAATCTCTCGCTTTATCTGATCAGAAAGCCCAATCTTCATGACCTTCTCTTTGTCGATCACTTTTACAGCCACGCTCTGGGATGTTCTCAAGTTCCTGGCGTAGTAAACTTTAGCAAAAGTTCCTTTGCCTAGTAATCTCCCGACCTCATACTTCTGCATCAACACACTTCCTTTACCTTCCCTTTCCATCTCTAAAATAGCTAGGACACTGGGAAAGAAATTGTCTTAAGCCCCCCTGCTAGAGTGTTATCTACTGTTACGGAATTCAATATCCAGCACAACAGAGCTCAACCATCTTCCACAAGGTCATAAGACATCAAAGCCACCGGAACAATTACAGATCCACTATGTGACTGTGTATCTAGCATGGATTGGAAATGAATGTGTACCGTAGCATCCTCAAAGACGAACAATGGTAGCTTATCCGGTGCAACACCATGGTAATTAACCTTAGAAAAGGATCTTGTGTGCAAGCACATCTTTCAGCATTCCGTAATAATTGTCTTCCTAATTTTTGTGGGAGACAACGAAAGAAACATAGTGATGTCAGCAAATCACAGCTTAATTGCATATTTACAGGACCGGTGGCAGGTCCCACATATAGGATTGAAAAGCTTAACTTAAGTTCGTCCGGTTGAGTCATCAAGCTTCGCTAAGTTATGGCGCTGTACTGCTTAAATAACTTAAATAGTTTTGCATGTATGTTTCAAATATTAATGATATTATATAACCTTAAGTTTCTTATTCCTTGTTTAATTAAGGTGCTGAATTCAACAGAAATAAGTCAGAAAGGTAATGATTGTAAAAAATTGTTTCCCTTTCTATCTTCCATGACCTCTACTTTACCACGTATTTATCTATTTTTCTCACCGCTCTCGATTTCTATGGTATATCCTTAAGGTTCTAATTCATTGATTATTTGAAGCATTAAATCAAACAGAAATTAGCCAGAAGGGTGCTGATTGTAAACAATTGTTTCCTGTTTTAGACTCCATAAACTCTACTTTCCCGTATTCATCAATACATCCTACTGCCTTCAATTTCCTTAACCTAAAGTGTTATGGAAGCAATCATAACATGATTAATAGGAATCCCTGTTTGCAGATTTTCTATCCTGTTCAGGCTTAAGCATGGAAACTAATAAAAACATTATAAACTTCATAATCACATTGAAGGCGAATGATTCTGAAAGACTTGCCGAAGATTAGTATAAAACGTGAAAGGATTGACGAGTTCGTACTTTAGAAAAGCCAATCTATAAAAGCAGCATACATACAGAATGACCAATGGTTTATACTAATAGAATTCAGGCTAAGGATTACATAACAAATGCAAGATTTTCAACTAAACCATCAACTACATCACTTACATAAGTGAAAATGATGTGAAAAAGGCTGTAAGATGGTAAATCCACCAAACAGATCATTCCAATGCTAGTCCGAAGCATCAGATTCAAGAATGTTTAGAATCCGAAGTAATACTCCAATCAGACGGTTTCCGAAGATACGAAGTGGTAATTAAAACTAAGATTAAAAGGGCATTTTAAAAGCAAATCACCAATCTCAAAATACAACAACAGTCAGAACCCCAACACAAAGGTATACCCAAAAGAACCCGACAGCAGCCACGAAACCCTCGACGACGGTATGATATAATCAAGAAACAAGATCGACTGCAAATTAGAAACTAACAAAACGGAATGAATCCTTCATTAACGTTACACCCACCGGAATCAGATTTTTCAAAAGAGAGCACACACCATCGAAATCGGATCTCACGTAGAGATAAAAACCAAGAAAAACCAATGGCCGAAATGGAACACATTGAGAAGAAAAGAAGGGAAAGAATACCTTACGAACCAACGGCGAGCGTGGTGGCGACGCCCAGGAAGAATCGCCAAGAGGGAAAAAAGGAGAAAAGGGAGAGAGGATTAGAGAAACCCCAACCCTGGCCGTCCTTTTAATTTCGTCTTCTCCCTCCCAAAATAGAGAGGATGCGGCTCTGTCCGACGATGATTACCAAAACACCCCTCGGCCGGCCTCCTCTTGTGTAGGTGCGGCGTATCATTTCGAGTGGCCCCCATTCCTCGCTACGTTCTCGTCCTTGGAATTTTATGATTAATAGTTACTAAACTTAGTCGACTCACTCAAATTAGCATCAAATTGTGGAATTAAACAATACGTTGGAATTATTTCAGATCAATTAAAAAAAATATTTCCAGGTAAAAAGACGAGTCTTTGTTGTCTTATTTTAGTTTCTGCATTTAAATCACATCGATTAAGCAAATGGTTATTTTGCAGTTCTGACAGCCAAAGGGGATAATTTTCTTTTTTCCTCCAAATACATACAAGTCATCTTTGCCAAAAATAAACCATAAGAAATATGGATTATTTGTGAAATGCCAATTTAATTTCAAGTTTATCAATGAAATATGGATTCTTTGTGTGTTAAGAATGGTGCAATGGCAAATTGTGATACGAGTACGTGTAAGGTATAGCCTTTGCTTCAGAAGTGGTGGTGGTTGCGTGTGCCCAAATCTGCAGCATTGAAGCCCTGCTTTCGGTGGCAGTCCTTCTTTCTTCTTTAATGTTTTTTATATTTCTCATTGGTTACTCTGTAGCAGTTTGCGATTCGTCTCCGTGTACAACACAAGAGTAATAAGCATGCAAACGGAACACAAAAACGCTTCTTCTCTTTCTTTCTCGTTCTTCAATTTATACGACTCATAAAGCTTTCTTTCCTTTTCTTCGATTCCTAGGACTCAGATGGCTTGAACCTCCGTTCGGATAGTCGAGGCCGATGAAGAGCAATGGAGAGATGGATGGATTTTAACAGATACCACGAGAGAGAGAGAGAAGCAGACGGAGTTGCTGCCAGGAAAGAACATTTTGACAGATACCACGGATTGAACTCCACCTTTGAAGATGATTTATTCGACCATTGTGAGATTGTGATGAATGTTAAGATCGAAACCCCTGCCGGCGGTTCTTTTCATACGGAGGCCGTCCCTGGGTTCCACAAAAAGATGGCAACCGCCTCCATGTTTGGTGGGCACCATGATTGATTCCTACTTCGCCTGTGCGTAGAACTGTGAACCATGTTGCAGCTGATGCCGCGGAATGAGATGCATCATCCACTCGGAAGTGGAGGCGGAGTTCGGACCCATCCACTGTGGGTGTGGAACGTGTCGAAGAGGCAAAGACGTAGCGAGACACACCGAGGAAGGTCGGTCGGTCGGTCGGTCGGCTTCCTTTCCCGCGGTCTTCCAACTACAAAGTGGGAGGGAGGGGGGGTCGGTGGTGTTCGGGTTGTCTCTCCCGATCAACTCCGAATTTAATTGGCCCGTCCATCTCCTGGTGGAAACAGAGGTCTCGACAGCATCTTAAATTACTGCTTCTTGTTATTGAATAACTTGCAGAAATCTTAGAACACACGAAGTGAAGAACGCTACGAGTTGACTCGTTCGGGCGTGGCGTTTACCGTGTGATGAATGATATATGCATCGAACCTAACAAAAGTTTACTTGTGTTCCGGAGATCCATCTCCGCGGCCGCAAGTACAACGGGATGACCCAACTGTCGGATACGGCACCGACTAGCTTCGCGTTTAGGTAGGTGTTCTTTAGATATCATCCATGAGCTTTATGGTGGAGTGGTGTACAGGTGTAGCCTCCCACTTGTAACTCGAAGCAATTCGTCGTCCACATTCCGATCGGGCTCTTGGCATGCACTGCTGCTGCTGCTGCTTGCACTCCTCCTCGTATTAAAACCCATCCATCATCAGCTCCTTCTCCTCCACCATTCCTCGGCTCCCTCTCTCTCTCTCTCTCTCTCTGCTGCTGCTTCCACCTTTGCCCAAAGCATCTAGAGGTCACAAAGGTTGCTCTTTCTGGTTCTCCCATATGGCCGTCAGGACAACAGAATCTATCAAAGTTCTCTCTCTCCTACTCCTCTTACTGCTCTTGCTGGGGTGTGACCAATGCGGTGCAACGCGGGGTCTCAACGTTGGGTTGCCAAAAGAAAGCTCCGCCCTCGATCATTCGAAGAGGACGACGACGGTCGCGGCGGCGAGCCGGAGGTCGACGAATAAGAAACTCGACGTGGCGCTGCTGGCCTTCTCCATGCTTCCTAGAGGACCCGTGCCGCCGTCCGGCCCCATCGGAGGAATCAACGGAGGAAACAATTGATTTGCTTCGCTTCCCGAAAAAAATACAAACGTGCAGTTCCAGTGCGTTCTTTTATTTACTTTTTTTTTATATTTTTATTCTCTGTAAATATTCGTCGTAAGAGGGAATACGTGTGGTGATATGATTTTGCTATGTTATGTATCAGATACTATAGAGGAATAGATTGTGAAAACCTTATCAATCACAGGCTTTTGTTTAAGAAGAATCATATGTTAATTTTCTTCTTTGGAAAGAGCAACAGTGTCGAATGCCGATATCTGTGTTGAGGAAGAACGGGGCAGCGTAGGAGAAGAGCATGTCTGTCGATCTTCTACTACCACCGACCAAGTCGGCCCCACACGTTTGGAAAAAGTGACAAGGGAGGTGGTCCCCATATGCCGAATGCTGACTTTGACTTTTCAGTGGATCTCAGTCTTATCATCCTTTCAGATGACAGTGGCGGAGCATAGGATGTTGTTACGAGGCAGGAGGGGGAGTGGAATTCCACACTAAGAATGCATAAAAGTACAGAAGCAGCAACGTGTAAGATTTGACATGACAATGAGGAAATTTTTTTGACATTCATGATGGATTACGACGACGAGTACATGATAGGAGATCCGAGCATGCTTTTCAATGAGCTTAATGTCGTCAAAGCCACACGAAGGATGACGTGCTGTCGAAAGAAGCCGGCCTTTCTTTCGGGGCACAAAAAAAAAAAAAAAATCGTGGCCGATGATTCCCCCGTGATTAATTTTTTATTCGGAAGTGTTCTCTCTTTTTCATCGTAACGAAAATACCTTCGATCCTCCATCGTGTATTGTCTCCTTCTCTCCCACCAATCATCCTTTCTTATCGCTAGTACATAATAGAAAATATCTTTTTTTTTTCTTATTCTTCTTTCTCATGCTCAATCGTTGATAGTCTCTTCCCCCTCCTTCGAACAGAGGGGAAAGTGTTACTGGAGAATTTGGTGCTTGCCTAGTAGATGCGCTCCGCTTTTGCGTCTGTTGAGCAAGCACTGCTGGTTCAGGCCCGTGTGTGCTAGCTCGCCTGTGGTCTTCTCGGTACGAAGTTAGAGCTTGACCGGATAGATGGTACCTCAGGGTTCGACTCGGGAAGTCGGTTGCTGGAATGGTGGAGCTCGAGTCGGGAGGAAGTATTCCAACTCGGGTCGATCGTTGACTCCTGCAAGAAAGCCGGGTCGGGTAGGTTCCTGACGTGACCCCTCTGACGGTCAAGTTAGTTACGTGATTTGTTTTTTCCCATCCCCTTACCCCGTAGAGGAGCATGAGCTTATATAGTGGGTGTTAAGCGATCATCCGTACTTGGCAACCTGGCTGCCCTTGTGGCTTACCATGCCGTCGTACACCTCCACCACTCCCGCCATCCTTGCGGTGAGGGATGCGTCCACAGGTAAGGGTATCGGCCTTACCTGTGTCAGGTCGGCCGTACGACCGCTGGGGATTCGGCCTTACCTGTGCCAGGTCGGTCGCACGACCACTGGCGCCCCCATACCTGCGTCCGACCAACTTCCCGTGTCGGGTCGGCGACGTCGGCGGGCTAGTTGTCCGAAGAAGCGATGATGTGACGACCAGGTCATCATGTGTCATATCATTCTTTCCCCTCCCGGGAAGACCTTCTCGAGGTGCCTGATGAGGGTGCCGAAGATGAGGTCTTGTGCTTAGCTGCTGGTTCGAAGTGGTTCTGAACTAGTCCCGAGTGGCGGCTTGGGGACTTGAACGGTGCGGGGGTCGATCCGACCGAGTAAGAGCTCGGTAATTTGAATGGCGCAAGAGCCGATTCGACCGAGCATGAGCCCAGGAATTAGAGTGGCACAGGAGCTGATCCGACCGAGCAAGAGCTCGAGAATTTGAATGTTGCAAGAGCTGATCCGACCAAGCAGGAGCTCGGGAATTGGGATGGCACCAGAGTCGATCTGACCGAGTATGGGCTCGGGAATTCGAATGTCGCAAGAGCTGATCCGACCGAGCAGGAGCTCTGGAATTGGGATGGCACCAAAGCTGATCTGACCGAGCATGGGCTCGGGAATTGGAATGGCACCAGAGCTGATCTCACCGAGCAAGAGCTCGGGAATTTGAATGTTGCAAGTGCTGATCCGACCGAGCAGGAGCTCGGGAATTTGAACTTAGGCTTTTGCCAAGGGTAAACTCGGGCGCAAATCTGGGGACTTGGCGAGAGTCTGTACTCGGGCGCAAATCCGGAGATTTGACCGAGAGGGTGAACTCGGGCGTAAATCTGTGGATTTGGCCGAGAGGGTGAACTCGGGCACAAATCGACGGATTTGGCCGAGAGGGTGAACTCGGGCGCAAATCTGCGGATTTGGCCGAGAGGGTGAACTCGGGCGCAAATCTGCGGATTTGGCCGAGAGGTTGAACTCGGGCGCCCTCGCCCTTATCTTGTGAACCCTCTCTTTATTACCATATATATATATATATATATATATATATATATATATATATATATATATATATATATATATATATATATATATATATATATATATATATATTATCATATATATATATATTGTTATATTATCATATATATATGTATATATTTTGTCCTCTGCTTAGGGTTTCGGTCGGAGTAATGATGCATTTAATGCGCTGGGTGGCTTTTGGGGTGGCGACGCTTCGTCTTGCCTTGGGAAGCTGAAACAACTACCCTGGGCGCTATAAGTTCGATGTGTGGTTGGGCAGAGACCTCACTTGTTCATTTGGCCCCCTCCTTGTTTCTACCTCGGACCTTCCTAGCCACCCTTCGCCCCTTCAGTCGGTAGCCTTTTTTGAACAGGTCGGGATGACCTCCTCGGACTCCTCGAGTAGTATCAGGGTCGTTTCTCTCCCGGGGTCGAGGGAGACAAGTCGATGTGATCCCGAGGTCGGTTCCTCGGGAGCGTCTTTTGGGCCCCCGTCGCCTGTCGACGCGAGGGTTCTGAGAGATCTGGAGGTCATGATGTCAGATCATGACCTCGACACAGCGGTGACCGAGGGAGGGGTCACTTGCCGTAATTAGGGAGAGGTATAGCATCTCGGCTGAATATAGGCTGCATGTTCCGTAGCCCGGGCAACGCCCTTATAGCTTGGACGCTCCCGGCATGTGCATCTCGGTGGATGCTTTGGAGGCCGGTCTTCGGTTTCCTTTTCACTCACTCATCGAGGAATGTTTGAGGTGGTGGAGGATCTCTCCCAGCAAAGTAGCGCCCAACTCGTGGCGCTACCTTGTCGTCTTCTTGGGTTTGTGCCGAGGAGCCGAGATTATCCCGACTCGGGACTTGTTCATGGCGTGCTTTCGCCTTTGCAAGAGTCGGGGTGGTTACTACCTTACCGCCCAGGTCGGTTTTCGAGTCAGCGGGGCACCTTCCAGTAACAAAGGTTGGAAGTCCCGCTACCTTTATGTTAGTGGTCCGGTTTGGGGGTTTAGGCTCGACTGGTCGGCTCGCCCGATCGGTAACGCCCCCTCATACCTATCCGAGGAGGAGACCGTTCTGGTCGACAGACTGAAGGGGATTCTTTCCTCTTCGCGTGCGATCAAGGAGATGGTCGAGCTTTGGCTCGTCGGGGCGGGTTTAAGCCCGACCTCTAGGTGTACTTAATATTTTACTTTACTTTAGTCTTTCTAACTGCCTACTAACTTGTCGGTCGGAATGCAGACCGGATGGATCTCGAGGAGCTTCGCGGGATGCCTAGAGTGACAAGCGGCAAGGTCCCTCTGACCCGGCCCACCGCCCGAGAGGTCGGCGCGTCTCCTGCGAGGGAAGCTCCGAGGGCTTCGTTGAAGAGGCCAGTCGTCTCCCCACCTGAGCAGGTCAAAGATACGGTGAGGCGCCACAAGAAGGTGAAAGTGCTGACGAGGAGGCACAAGTCCCGTCTCGGCGAGGGGGAGTCTTACTCCCGATCTAAGAGTAAGGAGCCCGCGGCACCGTTGGAGGAGCCCGAGGAGGGGGGCGCTTCACCAGCCCACGAGCGCTCGAGGTCGATAAAAAACCTTTTTAAGACAAAGGTTCATAAGGGCGACGCGGGCTACTACGCCGTGCTATTGTCCGACCTAGGGCATCAAGACCCCGAGAAGGAGATGAAGGCCAGATGGAAGGGGCTGAAGAACTCGACGAAAGTATGGAACAATTCGTCGACAGCGGAGGAGTTCGAAAGGGGACTTCTCCATCCCCAACTGGCGCGGGAGCTCTATACACTTCCCTCGGAAGTCTTGATGGCCCGAGCTGCCAAGGAGATGGTCCTGGTAAGCTTCCCGACCCATGCCTTGGTAACTTAAGTTTTCCCTTTGCCGGGCTTCTAACAATTGCTTCTTTCGTGCAGAGCCAACATTTCCAGATGGCACTTTTTGACCGAATCCATGACGCGGGTCGGCTGATCACGTTCATGGACTACCGGGTCAAGCAGTTACAAGAAGAGCTTGACGCTCTGAAATCGAGAGGGGGACCGGAGGCGGTTGCTGAGGCCGAAGGGCGCGCGCCTGAGCTGCGGGAGGAGCTCGAGAAGACCAAGAGGGAGAGGGGCGAGGAGCTCCTCCGACTCGAGGCCTCGGAGAAGGAACTTCAGGAGGTTCGGGGCCACATGGGCGACGCCCAGCAGTTGCTGAGGGAGGTGCGAACCAGGGCTCGGAGGATGGACGACGGGCTGCTGCAGGACGTGAAGGACTTGGAGAGCGCCCGAGCCGAGCTGCCTAGGCAATCGATCGTCCAGTACAATGAGTCTCTTAGCTTTAAAGAAGGCCTGAAGAGGATGGGTCGGGTAACGTACGAGTATGAGTATCGGGTGGCGTTAGCCCGCTTCCGCGCCCGACACCCAAACGCCGACATTGAAGAAGATCCGTTCACCATCCATCCCGAGGATGATCTGGTGCCGATGGAAAGGTAGCAGGATTTTGATGACTCGGTTCCACCCGAGCCCTGACTTATAATTTTTTTTTTCAAATTGTAATTCGTATCGGGAAAAGCCTCATTTTTGTTCCCGACATCTTTTGTACTTGCTTTTAATCAATACAAGTCGGGTCGTTTTGCTGATATCGTCATGCGTAATTTTTTTTTAAGTTTGTGATGTGCTAAGTTTTCGGCAACACTCACGCCTCCATTGTTGCCAACATATAAGTCTCGTCTCGGATAGCATCGATTACCCGGTAGGTGCCTTCCCAGTTCGGGGCAAGCTTGCCACGGGATCGGGTCGGGTCGCTGACCTCAGTCTTTCGAAGCACCAGGTCGCCCGTCTCAACGTACCGGGGGCATACTCGACGGTTCTACAGCTTGGCGACGACCCTTCTATAGGCCAATGCTCGGAGATTGGCGTCGGCTCGCTTTTGCTTTAGTAGGTCGAGGTTCTCACGGAGTTGTTGGTCGGACTCCTCCTCACGCTGGGTCTCGACTCGGAGGGTCGAGAAAACCACCTCGGGAGGTAGCACGGCTTCGGTCCCGAAAGCCAGGCTATACGGGGACTCCCCCGTCGGGGTTTTCGGAGTCGTTCGCGACGCCCATAGAATACTCGGGAGCTCCTCTACCCAAGAGGTCGTGGCGCTGGAAACCCTTTTCTTTAGCCCTTCAAGGATGGCTCGGTTCGTTACCTCGGCAAGCCCATTGGCTTGGGGGTGGGCAACCGAGCTAAACTTCAGCTGGATGCGATAGCTTTGACAAAACATCTTGAACTTCATATTGTTGAACTACGTGTCGTTGTCTGTGATAATGACCCTAGGGAGGCCGAACCTGGTTATGATATTTTTCCACACGAATCCTTCGACTTGTCTCTCGGTGATGGAGGACAATGGCTCGGCCTCGAGACATTTGTTGAAATAGTCGACTCCGACTAATGAGAATATTCGTTGTCCCGAGGCCGGGGGGAAGGAGCCGAGGAGGTCCATTCCCCATTGGGCGAAGGGCCAGACGCAGTCGGCAGTTGTGAGCGGTACCATCGATTGATGTTGGAACCGGGCGTGCTTCTGGCACGGCTCACAGCTCCGGACATAAGTCTGGGCATCCTTACGTAGGGTGGGACAGTAGTAACCTTGCCTAAGGACTTTGTGTGCCAAGGTGCGAGCAACGACATGGTCCCCACATATTTCCTCGTGGACCTCGGCTAGGGTGGTGTGCGCCTCGGTCGGGTTCAGACAACGAAGCAGGGGTCGGCTGAAGCCTCGCCGATAGAGGCGGTCGCCGATGATACAGTACCACGACTCCGTCCTTCTGATTCTTCGGGCAACCGCTTTGTCCACAGGGAGGATTCCTGCTTGTTTAAAGCGAAGGATCTCGTCGATCCAGCCTCCGTCTTCCTCATCAATAATCAATACAATCGAATTAACGGAGGGCCCGATGGTTCTCACCGTTGTTCCGGATGGCGTGTCGGTCACGCAAGAGGAGGCAAGCCTGGCCAAGGCGTCTCGCTGCGAGGTACCTTGGTGACGGTACACCTTCGAAACCGACTCGTCATCCGTCGCGACTCGGCTAGGTACTTGATCATTGCTGCTTCTCTGGTCTCGAATGCTCCGTTGACTTGGCTTGCGACGAGCTGGGCGTCAGTGAATATTTCAATGTCCTCCTCGCCCAGCTCGGCTGCGACCTTCAGACCGAACAGGAGCGCTTCATATTCTGCTTCATTGTTCATAGCTTTAAATCCTAATCGCAGCGCATGTTCATAGGTATGGCCGGAAGGGTCCTTGAGCACTAAGCTAACGGCTCCTCTTTCCGAGTTAGCGGAGCCGTCGATAAGCAGTGTCCATCCGGGGTTCAGGTTTGCCAAGATTTTCGGGGGTGTGAGCTCCGAGAGGAAGTCCGCGAGCACTTGGCCTTTGATCGTCTTTCTTGGCTCGTATTCGATATCGAACACTCCTAACTCTACTGACCACTTGAGCATTCGACCTGCAACATCAAATTTTGAGAGGATCTGACGCAAGGGTTGGTCGGTTATCACCTTGATATGATACGTCTAGACCTCTTTTATAGTCCTGGGGGGCTGCATTTTATGTATTGCCTTTATCTTGTCGGGATTGACGTCAATCCCCCGCTGATGCACTATGAAGCCAAGGAACTTCCCGGATGTGATGTCGAAGGTACATTTCGCCGGGTTGAGACGCATCTTATACTTTCTTAGCGTGCGGAATGCTTCCGCTAGGTCGGAGAGTTGGGTCTCGGTTTGTCGACTTTTGACTATCATATCGTCTACGTAAATCTCCATGTTCCTTCCGACCTGATCCTTAAACATGCGATTTACCAGCCGATGGTAAGTTACGTCGGTATTTTTTAACCCGAACGACATCACCTTGTAGCAGTATGTGCCGTTATGAGTGATAAAGGTTATATTTTTTTTGTCTCTCGGGGCCATCTGGATTTGGTTATACCCCGAGAAAGCATCTATGAAGGAGAGCAACTGATGCTCCGACGTGGCATCTACTAGTTGGTCGATGCGGGGAAGTGGATAACAGTCCTTCGGGCAAGCCCGATTGAGATCGGTATAATCAACGCACATCCGCCATTTTCCATTAGCTTTTTTGACAAGTACAACGTTGGATAGCCAGGTCGGATACTTTACTTCTTCTATAGCCTTCTGCCGGTCTGGAGCAAATTTGCGCGGATGTTGCTTTACGGGTCAGGCGTTGGGGGAGACGTTCAGGTAATGCTGGTTGATCTCCGGGTGGACCCCCAACATATCGTTTGGGGACCATACGAAGACATCGTCATTCTTCCACAGGAAATCTATCAGTTGAACATGCTGGCTTTCTGTGAGTCCCGACCCAACCTTCACCAGCTTATCCGGGCGGCTCGGGTCAAGTGGCAGTTCCAAAACTTTTTCCACCGAATGGGGGTCTCGGGCGCTCTCCTCCTGGTCTAGAGACATGGTTCCGACCGGTTCAGTTCTCGACTTCTTGAACAACATAGTTGCCGTTAAGTAACACTGCCTGGATTCTCTTGGGTCACTCCTGACCTCGCCGACCCCTGTTCGGGTCGAGAACTTCAGGATCCGATGGTACGTGGAAACAATCGCCCTGAGCCGGTTGAGGGTCGGGCGCCCGATGATGGCTTTGTACGCCGATGGGAGCTTGACCACTATAAATGACACCAACAGAGTCTTCGACCTTGGTTCTCCCCCGAACATGACAGGGATCGTCGTTGCTCCCAAGGGAGAGACGGAATCCCCGGTGAATCCTGTCAAGGTAGATGTTAGGGGGGCGAGATCTAGGTCGGTTAACCCCAATCTTTGAAAGACATCAAAATATAAAATGTCGGCTGAACTCCCCGTGTCGATCATGACCTCTTAACGTAGGCATGGCTATGCAGATTGAGATTACTAGCTCATCGTCGTGAGATGAGTGCTCCTCGCTTTCTGACCTAAACGTGACGTCAAGATCTTCATGATGCAGCGGCCTCTTTCCGGCCTCGGATCGCGCATAAGCTTTTCGCGCCGAGGAGCTGTTGTCGCATGATGCCGGGCCACCAAGATGACGTCGATTTGCTTCTCGATCGGGCCCTGAGGTCGGGGAGACAAGTCTCGGGGGGGTCGGCCGTCAGGGAGAGAGGGTTGTTCGCGGACATATCGCCGCAGGTGGTCGTGCCGGATAAGGTCTTCAATTTGGTACTGCAGGTCACGACATTCCTCTGTGTCGTGTCCGTATTTTTTGTGAAAGCGATAATACGTTCTTTTGTCGCGCCGCTCGGGGTGCGACTTCATCGGACTTAGGGCCTTCAAGAGCCCCTTTTCCTGTATTTAGAAGAAGATCTCTGTTCGGGTTGAATTGAGGGGAATCCGGGGGGGGGGGTCTGGCTGGTAACAAGCCTGACCTGTCTTCCCTCCTCTTCGGAGGTGGCGCCAGATGTCCACGGGACTATTCCCCCCGGGGGCGCTTTGTCTCATCCCGCTTGCCGGCTATTAGTGTCTCGGTCGCCATGTACTAGTGTGCTCGATCAGCGACCAGAAGAACCTTGACGGCCTCAGCCCCGTCAAGAATGCTTGGATGGCCAGGGATGGATGGAGGTCGGGGATTCCTTGGACCTGCGATGTGAACCGTCCCACGAACTGGGAGAAGGGCTCGTCGCTCCCTTGGGCCATTCCCAGGAGGGAGGCCGTGGTTGGTCTCGGGCGTGCACTCGCCAAAAAATTTAGCTCGAACTCTTTTGCCAGCAAATCAAATAAAGGTATAGACGTGGGTTTGAGACGAGAATATTGGGTTCTGACCGACCCTCTAAGGGTAGTCGAGAAGCCACGACACATCAGTGCCTCCGAAGTATCGTAAAGGGCCATCTGGGCACGAAATGTGGCGATGTGCTCCGCCGGGTCGCCGCTGCCATCATAGGGCTCGAGGGCCGGGAGCCTGAAGGTGGCCGGGAGGGGCTTGGCCTGTATCTCGGGAGTGAATGAGGAACCGCCTTTACAGCTTCCCCCAACCTCCTCTCTTGATTTGAGGACTTCCTTCTAGACTTCGTCGAGCCGCTGATGGACTCGACGAACTTGCTCTCTTAGAGAATCAGCGGTGTCAGTCGATAAGGTGTCGAAGTCGGGCTCGGTCGGTACCGGATTATAGGAGCGACTTTGCGATCGGGCTGGCGTCGGGGTCGGGAAAGCTGTGCGGGCTTCGGCGACCTGAGGCTGTGGCGCCTCTACGTCGGGCGGGATTCCCCGGTTTGGGGCCGCTGGTGACTCCGCTTGCGGGGGTGCCGCCGGGGGAGCCGATTGGTGAGCCATCGAATGCACGAGCTGGGGCAGGTATGAGATTATGGTCTGCACCATCCCCGCTATTGCTTGGACTTGGCTGGTGAGGCCGAGGAAAGCCTCTACCGTGACCATAAACGGCGTGGGGTTGGATGCGGGTGACGGGAACCCAGGGTCAGTCATCATCCTTCAAAAGCGGTTGGGAGTCGGCACAGCTACCGTGGCTTCCTCGGTTGGTCGAGGGTGGTCAGGTTCCGGGTGGTGCTCCGTACTCGAGTCCCCAAACGGGCGTTCTGGCGACATGGGCCCTCCTTCTAGCGCCAAAAATGTTAGGGGAGAATTTGGTGCTTGCCTAGTATATGTGTTCTGTCTCCGTGTCTGTTGAGCAAGCACTGCTGGTTCAGGCCCGTGTGCGCTAGCTCGCCCGCGATCTTCTCTGTACGAAGTTGGAGCTCGGCCGGATGGATGGTACCTCAGGGTTCGACTCGGGAAGTCGGCTGCTGGAATGGTGGAGCTCGAGTCGGGAGGAAGTATTCCAACTCGGGCCGGTCGTTGACTCCTGCAAGAAGGCCATGTCGGGTAGGTTCCCGACGTGACCCCTCCGACGGTCCAATTAGTTACATGATTTATTTTTTGCCTATCCCCTTGCCCCGTAGAGGAGCATGAGCTTATATAGTGGGTGTTAAGCGATCATCCGTACCTGGCAACCTGGCTGCCCTTGTGGCTTACCATGCCGTTGTACACCTCCACCACTCCCGTCGTCCTTACGGTGAGGGATGCGTCCACAGGTAAGTGTATTGGCCTTACCTGTGTCAGATCGGCCGTACGACCGCTGGGGATTCAGCATTACTTGTGCCAGGTCGGCCGCACGACCATTGGCGCCCCCATACCTGCGTTCGACCAACTTCTCGCGTCGGGTTGGCCACGTCGGCGGGCCAGTTGTCCGAAGAAGCGATGATATGATGGCCAAGTCATCATGTGCCATATCAGAAAGGAAGAAGAAGGGATAAGGACGAGAGGAGCGTTGATGACGAGCGAAGTCTAAGGCAAAAGAGGTAATGATAGTCGGGGGTGGATGGTAGAGGATGGAGGGCATTTTATTTAAAGCTATAAAAAAATATATCTATAGGTAAAAATCGTCTAAGGGTATTCAAATTAAATCAAAAAATTAAATCAAATTAAACTTATGAACTAAATTGATTCACCAATGATTGATCATGAAGACTATAAACAATGTTATGAATAGATTCTATTAATAATCAAATGAGTTGGAGTGTAAATACTTTAATCAAATAAAAAAATAGTTTGATTCGGGCTTTAAGGATTTGGTCCAAATCGGCTTGAACACATGCATGAGTCATTGATAAAAAATTTTGGTCGAAATTCCTGTTGAACCCTCGTATTATGCCTCAAAATTAAAGTCACCTATCGTATTTTAAAAGTCATATAAGTGACCCTCGTACTATGATTTAGCATCAAAGTGGCTCTCTCTATTATTAATAAGGTTACACCGTTAGGTAAAATAATGATTGAAATTTTTGTTGATCTCTTGTACTATACTTCAAATCAAAGTTACCACTCGTATTTTAAAACTTGTATAATTAACCTCCCGTACTATGATTTCGCATCAAATTAATCCCCTCTGTTAGAAATTAAGTTACACCATTAGATAAAATAATTTGAGGGTTATTTTCGATTTGGGGATTAAAACTAAACAATCTTCAAGCCCTAACTCATCATCCTTCTCTGATTTTCTTCTCCAATCTCCATTATCTCGCCTCTCTTCACCTCTGGCTTTGTAGTAGTTCAATTAATTATTTATATCTTTTTGTTATTTGTAGTTTATGTGATTGGTTGTAAACGAGATATGTTCAAGTTTTAGGGAATATGCTCTTAAAATTTAATCTCACTTCAAAGAGTAAACAACCGTAACAATCTTATAAATTAAGATTTTTAGGAGATTGATTTTTTAATTACCTAAAATAGTTAAGTATATAATGAATAAAAATTATCATCAATCAAGTTTAAACTTTAAAATAAATTAAAATGATATTAGAAGTTAAGATCAATTTTTTTATGATTTTTCTATCGCTTAATGTCATTCTATTAACGTTTAGGGGGTATATTTGATTAACATATTATATTACATGGGATGTCTTTATTTTTTTATATAGTTTAATTATATTAAAAATTAATTATACCCCTCCAATTTTAAAAATAGATATTATTATTATTATTTATTAATAAAATATATTTGTTTAACGTTATCGGGGCATTTTGATGTAAAATTATAACATGAGAGATCACATACATAATACCACATCAACAAAATTTTGACCAAATTTTTTTTAACACACGCATGAGTCCATTGATAAAAAAAATTAATATAAAATATTAAAAAAAAATCCCTACCGTATCCAACCACTTACTTTGACCCGCGACAGCCGGACTCCCGTAGAGTGCTTTACGGTAAATTAAATTGCAGTGAATTCATCCAACTGGGCTGGTGCTGTTAACCGGCCGGCACATTACAGCAGGCGGCCCTGACGCTCCCGCCGGAGAATTATAGCAGACGCTCAGCATGCCAAGTTGAGTTTGACCTACACAGACGAATCCACCCCTTTCGTTCTTTTTATTTCAGTGAGGATGAGCTCAGAAGCAATGCTTCCGGGGATGCTGAATCATTCCACGCTTCCGGCGTCCGATCTCTTACCGTCAATTGATGTGGAGGGGATAATTGCACCGATCATGGAAATGGACGGGCGGACGTCAGGATTTGACAAAATGGGAGGAGGTTTGAGAAGGACATCCAAATCCACATTTGTGGGCTGAGAGAAAGATGTGGGACGGCATCTCGGATCGAATCAACCGGAAGATAACTTTTGCCTTCCCCTCCACCAACCACGTAGCTGTCAATTCGGGCTTCCAAATTGGATTCAACCAAACTGCAAAGGACGTTCCCGTCGGGCATCGTCGACGACTACAACACAATTTTAATTTATTTCTTTTAGAACGTAGCGTCCACGGATGCAACACAAGCTCGTTTCATCCTCTTTCCAGAGACTTACAATGGCAGCAGGATTCGTATCGTCTTCCCCCAAATATATATATATATATATATATAGGTATTATGAAGTCAAGTTTGGTGCAGCGCAACGGCAGGTACGCAAGACGGTCAAATAAAGCAATCACCAACACGGACGAGAGGTTGCCACATCGCACGCGCTCTGCCACGCCCACCTACTCCCATTACCTGCCCCCACTTTCACGCCGTCAGACGTAACGGATTCCGTCAAAACCTACCACCAGTCCCAACCTCATCTATATATGTATGTCCCTCTCATCTTTAACTCTCAGAGATCCACCACAACCCACTTCTATCTCTCACCATCGTCATGGATATGGATCTGCTCCTGCTGGAGAAGGCCCTGCTGGGCCTCTTCGCGGCGGTGACGCTGGCCATCGTCGTCTCGAAGCTCCGCGGCAAGCACTTCAAGCTGCCGCCAGGCCCCTTCCCGGTGCCGATGTTCGGAAACTGGTTGCAGGTGGGGGACGACCTCAACCACCGAAATCTCACCGCCCTGGCCAAGCGTTTCGGCGACATCTTCCTCCTCCGCATGGGCGTGCGAAACCTGGTGGTGGTCTCCTCGCCGGACCTCGCCCGGGAGGTGCTCCACGCGCAGGGAGTCGAGTTCGGCTCTCGCACCCGAAACGTCGTGTTCGACATCTTCACCGGCAAGGGGCAGGACATGGTGTTCACCGTGTACGGCGACCACTGGCGGAAGATGCGGCGGATCATGACCGTACCCTTCTTCACCAACAAGGTGGTGCAGCAGAACCGGCAGGGGTGGGAGGAGGAGGCGCAGCAGGTGGTGGAGGACGTCAAGCGGGACCCCAAGGCCGCCACCCAGGGGATCGTTCTCCGCCGCCGGCTGCAGCTGATGATGTACAACAACATGTACCGGATCATGTTCGACTACCGGTTCCAGGGCATGGACGATCCCCTGTTCAACAAACTCAAGGCCGCCAACGGCGAGCGCAGTCGCCTCGCCCAGAGCTTCGAGTACAACTACGGCGACTTCATCCCCATCCTGAGGCCCTTCCTCAGGGGCTACCTCAAAAAGTGTCAGGATCTCAAAGACAGCCGCCTCAAGCTCTTCAACGACCACTTCGTCGCGGAGAAGAGGTGAGTGAGGGCATAACACACCCGAGTCGTATTTATGCTTCCGGATTATTTCTCGCGTGCGTCCACGGGCTAGCTGATTCAGAGAAGTATGTATGGAGCAGGAAGAAGATGGAGGCACTGGGATCCAAGATGGAGCTCAAGTGCGCCATCGACCACATCTTGGACGCGGAGAGGAGGGGAGAGATCAACTACGACAACGTTCTTTACATCGTCGAGAACATCAACGTCGCAGGTACGAGCGCTCCCTGTTTTCTCCACCATTTTTATTTCTGCACGCATAAAAGCTCGAAGCGGCGAGCAAAGCGTCGGATCACGGGATTCATTGTTCCTTCGAACGAAGCTGTGAGTCGGTCTGTTCTTGCTGTCTGCAAGACAGCTTATGCATCAAAATCATGGGCTGGCATGGGACCATGCACGCTGTCAAAGATGACAGCTTGTGGGAAGAGATTTCTTGTCCACATTGACAAAGGAAGAACAAACCACAATCCCCAAACCAAAGGTCACACCGACAATGGAATATATCTATCTATGCTACTGTTTGCGTTGATCACGGGGATTACGTGCCTCTTACGTAAAGATGTACGTCGCATGCTTGAGAGCAAAGCAAAGTGAGAAGTGGGAATCGAGTAACTTTCTCCGCTGTCCCTTTTGAAGCTATTAACTCGGTTTATTAGTGATCCAGTTTTCACTGCCAGCTCTCTAGTTCATGGTAGGATTGATCCTCCCTAGTTAGATTGGTCACGACTGCTGCTGGTGACCCAACCTATGATCACGACGGTGTCAAACGAGATCGGCTCGCCGGTCTTTGGTCACCGGAGATAACTCACCATCACGTTTTCCTTGAAAAGTAAGCCTTTTTATCCCGTGTTTGGCTCACAAAAGGTCCTTTCGAGGTTAAACATGTCGTCGGTGCATCCATCATATCCCCAACCACAAGAATAGCGTGGATAGAACTTTCGTGGAAGAAAGCAAGACTTGAGTGGACGTTAGCATGCATCCACCACATGTAGCACAATAATGATGGGAGCTTATGGTACTAATGGCGCCCATGGAATCAGATTAATTGCTATAGCAAAGTGTAAAATACATCATTGTTTTTGGTTTTGAGATGAGGACTTGACTTTGATCGTCATTTAACGTGGGTGCGTGCAGCCATCGAGACGACGCTGTGGTCCATCGAGTGGGGGGTGGCGGAGCTGGTGAACCACCCTGGGATCCAGCGCAAACTCCGGCAGGAGCTGGACGCGGTGCTCGGCCCGGGCGTACCGATCACGGAGCCGGACATCCCGAAGCTGCCCTACCTGCAGGCGGTGATCAAGGAGACCCTCCGGCTGCGCATGGCCATCCCCCTCCTCGTCCCACACATGAACCTCCACGACGCCAAGCTCGGCGGCTACGACATCCCCGCCGAGAGCAAGATCCTGGTCAACGCTTGGTGGCTCGCCAACAATCCCGCCCACTGGAAGAACCCGGAGGAGTTCCGGCCGGAGCGGTTCCTGGCGGAGGAAGCCAAGGTGGAGGCCAACGGCAACGATTTCCGGTACCTGCCCTTCGGCGTGGGCCGCCGGAGCTGCCCCGGCATCATCCTCGCGCTCCCCATCCTCGGCATCACCCTCGGTCGCCTTGTGCAGAACTTCGAGCTTCTTCCGCCGCCGGGGACCGACCAGGTGGACACCACCGAGAAGGGCGGCC
The DNA here is from genome assembly GCA_029747655.1 of Ensete ventricosum. Classification (NCBI taxonomy): domain Eukaryota; kingdom Viridiplantae; phylum Streptophyta; class Magnoliopsida; order Zingiberales; family Musaceae; genus Ensete; species Ensete ventricosum. The sequence goes on along the minus strand of JAQQAF010000006.1, from coordinate 4,392,075 downwards.
AGTTCAGCCTCCACATACTGAAGCACTCCACCATCGTCTGCAAGCCCAGGGCGTGATCCCAACGTTTCTGGCACAGGGCGTGCAGGGCCTGTAGACGGATGGGATTTCTTCTTTTGACTCCGTCATCGTGTGGTGGGTGTGTGGGAGAAGTGATCTTCGAATTAGGGCGACGACGAGGACAGTTAAAGCATGTTCTTACTTGTGATCATTCTTAAAACGCTGCTGCTGCTGCTGCTGTGTGTGTTCATTCTTTCTTCTTCATCTTCATCCGGCAGAAGCAATGGGTTGATATCAGTCGGTGAGCATCAGGAAAGTTCACCGACGTCCTGCCGCCTAAACAGCACACTTGTCTGCCCGACGGCCTTCGATTGGATTTGGGGCAATGTAACTTTCGGTCGTCCTCGGCTGATGGAGTCGCAGTGTACTCTTTCACCAACATCCGACTTGAGCCAAACCCATCGCACTCGAGTCGTCCCACCCAACCTACACCGACGCGGACACATACAGTCTCCGGCAACTGCGGAAAGATTTCTCTTGGTAATTGTTATGATCTTATGAGAACACGTCGCAGTAGAACTCTTACCTCTTGAAACGCAAAGAGCTTCTTTTTTTTTAATCCGTCACCTAACAAAGATATCTATCAGAAACAAGGCGTGGACTGCACGTCCGTAGATTGCCCCCACCTAATTAATAGTCGGTCAGGTCGACCAACATTCCCAGCTTCCGACCCGATAACATGCCGATGGATGGATAGATTCCAGGCAACCACTGGAAAGATGGGCTTCTTCGACCCCACACTGCCTGCCAAAATCCAGTCCATAGAACGCCACAATTAGTGTTCTTAGGCTGTTGTTGTTGGCGGTGGCGTTAAATATCTATTCTGTCATAGTCCGCCATTAACGCCTACCAGGTAGAGAATGAGTTGGTATGGTTGATGGAGCTGATTCCGAGTCGTTGTAACTCAATACTTCTCTTAAGTTCTCGAACAGCGCTGCAGATTAGAAGAGCCACGGAGATGGCACACTGCTCTCCTCCAGTATTCTGAGCGGATCCAACGGTGGACCGGAGGATGGAGCCGACGTCCACCTTACTGAGGAGGGCGTCAAAGACGGGTTGACGATGCACGTAGTCACCGTGGGTGAACAAGGGAAGACTTGTTGGTAGACAAGGAACACTATGCCTGACACCATTAGGTACGCTAAAGCCAAGATTATGGATGCAGCAAGCAAGCAGCAACAGCAGAGGCGGAGAGTGGATCACCAACTCCGAAGACAACGCATCTACTCCGATAGGATGCGGGGTTTTCTTCGGTGGACGCATCTCCTCTCTCTTGATGGTTTGTGCATGGACTTGTGTGAGACATCAAAATGAGACGGATGAGGGCAGGAGCAGTGGAACACCACCGAGGCCGTCTATGGTAGAGACGTAGCGTGTTCTTAAATGTGATTCCATCCGCCTACCGGAAACTAGCAGGCCCAACTCTAGAGGAAACTGCAGCTGCAAGTTGTCAAACTCAGGCATTCCAACAAGAGAAAGAGAAAACAAACAACCAAATCGATTCCGACATTTTTCTTTTTCTTGTAACCTAAGAAGAAGAAGAAGAAGAAGAAGAAGAAGAAGAAGAAGAAGAAGAAGAAGAAGAAGAAGAAGAAGGGGAAGGGAGGAATATCACCAAATATTATAAAATTCACCTGATGGATTTTTGTAACTCACATAGAGTTCCACTTATCTCTATTTTTCTAGCTATCACTAGTTAGTTAGTTTCGTAAGAAAATATTGGTCTCTTACAAATTAGGCTCTGATATTGCTGATTTTATATGTAAAAATTTATAGAGAAACGAAAGAAAATAGTAGAGGTAACAAAGGAGTACATCCATTAAAAAAACTAAAGATCGATGAATAAAAAAATGATAAATATTACAGTAAATTTTTTATATTTTTTATATTTTTAAAGATAAAAAATATCAAATTTGGATCATTAAAATGAGAATCATATTTATTTCACAAGCTAGACTAAATTATTGTTGACCTCCCGTACTATCTCTTAAAATCAAAATCAATCTCCATAAATTAAACCTTGTATAATTGATCCCACATATTATAATTTTATGTCAAATGATCTTTTATATTATTTTATATATTAAATAAACATCTTCTGTTAATAAAAATGATAATGATATTTATTTTTAAAATTGAAGGGAATAGTCTATTTAATTTTCAATATAGTCAAACTATGCAAATAGAACTTAAAAAATTAAATACACATATGTACTATAATATGTTAATCAAATACACCCATGTACTATTATTATTCATCAAATTTATCTCCTGAATATTAATACATTAGTATTAAGTGATAGAAAAGTCATGAAAAAAATTAGTCTTAACTTCAAGTATTATTTGAATTTATTTTATACTTTAAGCTTGATTGATAATTGATATAACATATGTTGACCTGGTCGCCACGTCATCGTGCCCTCATACAGTTGGCCCGCCGACGTGGCCGACCAAGTATGGGGGGCGTCAATGGACGTACAACCGACCTGACACAGGTAAGGTCGACACCCCCTACTTGTAGATGCACGCCTCACCGCAAGGATGACAAGCGTGGTGAAAGGGTACGACGACATGGTAGGCCATAAGGGCAGTAAGGTTATCAGGTACGAATAGCCTACAACGCTCACTATAAAAGCTTCTGCACCTCTACGGGGCAAGGGGATTGCAAAACCAACCACCGAACTAACTTAACCGTCGGAGGGGTCACGTCGGGACCTACCGACCCGACCTTCTTACAGGAGTCAGCGGCCGACCCGAGCTGGAATACTTCAGCTCGACCCGAGCTCCACCATTCTAGCAGCCGACTTCCCGAGCTGAACCCCGAGGTTCCACCCATCCGACCAAGCTCCAACTTCGCACCGAGACGACCGCGGGCGAGCTGGCGCACACGGGCCTGAACCAGTAGTGCTTGCTCAACAGACACGGAGGCGAAACTCATCTACTAGGCAAGCACCAGATTTGACATTAACATTTTTGGCGCTAGAAGGAGGGCCCGATGTCGCAAGAACGCCCATCTGGGAACTCGGGTGCGGAGCACCACCCGGAACCTAGTCACCCTCACCTGACTGACGAGGCCACGGTAGCCGTCCCGACCCCCAACCGTTTTTGGAGGACGATGACCGACCCGGGGTTCCCTTCACCCGCATCCAACCCCGCGTCGTTCGTGATCACGGGCGAAGCTTTCCTCTGCCTCACCAGCCAGGTCCAAGCACTAGCGGGTATGGTGCAGACCATAGTCCCGTACCTACCTCCGCTCGTGCATTCGACGGCTCCCCCGGCGGCACCACCACAAACGGAGTCGCCAGCAGCCCCGAACCGCGGGGTCCCGCTCGAGGTAGAGTCGCCACAACCTCAGGTCGCCGAAGCCCGCGCAACTTCCTCGACCCCGACGCCAGCCCGATCACAAAGTCGCTCCCACAATCCAATACAAACCGAGCCCGACTTCGACACCGTATCAACCGACACCGCTGATGCTCTAAGGGAGCAAGTTCGCCGAGTCCATAAGCGGCTCGACGAAGTCCAGAAGGAAGTCCTCAAATCAAGAGGGGAGGTTGGGGAAAGCTCTAAAGGCGGTTCCTCATTTACTCCCTAGATACAGGCCAAGTCGCTCCCGGCCACCTTCAGGCTCCCGACCCTTGAGCCCTATGATGGCAGCGGCGACCCGACAGAGCATATTGCCGCATTCCACGCCCAAATGGCCCTTTACGATACCTCGGACGCACTGATGTGTCGAGCTTTCCCGACCATCCTTAGAGGGCCGGCCAGAATATGGTATTCTCGTCTCAAACCCGCGTCCATCACTTCGTTTGATCTATTGGGAAAAGAGTTTGAGCTAAACTCTTTGGCGAGTGCACGCCCAAAACCGACCACTGCATCCCTCCTGGGGATGGCCCAAGGGAGCGACGAACCCCTCTCCCAGTTCGTGGGGCGGTTCACTTCGTAGGTACAGGGAATTCCTAACCTTCATCCGTCCCTAGCCATCCAAGCGTTCTTGACGGGGCTGAGACCGTTAAGGTTTTTCTGATCGTTGATCGAACGATCACCTGCGACCCTGCCCGAGATGTTGCAACGGGCGCATCAGTACATGGCAGCCGAGACACTGGTAGCTGGCAAGCGGGAAGAGATGAAGCGCCCCCGAGGGGAGCAGTCTTGTGGACATCCCGTGCCACCGCCAAAGAGGAGGGAAGATAGGTCGGGCATGTTGCCAGCCAGACCACCCCCCTAATTCCTCTCAATTCAACTCGAACGGAGATCTTCTTTCAGATCCGGGAAAGGGGACTCTTGAAGGCCCCAAGCCCAATGAAGTCACACCCCGAGCGGTGTGACAAATGAAGATACTATCGCTTTTACAGGGAATACAGACATGACACTAAGGAATGCTGCGACCTGCAGTACCAAATTAAAGACCTTATCCGGCAGGGCCACCTGCGCCGATATGTTCACGAATAATCCTCCGTCCCTGACGACCGACCCCCTCAAGACTCGTCACCCTGGCCTAAAGGCCCGGTTGAGAAGCAAATTGACCTCATCTTCAGCGGGCCAACTTCGGGTGGTAACAGCTCCTCGGCACAAAAAGCTTATGCGCGATCCGAGGTTGGGAAGAAGCCACTGCATGACGAAAGACCTTGGCGTTACATTCAAGTCGGGAGGCGAGGAGCGTCCATGCCATGATGATGCGTTAGTAATCTCAGTCCGCATGGCTAACGCCTACGTCAAGAGAGTTATGATCGACACAGGAATTTCTGCCGACGTTTTGTATTTCGACGCCTTTCAAAAATTTGGGTTAACCGATCGAGATCTCGCCGCTCAAACATATACTTTGACAGGGTTCATCGGGGATTCCGTCTCTCCCTTGGGGGCAACCACGATCCCTATCACGTTCGGAGGAGAACCAAAGTCGAAAACTCTTATGGTGTCGTTTATGGTGGTCAAGCTCCCGTCAGCATACAACGTATCCTGCGCTTGGAAGAAGAAGTAGGAAAAGGAAAAAATATAGTGATAGTTTTATTCTTCGTCGCCGTAAATAGGAATATTGAAAATAGAATTTTTTGAATTTGAAAAAATGTGATGGGCGAACGACGGGAATTGAACCCGCGCATGGTGGATTCACAATCCACTGCCTTGATCCACTTGGCTACATCCGCCCCCTTTTCTAGCTAAAGGATTTTCTTTTTCTAGCTAAAGGATTTTCTCTTTTTTCCATTCATCATTATTGTATTTATTCTTACCTACATACTTAACTTATTTTGATTATAGAATTCTTCATTTTTGCCTTAGAAACAATAGTGATATTGAGAACAATAGTGATATTGAGAACAATAGTGATATTGAGAACAATAGTGATATTGAGGGCTGGACCGATATGTATATCGGTACCGAGATTGGTAAAAAAACTAAGACTCATCAAAAAATTTTTTTTGATTGGATGGGAATGAATCGAAATTATTCTACCATATCAAATCTAGAACCTTGGTTCTTCCCAGAATTTGTGATACGGGTTCACAGTCAATAACATCTTCACCATCGAGAGTAACGATCAGTCGAAGAACACCATGCATTGATGGGTGGTGAGGACCCATATTAACTATCATGAAATCTTTTTTTGTAGCCGGTACAGTCATATCTTTTCTCACTAATTATTCAACAAATTCGATTGATTGATACGAGTTGATTTTCTGTTTCGATGAATCGACGAAACAATAGCTAGACCAATAGCTGCTTCAGCAGCTGCAACGGCTATAATAAAGATTGAGAAAATGTTTCCTTTTAATTGGCGACTGTCAAATATATCAGAAAATGTTACAAGATTGATATTAACCGAATTTAGTATAAGCTCAAGACACATAAGTGCTCTAACCATGTTTCGACTTGTGATCAATCCATAGAGACCGATAGGCACATTAGCATGGCGTACTCCTCCTGTTTGAATCGGAGTTTGAAACCAAACTTCTCCTCAGGAGGATAGATGGGGCGATTCAGGTGAGATCCAATGTAGATCTAACTTTCTATTCACTCGTGGGATCCGGGCGGTCCGGGGGGGACCACCACGGCTCCTCTCTTCTCGAGAATCCATACATCCCTTATCAGTGTATGGACAACTATCTCTCGAGCACAGGTTTAGGTTCGGCCTCAATGGGAAAATGGAGCACCTAACAACGCATCTTCACAGACCAAGAAAATTTTTAGCAGATATTTCATTCCCTAAGGAGACATAAATTTTACCATGTTCAATTGAATTATCAATTGGTTTTCTTTTAACCAAAGAAGTCAATTGATAATCCAGTTTATCTATTTTCATGAGTATGAAATAGAAAAGGTCTCATGTAAGGCAACATTAAGATCCTTATTCTTTCTTTTAGATGAAAGAAAGAATCTGAATATTGTTACTAGGGGTAATCGTGGATATTTAAAGAATCAAAGATACCCTTCCACAAATTCATCGGGCGCCCGACCCTCAACCGGCTCAGGGCGGTTGTTTCGACCTACCACCGGATCCTGAAGTTCCCGACCCGAACAAGGGTCGACGAGGTCAAGAGCGACCCAAGAGAATCCATGCAGTGCTACTTAACAGCAACGATTTTGTCCAAGAAGTCGAGAACTCAACCGCCTGCTACGGTATCTCAAGACCTACAGGATAGCGCCTAAGACCCCCACCCGACGGAAAAAGTTTTGGAATTGCCCCTCGACCCGAGCCGCCCGGATAAGCTAGTGAAGGTCGAGTCGGAACTCACGGAGAGGCAGCAAGTTCAGCTAATAGAGTTCCTACGAAAAAATGGTCGTAGAAACAGAGATCGCCCAGCATCGCCTGAACAACTTCCCATGGTCCCCGAATGACATGCCACGGGTCGACCCAGAGATCGCCCAGCATCGCCTGAACAACTCCCCCGACGCCCAACCCGTGAAGCAACGCCCACACAAATTCGTCCTAGACCGACAAAAGGCCATAGAGGACGAGGTCGCTCGTTTGTTGGACGCAAAACTTATCGAGGAAGTAAAGTACCTGACCTGGCTATCCAACATTGTACTTGTTAAGAAAGCTAATGGAAAATGGCGGATGTGCGTTGATTATACCAATCTCAAAAGGGCTTGCCCGAAGGACTGCTATCCACTACCCCGCATCGACCAACTGGTAGATGCCACGTCGGGACATCAACTCCTCTCCTTCATGGATGCATTCTCGGGGTACAACCAAATCTGAATGGCCCCGAGAGACAAACAAAACATAGCCTTCATCACTTATAACGACACCTTCTTCCGAGCGCTAAAGTCGGCAAAGGACTTCAGGTGGACCCTCGAATGTGAAGAAGCATTCCGCCAACTAAAGAGCCACATCGAACACCTAACATAGCTAGCATCGGTGAGATACGGGGAGCCTCTCGGCTTATATCTCGCGGCAATCGACCTGGCGGTCGGCTCGGTCTTGGTGATGCTCGATAAAGCCGGGCAAAAGCCGGGCAAAAGTTGATCTACTTCATCAGCCATGTCCTGGCGAGACCTGAGCTCCGTTATCCCCTTATAGAGAGACTAGCCTTGGCTTTGATCCTGGCATTCAGGAAACTGATATCGTACTTCCAAACACATCCTATCAAGGTGATAACCGACCAATCCTTACGTCAGGTCCTCTCAAAGTTTGACGTTGCAGGACGGATGCTCAAGTGGTCGGTAGAGTTGGGGGAGTTCGACATCGAGTATGAGTTAAGAAAGGCGATCAAAGGTTAAGTGCTTGCGGACTTCCTCTCGGAACTCACGCCCCCAAAGACCCCGACGAACCCGAACCACGGATGGACGCTATACATTGACGGCTCCGCCAACGCAGAAAGAGGAGGCGTCAGATTGGTGCTCAAGGACCCTTCCAATCGCATCTAAGAACATGCGCTTCACTTAAGGTTCAAAGCCACGAACAACGAAACAAAATATGAAGCGCTCCTGTTCGATATAAAGTTCGCAGCCGAGCTGGGTGCGAAAGACATTGAAATAATCACCGACTCCCAGCTCGTCGCAAGCCAAATCAATGGGGAGTTCGAGACCCGAGAAGCAGCAATGATCAAGTACCTGGCCGAGGCACGACGGATGATGGGTCGGTTTCGAAGGTGCACCATCACCAATGTACCTGCGTCGAAAACACACAAGCGGACGCCTTGGCCAGGCTAGCCTCCTCCTGCGTAACGGACACGTAGTCAGGAAGAATGGTGAGAACCATCGGGCCCTCCGTCAACTCGGGGGTGCTAGTTGTCGATGAGGAGGATGAAAGCTGGATCAGCGAAATTCTTCGCTTCAAGCAAACAGGAACCCTCCCCGAAGATAAGGCTGCTGCCCGAAGAATCAGGAGGACGGAGTCGTGGTATTGTGTCATCGATGGCCACCTCTATCGGTGAGGTTTCAGTCGACCCCTGCTTCGGTGTTTAAGCCCGACCGAAGCGCGCACCACCTTAGCCGAGATCCACGAGAGAGTATGTGGGGACAATGTCGGCGCTCGCACCCTGGCACACAAGGTCCTCAGGCAACGCTACTACTGGCCCACCCTACGTAAGGATGCCCAGACTTATGCCCGGAGCTACGAGCCGTGCTAGAAGCACGCCCGGTTCCAACATCAACCGATGGTGCCGCTCACAACTACCGACTGCGCTTGACCCTTCGCCCAGTGGGGAATGGACCTCCTCGGCCCTTTCTCCCCTGCCTCGGGACAACGAAGATTCCTAATAGTCGGAGTCGACTATTTCACCAAATGGCTCGAGGCCGAGCCATTGGCTTCCATTACCGAAAGACAAGTCGAAGGATTCGTGTGGAAGAACATCATAATCAGATTCGACCTGCCTAGAGTCATCATCACTAACAACGGCACGCGATTCAACAATATGAAGTTCAAGGCGTTTTGCCAAAGCTATCGCATCCAGCTAAAGTTTAGCTCAGTTGCTCACCCCTAAGCCAATGGACTTGCCGAGGTGACGAACCGAACCATCTTGGAAGGGCTGAAGAAAAGGCTCTTTGGTGCAACGACCTCCTGGATTGACGAACTCCCGAGCATTCTCTCGGCGTCTTGGACGACTCCAAAAACCCCGACGAGAGAGTCCCCCTATAGCCTGGCCTTCGGGACCGAGACTGTGCTGCCTCCCGAGGTAGTTTTTCCCACCCTCCGAGTCCATACCCACAGTGAAGAGGCGTCCCACCAACCGCTCCGCGAGAACCTCGACATACTAGAAGAGAAGCGAGCCGACGTCCATCTCCGAGCACTAGTCTATAGAAGGGCCGTCACCAAACTATACAATCATCGAGTGCGTCCTCGGCACGTCAAGATGGGCGACCTGGTGCTTCGAAAAACCAAGGTCGGTGACCCGGCTCAGTCCCGCGGGAAGTTGGCCCCGAACTGGGAGGGCCCTTACCGAGTCGTCGAAGTTATCTAAGACGAGACTTATACATTGGCAACGATGGAGGGGCGAGTGTTACCGAGAACCTGGCACATCACAAACTTGTGAAAATTCTACGCGTAATGTACCAGCAAAACATCCCGATTTGTATTGATAAAAGCAAGTACAATAGACGTCGGGAATAAAATGAGGCTTTTCCCGACCCGAATTACAATATGAAATAGAAAATTAAAACAAAACGTCTCGATTTGTATTGATAAAAGCAAGTACAATAGACGTTGGGAACAAAATGAGGCTTTTTTCGACCCGGATTACAATGTGAAACAGAAAATTACAAGTCAGGGCTCGGGCGGGACCGAGTCATCAAATGCTTGCTGCCTCTCCATCGACACCAGATCGTCCTCGGGATGGATGATGAAGGGGTCTTCTTCAACTTCAGCGTCTGGGTGTCGGGCGTGGAAGCGGGCTGACGCCACCCGATACCCGTACTCATAGGTCACCCGACCCATCCTCTTCAAACCTTCTTTGAAGCTGAGTGACTCATTATACTGGACGACCGATTGCCTGGGTAGCTCAGCTCGGGCGCTCTCCAAGGCCTTCACGGCCTGCAATAGCTCATCGTCCATCTTCCGAGCCCTGACTCGCGCCTCCTTCAGCAATCGTTGGGCATCGCCCAGGTGACTCCGCACATCATGCAATTCCTTCTCCGCGGCCTCGCACCTTGATAGCCCCTCGCCTCTCTCCCGCTTGGTCTTCTCGAGCTCCTCTTGCAGCTCGGATGCGCGCTCCTCAGCCTTGGCGATCGCCTCCGGACCCCCGTTTGATTTTAGAGCGTCAAGCTCTTCTTATAGCTGCTTGATCCAGTAGTCCATGAACGTGATCAGCCGACTCGCGTCGTGGACTCGGTCGAAGAGCGTCATTTCGAAGTGTTGGCTCTACAAAAAAAAAACAAATGTTAGAAGCTCGGCAAAGGGAGAACCTGAGCTACAAAGGCATGGGTCAGGAAGTTTACCAGGACTATCTCCTTGGTGGCTCGGGCCATCAGGACTTCCAAGGGGAGCGTGTAGAGCTCCCGTGCCAGTTGGAGTTGGAGAAGTCCCCTCTCGAACTCCTCCGCTACTAACGAGTTATTCCAAACTTTCGTCAAGTTCTTCAACCCCTTTCATCTGGCTTTCATCTCTTTCTCGGGTTCTATGTCCCAGGTTGGACATTAGCAAGGTATAATAACCCGTGTCGCCCTTCTGTACCTTTATTTTGAAGAGGTCTTTCATCGACCTCGGATGCTGGTGGGCCGGTGAAGCGCCCCCCTCCTCAGACTCGGCGGGCGCCTCGGGCTCCTCCGTCGGCTCCTTGCCTTTGGACTGGGAGTGAGACATCCCCTCGTCGAGACGGGACTTGTGCCTCCTCGTCAGCACTTTAACCTTCTTATTGCGCCTTGCTGCATCCTCGGCCTGCTCGGTCGGTGCGACAACCGACCTCTTTAACAAAGCCTTCGGGGCTTCCCTCGCAGGAGAAGCACCGACCTCCCTGGTTGTGGGGTGGGTCGGAGGGACTTTGCCACTGGCCACCTTGGGCATCCCGCGTAGCTCCCCGAGATCCATTCGATCTGCATCCCGACCGACAGGTTAGTGAGCAGTTAGAAAGGCTAAAATAAAGTAAAATAATAATATCCCTAGAGGTCGGGCTGAGACCCGCCTCGACTAGTCAAAGCTCGTCCATCTCCTTGATCGCGCGTGAAGAGGAAAGAATTCCCTTTCGTCTGCCGATTAGGACGGTTTCCTTCTCGAATAAGTACGGGAAGGCGTTGCCGATCGGGTGTGCCGACCAGTCGAGCCTAAACCTCCAAACTGAACCACTAACATAAAGGTAACGGGATTTCCAACCTTTGTTATTGGAAGGTGCCCCGCTGACTCAAAAACTGACCCGGGCGGTGAGGTAGTAACCACCCCAACTCTTGCAAAGGCGAAAGCACGCCATGAACAAGTCCCAAGTCAGGATAATCCCGGCCCCTCGGCACTCGCCCAAAAAGACGACAAGGTAGCGGCACGAGTTGGGCGCAAGCAACCCGTATTCGACCGGGATGCTATACTACTCCCTAATCATGACAAGTGACCCTCGGTCACCGTCGTATCGAGGTCATGATCCGACTTCATGACCTCTAGGTCCCTCAGAACCCTCACGTCGACTAGCGACGGGGGCCTAGAAGACGCTCCCGAGGAACCGACCTCGGGATCACACAGACTCGTCTCCCTCGTCCCCGGGGAAGAAACGACCCTGACACTACTCGAGGAGTCCGAGGAGGTCATCCCGACCTGTTCAAAAAAGAACTACCGACTGAAGGGACATAGGTGGCTAGGAAGGTTCGACGCAGAAGCAGAAAAGGGGCCAAATGAACAAGTGATGTCTCAATCTGGCCACATCGAACTTATAGCGCCTAGGGGTGTCGTTTCAGCTTCCCGAGGCAAGACGAAGCACTGCCACCCACAAAAGCTACCCAGCGCATTAAATGTGCCATTACTCCGACTGAAACGCTAAGGTGAGGACCAATATATATAACATAATAATAATAATAATAATAAATAAATAAGGGGGTTCATAAGAGAAGGGCGAGGGCACCCTCTCGGCCAAATCCCCAGGATTTGTGCCCGAGTTCACCATCTCGGCCAAATCCTCAGGATTTGTGCCCGAGTTCACCCTCTCGGCCAAATCCCTAGGATTTGTGCCCGAGTTCACCCTCTCGGTCAAATCCCAGGATTTGTGCCCGAGTTCACCCTCTCGGCCAAACCCTAGGATTTGTGCCCGAGTTCACCCTCTCGGCCAAATCCCCAGGATTTGTGCCTGAGTTCACCCTCTCAGTCAAATCCCAAGATTTGTGCCCGAGTTCACCCTCTCGGTCAAATCCCAAGATTTGTGCCCGAGTTCACCCTCTCGACCAAATCCCCATGATTTGTGTTCGAGTTCACCCTCTCGGCCAAATCCCCATGATTTATGCCCGAGTTCACCCTGTCGGCCAAATCCCCAGGATTTGCGCCCGAGTTCACCCTCTCGACAAAATCCCAAATTTAAATTCTCGAGCTCCTGCTCGGTCGGATCAGCTCCTGCACCATCCAAATTCCCGAGCTCCTGCTTGGTCAGATTAATTCCTGAGCTCCCACTCGGTCGGATCAGCTCCCGCTCCGATCAAGTCCCCGAGCCTTGCTCGGTCGAGTCAATTCCCGAGCTCCTGCTCGATCGGATCAGCTCCTACACCACCCAAATTCCTGAGCTCCTGCTCAGTCGGATCAGCTCATGCACCATTCAAATTCCCGAGCTCCTGCACCATCCAAATTCTCGAGCTCCTGCTCGGTCGGATCAGCTCCTGCACCACCCAAATTCTCGAGCTCCTGCTCGATCGGATCAATTCCCGAGCTCCCACTCGGTCGGATCAGCTCCCGCTCTGATCAAGTCCCCGAGCCCTGCTCGGTCAGGTCAATTCCCGAGCTCCTGCTCGGTTGGATCAGCTCCTGCACCACCAAAATTTCCGAGCCCCTGCTCGGTCGGATCAGCTCTTGCACCATTCAGATTCCCGAGCTCCCACTCAGTCGGACCAGCCCCCGCTCCGATCAAGTCCCCGAGCCCCGCTCGGTCGGATCAATTCCCGAGCTCATACTCGGCCGCATCAGCTCACACTTCAACCAATTCCAGAGCCCCTCTCGACCCGATCAGTCCCTGAGCCTCTACTCGGGATTAGTCCAATGCCACTTCAGGCCAACAGATGAGCACAAGACCTCATCTCCAACACCTTAGTCGAGCACCTCGAGAAGGTCTTCCTGGGGGGGGGGGGGGGGGGGGGGGGAAGAATGATATTGCATGTGTTGACCTGGCCGCTACATCATCGTGCCCTCGGACAGTTGGCCCGCCGACGTGGCCGACCCGACGCGGGCAACCGGTCGGATGCAAGTATGGGGGGCGTCAATGGACGTACAACCGACCTGACACAGGTAAGGTCGACACCCCCTACCTGCAGACGCCGCCTCACCGCAAGGATGACAAGCGTGGTGAAAGGGTACGACGATATGGTAGGCCATAAGGGCAGTAAGGTTATCAGGTAAGAATAGCCTACAACGCTCACTATAAAAGCTCCTGCACCTCTACGGGGCAAGGGGATTGCAAAATCAACCACCGAACTAACTTGACCGTCGGAGGGGTCACGTCGGGACCTACCGACCCGACCTTCTTACAGGAGTCAGCGGTCGACCCGAGTTGGAATACTTCAGCTCGACCCGAGCTCCACCATTCCAGCAATCGACTTCCTGAGCCGAACCCTGAGGTTCCACCCATCCGACCAAGCTCCAACTCCGCACCGAGACGACCGCGGGCGAGCTGGCGCACATGGGCCTGAACCAACAGTGTTTGCTCAACAGACACGGAGGCAGAACTCATCTACTAGGCAAGCACCAGATTTGACACTAACAGTAATAATTTTTATTTGTTATATACTTAGTTATTTTAAGTAATTAAAAAATCGATATCATAAAAATGTTAACATGTAGGATTATTACGATTGTTTACTTCTTTTAAGTGTGACTAAATTTTGACATCAAATTTCCTAAAACTACAACATATCTCATTTACAACCATAGAACTTACAAATAACAATATGATATAACCAATTGATTGAACTACTATAAAATTAAAAAATTATTAATTAAATCCAACTACTAGTAATCCAACAACTATATCAAGTGGAATATATAGCAATAGTAATTTATCTTATGTATCTTTATTTTTACCATAATATTATTTTGATACAAAATCGTATGATTTCAAAACATAATATTATTTTGATACAAAATCGTATGATTTTGATTTTGAAGTATAATACAAATGGTCAATAATAATTTCGATCGTTATTTTACTAATTTTATTTGTATGATTAGTCATTTATAGAGTTATAAAATAGGGAGATGATTTTAATTTTAATTTTACCTTATATCTGATTTTATTTATTTAAATTAATCTTACGAGAAAAATCATTATCTTCTTCGAAACATCAAGTCGAGCGAGCATCATTTTTGGTGCAATACAGCTTTCGCGACTGGTTTCAGACGTCCGAATTGGTCCATGCGGCGGAGTGGAGAGGAAGAAGAAAAAGGAGGTATTAGATGTGATTGCTCTCCAGCTTCTCCCGGTACTGGTGGGAGGCACATGTCGCGCACTACCCACAGAGCAACGGTGGTGGTGGTGCTGCTGCTGCTGGTGGTGGTTGCTAAAGGTGACTGGTAAAGTAGCTCCCGCTGCAATAGCCATCCATCAACGTGGGACAAAAGATGATAAGACACCATTGCTCATGCGTGGGAGGAGCCCCAAACAAAGTTGATAAGAAGACCTCACCTTCGTGATCTGTACCATCGCTCATGTGCCGTCGAAGGCCAAGTGCGATCCGATGCTACTTTAAATGTCTGCCTTCTCCGCTTTATACCCAAACCAATAAAGAAGATGTCGAGAGGTGAAGAGACTTCTCAAATCAACCTGCAGCCAATAGCTTCTTCTTCTTCTTCTTCTTCCTTACCGAAAAAAATAAAAATAATAATAATCAAAAACAAATCTACAAGAGTTTTATACAAAATCAAACATGCAAATCATACACGAACCTAAAAGACGGGACATTTGGAGAATCACATAAACTGAACTAGCTGACACGAGGACGAACATGCATGGTACGTACAATATGGAGTAGACTGTGGTGTACAGTGTGTCCACGGTGCAGGCAACGCAATCACAGTAGCCACACGAACATTGGCTTGATGTGTGATCTTTTTTTATCGGCTCTCCATTGGAAACGCGACAAACTCCTCGTCGAGGAGACCGAGAGAACAGGACCCTCCTCCCTCCCAATTATTATGTCTCGATTCTTTAGCCTGCCTGAGATGTAACCCACCATGTCTTGTCTTTCGATTCTTGGGAGAGACTGTGTTACCTACTTGCTAAGACCCATATGGATGATGCATGGGTCAATCGATCGAGTCGTCCACCAACGCCTTTGATCGCCAAAGATTAAAACCCACAAAGAAATTTTGAACTGCCAATTAACTTCATTCAACGTATCCTCATCGAAGCTTGGCCATGGCTTTTTCTTGCTGGTTTCGTCTTGTTCGGAGTAGTCATCACCCCCCACAAACCGACCGAATCTTTGATTTCTTTAGATGTATCGCATTTCACACGTTTGGAATGATTAGAGGATTCGAGCAGAAGGGTAAAGATGCTAAAGCGATGCCAGCCCCTCCATCCATCTTTGGGATGAACCAAAGAGCTGACACAAAGCAAATGAAAAGAAAGAAGGAAGCAAAAGAAGAAGAAGAAGAAGAAGAAGAAGATGTAGTGTTTTGGAATGGATGTGGGGAGGGCGCGAGGGGGATGATCGATGGTCCGGCAGCTTCCAGGAAAGTTGCACCGATGCATGGATACTTGTCCACGTCTTGACCAGAGATTCCAAGCAGTGGCAAAATGGTCCCCCATCTTTTACCTTAGATCGCCCGACATAGGCTGCACTTGCGGAAATCTCGGCGTCTCGATCACCTTCCTTGCAGCTTCTTAAGACCGTAGTCGTCATCGTGCTTTAGGTGACGATCATCGTTTGCGTGCCTCGTTGCATGACAATTACGAATTGGCATCTGTGACATTAATTTTTATATTACTGTATCTTGGACATGTTATGATGTCATGCTTTCATTTTTAGGCTGCCACTTGAAATCGCATATGTAAAGAAAGTCTGAAACCATCATCTTGTCGCAGAGTTATCATCCTAGCTATAGCTAGCTAGCTAGCTAGCTCGAAAGGTGGTCCTTCAATACTCCTGCAACTGGTTTGGATGCACTTGTTTCTAATTAAGAACTCGGGTTGGATGCCCAGGAGAAGAAGAACCCTTTGAATCGTCGGCCGACAAATGTATCCATTAAGAGACGAAGGGACGACGCCGAGTAATGAAAGCATCATCATCATCTGCTTGCTGCGCCCCGTCGCACTTCCAGTCCCGAGCGATGACCATTGGCTGAGATCTTAATGACAGGTCCAAAGCCATGGTGTTAGTAGGGGTGACATCGTTTTGTTTCTTCGGTGCGACAGCTGCTCGATCGCAACTTGTTCAGACGGCTTTTGGAACTCAGAGGTCACTTTTAGGTCACCCCATTAACAAGCCACCTCTCCCTCTCTCTCTCTCTCTCATAGTGACTTCGCCTTGAAGTATTTGGCAGTCGAAGCTTATTCCCCGGTTCAGGTGGAATCTTCCTTCTTTTCACTGTATTCTCTTTTCTTTGCTTTTAGAGATGTTTTTAAGTGCTATTGTGGAAAGCTAATATACATCACTGTCTTCTTTGCCTGCTTTGGTCCCAGTCGTACTGCTGCGGAAGAAGATGAAGAGGTTGCTTCGCCTTTAACTCCCTCTTCTTCCTTTTCCAAACTGGTGCCATTCAACTCCTCGATGCTGGCAACTCAACTTTTCACTTTGTTACCCAGTAAAATCGGCTCAGAGGCTCTGCTAATTCGATCGCATTCCGAATGCAAGAGCTATTGTTTCGTCCATTACAAGGAAAACGCAGTAGATCCAAGATCTGTCTGAAGAGACAAAACAACTAAAGTTTATGTCGTTCGAATCATTCACTCAGCTCTGACACGAATATGACCTTAGATTGCCGTCTTCTTCTGCAAGAGGCTTGACGCCGGCCAGGAGTCGAAGTTGGTCACCACAGATGATCTGCTGCCCGTTGAGTTCCTGGCCTATCGGCAGTGACCATTAAATCTGGATCTCCCGACGCATAGATCGCAAGAGCATCAGCTTTAAGCGGCCGCCGTGGTCGCTGTACCTGTCGAGGGATGGATATAGCGTACGCGAAATGGTCCCTGAGCGACAAAACAGCATCGGTAGCACTGCATTATTGGCTTCACCCCCATCATCGTGTCCACAGCACTGCATTAATAACGTCGATAGCGTCTTCGAATATTCTATTTTAGTGTTTTCCGGTGGGACACAGCGACCTAAAAGCATCTGTGGAGGGTTTTTGGACGACGGCTGCTGTGCCCTCGTCAATCTGTACATGGTGCCACTTTCTGGAACGTGGCAGTATTTTGAATGAAAAATACATGTCCCGATTGCAAAGAGGACCACCCAACCCAAGAATACGCATGGCTTCTTCTTGACCGCCCAAAGTTCGTGTTTCTTTTGTATGTGTGTGCTGATCAACTGAGATGTTGACATGAAACCAAGCTCCGGTTGATACTGCTCCTTGCAAGCACAAGTGGGCGGCTACAACAGTACTGCTTCTACCGGTGGTGGAATCCCACAATAAAGATAAATCTTGCAAGCAAAGGCAGAATTGAATTGCATCGTGCGGAATACCATTTTTCACCCTCCAGAACGAAGCAGTAGATTCCAGTATTCCCTCTCTCTCTCTCTCTTTTTCCATTTTGCTCTATAAATTCCGCTCCTCTCGTAAGCTGCAATTCCCTTTTCTCCTTCTCCCCGCTACCCTCGCTTAGCTTTCTTGAGGTTCTGCTGCTCTGCTGTTGATTAGTCTTCTTCTTCCCCTGTGTGCTCTTTTGATCGTAAAAACACTTCCATCTAGCTCCTGTTT
This sequence comes from Ensete ventricosum, assembly GCA_029747655.1. Lineage (NCBI taxonomy): Eukaryota > Viridiplantae > Streptophyta > Magnoliopsida > Zingiberales > Musaceae > Ensete > Ensete ventricosum. Next base: position 4,374,044 of record JAQQAF010000006.1, on the reverse strand, counting down.
CACTTCATTCTTGGGGAAAGATCCCTCTTCGGGAGTTCCTTTCGCAAGTTTCTTTCCGTCGGACATCCTTCTTCCCTGTTCCGCCCAATCCATCTCCAGACACACTCTTCCTTTCGCTAGGTTCTTTCTGTCGGACATCCTTCTTGCTCAATCCATCTCCATACACACTGTGTCTGACCAAAACCAAGAAGCCATCATCCGAAACTTGCCGCTAAAGCAAGCGAGGTTTACTCGTAACTTGGGTACCGATATCTGAGCTTCGCGCACTGAGACCTTCTCCCTCGTTCCATTCAAATGCAGCGTCAGTATCTCTTGATGTTTCTCATTGCTGCCGCTTATCCCAAGTGAAGTGAATTCTCCTGCGCGAGTTTATGATACACTCCATTTTTCGGCGCATGACAAACCTCGCTCAGTCTTTCTCCGTAGCCTTCCTTTACTGGTTCTATGTGTTTCATGAGCTCCGCGCAAAGAACTGAACCCCAGTCCCCGTCCCCGTCCCCGTCCCCCTTCTCATAAACAATCAATCTCCTCCTCTTTCTTGCTTCTCAGATACATAACTCAGCCGTCGCTCCACCAGAACGCAGTGTTTCCCCGAAGCGCAACTTGTTAAGGCCACCAAATAATCAGATATCTTCTTGTTTCACGATTGTTCTGATGGCTTCTCCCGGTGGCACTTCTTCTGGATCCAGCCAGCTCCTTAGCTCCGGTTCCCAAGAAGACCTGCAGACCGTGATGGACCAGAAGAAGCGGAAACGGATGATCTCGAACCGGGAATCAGCGAGACGGTCGAGGATGCGCAAGCAGAAACAGTTGGCCGATCTCACGGCAGAGGTGATGCAGCTGAGGAGGGAGAACGGCCATGCCTTCACGGTCTTGAACCTCACCACGCAGAACTACTCCGTTGTGGAGGCCGAGAATTCCGTGCTTAGGGCTCAGGCGATGGAGCTCACCTACAGGCTGCAGTCTCTCAATGAGATCGTCGACAACCTGAACGGAAACAGCATCAGCCCATGGAACTTTCGGTGTATGAATCGGCCTATCACGGCGTCCGCGGAGAGCGTGCTCTACTACTGATTGATCCACTCGCAGCAGCCATAGATTCCGTAGCTCCTCCTCCTTGTTTGGCATGCATCTCACATTTCCGGAGTGTTGTTCTCTTGTTTGGGGTGAATCGCACCCAATATATTTTATCATTTGGCCTTATGGGAACCCACCCACCCCATTATGTACGAATATTAGTCTTCAGACCTCGAAGCTTGCTTGTTATTGGAAGGTTTTCTCTTATATTTCTTTGGTGATGATCGTGTACGGACTTCTCCCTCCCTCTCTCTCTCTCTCTCTCTCTCGCTCTACCTCCTGTGTGCGTCACGTAAGTTGGTGTGACACGGAATGTTACCTGTGCAGACAAGAAGTCAGATTAGCAACCTTCACGTTTTAGTCTCCGGATCGGCATCTCGTCTTTTTCATCTATGGACACATCGTCATCAACGTGAGCAAAAAATTCTTCAAGCTGCTGTCATCTTTTGACGAACTATTTGTCCTTCGATGCAGACCAGTCTTCTGCGAATAAAGGAGTAACTATTGTCGTAAATTACACGAGGGACGTATGTTGGATGATCGTCGATAAGTATCGCCACACCCCTTGCACCAAAAAGAACACACCCAAAGTGGCAACAAAAGAGATCAAACAAGCAATTTGACTTCCTTCATCCGAAGGCACCGCCGCCTACAATAGCGAAAAATGAGGAGGGAGTGACATGATGAAGAAAAGCTACTTCTCCGTCTCGTTTTCCTGAGTCGCTGATGGTTTGTCCGCTTCACTATTCTGTTCTTCGCTTTGTGGTGCCTGCGCAGAAAACTGTGTTTTTTCAGCTGTCTGATATATATGGTGTTTCTGTTCATTTGCTACAAATCCATACGAGAGAAGCTAAGATTGCAATATCTACGTCTAAATTTGTGTTCATTCTACAAGATTTCTTTCTTTGTTCGTTGTTTCTGATGCTAGATTACAGCTTTGGACACACAAAAACGGGAATAATTTTCCATGGAACCGAGCACAGTCCCGGAGATTTCAACAGTCATGTAAGCTCATATGGGGCTTCCGTACCTGCAACTGCGCTTCCATGCTCTTCTGCCTTTCTTTCTCTCTCAGAGATCGAACCGGTGAAGTCATCTGCGACCAAAGCATGGTTAACGAGAGCACAAAAAATAACACTATGAACGTTGAGATCATTTAAATTCACGCTGTCGGCGGCGCATCGACCAAGCAGATCGAATCTGTAATCGGGGAAGGCTTCCCTACCTGCGACTGCACTACCGTGCTATGTTGCTGTTCTTGTTCTCTTAGGGATCGAACGGGTGACGGAATCTGCAACCAAATTTTTTGTTTTTTGTGAAAGCGAAGACGTCAGAACTCATCGAGGGCGTCTGAAGAGGGGAAGAAAACGGGGGTCTTCACCATGGAACAGGACATCAAGTCCTGAAGCTTGATCAGCAGGCGGAGCTCCAGCTCCAGGTTGCGCTGCTCCTCGGCCCGCTTTTCCAGCTCCACCGCCCACCTCTGCATCACCGCGTCCCTCTCCCGCAGCACCTCCTCCGTCTTCTCCCTATCCGCCCGGAGCCGCTCCCTCCTCTGCCGGACCGCCGCAAGCTCTTCGGCCAGCGAAGCCTCTCGCGGTCTCGCCTCGGGCTCCGGCTCCGTGGGCAAGACCGGGCAGTTCTCCTTGCCAGGGCTTCCTCTGATCGGCGGAGGAATCCGGTGTGCGATCGGTTTGGGCTTCGGGTGGTTCCCCGCGGTCGTGGCGAGATCGAAGTTCCTCGGCTGGAGGGGCTTCCTGCGGGGCGTCGGCGTTGCTGCGGCCGGGGAGTCCATGTGACCGAAATGGGAGATTTGAATTCGAATGGGAAGAGTGGCAACGGCTACCACTAAATTACTCGGAGCGTGAGTGGGTTTTTAAACGTTTTCTTCTTAACCTACCGGGCCTGCCTTACCAGTCGCACCCACGGTCCTCGAGATGTGGAGCCCACGACGAACCATCGATGGGGGTTACCTCTGTGGCTAAGCGGGGGTATTCGATAAAAGGAGATGTGGAACCTTTTTTTTTTTTTTTTTTTTGAAGCTGTAAGCTTTGAGCCGAACGGAGAACCATTGCGATTCTTTGGCAAGGGTGGTCAAATGGGATGACCATGGTCGACGTGGCTCGTTGTCCATGATGTGACCTCCCTTTACTTCAACGTGGTGCTTTATGGGCTATCAATGATGATTGCGCTGATGAAGTAGACTTTTGTTTGGACGTTGGATGTTTCCTAGGGCTCAGGTTTAGATTTCGATCATTTAGAGACTACTTACATATTTATTCATAATAAATTTTTAATATAATAATATATATAACTTAATTTTAAATAAAAAAATTATTTTAACTTTTATGATTTTGATGTCTAACCAATTAAAATATATTTTAAAAAATATAGCATATAAGTCTTTTCTGTATTAATAAATATTAGAGTTTGATTATATGATATGTTTACTCATAATAAACTATATATATATAATTAAAAAAATTGAGATCACCATTAATGGCGAGAAGAGGCATCATCGTGGAAGTGACCACCACCAACAACATCGAGCTGCTACTGCCTACTAGGGCATCGTATGCACGCAGCCTCTCCCACGTTGACGACAAGCTCAAGAGCTTCTAGATCTGCATAAGGTGGATGTGCATCGACCAATATGATGCTAGACATGTAATAATCTCTTGATCATTCTTCGTCCTCCTGGCGTCTTCATCCCCATCGCCTTCTACTTTGTCCCCCCCAGCATCTCCACCCGTCGCGCTTATGACATGGTGATTTATCTCTCCTTCACCTCTGCTTTCAGTCTCTCCACCTTCGTTTGTCATTATGGCCTCTGCCGCTTCCTCTTCCTCGATAAAAAATATATTTTTTCAAACTAAAATTACATGTGCTATTATATTAATAAATTATTATGGGTCAACATATCACATAAGCGTACTTTAACGTCTATCAACTCAGACTTTACAGAAAGAGTTTATTTGTTACGTCTTTAAAAATATTGAGGTTATTTTAGACACAATCATAACTATAAAGGCTTAACTGATACATGACCAAAATCATAGGACTAAAATGGATCCTATTTTTAAAATTTAAATTATATATATTAGTATATTAATAATTTATTATGGGTCTGTATGTCATGTAAAAAGACTTTAACGTTTGTTAACTCATACTTGATGAAAGAGAATTATATACTATATTTTTAAAAATATAAAAAATATTTTAGATATGAGTAAATTATAAGGACTTATATTATATGAAATAAAACGAACCTTAACCCATTGTCATATACAAAAGATTTGAAATGTTTTATGATATATCAAAAGATTTATTTTATGAAAACGTGCCTTCTTTGCCATCCCGCACGTGTCTCTTGACACATTGCCACGTGATAGTTGAAGCGCCGCCATTATGACTGTCGTCCATGCATGCCCAGTTCCACCCAAAGTGTCATTTTCCCTCCGCTATGGAGTCCAGTGACGTTTTTCGTTCTATCAACATTCTTTTCCCTTCCCTGTTTTCTTGTCCTAAACCAGCTTCCCCCTCCTCCCTCTACAACTCTTGTGCGTCTCACAAGAACATCTCAACCCCTTCTTTGTTGGTGGCCACGTCGATTAGATTGCCATTATTGAGTCGGTTGAGGCGTAAGGCACGCATGGCGCCACCGCTCAAACGCCAGAGCATGCAATGTCAACGGAGCCCGGATCCTGATTCGGGTTGGGATGCATAAGATGATACGATGTTCGAGGAGGAGGAAATGGAAGAAGGAGCATTAGAGGAGGAGGAGGAGGATGTTGAGAATTGATTAATGATAGTTAAGTAGGTAGTTAATATGTATAGGAGTTGTGGAGGTAGTGGCCCATGATTAAGGATTTAGTGGGTAGTGGCTAATAATGGGTAAGATAGTGAGATAATGAGGTAAAGTAGTGGGGTGAGATAGTTATTAGCAATTGAGAGAGTGTCTGCATTCGGAAATAATCTTGTAAGTATTCTATTACCTCTTGTTTAATACTACGTCGTTTTCTTGATTGAAAGTATTTTTCGTTAATTGCATCATAGTATTATGTTTTTATCATTTATTTGCTCCCCCTTTCCCAATAGATGAGGAGTGGATGGAAGAGGTGAAAGAATTGGAAGAGGAGATAATCACGAGGAAGGACCATGGACGGGAGCCGAAGGATTGTGATCGAAGGGTACAAATCTTTGACTAGAGCTCAAAGATCTTTCGAGCATGCAAGGATCATAATGGCCATCACAATGATATATAGAAAGAGACATAACGTTGTTGGAACTGCCATTAGATAGATAGATGTATCCTAAAATGAGAGTAGGTTGTATTAATAAGGTTCTCGGTAGTCCATGAAGTAAATTAAAAGGTATGGTCGTTTGCGTGAAACATACGAATTCTCAACAAACTGCGTGAGACATTCGAATCGTGGATGGTTTTGCATCTGTTGATGCGGTTCATCCACTTGGAATGTGTTGCTTCGATCACCGAGGACATCAAAGGCTCCTCGAACTAGTTGCTTCGATCAATGCTCTTTCGATCTGTATTTTCATGAAGCTAATATTTGAGAAATGTTCATATTTGGATGTAACCATCCTCAATTTTGTGACACAAATAAATCATCTGTATTCTGCACATATTCTACGAATCATATACATTTTTAGTGTTATGATTTTTAGAATTATAAAATTAATATTATATTTTTTATAATTATGAAAGTATAATATTTAATCATATTTATCTTAATACTATCGATTTTACTGACGAAAGATGCAACACGTGATAGTGTGTTTATGAATGACATGAAAACGATGAACAAAATGACAATTCCAATGATGGTAACGGACGATGGCATCGTGGGTGGTGGTTGTTCTGATGGTGGTCGACGATAATGATATGGTAGTCGGCCTTAACGATGTCGATCCAAACATCGATAACAAGGAGGAAGAGGAGGCAGGTGGGGGCATTTGCATTGGTGCTACGCTAAAAGCCTTAGACGTCACTTAGTACAATGGCACGATGAATTCGAGGAAGTGGGCAACGACGAGTCTTAGTTTCAAGCTAGCTCGACGAAGAGGTGTTCATGCTTCGACTACTCAAGCCTTACCCTAGCCTGCAAACGATTTGTACACTCTGCACATAACAATGTGGTTGTTAATATGCTTTTGAATCAACGACTAGAGGAGATTTAATCGAATGACAAGGATCGATCACTACACAAAATGGAGGCTGAAGAGTATAGATCCGATGGCGGGAGATAATAAACCATCGTCATCCTTCTTGCTCACCTCCGACACTATGGTGGCGAGGGAGAGTATCAGAAAGCAGGCAACGAGCAAGATGACAAAGAAACGATAGATTGTAGTATTGCGATTAGCCTTCGAATTGCGGTTAGCCTTCGGCTCTGGTTTTGAGACTGATAATGTATTTGCTCTACCTCACTTGTCTCCTTTTTCTCCTATAACGTCGACATAGACGCAAAGTGGCATTAGAGGAGAAAGAGTAGCCTGACATTGATGCATATGCCTCACTTCCATCCTATCCCTTCGATGCAGATGTCTCATCACTCTGTTTTCTCTTTCTCCTCGTTGTCGATGTTTGGATCGACAATCGACAAGGTTGATCATCGCGTCATTGTCGTCAACTACCACCACAATAGTCATTGACGACATCAACGTTATCATTATTGAAATTACCTTTTTATCAATAATTTTTGTGTCATTCATGCGTGTTATGATAACCAAATTTAAATATTTTATTTTTATAACTATAAAAATTTTAATATAAATTTTTAAAATTAAAAAAAATAAATATAAAAAATATAACTATAAAAAATAAATAAGTAATTAGCGCCCAATGTCATAGGGCCACGGAGTCATGAGTTCTGTTTTCTAACTGCATGATGGTGTTAAAGCCATATTACTATCACGAAAATGCCACTCTGTTTCTTTTGTCGACAAGAAGGATGAGCACATGTCTTACCACGTTGGCGACAGATCAGGCTTAAGTCCGACTGCTTCCAACGTGTCGTGTACTGGTTGGTCCACGAGATGCAGCTTCATGACTTCGTAACGTGACACGTCGTTAGTGAGTGCAGTCAGCCCCCGCCTCGCTCCGAGGGTTCTCTTCTTGTTTTGGGTCTCTTGTTTCCCTCTCCGTATATAAGGAGCTGCCTGTGTTAGGGTTCGCGGCGTAGATCCCATCCTTTGCCGGCGGGTGCAATAATGGGAAGGCGTAAGTTGATCCATCTCTACCTCGTCGTTTGCAATGCGTTAATACTTTCGATCAGCGTGTCTCTTGTGGTAAGTAGTCCGATCAAACTGAAATATATCACCGAAATTGGTCGCCGATCATAACTAATATCTGCTTTTATTGACACGATAGGCAGCATATTATCTGCCAGTGTTTGCTCCCATTCCATGAATTTTGATAGTATGAATGATTCTGTTCCCGTATTGATCAATTTGATAATATATCTGACATTGTTTAGAGATTAAGTTTCAAGAATTTTTTTTCTTGAAACTTGAGTTGATTTTCTATCAATTTTTAATGTAAAATCTTAATGCGATTTTTTTTCATTACCAAACCCTACTCATGAAATGAAAAACCTTTGCCTCAGTGATGAAGTGAGATAAAGACTGTTGTATAATCGTTTTATTGACCATTAGAAAAAATTAGTAGTTGAAATTATTTTTAAAATGTTACACATAACAGATCATGATAAGAAAATATATATATATAGTAATTAAGATCATTTGGCACATCAAAATGCATCTACGTAATTAACAAAACAAAAAAAAAGGGAAAGTAGACGGTGCAAAATAGAGGATCCTGGAATATGATAGTGCATGATTTACTTTAGAACGTGTGGAAGTTTGGAGGCCTAAGATAAAGTAAAAATTCCTTTTGAGTTATGATCAATGGCATAACTCATGGGAGTGGGGGTTTTTTTTTTTGCAGGTAAAGAAAAAGGGGGCTTGAAGGTTATTACAAAATTCTTTAACAAATGGCCATTAGGCTCTGCATTTAAGAGGCACAAACATTAGCAGGTAAATTTCAAAAAGATGAATTGAAGGCTGTGGAACTTCCCATTGAGTTTTTCCAACAGCTATGGTGTTGACTATATAAGAAAGCAATCTTTTGAAGTTTGCAGTGCATATCGTAGCCTCGTAGGTAGAAAGAACAATGTTATCAACCCTCATGTGAGGTCGAGGACAACGTTCAAAAGTTGATGAGGGCTAAAAAATCTCTCTCCATGCACATTAGTAGCACTATAGGTTGCGATCATGCCTCAACTGCAGGTGGCGAGACAGTTGAGGTGGCTAACTCACCAGCTACGAAGAATTATTGATGTCAGGTAATTATACCTGCAGCCTGAAAAGTGGTATTATGAGATACATTTTCATTTATATTTTGCCACCTGTCGGTAACTCAATAAGGCATTTGAAGGTAAATGCATTTATCAGAAAAGCCTGCATTGAAATAATCTGTTTGCTATGCTTTTAATTCTATACTTATGAAAAGATGTTTATGATATGTATTCTGCTCCAAAATGGAATTTGTTGTTTCTTAGAGTCTGTAATATGAATTCTTGGACAATTGTGTACAACATAAATCCATTTTTTTAAAACCAGGGACACTTAACAGGTTTATGCTTAGTTAAAAAGTCTTAAGATCATAGAGATTAGGCATCTCATAATGTTTACGTTTCTTTTCTTATTTTTCTGGATTGCTGTTGGTCATTTATGCCTTACCGAATTTTAGTTGTTAGAATTTGGATGACATTTGTGATGGCAATTCTTCATGTAGGACCTGCAAGATGTTATCGCCAGATTAAGAATAAACCATATCCAAAATCACGGTACTGCCGTGGTGTTCCAGATCCTAAAATTAGGATCTATGATGTTGGAAGGAAGAAGAAAGGAGTTGATGAGTTTCCCTTCTGTGTTCACCTGGTGAGCTGCGAAAAGGAGAATGTTTCCAGTGAAGCTCTTGAGGCTGCTTGTATTGCATGCAACAAGTATATGACAAAGTATGCTGGAAAGGATGCTTTCCACTTACGAGTGAGAGTTCACCCATTCCATATTCTACGTATCAACAAAATGCTTTCTTGTGCTGGGGCGGAGAGGCTCCAGACTGGGATGAGGGGGGCGTTTGGGAAGCCTCAGGGGACATGTGCTAGGTTAAGCATTGGTCACGTTCTTCTGTCTGTTTGCTGCAAGGATAGCAATAGCAATCATGCACAAGAAGCCCTTCGTTGTGCCAAGTTCAAGTTTCCTGGCCGTCAGTAGATAATCATCAAGGGAAAGTGGTAAGCATTAAAAAGGGAGTCCAATTGATTATGCATACAAGTCAGTCTGGACTTATTATTGGTGTGAAATCCATCCTTGCTCTAGGTGCTATTTTCCCTATATATACAAAAATCCAGTTTCTGGCATCTGGTCTAACCAATGTTAAAAACAAAATATTTTAGGTTATTATATGATCACTGGAAACATGCCTCCTTTTTGCTTGTGTGGTTTCTGACATGACAATATAATTGTCAGGGGCTTTACTAAGTTTAGCCGTGCTGACTATGCGAAATGGAAGAGTGAGAGCAGAATCATTCCAGATGGTGTCAATCCCAAGGTAAGTTTTTATTTCAGGCAAAACCTTGATCATGCTGTGTAATATCGTGTGTGCTCATGAATAACGAATGTCACCTGTGTCAAGCTGTTTGAGTTTCATTAGGCTTACATGCTAACTTGTTCAACGGTGTTTACCATAATTTTGCTGGTGTGGGATGTGTGCTTTGCACTTGCAGAGGATTGTGGAGTCTGGACTTTCAACTCTTAGTATCAGTTTCTTTTTTGATGCCCTAGGGTTGATATATTGAGAGCACAACTCTATCCTCTTCTGTGCCATGAATGCTTGCTTTCCAACACTACAAAAAAGTAGTTTGTCTGTAGATCATCAAGTTTGCAGATTTGGGATCACTCCTAAATTTTGTCATTACAATTTTTTTGGCTTAGTTCTTTTTTCCTGCTATTCAGCTGTGTAAAATGTCAGTACATGAAGTAATTGTCCCCGAACACCATGTTACGGTCTAACCACTCATCTGGTAGTAATCATCTCCCCACGATATATTGCTCGCCCCATTCAGATGTTTCTTAATGGTCGTGGAAAACCACATCAGATGTTCATCTTAAGAATTCCATTTTGATCTTCTTTTGTCCACCTAGAAAACAATATGATTTCTTATCAGCATGTCGCGATTTGTGCAGTTGCTTGGGTGCCATGGCCCCGCTTGCTCATCGTCGACCTGGAAAGGCTTTCTTGAGCGCCTCTGTGGCAGAAGCTTCCTAGAATCTTCTATCCTGTTGAAATCTCTGGTGGTGTAATCGCTTTCCGGCTTCCTAGAATCTATCAGCTTAGTTTTTGCAGGTTTATTATGTCCCTTTCTTTTTTCTATCAGATTTTTCTTTAAATTTATTTTTGCGTCTTTGTGGTGGCAAACCTTTATTTCTTGGATTGATGTGTTTATGTAGGCGATTGGTGTGGTGCGTTATTGGTTTTTATTTTCCTCGCTCCGGATAATATCCAGTTTGGTGATGTATTTTGTCATGAAATCCAGCTTTCAGTCACATATTATTGGTTTGAGCCCGCACACGTCGACATAATATGTAGCTGCTGGTTTATGCATTCCCTTCTGTAGCCGGTCATCGGTTTGCCTATGTTCGAGCTGGAGGCCCATCATGTGGTCGGTTGCTTGCTTGCTGGGCGTAACCATGGCGTTCTAATTGTAGGATATGGGGGAAAAAAAAAAAGGTTGGTAAATAAAAATTTGGAAGGCCCCGAGCACATCCGGTGGAAACAACAAGAATACTTGTTTTGTGTTTCCTATTTGTTGGCATTCACCCACGAGCGCGTCGCGTCGATAAAACATTCCAAAAATAAAACGCGGTCCATTGATCCTTCCGCTGCCATCGATCTCACCCAAATCAGACAAAAAGAAGTAGAGAGCGAGAGAGAGAACGAGCCCTGGCTGCAAGATTACAAACACCTCATAACAATTCGTCGTCCTCCTCTCTCGAGGCATCCCCGCCACTCCTCCCTCCGTCCCTGCTTAGGGTTTTGGATTTCGCCCGGGGAATCCCACTGTATTGATCCCCAACTAGCCATTTCTTCTCTGCAATTCGTAACCGGGATTCTTTGATGCCCGTCTTCGTTACATAGATCGCCGTTTCTTGATCTCCCGCGGCTTTGCCTTGTCACCATGGAAACCCCCGGCGGAGGCTCCGATCCTTACGGGATTCGGTCTCCCTCCTCCTCCGCCGGCGGTGGCAGCAGTGGAGGCCCTTCGAGGAGGTACGGTGTCCCTTTCTCGACATCCAATCTCATCCAGGCGCCTTTGTCCGCACTCTTGGAATTCTCCGGGATCTTGCGGCCTGGCGTCAGCCAATCGGAGACCGAGAGCTTGATTCCGCATCCGGAGCTGAATCTTGCCCAGGTGGATGAGTCGTCCGTATCCGCCGTTGCCGACGGTGGCGAGGTGTCGATTAGGATCATTGGGAGTGGCGATCAGGAGAGTCTCCGGATGGCGTCGACCCAGCCGCAGCCTTCGACTGCCTGGTCTGGTGGACAGGGTAATTCTGGCGGCCGCGGTGTCTCTGGTGAATCGAACCCTGCTTTCTCAGAGAGGCGCGGAGGAGGAGATGGAGGGAGCAATAGCGGGGTCGGAGAGGCAGCCTCCTCGTCCGCATCTTCTGTGTCAGCATCCATCGCGGCTGTCGATGGCCCGAGCACGGACGCTGAGACGACTATGACGGGTGGTAGCAACAGGGATTCATCATATCAGAGATATGACATACAGCAGGTTGCACGGTGGATCGAGCAAATACTGCCCTTCTCGTTGCTTCTTTTGGTGGTCTTCATCAGACAGCATTTGCAAGGTAATGCCAGTTGCATCTTCTGTTCTTGGAAAACTTTTGAGAATTATCTGTAATGGAAATAAACTCTTGGTTTGCTTTGGTGACTATTCAAAGCTGATTTTGTTGAAAAACTGCAGGTTTCTTTGTCGCGATTTGGATTTCAGCAGTGATGTTTAAATCCAATGATATCTTGAAAAGACAAACTGCTTTAAAGGTTTGTTAGTTTTACTACATAACAGTTTCTTTTCATCCTATATCTGCCACTTGTCATTCATTTTTCATCAGCCTATCATTTCGAGACAGTTTTTTGAATAATGAACCAGCTTGACATTTGTTTTTCCAAAGTTTTTACAACCATCTGCTACATCATAGTAACTTAACCAAATTTGTGAATGTAATTGCATTCAAGAATGCTATTAAATAATAATTACATATCATGAATTTGTGTCTCTTGTCTCCTCTATGGTCACTTGTGAATTGTAAAGCCTGTTCGATGACAGATGTTTTGGGTGGGTGGTAGTTGTTGGGTCCAACATAGATGATAAAAATCTATTCGCTGACAATGATAATTTATCCACTGGATTGATGTTTATACAATTTAAACCTACTCTACATTGAAGCTAAATAGACCGCACCCTTTTCCTAATTATTCAGACAGTTTAGTTCTATGTTCTTTTTCTTTAAGGGATAAAGTCAAGATTTTTGTTGAACTATTATGCTTACGAGTTTCAAAGTCTTGGAGGTGCTTTTGAGATCTTTATAATAACATATTTAAGAAATGTTTAGAGACTCTAGAAACTTAGTTGACACATATGACACGATCTTTGGGATACTGAATGAGAGTTGCTTTTAGTTTCGTTGCTTCAAATGCTTTTTGATGTGGAGTGTAACTATTTCATATACTTCGGCCACCCATTATCCATATTGACAGCGGTAAGCTCGGATTAGCTGTTCTTAGTGAAATTGAAGAAATTGAGGTAGAAAACTTTAAAGGAACTGCCCATTTGATAACCCAATTATCAATGCATGCATTCTTGACCCCCCTATGACTTGATCTCTACAACCAATTTCTACATAGCTGGTACTTGGTAACAAGCAGTTCGTTGTTGGATGATTGGATTGATATCCACTGTTTGTTAATGGTTCGAGACCTGTGCTTCTAAGAAGCAGCAATTCATGAAAACAGGTCAACCATTCAACAATGTTAGTTTGCTATTATAGATTATAGTTTTTAGGGGCACTTTTGGTATTGCAAAGTTCTCATTTTTTTTCACTTATGTAGTACTGGGTCGACTCGTGTTTATTAATACTTGGATCATTCTCACATTTACTGGTTATTGGTCTCTGCAGGGAGAGCGAAAATTGACTGTGCTAGTTGGAACTGCATTTTTCTCCATGTTACATGTATTTGGCATCTACTGGTGGTACCAAAATGATGATATCTTATACCCGCTTATCATGTTTTCTCCCAAAGAAATACCACAATTTTGGCATGCTATATTTATTATCTTGGTCAATGGTATCCACTGATCTTATTTAAACCTTTCAAATATTATACTTTCGGTTGCACCTACTTGTTATATGTCGAGTGAAATTTCTTTCTTGTCTAAAGATGTAACTCTCTGCCTTTCATGATGTCATATATTTATTTTCTTTCTTGCATAAGGTAAATTAATTAAGCTTTCATAACTTTAGATTCAAATGAAAAATATTCATGTATTGTTTGAAGAACGCCCTTTTGCTTGTCCTATTCCTATATGTAGGTTTATGTTGTGCATCAATCATGCTGGATTTCACAATTACCTGATGCCTGTGGTCATATAAGTAAAAATTTGGTTTTCTTGGATTTGAAAGTCAAAAGATGCAGGACCATCCAAGAAAAAAATGGATTTATGTGCAGCTTATTGGCATATTTATGACAAATAAAAGGCATAGGTGCTGTGTCTTATCGGCCATTTTCTTAATTCTTGTTTATTGGAAAGTGGGAATAATTCCCATGCTAAGATGTACATATTCGTAATTTCTAGATATATGTGACATTCCAAATGGTTTAGGTGCTGGAGCAGTTTTGTCCATGCTGTATGCTAGCGTCATTATGGGAGAGTACAACTGTAGTATGAGGTTTATTTAGAAAGATGTTCTATTTGGCTCAAAATAGTTAGGCTGAAGTTAACAATAATACACCCATTATATTCTTATAAATTAATCTTAGTCTTAGCCTTCTTAGATGGGGGACTAATCGAGGTATTACAATCCCCCCACTTAAGGGGTCTCTTGGCATGGTGCATTTGAGGCATAGCCCAGTGGTGACTCCTCATTGTGACATGTCCTTTGACCCTGTCCATGGATAGACTTTTCCTTTTCGAGCCCCTTACCATGCCCCAATAGTAGGTTGACTCTGATACACCCATTAGATTCTTATAAGTTAATCGTAATCTTAGCCTACTTCAGATGTGGGAGTAATCGGGGTGTTACAATCTCTCATACTTAAGTGTTTGACGTCCTTGTCGAGGCCCAACATAGACCAGATCAAATCTTGGCATGGTACATTTAAGGCATGGCTCAATGGTGGTTCCACGCTATGGCGTGTCCTTTGACCTCGTCCATGAGTAAGTAGTCTTTTCCTATTTGAGCCTTTTACCATGCCCCAATAGTAGGTCGACTTTGTTACCAATTGTCACGACTTGACCTGATGGGATAATTGTCTTGTCAACTTCGTTGAGCTCAAATCACTATCTAAAAATGTTTAAGTTGATGTTAGTAGTAGTACAACCATTATACCCTTACAAGTCAATCTTAATATTAGCCTACTTTCAGTGTGGGATTAATCAAAATGTTATATGGGGCCAAGTAAATATATTTATATAGCTTTTTAAAGTCAAATATAGTTTCTTTTGTCGTTGGCCTTTGGCCTCTTTGTCTATCTTTTTTTGGTTGTTCTTGTAATTCTTTATTTCATTGTATGCTTTTTATTCTACAAAAAACCAAGTGTTATTTAAACTGCTATATTCAATCTGCCCTACTGAAACTTATGATAACAGTTCTATGGTATCTTTTATTTGTTTGACACTGAATGGGTTCTAGGTTATATTTATTTAGGATCATTTGTTGTAACCTTATAGTGAAAATATCCTGGATCCATAGCTATACAACAGCTTATTGATTACTTTTGTCTAGATATAATGGTGCGGCAAGCAGCTATGGTTGTGAAGTGTATTCTCTTGGTGTATTACAAAGATCGTAAAGGTCGTAACTATCGTCAGCAGGTTAGTCATTTTTAATGTTTTCATTGTGTCACATCTTTATAGCCTAGATGGCTTGCAACATAATTACTTGCAAGTTGCAAGTATATGTGGGTGGCAACATAACAATGTTGTGTTGCGGAACTCTATATCAGTAAATTGAGTCCTTTGCTTGTTTATTCTTGTATGAGTCTCTTGATGTTCCATGCATTGCCATTTCATAATACCATTTCTTTTGTTTTAATTATTTCTAATTTTTAATTTCATCTTAGTTTTATGTCCTTCAGAAAATCATTTGCTTTTCTTGTGCTATAGCATTTTTGGATAGTTGTAACTCATATTTATTTCTTTACCAGTGTCAAATGCTTACTCTTGTGGAGTACCTTCTACTTTTGTACCGTTCTTTTTTGCCAACTCCAGTTTGGTACCGATTTTTCCTGAACAAGGAATATGGGAGCTTCTTTTCATCTCTGACTACGGGGCTATACCTTACTTTGAAGCTGACATCAGCTGTAGAGAAGGTTTAGTATTTTACTGTTTTTGCATAATGAGTTTCCAGTAGTATTTTTAATATTCTTAAAAGTGTCCATCAAGTTGAAGTTTTCAGGTTGGCAAACATCTTCATGAATTATAAGAAACGAATCCTCTTTGATATTTTTGAGGTTATAAATCCAGGTTCAATCGTTTATTTCTGCGTTTAAGGCGCTATCATGCAAGGATGTAAGTTACGGGTCTTATGCGACAGCTGAACAGGTAACTCTTGATCTGTTCCAACATATTTGAAATCTTAATTTTGCCCAACTGGCATATTGTATTTGTTTATCATTCTTTATCAAATGCTTTAAGCTATATTTCTAATCAACTCAGATTTATGTCAACATCAAATGCTTTTAATTAACTGTAACATCTTTAAAGTCCTTTGCCATAGTTTGGCACTGGTTCTGAGCTTTTTTTTAGTTTAGTTATAATATGGTTACGACACATTACATTTTTCCGTTGATTGTACTTGTATTCATGCACTTGTATAGTGCTTATATATTGAATTTGGTTACATATACTGCTGTTAATTATTTTTTGTTGTCTTTCTGTGATAATATCTCTCGAAAACAGGTTCTGTTTTTACAATCCTTTTTCCTCTTTATAACACTTAGTAACTAACAATATACCTAAACATGACCTCCTTTTCTGGATGCTGGCATGATGCATAAGAGTGGTAAAAAAAAAAAAACATCATCCAATATGTTTAATATCATCCAATATAATTATCATACATATCTTTAAAAACATCAATATAATTAGTAAATACATATTTCCTTTCTAAAACCTATCATAATAAATCTCTAGGATTACTATTTTTTATTTTTCTGTGATGTTGGTGATTCATATCACTTGTTACGTAACAAATGCAGGTAATTACAGCTGGTGATATGTGTGCCATTTGCCAAGAGAAGATGCACGCTCCTATTCTACTTCGTTGTAAACATATCTTCTGTGAAGACTGCGTCTCTGAATGGTAACATGACCATGTCCATGCTTCTCATCATTTCTTAGTTTTGCTTGCTTTTCTTTTCCTCTTTTGCTATGATTTTTGAAATTGGAAGTTTACCTCTCTGGTTTAATCATCTCCTTGATCCAAGTAGAAAGCCATATTGGGAAAGACATGGATGGAGTGTTCTCTTGCCTCCCTTTTCCATTAGATAAGTGGGGGTTTTTTTTTTTGAAGTATCACCAGTGTGATTGCTTTTGGATGAAAATAAGTTAAAAGTTGCGTATCCCCTTCTTTTGTCCGTGATGTTAATCAATATATATATATATATATATACATGTTGTAGTTTCTAGCATTCCTCCTACTTTCATATGCATTATTATTATTATTGGAGTAGGAAATCACCTTCCGAGTGCTGCTGTTCTTGATCCAGTTGTGAAAAATTTCAGGTTTGAAAGAGAACGGACATGCCCATTGTGCAG
Organism: Ensete ventricosum; assembly: GCA_029747655.1. NCBI lineage: Eukaryota > Viridiplantae > Streptophyta > Magnoliopsida > Zingiberales > Musaceae > Ensete > Ensete ventricosum. The sequence continues at coordinate 4,356,843 of JAQQAF010000006.1, read as the reverse complement.
AGCTGTGGTAAAGCCAGCAGGGCTGAGGTCATTCGGCGATGGTTCCACGAGCTTATACTTTCAGTTGTTTTGATTCATGCATCTGTAACATAAATTGATTTCCTCGGATGCCTGCCAGATTGATCAGAAAGGATGCTGTGGTGCCTGTTCTATCATGATTTGATCTTTCATGTCACCTGCCGTGAGTTTGGATGGTTATGTGCAGATTTGGCCCGAAGCATTGAAAGCTGCAGTGACTGGATTGGTGGTATCTCATTGAAAGCTCGTGTCAGTAAATAGTAGTATTATTCAAAAACCTTACCGGCATCGCCCTCGCCCTCTGCCTTCACTGCGTATCGCTGCTCATACGAGGAGGATCCAAATGGGTCGTCAGGTCAAGGAGGACACACCACGCGCGCACGTAATAATTTCCTCGTAACATTAACCTGCCAATCAAGCGGCCACCAAAGTTCATCGTATGATGTGCTAAACAGCACGAGGAACAAAAGATCAAGCAAAAGTCTAGAGTGGCATGTGCTCACAAATATAGAATAAAAAATAAATCACACTGTCGTCAGTCAATGCAAATGTATTTTCGACTCGTTCATAAACAGATTCCGCGCGCGATCAAATAAATGCAAATGTATTTTCGTCTCCACGACCGAGACGAAAGTGTTGTGGAGCAGTGGATTACGCATCCCACTCCGAGAAGTTGGGGAAGGGGTCCGGATGCCAATCGCTGCTGGCCTGTATTAAGTTCCAAAGTACGTAGAGTGCATAACATATTCGTCTCAAGAAAGTTGACCACGCAGTGTCAAACAGATATGTGTCGAGAATGTTGACCGACAAGTCAGAGCATGATCTTGGCTGAAAAAGTATAATCACGACAAACTTCAACATAATAAATATGCGCATATGAAACATATATATCCTCTCATCATCTTACCACGGAATTGCTGATGGAGTGAGTACGCATCAACAACGCCGCACCAAAGTCTTGAACACAATAAAGCAGAGGCTAGCTATTTATTATTCGCAAGCTCAACACACAAACAGAAAAGTCAACTACTATCATTCCAAAAGAAATTAAAAAAAAACACAAGTCATATGCAGTTAAATAATTTCGATGGCACGTCTGTTAAATGACTAAGCATCTTGTATAAGACTTGACTTCAAGTGGGATGATCCTACAACTAAGCAGTTAAATAATGAACTCAGGCCGATGCAGATTATTTTTTTTCCTTGAATAGTATTATTGTTCTCCAGTACGTTTTTTTTTTTAAACCGAGATCTCTCTTAGTTGATTTTAATCACATTCTAATTCCTTATTCAAAATTCTCACAAAATCCTCTTACTTTACATCCTCTCGCTGCTGCTCGGCCTTCATGATCTCCAAATGATTCCATCACATTTTTTAATTCCTTATTCCGGATCGCCCTCTGCTTCATCCCGAGTTAATAAAGAACATTTTACCAATTTGGCTTTCACGCTATATACCGCCGAAGACTGTTTGTCTAATGCACTTAAAAAGTTTTCTAATTCCCCCTTCTGCTTTATTGCAAATCAATCTCCAAACTTGTTGTCAACTTATAATATGCCGCTAGTATCTGATAGGGCAAGTAATGGGTCGGCCCAGCTCACTAAGACCCACGCCAGCTCAACAGTCCACGACAGCATCGAGATCATACGTCGACCCAGTTGGCGCAGAGCCGAACCGAGGTGGCAGAGGGGTGACTTGGCCGCCACGACAACAGACGTTGCGCTGAAACTCATTAATGGAGGATGGCGCGTCGCGCCTCTGCGCCACTCCGGTCGGACGAACAACGATCGACCGTACATGTCAACCTTGCCTGGCATGTCCGCAGAGGTAAGACCGAGGGTACGACCGATCACTCGCCCGGTATGTATAAAACCCCCACTTGAGGGCAAGAAAAAAAAAGAAAAAAAACGCTCTCACTCTTCTACTACGCTGAAACTCAAATTACTCGAGGCACTGACTTAAGCGTCGGAGGGGTCACGTCGGGCGCCCCCCACCCTAACGAGACCTTCGTGTAGGACCCTCGATGCGTACCCGAGGAGGATGAGCTCGAAGTACCAACCCGAGGTTGAGATTCCCGAGGCGCAGACCCGAGTTGAGCCTGACGCCCCACTCCAGACCAACGTGGACGAGCTTGCGCACGCGGGAGGAACCAAGCCGTGTTGATTCCTCGGCCACGACATCGAAAACCACAACAGTATCAATACAATTCTAAATCCAACTCGGGCAACTTCTTCGCCTTTGACCAAGACTTTCACAGTTCACTTTTATCCATCATAAATTGGCGAGAGAATATTTTTGGTGTGCTACAACAGTTGAAGAGGAAGATCCCACAACTCTTGTAGCAAGCAGATCATTAGGGATTCTGCGCTGTAAACCTTCATCAAGTTTCTTCTGGTTATCAGCAAACTACTTTGCAGCATTTAATTTGAGATTTTTTTTTCAAATGTTATTAAGAATCGGACAGTTTTTTGTCCGAAAGAAATCTAAACTTATCCTTGTCCTTTGGATGTAAGCCTAGTTACATGTCCAAATTTGCTAATGATTCAAAGAAAATAAAATTAGTGTTTTTTTTTTTTTTTGAGGTCAACTAAAACACAAATGATTATTTATTTAATCAAGAAAATGCCAAAGAGATACAAGCATAGGATCTAAATATATGCCTTGAGCAAAGTTCAAAAACCAAATAGAAACAGAGATAACATAAGGAGCCAATGTTACTCACATGCTGTTCGTCGTAGGCTTCATAATAACTTGGCCACTGGGACCATGTTGCCTTGTAAGGCTCAAGCCGAGACTCATAATACTGGCTTTGGATGGAATAGCTTGGAGCTTCAGAAACAGTTGTTTTGTCCCCTTCATCACCAAACAGCATTGAATTCTGAATGCAGAACGACAGTAGGAGGACTCATGTCAGGAATTATTGGGCTTGTGAACTTGAAAGAATGCTGCTATCAAGCATACAAAATATAAAGAACATGAATGCCAGCCACAGAGGTGAAGCTTTAGTTAGATCACCAAGCTAGATGTGGGTGGGGGGGACGACCATTCCTGGGAGTCCTCATTGGATCTTCTTCTACTCACCCAATCCGACTTTGAGCATGTCGACTCCTGATAGACCTCACTGCAGCTCGATCTGCGAGACCAAGCTGTTTCAATTGGCTCAGCTTGCAGATGCAGTGGCCACCCATGGTGGTGGTGCCTATCGTCGGCAACACCAGGGCCTCCGGAAAGGGCAGCCACATGACCTCTTCCGTCAAATGCCTACACGAACATTGCTTTCGACAAGAATCACACAAGGTCCATGAGCTGACGAGAAGCTAACAAATTCAAAGTGCACTACTAACCGAGGTATGATGCACTTGATCTTGGTAAGCCTCGTGGCGGCTCAGTTTCTGATGCCAAGCGGACTCGATCGCTTGTTGATTGTTGTGGTGCTCGTTGTGAGCAAGAACAGGATTCTCGTAACCATGCGTCTCCTCTGTTGCCTCGCCGCAGCACGATGCCCGCTACAAGGAAGCAAGAAAAAAAAGCTCAGAATGCAACCACCACCGAAATCTCGCCGAATAAAGCTCAGGAACAGTCGGTTCGCAGCAGGAAACACGCAGCAAAAGAAGGCAGAATCGAACGGGAGAACCTGCGAAATCGGTTCAAGAAAAAGTTCAAGATTCCAAATTGCTCACGCGGCAGCAGGAAACACGCATTAAAAGAAGGCAGAATCGAAATCGGTTCAAGAAAAAGTTCAAGATTCCAAATTGCTTGAAGAATACCACCTTCCGGATTTCCAAATTATGCTCGAAGATTAGTTTCAAGATTTCCAACTTATTCGCGGAGACTAGTTTCAAGATTTGCAAATTGGTTCGAGAAAAAAGTTCAAGAATCACACATGGCTGTCAAGAAAGATGCAAGGTTTCCAGATTAAAGAAGGTTCATTCATAGTCGATGATTTCCAACTCACACTATGAGGATGGTAGTACGCCAGCCTCTGCACCGGAGCAGGCTCGACCTCTACCACGACGGACTCAGCCCCGCCCAGCTTCTTGTTGGCGTAGATGGGGATTCCGTAACTGTCGACGCCGACGCGCCTCTCGCCGTACCCTTGCGCGTGGCCGAAGAGGTAATCCAGCGCCCGCCCCCAGCCGTTCCAGGCCCCGCCGGCTTCGGCATCGCCGTGGTAGACCTGGCGGTCCTCCCAGGTGGGGTAGGGCCAGCTCCTGAACAGGTCCGGCGACGGGAAGGGCTCCGGTTGGTAGTTCTCCGGCAAACCATGGTCGAAGGTAGGAGCGGTAGCGTGAGGGGGAGGTGGGGTTGTCTGCTCTGAAGGAAGGGAAGCGGAGGAGGAGATGGGGTAGCAGGTGGCGGACGAGGGGGGGAGGGGATGGCCGTAGGTGAGCGCGATGTCATATCCGCCGAGGTAGGGGTGGGGGTTGTACTCCTCGAAGTCGTCCCCGTCGAATTCGACGGGCCGGACGGCGGAGGGGCCGGAGAGCGGCATGGGTGGGTGGCAGCGTCAAGAACTCAAGAAGTGGAGGGCGGTTTTGGGTCTGCAGCAACAACAACAATAATACAATAACGATAGAGGCGTTGGGTGGGAAGGGAGGAGGGAGGGAGGAGTTCATCGTGCTTGGTTTGCTTTGGTTCTGATAGGGATTGACGGAGACGGGATTTATGGTGAGGGGGAAGGCGGTGTTGTTGGGGGGTCATCGTTTTCAACGGTTTTGGGCCACCGGAGGAGGAGGGTACATCACCATGCCTTCGCCCATACTCCGGTTGGGCCACGGGATTTATGCCCGATGATGATGTATGGGTGGCCAGTGCTGCATCACCATGCCTTCGCCCGATGCGTGGTCACATCACATGCATGTGAGGAGGGAGCTGCATGGGAGATGGCAAAACGCCACCTCGCCCAGAAACCTATGGAAACATTTCATGGACACACCATCCAATAGTACTAATCAGAAACGCGGGAACTGTTGTTGATTAAAAAAATACCGTCGCCACATTAATTACAAAAATAATAAAAATCTCATGCGTGGGTGTCGGTGAAGAAGCTTCAACATAACCTTTGGAAGAACTTTTTATTACATTCCTGTGAATTCAAACCCCTCAAAGGCCCTATGAACGTAAGGGATGGATATCTGGAGGTGGTTTCAAAGTCCAAATAATTTAATTGCTTAGTTAAATAGCTCGAATCTTGAGGTCTCAACTTGACAAAATAAAAGACTCTGCAACTCATCTTCTCGTCATAGAATCTTCTCTCTCTGGAAAAAGGTCTTCAAATGAAGAAGCTGCAAACCGGCCACTCCCATGCAGACAATGAAGGACAGAATGCTCAAAGATCCCATCCTTGATGCTGTTGTTTCGTTTAGTCTCCGGGCCTCTTCCTCCCTGGATCCACAAAAAGAGAATGGGTCGGTAGATTTACCCAAATTATAATAAGATGTAATGCACTGCAGAAATTAAAACTACCTATTTCTCAAGAATATCATTTCTTCATGTATGGAATTGATAGCATCCTCCAGCTTCTTCAACTCCAATTCCACCTCCTGAAAACAGACAAATTAGATAAACATTTCCGAGGTCAAACCAGATTAATTAACAAAATGCTTGGTCGAATATGCATTTTACATAGTAACGCAGAATATGTGGAACACTGTCTCAATCCACTTCTTCTGTCATCCAAATTATTCATATATAATGTACTAAACCCCAACTTTTAGAGGAATACCACCGACGATTTATTTTGGTATCTTCAAAAATAGAAATTCGGTTCCCACGGATTCCTAGCATGATCTATAGATGTTGCTGGTGACTTTTATGGCAGATGAAATGTCTCTTTCAACTGTTGTTGAATCTGTACTCTTTTCAGTTACACATCTTGTAGTCACTTACAGAGTTTGGCAAGTAAACTATAACGTTGAATAGTTATAATCCTTATTCACGATTTCACCAGTCATGTTATATGAAGAAAACAAATTTGTAAATTCTAATCAATGGCTAAAATTAGAGAACAAACAAAAAAATGCTGATATAGCCATTCAAGTAATTGCCAAAAGACCTTTAAAGTGACTTGTAACCATCGCTTGTTGTAATTTTTACAAGGAAAAAAAAATTACTACATAGTTGTGACAACCTAATTAATCTCACATCAAAAATTGAAGAATATTATGATGGTTCATAAAACTAGACAATCATGTTCTGGATGATAGCAAAAGATCCATGTTGTCGAAACCAAATGGTTGGGACTTAGCTTTGTCGTTGTTGTAGATATGGGATTAACAAAGCATTTGGTTAGTTCTTTCAATGGACCGAATGATGATTACCGGTATACGAGTGATCCTAATACTAGAGGTACAATGAGGGGATCTTAATAGTGTGTGATTCTGGACCATGTGTTGAGGCTTTAGGTTTTGATGAGGTTGTCAATCTTTAACAGTAGGAACACCATGTGATGATTTATTAGAGTTAAAAAGGTCCACACTATCTCTATCTTGAGTTTAAATATTCTGTGTTGGAGACATATTACAATGTGTCACCACCAGCACATTAGGGTATGATTCTTAGCTATATGTTGAACCTGCATCTCGACAAAGATACTAGGCCTTGAGGAGGGAGATTGTACAAGCAATTAGTCTCACATAGTGAGTTGTTATGATAATTCATAAGGTTTGATGAGCCTACAACCATCATCCGGGCTTAAGATTATAGTACTACATGGCTGTAGGTCTGTCAATCAAATGGAACAATTCTCCTACAAAATCAGGTGAAAACACTAACAAATCACAAGATCAAATTCGCTTCTTCTAGATTCTGGCATTTCTCGAAGCCACCATAATTCATATTCACTTAGTCCTCATACTATGTTATTTGCGTTGATTGAATTAGATACTAAGAGATCCGTCGCCAGCAAATCAAGGGGTCGATGGTTATTATGTATTTAAAAGGACAAGAAAGTAAAGGATTAAAACAAGGCCAAATTGTTTGTGCAGAGTCAGACTAGCAAATGTAGCTGCTCTGATTCGAGTCACATATTATTTTCTAGCTTCCACACCTTCATCTTGCAACAACAAGAAGGCATGCTATCTCAATTTCTAGATGTTCATGTCATCCATCAAAATTTTTTATTAGAGCTTCAATTTTATCTTCTGAGTTGTGGGCATAATAACTGTTGGTCCTCTTTGTGACAGGACCTCTTCAGAGTTATTAATAGTGTATAACCAATAACACTGACCTCTTCTGAGTTAAATCTGCACGATTTCAGAACCCTTTTACCCCATTACGAGAATCCAACCACTAAATTTTTTTTTTTAAATTTCTTCCCGAGCATTTTACCTTAAAGGTTCAGATCACGGACACAATGATGCACAAGGATCAAGCTCTTTATTCAATTTTCACAAATGCGCAACTTTGTATGAGGAAAAAGAGGGTAACTCACATCAATCTTCCCTTTCTTGGCGACGGAGGTCCAATCCTTGGCGGCAATCCCCGTCTTCCACTCGAAATCCACCGTCACGGCGGCTTCGAGCTGGAAATGGGGCGACCAGAAGCAGGCCGTGTACTTCCCCGTCTCCGCCGCCACGAAAGCGAACTCCCCCGACTCCACACCGTCCACCCGTCGCAAGTTCTCCCCATTCGGATCCATCACCTGCGACCCCAAAGAATCAAATCAAATCATTTTCGCAACGAGATAAAACTAGATCGCCGTAAAGGGATGGGGATTACGCTAGCGGAGACGTTGTGCCCGTAGGCGGGGTCATCGGCGACGCGGAAGTGGGCGAGGGACATTGCCCCTGCACGGATGTCCTCGGTGAGGCATTTGACGCGGCCGGACGGGAGGTGGAAGACCAGCGCCTGCGAAGGTCGAGAAGAACACAAGAAGCCTAGTACCATCACCAGCAGCAGCGGTCGTCGCAGAAGAGAGGACGAGTCCATTTTGGAGGGGAGAGACCGAGGACTGGAACTGATACAAGCTGCTGCGGCCATATGCTTTAATCCCATCATTAATATATATATATATATATATATATATATATATATATATATATATATATATATATATATATATATATATATATATATATATATATATATATATATATATATATATATATATATATATATAATGGACCATAATTAACTAATTTATGCAATTAGTAAAATAATTTAAATTATACTTTGTGTTATATCAACAATTCTTCAAATTTGAAATGAGTTATATTTTTGTATTTGGTCAGGACAAGCATTAATAGGCTTTTTTGGATAGACGACAAGACAATTATAAGCTAAATTAGCCATCACTTTTTTTTTTTTTGGTTGCAAAGGAAGGAAAGAGAAAAAAAGAAAAGGTGGTGGTGGTCTGTCGAACGCGTTGTAGCGTCCGCATCTCACCGACCAATGACGCTTTGACAACAAGGAACGTTCTAAGTTGGGCTTTGGACTGGGAAAGACGATCTCCAGGCAACCCGACCCAATATTAGAGGGCCCATTTTGGCAGATCGAGGGTTCGATCCATGGAGTCGTCATCTGTTGGAGTGGAATCGAAAGCGGGATAGCTGTTGGGGAGTAGAAGAGATACCCAATCTCACACATGTATAACGCTGGTCATGCAGGAGGTGTGTCCAAAGACGGCAGACGAACACAACATCGACGCTGGTCTGCGGGGGCGTTGCGACAGTTGAGCTGCGGCTTTTAGATAGATAGATAGATTTGTAGGGGGAGAGAGAGATTTCACTGCTCCTTACTTTACCGACTCTATCACTGGTCGAGAAATTCATGGTGTGGTGATACGTAGGGACGACTATCCTCAGTTTGTTAAGTGTTGGCCGGCTGAAGATTGCGTTGTATGCTGAGATGAGCCTAAATGAGACTATTAGCGTCTTAAATCTTGACTCCTCCCCAATGATTACTTGGAGAGTGGTGATGCCGAGGGGGGAGATGAAATCCCTAGTGAACATTGTCGAAGTAGAGACCATGGGGACGAGGTCCTAGTCAGATAAGCCAAGTTTTTAAAAAGTGTCAAAATATAATACGTCGGTCAAACTCTCTATGTCGACCATAATCCTCTTGACTCGAGCGTTTGTAACCCGTGTTGAAATCACTAAAGCAACATCATGATCCGGATACTCTACTTCTCCCGACTTAAAGGTGATCTTAGGGTCATGCTCATGCATGAGACTTTTCTCCACCATAGCTCGAGCATATGCTTTATGCGCTGAAGAGCTATCTCCTCCTGACGCAGGTCCGCCGACGATGACGTTGATTTATTTTTTCATCGGACCTTCAAGTGGAGCGAGGATTCGCGCGGCTTCCTTACATGACGATTGATGTGTCCTCTACATATGAGGTTTCAATATGGTTCTTCAGGTCGTAACACTCCTCGATATGATAGCCATAATCACGGTGGAAGCGGTAGTAGCATCTCTGGTCTCATTCCTCTAGGTGGGGTCTTTATTGGGTTGGGCATCCGAAGGAGGCTTTTCTCCTGTATTTGAATGAAGATCTTGGTCCCGTAGAGCACCATTTGCACTTGGAAGGCCGCGACATGATATGTTGGGTCGGAGTTGCCATTATATGCTTCAAGTGTTGGGAGTCAAAAATTCTATGGAATCGGCTTGTCTTGGATCTCCGTGACGAAGGCATATCTGGGTGTAGAGCTCTCCTAGGGGTCCTTTTTAAAATTGACAAACTCTTTTTGGAACTCGTCTATTTGTCGGTTCATCAATCGCAGCTACGCCTTGAGCATTCTCTGGATCGAGCATGCTGTAAGTGGGTGCGTTGGTGGTAGGTGTTGGTCAGTCGATTGCATTGCTTGGAGGTCCCAAGGTAGCTCTAGTAAGAGTTGGGGGATCTCATCGTCGGGTCGTTGTAGGACTAAGGGTTGTCACTATGAGGGTGGGAGCTCCTACTGCACCGCTAGGGAGGCTTGCTACTAGGGAGCTGGCTACTGCATCAGTTGAGAGATGTGGAGAATGATTGATTGGATCATCTTGGCTAGGGCTTTGTACATGGTGGATGAGCCCGAGGAAGACCTCGAGGGAAACAACGAGAAGTCCGGGATTGAGTATCCATGGAAATAGTATGAGATTATTGAACAGTCACTAGTAACAATCGAGAGTATGCGTTGGCAGGTTTCCTTTCCCGAGGAGAGGGAAAGTAGGTTGTCCTCTGGTTCCGGGGGATTGCTGGATCATAGGCTTTTTCCCCGGAATTGTTGAGCATCGAACGTTCTTGCGACATTGGGCCATTTTTCTAGTACCAAAATGTTGATGGAATTTATGTCATGGATGGGAAGTCATCACGATACGATTCGACCCACGTGTGTAAGATCATCCGAGTCGGATTGGAAGACTTGGTGTCGCTCGATCGGTTCGGAGAGGCGACTGTCGATGAAGCCTCGGGTTGGGGAATTCACCGATGGAGTGCTTGGGCACTTGATTGACTCCTACAATAAGGGCTTGTCAAGGTAGTGTATGCTCGGTGTGACCCCTCCGATGGCTAAGTTAGCTCTCAGCGTATGAAAGTATGAGACCGAGGTGGAGTGTGGTAAGATCCCCACTACTAGCTACAGTTGGGGTTTCTTTACCTGTAGGCTGAAGGGGGGGCAGTATCGAGATTATCAATGTGGGCGATGCCCTTGGTCGGCTCAAAAGTACGGTCCTACCTCGGGCGTTGCCCTCGCTGGTTCACGAAACCTCGATCGACAGGATCGACGACTGACAGTGTCGCGTCGTACAAATAGCTCGACAATGCTACGTCAATTACTGTGGGGGATCGTTGAGATTGATGCTGTCATTGATTGATGACCCCGAGGTGTTGACGTTGTCCTCGGGCCAACGTGGCTGAGCTGACTGGTTAGGTCCCAAACACTAACATGGTCTATGTGCTAACGTGATCGGGCCATTAGGATGAACCCAATATTTATCCTAAGATAAATTGATGATTGCTGACTTGACTTGTATACCGAGCCCACGAATCAAGGCGGGCTTGCATGCGTGCATGCATGTGGAGAAATATATACGGTCCAATTAATTCGTACGTCCCACATGGATCTATAATTGTCTTGTTCTTATCACGGTGTTATCTCATTAGCTATCTATCGTTTTATCGCCACTGGTTAGTGTGGTCGATGCGAATGCATACGTCGCCCACATGCACGAACTGACCGTACATCTTAGCCTTCATATATATATATATATATATACCATCTATAAGTATAGGCACACGGAGTGCATTTAATTAGTTGAGATGTGGAACGCGGAAGGACGACACACACATGTTGACAGCTTTACATGGTTTGGGAGATGCACTGGTTGTCGAGTGACATACCTTTCAAACACAGTAAATAAAAAATAAAAATAAAAAAACCCTAAAGGAATAGAGGAGCTAACTGCATATATTAATCGCAAGGATTGTAGGCATTGGCATTCCCGATCGAGAAGAACTGAGATATGAAGCTGGCAAAATAATTAATGTACATGGCAGCCAGCTGCTGACCGAGATGCGTAGCAACCCACCACATATAATTAATCGCACGAACATTCCATCCACATAAATCAAAGAGACGAAATGTATTTTGAACACGTCACCGTTCCAAAGGTCTCACAGCATAATTAATCGATGGTAATTAGCAAGCCATATATGGGGAGTGGTCCAATATGCTTTGCCAAACTTAAAATATCTTCCTCGGTCAATTATGCTTTTTGCCTCGACTAATTATGAGTCCCACGTCGATTACGGACGGTGGATCAAATCGATAGTCTTGCATGACGACGAGCGTTCGCTCGCTGGCAAATCCGCAACTTAGGGCTCGCTACATGCCATTCTGGAACTGTAGTCATCCCTAAACCTCTGATGCAGAGAACCGGAAAGGAAGAGAGGGAGGAGGGCAGTGCCGTCTTCGGAAACGCCGACCTTCGATGGTGTCATGGTCAGACTCGCCTCCTCCTCCTCCGACGACGACGAACTCAACTTGTCGTAAATACATCATCACGCTGGTGCATCGAGAACACGAGTCGCCTGCCATGCATGCATCCTCGTCGATTCATTCCCCCCCATAAACAACCCGTTCGCTTTGATGCCATGAGGGGAACCAAAACCAGGAGTGGTGTTTCTAATCCATGGCTGCCCAGAGATGAAGAGCTGGCTGGTTTGGACTGGTTCGGCGTACCCCAATAGTTCTTTCAATGCCTCAGACAATTCACACCACCTAACCGATCGTCGTTAGATATTTTAACGTTGACTCGATGAATCCAATGATTTGGACGGCAGATCTGAGGGTGTCAGGGTGCTCCTCCGGCTCGGGTTCCTATCACGTCATCGAGAGCATCAGCATCAGTCAGCAGCAGCAGCGCCTCGATAGAGAGAGGCCGGATGATTGATTGGCTGTGCCGCTAGTCTTTTGCTCTGCCTTTAAGCTTGCAAGATTAGCTTCCACAGGTTGCTTCTTGGTTGGGACCCACACGGTTGATGATGGAGCTTTCGACGTCATTAACTATTCTTACAATCGGTCGTCGATCAATGCAGTAAACAACAACAATTCTCTTTTCATTTTTATTTTTTCTCGGCCAACTCTTTCTTGTTTCCTCCTCGATCGTCTCTTTTTACGTCAACCAGTTCGTAGACGTGGATCGAGAAGAAGAAGTATCCCATGGGATCAACCCATCTTTTCCCGGTTTGATTGCTTATCCCATTGAAAAGCAGAATCAGAAGCTCCGATTTCCGCTTCTCCGGATGGATCGATCCATCCGTTCGTACAACCGTGGTTTAGAATAATTACTCTTTCTTTCGCTCCCTTTCTCCTTTACGTGGACCAGGATAGGGAATAGGGAAGGGGAGGTGGGAGCAGTAGGCTCACAGGTACACGTTGGAGTGAGGTGGCCGAGGAGCGGTGGCTTGCACCCGAAGCCGCCCCGCTGCCGGGTTTTCCGGCAGCCTGCGGGGCCTGCTGGGATTGAAAGAGAGGCCTCCTTTGGGAGTTGGCCGTTGTTAGCTTTTGGGAGTATATGGCCGCGAGGAATGTGTGAATTCCCGCTGGTTGTATATATATCTGGACATGCTTAACATGATGCTTCTCCCTCGGCGGCTCCGCTCATCGACGCCTTTACTATTATTACTTCGTGAAATAGGCATACAACTCGATCGAGTAGAAACACAATCGCGGAGCTATGAGCTTGGCCATAGCAGCCTTCCTTGTGGCGGTGCGTCATCGCGGGGCACGCAGTCCTTGCGGATTACAACTTTGAACAAAAAACTCGACGGTAGGTATATCCTTCAGACTTCGAAAGGTCAGTTCAGCTACACGTACGAATGCATCTGCCTACCTCATCTCCTCTTAAACTAATCCATAAAGTGGACATTCATATTTAGTTTCTGGCCTCACAAGATCAATGACGCAACACACTGAAACCCCCTTACTACAAGCTCTCTTGTCACGTTGTAGTGAGATACCCAGAAACGACGCAAGAGGACCGAGACCAAAATGGACAGGAAGCGGCATAAAGAATGGAGGGAGGGAGAGAGAGAGAGAGAGAGAGAGAGAGAGAGAGAGAGAGAGAGAGAGAGAGAGAGAGAGAGAGAGAGAGAGAGAGAGAGAGAGGGAGGGAGACCAGGACAAACTTAGTATGAGGCTTGTAGTAAGGTGGTTTCAGTGTGTTGCGGCATTGATCTTGTGAAGAATTATGTGGGAAGTTATACTCTATTCATGTAAAGAATTATGCGGGCAGCAAAAACCAGTAACTGCAGCAATAAAATACTGGGGGACCTTCTCCCATGAGGCTTCTCCTTGAAATGACTTGAATGGCACGGATCTTTGGCGTCGACGAACCCACCCTGAGCCTATTTAAGTAGCTTCCTGCCCTCTATTTTCTCCTTTCTTAAATCCACCTCGAAGTCACAGCACAATTTGGTATGTTCTCCGTTCACATATATCCTCCCTTGTTTTGTTCCCACTCCTGGTGGGTCTTCATTTTGCCTGCAGCGTCTTGCATTTTTGGGAAGTCGTGAGGTCGCATAGCTTTGTGCCTTCTTTGATCTTCATCTTTCCAGACTTCTGTTTTGAAGGTGCAATCATGGTCGATGTTTCGGCGCTCAACATGGATGATGACCGCATGAACTTGCCCCCCGGCTTCAGATTCCACCCCACGGATGAGGAGATTATAACTCACTACCTCTCCCAGAAGGTTGTCGACCGCGGCTTCAGCGCAAGAGCCATGGGAGAGGTGGACCTCAACAAGTGCGAGCCGTGGGATCTTCCGAGTAATCGACCTGCTGCTTCTCATCTTTCATACATCTTCTCTTCCACCGTTGATTTCTCTTGTTGCTTGGTTTTCTGATCGTGCCGACTCGGGCGTCAAACTTTTGTGTCGATTCTGAAGGCAAAGCGAGGATGGGAGAGAAGGAATGGTACTTTTTCTGTCAGAGGGATAGGAAGTACCCGACAGGCATGAGGACCAACAGGGCCACAGAAGCTGGTTATTGGAAGGCCACAGGAAAAGATAAGGAGATCTACAGGGGGAGAAGAGCCCTTGTTGGGATGAAGAAGACGCTGGTGTTCTACAGAGGAAGAGCTCCCAGAGGACAGAAGACTAATTGGGTGATGCATGAGTTCAGGCTCGAAGGCAGATTCCCATTCTCCGGTGTCCCAAAGTCTGCAAAGGTAAACTCATCTCTTCCTTTCCTTTCATCGGATAACTCAATTGTTTTCTGTTCCTTAATTCTTATAGGACAAAACTTACGGGTTGTCGGAAATCTGAGCTTTGTGATCGCAGGATGAGTGGGTCGTGTGTAGGGTCTTTCATAAGAACATGGGGATACCGAGATGCCCACCGCCACCCGGATCAGAAAGGATTGATTCCTTCGGAAAAGATCTGTTTGACTCTACCTCATTGCCCCCTCTTATGGATCCTCCTTACCTCGACTGCGAAGCGAGACCTAGCTCATGCTTCATCGGCAAAGAGGAAGGCTTTGATTTCAGAGACATTCCTAGCTTCTCCGCCATGATGGGAATGGAGGATCAAGTGAGCTCAAATCCACCTCAGAGTTCGGTCTTCTACTCACAAGTCCTTGCTCAAAGCCCTTACCGCTCCTTTCCGGGCCACTTGCACCGGCAGGAAACAGTGATGAGAGCTTTGGCTGCCGACCATGATGCATCTTCCGCCATCACAAGTCACTGCAAGATGGAGCAGTGCTGGAACAATTCGATGGGCTGCGCCTCCCAGGACGCCGGCCTGAGCACTGATCGCAACACCGATATCTCCTCCTCCATGGTGTCAAATCACTTTGGCGACTTGGACAATTCTTCATGTGGACTAAATTTGGACAATATATGGAAGTACTGAAGAGGGCCAACTCCATGGGGTTATCGGAACGTTTAGTATTTTTATCTCCAACTCCTCTCATGTCTTATTAATCAATCATAGAGGAGACTGCGCAGACTCTTGCTGTACATAAATTTCCTATCCTACGTGTAGTATAGTATACATATATATATATATACTCTCTCTCTCTCTCTCTCTCTATACGCTAATTACAGAGAAGCGGAAGATGTCGGAGCTACCTTGAAAGTAGATTCTCTTGATGTATCTATCATATACTTAATTGTGTTAGATGGAACTGCTGCAAATTGTATAACTTTGTTGTAATGAGATTATTTGGGGTTTGTGTTCTAAAATGTTCTGGATTCGACACACTCGATGCCTTTAATTGATGATATATCCTCACCCAGATACTATTATTTTCCTCGGTGCATTTAGATCTGGCGTCGTTGCTTTCTTCTTTTTTGTTCAGTACTTTAAAACCTGTACTTAACTTGCACGGAGAGTGTGTCCCGCTGACATCAATCAATTAAATTCACTTCAAATTTCTAGTCCTCTTTCATCCATCATCGGCTTCTCTTTCTCTTCAGTAACTTGACCTACTAAAAAATCTGCAAGTCTAACAATCAACAAGTTTGGAGTTGTATAGTTGAAAGGTTTGAGGAGGGAGGAAGAGGAAGGGGTTAGAGAAGGGTTCTTCTATTCGTGTAATTTGCTTGTAAAGTAATCAGGCCCAGCTTTCATGCATTAAAAACCGGAGAAAGAAAGAAAAATTTGCGACAAATACTCTCTGCTTCCTCATGTAGAACACGTGCAACTTGTGCCCTAATCTTGGTCTTATCTGTGTGCAGCTGCACTACAGCGTGTTCTAACTCACCCAGGAAGAAACGGTGGGTACTGCTAACCAATAACTCTGCACAGAGAAGAAGAAGAAGAAGAAGAAGAAGAAGAAAAAATGCCATAGTGGCAGCACAGTCATCCTTGGGAAACATTCATATATTCCTTGCTTCATGCGACGGAAACCGACGACTTCTCTTGGAAGCAATAGCACACCATATACCTGTGCAAACCAAGACTTCCGGGTCTTGTAATTATTTCATGCAGTTCGTATCCTCAGCAGTGGTATGACGTCAAGCACGCACCGATAATTCCGTGTAGATTACAGCGACAAGCGAGCTCTTCTCCATCCATGTCGACCGGCGGCACCAGATCTTGCTGAGCTTTGAGGATAGGTCTCTCAGCTAATTTCCATCACGCCATGGTTGTCTTTGCTTTGCACCCCCTCCTCACCTTCACGAAAAGATAAAAAAAAAGGACCAATATCTACATTACAAATACGCAGATCTTTTAACGTGTACGTATACACTTGTCGCTTATTAATTCTATCATGTTTTCCCAGTTCAAATTGCTTGCTGTGATGCAGCAGAATCCATCCAGGGCTTGGATAAATCATGACATGGTCTGTTCAACCAGCTCCTTCTTAGTGTTTCCCCTCCCCGCTCTCCATCCTAAACCATATTATTGTTTCTGATGCTGACCATGAAGAATGTGTCTATTCAAACGAGAACTGGCAAGCATTTTGCATCGTAAACACTGCTCTTTTAATCGAACAACGAGGTGAGATGATGCAAGCTTTTGATCATAAGAGGGATTAGGCTACTTATTTAGTTTGGAAATAGCGAGATGATCGTGTAACACGAGCATGTCTTGTCGCTTCTTCCATCGCAATTCGTGCGTCATGAGAAAAATGGCACGCACGCATCCATGCCGGCCGCCGATTAGAACTGGCTTGGCCACCCGAGGTACGGATGCACGGCTTTGATGATTCCCAAAAGAGATGAGCAAAGAATGATTCTGGTTAGGGACTGCTGCTGGAATATTAGCAAGTTGATCCAAATGATTGATCTGTTGCTGTACTGTTCTTCATGACTGGTTCCGAAGTCATGCTCTCCACACGCTTTTTTTCGAGTGCGGATTGAAAGAAAGCAACTCAAGAACGGCGAGAGGACAGAGACCAAAACACAAGGAACTGCTGCAATCGATCTCTATTATTTAGCTTGCATGATTTCAAGTATCAACCGGCGCTGCAATCGATCAGACATGATGAGATGTTGTTGTTACCTGCTGTTTTTTTAGTGCAGCAGGTAATCGCGGCCAAAGCGAACAGCCACAATAGAAGGGGAGCTCGAGAATCGAACAGTGCATGTACTTTGGTTCCTTCTTTCAGCAGGTGAAACGATATATGTACAACAAGAAGCTACCCCGAAACCAAAAAAAAAGAAAAAAACACTTGGAAGCAGCGGCATCTTCAATTCTCGTTTGGCTGAGAGTTACTCCCAGAGGTCGATGATGATGATGATGATGATGATGATGATGGGGGTGACGAAACAGAGCTGCTACTGCTGCTCTGAGACCCTGGCAAATAGAACAAGCGATGGGAAGGCCAAGGAAGGCTTTCCCCGCCACCGACTCCCTCTCCGGCGGCGCTCGGGACCACCTTCGATTCATCGGCAGGCATCTGAAACCTGCAAACAGGGCAGGAACTATGGAGGTCCAGCCACTGCAAGATGCAACCGCTGTGGAACGTGTGCTTGCAGGGCATCTCCCTGCCCTCATCACCCACCTCGAAGTCCTCCAAGCATATCGAACAACTGGTATTCTTCTCGATTTTCACCGTCGGCATTGCATCCACGGCCTCTTTCAGAGCCGGCGGCGTCCCGTACCGGCTCGTCTCGCTCTCTGCCAGACGCTGCAACAAAAGATCCAGACCCGGGCCAAGAAAATAGTCTCCCGGTGAAACGCCGGTGCTGCTGTGGCTTTGCAGCTGGTTGGCATCCGGTGATCCTTGCAGAATTATGGGATCGGTGAAAGGATTGATGAGGATGAGGCTCTCCCGACGCCTTCCGTTCTCCCTCTCGGCGTCGGCCCCATCGGACTCCCGTCGGTTGCCCTCCCGGAGGACATGGAGCAAGTGAAGGATGGCGGACGTCCTCCTCCGCCTTCGTCGAATGGTCATCTCCACTTCCCGGTCTCCGTCCGGGTCCGAGCTCTCCCTCTCCTCTTCCCTGTGAACTCTGCGGCGGCGCAAGGAGCCACCTCCGAGCATTCCGAGCCAGATCGGGGCCCACAGGGAGAGGGCCTGATCGTCCATGCCTCCTCTCGCGTCCATCTCTTCCACGAATCCACCGTTGCAATGTGGGCATTTGAGCTCCATCTCCACGATCGGATTCACCAATTGAGAGCACATGTGGCACCAATATCGAGCGGCTATCGTCTCGCTCTCACCCATCTTTCCTGCCTCTCGCCCTCCACAGACGGCCCTCCTCCGGCCTAAACACATCACAACAAAAAACCAGATGTAATGAATCGAAAAATGGAACAAAAGGAAGCTTAGAGGAAACACGAAAGGTGAAATCCTAACGATGAAAGGAAACTTGTGTTCTTGACATTACTGACGGGAATTAAAGGAGAACGTATTTTCTCCGATTTAGTCTACTTTCCGGACCATCCGACATGCGGAAGAACAGATCCGCATCAGATCATCAAAAAATATCAACTTTCTATCTTCATTCATTCATTCATTCATTCGTCCAATCAAGAAAGCAATTTGGACGCAGGAAACATCATATTCCGAGGAGATCAAGACCAAGATCCTGCCGATAAAACTCGCAAAAGGAGTGCAGAGATGGAACATTACAGGCGACAAAGGATCCGAAGAAATCTGAGAGGGCAGAAAACTCAGGTCAAAGAATGATCGCACGCCTCGTAGGATGCGGGGGAGGATCTGTCACGCGATCGAAGAAGAAAGGCAAGGGGAAGATTTTTCCCAGAATACATCTTCGTGGGAGGAAAAAGAGAAACAAGAGAAGTACCTGAGGAGCCAAGTCCAGGGGCTCGGATGGATTGAGTATGGTGGTGGAGAGACTGGGGAGGTCAGAAAAGGAGCACAACCGAAGGTCCTCCACCGTCCCTATATATGAACAGAGGCTATCATTTGGTTTCCCTATTTGCGCACTCACCACCAAACGACTGATCTGTAAAAATTGTTCTCTCTCTCTCTTCCTTGTTTTCCTATTTTAAATCTTTGTTTTGCTGTTTTCTTCTTTTCCGGACGGTGGTGGATGTTAATGTATGCTTTCTATCGAATTGCCGTCGCCACCGCCCACCTGCTTCCATATCCACGATGTTCCTTTAAAATAAAAAGAAAAGAAAAAGAAAAAGAAAAAGAAAAACAAAATCTGCGAACAGGATTCTCAACCGGAGCTCCTCAGACAGGGGGGGGGGGGGATTGGATCTCCTTCA
This sequence comes from Ensete ventricosum, assembly GCA_029747655.1. Taxonomy (NCBI): domain Eukaryota; kingdom Viridiplantae; phylum Streptophyta; class Magnoliopsida; order Zingiberales; family Musaceae; genus Ensete; species Ensete ventricosum. The sequence continues at coordinate 4,337,214 of JAQQAF010000006.1, read as the reverse complement.
TTGGCACTCGACCAGCGGAAGGAAGAGGGACGCCAGCCACCGCGCGTGTGATGTACAGCGAGAATCCAGCTTTAGATTTGATTTGGAGAGCGGATGCTGTGCAGGGGCAGTCGGACCATCCGTCCCCTGTTGTCGTGTACAGCTGCTGTTTACGCTTTACAGAGAGTTGGGAATGGATCCCACCTCGGTGAATCATTGTCTCATAGATTTGGTTGGGCTCGGATTGGTTATTGTACCTCTCTATCGATCTAATGCGGCGGGACAGTATGGGCGTGCTGCTGGATTTGATCCCTCACTTGCAGTTCTTCCGATCGACAGTTTGGGTGGGAAGACGGAGATACGCAGCAGCATTGAGATTATTCTTTGGGTTGTTGATGCATTGCGACCCGAAGAGAGACTTCGATACAACTCAGCTCTCGGAGTGCGACATTTGTATGGCCCAATCGCGTCGTCGTCTGAATCCAATTTTGTAATATCATGCCGAGTTTTAAAATAACATAACTATCTCTGTAAATTTGTATGTTATGATCTATACCCTCTTGTTAACATCGGCTAACTCTGTATTATTAAAAAAAAATATTAGTTTAATTTTTAAATATTAAAATAGTTAAAAAAAAATTGCCCTTAATTTTAAGGTAAGGTGTATAATCTTTATTAAGCACCGGCGCAACTATATAAACTTCTTAGCAATCTTGTCTCCGAGCTTGGCTATCTAGTACCATTGGGACAAGGGCTTCGGATGGGTATGCTTCATCTAAGATCTCCCGCCTCCACAGCGTCGGGGACGGTATCCAGAAGGCCTCCTTTCAGACCTCAGTCGATGGAAACCTAATAGGGCTAGTCATGGTCGACCCAGCTCACTAAAGTCTCCTCCAGCTCAATAGGTCACGAGAACGACAAGAGACCTAACACCGACCCGATTGACACAGTATTCGACTGAAGTGGTATAATATTGATCGGATTGTCACGACCACGGTCAAGTTAGAAAGCTCATAAATAAAGAATATCGTACACGCCATCGTCCTACGTCGATCAGACGTACGATGTCTTGACACTCGATAAGGTCGTATGTCTACTTTACTTCAATACGTCGGCAACAGTAAAGGTGGAAGTACGGACAGTAACCGATCGACAAGTATAAAAATCTCTCCTGGGAACAGCATCGGGAGGAATTTTGGCTCTCTCTCTCTCTCAGACTCTCTCTCTTCATATTAAACTCTTAATATCATTTTGATCGAAAAACTGATTTGATCATTAAAGAGGTCACCTCGGGCGCTTCCCGCCCCAATAAGCCTTTATGTAGGATCTTTTGATAGACCCTTAGAAGGAGAAGTCTGAGACGCCTTCCCGAATAGACTCAACCGAGCGACATTCCCGAGCAAAGGAGAGGTTCTCAGACTCTTGCCTTCCCGACCGACACTAACAAACTTAATACAAACGATTGAAAGTAAGCCGTACTGCCTTCTCGACAATGCATAAAGTTCCACGATAAAACCGAAGAACGAATACGCGTATGAGCAAGTTGCTGACAGGGTTCGTCGAGCTTGTGAACTCTGCTTGTTGACTTCTATCGCCTCCTGTAAATGTGTATCATGATTCAGCGGTTGCAAACCTCGCGTGTACGGCTGCTGCTTCTTATGTAGGCTCATCTGAAACATGTTCTGCAATTTTTTTCGTCGGTATAAAATTTCATGTATAATTAATTCGGCGCATCTTTGGTACTTGGTGTTGTGTTTCCGCCGGCACTCGTCGTCGCGTCGTAGTAGTGATATTAAGTTGCTGCGTCTGTATACTATTCATCCGAGACTAGGTTTGGAAAGGATGGAAAGAGGGATGAAAAAGCCCACCATGTTTGAGCAAGCTTTTTGTGTGATAAGAATAGAAGCCAATTGATTGGGACAAAGAGAGTGGAAATGAATCCATGGCCCTAAAAGGAGCTAACATCCTATTTGTACTGCTGCAAAGTGCAAAACAAAAAAGGGAAGAGGATTAATTAATGAATTCGGGTCCATCATGTGACACACACTCTCTCTCTCTCTCTGCTGGCACAGGGGAAAGCAGTTTGTTTTTGTTTTCTCAAGTGCAAATACCAAGTTCAATTATACCGACACCTACCACCACCATATGCCAAAGATATCATCCTCCTCCACCCATGTGGAAGCACCTTCTAATTGCCAACTCAGGATGAAATGAAAGAGAAAAATTGACTTTTTTTTTAATCTTTTTAATTCTTTAAAGTCGAGCCGACCATTTGCTTCGTAGCAGGACTCAAGACGGTCCTCCTATCAATGGGCATCGGATTGTTTGAAGTAGTAATTAGACTTACTCCACTTTAATAAATAGCACACCATCATCAGAAAAGATGCTCCACTATATTTCATTTTAACACGGGTGAAGATGTTTCAACTTAAAGATGTTCTTTTCTTTCATAAAAAAATATCAGAGAAAATTAACAAAGCGAGTAGCATACCAGCAAAAAGAATTCATAAACATAGAACAGGTGTACGGTTACCCAACACGGTTATTTTACTGCCAAGTATTACTTAGGGGTTTTGAAAAGCAAAAGACTAGGGGGTAAAAAAAAAAAAAGATGACGCATTCAAAGTGAAACATTATAAGTTGCCTTTGGTTCCGATGTTCAAAAGCGTGCAACAATGTGGGAAATTCCATAATACTGGTGCTGTCAAGCGCCTCCAAGCAACCTTGGTTACTGTAAAAAAAAAAAAGTTAAAAGAAAAAAAAGCATGTCAACTCTCAACTCCATTAAATTGAAAAAAAAAAAAAGAAATGATGCCACAACTCTCAAGAATTTGACAAATAAAAAAGGAAATAGGTGCATGCATGGGATGCAAGCATACATAATACTTTGGATCATAAAGTTCTAATCAACCACAAAGATGAACAAAAGAGTTTGTATATACCTTGCTGGCGATGTTGCTAGAAAGCCAGTCTAGCCCCTCATATAAGCCCTCACCAGATGTGGCACAAGTGCTCTGTATGTACCTAAAACAAATATAAAGTGCAGAAAACCAGTCAGCAGTATGAACGACCAATTATTTTTTAATCAATCATAAGAAACCTGAAATTTTCTGCAAGTGGTCCTTTCAAAAAAGAAAGTCACCAGATGCATGAAGAGATTTTCTAAAACATCTGGTTTGGTTGGAAAAACATAAAGAAAGTCAAGTGGTCCTTTCTATGTGTGTGTATATATATATATATATATATATATATATCAGATAACTAATTAAAAGCCATTAGCTCATCAAGTGAAGAATATCTTACCAGTGTCGCTGACGCAGGGAATGCAGACCAAGCTTATCAGTGATTTCAGCAGCATTCATTGCATTTGGAAGGTCTTGTTTGTTAGCAAACACAAGCAAGACAGCATCCCTTAACTCATCCTATCAGTATCGTAACACATTAAAAACAGATGGAACAATAATCCATAGTAATAAAAAGATGCTAGGTTGCTAAATAAGATATCTGACATGCTTTAAATTTCATATGAATTTAATGATTGGTAAAATGGTTTTAAAGGACATTCAAATACCAAAATGTCGATCCACCAAACTTCATCCACAAGGACATATATTGATGAAAATCATGATTAGATAAATCATTTGAAAGACTCATCCAATAAATTATTTACCCAATTAGTTTCTTTCTCAAATAACTTTGTAGCCAAAAATATAAAAATGGATCTTAATAGCCTTTTATAAGTATAATGATCGTACATATCTTTTTTCCTTTTGTCATCCAAAATCACAAGAAATTTACATGTGTTATCATGTAAGTTCCTTTTATCACGCCAATCAACAACTTTGGAAAATTTTGTATGAAGAAGTTGGTGCAGAACAAGAACATTTTCTTCATTTCTAAGGTTAATTTGATGGCGGAAGTCAAAGCTTATTTAACATAATCTGATAAACACAACAAATTCTACTCGAGTTAGGCTTTAACAAAGCTGTTTTATGAGAACAGAACATTAATATTTAAAGGAGTACCATCACAAAAAAGTAGTTACCTCATTTAGCATCCTGTGGAGTTCATCTCTTGCCTCAACAACACGATCACGATCATTGCTGTCAACAACAAAAATAAGGCCCTGTGTGTTCTGGAAGTAATGCCTCCACAGAGGTCTGATCTGTTCTTCCAACCAGCAAGATCACCAGAACATAGGCATTGAGAAAACAGTCGAACAAGTTACATTTTAACAGAATAATCACAGTGACAGAATCAGGCTACCTTTTGCATGTAAAGTATCTGATACATAATATGCCAATTTAAGATAACCATGCCTTATAACAGCTAAATGTTTTGTAAAATAATAATTTGTTGTTGGCAACTTAACCTCATAAGACAATCATCTTCAAACAACTCTTGTCACAGATGCTTGGATAATGAAAAACAGGCTAACATAATCACAGCAATACCTTGTCCTGACCACCAACATCCCATACAGTGAAGCTAATGTTTTTGTACTCAACGGTCTCCACATTGAATCCTGCATTAAAATCAACCACATTTTATAATAAAATTTTTAATCTACGATTGTGTAAGCATGTACATTTCAATTGATAAACACTAACAAGCCATCAAGTCTTTCATAATTTATTAAAAGTCATGCTTCTGCCATAAGAAAGCAAAAATTTATGCTCATTGACAAAAAAAAAAAAACCCTAATTGCCCATGTGCTAAATAAGTAAACACGGTTTAAATGAAAGTGTAATCATCACCACTGGAAGCCTCATCAACTTAACCCACAATTTCGAAAACTTATTTTTTTATATAAAGCTATTTGAGGACAAAAAGTAAAGGTCATATTTAGAGTAGGAAAAAGGAAAACAAAGTCCTAATGTAGTTAAATACTCCATATGCATTTATTACAGTCCAAACAAATCAGGATATGACCAAAAAGCTCAAAAAATTTGTAAAACCGTTGATACAATGATTGTTGGCAATATCTGTCAACTAGACTAGCAATGCAACAAAAACAATAAGTAGATAAAAGATTAATAGAAAACTCAGGAATTTCTTTCAAAGAAGTTAAGAGGTACACATTAAATATAGAAAAATCATGGTCTGGAGACATGCCCCGACATTGTCAGTATCTTTGTTATAACATATTCCATGAGTCCATTCTGCAACAAAATACTCAATTCGACAGGTGAAATAAAGAGAATTGTCATGAATTTAAATTTGTTTCAAGTTTCTTTCCTCCCATAATTTTACACCCATTATCGTGAAGCAGAAAGCTAAGATTATGCTTGTAAGCAAATAGAGCATAAGCAAATATGAGTTTATGAAACAAGACGATCAATGTTCACAACCACCTATTATATCTTTTAGAAAAAAAACATGTCAATTAGAAAAAAAACACGTCCAAACATGAACGTGAGCGTTATTATCCGAAGTATCAAGTAGCCATCACAGAAAAAAATAAAGAACATTTCATTCCAGAATATTAAATTTTAATTGAGAAAAGCCCATTTAGGGAAGCGAACAATACTCACCAATGGTTGGAATGGTGGTGACGATCTCTCCAAGCTTGAGCTTGTAAAGAATTGTGGTCTTACCAGCCGCATCAAGGCCGACCATCAGGATCCTCATCTCCTTCTTCGCAAACAGGCGGCTAAAGAGCTTTGCGAACGACAACCCCATCTTTCCTTCAGCTATCAAGAGAAAACATAACGAAAAAACAGCCCAAAAGGTAAAAACAACAAAAATCCACGGATCAAAGATCCAACACAATAATAAATGAGACTAAGATGTAAAAAAGGCTAAAAGAACCCAAGATCCACATGAATAGGGTTCCGATCCGAGAGTCCCCACAAGAGATCGATGTCTGATTTAAGACGGAAGAAGAAGATCGAGGATTTCGGCGACCGATCATTGCAGCGATCTTCTGGATCAGACATACAGAAAAAGAAGAGGAGGATCGGAATCACCTGGAGATCGCGAAAGAGGTGGAGAGATCGAGAGGGATGGGGCGAGAGAGGACTCAGCTTCTTCTCTTCCTTCGAAACCGCACGGAGAAGGGAAGGGAAGAAGGGACGATGCAACGGAATAAATAGAAAGAACCCAACCGATGTCACGTGACTGTCATATGGCGTTTGGTATAGGTCAGGTTCGTAACTGTTCAAAATAACGGCACTGCCGTTATGATGAGTTTTCACGACTGCGTTATAATAAAGATAACAACGGACCAGATTCTTTAAAACGGCCTTTTTACTGCTTCCTCTCTTTCCGGTCCTCGAAACCCTCTCTCCATCTATCTCAGGATCCGAGACCCTTCTCCTGCTCACTTCTTATTTTGACATTTCTCCACACAGCCTCTTTCCTTTTCCAATCTGATCGATTTGACGGAATTCTAGTCCGGGGTGTGCCGGTAGTTGCTTCCTCCGGGTAAAAGATCAGATCTTGGTTTGGTCATTTATTGTTTCCTCTGTTCATAAACCCTAGACGAAAATTTTAAATTTCAACTCCATTTTCTCTTCTTCCCTGTTGTATGTTGTACTTCGTGTTTTTTTTCCTTTCTGTTTTTGTCTCTTTATCCGAGCTATATTGCTGAAAACTGCGATTTTTTATTTTTTTTTTGCTTCTGTTGGGGAGCAGCGAGAGTGTTCCGTTATCGTTCTCGAAGCTTCTCGGAATATCGCAAAGTAGAAAACAAGTATGATCATTTTAGGGGTTTTGTTGTTCTGGAAAGGTTGCGGTTTATTGCTCATACAATCATGTAGTGAAGAAGCTGCATTAGGTGGTGTTTATGACTTTATTATGAGTAATGTGGCTTACGTATTTTTTGCTGCGACTCACCAAAATTTCTTTGCATTCTAAAGGAGGATATGGAGTTTGTTTAGTATAATAAACATACCTAAATATGTTTGCAGATTTAGCAGTCGACACCACATATGTGGTTTCGCCGGCTTCTTTGCTGAGGCATTCCAACAATTATGCATCTGATGTGTTTGCCTAATTGCTTGGAACTTATCGCGCATGGACAAGTTCCCTCATTTCCTTGTAATCAGTTGAGTTATCATGTCATGGACCAACATGGGACCTAAGCCGTTTTACTTGTAAAATTTCATCTTGCTTTAGTTGTCAGGATAAAATATGTACACGAACCTTTTGAACTTGTTCTTTGTGTCAACTTTTGAATATAGGCATGCATCAACCAATCTTATTTCATATTGGCAATTCACTGCTCCCTACTAATTTTTATTGTCTTTGGTATTATTATATCAAGAAATTCCACTTTGGTATATCTTTTGAAATTGCTAATAAACAGAGAGCAGAAGAAATTTGTTTACTTGAGATCATGTGGTCATGGTAGGCCGTAGGCTTTGGTTCATGGTGGTGATTCTGGGCTAGAATTTGTTACTTTTTTATATTTTGCATTATAGTAATTTGATTTGACAATGCATGCTTTTATACATGCGATTATTTGTTTCTCATGTATGGTTCTCTATCAATATATGAGTCTGCTACTAAGCCCTGCCAAACTATTAAGAATGCCAGTTTAACTTGATTTCAGATTTTAGCTAGTTATGACTTACCCTTAAGGCATTATGCCATTTATGCATATTTAAATCAACTCGTCATGGTGCAATCGAAAGTAGAATGTCTTGTTATGGTTGATTTTCCTGTTATTGGCCCAGTTGGTTAACACTTATGCTGAGACCCAACTGGTATGTGCAGGTTTTCTGGTTAAGAACATCTACTCCCTACTGGTAAGGAATCAGCAGAATCCCCACAGCGAATTTTACTCAATCTACTGCACTATAAATCCCTTCCCAGCAACTAAAACCTACTTTTAGCAATACTGACCCATATTCAGCCATCTGCTGCAGTTCTGTTTTATTCCAAACCTGCAGATGTTCACAGAAAATTCTTGAATCGGGGAAGCTGAGACAAGAAAGACCATTAACTACTCTATGAGCCAAAAATTGAGGAAACCTCTGGCTGAGTTGCACCAAGTTGATTCATTCTCCAAATCCAAAGTGGTGATGATTATTGGTCATGATGGCTATTGTGGTCTTGACCCCCCTTACACCAAGATCTTCCCTTCAGAATCATATTTGACTTGGAAATCTATGACTGACAGCATATGTGTGTTCGAGTTCCTTTCTGAAGCCTTTAAATCTCTTGAACCTGCTTCTGTTGTTCATTTTGGTGAGGAGTGATCCACACACCTTTTTTCTATGAGTGATTGCGCAAGGGCTGTGTAGAGACAACATAACAATTTGACTGGAATTCGTAGTGTAATGCGCTCTTACTATTAATGGGAATCTAATGAGGAGTGTCAATGAAGAAGCTTGGGATCATGGGGGAATATGGAACTTCAAACATTTGTTACCAAGGAAGGTTACTCAGCTGTAACACACGAGAGCAGAGTAGATACACCACCTAATCAAAGGCAAGAAAGCTCAGGTGCGTGATTCTCATAATGTTGCTTTTACTAGCAAGGGATAAGAGATCAGGGCTACGGATCTGAACCAGGGTATTTTGTGAGGTTAGGACAGATGAAGCTGAGATGCATGAAGAGGTTTTACCACAGCAGGTTTTACCCCGTGTGTGCAGGAGGCAACTGTTGACACTCAGGATCTGGATGTGGAAACGGTGGTAAGGTAAAATGACTTGTTCTATGACAGTGGGTGGTATTATTAACTACCAAAGCAGTCAGTCTGATTATGTTCTAACACGTTTGGTTTCATTTTCACTTGGCAGACACGCAAGATATCGAGATATTTGGGAATAGGTGCGGCGTGTTGAGCAGGTTATTGCTAAGCTGGCCAAGGCTGGTGAGTTTTTGGTGCTTAATCAATTTATGGAGCAATTTTCTTTTACTTCAGTGCCAACCACACACACACACACACTTATTTGGATTCGCAGCTCGATTTCGCCATCAACTTTCAGGGGTCGCTCGGACACTGTTTCGTGGAAGAAAATTGGGGTGATGCTGTGGAATGTGTTGGTACAGTAAGAGCCTGCTGAAATAAGCAATTGTTCATATAATGTCAATATCTGCAATTTTGTTTTTGTATAAATAGACTGCTTGCTTGCTTGCTTGCTTGTGATAGACAGTTTTAAGGCTCAAAACACGTGAATTATATATATGTTGGAATGGTAACTCTCTCTACAGACTTTATAAAGAGTTCCAATTTGGTAGTAGTGTTGTTGGCAAAATGTGCGTATGCAGTCCATTTATTGGCATACACCTCGCGTCATGTATTGTTGCTTACTTCATCCTCGAGTACATACCCCGGATTCCAATGGCGTCAGGCGAAGTCCGGTACACACCTTTTGCTTCCATTTAAAGAAGGGTTTGATTCGTTCGGTTGTCGTCCAAGACATGTCCAAGCAATGAGTATGAGTTGGGGCACCATGTCCTGAATGATCATCAAAGGAACAGTTGCAAATATTTGGAAAGTGAAAAAGTAGGCTTGGCTTTGCATGGATACTGGTAAAATTCACTGCCAACACCACGCCGGAACATAGTGACAGGCCGGCCACCTTTTCCTCCTCTTCATAATAAACTGGACACCACCACATAGAAAATAAAGAGGCTAATCAAAACCCAATTTTATCACCCTACATCCTGGCAAACACTCAGCAGGAGGCATGTACACTGCCCCCCTACCAACCACCCACGGATACAAGAGTTCCATCGTCCTTGTAGTTTCCCTCCAAGGATAAAAAAGATGGATGGTGAAATATCTGCAGAAACAAAATGGTAGATAATTTCTAGAACCAACCAAGTTTACTATTTCATGATCGTGTACAAAATAGTCACTCCGTGCAGATATTACTAATCATACACATGCAATAGAAATAAAATGGATGTATCCTAATTCGATAGATGTAAAATATTATCTTTTAACCTCCTGAAATTTAATGTTGAGCAAGATTCGTACATGGAGAAGACGCAAAAAGTCTTCAGTCTTCAAATCTAATTGACATGAAAATAACAAGGTTAAGAGCACTAACATAGCGCCCTACTTGATCCACTTAAGCCAAAACACGATACTGTTGATTGAGTTTGGAATGAGCATGGGAAGGAGCTCGAAATCAGGTATCAGACACAGATGGTTTGGGAAGAGGTTGGGTACTTGAGTTGTAGGTCGGTCGGGCTTGGAAACTAGTAGGGTAAAATTCATGGACACCAGTTGTCATTCCTACTTACATGGAATCAGCAAAATTTGGTGACTTGTAACTTACATGAGACCTATAGATTATTTGATTAAATAAGGTAAATCAAAACGGTGGAAGAAGATGATAAGACCTAAAAGAACAAGAGACTCAATTGCTCTTAGATTATGGATATTAATCCCTAGATGAAGCATAATAGCAGGCAAAGGTTCATGTAATCAACCACATGGTCCAAACGCAAAGGATATTATCAAATGTCACTATTACATGAAATATCACAAATGCAAATGATAGGTAAAGACAGAAGACTAAACTTAATAAATGAAAGGAGTGATGGCGAACCTCTTGAACTAGATCGGGACATTGCACCTGTGGACTTTAGCCTTCTCAGCATCAATGATGGACTCCACAAGTTTAACTGTATTGTCCAGTTTACCTTCAGCATTTGTAACAACATAGTCAAACTCTTCGAGATGCCTAACCTCCTCCCTAGCTGTTGCAACCCTGACAAGAAGCATTTCTGCTGTTTCTGTCTTACGAGCAACAAGCCTTTTTATTAGTGCTTCTTCACTCTCTGCGACCAGAAAAATGAAGACTGCCGAGTTGCCAAGTATCGATCTCAGTGTAGCAGCACCTTGTATGTCCACTCTCAATACGATATCGAAACCCTTATCCATGTAGTCACGAATCTGGAGACAAGAAGGAAGATTGACAAATTGAACAATAGAAGCATGGAGCATGATAGGCAAAACTCATCCATTTGCTAGCTACACACGCAAATGCATGCCTGATTGATTAAAAGCTCAAGCAGTGTATACATGTCATACGCAATTATAAGAACCAACGTCGATGTGAATAGCTTATGTTTCTACCAGCTCACATTTTGCAATTACTGCAAATGATAGAAAAAGTAAAGCAGTATAGACTATTCTAAATATTTATGCCTCGTGCAACATAGTCAGACACAATGGTTCCTTAACTCACGGTATAACCAGCATAGCCAAACTAAGGCAAAATCCTAATTGACTGGCTCAAGAGAAAACAGGAGAATATAGACATGAATACAAGTTCTAAGTTTAAAGCCAATAAATTAAGTATTACCTTGAGGAATACAAACAAAAAGATCTGATGGCCCACAAAAATATCATTTTAAAGTCTTCTGGATGAACGAGAATGTATTGCAAGAAATTATGTTTCTAGGAGTAGCTTATTGAGATGAGTATCAGTCATGTTTGGAATCACATTCTATCGAACTCCTTGGCTAAACTTAAGATACCTTACCTTTTATAAGGCATAGCAACCAGCAGTAGTTGGCCGGGGTCAGGCCAGGGTACCAAAGGTTTGGACCTGATCCATCACAATAAATAATTACACCCAATGACAGACATAACCCAATTTCATAAGCCGGTACTATGTTTGTTTGGCTAAGACCTAAAGCTTTAAGGTCTAAGGACTACTATCCAAAAGCAACATAGAAATATTTGAAAACAAACCTTGGTATAAACCTAGATCAAAACAAAAAAAAAAAATCTACATGGCAAATAACTCTTTCAAATGCAATTCCAATTTTTTTTAGCAAACAGCTTAAGACAGAATGATGATTGAACTTCAAAATAAATACCTGCTGTTTAGGGATTCCTTTATAGTCCCCATAAACAAGAGCATGTTCCAAAAGCTCATCCCTTTCAATCATTGAAAGAAACTCCTCCTTGGTTACAAAATGATAGTCCTTCCCATCAACTTCACCTGGTCGTTGTGGTCGGCTGGTTGCTGTAACAACAAAATGAATTCCTTCCCGGACTTCTAGTAGCCTCTGCTAAGCTAAGACTGAGTAAGCATTGATAATAGCCATCTACAAATTGTTCAAATTTCTGTACTTGAAACAAAATCCAGAATACCCAATTTAGAGGACAAGAAAAATGATGCCACATTTCAGCAACTACATATCCAAAAATTCAAAAGATAGTACCTCCAACATAGTTTGTGAAACATAAAAAAGATATAGAAGCTGAAAATTATGTTTCTAATCCAAAGACCCTTCTTTCTTACCTTTTAAAACAACATTAGTTAATTTACTTAGAATCAAATAGACAGAGATCAATATAATTTTCTAGTGATACATATTATATATATATATACATACATGTATATATATACACACACGCATCTCAAATAAGACAGAACTAATCTTCCTGATACAAAGTGATGTTTTACATATAAACTTTGGAATCCAATGGTTCAAGTTTCTGCTAATCAATCTTCCTGCTAGGAGTAATTTCACATAAAAAATTTAGATACAAATGATTTAATTTCTTTTTCAGTTAGGATAAATTACAAACCGTTGTTAGCACGAAGGCAGGTATAAACTGCTTGTTTCAATCTGACAGCACAAATCTAGCCATGAGAACGGATACCTCCAGCCATCATTTAATCATCATTAGTCACAAGAAACTAATCTGTGAGTGAAAATCTAGACAAGTGAACTGGATGTTTTCAGACACTCATCTCATTGTATTAGTCATGAAAAAGCTAGTCATGTTAGAACTTGAACAAATATGAAGCATGAAGCATATTAATATTAAAAGAAATGCATATTTCTTAAGTAAGAAAAGTGATGCAAAAAAAATCTAACCAATCAGGTGATGCAAACTACAAGAAATGAAGACTACTACTATGTTCAACCATCACATAAGAGCAATGCAACAGAATGTGCCATGTTAGATCATTAGAAAGTATGAAAATCTTGACAAGTGAACTGGATGTTTTCAGACACTCATCTCATTGTATTAGTCATGAAAAAGCTAGTCATGTTAGAACTTGAACAAATATGAAGCATGAAGCATATTAATATTAAAAGAAATGCATATTTCTTAAGTAAGAAAAGTGATGCAAAAAAAATCTAACCAATCAGGTGATGCAAACTACAAGAAATGAAGACTACTACTATGTTCAACCATCACATAAGAGCAATGCAACAGAATGTGCCATGTTAGATCATTAGAAAGTATGAAAATCTTGAGTTCTCTGTACACTACCACCTCAAATCTTTTCGTATTGTGCACAAGTCGCCAATTCTAGTCATGCACATGAAAGTCCAAAAACTCTATATCCATGCAGATTAGTCCCTCACAATAAGTCTAATGAAATATTTCAGGTTATTCAATAACAGTTAGGTTACAACAACATATTATAGGACATTTCTACCGTAAAAAAAACAAATATTTTATTCCTTTGCCCATGTAGAGCAATCGTATCTACATCTTAAAACAAACCTTTATGTCAAGCCATAAACTAACTTCTTGGTTCTAAAGGGGTTGAACTAAATTGACCATAGTTACAGAGAAGTTAATGGAGGGACTAACATGCACCAACTGATGAAAACTATAGGGGCTTTCATGTGGATAACAATATTTGGAGAATTTATATGCATAAAATGAAAGATCCTGGGGGCTAATATAACCCAAAAGAAATTAGGATAAATACTGAATCATGACATCAATGTCTTATGGTGGAAGTTAAAAAAACAAAGAAGGTCCTTCACCTTGATAACTGCATCTTTGCCAACACCACTTGGTCCACTGACAACAAGGATCAAGGGATTTGGTGGCGGGAAAGAAGGAGCTGAACTGAAGGTTGATCCTAATGTTGCTTCAAGTCCTTTGTACAGTGTAGCCTACCATAGTTATCATGTCAGTTTCAGAACATGGACAAAAACATGCAAGAACATAGACAATAAAAAGGAGTATACAATTAAAACCAAGTGTCATTAAAATTTCAACATCGACATCCTTGTATAGCTTATAATTTTACTAGAATTCATATATACCATAAGGTGTCAATCATATATTAAAAATTAACTTTCTTTCTTAAAATAGACCTCAAAATGCACCTCAAAGTCGTAGTTTATGTAAAATGGATAGCTTCATGCATGAAGTTCACAACCATTACGGTTCCTGGTACACTAACAACCTTAACCTTCTATGCAAAAAAGATCATCTATTCAAGCGAAATTGCATGTCATAATAGAGCAACCTTATCATTGCAGGAAGTCCAGACTCAAAAGGAAACAAACAGCATAAGACTCCCATCAAGGTTTGCTTGCCTTGAGCAGTACTATTATATATGCCCAACCTTCCCCTAGAATGCAGACACATAACTTCCACCATTTGAAATCCGATACTAAGTGTCGCTAAGGTTGCACCGAGATTATCTTTAGCAGGGGTGAAACTGAAACATTTCACTGCTTGTCACCTTAAAGCAACTGATTTCTTTTCCAGCCAGAATCACCGGATTCTTCTTCTTTTCTTTTTTTTTAGGTCTCAAAATTTCTCTATTGTCAACACCTTCAATTTCTCTTCGTACAACCAACACAAGGAAATTTTAGATTGTTATGCATGGATAGCAAGCAGCTGAATTCCCACATCGAAAGAAGGAACAATACGTCGAGAATGGGTGGTCGAGCCTCCAATTTAAAGTTTTATTTTACAAATAAAAAGATATCTTCCACGCTTATTACTTTGTTCTTATTTTTCACTAATAAAAGTTACAAAACCCACAGTATTGCAACAAAAATAGAAGAACCAGGAAATAAAAGAAATATGACACCACAAAATCCCGTTATACGGGTGCCCGGTTTAATGGAATGCGATCCTACCGCGCAAGCAGGATAAGCCAAGAAGAAGAAACCTGCAATGAATCAAGAATGACGGTCGAGGGGACGGCATAACCCTAACCTTATCTGCAGTGGAGGGTGGTAAGGGGACGAAGGACGAGCGGCGGGCGTCCTCGGCGGGGGCGGACGACGCCATGGGCGGCAACTCGAAGCTCTGGCCCGGGGCAAACCCCAGCCGACTCCGACCGGCAGGCCTCGAGATCACAGTGGAGACCGATTTGGGGTGGGGGAAGGCACAAGGGAGTTGGCGTCGAGCAAGGGAGCTGAGAAGTCTTTGCAAGAGCATGGTGGAGAAGGGAGACAAGGCTTCGGAGAGAGAAAGAGAGGCGCCTCTGCAAGAAATCGGGCCTTCTCCCTCCGCTCGCCATTTAAGCCCAACAAACTACAATACATATATCTGGCGACGCTTTTCTGTTTTCTGTTACAAGAAACAAAAAACATGGAAATCTCGACTCACTCCTCCAAAAGCCTGATATGAACACTTACCGTTCGTATAATCTTTGAATCCTCACACCCAAAAATGATTTATTGCAAAACAAATGTATAAACATATCGATTGGGAAGTAAGGGAACAGGTGACTCATAAAGTTTGTCGAGTCTATTGTGCCCTCATAAATTTTAGAGTTTACAAACTTCGAGAGAGCTAATTCAAGAGCCTATCGATCATACCAATGATTGATAGATTAAATAATTTTTTATTAAAATAATACTAAAAATAGGACTCGAGTCAAGCAATATTCCTAAGTTGTACGTCTCGATTATGAGCCCTTGACTCTCCGTATAAGAGGCGCAACACAAGAACTTCTCATGTAGTCATTCATCTTAATATTACTCTTGCCCAATATGATTCATACATACAGTGCTAAAGAAACGGCTTGAGTCGTGCATCTCGATTATGAGCCCTTGGCTCACTTACGGGTTGGAGCATCATTTAGTCCTATATTGATTTAGGAATAAGGAAACTAAAAATTTATGAATTCATTGGATCTCTCTTACCCTCAAAGGTATCTTTTGGAGCTCACGAGCTTCGAAAAAAATAAAATCACGATCAAATAATCCCTAATCAAAATGATTTCAAGATTTGGATCGAAAGGATAAGTTATCTTACATGTCATTTATTATTCTTGGTCAGCATAATGAAACATCAAACAAAGGGCAAGAGTTGGAAGTCAATATCTTCAAAGATCAAAAGACTATATATATATATATATATATATATATATTTTGGTGAGAGTTGAAGAAAGAGAGACAATATTACTTGTGGTAATAGTTACTGGGAAAAGGACATTGGAAAAAAGATGTTATTTTGGCAGAAGGTGGCAAGCACTGGTCTAACTCGGAGAGGATCTCCTTTCATTCATATTACTGTGATAAGCTTGATTTATTTGAAGGAAGGAAGAGCAGAAGTCGCTCGTACCGGCGACGTCCGATGGAGGGAGATGCCAAACCTTCTCGTCCCGAGGTTTCAGCTTTTGCGGTGCTTTTCCTGTCCGGCCACCATGAATTCAACCGAAAACCACATAATACGTTGATGCATTGATATCACCAACCTTGGCTTCCTTCCAACTGCAAGTCTGTTGACTCGATGCTCGACTTCTATCTACAACATGTCAACATCCTCGATTTTTTTTATGAAGTTATTGGCTCCAAGCTTCCGTTCCATCACCGCATCGACTTGGAACGGGTCAAGGGCATAGAAATTTCCGCCATTTTGAGTGATGAGAACGGCCCTTGACCGATCTCTGCTGACGGTGGAAGCATTTCCTCCAACCCCTGTTAAATGTGGTTGGCTTTGATCGATGGGTGCTTGAGGGCTTCTTGGCTGTCCTCTCATGGGGAACTTCTGCGGTGGCTCTGCCAAGTGCGCAAACGCTTCCTCTCCTTTTGCTTCGAGTGAGAAACCAACCACTCTTCCCTTTCTCTACTATGTTTGTTTTCGTTTCTCCTTGTTTTCCTGCTACTTCTTATTTTGTGGGGAGTAGAACCGAGGAGATAACTCACATAAGCTTTTCGAAACGACAAGTGCAAAGTGGGGGAAAACTATATGTAATTACGCATGATCTTACTGCAATGCTTCCGGGCACACTAGTGCCTCAAGTGCCCGTTCGAAGCAGCCACCGCCGCCTCGCCTGCTTCTTTCGGTGCAGAAATTGATTGGTGATAGTTGTCAAATTATTGTTAGGTCAAGAACAATTTGAGGTGATTAAACCTTAGATGTCATACATACCATGAGAGACATTTCCTCCCCACCACCCCCCCAAAAAAAAAAACAAATAGAATCATGCCCGGAAGCAAAATTGTTTATCCTTTACTCGATTGAGTTCTTCATCAGTCGGATATCGGTTTCATTTTCTGCATTTTTCTTGTAGTAGTTTTATTGCTTGGGAAGATGTTTGGATATATATGTTCTTTTTCTTCTTTTCGGTCCTTTCTTTTTTTTGTTCTGCAACAAGTTACTTTAGAGAAAATAATGAACTTTTCGCTCTAAAGAAGATGTGCAACCTAATCTAAATCAGATAGATAAACCTCAGAGTTTGATCTTATCTTTATTTTTAAGGGACAAAACTGAATGTTTGGGAGATTTTCGTGTGGGAAGTGCATGAAACCAGTAGGGCTTCAGCATGCCAATATGTACTTCTGTAACCCAAAAATTAAAATAACCAAACGAGACAGTATTCTCAATTGTCTCTGATTCTCTTTCAAACACTTGAGAATTGCCATGGCACCATATAGTTATTTCTCCACCACAAGTAATTCATATTAAACAAATTACCAACCAAATTATTGTTGTTCCATGCATAAATACCACTGTGCTAGAAGTCAGCCTGCATAGCATTTACCAGACCATGACTTGAATGGATCCAGGATTATGGCACCATGCTAAAATTGTGAGATTATTCATACAGGAAGTGTGCTATTACAGCAAAGGCGTCGACGAGTTAATAACATATAGTGTTGTTCTTTAAGATTGAGATGTCATGTTTTTGTCTTAACTGTGGACTCGTCTCCTAAGCTATCATATCCCTGTTCTTTTAGACTTGCAGTTTGGTTATATATCTGGTTTATATAACTTAAGGTTGATGTGTGCAAAAGGTTTAACTGGAACAGAGATTTTAGCAATTTTAATTTCTGCATTAAGACAGTTGTGCAGCTTGTTTCTGATGTTCCAATCTCAAATATGCTTGCCAACACCTATGTAATAGGGAAACCTTGCTGTCTGTTTATTGTCTATATCTAATAAGGTGCAGCTCAGTCCACACGTTCATTCCTGAATTCTGTTATTTGCCATCTTGCACAAACACTTTTACCCTAGAAACCTAATTTAGTTTAGACAAGAGACATTAATTAATAGTATCATGACCTGAGCCTGACGGTGGCAAAGATGTTAAAGTTGAAGTTTACAATAATACACCCATTAGACCTTTATAAGCTAATCTTAGTCCTGCTCACTACTTGAGCCTCCTCATGATGCCCAAATACTAGGTCGGCTCTAATACCAAATGTCACGACCCGTCAATTTCATTTGGCCTAAACCACTTGGTAAGATGCTTAGGTTGAAGCTTACAATAGTACACCCATTAAACCCTTATAAGTCAATCTTAATCTTACCTACTCCCAATGTAGTACTAATCGGGGTGTTACAAATAGACCGTCTAATTTGATATATCTTTGCATTGCAATAAATGGAAAAGGGATGAACTTGGACAACAAGTTTTTCTATGTTTAAGCTAGTCATGATTATCTGCCAAATATACCATGTTTGCAGTACTTAATAATGACTCTAGAAATTGTTTTGAGTACTTCAATTGTATATACAATCATGGATCTATTTGTGATCACATAGTTCCCTATGGACACTTCTTTCATTTTAAATTTTACTTCAAATTCTCTGTACGTCTTTAAAATTATTGCTAAAGGAAATATGATTCACATGTTATCTCCAGAGAATCCACTGTCCAGCACAAGTAATTTTAGTTCAAACAAATCAACAATAACTTCCGATTCATCATTCAAAAGCAAGCCATCAACTACTACCAGTCTTCAGTCCTTCAGCTTGAACGATTTTGAGACTGCAACTAAAAGTTTCGACAAGAGAGATGCATCGACCACTGTCAGTCTGAAGTCCTTCAGCTTGAATGATCTCAAGACCGCTACTAAAAATTTCAGCTCCAATTCATATCTAGGCGAAGGAGGTTTTGGGTGTGTCTTCAAAGGATGGATCGATGAGCATACCTATGTTCCCACTAGACCAGGAGTTGGCATTGTTGTTGCCATCAAGAAACTCAAACGAGAAAGCTTTCAGGGGCACAAGGAATGGCTTGTATGTAACCCCATGCATCTTTTAGCAAGGAGTTCTTCTATGGCTTCTAATGTTTAAGGTGTAACTTCACCTTCACTGTTCTCCATGCAGGCAGAAATTACCTACTTGAGTCAGCTTCACCATGAAAATTTAGTTAAATTGATAGGCTACTGCTCGGAGTCGAACAACAAGCTTCTTGTCTATGAGTATATGCAGAAAGGCAGCTTGGAGAACCATTTATTCAAAAGTATGTTACTTCTTTGAAATTAACTTTAAAGCCTCTATTAGTTTCTTTTGCTTTACGACAATGTTCACCAAACAGTGTCCAAATTCATAGTCTAGATGTTTTCCTTGAACTTCAGTGATGAAATGAATGTAATTGGTTTTACTTATTGTAGGAGGGGTGCAGCCAATTCCTTGGTCCGTAAGAGTGAAGGTTGCCATCGATGTAGCTCGAGGATTGTCGTTCTTGCATGGTTTAGAGACCCAAATTATCTTCCGTGATTTAAAGGCTTCAAATGTTCTCCTTGACTCGGTAGTTTGCGCTTGAATCAGCATAACTGATTAAGTGAATTCTTGAATATACTATGACATGTTGAATCTCAGCTAGCAAATCACGTGCAGGATTTCAATGCTAAATTGTCAGATTTTGGCTTAGCTAGGAATGGTCCTACTGGAGACAAGAGTCATGTTTCAACCCGGGTGGTTGGAACTCGTGGCTATGCTGCTCCGGAGTACATTGCTACAGGTAAGCCCTCCTATCATAATGAGTACGTACATTGTAGGCAATGCTAAGTGTACATTGTTGCCAAAGTAAAATATAAAGTCTTGTGATCACTGTTGCCTACTCAAAGATCAATAATATATATGTAACCAGGGTTTTGTCATATAATTTCTTTGGACAATGTCTAAATTAGATGGTTGTACAGATTATACAGCTACAGAGGTATTTTAAGATAAAAATATCCTATATTCGGTGTATATAAAAACAGTATAATTTTATCTTTTTGGATACAGCCATATGTATAAATCAGTCAATATGGTGATATGATGAAAATTTAATTTAATGAAATTCAACGTAATGATGAAGATGAATGTGAAGTTAACCTGGGGTGCAGGGACTAAATATCCTTAATTTGGCTAATGGCCTAATTATGAGGTTAAAATCAGAGCTGAAATTATCACCTTCTTGAACTCGGTATCACCAGATCCTGTAATTAATTGCCCTATGTGCAGTTTGAGTTGCATATCCAAAGAAGTAAGAAATAATATTCTTGTTTCGCGCAATTCTTCTACTATCATTTCAGCATGTCAAAAGATTGGTGGCATATATCGTACTAAAATCTGTTGAGGTATTTATATGGCAGGTCACTTGAGTTTGAAGAGTGACATCTACAGCCTTGGAGTTGTGTTGTTGGAACTCTTATCAGGGAAGCGAGCACTCGATGAAGATAGCGGATCCACAGAGAAGACACTGGTGGACTGGGCGAAGCCATTCCTAAATGATAAAAGAAAGATGTTAAGGATCATGGACACACGACTGGAAGGACAGTACTCGAAGAAGGAAGCCCAGACAATTGCTGCTCTTGTCTTGCAGTGCCTCCATGCGGATCCCAGGAACAGACCCAGCATGACAGACATTCTTCCAGCACTAGTACAGCTCCGTGCACCTAAAGACACACCTCACATGTATTCAAGAGCCTAATGCTATTCATATTGTGATGTGCAATGAGAAACACAATGGCGCGATTCAACAATGAATAGATGGACAGGCTGCATGTTCTGGTGTTTCAGATGGTTTCTTCTATAGCTGAGTAACTTGGACGATGGCGGTGCTTGAGAAAGTATTTAAAGGTACGCTACATCGGCAACAAGCACAACTTGGAATTTAAGAGTCATGGTCAGATACAAGAATTGCATTGTTCCATAGCTTGGGGGCATCTGAGTCACTCACTTTGCAATTTTCAGTTATCAGTTCTTGTTGTGTATCAAAACCGATAAATAGTATGTAAATTTGTCAGGTAATTTTTGTTCATTATGTTATCATATGAAGCAAATAGTGATTAAATAATTAAGGAGAGATAGTAGTCGCTTGTGCCAAAACAGTTCCAGGTATGCTAACTCTTTTCCATTTAGATTCAGATTAAGGCCATAATCTAGCTAATAATGCCAGGTGATGGTTGCTCACTGGAGATCATGTTGACTTTGTCAGCTCACAAGAACCCATTTTTTTGGGGGGCAATTAAGCCCAGTTTTATTGTGACAAACCAACTGTGCAATCCCTCCTGGCAAAAATATACATTGTGCAGGTTAACATCGAAAACTCCTGTGCTTCACTTAAACAAACACAAAAAGGCAAAAAACTTAACACAGCTGAACAACTAGCAACATTCCACTGATCAAAACTGAAGCCAGCAGGAAACAGAACATAAGATTAAGAGATCCATCCATGGACATGAAGAAGGACTCCCATTACTCCGACACTTAAGTTTTCCGCATCAAATTTACTTCAGATCGCTTCCTTAACTCTGCTATTCGACCCATACCGCATCTACTCTCTGATCCAACTGCAGCAAACACCCCTTGCAAGAACATCAAGAACCGGTCTTCCACACAACTTAGTCAACCACATACTCTACAAGCCACAGTCGTGAACGCCACAACCAAGTCGACAGAATTTAGCATTTCCATAGCTGCAAACGTGCAAGAATGTTTTCTTTTCAGATTGCTTATACAAGTTACTCCCTTGTCGAAGGATGGAACTCTGACCGAAGCAAAACCATGTACTCTCATGGCACTCTTTTCCTTGCATCAAATGCGTGTGTAACCAACCCGTCACTTGAGCCAAGCACACCCACCGTGGTCAGAGGGATAGCTGGCTTCACGTTATCCCGAAAGTTCATCGATCCAGCTTCTTCTCTTGTGAATTTTAGAATTCATATATTGTTGTCAAACACTTGCATAATTATTCCAAGTATTAATGATCGAACACTAAAACACAACATGGACGCCACTTCCCGGTCACCGTGAACTCTCAAGGAGTGGTGTTCGATGAACGCCCATACGACGACGACTCACACCGGGAACTTACCAGAACAGGATTCAGGTTCGCAAATGCAGAGACAAACACGTGTGTCTCGCAATTGCACCTTGTGATGGGCGCATTGTCGTATGGAGCGCACGTGTCATGTAGCTGCTTCTTTCCACCTATTTATCAACCACGGATGTCGGATGCTGGTGCCGTTGGCTGATCTCCCGCGAAAAGCCCGCAGCCTAATTGAGAAGATCGTGTATTGGCCAAGCGAAAACTCAGAGACCTTCTCGTCCCAATTAGAGAAGGTATGGATCCAATCCCAAGCATCCGGGGAGCGGAGGGACGGGAGGAAAAAGGAGCACAAGTTTATCGATTCTCTTTCTGATCTCAGTTTCTGATGAGCTCTGGATTTTATCAGTGATTAAAAAGGTCTACTAGCCTTTTTGCTGGTTGCTGACATCGCAATGCCCCGACCCAGGAGGCTCTATCAAGTTTGGAAGGGAAACAATGTAAGGGCTCTCAGCCATTCCCTCTTAATCGTGCAATCTATGTTTGTTTGCTTTTTTGTGATTTCTAGGGAGGAATTTGTTCGCTTCACGATAAATCTACATTGTTTTTTTTTTAGTTGAGTATTTGACATATAAAGGCTGACCGGAATTTGCGGATGAGTTTTTCTTCCAAGTTCATTTAGGGCATGGGAGAAATGATCGACGGATCCTTTTTCTTTGCTCACTCCTATGCAATTCCTACTTTATCCATAACCTTTGATAAGTACATTGGATAGGTTACAGAGTTTTCTTTTTTATAATGTTATTTGTCATTAATTTGTGAATTTTGCATATATGTAGTTGGTAGTGTTACTTTACAGTGACCTTTTTGCATTGAAGCCATCATATTGCTACTGGTTATGCTGCCGGTGTTTGCATTAAGACTTAATTCGTCTATGAGTACGCATGTATCTTTGTCTGTTCTCAGAGGTTCTGGTGTGGTGGGAGGCTAATATTTGGTCCGGATGGTGCTTCACTATCTCTATCAATGCTTCTCATTGCTGGTCCATCGATTGCGTTTTGTTCTCAAGTGCTTGCCAAAATTCTTAACCATGAGATTACCGACGATGATGATAACCAAAATCGAATACTTGGATCTCCAGTGCTGATCGTGGCAGCACTTCTCACGGTAGCAGTAAGTGATATATAACGAGAAATCAGCATTTACCATCAAAGCACACTGTTAATTTCCAAGTGACATCCTTATATTGATGATGATGATGATGATGATGCAGGATTTGGCTTTTCTGTTGTTGACTTCTAGTAGAGATCCAGGTATAGTGCCGAGAAATGCTCGACCCCCGAATTCTGATGAAGCATTTGATGTCACCACTCCTTCCATGGAGTGGGTCAGTGCAGCAACTCCACACTTAAGGCTGCCCCGTACAAAGGATGTCAATGTTGATGGATTTATCGTAAGAGTCAAGTTCTGCGATACATGCTTGCTTTATCGCCCACCCCGGGCTTCCCATTGCTCGATCTGCAATAATTGTGTTCAGAAGTTTGATCACCACTGTCCATGGGTTGGTCAGTGCATCGGAATAGTAAGCAACCTACAAAATCCATGCTTTATTCTCCCTTCTGAACAAAGTACAGAACTTTTGCTATCACTAATTTTTGTTCGTAATTTGACCAACTCCTCTTAATGTCTGCAGCGTAACTATCGGTTCTTCTTCTTATTTATATCATCATCAACCTTTCTTTGCATATATGCCTTCACCTTCTCATGGTTAAACATTCTTATAGAAGGAAAAAGATACCATGATTCTGTCTGGAAATCCATGAGAAATGAGGTCTTATCACTTGTTCTCATTGTGTACACTTTCATAGCCATTTGGTTTGTCGGTGGGCTGACAGCATTCCATGTCTACTTAATCAGCACAAATCAGGTAGCATTATGCAATATTTGGCAGTAATCATTACTTGTTGGATCCATCATGTTGTGTGTAAATAGATCTGCCTTTGTCAATGATTAATCCATCAGCAATCACTGGCATTTAATTGGCTTCTTAAGAATTTAAATTCTGGTCAAATATATGATTCTGTTCTTCTTGTTGTCTCATCAGAAATAACTTCAGCATCACTATATACGGATTGCATGTTTTCCAGTTCTTTAACTTTTAGCTTGATTTTACTTGTTTATGCTTCCACAGACGACATATGAGAACTTCCGGTACCATTATGATAAGAAGGAGAATCCATATAACAAGGGCTTATTGAAAAATTTTAAAGATGTTTTCTTCTCAAAGATTCCTCCTTCATTGAATGATTTCCGGTCATGGGTGCTTGAAGATTCACTGGAAGCTAGTTCAATTTCTCGGAATAGCGGGATAAATATCTTTGGCTCAAAGGAGAAAATTGACTTGGAAATGGGCAATATGGCAGAGTTAAGCAACGATATGCAGATTACAAGTACAATGCAGAACTTGGATTGCACTGCCATTGATGATAATGCTCAGGAAAAAGGAAGGCATGAACATGTTGCCTCTTATCCATTTGCTTTTCCTGTTGTTCAAGAACCTACAGAACAAGCATCCACATGCAACAACCAAACCTGCATAAGAATAGATGGAATGATTATGGATGAAATGTCTGATGAAGAGAGTTGCTTAGACAACAACATTTCAACTCATGTCGATGATGATGGTCATCTCCTCAAGACGTAAGGTAAGACTTCTTTCCTATATCTCATGTTATTGACTTTTAACTTCTGTGACTGTCCTATAGCAGAATAACATCATGAACATCAACTCCTTTATGGTAATGGCATACCCATCTGCAATATCATCCTTTGACTATTGATATCTTTAATTTTGATTTGGTGTCTGCTATGAACCAGAACCAAAAATCAAGTGGAGGATAGGCACAAGCAACTTCTTTCCTTGAGTACAAGTTCAATTGTGGATTGAAAACATAGCGATGAGCTTCGTGTCCTCTCTTCTTTACCATTTAGAAGCTGGTGTTATAATCGTAAAGAAAAGAAGTCGGTTGTCCATTTAGAAACTGGACACAAAGCTCTTGCAAGGCTTAAGACTAGTAAGGCTTTTAAAACTTATATTGGTTGTCACCAGTAAGGTTCGTAAACTCGTACCATACCTGCGTATCGATTAGCTATCGGTACGGTATGTACCGAGCGTACCAGTCCTCTATCGGACTGGTACGTGTCGAACGATACAATATGGTATTGCAAACCTTACTCACTAGTGAATATAGTGTTAGTCTTATGTAATAATAAGAAAAAGCTGGTTAAAGAAGACTGTTAATCTACTCAATGCCCATGTAACTGGACATAGTTATATCAATCCAATGCAAATATTTTTTTGTGTGTGGTCTTGGGTTCTTCTCTAATTATCTATCATGCGTCAAATAGCTACCAAGAACACTGTTTAGAAGAACATGAACAAAACTTACAATCTGATACTGATAATTCTCATGATATAGAACCTTTTGTGGTCTTTGATATATGTTTTTTTTGACTCATTTGGATATGATTGACAAATAGGGTTTAGCTTGCCATGGATTTACATATCAAAATTCCTTTTACTTTCTGACTCAAGATCAAGGTACTAAATTACTCTATTCAACCCAATTACATGGCAGATGAGATTTAATTCGGTGGATGTCCAAAGTAGAGCATCATCTCAAAACATACCCCCAAAAAAGGGGAGAATAAGATCTCAAAGAGAGAAAAGAATAAAGAAACTCCAATCAAGAGCTTTATCAGATTCAAATAGTCATCTTCTAAGTTGCATGCCATTTAACTGATTTATTCAGATGGTGCTTTATTGTATGTTACTGCTATACAAGCTCTTTATGAATAACTGAAATGAAATTTTAGCTTCTTTCCCCTTTTTCTGTTCAATAGTATACAAGAGATGTTCTATCAATGTTCTATGATTGAAAAAGCTGGAATGCGTATATATATAGGAAAAAGAAAATGGTAATGGTCAAATTCATGAAAGTAATATATGGTGAAAGATTTTATCAGAGAAGAAAGTATCATATGGTGAAAAATTTTATCAGAGAAGATAGTATCATACGGTGAAAGATTTTATCAGAGAAGATTTATGACCAAAATAGCTTATTCCTGATGAAAAATAAGATACAAGGATAAGAGAAAAAAGAATAAGTATTCATGGGTAGGACGGGAGAGAATTCTGTAGCTGGCGCAACATTAGTCATGGATAAAGGTTTAGTCTTCTCTGTTTGTCATGCCTTCACCTCTTGCAAGCTTATATCAACATAGGAGACTGGCATTTCTGTGCTTCATTCTCTCCGATCATCTGTTTTTGTTGACGAAGCTACTTTCTGCAAACTGATATTTGTACCACTGCACATGATTTTTGCAGGTTTTACTTGACAAATCTTTCAATACACTAGGAATGAGCATTGTACATAAACCAGAGTTTGCTTGCCGTGGCTTTCTCCAAGGAGAAATGTTCATCAGCCTGCAACATTTTTGCCATGGTTGATCACCTTGCAGCCGTCGTTACATGTTGCAATAAAGAAAGCAGAAACAATAGATCAGGTTGCACCGTACTAGTGATCCATGGAATTATTAGCATAGTTCTGGAGGAATTTTGTTTGTAATTTTCTTCTAAACACTTCTTTTTTGGTTCATTTTCATGTACAGCTTGTGCATAAGTTGGGACTTTTGTTCTTTGTGCAAGAGCATTACTTACTAGATTTGCGTAACCTTCTTGTTATATTTTGCTGGAAGAGAGGCTAAACAATGATAAGAGATTGGTGCAGATTCAAGAACTACCAATCGGATTTGCATAGCCTTGTTGTTATATTTTGCTGGAATTGAGAGGCTGAACAATGATAAGAGATTGATGCTGCTTCAAGAACTTCCTCAGGAAGTCTCAGCTGCAAGAAGGAGAATCGAAGAGGCTGAACAGTGATAAGAGATTCATGAAGCTTCAGCGATTTCCTCAAAAAGTTGAGCTGCAACGAGGACAAGAAAACATTCTCTTCTTCTGTATGTTGGTGGTTGCATGTTGAGTTCGCAAGTGCTTCAGGAAGAACACATACAGACCTCTGAATCAAGTTACAGAAGGTCTCCACTCCTGCATCAGAGTCAAAACAAAGCTTCCACAAGTGACATCACAACTTTTAATATACATCGAGTCTTTTTCTTCCAATTTAAGACTTGAAGGATTTTTTCTTCCTTTTTTTTTTTTGTTAACAAGAGATCAATTAAAATCTTATATGCATCTCACTCTATTTTTAGCTTGATTAATATTTATGAAGTGTTTTTTTTTTCTCTAGTTATGTTACACCATACACTTGAATGTGTCGAGTGTGTAATATGGCCTGCTGGTGATAGAAGATGGTATATAATAAATAGATTGGTAAACACCGATTGATTTGGTCGATTTTTAAATGAAATTGAAGCATAATTAGAGACGTTTTTTCTCACTTCCCTATCACGTGTTTGTGTTTGTAGACACGTGCTCCTCAACTCACAGACAAAAGAGAATTATTTGTTATTTATATTTTTTTTGTAAAATACGTCCGGCCCAATGGCCATAGGTAGGTTTGGGCGTGGTTGCACCCTATTTAAGGTTTTAGGGCCCGACCTCCGATCAATTCCATTGAACTCGATGGCCTCTCTTCTCTCTCTCTCTCGTGCCGCTCTCCCCGTTCTTCTTTGTAACCCTTCCGTAGAAGCTCCAGATACTTTTACCAGACCAAGCCCTCGTTGCAAACCATGGGTTCCGGTAAGCGAACTTGCGGTTTCTTTCTATTTCCTTTTGATGTTTTTCGGGATTTGTCATCGTCTTTTTTTTTTATATAGGTTTTGAGAAAGAAATGGTTCGATTGTGCTTTCGTTGTAGATCTTTACTGGAAGCTGTGTCTCAGGGTTGTTTTGGTTGAGTCTTTCTTTTTTATCTTCGTTTCCGGATTGGATTTAGACCTCCTATTTCATGAATGGTTGTCAAAGAATGAGTGTGTTATACTGACTTTGTTGTTTTTTTTTTTTTTTTTTTTTGGCATATTGTCCTGGTCTGTTAGATGCTGATATGGAGGACTACGGGTTCGACTACTCTGACGAGGAGCCTGAGGAGCAGGATGTTGACATCGAGAACCAATACTACAACTCTAAAGGTGATCACACTATGGCGTCTCTTTGTCCTATCCTTTCATAATTTATCCATTAAATCTGGCTGAAGGACGTACTGCCGAAGGTATCTGTATCTCCATCATTGTTGGTAGCCAAATTTTGTTGGCCTCACTTCGCAATCATAACGTGCAAGTCCGTAACTGCTCGGCTAAACATCCTTATATAGCTAACTAAACCTAGTGCTTGATGCTTAAAGGATTCTTTTAAAAGCTAGGCAGGTGGGTAAATCTTATATATTCCTATTCTGTTGGCAGCCCAATTATAATTGAGCTTGAATTAATGTGAAACTATGCAAAAAATGCTCCCCATGGCATTAGAAGCCAGATCTGACTTGTGAGGCCAGAAAACGCAGGGAAATCTCTCCAACTAACACTTTTACTACTTGAACTAAATATTATAAGTTAGCCCAAATGCCAAACCCAAATCCGGATCACACTTGATTACATACAGTGTGGAATTGCAGTAACAAATCAGGTCTAAATGACCCATAATTTGCATTTACACTCTGCAGTCCACTAAGATTGAATATAGCTCTCCAAAATTTTCATAAGCTAACACAAAGTGCCCTGCAGACTGTATCATATATCAAGCACAGGCTACAAGGAACACGTCTCTCTGTTGTATGATCGTCCTAGGTATTTCCCTGTTGAGTGTTAGTATGAGATAAAGGCAACATGTATCAGCTTATATGACTCTTTTGTCAGCTTATTCTATATGATGGTTGGTGCATTAAGTTCTTTTATGTGATGAAACAGTTAATTGTTATTTCTGCCATTAACTGTTGGAGATCCTGGATTTTTTTTATGGTAAGTGATTATGCATGTTAAAGCAATATCATTTTCAATGTCAAATTGTGTGTGTATTAATTTTGATATTGTCTTGAGATGATGTGCATTTCTGTAATACGCTGAAATGGTGGACATCTCAGATAATCATCTTGCTAACTATGATATGCATCTTTCTTGGACTGAACTTTTCAATCTATGGTTTGTCTTACAGGTTTGGTGGAAACTGATCCTGAGGAAGCACTTGCTGGTTTTGCTGAAGTAGTGGGCATGGAACCTGAGAAAGCTGAGTGGTAACCATCTGATATTGTTACATAACTTCCCTACTACACACACACACACACACACACAGATATATATATATATATATATAATCATTGGTTTGTTCCATGGGACAACAACGACTTACCAGGATATTGTTGTGCTTTGTTTGATAAGATGCATGATATATGTAGAATACATGAGGTTATACATTAACTTGTAGCCTGGTGTTCCATTTCTTTTTAATGTGGTAGATGGTTGGATACATAGATGTTTTGGTAGGCAAATGGCTCAGGGTCACATTTTTTTTAATGTACAAACAAAAGTCTAATCATTAGTGGCTACAAGAAACATGTTTATCCTGGACAGAAGGCAGTGTTTTCAAAAGGCGCTTGGGCAAGGCTAGGCAAGACCTGAGCGCCTAGCAAAACCTTGGGGCTAGGTGTTCCAATGAATCGCCGCTTGGACACTCACTTGAGCCCAGGTGTCGGGTGCCTCGGGAGAGCGCCCAAGCCAAATCTGATCGGCCACGAGCCTGGGTTTGATTAGACGAGTACGTTGGTTCAACTGAACTAACTAATGTACCCTAACACACCCTATCCTCCAGGGAAAGAAACCAGAAGCGAAAGTGAAACCCTACGTCCGTCTCCTTCATACGCTCCGTCCATTGCTAGAAAAAGAGCTTCGTTCGCTGTCATTGGCAACCTCGTTCGCCTCCTTCATATTTTCCGTCTTTTGTTGCAGTTTCGTCCATCGTCCTCTCCTTCCCCCACCTTCCTCCACAATCGCTAGTTACTTCTCTTCTCAGTCCACTCTTTCTCATTTCGATTAACTTGCACCATATTGGAAACACTGTTTAGCATAGGTCTCCATCAGTAGAACCTATTTAGCATATTTATGTATAGCCACAAATTTCACATTGATATGGAATCACTGAGTAGAACACTACTTAAAACATAACAGTGGTTAAAAAACATTGCTTAGCAGTTAGCACCCACCTCAAATTTCACCTCTTTTCAAAACACTGCTTAGATATATATTTTTCAATTGTAATATATATTTTTTAAAATTTTAATATTTGGGAGCATAGGCGCTCGCCTAGTGCCTCGGGTGCTTTGTGACTTTGACGTCTTTTGGCGCCTAGCGCTTTTAAAAACATTGGCATAAGGAAATCTGTAACCTAGGAATGTGAATAAGGATAAAAAGTCTTTAGTGGGTTACAAAAACATTTATCTCATGTGTTTCTGCCAATTATTAATAGGTATGTGACTCAGGGAAAAAGTTGTGTTTATGTGGATTAGAAAATCATTCGTGCAAATTAATCTTGTCAATTAATGGTTGTATGGCATGCACATGCAGGATGGAGATACTTGTGGAACTTGGTCATCATCCCACTTTTGCATATACCTAATGCTTAAGAGTAATTGACATGAACTCCCAGATGTTATTTCAGTTGCGTGTGTGATGTGTTTTTAGTTAATGGCCAATCACGTAGACTGGTTTCTCAACTGAAATCTCAATTTTTTTTATCGGTTGTTGTGTTTAAAAGCTTTTATTTAGGTAGAATGCAGAATAGTTTGTGTTGAATTGAAGGTGAGGTGCCACCCTAATAGATTCTGAAAATGTTGGTATACCATATATGCTAGCTCAAATGTTGGATAAGTTCCAGGTGCAGCAATGATGTGATTTTCTGCTACTGTAAGCTGTTGTTTCTTGGTCTTCCATCCTAAACTATGTATTGCTTGCTTCTAAATTGCGATCATTATCCTTTTGAACAGGGGATTCAAAGCTCTCAAACAAACAGTTAAGCTTTACTATCGGTTGGGCAAGTACAAAGAGAAGATGACAGCCTACAGGGAGATGTTGGCATATTCATCGTGATCTTGTGAAAGACATTTTTGTTAAGACAATTGAATTTCTGTTTGCCGCCCTTAAAGAGAGGCTTCATTTCAGAACACTACTGTGTCTGCAGAATTTGCTCAATCCTAGATCAGACATTAGATTATAAAGCACTGCACAAGTCATATGTTTTGGGTTTCAAAGAGCAATTTTTGTGTTCTTTTGCCTCGGATTGCTGTCCAGTTTGTTTTATCTGGCAGTTGTGGTTGCTGCTTTGCTAAGGTTTAATTGGGCATGGGACCCTTGTAAAGTACTTTCCTGTCTCCCC
Source organism: Ensete ventricosum (assembly GCA_029747655.1). Taxonomy (NCBI): domain Eukaryota; kingdom Viridiplantae; phylum Streptophyta; class Magnoliopsida; order Zingiberales; family Musaceae; genus Ensete; species Ensete ventricosum. Next base: position 4,305,672 of record JAQQAF010000006.1, on the reverse strand, counting down.
TGGGGTTAAATTTGGCTCCTCCTTAATGTGCCAGAGAAAGATGTAGAGCAGCTCTTGGTCTCCTTGATTCTGGACAACCGTGTTCAAGGTCACATTGATCAAATCAACAGGCTATTAGAGCGGAGTGACAGGTCATTCGATTTCCTCTGTAATCTAGCTTCCGTTTATATGTTTTTTGTTTATGATATGAAATTAGTAAATTTCTCTTGTACAGGTCAAAGGGACTGAACACATATGCTGCAGTAGACAAGTGGAATACTCGGCTTAGATTACCGTACCAAACAATTTCCAATAGAGTAAGTTGAGGCTGTAGAGGATATATTCTTAGAGGGAGACATAAGCTGTTGCTGGATATGCTTTTACATGTGAAAGACTATGGAGTTGGCAAAGATGTGCATGTTTCTTCAGAAGAGGTTTTAGGCTACATGTTCATTTTTGTAGTGATGATGACTGGTGCATAGAATGCCGTCTTTTTTGGTCGCGGCACTCGGAGAGGAGTCTATTTATTCTGGTGGATTCTTCTTTCTCATAGGCATGCTATTAAAATTATTATTTTCACATCGAATTTGTGATGAATGGCCCCCTGCTCAATCTTGCTTTTTGAACGTCACAAAATGTTCTGCAAAGACTTTTTTTTTTTTTTAATCTTTGCTAGGCGGCATGCTTGCTTATCTTATATTGATTAACTGCTGAGCTGTCCGGGGGATCTGTGTTCAAATGTTGTTAGATGGATTAGGAGGTTCCTAAAATATCTTTTTACTTATTTTATCTTGTAAAGATCCCATTTATATTGGATTTATTTTATTTTTATTTTTTTTTCTCCTCTCAGATATCAATGTGAAAGAATAGACATGATAATGAATGTTTACAGCAAAGGTTAAAAGGGTTGGAACTGTTTCTTTATGTGTTATATTTAGTATCGAAGATTGGTTGAAACTGTTGCCTTGTCGTGCAGCAGTTGTTGAATTTTCCAAGGAAATCATTCGCGAACGTCTTGATGTTGAAGCCAATATTTTTTCCACCTCATCGGAAAGAGATTTCTCTCCAAACTTTGGACTGATTTGTGACGAGGACCAACACGTACCATGCGATCGCACAGCACAGATTGCCATGAACAAACATTTTATATTAGATAAAAACGAGCACCACCTGACACACGCGCACTTCCAGTACGTACGTAGCGCGTGAAAAAAAGGGAAAAGCGCTGTCGACTAATAGACCCCAAAAGGGCGTCGACGTTCTTTTTTTAACTCACACCCCTCACCCTCTCGTATGGAAAAATTACCCACCCACCCACCCACCAGCATAGCAGTTCACGTTTTGCTTTTTACGGCTCTACCATGAAATTTCCTGCGACTTTTGACTGTCTTGTATACGTAACACGCAATCCATCACTTAACTATGCACGCCAATCATTGGAACGTATCCTAACCAACTCTCGCCTGTGCGTCTCAACCATTCTTTAACGGTTGATCCGGCCATCACCATCGCCACCCGTCCGTCAGCTTCTCCCTAAGATATGAACTCGGAAGGAAACAGAGGCGATGTAACACTTAACAGCTTCTTGAACCAGAAGAGTAGTACGATCAATGTCTTCTTGTAAGATCTCTCGTAGTATTCTTATTCATTTTAGCTTCTGCAGAGGTGACCAAAGCTCCCATCCAACTAGAAGAAGCACAACCTCTTCCTACAGGTCCCCGGCGGAGGCGACACCTTGAGACACCACCCAAACAGCTCCGCGACGAGCTCCTCCACCAAGTCCCACATGATGTCAGCCTCCACCCACACCCCTACCCTCCCCACCTCCCACACCCCGTCCTCCCACACCTTCTCCACGCTCTCCCCCATCGCCCGGCTCGCGCTCCTCCGTCCCCGCCATTGCTGTCGGACGCTCTCTGTCAGCTTCGCCGGTCCCATCTCCTCCTCGATCGCGCGTACCTTCCGCTCCACCACCCGCGGCATCGCTTCCATCGAGATCCGACCGTAGAAAGAACAGGTTTGGGCAGCATTACATCTCTCCTCGCCTGCACAACGGCATTAGTACGCGCGCATGAAGCTTATGTATGTGATATGCTTACCAACAAAGAGAGCACCTAAGCGCGGCAGCGGCGGCGGCGGCTTCGCCATCCTCAATCCAGTGGTCGTGATTTCTTGTTTCTCTGCATCACGATTCGTGTCAAGCGTGATGACCTAAATTATTGGACGGGTACGAAGCGGGCCGCTACATACCGTCCGGGGATCCGTTCGACCGATACCGAGGAGACGATACGGCGTCGAGAACCGAAACGGGACTCGGCTGCTCGCCGTTGCATTGGTTCTTGGGATCTCCGCCGTCCCACTCGAGCCGCCCCGCTGGTCCGTCTGCCGACGGGACCACCTTGGCCTTGATCTCCGCCGAGCGCACCGCCTCGATGATCCGCCTCAGGGCCTGGAGGTCCTCGTCACACTTCTCCAGCGCCCGCAGCAGCTCCCGCCGCTTGTCCGCCGCCGCTGCCACCGGCGGAGCCGGCGAGTCCTCCAGCCCCATCAGCCTCGCCACCAGTGCCGAAGGTCGACGGGGACTCTCGGGGGACGCGGCCGGCCGCGGCCGCCGTATCTCCTGAGGGATTGTCGGGCTCCGCGGCGTCTCGCAGGAGCGCCGCTGGGGCTCCGTCTTCTTCCCTTCCTCGTCGTCGATCGGCCGCGGAGGTGGCAACCTTGGTCTCGCCGGAGGTGCTACTGCCGGCTTCTCCTTCCTGTTCGCTGAAGTTTTAACGGGGAGTAAACGGCGGCGAGTCAGGACGGCCTTCACAGAGAGAGAGAGAGAGAAAGAGAGAGAGAGAGGTGTGTGTGGTTACCGGAGGTGAGGCGTTTACGGGAGCGGTTGTGGTGACGGGAAAGGAGGTGGAAGATGCCGGACATGCAACCGATGGTGTTGGGGCGGTTCTCCGACCCCCTCTCACGGCGCGACGACGAGGTTCGCATCGTCTCCACGTACCCCATCCGACTCCTCTTCTCTTCTCTTCTCTTCTCTTTAGCTTCTTCGTGAGGGGGAGGGAGGAGGAGTTGAGACGGAGAGAGAGAGGCAGGAAGGAGCGACGCCAGGCTTTAGTTGCAGGGACCATCCCAAAATTTTACGAGGATGCCATTCCCACGCTAACAGACGCGCTGCAGATTCTCGCGCGTCGATCGCTCCTCGTGGTGGTTTGTGGAGGCCAACCGCCTCAAAATTCAAATTCACATCGGACGGCCGTGATTCGACCTATTTGATATGTCACTCAACACACAAAGCCACGAACGCACCCCTCTCGACTGATCCCACCGTCATAGCATTTGCCTCTCCGTTCCTCCTTTTAGGAAATCACCAACACACAATGCTCGATGGTGAACGGGGGAGGGACGGTGACGATGTTAAAGTCCAGGAGGAGGCCCCACGGTGAGTAGCTTTTTGTCGTCTTCAATAAAGATCGTTTGTGGTCTTTATTTAATAAAGAGGAGAAGGGGGGGGGGGGAAAGCGGTGGGTCCCTTGGGGACAATGATGATGTAACTGGCCGAGGAGACATGACCCACGTTAGCCCCGCGGACCTTTTACAGTGGCATTGGCATTGGCATTGGCATTGGCATCCCAGGATAACAGTTGGCGTCGATGAACATGTTCTTCTCTTCATCAACTACGTTGTTGAAAGCGAGCGCATTGTAGAAGGCATCTCTCCTTGGGTTTATTAATAATAACAGAGGAGAAGTGAGAAGATGAGGAGAGTCCTTTGACATTTCACTCTATCGGCTTCGGAGCGGAGGGGGGAGGGACGAGAGGGTGAAGGATAAGGGAGTGCAGGGTGACATCATTGGATCTCAGGCACCCAACACCCACTAAGCTTTGCCGAGCACCAAAGGCGACGGTGAGCGGAGGAGGAGACTTCGGATGTCAGATGAGACTCACGTGCCCTGGTCTGTAACGCTTGTGACTTTGGAAGATTAAAAAGAGAAGAGATATGATGATGGTGGTGGTGATGTGGGGGGGAGGCTGAATGATGGAATACATGCCTGCTTTGCAAAGATACCGATGGCCACATCTCCTCCATTCGAGCATCAGTCAAAAATAAAAAATAAATAATAATAATTATTTAGGATGTGACATGAATTCATGTTCAGATCCATTTACTTCACTCGGTTCTCTTTTGACCAAACCCCAATAAATAAATAAATAAAAACTCCAAATCTTTGGCAAACTGTAGCTATTTATGGTCACAGAAAAAGAAAAGGTGGAAGTTTCATGTTCAGAGATTTCGGATCATCCCCTGGGATGTAATTTTTCGAAACAAAGTACATTATGACAGTCAAGCTTGACGAACCCTGAAAGCTTCTTTCTTGATAACATCAAAAAAAGATGAACACTTAATGGCTTTCTCTTTTCCTTTCTTTCTTTCTCTTCATTTTTATTGATTTCCTTTTTATTTTGACAGCATGATTAAAGCCTTCTTGTTGCTTGTTTTCCTGTACAGGTGCCCACCCTCCCTCCTTTACGATACTGTCGTGATGAAATAAAAAAATAAAAAATACAACGTATTAGACAACACAACACCCTACTTCATGCTGAAAAAGACCATATAACAAAATAATCCAAAAAAAATAAAAATAAAGGGGGAACTCTATATCATGTCTTGATCTAGTCCCAGCAAATCTGCAACTCACGCTGCACTCCTCCCGTAGAAACAAACACTCATGTGTTGGTTGTGGTTTTCTTCTTCCCAGGTTGAGTCAGAAAGGGTTTGAAGGTCAATAAGAGACCAACGACCCCAACCATGTCTAAGATGAAGAAAACAACATAGTCACCTGTATCCCAACAAATAAATTAGTTCTGCTGAAATTTACCTTCGATTAACAAACGAATCAACGTAGATAGTTTCTGCACGAAACCATTTATTTGACTGCAAATCTATGATGATAATTCAGAAGTCAGTTAGTCGTCTAGATGCTCGCTGGCCAATCAATTAAACCACTAAGTGAGCAGCAGAACCAAAGATACTGCATGATAAACCTACTTGATAGCTTGCAAAGAGTTTCTTGGTCTTATACAGATCACCCGTTAAATTAGCATCTTTGCAAAACTTCTACTTTTGTCTGTTAGATATTTGTTCCTGATCCTGTTCTGTTTTTGGTTAATACTTAGTGTTTATGGCTCTTATTCCACTTGGAACACTTACGGATTCTACCTACATAAAGGGACTAAGACTTTGTTTGCAGTAGAGTTGTTTTAATCAACAAATCAACAGCCTTCCCAGACACTTCCAGGTACAATTTCATTATATCTTCCATGAATTAAGTCATACCTGGTAAAATGGAAACACCTTGATGGTTTTGTGCCCATGAAAACCTGAGAAATAACCAATAAGAAAAAGGAAAACAGCATAAATATTTGTAGTAATGACATATACCTGGAAAATGAACATTACCAGTAGCAAAATTTTCCATGCTTTGCTAAGAAGACTCACCTTTTGGAGGAGGCATGACAGTAACTAAGTTTATCAAAGATCTTGATCTATTAAATTTCTAGATATTAGGAAAACTCATCCAAAATCCTTTCAATTTGTGTACACACAAAACATAGATAATTAGGCTACACAATCTGTTGATTAGCATGTAGCTCATGTCTCATCCGTACTTTCCAACTCTTAATCGTTGGTGTTGAATTTTTCTAATGTTGAGCTATAATTATCACAGAAGTGTATCAGTTCTTTTTCTATAATATGTGTTTTCCTCACGTCTTGTCACAAGAGCTTGTACATGCAGAATGGCTGTCCCATCTAACTAGCACAGCGACATTGCAAAGGCTGTCCTATTACTATCATCTTATGGATAGTCATCCAGAAGTAATCACCAGATTCTAGTATGAATTTTTTGTAGATGATTCATGTAATTGAAAGAAAGACCGGTCAAAGAAATATGCAATTTGAATAACATGCCCTTGTATAAAAATGTGCTTGGATTGAGATGGTCAACGACTTCCAATTTCATCTGAATGAGAATGAGCAAGCATTTCTGACCTGCAGATCAATGGATGTCGACTATTTTCATAAAAGGGAACTAAAAATACATAATTGACTATGCCATGCACCAAAGATTTTCTCTATAATTTTATTTCTTGAAAGCACTTTCAGGACTACATTCTTATAATTTTCTAACATCAAGAGAATCAATTTTTTGAAGGTGACATAGTAAGAAATCACATTGCAAGCACACTCAACAATCTTTTTTTATCAATTAAGAGAAGTGGAATGCTGCAACCATTTATGTCGAGATCAAATCATCTGAATATTGAGCAACAGTTAGTTAGCACTTGCTGGCCCTGTAAGCCCATTATCCTATGCTGCCTATGTCAATTTTATTAATTCCAGTAACCTTATTCTTGTTTGTGCTTTCAGAACAAAACTTATGACATTCTCTCTTTGACTAGCCAGACTATCCAAATGTATTTTCCAACACTGCAGCTTCAGGTAGAAAATACAATATTTATTCAGTTACATAGAGAATCTGAGAATTCTTACACTTGTACCATCAGCAAGAACTTTTAAGATCCCAATGTTCTCCTTTTGCCCTCCTTTTCCAGCATTACCTTCTTACTATGCTTGAACGGTTGAACCTTAATGATTTAAATCCCTAAGCCTATTTACTCTCGATGGTAAGAGAATCAAGCCTGCTTTCCATTTCCAAGTTTGGTCGTGGTTAGTTTACTGAAGCTTCTCAATCTCATAACTCATTGGTACCTAGATGTCAACAACCTGTATGCTGGTTCTGTTGGGACACTTGCCAAACGTTTCAAACTACATGGTTGTAAGTCATAAGTCATATTGAAAATTATATCACTATCTGCAGTATCAGATCTGCATCACTAGCCTCTCCAGAAAGAAAAGACAGGTTGAAAGACCATCTTTTATAAGCCAAAGAATCATGGTGGTGGCAATTTAGTTAATTGTCCATCCTTTTGGCAAGTAAAGAAACAGATATCAATAATTTGAAAGCACTATTTGATTAAAACATTTTTGAACTGAATTCATAAGAATTCGCATAAATCATTAAACAGTGTCTACCTGGACAGAACCCCAAATTTCATGTAATATAGATTTCATCTTTTATGACCTTAGAATCAAACGCCAACTTGCGAAGTTATGACTTTAATGCAAGAACCATCTGAGAATAAGCAACAGCGCTACTTCCAAAAAAATGAGTTCAGTGACAATCATTTACATCACCAACCAATTATCTCCTATAACCCATCTTAGAAAGCTTCCTAACAGTTAAATTGCTTGGCGATTTAAAAGTCATGCTTGTTGATACCCTAGGTCCTAATTCTGAAAATAATTGCCTGCATTCCTGTATCTGATAAGGTTCATCCAAAGTTTATCCACCGATGGTAACCTAAAGTAACCTAATAAGGAACACATGGAACCGCAGGACAATGCCAGAAATTTTTTAAAGCAATTTCAACTGTTTAAAGGGGTAAAAACCCAAAGAAACTAAACTGTTTAATGTAATAGAAAACAACACTTATTCTTATTGAGAATCAGCTACGAGGAAACGAAAAGCTATCGTTTTTTTAGGGCACTGAACCACAAGCAACATACGATACTTACAAAATTCCTGCACCTGCTGGAGCAAAAGCTTTAAACAGGGACAGAGCAGTCACGGCCATACCATTTGCAGCACCTCTTTGATGTTGAGACTGCCAACATGGATTTAAGTCAAAACACATGTTCTGACAGTGCACATTTGTCTAAAACAACAAAAGAGTACAAGTATGTTAAGTAGAGAAGGACAAAATTACCACGGCATTGTTCTGCAGAATGTTCAATCCAACAGTGATGGTCGACTGTATTCATTAAATAGTTGCAAATTAGAGAACTCTCCAATAAGGAAAAACAGCAACTAATTTAATTGCTAATAAAAGCAATTTCAACCATCATCAAATCAATGATATGAAGTTACGCACGTATTTAACAATTTTGCAACAGAAAAGGGAGTGCAAATTGCATATATATCTGCATTAACTTAAGGAGGATAACACCTATTATGGTAATTAACAGGATGCAGTGATGGAGTCATAACTTCAATGATCAATCTATGATAAATTTCATCATCTTCGGCTCATGAGAATCCATAGTACAAGAAAGATAAGTAATTTCGCCCAAAGTCATTTGGTTCTAATTTTTTTTTAAGCTTAGATAAAGAATACAATGTGTTGTTGACAAATTGACAAATAGAATTAAGCTTAAATGGTACACGACAGTTATAACTTAAGACCAATTAATATAATGGTCAAAGTGTTAGACAGCTGCAGACAACATATAAAAAGTCAGTTGGGGAGATCACAACTAAAAATCTGATAAGCGTTTTTTATGCTGGAAGACTTTGGATGCAAGTAATGTTATTGAAACAAAGGTCACCACCTTATTCAAAGTAAACAAGTTCGAGTTCAGTCGATACTCACAGAGATAATACTCCTCAAAGAAGATGCACAATTTACTGACAATTTTAGAATAAATCCAGATAACTCTGTCATGAATGGGTAACTTGCAAGCAATGGTATCAACAAAGCCTGAAAATAAAGAGCACGGCATCACACAAAGAAAAACAAATCAATCATAACAGCAAAGTATTATAAAAAGGGAGAAAAAGATTGCATACCGCTACCGCACGGGTTAAATTGACTGGTCCTAGATGTTTCTCAATGTGTGGGAACAAAACTAACTGATAAACCAGAAGACTGATACCTAATACCAAATGTTAAGCAAGCATCAGATTCAAGAATGAACGGAACATACTTAATAATGCATGTATCTACATTCACTTTGAAAAGTTCATGGCATGCCCACTTAATTCAATCATCATAAGACGGGTAATCAGCTTCGGAGAGGTCATCCTACTGGCATCACCAAAGTGCTGATAAAGTGATATTTGACAAGCAAAGGAATCAAGAAATGCAATAAGCACAATCTTATGAGGCTACGCTCAATAGTCAAGTGCTTGTGGCGATTCAATGATCCATTACTGGTAAGCAATCTGGCATCTGGGAAACATGCTAATCAGCTCATTAGTCACTTGACTGACTAAGGAGCTAACAGATTTATGGTTCAGCAATCTTGTTTGTCAGTGGAATAAAGCTCTACAGCAACTATCCAGTTGACAATACACTGTTTTGTAATTAATAAGAAAAACACATCTGTCTTCTAAATTCAAATTTCATCAAGTTTTCCCAAAACAGACGACACTGCTTCGACTTCACAACACCAGATAGGTAACAAAAATGGATCTTGGCTAAAGAAAATACATGCTAACTACTGCACATACAAACAAATCAACTGGTCAGAATTGAGATGCACAGTTTCAGTATGAAATACCTTTTGCCCTGGAACCAAGTGACTGCAGAACAGTTAACTTTAAACTACTTATCGATCAATTGTCTCAGAAATTTTAAGAACTTACGTACCTGAGATTGCAAGTACCATTCCCACCTCCTGAGAAGAAAAGCTCAATCCTCCATATTTTTTATTGCTCACAGACCATAAAGAGAAAATCTGGAAACAGAAAACTGGCAACTGAGAAAAAAAAAAAAGAGAAAGAAGATAGTAACATCTCGATAAAGGAATTATCATTTTCCTCTTAATGGAACAAAAATGTCAAATATCAGAATAAAAATATTTCCATAAATGCAACTATTTATCTCTTAAAAGAACAATCCCAGTCAAAGTTCCATAAGAACCGCATACTTATCATAGGATATTAATCGTATAAGTATGACAGTTAAGCTTTTGGAAAAAAGAAAATCAACACCACAAGATGCCAAAATTGTGACATCAATCGATAGTACTTTAATATAGACTTGGGTGATCAAATAAACAATCTTACCTCAGAATATGCTGTACTTTGAAGTCCAAAAATACAATAAACAATGATTGATGATATTAACAACCAATTATTTAATAAACCTTGATCAGAAAACAATCTTCTTTGTTTAGTTTCTCCTCTGTATCCTTTCGAGTTAGAGCCATTTGATAATGCCTCAAGAACATTAATATGTTCATTCTCCACTTTGCTTTCACCATGCATGTGCAGAGTTTCCTGCAAAACCAATACATTCTATAAGATAGACTTAAGAATGTATGATCTCTGATTTAATTAATTAGAATATGAAGCACAGGAATTATTGCATTTTTTAATTTAATTTTTTTAGGTCTAATATAAGACTTACAAGGATTTGATTGGGTTCTGTTATTTCATGAGGTACCCATAATGTTTAAGACTCTTTTAACTTCTAGCTCTACTAGTGCTCCTATAAGAAGTGAAATTTGATTGTATCAGGTCCTGTATATATGAGATCCCAATATGGATAAGAGAACAGGTAGAGCATAAAAATTAATGTTTTGCGACGGATCTAAAAGAAATTTGTAAAAAGAATCATCAAGTTGGAAGTCTCAAAATATTTACTGTTTATAGTAAAAAAAATTACTGAAGATCAACAAACTACTAGTCAAATTAAGGCAAATAAAATTGTTAGCTTGAAATGCCACTATGAAGTGGATGTACACTATGTCGTATGTACATAAACTCGCCCTTGTCATTTTTCTTGCACATTAGTTAGAAGCATTCAGTAATACCTTATTGCCCTATATATTAAATGGCATGATTTGAGAAGGAGTAGCGAGTCTCAAATAAACAGAACTAGAACATCCTTTTCAAGTTGTGTGATTACGAAAAGACAAAAATGAAGTATGATGCACAATTGAGACAGCCTGTGACCAGAATTGAAAATCATAAACCTCTTTTGATTACTGTCGGATGAAAGCACTTACAGGAAGCCAAAAGCAGACTACCAATGCACCAACCGAAAATAGTGAAATGCAGAGGCAGGGTAAGAAGTAAGGAAACCTACAGTTATGACACAAAAACATATCTTAGGATAAGGTATGGTTGGTAAAGCAATGAGACAAACAATTATGAGTTTACCTCCCAAACAAACACTCCGTGGAAAATATATTTGGATATTTATCTGCAGGCTGAAAAAAAGAAACAAGCATCAATTATCAATACAATAAAATGTTAATATCATGCAAAAACAAAACCTACTGTTGTTCATCACTAGTGGCTTCAACATATTCTGCAGGTCCCTACCAGAAGAATTTCTACATGCTGGACAGAGATTTAGTCCTACATTCAGGAGTTCACAACACTTTCTGTGCTACTCTTTCAAAGTTTGTCAATAGATGATGCTTCTCCTGTGGTTTACTCTCTGAGGCCACAGTATGGAGGTACTTGGCTAGTGCAATCTCATGCTGATCTTCCCATTCGAAAAATTGATGTGCATGAGCATGCAACCACATTCTACAATGGACAAGGTACCTAGACAGGTGCATGCTAAAAACTGATGCCACAGCAACTGTGATGCAGGCAACATGGCCTTGATGGATACCTTGTTTATATTCAATATTTTGGAAATATTACCTGTGCGAGAAAACCACCAATAGCTGGACCAAAAATCAGACCCATGGCCCAAGATGTGTCAACCTAGAATGCATATAAAATTAAAATAGCATTACAAATTTAAGCAAGCTTGCCTTGTCAATCAGAAAGGAAAGGAAGCAAAGTGATAGATATATGAAGTTACACACAATTGACAATCCTAGAGCTTGATGCTCTTTTCGGCAGACTTCTGAGGCATAAGCCTGGATTTCGCTCAAAGCAAAAGCTTCCAGTGAGGCAAGAGCTAAAAATCAAGAGAATTTGTAAGAATTACTTGATTGTCAATATATAGTAGAATGGTTACCTGTATCGGACCAAGCAATCCACTTAAGGCACCAAGAAAAGATCTTGTCATGATTGCCATCCAGTATCTTGTGCTAAGCCCAAATAGCGTATTAAACACGATTCTGAGATGGATCAGAAGACAGGTTGAGTTCAGGACACACACAAAGCAAAGATGGAGCCTGATATATCCATGTGGATTATTTCCCAACAATTATTAATAAACAAACCATCAAAAAAAGATATTTACACTGCAAGAAGACTGATAATTATAACTGGTTTCCTTCCATAGCGATCAGCCACCATTCCCCAAAGTATCGAAGTCAAAGCTCTTCCTAACATAAATGCCGACCCTTCAAAAGAACAGAAAAACCATGATGTTTCAGTCTAATAATGTGGCAAACAAAGCAACAGAGATCTTACCAACAAAACCTGCATAAAAACCAATATCTTCCTCTCTTTTGGCAATATCCAAGTCACGTATCTGAATGGATCACAATAAACAGACAACGTTATAAAGCCACAGGAATTGGAGAAAGACATCTCAGGTAGGTACGTACTTTCTGGCATATGCATAAAGTACGAAAAAGTTGAGGTTTCGATCTGTGCTGAACGTACCATAAAATACAAGAACGGATACAATGATGATATTGGTAAGGCTGAAAAATCAATAAGAAGAAACAAATTAGAGATCATGTAGAAGGAAGTTATGGAAGGCAATAAACTACTGGCAAAGCAACAACACTTGGAACAACATTTATTTTGATTCTCATTTTGCAAAAAGTACCGGCAGAGCCTTCCTAAGATTTCACTTTCTACTGGTGAAATTGCGTGTGGCATCTGCAAACATTCCTACCGGTTGAAGAACAAGATTCAAAGACAATATTCGCACAACCTATCGTGTAATAAAACAAAAACAAAAAAAAAATAAAAGAGAAAAAAAAAACGACACACACATTCATACAAATAAAAATAGCATATACATTATAAAAGTTTTTTTTAGAAAAAAAAAAAAGTAAAAACGCGATCTCAAGAATCTCACTGAGACGAGAGCCGAAAAGGAAAAGGGTTCCGAGGGGCCGTGGAGCCATGATGGGTCGTACCGGAGCAGAGGGCGACGATCCACACGTAGAAGAACTCGCGGTAAGGAATCCCCGGATGGAGCCGGTTCCGCTGGTCTTGCTTGCACCCGGGGCAGTTCTCGTCGTACGTCGCCTCCCCCGACGGCGCCAACAAGGGCGCGGCTCGCTCCGCCATTTGCTATAAGAGACCGACCCACAACACGATTCCACTCGATGGCAAAGGCGAGAGACCGTGTCTTATAGCGGTCCAATAGAATCCGACAAAAGTCGAACTGAAGCGGGTGTGTATGGCTCCCACGGCTCGACGTCGGACAAATTCGTGGCATCGGCACATAATTATTGGTGGCGTAAAGCGGAGGGAGGGGAAGACGATGGACGTCTCCCCGTACTATTTATTGCGTGCCAGTGGAAAGAGGATGCGATGCCAATGTTGTCGCTGTAGACGAGGCTGTGCTTGGAAGTCGACGCGCACCGGGTTGTTCTCACCGGGGAAGTTGGCGTCGGGGGGACGGGCGATGCTCGCACGATCTCAAAACTGCGTCCTTTATCCCTAAAATTTCAGTTTTTTTTTTTTTTTTTTCTCGAGTGGGAATGGTTGGTTATTCGACTGATTTGAGAGAGAACGAACTCAATCGATCGATTTAAATCTAATGAATATGATACGATCGATGGAGCCCCAATTATCTGATTACATAAACATTTAATAAACAAAATACAATTTTGATTATATTATTTTAATCCCAATAACGAATACATTTTGATGGGACAAAAAAAATATAATAATAATAATCAAACAACGTGTCCTAACATCACACGATCAATTGGTTGGGGTCAAAACGTGTCCGCTTCGATATGTAGTCCGTCTCGAGTATTAAATGTCTCTGCCTCACCTAACACGTGCACACCACTCATATGTCGGCTTCTCACTGCAGGGTGTGTAATGGATGGCCGCACATTTATGAATAAAAGAGAAATGTGATGCTGTGATAAATAAACAATAGAAAGTTCAAGAAAAAAAGCAAGCGAGATTACGATGAGTAAAAATCTTTAATTTTGAATGTCGTTTTTCTTATATATTATTAGAATCTATCCTTTCTCTTATAGTATTTTCCAACAACTTGGAGCCATCACATCTTAATTGTTTCACATGTGAAGTGGATTTGAATATGACTACGTCCACTTTTTTCGCTTGTCATAAGCTATGATGCTGATGTCAGTAATAGGTTCATAAAAAAATTTCACTTTTGGGCTGTGTATGGTATGTCAAAACAATAATAGTTGAGTTTGAATAATGATAGAGTAAATAATGGGTTGACCCAGCTTACTCAGTCCCATGTTAGGTCGATAGTCATGTCGACATCCGAGTCACGTTCATGCTAACTTGACGACCAGATCAGTTGTCACGTCAGCATCCGAGGTGAAGGCATCAAGACGGTGCACTAGCTTGACTATCGCTGCACGCGTCATCAATGACGCGTGGCGTGCCATACCCTCACTCCATATCTTTGCGTCAACTAATTTACCGTACAACTCGACCACACCCGAGATGACAAGGAAGGTAAGACCAAGCGTATGAACAATCTCCCTCTTGGTGAGTATAAAACCCCCTATTGGCGACACCAGAGGAGGTCCGCTCTCCTAACCTAAAAAATACATTACGATCCCCTAAGAAGAAGGTCAGAAACTGATTTAAGCGTCAGAGGGGTCACGTCGGGAACCCTCATCCCGACGAGACCTTTTGTGCAGGCCCTCAACGGCTATCGACTCCATTGGTTCTTGAGGAAACTCACCTGAGGTACCGGCTCCCGAGATGTCAAACCGAACCCGACTAAGTTCCACCACCATCGACCGATGTGGACGAGCTTGCGCACTCGACAGGGACCAGGTCGTGTTGACTCCTCGACTACGACACAAAAATACCGCAACAAATCACATTTAATGTCAAAAAAATAATAATTATTATTATACTGATTGTCCAACAATTATTGAGTTTTAAAATCGTGTACTAAACTATTGGAGTTATAGCCACCTTATAAGATAAGGATTTGGGTGTGATGTGCTGGTCGCGTGAACGTAACGCATCAGACAACTTACATGCCATATTGTTATATCATAAAATTCTTATTCAAAAGGAAGAATAATAATAATAACAAAAATAAAATTTGTGAACGTATGTTGCCCGCTCGTTTAAATCACATGAACCAAAATTAACTTTTATGTTTCTTTACCTATAAACGAAAGGAGATGTCCTTTTTTTTTCTCAAATATATATAATTAAAAGCTAAAAGAAAAAATAAATACTATTGGTGATTTAAAGAATGATATGCTTCGGGTTAAAGCGCCCTATTCAAGTAATTCGGATAATTATTTCTCATTCTCTTTGTTAATTTGGTTTTCGGCGACCAAATAGAGACAAATAACTGAATTTTATTAGTCGCCATTTTGATTTTGATCAAAATACAATATATGATTTCGATAACCATACAAATAATAACAAGAAAAAAATTCAAATAATTACTTCCTGAAATCATCAGGATCGAAATAGTAAATCCACATCGATGTTAAGGGCATAATACCCCGATGAATAATTGCATGGACCCCATCAAAATTAATTGCATTGGTCTTTACACGAACGACGTGTGATGTTTGAAAGTTTGATACGACAAACTTTGATGTTGCTCGAATCAAAGTTGAGTTATTTTCTTATATTCCTTTTAGTATGGATCGAACCTACTGTCATGTCATATTCAAGTCCATTTTAATTTAGATGTCACCTATTACGATCATGGTGATTGGTTCGAAGAAGGTGAGTTTTTTTGTCTGTGGCAAATGTAAATTTTTAATCATATTTCAGCTAAGCTATTATATTATGTGTTATTATTTAATCAAATAAAATATATTATAAATTTAATTAATTTTTTACCGAGATCATGCATCTCAATAACAACTGATAAGAACAAAAGAGAATACTAATCTAATTTTCATTATATATCGATATTCCAATAGTTTTCAGATGTATTGAAAAATATGTATCATAAATTTTGATAAATCGATATGAGATTTTAGTCTCTAAAAAATATTTTTTTTTACATAGCAATAATATAATCTTAATATTTATGAATGTGCATAAATATGTACGTTGCACATGAAATAAAAATAATTTTGAATTAATAAATACAGTGAACACGGACAAAGAAAAAGATTTTGGAAGACTTTTTTTAAAAGAAAAAAAAAAAACATATTTCTTTTACATCAAACAACACGTAATTTAACACAGAATTATGAATTCACTCGAACACACCAATGTTATAAAAATAAAATTAAAAAATCAGATGTTAGGTTGACAGTGATCCAATCAAATCGTCGGCGGCTTTGGATTTGTCATCTCCTCCTCCCTCCATCATTCTCAACTGTATGTAGTAAGCCAATTATTTATTTATCTAAATCTAATTATCCGACACAAAAATCCTTAAAAGAAACCCGGAAGAATTACTACGTGCATTTATTTATTTATTGTCTTTATGAGAAGATTTGAGCCTCCCCAATAATGTGTCGACGCAGCCATCAATTATTATTGTTGTCATTATTATCATGAATTAGATATTGGCCGCGTGATAAGCGTGCTGTCATTAATTGCCACGTTGTCATGTAGGTGTAATCGCATCGGTCAATGGAAGTATATTTTTTGGCACGTCACCTTCATTCATTACTCTCTCTCTCTCTCTCTCTCTCTCTCTCTCTCTCTCTCTCTCTCTAAGGACAGTCATATATCTTAGGTGCTATATTTTTTTATTCTTTTACAAAATTAATTCTCTTAATTACTTTACATCGATTTGATTATGGCGGCTTTTTAAATTCATGTAACGTATATTTAAGATGTGGAACCCATGGTTGTGGATGATGAATGATATGACCTCGATGTGATCCACACGTCAGCTTACGTTTGTGTAAGCGATTGATTGTCTTAGTCTTTTTATAAACAAAACAAAACAAAACAAAAGACGGATAACATAAAATAAAACTCAACTAACAAAGGTTACAATTTTTTTTTTTGCTGATGCACAAAGGACTATAGTGATGATGGTAAAAATCATATATCAAAATGGACTATAGTCTGGCGAGGATTAATGTGTTACAATGATCATAAGAAGAACATAAATTTTAGACTATATATAGATTTATTTTGAATAATTATCATAGATTTTTTTTTCTGTGTGTGCATGATTTTTATTCTCGATGATCATAAGAAACTTCTTATAACAACAAACCTCTCTCTGTGAAACAAATCAATAATATTAATTTTGGGTAAGGATTACCGCCACGGGGGTGTAGCTCATATGGTAGAGCGCTCGCTTCGCATGCGAGAGGCACGGGGTTCGATTCCCCGCACCTCCATTTTTTAACCGAGGCGGAACGTAATTTTAGGGCTCGGCCTGCCCCCATAAGACCTTTCGGCTTTACTTTTATTGGCCGGCCCATAAACTCTTTGCTCTGTTTCCATGGCCCAATTTGTCACCGCTCCTTCTTCGGTGAGTGAGGTGAAAAATAGTAAAAATTAACTCTTTTGATAATAATGCTAAAAATAAATTTTTATATCCGATGATAAAGTAACAAAATATTACAAGAAAGATTTCATGATGAGACAACCTCTAATAATCCATGAGAACAGACCAAAGGGACAGGTCTTGTCTCTCTTATGCCAGCTTGGACACCACCAAGTCCACTTTGTTGATAAAATAATAAACTTAAGGGAAAGTTGGATCCTCCCTAAGCCTACTTGCTGAGGTCACAATTAATAAATAGTATGTTATGCCATATTAGAATCTGAAATGATACAAACATAAATAATTTCCTCAGTATGTCGTGCCTGTTCTGACTCCCCAATTGCATTTGTTTTCACATGGAGTGCATCATATCAGTAGTATTAGTCGGATTTGATTACACTATTATATGTCTCCTTCCAATTAAATATTCTTGATTCTAGAGTTGTTAGCATCTAATCAATCACAACTCCAAGTTAACCTCATACATCTTATTATAAATACCAAAGACTCCTTGATTGGGGATCAGATATGATCTTGTTGTGATCATCCCAACCCACTTTGCAATCATCCTCATGCCTCAAATCCATATGCCAAATCTTGCTACCACTACTAAACCAATGCTTTTGAGAGGTAGTATTGCTTTTGTAGCTGTCTTAGAACCATATGGGTTACAAAAGCAATTCATAATTATTTTAACTAAAAAATTCTTTATATGGAGCTGATGTGGTCGTCCACCGATACCAGAATATCACACCTTCGTCTTGGTCACGTCACAGTTCAATCACGTCGGGCGTCGACCTAATATCGACAGGATCAATTGAAAGTCCTAGGGTCAGCCTACAACGCCCCTGACAGCAGGAGCAGACATGTCTGGCCGATCAGCCAGCAGTGCCCTTGACAGCGGGTATTATAGCGATGACTTAGCCCACGTACGATAAGTTCGCCTATACAGTTATAAAATACTCCCAGACTATCATCAATCTAGGGGAGGGACTCGGTCGAGCACCAATAGCTCATCTTCTTACAAGGGAGGACATATCATCCTTTGGCGGAGGGGTTGATCGTAGATCAGGACCGAGTTACCACATCGCTAAACCACATAAACAAACTTATGCACACTAGTAATCTCATCGGACTGATTCATCATCCCATGTTACAGGGGGACCCAACAGGAGCATAGGCTTTCTCCATCAACTCTAGCTAGCTTACAATGAACTCCAACTTCCACCTTTATAAATAGCATAATGTACTGTCGTATGTGGAATTTTACCTACCAATCATCCATCGATTTCGAGAAAGCCCAATGGAATTGGACAACCTCCACCTGCTCAATTGAGCTTGAGCTTATCCACTACAAACTATGGTCAAGGATATATCTATTACGGTCGTAACAATGATTCCTTGACCAAGTCACACAAGCTTCCGTCTCGAAGTCAATCTGACACCATCATATTTGCCGTGGCGTGTGAGATAGATAGAACAGAAGACAAAACCGTGCAATCTAAACATATTATTATTATCATATCTGAGGTTATCTTCTGACGCCATGATGAATGCAGGATGGAAATAGCAGTGGAATCTTACAGCCGTCGGCCCACCGAGGACGGTGACAGCGTCTGCACTCGATTGGAGTGACCAGTTGCGACTGTGGGCGGTACTTTTTCTGCCGACCACAAAAAGCTGTAGGTGGCTGCAAGAGAAGAGGAGAGGAGAGGAGAGGAGAGGAGAGAATGGTGGGTTGTGAGGATGATGGGCGTGATGGTTGGTTGGTGGCTCGTCAAGGCTGTGATGTAACCTCCCTCACCCAAGAAAAGTAAAAGATCACTATACTCCCTCTCAGCCAATTATAGTTTTATCCTTCACGGATCAAAAGGAGTCCTTTTAATCCCTCCTCCTCACCTCCCTCTCTTCCCTCACATTGGTTCCTGGGTGGGTTCTCCAAGGGAAGGAGAGAGAGATTTGGCGCGGGTGGTACCGAGGATTCGGTAGGTTGGGGCGGGAGGTCTTTGATGAACTGAGGAGGGCTTTTCCCCCTACCACTTCATGTTCATCTCGATCGTCCTCTCCTCCAATCCCCTCTTCCGGATCTCCATTCTGCAGCTTGCTTTTTGAGCCGTTGTTGGGTCTTGTGTCAGGTCTGCAGTTCTGGTGTTGGTTGCACCTAATCTCGCCCATTGCCCGACTACCCACCCCTTCTCTTTTTCAATCCCTCGTCTCCTCTCTCAGGCTCTGACTCTGAGCTTTTTCTCTCTTGGATTTCCATTTTTGTTTCTTTAGAGGCTTTGATTCGAGGAAAGGTGCTGCGAAAGCAGTAGGCTGGTGTCACCCTCCAAAAGCCTATCTTGTTGCTTGGGGTTGGCGATTGGAAGAACCCAAACTCGAGGGGGTTTCGTCGCGTCAGCACTACACACAGCATCAGGATCATTCCTGGGAATTGCTATCGAAATTTCTTATTATTCTTCGATTTTCCTGTGGAGAAGAACCCAATCAACCGCCTGAAAAATCTCTGCTTCTGCTTCTTCTTCTTTTTTCTTGATACAATTTTCTTCCTTGTATAATTCTTCCCCTCCAAAATCCCCTCTTTTGAGTCTCTTCCTCTGCAGTCCCCGCTGACATCTTTTCTGGTTCGTTCGTCTTGAGATTTTAGTGTCGGTTCGTCCACGATGTCTCCAAGGAACCGATTCGTCCACAGGGTGGAGAATGTAGAGGAGTCGGAGGAGATGTCGGTCTTGGATTTGCCGGAGTTGACCCTGGAGTGCATCCTCGGGAAGTTGTCGCCGACGGGATTGTCTAACATGGCAGCTGTTTGTAGCTCTCTGAGGGAGAGATGCAGGAGCGATCATCTCTGGGAGAAGCATATGAAAGAGAAATGGGGGAGATTGATAGGCCATGCGGCACGCAGAGAGTGGAAGCAGTACTTGTCTTCGGCAAATGATTCTTCGTCTGCTGCTATCACCAGCAGCAACAGAAGCAAGAAGTGGATTGGGGTGCTCGCTTGTGTCTGGCCTATTTCTTTGCTCAAGTCTAGGATCGACGGCGGTCACAAGCCGAAGAGCCCTTCCCCCGATGACTCCGTTATGTCTTGGTATCAGTCACTCGAGAGTGGCAAATTCTGGTTCCCAGCTCAGATTTACAACCGTGAGGTAATGGTCAGAACAAATTCTTCGATCCCAATCATCTTCAGTTGCAAATTTCATACCTTTGATCATGACTTGTTTCCTCATATATTGTGTTTGTGAATGTTTCTGTCATCTATCATAACCAAAGCTTATGATGTG
Organism: Ensete ventricosum; assembly: GCA_029747655.1. Taxonomy (NCBI): domain Eukaryota; kingdom Viridiplantae; phylum Streptophyta; class Magnoliopsida; order Zingiberales; family Musaceae; genus Ensete; species Ensete ventricosum. The sequence continues at coordinate 4,284,992 of JAQQAF010000006.1, read as the reverse complement.
TTTTGTGACATAATGATGGTTAAGTTGCCAGTACTTGGAAACAAGATTACTTATCATGTATCCTGCTGTGGACCGAAGATTTTGGTGCTTGATTATTTGTAGCTATTTTTTCTTGAAGCTTAGTTTACTAAGAGTTATAATGCTTCTTTGCAGCATGGGCATGTGGGGTTTATGTTATCGTGCTATGATGCGGAAATTAGTTATGATAGCCACTCGGATACTTTTCATGCAAGGTATGAATAAATGAGCCTCAATTATATGTTTCGACTGTTCTCTTTTATATAATTTATACTATGTTAACAAACTAGGGAAGTAATTTCCTGTGAAAATCACATAGTGCATGCTTCCAATTCAGTGTTGAAATTGGAAGTATCGGCAGGAGCAGAACATCGACTTTTTTGTTCTTTTAGGTTCCTCATAAACGAAATTATGCAGTCTAGATTATGTGCACGACTGGATTGTGTATTAGTTTACTGTCCCGACTTGATATGTCGTGATGCTTATATATGCATACTTAGCTTGCTATCTATTGTCCTGACTTGTAGGTACCCACCACATGGGCGACGCGCTATAGTCATAGAGGAGGGAGTGCAATGGGATAGATTAAGAGCACCCCCTGTCGGTACTCCTGCTCATGAACTTCATATCTCAGACTGCTTGAGTGATTTACGCCCTGGTGATCATATTGAGATCCAGTGGAGAAGAAACAAGGAGTTTCCATATGGTGGGTGTTTTAACCATCGCTTTTCCCCTACAGTGACTGCTAAACATTTATTATCCTTCTCTGTTGATGACAATGAACTATTGGGGTGAACTAAATTTCTCAAACTGTCTGCAATTAAATACAGAAGATCAAATCTTTTGTTGTTAACAAGTGCATTAGAAAATTTGAGGTAAGAAAAGCAGAAAATAAACAATTCTTATGTTTTGCAGGCTGGTGGTACGGAGTAATAGGTCACTTGGAATCTTGCGATGGAAGTGAGCATTTCTGCCGTTGTCATCTTAGTGGTAAGTAAAGTTCATTTTGTCACTGAGTCAAGAGAGATCTTAAGCTTCGTAGAATTAAGTGATAACAGCTACGGCTGCCAACGAATTATTTCAGCATCACAGAACAGTAGATCCATCATTGTCTCTCCCAGAATATACAATCAACGGTTGGTTAATCAACTAATTTTGAAAGTTGCATATGTTGGTTTGCAAGTTTCTATTCGAATGAAAATTTTGATATTTTTATGTGTTTTTTTAACATGGTGGAATACATTCTTTTCTTTCAAAAGAAGGCACACAAACATATATAGATTTACACATTCATATCCAATCTCAGAATTCAGTAACACACTTCACACTCATATGCTGTGTAGAATATTTAGCCAACAACTATGGGACAACGGACGGTGATCCTTATCAGTTTTGCGCAAACCTTGACATCTCATTTTAGAAATTCTCACTGAAACACCCTAGCATGATTAACAAATTATGGATCTTTATGTTGCAGTTCTTTCTCCCTTCAATTAGTCTGGTTTGAGATTCTTTTAGCTGAACATCCAAATTCAATTTCTTGTAACATTCTCTTCCAATAAATACAATTTCAAAATATATATGTCAGGTGTTGCATCTTTTAATTTGATGGATCTTGCAACTGCTTGATTTCTCTGAGTCTTAATCTACGTTAATATGTTAAGACTGTGTTTTTTGTTTCATTAATATGATGTGAATATGTTAAAAACTCTGATAACCAAAATGCTTTATCCATAGCCATGCTCTGAAACTAATGGTGTGTCCTAGTAGTTAATTTGGTATCAACAATACTAAAAGAAAACTCTGTAACTGAGAAATAAAAATTGAAACATTTTTATGGGTTAATATTTCAGTATTGTCTACCTCATCTTACCATTGAGTTCATAAATCACCACAAACTGTAACATGTAGAAACTTATGAATTGAACAAAAAGCTAAGCAACCATTTCACGGGCAGACTTAGTGCCATATATATATATATATATATATATATATATATATATATACTTTCAGCATTGCATTGAAGTTCTTGCATCTCTACTAGTTCCTCTGAGTTTCTAATGGTTGTGATTTTGTTTAAAAATAATCAAACAGTAATTATTTATTTGACTTTCAGATACTGTTGTCTTGGAATTCAACCAGTACATGCCTGGCTCAAGGTGGAGACGCTCATTGATTAATCGGAAGGATCACAGGGAAGAAGGTAGTGAAACGGATGGATTTTACGGTGGAATCAGAAAACTCCAGAGCAAGGATGAAATTTCCAAGTGGAGACAGCTTTGGCCAACAGATATTTTGGAATAGAGTTTATTCCTAGTCCATCTCTGCCCACTCCTTAATCCCTAAAACAGAATCAAGGACATTAACCATTTCTGCTCCAGGCTTCTCAGCTGCATGGAACTTGTTATGTGTCAAGAATTATTACCTGCACTATCTATCTATGGGTGGTGCTTGTGGCTGGGAATCAGAAGACATGAACTAGGAGGCATGTAGCTGAAAAATGATGGAATGCAGTACACATTGTGATCTTTTTTATAAAGCAGTGCTAATTCATGGCTCAGCAGATTACATAATGTGTTGTCGAACACACGCAGCTCAATCGATGTAAATTACATTTTGAACAACATTTCTGTAGCTGTCGCAACCAAAATTCTTTGTGGACTTCCGATCAAAATGCCTATTTCTGCTCAACTGTGTGGTGATGATTGATGGGGTCTCAGATATTTCATGCAACGCTTGGTTACCAGCGAGTTTTCCTGGTTCCATCTTGGTTCCATGGAGTCCTAAATAACACCACCACTTGCCTTGCCTTGTGCTGATGCTGGTTGCCAATTCCCAAGTATGCTCTTTCAAATATACTTTGTACGCTATTAAATTAGATATTTCCTTGGCTGACATCTTTTTGGATGTATAAATACTTAGAGGATCTGGTTTAAGCATAAATATGCAATTTTGGCATAGGTTTCTTGATTTATTTATTATGTACATGACGACCTTCACGAAGAGGAAAACCCTCGTGAGAATGTACAAAGTTACTCTTCCAAAGATCCACACCCAGATGAGGGCTAACCACATATTATGTATGTATTGTAATTAGACCTTTTTAATATTTCAGTCCTTATATTTAAAAAAATTATATTATAATTTTTATAGTTATAAATGTAATATATCTAGTTGTATTTATTCTAACATTGTTAGTGTTATCGATGGAAGTACAAAAATGATGGTCAAAAAAATAATTTTAATATTTTTTCGGTGGTGGCGAATGAAAGTATTATTGGGGCCGCGGGTGGTTGTTGTAAATGAAGAGGGAGAACATTAGCGAGAGATGAGATAAAGGGAGAGGAGGAAGATGATGGCGTAAAGCAGCATAGCTCTCCATTTATGTGGATGCCGACGTAGTTGCCAAGCAGCATCGACACGGATGCAAAGCGACGAAAGAGTGATGGTCTAATGTGAGCCAAATGGTGGCCTTCCTTTATTGGGCCTATGACACATCCGTCCACGACATCAACTTCCTCATATCACACAACGTCCGTCGGGTCACCTAGTTGCGACGTCTCCAACATAGGTTCGCGACGGGTCTGCTTCTTTTGCGCTTCCTTCGATCCTGATCCTACCGCCTTCTCTTTGCACTCTATGGTCTCCTCGTCCTTTAGCTCATGCCTTTCCACCTTCAAGTCCATGGCGATGCCTCAGGCAAAGAAGCTCGTAGATCCTCAGTGGACGACCACGAAGTAATGGCGCGGGGTGGTTAAGAAAAGGGTGGAGGCCATTCTACTAGGCTAGAGTTAAAATATGGGGTTGTAGAGCAAACAACGATGTGTGAAAGTGATGGCTCATGTGGTTGGCTTGCACCAGGAAACGACCACGACCTTACCACTACATATGACTCTCCCAATCGTGTTATGATTCACCATTAAGCTCTCGGAGAAGGATTCAACAATGGAAAGGGCACTTGGATGATGATCCAATGATTAGAAACATGTTTGAAGTGCCAGCGAGGCTAATTGCCACCTCATCATGAACATCAATAATTTCTTATATCGTAAAGCCCGAGTCGCTAACATAGTTACTGAATGACATCAATGCAGACATCAACATTTGTATCGTTTTCTCTTCCTCTCTAGTCACCACTCTCTCTCTTCATTCACAATAGTCACCCACGGTCCCTAGCGATGTCACCATTTGCTACTATCGTAAATATAACTGAAATATTAAAATTATATTTTTATCTATTATTTTTATATTTTTATTAAAAAAATAACGATGTTAGGATAAATAGAGTTAGATGTTTCATTTTTATAACTATAGAAATTTTAATATAAAATTTTAAAATCTAAAAATTAAAAATATTAAAAAGATCTAACAACAACAAATAATCTATAATTAGCACGCAAACGACAATCCCCTCTCGGTGTTAACCTTCCCAATACCTCTCCCTCATCCTTCTCCTACTCCCTCTATCTTTTCCTCCACTATCGTGCCTCGCTTAGCCTCCAAATACACCAATCCCTCTCTCCCTCTCTCTCGAGATCACCCTTGATTCTTTTTTATTTTCTTCATCCTTTTTTATTTTTTATCTTATAATATTAATCGTGAGTTGAGGCTCAAACGCCTCGTCTCTTTTTTTTTTTCTTTCAAAGAAAAAATCAACCTTCAATTAAGTAACCGAAATATCCTCTAAGGTTGGAGAAGAGTTAAAAATTTAAAACAACTCGATCACCTCATATAAATAAATAAATAAACACAAGGGGGCCGCCGTTTTCACCGGGCCGACGTCTAGGCCTGGGCGGCCCACCCAAGCCCGCCCGCCACCGGATGTGATTACACCTGAGTTGAACCGTGGCTGGATTTAACCAGGTAGGTGATTCAATACCAAACCAAAACCCCTCCACGGCGCTTCCTCTCTCCTCCCTCGTGCTGGAAACCCTATTGGCATCCCTGACTCTCCAACCCTGTTGCGGTGCAAGTCGGCCCAGCGACCTGAACGATTCTCCCAGCGGCGACGGCAGTGCAGCGCAGCGCAGCGCTTTCCCCCGGTACCTTCTCTCTCCCTCTCTCCCTCTCCCCCTCTCTCTGGCGGTGCAACGCCCCCTTCCTCCTTCTCATCCCTCTCAACGCCCTTTCCCTCCTCCTACTAGTTGGTTTTCTCCACCCCTCTCCCCCCGTGATAGGAAAACAGAGGCAGCCTTTTTTCCCTCTTCTCTGCCTCTGTTTTGCACGGCATCGTGGCTGTCTCTCCCTTTCTTTCGACGGCCCTCTCCGCCTCACTCTCCTTCTCCCGTCAGTCCCCTTTCCTTCGTCTCCTCCCGCTGTTAGCCTCCGTTCTAGCCCCGCTGCTCTGAGCCCGCATCCTTGCCTTCGCCTGCTATCGGCCTTCCTCCCCTGCCTTCCCCTATTCTCAGCCAACCTGCTCCTTTCCTCAGTCCCCTCCCTTGCAAAATTGTGTTAATTTTTTGTTTATCAAAATAGGTAATTGTTTCGAATAATAGTTTATGAACTGTGTTAATTACTGTATTTATGACTGCTAGAATTTTGAATTGTTAATCTTGATGTTAATCTTTTTTTGTTTTGTTATTTGTTGTTAGATTAAGACAATTTACTACTATAATGTTTTGTGGATGGTTAGATTTGTTTTAGTGGTGATAATTTGAATTTGAAATGATACGGAATTCATATTTTTGAATAATTTTATTTTAATGATTGACTTTTATTTTTTATGTTTTGTAATTTTTATATTGGTGAACACCTTACTTAGCTCAGTTGAGTGCTGGGCGCTTTTGGTGTTTTGGAACCTTGATGCCTTTTACTGCCTATCACCTTTGACAACACTACCAAGCAGCACTCCTGCTCCTCCTCATCTTCTTCCTTGATCTCCTCCTCTGCTGTTGCTGCCTCCTCTTTCTCTTCCTCCACCTCTTCTTCTGCTTCTCCTCCTTTTTGTTACTGTAGCACGTACAGGTTTACTCTCTATTAGTAAGCTGATATAGATCTAACCTGTACTGGCCTTGCCATAGACCGCATGGGTGTAGTACCCATGCTTTAGAATCATCTTTGCATATCGCATTACTACTAATCTTTGAGACCGCAATTTATCTTGAAGTTTATTGTAAAGTATTGAAGTGAGGATGAATAAGAAGTCATTGAACACTCAAGTTTGTTTGATTCATTTTAAATTCTGAATCATGGTTTTTGACTCAGGCATTTTGAGTGATGGGAAAAGGAACCAAGAGGCAAAGGAAAGCTGTGAGAAGCTCAGCCAAGAACCATTCTACAAATGATGCTTTTAGAGAGGATGACATCGATGATGAAATTGATGCTTGTACAAAACAGATACTTGGTCCTACACTCTCTCTTTTTACCCATCTCCTATGATATGTCTTTAATAATCTCAATATTTCAAACATGCAGTTCATAAGCAGCGGGATGTTGTGCCCCTCGATGTTCATGGTGAGATTGGAGATGATCGTGGTGACTTGTTTCCAACAAATTTTTTTTTTTTTTGGATTCTATAGTTTCTACTGTTGTAAATTTCATTTCATATATGTATATGACAGGTGAATCTGAGGATGAAGATTTGATGGAGCCTGTTTTTGACTTTGAGGTGAGAAATACATTTTGGAAGTCATAATGCTGATTTTCTTGCAATTCATAATGCTCGTTTAACATTGAGGGCCCAGTTTTTAGAACTTCAGATTTACATGCAATAGCATTTCTTCTTAACAACATTTGTGTGTCAACTTTTGTTGATATTAATAATTATGTTAATATGATTTTATTTTATCTATTTCTTGTGGTTGATTTAAGACCATACTTTCTTCTGGCACTTATTCTTTCAGTGGTGTATAGGGTATTGATGAGGATGATAGTGATAATTCCAGAAGTGATGATGATGGTGAGGATTCTGATGGAGTTAATGAAAACATTAAAGACAAGGGATTTGCTGCAAAAAGTAAGTGTGATTTTCTTCTTGAAAAAAAGCCTTAGTCTATATACATAACTTACATATTCTTTTAGGCATAGATTTAAAACTCTAATTTAGACTTAATTATATGCTTATATAGGGATTATATACATGGACTTGTTTTGTTTTGAGATGAAACATCTATTCTTTGCCCTAGATCATTGTGATTTTTTATGATCTTATTTTTTTCTTGCTTTACTGCTGAAGAAAGATAATTTGTGCTTTAGTTATGCAGGGCGTAATGTTGAGATTATTATTAGTTTTGGGAAATATTCTATAGAGCTAAATGGCATTGCAAATGTGTTTAAAGACAAACTAATATTCATGGTTTCGATTTTTAAAGAATTTTGGATGTCATACCATGATACCAGTACAGCATATATCCCATTCTGTGGTGTGCAGACATGCCCTTACAGAAAATGCTGCCTGGTGCTAGTTGGCTTGGAACCAGATGATGGCTTTGACTGTATTATTCTCAAAATTATTGACATGGGTCATGTGGACAAAAATTTAAATTAGGCACTTGCTGGCAACAATGTTAGCTGTGTCATGGTCACTAAAGTTAGTCCGAGGAACCTGAAAAAAAAGGTAAAATACTGATTAAAGTGACTGGTGGAGGAACTGCCAAATGAAGCCAAACTCATGCATGTTAACTGGGGCAAGGGAACACAGAGTATTTTGATTTGTAGGAAAAAGATAGTTGTAATACATTTAGTACACATGTTCTAAAAATCAGAGAATGTGCAATGTTATATGAGGGGCTTATGAGAAGGCTTAGAAACCAAAAGATAAAGTCAACTTCTCACTGTGTTAGATCATAGATGACAGAAATTGTTTTTGAAGTGATCAAGTTTTGGATGGGAGACATGTTGGATTTGTATGTGACATGATTCATAGTGGTGGGTGTGAAATTTTTTTTGAGCAGTATCAAACATGATGTGGCACATTTGGGTGGAGGCTATTGTCCCATTAATGACATCTTGACACATCAATTTTGCCAAAGGATGGCACTGTGCACAACATGTACCATGCCATTGGTATATTAGCATGACAGCAAAAGCTATTGATCTATAGGAAGGCAATTGATTTAGGTAGATATTTTGAATGAATTTAAAAACTTGTATTACATGTGGACCACTGAACCTCAATTGTGTGTTCAATATGTATTAAGAAATTCAGTGAGGCTTAAAAAATGTCTTGACACTAGTAACTAATGATATAATGGGCATAAGAGTTTTCCAATGTATAGTCTTTGGGGACTGGATGATGTATTATCATCCAGTAATGGGCATAAGCTTTATTTGATGAAGATGAGGATCATGAAAGTTTGGAGTAGCAGATAAGTTCATATATGATTTGGCGAATGGTGTTATATAAGAATACGATGCTTGGCCTCTTGTGTTATCGCTGCTGAATTAAAAAGAAATATAAATGATCTGTATATCTCAGCAGCATATAGTTCCATACCACATAGATTAGATCATATAATAGCTTTTCCTCTGTAAGAGTTTTCAGCACCTTCTATTCTAGCTGGTGTCTGATGCAGCTTGTAGTGTTGGCGAGTGATGCGTTGACATAATATGATACATATGTTGCCTATAGCAAATAAGGGGAGAAGTTTAGGTCTTGACATAATTGCATGCCTCACAGGTACCTGTGACAATACCTTGTGAGGAGAAATGCCCAGGACTTAATCAGTAACTCCCTTCAAAAAGGTGCACATGTTGCCTTTGAGATGGTTTCATCCAGGATTCTTTCTTTGGGTGACTTCTCATCCTTGAGCAGTCGATTGATACTGTCAGATGCTAATCATGTGTCAGATTCTCTCTTGTGGTGCAGCATTGACAGCCAACAGGAGAAAGTGGGTTAAAAGATTGGTAAGTCTGGGAATTTACTTTCAAACAACTAAAAGGGTTTAATTTCAATCTGATATGTTCATGTGGATTGAGATGGCGGAGCTGGCCTGAATTTGATAACAACAAGCAGGCATGAGAAGAAAATTTGTTCCATATTTATACAGGTGGTTTTGATCGCCACCCCTTTCATTAGGAAACAAGTGCTGTCCAATTGTCTGAAACAAGATTTATAATTTGTATGCAGGGTTAGTATTGTTGTGAACCTAAGAAGGCCTCATTTAAGCTTCTTGAAAGGTGACTGAAAACTCTCATTGAGTATATTGTTGCCTTGGAGGTATTTTATGATACACTCAACTCACCATTTGATACTTAATAGATCTTCTAATTTGTAAGGGAAGTTCATAGTTAAAATTCATTTAGCTGTGTTATTTTGGCCTTGTTTTGACACACATTGATAACAAATGAAGGTGACTTGGCTCAATCTGAACATTAACTTCACTGCCCAATTAGAGATTCTAGAGAATAATTTTGGGATTAACATTTGGTGTTGCAACCGAAGAGGAGCTATGGATGAGTGTGCAGCAAAGCACCAATAGTAGTTGAAAGACTAAGGGGGTTGATTTAGAGCTTCAAGTTGCCATGGATGGTTCATAGTTGTGTTACTCAGCACCCATGATAATTAGACTACTTTCTTTATATTATTTCTATTGCAGTCAATAAATCGTAGTCATTATTCCTTTTTAGTAGTATTATGATGCTTAATATGAAGATATTTGTTTCCATCGAAAGAACTATGTGCTTGAGAATATAGTTTTTGAGGCCTACTACCCTTTTGTATATGCTATCTAGTGTTTACATTGATGACTAAGTTATGTTAATTTCATTTTATCTTATTCAGTTGCAAGACAGGCAAAGTATCTTCGACAGAAATTCGGAGGAGATGATGATGAGATGGATGATCATGAAGAAGAGGAAGAAGAAGAAAGAAAGGCTATATGGGGTAGAAGGAAGAGCTTGTATTACAATGCTGATAATATTGACTATGAGGTAGTGAATCTTGTCCGTAGTTTCATATTTCTTCCAAGTAAGAAGCTTGCAGGATTTCTGATGGCTTAATCCATTTATATGGTACGGCAAGCTCCAATCAAGTGATGAAGACCTTCCTATGGAGGAGGAGGCTGAGGTACTGAAGATCCAGAGAGAGAAGGCAAAATCCCTTTCAATGGAAGACTTTGGCCTCGTAAATAATGAACAAGATGAAAGTGATTCTGATAGGCAGAATGACATGCATCAGGTACTGATTCTACATGTTTTGCTTTGTAAGTCATTTCTTTCTACATATAGAAACTTAAATGCCTAGTATTTGCAAGTATTGACTAAACATCAAGTAGATAATCTGTTTAAGCAGACAAATTTCTCTTATACAGTAATTGCCCAGAGAGTACAACAATTGAGAGTGAATATTTCAAAATGCTAAATTTGGGTAGGATTTTTTTTCTAATTTTTATATTCAAATGTATCTTATAAAAGCAATGCTTCACTTAGCAGGATGCTTTAGTTGAGAAGACAGCCATGGGAAGATCTGCCGTAGATGATGACAATTCGTATGAAAATTATGAGGAAATTAAGAAAGATTTTACTGATTTGACAAAGGAGGAGCAGATGGATGTTGTATATAGGTACTCTTCCTTTGTGTCTAAACTTGTGAATCTTTTCTAGTAGGCTCTAGGAAAATTTGAAAATTATTCTTGTTTGCATGAAACAAGGATCAATCTTGTAGACAACTCTTCAATATGGTTTATGTACTTCTAGAGCACATATGATGATGCATGTTGCTAATTCATGTCTAATATTTTATCAGACAAATAGAGTATGGCTCTTCAGTTTCATTCAGGGTTCTCAATTTCAATGTGTACTGTCCGGTATGGGCAGTATGTGCCAGTCCGAGAGGATACCGGTGTGTAGATCACTCTCTACCGGGTGGTACCAGTGTTTTGACCAGTACCAAGGTGTATTGATTGGGTACGCCCTGGCATACCGATGGTACATACCGGTATGTACCATTCTGAGCAGAGCTTGGTATGCCGGTACCGACCGATATTCAAAACCCTGATTTCATTATAGTTTAGTGGCAGTGCTGCCATCATGCTAATTTACATTTCAAGATAATGTCCTTAAAATGATTCGCCTTTAACCAAAAAAACAACATTTATTGCTGCTAGGTCGGCTCTAAAGAGAAGGAAGAGGTGATATGAGAGGACAAAAACTATATTTATAATTGTGAATCCACGTACATGATAGAGGTTTAATTCCTTATATTGGGCTTCGACTTATCAAGATTGAGTTTATATTCGCAAGGATTAAATATTTTGGTTCAATATCGATATTTGTTGGTGGCCAGATCAGTGTGACAATGGTACCATACGGTATACCTAGTGTTGGCATGTGTTGCTGATCGGTAAATATCTGACGAGCAGAGAGAGAGAGGTGGTGGTTGTAGAGGACAAGAAGAGTCGGCAAGGAGAGAGAGAAAGAAAAAGACTATACAAGTATTTATCATTGTCAACAACTTCTAAAAATGTAAGAATACAAAAATGGGACCATCAATGTTACAACATGGTACCGGTCAGATTACCATCCTTTGTGGCTGATATGGTGAACCTATTAGGTGGTAAGTTTAGTTTCAGATTTGACTTTATTAAATTGCACAGTTCAAGTACCAGTCGACATCAGACCTTTGAATACCAGTCCACATTGATAACTATTATCAAAATTTTAAACCAAGTCATGTAGATCTATAATTAAAAAGGTGAAAAGATTTCTGATTCTACTTTTTGGATCAAAAGCATACACCCATTAGCTAAATTTTCTGTTACAAAACCAAGTCCACATTGATGAGGGCCATGTTAGGTTGGATTAGAATTGATTGAGATTCATTATTATCAAATCAATTTTTTTAATTTCTTAATATAACTTTGGTGTAATTAAATGAAAATTTCTGGATATTGGATAATTGATATGTGCATAAGTTTCCGACTTATAGCTAGATGCACTTGACTTGATCTTAGGGCCAAGTTTGGTTGCAATAAGACAAGTTCGCTGATAATCTGGTATTGGAAGCATGTTTGAGATTGTGTTCCTTTTTTATGTGTGTGCATGCAACGAATTTAAGACAATACAGCTCTCAATTGGATGCACATGTTTCAAGCGGATGTAGTGTCCGCTAGACTACTACGGTGATATTGTGATGATATCTTTTAGTGTTGGATTGTTCCCTTTCATTATATTTGTAGTTTAGTAAACATGCGTCGACCTGCATTGGTAAGAGCATTTATAACGTGGACCTATCCTTTCAGACTTAAAGTGCATTGTTGGGTGTACAGTAGTGCTGCTTAAGCAGTTATTTGGCACCATGTGCAATCTGCATTTACCTTATTTTCTGGCAATTATCAGAATCACATTTTGTTTGCCACCTTATTCAATTGTAGCTTTTGAGAGAAAAGAGGGGATATATGGAACCAGATTATCTACAGCTATAAAAAATATACAATTTTAATTTTCACATCAGCCACAGAATTTGTTACAGTTAAAAGTGTTGCAGGCTTATTGGTAGAGTACATGTTATTGCTTATAATGCTGTTTATGAGCATAATATTGTGATATTATATATGTTTTGCTATATGTTTTAAGTTCCATATTTTCTTTTTGCAGTTCTGCTCCTGAATTAGTCGGCTTGCTTGCAGAATTAAATGATGCTCTAGACCAACTTCGAGAAGTAAAACCAAGTGTACGCAAGGTGGGCATTTAATCAGCATGATCAGAGAGACCATTATTTTGCAGACAATCTTTAAGTGTATCATCGACACTGACCACTAATAAGAACAGCTATGTTAACAGTTACTTTGGTGCCTTGACCAGATCAAGTCATCAAATGCATTATGTTAGTGGAACCTTGCTAATTTCAAAACTGAACCATGCTACCTAGCAGCTTCCTCTCCTGTCTCCGATGGCTGGATTTTTTTATCTATTTTGTGTCTATTTTAGTTCAGATGATAATATTCAAACTAGGTTTTTTTAACATCTTACTAAACTGACATGAGTTGCTGAAAGTTGGCAGATTTCAGCAATGCATTTTGTACCATTCAACTGTGCCCTTAACCTCTTGCCATTGTTGATGATTAGGTTTTTGACTTGGTTTTCCTACCATCATTGTTATTTATGGAGATGGTGGTGCTGGGATTTCTTTAAAGAATTGGTGGTTATTCTTGCACAATCAGTGATTATTCTTCAAGACATTAGCAGGGAGCACGATATAAACATAGTGGGATGCAGTGCAATGATCTTTTGTGTCATACAATGGATTGATCAAGCATCTTCTTACTTTCTTCTGGATGAAATTTAATCTACATATCTTGTGGCTCCTTTTTAAAACTTTAAATGATTTGAGGTTCCAGTTTTATTTGTCTTGTTTGTTACTAAGGACTTTCTGACCTGTATTTCCTTCGACAAAACTAGACCTGTTCTATGATTGTTCGACTATGATGAATGTCTCTTTTACAGGTTGGAGAAACAACTGAGACAGGTAGGGTAGGAATGCACTTTTTGGAGGTGAAACAAGTTTTGTTGTTGACTTATTGCCAATCAATAAGTTTTTATCTTCTTCTCAAGTCGGAGGGACATCCTGTTCGAGATCATCCAGTAATAGCTCGACTAGTGGAGATCAATAACTTATTGGAAAAGGTCTGTTTCTACCTTGGTAAATTATGGACAAATGAACCACTTCTCTTTTTTTAGCTTATACCCCTCTCCTTCTCCCTATTTATTTTTTTCTTCCTTTTCTGTTTTCTTTCCTTGTTCTAGGTTGCCTCTTTAAATAATTGTTGTATTTACTTGTGATACCTATCTTTTTATCAGATGAAGAAGATTGATGTGAATTCTTATCCACTGCTTGAGGATTCAGCAATAAATAGCTTGAAAAATGCGCTGACAAGAGGAAATATTCCATTTGAAGTCAAACCTGTCACATCAGACCAACAACTAAAACCTATTAAAGTACCATTATATTTGTCAAAACAACACATCTATCTTTTGTTATGCAATATTCAATTAATCACTCATTATAAATAATTATGCAGGACTTTGAAAAAGGTAAATCATCACAGGATGCTCATAATGCAAGTGCCAGTCAGAAAAAAGAGGTTCTTCTGAACAACTTTTACATGCTTAAATTCTGATAGTTGTCATCTAGGTATTGCATTTTGATAGTGTACTAATAGTGCTAAATGATGAACCAGGACGTTCAAGTGAGCCTACAAAGCTTGGAGATGCTGAAAGTGAGAGAAAACCTAGAAGCAAAGTTGAAGCAGAAAGGCATTTACAATTTAACAAAACCGAAGGCTGAAAGAGTTGTAAACGATGTTCGGAAGGCAGTAAATGGGTACTTCTGTGTGGCTTTGTTTCACTATTCAAGCATCAAAATGCTTGCTTTTCTAAATTGGTTAGATTAAATTTACCTTAAATTTTGGTTAATCTGAATAACCTTTAAACTTTTAACAGACAGCTTGAGACATTGGATGATTTTGATGATGAAATTAAACACACAGCAGCCAAGAATCTTGAAAGTTTGACACAATCACGAAAACTTTCTCAGCTTGTTGCAACTAAAGCAAACAAGTCCAAGGTATGCCTGTCTTAGATCACAACCGGAACATCTTCAAAATCATTATTGATCTGTCCAACTTGTTCTGCATACTGATATCTTATATGTGTGGTGATGGATTTTGCTGAGTTTTACATGCAACATTACACAACAAAGATACAGTTGTGTGGTGTAGAATTTGCTTTCATATTTTCCCAGTTGTGGTTCATTCTCTAGAAATGTTGTTGATTCATGTATCAAAGACATCGCGTGGCTAGGGCTTGTGCAAACCACATAGATACATGCACACTGTAGGCACTACCATGAAGGGATGCATGTTCTAATATGGTTTACAACTAGCATAATATCATATGCTTCATAACTATCTCAATATATAATGGGTTTATGGAAACATTTATCTGTAGTATTCATCTTTGACCATCAGTTTCTGTTTATGTTGTGCAGTGCACTTTCCGAACTAATTTCTTATGCAAAAAACATCACAAATGTATTAAAAAGATAAGGTATTGTGCAAAAATCATTAGTAATTACATATGTAGCAGTACTAGCATCGATATATATGTTCTGCTTTCGATACGATAAGTGTGTCCGTATTGCGTACTCTTATTACTCGTTCATTTCTTGTGGTCCTTTAATCTTTTACTTGTGGAATCATTACTTGTTGCTGCCTTTGAGTTTCATTCTTCATGGAAAGCACTTGGGATCATTATTAGTAACATAAATTTTGAACTTAATTGTTTACAAAGATTGTATCCGGTGACGATGACTTGCCAAAAAGAGATGATATTGGTGAAAGGCGGCGAAGACATGAACTACGAGTTCTTGCAAGGGCAGGGGCTGTAGATGACAGTGATCTGATGGAAGATGAAGATGGAGGTCTTGGAAGCAGGTCCATGGATGTCGAGGATCAAGATATTGATGAGACAGGAGAATCGGAAGATGAATTCTATAGAGAGGTGAAAAGACAAAGGGTTGAAAAGCTCAGGGCTAAATCAGAAAAATATTCAGGGTAAGCAAGAATTGGACCTCTCATTACATTGTTTATGAATTGGCTGATGAATATGCTACGGTGTCTTGACAAATCTCATTTGAGCCCTCTGATATGTTACAGAACGCTACCTGTTCCATCTATTGTGGAAGTTGAAACTGATGGCAAGAGGCAGATCACATATCAGGTCAGTTCTAACTGCTCTCGTAGAAACATAAATTTTATGTGGGATAATTTAGCATCTTTATGACTTACAATCTGTGGACCAGATGGAGAAGAATAGAGGACTAACTCGCCCCCGAAAGAAGCTCACTAAAAATCCACGAAAGAAATACAGGGTAATCTTTCTCAGGTTTGAGATGATTGATCTGATTAGGGAGAAAGTTCCATCGAAGTTTAGACTAAATGCTATGTTTGTTGTTGCAGCATAAACACCAAAAGCAACTTATACGGCGAAAAGGCCAAGTACGTGACATCAGAAAGCCAACTGGCCCATACGGTGGAGAAGCCACTGGAATCAACACCAGTGTTAGCCGTAGTATTAGGTTCAAAAGTTGAGAGCAATGAGATATGGATCTTATTTATTGGATTTTGTAGGGGAAATTTTACTGTCTTTGGGCTTTTACGTCTCTTTTTCCAAAGTTTGGTTATCTTCCATGTATGATGTGTGCAAGAAGGTTTTCACCAGCTGTGATTTTATATTTTTGTCATCACTCGTGAGCTTGTCAGTGAGGGTTCTGAATGGTTTATTTCACACATTATGCATTGCTGCCTTCTCCAGATAGCTGAAAGCATTCATAACCAAAAGAGTGGGTGCTACAGGCAAACTCCCTGTAAAAGCATGCTTTACAAACACACACATATGGCATTTACTTTGTATTAGCTCTAAGGTTTATAATTTCATACTGTACCAGTGTATCAAACAGCTGTTGGTATGGTATGTATTGAGTTGTATCGAATGTATCGATACATGGTATTCCAAGGTATTGAGTTGTATTGAACGTATCGGTTTTCAATCCGATCGGTATGTATCGAGTGGTACAGTATGGTATGATATTATAAATCTTAGTTGGAAGTATCATTAGTGGCGATGAGGCCACTTCATCCAATACACGTAAAAAGCACCATTAGTAAAAGCATGCTTTACAAACACACACATATGGCATTTATTTTGTATTAGCTCTAAGGTTTATAATTTCATACTGTACCAGTGTATCGAACAGCTGTCGGTATGATATGTATCGAGTTGTATCGAATGTATCGATACATGGTATTCCAAGGTACTGAGTTGTATTGAATGTATCGTTTTTCTATCCGATCGGTATGTATCGAGTGGTACGGTATGGTATGATATTATAAATCTTGATGAGGCCATTTCATCCAATACATGTAAAAAGCACCATTAGTAAAAGCATGCTTTACAAACGCACACATATGGCATTTACTTTGTATTAGTTCTAAGATTTATAATTTCATACTGTACCAGTGTATCAAATAGCTGTTGGTATGGTATGTATCGAGTTGTATCGAATGTATCGATACATGATATTCTAAGGTACTGAGTTGTATTGAACGTATCGGTTTTTTATTCGATCGGTATGTATCTGAGTGGTATGGTATGGTATAATATTATAAATCTTAGTTGAAAGTATCATTAGTGACGATGCTAACGTTTGCAGTTTCTTCTTCGACCACCTGTGAATCGAAAACCCTAGGTCAACAAGAACAACTGAAGTGCCATGACGATTCATACTATAAAGTAGCACGATGTCATCAGAGACGGCGAGAAGCCTAACCTCTGCCACTGGATGAAGGATCTCCATCAGTTTGTAAGGGTACATTGTGCTAGTGACGACTGGTGTTTGCTGCATATTTGACCTCCGGATCGTCGTCTACTGCAAACTACACGCCACCCAGGTCCCTACTCATCTGCCACGGTTGAGATTATAATAGAACCCCATTGTTGCAAAGGTTTGACTAGGAAACACCCCTAGGGTGGACAACTCATACCATGCATGCATCACAAGGGTATGGAATTATATATCTATGCAAGAACAGAAGTTTATAACAAAATAATTTTTAAATCCTAACTATGTGAACAACCAACCATCACACCAAAAAAATTGGTCACCGAGGGCTTCTTTCTAAAAGGATTTACTAAGCTCGTCAAGTTGTTTCAAAGAATCCAAGTTCCTTTTGTTAATCATGAATTAAAGTCCACTTCAAATAGTTACCAACAGGTTAGTAGTATCGCTGATCTTACTTGTCGTAAAAGAGCCTTCCTTCCTTCTTAACGAACATCTTTTACGACTGTTTCTAGTTTGTGCATAAGCAATAATAACATACTCTATACGAATTAGTCCACTTCAAATAGTTACCAACATGTTAGTAGTATCGCTGATCGACTTGTCGTAAAAGATCCTTCCTTCCTTCTTAACGAACATCTTTTACGACTGTTTCTAGTTTGTGCATAAGCAATAATAACATACTCTATACGAATTAGTCAACTTCAAATAGTTACCAACAGGTTAGTAGTATCGTTGATCGACTTGTCGTAAAAGAGCCTTCCTTCCTTCTTAACGAAGATCTTTTACGATTGTTTCTAGTTTATGCATAAGCAATAATAACATACTCTATACGAATTAGTCAACTTCAAATAGTTACCAACAGGTTAGTAGTATCGCTGATCTACTTGTCGTAAAAGATCCTTCCTTCCTTCTTAACGAAGATTGTTTACGATTGTTCTAGTTTGTGCATAAGCAATAATAACATACTCTATACGAATTAGTCCACTTCAAATAGTTTCCAACAGGTTAGTAGTATCGCTGATCTACTTGTCGTAAAAGAGCCTTTCTTCCTTCTTAACGAAGATTTTTTTACGACTGTTCCTAGTTTGTGCATAAGCAATAATAACATACTCTATATGAATTAGTCAACTTCAAATAGTTACCAACAGGTTAGTAGTATCCCCGATCTTACTTGTCGTAAAAGAGCCTTCCTTCCTTCTTAACGAACATCTTTTACGATTGTTTCTAGTTTGTGCATAAGCAATAATAACACACTCTATACGAATTAGTCAACTTCAAATAGTTACCAACAGGTTAGTAGTATCGCTGATCTACTTGTCGTAAAAGATCCTTCCTTCCTTCTTAATGAAGATTGTTTACGATTGTTCTAGTTTGTGCATAAGCAATAATAACATACTCTATACGAATTAGTCCACTTCAAATAGTTTCCAACAGGTTAGTAGTATCGCTGATCTACTTGTCGTAAAAGAGCCTTTCTTCCTTCTTAACGAAGATTTTTTTACGACTGTTCCTAGTTTGTGCATAAGCAATAATAGCATACTCTATATGAATTAGTCAACTTCAAATAGTTACCAACAGGTTAGTAGTATCCCCGATCTTACTTGTTGTAAAAGAGCCTTCCTTCCTTCTTAACGAACATCTTTTACGATTGTTTCTAGTTTGTGCATAAGCAATAATAACACACTCTATACGAATTAGTCAACTTCAAATAGTTACCAACAGGTTAGTAGTATCGCTGATCTACTTGTCGTAAAAGATCATTCCTTCCTTCTTAACGAAGATTGTTTACGATTGTTCTAGTTTGTGCATAAGCAATAATAACATACTCTATACGAATTAGTCCACTTCAAATAGTTTCCAACAGGTTAGTAGTATCGCTGATCTACTTGTTGTAAAAGAGCCTTTCTTCCTTCTTAACGAAGATTTTTTTACGACTGTTCCTAGTTTGTGCATAAGCAATAATAACATACTCTATATGAATTAGTCAACTTCAAATAGTTACCAACAGGTTAGTAGTATCCCCGATCTTACTTGTCGTAAAAGAGCCTTCCTTCCTTCTTAACGAACATCTTTTACGATTGTTTCTAGTTTGTGCATAAGCAATAATAACACACTCTATACGAATTAGTCAACTTCAAATAGTTACCAACAGGTTAGTAGTATCGCTGATCTACTTGTCGTAAAAGATCCTTCCTTCCTTCTTAACGAAG
Organism: Ensete ventricosum; assembly: GCA_029747655.1. Classification (NCBI taxonomy): domain Eukaryota; kingdom Viridiplantae; phylum Streptophyta; class Magnoliopsida; order Zingiberales; family Musaceae; genus Ensete; species Ensete ventricosum. The sequence goes on along the minus strand of JAQQAF010000006.1, from coordinate 4,265,486 downwards.
ATTGTTTACGATTGTTCTAGTTTGTGCATAATCAATAATAACATACTCTATACGAATTAGTCCACTTCAAATAGTTTCCAACATGTTAGTAGTATCGCTGATCTACTTGTCGTAAAAGAGCCTTTCTTCCTTCTTAACGAAGATTTTTTTACGACTGTTCCTAGTTTGTGCATAAGCAATAATAACATACTCTATATGAATTAGTCAACTTCAAATAGTTACCAACAGGTTAGTAGTATCCCCGATCTTACTTGTCGTAAAAGAGCCTTTCTTCCTTCTTAACGAACATCTTTTACGATTGTTTCTAGTTTGTGCATAAGCAATAATAACACACTCTATACGATAATGACAAAATATGAATGTTAAGAGGCTTTCTACACGCCAACATCTAATAGAAATAGATTAGATCAATAGCAACAATGCCTTTTATCTTACAACAACAAATTTGGTCACCACGTTCATTACTTACCCGCAGTGAGAGGAGCAGAGTCGTCCACTTGCTTGAACTCCTGAAGCTCTATGATGCCCATCCACGGCTTTCACCACACCTTTGCCTCGTACAACTTTGCAAGTGATATATCTATTAACCAAACGTATGCATCCTTATCAATCCTTTGAAGCTCATTCATTGCTTGCTTATGGTCATGCACCCTTTTAAATTTTATTATAATATTTTTTAAAAAAAATAATAATTTAAGAATGTAACACATACAAATATGCATTCGACATAGTGTCTCAAAATATACAAAAACTAAACACTTATGGAAGGTTTTATCATTTGATAATTTAATAATATGATATTAACCTTTATGCCTCTTGTCTCACTCTTCTCATGGCTGTACTGTAACTGTTGTTGTTGCTTGGGGTCATTGCAATACTCCAATCCTTGATTCCTTCTTGAATTGTACCTAACGAGGGTGCTGCAATTAAGGCATTCAAACTCGTGGAAGGAGGCATTTTCCATCTAGTTGGGATGAAAAATCTAATAATTTCCCAAGAGCTCACAGATTTCAAGATTACCAGAGAGGTTTAGCTCTCGTCAAGGAACTTACCTAAAGCTCGGCATGGACGCTGAAAAAGACGAAGCTAATGTGGAATTCTAAAAGTACCATAGCAATTGGAATACAGGAGCGACGATGATGGAGCAGGTTCGATGTGACAGCAACGAGTGGTGCAGGAAAGGTGGAGGTCGAGCGATACAGGAGTGGCAACGGCGGGCGGTGCAGGAGAGGTGACGGCCAGCGGTACAAGAGAGGCGGTGGTCGAGCGGTGCAGGAACGACGACGATCGAGAGTGCAAGTCCTTGCGAGCGGCGACGGTTGAGAGCGCAGGTTGAAAGAGGAGAGGAGAAACAACGGTTAAAATATTTTAAAAAATATATATTTGATAATTTTTTAAAAAATAAATTATATTTTTATACTTCTCATTCGTACTCCTTTTTGCATGTGTACTATTTTTTCTATCTAAAAAATTAACAACGTAAGAAGAATTGAGGTTTAATGTTTGACCTTCATAAATGTAGAGACACCAATGTTACTTTTTAAAGTATGAGGATCCTGATACTAATCGTAGTTAATTATAAGGATTTATCTATAATTATAGTTACAATCCTCTCCTCTTCCATCCTCAATCATCTTACAACTAATACCCACAAACCACTCTCTCAACCTTGGAAATCAACGAATAACCATTTTTTTTCTTCTTGCATATTAAGTATTCTTTAGGATTGTCCTACATCATGGACCAAAGATTTCAGGTGCAAAAGTTAGCATAGCTCATACTAAAGTTCATATATAATCCATCTAAAGATGATCTCGCATATACAGCCAATCCTCAAAGCAATGATCAATAAAAGGCCAAAGAGGACACCATATTGCTCAAATGCAATCAATTATATGTATGGTATGCGAAATCTATAATGAACCCATTTTTTGGTTAAAAGTTTTTTTTTTTTGTTCAAATCTTTCTATTTCAAGTAATTGGTTGGTCGTATAACACAATAAATATACTGTAATACAAAATACAATAGTTATTCGTGATGCAACCGTTATTGTATGAGATCATCCAAAACAAAGGTTAAGCCTGCTTCTCGGACATGGTTAACAGTAAGAAACACATCGTGATTAAACATCTAACCAAGAAAACAACATGTTCGAAGATGTAATTCCTAAATCACAAAGATGGTCGACCCAAGAAACAAGTTGTTGTAGGGTTTGGTGTCGTCGCCGAGGGGTCAACACGGCCTAGTCTCTGCCGAGTGCACAAGTTCGTCCACACCGGTCGGGGGTGTCCGGTTCAAGTTGGTTTGGCGTCTAAGGAGCGCAGGCTCCTTCAGCCTGCACTTGGGTCGGTGTCTTCCGAGAGGGACCTGCACAAAAGTCTCGTCGAGGTGGGGGTACCCGATGTGACCTCTCCGACGTTCAAGTCAGTGTCTTGACCTCCTTCAGAAGGATTTCGGTGTGTATTTTTTAGAGAGAGAGGAAGTCCCCTTTGGCGTCGTCGGGAGGAGACTTTATACTCACTAGGCGGAGCGTCGGTCGTACGCTTGGCCTTACCTCCATCGACACCCCAAGTAAAGTCCTCATGTACGATGAGTCAGTCGGCACAGAGGTTTGACGCGAAGGTGTGACGCGCCACGCGACATTAATGACACACGGCGAAGGTTCGACCGAGACATCGTTAGACCAGCTCCACCTCAGATGCTGACATGGCCACAGGGTTGGCATAGGTTCGACCCTAGTTCGAATGCCAACATGGTTACAGAGCTAGCACGATTGATTGAGGTGACCCATTATCTACCCTATCAAAAGTTGATCACAGGATCTTTCTCTATCTCATATTTTTGATATATAAAGCGGACGAGAGAGGGCTTCGATCACAGCATCTGATATATCCGAGACTAATGAAGAGGTCTACCCTACCCCGATTCTTCTCAGTCTGATTACAGAGCTAAGTGCCTGTACTTCATATTAATAATCTCTTTCCTTCCTCCATATGGCCCACACAAAGTTTTGGTTGCGCAGTCAAATTTAGAATATCTTAACGTACCATCAAACGTCAATGAGAAAATTTTAAAATATCTTAACATATCATCAAAAGTCAAAGAGAAAGAAATCAATTTATTCAAGTTTATGATGATATTTTCTCACTTCTATCGATGATTTTAGCAAAATAAATAAATCTATTTTCTTGAAGAAATTTAAAATTTTAATTCTTAAAAAAATTATTACATTAGACTTTTGAGAAGTGGGGTGATGGATTAATTCACTTCCAATTAAGAGCTTAGAGAAATTAAATCCAAGAAAGATGGGGGTGAGTGGACTCGAGACTCCAAGAAACAAAAAAAAAAGAAAAAAAAAGGAAAAATTAGTTCTCTTTGCCGCCTTACTCACACGGCGAGTTACCTGTCTTATGCATGATCGAAGAAGTGGGGTCCTCGCCTGCAGCACAAACCTCTGAGTACAGGGAAGACTTATTTGGAGGGTACGTCGATCCTGGTAAGCAAAACTTGTCCCTTTAGAAAATTAATTGTTTATGCAGAGGCAACTTCACTGCTGAGCGCCACTGTTATTCCTCTCTTTCTTCTTCTCTTTATATCTGTTTTCTCATGTTTACTTCGAGAACCGATCGTCTTTACTGCCAACCACGATCAGTTATTTTTAAGAAGTCAATTTTCTCATCGCAATTTTTAAGAAGGTAAATTTGAATCGATAATTGTTGCTCGATGTTTGTGTCATGGATAAGGAGTCAGCACGTCACAGTTCGACTCGCGTGTATAGGATCGAGAGTCTCGGGGAGGCAGTTGGGTTTCTCGAAGAGGCGACTCCTCAAGTCGCGGAGTCGGTGTCGAGCAACATCTGGGACCTACAAGAAGACCTTCGTCGGGGGGTGTATATCCAACAAGGCCCCTCCGACGGCTAAATTAGCTTTTGAAGATGAGGATCTCGATCGGAACTCTAAAGGTTACAAGTGTTTTTTTAAGAGAAGAGGTTGAGAGTCTAGAAAGAAACCCCCTTCTGTAGGCTACGGTGGGAGATATTTATACTTGTTGAGCAGAGGGAGATTGTACCATAGTGTTTAATGGGTGTGGTGCATTTGGGTGGATCGCGAATACGATCCTACATAGGGCGACACTTTTGTCAATTTTCAGGGTCTTGATTGATGAGGCTGGCGATCGTGAATATGACGCCTAGAGTAACCGGTGTGGTCGTAGGCTTGACATGTCTGGGTTGTCTGGTTGTTGAGATGGATGTCCACATAGTCCTCGGGTTGACTGGTCGGGACGACGTGGCTACATATGTGGCCCTCGGCCTGTGAGTAGAGGGAGGTTGTCTCGCAGTGTTTAATGGGTGCGACGCCTTCGATCGAACCACGAGTATAACCTTGCACAAGGTGAACCTTTCGTCAGTTTCCAAGGTCTAGATCGGCGAGGCTAGCGACCTTAAGTACGATGCCCAGAGTAACCGACGTGGTCCTCAGCCTGGCGTGTCTGGGCTGTTGGGTTACCGACATAGTCGTTGACGTAGTCCTCAAGCTGATGTGTCAAGGCCGACTGATCAGGACGACGTGGCCCTTGACCTGTCGAGCAGAGGGAGGTCGTACCGTAGTGTTTAATGGGTGCGCCACCTTCGGTCAGACCGTGGGTATAGCTCTGCGAAGGGCGACGCTTTCGTCGGTTTCAAGGATCTCGATCAGCGAGGCCTGCGACCGTGAGTACAACGCCTAGAGTAACATGTGTGGTCCTTAGCTTAGCGTGTCTTGGCAGTTGGGTTATCGAGATGGCCCTCTACTTAGTCTTCGGACTGATGATATCGAGTTTGATTGATCGAAACGACGTGGGTGCAGATGTGACCCTCGACCTATCATGGTCAGAACTTACAGACGGGCTAATATTTACCCTAACAATGATTAAGATGGAAAACTCTTGATCCATTTACGGGAGCTGATATCAAATTACACACACAACTCAACGTTGCCGGCATATTCATGAATTCATTAATTTCATAAGCTGATCTTCAACATATAATAATTTTCTTCTTATGTTAAAAAGATGTAAAAGAAGAAAGCAAAAAAAAAAAAGGATCTTTACATCTCTGATCCCCACATTGGTTGAGGAAGATCCCTGGGGCAGAGACTCATATGCAAGCTTGGAAGGGGAGAGAATACAGAGGATTATAAACCGATACCAAATAAAGTATTGACTATGTGACCACACAAAGGGACAACCGTCGTTGGGGGAACCATAAAACAGAGGTGGGGCATTAAAAGTTGTAATCTCAAGTGTTTTTTTTTTTTTTTTTGGTCTCCGGAGGAGGAGATATCTGTAGAGAGACAAAGAGAGCAATAAATGTAGAGCAGAAAATGTTACAAGAAAGGTAGAACTTTTTGAAGTACACACTGAGGGGACTTGTCAGATCTGTTAAGAAGCATAGATTTTTCTTGGGGATTGTTTTATGTGTCCGGAGCAGCTGCTGCTGGGTAGCCTCCGCTGAGCGCATTTATGGTGCTGTTAGTAGGCGGTACATCCTACCAAGGGTACTACTACTTACTCACTCACTGCCTTCATCTACGTGTCTCCACACTCACCCATCCATCATCATCATCCAAAGACGGTCTTTTAAATTGCCTCCCTCCTTTTCAAAACTGTCTCATCTACTGTGTTGGAAGCATCACCCCTGACCTTACAGGATGGAACTGTGAAGCAGCCTTTTGGACGCCCTTTCTCTGCTGCCATCCCCTCGTCTGTTTGAGCATGTAATCATCGTGTACCAACTGGTCACAAGTACCAGTGGGCTCTTCTACCTGTATCTTGTGCAAACTACGTTGCTCACATAATACTGTTTTCTGAAACTAATGCCCGGAGGAGCTTCTTCCCCATTTAAGATCACTTCTCAGGGGCAGCCAGATTTCATGTCTTCTCCGCAAGCAACTAGAAGCTGTTAAATCTGTGGATGATCCCTCGGATGTGATAAAACCAGGAGCACTGTGTACAAACAAAGTTCACCAAGTTTCGAGTTATATTATACACGTCTTCACATCAGGGTAATGATAATAGAGAAGAGAACCATATGGTCGAATCTCATCATCATGTGTGTGATCGAGACGATCTCCATCAACATTAACCATTTCGGTCTACAGTAAGAACGCTCAACTTGGCTGCCAATACTGATCTCAAACATTTTACCTGCAGTATAGATGCACATAGGGCAGGGTTACATAAAAGCAAAACCGGAAAACGAAGGGGGAAATGGTGTTTTGCCTTTTACTCCGGCACGATAAGAAGAAGAAGAAAAAGAAAAAAAACTTTAAAAAACAGTTTAGACAACAACGTAGAGCTAATATTACACCCAATATTATCAAGAAACTTTAAGCTTTAACTAGCACTGAGTTCCCTTCTGTTGTCTGTGTCTCCTTAAGTAGGAACTTTTGTATCAAAGGAAACCAAAGCTGAAGATTAGGAAGGAAAACACCATAAAAACTCTTTGGGGACGCACATCATTCCAACATCAGATAAAAAAATATCGTATTTGCAGAGATATATGTTTCTGCGTCATTCTATTGAGACAGATTAAGAATCATGAAATCCTTGCATCTACATTACAAACAACGGTTGAATTACCAGTCTAACATCACTGCAGATACTACAAAAAGGAAAGGGAAAAAAAAAAAATAACATGAACAACAAAGTTTAAATAAAAAGAAAGAACAAGCTGTGACCATTTTTCTATTTGTTGTGCAGAGGATTGGGTCCTGTGTACACCATCCTCTTCTCATCATCAACAGCTCCATCTTCTCCTTTCTGTGCCTCTCCGAAGCTTGCATTGTGTTCGACAGGACTCAAGTTAGCGAAGCCAAACCCACCTCTCAGTCTCCTGGACCTATTGAAGCGATCAGCATATGAGCTACAGGTCACCAACTGCAGCAACATCAACAGGATTAAAGAGAAGATGATGTCCTTCCTTAAACCCATCCTTCTAAACTACGCTCATGCTGTTCCCGTCCGACTCTTGTAGAGGACAAGCAAAAAGGAAGGTTGGTGAGGATGGAAATCACAAACCCTTGCACACAAGGAAATCAATGTATGGGTATGGGTGGCGGTGTTTCTATGTTTTGGCCTGTGGGATACCTTGAAGTCTGCAAACATGTTTCCTTTTTGGTCAAGGTCGCATTGAGAGTCAAACTGCATGGGTGATGGTGCCAGTTATTATTAAAGTATGATGCAGTTTTGTTGTTGGAAGCTTCTTTGGATTCTGAATTCAGAGCCTATTTTTTTTGTCTTGCGGAGAGCTGCCCAGCCGCGAGCAATGAGCAATATATATATATATATATATATATATTAGAATGAGAGAGACAGAGAGAGAGAGAGAGAGAGATGCCAAACTTTCTGCCCAAGTCTGGGCTTGGATTTCGTAAATTACTTTGTTGTTGCTGTTGTTTGCTTGGTTGATACGGGTTATCGCTGAACTCGAGTGACCTCTACAGTTAGTCTGCGACACCATAAATGACCTACGACAAGCATCCATTATATATATATGTCATCCAAGCACTAGATACATGTGCAAATCTCGGAAACATCTGTCTCGAGAGATAGCACTTACTTCTTGAAAACCTTAAGAAAATGTCTGCTCTTAGATAAGATCTGATGGAACTCGACATACAATTTGTTGAACAATGATTGTCTCAATAAAGATCAAATAATGACAAAAAGTATTTTCCGTCATGTTGCTTTAACACACATATCTTATGCGCATGGTTAAACTCAATTGCCCGTATTTAATCAATAATCACACAACTTATATTTTGTTTCTGATGCTGTGCAAAGATTAGTGTCACCAAAAGACAAGATTTTGGTCTGGTTTCCTACGTTAGGTTGCTTATTGGCTGTGACAAGCTCCACCCTATGGCAAGCCAAGCAGGTCCACTGAGAGCTGCAAACATGTTTCGGGATCAGGCTTTTTACGACACAAGTGTCCTCCAAACAAAGCCCATGAATGATTCCAGATTGATTCATTACCCAAACCAGCACTTGACACCCCCTGTAGATGATTTCTTCATTCGAGTGGATCAAGGCCTGAAAAATGGATTGACTCCTACATTATGTTCTCCAAATCCAAGCATTATTGTCATTAGACACAACAACTACCACAAACATACTGGTCTTCAGAAGATAACAACTTCGTGGCAAATCCATATAGTTGCTGCCACCAGATTAGGAACAAAAAAAAATTTTCTTTTAGAACCAACATGGGTTTCACCAGCCAAAACCTGCTTTACTGACCTATACGTTCATGCTAATAAGGGCAGGATAAATGAACTTTCGTGCAGAATCATACCAGGATGACAAGATGTGGTAAGGAAATGACCGCCCAGGTCATATGTAATCCCAACATATGGAATTTTGGAATTTACAACTTTGATAGGTCACTTCCACAGTGGTCCCAACATATACTTGGAATAGTGTATTCTGACTAAAAAATATATACTTCACAGTCTAGCTTCCATCTCCTCTCTTAAACCATGTCCTGCGTCCATGGGATTTGTTTTCTTCAGAAGTCAAACAGGGCTCAAGGGATGATCGATTTAACGGCAGATAATAAGGATATACTGACCTTGTAACAGCCGGCTTACATCTTACCTTAAAATACATAACAGTAAGCTTCTTAGTTTCTAGTAACTTTACCATCATTTGCAATTTCTACTAAACCATCTTTCTCAACCACTTGATTCCAAGGATTATTTTTTCCCATCCGTTCCAAAATATCAATATCAAGGTTTGCAATATCGTATCATACTGCTCGATATGCTCGGTATGTACCAGTGCGATAGAGGACCGGTATGCTCGATACAGCTCATACTTTAGTGTACCATGTGTCTGTACGCTCGGTACAGCTTGATACATACCATATCGACATCTAATCAATACGTCGATACGGTACGAGATTGCGAACCTTGATCCTCAATCATATACATCGGTCAACAAAATTGATCGGTTCGCACAAAGTTGAAGCACTTTTCGACTAACAAAAACAAGCACTTGTAGAATAAAATTGATCGCTTTGTATAAGCTAATGATCTGGATGCCAGCGAACCATTCATTCCCATGTTATTGGCAAATACACACTGGCTTTGTAGCTAACCCTCGATTAAAAAAATTTCTCAACATCATCTTTATGTGCTCGAATATTTGCACTTCTATAGAGGATAAGCTAATATTTTTTTTAGGTGCACAACTCTAATACATGAAAACAAATATTACCGACCCTCTCTAACATGCAACATTCCATGTTTCTAGCAACACACTAACACCTAATGTGTCATGTACAAGGACTCCTGCAACAAATACTAACGAGTAACCAGATAAAATCACAAGATTCGTCAGATTTCAACCAAAACAAGTGAGGAGGCCTTGCCAAGATTCTAGAGATTTGAAGTAGAAAGTTCTTTTTCTCCCCGCATATTCCGAAATCAATTTTCGTAATGCCAAATTCTCAAAATAGTGCAAGCCTGTTCCACAACAACTCTTGTGCACCAACCATTTATGAACAAATTAGTAGAAGGAATATTAATGGCTTTGTCTTGAGTATATTCGCAATTATTGAATCATTTGACAACCTCCATTGAGTATTACATTATCATTCCAATTGTTACTCCAAAATTTTACAAAAAACATTTGATTACTGCCTTTATCTCCAGAAAGTCTCATTTTAAATCAACTCGAATAATTTCAGTCTGGTAAGCAATCAAAAAGCTCATAAGTTTCAGTTCCTCGTCCTAATATTCGCCCTATCTATCAATCTTGCACATTATAATTACATGTCTTTCATGCCACAAGACCTGGCTGGTGAGCTAACTACAAAGCATCACCGCATCAAAGGCACCAAACATCACCGAATGCACAGAGAACAGCCAGGAGGAAACGGAGTCACCCTAAATTCATCTAAAATAAAATCTAAGGTAACGTAAAATTGAGGTCGAGAAATAGAACAAACGAGGAGGAAAACAAGGATATAGTATTCGGGAACAAATGCTATATCGAAGGGAAGAAATCATTCATTTCACAGGTCGAACATGTCGAAAAACCTACGGGAGAAAGAAAGGACATCATTCACTAATTCAAGCACGCAATCGAAATCAGAGATAAAAAAGAAGAAGATTACGTGGTGGTTTCGAGATCAGGACGACGGTAAGGAGGTCGAGAAGGCGTCGGAACTCGCGCTCGTCGAGGCAGTGGGGCGCTCCGCTTCTTCTGGTCCTCCCTCATCTTTGAGTCGGGCCGACGCCGCCGAGCATTTGGTGGTTTCTAGTAACGTGATCCAATTAGCAACATCGTGGCGATGCAACACATTCTATTCCAGCTCATCGGACCCAACCGTAATTTGAACCCGTTTCCGCTCGGTCTCAGTGTTTCGCGCTAGCTTTTAACACTAATGGAATGTGGTAACTAATTCGTCCGCACGTGAGACTCAAATGAAGTCGGTGTGCTACATGACGCTAATGTACGATTAGAATCGTGTTTATTACCATAACTGTAACACTGATAGATGTGGTATTTATTGTATACAACAATTAAAACTAATGTTGAAAAATTGTTTGACGGTAACGGTTGACATGATCGGAACAGCAGTCCTATTTTATTACACCATCAAACCAACGTTCGCATTATGGCAAAATATGAAAATTTATTTAACAGTATCTGTTCGATTGCCGACGCTCGCTGATACAGCTTGTCGCCCTCTGGACGACGGAGAGAAAAAAAAAAGAATAAAAGGTTTATGTCCGTTTATAAAGATTAATTTAAAATATTAAAAAATTAAAATAAAATTATAAATAGTAAAGGAGTATAAATAATAATCTCCTAACTCAATTTAAAGTATGAGCATAAGAAACATGGACAGTATATCACCTACGGCTACTCCGGGATAAAATGAAAAATAATAGTTAATAAGATCATGGACACGTCAAAAGAAAAAGACTGGAAGTGTGGAAAAAGGGTAAAGGAAAATCCATAAATGACACAAAAGAAAATAACGAGCGAAATTATGACTGTTAAAAATGATTTTGAATGATCACCAGCCATAGATTAATGAACGGGCATTCATAATCATGCCATTAGCATCGACATCGAAGAACATAAATCCAACAGCCCTTACAGAACCACTGCATAAGCAAATTGAGAAATATGTCATCATAGAGCCGCTTAAGTTTATACTGAGACTACAGATATTTAAATAACAGAAAGTCCTAGAGGCAAGGGAATAAACTACTTCCACTTAGCAGAATAACAAGAGCCATACTGGTAAAGTAACCACCACAGCCACTTCTTCAGACTACTACTCACATCTCCTGTGGCACCTCTTCTTCCTCGTCCTCGTAATATTCTTCTTCATCAGCAGTGGCATCTTGATACTGCTGGTACTCTGAGACCAGATCGTTCATATTGCTCTCAGCCTCAGTGAATTCCATCTCGTCCATGCCCTCGCCGGTGTACCAGTGCAAGAAAGCCTTTCTCCTAAACATTGCAGTAAACTGCTCGCTCACCCTCCTGAACATCTCTTGGATTGAAGTCGAATTGCCAACGAAAGTGGATGCCATGGAGAGACCCCTGGGTGGTATGTCACAAACACTGGACTTCACATTATTGGGAATCCATTCAACAAAGTAAGATGAGTTCTTGTTCTGGACATTGATCATCTGCTCATCAACTTCTTTAGTGCTCATCTTGCCTCTGAACATAGCAGAGGCCGTGAGGTAGCGGCCATGGCGAGGATCAGCAGCACACATCATGTTTTTAGCATCCCACATCTGCTGGGTTAACTCAGGGACAGTCAGCGCACGATACTGCTGCGATCCTCGTGAGGTCAACGGCGCAAAACCGACCATAAAGAAATGTAGGCGAGGGAAGGGGATCAGATTCACAGCCAATTTTCGGAGGTCGGAATTCAGTTGTCCAGGGAAACGGAGGCAGCATGTGACACCACTCATGGTTGCAGATATCAAATGGTTCAGATCCCCAACTGATGACGACCAAATAATTTCTTCCATGTGTCAGCTTATTGGCAAAAGAAAAAAAAAAACCAGAGACAAGCAACAAAATCCAAGACAATCATAGCAAGCACAAAAAGTTGTTACAAATAAGGAGAATCACAATATTTGTTGTTGAACAAGTAACTGACTCAAATACACAAGAGAAAGTAACGTCGAATTGAAAAGGTACTCAGAGACCGAAACCATAATAATGATTGTAATTTCATTAAGCTATGTTAATTTAGAATACAAAATATGTGCTTTTGATGAGGAATTCATTTCATTTTGCCATTCTTTTCAAATTTCTTTTGTACAATTCCTTCTCTCCCATGGAAAATCCAATGAAAAACTGAGCAGAATAAATGTAAAACTCCACAAAGCTCAAGCAAAATACCAGTTGTAGTGATTGTCATGTCAAAACTATCATCAACCAGAAGTACCTTGCGAAAAAGTTCATGTGACTGACTGAATATGTCCAAGGATTAATGCAAATATGTGGAAAATAATACACTCCTTGTATCACTAGGCAACTATGTTTAAGAGATATTATGCCTTTGCTTTTTGTCATCTCAAACGGTCAAGAAAATATGATTCAATAAAATGCCATGACTTGATTATCAATTATAGTCAAAATTCAAATTTTGGCTACCAAGGTTTAGTACCAAATGGAATCCAAGTCTCCAACAAGAATAAAAATCCATTAAGTAGGTTGACTTACAGCTGGGAGTGGTTAGCTTGAGAGTTCGGAAGCAGATATCATAAAGGGCCTCATTGTCCAGCACCATGCATTCATCTGCATTCTCAACTAATTGGTGGACAGACAGGGTTGCATTGTATGGTTCAACAACCGTGTCGGAAACCTTGGGGGAAGGGAAAACAGAGAAGGTGAGCAACATCCGATCCGGGTACTCCTCCCTGATCTTTGATATCAGAAGTGTTCCCATTCCAGAACCAGTTCCTCCACCAAGAGAGTGACACACTTGAAAGCCTGAGAAAAATAACATGGAAACATATATCTAAACAGCATGAGGTCAAGCACATTCAAACTGATAACAACTGCTGAACGAATAAGTTCATTAAAAAAAACCACATACAAGATATCAAACCAAGATTAACGAACGCAAGAATCCCAAAGGTCCATCAACAACCCTGTGAAAAAGGATTTTTTCTGTCCAAATGCATTTTTACAATGAAAGGGAAGTTTTAGGTGGTAAAAGTGCTTAGTTCATCCTGATCTTGTTCACAACTAAGATTTCTTTCAAAATTAAGACCACACAGGCAACTATAAGAATCTCAGCTTTTCGAACATCACATGCATAAGCCAGTCAATACAGTAACGTAAAGGCAAATCAGACATGGAATATAACAAATATAAATTTCAGGAGTAAAGAATAGACACAAATTAGTTTCAGCATTACTTAAAGAAAATCAAGATTTTAAAAAATCAAAATTAATATATGACAGTCAAATTTAACCCATAGAGTGAATAATGAAACGATTCTCTAGGGGATGTCGACACCAACTCGTCTAACCACATAAGATACTACCAGATCAAGGAGATATCATCAACATGGAAGATAAAGGAATTAAACCAAGGTAATAAGGAGATGTCAAATATACCCTGAAGGCAGTCACAGTTCTCAGCCTCCTTCCTGACCACATCAAGAACTGAGTCGATGAGCTCAGCTCCCTCAGTGTAGTGACCTTTAGCCCAATTGTTTCCAGCACCAGACTGACCAAAGACAAAGTTATCAGGGCGGAAGATCTGGCCATAGGGCCCCGTTCGAACGCTATCCATGGTGCCGGGCTCCAGATCCATGAGCACTGCCCTGGGGACGTACCTCCCACAAGAGGCCTCGTTATAGTACACATTGACGCGCTCCAGTTGGAGGTCTGACGTCCCAGTATACTGCCCGGTGGGATCGATCCCGTGCTCATCGCAGACCACTTCCCAGAACTTGGAACCGATCTGGTTACCGCACTGACCACCCTGGACGTGGAGGATTTCTCTCATTTTTACCTAGATCAAACACAAGGAAGCAAAAGATTAGCCCTTAAATAAACCACAATATTCGTACATTGTCGAGAAACCTCAGAGAACTTGATCGCTACGTTTCGATTAAAAACAAAAACAGAAAGATCTTAGAAATTGTCTTCGAAATGAAAAGAAATGTTCATAAGATGTAGAACAGTTCAAGTTAAGCTTGCCCGCGAAATACCAAACGGTCGGAAAAAGAACACAAAACCATAGCATCATCCCAAAGATCAGATAGACCACACTCAATATTAGGACATTATCCATGAAATGTTCCACAACGAGTCCAACATCACCTAAAAATCAAAACCCATTATGTCGAGTTCAAAAGAACAAGACAAGCTCAGATCCAGGAACGAGAACATGGACCAAAACAGGTCCCTCCATAGTCATGAGAAACAACTGAAGACCTAAAATCTACTGTATTCAAATGAGAAGAATAAACCAGAGAGTAAAAACGCAAGATCCTCGGAGAAGACTCAGGAATGCGAAGATCTTGAAGCGATCTGCAGCAAGCAAGAATCGCTTGTGAGATGGAGAGCTTACCGGCGAGAATGCAGCGATCAGATCCGCTTCTAAGAAAGAGAGGATGGCGAAGGACTCGAGGCGGAGCCCTACGGCTGGGGGGCATCATATAAATGGTGATGGAGAAGGGATCGGATGGCCACAAATCTTTCCCTCTCTTTTTCCTTTTTTCCTTGTTGGCTATCGGATGCCGTCCGATGCATGGATCGGACGGTCAATGGTACACAGTTCGAAGTAGGCAATCCCTGCTTTCGAATTTGGAAAAATCATAGCATAAGATGACGATAAAGCCCTAAAACAATATACAAAATGACTTTTCTGTCCTGCTACTGGTTTCGAGCGGTTCCGTAAGTACACGCGGAGGCTGCACTTCCTACAGAACGTGGGATTGCGAGCGAATCTATCGAGCAGCGTTGACTTATGTTCCACGGGAGCCGTTTGATTCAGGACTGGACGGTCCAGATCTTTTGTTGCGATTTTTCTTTCAAATGAAAGAAAGCAGCAGAGGATTAGTGTCTTCTTAACAAATAGGATTAATGGATTCAATGCATGCTACTAACAATGAGCCTGTTGGCTTCATTTTATTCCGGAGTTTGTTCTGAAATGAAAATTTTAGTAAATGTGTTTGGAATGTTTTAATTATACCAAAAATGAAGAGTAAATGCAACACATTTGAACCTTCAATTTCCAGAAGAAGATGGATTTCTACAAGAATATTATCTCCCCTATCATTGGGAAGAAGTATGTTGAGATTCTTTTTCAGAAGATATAATTTCCTTTTTTTTCAATTGAATACTATGTATAACCTAAGGAAGAAATAGAGAAAATGTAACTTTCTCTCATCAGAGAAATGGGGAGAACCAGCTTTTGTTCTCTCTTTTTTCAACTGATCCTTCTTTCCTCTGTTTTGATTCAAATAAGTGTTGATACAATTCTCCTTGTCTTCTCTTCTTTTTCTCTCGTTGCTCCTCGAGCTATTATCCAAATTTGTGTGACATGATGGCACTTAAGTTCTAATGTCTCATCATCATCCTTTTGTATGTGCTCTTAAGATAAAAAAACTGGAGGAGTCTGCTTGCAGGAATTAAAAGTGAGTGACGCAAGGACATTTTAGCCCTCAATGGAGATAATTTTCTGGTCACCTGTGATGTGGGTGCTCCTTCCAAGGCGTATCAATGTGTGAAGCATCGTCTCAACGAAAAAGACGAACAGCAGCAGAGTTTTTGTCAGCAGTGCCACATGGTAGAAGCCATGAGACAATGTGAGCTGCCTCCCTGAGACACTCCTCTGTCCCATTGCCGTCAGTTTTGGCTTCCTTCGCTCGTCTTCCTTCTTTAACTTCTTCTTCCCCTGACTCCTCTGCCTCCAGAAGAGCTTACGGGAGTTGGCTGTTGTATCAGATTCAGATCTTTGCGTAGTTTAGACTTTAAGCTTGTTAATGACTTCATGCCAATCGTGCACTCTTGAGCCCGTCTGCCTTCTTTATCCTTCCCATGGGAGTTCCATGTGACGAACCCACATGAACGAGAGTGCAGCGTACAGTGAGGTTGTTCAGATGGTAATAGCAGTGTGTTTGAGTAGTTCAACTTTAGGATTTGACTATTTCGTTTTCTATTTCCATCGAAGCAATGTTTGTCTTGTCTCTCCAAATGCTTCTCCATGGTTTGAGTCAACTGGATTAAACTGGTTTCCTGATGAGGTTCCCCATACATCCCATGTTCTTCTCGAGGCATGCTGCAACCTATCATGTGTTGCTGAGTCTAAACAGCTTGATGAACTTCTACAACAACAAAACTTCCAATCCCTCTCGAGAATGATTGCTGAGTTTTGACTTCCAATCTGCATCTGCTAGTCTGACCGACTACTTGCTCATGTCGAGGAACAGAAATCATTCATGTTGTGATGTTCATGATCAGGTCTGCAAAATCTCATCCGGTGTGCTTGCTTACAGTAGAATGTCAACCAGAAGACAAGCAAGAGTCGAATGCCCTGAAGTGCTGGCAAGCGTCTCATGATTCCATATGGCAATTGGATGTTCACTGATGAGTGAGTTCTCATCACAGAATTGGTTCTTTGTAATGTAACAGAAGGCCTGATGATTGAAAAGTGCTCCATTGTTTCCTCCTCTCTGAAGCTGAATTATGCAGTCTAAACACTGTGATCAGTTGGAATAATGACATCCTAATTCAAAAGATCAAATAATGGAAGCATATGATTACTTTTTTTTTCTAATAACTGTATATTACTAACTTATTTAGCAAGAAAACATGAACTTTATTCTATGAATTTGCTGTGAAAATTCTGACAAATATTAAAATTAGTAGGTCAAAGGACAGATTAAATAGAAATAGTACCTCTGACACCTCAATACTTGAACCTACCAGAATATAGGGAGGGACTTGAGGCTGGTGGTCAAAATGAGTACAGGGGGGATGGATTCTTGCAATGAATGCAAGGCAAATGACTCAAAAAGTGAACTCACAGTGTTTCATTTACATCATACAAGGACTAGAAAGCAGAACCAGTCACCAGCACACATGAGGTGTGTCACTGGGTGGAATAGTCCATTTTCTTTTCTGTGGCATTGAGGTCATTAAGGTTTTGAATGGTACAGGAGTATTGCAATTACTTAGTGCTATTGTTTCAAAAAACTACTGGTCTAAATCTTGTATTGCAATTGTCCTATTCATTTGAATGATAGATGACAAGCCCATGGATCTAATGGTCTGAATACTGAAGTTCTAGCTAGGAAGAAGAACCAAAAAGTTGGAGAGTGGATGACACAGCTAGTTGATGATAAATGGGTTAGTGGAATGTGAGCCAGTGATCTTAGATTGAGTTGATATCGGCAACTTATCCATCGGTTGGAAGTAATCAAGTAAGTTTATAGCTCGGAGTGCCGCAGAAAACAAACTTCAATCGCAAAGCAATCATACTCGACTCTGCAAGCAGTTTGGTAGGAGGCATTTCTCATGGCAATCGACTTCTGCGAGCAAAGATTTGATACTATTTCTCTTCTCCAAATCAAGAACAAAAGCAAGAAAAAGGAAAACTGGCTGCTAGATCCAAGTTCTGAGGTATCGTAACAGTGATGAATCTTTGACCAAACAAGTTGCATCTTAGGCCTGGTGCGAATGATGGTAAGAAATCAACATGAAAGGAAAGCCAACCGAGGAGATCAATAGTCAACGGCAGGGGCGGCAGAGAGGGTGGTGGGGGGAAGGAAAGGGAGAGTTCTGAAGGCCTTTCTCAGTGTTTTGGAAGACAGCGAGATCATGCATCGCCGGTAGCCATCATGGCCTTCAAGCACCAGGGTAGCAGACGGTATCATGGCCCTGAAAAATGCAGAAGAGCTTGCTTCCCCTTCGAATTCTTATGATTTTGTTCACGACCTTGAAGGAAAGAAAGCAAGAAGCGTACTTCAGCAAGGTGCTGTTTCCAGAGCAGAGAAGATGAGACCATGGATACGACCCGTACGACTCGTCGTGAGCTACCACTGTCCGCTTGATGCTTGCAAGTCGCATGTTTAACTCCAAATTCTCTTCTTTTCCGTCCACAGTACATGCATTCCACTGAGCCAACACATAGAAAGGCAATGAATTGTGAGAGCACCGGGAATAATACTTCATTCCTAGCTGTTGGAAGAAGCATCCACTTCTCATCATTCTTCGTCTTCTCGAACTCGACGACACTAGCGCAAGTGGGATCCATGTCATCCATCTCATGGCGAGCAGGAAAGGCAACCTCGTCATTTGTGCAGGTTACCATCTCATCGTACAGAGAGGAGCAGAGATCAACCGGATCCTGCCATGACCAACTTCCGCTGCCCCCATCCTGCCTTGTACTGGCATAGAGCGTTGGTCTGAACTCTGTGTCTCATCTTATTCACATCCAGCATGAACCGAAAGGATATTAGTGTTGGCTTTTCTATAATATAAAATAATATTAGATGATATCAAAATTAATTTTAATTAACATTCTAAGTTGTTCTGAAATGAATCAAGAACATCTATTTATATTGATTAAAAAATAAAATACAGATATTTTAAAATATTAAAAAATCTATCACATCTAAATAAATCTTAACCTCATCTAAACTAATCTTATCATCATATTTAACTACTTAGATTATTTCCAACACATCCCCTAATTCAAATAGTTATAATTTAAAATTATTTTCAAAGATTTTTTTTTTCTACCAAAATTTTTGTGAAATGTCGGTAAGTTGATCTTTGTTGCTGCAGCGGTTGTCTTATGTTTTTTCTTTGTCCATAGATCTTTGAGAACTTCTGACCGGAAATCTTTTATCCTTTCTTTTGATATTTTTCTCTTCGGTAGTCATATTTGATGATATGATGGAGACTATGTATTTATAGGATTGAATCCCTTTGTATGCGAAAGT
The DNA here is from genome assembly GCA_029747655.1 of Ensete ventricosum. Classification (NCBI taxonomy): domain Eukaryota; kingdom Viridiplantae; phylum Streptophyta; class Magnoliopsida; order Zingiberales; family Musaceae; genus Ensete; species Ensete ventricosum. The sequence goes on along the minus strand of JAQQAF010000006.1, from coordinate 4,246,500 downwards.
TTTCTATTTCTTTTTTTTTTCTCTTAGCTTTCTTCATATCATCATAAACTTCTATTAACCCTGTATTTGTACTTTCATTGTTGTCCTTGGAATTTAGAGCTTCACCCCTTTTCTGTATATGTGTGTCATCAACATTACGACCTGCATCATCTGAGATAGTTTGCATAGATCCACAGAATTTTAAATGATCATAACTATTTTTCCATAATGTTGATTCTTCAGTAGGAGTAGCAAAGTCCGAAAATAATAAGACAAACATTTTATTTTTTTGTCATTCTATCAATTTACCAATCTTATTATCATAAATCAGGTATTTTTCATCATAAAAAATAACATAATATCATTTTCTCATTAGTTGTCCTATACTAATGAGATTTTATTTTAAATCAGGAATAAATAACACATTATCAATAATTTTTTTACCAGACTTTGTATTCACATTAACTGTTCCATTTCCTTTTACTTGAACATTTTTGTCATTTCTCATCTACACAGTAGCTCTGACCGAATCATCAAGCTTCTGAAATAGACTTTTATCCATTGTCATATGATCACTACATTCACTATCTAAAAACCAAACAAATCTAGAATATTTTTCATCAGATATTGTAAAGAAAATATTTTTTTCATCTCTTTTGTCATCATTACTTTCCTCGTGATAGTTAATTTGATTTTTATTCCAACAATCTTTTTTAAAATACCTATATTTTTCACAATAAGAACATAGAATAACATTTAGATTTTTATTTTTGCACCAACAATCCTTTTCAATATGCCCTATTTTTTTTCAACAAAAATATTTTCAAGTTTCTTTGTTATCTCCATTTGGTCGGCCTCGTCCTTTGTCCTTTTGATCTCTCCATCAATCTTTATTTGAAAAGCATGTTCCAAGGTTTCATCTGAAGATCTGTTCATTTTTTGTTCATGAACTAAAAGAGATCTCATTAATTCATCAATAGGTAATGTACTTGTATCTTTAGCTTCTTCTATAATAATAGAGATCATATCAAATTTTGAAGATGAACTTCGTAAAATTTTTTCTACTATAGTTTGAGTTTTTAAATTTTCACAATAAGATCTCATTTGATTCACAATAGAAGAAACTTTTGAGAAGAAATCAGCAACAGATTCTAAATCTTTCATCATAAGTGTTTCAAATTCACGATGAATAATTTGAAGCTTTGAAATTTTCACCTTTTCTGTGCCTCCAAACATATTTTTTAATATCTCCCAAGTTTATGTTGATATTGATGCCATCATGATTCGGAGAAATAATGAATCATCTATTGATTGTTGTAGCATATAGAGGACTTTTGCATCTCTTTGCATATTTTCGTTCATATGATGTTTTTGATCCTTAGTAATCTTAGGATCCTGCATATCATACTCAACAAAATCATTTTTTTATCAACTTCCATAATCCTTGTGAAATAAGGAAAGTTTTCATTTTAATAGCCTAAAACTGATAATTATCACATTTGAGGATAGGAATAAGTTGATTAGGAACACAAGGCTTGACATCTTCTCTTTTTCTTTTTCTTTTTTCTGGATCTACTAGTCTTCCCTTCTTTTTGATCGGTGTACTCTTTTTTTTTTTCTTTGAACCAGGCTCTGATAGCACTATTGATTTTTCTTCAAAACTTTATGGAGAAGGATAAAAGAATAGTAGATGACACCAGAAGTACTTTAAATCAAAAGTATTCAATGTTCTGGAATAAATCAAGAGCACCTATTTATATTGATTAAAAAATAAAATACAGATATTTTAAAATATTAAAAAATATATCACATATAAATAAATCTTATCCTCGTCTAAACTGGAAAAGCATCAAACTCCGTTGATCACCGGTGAAGTATTTCCATCCGGCACAGACCATACCGTAACTAGACGAAGATGTTCTGTTTTCTTGCCATGAGACACTGCAAGTGCAAGCTGATGTCTGAAGGTGGAATCCTTACAATTCGTTCCACGATCCTTAAACAAATTGCTAATGATTTGCTTTCTCTCTTTTCCGGTGTAACAGAGAAATGGTAGCTAATGACCAACACCAGACACGTCCAACGCGAAGAACACGACAAGCACTGACATCTTAGCACCTGTACAACATCGACAAGTGGAATGCGAGAAGTGGCCAACCTCGCAGCAAATTGTCAGCTAAATTGACGCTTCGGATCCACGGGAGCGACATCATGAAAGGCTTGCTCTCCCGTCAAGATATGCATCCTTCGCATCGACGCAGACCTCGGAACGAGAACGACAGCCACCGGTGACTGCAGCGTCCACCACCGGAGGGCCGGAGTGCCGGCACCGGGGCCTCGTGAAGGCATCATCAGCGCGCACCAGAATTCCCATTACGTGGGTGCACCTCACATCATCTGCCACTCTACTAGTGCCCGGGAGCCACCCCTGCTCCCACATACACTCCCTCCTATTGCTGCCCGGTGGATGGATTCCATGCCCAAGTTGGCCATCTACGTCCCGGTTGGGTTCCGCCAATCCCACAGCTACTGGAGGAAGAACTCATCATTCATTCGACCCTGCCAATTGCTATAAATACCAGCCGTAGCAGACAGGAACCCAATAAGGTTATTGTCCTTGGGTTTCTCTACATTTGCTTTCTTCCGAGCTCTAACCAAGATGAAGAACCAAGGAAGCTGCAGGAAGTTGTTTCAGGTGTGCAAGCCTTACGCCGCTATGATCTCGCTCCAGTTCGGCTACGCCGGCATGAACATCCTGACCAAGTTCTCCCTCAACCATGGCATGAGTCACTACGTGCTCGTCGTCTACCGCCATGCCTTCGCCACCCTCTCCATCGCCCCGTTCGCCCTCATCCTCGAGAGGTATACCAAGCAGTACCGGCTGCTGTTCACGTTGTCTCCGTGGAATTCCCAGCCCCTTTACTCATCGTCATACTTGCTTCTGATCGCAGAAAAGTGCGACCGAGGATGACACTTGCAATTTTCATGCAAATATTCGTGCTGGGGCTCCTTGGGTGAGTACTTACTTCCGATCGAGTGTTATGTCATTGTGGTGTAGTAGTCACTGACAGTTTCTGCAAATATCTTCATGAAGGCCGGTCATTGACCAAAACTTCTATTATGCCGGTCTCAAGTTCACCTCGCCAACCTTCTCTTGCGCCATGAGCAACATGCTGCCAGCCATGACCTTTGTGCTGGCTGTTATCTTCAGGTACGTGAAAAGAGAGAGAGAGAGAGAGAGAGAGAGAGAGCGATGTTTTCATGGTACTGTTGCAGCATGCAGACTTGGTGATTGTATTGGACTGTTGCATGACAGGATGGAGAAGCTGGACCTCAAGAAGGTGAGATGCCAAGCCAAGGTGGTTGGAACTTTGGTGACAGTGGCTGGGGCCATGTTGATGACCCTGTACAAGGGACCTATCATGGAGATGGTGTGGACCAAGAACATGCATGCTCAAGCCCACCAAGCCATTGACGTACCCGTTGCAGCGGACGCGGCCGACAAGAACTGGTTCAAGGGCTGCATCTTCCTTATCATTGCAACTCTGGCTTGGGCTTCTCTCTTCATCCTCCAGGTGATCCTTTGCAGGAATCATCTCGGTTCTCATTTCACTTATAAGGCCTAGTAGCATGGCTCATGCTAGTTTCTTGCTTCAACAGGCTGCAGCCTTGAGAAGATATAATGCTCCCCTCTCCCTCACTTCATTAATATGCTTCGTGGGTACCCTACAAGCCATTGCTGTCACCTTCGTCACGGAGCACAAGCTTTCTGTGTGGCGCATAGGCTGGGATATGAACCTCCTTTCTGCCGCCTATGCTGTAAGTCTCTCTCTCTCTCTCTCTCTCTCTCTCTCTCTCTCTCTCTCTCTCCACTCACTTGCCATTTGTATGTGCAGGGAATAGTGACATCTAGCATTGCCTACTATGTCCAAGGTCTTGTGATACAAGACAAAGGGCCTGTCTTTGCCTCTGCCTTCAGCCCTCTTATGATGATCGTAGTGGCCATAATGGGCTCCTTCATCGTTGCTGAGAAGATCTATTTGGGAGGGTAAGCTAGCCATATCCATATATAACAACCACGAAGAACATTGATAGCTTTGTTTCCAACAAAGACAGTTGATACCGCAACAAGGCTCCAAGAAGTCATATAGTTTTACATATATAATCTTCTAAACACTAAAACTAAATCACTCATGTGTTCGTCACCCTCCGAACCAACGATCATTTGTACTTTTGACTAAAACATTCACTATTTTCTCTTGTAGAGTAATTGGCGCAGTCCTCATTGTTGTTGGCCTCTACTCGGTTCTCTGGGGCAAGCACAAGGAGAACAGGGAGAAGACGACGGAAGCTAACATTCCAGTGTCCATCACGGGAACTCAAGGAGATGGGCAGGTCATGGAGATCATAGAACTCGATGAAGTTGACCTCGAGAAAGCCAAATCTAGCAACAAGGTGATCGACGCTGCCGATGTGGCCATTATACCGGTTAATGCTTCAGTCCCAGCAAATCTCATGAAGGTCAACGAGGAGGAGAGATAGGACTGCTTTGTGGCTTATTCATGCAAGGTTGGAAGGAAGCAGAGAGAGAGAGAGAGACAGTGATCGACGCTGGCATTCACCTCATGGCTGCTTTTCTTTTACTTGTTTGTTTTTGCCTTTTCTTCTTCCTTTCATGATGTCTGAGCTCTTCATGCAGCCAATAATTTGCAAGTGGGAAGAAATGCCAGTGCAGAGTTTTATGTGTCCTCTGATTCAAGCAAGCATGTTATTTTGAAGTGATTACCTCTCCAACTGGTTTCAGTTAGTAACGCACAGAAAGAAAGTGCATCAAGAAGCATGCAACAAATTAAAAGGAATTAATATTGAAGTGTATTGAAACCTCGAAGTCAGCTGCATAGTTCCAACCTTTACGGCCTTCACATTAAAATGACAGTTGATACCTATGACCATGACCATATATATTGTAAAGAACCACCCAAAATATCTTTACAGACTCATTGATAAGATTGATTCATTGATAAGAGAAGGTCTAAGCTACAGTTGAAATAATCATGGGGTAATCAACTAAAATCAACTGATGATGACTCTCTCCACAGATGACAAATGAGGCACAAGAAAAGAGTTTGATCTTCCATTTTTTGATGTCTTAGTTGAATGAAGGATTCTTCACATGATTCTCCAAAGTTAGCGCAGGTCATCCACGACTAGTTCAAGAGAAAACAAAGAGCAGATGTAGTTCAGCAACTCGATCCAGATCTTCCTCAAGAATCAAAAGTGGAACCAATTAACACGTCAACTTGATTGGTATCTGAATTCCTTGTGTTCTTAGAAGCATCGGCTGCGGGGAGAAAAAGGCATGACGCAGGTAGTGGATAAGATCATTGCTTCTTTGAGATACCAACACAATAATTATTGCCGACGTCGTCCTCCACTTGTCAAGCTAGTTCAGGTCTGCATGGAAGTCACTATGGAGAGAGACACCTTTGCATGATCAAGTCGTCAACAACTCCCCGCATATCTCTGCAATTGGAATCTGACCTCATGGCCAAGCTTTGTGGGGTTACCTATCCCTTTCATTTACGGACAACAAGATTCTCGTCATGACATACACCAATCTCTAGGATCTTTATGGATATGTTCTTTTGATCTATCGGCTGCATTGTTTATTATCTGTGCGTGAAGTATATGGTGGTCATTCTCTCACGTCACCGAGCTCAAACTTCGACAGATCTCAGCCTCAGCTGACAACTTCTTTAGTGGCTGTGCGTGTGTGTTGGGTTGCCAATTACTCTTTCGATAGTGCAGATGAGCAGGAATGCATCACAAGATGCGAACAATGTTTGAGGATCCCGTGGAAGGGACAGCTCTTCAGGTCATGATGCACAGCCAGATATCTTCTTGTGGTGCTGAGGGGTGGGGCTTTATATGATTGGTACGAGAATAAACATCGTATTAAGAATCATCATCGATGGTGTTAGATGAACTTTGACTCCAGCTTTGTTGCTCAACTTGTATCACATAGATAGGTACAACGACAATTAGGCTCAGTAATCCGAGTTTTTGAGTTTACACGGATCGAGGTCGTGAGCGTGGTTTGAGAAAAGATGGGAAGCAGATTGTTCAATCCAAGAATCTCTGTGAAACTTCCTACCTTCTTACCGGAAGAACTACCGAGAAGAAGTAGAACGAAAGGAATAGGTTGCGGACGGTGTCATCACGGATCCAGTAGTGTCATATTCCTCCGATTGCCTCTTAACAATATCCATGCACCAAAAAAGTTCCAACACCTGCGCACCGCTGTTCATTTCAAGCTTCTGTTTAGAGGTAATGTGGGTGCTATATTCAGCACTCGTAAGGAAGAACTGACAGCAAAAAGAACAGTTGAGGAAGCAAACCAAGCGTGTGGATTCGATCCTGGTGACCATCCCCCTCTCCTCTCTCTCTCTCTCTCTCTCTCTGTGGGAAGTTAATGGCCGGTCACTGATGGGAATAAAACAAGAATCAACTTTGTATACGAACAAATACTAGCAGACCGTCATGCACAGCGGAATGAAATGAAAATCACAATCAGATGAACACCAAGATTTACGTGGAAAACCCCTTCAACTCGAAGGGTAAAAACCACGGGACAAGCCAGAGAAAATTCACTATCAAAATAATGAATATACAGATCTCAGGCTTCTTGCCCAAGCCCAAAGCAATAGCCACAAGAGAATCTCAGGGATACAAGGACTATAATCCTAAACACAATATCCAAAACCTTCCCAAAAGATCACAGTAAGAATCCACTGCAAACTGATCTAACCTGATATTTGAATGATTGAGAATAGTCTTTTTCTGCCCTTGTCTTCTTCCCTTTTCTGGATCTCTTGTTTTCTGGCCTCTACTGTCAATCTGCAGTCTGCTTTTTCTCTCCCACGTTTTCAGCCGCCGCTGCTCTCTTAATCTCAACCCTAGCCGCCTAATCTAGGTTTTAGGTTAATATAAGTAAGGTTCTGGGCTGTGGGCTTCACTAAAGCCCATTATGGGCTGAATCTGGGCCATCTGCCCAACAACCTCCCCCTTCAGCCCATAAGGGAGGCTGTCTCATGACTCCTCAATGTGAAGCCATGCCGACCAACTGTCGGCACATCTCCTGTCTCTCTTTCGGTAAAGCCTTTGTCAACATGTCTGCCCCATTATCATCTGTGTGAATTTTCTGAAGCTGTAACTGCTTCTCTTCAAGCACATTTCTGATCCAGTGATATCTGACATCTATATGTTTTGACTTGGAATGAAATGTTGGGTTCTTGCATAAATGGATGGCACTCTGGCTGTCACAATACACCACATAGTTTTCCTGTTTCAGCCCCAATTCTTGTAAGAATTCTTTCATCCATAACATTTCTTTGCAAACCTCTGTAGCAGCAATATATTCTGCCTCTGTGGTGGAGAGTGCAATACACCTTTGCAATATGGACTGCCATGACACAGCTCCCCCTGCAAAAGTAAGTACAAAACCTGATGTGGACTTCCTTGTGTCAATATCTCTTGCCATATCTGCATCTGTGTAACCTGTCAATACAGGTGGTCTACCTCCAAAGCTTAAACAAACTTTAGAACTTCCTCTGAGATATCTAAAAATCCACTTCACTGCTGCCCAATGCTCTTTACCTGGATTTGCAAGAAATCTACTAGTAACACCCACTGCATATGCGATGTCCGGCCTCGTACATACCATTGCGTACATTAAACTTCTAACTGCTGAAGCATAAGGAACCTTTTGCATTTTCTCCTTCTCCTCATCACTTGACGGACTCTGATCTGAGCACAACTTGAAGTGACCTGCAAGAGGAGAACCAACTGGCTTTGCATTACTCATACTGAACCTATCCAATACCTTCTCAATGTATTTCTCCTGTGACAACCAAATCTTTCTCTTTCTTCTGTCACGAGAAATCTGCATGCCCAGTATTTGCTTTGCTGGCCCCATGTCCCTCATTGCAAAAGACTCACTTAGGTCCTTCTTCAACCTGTCAATCATAGACATATCTCTTCCGAGGATAAGCATATCATCAACATAAAGTAAGAGAATAATAAAATCCTCACCAAACCGTTTGATGTACACACAATGATCTGAAGCTGTTCTTTTATATTCATTTTCAATCATAAATGAATCAAACTTTTTATACCACTGTCTTGGAGCTTGCTTCAGCCCATACAAGCTCTTCTTCAACTTGCAGACAAGATTTTCTTTACCTTTGACTTTGAAGCCTTCTGGTTGCTCCATATAAATTTCCTCCTCCAAATCACCATGAAGGAAAGCTGTTTTCACATCTAACTGTTCAATCTCCAAGTCTAAGTTAGCAGCAATACCAAGAGCAACACGGATAGAAGACATTTTAACAACAGGAGAAAAAATTTCTTCAAAGTCAATACCTTTCTTTTGACCAAAGCCTTTCACAACCAATCTAGCTTTATACTTTGGTTGAGAACAATATTCTTGAGTCTTCAACCTGAAAACCCACTTGTTCTTCAAGGCCTTACTTCCCTCTGGTAGTTGCACTAAATCATATGTGTGGTTCTTTTGCAGAGAATCCATCTCTTCCTGCATAGCAATAAACCACTTCTTTTTTTGCTCACTTTCAACTACTTCCTGGTAACTCTCTGGTTCACCTGCATCAGTAAGCATCACATACTCATCTATAGAGTATCTTCTGGAAGGTTGACGTGGTCTAGAAGATCTTCTTAACTGAGGTTCTGTGGGAACTTGCTCTCTTTCTTCTTCTTGCTCAACATGTCCTACAGGTAGATCAACATCTGGCTCTGCACCATCTTCCTGCACACCTCCCCCATCACCCTGATATACTGGAGGAATAACTGGGTCACAGTCTACAAATCCCTCTGCAGAAGTCTTAGCTGGTGCCTCCTTCTTCAAATCCTCAATGGTTTGATTCTCAAAGAAAACAACATCTCTGCTTCTGAACACCTTCTGCTTTTCTGGATCCCAAAGCCTGTAACCAAACTGATCATGTGAGTAACCAAGAAAAATACACTCTTTTGTCTTACCATCCAGCTTGGACCTTTCATTGTTTGGAACATATGCAAATGCACGACAACCAAACACTCTTAAATGCCTATAGGAGACATCTTTCCCTGACCATACATGCTCTGCAACATCACCATCTAGAGCTGTACATGGTGATAAGTTGATTACATCAACTGCAGTCCTCAAAGCCTCATCCCAAAACCTTTTGGGTAGCTTGGCCTGTGAAAGCATACATCTGATCTTTTCCATGATGGTGCGGTTCATCCTCTCTGCAATTGCATTATGCTGAGGCGTACCAGGGACTGTCAACTCATGCTGGATGCCATGTGACCTGCAATAATCATTAAACAATCCTGTGTACTCACCACCATTATCTGATCTTATACATTTCAATTGTCTTTCTGTCTCCCTTTCAACTCTGGCATGAAACTCTTTGAAGATATTAATAACCTGATCTTTAGTCTTCAAAGCATAGGCCCAAACTTTCCTGGAAAAGTCATCTATAAAAGTAACAAAATAAAGTGCACCACTGATACTAGGAACATTAACAGATCCACCAGGAGTTTTTGTCCTCAAAGGACCACACACATCTGTATAGACACGGTCCAAGACATGCATTTTTCTAGATAAGGCAGGACTAACAAAGGAAACTCTATGTTGTTTACCAGCCAAACAATCAATACAAGGGTTCAAACGTGTACCTCTGAGGGATGGCAATACCTCTCTTTTGGAAAGTTCTTGCAACCCCTTCTCGCTCATGTGTCCTAGTCGCCTATGCCACAACTCCATGCTGGAGTCTTTCTCTGTAGCATTCAACTGCTCACCACAAGCTTTAGGCTGCAATCTATACAATGTATGACATTTCTTTCCATTAGCTACAATTAAAGAACCCTTACTGAGCTTCCACTGCCCTTTATGAAATCTGACATCAAAGTCTTCATCGTCCAGCCTTCCAACTGAAATTAAATTCAGTCTTAAGTCAACCACATGCCTCACATCCTTAAGCACCAACTTGCAACCAAGGTTGGTCTTTATATGGATATCTCCCATGCCAATGATGTTTGCTGTGCCATAGTTGCCCATCTTGACAACACCAAAATTTCCAGACCTGTAAGTAGCAAAGAACTCCCTCCGTGGTGTAGCATGATAAGAAGCACCTGTGTCAATTATCCACTCGAGATCCTGACACACACAAGAAAAAATATCATCAGAAGTAGACAAAATCAAATAATCACCACCTTGTACTGTAGCTGTGATATTCTCTTTTGACTCTGTATGCTCCACTTCTTTCCCCCTTTTCTTGTTCTTCTTAGGTTGCTTGCACTGATTCTTGTAATGTCCTTTCTCACCACAATTGTAGCAAACAATATCTTTCCTTGACCTTGACTTGCTTCTACCCACACGTGAACCACTTCTATCCTTTGACTTTGACCTTCCTCTGTTCTCTGAGACAAGTGCTTGTGAATCAATCTGAGAAGTTGCTGAATTCTTTCTCCTTAACTCCTCGTTCAACAAACTGCTTGTTACTTGACTCATGGTGACAATTCCATCTGGTGCCGAATTACTGAGAGAAACCACTGGTGTCTCCCAACTTTCTGGCAAAGAACTGAGAAGTAACAATGCCTGCAACTCATCATCAAGAGGCATTTTCATAGAGGATAACTGGTTAGTAATACTCTGCATTTCATTTAAATGCTCAGGAATAGAAGTACCCTCTTTATATTTCAAGTTCACAAGTTTTCTGATCAGAAAAGCTTTGTTGCCAGCCGTTTTTCTTTCATAAAGACCTTCTAACTTTTTCCAAAGAGAGTATGCAGAACATTCAGTAGAAACATGGTGAAAGACACTATCATCTAGCCATTGTCGAATAAAACCAACTGTTTTTCGATCTAACCTCTTCCACTCATCATTTGTCATAGATGTGGGTTTTGCACTATCTCCTTGCAAAGGTCCATACAAATCTTTGCAATACAAGAGATCTTCCATTCTTGGTTTCCATATCATCCAATTGTTTCCATTTAAACTAATCATGCGAGAAATATTACCGGTCTCCATGTTCAGATACAAAAGATTAAATACCACCAAAACCCTGCTCTGATACCAGTTGATGGGAATAAAACAAGAATCAACTTTGTATACGAACAAATACTAGCAGACCGTCATGCACAGCGGAATGAAATGAAAATCACAATCAGATGAACACTAAGATTTACGTGGAAAACCCCTTCAACTCGAAGGGTAAAAACCACGGGACAAGCCAGAGAAAATCCACTATCAAAATAATGAATATACAGATCTCAGGCTTCTTGCCCAAGCCCAAAGCAATAGCCACAAGAGAATCTCAGGGATACAAGGACTATAATCCTAAACACAATATCCAAAACCTTCCCAAAAGATCACAGTAAGAATCCACTGCAAACTGATCTAACCTGAGATTTGAATGATTGAGAAAAGTCTTTTTCTGCCCTTGTCTTCTTCCCTTTTCTGGATCTCTTGTTTTCTGGCCTCTACTGTCAATCTGCAGTCTGCTTTTTCTCTCCCACGTTTTCAGCCGCCGCTGCTCTCTTAATCTCAACCCTAGCCGCCTAATCTAGGTTTTAGGTTAATATAAGTAAGGTTCTGGGCTGTGGGCTTCACTAAAGCCCATTATGGACTGAATCTGGGCATCTGCCCAACAGTCACTACGGGATCAATACTGGAGCTACTGTTCATTGACACACTTCTTGGACAGATTGCGTGGCTGCTGCAGTGTTCCAGAATGGTGAATCAGAACGCCACTGAGCTCCATTCCATGAATCCAAACTCACTAAGAACAGTACTTGTTGTGTCTTGAACTCGCAACAACGTGGCGGTGGGTCGGACGAAAATGCTCGACGGGGTTATGTTAAAGATAACGATAATGATTTAATTAATTTAGAACTATTAAAATAATGTATCATTTTTCCAAAATAATTTATCTTTTTAGATTTTTTTTTTAAATGATATCCTCGTTCGGTGCTCTCAAAATTTCTTTTTTAACATATTAAATGCCTCTCATCACTGTTTCCTCCCTCGGACTCTTTCACTTTAATCCATCGTGATTTATCACTTTTGTGCCACCAAAGGTCCTCCCACTTCGATCCCGTCATTACCATGATGAAATGAGAGAGTCATTAGCGACAACAAAAAGTATTTTTTTTTAAGATATTAGATGAAAATATGAGCATCAAATGGAGAAAATAAAAAAACGGAACAACTTTGGCCTAAAAAGATGATGTTTCCAAGAAAAAAGCTCATAGTTTTATTAAATATATGACTAAAAAAGAAAGGAGATTTTGAATTAAAAAAAAGTAAAAAATCCGACTCTTTAAAAACTATATCATAAAAAGTATATGTCTATCGAATTTGCAAATCATAATGAAGAAAGAAACATGTATGAGAAAAATGGTATACAATAGCACTAGAGAAACATCACAAAACTCTTCTTCAAAACTTTGGTGACACCTTCACGAAAAGGTAAAGAAAAAAAAAAAAAAAGGTAATACTTATATTTTTTTTAGAAGAAGGTGAGTAGTACTATAGAAAGCACAAAGCTGCTAGAGAGATAAAATTATCTATCGAAGGCGTGAGAAAGCATTAAAGTCTCAATGGGTTTTGGTATTAGAGATGCCAAAATAATGAGATCGATCGATCCAGCAGAAACAATGAGTTCCAGTCTAGTTCACCTAAAGGTCAGGCCCATAGCTGAGGTGGGAGGTCACCATGGCTTGTCAAGTCATGGTAATGTGGTTTGATTTGATTAGATGATAGATAGATTAACTTGTTGATCATAAATTATTGGCATAGGATTCTTATGCTTAAGCCTAATAATAATACATTCATCAAACGCTTATAGATATATAATTATGGATTTATGTTTAATGTTATTCTACCACTGCCTAGTACCGTACTCGACTCTGAGAAAAAGCAGCGGGTCCCTATTCTGATCTACTCACGACTACGAATGATAACGACAAAAAGGGAGGCTGTGATTTGTTTACTATTTGTTATTTATTTTTATAAAAAACAATTATATTATTATTATTACAATACGTCCTTTTCGATTTATTTTTTAGGATATTTTTTATTAGTTTTTAAAATATAAAATTATTTACGATTTTTATCTCTATTTTATCACACTGTAATTATTGTTGTGTTCTCGTAGATCTTGTTTATTCTCATTCTTCTTAGTCATCCTTGAACAATGGCACTAGATACGCGAATCCACGTGGTGATAACCCTTGATATCTTACTGCCCTAACTTACTTGATGGAGAGGCATGGATGACAAGGCAAGGGGAGAGAGATCCTTATTTTTTGCAAAGCTTGTGGTGCACTCGTTGTACAGTGTGTCAGACAACCTCACTATTTTGATCAGCCACTATTCCAACATATCTCCCTCAATCCCATTGTATAATTCTCCATCATCGAAGGCAACATTCGTGGCCTTGAGAGCATCATGTTTAAATCAGAAAGGTAGATCGTAAATCTATCAGTCAGATGAAAAGGAGCTGACGTGGAGAACATTAGCTTTGTTCAGTAAACAAGCAAAGGAAAAGATGGTAAAAGTCGTCGAGGATTGCCAGATCTATTTTTTTTTTTTTTTCCTTCTTTTTCATAGGGTCATTAAACAGTGTCTAACGCAGAGAGATTTTGAAGTCTTAATCCTTCATAGATGGGTTCGATACATCGCCCATCAGATTTTAATCGGTTGACAAATGGTAGGCACAGCCCCGTTTAAGAAAAGCGAGGAAGCATCGACGGTAGCATCCTTTTAGATTTTGATCGTGAAGAGTAAGGGATTCGTTGGATGCAAAGTAGGTTGATATCATCCACTGTGATGGGAAACTGCACTGCAAGCATAGGATGCAGACAGATTTCGTGGTTCATCATCGAAGACGAAATCTTTTTAACTTGCTGTATTAACTACTGGGCAGGAGAAACAGTAGCGGCAGTAAATATTTCCTGTCCGGTTTGAGGATACAGTGAGAAGAAAGAAGATGGAATTGGTGACTGATACTTGCAAAGAAGCTACAGCTACTTTGCAACTACAGGAAAGGTAAACACCATAGGAGGGAGGAGATGCTTCACTTCCATTATTGATGTCAATTCGAGCTAATATTCCCCACCAATACATGATCACCAACATGTGTACACGCACAATAAACCAAAAACAGTCAACTCGGACACCTTCCCTTCAGCACTGTGGCCTGCTCATGTCCTCCATTGGTTGCCCATCCTGGTCACAGCTCTCCACAGCCGCCCCATCTCGCAGAGCACATCCTCGGTCGGCAGCTCGTGCCGGCAACACGGGCACGTGTTCCGCTTCCGCAGCCACCCCAGCACGCAACCCCAGTGGAACCGATGCCGACACGGCAGCTCGCAGACGTCCCTCCCGGCCTCCATCTCCTCCTTGCATATGACGCACTCCCTCCCTCCGGTTGTACACTCCACCGACGGAAGAGCGACCACCGCCGCCACCGATGCGCCGACTTCACCCTCGACCTTTTCGCTAGAGCCGCTGCCTGAGAGAACTTCCATCAACCGCCGGCATTTGACGGCGGCATCGACGTACTGGCAGACGACGGCCCATGCATCGTTGCCTAGCCCCGAGGGGCTTAATATGGAGCGCAGAACGTTGTCGGCGACCGTCGAGTGCCAGCTCGAGTGGTGGGTAGTGTTGGGGTCGTAGGAGTCGCACATAGCCATGAGGAGGATGGCTGCGTCGAGATCAGAGAGACGGAGGGGGCGGGAGGGGCCGGAGAGGGAGGGGAGGAGGTTTTGGAGGGAGGAGAGGAGATGGCGGGCGAGGAGGAGGGTCTTCTCGGGAAGGGAGAGGGAGTGGAGGTAGGAGAGGGTGAGGGAGAAGTGGATGGGGGAGAGGAGGAGGAAGGCGAGGCGGCGGCGGTGAAGGCGGAGGTTGGAGGACATGGAGCGCGTGAGATCCGAGAATGAGCGGGAGGGGAGGCCTAGGAGAGCGGCCATCACGACATCACCAGAGGAAGAGGAGGGGGAAGAGAAGTCCATGGGGATATTGGAGTTAGGCCTGCAGGACTGAGGAGAGGGTGAAGCGGGAGGCCTTCCTTATATGCCATGACGCATGACAAATATGGACGTGGGGTTTACAGAGTTAGGAGTAATGTGTTCGATGCAATTATTTGCGTTAATTGTACGCTAGATAAAAGGCCGGACATGCACGTCCCGTTTGCTTGTTGACTAAAACGAAATTAGCAAGACCTCGTCAAAACTCTTCCACGTCTTGGTTTGCAGAAACCGTGTCTTAACATTCGGGTGCTGTAGGGAGGACGTATTCGCCATTTGAGCAAAGCAGCAGCACTGTAGACGATGAGTTCTTGGAAAGTGGAAAGGGTAGGAGATGCGTCCACATGCTGGTGTCCTACTGTGCCACTAAGCTTCGGTCGTCGTTTTCTCCCTTGTTCCTCGCAGGCACTGTTCAGCTCGATCGGAGAAGGCAGTGTCGTCATTGTGGCTGCGTTCCCATGGATTGTTGCATATAAGAAGAGAAACGTGGATATCCTTGTCCCCACGAAAAGCTCTGCACTCCTTTTCCGCATCAAAGCTGATAGAGAGGTGGTGGTCTCTGCTGAGACTACGAATGAGCACCCGTTCCCTTCCATAACTTTTTCTACACAACACAAGAAACAGAGTTCTACAACCAGTGAAGCTAACAATTTGATGGTCTTCTACAACCAGAGCGGAAGTTTTAAGGGTGGGCATCCTCGATCGAAAAATACTCTCCGGGTAATAGATCGGGATCAGTACAGAACCAAAATTAATGTCGCTACATAATTACGAGAAGTAATTGCATCAATCCATCATCTTTCCTGATAGAAGAGGTCCGAGAGTCATCATCAACCAGTAGATTACAGATATAGAAATTTAGATTGCACACACACACACACACACATATATATATAACTATATCCAACTCCATTGGGATTCATGCGATGGAGAAGCCGCCCTTCGTACACTTTTTCAAGGAAATCTCTTGCTGGAAACTCACACCAGAATGCATTTTGCTCGATCCTCCGGTAGAACACGAAGAGGCTGGGAATCGGAGGACAGGGCAAATGGGCTTGAAAAGACGTACTACTCGGTGACTTTGATTGGTTTGGGGAATCAGAGGAATAGAAAGCAGGGGAGCAGGTCTGGCATGTGCAGGCAGGCAAGCTGGTGGTGCGATCAAAATAATTGACCCTTGGGATTGAAGAGAGTGTCGTCTCGTCGGTACGTGGGCAGACAAGAGGAACCTGGGAGAAGGCAGCGGCTTCGTGCTCCCGAAATGATTGATACTTTAGGTGCAGGTTTCTTACGACTGCCATCCTCTTGTCTGCATCAACACCACCATGTGAACTCACTTCACCAGATGGAAGAAAAGAGAAACAAAGCACCGCATTCCATCCATAAATGGTAGACGAGGATGTGATCAATCAGGTTTTTTTTTTTTTTTTTTATGACAGCTAAATGAATTGCGACGATATAACACCTCCAAGTCTTTCCAATGAGGTCATGTTCATTGGAACAGCAATTCGATGATGGTGGTGCAAGAAAAAGAAGGAATTATTAGCTGATCAAAACCACGAAGAAACCCAGCAGCAACAGCATCGCAAAGCGGCGATCAGCAACGGAAACCACCGAGGCAGCTCCTGTGTCTGCTGTGGCTGGGGCATAGTTCCCGGCAGGTGTATTTGTGGTCAGAACCACCACCACCCAGTTGCCTTCGTCGGCGGTCCCGATTCCCACGTAGCTGCTATCATTCAGGTTTTGGTTGTACTGGGACTCGGTGAAGTTGGCCAAGACAAGTTGGGGATCCAATCCTGGCACGCAAGCCGGCATGATCGACCCATCCCGAGTCACCGTCGCATTCAGGTGACAGTGGCTGAGGAAATCAGGGAAGTTTGAGAACTGCTGCTCCGTCCCAGGAACAGTGTCGGATCCAGTTGTGTTGGTGCAGTCTAGACCTTTGTATGCGGATGCAAGTTGTTCTGCTAAGCAATCTGCATTCTCGTTTGCTGTCAGCTGAGAGAGGTTGAGGGAGACTCTGTAGTCATTAATCCCTTTAAGAAGCTGACTGGTTGTGTCTGCAAACAAAAAAGTATGGACTATGAGATGTTTTCCGACGGAGTTTGTACAGATATCAGAGAAATTTACAAGCACTGTGTAATTCTCATAAACAACACAATATTTTGACTACTGATGCTGACAAGCTATAAACTTGTTGGATCATACATAGTTTAGGGACTAGTAAAGATACTGTTTCTGCAAATTCATGCTGATATCAAGTCTATAAAGCCATAATGGTCACTCTTAGACAACCTGAATCAGATATGAGAGAAGTGGAGTTCCCTGCTTCAAAAACCATTAAGGTGCTCAAGATGCATATTCTGACGGCACCACATCACTTAACATGGCTTTAGGAAAAAAGGTTATCAAGTTAAGAATTGAGGTGAAACCAGTAATTGTCAAGCAACCCTATTACAAGAGTGGCCTTATTAGTAGTGCTTCCTGCTTAATGAAAATATTTATATGACAACAACAACCAGAATGAGATTAAACTAATTTTTATGCCACTTTTACTAGTATAAGCGAGCAAATTTTTCTGAGACCGGACTAGGATATTACAAGGGATTCTTTCAAGAGCATGATTGGTCAATTGAGTTGCGGCTGCCAAACTTACACACTCTCATGGATCAGTATCGGCAGACTGCTGCCAAGAAAACCTTTAGATGACTCAACTTGGATGGTTTTTCCTCTTCTGATTTAGATACTACTGGATTTGTTTGCTCTTATGGAAGTCGGCATACAAGAAAAGAATCACTGTCTATGAAACAGATGATAGGCATATCAGCACATGTAACTGTTCTATAGACATCCTTCCTTGTAACCATCACAAATACAGAAGCTGCCACAACTACCAAGGCATGTATCTGAATTAGGGACAACAGCAGAAAGGATTGGGTTGCTCATGGAAGCCAAACCATTATGTCAAATGCATAAGCAACAACCAGCCTGTAACTAGTAAACTCAGTAAAGCATTTCTTACAAGAAACAAATTGTCATGAATCAATTTGCATTTTCTATAACCAGGATCCTGAGGATATGATGATCTTTGATGATGATGTTGCACCACTGACATCTGTATGAAGAGAGAATTGGTAGGCGCCGGGAAGAGGAACGGGGGAGGAGGCTAACATCAAGATCACTTTAGTATATAACTGGTTTTTGGACATGTTAGATAACTGACTTGGTTTCATTACTGATCTTTGACATGAAAATGGTGAATCATTTTTCTATCTGCCAGTATACCTTCCTCTCAATTTATTCAAACTTCTCTACTCTTGCTTTGTTTCTTCTATCTGCTTTACAAGCTATAGAGGCCTCAAAGTTTATTCTCCGTTATTTTGCGTGAGAAATTATTCCAGACATCTGTGTTTTCTCACCATGACGACCTCAATCAATGCAAGGACAATGAGGAAGAGCATTGGAAATTTGTGAAAGGAATTGAATACAAGTATGTCAGTCAAGTAGATTCTGTGTGTTTTTTCACCATGATGACCTCAATGAAAGGACTATTGAGGAATAGCATTGAACGTTTGCAAAATCAAATGAATACAAGTATGTTAATCAAGTAGATCCCGTAAAAAAAAAAAAAAAACACAAAAATGATTTATTATCATACAACTAGGAATACAAGATATGAGTACTCAAGTATGTATCTGGATCAGATATATAGTCACTTATAATGAACATCTATGCTGCAAATGAATTGTGCACCAGAACAATTAAAAAACAAGCAACTTACACCATCTGACGAGTAACAATAATATTTCCTTTCTTAATTAGCTTCAGTAGCTACCCAGGAAATACTGCTTCAGCAGTAGTTCTTAAATAACTTTTCTCGGTTTCAGCCTATACGACCTTAAAATTCCATTTCATTTTCCCAAACCTGAGACACACTCCAGTCATGTAATCCTGGATCTTTGGACCTTGTACAACAAGGCATCAAAATTTATATATGCGTGAAGACATGCTATCGATTGTGAGCATACTTGAGCTGATGTTTATATATATATATATATATATATATATATATATATATATATATGCGTGAAGACCTTGTACACAATCCATTACCGGTTATAAACCTCTTATGGGCCCATCTGATGTTCCCAACATATGTTTAATCATTCCGGTTCTCTATTAGAAAAAAACTATTTACTTGAGCTTGATTATATTCATAATACTATCACATGTGCTGGTTATTATTATTGATATATTCTCAATTTATATTGCATGTTGCATATACTGTTATGTCTTTGCATCTGTGCAATGATAATCGAATCGTGATGAAATCACGATAATGAGATTGATTCGTCTTTGAACACTGACCCTAAATAATCTCGGTCATATGTTGCTCGAGATGAATATCAAGATACTCGGACAGACCATTGTACTGTATACCCGGCCATATGATGGAGGCGGCTGGTCTGATAGCCGCTCGTGTTGGGACACTAACAGTACAGTACAGGTGCTCATTGAAGAATGAGTTCACTGATTGATCTGCTTATGGAATGCTGGATGGTTAATGATATTTAATGTCAGACAACGATTTCATAGTCTCAGTTGTGTGTCTGATCTTTAGACTTGAGACACAAAAGGTGCCTTGTTTGATTATCTCTTTCTTTGATGCTAGACGTATAGGTCTGAAAAGTTACTGATCTGGTACGACCGATTATCAGGATTGGTAGCAGACCTTATGAAGGTAATTGAGTATCAATACAGAATCATCAACTCTCGGTATCACGAGAGGAATATCTCGTGTGCTATCGTTCAAGCAAATCCAATTAGGGCAAGACTCGGATAAATTCGTATGAGGCCTGATAACACCATGCCCAATATACGATCTCTGAGATATTAGATGGATGAGATACACATTAACTATGGACAGACAAGTCCAATGGATTAGATCTACTGTATCATCTAGGGACTATAGCGTAGTAGCTTAGTACGTCCATAATCAATAAGTTGAGTAAATTGTTATGAGATAACAATTCACTGAGTCAGAATGAGTTCTAATGGGTGGAACTCACGGCCAGCTCGGTATTGAGCTTATAGGGTCACACACATATGGTGGATGATTGCAGCGAGTAGAGGATTGAATATAAGTTATCCAATAAGCCTACATAGTTATTGGATGAGACCCAACATTAATGAATTCCTTGCATGAGTCCCAATTAGAAATAAACTAAGATTATTGGATAGAGATCCAATAATCCAAGAGATGAGGGTAATTGAATATAGATCCAATACTCACTAAGGTAGGATCCATTAGGATTTAGGAGGCTCTCTATAAATAGGAGGTAGGGGTCGCCAACAAAGGCGATAGGTTGCATCTTTGGCCGCCCCTTCCTACCATCTCTTCTCAGCGGACCTCCCCCTCACCCTGCTGCGTGAGGACCGGAGAAGAAATGAGTTCTTCCACATTCGCTTCAAGGTAGTGCACAAAAGTTACGAGCTTTTTGTGCGATTTGAGAGGCATTGTTATCGATCCACCATGTGGATACCGTTAACTCCTTCATCATCTCCTATTGGATCTTGAAGTTTAAGGGATATACGATCTCCCTAGGTAACGTATCTCACACAATTCATAATTTTTCGGTTTTACGATTTTTCGCACATCAATCATTGCACGTCAACATGATAAACTTGAAAAACTTTTTGTTTTATTTTTGCAATGTGCATGTGATACTCTCAAGGTTTATCAATGACATTAATTAAGTAAATAGTTGACTTATCTATCAGGCAAAACCTATATTAGCATGAAATGGAATGAGCATATGACACATAGCCAGGGGGAAGATTACTTGCCCCTTAGAATCTAGGGGAGAAGTGGAAATTTTTCTTCTTATACTCTTTTGAGGTATTGGCGGCAGGGATGAAAGGCTTTCTTTGGAGTTCACTAATCTAATAACAGTGTCCTAAACAATTGGTAGACAGCTAAATGACCTATGGCTCCCCAAGAAGTCAATAGAATCAGCAATTGATTGATGAGCTTATCTTGATAACTGAGATGAGTGGTAGACTTAATGACAAGAGTCAAGTGCTATCTACATGGGTGAATTGTAGACAATAATAACAATAACTTACTGTGAGTTCTCAAGCTAAACAGCTTAATGAATTTAAGAAAAGAAAGATTAAAATAGAGATGTGAAGAATACAAGAAAACTGAGTCAGATTGAATTTGAAAGAGAAAAGAAATGGGGGAAAGAAGATGAAAGAGATAGACTCACTCGAATGAATGTTTTCCCTGAATTGGGAGTTCCCCATGTCGGAGCAATCTGAGCCAGAAGGAGGCATATCTAGCAAATAGTTGCCAAGAATAACCTTCTGCCAGGGTAAACTCCATTCACAATAACAACAATACTAAAACGTTTCATCGTGTGTGTGCTAAGAACAAGCCAATAGACCACAAGCATCACAAGAATAAGGTCACAAAAAGATCTCAAGCTCCCCTATTGCAATATGAATCTACTTCTTTCGTGTCCCATGGAAATAGTCTAAGACATGGAAAATAATCCATAAGTTTCTGTTTTCTATTCCACATGGATCATTTAACATATTAGACTTCCATAAGGGAGTCCACAATCCATCTCATGGTCATTTCCATGAACAGATTCACCCCATTCTTCATACCCTTCAAATCTGAAGTTAATAAATCTGATTCACTCACCAGTCAAAACTCATAATTCATAAATATATGTGAGAAAGAATAAGATACCACAGGTTGAGTGAGTGTACCATCAGATCTGGCTGAATGAAGCAGGACAATGAGAAGGAAGCAGGAGGACAGTGAGATCCTTAGGCCCATTCCTCACCACCTCTTCAACACTCTTCCTTCTTCCTTTTGCTAAGATCTTGAAAAGGAGTGGGAGGAGGAGGAGGAGGAGGTTAAGGGGTGTGTGGGTACAAGTCCATTGTTTTCACACCCACCTCATCTTTTTTTTCTTTTCTCTTTTCTTTATTTAACTCTAAAGCTTTCCTATCACACCCTTCCCATCTCTCTGTCTCTCTCTACACTTTGTTCAGTTCTTTCCCTTTTCTTTAATCCAAGCTTCACTTCACACATGGGTTGCTGCAGCTGCAATGTCCCTTTTTTTTGGGGTTTGGTGAATCCACTGTCTCCAAAGCTGTGATGTGTGAGCTGCAGAGGTTCCTTGATGAATACTACTGTTCCTTGGACAAAGCTGCATGAGCTAAAATAAAGCTTAACTGCTCCAAAGGGATGGGATGACCTTCTAACTCACACCAGTTGCCTTTATTATGCATTTCCATACAAGTATAATAATAATAATAATAATAATAATAATAATAGAGTGAAGGCCAAGCAATTATTTGGGTATGATGTCCTCTGGGGTAGGGTGATCAGCAAGCAGCAGATGGAATTGAAAGAAAAGGTCTCCTATTAGATTAAAAAAAAAAAACCCTCTCCAATTTTTAACTTATTGAAACTTTATGAGCAAAATATTATGCTTAATTTTCTGAAAAATAATCACTTGATGGGGGTTATGAATTACTAATCCCAAAATACTGCTCTTGTTGTTGTAGCAACTTGAGGGTTATCATTCTACATCATTAAAAAATGTGTAAAAGTTTGCTGAATTAATCACTGCAACACTAACAATCATTTGATTGATCTCTGATCTCATGCATTTGCGGATCACTCAGGATGATCCCATAGACTCCATTCCAATGGACAGATAAAAAATAGCTTAAATTTGAGTGTCTGATGGACGGTGGTGATAAAAAATGTTCCAAATAATTATAACCCAATCAGATGATAACTGTCATTTCTTTGTCAGTATAAGACCAAATAACAAGAAAGGTAAAGGAGGGTCACGACACCCATCGGATTGAACCAGAGAGGCGTAAGGGTTCAACAAAAATTTATAAAAAGGTGTAGATACCTGTGAATGAGCTTACGTTGTGCAATCTAGTTAGAGGTCAAAGTGGACTTAAAAATTATTTTTGGGATGAAATAGTTACTTTTAAATGTTCTTACTCTCACTCTCACATGTGGGTGACTAGAGTTCCAGCGTGAACCAAAACAATAAAATTATTTCAGGGCCAAATTGATCTACTTTGACATTCTTAAACTCACTTGCCAGTTATCAGAACTCTGCTAAATCCACAATACTGACAGTTTACGATGAACTTACCTTTTACGTATTAAAAAAATGAAGGACAAATTCTTTATTAAAAAAAACCTAAATTTTTTTATTTTAATCCCACAAAGCACCCATTAAATTCTAAAAGATGAAATTATTACTGATCTCTACCTCGTCGTGACCACCTTCACCAGCTCTATCGTCGTGTCCTCATCTCAACCTAGCCATTGCAGCACTAGCTTTGTTCCCCCTCTACTTCCGTATGGCCTCACCTCCCTCCGGCACGGAATGCCTTCCTCACTCATCTTTTTTTTTTTCTGTTGGCTCTCTCCTTCCTCCGCCCTTGATAAGAAAAATGATTCTCTCTTGTTGCTCCCTTCACGAGCATCCCCAAACCCTTAGATAATAAAGTGCAAAGAGAGCCATGAGTACAACGATGGGGATTGATTGACCCTTTATATGGTACCCAATGGATCGGTCCTCCCGTCAATGGTCCAAGCCATTCTCTCTTGTTGCTCCCTTCTCTCTTGTTGCTCTCCTATCACGCCGGGCCTCGGGCCTCCCGTCGTGACAACCGAAGCGTTTCTCGGTCTCACCCAACAAGTCCGAACATTGACTGGGATGATCCAAGCCATTGTCCCCTGCATTCCTCAATTGGCCCAAGCGTCGATGCACCAGCATCCGCATGTCCCTCGGTAGACATTACAGTAGGAAGCACCCCAGTCAAGGCCGTCCCAAGGAGAACAACCCGGCGGAGCACCCCACCCCCCAGTCGAAGCCACGATCGAGAACCCGAATGCATGCCTCGGTGAGTCAACCGACGAACCGCTCCCGAGGTGTTGTGCGTCTCCCGCCAGAGCCGAATGTTGTTTCCTCAAACTCAACCAACTCGGTAAGGGAACAACTTCACCAAGTCAACCAGAGGCTTGACAAAGTCCAAAGAGACTTTGTCAGATCCAAGGAGGAGGTCGAGGAGACCACCAAAGGCAGATCCCCATTTGCTCCCGAGATTCTGGACAAACCTATCCCCTCCAGTTTCCGTCTACCGACCCTGGAGCTCTATGATGGGAGCACTGACCCGACGAAGCACGTTGCAACGTTCAGAGCTCAAATGACTCTTTACGACACCTCCGACGCGCTGATGTGCCGCACCTTTCCCACGACACTTCGTGGACCAGCTCGGATGTGGTACAGCTGAATAAAGTCGTCTTCCATTTCATCCTTTGACCAGTTCGCCAAAGAGTTCGAGCTTAACTTCATAGTAAGTTCCTGCCCAAGGCCGACGACCGCCTCACTGCTCGGTCTCATGCAAGGAAACGACGAGCCACTCGCCCAATTCGTCAGCAGATTCTCGGCAGAGATCCAGAGGATGCCCGACACTCATCCTACTCTAGCAATCCAAGCATTCCTGATGGGACTTTGACCCTCACGATTCTTCTGGTCGTTGATCGAGAGGCCCCCGTCCACAGTGCCAGAGATGTTACAACGAGCGAGCTAGTATGTAGCCGCCAAGTCATTGGTGGCCGGGAAATGGGAAGATCACAAGAAGCCCTGAGGTGACAAGCCTTAAGGTCAACCTTCCGGGACACCCAGAAGAAGAGACAGGCCGGAGCTACCAGCCCCTAGGCCCCTCCCGATCCCGCTCAATTCAACTCGAACTTAGGTCTTTCTCCAAATCCGAGACAAGGGACTCCTCAGGACTCCGAACCCAATCAGAGCAAAGATCGAGGGCCGTGATAAAAGAAGATATTGCCGCTTCCATCGAGACTACGGTCACGACACCGAGGAGTGCAACGACCTCAGAAACCAGATCGAGGACTTAATTCGCTAGGGGAATCTTCATCGGTTCATCCGAGATCGACGGGCCTCCGAGGAACGGCCCCGTCGGGACAAGAACCCCTCCCCTTGACCGGGATCGACCAATTGAAAAGCAAATAGATGTCATCGTCAGCGGACCGGCATCCGGGGGAGACAATTCCTCGGCCAGGAAAGCCTACGCCCAGTCCACGATCGAAAAGAGACTTTGAAGGAGCCAGGACCCGGAGATCACCTTTGGAGATGGGGACGATGCTTACCCGGACCATGACGACGCGCTGGTAATCTCAGCCCAGATCGCCAACGCCCGAGTAAAAAGGGTCATGGTGGACACAGGAAGTTCTATCGATATTTTATATTTTGGTGCCTTTCAGAAGCTCGGTTTAACTTACAAAGATTTGATTCCTGTGATAACAATGCTAACAGGATTCACGGGGGATTCAGTTTCTTCAGTCGGAACAGCTATCCTTCCAGTCACCGTCGGATAAGAGTCGAGATCAAAAACACTATTGGTGTCGTTTATCATAGTGGCGCTCCCCTCGGTGTACAACGCCATTATCGGCAGGCCCACGGTCAACAAACTCAGGGCGGTGGTCTCAACGTACCACCGAATCATGAAATTCCCGACCAGGGCTGGGGTAGGAGAAGTCTGAAGCGACCCCCGGGAATCCAGACAGTGTTATCTGACAGCGACTACGCTTTCCAAAAAACTTAAAGCCTCGCCTCCAACCCATGGCGTCCGAGACTCAAGCAAGGCGTCCTTGAAGCCCGAACCGACGGAGAAGGTAGTCGAAATCCCCTTGGATCTAAGGATCTCGGACAAAACCAACCAGGTTGGCTCAATGCTCCGGAGGAACAGTGCATTCAACCGATCGAGTTCCTCGGGAAAAATATGGACGTCTTCGCCTGGTCCCCAAAGGACATGCCCGGAATCGATCCTAGGGTGGCTCAGCACCATCTCAACATAGAGCCTACCGCCCGACCCATAAAGCAGCGACCGAGGAAGTTCGCCCCCGATTAACAAAAGGCCATCGAAAAGGAGGTCGCTCGGTTACTAGATGCGGGACTCATCTCCGAAGTGAAGTATCCAACTTGGCTGACCAATGTTTTGGTCAAGAAAAGTAATGGAACCTGGAAGATGTGCATTGACTACACCAGCCTTAATCGAGCTTGCCAGAAAGATTGTTATTCCCTCCCGCGGATCGACCTTTTGGCTGATTCTACCTCTGGCTACGAGCTGCTTTCATTCATGGACGCCTTCTCGGGATACAATCAGATCCATATGGCCCCGGAAGATCGGGAAAGCATGACCTTCATTACCCACCACGACACCTATTGCTACAAAGACATGCCTTTTGGATTAAAGAATGCCGATGCAACCTACCAAAGAACGATCAATCGGATGTTCGAAGAATAAATCGGGCGCAACATGGAAGTGTACGTCGATGACATGATAGTCAAAAGCCGGGAAGCAACCACGCACCTGGACGACCTAGCCGAGACGTTCCAGACGTTAAGGCAATACAAAATGAGACTAAACCCGACCAAATGTGTGTTCGGGGTCGGATCCAGGAAGTTCCTCGGGTTCATCATCCACCGAAGGGGGATCGATGTGAACCCGGAGAAGGTGGATGCCATCCTTCAGATGCGTTCTCCCTGAACAATTAAGGACATCCAACGGCTCACCGGAAGATTGGCAGCACTGAGCCGGTTCGTCTCTCGAGTCAGAGATAAGAGTTTCCCCTTCTTCCGAGCCTTAAGATGAGCAAATGACTTCAAATGGGACTCCCAATGCGAAGAAGCTTTCCAACAATTGAAGATGCATATAGGCCGCCTCCTGTGCCTCACCTCAATCGACCTTGGAGAGTCCCTCGGGATCTACTTGGCAACCTCAGAGGTGGCGGTCAGCTCGGTCCTAGTCCGGTTCGGAAAAGACGGGCAGGAACCGATATATTATTGCAGCCACATCCTGAGCGATCCCGAGGAGCGGTATCCACTAATTGAAAAGCTCGCTCTCGCGTTAATCTTAGCCTTAAGAAAACTGAGGCCTTACTTCCAAGCTCACCCCATTAAGGTAATCACTGACCGACCTTTGCGTCATATACTCTCAAAGTTTGATGTTGCAGGTTGGATGCTCAAGTGGTCAATCGAGCTCGGGGAATTCGATCTCGAGTATGTTCCAAGGATCGTGATAAAAGCTCAGGTCCTAGCCGACTTCATACCAGAATCAACAAGTCGAGAGGAACCACCACCGACCATGAAGTGGACGTTGCACGTGGACGGTTCATCCAACGCGGAGTTCGGAGGGGCCGGGCTCGTCCTCAAGGGCCCTGACGATCAAGTCTTCGAGCATGCACTCTGACTCGAATTCAAAGTCACAAATAACGAAGCCGAGTACGAGGCATTGCTATTCGGCTTAAATCTTACCGCTGAGCTCCGCGTCGAGGACATTGAAGTTTTCACCGACTCTCAGCTCGTCGTTGGGCAGGTCAACGGGGAATTCGAAGCCCGAGATCAGTCGATGATCCACTACCTGACGGAGGTACGACGTTCCATCCGACGGTTTAACCACTTTGTCATAACAAAAATACCTCGAACGGACAACATACAGGCCAACACCTTGGCTAGACTAACCTCGACCTGCGGTTCCGCACCGTGCCCAACATGGGTGGCCAGGATCACGAAGCCTTCGACGGCGACTGAGGTGGCTGCAACCGAAGTTGACTATGATTGGGTCGAAGAGATGCTCAAATTCAAGGGCAAAGGCACGGTTCCCCAAGACCGCAACGCTGCTCGACGTGTAAAGAGAGCGAGCTCGTGGTATTACATCCTCAACGGACATCTCTACCGACAAGGATTTGCACAACCGCTTCTCCGATGCCTACGTCCGACCGAGGCGCAAACCACGCTGGCCGAGATCCATGAGGGGATATGTGGAGAGCATGTCGGAGCCTGGACCTTGGCCCACAAAATACTCAGGCAAGGGTACTATTGGCCGACCATGCGACAAGATGCATAGGTTTACGTGTAAAAATATGAAAGGTGTCAAAGGCATGCCAGGATCCAACACCAACCGGCGGTCCCGATGTCAACCATGGATTGCGCCTGGTCGTTCGCCCAATAGGGAATGGATTTGCTCGGCCCTTTTCTCCCAGCTTCGGGGCAACGAAAATTTCTCATAGTCGGTGTCGACTACTTTTCCAAATGGGTGGAGGCCGAACCACTAGCCTCCATCACCGAGAGGCAAGTCGAAGGGTTCATTTGGAAAAACATCATTACTTGGTTCAGTATCCCGAGGGCAATCGTCACCGACAATGGAACACAGTTTAACAACCCAAAATTCAGGGTGTTTTGTGATAACTATCGGATCCAGCCGAAGTTTAGTTCCGTCGCCCACCCACAGACGAACGGACTGGCCGAACTCACCAACCGGGCCATCCTTGACGGGCTAAAGAAAAGAGTACAAGGTGCGCGCGGGACTTGGGTGGATGAGCTCCCGAGCATCCTGTGGGCATCCCGGACAACCCCCAGATGCACCACTGGCGAGTCATCGTTCAGCTTGACCTTTGGGACCGAGGCGATTCTCCTGCCCGAGGTGGTCTACCCGACCTTTTGGGTCGAATTCTACGAAGATGACGCGTCAATCGACCGATTAAGAGAGAATCTTGATCTTCTCGAAGAACGGAGAGCCGCGACGCACCTGCGAACCCTCAGGAGATCAGGGCGGGAGACTTGCTACTGCGGAAGGCCGAGGTCAGCGACCCTACCCGTTCCCGAGGTAAGTTCACAGCAAACTGGGAAGGACCATACTGAGTTGAGACTTCACCCCGGGAAGGCACCTTCACCCTGACTACTATGGAAGGGAAAAGGCTGCCGAGGACTTGGCACATTTCAAATTTACGAAAGTTCTATGTTTAGTAAATCCTGAGCATTTTCAATAAAAAGAGAGCGCTTTGCATTGATCAAAGGAAAGTGCAACTGTTGTTCGGGGTCTGACATACAAAAGAGGAAGAAAGGGGAACCCCCGACAGATCAAAAAACAAGCGACAACCAACTCATTCTTCGGGTGGTGGCAGAGAATCGTCGAAGGGCTGCTCGTCGGCAATCGGGATGTCGGCATCCTCGGGAAGAGTGACGAAGGGGTCCAACTCGATCTCTACCCCCGGATGCCGAGCCTGGAGTTAGGCTAGAGCTAGTTGATACCCGTACGCCAACGATACCCGCCCCATCCGCACAAGACCCATCTCAAACCTGGGCGACTCCTTGTACTTTTTGACCACCCTCTTCGGTAAGTCTTCCCGGAGAGCCTCCTTAGACCGAGCCAAATCCAGCAGCTCTGTCTCCATTTGCCGCACTTGGGCCCTCGCACTTCGGAGTTGACCCTCGGAGTCCCCCAGCCGTTCACGGAGATCGGCGAGCTGACTTTCCAGGCTAGCCGATTCCGACCGAGCCTTCTCCAGGTCTGCCTCCACCGACGCCCGACGGTCGTTTGCTTCGTCAAGCTCGACCCGGAGATGCTCGACTGAAGATTGGGCCTCAGCGGTTCAGACCTTGGCCGCAGCCACCGCATCTGGATTCCTCCCCTCCTTCAAGTCATGGAGTTCTTGGCGTAGAAGGGTCACCTTGCCGTCCAGGGAAGTGATCATCCGACCTGCGTCATGCACTCGGTCCAACAAGGCCGCCTGATAGTGTTGGTTCTGGAAACCGAACGGTCGGTCAGTAAAAAAAAAAAGAGGAAAAAGAAGGGAAAACGTGAGAAAAGCCCGAGAAGGTACTTACCAACACCATAGCTTTGGCTGCCTCGTCCATCAACACCTCAGACGGAAGAGTGTACAGGTCCGATGCCAGCTGCAGGAGCAACATGCCTCAGATATATGTTGCTAAGGCCTCCCCACTCTGCCAGACTGGCGTTCCATGCGTCAGTGGTCTGAGGTCGGGGTCGAAGGGAGTGTCGGAAGCTTGTTCGGGAAGGTTGCACATCCGGATGGCGTGATAATCTCGGCCATCGACCCCGGCACGGGCGCTGCACAGTTCCCTCACCGACTTGGGCCTTTGCCTTGGGGCAGGAGGCTCGTCCGAGGTGTCGGCGAGCCCTTTTCCCCTGGTGACTCTGTCGGCCTTGTGAGGGGATTTGTGTCGATCCTTCTTCTTTTGGCCGACAGAATCCCTCCCCCCCCCCGTCGTTTCCGAGAAGCCTCTGGCTTACCCCTGGCCTCCTCGATGGGGATCTCCTACACGTCGGAGGCTGACCCGGACTCGGCGGGCGGGATCGACGAAGGTGGCGGTGCTGGAGCCAGAACCGAGGGTGCAATTCCAGGACGCCCCCCCCCCCCCCCCCACGTATCAAGCTCATGCTCACCATTTCTGCAGAACCAATCATGAGTCGGAAAATCAGATAGCGAAGTTCAAACAAAAGGACAAAGCATACCGCGAGAAGCTGGATTGAGGCCCGCCTCGACCAACCACTCCTCGGTCAAGTTTCTAATGGCCCGAGACGCTGACAATATGCCCTTCAGTTGCTCGACCAGTCCCTGATTCCTACTTACAAACAAAAATCATGTCTTCCAACCTTTATTGTTGGAAGGGGCACCCCCGACCCTGAACCCCGACCGAGCAGTTGGATAGTAACCCCCTTGACCCCTACACAAACGAAAGCAAGATAGGAACAAGTCCCGACTCGGGACGATTTCCGATCCCTTACATTCCCCGAGGAAGGTTATGATATAACGCCAAGAGTTTGGCGCGATCTGACTGGGCGACACCCGCCACCAGTTGAGACACTCCCTGATGACGGGGTGAAGAGGGAACCTCAGCCCCGCCTCCAAGGCGTCGATACAGATACCGAACCCTCCAGGACTAGGGTGGTACGGTTGCTGCCCCGACCTAGGCGCATGAAGGACATACTCACTCGGAATGCTAAAACGCTTCCGAACCGACCCTAAGGACTCCAGGCAGACGGTTGAATCGAAGTCATGGTGCGACTTCATAGCCTCCAAGGCTTGAAGGGCCTTAGTATCCGCCCCGGTCATCACACCCGAGGACGAACTCCCGGGAACCGACTGATTCCCCAAGGAATCATTGGACCTACATCTTTCCTCTCGGGGAGGAGGACCAGGAGAGGAAAGAGGAGAAGAGAAGCTGGAAACTGAGAAGGAAGGAGTGGACACCATTCCGACCTGATCAATAGGGAAGTAGAAAGAGACGGAGCGTCCGAGAGATGTGAGGTCTGAAGGCTCAGCGAAGGAAGGAAGAGAATGAGAAGTGATCCTTCGCCACTGTTGACGGGAAGATTATATGGACCACGTCGTTTCGGCTTCCCGAGGAGGCGGTGGGACCACTTAGGGAATATGCGAGCCGCACCTTCAACGGTACGCAGATAAGAGTAAGCACCGCCATGTCAGCCCGTCCCTCCTCCTCGCGTTACCCCTCGTTATCTCACATCGTGTGCACAGGCAACGCTCGCCATAACTGAATGGCGTTTAAACGCTAGTCCGCAGTTCTTTGCCCGAGTCGCGTGTCTCGACCAGTCCGACAGTTCTTTGCCCGAGTCGCGTGTCTCGGCCAGTCTGGCAGCCTTTTACTCGCGCATCTCGGTTGATTCTTCACTCGAACAATGTACCTCACCCACCTCAATTTTCCCTATGGCCCAGGGGCGATTAGTGCTCGGGGTCATCCCCTCGATTCACGAAGTGCCTCGACGAAACCCCTCTCGGGGGGGGAAGAATGATAGGGTACCCAATGGGAGGGTCCGACTCGTCCAAGCCCACGCTAGATGGACAGCCACGACAACACTTCGGAGGAAGCCATGTCAGCCCGAGGGACCAGGTCGGCAGCCGATCTGGTATCCGAGGTGGAGGTGATCGGGTACGACACTACCTAGCTCCATGCCCATTAATGTAGCATGACACGCCATGCCCTTGCCCTATGCTGCTGTAGCCGCACGTCCTCTGTACATCTCGGCCATATCCTGACAAAGGTAAGGTTGAGTGTACTAACAAACTCCCCTCCGACAGGTATAAAACACCCGTTTCGGCAACAGGTAAAGGGGGGAGGAAAACTCTCTCTCTCACTCACTCTTTCTCTGTCTTTCTCCAGAACTCTTAACTTCACCCTCCCGGGAGAGTGAATTCCGAATTCTCCATAACTTGGGCATCGGAGGGGCCTCACGGGGTCAACCCTCCCATTCCCGAAGAGGCCTGTGTGCAGGATCGTCATCCTCGAGACAGCCCGAGGGATCAATTGACCGACGCTCAGGACGAGGACTACTGAGGGAGCGCCAATCCATGTAGGAAGTCTCGATCCCCACCAACATTTGCGGACTTGCGCACTCGGACATGAATAAGTTGAGCTGAGGTGCGAGCTGACACCTCAGCTCGACTCCTGAAAGTTTTATAACAACCCTCATATCATTGTCACTTAATAGCTTGTCCATATACACTCCTAGTTATGGAGTCATTGTGTTTTGGCTTCATCAAATGGATATATCTGGTTGAGTGCTTGCAACAGGACCAACGATGTCCATTCCTCCCCTGTCTTCTCCTTCTACCTCCCGAGTCTTCTCAAGCTCAACCTCCACAATTCTCACACTATCGCTGACTATGTCCTCCTCCATGCCGTCCACCACCACTATGGCTTGACCTCCCTCTTGTATGACAACAACAATTACTTCTTTTTTTTATCTAAATATACGTTGCTAGAAAATTGAGGATCGATCGTAATCCAAATAAAACTATTCTCAAGGGACTATTTTTCTAAATCCATTTAATAATATAAAAGATGATAGCGACAACATAATTATTATTTTGTATTTCCCATAAATTTGAAGATGAACTTATATTATTGATAGTAATCCTTTGAGTTTTATATGAAAAGATATCGGAATTTACATCATCATAAGACATATCATTTATATAACAATGCAGATATATTCCATTATATGGTAATTTTAATATCCTCCATCACCAATGTAGTCAATATGATATAAACCATTACAAACATCAACCCGTGGATTTACAAATGAATCCAAGGGAACACCATTTTCATCCAAATTGAACAAAAAAACAAAAAAAACCAGATCATGATTACGAAGAATCAAAAAACATTTCTTGAATTATCTACAGAGGAGTTACTCAGGCATTTCAGGTTTTGACATATAGAATCAATCCAGAAGCCAGTCAGAAATCTAGTGTTCTCAAACCAAACCAAAGAAAATTGACACCTTAATGAAACCAAAGTAGATTAATTATTCCATTTAGCCTATCTCAAATAGTTGAGACATTTCGACCTGATATCATAATAGTAGTTTTAGTGACTCAATAGAATCAAATTAGAAACTGTGATCATGAGAATTACAAGTATGTGTTGCAATGTTCTGCTCCAACATAGACCGCGGCATGGACCATAATTTCTCAGCACGAATAAAAGATAGTAACATATGTAAACCAAGATTTTGGTAACATGAACACACATGAGAAACTTGATCTCTAGAGTCAATGCAGTCATACACATTGCCCAAATTTGTTGCAATGATTTGCTTAACTATAGGCAGTTCAACAGATCATACACAATAGACAACATATGTTGTCATGCTCTGCTCAGCCATAAACAGTGCATGAACCTTAGTAGGTGTTCTGAGGACAAACATAGTTTCTATAGCATGAGCACAAAGAAGTAGGTAGCCTTGTCCTATACTTTTTTGTATCATACACATTAGGTAAATGAGTTGCCATGTTCTGATCGACTATACACAGTGCATAAACTGTTCAGTGTTCAACATGAAACTGAAGGGAATTAGCTTATCCAAATAAACATTTTGACTAATTCCAAAGCAAATAAGAAATGCTTAGGTATGAGTTGCTATATATATGTATACACACACATTGCACAAGTTTGTTTCAGTGGTCTGCGAATCTGCTTAACTACAAACAGTGTATTACATATTTTAGTTGTTCAGCATGGAATGAAGATACTAAGATAGATCATGTACTTCAAGAGACGCATGAAATCATGTGACAGTAATATAAGTTCTCTCTCTATACAACAACTTACTTTCATACCTTATGCACACACAAGAACAAGACAAATAAAGATACTAAGTTTTAGTATCTGCTTAACTACAAACAGTACATGTTTTAGTTGTTCACCATGGAATGAAGATAGTAAGATAGATACAAATGAAGATTTTTGCTAACATGAACACAAAGAAGAAAAAACTTAGCCCACAAATAATCAGAATCATGCATAAGCCAAACAAAAAATAACTATAAATTCTGTATAGAATATATAACAGAGATCATGTACTTCAAGAGAGCCATGAAATCATGCAACAGTAATATAAGTTCTCTCTTTACACAACAACTTACTTTCATACCTTATGCACACACAAGAACAAGACAAATAAAGATACTAAGTTTTAGTATCTGCTAAATTACAAACAGTGTATTACATGTTCAGCATGGAATGAAGATAGTAAGATAGATACAAATGAAGATTTTTGCTAACATGAACACAAAGAAGAAAAAACTTAGCCCACAAATAGTCAGAATCATGCATAAGCCAAAAATAACTATAAATTATAGATAGAATATATAACAGAGATCATGTACTTCAAGAGACGAATGAAATCATGCAACAGTAATATAAGTTCTCTCTCTACCCAACAACTTACTTTCATACCTTATGCACACACAAGAACAAGACAAAGAACCAATCAAAACAACAGCTTCCTCCTTCCTCCCCAACCATCCCCAAATTACCACCCACTTTTCAAATATATATCAGCAACTCTGCTTCCTCCTTCCTCTCCAACCCAAAATTAATAAAAGAATATTATTGTTGTGTGTGTGTATATATATATATAGATATCTTTTTCTTTACCTTTGTTTCTTTTGCTCCCTCCCCTGGTTGATTCTTTGGCCCACTCCGGCAGTGGCGGCTGTGGGAGATCAGCCTCTCCAGTCGGGGCACTGATAGACGGGGCGCATCTTCTGTGTGCCGGCCTTGAGTGGGCAGGGCGTGTCGAACGGCTGCACCATGCAATTGTACTGCAGGCACAGCGACGCACCGACGGGGATGGCTGCAGCTGCGGGCCCTATCTCGATTCCCGTCAGGAAGTTATGCTGGAGGTAGAGCAGCTGCATCCCATTGCTGAGCCCCTGCACCAGGCGGCTCGGCACCTCCCCGGAGAACCGGTTATTGTTGAGGTAGAGCCGACCCACGGCGGCCAGCTGCGGTGGCACGCCCCCCCACAGCCGGTTGTAGCTCAGGTCCACCACCGGGATGACCACGTCCTCCTGCGGCGGCTCCACCTTCCCGGTGAAGGCGTTGCGCTGCAGCTGGAGCACCGCGAGCGGAAACTCGAACACGGACCCGGGGATGGGACCTTCGAGCAGGTTGGAGCTGAGGTCCAGGAAGATGAGCCGGGTAAGGCGCGGAAGCACGGTGTCCACGGGGCCGGTGAGCGTGTTGTGGCTGAGGGCGAGGTACTGCAGGGATGGCGGCAACGACGGCACGGGGCCGGCGAGCTGGTTGTGCTTGAGGTCGAGGCGGAGGAGGGAGGCGGAGTCCGGGAAAAGCGGGAGGGTGCCCGAGAGCTGGTTATGGCAGAGGATGAGGTTGGAAAGGGCCGGAGCGGCGGTGAGGGAGGGGGGGGACGGGACCGGAGAGTTGGTTATAGCTAAGATCGAGGGTGCGGAGGCGGGGGAGGGCGCTGAGGCCGGCAGGGATGGGGCCGGAGAGCAGGTTCTTGCTGAGAGCGAGAAAGCGGAGGTCGGGGCATCGGGCGAGCTCGTCGGGGACCGGGCCCGTGACGCGGCCGGGAACGAGAGAGAGTTCGGCGAGGGCGGAGAGTTGGCCGAGGGCGGGGTCGAGGCGGCCCTGGAGGCCGGGGTAGCCGGCACGAGGGTTGCCCAGGGCGAGGGCCATGACGCGGTCCCCAGCACAGAACACGCCCGGAAAAGCACAGGGGTCGCCCGTGAAGTCCCAGTCGGAGAAGAAGTCGGAGCCAGGCATGTCTTCGAGGCCCTTGCGGATAGCCTGCAGCGCCAGGAAGTCCACCGGGTCCAGAATTGCGGCCACGCCCCTGGAAGACGCCAACAATGTGAACCCCAGTGGCAGCAAGAACAACGCCAAGAAACGGTGAGTTCGAACGCAGCAGCATCGCTCCACCATCATCGTCATAACCATCTATTTTGCTTCGGTCTGCTCTGCTCTCTTTCTTTCTTTGGTTCTTGAAGCAGAGCGCGAAGGGGACTATAAAGAAGAGGGATGTGGTCGTGGATGTGCGTGAAAGGTCAAGGCGGACTACAGCTTTGCTTGGTTGGTTGCTCGTCGCTTGCTTTCTCGTGGGGAAGGGGCGTGAGCGCTTTAATGGCGGATCTGTAAAGGGACAGAGAATGATACAGAGCGAGAGAGCGGAAGAGAGAAGAAAGAGGAGGAAGGAAGAAGACTTGGGGGAGAAGCTTAGCCTGGAGGGGGGTGGCTTCTTTAGCTCCTTGTTCTTCTGCTTCCTTCTTTTTATTCTACTGTGGCAATTGATGTTGGCTTGGGGAGGAAGAAGAAATCAATGCCAGCACCCCGACAAGCCGCTCATCCCACGGTAGAGGCGAAGAAGCATCATCCTTTTTTTGTGTTTCGTTTATTTGTCTTTTCTATTGTTTTTTTTTTATTTTACATTATATATATATATATATATTTAGGGGTCTGGTTCGGGCTCACAAACGGTTGTCCGAGGCAGGTGGTTCGGAAGACCACGTGAGCCGCGGGCGAAACCTACTCGTCAGTCGAGCTTTCGTTACACGTGGCGGTCTGGTACGTGTCGCGTCGTCGTCCTGTAGTGTTGATCCACGACGACTTTACTGGTGATCGGACTGATGGGGCCCGCGGTGGGGCCTCTTTCGTTGCCGATCGCAGGAGGGGTAAGAGCGACGGGTGGTTCGAGAAGGTGTGAACAAACGTGCGGCTCTTCGGTTGGTGAGTGGCCCCGTGTAAAAGATCCATGTGATAATTAAACTCTGCGAATGCCGGCCGATGTGTAAGGTGGGGTGGGCCCCGGGAGGCAACGGTCTCCTTTTCTTACCCCCTCCCTAGCACGTGAAATTCACGTGAAATATGGTAAAACAAGAGGCCGTCGACAGCCCTTTATTATTTTTTTTCTATTTTTTAAGATTTATTCATTCATGATCCGTGAGTAGGCTGGCTCATATTTTGGGACCCACTCGGGCCCACTGTCTGTCGTATGTGTGTCGAGCGACGTGCCTAAAGGGTACGTCGGCAGTGACATAGAAGGAAGCGTGCGACCATCGTCTTTGTTGCCGCTGTTAAGTGAGAAGGTAAGGGGTTTCATTACACTTAAAAAGGATTGGGTTGTGCAACTGTTCATTTCACAAGAACATAGTTATTTGCCGGGCTACACACCAGCTCATAGTACATGTTCACAAGAACAGAGGAGGCTATTAAAGGAAAAAGAAAGATTTAAGAAAAAGATATATATGAACACCTCATTTGACTCTTATCAAAATGAAACCAACAAGAAGATTATGAAGGTACCAGTTAGCTTAATTAGTAAAGAAGTTGACTGCTAGTAAGATACTAACATCAAATTCCATGTGCATCACCTACAATTTGCAAGAAAGTACAAAATCCAGAAGAAAAATATATTACTGTATATGATAACAGACAGTGAAAACATTTGTTGTAGAATCTGCAGCCAGATAGAAATACATTGCTGTGTCCTCATAACCAACATTGACAAAGAACACACCTATAGTAAACAAATAACTATCTCATGTGAAACAGAGGGTCTCATGCAGTTTACAAAGCCGGGTACTGAAGAAACCTTTTGTAAATAAAATTCATGCATTCAAGGCATTCACATGTAAAACAACAACTAACTAAAGAAAAAAAAGAGAAAAAGCCTCTTCACCCAAGGTGGAGGATGATGATATTCAAGTTTGCACCAGTTACCAGAGATGCAAGCTACCTCTTTAATGCAAATCCCACTTTACCCTCTCAGCATGCTAGGGTTTCTTAAATTTTACAGACTGATAAACAGACTCCGAATGGATGAAATCCAAAATTAAGTTTAACAGGTAGGTAATTCAGAACCTCTTGTTGCAAACCATACATGACAAAGCTTTTTCTAAGTACTTGTAGCAGAAATGCCGTAGGAAAAAGGATCAAGCTAATCACTGTAGTCATCATCCTCTTTCTCTTCGTGATCAGCTACAAACTTCTCTATGAACCTCTTCTGAACTCCTTTTATGATGCCCTCCTTTGAACTACTTCCAGTTTGTCCATCATTGAGAACCGGGTCAGATTGGCAAAGGGCTAAAGCAACAGCTGAACAAAGAAAGAACAGATATTAGTATAATAAAGACTAGGGAATTCATTATTTTCTTCATTAGCAATTCTAGACAAACAGGTCTCTTTTTTCTAATAGCATTTTGTTTAATAGCAAATTTGTCAAGCGGTCAAGTTAATGTCAATATATTTTCATGGGAATTCCAAGAGAGCAGATGTGTGCAATCATCAGACAAATATAACATCAGGAATATTGTTCAAATCTTGAAATTGCAACTTGCATTGGTGACATATGAATATAGATAGATGTGCAACACAGCAATTGAACTAGTGTAACACAGAATTAAGGACTTGAAAATTTTACATACTGGAGGAAAGTTCTAGAAAAAAAAAAAAAAAAGATTGGGATCACACATTGAAGTAGATGACGAGTACTATCTGCTGCAGGAACTCCTGTTGCACTATCTCAGTATAATTCCACATCAAAATCCAACAATCATAAATCACAACTGGTGACTCAATTTTATATTAGAAATGCATCCAAGTGGTGGGTTAGTTCAAGCGCCCACATAATCAAAAGCACAACATGCATGCACATGCTTCAAGCATACAAGAAAACTCAGTGTATGCATATGCAGGTAACGGTACCTTTTTCTTTTGCCAGTCGATGACAACTATGTCCTTATGATGCTACAGCCACAGATATGATGGCTGACTAGTGGACAAATTCACTATGTCTAAGACCAGAAGCGACAGTGCATGGAGTTTGTAACATTTTGCTAATATCATATAATCATAATATTTCTTTCCCTCATTATTACAAATCTAGATATACATCTGTATAGCTTTAAAACCTATAGTATTGAACCTCGGACTTTATGTCATTAACAACCATTTAGCCTCTTTTTTCAAGCCATTATATATCTATCAATCAAAGTTCTTACAATTATATTGTTATTGTCCAGCCTTTACAACGAGCTCTTTATAATATGTCTCAGATCATCCTCATCGAAAGACCTCTCCGAAACGAGAACTCTATAATCAATACATAAGAACAAAAAACCTTAAAAAGAATCGCACTGACAAGCATACTAATGATATAATTGCTCGAGCGTACATAGGGGATGTCAAATTTCCAAATTTTTTTAGGCAAATAGTAGTCGATAAAAATATAGATTATAAACTCAGGAAGTTTATTGGATAGAAAATCTCAATGATATACACAATAAAAGAAAAGATACCTTCAGGTGTACATCTCCGGGAGCCAAACTGATGCAACCCCACATACGTTCCTTTGACAGCACCATTGTTGTACACCAAAA
The DNA here is from genome assembly GCA_029747655.1 of Ensete ventricosum. Lineage (NCBI taxonomy): Eukaryota > Viridiplantae > Streptophyta > Magnoliopsida > Zingiberales > Musaceae > Ensete > Ensete ventricosum. The sequence goes on along the minus strand of JAQQAF010000006.1, from coordinate 4,206,851 downwards.
TGGTTGGAAGGTTTCTATCTGGGTAATTCGGAATGCACTCCGTGGAGATTATTTTAACAAACTTGGTAGCTGGGTATTTCGTAGCAAGCTCTTCCAGGCAACATAAGAGTAACCCGCAATCTTGTATACTGTCACCAAATTAAAAGAACCAAATAAAAACTGAAAAAAGATAATTGCTTATCTTGAGTAGATTCCTCGAAGTACATAATGATTTGACTGCCAATATCTGAATTTACCATAAAAGGTAATAATCAACGCAAATGGACAAATTATTCCTGTTCAAAACGGCACACGATCTTCAACATAATGTGCGCAGATATAGGATGGACTGCTGGCAATTCTAGCAGCCTAGAAATTCTCTGAATCACCCAAGACATCACAACAAAGAGACGGTTGAGCTCTCATCAAGGTAGAAAACTTTCAAGAACAGGGAAAACAAAAGGTAGAATCCATTGTACAAACTATGTCAATAGAGAAACACAAGAATCCAGAGAGATCAATATAGTTTAGCAAAGGATAGGAAGTCGGAGACGCAGGCAATTCGATCTGTGAAGAAAACTTGAACTCTTACCGAAATAACACATGCCAGGTAGCAAATCCAGTAACAAAAAAGTAAGGATATCATAAAAAATCGAGACTTTTGAACGAGGAGCACACCTGTCCTTGTAGAGCAATACAACGACCCAGACATCTGCGGGTGCCTGCGACACCTCCCGGACAAAATCCGAGCCGGAGATAGGCATCACCGACCCGAAACGAGCAACTTTTGCCGCCTCCCGCATCTCCGCCAGCCTCCGCTTCCTAGGCTCTCGCCGCGATAGAAACCCCAATTCATCACCAGAGGGAGAGAGATCCAAACAGGGAACCGGGAAAAAGGAAACCCTAAGTTTACCTGTACTCCTCGAGGAAGCGGTCGTCATCGAGGTCGGGATCGTCCTCGAGTTCGTCGAGCTCGGCGGGGGTACGGTCGTCGATCCAAGCCTTCGATTTGGGGGCGAGGTCGGGGTCGTCGGCGGGAGAGAAGGGCGCGGGCTTGAAGGGCTCAGGCTTAGGCGGCAGATTGCCGAGGCGCCGCTGGATGTCGTCCCACTGCGTGCTCGCTCCCTCCACGTCCTTGTACACGAAGTGGTAGTCCGCCATCGTCGCCTCCTCCTCTCTCGATCTCTGTCGCCACCGAAGGAAATAGAGTTCCGAGTTGTATATAAAGTCGACAATAAACAACGAAATAATCCATCGCCACATAAGAGATTTTGTCGCTTAACAACAGAAACACGAATCACGATGCACGAGACACGCAGGCGCTCTACTAAACAAAAATACCGTAACCTACCAATTTATCTTTTTCCTCATTTCCTTCCATTCTAAATCAAACCTCAATGAATCCTATATTGCACTCTTAAAATTATAAAAATAAAGCATTATAAAATATAAGACCCGTCCTAAATTAATAATAGTCGATAAATTTAAATGATTAATAATTATTTGAATTTGTATTAATAGAAAATATAAGATAATTATGAAAGCACTCTAAATATAAGATAATTATAAAAATAAAGCATTATAAAAGTAAAGTATTATAAAGATAGAAAAACGAAAAAATAAAATAAAATCATATTAGTGAATATTAAGACGACATAATATAATGGTAATATTTGCATATTTTAGATGAATAACATTAAAGTTATTCAATAAATCAATAAACGATAAATATTAATTGTAAAATGTTTTAAATTTTTAAAAGAACTTACAAGACTAGATGATCAATTGTTTTACTTTTAACCCTTTAAAATAGATATTTTTATTTTTTTTCAGCCCTTTGAAAGTATAAAATTATCTTATTTTTAAAACTTAATCAATCTAAGCTGAATTTACCGTAACGTTGGAACAAAAACCACTTCAACATTATTATAGAAGATTTTCTTAGTTTTAAAGAATAAAAAAAAAACATGAGTTACATTATTTTTAGTCCCGTATTTAATAACAACGTAACCTTATTGAAAAACAGTGCATCTACATTCTATCATTTCTATAAAAAAATTTAAATTTTTAGAAAATATTAAAATCCGAATAACTTGTTTTATATTTTAAAACTTCTCAAACATATATTATTATATTTTGTCTGATTTAGCCAATTTAAGGTGAATATACCGCTCTTTTAGGACAAACAAATATTTCTTTAAAATATAATATTATTTATATTTTATAATTTTAAGATTAACTCTATGTTTTTTTATTTTATTTAATATAGAAAATGTATTATTATTATTATTTAATCTATTAAATATTATTTATTTTGGACCAGTTTAGATATTATGTTAGTTCAATAATTGACTCGGTGACAAAGGAAAGGTTGAGGGTAATTTGTCATTTTTGAAATTAGAGATTTTTTTAGAAAATTTATCCTAAATTGAACTAACCTATGTGGTACTACTCATAAAGGTGCTTATAATATCTCAGTTATATAAACTTTTCAATATATCGTTGATTCCCTCATGTTATTATTTATCTAGATCACCAAAAAATCGTTTAGGAATAAAAAAAAATGTTTTTTTTTTTAATCTATCCTTCGTAGTACCTAATATCCTAATTTGATTATGCATGCTTGTAATACCACCTACAAAAACAGTTGTGTAAATGAATTTATAGGTTTCGACTGTCCGATAATGGCAAATGCAAGCATAACACCGTCTTGTAGGCATTCAAAAAAAAAAAAAAAAAGCATTTTAATGGCCAATCTGTCGTGAGCTCCGTCGATGAATCAGACGCTGAACAATGACGGAAGTTCCAAGTTCAATAATGCTGTGCGATAAAAAATAAAGATGAACGAACATGCAGAACAAACAAATTACAGTTTATTTTCACAAAAACAATTAAGGTAGAATCCAGATGATCCACATGAAACAATACAGTATAAAGTTGATATCATATATCATCAAGAACGAAAAAGAAAAAATAGTAAACCACCGGGACTCGCCCTTACAACTCGTTAATAGCAGCAAAGAGTTATGTACACGTAAACATGGAGGGCTCCTCCCTGTAGGGATGCACGTCCAACAGCATGAATTAAAAATCCAAATATACAGAATGTACAGTAATAGTGGATGGAAAGGTGGCTCGACAGGCAGAGACTTCCAACTATCATTTACCCCCCAACTTCATGAACTGAATTCCGGGTCTCTCAATCAGTCGCATTAAATCATATAAATAGTACTTTACTTCTTTTTTTTTTACTGCCAAATTAGAATCAAATAGAAAGAGAACTGTTACTCTAGAGGTCCATGTTGAGAGCTTTCAGTTCATACATCGAACCAGCTGTCCGTCCAGCAACAGAAATTTACTTCTACAATGACATCCTATTTTGAAACCACCACCTTCTCCGGCATCATGGAAGCCAATGCAACGTTAAAACACTTCATCCACATCAAGTGTCATCAACCTGTTCCACATCATCAGAAGGTAAGACAATGCATAATGGGAGACCATAGAGAAACCAAGATTCAGTGATGATAACAAAAGAGAGAACTTTGATTCACACCTTCGCTAAAAGCAAATACACATCCCATCAAGTCATCGTTGTCCCCATCTTCGTCAGGCTTTTCTCTCTCGCAGTGGCTGCTGTTGCTGTCTGCATCCGTAACAGCTTCAGTTAACTCACGGCAGTCATCGAGTTCTGATACTTTACAATAGCCCTCATTGAAACATGTCTCAAACTCCACTGAATTGTGAGAATCAGAAATTCCATCCTGTTCCATGTGGACATTGGTAGTACAGGCCTTTGGAACTCTACCACTCTCGCTACCATTCAAAGAGTGATTATCTACAACCAGTTTACCGTTACACGACAGGCTACTTGTCAATACACCATTACTAACCGAGTCATCACTGGCAGGATAGCTACTGTTGTTTTCTGAATGAAGTGGACTACAGCCATTCGCAGAGCACTTTATAGGCACTGTAGCCGATACATCAAATTCTGATGTTCTAGCGATGTTGCAGCTGACAATCGAAGACAAACCATGAACAGATTCATCAGAATTAGTCTTCGTCGTTGATTGCAAGCTAACAGGTCCATAAGGTCCTGCTTTATCAAACAAACCTTGTGTGGTTCTCAACCCTAGAACAAACATATAGACACCAATGAGTTTCAGGTTACAAAATTCCATATCATAATTTCATCATATTTAAAAGTTAATCCTCACTGAAATCTGATACATATGGACAAGAAGCAGGACCAAATTTACCATTAATGGCACCACCGGGAAACTCATTTTTGGCTTGGAAAAACCCTGATGATGAGGTCTGATATCCACCTACAACCCTGCAAAAAATGTAAATCATGGAATAGTCAGATTACACAGTTGTGATGGTTATCATCCATTGTTCAATCCTTCTTTGCTATATTTCTTTTCGTTTGAGTTCTGAAAGAGCCAATGCTCAAGCCGTATTTAAGAAAGCATCAGCCTCACATATACATCTATGTTCACAATTTCCTACTGTATTATTCCAAGTTCTACCGTCCACATTATGCAAATTATTTTTTGGATTGGTATCAGAGCTTTGTGGCTGTACAATTAGCTCAAAGTAGGGGGGAACCCACTTTATAAAATGTTAAAATAGTCTTTCCATCTCAGAGGTCAACATCAATAACATATTAAGTCACAACAACCTAACTGCAGCTAAAAGAGGTTGCAGCTTCTGGTCTTACTTAAGCTACATTGGTGATGAAAACAAATGTTTAGATCAGAACATATAAAAAATAATTTCTGCTGAATGTAGCAATTTGTCTTTAGATGGCTGCAGCCAAGTGAAGCAGCAGACAGCAACCCACATATTATAGGATTTAAGTTCGAATGCCAGGTTCAGATATGAAACCTAAACTTTGTATTCGTACTAGAGAATGAAGAGAACCACGATCCAGAAGCAGCTAAAGAATAGACTTCTCCCTTCCCCTTTCTTCCACTTAAATATACCCCTCTTTTTCACAATACAAAGGACATAGTGATGACAGAAGAAAAACAAAGCAATAAATGAAGAGTAGATTAGTTAGTCTGCACTACTAAGCCTTAGTTCAAACTCAGATGAACCACTATCAAGTGGCTATTTATAAGCAGATAATGACAGCATAAGAGGATACATACGAATTCAAGATTTAAAACAGCAGCAGCATTTCATAATACTTGCAATTTAAGAGAGGTGTAACAAATTTTAAATGTACTTTGAGAAGTAAATTGGCACTAAATATCAGTTACTTGCTGCATTATCTATTGATTCTTCTTACAAATAAAATTATTTTTATACAAAGTCTTCTATTTTTGTGATCTTTATTAATTTTTTAGGTTAAAGACCCAGCATTCCACAGTTTCTCATTTGCTCATGTTAACTGTTAATAAAACAAATAATAATTAGTTACTTTAGTGTGATAGGTTCCAACTCCAAGTCCTGTTGACCTTATCCTAGCCAAAAAAATCTCTAGCTTGACACATCAAGCAGCCAAATCTCCTGAATGGTAGCATTGCATATTGTAAAAGACTGATTGCACGATAATGAGAAACGGAAAATCAAGTCAAACGACCATCATTTTATAAGACAAACCTGTCCAATTAAGACCTACAGTATCACATTTACGTTGGAAGCCATGTTAAAACTTATACAGAAGCGTACTATAGGAGTATAGTAAACGTTCATGGTGTGTGGGGAAGACATTTCTGAAGATATTTATGAAAACTTTGACTGTTGATGGTGATGTCCTGGATCAAATAAATCGAACAATAACCTTCTTTATTTCTTTAAAGTATGTCCCCATTCCTATCTCTTTTCCCATACACATTGCTGAAATTGATAATCAAGTTCAAGTACATATAGTTTATGACATTAAATATTAAATAAACAGCAAGAAAAGATCAGGACATCAACTTTCTAATTATGCCTTTATCATAGTGTAGTAAGTCTATAAGGATACCACTAGTAACAAACTTGATCAAGCCCCTCAGATTAATGTGAATAGCAGTGATATCTTTTAAACATTACCTATCATTCCAGCCTGATTTGGAGCAGTGAAACTGCTCGAAAACCGGAAGCAAATCTTTCCGCTTTATTTCCACCTCATCGAAAGGTAACTTTTCAAACTCAATTTCTCCACCAGTAAGATCATTGCCGGAACCTTCAGTACTCTTTGATGGATTCAACACACAAAAACAAATCTACAATGATAAATTGGTAAATATAAGTGACAAACCAAGTTGAAGAATTTGTTCTTTTATGAACTACAAAATAAAGATAAAAAATTGGATACCTCTGATTTCTGCCATATTGGGATCTTTCCTGCGCTAATATGTACTTCTGCATTGGAAAGGTACCAGTGGGACCTTTCACTTTTCACTGATTCCATTCCAGATAAACTATTGGCAGTTGTCATGGAATATGAAGTTCCAATATCTTCACAATCTCCAGAATCCAACACTGTCTCATTATTTTGCTGGTTATTAGGGATAATTCTAGAAACATCTTCCTCTCTTTCAGACCAATTTGATCTTCTGCAGACATCCCACCACTGAACTGGCTCAGCATTTACACATAATTCTTCATCTTGAAGTTGCAAAAGAGGAGCAGGTACAGCTTTCAAGCTGTTATCACAAGACTCCACAAATGAAGATGGAAGGAGTTCATGTTGTATGACATGACCAGATGGAGAGTAAACCAAAAGATGTTCCAAGGATTTGGGCTTAGAGGGAGCTGGTAAAGTATTTTGGTTCAGAGAATTATGGAAAGCAGCAGCAATGGCACCTGATGGTACAGATATTTTCCCTGCTGCAGAAGCAGCAACATTGGTAACTGTGCTCAGCCAACCAGCATTAACATTTTTTATCCTACTGACCACAGAATATGTAACCAAAGGTGGAGGTGGTGGTGGATGTAACTGTTGATGGATCATGCAACATGAAGTGGACCACCATGGCACTGTGAGATTAGGAATAAGAATTGATCCTTCACCAGGGACATTTTGTGGTTGAAGACTAGCATCACCACCAAAAGGTGATATAACATATATGTGACAGGTACCCCTAGATGAAACAATCGAAATCCACTGACTATAATGACTAAAGGAGATATCCTGTATGACCTGGTATGAAAAAAGAAAGAAATTAATCAAATGTCTTAAACAAATGGCACGTTGCTTGCCTTACAAATTATGGTAAAGAGAATTCTTAAATTCATACAGCAGCTGTTAGTCCACGATATAGCTTGTAAAGATGAACGTGTGATGATGTCCAATCATAGCTTGCTGAGCTAGAACCATTTTGTATACGGGTTGGCATAATCCGAAAAATATTTATGTTGTGCCCGTGTACTGAAGCTGTAACCAAAAGAGTACCACTTGGATCGAAACAGAGAGCAGATATTGGACTGGTATGAGCCCTAAATTGTGAAATGACTTCCTTTGAAATGAAATCTTTTATAACAACCTGCAGAAGACCATAAAAAATCATCAACATACCCCGAAAAGTACCATATGTAACTCAAACCTGCAAGCAGTTAACATAAAGGTCTCTCTGCATTAGTATGAGAGAGTGCCTGCAAATATGAGTTTGTGGGAACACACATCTAGCTATGATAACATACACACCATTCCCGCATTATCAGGTTCACTGGGGTGTGCTGTTGGTGGAAGTCTTCCAGATTTTCGGCTCGAATTTGATGACAAAGGAGAACTAGAACCATCAGGAAGTAGCTCATGACAATATTTTGATAAAGTTTTATAACCCATATCTCCAAGATTAATTATTCCAGCAGCCAATGTTTTACTAGATTCCATCGCATAACGGGCAACTAAGTTTCCACTGCTGGGAGAAGTTGATGGGCTTACACCTGGAGAGGGAGTAAGATTTTGTGGACTAAGGCGACCTGTATTTAATATGAGAGGATTATTGGAAGCATAAGCTAACCATCTAGGACCAACAGCCATCGGACCACAACCGATGTTAACACCGGCTGAACCTTGTAATGGATAGGTCAGAACGCTGAACTTGTTCTCAAGAGTAACTGCATCAAAACAGTATATCTGCCAAGACAAATTCCAGAAATTGAAAAGGATAAATTATTATATCAATCTGATAACCTCAAATCAACATAATTATCCAAATAAAGGTTTTCTTACTTGGGCTGCAAGTGCCACAGCAACTATTCGGGGGCTGCAATGAACAATATGTACAGCAGAGCGGAATCTCAGAACATGAACATAACTGTGAACCTTGAGTGAGTAGAACCGAACAACTGTGGATGAGATGCTGTTTCCTGCCTGAGGCTCACTACTGCTCTCTCTGATCAATGCACTCAAACGACCACCTTGGACCGCACCTGAGCCATTAGTCTCATCACTAGCAACAACCAACAGCAAAGGATGTGATGCTCTGAATCCTTCAGTGGCTTCAGAATTAATGGGCGTGGGCTGCATTTGTAAAAAAGTAGCTGGGCCATCACGCTTGGAAACCAGTTCACAGACATTAGAGGCATCATCAACATCGAGCACTTGGAATCCATTTGAATAACCAAGAAGCAGAACATGCTTAAAGAAAGATGGACTAAGCTCTAGCTTATCAAAGCCAGCCCATAAAACCTGTTAAATCAATAAATGTTCACAATCAAAATTTACATATCAGAAACTAAGAATACTAAGTGAAAAAATGTATAACATGAACAATACTTTGGAGATGACACTGGCCAAATACAAGGAATGTGACACCAAAGAGACTTAACCAAACTCAACAAACAAATAATTTATATTGACCAAATACAGCACAAAAAAGATAATCAAGTTAGAACATATGTTCCTCTACAGGCATGCACATCACAGAAAATTTTCCTATGCACAGGTTAAATTGTTAATATAAACAAATTATACATACTAAACAAATTGCACCCCATTCACAAGCTTCCTCAGTCTCTGCTTGTGGAAAAAATACGGGCACAAAAAATATGTATTAATCTGCTTTTAGATCATGTGATATTTTATAGCATTTACAGAGGATCATTATCTACTTTTGTAACCAACTTAACAAAGTCAGATTTAATTTGCACATTCTTCATCATTGCAAGGAAAAAAGATATAGTGTCACCTCTGTTTGTAAATGCCATAAATGGAAATTCCAAAGCATACATACATACATACATACATATATATGTGTGTGTGTGTATGTATGTATGTATGTATACACATATTAAGGAATAAACACTGAGATATCAGCCCATGCATGGTGGATTCACAATCCACTCTCTTGTGCTCCAGATACACATAATTTAATTGTACAATGACATTTTGAAGTAGTCAAGTAACAATCACGAAAGACCTAGTCCAGACACTAATGTCTAAGTCCAGCTTTCTATCTGCCAACAGCTTATATGTACCAAAGCCAGACCAGTAGTCCAGCACAACCACTAAAGTTTGACATTCTTATAAGCCAGAACTTGAAGTCCTATGTAAATATACCTGGCAAAGGATCTTGGGGGAAAAAAAGACCTGTCAGCGATTTTAGTCTCACGGAATACTAGAAAACGGGCCTACCTGTGGTACACTGAGTAACAGGAAAAGAATCCAGTTTAAGGGGTCGCTTGCTTTAATTTCAACCAAGAAATGCAATACTAAAGTTGCAACTCCTCAACATGAAATGTTACATATTCAATCAAACTGCTTCTTGTATTCATAAAAGATAATAACTCAATGAGAATTTTGAAGTTAAACTTGTGGAACAATATTTTCCTTCTCTTAAAAAGTTCATATAAAATCCCATTGAAGAAAAAAACATCCTTGTATATTCTTAAACGCAAATCCCAACGACCTAATAGGACAACCAATACAAAACCACATTGAAAAAATGTCTCACAATCCATCATGAAAATGCAACTCTAAAACATTCCAAATATATACCTAAAAGAGGAATCATGAAAATACAAAAGAAATTGGCAGAAAATAAAGAACCTGAAATTAGAGTCTAGTGGACTCAACCCAAATGATGTTTACTTAAAATAGAACCTACCTGACCACATAAAATTGTGTCTAATATTGACGATAGACAGATACATCAAATTTTGTGTCTGATAGTTTCAAAAGCTTGACCTAACCAAACCCCAGGCATGCACTCACACACATGAACAAATACACACAAAAGGAGAAATACAAGGATGAAAATAAATGGACATGCAAACCCTAATTAACTGTTTGAGTGACATCAATAAAGGACATATTTTCCTCAGTTTTTCAAGAATCAAATGAGTCTTTCATGGCAAAATCATGAACACGAAATCATCATTTCTGCTATGACAAAATGCCCTGGAAATCCCTACAGATATTGTGGTCAATATAATTTTGTCTTTTCAGAAGGATAACAATTTTCATCCTCCATTCAATTAATTTTACTTATCCACAATTAACAATTAGCTTAGCCAAGTTTCGTTCTCTATTCAATTAATTTTACTTATGTACATTTAACAATTAGCTCTGCCAAGTGCCAGTTCCTCCTAATGAAGCCCTAGGGGGAAAAGCTGTTTATGTGAATTGTTAAAACCTGACAACGACAAGCCGTCATTTCTGCTATAACAAAATGCGCTAGAAATCCCTAAGGATATTGTGGTCGATATAATTTTGTTTTTTTCCAGATGGATGACAGTTTTCATTCACCTTTCAATTAATTTTACTTAGGTACAATTAACAACTAGCTCTGCCAACTCCCAGTTCCTCCTAATGAACTTCTTGGGGAAAAATCTGCTCTTGTGAATCGCCAAAACCTGACGACCACAAACCTGTCTAATCAAGAAACGTGAGCGTCACGAATCAAAGTCCATCTGGATAATCGAGAAACATGAGAGCCACAAATCGAAGTCCCATCAACTACCTCCCGTGCATCACAGTATATCCGATCATAAAAGAAACAACATCCAAATCATGCAACAGCAAGCCATCACAAACCGATCAAACTAACAAGACACTAGATCTAACATCGAAACCCACAAACGAGAACACCAATCTTTCATACAATAGCAAGCAAAGGGAGAAATTGCATTTTAATTAAAAATAAATGACCTGGTCCTTTTCATCCTCTGCCGGCACCGCGATCGACGCGGCGACGGACGCCCCGGCGGATCGGACGGTGCTCGCGACGGACCCGGCGTTTGACGACACGGTCTTGAGGCACGACGATATGATCCGCAGCGAGCTCGGAAGCAGGCCGTTCTTACCTTTCCCCCTCCTCATCCCCCGGCCTCCCACCTTACGCCTCCTCCTCCTCCTCCTCTACCAACAACCGCCCACCGTCCCCCGGCCGCCCATCGCCAACTCCCACCGCCGATGACCAATACCATCCGATTCCCAATCCAGCGTCCCCTTCTCTTCCTCCTCTTCACCTCCTCGCTGCACGATTTGACTTCACCGCCGCAATCATCACCGTCATCATCTCTCCTCTCCCTCACGTTTTCGACCCCCCCGATTCACCACCAACAACAAAATAAACCCATACCAAAACCATCTCTCTCTCTCGCCTTTTTCTTTTTTTTTCCGCTCTCTCTTCGCTGTTGCTTTCGTGTTCACCCCCTCCTCTCTCTCTCTCTCTCTCTCTCTCTCTCTTCCTCCTATACAATAATCACCAAAGGGCTTCCGATGATCCGCTGGCAGTCATTTGTCTCGTTGGATCGGATCTCGATATATAGGAATCCAGAAGTCCGCACCCGAAATTTGGCCCCAATCCAGGTCGTAATAAGATTATAGAAAACCCCGATTCAGTAATCAACTTAAGGCACTCCGACACTTACCATGTGCCATGTCATCCGGTCGTTGCCAGAGTCGAGCACCGAGTTGTGGGTCGTGGCAACCCACCCAACAGATCCAATTGGATTAATGGAGGAGACAGGTCGAAATCTTGGGTCGGATCTGTCAGGCTCCTACGGCACCCGCTACAGGCCCGCCCAAGCCAGGGGCACACGGTAAGAGCCGTGCAGCGCCGGGGCAGCGGAACCCGAGTTGTAGAGGGAACTCCAAAGATAGGTTGGCCGCACGCAACCGGGATTTGTACTGGAACGTCCTGTTGTTACTCGTTTTCGGGTGGCCCACCTGGGCGCCACTCCCTTCCTCCATTCACGAGTCACGTAGACAAAGCGGGTCGGTTGGGCCATTTTTGTCATCCCATGGGTTCATAGATAACGATGAGTACGGACGGTAGTGATTTTTTGATGGGCCAATGATTGGGTGGCAGCGGACGTGCGCTGATGCGCTACCAAAAATGGCGCAAGTATAAAAATTAGTACATATTCCTCGAAAAAGCTTTTCTTTCTTTTTATTTTTCACAAGAGGTATCTTTTTATTTATATTAAAGGACAGACATCTCTAATTTATCATAATCCTCGAAGTACCCACCCCCTTTTTTAATGATAATACAGCACTTGATTACACCATATAAAAATGTAGTATAATTGATATAAAAATCAAGAGACCTTTTTAAGATTCTATTTCTATATGTGAGTTTTTTTTCTATTGGGCATAGTCCATTTGAAGCCACTTAGCTTTTGTGGGTGATATTTTTTTCGTAATTTTCAAACATTACCATTTATTATAATTTTTTTTAAAATAATACCTGATTACCATAGGGTGACCCGTAACAGATATAGAAGTATGTTCATATTTCTAAATCAATAAAAATATATATTTATATATGAGTTATTTTTAAATAGATTTTTGCGGGTGAAAGACTTGAAACGAAAAAAAAATATTTTATTCGTGGCAAAGCGTACAGAAGTGTATATATTCTTTTGCTGGTGAAAGATTCGAAACGAAAAAAAATTCGTGCAAAGGGTACAAAAATGTATATATAAAATACTTTATTTGTGTGTATAGGAGGTTGGGATCAATTTTTAACTTATAGTAAGATGTAATCATAGAGCTGCAATGAAGCCACGCGAATTGGTCAGATTCATACAGACGTGGTCAAACGGTCACCGCCAAATTAAATAGTTTAGATCTCGTTCAACGACATATTAATCACATGGAAGACTCGAAACACACATCGTATTATTATATCTTCTTTTGCAGAAAAAAAAAATCTTTGATTGAGATAAAAATGCAGATGAAAAACACATAGTATTATTATATCTTCTTTTACAGAAAAAAAAAATCTTTGATTGAGATAAAAATGCAGATGCCTTTGTAGCCTAATCAATTATATTTCTAAGAGATGACAATCCATGTTGTAAACAGGTAACTGTTTAAAAGAGAATTAAGTTTTCTTTCCATCATAGCCATTCTATATTATTAAAAAAAGTATTATTGAATGTATCTCATTTTCATGTAATTATAATTAAGTAAAAAAATATAGCCTAACTATATATTATCTTATATAATTAGTTATTTTAGTATTTTAATTTATATATTTTATACTTATTAAATTAAAATATTTAATCCTATCTTTTCTCTTATCATATGTGCTCACTTATAAATCAAAATAAGACAGTCAATCAATGATAAATGTTACGAGCAAAAATGAAATTAAACACTTTCTTTTTATAAATACAAAAATAATAATATAAATTTTAAAAATAATTATTGAGATACTAAAGATAGTTAATTATTAAAAAATCTATAATTAGTCATGCTAATATCGCGGGATATATGAGCAAAGCACACTCCTTGACCAAATTAACTACTAATTTAAGAACGAGAGAATGAGCACATTTTCGCAACACCAGCATCTTTCTATTGTCAATACTTTATTCAAAGTAAAAGATTAAAAAAAAAAATGACAGCATTCATTGAAAGACTCACCACCTAATTTATTAAAGGGGCGTGGGCGATGGGTCAAAATAATACAAGTTCCACGAAGGTGCCACCCCAACGTTATACCCAACAGGTCACATCAAGTAGGGCCCATAGTATTTATGCTTTCCTCCTTACAGGACTTTAATTATGCCTTATAATTAATTATAATTGAGGTTTTAATTCTTGGGATGTTGAGAATATTAAGAGTTATTATTATTATTATGATGGAAATGTGAAACGACGAACGAACGGCGTTACGGAAATGGAGGAGTACCTTTTGCTTTGAACGGACGGCGTTAACGCGTGGGGCGACCGCGATGGAGTCCACGAACCCATCCCCCTCCTCCATAAATGTTGCCCCGAGCCGACGCTCCTCCCTCATTCCTCGCTTCCTGATTGCTTCTTCTCCTTCTTTAGGATCGGAAACGAGAGGAGGAGGGGGAAGAAGAAGAGTGAGGGCAGAGGGGGAAGTAGATTGGGTCGTCGTTCCGCCTGATTCTCTGTTCGAGTTCGTCGACAAAGATCGCCACCATGGGAACCGAGGTGTTGCGCCCCCAGGACTGCCTTCTCCACCCTTCTCCCAACCTCCGCAACCACAAGCCCCTTCGCAGGAAGAGGGACGCCTCCCCCAAGCAGCCGGCCAAGCCCCGGTCCCTCGCTGGCGGAGCCCGTCTCGCGATGGGACGGGTGACGATCCTCCGCCGGGGCGAGTCACTGGATGCCATGAAGGGGAAGAAGGGTGAGCCGACGTTCACTACCGTCGCCGGCTTGGACGGCGCGGTGTTAGGCGCGGAACCGCTGGGTCCGGATCCGGCCATGATCCCCAGGGAATTTCGGCTTCTGCCGGCCGTGGCCGCGCCGCTGCTTCCTGGCGACGTGGACTCGGTAAGCGGGTTCGTTCTCTCGCCGTCGCCTCGTGCTCTGCCGCTGCCGCGCTTCTCGAGGAGGAAAGAAGGATCCCCGGCGACGGCGGGCGTGGTGGATTGCTCGGCCACCAGAGACCTGCGGCGGTTGCTTCGGCTGGAATGAGATGGCATGGGGATCAAAATCCGAATTTGTCATTTGTTTCGTGCGAGTTTTGGAAGCACGTATTAAATTAAAGCAAGTTGGATTCCGCTGCTGCATGCGAGTTAATGGGTGGGGGAAAAATAAAATTAGAGAATAAATTTTAATCTATGTAAAAAATTGTTTGTCTCAACATGGGTTTAGTGGTGGCTTCAAATCCAACTATGAATCTGTTAAAATGTAATTACTAATGATGTCTCGATCTCTTTATCTATGCTTTGCATTTTCTTTCTCTTTTCCTTGGTTGTGTTTGTTCGAGATAGTTAGATATTTTTAATATTTTAACTTTTAGATTTAAAAAAAAATTATATTATTTTTTTATAATTATACAAAAACTAAAATATTTAGTTTTATTTATTCTAACGTTGATTTATTTTATTTATTTTATCAACAAAATCACAGATACAATAAGTAAAAATGTAATTTCAATATTTCAATTGATAGTGGATCACTTTAAGTCGATATTAACGTAGTTAATGAATAACCCTTTCGTCGCTTGCATTTGCGATGATGCTGATATAGATATCGAGTGACCTTTTCGTTGCTAGACAACTACGTTGATGTAAATGTACAATGTCGAAAGTGTCGCTCGATATCGCTTAACAATTACGTTTACTGCTCCACGTCTGCATTGGTATCGACACAGTTAATGAGCGATGAAAAGATCACTCGATATCTACATCGGTATCAATACAAAATGCAAAGAGTCAAAATGATCGCTCGACTACAGGAGCTACAACAGGGCATTGGTGTCAAAATAATTAATGAGTCACATCGCTCTGTATCTCTATAGACATCTGTGGCACCCAACGGTACTATCGTTTGTCATAATCTACATTGTTCATACCATCAATTGAAATATTAAAATTATTATTTTATCTATTATTTATATTTTTTATAGGTAAAATTGACTATGTTAAAGATGTAAATTTTTTAAGCCGAAGGATTTAAGTCTAACTATCGAAAGATAATTTGTAATAAGCCCTTATTTCGTCTTTTGTCGAAGTTTTTGCCAATTGCACGACATTGACTATAATGACGCTTAAATGAAACGTAGTAGAAACCGACATTGATTGCAGAAGATGAACTGATGAGGTGTTGTGGCGCGCGCACAATGAACCAACAAATCAGAAGAGTAAAAGGAGAGAGAGGAGGATCCTTCTTCTCCTCTAAAGACATGAGACAGAGCAATAGCAACGCCACTTTGTCTTCTTGGCATCCATCAAGAGTCCTTGGTGGTGGTTCCGGATGGAGGGTACCCGATTCCGTGCCTGTTGTTGGGGAAGAGCATGAAGACGAAGCTGGCGACGCCGCCCACTGCAGGAGGCAACACCATGACCAGCGTCTTCTCCTTCGAGACCAACGACGGGTAGAAGCACGACACCGTGTTGTCGTCCAGCAGCGCTACCACCGCGAACACCACCAGCGCGAGGGAGGCGTGGACGAAGTCCGCCATCCTCAGCTTGTACTTGGACAGGTCCCTTGTGCCGGCATTGGGGTCGGAGAAGAGCCACAGCCCGTTCTTGGTCACCACGCCGTAGTAGATCTTGCCATCGTCCCCGACGTAGCTGTCGGTGAAGGAGGAGAAGCAGCAGGAGAAGCCGCAGACGAAGAGAAGGACGCCGGTCAGGTACTTGTTCACGGTGCTGCAGTGGCCTGTGTTGGTCAGGAGAGGGCTGAGGAATTGGAACAGGAACACAGTCCCGCTCGGGAGGAGTTTGATGAGGTCTCCTACTCCTTTGAAGGCCCTGTCTCCTATGGTCGGGGCGGCATCTCTGGGGGGCTTGGAGGAGGATGAGTTGATGATCTTGTCAGTGGACTGCCGGGCTTCTACTGCCATCGTTGCTGCTGTGAAGTACATGCTACTACCATATGATCCGTCTCCCTCATTTATACCCAGAGCAATCGGTGTAGCTCAGGTGGGAGGGGAGGGAGAAGGGTTGCTTGCAAGTATTGTGAGTTTGGACATTGTTTTGCTTGCACTCTTTCGTCTTGAGTGTGGCTTCTTCCTCTTTCTTTAATCAGCAAGCTTTCTTACTCAAAACTGATCGTTCTCAAATTTTGTAGAGGGTTGTTAAAGCTAAACATCTTTCCTTCAAAGAATTCTTTTCGGTTCAAGAGGAATATTCTGTTCTTGTTGGATAAGCCTAACATCTGAAACACTTGCGTATGGATCACTGGAGATGTTCCTGTGAAGTCAGCCTGGAATTGTTTGATGTAGCTTAGAAACCATATGAATATTTGATGCGAAAAAACAAAAAAAAACAAGGAAAAGTAGTTAAGGAAGGCACACCAGAAATATTTCTTCTGTATATGCATCTGATCTGAACAAATGTTCCATAGGAACACCAAAGTCCAAATTCCAACAAGCCACCTACCAGCAAATGTTTGATATTAATAATGTGGCACGCCATATTAAGTTTAGGTGATGCAGAAGTAAATACATTTCCAGTTGACATTTTTAGAAAATTTACATGCCATTGGATCCAAAAAAAAACAAAAAAAGATATAGAGCAACTCATCAAATCTTTCGCACGAGAACCTGTGTACCGTATTGAGGCTGGAGTGTCATCAGCGGCATGGGGGCATGAACATAAGAAGGTGAGATGGTGAACTCGAATCGCTGAAGAATCATTGCGAGAGCTACTTTAGCTTCAAGAAGTGCCAGATTTTGGCCGATACACACCGTCGGCCCTATCCCAAAGGGAAGGAAGGCACCAAGATGGTGTCCTTTACCATCTGCAAACCTCGTCGGATTGAATTCATTGGCATCACTTCCCTCATGATGAATGGCGACTTGCGGAATGTAAAATGTGTGTGCCCGATGGGACATCAAGATTGCCTAGTTTGACACTCCTAGTGGTTAGCCTGTTGAGCGCCACAGCAGGTGGATACAATCTGAGAGTTTCCTTCAGCACCATGCTTACCTACAAATGACATAAAATAATAAGTATCTTCATTATGGTGTAAACAGAGTTTTTGGGAACTTGAACTGGTCAGAGATGATACTTCACTGATTACTTGGATAAGGAGGACTGGCATGGATCAGAATCCGATCCATAAGAATGTGTGGATGTACAGAAAATAGCTCGATCCTAGATATCAATCCTTTCAATAAAACTCATGTACCATTATTACGTGCCGCTTAATGGTGTTGAACCAAATGAGGCCTAAGGTTACTTTGGAGTGTGGTCAAAGAGTTGCAAGATCATATAAAAAAATAGTGATCAGTATTCCAAAGTTCAGTTTAGTTAATCAATATAACTTGAATAATAAAGATTTCATCCTTCGTAGTCATGGGAGAGTAACTTACAATCTTAAGATTGCCCAAGCCTTCTGCATATGGATGTTTATGGAGGCCAAAAACACAAACAACTTCTTCTCGAGCCTTCTTCTGCCAATCTTCATGCAACGCAAGAAGAAGAATTACCCACGTCAAAAAGTTTGCTGTTGTTTCCTTCCCTGCAAAGTAGAATGTTTTGCACTCATATATAATTTCTTCAATCCCCATTTTCTCTTCCTCGTCATTCTTATTAGCTAACATCATCAGACCAAGCAAGTTCCTAGAACTTTCACACTCGTTGCCATTGATTTCGATCAACTTTCTCAAAGAGTTCCGTATTTCCTTATTCAGTCTCCATCTTTTTTTATTCTTCTTTGTAGGTATGAACCTGTAAAGGGAGGTGCATAAAATATCTTCTTAGTCTCAAGTTATTAAATGCACAAAGTACTTACAATTTATTCCTGGACAAAGGTTACATATCACAGATTTTATCAACACGACATGGATTTCCGCAAATAACTTAAACAGTTTCTTCAAATACTCTACAGCTTGTAGTCTATCACAATTGCAGGTTCCAATAGTTAGCAACTGACCACCACATCAAATATTTCCGCAGCAACATGATACATACATGCAAAAATGCATTGTAAAAAATCACTTCAGATAGCTCATTTTCTATGCAACTAGTCTTCAAGGCACCGTTTTTAATAAATCTTTTATATACAGCAATGAATAGACAGTAACCCACTCTTCCTAATATTGATCTTAGAATAAGAAGACTAAATTTCATTGATTATGAGACACTACTTTATTCAACCTAAGTTCACACCAAGCTTGCAGGTCTGTTACTTTCATGAGGACCCAACATTACAATTTACCTACAATTTCCTTTCCAACTTGAGGTTCCATTTTCTATGAAAATGGTCCATCCAAGGTTAACACAGATCAAACATTTGTTGTAATTCTTTTGAACAATGGATTCAATTAAAGATCCTTATCAACTTGAACACATGATTGCAAGTGTACTAAAATATTTAAGATTGAAAACATATTTCTATATTTATTAATTAATGATACACTTAAACCAATTTGATGCTGTAACACTATCCAGTATGAGCAAGCATTTAATCTTTGATGTATAAATTGAAATGATTACAATAACAACAAAAACGTAAGTCCCAACTATTTAGGGTCGGCTACATGGATCTTTTACCGCCATTAAGATCTGCCAAAAAAAATCATATGCTTAGTTAAGTTTAGAATATTTTACTTTTTATTTATTGTAACATCACGATTAGTCCCACATCAGAAGTGGGTAAGATTAACATTGGCTTATAAAGGTATGATCAGTGTATTATTATAAACTTTAGCTTAAGCATTTTGACCAATGATTTGTTCCAAACGAAGTTGATAGGTCAATTAGTTTATCAAGCCTAGGTCATGACAGTTGATATTAGAGCCGACTAGAGGACTCTTCACGACGTAGAGCCATCACTGGGCTACGCCTCACATGCATCATACTAGGGTTTGATCTAGTCAATGTTGGACCTTGACAATGATGTCAAGCTCTTAAGTGGGGGAGATTGTAACACCCCAATTAGTCCCACATCAGAAGTGGGTAAGAATAATTTGGCCTAGGTCATGACATCTATAGTTTCTATTAAAATCCTTTTAGGTCGTCCTCGAAACAAAACTTACTTGTTCATGAATAAAAATATATATTTTTTCTATCTTTCCTAGTAACCCATACATCCATCTCAACACTCAGATCCATAAAGAATTATTGGTTTCACAATTATCTTATATTTTTTTAATCTTAAAGGTATCTTATGATATAAATTGAAGTGATTATAAGTTAATCAACTGAAGTGATTACAAGTTAAAAAAATTTATATATTATCCTTCAAGTTTGAGGTATGAATTTTGTATTTAAGATAAGACTAAAAATAATCATATATTAGACCTTTGTTGTAAAGCTAGAAGCAGATATTGAAGAAGTGGTCCAAAATTCAAGAATAAGATTTTGCAAGGTAATCTCAAAGCATGTTAGGTGGGATGCTGGAGGAAACAATCAAGACCTTAGCATGGAAGATAATTATCATGGTTCCTTCTAACCATATTGCTGTAGCTCCACAAACAAGCTTAAAATAGACACGATTCCGAAATAACTACTAAATGATTATATTCAATAGAAGACTTTATGATGATGAAGGCACAACATACGTTTTGTCGAGACCAATACGAAATATACGACACATACTGGTCCAAGCGCCAACTGATAAGCAGACCGCCCTCGGTCTAGTCCACCATATAAAAGGGAAAGTGGTAAACCGTAAATCCCACTTTCGTGCCACTTCGCTTCTCATGCAACTGCGACTAATGCTAAGACTTCTCACCGTGACTTCTTGCTTCCATCTTCTCACCACGACCGGCGCTTCCACTTTTCATGCAAGCCGCTACCAGCAACCTCCACTTACCGTGACCTCCCTGCACGTTGCCACACATGATCTTTGCCCTAATCACTTCTCAAGTGTGCCTATCCTCTTCTTCATCCTCCACTACTTCCTCTTCTTCCCTCTTCCTTCCTCCCGCCTTCCACCATCCCTTCCTCTTCTCCCCCTTTTTCTTCCTCTCGGAAACATTGGTACATACCAATGTATCATGTGTTGGTACATCGGTATTGACTAGTACATATCGGTCTAACAAATCTTTGAGGCAGGCCCGATACCCAAAATGATGAACCTTGCATAATATAGATTTTCAATTGTGTCACACAAGCATGTCATTGTAGTCATTACAAGTGAAAGGAAAACAAAATATGTATAAAAATTTCAAATGTATTAATTTCTCTAGAAGCGGTAGAGATCGAAATCCAAAATAATAAGCATGCTTTCCTTGTTTACATTGCCCTGCTTTCAGTAGAATCAGTACACATTCAAAAGCTTCTTTAGTTGGCATTTACAATGTATCATCTTGTCATGTGAGTCCTCAAGATGTATGCTTCTAACATCTTATGTAAGGGTATCTTTGTTGTCCCTATCCAACTACTAAAGATGGAGGTATACACAAGGTTTTACTTACCGGTCCGTACCGGGCGGTATGCACAGTGCGTATCACCCGGTATTAAAATATAATAAAATATAATATAATATTAAAAATAATTAAAATATTAAAAAAAGAAAAAGAAAAGGGGGGCGACGTCGCCTTGATCTGTCTCCTCGCGCGGGAGAAAAAGCGGCCGCGGTCGCGGCCGCGGGCGACCCGCGGGCGGCGACGACAGGTGGGCGAGGACGGCGCTAGCGAGGTATTCTTTCTTCCTCTCTTTTTTTTTTTCCTTTTCCTCTTCTTCTTCCCTTTTTCTTCCTCAATCGACGGCCGATTTCTCACTCAATCGACCGCCGACGGTCGATTTCTTTCAAAATCGGCCACCGAAGGCCGATTTTTGACGGAATCGCCCGGTAGCGGGCGGTCCGCATATCGGTAACCTGGCGGACCAGTATTGTACCGCACATACCGGGCGGTACAGGTCGAAATTGCAAACCTTGGGTATACATATCCTTTAGAGTCAGTGACAAGTTTCTCCCAAAGAATTCTATTGGATTTGCATAACATATCAAACACAGTATCTCAAGTTCAACTAAATATGATAGAGAATTAATAACTAAATCTCACCTGAACCCTGGAATATATACACTTCTTAGTGCAAGAGAAACAAGAAGCATTTGTTCTTCTTGTAATTGAAAAATTTGCTTTCCCTCCTCATAGCTACTTCCAAATGCCACTTGAGAAACGACTTCTGCTGTGAAGGCATGAAACTCCTTATTTACATCTATCTCAAACACAAATCTGTTCTCATTCCTCGCTTCCCATTCATCTAACATGCTTGATGTGCTGCTGGCAATCGCAGGTACCCAACACTAGTAAAAAATTTAGTTAGCATTTATCTCAAATCAGTAAATCAAAATGCAACTTTTGCTCTCTAATTCACTAATAAACAATTTTTCATGGTAGTACGACTTTGAGTAAATAAAAAGCACTGGGAAGCTAAATCCATGGAGTTCTGTGCATTAGGTTACCAGATATTAGAAATAAAAATGTTTGCACTCATGAACGACTAGGTGTACTTCTTATTGAGGATAACATGTTTAAGTCAATATAGACACCTCTAATGGAGACATATGAATGGTGCTGCAAGGTAAGTCAACTAGAGTTAATAATGGGAGAAGATAAAGTGAGACCTTAGAAAACATCACCAGTAACGATGAAAGGATATTTAACTATAGTTTGACTAATATATACTGCTCAATGGCAAGAAAAAACACATGTAGGCAAACTGAAATAGTTTTCTAGGATTTCTTGCACTGGCATGTCATCTTTGTCAAGTCAAAAAGGGCATGACTTGCACCAAGCATCGCCGTTTAAAGCTATTCAACGAAATTGTACCACCTACACATATAAGCCATGATACAGAAATGCAAAGTTATACCTAGCCTTTTTGTCATGCTAAAAAGAACCGAAGCATTTCTTAGGGCAAAAGCAAAGGAAAAGAAGTGAAGACTATGGCACCATGTCCAAAGTTCCTGGTAAACTTATTTGCAATTGGCTCTATCAGTTTTAACAAGATGCAGCAGTGGTAAAACTATAAGGTCATGGAGTCGGTAGGATTGAAGTTGGACAAAGCACAGGCCAATCTTTTCGGGTGATTGAGACACACGATCAAATTGTATGAATCAAATGAAACAAAAACAGAGAAAGAGAGAGAGAGAGAGAGAGAGAGAGAGAGAGAGAGAGAGAGAGAGAGAGAGAGAGAGAGAGAGAGAGAGAGAGGCAGATTTGAAGGAACCTTGAGGCGCTCCATGTTGAAGGCCGGGGTGAGCACCCGCCGGTTGTGGGCCCAATTGGTCCCCTTGAGCCCCTCCCCGAACAGCTGTCGGCCGACGGGTTGAGTCCCACCTTCTCGAACGCGCGGGTGGGATCCGTCAGCACCGCCCGTACCAGCTCCGGATCTACCACCGCCAGCCGCGGCCGCGTCCCAAACCAGTACAAGAACGTCCGGCCGAAACGGGCTGACCACTCGGCGTAGTGGGGCGCCACGCGCCCGGCCACGTCGTGGCTAAAGGCCGGCAGCGGTGCCGCCTGAGCGGCTGCGTAAAGCCGGCGGACGTCGGCGGGGCGGCGCGGCGCGGCGGGCCTCGGACGCCCTGGCGGAGGAAGCGGCGATGGGTCCGGTGCGGGAGCCATAAAAGCGAGTAGACGGAGCGCAAGAAGAGACAAAAGGAGAGGAGGAGGAGAGAGAAGAGGAAAGTGGACATTGATTGCTACAGCGACTACCGGATGGTGGGGGATGATACGGCGAAGACGAGGGCGTGGAGTGCTTTAAGGGACACACACGTGTGCATATGTAATAAATGATTAAAAATTCAACAATACCTATCATTTTTAGGAAAAATGATAAAAAAATACTTTTTTATCAAATCACATCACATTTGGATAAGGTTTATTTTTTTCAGTAAAAAGATGTCGCCAAATCAGAAAGAAACCATAACGACTCTATGGAACTCAAAACGTTCGATCGAAACGCTTGTAGAAGAAAATGGCACTAAAAAAACCTGATGGTAAACTCTATTTGATAAATTTAGAGCAAATTGAGAAAAAGTCCCATTTGTTTGCTCTTCTTAAGTTAAAGAGGATTTCTATAGAGAAGGAGAGTTCCTCTGGATGGGGGACAACCCCTCGCCCTCATCTATTGCTGGCTCGATTCCTCCTCTCACAAAGGATGCTTAAGCTTCTTCTCCTTCTTCTCAAGCGGATGTTGCTCATGTCAGGATCGCAAACCCAATCCTTGCCTTTGCTCTATCCTCTACGCTTGCTGGTGCTGAGGCGAATCTTGTGTGTGAGTGTCTTAAGCTGCAGCAAGGTAGATCACCTAAGGTTGTAGGGATACGCTTCGTTTGGTGATGACATGCAATCAGAATTTTCTTTTTTTGTAATGAAAAATATAAGAAAAACTTATTTTAACAAAAAATATCACAGAAGACAAATGTAACCCCCCAAAAAAAAACATGGATTATCTGCTGCTTTGGATGAATACTCAGATAGTCGATAGCCTATTTAATTAAAATTTGTATTATTGTTTCATGAAAAAATATTTTATATAATGTATCCAGAGACCCAACATCACCTTGGACAAAACTACTGTTTTTTCGATCGTACTATTACACTTGGACATCCATGCGATCGAAGAAATCATTCATGCATAATACATAATAGCCATGTTCCAAGCGGATGTGCCTGTGCCACTTACATCTCGACAAGCAACATTTAACTTCCACAGGCTTAGGTTGTTCATGAACATAGCTTTCTTTGCTCGGATAAAATTATCTCTTAGTTCCTGATATTGGTTCCACAAGAGTCGCTTGATGTTGCGGAGTGTTTGGATCTAATTCAGTAGATTTCCTTAGGAACCCGGTAGATTGTTGTCCTTGCCGAAGCAGAGGTCCCTGGAAGAGGTAAAAAGAAAGTTTTCGACACTTGAAACACATCTTGATGCAATGGAACCTTCTTAAGCTGCTATAATTATGTAAGGATTTCAATGAACCATTGTCGTGAAAGCCACAGTCATTAATTATATTGGGACACGAAAAGTTAATACTACACAAGGTAAGTTGCAGATATATTTCAATGTACTAAACTGCAGGTTTCAATCTTCTGATATATAACTTTGTCCTACAGTGATCTCAGAATAGAAATTAAGGAGCTAACGAAGTTACTGACCGCTGATTTTTGTTTAGTTAACCTTTTGTAGGTTGGAGTTCGTGCAACCGAAGAAGCAGCAGCAGCGGCAGCCACACGAATCCTGGAAAAATGTTCCTACTGTGAACTCGATGAAAAAAAAGAGAAATCAACTTGCAGCAAAAATTGACATCAAGAAGTACCTTTTGTGAACATCAATGTATTCGTCTGTCTCATCCACTATCTCCTCCTGCATGTTAAACATTACGTACATAATTATTAGAAATTTTTTAAAAATCCAATTATGCTCCACTTCTGAGGAGCTAACAGTTTTGATATAATTTTTAACTGTATCTTATAATAGGCTTATAATTTAGAAGCAAGTAAAAGATAATGGGATGTATTTTCATCAACAACAACGCATGCTTTATCTAATGGAAATAATCTAATACCACAGACATCTAAACATCCATTCTAGAACTAATCCCGCAAAAAGAATAGCATGGTAGAAACTTTACCTGTAAGAGTTCTTCAAAAACATCCTCAAGTGTGATGATACCAATAACCTCCCCATCTTCAGTAGCTTCTGATAAATGAGCAGGTTTATTTTCATTGACCTGTTTATTTTGGCACTTGTCGATGTTGACAACAACAGCATCTGATTTTTTTTCTGCTGTTTTACATAACAAAGGAGTTGTAAGTTTGGAAGATCCACTTGGTTCTTTGTTTTCTTCATATTCGTCGCCATCAGCAGGTGGGATACTCTTAGTTTTCACTTTAGCTGCCACAACAGCAGCCATATGGCTGCTTCCATTCTGAAATTCATTGAGTATATCATAGAGAGGCATATCCGCTGGAACCCTGAAGCATCACGGATATGAGTAATGCAGTTTTTTTATTAGTATACAAGCACAAAGTATAAGATAAGAACCTTGGAATCCGTCTTATAGAGATAGCACTGACAGGAGTTTCAGTTTCGGGACGAATTGTAAGGAGACTTTTTACCTGTTTTAACAAGCAATATGCCAAATGAGAAATAGAACAAGTGCATAATTGCAAGGAAAATCTACTACGGCAGAAAATAAAGAGATCAAAATTATGACTGATATGTACCAACAGAAGGCCAATAATGTTTTTCGGGTTTCCTGAATAAACAGGAACGCGGCTGTGACCCCGAGCAAGAATCTTGCCAATAGCTTCCCTAAATAAGAAAAATTCCAATTCATTAAAGTAATTTATGTAAATAATATGAAAACACTTTATGCATTTTGAAACATGTCAAAATAGATTACCACAAAGCTCAAATTGTCCTCTTATCGAGCACCATACCTTGCTTAGGGGCTTATGATTAGCTTATGTTGAGGTAATAAATAGCATGTTAATGTGGCTAAAAGGTGCTATGAAGGTTGAATTTGCTTTTTAGATATTCAGAGAGACTCATGACAAATATGAGATTGTCATTCAAGTTAAATTTGACTACTGATAGGAGTCTAAATAAAGAGAAGTGAAATGGTTATTACTCAGTCCTAAAGAGTCTAGGAGCCTTAGCATGATTCTGATCCTTCCAACTATATCTTGTACTAGAGCTGAAAATATAGAGTGAGTCAAGATGGCCTTCCATGTTCCTCCACCTACTCAAATTCTGGTTCAAAATGAGTTAGCCCAGATGCATTTTTAATCTTGAAATCAAACATCTTAACAAAATACTATGGATATGAGAAAATGACATGTAAACAACAGATAGAGTAATACTTTATCAAACAGTTGCATCTAACCAGGAATATATTGTCAATTAAAATTTACAAAAAAATGTTGTTTCTAATAAGTTTTCCTCAATAGATTTCCTCAATAGAAAAAGGACAACCACATTACTGAAAAGAGCGATTTATACGAGTAGCAAGTCTCACCAATCTAATTTTGAATTGACATCCAATGAGAATGTTGATTCGATGGGTGTCATAGCCTCCTCAGCTGTCTGTATAAGAAAGCAAATAGTTAGAAATTCAAACCCAGGTATTCACAGTGACACTTCAGATAAGCAATAAATAGTTCTGCCGATGGCAATTGATTAGAAATCACACAAAGTAATCTGGAAGGTTAACCTGCTAAAATAGAGAAAGCAAGAATCCAAGATCATACAGATAAGAACCAATACTAACTATAAAAAAAAATACAGGTCTTTTATTTTCTTATTTCTATCCAAAATCCAAGGATTCCAAAAAATCAACAGATAGCAACCAATAATAACTGAAAAGAAAAAGACAGGCCAGTGCATGAGTTTCCTGCCAATGTAGGTCTGCGCTTGTAAATTATCATATATAAGTTCCTGAAGTTAACTCTACAACTAATCTTGATACAAGTATTTTAAAAATGGTATTCATCCAACACCTGCCATCCATCAGAATCAGTAATGCACATTGGTATGTCCAGTATTAGCAGGGGGTATCTGTCTAAAAAAATGACAAAATATTTAAGAAAATATATACTTTCCATGAGGTCCACGTACAAATCCCCTGATGGACTGGTATATGCTAACCAGCATGGACAATGTGTCACAAGCCATACTCTGGTAGAAGTACTACTCTCAAGCAAAGAAATTCACATTTTCATCTTCATTTTACAAGAAATTACTGTGAGAAGACTAAGCTGAGAATACTATTGCTCAATAAATCCTAATATCTGCTGCAGGCAGCAGGAAAACCACATGCACCTGATTGTATATACATAAATTTGGGCATAAGGTGTGAGATCTCCTAGATCTTTGACTTTCTGAAGTTACTTCTAGTCTTGTTCATAGAGAAAACTAGGAGCTTCTGCTATCTCTTCTTGTGGGATGACAATAGACTTGAGAATTAAATGATGAGAAGATAATGAGTATACCTTTTCAGTTAAATCAAGTGCTCCACTTATTATTGTGGTCTCATCATGTGTGAGTTCCCCACCTTTACCAGCCTGAAATGAATGGAAGATAAAGATGTATTACAAATCACATATGTATTTTATACACGCACACACACATATTCAAGAATGTCACTACTTAACTTTACCTCTTTGCTATGGATAGAGACGAGAACTTTTAACTGAGCACGTCTAAAAAGTGCAGATTCACTATGTCCAAGTGCATAGTCTAGAATCTGAAACCACACAACATACTTAGAAATGATACAAACATTGCCTCCATTTAACACAAAACAGGAATATTCAGCATATCCTGCAAATATTTTTCAGAAAGAAAATAGTATATACATTTGAAGACATAAAGCACTAGATTATATTATTCAACTTAGCAGAATATAGGAACATATCCTCTGATAATAAGCAAAGATACATCAGCTGGAAAATGCAAAAGCTTGGACCAGATCATCCAAAGATATATAGAGCTAGAAGACAAAAGCACTAACTGATGAAAAAGGAAAATTGCAACAAATTCTCTAGGATAATGCCACTAAATTCACTCAACTCTGCAACTTTTAATGAGGATAAGGTGACTCTGTTATCCTAGTCATAGGGCATTACCTTTTGTACCATTGGTTGCAAACAAGGAGGTCAAATATAGAATGGCTGCAAAAAAGAAAATCGACCAAGGGCAGCCAAGTGTCTGAGACTACTGCCAGTACAGAATTGGGAAAAAAATCAGCAAACACAGCTTTAGCCTTACAGTAGAAATACTGTTTATATAACTCAATACCTGATCTTCTGGGCCCAAAGGAGCAACATATGATGAAACCGAAGATCAATCTCTATGGTGTCATTTAAAGAAAAGGATAATAGTTTTCCTCCACATTCCTGTTTCATGGTTAAGATTTTTTGATATTTGCTAGATGAATCATGGAGGCAGGTTTTATTATAAGAGACAATCTAAACACCAAGTCTTGTGTGCTAAGCCTATATCTACATGACAAGACTCTGCTTCTGTCTGAGAATAACAAATTGCAGAAAAACAAATCTAGACTTGTGGGGTCAATTTGTCCAATGTAGCAACTTAATTTAGAGATTGCCAACCTTGGTATTAATAGGACATTCTTGCAAAGCCATTTTACTGAAAAAATGCTTCGATTTTGACAATAGCTACATATAAGATACTATTTAATAGAAAGATCAATGACATAAGATGAAGGCTCCTCTTGTTCACTGCCCAGCTATGGAAACCAGTGCTTAAATTTGCATTTAGCCTATAAAATGCAGTTAGAAAAGGTAACCTTATGTTATTCACTGTCAACATATGGTATGTTATCCTTAATTTTCTAAATTTATAATCATATGTTAAAATCAATAATCATGAGGCTATAGTCTCTCTGCAGGAAACTGCTCAAAGCTGAGAATGTATATCAGGGAAGAATGTAGTTCAAGTTTCACTGAATTTTAATTAATCCGAGTATTCATATAAAGTTGGTAGAATCAAAAGAGGAGAAACCTTCACGTTTCTCAGGTTATTATAGTTTCGATTTGAAATACTTCATTGTTATGTAGGACATGGTCCTTTAATTAATCTCTAAACGCTACTAAACTACCATTATTATTACTGAATATTCTGGATTTACTTGTTCAGAAAGTCAAAAGAGTGGTTTTGGGGAATTTTTACAATTTGTTAGCATCATGAAATTCAAGTTAAAAAATACTATGTTAGTCAAAAGTAAGTAGCGGACAAATCAATTGCAGAAGAAAAGGGAATAGAAAGATTATAATTTCATCTCCATTGCTTAGTTATTAACTATGTTATACATGCACAACACAAGCAGTAAATTCATCACTAAATAGCTCAACAGATTAAAGAATTTCTTGAAGTACTAACAAATAGAATTATGAAGTTTTTTGCAGTATAAGTGAGTTTAAATTACAAGTCATACAAGTTGTTTCTTAGGAACAATTATGTATATTGATACAGAATTACCTTGCCAAGAGGATAAGCTACAGGGTAGCAGATGACCATTAAAATCTGCACTAGCCATACCAAGCTAGCACCAACTGCTAATCCATATCTTGTACATATAGCTTGAGGAATAACCTGGATAACATACAATATGATTAGCATAACCTTCTTAAACTTATGAAGATAGTTCAGCACTTAAGAGTGATGCTAAGCTATATTAGATCAAGAGTTAAGTACCTCTCCAAAAAATAGAACGAAGGTTACAGACAAGACAATAGCAACAAATGGATTGAATAGCTTATCAAGGTACAAAGGAAGAGCCTGCATGGAAAAACAGCGTAGGCCTCAGCACCATTAGTGTCATTCAAAAGAACAAACAAAAGGAGATAAGAAAAATGAACAAATGAAAAGCTAAAGTACATTTACCAAATAGATAACTTGCTAAAATGGTTGACATACCTTTTTTTCTTTGCAATGGAACAATTAATGTTCATGAAATGTGTATGATGATTTGCATTATTGCATATAGAATGCAGGATTATCTCTTACAAATTCATGGGCATATCCAGCAGCTTATCACTCTTTCTTCGTGTTGATTGTCATGGATGACCAATATATATGGCAATTGCTAGATGTACTTGATGCTTTGGCAGTGTACTATGTTTTGCATTGAATTAAATCGGAACAGTATATGCAACCATGGCGCACGAAGGAATTGGAAAAGGATTTTGAATACTGAATAATTTAGATAGACGCAAACCTCCATGGCAGCCGCATTACACAAAAGCAATGTCACAAGAAGCTGGTGTTGCTTCTGAACAACAGGAAGAATTGTAGCTGCAAGAAAAAAAAGAACCAACTATTATAGAAAGATAAGCAAACGAACTAAGAGAGAATAGATACAACGTGCAATAATTCAGCACATGGAAGTAGAAAGAACAGAGAGCAAAAACAAAAAGTTATTTAAGAAAAAAGAAAGATTGGTGGCTTTTTCTAGACACAACAAGAACATAGGAATTGTGTTACTAGAATTCTCCATCCATGCGAGCAAAATCGAACCCGGTAAACCGACCTGCCTGCTTCTTCTCGGTGGGGGTACCGCTGCGCTGAAGAATCTCGAGCTCGACGAGGCCGAGCGACATCAACCCCAAGGTGAGCCCGGACATGATCCCCGCGAAGAGGACGAGCACGCACGAGATCCCCGCGTATGCGCACCACATCAGCGACCCGAACGGGATGTCCTCCCGCTGCTGCAGCACCACAGCGACATTCCCCCATGCGGCCGACGTCATCGTCGCGGTCGTCATCATCCTCGTCACCGCTATCGCGTTCACCGTGTGCATCGCTGGTCTTCCCCTTCCGCTTCACCGATCCTTCGAGACAACCGCCCGTGACGAGCGCTCGAGGACGATGAGGAAGGGAGAGGAGGGCGCCCGGCTCGGATCGTTGCGATGAAGGCACGGAAATATAATGAACGATTAAATACGGAACTGGTTCAGGTATTCAACCAAACACCCGAGTTGTAAACAGACCTATGGGGAGAAGTCACGTCATCGAAGTCGGCCTCAATGAGTGAAAACCAACCATAGATGACTTCCGAGGTGTGTCTGGCTCACACACCTGATCCGTAAAAGATGTAGATGAGGGAACGAGGGTTGCGGTACCGAGTATCGCGGACAAGGTTTAACGTTAAACGGGTGCAATCACCTTTTCTACCATTTTATTTCATTGTCGACTCATCTAACTGCCTGGCAGCTGTCACAGCATTTTGGCTCCACGTGTGGGGTCAGGGTATTCCCAATCACGTAAAGGTAAGGCGTCCGGGTACGTAATGAACGGGTAGGAATGCCCAAGGTCCAAGTGCATATATATATATATTCATATATATATATGTATATATATAATATGCCAAATGCCGAGCGCGGAAAGAGGGCCCGGGTTGATCATTCTTTGGTTTGTTCCTGATTTATAACCCCGACCCAGATCAGCGAGAGGGAGAGGCGACGATGGCGGCTGCCGTGGGAGATGTCGAAGTGGTTGATTTCGAGCCCGACGAAGACGATCTCATGGATGAGGAGATCGGCGCCGCTGAGGTTGACCCTTCCCCTGCCCCCAAGCTCCGATCCACAATCGCCGGCAGCGGCTCGTTGGGCCCTAGGAAGACCAAAGGCCGGGGCTTCCGCGAGGAGTCTGGACCCGACCTTGGAAACCGCCTGGCTGCTAAGGATTTCGATTCCCTCGACTCCGATGGCGGTCCTGGTCCCCAGCGATGTATGTTTGGGAAACCCTAGTCCGATGGTTTTCGGTTCTTTTTCTTTTCGTTTTCTAGGTCATCGGCTTTAGATCTATGCTTATTCTTTCATCATTGTGCTCCTGCTGTACTGACCCCTGCTTTCCTGATATTTGCCCTGAGTTCTGGTCTTTTGAGGGTTTATTTTTTCGTTTTAATGTTGGTGCGTATGCATACGAAAGAGGCGATTTGGATTTTATCTTGGTTTGTTTTCTTGAATTATTTGACACGATGTATGATCTTCATGGCTTGCCTTCGGATTAGTAGGAGATTTGTAGCTTCTTCTTTGATGAAAACTAGCCGGCTACCGTCTGGTCTTAAATAAACTCTAGAACTTCATTATCAGTATAAGAACAACCTGGAGACGGAGTCTGCAAATTTGGTAGTTAAATGCCTGATTGGCCGATATAGTACGTACAGGACTTATCGTCTTAAACTTCTATTTCTTTATGTTCGTATGTATTTAGATCCATATAGGGCTTGAACATCTTTATTTCCTCTGTTATTGAGTTCTTGGCAGCGTGTTTAAATGTTGAAATCTATGGTGACCAAAAGAAAATTGAAGAAAACTTCTGACTAAGAAAGCATCAAGTGTTGGAATAGGCATAAGAGTGTAGGCACTAAGCATGCATGGAGGCCCTGTTCATGTGGCTATTTTATCCAATTTCATTCTAGGCCTTGGTCTTTGTTTCAACTTAATATTGGAAAAAGGCATTTGTATTAACTATCTTTGGTCAAAACTTTAAATTGTGATTGGTACAAGATGTGCTTGTTGGATTTCTTTAATGATTAAAAAGTTGTCAATAGTTTCTTACTGAAGGATCAATTCGTGGAAAGGTTGTCATGAAAGCACAATTGATAGTTGTTAAGTATGCAACATTTGAAACCCTAGATTATAATATTTCAGATTTTTTTGTTGTTTTTGGGGTAAGGTAAAGCTTGTCAGTGTTGTATACTATTGACAAATGAAAAGTTAAATTTCATTAAAAAATAATGATGATGGATGCCATACTTTATTGACAAATGAAAGGTTAAATTTCATAAAAATAGTGATGATGAATACCATGCTTTATAGTTTTACATTAACATGAAGAAAACCAGATTATTGGTATGAAATAGCAAGAAAATTGATATACAAGAGGTAAATGGAATATGGCAGATGTGTGAGTGAGAAGATAGCACACAAGGAGCCAAAGAAGAGATAAGATTCGTTAATTTCTTTACACCATAATACAGTATTTTACAATTTTTTAGAAAATATACAAATAGTAAAAGAGATCAGAAAGAGAAATAGGGCTGCCTTCTGGCTTCTTAACTTGAATTTTATCCAGTTTGTGTGGTTAAGTTGTTTATGTGCCTTATAATCAATTTAAAGCTTCTACAGTCTTCTAACCAAACCTTCTGTAGAATTAAATTATTGTTCAGCAGTGCAAATGACTTCAAATTATTGCTATGTTGGATAAGATGTCTCCCAGTTTATTGGCTATAGATGTTTTAATCTCTGTTATTCATCACTTTAAACTCATTAAAATTGAAAATAAGTATCTTTCAATGAAGTCGAGGACTTATGAGATGATTTTGAGGCCATATTTGTCTGTCAATCACATCAATGGAAGATACGATAAGCCACAATAACATGTGGCATGATGTCGTTTGAGTTAAAGGATGGCCAAGTTTGGTGTGAGTGTATTATGTACGAGACAGTGCCATGTCAGGCTACTTTGTTTGAAGTCAATCTAGTTGCATGTCCAATTGCATTACTTGTACATAGGCATGCATCTTTGATCTTTTGTTCTCATTATGTTATGTGGTCAGTGACATGTTTATAACTTGGTTCACTATTCAAGTTGCATATGTCAAAATATCATTGCATATGTAGAAGTACCAAGTCTTTTGGCAGAAAGAAATAAGAGAGTGGGATATTTTAGGTGGAAGATTTCTAAGTGTGAATAATGTTCTCACGATTATTCAGGATCCCAACGTTATGAATGCCTAGATTGTAGAATGTAGACTAAGGGTGTGTGTGTGTATATATATACATACACACACACACGCTTACTTTTGACAAGTTATTACTTTTGAATTGTTACGTTTTCTTATACTGTCCAGTAGAAGTTTAGTATGCAATCCAAGTTAAAACTGAGTTTGTTGTGCTGCATAATTTACTTTTTTCTTTAATGGAAAATAATGTTTCAGCTGGTTATCAGTGTCAACATTGTTGACATACTGCAATAACTTAAGATAATATGTTTGTGATTTATTAAAAGTTGGGTAACATATTATATTTTATATGATCCTGCTGATGCCAATGACAATAGTTTATTTGTGTTATTGCATTTTGGTAAGGATGATATTTTGGGGTTAAAAAGATCTAATGCTTGCTGAAAAATCTTCATTGTGGTTTTCATTTGACGTTTGCTTATGAGGTTATTTTTATTATAAGATATCTATTGGAAGGTTTTTCTTACTGTAACCCTTGCTTGCTGCTTATTCTACAAGGTTACTATTTTAAGTTGCGTTTTTTTGCTACATTTTGGTTCGATAAAGAATATCTAATAACTTATGCATATTGGAAGTTTGCTAAAGGAGCTGTAAATATTTCTCAAATAATGTACAGCAGATTGATGTCATCAAAGCTGAACAGTGTCACCAATAACAGGCTCATATAAAGATTTTTATAGGATGATTCTATTGTTGGAAATTGTATATGATCAGCACACTTCTTAATGTGACAGCTATTGAGGGATGGATTGTGCTGGTAACTGGAGTCCATGAAGAGGCACAAGAAGATGATCTGCACAACGCCTTTCGTGAATTTGGCCAAGTCAAAAACTTGCATCTGAATCTTGACCGTCGCACTGGATTTGTGAAGGTAGGGAAACTAGTTAAAACTGTCATTTTCTATGTACTACTTTTTTCCCAATTGTTATCATGTAACCTTTTTCTTGAATATATTTTTTCTTTTGAGATTATTAGAAATAATTGTGCTTTGTCATTATTTGGTCTTTTTCTATTTGTAGTTGTGGAATACAATGCTTCTCTAGACATAGTTATTAATTTGGAGATGTTATATTTGGTCATGTTATCCATCTATAATCTTTTGATTCAACTATATCATTTTTCAATGAAGGGAGAGAGGCATTAATCAATTGGTAGCTTTAATGGGGGTCCTTCAATGAGGTAATATCTTTTACATGCAAGATATGGGAGATCGATGGATGGAGACTTGCAGATAAATTAGTGAAGTGTTTGTTAAGCTTGGGGTTGAGTGTCCCATTCCCATGGTTGCTGCTTAGGCGTTGTGTTGCACAAGGTATGGTTGAGCACCATTTTTGGAATTTGGATACAAAAGCATACCAAGCTAGGATTCATCGCTCATATCACAGTTCTGAGGGATATGAGGATCTTCGTAAATATGGGATATATCTGTTGACAACCCTAAACAAGTTGTTGTTGTCTCGTCCTAGACATATTGCTGACTTTGGGAGAGTCACACATCAGTAATATCATTTTTGTTATTGCTTGAGATAATCTGGATAAATTGATGATTGTGGTGTTGGTTGTGTGCATCATGTGGCTTCTGATGCTGTTCTGATCATATAAGGAAAGCTGTGGAAAATTTGGCATGTGTGCTAGAACTATCTATAGGGGTTGAATGGTCTGTATGGCCAGTTTATTAGGCACAGGTGTCAGACTTGATCGTAGTCATCTAGTGTATGAAATGTGGTTAGTTACTGATTTCTGTTTGTTGTTTGAGTGCATACCATGTTTATAGGAAGCTAGGGATGTGAAATTCTTAATGTAGCCCATATACTCCACAATTCAATCTTGATCATTCATAGTTTCTGTTGATCGGCTTTGTGTAGGAAATTTGGTTAGTTGCTGTTTTCTGTTTGTTGTTTGAGTGCATACCATGCTTATAGGAAGCTTGGGATGTGAAATTCTTAATGTAGCCCATATACTCCACAATTCAATCTGGATCATTCATTGTTTCTGTTGATCGGCTTTGTGTAGGAAATTTGGTTAGTTACTGTTTTCTGTTTGTTGTTTGAGTGCATACCACGCATATAGGAAGCTAGGGATGTGAAATTCTTAATGTAGCCCATATACTCCACAATTCAATCTGGATCATTCATAGTTTCTGTTGATTGGTTTTGTGCCCCTAGTTATGTGATTCCTTATTGTTTCCCCATTCTCCAGAACCCTTATGGGGTCTTTGAGATTGGGCAACTGGTCATTTGGTCCCCAAGGCTGGTCAGTAGTTCACTGTCTCATGAGATTAACATATTATCTTTGAGTTATTTTTTTCTGATACCATTATTTTTAGCTTCTTCTTTAAATATCAAGTGGTGATTGCCGAACATACATTTTGCAGCTGGCAATCGAAAAACAAAGTGTGTATATTTCTTAATTAGGAGTATGGAGAACATATCATGACACATCTTCTAATCTGTTATATCATAACTTAGATTGTGCTCCTATAGAAATATCTACTTGTTATGAAATCTCAGATATCAACTTGCAGACTTATGTGCTCTTTACATGAGACTCTGGAATGAGATGAAATTGTTGCTAACTTAGTGATACTTTAACGATGCATAACACTTGCATATATTGCCTTGATTTTCGGCGAAGCATCATACAAAATTTTGTGGTGAATATAAAAAAAAACTGTGTTCTTTTTTCTGCATTCTTCCTCACTCCCAATCTTTTTTCAAGATACCTAATAGGACAAGTATTTATCAAGATACCTTGTTGATCAACATTGTTCCTGCTTGATCTTTTGCAGCTTTATATGTTACAACTTGTGAGGGGTAGTGTGTTTTTGTCTTCAAGATACTCAGTTACAAAAGAACATTTATGCGCAACATTTTCTTTTTTGTATGAGTTAAATGAGCTTCAGATGCTGATAATTCACAATTTTCACACAAATTCATATAATCCAACTATGGAACCACACGTCTTCTTTTGTACATTTTTGTGGCATTATATGTACCTTTTGTTGCTTCATCTATAGAAGGCCTCATAATAGTTGGGGTTCTATATCTTGGACCTATATTCTATACATTTTGACAAGCACCTAGTAATATGGGATCTTTTTTTTTTCATAAATGTTGTGTATGCTAACCTCTTCTTTTATTTGCTTCCTACATGTCAATGTCGATAAAATTATTATTTTTCTGTCGTGTACTGACATCTAAACTTATCCTCAATTCACTACGCCTTATTCCTTTCTGTCCAAATGGTTTTTGTTGGTTTTACCCTTCTTGTCTCAATGATTTTAGCATGGCATAACATTAACCAGAAGGTGGATATGTGTTGCTTGAATCTATGGATCTCTTCCTTGATCATTTCTCCTTAAACTCGTATGTCAGTTATTTTACCAGAAGGTGGAGATCTCTTTTGCTAGAGAGATAATGTTACCTAGACCTATTTAACTTCTGTGTAGACACAGAAAGGAATGACGCCTGAGATGATGATGGTGCTATACTTGATTAAAGTGCATACTCACAATCCACAAGCACATTTATCACAAGAAAGTACCAGATATATAAAGATTATGGTAAGTTGTAATCTATAATAACAGGGAATTGGCTTTCATAACTTCTGGCTGTTATGCTTATTAGTACTTCCACATTGAGCAAAATATATAAAAGGAAAAAGGAGCAGAATGCAACAGTTGACAACTGTCTTAAGGAAAAAGAATTGGAGAAAAAGAAAACCAAAGGGGAATAGGGCCAGTACCAGGGTACCAGGAAATAAGAAATTAAGGAAGAATAAAAGGTTTGGGACAGTGATGATGGAAGATGGAAGACAAGCGATTGAAGAGGCAAGACCAAGGATTAGGAACTAGCCAGTAGGAAGAGGAGCATTGGAACAGAACAAGAAAGAAAGACCTCAAACGGAAGCAAGATTGCATTTCTTGAGAGGCTAGAAAGACTAGATTTTTGTTTGATTTTTAATTGTTGATTATCGGACTTATACAGCTCGTTGTTCTAGACTACCAGACTTTTTACTTTTACCTAACAATTATCAAGTTTTCTTGATCCTTAGGGCAAGGATTGCAAATCGGTCAAGTTGTTTAAGCCATATAATTGCTAGGTTAAAGTTGCATGTGAAAGTTATCATGGTTAAGCTCTTATAATGTATAGAGGATTGCATTATGTCACATTATTGGTTGGGTCCTGTAAATGGTCAAACCTGTTAACAGTTATTTTTCATGGTCCAGCCGTATATGCTTATTAAAGGGCACATGAGTTATTCTAAATTGTTCAATGAATTAGTTGCAAGTCCATGTAGTGAAGTCATATCCAAATTAGATTTCTATGATTGAATCAGCTTGCATTGTACTGTACCAACGTCTTATCTGGAATTTTATGTGCCAGAAGTGTATTTTATTAAGAACTTATACATTAGTACTTTTTCTGCATCTGTAGAGGAAAGTAAAGCAAAACTAAGTAAATCTTTAATTAGTAAATTTATTAGATATTTTGCTTCGAGTCTGCTGTTTAGTTATTTAAAAATATGCATTATCCGTTGCTGTTTATGTTTTTAATTTTGCTTAGAATTCTTTTATATGTTTACAATTTTGACTTTTCCACTTATTTAGGGTTATGCCCTGATTGAATATGAGAACTTTGAGGAAGCACAAGCTGCAATCGCAGCACTTAATGGATCGGAACTCCTTACCCAAACAATTTATGTTGATTGGGCATTCAGCAAAGGCCCTATCAGGCGGAGAAACACAAGGAGAAGGTAATATCATATATACCAACACTTTTTTGTGCTTATATCATGTTTAAGTAAATTAGATGTTTGAATAGCTTTTGTCAGGAAACATAATATAGTGTTATTTTAGAGGTTTAGATTGGGTATTTTATGTCTCGATGCTGATGTTAAAGAACCAAGGTGAGTGAAAAATGTTTTTAGTATGAATAGACATAATATAGCGTTATTTATATGTCTCAAGTATGAATAGACCCACCCTAGCACGCATGGGTCGGCCAAAGTTGCAGGTGTTACAGTTTCTAGTCAAGAACCTATTCAACCAATTCGTCAAAAATCATCAGGATTCCCATAGTTCTACTAATCATCACATGTATAGTTACCCCATATGAAAGTTGTGTTTCTTTGGACAGATCCCCACGGGCTCATCGATCAAGGAGCCCTCCCAGGAGAAGATACTGAAGCTGCCTACTTCCCCAAACAGCGTGTGATTTTTGGATATCTGCCTCCTTCCTTCCAGTCTACCTCAAGGCCCATGAGAACTTGTTGGGGAAGTATAGGGCCCAAGAGTAAGCAGCAGTAGGTTGTACTATCTATCAACGGTTGGGAAGTTTTTATCTAACGCTTGCGATGCCTCCGCTTTAAAAGACTCCGTTTGAACAAGAACTAGTGGTGTTAAATGTGGTACAAATGTTTTCTGTTGAAGTGCTTGCATTGGCTAATCTGCAGTATCTTGCACAATTAACACAGTTTGTTCCATCTGTGATTTGGTTGTGACCAAGTTTCTTATTCAGAAGTTCTGGAACTGATGAAGCATTTCTGCGTCCTTTTTGTTGTTTTGGTAGTGTTAGTGGATCGGTTTGATGGTTTCACTGCTCAACCTGTTGTAAACACTATGCCTTTTGCCTTGACAGGAGGCTACTGTCATGGTTAATTATAATCGAAGGGCCAGTGCAGGCAAATAAGCGTTCGACAGAACCATGTTATTACGCGATCTGCTTCAGGTATAGACGTGACTCAGCAGGTCGAAAGTATCTCGGTTCGAAAAATAATTTAAGAAAAATTGGAATATTTTTATTTTAACATTATTGTTTGTAAGCAAAATAAAAAAGTATTCTTCTCGGTCGACATTCTAGAGATATCCAAATTGAAGTTATCTTTTAAAATATCATTTGAGAACTTTTGGTATTATATAGTCAGAGTTGAATAAATATTTTAGGTATTTTTATATTTTCTAGAAACTATTTTTAAATTCAAAATAAAATAATTAAGGATCATGGTTAGCAATAATTAATGACAGGCGGTTCTTGAGTTAAGATTTGTAGAGGCAAATATACTTTTCAAACTTTGCAAGGAAGAATTTGTATTTTCCTTTCCTCTTTTTTTTTTTTTTTTGTGAAAAAGGATGCATCTCATAACATGTTTTTTTATAAGGAAAAAAATTATATTATTCAAATAAAAAAAAAGTGAGAGAGGAAAAGCGAAAGAGCCTCCCTCCTCTCCTCAATCATCATACAAAGAAAAATCGAAGGATGATTGATGAGTCTTAAAATAGAATAATTTAGGAATGAAATCGAATGTAATGTAAGTCAACTAACTACTTGATGTGTCGTTGATATAGTTGATGAGATAGTCAACAGACTGCACGAGCAGGTTAGTGCAATGGTGTTCTAAGGCAAGTTGGAGATGGTCGAAAAGGATCACCATTGATGTATTCCGAACTGAAGGAGGAGACCCAATTGCTAAGGCAGAGTTCGAAGTAAATTTAAAAAGATAGTCCAAACCTTTAGAATCATCAATAAATGAGAAATTATCATCAATCGACAGAGTATAATTTAAATTGGTGGAACAATTATTGTGAAGAACGACTGAATCGATAAAATTACTTATAGAAGAAATAGGATGAAATTTCTCTCAAAAGCTAAGTGCTTTAAAGACTAGTGTGGAAGGCTTGAAATGGCCGGTGATTGTGAAATGTAGCCTCATTTATATAAATCCATGAGGTCCGAAGAGATAGTGCTTGCTATAAGGTTGTGGAGTATTTTAGAAGAGTTCTTTTTGTGCCCTCTTCGAGCCAACAACCTTGGAACTACGAAGGGCAAGAATTTAGAACTATAGTTAATGGTTTACCGTACAAATTGTATTAGCTATGTGGCATTCAAAAAACAATGTGTTTTAGGTGAACCTTGGAAAAGTTTGCAAATAGGTAGCATTCAATTTGACTGTGAAGAATAAGTGAAATAGTGGCTGAGGTTGGGAGTTTATTCCAAAATAATCTTTACAGAATGGATTAAACCTTAAGAGTAACTAAAAGTTTCCATAAAAAAATTTCAATTAAGTCAAAAATCCACATTAAATTAAATGAATAAGCATAATAAACATTGCTTGTCTAAAGGATTTAGACTCAATATCCAACAATTCTGATAAGGGATCATAGAAACGTGAACATGTCTGATTCTATCTAGAAAAAAAATAAAATAAAGAATGAAGAATGTTAGTATAATAAAAGTTTCAATACATAAGTCGAATATAATAAAATAATAAAATATTTAATCTATATTCAGAAAAATGGACCAATTAGATAGGGGAGTTTTGTCGATCTAAGAATTATTTTAGATTGAAGAAGAGAAACCCATATAAGTTTTCTAAAACCGTGTCTTATACTAATGGATAGTTTTGTTTAGGAGAGTTGATCTCAAAAGTAAAATTTTAATCCAAAAAGATTGATAATTGAGTTTATAAGGGTCATTTTATCAGTTGGGAAGATCATCCTTTTAGACCAACCTTGAATTGAATTATAGTAAAGGTGTTATCTAGAAAAATATTATGATAACTTGGGAGAATACCCATGAAAACAAAAGAGCCAAGGTAATTGAAAGATCGGGTATCCTAAAAAATAGTAAGAGAATTACAAACAAGGTGTTTGATCTTTCGATCATATTTTCTCATTAAAAATATGTTAGGAGGGTTAACATTTAAATTTTATAATTTATTCAAAAATATTAAGAACTGTATAAATATGAGAGCAAGGTTTAGAGTTAGTGTTTGAAGGCAAGGAGTAGAACGTCCACAAACATAATATACAAGACTTTTACTCATTTTTTTAAGTTGAAAGCAATGATGATCTTTGAATATTTTTTTTATTTAGGACCATTGTGTAATAAGACTATAAATTTTCAAAAAAAAAAAAAAAACTTACTACAAGACTCTATATGTCAAAATAAACAAATCAACTGTAGATTTGGCTTAAAATAATGTCTTTATAAGAATTAGGAAGACTTGTTTAGGACTCCCTCTTCTTTTAGTTCATGGAATTCTCGTTACGACGATACTATCGTCTTCCTCATGCATCACCGGAAAATATAATTGATCGGA
This sequence comes from Ensete ventricosum, assembly GCA_029747655.1. Lineage (NCBI taxonomy): Eukaryota > Viridiplantae > Streptophyta > Magnoliopsida > Zingiberales > Musaceae > Ensete > Ensete ventricosum. Next base: position 4,164,715 of record JAQQAF010000006.1, on the reverse strand, counting down.
AGTTGCAGTAGACTCTTGCGTCAATGCTTACACCATTAAAACCTACCTCGTTTGGCATCTCGTGTTGCTGCAACTCCATTCCATTTGCTCCTCACGTTCTTCCTCAAGAATTCCCACATACGTATTGAGGTGTGAAAAGATTATTTCCGAAGTCATCGACGATGAACGAGCCGAGCAATTTGACCAGCTAATTAATGGATTGCTTTCCTCCTCCTCCTCCTCCTCTTTTGGCAGGAAGGATATATTATAGAGCACATCTACCACCCATGTCTTGCTGATTTCGCCTCACCCACCGACTGCTACACCTCACGATCGAACAATCGAAACGTCGCATGTTACAAACAATCGAGTTCGAGTGGTTAGAATACTGGAACGATGATGCCGGCGGCCAAGTACTATAATAAGATGAGGTGATAACAAGGCTTAGGTCAGTTAAACGCATCGAGGCGTAAAACCCTAAGTTTCCATCTGATTCCGGACAAAATCCTACCTAAGAAGCCTGCAGATGTTTCAGGTTTAGATCATCGCTGTAAGATTGATATATGGAAGCAGTTCGTAGCAGCCGATGGTTGGTCATTGACAACCAAGTCTCTACTGATGCAGTGGAGAGCTCCTATCAAGACCGATCAACGATGGCTACCTCAGAATAAAAGATTTGGCGAAATGGACGAAGGCCATGGACAAGAACGTACGAACAAGATGGTGAGTAGGCAATTTGCTATAGTAAAGCATATCCCGATTCGCAACACCTGCGTCTGCAAGTATAGCATTTTGTGGAACTGCCAACTGCATGACTCCAACGCGTCATTCATTCCCATATCCTTAGTTTTCTACTGCCCATTATGGTCTCTTCTGCTGCAGCATTATCGTTCGTCGTCATGCACGAACTGCGTATTGCACTCTCTGCAATTTGTCGTCCCTTTCCATGCCAACCTTGATCGGAGGGAGTCACGTAAAGCTCTTGTGTTGTGTGTGTGCGTGTGAAAGAGATAGAGATAGAGAGAGCGACTATAGTTTTATTTCTCTGATAATATTAAGGCAGAAGAGTATAAAACACGCGTATGTATTGTCTTTTAATTGCGGCGGGAGATGCCTCTCCTATGAGTTGAGCTCGATCCGTGAGACGCTCAGAATAAAGTATTATGCTTGCGAAGGATCTGCACACGCATGCATATGGTGGATCCTCTTTCAATTGCGGCGGGCGATGCCTCTCCTATGAGTTGACCGAGCAAATTACATATTATATAACCACGCTAGGAACCTAACAACTATCTTTAACATATGGGTCCCATCACTTTAGAAAAGTTATATGTTCATTTATTTTGATGTTATCGGTTTGACCAATGAAAATATATAAAAAATAATAATAATTTTAATATTTCATTGGTGATGGACGACGATATCGGTAGAGGTCGTGGATGATTATTGCGGATGAAGAAAACGACGACAATGAGTGAAGATCGCATTGTATCTATATCGATATCAATGTAGTTATCGAGAGTCGAAATGAATATCGATGTAGATGTCGAGCGACACCGCTCGACGATTGTGTCGACATCGATACAAATACAGAACGATGCTACTTAGTATTTGCATCGATGGTTGCAATTGCGTTGAGCCGATGTAGTTGTAGAGGGGCATCATCGTTCGTCATTATTGGTTTTATTTTTTATTTTTATATTTTATTGATAAAATCAATAATTTTTTTTATTTTCATGGTCATATGTATATGAATATTTGATCAAAATATTAAAAATAACTAATTACATAAGTAACCCGAGTTAAGCTCTGAACCGTTCTCTCTCTCTCGCTCTCTCTCTCTCTCTCTCTCTCTCTCTCTCTCTTATCCATCAAACGACAACATACTTAAAGCACCTCCTCTTCACCGATCATCGAGAATAATGCTGTGAGGCGCCCCACAAATAACGCAAAAAAAGTAGTACGTCCTGAGATGGGTCTTTTCATCAAACATGTTGTCTTTTGTTTTTTCTTTTTTGATAAAAGTTGAACTTTTTCAGTACAAAATAAGACAAAAAGAACAAAACACGCCGCTGTTACCTTTTTTTTTTTTTTTTTTCAAGAAAAGTTAAACATATATTCTTTCCATTGACCGTAATGTGGATGCTTATGTTTTAGCCGGGAATATATAGCTATTGCATAATTGATTTCTGAATAATTAAAATCTAATTATATTCCATCAGCCGATCAGCAGTGGCGATGGTTTATGTTCTGTTGTGAAGTCGTAAGCTAATTAATAAGTGTATGATAACTAAAAAATCATGATACAATCGAGATTCACTCTAACCTCCGCCTCTCTTTTTTTTATTAGTCAACCATGAACCCGTAATCTTTGATCTTAGGCTATCATAACTTTTACTGGATTTTGTCTCGTGGATGATGAGTCAACATGACACGGTGCAGATCGTGTAGGCAGGGTTGACTCGACATGATTCGGGGGCTCAGGGAAGTATGACGTGACAATCGAGCTCCATGAGATTGCAGCTCCTCGGGGTTGGAGAGTCATCATTGTCGATTTTGAGAGGCGTTCGGGCCCTGTAAAGAGGCCTCCGTCGAGGGTGTGCAATCGACTAGGCCCTTCTGATGGCTAAATCAACGTTTGGAGGTGAAACCACGATCGGGACTCTAAAGGTCCCGAGTGGTTTTTTAAGAAAAGAGATTGGGAGTTCAAAAATAAGGTTACGCCCCACACACACACAGCCAAGGCTACCCTATCCCCTACACTCGCAGGTATGACCCTACGTCGGACATGCTTTTGTCGGTCTCCAAGGTCTCGATCGACGAGGCTGGCGACTGGCCCTGCATCGGGCAACGCTTTTATCGATTTTCAAGGTCTCAATCGACAGGGCTAGTGACCTTGAGTACGACGTCCAAAGTGATTGGCATGGTCTTCGGTCTAGTGTGTCCGAGATATCGCGTTGCCTAAGTGAACCTCCACGTAATCCTCGGGCTGACGTGTCAAGGCTGATTGATCGGGACGACGTGGCTATAGATGTGGGCTGACTAGTCGAGATGGCGTGGCTACGTGGTCCTTAGTCTTTCATGGTCAGGTCGACTGACGAACCCAGTATTTACCCTATTAACAATAAATCACAAAAAGGATCATGTTTGCTATAGTTAAGTTGTTACCTTTTACAATAAGTTGTGTTATAATAATAAAATAAACGATCAATTTTAGTCATCGTTCATGGAAATTATATATTTTTTTATTCTTGTTTATGGAATATCGCACCATTTTTATCGTTTGAAATTGAATTGGTTTCTCCTATCATAAGAAATGAAATTTTCTGTGACACTTAGTGAGTGCCATTGTTTACTTCTTTGGAACAATAATAGTTTTCCCAATCATAAAAATTCTGATATGTTGAAAGAGAGAGAGAGAGAGAGAGAGAGGAAAAACACACACAGTGTTTGACTTTTTGACAGTCCAACATCCACGAAACTTTTAGCATAAATTATAGCCATTGTTAATGGATGATTCGTCCACTTTAGTCTTAGTAGGGGATGCGAATCCACCACCGGCGGCGGCCACACTGAAGCGAACATCTAAGAGCTTAGTATGAGGTCCACTTGAGGGCCTTTTATATATATATATATATATATATATATATATACGCATAAAAGCCTTTATTATATTGGTTTTGTGGCTGCTGGGATTCGAGCCCAGGTCTCTACGGCCACAACGTAGAATTCTAACCACTAAACTACAGCCACGTTGTTGTATGCGTTATATATATATTCTATTAAATAAGGTATTTTAACGCACTAATAATACTTTTACTTATTTTGATAATCCACAATACAGAAAAAATAATTCAGGAGTTATTAAATATGGGATTCGTTAAATTCAATCATAAAAAAAAAAAAAACGGATTTGATTGAGTATTGAGGATCCAAAGAATTTAGTCTGAAATAGTAAAGGAAAGTATATAATAATTATTTTTTTTTTCGAGAGAGAATGGTGGTAATGCGGCTTCATTTTCTATAAATATAAGGAGCAAAGGGTCCATGGCGAACCCGACACCCTTGTCAACACACATGATGGCTAGTTGTAAAGAAACGCAAGTAAGAGGACTCTGTGCCTCTCTCTAAGTCTCTCCTCAGTTTCCTTTCCTTCTCCTCCTCCTCCTCCTTCCAGGTGGAGAGAAGAACTGTATGTTTTCTTCGCCACTACCGGTGTAGTTCGAAGGAGAGATGGTGATGCACGAACTCATCAAGGGCGGCGAGGCCACCGCGGCGTCCAAGCCCAACAACGAGCTCAGCAACGTCGTCGTCGCCGCCGCGGAAGACGCGTTGCTGTTCCCGCACGAGGATGACATCGAGGCCGGCCTCCGGAACGCCCCGAATACCCCGCAGGAGAAAGAGGAAGCGCCCGCCGCCCATGGGCCGCGCCTCGTCTCCCTCGACGTCTTCCGGGGGTTCACCGTCGCAGTAAGTCCGACCTTCCTCCCGCATTGCTTCCATTCCTCTCTCTCTCTCTCTCTCTCTCTCTCTCTCTCTCTCTCTTCTTTCATTATTCATTTAATTACCTTACGTTCTCCTTCATTTAATAGCTCATTAAATAGGAAAATAATAACTGCACGATTGTTTTCTTCGATAGCGTTATTATATGCACATGTAACTAAGCATGCTTTGTTAGAATTCATGGCACTAATTATTCTACAAATTATTTCTAAAATACTTATTTTTTATGTTTTTTTTAATCACTATTACTTACTACTTATTTTTTGCTGCGATTCATATTTTGTTGGGTAGAAGTAGAATGTATAAATAATATTTGCGCCTCTGACTTATTTCTTCCTCTTCGGCCTCTTTGACACACACACACACACACGCACAGTGTCTCCACTGGAAGAGTGCAATCAGACGCACCAACAACACTATCCTTGTGAACATAACAATGATGATGATTCATCATCACACGTCAATATTATTCATTTGATTTCTCGGTTCAGAGAAGAAAAAAAAAAAAAAAGATTTCTGTATTTTACTGTACCTCCAAGATCCACACCGTCTATCAGGATCGTTGCACGCATCTTAAGGACAGGACAATCCACGGCCATTTCATCACTCCTCCTCGAGTTGACCAACAAGAGACCAAACACAGCAGGCTCTTCTCTTGCCGTTGCTTTGTCATCTGGCGGTCGCCTGCATTAAGAATCTGCGTGTTGTGAACCCCAGGAGTTGACTTCAGTGTGCCACCACTGCGTCCTACCTCCTAATACTTGAGACCTTTGACCTTTGACTTCTGACTTCTTGGGGTGGATGATATGCTATACGTGGTTGGTGCTTTCCGTACGTAAAGCTTTTATACCGGGCATGAGGACGGGCTCTGATGTAGAGCTGCAGTGATCCACCGAGGCAACCTTCTCCATGCTTGCAGAGAGGTTGAGGAAGTATTATACTCTTCTCTTCCGGTGCAGCTGCTGTGCCACTGCCACCCGAGAGCCCTGCTGGTCTCCAAGATGAGTCAACACCAGAAAGGAATAGGAAGGCATTGTAGTTGACACTGGTCCTTCAAATCACAGTCTGAAGCCTCAGTTTCTATGGTTTTGATGTCCCCCTGTTTCTTTTATTTCGGAACAATAAGGAACAGGGAAGATGGAATCTTATTTTTGAAAGGAAACAAGTAAGGATAATGTTTTCATGAATTATGGGAGTTAGAATATGAATGATATTTTTAACATGTACAGCAGAAGATTACAGGTTCTTCAAGCTGTCAATTAAATCCAAAGTCTGTGATGCCTATTTCAAGAATTTCTTTGGGACAAGCAAAGCATGATGGACATAAACAAAACTATATCCTACATCTGAAAAACATTACAAAAAGAGGTACTTTGGATGCAACATTTACTTCATTTAAGCAAAAACCAAGCAGGGTTTTTGGATGATATCAATTGGTTTTATCCTGAAAGGGTTCTAGTTGTACAGGAAGAATTATGGGATGGATGAAATTATGCCTCACAATTAATGATGAATCATTGCATAATTTGCAGCCAATGTTCAGATGACACCAAATTAAACACCAGTTTTGGCCAATATGGCTGAAAATAAATATTTTTCTATTTGTGCAGAAAGTTGAATGATATCAGAGTAAATAAACTTCTGCAGTAATATGAGAAACATGTCAGGAAGTCATATTTTCACAGTAAAGAAACCATCTGGTGTTAACGTTTAGACTCATTATTCATGCTAATGTTGTGAAGAAAACTCATTTGTATGAGTACTAGTCATGTATGTATTTCTTACCTCCAGAAGAAGCTCATAAATGTCATTTGATTGCAGCTCATGATCTTAGTAGATTATGCTGGAGCATTTCTTCCTGCAATCAACCATTCTCCTTGGAGTGGCATAACCCTTGCTGATGTTGTCATGCCATTTTTCTTGTTCATAGTTGGAGTTGCACTTGCCCTCACATACAAGGTAAAGGCCTAATAATGGCTTGAAAAACATTTAATCCTATGCACATTTTTAAAAAAAAATTATTATAGATCAAAAGGCATGCATATTTCCTCAGTAAAACCATCTTTCTCTCTCAAGTGAAAATAAGATTCTAAGCACACTTTACTTTATTCTCAGAGAGTCTCAAGCAAAGCCATAGCAACCAAGAAAGCTGTACTTCGAGCAATGAAGCTCTTCATTGTAGGCCTTATTGTTCAAGGTATGCTACTCTTTCTTTTCACCGAGTCAAAATACATGATCTTTATCATATAAAAGCATTTATTCAAGGAAATTTTATTCCTTTCTTCATTATCTTAAGATAATATGTGGTTCATTCTTTAGGTGGTTTCTTCCATGGCCTTCACAATTTAACTTATGGAGTAGACATTTTGAGAATACGATGGATGGGCATTTTACAGGTAGTACATTCATTTGCTACGAAGCAAGATAATTTACATGTATTACGGAACCATTCATCTTTACAATGCCTTCAATACAAATCATTACTAGCAATACTTTTAATTCTGATCCAACATGCATCATTTCTCTATCCATGAATTCAATCACATTCCTACTGTCTAGATAAGTGATCAGAGTTCCTTTGTAATACTTTGATCTATCATGGTCATACAATCTCATCCAAGTTGAAAGCAAATAACAAAGTCCTGTATCATTCTCTAAAAACTGGGCAGTCTTTTAACGACTCACTGTCTTTCTAAAGATTACCTAATCAAGTATTATTTTCTTGCAGAGAATTGCAGTAGCCTATCTGTTGGCTGCAATATGTGAAATCTGGCTTAAAAGTGATGATGATGATAGTGATGTCTACTCTGGATACTACCTAATCAGGCGATACCGATTTCAACTGTAAGTATTACTGTGTATGTGCAATCATGGTTTTATTTGATGGGTCTCTAAGTTGAAATTCAGTAAAAAAAATGGAACAGAAAGGAACTGAAATAGAGTTCAATAGAGAATCGGATATAGAGAGAGAGCGTTTACAGAGAGCTAATAACCTAGAAGAAGTTCTTACCATCAACTACTTTGAATTGCCTTGCCTGTCTATGAAGCTATGTTCATCGTACTCGCAACTTGACTTTCTTTCAGGCTGGTGAGTTTGATTCTTACAACCATTTACATGGTCCTCCTGTATGGTTTATATGTTCCTAATTGGGAATATCAGATACCAGTTGCAGGCTCCAAGACCAAGTCCTTCTCAGTTAAGTCCTATGCATCTCATTACACTCCCCATCAATGCTTAGAAACTACTATCATGTTGGGTCTATAAATATTTTTTAAGATGAATTTCCTAGACATATAATTAACAAATTTTATAAATACCAGGTCAAATGTGGGTTGAGGGGTGACATAGGACCTGCTTGCAATGCTGTGGGAATGATTGATCGTCAAGTCCTTGGCATCCAACATCTGTATCAACGTCCCGTATACGAAAGAACAAAGGTCTCAGACACACCAGTTTTATTTCACTAGTTATCACCCCCAGTTATGTTTTCTTTCCATCCATAATCTTCTAGTTTCTTACTCTTTCTTCAGCAATGCAGCATAAATTCACCAGCTAGTGGCCCACTTCCATCTGATGCTCCTCCATGGTGCCAAGCTCCTTTTGATCCTGAAGGGCTACTTAGGTCAGCATTGTTACTTGGGTCTCTTGGCCTTTTTTTCCCTGACAACTAGAAGTGATGATAATTAATGATGCAGTTCCGTCATGGCAATTGTTACTTGCTTGATTGGGTTGCAATTCGGGCATGTTATCATACAATTTAAGGTACTAGTTATATATTGAATCTGTCTTAGCTTCAAAAACATCTTCTTTAACACTCTTAAACGAACTGCAGGATCACAAGAACAGAATTATACAGTGGATGATCCCTTCCTTCTTTCTATTAGTGTTGACCTTTTTGTTGGACTTTGGCTTCGGTATCCACCAGCTTTCTAGTTCATATCACTGTGATTACAGATTGATTTAATTTCCAACACCAAGTAAACTTATATCTTTGTTATAGGAATGCATATGAACAAGGCCCTGTACACATTAAGTTATACATGCTTCACCGCTGGGGTTGCTGGGATTCTCTTCACTGGACTATATGTGTTGGTTAGAGATCCAAAACTGTTCACTTCTTTCAAACATTTCCATTCAATATGTATAATTCTTTCATCTAAGGGTACAACCAGATATGACTACTCACTCTTGATGTCCACAGGTTGATGTCTGTGGCTGTAGGAAGCCAACCTTGCCTATGGAGTGGTTGGGGATGCATGCACTTATGATCTACATTCTAATAGGCTGCAATATCTTGCCAGTCTTTATCCAAGGGTTCTATTGGAGGGAGCCTAAGAACAATGTCGTGAGTAGCTTAATCTAACAAACCCTTCCCTTGTGCCACCTTTTGCTTTTACTAGTGCATGCTAACCACAAACAGGGAAAGTGGAACAATTTTTTGTTATTGTGATCTACAACAGCTGAAGCTCATTGGCATTTCCTGAAACCTCGACTATAACAAGAGGAATGCAGGATCTAGTGACATGTAACTTCTGTCTACAACCAAAAAGGGAAAGAAATGTATGCAGTTTCTTAGTTCAAGTTTCTAATGCTTGCAGAACAGGATCTGCTGTGTTGGTGTGAATGAATGATCAACCATGTGTTTTCTGAGCATGTAAAATGGATATTACAAGTTTTCCCATCTACTAGTTTTAGCTCTGTGCATGCATTTCAAGCATTACTTGCTCTACACTCAGGATAACCAGATGACACAATAATTATCAGTTTCTTTTACTATTGAATCTAGCAAAAATGGGTTAATGATTCTTCAAGGAAAATGCTATTCACATCACAAAGCTGGGAAATCGAAACTAGCCAAGAAAAACTGCCACCTAATGACATCAAGATAAACACAATTAGAACTTTCTTTGAGAGGTCTTATGATTATGCATGCTGTCAGAACTGTTTTATGAATTATGGTACATAATTATTTTTTAGTTCCATTGTATATAGCATACTGACTCTAGTCATCTGGAAGGAAACAATTGATCGAACAGTTTATGAAGTGACATAGACATAGTGCAGATATGATTAGGATGAAACCATGTATGAAAACCATATTTACAAGTCATGTTCGCATACCTAGGTGGACAATAGATTTAGAGAAGCATGTTCGGGTTGTGCTTGGTGAGATGCCATTGATTGCATCCCTTGTAGTGTCACTTAATCCCATCAATCATCCTTTCATGATTTGCTCAGGCTGGCACTTTCATCTGCATGAGAACATACAGAAATAATTAAACCAAACACCAAAAGACATTAAGTCTGCATTGAATAATATGGCATGGTTAGAGGCATTCAATGATCATTGCACGAGTCTACACCTTGGAACAAGAAGGATAATCAAGGAATTGGCAAATAATTCACTCATGATCCAAGAAAGATTCAATTCCAAATGAGTAATTTCATGACTCCACTCGAGTCTTCTCCTGAATGACCCATCAAGAGGGTTGCCATAACCAGCACAATCTCATAACATTACTCAGGATGAAAAAGCTCTCACCTAATGGCGTCTTACGCAAGAATTGGAGCAGTTCATAATTCTCATCAGAATAGTTCAAACTACAGTACCTAAGCACCATACAAAATCCAGAAAACAACTATGAACAAACATCTTTGTAATACAACATAACTGTATGTCAGCAGAGCCCCACTTTTATTGATGTAGCAAAAGATCCAAATAGATAATGTCAAGACAAGAATATAACTGAAGTAGCATTTGACTAAGCTACTGAAGCATCACCACAAAAAGACTTGATAACAATGCCCTCACACACTTATAGTGCTTATTACACAAGCACTATGTTGAATTTCCCCTGGCAGGGAAGGAAAACTAGGCACAAGTAATTTGAGTATTCTGTTCCTGCAATCCTATTAGACCTCAAAGAAATGTGTTAAGAGCCAAGGAAATGGACGAACTCATAAACATGTGCTAGCAATCATGTAGCGCAATTAGCTGGTCCACAACACTTGGGTCGGCAAGTGTACTGGTATCGCCAAGCTCATCCAGTTGCCTGGATGCAATTTTTCGTAGGATCCTCCTCATGATCTTTCCACTCCTCGTCTTTGGAAGTCCAGGTGCCCAGTGGATTTTGTCAGGGGCAGCAAATGCACCAATCTGACAAACAAGGAATCTTTGAAGTTAGTGCATTCCAAACAAGCTTTTTCCAAATAAGCTTACTGATAGTTGTGTCAAGACCATGATATATCATACCGATGCAAAATTGCGCTACCAAGGTGACATTGGACATTAATATTTTCTATGCAACAGAAAAGTTAAAGCAAGGAAAACACTCACTTCTCGACATTAGTCTGATCTATAAACACAATCTTCTAGGCGCTAATCAGATAGGCAATCGAGTATCATTGATCACTTGAACATTGGAGTCAATACATTTTAGATTGAGAATCTGAACTAAGACCAAGAAGACAAATTCTTATATGAGATCAAAATTCTTGATTAGTTTAAATTGGCAATTAACTTACAAGCAACGTGTAGCTTTTTGCTGGAAAAGAAAAGTGATTTGTTGTAGCCTCATTCCTTTTGATTTAGACAATATGAACTTATGACATTCAATTGACACCAAAAAAGAAATTCTATGGTGTTAAGAATTCAATTTCCAAGATGGTGTTTAACTTCCAGAATATAGGTGAAAAATCTTATATAAAAATGGCATGGTACTACAAATTAAACAAAAAAAATCTAATAATAGGTATAAAACTCCAGAAATAAAGTTAATTCTGCACCATCAATTGTTGAAAAAACTGAATAAGCTAAATAAAAGAATGATGGTTCTACTCGAACAAAACAATCTTAGAAATAAACTTACTTCTGCACCATCTTGTTGAAAAAACTGATTAAGAAAAATAAAAGAGCGACACTTCAACTCAAGGTTTGAAATTTCGAGCTGTACCATCCGGTACGGGTGGTACATACCGGTCCGTCAGTTTACCGGTATGCAGACCGCCCGCTATCGGATGGTACTGCCAAAAATCGACTGTCGGCGGCCGATTGAGGGAGAATCGACCGTCGACGGTCGATTGAGGGAGAATCGACCGTCGACGGTCGATTGAGGGAGATCGGAGAAAAAGGGAAGAAGAAGAAAAAGAAGAGGAAAAGAAGAAGAGGAGAAGAGACATAACCTCTACCGTCGCCGCCCGCACCCGTGGGCGATTTTTCTCCAGCGCGAGGAGACGGAACGTCTCCCCGCGCGGGGAGAAAGATCGAGGAAATGTCACCCCTTTTCCTGATTTTTTAAAGGTTTTAATATTTTTAATATAATATAATATAAATATTATATTATATTTTTAATATACCGGGTGGTACGCACAGTGCATACCACCCGGCGCGGGGAGAAATATCGAGGCAACGTCGCCCCTTTTCCTGATTTTCTTAAAGATATTTAATATTTTAATATTATATAATATAATATTATATTATATAAATATTATATTATATTTTTAATATACCGGGTGGTATGCACAGTATGTACCACCCAGTATCGGTACCATACCGGTACCAACAAAATGTCGGCACACCGGTACAGACCGGTAAGTCAATCCTTACTTCAACTACATGTACAATTTATCTACCATCTAATCCCACATGACTCCAAGTCCTAATCAATCCATGTCTATTCTCTCATCCCTATGCTTCTATATCTGTCACTGTAGCTGAGACAAGGGTTCAGCAATTGCAAGCTATGACTGCATCCTTTAGAAACTTAACCTAGACGTCTATTGCCAGATGAATCATGCATTTGATATGCATGGTACAGATGCACATTGCACTCCACCCTGCCACCCTTTTACCGGTCATGCAGATTTGCATATTAAGCTTATAGAGATTCATGTTCTGTAAAACTGAGGCATAAACTGGCAGTAGGTTCAAAACAGTGTTCAACATGATACTGTAAGCCTATAATGATAACTTTACAAGAAGCACACCTGGTTTCGGACAACCAAAATGAGGCTTTTCAGTAGCTCTTCACTGTAAGGAACACCCTCCACTAAAGTGACAAAAGCATAAATACCCTGTCCTTTGATCTGACAACAAGATAGATTTTGGTATAACTATCAAGGTTGACAACTGGTTGATGCTTATGATGGTCCAGCCAGCAGAAGACAGGTTTTGCATTGTACCTCATGTTCAACACCAACTACGGCAGCCTCAGCACACTGGGGATGTGAAACAAGAGCAGATTCTACTTCTGCAGTGCCAATACGATGTCCACTGAAAAGAATTCAAGTTCAACATAATGAAACTATCCAAATTATATAGTAAGCATGTAGTAATTTCAAAGTACCTGACATTGATGACATCATCAACTCTTCCAGTGAGCCAATAGTAACCATCCTTGTCCCTGAAATATCAATGTAATTAACAAGAACACTATTATTATCAAAACCAAGACCTGAAAGAGTGATTTTGGACCAATTGATGTTTGAAAGAAAGTTACCTGCTGCATCCATCACCAGTAAAATAATAACCAGCAAATGGTTTAAAATATGTTGTTTCATATCTCTCATGATCACCATAAAGCGTGCGGAATGCCCCAGGCCATGACCTCTTGATGCAAAGATATCCACTACATTCACCTTCTATCTCGTTCCCTTTCTCATCAACTATAACCGGCTGCAGCACTCTTAACAGTATTAGAGAACAACAAAATATTTCACATCTAAAGCCTTTATTTCAAGTTAGATTGTAACATACTTGAACACCAAAGAAAGGAAAGGTAGCAGAACCCGGCTTCTGCGGCCAGGCACCAGGTAAAGGTGTAATCTGCACATGCATTATGTTAGTTAAAACCTAGGAACTAGATTAACAGAAAACTTCACATCTAGGAATTGAACTCGCATTACCACAGAAAACCAGACATGTACCAAAATGGTTACTGGCCAATACCAAATCCATGGATGGAAAGATGGGATATTTACTTACCATGAAGCCACCAGTCTCTGTTTGCCACCAGGTATCTGAAATAGGGCACCGTGAATCGCCGACAACATTGTAAAACCACCTAAAAGTTTTATATAATATATATAAGGAAGTTGTTAAGATGCAAAAAACAAGATGCAAAGAGCTCCTAGATCAAAGAGACAGGAATGAACCTCCATGCACTAGGGTTAATAGGCTCTCCTACGCTACCAAGAACCCGAAGAGATTTCCGAGAGTAACGAGTGACATACTGCATCAAAGCACCAAAAGGGTCAATAAACATAAATAATCAGGTATTCAAATTGGCTATTCATAGGTTGAACAACAACTCAAGGACTGCTGTACCAACTGGCATGAGTCATATCTGTCATGTCAGATAGGCACCAGCACATGTGCACCCAAATATAAACTCCATTGATTCATGCTAGAGGTGTCGACATATGGCTCAATCAATTTTTTGGACAAGGTTAGCAACCACAAGGGCAGGCCAATAAATATTCGTGATTATCTTATCTGACTAGAAAGACTGTGGATCATCAGTCTTTGGCTTCTATATCACTAAAAAGGTGTACCTGTGCACGAGGCTCCCACCAATGTGGGGTCTGGGGAGGGCCAATGTACGTAACCTTACCTTTAAATGTACGCAGTCTTTGGCTTCTATATCGCTAAGTTAGAAAATGAATACTCAAAGAATAATTTATCAATTTTGCTTATCATCTAGATAACAGAGTCAGAGTAAAGTATACCTTCAGAGGGTGGATTAATTATAGGACTTGTGTGATGCAACTTTATAAGGTATGCAAGAATATTACAACACATGCAACGTAGAATGCAATGGTTTAGGACTCAAAACTTTCTTCTGAATTTTATAAGGTGAGATGATTTGACAAGGAAAACTTGTGCGAGAAAGTTCAGATGAGTACCAACAAAATGCTCAACAATCTACTTAGTTTGTAGTTTGTACACCATGTATTTGAGGATTTGAATAAGGGACATGCACCACAGGACGAAAATAGCATCTAACTGAGCAGATCCATCAGATACAATTACTGGTATGCTGAAACCAAGCAGATAGTTTTGGAGCAAGTTTCATTTGAAATGATTGACTGTGAAACAAGCCAGAAAACTATGTTGATGATCAAGGAAATATCCCAAGATCTTTTACCTCATTGCCTTCACGCATCAGTGAACGCACCAAAGTTGGAGCTGTGTAAAAGATTGTAACCTTATATTTATCAACGATATCCCAACAACGTCCGCTATCAGGGTAATTTGGAGCCTGCAAATATTCCCATTATAGTAACAAGATCAAAAGATAGTATTGACATGGTTGAGGGAAAAAGATCAAGGGATCAAACATCTATCAGGAGAAAAGAAATATAACTAATGAACCAGAATATAAAATTTTATGAATCAAAACTCTGAATGTCGTAGTAAAAAATACATAATACAATTTCATTAAAACTAAAAAGAAAAGGATGACAAGACAGGCAAATACCCCTTCAAATACCACAACAGTAGCTCCATTCAAAAGAGGACCATATGTAACATAGCTGTGTCCTGTGATCCAGCCACAATCGGCAGTACACCTGAGTTCAGAAGGATAAGGGAGGTGAAGGCAGTCCAGAACAGTTGTGCGGAACTGATTTTAAGAAACATGCTAATGGGTTAACCACGAAAATACTAGCTTACCAATATATATCTGATGGCTTATAGTCAAATGCATATTTGAACGTTGTTGCAGTATATACCATATATCCCCCAGTTGTATGCAGAACACCCTGGATATTAAGGCATAAGTACCCAGCACTTGGCATCAAAAGAATGCTGAAAAAAATAAAACGAGAAAGCTCCGTAACCTTTGGTTTTCCAGTGCTACCACTTGTGTACAAGAGAAATAATGGATCTTCTGCATCAACCCATTCTACAGCACACTTGGTTGGAAATTGTGGGACAACATCCTGATTATTGCAATATGAAAGGAAAAAATTGTGTTTCATGTACCAATTGCAAATTAAAAGATGTGAGCAAAAAGTGAAAGTATTGTGACAACTGACAACTGAATAACTGAAAAGTTATATCCATAATATGCAAGTACTGAGAAAACCAGCAGACTGACCTGCCACCAGACATCTCTTCCTTCTGTCCACTTGGTATCTTCTCTCTTCATCGCTGACTGGTTTTCAAAGGTCAAGCACAGGCCTGTTCAAGCCACAAAAAGTCAGACATGTAAGTCTGTTGTGCTCCATCTATCACTGTGCATAAGCTAGTTAAAATGATCATATATGTACTACGTAAGACTCTTCATATTTAGCTTAACCGAAATAAAATTAACAATTTGGAAGTGGAGCAAATGAAATAAAAGAACAGAAGCCAAATGTGAATGTAATTCATCAAAGATGAGACAGGACAACTATATCCGGAGGCACAAATGTTTAGTGGACTACCATGATAGACAAGTATTATTCAATAATATGTTAAAGATGCTCATAACAAGAACCAACATACCTACAGGGACTCCACTTTTGACAGATTCAACAAGGGCGCTGTCAACTATCTCTTTGAGATGGATGGCTTTGGAACCTCTCTTCACAGCATTGCAGGTTATTACAACCTTAGGTTTGCAGTCGATAATTCTTTGTGCAAGAGACTCTGCTGAGAAGCCTGCAAACACAACCTGAACAGACCATCTCACATATTAAAACTAATCTTACCCCCAAAAAATCTCAAGAGGAAGTTCATGAGCTTAGGACAATACCGAGTGGACTGCACCGATCCGAGCACAGGCTAACATTGTGATTGGCAACTCCATCAGCATAGGGAGGTAAATCACCACCGCATCTCCTTTCTGAACCCCGACATGTTTCAAGCAGTTGGCGAGCTGACACAGACCACTCTTGATTGATTAAACAATACAAAGTAATGGCTACTAAGTTCAACCTTAGGATGGCTTCTGGCATACCTGGCAAACCTTCTCCAAGAGTTCAGCATAAGTCAACTGCCCATCATCCCCTGGTTCATTGCCTTCCCAATAGATAGCAACTTTTCCACCATTTCCTGCCTCAACATTCTGATCCACGGCATTGTAACAGATGTTCGTCCTGGCTCCTTTAAACCACTGTGATCGCCACAGTACTACAGAAGTCAGTGTCTTCTACATACCATAAATATGAATCAACCCAGCTGAAAGATTACACAACCAACCTCAAACTTGACGGTCCCCTTGCTCACATCAATGTTTTCACTGTAGACCTCCGGATACCACTTCTCTCTCCAGTAATACTGGGAAGCGATCTCCGACCAGAACCCTGCAGGATCCTCCACCGACCTCTTGTACATTTTCCAATACTAGTAGTCCATGAAATAAATGCAATGATGACAAGCATACAATTAGGTGAAGGAAACAAACTTTGCTCAAACTGCGAAATCGTTTAATCTCCACCACCAAGAAAGCATATATTCTTCCGGAAGAAACGGAATCTTCATCAGATGTCGGGTTTTTTAGCTCAAAAACTAATCTTTTGCTCACAGGAGGCCGGATCAAGGGTTTTAGGGAGACGAAACGCACGCACCTGTTCTGGGGAGGAGACAAGGGCCTGGTGGGAGAAGTCGTGGGAGGGGAAGACGAGGTCGTTCTCCTCTGACGCGAGGGGCTCGCCGAGGATGACGGCGTTGAGGTGGGAGATCTGACCGGCGCCGGATGGCAGCTGGGTCATCGACTCCACGTGCCGGAGGCGGTCCGAGGACGCCAGGCTCCGCTGCGGAGACGCCTCCACCGCCGCCTCACCCGTCGTCATCTCAGGACGAAGTCACGCCGCTGCCACGGAGACCAAGAAAGGAACGCAATAACAGGAGGAGGAGAGGAGGAGGAGGAGCAGGGCGTTGACGAAGAAGACGGAATCGAAGAGATCTGACATGAGAAACGGGCTGTTTTCGGCATATATTTATAATAATAATAATAATTATTATTATTATTATTATTATTAATTACTGCAGACATGACGGGCAGTTCCGTGAAGAAAAAATAGAGAAATAAAAATATATTATTATTATTATTATTATAAAGAAAAAGAAAGGGTTCGGATGCTCGGATTAGACTGCGATGAGAAGTGGCTTTGTCAATATTCTATTGGCAAAATAGGAACTATAAAAAAAAAAATGATACACTGCTTAGCACGATAGATTTGTATATTTATGTACATAAATCAGCAACGCTGTAGGATTTGCATAATAGAAAATTATGATTAAAGGTGAGAAATATGTTGCGGCAATTTCTGCTAGACTCGGCCGGAGGTAGCTCGATCAGCCGCTCACCAGAAATAAGGAATGTTATCTTCCATTCAAACTAAATTAACGTCTTGTTGTGATGATAGTGAGGGATGCTGTACGACATACTCCCAAGAAAGAAAATGTTTGGTGATTACCTGTGTCGGGATCAAATCACCATCCATAGGAGGATGACTTTAGCAAGATGGGTAGGTAGGTGAACTGCAGTTTTAGTGTGATATATTTTAGCAAAAAATCAAATCGAACACACAAGAGAGAGCAACATAATGGAGGCATGCAATGGCCGGGAAATGACAAGCTACAAGTCCTCGAGGAACACACAGATGCTGTAGCAATTCAACAAGAGAATCCGAAAAGGAAGATTGCTCAAACCATAAAATTCTTGTGGTGATGCTTTGTTGATTGCTACGACGACAGGAGTTTATATCAGATGAAAGCATACACAGTAATGGGAGGGAACAAACCATCACAACACCTCCACAACTAATGCCAACAACCAACCTCCCAGAATGTGTGGCAAGACTTCGCTATCCCATAATGCTGCATCTTCAACTTTACAATAGAAATTTGAGCAAGCTATTAGGTAATCAGATTTATAGAGTGGTCACTTCTAGCAGAGTTCATGATACCGCTGCAAACGATGGTAATTAGACAACACAATAGCCCCAACTGTATATGGCTGCATTCCATCTTTGGAATGAATGGTGTAACTTCAAAAAAAGCAAAAGATATTAGACATCCACAACAGCACTCATGACAACCACTGCACATACTTCTTTAACTTCTCTCAATGTGTGACAGAGTAGTTCTTCATATATCATAATATAGCACACATACAGGCACCACGACAACTAAATTCGACAGAAAAATAAGCCTAGATGGTTTTGATTAAGCAGTAATTTATGTTCTTTCTCTCACAAGGTGCTCTAATAAAACTCAGAAAACCATGCCAATGGACTAGAACTACTAAACATATGCATCGACAGTTGATCGACTGAATGTTTGGTGCAAACATCAGGATCCATGAACCCAAAGAATTCAGTAACTCACAAACAGCATTTATAGCTGTGAGACAGCCGGTTTTGTTAAGATCATTTTCAGGATCTTCCTCAATGGTTCACCAAGTCTTGACAAAATATCAAAATCTGGTATGACAGGTAGATTATGCCTTTTGAGCAATTCATCAAGTTCAAATGGATCTCGTGCACCAAGTCTGAGACTAGCATTACTCTAAAGACATTCTATTGAAAGAAAGTACGGAACATTTTGCTTTTCGAGTGATCCATATGACATGAATAATAGAATCAGCATCCCATCTAGATCACCTGAAACGAGAAACAACTCCATGAATGGTCTTAGAGATAGTCTGAAAGTATATCTTCTCTATGAAGCTTGATTTTCATCATCATCAGCAGCAGCAGCAGCAGCCTCAAACGTCTCTCCAGGCACCAGCTCAGGGACATCATCATCATCCTCCTCCTGTTTCACAGCAGCTCCTGTGCTTGGCACCTGTTTCTGTAGGTGCTCTGCAAGCCTCTTCAGGTTCTCTAAGTTATCGGGCCCTGAAAAAAATTTAAAATATCTTTATAAGTTTACATAAAATAAAATTATCAAATATGAAATCCTTAAAGATTCTAAATTCCAAGGTCGGTCATTGAATTAGCTTTACTCATATAAACAATTGCAAAAACAGCAGAAACAACCACATCCAGTGAGCTAGTGGATAAAGAAACCATCAGCGACACTCGAGGAAGCAGTGAAATGTAGTCAAGATAAATCTAAAAACTGAGCACAGTAAGAAACAAAAGCTAGTTTACTGCAGGTGCAAATTGGTAAACCCTCAGCGGCGCACAGGTTGTGGCGGAAGCAGAACATAATGTCCAAACTGTAAGAACATCAAACGACCAAAAAAGCTAGTGAGCGTAGTAGTAATTAGATTACCAAGTTGGTTAATGATCCCAGGTAGCAGGTCTTGAAGTTCTGTCACCAGAGAACATGTGTTAGTTGACTTAACTAAGGATACAAAAATAATAATAATTAAATAAAATTCTAAAACATTATCTCATGCATCATCTTGTAATAATCAAAGCCAGGCTACTCTAAGAAGCATTCATTAAGTCACATACTCTTTGTCTGGGGAGTTCCACTAACAACCCATGTATTGGCTGCAATTGAAGCTTGCACTGAGGAAAAAAGAAAACCCGTATGTCATTTAGCAAAATAATTTACTGTTTCTTTTGATGAATATAATATGCTTTACCTTTCGGGTTGGCAAATTGAATAACCGAGTCATCCTTAAAAATGTTGACTTCTTCTATAGCAGGGATAGTATTCACGCCTATTCTTTTCAAAGTGCTTTGAAGTCTCTTGTCATCAGTTGTTGTAGTCTTGTGAACTGCCTTCTTCTTCCTGATCAAAATGGAACCAGCAATATAAGGCATTTGAGTGTGTCTAATACACCTCTCTATAATACTAAGACATTGGACATTAACAAGAATTTTAACCTCTATTTATAACCACAGATAATCAAATAGTCAAGGTACTAGCATTCCGAATATATATATATATAAAGGACAACAATGAACCTGCGCATACTGCCCTTTCCACCAGTGCGAACGGCACCAGCCATCTTCATAAGCTTCTCTACATTCATCTGTATGGGAAAGAAACACCGTGTGACTTGGCTAATAAGGTTCCTTCACTAAGCTTTCAGTTGGGAATCCATGATTGGAACACTTATGAAAGTCACTAGAATATACAATGCAATTAGGTAAAACATGAAATCCCAACTATCCAGTCTTGTTTGGCCAAGATCGAACTGGAATGAAACCAAATAGTGGGTTTCATTTTACACATTGAAGAGTAGTTGATCCTCAAAGAAGAATATACATTAACAAAAGTGCCATTTTCAGCTATTCGATTGATGAGTATACTATAATCTTGCATGTTTCATATGGCTGAAACTAGAAAGCCATAGTAACAGTGAATTGAGTATAAGAATAGCATTCATATCATCTCCATATGCTTTGATTTCACTTAGATCAAGAAATCACACAGACGAGGATCCCAGATACGGCAAAAAAGTTGAGGCAGTAACATATATAACACAAGAACATCAGTTCTTGTAGCCCATCAAAGCACCAAGAACCACAAACTTGGAAGGAATCCCATTTACGGCAACATTCTCACCATAGGTCACTAACCTTCTTCAAACCAATTATTAGTAAGTAATATTACTTTGCGACGACCATATCAAGGCGGGGCAATAAAAGGAACCACACCAATGAAAGAGAGAGCGCGCGCGCATAGTGAGAGAGAGAGAGAGAGAGAGAGAGAGAGAGAGAGAAGAAATTTTCCTTTGTAAGCAACAATTCTGCGAAGATGCAAGAAAGAGCACTGCATACTGATTATACTCGTGGAGGTACAAAATGGGAATGTTTACTGACATAATGAATCAAGAAAGTCATATGACCCATCCAATGCATAAGATAGAACAGTAATTGAAGTAGCTTGAAGCATCTACAGTAGCGGTTAAATGTAGGAGCATCAAAGATAAACAAAGAAATATCATCTTGGATCGCCCGTCCAAAAGATATCCTCAAATGGACAAGTGTAACCTAAAAGAAAGGAACCCACCGAAACCAAACTTCACATTCAAGATCAGATACTCATTCAACATTTATTGAAACGGATAAAAACCCTAAAACCTAATCGGCGAGAACTCAAACCCTTCGGAAGAGAGATCAAATCAGCGAAGCGAGCGAATTTGAGGACGATAAATAAGATGAATTATCACCTTAGCAACCGGATAGGGTATTACGAGGGGACGAAGACGAGGAGGAGGAGGCCGCCACCGACGCCGCCGATGCCGCAACCTTGGTTCGACGAAAGGATGCGGGTAGGGCGGAAGGAATATAAATGCCTCAACGCACGACCCAATTACTGATTTGCCCTTGAACATCGATCAGAATCACGGAATTGGCGCGATTGCGTTTAAGGATGTTAACGGGCCCTAACTCAAACCCAAACCCGACCCGAGATTTTGGGTTCGGTCCGGTGCTCGGCCCGAACCCAACCCAGTATGAAGCGTGTTGTGACCCAAAGCCGCGACTCGTGTTTGCTTTTGAAGATATCAGTCAAGTTTAATCGGTCAACATATTGACTATTGATAGAAGTTTTGGTTACAGAATCGAATTCGGTCTTTGTCAAAAGAATATAAAACTCTGAAGAGTTTTAATGAGAGCCAAAGTAGGCGTTTGGAGGTGCAGTGCGAAGGAAGCGTGCATGGGATCGAAAGGAGAGGTGAAGTGCCGCCAAGTGCATGTTAAATATAATACACATAGTTTTGATCTTGAAATGACAAAGACATTGCTGTTAAACCCCGAAAAGTCTACAGGATCAGGCGTTCAATTTGTGGAGGCAGGCGGCAGGAAGAAGAACCCACCATGCCCAACTCTGGAAACACCTTGCACCTTTGGCCCTCAGCGGCGCACCGACGGGACGTCGTGGTCTTTGTCGGGATCAGATTCACAGGAGCCCCAGCAACCACCACAGCCTTGCCATCCTGCAGCACTGGTTCAATTCGAGAGCCCATGCATGGATGGGACCGTCTCATCGTATGCTTCCATCCACCCTCTTCCGGTCCTGCCCGCAACTGTGACTTTGGTGGTGGTGGTGGTGGTGGTGGTGGTGGTGGTCCTTGGCATCGTTCTGTTCATTATTGCACTCTCTCTCTCCCTCTGTCTCTCTCTCCTGGCTTCAGTCCAAAAGCCTCTTTCAAGCTAGGACGTCTGGGTTGTCTGCTGGGATGAGCTTGCATTCGTCCAGTATGATTCCAAGGGCCAGCCCAGATCAATGTTGTTTCCCCTCGCTGTTCATTCATGAAGTTTACCGCTGAAACGAACAGTATTCTTTTTTTTCTTCAAGGACACGCCCGGAAAACTAAATAGTTACACCGGTGGGCTTTTCGATTGTTGTTGAGGAAGTACAGGTAGGACTTTATAATTTGCAGGATGGGAACAAGAAAGAGGACATGGTAAGGTCCCAACCGGCGATGCATTTATTGTCCGGTCGAATAGTAAAATGTCCTTCCTGAGATAGCACACATCTTCGAGGGGCAACAGCAGGCTGATCGATTGCTCAGAAGCTTGGAAGTAGATGGATTCTGCTGTTTTAGATATATACGAATGAACCTGATCTCGTCCATCGATTTCGACTTTCAAAAACGATAACAAAACAAGGATCTTGATCTGATAGATGAGTGTTGCAGAGGGAGATGGATCTATCTTTTTTTCGTATATTTTTACACTGTAAAGAGAGGAAATTGAGACGATGAATTGGACCTTCAGCCAATGAGCAGATTGATGTGAATGGTATCTTTTGGCAGGCGACAAACCTCTGCAAATTCCACCAACAGTTCCCGTCAGCAATCATTCATATTTTAAGCATCCTACAGCCATGGCTCCAAGAAGACTAAACATACAGTGCGCGCACCCCTCCTCCTCCATTTCAAATGCATCTTTGTCAGCTGGAAACTCTGCATACAATATCCCCATAACTCTCTTTCATTTTTCGCTTATTCTTAGGTCAGGTTTCAGACTACTTACTCCATGGTCGCATAACCCACTGTGCTTCTTTTGGACTGTTTGCATGCTGCTCGTGGACACACATGCACCATCCTGTTTCAGCTCTGGATTACAATTGAGTAGCGACACCATATCGACCGAATAGAATATGGCGAGGAGGAGAAGTGTCACGAGATCTGCATCGATCACATGATACCGAAGGGAAGCAGCCCCTGAAGGCACCTGTGCTTCACCAGCATGAAGGACCGGGCGAGTTCATATTTGTATTTGGAAAATGCTTTGAGATTGGAACAACGAGGCGAGAAAGGCCAAAGGTGGTTGATGAAGCCCGTTCACCTCCTTGTCCACATCCATACGGTAAAGTCACCACTACTTTCTTTATTCAGCTACGGGAACGGTGAGGCGAGTGAAGGGTAAGACCACACGCAGCTTCTTTAATCTTCCGTCACGAGGACTCCGAGACATCAGCAGAAGCAGTGGGTTGATTGCTTAGCCTTCTTCCTTCATCTTCTCCGCCGAAGGAGGAAGAAGAAGTGGGGCTTCATAGCCTCTCCGCCAGAGCGGAAAACGACAGGATGCGACGCAACCGATGCCATAAATGAGATCCTAATTGCTTTCTCCTCTCTCCCACTCCATCACCCTTCCAAGAAAATTTGAAGCCATGGAAGTCTCTGCAGACATTTCAATGGCGTAACGCGATTGATTGACTGTAACATCGCATGAGCCTTCTTTCATTCGGACAACCCCCGTTTCTTTTAGCGAGAGCAATAATTTGAAACACGAATCAGTACCTCTCAAATTTTATGTGCTGTCCTGTGCGTCGGTAACAATCAACCTCCGAGTTCAGCTTGTATGGAACTCTCATGTCCAGTGTACAGTACTGATAACATCGAGGAGAAGCCATTTGCAGAATGGGGGTGCGAAGCATCAGGCCCATGTCGGATACCCATCATGTTACTTGCATGACATGCCCCTCCATTCCCTGCCGCGATCCTCCATCCACCAAATGGCTCCGTCGAAGGCATGAGCTCATGATGCTTCACCGTAATCCATTCCCTCTCTTGGATATATAGGTGAACATTAGTGTCAACATTAGCTGTTGATCAAGTCACAGGAGAACACTGCCACCTTGGTGTCCCCCCCCATGTCATTGTTCTCATCTACATAATGCCTTATATAATACCGGAGCAGTCGCTTTGCCCGCCCATCCATCACTTGTCGATGGCACACGAACAGTGACCGGACCCACACGATCTTTCCTCTTCCCTCTCCATTGATGTCCTGCTATTATGGTAATATATACTACAAGTATTCATCCTGTTTTAATGACTTGGTTAAAGTTAGGACATCATAAATCGACAGCACCGAGTGAGTGCTTTGAGAGAAGTGAAGTATTTTTGATAGCAAATTAATCCGCGTATTGATGGGGAGCAAACGATGCACTAATATATAACAACATCCGTTTAAGGACGAAAGAAGCGGAACCGAAAAGAACGTATCGGTTTGCCGTGATATGTTTACGATATGAATACTTGGATGACGCAGTTCTTGGCGGAGTGGCACACGGGACACGCGTCGACCGTGGACTCGCAGACCTTGCATAAGCAAAGGTGCCTGCAGGGGAGCAGCAGAACGCAAGCCTTCCCATACCCGCACGCCTGGCAGGTCCCCTTTCGCCGCCGGCGAGCATCCACCTCCATAAGCGCCGGAGCAACCGCGAAACAGCCGGAGTGGGCATCATCGTCTGTGTCACCGTAGCCCTCCTGGGGAGCGGGGGCGGCGGCGGCTTCCTGGAGGACATGCTCGAGGCTGGCCTGCAGGTTGGCAGCGACCGTCTGGTGGTTCTTGGCGACGCTGCTCCACATCTGGATCTCTGTGCTCACCTGCCGTATCCTCTCCTCCAGCTCTGAGTTCCTCTTCAGCGCCTTCTCCAGTTCGACTTCCTTCTCCGTCAGCCGCTTGGCAGCATGTTGCTCCACCCCCTGCAGAAGCGCCCAACAACGACTCCTCCACGCCTCGTTCAATCCACCCCGCAGTCGCTCGCTCTTCAGATAGTTTGAAGAAAAATATTTAGACTCCAAGGAAGGAAAGGAAGAAACAACGGATCGAACCTATGCAGGAAGGGAGAGGGAGAAGATGGAGATGGAGATGGAGATGGCACCTGAAGACGAACGAGGGCGTCGATCTCGATCTTCTGGGTCAAGAGATGGGATACAAGGTCTTGAGTGAGAAGGGAAGCGGGACGGCCACTGGTGGAGGTACTACCCGACTCGACCAAGCGGCTCTGCTGACAGGCAGAGGGGGTGACGTTGGCGGCGATCGAGCTCAACGGAACCAGCCTGTTCGTGAGGTTGGGGTAGCGGAGCCGCGACTCGAGGTTAAGCTTGTAATCCTGGGAGGGTTGCTGCAGCGCCACCAGCAGCTCGGCCTCCCGCGGCCGCTTCCTCGGCCCGGAAGCATTGCAAGATAGCTCGCTCTTGGGGTCGCTGAACACCGTGCCATCGTTGACGCCTCCAGGACGGCCGGTGTATACCCCAAGCATCTTGCGCTGGTCCTGCACCAGATGGAGTTCTTCCATAACATCGTTCCCGGCCCTGCGATCAAATATGTAGCGGATTGGTAACCGTGATGAGGTGCACAACACATGCAGGGCAAGGAATCCCATGCGCATGAAGAGAATAAAGGAAGCGCTCTGGAGCGAGGAAGGTTGGCTTACCAGCCGCGGAAGTCCGGCGAGAAAGTACTATTGGAGAGATGCTGCGCTTGCACGGCCATATTCCTCGTGTACGCAATCGATCCAATTGATGGTCTGCTCGCGGAACGAAATGGTGGGAGGAAGGCGTGGGGTGGTGTATTTATACACACAGTAGAACCAGTAATAAAGACCAGCGTGATGTAAGCCGGTCTGCATAAGGTCTGGTTTGGATATTATGATTCGCTGTGATTTCTTATATGGTTCTATATATACCTTATTATATATGTCGAAGAACATATATCATTTGTATTATACAAACTAAATCAAACCATATACTTGTTATATAGGCCGCCAGCTTATACTTTAGAGGAACTCACACTACAGTAATTATGGGCCGATTTGGTTGAAGAATATAAGTAATGAGGACTGCTGGCATAAAGAAACATATAGATAGCGTCATATGTCATCGTCTTCTATCTAAATTTACAGCTGAAGCTGGTACACGTTCACGTAACGCAGCACAGCCACGCCCACGTCCCGTCGCCGGCGGAAGCGCGTCCGTGTCTCGGCAATCACCGATGTCCAAGCTATCTCGGCCCCCGTGGGAGGTGGTCTCAGGGTGGGGCGGGCTGCTGCCCATCACCAGTCCTTTCAGTGTATCTACTCATCTCTTCTTCTTTTCTTTTCCTTCACCACCTACTGGTCGCTAGAATATAGCAGGCAGGGATGAAAGGGAGAAAGATAGTCATCTGCGATCACCGGAGTCACAGTCATCAGCACTGATAGTGTCGGATCTGGTGTCAAATCTCTACATATAAGTACACAAGCTGCAGCTAACAACAGCCTCCCCCACTCTCTCTATCCCTCTTCTGCCTGTGCTTTCGTCTCATCTACTGTTCATCTTATACCGTGAATAGTATGCCATCGAGATCCTTTCGTCCGCAACGTACATGAAAGTTTCAGCTTGGGAAACCTGCTTGCTTTGGGACGGGCGCAGTTCTACTGCTGCTGCAGCTTTTCATTTCCCTCCGTATCAGCAGTAGAAGTCTTTCTTGTTCACGTCATATATCTCAACATTACTTTGGAAGATGACGAAGTTTGAGGACGGACCCGTTCTCACATCTCGTCTGAAGTCATCCAAACTTTGTTTGAGGACTTGATCTAATGGGGGTAGCCGTGACTTAGCCCAAGGGCTTTTGTCACCATCACTCCTGTTGCATTCCTTGAGAAATCTCTCTTCTTCTTCTTCTGCCTGTCTACTTTTTCCTACGTATTCCTTCGTGGTTGCTTCATCATCACAAGTGAGAGATGATGGACAACGACTCTGATGCAGGTGACTGCGTCGATGGGAGCCAAAGATTACTTTAATCTCTCTCTTGACCTCAGTGTCGCTCTTTTGTCTTAGTTTATCTGATATAGACAGTGCCAGCTCCAAAAGCTTGCCTCTTCCGAGCTACGATTAGCCTAGCAATAGCCTTTATGCTCCGAGCGTAGCTACAAAGAAGAAATATAATATATAGGATGGTGTTAATTGACTTTTGGAGATCTGGAGAGCACGCAAGCTACTTCTCTCTCAGTCCCATGGGCCACGTAACCTCATCGAGTGCATCACCAGATGTAGGTGCGTGTCTTTGACATGAAGGGGGTCCTGGAATAACCAACCATATTATTGTGGCCCAATGCCTTCGAGTCAAAGGTCAATGAAGAATGGCTGCAACATCTTCCTAGGGACAGTGACCATGCACCATTTAGTTTTTTCCCAGCCCTGAAAGGTTGAAGGTTCCCTGGTTTTCTATATTGTTGGTGCTTGTGTGTTTGAACTACACAACTCAACTTTTGCTACTCCTTTCCCCCCCTCTCTCTCTCTCTCTCTCATAGTTGTCACAGTTATTGGCTGTAATATTCTAAGGATGTATGAGAGTTTAAGCATGTTTGCATTAATCATACTGTTGATTGGATTAAGATGTTTGATAAGGTGGATGTGAGGACAATTGGCGATGTTTTAACCTAACAAAAGGTGAATGTACTAAAGAAAGAGCTTTCAATGGGGTCACAAGCTTTTAACAACAGGTAGCAGCCTCCATGTGAAAACATCTGCGAATCAAACAAGATTAGAAAAAGACATGAATGATAGATAAAAACCATAGGGGCCACATGAAGTGAAGAATCAGGGTGATGACTTCAAGGAATCAGATGTAAATATCTCTCTCTCTCTCTTCCCCTCCCCATGTTGATGTAAGTGAAGAATCAGCAGTATCAGCACTCGATTTTTGTGGTTAGATATTGAAGCTAGATCCAAAGCTAAGCAGATGGTGGATTAATTACTTAAAAAGCTGGCAGTATAGCTATTTCTATATATTCCTTGGGTTGCAACTTATTGACTTCTGGACTTTGAAATCCCTTAAGGGTCATGTTGGATCTAAGCAAACTTAAGAGGCTTAACAAAGGATTCCTATATTTATAATACCTAATGGAAAAGCATGTGAAGCACAGTGGTTATCCAATAATCCTCGGCCGCCGGCTTTCTTAAGAGTTGACATCTGCTGTTAGTGGCATGGAAGGAGTTAGCTTTTTTTTCCCTAACAACACTCGAAGATTTGTATTGAAACCTCTCTGCATGCTTTTGGTTCTTCCTTACAGGTAGTATTTATTTTGGATATCTTGTTCCAGGTTCAAGTTTTCTAGTGAAACGATGATGGAGAGAAGTCTTCCTCACATCCATTCACACTATAAAAGAAGAGCAAGATTCCGTTTTCATGTTTTTGGAGCCATGCAAAAGGCTACTGTGGCCAATATAATGTAAACATCACCATCTGCTCTCCAACCAACCCCCCTCATCATGAATCATGCCACCACCACCACCACCACCACCACCACCCAGTAGCTTTCTCCAACAAAGCTCTCTCATCAAATACTTGTGAGAACGAAGTATGACCTTCAAAACATGAGTGTCATGTTTGAGTGGAAAAGGAGGAGGATCCTGAGAAATAAAGAAGATAAAAGAACAAGGACATGAAGACAATGAAAGGTTTGAATTATATGTGACAGGAAGGTAAAAGAAGACAAACAAATACTAGTGATGGTAGATTTCTCTCTTCCTCTTATCCCTCGTTCTGGATCGATGGTCAGAACATGATATGCCACAAGTGTCTGTTCTGGAATGTAGACTTTGATTCATCGAAATCAGATTCAGAATACAAGCTTCTTTCCTTGACCATCTCTGTAAACAAGTCAAGTTTGGCTTTGTTGATTTCAGGTAATTATAATTACCTTTTCAGTCTTTAAACATTCAAAATGTTTGACCAGCTGCCACTTTGGAATTTATGGATGAACACTTCAATGGAAAGTTCAGAACAGGTTCTCTGATACAAATTTTCAGGTATATTGTTCTGGAAATATGAATTGATATGATGCAACACATGCAATTCCATATCAACTTGACTCTGATACAGATGGAATGTTTTTGAAACCTGAATAATTTTTTTAATGGTTCTAATATTCTAACCTCTAGGAGGATTTTGATCAGAATAATCAATCCTCTAATAGCCAAAAGAACTGTTTACTGTTAATCTCACATGGACATCATTGTTCTTGGTGATTCTTCCTCATCAGGCTTCCTTAACAAAACAAACTGCAATTTTTTCTTCAACAAGTCTGATAGGAAAAGAAAACAAAACAAAATATCATGAACAACAACATTTCTTTTTGACAAGTCAAAGCCTTACCTACAGACTACAAAATGTTTGAGAGGATACAAAAACAGGTGTAATGTTTAGGAAAATCATCCAGAAAATATATAAATCTCATTGGTCTCAGAGATACTGCTGAGCGGGATAATCTTTCAGATAAAGACTACTCATTACTGAGAGATGACAAATTTCTGCTTTCTGGCAGCCTGTAAAAATTGAAGATGGACTTCCCTGACTTCTGGAAATGGTCATAAAGGAAGGAGGCCGCATCTGTTGCTAAGCTTCATTGCGCTGCACACACAGCAAGAGAATAAGAGAGCATCCAGTTGAAACACGGAGGCATATGGTCAAGCTGTGTCACAAGATGAAGCCCTCTCCCTTTCACCCTGCCTGCCTCTTGTATCAATCATAATCTGAACGGTGTCCTGTGACATCCTCCTCACGACCCTCATCTCTGTTTCATGTGTGAAGCATGAGTTCACCCACCCCAGGACTCAGTTCTTGTTCCCATCCATTGATAGCCCTCTCTCGTCTTGACCAACACCAGGAATCAGCGACTCAGTGGCTGCCACTTACACCATTCCAATCTCCAACTCTCTTATGGCCTCCGCCATTTTTTTCTCGTAGACATGGACTCTACAACAATTTTGAGCACACAGACATGGACTCAACAACAACCAACACAACACGGCCCCCAGCTATGTCTTCTTTTGAATCTTTCATGTCAATGAAAACTTCAATGACATAGTTGATGACAAGACAGCAGTTGGGTCCACTTGATCAGTCAATCAGAGAGGTGCACGTGACAAACAGTTTAGTGCAGCTGGTTGATGGACCATCTCTTCGCATCTAACAAAACCAATCGAATAGTATTAATGGACCGACAACAAAAATCATCATGATCTCTTTCAAGGTTATATATACGGCCCTTTTCCCTCTTTAAAATTTATCTACATTAGCAAGTACACGAGATATGCAATTAATAAACAATTAGAAACAATAAATACATATGTAGATGACCTCTATCGATCCAATGCTAATGGAAGATCTGTTCAATTGTTCTTAAAAACAAAACAGTGATGTAAGATGCTATATCCTACACTGAAGATCATGAATGTCATGATTGGATCCAATTCCTAAATGTTTTTGGAATTGTCGGGTCGGCATTGACATCCCTTCTCATGAGCTATCAGAGAGGAGGATGAGATATTCTAATAACTTGGAATGAGAATAGCAAACTACAGCGAACATAATGTTCAAATTACCATGACATGGCTTCTGTATGCAGACACTTTACAAATATCAAAGGGGTGTATATGCCACACTGAAACTCGTAATCAATATAAAACATGTCAAATTAGATTTAAAATGTCTCTAAAATCATCAACAATAAAAAATATGAATCCACTACATAGATGTTGTTGTCCACATGTGGTGAAAATTTAGGTGCATGGATAAATATTGCTGACAAAAATTACTTGTGTGAGAGAAAATGCTCTATCTAAAGAGCAAAGCATGCCTTCAAAGGGAAGCACCGTGCTTAATTAATTGACAACTTTGGTTTGAAGTCCAAATGCTAAATGTATCATCTTAAATAGGCTCGCAAAGAGGTTAAAGAAAAAAGGAAATCATTTTCCTTTTCTTCCTCCATTTTTATGTTTTTATGAGATGATGGCCAAACAGAATTGATATTCCCATCACCATCAGTGCTCTTCTCAGATAAAGGTTGCTTAGATTCTTCAGCAAACCCAGATGAATATCTTTCTAACCTCAAAGATATGAGAATACTGGAAACAATTCCAAGTACGGGAAAAACATATGAATAGAACTGGACTTCCGAGAGCCAGTTGTTGAGGCCACAGCTGCCCCAGCAAGGCTGCTGAGAGATGTGCTCTGAAGGATCATAGGCAAGCACCCAATAATAGTAGGAAGAAGGAAATGGACAAGGAAACCTACTTCAGTGGCAGCCAATCCATACATAGTTAATGACATAAGAGGGCAAGGGTGAGAACCAAGCAAGAAGCACAAATCTCCAACCATCGCGTTCAACTCCTCTGGCAAGGAGATGGAAGTATCTGCTGCTGTGTGCCCACTCTGTTGCTGATTTTGAGCTCCCAAAAATTGCCCTGGACAACATGAAAGCAAACAATATCGGTTAAGACATGGAAGGCATAGGCTTGTATGTATTATGTGATCAAAATGCATAGCCAGCTGAAGTTATAATCAGATGTATTGTGTAGGAGGGCATATCACTACTGATCGCTGCCTGCAGGTGTGCTAATTCAGGTGGCTTTTTTAGAGTTGACATTGTATGTTGAATGAAGTATGAATCGTTGACAAATGCAGTTTCCAATGCCAAATATTGCCTCATTGGTTCCTCGACTATTTGCTTATTACATCTAATGCAATATTCAATAGTTGATTTAAGTTTTATCTAGCCATGTCAGAGGACAATGTTGACAAAATAAACCAACTTAAGTAGACTTTACACTTTTTTTCAATTGAGAAAAATCAAGACTCAAGAGTCAATGAAACCCATACAAACAGCTTTGATTAGCCAAAGGCCCATCTGCTTATGACCATACCATCACCATGCTTGGTCCCTAAATTACTGAGAGTCGAGTCACCTGGGAAATTGGATGATACTTTATAGGCCCCCAATGTTGATGCCTAGGCATAGGACTTAATCTGCTACTGTTGCCACTGGAACGTGCAGATCTTAGGTTAAGGAACTTAAGCACTTCTAACTTCTGAATTGATGATCCATCAGAAGTCGCCTAGGCATAGGACTTAATCTGCCACTGTTGTCATTGAATAGTGCAGCTCTTAGGCTAAGGAACTTAACCAGTTCTAACTTTGGAATTGATGATCCATCACAAGCAATATAGACCTTAGTAGTCTTACAAAACTATAAATCTGAATCTTCATTTAAAATTTCGATCCAACTAATGAGAAGAGAAATCATAACAAATAATAGATTTAAAAATATCTCGTTTGTAATCTAGTCACAGTGCACTCTTCAAGCTGTGTTGTTTGTATAGTGAAGCATCATATCTCTATCCTCAAATACATAGTGACATGCTTTAGGAGAAGGCACTATAAGATACTTAGCTTTGCAATGTCAAGTCTTCGTCAAATAAGAGAAATATCCAACTTTTCAATATAACCAACTAGGATGCCTATGATAATTTGCAATGCCTTCCAGTAACTTTTTTTTAAAAAAAAGGAAGCTCACCAATGATCTGGTCTACATTATGGAGGATGAGTTGACCATCAAATTTCCAAATGCAAGACAGTTAGAGTAAGCCCTAAATTAGGTTCAGATCCAGCAAATGAGCAATCCATTTTTCCAATGATAATGAACAATGAAGGAATGGCCTCTTTCACTGCCAGTGAACACATAACAATTGCATAGCAATTACCAAGTATCCTAAGCATTAGTTAAGTGATTCACTTTACAAGCAATTCAACCATGGTTTACTCTTCTTGATATTATAGGCCACCAAATGGACATCCAAATTTAAAATCCATTAATATTAGCATTAACGAGTATGTCTTTCAAAGACAACCTTGAATTGGAAATTTTAAATGCCTTGTTGCAATTGCTGAAAGAGTCCTTCCTTCCGACAAATAATGCAAGCATTCGACCAAACTCTGCAGGACCAATACTACTCATGAGTAGGTTAAATCAAAGAAACTTATGCTCAAATCACATTATGTGTTGCAGCAAAGTTATTGTTCCATTTATTTCAGCAAACAAAACTCGTTGTAGTACCCGATTAGTTTCACATTCGCAAGTGGGCTAAGACTAAGATTGACTTATAAGATTCTATGGGATGTATTCCTGTCAACTTTGGCTTAATCCGATCAGATCGGATTCTGACTATTGATATTAAAATCGATCAAATATTAGGGTATGGTGATAGTCCATGAATGTAGCCAGAGGACGCATTAAGCTAAACCAGGGCATAGCTCTACGGGGCTAAGGGGCCTTGACGAGGTCGCACAAGCCTGGAGCTAGACGAGGACATAGCTCCACTGGGCTAAGGGACCTTGACGAGGACGTACAGGCCGGGTTGTGACACTTTTAGCGGCTCACCAATGTCAAGTATAGTGAACGCCCTTCCCATTAATGCCCCACTTAACCTCTCCTACTGTCAACAATGGGAGGAGGCATTGACACCCTCCAGCCTCCAGAATACTCACACTCGTCATAGAACTAGCAAAATCCCTTCTTTTTCACAGATGTCGCTCGACGATAGAAGAAAAAGGATGGAGAGACTATGAAGAGAAATAGATCATGAAAAAATAATTAAATCACTCATCGAACAGAGCAAGTGAAAAAAAGAAAGAAAGAATGTAACGAATGTGGTGCTGACAACAGACCGTCCAATCCAGCAGGAGGAGAGGGAGGCGCCGAGGACCTTAGCGGAGACGACGGAGAGGACAGCGGTGAGGAAGCCGTAGAGGAGGGAGGCGCTGACCTCGAAGAAGACGGCGTTGGGGAGGCAGACCGCGAGGGCGACGGCGTGGGCCACCACGTACGCAGGGATGGCCCACATCCCCAGCCGCTCTGCCAGCCGTCGGAGAGCCGCCTCGGAGCCAAACCCGTACCGCCGGCTTGTTCCGTCCAGCAGCAGCAGCATCGCCCCCGCCATCGCTCGCAGCCGGATCCACCCCTTCGCCAACCCCGTGACCTCTCTCTCTCTCCTCGTTCTCCGCCGGTCGCTGTTGACGAAAATGGGCCAAAATAATAAATATAGATCGTTCACCCAAATTCTTCTCCGCGTATGTTTCCATTCGGAGGATTGTCTCACTTCCCGGCTTCGATAAGGTGCACGTGGACAAACCTTTTAACCAATAGGAGAGCAAGTAAGAAGCGGGTAACCCGAAAGCGAGTGTGAAATGCATTTTTGTTGGATTGGTTATCTTGCATATGTAAGCCGCTACATGAAGCGTGACATGATTAATTTGGACTCGTCGGCACGGAAGTTAGAGGGGGTGAAGGCTCGCCTGTCTCTGACGAACCAGAGAACACGTTACCCCCTGGCTGGCTCCCAAAAGATTCTGGGACCCACAAAAACTCTCGCATTCTTGGATGTGGTATTTCCTGTTTGCCCAGATAAAGGCGATCTCCATCCACTTCCCGCAAAAAGATACCGCCTCTGTTGTAACGGTTCGTATCTAGCGACTTCCGTAACAGAACCCGCTTGTTTCTCTTTGGATATCGACTTCCGGCACGCATCGACCACCCCGTCGGGCCCGACGCGAACTTGGTCAATGAGTACAAAATTTAATGTTCATCCATTCTTGCCGTCACTTTTTTTTTTGTTTCCCTCCCTTCTTAACGTGGATAATGTATCGAGGCTCATGTGACAATCTCGACTCGTTATTGGAACTGCTCACGTATATATAAATGTGTTCGGATTTTTCCTTAACGTCCGAGGGATGTATTAGCTCATTAAAATATTGGCTAGTTGAACGGGAATCCAGATGATAGTCTTATGTTAGAGTCGATTCCTGGTTCTTAATTAAGCTATAGTCACTCAAAGTTCATTACAACATTTTGAGAGCGTTATTTATCTTTAGTGGGGGAATCGTATTTGGTTGGCCTTCGTGAGCAAAGCTTTATTATTTATCAGTGCATTCTTTCGCTCCTCAATTGGCTCTCCGATAATCGACGTTTGAACTAAGGTTGCGGTCGAGGGGTGAGGTGTCACCCCGACTCGACTCATCCAACGGTCAAGTCAGCTAGGTGCATTCATTTGTATAGTATTCCTAGTGTTGAAGAAGATCCTCTTGCTTACTTGTTTTTGCACCTTTTATATTATATGGGAAGGTACAAATCATACGAAGTGAGTTAATACGTTTTGTCACGAACAATAATGTAAACAAGGTATTCGATAAAATGCTCATGTTTATCCATGTGCTTCGGTTTGTGTACATACCTTATACAGCAACTAGCGGGCTTGCAGTAGACATAGCAACCTTAGTTTGGTTTGCTTTGTGGCCGATCTTGACTTGTAAATACGAGTGTATCTTGTAAGCACTCGTGGGAGCTTTGGTCTGTAATTGACCATTATATTTTGTGTGCAACCTTTCTGATTTTGTATTGTCCATGAGTGTAATTTGTATCTAGTTTTATAAAGTGTTTGCTTGAGTAGTTATTTTTGAATCCCGATGAAATTACTTCTTCTAGTCCGTTTTCTCTTTTTATAAGTCTAAGGGACCTTAGGAGATCTCGGGGAAGGCTGACCTTTGCGGACGAACACGCATGGGTGCCGCACAGCTTAGGCAAATTCAGCTAAGCCCGTGACAGTATGGCATCAGAGCTGGACAAGTATATGCAGAAACACTCGTCATACAAACGTGGGGGACCTAGCTGGGCTGTATGGAGAACAGCCAGCATGACAATCGTTTGAGAAAAAATGGACATTGAGATATAGGGAAATGAGTCACTTTAGGAGTGTTATTATTATTATTTTCTCTTTAGGAGTGAATCGATTTAATAATCGATCAAAGAAATCTGTTGCTCGACAATAGCTCTCTCTATTAGTCTCTATGCAAGCGAAAGAATAATTTGTTTGCATGATGGGTTACGAAGTAAATCATAATTTTATTTCTAAAATTTTAAAAAAAAGTGTAACTACATTGAGCAAAGCTGATATAAAAATAAAATTATAAATTTTTTAATCATACTAAAGACCTCTCTTTTTAAAAATAAAAAATAAAAATACAAAATTTATAATCAAACTAAATACCTCTGTCAAGATTTAACTCATATTACCCAAATTTAAGCTAAACAAGTTAACCATTGTATCATAATTTCTATATGTAATTTATTTTTTATTTTTTTTATTGTATGCAACCGATTTAAAGCTCGAATCCTCGGTTTGGACCCAAATCATCGATTTTAATTTTTTTAAAATTAAAAATCGAAATCAAACTACTTAGGATCAGTTTTGGTTTGGTTTGGAATTGATAAATCATTGGATCGATTTGATTGTGCATATAATAGCCACTTATTATAATTTTTTTCATAAATGGTTAGTTTTTAAAGAAATCAATCACTTGTTTGCAGATTAGTCTATATGATCGAAATTTCTCAGGTAGGTTATTGTGATAGTTTTCCTATATCATATGTATAAAAATACGAAACACAAATAGTCTAATAATAATAACAATACTAATAAATTATATCCCAAAATTTCCTTATGTTCAATATGTATAATGAGTTTTATTAATGTACATATTAGAAAAAAAAAAGTTAATTCATACAAATAAATGACAAATATATATAATAATTTGGTTTTTTTTTATAGTAATCGATAAATTGTGGATTCGAGACTAAGATTTTACAATTAACTATTAAAATCTTTATCAATTAAGTTAATTGATATATTCGGTTTAATTATTCTTGTCATATAAATATCTAACGATTTGGTTATTCCTGTGATGTTTAATTTGCTGAGAAATGCTAGTTTTATATGTTATTACTTAAAAGCAGATATTATAAATATCTAAATCTAACAACGGTTATCGTCCCCTAAATTAGCTCGATTCAATATTATAAAGTTTCGTTTACATTTTACATTATTCGTATAAGAAGTTATTCTATTAGTTTTAGAAAACAATTTATTTGGATATTGTAATTATATAGAAATATAAATTTATAGACGTATTGGATATATATTACGCAATAGGATTGATAGTGATTTCATCAAAAGTCGTGCGGGTCTTGATGTGATTTCATCCAAAGAAATCGTACGCATCTTTAATTTTGAGGGATAAAGACGTAACTTCAGGAGTTACAGAGATATATATGCAAATTTGCCCCCCCCCACCGCCCGGCTTGCATTTGCTCGCAGCTTCGTTTGCGGCGGAGTTTTCCATCGCGGCGTTCCCCATCTTTCCCCCTCGCGTTTTGGTTGCGGCGAAGGCGAGGAGGAGCGGGTTGTAGAGGAGATCCGGCTTAGATTTAGCGATTCTGAGCCGTAGGTGGTTGGTCCCCTGTGGAGATCGGATCAAGGTAGGCCTCCCCTCGATCTCATGGAGTATGAACTAGATCGGCTCTTCTATCTTTTTCTGATCGGCTCTTCTAACTACAGATTTGTGTCCTTAGCCGGAGTTTCTGATTTGATCCCGTGATGGCCTTGCTTCTTCGTAGCTGATTTCTGCTCTTCATTTTGATATGCTTGTCGAGGCTCTGTAGTTGCTTATCGCTTCGTGGTAGTTGAGATCTGTGGCGAATTTGTCTCGGATCGATCGCTGCCATTCTCGTCTCTCAGATCTGCGAAAATAATATGGTTTTGTACGCGTCTCATGCTCCTACGAAGATGTTATTGTTAGACGTTTGATCTTTTGTAAAATCATAGAACTTCTGCTTCCTGTAGCTGCTGGTTGTATTAAAAAGCGGTTTTTTAGGTATACTAAGGGTTTATTTACACGATGATAAATTCGAGCAACGTCAATCTTTATACTGTTAAACCCATATGATTCTTTGTTATGATTGCTTTTGATTGATCTCATCTCTTCCTTACTTATCTTAGGCTTTTTGATTACTACAGATCAAGTGTTTTGATGGGTTCTCTTGATGACTCTTTCAAGATTACATGCGAAATTATTGAACACTTTTAAAAGGGTTATCTTTGGAGAATAGAATTGTCAATTATTATCTTATCTCGCTACGTCTATTGACGTTAGATTGCTTACGGTGATTGTAGGGTTATCACTTGGCATGGCATCAGCGGCAGGAGCAACGGGATGGCTGAGGGGGAAAGTCAAGGCTGTTCCCTCTGGGGATTGTCTGGTTATTATGGGAAGCACAAAAGCGGATATCCCTCCTGAGAAGACCATCACTTTGTCTTCTCTGATTGCCCCTAGATTGGTATGTATATTTAGTTTGGGTTGCATTGTACGTAATCAGTACGTTAACCAATCATAAAAAAATCTTTGGCGTCTCATTATGCACTCAGGAAATCCTGATCATGAAATGATACATTTCGAATTATTCAGTAATTATTTGCTGTATTCCTCTGTCTAAAATGATACTATATGTAATGACTATTTAATCATCCTTTTTTCCTTTGCTGTCAATGAGGATCACTTTGTTTTTGAAAATGTTGTCAATTCATGGGGAGTAATACTTGCACCTAATGCAATATTCTCTGGTTTTTATATAATGAATAAGGCCCGTCGAGGTGGTGTTGATGAACCATTTGCCTGGGAGAGCAGGGAATTTTTGAGGAAACTCTGCATTGGAAAGGTTATTAATTCTAATCTTCCTTCTGATAGCTAAAATATCTATTTGCAGAAGGTAACATGTTTCTCAGCCTTGATTAATTCCTTCAGGATGTCACATTCAAGGTGGACTACACAGTTCCAACAATTGGGCGAGAGTTTGGTTCTGTTTTTCTTGGAGATAAGAATGTTGCTCTTTTAGTTGTTTCTGATGGATGGGCAAAAGTAAGAATAACTTATGCTCCTTGTTTTCTTTCTATACTGTTCCAATAGTTTCAATGCTGATATTTGTGTATGCATTTGTTTCCATCAGGTAAGGGAACAAGGCCAACAGAAAGGTGAAGCAAGCCCATACTTAGCAGAGCTACAACGTTTGGAAGAACAAGCTAAGCAACAGGGTTTAGGGCGTTGGAGCAAGGTTAGTACACTTTCTCTCTGTTCTGTTGGTTTTTGATTTATTTATTTTTAGTACAGGATGAAAATTTTCGTTCTCATGTCAAGCATGTCTATAACATTTGCTTCTCTTATGCTGAAAAGATAGAGGCTTTGTTATTCATGCTTGTGTGGATATAAATGGCTCCTAAAATGTTTAAACCTTAACTGTCTGCTTTCCTTTAGAAATCTAGCTAATGTTGATGAGCCAACTGATGACAAAAGAGCAACCACTATAACATGAGCATGATTAATAAAAGCTGGAATAGTCATGTGCTTTTCTTGCTCATCTCTTGTAGGTTCCGGGTGCTTCAGAGTCAGCTGTAAGAAATCTACCACCTTCAGCCATTGGTGATCCTAGTAATTTTGATGCCATGGGACTGCTAGCTGCAAACAAGGGCAAGCCCATGCAAGGGATTGTTGAACAGGTCCGTGATGGAGGCACTGTTCGTGTCTACCTCCTCCCTGAGTTCCAGTTTGTTCAAGTTTTTGTCGCTGGGGTTCAGGTATGTTTTATAGTGTGATCAAGAACATTTTATTTCAAATGCGATTTTCTGAACAAAATTTTGGAAGGAGAAAGTATTCACTTTGATTCTTTTTCTTTATATGACAAAGCTGTTTCTCTTAAAAAAAATAGGCTCCTTCAATGGGAAGAAGGCCTGTTAGCGACCCCATTCCCGAGAGTGATGTCACAACTGATGATACAAATGGAGAAATTTCGGGTGAAAATCGGCAGCCACTAACATCAGCCCAAAGGCTTGCTGCCTCTCCAGCATCATTCACCGAAGTTGCACCAGATCCATTTGGGAGGGAAGCCAAACACTTTACAGAAACTCGTGTTTTAAACAGGGAGGTGGGCTCCTTTTTTCTCTTTTGTTGTATGCACTTCTGCATTTGTTTATCTATAATTCATATCAAATCAATTTCAAATTGTGCAGGTCAGGATTGTGCTGGAAGGTGTAGACAAATATAGCAATCTAATTGGCTCAGTTTATTATCCAGATGGTGATGTTGCAATAGACCTTGCTCTGGAGCTTGTACAGAATGTATGTATGCTTATTGCAACCACATACCGAGCAGTAGCGACTTTAGTACAGAAGCTTTGCTTTTGTGAGTTCAAAAAAGATAATGACACAATCATTTTTCTGTGATGATTTTATTAAGAGTGAAAGTGGATTAGATGCAGGAAAAACTTGATACCTATCGATTCGTGATCGCCAGACATGAATTTGCTTATGGATATCTTCAAATAGTTATGAATATGAATCCACATGCGAAAATACAGATCAAATTTGAATTACATAAACGAGGAATAACATAAACGAGGAATAACATAAACGAACAATTAAGGAAATAATTCAAATTCTATCGGTAATGTTTCTTGTGTAGAAAACTAAAAATGAAAAACATTAAGGATGGATGAAAAAAAAAGGTTGTAC
The DNA here is from genome assembly GCA_029747655.1 of Ensete ventricosum. Taxonomy (NCBI): domain Eukaryota; kingdom Viridiplantae; phylum Streptophyta; class Magnoliopsida; order Zingiberales; family Musaceae; genus Ensete; species Ensete ventricosum. Next base: position 4,123,885 of record JAQQAF010000006.1, on the reverse strand, counting down.
TTTACTAACAAAGTAATGATTTTCATTAGGTTATATAGGTAGATTTGGCATGAAATTTATTTGGATGTTTAGTTACGTATAAAGAGCCCAAGGCCATGTACTGAAGATTTGTATAACAAAATTCAGATATGACAGTGGATATATGACAGAGACTTAGTTATGTAACTATTTCTGGCTCTACCTCGACTAAAATCAATATTGAATAAAATATATATTTCCCAATTTTACCTAAGATGTGTAAGATATTACACATCTCAGGTTGTATATAAAATTGATTGATTATCTTCCTCTGATATTTCTTGGTTGTTCGTAAGCATTCTGCCTTGTCTTCCTCAGCTTATGTCAAGTTAGCAAAGAGCTTGTTTACATGTTTTTTCAGCTGTGTCCGTGTGCCACAAAAATGTACCTCTGCTGCAAAGCTGCAAGTGCAATTAATAATGAGAAATTATCCTTTTTAATGAGTGGTTCTTACATTTCTCAGTTATAACTTCAATATTAGAGTCTCTGTTACCTTAAACTGTTTGTACAAGTGTAATTAAGGCCCAGTTCTAACAGAAAGATAATATTCCTTGACAATAGATTGAAACAAAAGAATTACCCACCATTGAATGTGGCGTTCCCTTATATCATGATTTTTCTTTAGAATGGAAGAAGTGATGAAAAGCTGTGACCTGCTTCTTTCTCCTTTCTCATCTTGCTTCAATGCCAAGGAGAAGTGACTATTGTCTTTTCTTACATTTGAACTCTTTACTGAATATATCCTACTGACACAGAAAATGTTGACTCTAAACTTTCATCATCTGAATATCTTTCCTTTTATGCAACTTGTACTCAAACAAAGCTTATGTTTGGTGTACTGTGCTTATGAGTGTTATTATTGAGGTGATAGGCCTTTGTGCTTACCTGTGCTTGGTTAATGGGCAACTGTATGCATTTTGTGGACAACTGCTTATGGAAGTTAAAAATAGGGTGGGGCACATCTAATCTTATTTGGACAATTTACCCAAAAAACCCTTACAAATTAGTTTTTTACTTGGGGGCATCTTTTATTTTCATAAATGTTAACTATCTCCTTGATCTGGTTCATAATGTGGTTTTGTGTTAAATCAGATCAAATTGAATCAGACCGGTACAATTCGATCTTCCCCCCCTTCTTTTTTCACCCTCTCCACCACCCCTCCACTTCTTTTTTCTTCTCCTCTGGAGAGAAGGAAGAGGAGGGAACAGAGGAAGAGGCGACCGAGGAGGGAATCGGTTCACTAGGTTGACCTGAACCGGAGTTGACCTGGATCAGTTTACTGATCCAAACAAGATCCAAACTGGTTCAGGAATTTTTGAAAAAAATGATTGCAATCGGAGGGTAAATATTGGATTTATATAAAAAAAGGTGCCCCAAGGTTAATTCCAACTAAAGGGTTGCCATCTGCTAAGAACAAATTAGTCGTGGATTTTCTGGGTAAACTGCCTCTCTTATTTCATCGAGTAATTTAATCAAGGATTACACAAAAATAGGTCATGCTCCAAGTATTTCCTTTGCATGTTATCTCGGTTTTTGTCTTGTTGTCCTCTATGGTCTGGAATGATGCTTTTGTGTTTTCTATTTCTGGTTAGAAAGCTAAATGTCTGTCATTAGTTTGTTACATATGCATTATTAATATGTACCCATACGACTGAAGATTTCATAAACATTGACTTGTTAAAACAAACATGGGTGTCCTTAATAAAATAACATTGTTTTCCCTACTCCATAGGGTTTTGCTAAGTTTGTGGAATGGAGTGCAAACATGATGGAGGATGATGCCAAACGCAAACTGAAGGCTGCCGAGCTTCAGGCAAAGAAGGATCGCTTGAGAATCTGGACAAACTATGTGCCTCCAGCTTCAAATTCAAAGGCAATTCATGATCAAAATTTCACAGGAAAAGTATGTGACTTTTACCCAGGCCTTCTTGAAATTGATTGTTTTGCATCTATCATTCATATATTTTGAGCTGTGCAATTTTTTCTGTTAATTTTAGGTCGTAGAGATAGTGAGTGGAGACTGCATAATTGTTGCTGATGATGCTGTCCCCTATGGTAGCCCATTAGCTGAGCGTAGAGTCAATCTTTCAAGCATCAGAGCACCCAAGATGGGAAATCCTCGTCGAGATGAAAAGCCAGCACCCTATGCCCGTGAGGCTAAGGAGTTTTTACGTACTCGTCTTATTGGCCATCAAGTATGATTATTTGCTTGGTGTATTTAGTGCAACAGATCTGTGAAGTTATTTATCTCATATGCATTTATTATCAGGTAAACGTATCAATGGAATATTCTAGGAAGGTTGGCATGGCTGATGGACCCAATGCAATAGTATCTAGTTCAACTGATACTAGAGTCATGGATTTTGGGTCCGTTTTCCTTGTGAAGAGTGAGGGTGATGAAACCTCTTCTCCCTCGCCTAACCAACCGGGAGGCACAAATGTTGCTGAAATGGTTGTCTCACGTGGTTTTGCCACTATAGTTAGACATCGAGATTTTGAAGAAAGGTCAAATCATTATGATGCCTTGCTGGCTGCTGAATCACGTGCAATTAATTCAAGGAAAGGGATTCATTCTGCCAGGGATCCTCCAGTGATGCATATAACTGATCTGACGACGGTGAGAAATTGAATCATTATTTTGTGCGTTGTGCAATATATGTTTTTCATGGCATATAATATTTAGTATTACATTATCTGCACAGGCATCCGCAAAGAAAGCTCGAGATTTCTTTCCTTTTCTGCAAAGAAGTAGGAGGCATACCGCCGTTGTTGAATATGTCCTCAGTGGTCATCGATTTAAGTTATTGATTCCTAAGGAAACATGTAGTATTGCCTTCTCATTTTCTGGGGTTCGCTGTCCTGGTCGAGAGGAGCCTTTTTCAGATGAAGCTATTGCTTTGATGAGAAGGAAAATATTGCAACGGGATGTTGAGGTGCTAATAGTTTATTTATTTGCTTAAAAGGTTACCCTGTTCATTCACTTAAACGAGTTTTCTGGTTATGTTGGACAGATTGAGGTAGAAACAGTTGATAGGACTGGAACTTTCTTAGGCTCTTTGTGGGAGTCAAAGACCAATATGGCTGTTTCTCTTTTGGAAGCTGGTTTGGCAAAACTTCAAACTTCCTTTGGTTCAGACAAGATCGCAGATGCTCACCTTTTGGCTCAAGCTGAACAGTCTGCAAAGCGCCAGAAGCTGAAAGTAAGCTACAGTTACTGATTCTTTTTGTTATTGGAACTTCTATTGTATGTTCGAGACCTTGCATTGGTGGTAACCTTGTGTTTTGAGCTGCCCTTTTAAGCTTCACATGTACATGTAACTTCTTTTTTCTTTTGCTAGATCTGGGAGAACTATGTTGAAGGGCAGGAAGTGTCAAATGGTCCCTCTGCTGAAGCAAAGCAGAAAGAAGTCCTCAAGGTACTTTACAAGGAGTCCTTTAACATGCTTGTTCCAATTATTTCTTAAAAATGATCATCTTATGTTCCTTTTTTGATGAATTCAGGTGGTGGTTACAGAAGTCCTTGGTGGTGGAAAATTTTATGTCCAAACTGTTAGTGATCAGAAGGTGGCTGCCATTCAGCAGCAACTTTCTGCATTAAACATTAAAGAAGCTCCAGTAATTGGTTCTTTTAATCCTGCAAAGGGTGATGTTGTACTAGCCCAGTTCAGTGTCGATGATTCCTGGAATAGAGCCATGGTATGACTTAATTTTTGCTTACTTCTGAAATTGATGTCAGACTTATTCACCCATTCCTTAGGTTCAATTAGAAGTGTTGTTTAAAGTTGTTTCGTTTAAAAGATTGTCATTCATCACTGCTAAAATTGGTTCATGACATGTTAGTTGTTGTAGCAAAGCATCAAAGCAGAGTTCTATAGACCAGAGTATGATGCAGTAGCAACAAGATAAGCATACTAGCCAGACAATGAGGAATTTATATTGCTCTGTGTATAGTTAATAACTTGCATCTATTGATGAAGAAAACCAAGGCAAACTCAAGTAGGATGACTAGGAAAACAGTTGCGCAATGCCCCCAGATACCTGTGTCTCTTCAAACCCCTAGCTTAGCCCCAGATTTCTCAAGTTAGGGATCGGACTAAACTCTAATGTGACGTACTCTAGAAGTTCATAAGATCAAACACAGTAAAGTTTGGCTATATTCCCCAAGCCCCATGGTAGAATCAGGATACTGTTATGGGTCATGTCACCGGATTAACCCAACCTCTCTGATGAGGCAATAAAAGAGGACCCGTTCATGAGCACTCTAGAACATCTAGGTTGAGTGTATACATTGATGACTGCTGCACTGATCCATTTGGTTGGCAGAGTGGTATGCTGGAAGACATTTAATATCATCTACAAAAAAATGTGCTTTTTACAGCCTAAAGTGTAACACCCCGATTAGTCCCACATCGGAAGTGGGCAATATTATGATTGGCTTATAAGGGTTTGATGAATGTACTACTATCAACTTCAACTTAAGCATTTTGACTAGTGGTTTGGGCCAAACGAAGTTGATAGACCGGTTAACCCATTAGACTCGAGTCGTGACATTTTGGTATCAGAACCGATCTAGTACTTGGGCATGGTGAGGAGGCTCGAGTAGGAAAGGGCTACCCGTGGACGGAGTCAGAGGACTCGTCACGACGCGGAGCTCAAGCTCTTGAATAGGGGAGATTGTAACATCCTGATTAGTCCCACATCGAAAGTGGGCAACATTATGATTGACTTATAAGGGTTTGATGAGTGTACTACTATCAACTTTAGCTTAAACATTTTGGCTAGTGGTTTGGGCAAGTTGATAGGCCAGTTAACCCATCAGATTCGAGTCGCGACACAAAGAATTCAATTTCATTAATTCAATTGCAGCTACTCTATGTAAGAATATGCACATCTGCTAATTATTGCCATTTTACTTGTTAGTTCTTCTGATGGTAAATATTTTATGGTATAATAATTATGCTGTAAGCTAGTACTTAATGTATTTGTATAATAATTATGCTTTAGTTTTTTTTACTACTTGGTTCATGTTTTTTGATATCTGTCTTCATTTTTCTACTTTTCTTGTAATAGCATTTATAAAATGTGGTTTATTGTCATATAATTATTTTGATACATTTGTAGATTGTAAATGGACCACGAGGAGCTGTGGAATCACCTAATGACAAGTTTGAAGTCTTCTATATTGACTATGGGAACCAAGAAATTGTTCCATATAGTCGCTTACGGCCCCTTGATCCTTCAATATCATCGGCTCCTGGGTTGGCTCTGCTTTGCAGTCTTGCTTACATTAAAGTGCCTAATTTGGAGGATGATTTTGGTCAAGAAGCTGCAGAGTATTTGAGTGAGTGCACTATGAACAATTCAAAGGAATTCAGAGCAATGATTGAAGAAAGAGATACTTCAGGAGGGAAAGCAAGAGGTCAAGGAAGTGGAACTGTATTAATGGTGACTCTTGTTGATGTTGAAGCTGAAGTCAGTATTAATGCTGCTATGCTGCAGGTTTGAATACCTGACTATGTCCTAGTTATCTTAAGTATATTGCCTTGATTTTTTGCCCATCTTTCAAATTGGCAGTTGACATCAATGGTGAATACTGAAACCAATTAAACCCATAAGTCTTCATGTCATGTATATGTATTATGCTTTTCTTTTCCATGTCAAGAAGTTTGTTTCATTCATTGGTGTCATGGTGGATACTTGTGTTTATTAGATGCATGAGACTTTTTTATTTTATTAGGTTTATATTATATGCCATTACCTTAGGGAATTTGTGTCTTCTTATTTTTCATGCAACTTTTTCTCTAGAATCCATTTTTTTTCAACTTTTTGGCTGAACTCTCCTAACCATGAATTGCTATGTTTCTTTTGTTTTTTTTTTCTTTTGATTCTATGATAGGTTTGGTGTTTAGGATTTGATGTTTGTTAGTTTCTTTAGTGTTTGCTTGTTTATCTACAATAATATTTGTCTGCAGTAGGAGCATGAAATCTCTGTATAAATTAACATTGTTCTATTTTTAGAATTGAATTTCCTCCTATCAGATGCAAAGCGGATCCATGTGTGTTTACATATTGGAAACAACTGTAACAAACCAGATTGGAAATGATGGATGGTTGTTTGTGACCATTCCAATTGTTTGTTCTTGTGTAGTCTCAAGTATGATAATGTTTCCCCATTTTGCTCCAAGTCTTTTTGGTGTTCCATCTTCTGATTTGTTAAATTATGATGATGTAGGAAGGGCTTGCCAGACTAGAAAGGAAGAAGAGATGGGACACTAGAGAACGCAAGGCAGCTCTCGATAACTTGGAAGAGTTCCAAGGGAAAGCAAAAGGAGATAGACTGAATATTTGGCAATATGGTGATGTCCAGTCTGACGATGAAGAGTCAGCTCCTCCTCCAAGGAAAGCTGGAGGTCGCTGATGAGCAATCACTGAAAACATGCCGAGGTTAGTGATTAGGTCCAGAGATACAAACTCACTTCAGCAGCTCTTTCTACCTCTGTGTTTCTCCTTTCTGGTTTTGCTTTTATTTTTAACCCCAGACTTGAGGAGACATTATTTTTCCCATGTTCAAATAAAGCAAACATAGCTTGTCTATCTCCATCTGGATGCCTAGACTTATTGGTGAGAACTTATGACATAGGCCTTATATGTATCCTTAGATGTAGTTGCAACTCAGAGTTATGTTGTTATTTAAGTCAAACTATTGGCGGCTTTATTCTTATTCTGCTTTCAAAAAATCAATTGGTAGATTTCATTTAGCCATATAGCTGACACAGCTTAATATACTTTTACCATGGAATCACCAGCTTTGTGATGTTACTTTCTGTTCAATTATTTTCGGCGTTCTGAGTTATAGTTGCATCTGCTAAATTTATAATATGCTTCAAAAGTAATTTCAGGGTTATTATGCTGAGAAGGAAGTATTTTCAGAAAATTTTGCCTTCTGGATTTGTTGAAGACTTCAATATTTAAAGTTGTATGAATTTTTATTTTACCTCGATCCTTCCTGACCCTGCATTGTTTTCGTGTTTCTCTGGTCACAGTGGGTGATATAAGACATTCCTGATTAGTTTTCTTAAGCTTCTTCCGGAATTGTTGCCTCGAGAACATACTCATCCTGTTCAAAATATTAAAGCAATCTGTATAATGTCACTCTTGTGTTCTAGCTGATGCAACTCCCTTGTTTCCTAGCAATGTGTTCTTGTTCTTGATTCCAAGATCCAACTATATATATATATATATATATATATATCTAGAAACTTGAAAGCTCATTAAGCATTCAAGAAGTGAGCATTGAGTTCTCTGTTCTGATCTGCTTATCACTGTGAATCTTATGCATTGCGAAAGTATCTCAGATCAAAAGGAAAAGAGATCTAAACCTGTTGGGTTTGATCTTCCATTCAGAGATTCTCTATTTTTAGAATCTAAAACATTCAACTTGTTTTTAGATTAGTTCCAATAAGTTCTACAGATTCCCTGTTTCAACACCTACCGACCAAAGCCATGTATCGTTTGATTACACCGGTGTTGTTTACAGACAAACAAATCCATCTTCTTGCTACCAAAGATTCGCTTGATGCCATCCATGTATTCTTGTATGTACTTCCTCTCTTTTTGTGTTCCCTTTTTCTTCTGACATCAAAGCATGGGGCAGTATGAGGGTTTGAGACTTTGTCGCCACCCTCTCATCAAACCAAATCAGAATAAATGATAATATACTAACCATGTCAATAATATTTCATGCATGTACCACTCACTAATCAAGAACGAGAAGCTCCTTTTTTGCATGCATAGGAGTTGGATCTTGCACTGTTACCCATTAGCCATTGCTTCACATGCAACCTTGGGGTGATGTGTGTGTGTGTGAGAGAGAGAGAGAGAGAGAGAGAGAGGGAGAGAGAGAGAGAGGAATCATGCATCCAAAACGAGAATGAGTCTCGGCTTTTGTTTGTTTACGAAGGGGGGGTTGGATAAGGCTTCTCGTTTGCGTCTCACTCTATGTTGGGGCACTCCACTTTCTCGATGTGCAAAGTGGTCAAACACACCCATAGAAAATTAATGTGAGAATGAGTCAAAATTAAAGTAGAAATAAATCCAAGTTGAGTTGAATCAATGGTGAGAAATGCACCATCCGGAATGCAATATATTGTATCCATCATCGTTACCGTTATATAGATCGTATAGAGGATCTGTTATATGTATAAAAGAGATCTATTGCAGGCGTGGATTGGACGAGCTGAATCGAGTTATTTTTGGTTGGACTAACAAATAAATATAAAAATTTATATCAAATGACGTATAACCTGAGTGAGACCTATCAATTTTTGCAACAACTTACTTATCAGCTCGAATATCTTAATAAAGATGATTAATAAAATTTGGTTATCATCAAGTTTCAAGTTAGGAATTATCAAAATCAAACAAGCCTATTATAATTAAAAAAAAAATGTTCTACCTTTGAAATCTGATCGTGATTTCCATCGAGTTGGAGGGGGGAAGTAAAACTCGTGTTAGTAGTTGCATTAGCCAAACTCCTTTGAAAGTTATGAGAATTGATGCAATTAAATAAGACTTATGAGTGTTTCCACAACATTTTGTTCATGATTGATTACTGCTAGTGATAAAGCCACAACAATTCTACTTCTTTTTCTTCAGATGCATTTTGGCCCACCGTTCCTACTTCATTCAATTAGAGAGAGAGAGAGAGAGAGAGGTCGAAGAACTCGGTCAAAGAGACAAACCTGTCACCAATCCATGACCAGAGATGCTAGAAATAAATAATACTGTACTCAGGGAAAAAGAAGAGAGAGAGAGAGAGAGATAAAGTAAGGGAAAGCTGTTCCTACATCTCACGCTTCATCCACCACCCATGCCCACAAAGAAAGAGATGCCGAAAGCTCATCATATGCTAGTGTGCCATCACCACCACAGGAGTACACCAGCCTTCACCTTTTGTTTGAATCCAGTACTGGTTGCACTCTGACCATCAATTCTATAAACACTCCTCTCCTGCGATCTCCTCTCCTCCTCTTCCTCCTCCTCTGCCATCCACTTCTCTCTGAAATGCTTCTCTCGTATACTCTTTGTTCTAAACAGGAGTACGAAGAGACTGCTGCTTCTCTCCGTGTGTTTCTGTGTGTGTCTGGTTGTGATAACGAGTGATACAGTGGCGGGCGTGCATGAAGAGAAAGATCGTACTAGTACAGTAGATGGGGTTGAAGTCTCTAAGTCTGCAGGTGATCCCGTGGTGCTTCCACGTGGTGGGCGCGACATGGCGGCCGGCGGCTGCCAGTCGAACCAACCCGGCCCCGCCGTCGCAAGCGGGGGCGGGTGTCCGGCTCATCGGTTGCGACGGACGGGTCAGGGTGTACCAGCGGCCGGTGGCGGCAGCGGAGCTCATGAGGGAGCATCCCTCCCACCTCGTCTGCCGCTCCGACGCCTTCTTCATCGGACAGAAGGTCCCGCCGCTGGCGGCCGGCGACCAGCTCCAGCCGGGCCAGTCCTACTTCCTCCTCCCCTCCCACTTCTTCCACTCCGTCCTCTCCTTCGTCACCCTCGCGACCTCCCTCGTCACCCCCACCGCCGGTGGCGCCAGGAAGGGCGCCCTCGTCAGGCCGTTCGACATCCACAAGACGGCCACCGGAACGCTTCAAATAAGGGTCTCCGATGAGTTCCTAATCGAGGGAGTCCGAGAGGAAGAGAGCTGCCCTGTCATCAGCAGAGTCGTGACCACGGAGGCATTGGAGAAGGAGTACAAGCTGTTGATGAGGTGCAAGTCCAAGCAATGGAGGCCGAAGCTGGAGACCATAAGGGAGTCGGAGAGGCGGAGTAGAGGGGTCGGGCCATTTGGTGTCTTCATGAGCAAGAGAAAGAAGAAGAAGAAGAAGAAGAAGAAAAACGGTAGCCAATGAGTTTGGTATCACAAGCAGCACCATTAATCAACTCTTCAGCATTTGTAGAAAGGAAGACAGAAAAATACTTGCAGGAACAGATGGAGGGCTTCTCTTCCTCCTCCTCGTCAATGCTCGAAGTCCTCGCCTCTTTCACTTTGCTTCTGCTTTTGATCCAAAAGTTTTGCCTCCTACATTGTAAAGATGAATGTATTCTTACTGGGTATTAGGATATAAATAATTTAAAATCTCTTGTTCATGGTGGTATGTGTTAGCTATATGTTGATAACTACTGATATCAATGGCTGATATATTACATGTCTGACTTCAGCTTGTTCCTTCGTCTCCTTTGGTAGATCCTGGATTAGATTCCTTTCAGCGAGGGGAATCATGGCTCAACTCATGCTTCTTTCTTGCAGTGTCAGAAGCACCCAGTTCATGAGTTCTGACACTTCCAGCACAGGCATCATATCAGCTTGATGTATTTGGTCAGAGGGGTGGAGGAGTTGTCAGCCCACACAGCTCACTCACCAATGCCGCCGCTGCCATTGCTGCTTGGCTAGAGCAGAGCAGTGGCCATGACGTACGTACTCTTTTGAACACTTGAAACGACAAAGTAGAGGTCAAACTCCTGTGCTGCTGTCTCTTCTCGCGGTGAGCTGATGGGTCGTTGATTCCTCTTGCTCTTAGGGTTGCTTCATAAAACATCACAAAATCTGAAACTTCTCATTGGTATATATATATATATATATATATATATATATATATATATATATATATATATATATATTACGTTTGGCTAATCTGAGTTTTTTTTTGTCCTTGAAAGCTTTGATGAATCCAAACTTTCTATTTGATCCTCAAAGACCCTAGAACAGACTTAATTTGGCAATTTGGTTTGTGTTTATCGACCCTTTGTACTCACTCCTTTCATCTTGAATGTAACCCATAGTTTTAAAAAAATCCTCTAATACATGTTAATTATATTTATATTTACAATCTTAGTGATCAATCAAAGTAGGTGTAACTATATATAATATATATTCTGTAATTAGTTATTTTTAGCATCCTGATTCTTATTCTTATAATATCGAATATATCATAATTCTATCTCATTTGATTTATTACTATACATATATAATATTTTTGTCATTTGTCTGGATGATATGAGGAGAAACGAAATTAAATAATTTACTTTTATAGATATATGGATCCTAATATATTTCTCAAAAGTGTAAGAATCATAATACTAAATATAACTAATTATTAAAAAAAATATAAAATTAATCCATCAAAATAGCAACTTATGTACTTACGTTATAAATACTTAACCAACACCAATTTCTAGTATTGTTGATCTTGGTTTGGAGATACCCGAAAATGAACTAAATAAATACCTCATGGTTTTTTTGACTTCTGGTAAAATTTAAAACTATTTTGATGTGAGATTTGGTAATAAAAAGTAATGGATTACACCAAATTAAAAGCATCAAACTTGTGGTTCCATCTATCATTAAAAACATATAAAATGGTATCATATTGCAAGAGTATCTATCTATCTATCATGATTTTTATCAAAGATCTTATTTTATCTCTAGGAATGAAATTAAAGATGTTGGTGGAAACCGATTTGTAAAGAGAATCATGATGTTCTAATTTTTACAGTAATATGACATATAGTCTTAGTGTTTAGAACTCTCTCTCAGCTTTGATCCAGAGAGAAATTATTATTGTCTATCACACATCTTTATCTCAAACAGGCATCATTGCATCCTTAAGAGCTATCATCTCAGATGAACATATTGAGTCTAAAAATAAAATAAAAATCTACCTACTTGATTTGGTGTAAGTCAGACAGTTAACTTTGATGGCCAGAATCATGAACATTATTAATAATTTAAATACATCTCAATCAGATGGTAAATTAATATTTATGTCATGAATGCATATTATAATTACATCCTCCAGTTCTAATAAATCCTAATGGATTCTCAAGAAAAAAATAAAGAAAAATAGAGCCAGACAGACAGTTACAACAAAACATATGGACTCTCATTGTCTTCTTCTTCGATCCATAGCCTTTAGTATTCTATAGCACCAATGATTCAAATCTTTCTTCATGAAAAGAAAAAACAACCAGATGGTCTTTGGCACATCACAGAGTCAAGGTTCATTTTGTATGGAGTTTGTTTTGTTTCCATCGAGCTCGGCGACAACGATGACAGAGCAGCATATGTCAAAGGCGAAGGCTTTGGAAACCACCAAACATGTCGGTCACTCATGTCAGATTCCATCCAGCAGAGTTGTCTGAGGAAGTTGAATCGCTACATTTTGTCCAGTTTCCTATACTCTTCTCAATGAGAAAAAGCTTTGTGTTCAGCTGAGTAATGATTGAGCAAACGCTGTTGCAAGAGAAGATTAGTGTTTCCACAAGATTATATTCTGATACGATGTTATAATATACAGCAAAGGATCAAAGCTGGAATCCTGTCTTCTATCTTCTCCACACCTTCGATGAGTGATTGTTGCATTGCAGTAAAGGCGCTGACACCAAATCCATCATCTTTGCATGTATTCTGGATCGTGTTCACGGCCAATGGGCGTGAGTTGCAGAAACAAATGAGCTTTTTTTTTTACTTGCGAAATCTTTCTTGACATCATGATCACACTCCTTGGGCCAAAGCAAAAAAGAAAAAGCTAAGAAAACAGAGAACAGTTGCCTGCCACCTCAAGAATCATCGATCGGTGCATGCACACTGGACTGGTCCCTCTCTTGTTTGTGATAAGCTAGCAATGACTGCACAGTGTGGAGTGGGGTTGGGAGGGCGTGGGAGTGCCTCCTCGGTGCCGCTCCCCCCAATGGTCACTGTCCTACTGCCCATCAACACCAGGCAAAAAGTGTTCTCCTCCAAAGCTATCGGCGGATGGCATTTTGTGTCATGTCGTCGCATGATCGATAGAACAAGTTCTCATATATCTCATCCTTTGTTATGCTAACACAGAACAGGTTCGGTCGCCGAAAACGGAATGTTTTGGATCTACACAACAAGGAAAATATCATATTAATTTGGCTCTCATATCTAATCCTCCACCCTCCGGAGGCCATGTGCTTCGATGGAATTCTGACTCAGAGCTCGAGGCTAGTCTAGTTGTGATGAACACGAACAGGAAATATTATTCCCAATCTTTCTTTTCAGCTTGTTCTTGTCAAATGATCGGTGCTTTGTGCTGGAAGACAGAGTTGCAAGCATTTTAGTTGAACTGATGCTTTTATGAAAAGGCAACACAGTGTTCTTTCTCGGGGAAACCAATTTAAGTAGCGGTGAAGCTTGCAAGCTGTTGACGGACGCTTCTCTTTGTGCCTAAGCCGATGACAAAGATGCAGTTTTGACTAATAAAGAAAGTGGCGTTGGACTTTTATGATCGAAAGGCCTAAATGAATGAACAGTAGCAAATCAACATCATGTTCTTCCTAACACACATCTTTGTGCCAAGTTGATGATAGAAGTGGAGTCCTCACCGAAAAGTAGGATTGGAATTGTGTGATCATAGCGCTTAAAAGAATGGATTAGATGTTAGCCTTATCTGCAGATGCATTCCCCCTCATGCCCACATCTCTGAGCACTGAGATTGACGGACGCTGTACTGCAAGGTGATCGAGATGTCATTTTGGCAATATAAAGATCACAAGCGAAACAGAGAGCGCCTCTGAACTAAAGATTCCGGAAGAAACAAGAGGACCAGTTCTGGAATTCCACGAGCAGCTCGATTGGCGCCGGGACAGCTGGCGAGGGCATAGAAAAATTGGATTTTTACGGCGAATCGAAGGTTGGCGAGGGGTTCGAGGACGGGAATCGGCCCCCACTCGTGTGCTCTCTCGCTCTCCCGGCCTATCTACCTTTCCCTTTCATGAACCGTCTTTAAGAAGCGTTCTCCACCTCCCCCCTGTCATCGTCCGCTGTGTTGTAGCCGAAGAAGGAAACAAAAGGCGACCCCTGGAAAGAAAGGAGTCGGGGGAGATATGGGAATGTCGGTTCCCGTGTCTCTTTGATGGGAATCGTAGGTTTCCCGATCTAAAGATGCGATCTTTGATTGTTCTCCGGGTTTTTGGAGGAGCTGGAGACCTCCCTTCTCCGTCCATATTGCGCTGTGATCTGTGAAATCGTTTAGCATTTATAGTTCCTTTTATCCTTCGTTCAAGAAGATATAGAACCGTCTCTAGAAGGAAATAAAGTTGGGCTATTCACCGTTGAAGTAAGATCTTCTCCTTGTTCTTAATTAGGGCAATCTAGGGTTTCAGCACTCATCCAGGTTCCGGGGAACAATTTAACCCCAAGCTTCAATCTTTTAGCATCATCATTGCAGGTCTGTTCACTGCTCATGATTCTATTTTGCGATTTTTTGGAAGGTTGAAAGAATCACCATTTTCCACCACTGAAATCTATGAATAACTGGTGGGGCTTTACTATTCACTTTGCTTCTCTCCATTTCCACTCATTGAAGTCTCTGAGTTCTTTTGTTGAATGCCTTAGTGGTTGTGTAGTTCCATTTCTGATATGCCATACATTTGGTGAGACATATCATTTTGTCGAGTAGATTGCCCTGCCTTGACAAGTCCCAACCCTATCCTGTCCCTCTTCGTTTTTTTTGCTGTAAAGCACTTTGGTGTTCTTAATTTTGATCTCTTCTTAATTAGGAGACTGTAAGGAACTTGAGTTTTGTGGGTGTGTTTTCTGGGAGGAGTAGAGAAGCCAACTGCAGAATGCTGAGGCATGATTCAGGTGTGAACGAATTCCTGGAAGGACATGGCGGTATCCAAAAGCGAGTCTGCTCTTCACCTTCGTCTACATTTTCTATGTCGAAGAATTACCGCTTTAAGAGAACAGTTTTGGTTGGGAAGAGGAGAGGATCAACCACGCCGGTTCCCTTGTGGAGAATGAATGCTAGATCACCATGTTCGGCTGGAAGCTTTTCCGAAACATCTATGTACCAGCCATCCAAAGGCGGCGCCAAAGAATCCCAAATATCAGTATCAGCTCGGAAGCTAGCCAATGCTCTTTGGGAACTGAACAATACACCTTCACCAGAAATTACCAGGGATCGACACGAGAAAAAATTGCCAGTGGATATCATGAGAAAAGACAGGACATGTGGGTCTTTCGTGGCTGGTTCTCTATCTGATCATTTATCGAACCAATTACACAGCCCTACCTCAGAAGTGAGTATATGAATCCTCCAGTTTTGTGTCAGCTTATAGGTAGTTATCTTTATCCATCCTCTTGTTTGATCTCCACAATTTGCTGGTTATCTTGCAGCTATGTAATCGACCTCGATCAAGCAGTCACAGGAGGATGTTGCCACAGGTTCATCAGAAGTTTCACTGTAAGGATCACAATTATGTAATTTCCGATTTGCTGAGCAAGGTCGACTCAATGGAGGTAACAACTCTTATCAGTGCCTTTTCTTATCAAGAGAAATCTGTAGCAATTAGTTGTTTCTGTCTGGTTCTGTTGATTGTTAGCATGACTATTTTTCTTGTGATTACTAAACAACGTGTAGGACAATATGCATGTAATATTAATTATGTAGTTTGATGTTTGAGACATACTGACTTTTGCTTTTATCCAGAAATTGAATATCTCATTTCACATCAATCTATTTTTGTTTCTTCAAATGATTTCCAAAGATCTAAAAATAATATTATTATCTTCTATTAAAATCTAACATAGGTAACAAAAATCTTGGTATTGAAGCTAAACACGTTAAAATTGGTAACCTGCTGACTTGTAAGTCCTTTTGGAGGAGCAGATTGGTACTCCATGAAAGTAAGAAGAATTCAAGGAACCATAATTTGAAGGCTTTATTGATCTGCCAATGCCAAGATTTTAGGACCAAAACTGCATACTGTGTTCCTAAAATACATCGAGAACTATTCCTCCCATCCATTCTTCATCGCAACTCTCACTATAAGTTGACATCTCATGTATAGGTGACCGGGCCTCGAATATGAAGTGTTTGCTAAGCTGCTGTATGTGCAGTTTCTGCACAACTTGGTAATAAGAAACTAATTTTCTTCAACATGTAGATGGATATACTATTCGGATATGTAAAAGCTTTTACTTGATAATGGTGACAAAATATGATGCTTATTAGTTTCGTCTAAGCATATAATGGATTAGTCAAATAATTCATGGATCGGTGTAATATAATATACTCTCTCAAACTCTATTGTTGAATTTCTAGTCAAGGAAAATATAGATAAAAGAAGTATTGCCATAAAGATCCGCAAGGGAGTTTAGTCGGAGTCAAATCAATAGATGATCGGTGTAAGACATATAATGGATTAGGAAAATAATTCATGGATCGGTGTAATATAATATTCTCTCCCAAACTCTATTGTTGAATTTCTAGTCAAGGAAAAATATAGATAAAAGAGGTATTGCCATAAAGATCCGCAAGAGAATTTAGTCTGAGTCAAATCAATAGATGATCTGTAATGGATTGGTTAAATAATTAATCGATCGGTGTAATGTAATATTATCTCTCAAAATATTGTTGAATTTCTAGTCAAGGAAAATATAGATAAAAGAAGTATTGCCATAAAACCTAAAATGCCACATGGCTGGTGGGCAAATTCACATTTATTGTTGTTGTTTAAGCTTATTTTACCGAAGAGCAACCTTTCAATAAATTAATTCAGAAACTGACTAGGAAGAAAAAACTGTTTTGCTATGGATAGCATAACATCTAGGAGGAATAAATGTTGAAGATAACACATCCCCAAAAGTTATGAGTCCATGAAAAAGACAAAAAAAGAGAGCTATTTATAATGATTTTATTGTCTTCTTGAGCAACTCGTCTCTAAAATACAATTGAAAATGTTATTCTTTCTACAACTATCTTTTCCTCCTTTTGCCCCAATTCCAATTAATTGGCATGTTGTCATGTATTGCAGTCTGAAGCATGTTTTCAGGGCCTCGTTCCAAGAAGCTCACTTGGGGGAAGAAAGAATTATTTGAAGGAGTTGCAAAATGGTTTGGTGACATCAAAAGAGCTTTTAAAAATATTGGTCCATTTCTGTGGAATAGGAAAGCAGCAACCATCTGCAATTTCTCTTGCGACAGCCCTTTACTGTCAGCTCAATCGGGCCCTTGTGCAGGTTAATCAGCTTATCCAAGAAAAAAGATCTGATCACACTGGAATTAGATACATCACGAAGCAGCTAGTGGAAGAAAAGGAAACTTTGCTGAACAAGAAACAGGAAGGAACAAAAGCTGCTGTTCGATCCATGATTGAGGAGCTTGAGACAGAAAGAAAATTGAGAAGAAGAGCTGAGAGAATCAGTAAGAAACTCGAAGTCGAGTTATCCCAATTGAAGAATTCATTGGTGAATGCAGGTAAAGAGCTCGAGAACGAAAGGAGAAGAAGAGAAATAATTGAACAAGTTTGTAGTGAAATGATAAGGGGAATTGGTGAGGACAAGGCTGAAGTAGAAGAACTGAAGAGAGAATCTGCCAAGGTACGAGAAGAGCTGGAGAAGGAGAGAGAAATGCTTCAGCTTGCTGATGAATGGCGTGAGGAAAGAGTTCAGATGAAGCTCTCTGAAGCCAAATGCCAATTTGAGGAGAAAAATGCAGCTGTTGACCAACTGAGGCATGAGCTCGAAGCTTTTCTAGCAGCTAAAAGAACGGAAGTTGTAAGTACGCAACAGAGTGTTGCTGATGGCCGGGACAGTGATTGCCAAATGCAAGTGGTTCATCCAAGCAGAAGCAGCAAGTTGACTAATCCAACTGTGGATGGAAGAGGCACCAGTAGAGAAAAGGATCAAGAAGAGAACGATGGGACAGACTCAGAAGATAGTGATTTGCATTCAATCGAACTCAATATTAACAATGGCTACAGTTGGAGCCATGCCTCTGGAGCGACCGAAGATGAAGGGAAAGTAGCTTTAGCTAAAGACGAACATGTATCCTGTGGTGAATTTTCTTCCGACAGAGACATGACCAAAGGAAACTTTGCAAGGAACTTCCAGCATATGGATGACAATTTGGATGGAGGAAGACCAGTTGCCGACAGCAGTCTCATAGATGAGGCCCAGATTCTGGATCAAATTGGGGATCGATACTTATCAGTAGAAGGATTGAGAGATCGAACTTCGGCTGGTTCTAGAATTTCTCTTCCCAATGGTCTACTGAGCTCAACAAGACAATGCATCAGACAACAAGCTTCACACAGCATAGGCGGCCAGGCTTGTGTAGGATCAAAAGTTGCTGAGGTTGCGAAAGCAATTAGGGAGAGTGAATCAAAGGCAAGTTTGGTGAGGAAGAACAAGATTGGCTCCCAGTTGCAGCAGATGGCTACCATTCAATAGTCTTTTAGGACGAAGATTTTCTTTTTCAATGTCAATTCCATCAAGAGCAACAGCATCACAGATATGAGAATTTTCTTTTTAGAAGTCGAGTCCATCAAGAACAACAGCTTCACAGATGTGAGAATTTACTTTGTACATCTGAACTGTGGGGTGTAATGGTAAGCCAAGAATGAGTACAGCTATCTTGTATCGAACTTGAAGTTGTGACTTTCCCATTGTATTGATCAAATGATTACATTCCAAATCGTCTCTGATGCAGCATTGTGGAGCAGAAGATTGCGTTGTTGTGATGCTTAGCAGAACGAATGCTTAGCAGAATGATCTTGCGGCTGATAGCCTTTCATCAGGAACTTTTAAGGCACTGTTTTTAATATCTTACTTTTATTTCCACACATATCATATATGTCTGGCTAGAATAGAATGACACATTGTAGTTTACAAACACACAATAATTAAATATGTATATACTATCCAAAATTTATATAAATAAAATATGTTTAATAGGTCGTCATTTATATCCACGCTGATACGGGTCCACATCATAGATGAATTATTAGTGTCCTTACCTATAAAATAAAATTTATATCGAGTGACAACTAAGTAATATAAGTTTCTATAGTTTTATTCAGGTGACATGTATGTGCTATTTAAATAATTTTATACTTATGCGATACATATATTAGTATCATACTTATATCTAAGTCATGATAACCATATTATTCAAAATAATGAATGCATATAATATATATGACATGGATTTATAATAAATTAAGATTATATTTATCTGATTTCATCAAAATTGAGGTGTAGGAAAAACGATCATTATCTATTCAATGATTAGAATTGTTAGGGAGGCATGTCAAATTTGGAGCACATAGTTATAATATACCTAAATGAAGAAGCTTATATCTTAAAGCAACTATAGCTCTTAATATAAATTATAATTTATGAAAAATTATCGATAGAACATTCTCTAAAATAAACTACACCCGATTTATAATTTTATTTAAATTAAGATATACTAAATTAAAATCATACTTGCTGTTTTTTTTTTTTTAAATCAAAATTGAGGTGTCTAAAAATGGTCACTTATCCTCAATGATTAGAATTGTCAGGGAGACATGTCAAAATTGGAGCACATAGTTATAATCTACCTAAATGAAGAAGCTTACATCTTAAAGCAATTATAGCCCTTACTATGAATTATAATTTATGAAAAACCTGACTGGGCCAGTTAGGGCCCATTACCACAGCAGCATGGCCCGTTATATATATACCCACCCACCAGTCTGCTGAGTGGATGTGAGAGAGAGAGAGGCAGAGAAATATATTTGAACGATATTAGCATCGGACTTCTTAGCTTCTTTTGGATGTGCTACATCTCAGAAAAAAATGCAACGGGGACCTCGGGTTGCAATCAATTTTCTTATATGATTTTGAAGAATAACGAGATGTAAGATCCACCACATAGATCATCTTTTGATACAAATATGTTGTTAACAACAACGAAAAGCTCGTTGCCAGGATCAGTAGTGTATACAAAAAAATAAAAAAAAACGAGATGAAAAACTCGAATTGCAATTAATTTTCTTACATAATTTTGAAGAATCATGAGATGCAAGATCCACATACATACATCATCTTTTGATACAAAGATGTTAACTAACACCAGCGAAAAGCAGCTAACACAGAGATTAAAAATAATAAAATAAAAAAAATGGTACGAGACTCGCGTCGGTTTTGGGTCTGGGAAGGATCAAAAGAGGCTTTTGATAAAAAGCATTAAAGCAGCTAACACTTTAATGCTTTTGCAGTATAAAAAGTAAGTCAATTTCTAAAAACGGCCAACAATGTGACAATTTAAAACAAGCACTCAAATCAATGACTCACTTTACCATTGTGAATGGATGGACGGTGTGGATGGGGACACAGTGAAGTTAATATTATACTGATCACATGATGGGTGTGCAAGTCACAAGAGTCTTTTTTTTTTTTTAACTCCCACAAAATCAACATACTTGGCTGCCAAATACCAAGCAAGACAGAACTCAAAAAGTTACATATTTGACATTTGACGGGAGAAGATTAATAAATCTATACATCTGTGCCGTATGGAAATAATAAAAAAGAATAACCATCCTTCCGACGGTACCCCAACAAAATTAAGACAGCAATGATCTGGTGTCCTGAATTTCCACATCATCATCATCATCATCATCGCTGTTATCATCTATCGAAGGGCTGCTCCATCCATTGTTTCTCAGAGGAACAAATTTTGTTCGATCTAAAGTTGTTTCTCTGAAACCTGTTGTCCTTGAAGAAACCATAGGCATTACGAGCACTGAAGACGCACTTATTGACTCCCCGCCAAGACCCAGCGAGAGAGAACCAGCAGCCTGCAAGGGTAATATTAGAAAAATGATATCAGCCCATCTTACCAAAGGAAAAATAATAATATACACCCACATGTTAAAAATTCAAAGTACCTTTGCCTTCAACAGGATAATCTTTGCCTTGCTAAGTGCTGCTTGTGCAAATGAACCCACATCATTTATTTCAGGTTCTTCTGTTGGCAGCTTGGCATGCCTGCAGTTTGGATAATAATCATTATATCAGCTAGACTAAATTCGAGACACATCACCATAATTAATTGGTAGCTTAAAAAGGAAACCATCTTAACATTAAAAAAACATGACTGGCACGAGACAAAATCCAACATATATTAACATACTTGAGATTGTGCAAATAAGAACAATAGAGGAGTTATTGCATATCGCATACCCTTCAACCTATGTCTAATTTTGTGTATGCCAAATTAAATTGCATATATCATGAATTCCCCTGTAACATTCACAAGCTCCTACATATACTCGTCTTTAAAATATTACATGCACAAAATTTCGAAAAGCATAGCTATTGATGCAGTTTCTTAAATTTAGAGGGTTGTCTATGATATTTCAAATGGTGTTCATCAAAGTCTGTCAACTTTAGAGTATCTATGATGTTTGAAACTTTAGAACAGTACCTATGCTATGTGATTATGACTACATGAAAAGACACCTAGCAAATTTTGCTGAAAATAGATTCTTAACTACTACATTGATCATCAATTCTATGAAAAGAAACCGTTCAGAGAGAATGGCAAGGTACCTGTTCATATTAGTCGAAAGGCTTTGAGCTGCAGAAGGAAAAGAAGACTCCTTTGTTTCACTTCCTAAGAGTTGTTGGCAAAGTTAGCATGATTTAGCTAACATTTAGGATGAATAAATAGAAACTAATAACAAGCTGGTACCTTTAGATTCATCAGGTGCTAACAAAGAAATGCCAATAAATACAAATGCCATCCCCACTATGAACATAGTTATCCTTAATGTGTTGAATACCTATTAAAGCAGTTAAAGTTAGTTTCAACTAACAAAAGCAATATATATATATATATATATATATATATATATATATATATATATATATATATATATATATATATATCCATACACAAAGGCTCACTTGATATTCTTGGAAATATATAAATCCTGTACAGATGGAGAAGAAGGTCCATGCAATCTGAAACATGGGAACAATAAGGATTGCATCAAAAAGAGACAGCCCTTCATTCAATCTTGCCATCTGAAATTGAAGAAAAAGAATCAGATGTATCAGAGGAAGGCAATTAAAAGATACAGCATACCTAGGAACAATAATTGAACCAATCATGCAGTTCAGCTTTGGCTTATTGACATCATTACCCAAAATCCTGCTGTGCTAAAGAACAACAACAGCATACAATATGTAAACCAGCTGTGGAACTGATATACACTACTCATGGTTAGTCTTAGCATGTTGGACCTGAAAGCCAGTGCAACAAAGAGGGAAAAACATCAAAAATATGTCAGAAGAATGTGACAACATAGCCTGAAAAATCTACAGCTGAAATCTTTCTTTAAGATCCCAACTTACAAGGATTTTGCAAACAACACTGAGAAGGATCCCACAGCACCAGAAACAGTGGCATAGGAAAATGGGAGCAGTGTGCACCAATAGAGACTGTCATGATTAGAAACTGCAAGATATGCTTCTCCTCTCCTGTCAGTTATAAAAGTCAGGAATCGGGGTAACCATGATTTGGTGCAAAACAGTGAGACAATGGTGACTATAAACCAAAAAACAAAGCTGACTTTTAACAGCAAAAGATAAACTGGATTTGACATGCTAACAATTTTGAAAATTAGAGGTGTCAGATCACCTGTAAATATATTGATTGATGATGACCACCAATAATAAGGTGAAGCAATAGAGTAGAAAAACTAAGCTGGTGTATTTTGCTATCAGTTCCTCCGGTGTGTACACTGAGATTAAAAAAAGAAATTATTATTTATTTAAGCAATGAATATTCCTTCCCTTCATACTTGGGTCAACGTGGTTTACCAGGTGACTGGTGATTTCCAAAAGATACCAGAAATATGTTACCAAAAACAATAAACGTTGTCGCTACCATGACTCTGCAAGACAAGTTGGTATATGAGATCATATTTATGAATAAAGTACAATAGTCCCATTATAAAAATTATGCCATTTCTGAAATGACATACTTGACCGATACAGTCTTACTTAGCACAAAGTAAGCAAATGCAATATTAGAGACAAATTGAATTGATCCCAAAGCTGCGAGAAGTGACTGCACACACAGAAAAAGGAACAACCTATTAGCAAGATCACCAAATAAATGGTTTGTAATTATTGTTCATCCTTAAAGAAGAATGAGCTGAATTTCCTCAACAAGATGGCTATCCACAATTGCCTTACGAACCTAATTTTAAACGCATTAGGCAGATAATCATTACCAAGCCAATTAAAAGTGTGTGCTAATGCCACAACTCAATTGTGAAAGCCAATACGCAGCACATAGCTTATGCACTTAACAAACAAAGAAAATAAGTACTAAAGAGAAATAAATCCAGCAATAAGATATTTGTACGAAATTGCACACCGAATCCATCAGGTCAACACAAATATCTACATTCCATGACTATCATAGTTGAACAAATGTCAATCAAAAGCACAGTGTGCATCACATTCATGAGATAGTAAGACAATAATTACACAGAATTTTCTTGCTAACCCCAAATTTGAGTAATAAAAACCCCTGAAAGGCATATAAACACATGGCAAACTTTTTATACAGGATGATAAATTGCATCAAAAGACCCATAAAGCCAGAGTATGTAACTTGACCTGTGCAGCATATGCAAAGGAAACGAAATTAAGGCAATTCCCAAAAGCAAATAAAAGAAGACCTGCATTAGAAGGTACATAAAGTAAGCATCATAAAGAAATTTATCAAGATAGACACTAACTGTGAGCAAAAAAGAGTCAGAATATTACACAATAAACATTACCAATTCTCCATGTCTGGAAATGTATGATTGATTTCACATTAAGTTTGCTACTGGTTCCATCACGGCTAAGCATGGAGTGCCTCTCTCGCTGCAAACACAGAGACAGATACCATAGAAAAAACATTGGCATGTAGGTACGAAAAATCAATAATTAAAGTACTCAACAAATGAATCTTCCTTGACTAGCAACTAGCTGTGCCAGGAAATGAAAGGTAGGTCCAACAAGGCACATAGAGAATTACCTGATCGTGACCCAATTTTAGAAGATTAGTCCCAAAATTTATAGCAATACTTCCAATTATGTTGATAAATGCTCCGATAACCCACTCGCCCATGGATCAATGATGATGAAGAGACCTTGTAAAGTATAAAATCCAGTTCCTTACTGTTTTCGTAGTTGACCATTGCAGGTCATTGATGCAGTCGTAGGGCTTCAGGAAGCCGGCAAGAATCTTATTAATCGGTGGTTAAAGCCCACTGAATTTCATGAAGAAACTACAGGAAGTACAAATGATAGAAGTCCTTAGAAACATGGAATTTTTGAAGGTAATATCAGCAACTAGTTTCCACAAATTAAACTGTTAAAAGGTACATTTAAGATAATAATTAAAAGGCTCGATTAGATTATTAGACTAGCTCAACGATTAATGACAAAGACTTTCAGTGATTGGGAAAAACAAATAATGTAAAAAAAGAACAGTAAATGATGGCTGCACCAATATTTTAAATAAAGATTCTTGCTTGGAGACACTATGTTGCACTGGGTTTAATATCTTAACAAATTTTAGTGATCATATTAACAATTCAGTTCCAAATTGGATTTTGGGGGCAAAGTGAAGGCATTGTATACAACTCATCTAAAGATGAAGTTATAGGTAAAAAAATTACTTAAGTTGATCAGATTAAGATACAGTGAAATCATATTTAATGTTCTATAATTGCAACTGTACACACTAGAACCTATAATAGTAGATGAACTAGGTTGAATCATTCTTTTTAAGTTTTACACAAGTAACAAAAAAGGGGATGACGTAGTGCATCCCCACAATGTGGAGTCTGGGGTGGTTTAGCATAAGTTGGAAAAAGTAGTGCATATTCTCCATATTTCAACAACTAGATAAAACTAAGACATCTTTAGTTAAGGACCATATGGCTAGGTCTCAACTCTCACAGTTCATTCATGTAAACTAAGTTGAGATGTTTCCTTTGCTATAAAGGAAACATAATATTACCTTTTCCGTGCAATGGTAACTTCAGAAAGAAAGCAGCATTAAAGAGTGATAACTCTAAGTTTGCCTCTCCCATCAAAATTATGTGGCATCTTTTAAATTCTCTTCTTGTTAAATAACAATTGCTCTCCAACTTAATTAAGCATCTCAACTTGTAAACTAAATTTGAAACTTCAAAGATGATGTCTCAGATAAAAATCTTGGCCTTCATTCAAAAATTGTGTTTGCTCCTTCCTGGCTGTGATCCAATTAAATGACTTCCACATTGTGCCTCAATGTAAAATTTGACAAGAAACATCAAATTGGTCAATTAAGGGGCCTCAAAAAGAGGTGCTAAAGGCACAAAGGGTCAGAGAACTCTGCGTACAAAGGACTTGAACCCCCATTCCCCTTTCCATCGGGGCATGCACACGCAATAGTTGTTCCTCCATATCTCAAAAGTCTAACAATTTATGAAGTTATGTTTCCAGTCATCCTTGACATAACAATATTGTTATATCTCGCATCATATTTGTTTAGTTTACAGACAAAGTAAAACCTTTCTGTTGAATAATGCTGTCTTGAACAAGCCCACTATCATCACCATAATATGGCAAACAATGTATATGATTGTCATTCAATTACTAGCATCTCAAATATGCTTTTAGTTTCTTGGCAAATACATTCACTTGGATTATCTCAAATCTTGAACATTGATTTAAGCCTTAGTGCTCAAAAAGCTATCATGTGACCATACATGTAGATGCAATTGTATGAATTTCTTGCATAAGTTATCTATGGAACTACATAAGTGTGGTCCATATATGCAGTTAGATGCAGCACATGCATTATATGGTACCCTGAATGCTGACATTTCTTTCTAGAATATTGATTCTTCTATCCGTAAACATGCACAATATATTAAGAGGATGCCATTTAACATCAAACTAATGTATACAATGTATGTCCTCAAGGTCGAGTTTATTCCTTAGCTCATACATAATGTAAACAAGATAAAAAGGAGGTATTACTAATTAAAAATTTTTCACTTGTATCATCCAGTAAATTTGTTCATCACATATCTGAAGTTTCAGAGAAGTGGACACAATAAAATTGCCAATACCAAAACTAAATGATGCATGTTACATGTAAATGACATACAGCCATGTAGGGATTCAATGAGAAGAGAGTACAAGAGGAGGACAGAAAAAGGAGGTCTTTCCTTTTTTTTGGATCCATGAAAAGACAAAAAGTTATTTTAAAATCCTTTACCCATTCTTCATATTCAACATTAGGCACATTAAACAAGATATATCATTTAACATTTTCATTAGTTCACAATCATGAGTCTCAGCTCCAAGTACTTGAATCACTGCAAAGTGAAGTCTCATTCCTTGCTTCATGAAGATCTCACATTCACAAACTCATGCTTTCTTTTCAGAAGTATCTTTCATGAGGAGATCCTTACAATGATTTCTTCTATTTTAATTACTTATTCTAATTTCTCAATGCATTATCAATTTGAAGTTCCAAATCCTGTGACACATAGGTTACCTTGCTCATCTAAACCAAATAATCATGCTCCAAGAACTCATGTAGGCTCCTTTTCAAGTTAATACCCTAATGCTCCTGCTTACATTGCTCTTCGATTGCTACCTATTGTCATTTATGAGCATACAAACATTATGAAGTGCGTTCTTAGTTGGTATGCACTAACAAATATACACAGTGCCATGGCACCTTTCTTATTATTCAATTCACCTTAAGAAAGTGATTACGTGGTTTCTGTTAAAAATTTTCTGTAGGCATGGATAATCCAATTATCTTGGACATTAATCTTAGCTGTGCTCCAAGATCTCTCTTTTTGCCTTCCTGTTCCCTAAACTAATTTTCCTTTACACTTCGGCAGGACAGTTGTCATGTCCAACCTTAATTCACATCATGAGCTGCTAGAGTTAATAATTGATGATCATTTAAAGGACAAGAAACCCCAGCGCGAATCTGAATCCTAGAGTACATAATCTCCAATGACAAACACATGGGAGATAGCGTCACGAAACCCGCATGCGTTTAAGATCAGCAGAAGGAAAAATATTTGCCCTAAGATCTTTAACATAATCTATAAAAAAAAGGGGGGGTGGGGGGTGGGGAATGGCCTATGAACCTTATTCTCCTGCGTATGCTTTCAGGTCAAGATACGATAGCCAGCGCCAGATCTGATTACAACGAAATGATCAATCAGGAAAAACTTTACGTACACCTCAAGAAACAATGCAGGAACGATGAGATCCAAACCCTAACATGCTAACAATTAAAAAGAACAAGAAGACGAGCGATCGCATCGGATCTGCAGAGGCCAACGGGCGTTTTACCTCGTAGGGGGGCCGCCGAACCGGGACCCAAGAAGAATCGATTCGCGACGAATGCGAGAAAAAGAAGAAGAAAGAAGCCTGTAGAATTTTCTCTCGAGAGGTCGGAGGAGGAGAAGAGAGGAAGAGGAGGGAGAGGAAGCTGCGGTCGTCGCCGATGGAGATGGGAGGGGGTAGGATCTGTGAGATGCGTGCGCGACTCACCGACCGCTTCTCCCGCCGTACTCAGCCGTCAAAACCAGGACAAACACCCAACGAAGGGAAAGAAATTGTTCGCCAAAATTACCCGACGATGTGCGCCAACAGCGTCCGTCGTAACTTTAGTCGTCGACAATATCGTCGAAGCATTAATTTGTTAGTTAACATTAGAGGAGAGCAAGAAACACTGTTTCCTTACCCGATTCCTACCCTTTGATCCACCTTGCTTTCTATTGGAAGATACAAGGATGAAAGAAAAGGAAGGTATTGACAATATGCTGCTGTAAGAGCCCATCACAAAGGTCATACAGTAACTATATTGGCCCAAAAGGCTCAGTGGATCCTGCCCTTTATTAGGCCTTTTAGCCGTCTCTTTATGGCACGTGTATAGCACTTGATCGCGATAAAAACCCTTGGTGTCTCTTATTTGTTTCTTTCGTTCCGTCTCAAGCCGACATTTCTAGGGTTTATCTCCGCGAGGCGATGGCGGGGCGAACATTGATCGCGAAGCTCCACACCATCTCCCTCTGCTCCCGGGTTCTCTCTTTCCCTCTTGCCCGGCCGTCCCCTCTTCTCCGCTTCCGTCCCCTCCTATCCGCCGCCGCCTCCGATTACCCACTGCTTCGCCTCAGCTCAACCTCTGGCGTTGCTGGGCTTCGGTGCTTTTCCACCCGGCCGACTACGTCTTCTCTCAATGACCCGTCGCCGAACTGGAGCAACCGCCCTCCTAAGGAGACTATCCTTCTCGACGGTTGTGACTTCGAGCATTGGCTTGTTGTCATGGAGCCCCCCGATCCGGCCCTCACCCGCGACGAAATCATCGATGGCTACATCAAGACCCTGGCTGAGGTCCTCGGCAGGTGATACGTTCTTTTCCTTTTTTTCCTCCTTTAAATCTTATATGGTCTAATAGAAAAGGTTTACTTGGTTGGATTTTTGAAGTACTAGTCTCTGGGAGTTAAACAGAAAAAGTAGGTTAAATTATCTACCGCGCTTGGAGAGATAAAATCATTGGTTTACTTTTTAATTGCTTTGTAACCTACTATCAGATTATTGGAGTTATTTGAGGTTTACATTGTTCATGTGACGTTTGTTTGGAACAAAAAGGTTTTCTCTTTAACTCCATTATTATTTCATGTAAGGTTCTAGATTAATAGCTGGAGGTGTTAGAATGGATGACAAATTATCAGGAGTTTTATAAACTCCATGTGCTGCCCATTTGTGTTGCTATCACGGGTATCCTATTTTAGCTTTAACTTCTACTGCCATAAATGATGCTTAATTAATCAATATCTTCACTGGTTCTGGACTTTTCTGTGAGCTCTAGAAGTTTCTTTTCTTCAGGTTGCATAGGCTTTATCCCATGAATCTGTTACCATCTTGTACCTCATTTATGATGTTTCAGGTGATTTAAAATGAAGTAGATGACAACAGTGTAAATTATAAAGTGATTGCTGTCAGAACTTTTGTTTTTTATCTTGTCTTTGATCTAAATTTATGCAAATTCACATATTGTTTCCCATTTGGCTGTTCCTTTGTGACATTTTGAATAATGTTCCTTTTGTCCAAGTTGTGCATCAAATGCCTTTTAGGTGGATTATAAAAGCATTGTTTCAGTATTTCCTGCTGCATGTTTCAGTTACCTTTATGTTTGATTGTGTTTGCATCTTCTGTCTGCCCTTCAATTTACTTCATGGACAGTGAAGAAGAAGCGAGGATGTCAATTTATTCAGTGTCAACAAAGCATTACTTTGCCTTTGGGTGTAAAGTCTCTGAGGAGATCTCGTATAAGATAAAGCGTATGCCTGTTTCACTCGGTTCTTATTTAGATTCCTCTAAAGACATGTTTCTTCTTTTTCTCATAATTTTATACTCATAATGCAGCTCTGTCGAAGGTCCGTTGGGTTCTGCCTGATTCATATTTGGATGTTAAGAACAAAGATTATGGAGGTAAAACAAAACATTGTCTTCCCCCTTTCTCTCCTCTTCTTTTCTTTGAAGAACTAAAAGATAAAAGAATTATTGTGGTTGAGGTAAGGGAAATAAAAAGAAAAAATCATTTTCTCTCCCCTCTTTTTTCTGTTCTTTTTAAAAAACTTAAAGATAAAAAAACAGCATTTTGTCATTTATAGACTAATAGCATGTGGTCTCAGTTTGTTACTATTATTATCGGGTAATAGCTTCTCATTTTCCTTTTTTCTTATTCTGCAATGCAAGTCATTGTATTTTTAACTTGCACTTGCAGTATTGAGGCATAGATGAGCATGTGAGACAAGTGATAGTGATAAGGAGGTGATGAGATAGTACAATCATTGCAGCTTTATCTGCATTCTGTGTACATTGTGGTAAAAAAGTTTGTAAAATTTGCAACTGACCGTGGTTTAGATTGAACTTTGGGACTGAATTGGATCAGTCTGCCTGGATCATTGGATTAGAATTAATCAGAGATTAGCCCACACTGTGTCAAAATTGATATAACTTCATTTGTGTTGGTTGAGATTCGTTTGAATGCATCAAATCCATTGAAATGGAACTAGCTGAGGATTGGCTTCCATTGGCCTGGGTTTGGATGTCATCAGTTTGGACCAATGGGGATTGATACCTGATTTGAAACAACTAATCCTAACCAATCGGTTTAAAAATGATTGTCTTGTCCCTAAATGGGGGGAGGATTCATGTAGGCCAATACTTGAACCAGGATTGCTTCTCTTCCGTAAAACATGAAGATTTTTTTTTGCTTGGCTTAGGCTAATCTTTTGATCAAAATCCTGGTTAAGAGTTCCTTTAGTGAAAGACCTTTGCCTTCAGCCTTTTCGAAAGCAAATAAATCAAGTTCATTGTTATGGACCTCTGTGCAATGAATTAAGAGTTTTTTGATTGCAAAAAAAAAAGGTTTCTTGGAATGATGCTCTTTCCCGAGGTTTTTCCATGCTTCAGTATGAAGAAAATCTATGGTCGGTTCCATTTTTAGCTAAATTCTTCAGATCCTAAACATGTTACCATATGCAGCTTGGTCTGCAGTGTGAAGTTTGTGCTAGAATCAACAAGGAGACAGCTTGAAACTGCAATATGGAAAATAAAAATTATTTTTGTTTGCGACATGGAGACTGAAAGCTTTTGAAGAATTTGAAAGTAATAATGAAAAGAATATGAAAAGAGAATATGGAGATGGTTCAGAGCAATCCACATAAGGTAGAATCAAGTTCAAGCTTCAGTTCATCATTTTCTGTAAAGCATGGTATGTAGGTCTACTGCAAGTTTTACAGAATTGATGGTTGTTTGTAATGATTGTGTTTGGTCCTCATGAGAAACTCATCTCATGAAATAGGGAAGTTATATATGAGCAACATGGATGTGTCATTTATAGGACAAGGCATGAAACATATGTAGTTTGGGTTTTGTCAAATTGTTTTTTTTTGTTTTTTTTTTGCGGTATGCAATATTGATAAACATCTTGTACTTCCTTTTGAAGTCTACTGGGTCCCCTTCTCTGTTAGGGCTTGCAGGACTTAGAAATTAATAGGTTTCCACATGTAAATGAAGATGGCATTTATTAATTTTGGACAAGAAAGTAGGGGATGAACACACATATATAGACTTAAATAATCTGGCTTTTTATCATATATAAATTTGGGCTCATATCTTATCCTCCCATGAAAGTGAAAGCTTATTCCAAGTATCTCTACACGAAGGAATGTTGTCGGATTTGTGCGGTTGACACTTTGCAAGATGCTACTCTGGATGCTTAGTGCTTTTTAGATTGTCAGTCTTGGTCTTCATTTGATCACTTGGCGTTCCCTACCTCCTTTGGATGTTGGATTCTGTTACTTGCATCATTAACAGAGTGTGATGATGACTTGATTAATTCTCTTTTGTTGATCTTTTTTTTAGCTAGTACTTTAACATGCAAATTCTGAAGCAAAAAATTCACCACGTAAGATAAAGAAACATAATATATATTTTGCTTTTGCAGGAGAACCATTCATAGATGGTAAAGCTGTTCCTTATGACCCTAAATATCATGAAGAATGGGTTAGGAATAATGCACGTGCACAAGAGAGGTCGAGGCGGAATGACAGGCCTCGCAATTTTGATCGGTCGAGAAATTTTGAGAGAAGAAGGGAAAACATGCAGAACTTCCAGAATAGAGAAGCACCACCAGCGCCAAACCAGGAGTTCCGGAATCGTGATGCACAGAGTGCCATGCCACCCAATGTTCAAAATCCGATGCCTCCAAGAGATGCTTCTGCAGTGCCTAGCCGTGATTTCAATGCGATGCCACCTAATGCACCAAACTACCAGAATCAAATACCTAACACGAGCAACAGTTATGGGCCGCCAAATGCTGGACCTAGCTATCAAGGAACTGGTCAAGGCTATCCAGGAGGTCCGGGTTATCAAGGTGGTGGTCAAGGATACCAGGGTGGTAACCCTGGAGGCAATATGCCAGGTGGTCCTGGTTATCAAGGGGGGCGACCTGGTTATCAGGGAAGCGGTCCTGGTGGTTATCAAGGAGGTGGCCCTGCATATCAAGGCGGTGGCCCTGGTTATCAGGGAAGCAGTCCTAGTGGTTATCAAGGAGGTGGCCCTGCATATCAAGGCAGTGGCCCTGGTTATCAGGGAGGCAATCGACCTAATCAAGGTGGCTTCTCTGGCTCCCCATCAGGCAGCCCTGGTTATCAGGGAGGCAATTCACCTTATCAAGGTGGCTTCACTGGCTCCCCATCAGGCAGCCCTGGTTATCAGGGAGGCAATTCACCTTATCAAGATGGCTTCACTGGCTCCCCGTCAGTCAGCTCTGGTTATCAAGGAGGTGCAGGCAACCACGAGCAAAGTGGACCTGGGTATCAAGGGGGTCCTCCTGCTTATCAAGGAAGAGACTTGCCTGGAAGAGATCAGTAGGCAGTATTATCCTTGGCTATTCTGTACAAAACTGATATAATGTGCTACAGTACAATGCGGGTCCACTCTTTGGACACTCGATCTTTACCTTGATCTGTAATTTGTTGCTTAGGTTTGCTTATAGGTTGGCCCTTGGTTTCTAGTTGTAGTGAACTCTTGTTTCGTTATGCTGGATTTGGCCGTTATATATATGAAACTGCTGAAACTTGTTTCAATGTTTTAGGTGTATAGTTTTCTCAGCACACTACAATCTTCCCTCTTAAATGTTCGTACATGGCCCATTGTTGCCGCTAGAGGCAACCACGCCCGTGGGAAACCTGGGCCGTGACCCGGCTGGTATTAGTAATCGCCGCACCTCTCGGGCCTGTTACCGCTTTCTACTCATTTCGAGGCCAATGGATATCTTGGCGGTAAAGCAATAGCGGTTCGGCTGTGGAGCCCAAGCAGGATTCATTAGTTCCGACTCGTCGAAGGAACCAGGCCTCACTCTAAGTCCACCTAAAGCCCATCAACCTTGGCGGTAAAAGATGCTCCTAGAGTCTACGCGTCTCGCTGCCTTTGGACGATGCGTCATGGGGCCCACTCCTGTTTACCCTTTCGCGCGCCAAAACGTCGAGATTAATCCGATCATTACTCCCTCTAATAAACAAGGGGAAGGTTAAAAAGGCACCGATGGTGAGAAGCGACAAGGGGTCATCGTCGTGGATCCTAGCTCAGATCCCTCCACCGACATCCGAATTGCCTCCCTGCTCCTATTGGGAATCAAATTGCCGCCGTGCCCAGCCCAGAACACCGCCCTGATCGAGCGGCGACTCCTCACGGTTCTCACGGCTTAGATCGATCCCTTGGGCAAGATCCGTCGCTTTCCCGCTTGCTTTAATTCATCTTTTAGGGTTTAGCTGCGGCAGCCATTTAGCTCGATGAGCCCCGGCGTTGGTGTCGCGCATATGGAGGACCCCAAGCCTCCGATTTCTTCTGCAGATGAGCGAGGCGGCGATGGAATTGTCGCTCGATTCGCCGATCTGTGCAAGGTTTGTTTCGTTTTGAGTTCCCTTATGTTCTTTTCGCCTTCTTTTTTTGGTCTGTATAGTGCTTTCTGTGTATGTAATCTGAACTGGTGATCTGGTCGGTTTGAAGGGATTGGCTCTTGGTGGCAGTACCGGGAGAGAAGCGATGAATGTGTTTAAAGAAGGCAAAAATCTGTTCTCTGCTTCTGTGACATCATTTGGAAGCGGATCGGTAAACTTTTCTTTTCTCTTTAGTCATCCTCTTTGTTCAAGTTGTTGGTTCTCTCATAATTTTTCGTAACCATCAGCCGGAAGAGATCGGAAGATACTGGTCAGCATTTGTTCTCTACTGTGTGCGGAGATTGAGCACAGGCGAGGCACAGGAGGGCCAAAAGGAAGGCAGAATTACTTTGTGTCAGATCTTGAGGGCTTGCGATCTGGCGTATGTTTTTCCTGCCTTTTCTTTGGTTGGTGTTTTGTTGTCTCTATGGAGTACTTATAATGCTTTTATGGTTTTCAATGTAGAATTGTGGATTTCTTCCACGAATTGCCATTGTTTTCTCTCAAGGCAGGCCATATTCTGAGTGATCGTTATGGCTCTGACTGGGACAAGAGGCTTGAGGTAGAGTTATTAGTAGGATTATCATTGTCTCTGAATTTTTTTGGTCTCGATATTTCTGACTTTCTGTTTTTAATACCTGATAAACAGTTGAAGGAATTGCAGGAGAATGTTACACAGTTAATTGATCTCAGCAAGTAAGTAGTCTGACTTCCTGATCCTTTTACACTCACTTTGTTGATTGTTGTTGACTGCATTAGTAATTCTGATCTTTCATTGAGGGATGAGATTTGCGGGATTATCTTCATTGTGTTGGGAAAATCGTTCACTTGATGTATAAGGCTTAGGACCCTTCTGCCCTTGCTAAATACTATTGAATTTGCTAGACCTGCCGACCACTGGTGCTTATTGAAAATTGGATATGTTTGTGATTGGTGATCAATGTTGATTTCTGATCAGGACAAAATCATGGCTCTGGAAATCAAAGAAACTCTTTCCTCTAACTTACATGCTTGAGCATGGAAAAGGTGAACTCGTGATTTAATTTTATATGTCTTATACCATGACAATGTCAATCCTTGATTAAATGGGTCAAAAAAGAGAAATATAATATAGGTGATCCCTCATAAAGCTATATGTTTTTGATGGTTGACATTGAAGTGATTTTTCAATCTCATCATTCCACCTAAATGCATTATTGATTGGAAATCTGCACTATGGATTAATGGATTTGAAGTGGAAAAGTGCTGTTTTTGAGGGCACAGTGATTAATTGCAACCATAAAATCTGTTGGTCTAATTTCAAATCACAAACTCAAATTCATGGTTGATCCAATTATCGAACTCCAAAGGAATTCAAAACTGCAAGCTACTTGGTACTCTAAACAGATTAAGCCTTGATTTTTGCCTATGACACAGTAAGAGCTATAAGACAATCATTTATATTACCTTTCTAGTAGTTACTCTATTTAAGGAGTTATTTTGTCTTAATGCTACATTTGCACATTGAATAAGACAGAAATTTAATTTGACTTGAAGTACAAGAAACCACTTGTGCTCAGAACTAGTGGCTGCCATTGCCGGACTTCAAAACTGCAAGCTAATTGGTAGTCTAAAACATTTTAAGTCTTGATTTCTGTCTCCAACACAGCAAGAGCTATAAGATAAGCATTTCTATTACCTTTCTAGTAGTTACTATATTTAAGGCAGTTATTACGTCTTAATACTACATTTGCACATTGAATAAGGGAGAAATTTAGTTTCACTTGAAGAACAAGAAACCACTTTTGCTCAGAACAAGTGGCTGTCATTGCCTTATATCAACCCTTGACAAAACCCCATCCTGCAAGCTCCTTGTTTGGTTCTGAAGAAACCAGAGATGATCTAACAAATTAGGGATATGTGAAGTTTTGAGCCTTATGTGACCAAGGCTTGAGTCTAATCAGCAACTCATCCAGTTAGTATCAGAGTTGGCAAGTACCAGAAGCGGGCTCAGAAAAAAAGTATCATTGTTACTGATATCAGATCCATTTTAAAATTTAGGATTTGATTAGTCTGGACTTGTTAAGGGGGCTCAGCTGGACATTACTAAAAATTGATTAAAAAAATACAAAAGTTGTTTGTTACATTTGGAAAAGGAACAGAGTAGGAAACCAGTTGAGAATTGGTTAGAACTGGTTAAGACATGATTGAAGCTGGTCGGTATCTGTTTTATTCAAATCCATTTTGAATTGTTTAAGACTCAATCTGAACTGGCGAAAACAGGGTCAGAACCCACCGGAGTGGTCCGAACCCTAGGGTTCTATCATAGAGGAAGAAGGTGGAAAGGGGGATAATCGATCTCTTTAAGGGGATCGGGCCTCCTAGATCGCTTCGAGGGGATCTGCCTCCTAGGGTTTTGCCTATTGGCTAAAACTAAGACTTCTTCATTGATTTATTTTCATAAAGAGTTTACAGCCTTTTTATAGGGCTCTGCCAAGAGTCTCGCTAAACTTCGACTCTTAACTAATTGATGAACTTCTAATTGAAAATAATAATATACTTCATCCTAACTGAAGATAAAAACTAACTCCAACCAACTCATAACTGACTCGATTGGGCTCACCTGACTTAAACTTACATGACTCGACTTAATGTAATCATGAATGGATGGAACCAACATAACTAGGGTCCTAACAGACCCGCCCACTTCAAATCAGCCTTGTCCTCAAGGCTAACCAGTATCAGATTTTAGGAGCACTTCAATATTTGTCACGTATCACAACTCTTTGATCGATTAAATAAGGTCTTCACTTGGTGTAAGCAATGGGTCGATCTCCTGGGGCAGTAGTTGTTGTAGTCTTTTGAGGATCCCTTTTTATTCGATGGCTTGTGGTGGTACCATATCTTCGTTTGGGGATCGTCACTTCGAAGTCTTCCTGGGGCATCAAAAAGAAATCGTCAAGTAATTATTTTACCTTTGAGCACCTGTTGTCACAAATTAGGATTCGCCTATTAGCAATATTGTCTTCGAATTTGGCACAACCTTTGCGACCAGACTCAACATTGTTAACTTTTGATTCCTCCTTAGCTGGTTCAATCGTCAGAAGTTTGTCACAGCCTTCATGATCGAACTTCATACTATCAGTTTTCTATTTCTCTTTAGTTGGCTCGATCGTCAGAAGCTGCTCATGTTTGTAATCGTCTATGTTGGCCACTTTGAAATCCTCTTTTATTGATTTTTTCTGTTTATTGAAGCTTCTGTTCCGACGAATGTCCATATTGATTTTTCCTTCATGCATGCTAGCAATGATATGACTGCTATCATGGTGCGGGGATGGCGAACTTTAACTTCGCACCGAATCTCGGGATTAAGTTTATCAATAATTTTTTCCACCAATTGTATCTCGGACCAATCTCGGGTTTGGTTCGACTGACGCTCAAATCTGCTCTGGTATTCTTATACTGTGGAAGTCCAACGGATTTTGGCGAGTTGTCTATTAATGTTCTTGTACTCCGATGGTCCGAAGCGAATCAGGAGCTCTCTCTTGTACTGTCCTCACGAAGGGACTTTGTGATAAGTCTTGTACAAATTATACCACTGGATTGCGTCACATTTGAGTTGAGTGAAAGTTATCTCCATCATGGATTCCTCCGGAGTCCTGTGAAAACGAAAATACTTTTTAGCATGTGAGATCCAATCGATTAGGTCTCCATCTTCACATTTGGAAAACTCCATATGGGTATCCTATGTCTTGCCCTTGATCATATTTTTCATATTTGTTCCTTTTGAGACTAAAACTTTCATCATGCTAAGGTTTGTTCAGGCTCTCTGATCGACTTCTTCTAAATTCGTGGAGGAGTTCTTGCAATCTGTCTTCTATGTGGGCCTCGGAGGCTTTAAACCCTGTGTCTAGTGCATCATCCATAGCCATCGCATTAGTAATGTCGTATTTGGTGTGGCTGCAAAGGAAGTGGGATGGCTATTGTTGAGGCTTATGAAATAAGATGCATATGGCAGTTGAGGGGGTTGGAGAGGGAGCATAAGGTAGTAGCCGGCGATGTTGTGGCAATACTGCGACAGAGGAGGGCTGTGTGTTGCAGTGGGAGGCAACAGCGGCAGGGTAGGAGGCGACGACGAGGGGCAACGATTGCTGCAAAGGAGAGTGCAACTGTGGCTGTGTGGGTTGCGGCAACGACAGAGGCGACGGCTGCAACTTGGCTAGGTGGCAGCAACAAGATGTTGGAGAAGGCGGCTGCAAGATGAAGACGATGAAGGGGGCGGCTGTTGCGGTCGCGGTTGATGTGAGGCAGGGGAGGAAGAAGGGGGTTGGATGAGGCTGCGGGCTATTATAGTTGCTGGTGGAGAAGAGGAAACGAGGAGGGTGAGGCACGGGGCTGCGGTGGCTGCTGTTGATGATAGTGGCTGCGATTGGTAACAGAGGAGGAAGAAGGGGCAGCAGCAGCAAGTGGTGGGGAGAAGGGTGATGGCAAGGGTTGCGGCCAAGAAGGCTACGACTGGGTTGCGCTGGAGGAGAAAGGGAGATAGTGGTCGGCGGTAGTAGCAGGAGAGGAGGAAGGGGGAAGGTGCAGCTGTGGCCCATCTTCTCTCTCTCCCTTTTTCTTTCTCTTTTTTATTTTGGTTGATGATAGCTGCAATAAAGATGATTGTAGCAAGGTGGCAGATGCAACGGTGATGACGATGATGGCAGCAACGACGACACCGATGACAAGGGGAGCGGCTTCAGAATCATAATAGGAACGTCGAGGATCGCTGCTCTGGTACCAATTGATATAACTCTAGGATTCTATCAAAGAGGAAGAAGATGGTGGCCGGCGGTAGTGGCAGGGAGGAACATAGGTGCCCGGCGGAGAGGGGCAGCGGTTGCTGTGGCAACCGGGTAAGGAGCAAGGAGGGGCAGCAGTGGCGACAAGGAGGTGCAACAGGGATAGCAAGGAGGTGCAACAAGGAGCGGTAGCGGCAAAGAGTGCGGTTGGAAGCGGCTGCGACAACAAAGGATGGAGGGACAGCGGTGACGGGTGGAGAGACGCTAGCGACGGGAGCAGCAGTAGGCGGCAGATGGGCACTGGAGAGGAGCGTGGGACCGACGATTGGCAGCAGCGACAGGGATGGCAGGGGCGGGCGACTGATGAGCGCTAGAGAGGAGGAGCGATGGGCCGACGATTGGCAGGGATGGCAGGGGCGGGTGGCTGCTGCATCAGGGATGGCAAGGCGGGCGGCTACTGCGGCAGGGAAGGAAGAAGGGGCAGCAGATGAGGGAGGAGAGGAAGGCAGTGGCTGCCGGATGAGGTGGCTGGCGGCAACGATTGAGGAGGAGAGGAAGATCACGACATTGGTAGGCAGCGGTGATCTTCTTCTTCCCTCTTTCTTCTTTTTCCTTTCTCTCTCTCCTTTTTTTTTGTTGTTGGCTGTTGTAGCAAAGATGATTGATGCGACAACAATGATGGTGAGATTACAATAAAGGGCAACACTGAGATGAGAAGAGGTGGTGATGATGACGGCGATGATGATGAACGGTAGCAGCAAAAGTGTCGAGGAACGCGGTTCTGATACCAATTGATAGAACCCTAGGGTTCTATTGTAGAGGAAGAAGGTGGAAAGGGGGATATTCAATCTCTTCGAGGGGATCGGGCCTCCTAGATCGCTTCGAGGGGATCTGCTTCCTAGGGTTTTGCCTATTGGCTAAAACTAATATTTCTTCATTGATTTATTTTCATAAAGAGTTTACAACCTTTTTATAAGGCTCTGCTAAGAGTCCCGCTAAACTTTGACTCTTAACTAATTGATAAACTCCTAATTGAAAATAATAATTGACTTCATCCTTACCGAAGATAAAAACCAACTCGAATCAACTCATAACTGACTCGATTGGGCTCACCTGACTCAGACTTACATGACTCAACTCGATTTAATCATGAATGGATGGATTCGACTTAGTTAGGGTCCTAACGACTTTCCCCAATCAGACTTATTAGTTTAAGTGGGCCATGTTATGAAAGCAACCTAAATGGGCAGGCTCTCACAGCTGCACCTGAAAACCCAACTCATGTAGCAACACGTCAAGCAAGAGTTAGTTTAGCAATGCCTGAGTTTCACACTATGACTTGTGCACTGCCTTCTTGATTTGCCAAAAAAAGCTTATCAAAAGAATGTTAGTTGTTTTTATTAATTGTTTCTATGAGAAAAAGTTGAAGAAATAGATGATAGATGTCAATATGGAGTGGCTTGCTTGATGAAAGTGGTAATTAGAATGAACATACACTGCATGTATTTTGTCTTTCAACCACTACTAGCTAGTCTGGCATAAGGGTTGGCTAGTGAATGGGCTGTTGGTAGAAAGAGCATTTTCCTAATCTTTCAACTTGCATCTCTGATTTTTGTTTCTCCTTAGGAATATTATACTATTTATTTTTTGATGGTCAATATTTACATGGTAATACTACTTGCATGGATAGTTTTTGTTTTTCACCTTTTATTGATCATGATAGTATTAGCTAATGAGCTTGGCATGGGCACCAGGTTCTATGACAAGGCATTTGGGGAGTTTTTTTTCAGTACTAACATGAGGAAGAAAGATCAAGACTCTGCGTCTTCTGGCAGTGTGGGAAATGTCCAGGATTTCTACCGCTTTGGATGGTTGCTATTCTTAGCACTTCGCACACATGTTTTTACCCATTGCAAAAATTTAGTGATATGCACTAATGGACTAGTCTCTATATTGGTTTGTCTCTTCTTTCCATTTTTTTCTCATTCTGTTCATATTTTATATTCAGTATTTCCTGTCCCATGGATATCATGCTATATTAGTTAGCATGGGGAAATATATACATCATGGTAAATGTTAAATACTTGTCTCTTATTGACAGGCCATACTCATTCTTCATGTACCTATAGGATTCAGGAATTTCTCTGTCAAAGACACGTCCCTCTTTGGTAATGGCTCTTTTGCACTTGTGTTAAATTTTCTACTTTCTTAATGCTTCTAGTTCTAACATGTTGCTAACGACCTACATATGGTTGATTTTAACTCCTGTGTTTCAGTTAAGCAATCAAACGGCAGAGTGAACCTTCTTGCTTCTTTATCTGAAATTTATTATACTTCGGAAGATGATTTGAAGAGATCAATGGAAGTAACTTGCTCTCTTATAATAGATATTTTGAAGAAGAATCCAGGCTGTGCTTCAGGATGCAAAACAGAAAATTTAGACCACATTGATACAGGTACAAAAATTGCTGCTGCATTTTTCTCCATTATCCCAGGAGCTAGTTTATAACACTTTTTTTATTACAATAAGGTAATTTCTTTAAAACTATACCTGATGACAGAAGGACTGAAGTTTTTTGAGGATTTGCTGGAGCAGAAGTCACTGCAATCAAGTTTGGAAATTCTAGAAAAAGATTATAGTGATTTATTGAACACTAAGTATGAGCTGGATGAACGCATTTTCATAAACACTGAAGATAGTTTACTTGATGCTAAAAATGTGTCTGGAGGTACAACTAGGTTATTCAGCACTAAGGTATGTTAGCCTAAGCATGCCCCTGTCACTCCACTTTATTAGCTAATTTTCCCTTTGGAAGTATATTTATGGTGAATTTTATATTTTGCAGTCGAATTTGGATGACTTAGCCTCTCCTGCACGGCAGACAGCTAGCCTTTTGACTCCTCATTCTCCACTATTAAATGGTTCGCTCAATTGTAACTCTAAGATAGCTCCCACACCTGTAAGCACAGCAATGACAACTGCGAAGTGGCTTCGAGACTTTATTTCCCCTCTGCGTTCCGAACCTTCAGCAGAACTTGAGCACTTCCTTACATCTTGTTATCATGACATTACTAGCACTGTGACCCAAAGGGCCAACATAATACTGGAGGCAATTTTTCCAAGTAGTTCTTTTGGAGAACGATCCATTTCTGGGAGTCTTCAGAGTGTTAGCATGACTGAAGACGTGGCATGGGCACAAGAGAGAAAAATGGAGGCCCTTAAGTTGTACTATAAGGTCTTGAAGGAAATCTGTCTAGCAGAATCACGATTCCTGAATCATAATAATCTTACATCTCTATTATCCAATGAACGTTTTCATCGGTGCTTGCTTGCTTGTTCTGCTGAATTAGTTTTGGCAACACACAAGACAGTTATTTTGATGTTTCCTGCTGTCCTGGATAGAACTGGATTAACAGCTTTTGATATGAGCAGAGTGATTGAGACTTTCATTAGATACGAAGAGACTCTACCAAGAGAGTTAAAGAGACATCTGAATTCTTTAGAAGAGCGACTCCTTGAAAGCATGGCGTGGGAAAGAGGTTCATCCTTATACAATTCTTTGATTGTTGCTAGGCCAGCTCTTGCTGCAGAAATAAATAGCCTGGGGCTATTAGCTGAACCAATGCCATCTCTTGATGCAATTGGAATGCATCATGGTAATTCGATTGCAGACTTGCTTCCTGAGGTCTCCCAAAAAGGAGTTACTTGTCCAGGTAGCTTTATCCTTTAGATGAATATTCATGGTCTCGAGAAATAATTTTGGCTTATGGTTTTTGTTCTTCAATAAATAACAATTTTCGCAGTCTCTGTTAATAATAACTTAGAGAACCTATATTACATGCTCTGTGGAACAAATATGCATAAAACAGGGTGAAGCATGCATGGGAACTTCTAAAAGTTCTGTGAGTAATGGTCTGCATAACTAGTATAACAAATAATGCTTTGTTTTGTGACCAAAAGGCAAAATGTATACAACATAATCACCTAACTAACTAGTCTGCATCCAAACAATGCTGCTGAAAACTACTATGTGGATGATCATTTTGCCTTTTTGTACCTGGACAATCTGTTAGAGAGAAGTTCATAAAAATTTTGGTTTTTCTGATAGCATAGTTTCCCTTTGCTTGGCCCAGGTCCAAGTTTATCTCTTTATTATTTTGATTATTAAATGTCAGGGTCAAAATCTTCAAATTGTTAAAGCAGCTAGCTTGATGTCTTGAGCTTTAAGGTCTGCAGACAAACTCAGCTGCCCATGAAAGCACTGACTGAAAACTGGTGTTTCTTCATTTTTGGGAAAGGAAATTGCCATTTTGAACTAGAAAAGTGATTGAATGAGGATTCACATGCTAAATATTGTAGTGGCTGTAGTTGATTTGACATGTTTCAAGTCGATTTTTGAACAAAAATATCAGTTTTCCAGATAAATTATCATATTCCTGAACTTTGCCATATTTCTCACTGGTGATTTTCAAACATATTACTCCCACTGCAGATAACAGGGGCGATGCCAGATCACCAAAGAGACCATGCACCGAAAGCAGAAGTCTGTTTGTGCAATGTAATTCTACACCAACACGCAAGGAACACATGTTGACCTTTAATTATCTCAAATTCAAGACACCACCTCTCCAGTCCAAATTTGCGAGGTTTGTGTTTGAATTGCTCTTATGTTGGTCTCTAACTTTGAAACATATCAGGTCTGTTTCTAATGCCAGTAATCCATTTGGTTCTCATTTGCAGCCCTTCCCAACCTAACCCTGCCGGAGGGGAAATATGTGCTGAAACAGTAATTAGAGTTTTCTGCAATAAAGTAATTGTTTACTAGATATTTTGTTAGTTACTATATGTTTTTAGTGGATATTGTATTTGTTTATTGTTTATGATGTTGCCTTTTGATTTGACAACTATTTGTCTTTTGGTCCTCATAGATTCTGAAGTTAGCTGCTATAAGGATCAAAAGCTTGAGTGAGAAGCTACAGCT
Source organism: Ensete ventricosum (assembly GCA_029747655.1). NCBI lineage: Eukaryota > Viridiplantae > Streptophyta > Magnoliopsida > Zingiberales > Musaceae > Ensete > Ensete ventricosum. The sequence goes on along the minus strand of JAQQAF010000006.1, from coordinate 4,080,720 downwards.
GTCTCAGCAAATTTTGGAACATGTCTACCGTCTGTTTCAACAAATCCTTTGTCAAAGGACATCTCTTTTTTTCAACCGACACATCGATCAAATTATTCTGTGCAGCTTGTATGGAGTTGCTAAGGTACACTACTTCCTCAGAAACTACCTTTTGTTACTAGTCAAATTTTGTTTTCTTTAGATGTTTAGGCAGATAATATCAAAGCCTATTAATCAACTTGGCAGAATTTTGCAAATGCTTACCTTTTTATTTTTCATGACAATCTTGTAAGTTCAAAGCTTATGTTGTTTGGTGCAGGTTTGTCATGTAGATCTGACCTTCAAGAGTATTGTCAATTATTACAAGACTCAACCACAGTGTAAACCTCATGTTGTCAAAAACATCTTTGTCGCTGTGCCATCAGCAAACCGAAATGGGGTAAAATACTTTTGCTAGTCCAACTAACTTAATTTCTTATTAAGTTTCTAATCTGATGCCAGCTGCAAACAGAGAATGGTCGAGGAATATGTGAATATTATTACTTTCTACAATCAAATATTTATTCCATCTGTAAAGCCTTTGTTGGTGGAGCTAGTCCCAGCTGGAGTTGCTGCAGAAGATAAGAATCATGCTGACAGTATGTTGGCTGTTGTTTCCCTCTGATTGTTGGATGGTGATTTCTGAAACTTCTACTGATGATTCTGATTTTTGCGTGTGTATCATGCCAAACAGGTCAAGTTCCTGGGTCACCTAAGGTGTCCTCATTCCCAAATATTCCTGATATGTCACCAAAGAAAGTTTCTGCTGCTCATAATGTCTATGTTTCTCCCTTACGACAAACAAAGGTGTGTCTTCATGCTCCACTTTGTAATTCTGTTTGATGGACTTGGGAACTGTTTTTCAGAATACATGCAACGTAATGCCTTCTCTATTCTTTGAAATCATTTTGTTAGCATCTGTAAAACTGAAACGAGGTGAAGAGATGATGAGAACTGAGAACCATAGTGCATATGTATGATGCAATTTTTCAGTTATGTGTCTGTTCCCTTAGGCTGTTTTTAGACACCAAATCAGTATTTTCTTGAGAAAAAAAATAAGATGTAGCATTTTACCAATGAACTTTGGACAAACTTTCGTAATAATTTTATCAAACATCTCATATCAAACTGCATTAATCGACGTGTTTAAACTCTGAAGAATTATTGGTCATGAACTTATGCACAACCCAGAGATCATTCAGAACATTGTATGATTAAATTTAATTTTCTTATAGAAATGTTTGGATGACCCTAAAAATTATATTTTGGTTATTTATTATTCTACTATGCATATTTTGTATCATCATAGAGCTTTAATATTTGTGTGTTTTTTTTGGTAATATCTGATTTGAAGTTCATTTAGACTTGCATTGTCAAAACAAAGATCAAGAATGGTCTTATTTTAGCTATAGTTCTGCGGATATTGATCAAAGTGAATGTGTCCATGCATGATAAGATTTTTCCTATCATATTTGTTCATTCTAGCATATTTAGATGCACAGATGTTGAGCTCAATATGTAGACAATAGTAAAAGATTAGGAAAATGAAAAAAGAAAAGTGAAACTAGCCATTAGTGTGGTTCAAATCTCACTGTAACAGTTGATAATCATCTGGGATCATTTGAATTGGTGTATATCCATCTTTAACTTTGTATTCTTCAAAATTGTTCATCTTTTCTTTTTTTCTGATGTTTCTTTATTTCCTTTTTTGTAAGTGTCATTTTACAGTTCTGTTAAATTCCAGATAAACTGACATCCTAGTTATAGGACTTTGTTGAATGAGATTGTTGGAGCATTAGTTGGCCCCCCTTGAAAAAATCCTTGACCGACAGCCGAGTACATGGCTTGTTTATGGCTGCTTGGTCATTTTTATTGAAACACATACCACACTAATGTCTTCCGAGATTCTTCCTACCTTTTTATCATAAATAAACCAAGTACTCAGCGCCTCTGCACAGTCTTATCAAATTGATTAATGCTATAGGGATATCTTTGTGGTAGTTACCGGTAGGGTTTATATGGTTTTTTTTTACTGGTTATGAGCTTGTTAGTGAGCAACATATATACTTGTTTTAACAGATGGATGCTTTGATTTCTCCGAGTTCAAGGAGTTTCTATGCGTGCATCGGCGAGAGCACTCATGCCTATCGAAGTCCATCCAGTGACTTAACTGCCATCAACAACCGCCTCAATGGGTATGTAAATTGAAACAAAAAGCTTGGTCAATTTCGCCTCTCAGGGGATGCTGATGCCCATTTTTGAATTGATACTTGGGACTTTTCCAGCGATGATGGCAGGAATCTTAAGGGCAGAATAAACTTCGACGTCGTGAGTGACTCAGTAGTCGCTCGCATTCTCGGGAAGAGCAGTTCTGCTTCCTCAGATGCTCGTGCCACTCCCAACTTGCCCATGAAGCGCGACGAACCTGACGCCTGAATAGCTCACTGATACACATGTACCTTTAACTAGCCGATCTATAACCGGTACAATAGTTTAGGTTTTCACCCTGGAGAATCTCAAGTGTGATTTGTGGTTTGTACATGAGCTTACTGATAGGTAGGTAGGTATATAGGAATAGAGAGTTAGCAGCTCGAGCTGTAGAATAACCAACAGGGCTGTTGCATGTCATTCCCCAATTGCTATACACGTCCAAAGTATGACTTATGTAAGTTGAATGACTGATCTAAATTAATAAAATTTTTATTTATTTTCTTAGGTGTATAGCTCTCACTTGCTGTGATGGGACTCCACTAAGTGCACGCATAGAAATCTTGTAGTGTGTGTGTGCTACTTATTGAAATTATCGGTGGTGAATGTATCTTACAAATTTATCTTAATCTTATTTTAACTGAGTTTAATTCGGGGTATGTGGATGGTTACTATTAAGAAGCAAGGGTGTCACTCTGTTGGTAGCAGGGGATGATTGGCGCAGCAGCAGTAAGCGGTGCAACGGGTGGGCCGGCGATGCTGTATGGCTTCGCCTCCCAAGGAATGTATCAGGGTTCCGATGGTGGTGGTGCCATCCTTCTTCTTGCAGGTTGAACGGCCACGGACGACGTCATCAGCAAGCTTGAGAAAAAGAAGGAGAAGTAAATGATGACCGCGGCCGATGGCCCGGGCGATCTTGGTCGGTACATCCTCGAGCATTGCTAGTTTCATCATCTACTGTGGCAGCACTGTAATTGGAGTGAGTAGCTACGGAAGTACTACATTTCTTAGTCAAAATGTTGGCTATGCTTTCATAACCTCAACACATTAGATCTCACAAGTTGCTCCATCTTCATGTTCTCTTAATTCTTAATCTACTCCAATATGAACCCACAATATCTTCTTCAAAGCAAATCAGTTCAGTTGTCGAGGAAGAAGAGCACCTTATTCCAATTGTTCTTGATGGTCTCCAGTGAGACAATTGATGCACACATTTATATTCCATTTAGTGGGTGATGCAAGGCTGAGTAAGAATAAATATTATTTGCTTCAAAGGAAAACTCAAATCAAATCAATTCACTGCCATCAAGATGGACTTGGAAAGAGCACAAACACACAAGATTTCCTAACCAAGAAGCCTGCCATAACTCCTCTCCTCTGAATTCTTACACAGGGAAAAGAAATCAAAAGGAAGTTACTGCACCAGATCAGTTGAACCTATACTGAAACATTGGTTGACAACCACCCCTTCTAAGAAACCTACTACTGGAAAAACAAATCCAGGGTTGAGGAAGATAAGTTGAGTTAGGTGTCCATAGTTTATATGAGAAGAGAACAATACCCATTTTTCTTATGCACATTTGACTAAGATGCCTGAAGGGCATGTGATTGCATTGATCATGAACAAACAGTTTACTTCTTGCAGCCCATGCTCATCACCATATTTAAATCTGAGATGGAACAGTACTCTTAACATGGAAACCTTGTCTCTTTCTCTGCTCTTGCCTATATGATGCCAATCTTCTTGTGTAGCACATGACTGAAACAATAACTCTAACCACTTCTGCATCCTATCAAACAGCAAGATGTGTTCATCATCTCATAGTTTAATGACTGAATAAAAAGAATTTACACCCAACACCCAAACAAAACCTGGTTCAACAAAGTTATTGACCAAAGACCACATCCAGAGAACAAGGATAACAGCCACACCTAAACAAGATCCTTTCACCACATCTGTGACACTTCCACCATGTACCTCCAGTTTATTGATCATGCCCACAGAGTTACAATGCAATTTGGTAGCATGGATATCAGGCAACCAAACTTGAAGCGATGCCTGTGATTGAGACTCCACACAGCAAACACTTCACTGGGTGATAAGGAAGTTGAATGCTGGTCAAACTCATCAGAATGTGGCATGTTGAGTGTGGCAAGGAAGAACCATCAGCACAGTGCTATGGCATGGTCAGCAGCATTAGGCTTCACAATCCAGAAGCTAGATGACTCAGATAACTCAGGAACAGGTGGTACAGGTTTTCCTGTCAGAAGGTTTTTGAATGAATTGAGAGCTTCACGCATCCAATCGTATCGACAACATTTATAGGCTTCTGCCACATGAACCTTGTTTTTTTTTTTTTTTTTGAGAAAAATGATGTTAGCAAAAAAGAAGTTGGAAGTTCATCATTCGATCAGCAACAAATCGAGGAGTAAGTAAAATTAGATACCCATTTCCTCTCATGACAGTCCTTCTCTGGATAGCATTCTAACTCCTCAGTGACCTCCAAGGCAAACATGTAACCTCTGCAAGCTCCTTCCAGACTACAGGTATCCTGTGTGCTCTTGCTTCTGAACTCCCAAACACCTAGGACAGTATCCTGGAAAGTGAAAGACCACTTATCACCACATAATAATTTCAAATGGTCATAACATTTTTCTAATATAAAGTATCAAGAAGGATTCCATGGATGATTATTAAGATTGAGGATACAAAAATTTCAGCCTATGTATGATCTGTCCTTCAAAAAAATGCTACCTTCAAGTCAATCGGCATACTTAAGACTCCTATGAATTATCATTAGCATGCTTGGTGGATAGCTCCAAATTAATAATATATTTCAGTAAAATGACAATATGGTTTACTTTTTGTCAATGATGCTAACTAAAACACTGCTTAAATAAGTGAAACATAAGATTATCAAAACCAGGTTACTGTAGGACTTCAAAAAATTGTAAATAACTTGCTTGAGAAGTCAGAGCCTCATCACCGAAATATCGAGATTGCAGAAGTTGGACAAACAAGAAACACATCACATGCACAGTAGTTAGACAAGGCTGCAAAATAATGCAATCTCTTTTGACTTGAGGATCCAAAAGGATTACTCGAGTAAAATATTGTCCATGATGAAAATAATGAACAAGATATGAGAAATATAAGACTGACAATCATGTTAAAACTTTTCTGCGGCAAAAACATGGTGTTTGGATGAGAACAAAATCCTACTACTGAGAAGTAAAGAGCAGTTTGATGGAGAACCATGAATGAGGTTGGAGGATAACTGGATTTCTCCACAGATACCAAACAATCGAATTATACTGTCTTGCAATCATCCATAAAGAACCCAAGTCTCTCTTGCAAAGTAATTAAACTGTCTCACTATTAGTAATTGAATTATAACAGTTGGGAAACTAAAGTGAATTTGTCTTCGAAAAGAAGTTGGAGAAATAGAAAGTTAGATCAGCAAATCATAGCTCAATGAGCAAAAATTTTGATACACAAATACTCACATTCAAAATGCCCCTTACTCCTGCTTCTTCCAAAGCTTCACGGCAAGCTGCTTCACCTGCAGTCTCATCAGCCTCCCATCCACCCTGTCACAGCAGATATATAGTTCAGAGAAGGAACCTTCAGACAAACATAACTATTCTTTCCGAGCTGAGATCCAAAGAGAATGGGGATTTCTTACCTTCGGGAAGATGAGATCATGTCGACCTGGAGAAGTTATCATGAGGACTTCCACTCTATCAAGCAAATCATCAGATCCAGTATCATCTTCTCTATTTAGCTTGTAAGGAATACATCTGCCCAGACCAGAACAACACAGATAAATTAGGCACTGATTCACTGTATCAATTACATAGTTCATGGTATTGTAGCATCTAGGAATTACAGACCAGTGAATGGTGTAACACCTCCGTTGACATAGTTTATGCTTGTTTCACAGTTCAGATCATGCAACATCGAGTAACACAGAAGTGAAATCATTGATGGACTTGGAGCACAACTTAGCATTAGGAACCATTACTCTCTACACACACTGTTTGTTGTTTGGTTGGATAAAAAGTTAGCCATAGACAACACTGGTGGAGATTGTTGATGTTCCACACCATGCCATTTGCCAGCTTGGTGTGTGTACTGCATAAGCCCGGGTTTAGGAGCTACAGAAACCTTATAGCTTATCTGGATGCTCCAATTACCATCTTCATTTACTTTAGAAGATCATCATCGAAGAATTATTACCACATGAAGCTCAACATCATCCCACCCAGAAACAACATATAAGATTATATAAGATCTAACAGACAAGAAGCCGGAGCTGGTTCTCATACCCTGCAACAAGCCGCCGCTGGTTATCATACCGCTGCTGGTCCCGGCCCTTGCGGGATAACAAAGGAGATGATGACATCCTTGCGCAACGAAAAGAAAAGAAAGCTCTTAACCTCAACGAACTGAGCACAAACAGAAGAAGGGAGATGAGTAAATGCCAAAAAGGTATCGTCTTTTTGAGAAAAGTAGAACAAAAAAGAGAAAGATATGAACTCCTCCTATCTCACCTGAGACTACCACCAACTCCCGGAACCAAGGAGCAGGATACCAACCTCAAAACCCCCTCCGGACAGTGCCATCCTGAGACCGATTTTTAACCCTCTTTTCCCCAAAAGATCACAACTTGCTCCTCCTAAACCCCGTTGCTTGCTCCCCAAACCTTCCTCGCAGCCGCAATCGAGGCTTCCGAAGCCCAAAACCCCAAGCAATCGCTAGGGCCACGGTTGAAGAGAACGCTATTCTTAAATTCGGATGGAGCTGCTGGCTCTTCCCGCCGAATTTAATGCCTCGTCGGTCAACCAAACTTGTATATCTTAGGCTTAAAATATTGAGCTCGGAAATGACAACAGGAAAGGATGAGGGCAGAGCATGCTCTCCCAGGAACGAAGACTTCCTCTCTTTTATAACCTTTCCATGTATGCGCATTACTGGACTCGCACTAAATTATTTCGTAGCAACTACCAACCAGAGGTGTTGGGATCTTTCAGCGAAGCCGCGCTCCTCCGCACCGAGGCGCAGATAGAGGGAGACCAAATCAACTCCTGGCGTATGCGATGACAGAAAAGAGCGACCTTTCTACTAACAGGACAGACAAGAGAGCTGGTTTATCCCGTTTCGGTTGCTACTGGTAATGCGAAAGTGACTGCGAGTTACTCTCGCATCCTCGTCGCGTGGAGAAACAGTTGACGGATGCGAGGGAGACTGCGTAATTGGCTCAGCAGCAGAACTTTGTTGAAGATGGACGACCTGTACTGAAGCCCCTGGGAGCTGCGGCGGCGTCTTCTTCCTCCATTACACCACTGGAAAACCGCAACCACGGCTTGCAGCCATGCATTCGCATGGCAATTAAAACCACGAGTTTTTCTCATCTACTGACGAGACTGCTCGATCCATCCAGGTAAGTTGTGGCCGATGGAATTCTTCAAGCTACTTGTCGACTGTTGACTTGAACTGTCTCACAAATTGACCTCGCTCGGACAAAAAACCAACTGCAGATTCTCTTGTAAGCTGCTTGAAAGATTCAGCTTCTCAAAATTGTCTCGATCACAAGTGTGTTCAGATGTCAACGTATCTATAATGAAAACTTGGTGCATCGCCAGATACAAATCAAAACTCAAAATTTTTTTTATCTAATTTTATTGGTAAAAGAAAAATTCAAAAGATTTGATATTGATAGAATACTCTTTTTCTGATTGCCTAAGCTTTTGAACTGAATGATCAACCAATCGAAATCTTATAACGATATTGCAACATAAAGCATCCCAAATCTGACACTCTCATTAGTTGATAATGTGACGTAGCCTTCTCTCCATCAACACAAATTATGCCCCGTCTTTTCCATTTCATTTGATCGCCCATCAACATCTATTGGTTCAACATTGACTTCAATAAACTCGAGGAGGACTCGCCAGTTTGACTCATTCCACCACATCGGCACAGGCCACTCTTGATGACCATCCACATGCCCATTTAATGCCCGTATCAACTCACACTTGCCTGCCTCTAAACTATTTCTTTGTATTCCTTGGTAGCTTCTGCGTTACTAACCTGTATTTTTCTGTGGAGGTCCGTCCCATCCTTGCCTAAGATATGGTGATCTCTAGCAACGCACTCTTACAAACTTATTGTGAGCGATTCTTTAAAGCTCACCTAATCTTACTTTTATTTAGTGCCATAACAAGCTTAGGATTGGCAACGTCAAATGATCCATGTTTCTAAGTTTATGATGACCGGCCCTCTCTACTTAATCGATGGTTCTATTTGCTGGCCCCCCATTTGTGTGCCGACATGATGATGTGATCGCCTCTTAAATTCATCACAACCACTCTCTCTCTCTCTCTCTCTCTCTCTCTCTCTCTCTATATATATATATATATATATATATATGTAGATGTACATATACGTACTTGTGTTGATACTCCATTCCTGAAGTGGAGTTGATACTTTGCGTGTTGTGTCTTCAACACGCATGGATGCTCCCATTTGGAAGCATGTTAAAGTGGCATAGACAAACTCCTTGGGGTCTTCTCTAGTTGCACATTGTACAGTCTAGTGCTCAAGTAGGGTTGGAGCCCTCAAGAAATAATTGCTGGATGACTGGGGACACCAGGAGTATTATCTCCAATTACACATTGTTAGATGGGAGACATATTTATAGATACTGCTGCAAGACTTGGATCATATAATTTGTCTTCTTCCTTTTATTCATTGGCATGCCAATGCTTACTGGTGTACTGATGAATCAAACCACCACCTTGAGATTAGTCGTTAGAGGGAGGAGATAGGTGCATGTATCGAAGACATGGCTCTCGTGCATGCCCAGTTCCTGCATCTAGATGAACTTAGGCTGTATGTATGAGATGCATGCATTCCGAAGCGAATTCTTTGACGCTTCTTCCAGCCCCTAGGAAATCTTAATTCCCCTCCCCTGTAACAAGACCTGGAGAGGGATCAAACTCCAACCTATGCTTCTGGTAGAAAGTGGTCGTCAACATTGACTTCCTCGTCACAAGCTGCACTTCTCTCCTTTTGTTTCTGCCCTACCATTCCTTGCACGGCTCCGTATGCGCATTGGCAACACGAAGTCTTCTCTCTCACCTCACACCCAGCCGCACCTGCGAGTGATCGACATGAGAATTGGATATGACCGGCTCAGAAGTCTCTCCTTTTTTTGCTTTTTTTATCAGCTTGTCTGCGTCACATGTTTCTCTACTGGGGATGAGTATTCCTCGTCATATAGCGAGGGATAGTCGTAATCTGATGGCAGACCTCCCTTGGGAAAGGATTCCATTCCAAAAGGTGCATAAAACATGCAGGTTTCTTGTCATCTCTCTTCGCCCATTCGCTGCTGCAGAGAAACAACAAAAACCGGAGGTTGCGTCTCATGCTGTGCTGTGACGTGCATGCGGTCGCACGAGTCCACCCACGTGAAAGACCCGCGGTCCGTGCATGGCGTGCGTCCTGCTAAAGTACGCCCATCAGCGTCTCTCGTGTGCGGGCCCATGCGAGGCAGCAAGTGGGGTGAGGACAAGTGGCACCGGAAGTCCTTCTCGACGGCGGGTGGGGTCCGTGGGAGAGAACAGAATCCATGCAGGTGGAACCGATAAGGCCGGCTATTGTCGTATACTGTGGGGGCGTATAGTGGAAACCAGCGGGCTAAAGCGATGACACGTAGCAGCTTGGCATCACGTTCGTTCCTTTCCAACGGAAATCAAATCGGATTCGATCGAAATCGAATTGAATCGGAGATGATTCATCTATATTTGAAGTTAATAGATAAAAATATATATTTTTTATATTTCTCTTGATATCATCATAGTATATTTTTTTGATATATTCTTATTTTTTATCATCGGATGTTATCATAGTTTTGATTGATGATCTTCCTCACTTTTATCTCGGGACAATATGTTTCATGAGACCCTCTTTAATCGTGTCGTTATAAAAAACGCTCTCACTTAAATCTCATGATTTTTCTCATTCTGATTTGAAACGATACGCTTTATGAGGCCTTTTCTGAGTGAGTCATCGTTGAAGTCCCTCTCCATCGTGAATACATCCTCTTTTACTCTAATTTGGGGGGATCTTCTCCACTTGAATTTCTTCCTCATTACAAATGAATTCTCTGTCTTATGGATCTAATCACATTATTTCCTTAGTTGTAGATTTGATCTATATACTATTACACATCATATCCCTCTTTTATCATGTGACGTTGTTGAAAGCTTTCTACATAGGCCTGTAGTTCCACTCACTCTAACTCAACGATCGATCTTCCTCATGCATCCTTATTATGATCTTCCTCTACTCATCGTTGATGTTGATATGATCATCATATATTTTCCCTTATTTTTACCAAATAAAAGAGATTTGACATCCCTTCATTTCTTAATTTATGAGATTGATTAGATACTATTTCACACTATAAATGCGATTATGATACTCCCAATTAAACCTGAATTGACTCTAGATGGTTTCTAATTTTTGTAATCAAAATCAGCGGTTTCAATTTTGTTTCGAATCGATAGTTTTAAGATTAAAAAAAAAACTTCAAACAAAAAAAGGGGCTTGATAAAAATGTTGAGTTGACTATTTGAACCCAACAATCCAACGATCCACCATTTGAGGGATGGAGAGATAAAAAAACTAGTTTACACTTCCTGATACAAATGATTCATAATTTTTCAAAGTATTTTGGTCATTAAATAACGAAAATAGTTTACCCATTCCTACAGCTAAATATCAATTGGTTTTGAGCGTAATTTAGGAAAGAAAAACCCCAAAAATCCTATGAATATTCCCAAACCCCTCATTCTTTCTCGTATATTTGATTAAACCGTGTCTACCTTCTCTTATGATAACTAAATCCCAAAGCCTAATATGATGAAAATAATTCATCAAATGATAACTAAATCTCTTTCCTACTCTTATGATAATTAAAATGTTTTTGGAGGTCCACTTCTCTCATGGGCCCCCAAAACCTTTTAGAAGAAAGTTTGGGCTGTGCAATGCAGTCCAGTATAATAATCAAAATTAAAAAAACAGTTTGTTGAGAGTGGGATTTGAACCCACGCCCTTTCGGACCAGAACCTTAATCTGGCGCCTTAGACCAACTCGGCCATCTCAACAACTTTATATAATGAATAATTAAAAAAACAAATAGTTAATCTTACTCTTATATTTTATTTACCTAATGAATAATTAAAATAAAAAATTTATTTGTTGAGAGTGGGATTTGAACCCACGCCCTTTCGGACCAGAACCTTAATCTGGCGCCTTAGACCAGCTCGGCCATCTCAACAATTTTGTTAAATTTAGTCTAAACCCGATTTTATATAATGAATAATTAAAATAAAAAAAATATGTTTGTTGAGAGTGGGATTTGAACCCACGCCCTTTCGGACCAGAACCTTAATCTGGCGCCTTAGACCAACTCGGCCATCTCAACAATTTTGTTAAATTTAGTCTAAACCCAATTTTATATAATGAATAATTAAAATTAAAAAAATAGTTAATCTTACTATTATATTTTATTTACCTAATGAATAATTAAAATAAAAAAAATATGTTTGTTGAGAGTGGGATTTGAACCCACGCCCTTTCGGACCAGAACCTTAATCTGGCGCCTTAGACCAACTCGGCCATCTCAACAATTTGGTTAAATTTAGTCTAAACTCTATTTTATATAATGAATAATTTAAATTTAAAAAATATGTTTGTTGAGAGTGGGATTTGAACCCACGCCCTTTCGGACCAGAACCTTAATCTGGCGCCTTAGACCAACTCGGCCATCTCAACAATTTCGTTAAATTTAGTCTAAAGTCAATTTTATATAATGAATAAATAAAATAAAAAATTTGTTTGTTGAGAGTGGGATTTGAAACCATGCCCTTTCGGACCAGAACCTTAATCTTGCGCCTTAGACCAACTAATTTTACGTTTTATCTTCTTTATTATTATAAGATAATATTTTTTAACTCTGCTGCACCAACAACTTGTCTCTCCAAGCCATGGCCGCAAACGACAGCCCGGAGATGACGGCAACCACAACCACCTCTTTCGATATTTCTGGTGTTGCAGCTCAACGAAGAAATTTATATCACGATCGAAAACTCTTATCTCATATCGCATGCAATACATTGGTATCGTATCACTACTTGTTTCGTACTGATGGTCCTTTTCCTACTCTGATCCGTATCTGCTACGTTTTCAACCCTATGGAAACGTGTAGGTGGGTGACTTGAGAATAGCTGATGAGAAGCAAAGAGTAGTCGGTGATTTAACTTGAGGAAGCTTCAGCTTAAGAAGAGAAAAAGGCAACTTTGCCTGGATCCGAGAGTGACACATCATCCTCTCGCTGCCATTGGAGGCTTTCTCGCAGTAATGCATTCATCGAGCATGGAACAGAAAACCAAGGACTGCAGTTAACGTAGAAGATTTATGGCAATGCATTCATTGAGTGACTTAAGTAGAAGAATCCCAGCTCATCAATTGTTTCCGATGACTGATAATAAGTTGCCCAACACAGATTCTTCGGGGACTTCAACTGTATCCACAAGTAAAAGCAGTAGATATGAGGCATATTATCCAAGTTAAGAGACAATCTTATTGACTGGGCATGATGGTTTAGGTGGATTTACTTCAATGGCACTTCCTTTACTTCCCCATCCTTCTGTTCTGGAAAAGTTCGTGGCCCGTGTTCATTCATGTTATATATAGCAGATCGACCACAAGGAGGACATGATTAGATGATACCAATGGGAACCAACTCCTCTCGTTTATCAATCTCTTTTCCACTTCTTCTGGTCCTGGAGAACACCAAGATGTCAACAACGGTATGAAAAGGTGATTACTCACCGAACCACAAGCTTTGGTCCTTCAAACGCTTTTCCAACTTAACTTTCACTCCGTATTCTTTTCTTCAGCGTCTCTTTTCTTCACTTGTTTCATTTAATTAGATTGTCTTTTTTATTTAGAAACTACCCAGGATTTCTGACTCAAAGCAAAAGGTAAAGTGGTCTCCGAGTTGTGAGGGGAAAAAAATAAAAAAAAAAGTCACAAATATAATCTGTTTCAGAAGGGAAAAAGTCATAAATATTTTTAACCCAATATTAAACTTGTGGAGGGTAGGATACGCGGGTGGTGTAATTTCTTGGGTTCTCTATGTGGAAAAGTCAACGCTTCTCGTTACTACAACAACGAAAGGAAACACTTACAAATGAAACACATAGCATAACGTCTAGGTTTCCATCACATTGGACTGCCGCTTCACCAGGAATCCAGCTGATGCAAGAAGGAAGATGCCGATGGCACTCACCAAACCCCTCGTGGCTTCACGTATAGCCCATCCCTCCCACCTATCAATCTACTATAAATCTTCAAGCTCCATTCTATCCATCTCCACCACATCCAAAGCAAGCTATCAACTGTTCGAGCTCTAGTACTAGGCTTGTGGCAGTCGTTGGTGAAGATTAGAAGAAAGAGCCAGGAGTCATGGCCAAGGTGGACGAGATCCGGCGATCGCAGAGGGCTGAGGGGCCAGCGACGGTGCTTGCCATCGGCACCGCCAACCCGGCCAACGTCGTGTACCAGGCCGACTACCCCGACTACTACTTCCGCGTCACCAGGAACAACCACCTCCCTGATCTCAAACAGAAGTTTAAGAGAATATGTGAGTCACTTATACATACTCTCTACCATTTCTTTGGTAGTTTCTTTGTTGAATGGCGTTATCACTATTGACAGATAGAGATCTACTAACTGTACTCGTGACTAATAAGAAAGAAAAGAGTCTTGGTTGTGACGCTCGTACTTCGTGATGGTTCAGGTGACAAGACCATGATCCGTAAACGTTACATGTTCCTCAACGAGGAGATACTGAAAGCGTACCCTAACATCGGCGCGTACATGGCACCGTCACTGGACGTCCGGCGGGACATCATGGCCGTGGAGGTGCCGAAGCTGGCCAAGCAGGCGGCAGTCAAGGCCATCGAAGAGTGGGGGCACCCTAAGTCCAGAATCACCCACCTGGTCTTCTGCACCACCGTCAGCTTCGACTTGCCCGGCCACGACTACCAGCTTGTCAAGCTCCTCGGACTCAACCCTTCCATCAACCGCTTCACGTTGTCCCAGCATGGCTGCTTCGCCGGCGGCACGGTGCTCCGCCTCGCCAAGGACATAGCAGAGAACAATCGCGGGGCCCGGGTGCTCGTGGTCTGCTCCGAGCTCACCACCGTCACCTTCCGCGGGCCGGCGGAGACGCACCTCGACAACCTCGTCGGACAGGCCCTGTTCGGCGACGGCGCCGCCGCCGTCATCATCGGAGCTGACCCCGACGCCGCCACGGAGCGTCCCCTCTTCCAGCTCGTCTCGGCCAGCCAGACCCTCCTCCCCGACTCCGACGGCGCCATCGAGGGCCACCTCAAGGAGGTCGGCCTCACCTTCCATCTGCTCAAGGACGTGCCCAGGATCATTGCCAAGAACATCGAGCAGAATCTCGTGGAGGCCTTCGAGCCGCTGGGGATCAGCGACTGGAACTCCATCTTCTGGATCGCCCACCCCGGCGGACCCGCGATCCTCGACGCGATGGAGGCCAAGCTGGGGCTGGAGCGGGCAAAGCTGAAGACGACGAGGCAGGTGATGACCGAGTACGGCAACATGTCCAGCGCCTGCGTGCTGTTCATCCTCGACGAGATGAGGAAGCGGTCGGCCGAGGACGGGAAGGCGACCACCGGCGAGGGGTTGGAGTGGGGGGTGCTCTACGGGTTCGGTCCCGGCCTCACAGTGGAGACCGTGGTCTTGCACAGCGTCCCCATTTCTTCCCGTTGATAGCAGACAAGCCTCACTTTGCCACTGTCAACTGGATCGACTTGTTTAGCAGCGATGTTATTGATATTAGTATGTAGTGAAGATATATGCGATGCAAAACTTGTGATGTGTTAAGGAAGACGTGCATGCAGGTGTTAAGAAAGTGCGGAAGAATAAGACAGTGGCTCGTATGTTTGTGGTAATTAATATATTTCATCTTGTCGCTCTACTTTTGCCTCAAACCTTTCTCTTATCATCTTGTCATCGTGCACTGCAGTCAAAGTATCAACTCTGGAATACAAGACTGCAACGTCGTCTTTGGTTGGGTTTAATACATCAAATCAAATGTCTAATCTCATAACGTATACACACCGACGTCACTTGATCCGCATGCAATACATCCGCTTCATATCGCTGCTTGTTTCAGACAGATGGTCTTTTTCTACTCTGTAGGTCCGTATCTGCTACGTTTTCAACCCTAAGGAAGTAGCGATGAGACTATTGCCTCTCATAGGCAAAGAGCAGTAGGTGATAAACTCGACGAAACTGCAGCTTAAGAAAGAAAAAGTCAAGTTTGCCTGGATATGAGTAAATGAGCTTTTCTCGCAGTAGTGCATTCATCGTGCTTAGAACAGAAGTCCAAGGATTGCAGTTAGGGTAGAAGATTTCTTACAAAGCTTTTATTGACTGATATTAAGAATCCCAAGCTCATCAATCTGCCAAACGCAGAGATTCTTTAACCAAATAATTAAGAGACTGGGCATGATGATTTAGTTGGGGATGGAGAAGTAAGGAAACCGATGAAAATAAAATATTATGATGCTAATTGAAATAGAATACTTTAAATCAAAAAAATTAAAATAATATTAAATAAAAATTAAAACAAAGAATACTTATAAAAATATTCCCAAAAATATATTCTATCTTTGCTTCATAAACTATAGCACTATTTATATGACCTAATGATAAATATCTAATCTTATAATATTGGGTGTGGTATTTATAGACCTCAAAAAATTTTAATATTGAAGTCAAAATTTAAATTTTAAGAGTTACCGAGGTATTGGTCTCGAAGCTATATTCTTAGCAATTCAATCGCTTGACATAATCTGAAAGATTATGTCTGAACGGTTCGACAATCCAATCTAGGTGGTTCAACCGCTTGACAGACCTTCGAAAACTGTGTTAGAGATCGTATCTTTTTTAACGCTGGATTACTGAAATGACTTTTATAATAAGTCTAAATCAATCCAATTAAAGCCTAATGATCTCTTATTTGAGTTAGTAATACTAACTCTTATTGTGATGCTAACTATAACACTTAACACATAATCTTCATTGTCTAATCATCAATTGAACTCTCGGCAAATTTTCGACATCCTTCCGATGAACCTCCAGCGAGCTCTCGATTTCCTTCGGTGAACTCCCGAAGAACTCCCAACATTTTTCCTGTGAACTCCCGGCAATCTCCTGACCACTTGTCGATAAAATCCTGATGAACTTCCCAACAAACCTCTGGTGAGCTCTCGGTGAGCTCTTGACAACATCATCTGAACCTCGGTCGACCTCCAGTGAACTCTCGGCTAATCCAGCATCTGATTGTTTTAACTTGACTCCGGCCCAACATCTGATTGTAATATCCTTTTATTATCGTAGTTAATTCTACATCAATTTCTTTAACACACAAGTTAGATCATAAAACCTCTCAATTGATTTTATCATCAAAATCTGAAATTCAAAAATCTTCCCCTTTTGATGATAATAACTAATTGATGACAAGAGTTAACCATAACTCCCCAAATATATATGTCATAGGATAAATAAAATAAACTTGAATTCAAAATCACTATTACTCTTGAATTCAAGCATTTTGATAATTGTTAGCAATTTAACCATGCATGATAAAATTTTTAAACATTCATCTTCTTGGTATCATATAAAAATTTCAATAATTATGTTCACAGAATAACAATGTCATTAATTATGATACAATATTTATCTCAACCATTTTAAAGATCTTAAAATAAATATCTCTCTTATATCATCAATTATGTCATTTCACACCATTTGTCATCAATAAAAATGAGAAATATTTTTTAGAGAGGATAAAAATTATTATTATCTCAAAAATAACTTTAAATCCCATTTTTCCTCTTGTAAATATCAATTTCAAATAGAATCATTTCGAAAGAGAGCTCAAACAGTCGAGAAGTCCAAGAAGACTATAAGAGCTACTCATGTATTTAAAATCATCTCATGTAAATTTCAAACAAAAACTCAAGAAACCTAAAAACTAGCAAATCATGCATTTGGATAGTTTAATATTCTCAACTCTCTTCTAATAAAGTCAAATTATTCTTCGTTTAATGACTTACGAAGATATCAGTTAATTGATGCTCAGTATCAATAAATTCTAAGGATATATCATGATTATTTGTATGATCTCTTATAAAGTGATGCATAATATCAATATGTTTAGTTTTTTTGTGTTGAATGAGATTTTTAGTTAAACATAGTATTATCACATTTGAAAGGAATATTTTTCAAGTGAATTTTATAATCTTCTAAGATGTTTTTCATCCAAATGACTTGTGTACAGCATGCACCAGCTGCTATGTAGTTAGCTTCGGCTGTAAATAATGTAACTGAATTTTGTTTCTTGTAAGATCAAGAAACAAGAGCATGTCTTAAGAATTGGCATGTCTCGATTGTTCTCTTTCAATATATTCTATGACCTCCAAAATCGGCATCCACATAGGCAAAAAAATCAAAGTTTTTAGACTTAGGATACCATAATCCTAAATTAGAAGTTCCTTTTAAATATCTAAATCATCCTTCCGATGAACCTCCGGTGAGCTCTCGATTTTCTTTGACGAACTCTCGATAAACTCCCAGTATTCTTCCGACGAACTCTCGACGAGCTCCAGACCACTTGTTGGTGAACTCCTGATGAACTTCTCGGTAAACCTCTGGTGAGCTCTCGGTGAGCTCCCAACAACATCGTTCGAATCTTAGTCGACCTCCAGGGAACTCTCGGCGAGCTCCCATTGCATTGTCCGAACCTCAGCCCAATGCTCGAACTTGACTCCGGCCCAACATCTGATTGTAATATCATTTTAATGTCGCAGGTAATCCTACATCACTTTATTTAACACACAAGTTAGATCATAAAACTCATCAATTAATTTCATCATCAAAATCAGAGTTCAACAACTTCCACGTCACCTTCTAAAAGCTAAGTAGACATGACTGACTCAGCTTAGATCAAGATCTCGAGAAGAAGTGCTCCCCATACCACCTCTCGAGGGGCTAGGCCCAGGCCACATCCCCTATCTCCACTGTAAGGTTTCTTTTCATACGTTGCCTACATAGTATGATGACCTGTTTTAATTCAAACAACAACCTATGGAAGGATCGTGCCTACTGTAGATACGTAATAAAAGTAACAAGCACAACAGTTAGAATTGGCAGACAGGTCAGGGGTTTAGCCACCGACTAGCGTACAACATCGACCTATCACCCACGCACATTAACCCACTTCTTACAGCTTCTACCTCCAAGGTAGTATAAAAAGTGGCCAGGCAAATAAGCAGGTGTCCTTCTTCAACATTAGTCATACTACACATAACAATTCACATAGTTGAATTGACCGTCAAAGAGGCCGAGTCGGGGTGACACCTCACCCCCTGACCGCGACCTTGGTGGAAGCGTTGACGATTGAAGAGCCAGCTGAAGAGCGAAAGGACACACTTGCAAAGAGGGAAGTTTTGCCCATGGAGGTTAACCAAACAAGGTTTATGACCAAAGATGGCAACTCTCCTTGGAATGTCTCAACGGACTCCGAGCAATTGCAGCTCAACCAAGGATTAGAAATCGACTCCAGCATGAGCCGATTGCACGGGTCACTGATCCACCAACTGACGTCCCGAGGAGCTAGCATATCCCTTGGACGTCAACAAAAAATCCCACGAGCATCCATGTATACGCGAGCAATACCAAATTGAGACGACAACTCAATGTCGAAAAATGTACTACAACAACAATAATAATAATAATAATAACAATAATAATATGATGATGAAAATTAAAATAGAATCTATTTTCATAAGGGAAAAGACCATAAATATTTTTAAACTAATACTAATTTTGTGGAGGGTAGGATATCGTAGGTGGTTTAATTTCTTAGTCTATGTTTGTAAAAAGGTTCCTATTTTAAGCTTTTCAAGAGAGATATTGGTTTATATATTTTTCCTCGAATATACATTAGCCATCTACATTTTTGTCTCACGGGAAAAATGGATAAAAGGCACTAGAAAAATATTTGGTGCTTTCTTCCTTTTCCAATAATACTATGGCAATACTGAACTATGAAATTATGGTGAACATTATTGAAACTTAAATTTGTTTAGTTTAGGATTCTCTTTCTTATTTTGAAACTACTCACGATATCTAAAGAGGTTCCTCTGGAGTTGTGAGGAGATTAATAATAATAATAATAATAATAATAATAATAATAATGTGATGAAAATTAAAATAAAATCTGTTTCCACAATGAAAAAGACCATAAATCATTTTAATCTAATATTAATTTTGTGGAAGGTGTGATATTATGGGTGGTGTAATTTTTTAGTAGATGCTTATAAAAAAAATTCCTATTTTAAGCTTTTCTAGAGTGATACTGTTATTTTTATATATTTTTCCTAATTTTGAATATACACCTTAGTCGCCTACTTCTTTTCCCATGGCATGAGAAAAATGGATAAAAAGCTATTTAAAAAAGTAGTTCTTTTTTCCTTTTTTGAGAACACTATGACAATAATATTAAGCAACGACGATCGCTCACCAAACGACAAGCATAAGAGCAATATTTTTGCAACTTAAAATTTCTATTTGTCTTTTTTATTTCATAGCTATTCAGCATCTCTACGATAAAGCAAAAGATAAATAGGTCTCCGAGTTGTGGAAATAATAATAATATTAATATTAATATAATCAAAATTAAAAGAGAATCTATTTCCAAAAGAAAAAAAGTCATAAATCTTTTCAATCTAATACTAATTTTATGGAGGATAAACTATTCTAGATGGCATAATTTTTTAGTCGATGTTTATAATAAAGTTCCTATTTAGGTTTTTCTTAAGAGATACTTTTTTAATATATATTTTTCCTAATTTTGAATATACTTTAGCCACCTTTTTTTTCACGAGACAAAATGAATAAAAAGGTAGTAAATCCTATCTTTTTAATTTGCTTCGTGTAGGATTCTCTTTCTTATTTCGGAATATGTCTTTCCAATTTCCGAATATGTAGGATTCTCTTTCTTATTTCAAAATATGTCTTTCTTATTTCCGAATATATCTATCATAAAGCAAAAAAGCATAGAGATCTCCGAGTTGTGAAGAGAATATTTTTTTTTCAAAATAATAATTATGTGATCTAAAAACATTTAAAGTAAAAACTGATCCAATTAGACAGACCGATTTAGCATATGAAGAAATATGAGAAAAAAATGGATAGATGACTTACTATCCAATCGAAGTTATATTTGGAATTAGACAACGAAAATGACAAAGCTACAGAAATTTGAAAAGGGGGGTATCTCTCGAAAAAGATCCAAAAAAAATATATTTTTCTTCTTTGAGAAAATCATCATAATTTCTTTACTTGTTAATAAACACTTCATGAAACACGTGGCATAACATCTAGGACTAACTTTGGAAAGTATTTTCTTTATTGATAGTACACTCCATAACGACATCAGCCATCACATTTGACAATTGCATAACATCTATTGGTTTTCGGCGGATGGAAGAAAGAAAGAAGATGACGAGGCACTCACCAGACGGCTCGTGGCTTCACCGACAGTCCGTCCCTCCCACCTATCTATCCTCTACTATAAATATCCAATCTCCACCACATCCAAAGCAAGCTATCAACTGTTCGAGCTCCAAAATACTCGGCTTGTGGCAGTCGTTGGTGAAGATTAGAAGAAAGAGGCAGGAGTCATGGCCAAGGTGGAGGAGATCCGGCGATCGCAGAGGGCTCAGGGGCCAGCGGCGGTGCTCGCCATCGGCACCGCCAACCCGGCCAACGTAGTGTACCAGGCTGACTACCCCGACTATTACTTCCGCATCACCAAGAGCAACCACCTCCCTGATCTCAAACAGAAGTTTAAGAGAATATGTGAGAGTGACTTATACATACTCTCTGCCATTTCTTTCGTAGTTTCTTTGTTTCCTTTATACCGGATGTTTTTGTTATTTTTCTATACATTAATGACCATAAAGGTAGGATATGTTTCTTCCTTCCTAAGCCTTTTCACAGGGAAGGATGAGAAAAGGCAGCAGATTGGACTATGTTGTTCCTCTGCAACACTGATCATCCGTTTGTTTACTATCTCCCACATATCAAAGAATACTAAAGCATGACATTATTGCAAGTGAAACACAGAGATCTACTAACTGTACGTGTAGCTCTCTTTTAAGAAATATATGACTCTTAATTGGGATACTTGTGCTCCCTGATGGTTCAGGTGAGAAGACGATGATACGTAAACGTTACATGTTCCTCAACGAGGAGATCTTGAAAGCGAACCCTAACATCGCCGAATACATGGCACCGTCACTTGACGTCCGGCGGGACATCATGGCCGTGGAGGTGCCGAAGCTGGCCAAGCAGGCGGCAATCAAGGCCATCGAAGAGTGGGGGCACCCCAAGTCCAGAATCACCCACCTGGTTTTCTGCACCACCGTCAGCTTCGACTTGCCCGGCCACGACTACCAGCTTGTCAAGCTCCTCGGACTCAGCCCTTCCGTCAACCGCTTCACGTTGTCCCAGCATGGCTGCTTCGCCGGCGGCACGGTGCTCCGCCTCGCCAAGGATCTCGCGGAGAACAACCGCGGTGCCCGGGTGCTCGTGGTCTGCTCCGAGCTCACCACCGTCACCTTCCGCGGGCCGGCGGAGACGCACCTCGACAACCTCGTCGGACAGGCCCTGTTCGGCGACGGCGCCGCCGCCGTCATCATCGGAGCTGACCCCGACCCCGCCACGGAGCGTCCCCTCTTCCAGCTCGTCTCGGCCAGCCAGACACTCCTCCCCGACTCCGACGGCGCCATCGAGGGCCACCTCAAGGAGGTCGGCCTCACCTTCCATCTGCTCAAGGACGTGCCCAGGATCATTGCCAAGAACATCGAGCAGAATCTCGTGGAGGCCTTCGAGCCGCTGGGGATCAACGACTGGAACTCCATCTTCTGGATCGCGCACCCCGGCGGACCCGCGATCCTCGACGCGATGGAGGCCAAGCTGGGGCTGGAGCGGGCAAAGCTGAAGACGACGAGGCAGGTGATGACCGAGTACGGCAACATGTCCAGCGCCTGCGTGCTGTTCATCCTCGACGAGATGAGGAAGCGGTCGGCCGAGGACGGGAAGGCGACCACCGGCGAGGGGTTGGAGTGGGGGGTGCTCTACGGGTTCGGTCCGGGCCTCACAGTGGAGACTGTGATCTTGCACAGCGTCCCCATTTCTTCCCGTTGATAGCAGACAAGCCTCACTTTGCCACTGTCAACTGGATCGACTTGTTTAGCAGCGATGTTATTGATATTAGTGTGTAGTAAAGATATATGCGATGCAAAACTTGTGATGTGTTAAGGAAGACGTGCATGCAGGTGTTAAGAAAGTGCGGAAGAATAAGACAGTGGCTCGTATGTTTGTGGTAATTAATATATTTCATCTTGTCGCTCTACTTTTGCCTCAAACCTTTCTCTTATCATCTTGTCATCGTGCACTGCAGACAAAGTATCAACTCTGGAATACAAGACTACAAGGCCGTCTTTGGTTGGGTTTAATACATCAAATCAAGTGTCTAATCTCATAACGTATACACACCGACGTCACTTGATCCGCATGCAATACATCCGCTTCATATCGCTGCTTGTTTCAGACAGATGGTCTTTTTCTACTACGTAGGTCCGTATCTGCTACGTTTTCAACCCTATGGAAGTAGCGATGAGAGTATTACCTCTCTATAGGCAAAGAGCAGTAGGTGATAAACTCGACGAAACTGCAGCTTAAGAAAGAAAAAGTCAAGTTTGCCTGGATATGAGTAAATGAGCTTTTCTCGCGGGAATGCACTCATCAGGCCAAGGATTGCAGTTAGGGTAGAAGATTTCTGATAAAGCTTTTATTGACTGATATTAAGAATCCCAGCTCATCAATCGGCGTTTCAATCTGCCAAACGCAGAGATTCTTTAACCAAATAATTAAAAGACCGGGCATCGTGGAGTAAGAAAATGATAAAAATAAAATATTATGATGATAATTGAAAGAGAATACTTTCAATCAACAAAACTAAAATAATATTAAATAAAAATTAAAACTAAGAACACTTATAAAAATATTTCAAAAAATGTATTCATCTTTACTTCATAAACCATAATACTATTTATACTACCTAATGATTACTATCTCATCTTATAATTTTACTATCTTATAATGTCATTATCTACAACTTCTTCATCTATGTTATAATATTTTATTATTATGACTCAACTTGTAATAAGATCTTGAATGAAATAATAACGTGTCTCTGTATGTTTTGTTCTTTAGTTAGATTCTTATCATTGCAATTGTGATTTTGTTGGCATAAAATATTTATGTTACTTCTTTATATATTATGATGAGTATCATCAAAATTATTTGATAAATTACTAATATCACAACAAACATAAAGATGCTAACAAAGGTAATAAAGACATAATACTATGATACAATTAAAAGAGAATACTTTTAGTTAAGAAAACTAAAATAGTATTAAACAAAAGGTAAAACTAAAAATATTTTCAAAATATTTTAAAGTGTATATATATTTGTTTCATGAACCATGATCCTATTTATAGGATCTAAAGCTAACTATCTCATCCTATCATATCACTAATGATAATAACTTCTTAGATCGTAGATTACTTACGTAAAATTATTTAAAATATAATTAAAATTATAAAAAACATGATAATTACTTAATATAATTATACCTATGAAGGTGGACACATGTTCATTTACGCAACATCAAAGATATATCATTCACAAAGAAGACACGGTCAGATGATAATAATGGGATCTAACTCCAGCTTATCGATCTCTTTTCTCCTCTGTTAGGGGAGTATTTGGTGCTTGCCTAATAGACACGCTCCGCCTCCGTGGCTCGTGGAGCAAGCACTGCTGGTTCAGGCCCGTGGTCCTCTTGGTACGGAGTTAGAGCTTGGCCGGATGGGTGATGATCCAGGACTCGGCTTGGGAGGTCGGCTACTGGAGTGGTGGAGCCCCGGTCGAGAAGAAATCCCCCAGCTCGGGTCGGCCGCTGATTCCTGCACGAAGGCCAGGTCGGGTAGGTTCCCAACGTGACCCCTCCGACGGTCGAGTTAATTTAGTGATTCCTTTTTCGATCCCCCCTGCCCCGTAAAGGTGCAGGAGCTTTTATAGTGAGTGTTGTAGATCATTCGTACCTGGTAGCCTTACTGCTTTTATGGCCTACCATACCGTCGTACCCCTCCACCATGCTTGTCGTCCATGTGGTGAGGCGTGTGTTTGCAGGTAGGGGGTGTCGACCCTACCTGTGTCAGGTCGGCTGTACGACTGCTGGCGCCCCCCATACTTGCATCCGGCCGATTGCCCGTGTCGGGTCGGCCACGTCGGCGAGCCAGCTGTCCGAGGGTATGATGACGTGGTGGCCAGGTCAGCATTTGTCATATCATTCTCCCCCCCCCCCCCCGGGAAGACCTTCTCGAGGCGCCTGATGAGGGTGCCGAAGATGAGGTCTTGTGCTTAGCTGCTGATTCGAGGTCGCCCTGAATTAGTTCTGAGTGCGTATTTGGGGATTTCAAGTGGTGTGGTGGTCGATCCGCCCGAGTAAGAGCTCGGTAACTTGAATGGCGTAAGAGTTAATTCGACCGAGCAGGAGCCCGGGAATTTTGATGTCGCAAGAGTTGATCCGACCGAGCAGGAACTCGAGAATTGGCAATGTAGCAAGAGTTGATCCGACCGAGCATGAACTCGGGAATTGGCAATGTAACAAGAGTTGATCTGACCGAGCAGGAACTCGGGAATTGGCAATGTAGCAAGAGTTGATCCGACCGAGCAGGAGCTCGGGAATTGTGATGTGGCAAGAGTTGATCCGACCGAGCAGGAGCTCGGGAATTGTGATGTGGCAAGAGTTGATCCGACCGAGCAGGAACTCGGGAATTGTGATGTTAGGCTTTTGCCGAGGGTGAGTCCGGGCGCAAATCCGGAGATTTGGCCGAGAGGGTGAATTCGGGCGCAAATCCGGAGATTTGGCCGAGAGGGTAAACTCGGGCGTAAATCCAGAGATTTGGCCGAGAAGGTGAACTCGGGCGCAAATCCGGAGATTTGGCCGAGAAGGTGAACTCGGGCGAAAATCCGAGGATTTGGCCGCGAGGGTAAACTCGGGCGCAAATCCGAAGATTTTGTTCGAGAAGGTGAACTCGGGCGCAAATCCAGAGATTTGGCCGAGAAGGTGAACTCGGGCACAAATCCGGAGATTTGGCCGAGAGGGTGAACTCGGGTGCAAATCTGGAGATTTTGTCCGAGAGGGTGAACTCGGGCGTAAATCCGGAGATTTGGCCGAGAGGGTGAACTCGGGCGAAAATCCGGAGATTTGGCCGAGAGGGTGAACTCGGGCGCAAATCCGGAGATTTGGCCGAGAAGGTGAACTCTCTCTTTATTACCATGTGCATATCATCATATCTGCGATAATATTATATATATATATATATATATATATATATATATATACATTAATATGTATATATATATATATATATATATATATATAATATATATATATATATATATATATATATATATATATAATATATATATATATATATATATATATATATATATATATATATATATATATATATATATATATATATATATATATATCATCCTCCGCCTAGGGTTTCGGTCAGAGTTATGGTGCATTTAATGCGCTGGGTGTCTTTTCGGGGTGGCGGCGCTTCCTCTTATCTCGGGAAGTTGAAACGACTCCCTTGGGCGCTATAAGTTTGCTGTGGGGTTGGGTAGAAACCTCACTTGTTCATTTGGCCCTCTCGCTGCTTCCATCTCGGATCTCCCTAGCCACTTCTTCGTCCCTTCAGTCGGTAGCTTCTTTTGAACAGGTCGCGATGACCTCCTCGGACTCCTCGACTAGCGTCAGGGTCGTTTCTCTCCCGGGGTCGGGGGAGATGAGTCGGAGTGATCCCGAGGTTGGTTCCTCGGGAGCGTCTTCTGGGCCCCCGTCGCCTGTTGATGCGAGGGTTCTGAGGGATTTAGAGGTCATGATATCGGATCATGATCTCGACATGGCGGTGACCGAGGGGTCTCTTGCCATGATTAGGGAGCGGTACAACATCCCGACTGAATACGGGCTGCATGTTCCGGAGCCGGGGCAACATCCCTATAGCTTGGACGTTCCCGGCATGTGCATCTCGGTAGATGCTTTGGAGGCCGGTCTCCGGTTTTCTTTGCACCCTCTCATTGAGGAGTGCCTGAGATGGTGGAGAATTTCTCCCAGCCAGGTAGTGCCCAACTCGTGGCGTTATCTTGTGGTTTTCTTGGGCGAGTGCCAAGGAGCCGGTATTGTCCCGACTCGGGACTTGTTCATGGCGTGTTTTCGCCTATGCAAGAGTCGGGGCGGTTACTATCTTACCGCCCGGGTCGATTTTAGGGTCAGCGGGGCAACTTCCAGTACCAAAGGTTGGAAGTCCCGCTATCTTTACGTTAGTGGTCCGGCTTGAGGGTTCGGGCTCGATTGGTCGGCTCACCAAATCGGGAATGCCCCCCCTTACCTGTCCGAGGAGGAAACCGTCCTGGTCGACCGACTGAAAGGGATTCTTTCCTCTTCTCGTGCGATCAAGGAGATGGCCGAGCTTTGGCTCGTCGAGGCGGGTTTGAGTCCGGCCTCTAGGGGTACTTAACATTTCGCTTTACTTTAGCCTTCTTAGTTTTCTACTAACCCGTCGGTCGGAATGCAGACCGGATGGATCTCGGGGAGATTCGCGGGATGCCCAGTGTGACCGGTGGCAAGGCACCCCCGACCCGCCCCGTCGCCCGTGAGGTCAGCGCGTCTCCTGCGAGGGAGGCTCCAAGGGCTTCATCGAAGAAGCCGACTCCCCCTCCCGCCTGAGCAGGCTGAAGTTGCGGGAAGGCCTAAGAAGAAGACGAAGGTGCTGTTGAGAAAGCACAAGTCCCGTGTCGGCGAGGGGGAATCTCGTTCCCGCTCCAAGGGTAAAGAGCCCGCGGTATCGCCGAAGGAGCCGGAGGCGCCCGCCGGGTCCGAGGAGGGGGGTGCTTCACCAGTTCATGAGCGCCCGAGGTCAATGAAGGACCTTTTCAAAACAAAGGTTCATAAGGGCGACCAGGGCTACTATGCCCTGCTAATGTCCGACTTGGGGTATCAAGACCCCGAAAAAGAGCTAAAGGCCAGATGGACAGGGATGAAAAATTTGATTAAAGTTTGGAACAATTCGTCGGCAGCCGAAGAGTCTCCATCCCCAACTGGCGCGGGAGCTGTACACACTCCCCTCTGAAGTACTGATGGCCCGAGCCGCCAAGGAGATGGTTCTGGTAAGCTTCTCGACTCGTGCCTTAGCAGCGTGAGTTTTATTCTTTTGTTAGATCCTAACAGTTGTCCTTTCGTGCAGGGCCAACACTTCCAAATGGCACTGGTTGACCGAGTCCATGATGCGGGTCGGCTGATCACCTTCATGGACTACCGGGTCAAGCAGCTGCAAGAAGAGCTTGACGCTCTGAAGTCCAGGGGAGGACCCGAGGCGGTTGCCGAGGCCGAGGAACGCGTGTCCAGACTGCGGGAGGAGCTCGAGAAGATAAAGGGGGAAATAGCCGAAGAGCTCCTCAGGCGCGAGGCCTCTGAGAAGGAGCTGCAGGCGGTTCGGGGCCATCTGGGCGACGCCCAGCAGCTGTTGAAGGAGGCCCGGGCCAGGGATCGGAGGATGGATGACGAGCTGCTGTAGGCCATGAAGGACCTGGAAGGCGCCCGAGCCGAGCTGCCAGGGCAGGCGGTTGCCCGGTACAAGGGATCCCTCGGCTTCAAAGAGGGTTTGAAGCGGATGGGTCGAGCTACCTATGAATACGGGTATCGGGTGACACTGGCTCGCTTTCGCGCCCGATATCCCGATGCCGACGTCGAAGAAGATCCGTTCACCATCTACCCCGAGGACGACCTAGTGCCGATGGAGAGGCAATAAGATTTTGACGACTCGGTGCCTCCCGAGCCCTGATTTTGTTCTCTTTTTTTTTTTTAAGCTTGTAACTCGGGTCGGAAAGTCCTCATTTTTGCTCCCGACCTCTTTTGTACTTGTTTCAAATCAATATAAGTCGGGTTGTTTGCTAATATTGCTATGCTTCTAATCGATACAAGTCGCAATACAAGTCGGGTCGTTTTGCTGACGTTGTCATGCGTAGAATTTTTGCAAGTTTGTGATGTGCCAAGTTCTTGGCAGCGGCCAACCTTCCATTGTTGCCAGCATATAAGTCTCGTCTCGGATAACATCGATAACCCGGTATAGGCCTTCCCAGTTCGGGGCCAGCTTGCCACGGGATCGGGTCGGGTCGCTGACCTCGGTCATTCAGAGCACCAAGTCGCCCATTTTGTCATGTCGGGGGCGTACCCGATGGTTGTAGATTTTGGCAACAGCTCTTCTATAAGCCAATGCTCGAAGATGGGCGTCGGCACGCTTTTCCTCCAATAGGTCAAGGTTCCCGCGGATATGTTGGTCGGACTCCTCCTGACGTTGGGTTTGGACTCGGAGGGTCGGGGGAAAACCACCTCGGGAGGTAGCACGGCTTCGGTTTCGAAAGTCAGGCTATATGGGGACTCCCCTGACGGGGTTTTCGGAGTCGTTCGCGACGCCCATAGAATACTCGGGAGCTCTTCTACCAAGAGGTCGTGGTACTAGAGACCCTTTTTTTTAGCCCTTCAAGAATAGCTCGGTTTGTTACCTCGGCCAGTCCGTTGGCTTGGGGATGGGCAACCGAGCTGAACTTCAGCTAGAAGCGATAGCTTTGGCAAAACATTTTGAACTTCGCATTATTGAACTGCGTGTCATTGTCTGTAATGATGGTCCTGGGAGGCCGAACCTGGTTAGGATGTTCTTCCACGCGAACCCTTCAACTTGTCTCTCGGTGATGGAGGCCAATGGCTCGGCTTCGAGCCATTTGGCGAAATAGTCGACTCCGACTATGAGAAATCTTCTCTGTCCCGAGGCTGGGGGGAAGGGGCCGAGGAGGTCCATTCCCCATTGGGCGAAGGGCAGGCGTAGTCGACAGTCGTGAGCAGTACCATCGGTTGATGTTGGAATCGGGCGTGCTTCTAGCATGGCTCACAGTTTCGAACATAAGCTTGGGCATCCTTTCGTAATGTGGGTCAGTAGTAACCTTGCCTGAGGACCTTGTGTGCCAAGGTGCGAGCACTGACATGGTCTCCACATATTCCCTCATGGATCTCGGCTAAGGTGGTTTGCGCCTCGGTCGGGTTCAGACAGCGAAGTAGGGGTCGGCTGAAGCCTCACCGGTAGAGGGCAGTCATCGATGATGCAGTACCAGGATTCCTACTTGTTTGAAGCGAAGGATCTCGTCGGTCCAGCCTCTGTCTCTCTCGTCAACAGCCAATACAATCGAATTGACGGAGGGCCCGATGGTTCTCACCATTGCTCCGGTCGGCATGTCGGTCACGCAGGAGGAAGCTAGCCTGGCCAAGGCGTCTGCCTGCGCATTCTCGCTGCGAAAAATGTTAGGGGAGTATTTGGTGCTTGCCTAGTAGACACGCTCCGCCTCCGCGGCTCGTGGAGCAAGCACTGCTGGTTCAGGCCCGTGTGCGCTAGCTCGCCCGCGGTCCTCTTGGTACGAAGTTAG
This sequence comes from Ensete ventricosum, assembly GCA_029747655.1. Classification (NCBI taxonomy): domain Eukaryota; kingdom Viridiplantae; phylum Streptophyta; class Magnoliopsida; order Zingiberales; family Musaceae; genus Ensete; species Ensete ventricosum. The sequence continues at coordinate 4,050,692 of JAQQAF010000006.1, read as the reverse complement.
AGCTTGGCCGGATGGGTGATGATCCAGGACTCGGCTTGGGAGGTCGGCTACTGGAGTGGTGGAGCCCCGGTCGGGAAGAAATCCCCCAGCTCGGGTCGGTCGTTGATTCCTGCACGAAGGCCGGGTCGGGTAGGTTCCCGACGTGACCCCTCCGACGGTCGAGTTAATTTAGTGGTTCCTTTTTCGATCCCCCCCTACCCCCGTAAAGGTACAGGAGCTTTTATAGTGAGTGTTGTAGATCATTCGTACTTGGTAGCCTTACTGCTTTTATGACCTACCATGCCGTCGTACCCCTCCACCATGCTTGTCGTCCATGTGGTGAGGTGTGCGTTTACAGGTAGGGGGGTGTCAGGTCGGCTGTATAACTGCTGGCGCCCCCCATACTTGCATCCGGTCGGTTGCCCATGTCGGGTCGACCACGTCGACGGGCCAACTGTCCGAGGGTATGATGACGTGACGACCAGGACATCATTTATCATATCATCCTCCTTCCATTTCCGGAGAATACGATATCAACTACACTAAGCAATTTTTTACTAACAAATCCAAAGTAGTAAACAATGGTAATCACTCGAGCGTTAGTCCGTCGACCATTTTTCTAACTTAACCATTTTTGTAACTTAACTTAGTAAACAATAGTGGTTACTCGAGCTTAAGTCGTCCAACCATTTTGCCAACTTCTTCGCTGTATTTTTATCTTCCCCCTATTTTTTGTTCATTAGTTTCGTTTTAGGCTGACTTTAACTTCACAGAATATCTAACATAAGGCAAATGTAATGAAAAAAGAATTATGAGGATAATAATAATAATAACAATAATAATAATATGATCAAAATTAAAATAGAATATGTTTGAAAGATGATAAATCTTTTTGATCTTTGTGGAAGGTAAGATATTCTAGACGGTGTAATTTTCCAGATGATGTATGTAAAAAAGTTTCTGCTTTTCTAGAGCGATACTTTCCTTTTATATATATATATATATATATATATATATATATATATATATATATATATATATATATATATATATATATATATATATATATAGATATATATATAATTTCAAATATGCCTTAGCCACTTCTTTTCCCACGAGAAAAATAGATAAGAAGTACTAAAAAAATATTTGTTGCCTTCTTCCTTTTTCAAGAACACTATAACAATAATAGTAAGCAATCTCAATCACTCACCAAACGATAAGCTTATGTCAACATTTCTACAACTTAAATTTCACCTAATTTTTTCTCTATCTGTCCTTTTCATTTATTTTGTTTAGGATTGTCTTCTTATTTAGAAACTATACAGGCATAAAGCAAAAGGTAAAGAGGTCTTTCAGTTATGAGGATAATAATAATAATAATAATAATAATAATAATAATAATAATAATAATAATAATAATATGATCAAAATTAAAATAGAATCAATTTTCATAAGGGAAATGATCATAATTTTTTTTAATCTAATACTAATTTTGTGGAGGGTAGGATATTTTGGGTGGTATAATTTCTTATAAAAAAGTTTACTATTTTAGGATTTTCTAGAGATATACTTCTTATATATATATATATTTTCTTAATTTCGTATTTACCTTAGCCAGTTACTTCTTTTCCTACAAGAAAAATAGATAAAAAAAGGTATTAAAAGATATTTGGTGCTTTCTTCTTCTTTTCAAGAACACCATGACAATAAGCGATCACTCACCAAACGACAAGCTTAATGTCAATATTTTTTGCAACTTAAATTTCACATTGTTTCTTTCATGTCTATTTTTTTCATTTGTTTCATTTAAGGTTGTCTTTCTTATTTCAAAAGTACACAGGATGTCTATCATAAAACAAAATATAAAGAGGTCTCCATAATAATAATAATAATAATAATAATAATAATAATAATAATAATAATAATAATATCAAAATTAAAATAGAATATGTTTTTACACAAGTGAAAAGGTCATAAATCTTTTTAATCTAATACTAATATTGTGGTGTTAGGATATTCTAGCTAGTGAAATTTCTTAGTTGATATTTGTAAAAAAAGTTCCTATTTTGTTTTTTTTGGAGAGATACTTATTTTTTTTCCTCCTTGTCATTTTCATTTTTGAAACTATGCAGGATGCCAACATAAAGCAAAAAGTAAATAGGTCTCCAAGTTGTGAGGAGATAATAATAATAATAAATATTATTATTATTATTATCAAAATTAAAATAGAATCTATTTTCACAAGGGAAAGACCATAAATATTTTTAATCTAATACTAATTTTGTGGAGGGTAGGATATTCTAGGTGGTATAACTTCTTAGCTGATGTTTGTAAAAAGATTCCTAATTTTAAACATACCTTAGCCACCTATATTTTTTCTGACGAGAAAAATGTATAAAAAGGCAATAGAAATATATTTGATGCTTTCTTCCTTTTTCAAGAAAACTATGGAAATAATAATAAGCAATGACAATGACTCATTAAATGATAAGCAACATTATTGTAACTTAAATTTCTAATAATTCTTTTTCTTGCCTGTCCCTTTCATTTGTTTCGTTTAGGATTCTCTTTCTTATATTGTTTACCATAAAATAAAAGTAAAGATGTCCTTGGAATAATAATAATAATAATAATAATATTATTATTATTATTATTGTTATTGTTATTATCAAAATTAAAATAGATTCTCTTTTCACAAGGAAAAAGGTCATAAATCATTTTAATCTAATACTAATTTTTTGGAAGTCGAATATTCTAGGTGGTGTAATTTTTTAGTCGGTGTTTATAAAAAAGTTCCTATTTTTAGCTTTTCTAGAGTGATACCTTTCTTTTTTATATTTTTTTTCTAATTTTGAATATACCTTAGTCAGCTACTTCTTTTCCCATGAGAAAAATAGATAAAAAGCTATTTAAAAAATATTTGGTGCTTTTTTTTTAGAACACTATAATGAAAACAGTAAGCAATGACATCACTCGCCAAACGATAAGCTTAAGGTTAACATTTTTGCAGCTTAAATTTCGTAATTTTTTTTCATCTGTCCTTTTTGTTTGTTTCATTTAAGATTATCATTTTTATTTTGAAACTATTCAGGATCTCTACCAGAAGGTAAATAAGTCTTTGAGTTCTGAGGAGGATGATAATAATAATAATAATAATAATAATAATAATAATAATAATAATAATAATAATAATGATGATGATGATATTATTATTATTATTATTATTATTAAAATAGAATCTGTGTCCACAGGGGAAAAGGTGTAATTTCTTAGCGATGTTTGTAATAAAATTCTTATTTTGAGCTTTTTTGAGAGATTATATATATATATATATATATATATATATATATATATATATATATATATATATATATATATATATATATATATATATATATATATATATATATACCTTAGCCACTTAATTCTTTTTCCATGAGAAAAATAGATAAAAAGGTATTAAAAGAATATTTGGTGCTTTCATTCTTTTTCATAAACACTATGCAATAACAGTAAGCAACGGCGACAACTCACCAAACCCCAAGCTTAAGGTCAAAATTTTTGAAATTTAAATTGCACCTAAATTTTTATTTTTGATCTTTTTCAGGATTGTCTTTCTCTACCATAAAGCGAAAGATAAAAATATCTCAGTAGGAAAATTTCTAAAAAAGAATAATTAGGTGATCAAAATAACTAATAATTAGGGAAATAACTAATAATCAAAGTATTTTCTTTCTTGATAGTACACATATGTACCTCCATAACGACATCAGCCATCACATTTAACAATTGCATCTGATGGAAGAAGGAAGATGACGAGGCACTCACCAGACGCCTCGTGGCTTCACCGACAGTCCGTCCCTCCCACCTATCTATCCTCTACTATAAATATCCAATCTCCACCACATCCAAAGCAACCCATCAACTGTTCGAGCTCCAAAATACTCGGCTTGTGGCAGTCGTCGGTGAAGATTAGAAGAAATAGCCAGGAGTCATGGCCAAGGTGGAGGAGATCAGGCGATCGCAGAGGGCTCAGGGGCCAGCGGCGGTGCTCGCCATCGGCACCGCCAACCCGGCCAACGTAGTGTACCAGGCTGACTACCCCGACTATTACTTCCGCATCACCAGGAGCAACCACCTCCCTGATCTCAAACAGAAGTTTAAGAGAATGTGTAAGTGACTGATATATATCCGGATGTTTTTGTTATTTTTCTATACATAAATGACCATAAAGGTAGGATTTGTTTCTTCCTTCCTAAGCCTTTTCACAGGGAAGGATGAGAAGAGGCAGCAGTTTGGACTATGTTGTTCCTCTGCAACACTGATCATCCGTTTGTTTACTATCTACCACATATCAAAGAATACTAAAGCATGACATTATTGCAAGTGAAACACAGAGATCTACTAACTGTACGTGTAGCTCTCTTTTAAGAAATATATGACTCTTAATTGGGATACTTGTGCTCCCTGATGGTTCAGGTGAGAAGACGATGATACGTAAACGTTACATGTTCCTCAACGAGGAGATCTTGAAAGCGAACCCTAACATCGCCGAATACATGGCACCGTCACTTGACGTCCGGCGGGACATCATGGCCGTGGAGGTGCCGAAGCTGGCCAAGGAGGCGGCAGTCAAGGCCATCGAAGAGTGGGGGCACCCCAAGTCCAGGATCACCCACCTGGTTTTCTGCACCACCGTCAGCTTCGACTTGCCCGGCCACGACTACCAGCTTGTCAAGCTCCTCGGACTCAGCCCTTCCATCAACCGATTCACGTTGTCCAAGCTTGGCTGCTTCGCCGGCGGCACGGTGCTCCGCCTCGCCAAGGATCTCGCAGAAAACAACCGCGGCGCCCGGGTGCTCGTGGTCTGCTCCGAGCTCACCGCCGTCTTGTTCCGCGGGCCGGCGGAGACCCACCTCGACAACCTCGTCGGACAGGCCCTGTTCGGCGACGGCGCCGCCGCCGTCATCATCGGAGCTGACCCCGACCCCGCCACGGAGCGTCCCCTCTTCCAGCTCGTCTCGGCCAGCCAGACCCTCCTCCCCGACTCCGACGGCGCCATCGAGAGCCACCTCAAGGAGGTCGGCCTCACCTTCCATCTGCTCAAGGACGTGCCCAAGATCATTGCCAAGAACATGGAACAAAATCTCGTGGAGGCCTTCGAGCCGCTGGGGATCAGCGACTGGAACTCCATCTTCTGGATCGTGCACCCCGGCGGATCCGCGATCCTCGACGCGATGGAGGCCAATCTGGGGCTGGAGAAGGAAAAGCTGAAGGCGACGAGGCAGGTAATGACCGAGTACGGCAACATGTCCAGCGCCTGCGTGCTGTTCATCCTCGACGAGATGAGGAAGCAGTCGGCCGAGGACGGGAAGGCGACCACCGGCGAGGGGTTGGAGTGGGGGGTGCTCTACGGGTTCGGTCCCGGCCTCACAGTGGAGACTGTGATCTTGCACAGCGTCCCCATTTCTTCCCGTTGATAGCAGACAAGCCTCACTTTGCCACTGTCAACTGGATCGACTTGTTTAGCAGCGATGTTATTAATATTAGTGTGTAGTAAAGATATATGCGATGCAAAACTTGTGATGTATTAAGGAAGACGTACATGCAGGTGTTAAGAAAGTGCGGAAGAATAAGACAGTGGCTCGTATGTTTGTGGTAATTAATATATTTCATCTTGTCGCTCTACTTTTGCCTCAAACCTTTCTCTTATCATCTTGTCATCGTGCACTGCAGTCAAAGTATCAACTCTGGAATACAAGACTGCAACGTCGTCTTTGGTTGGGCTTAATACATGAAATGTATTTATGATGGTCGAAACCTAGTAAAAGATAAAGCACTTCATCAAATGATAACTAAATCTCTTCCTTTCTCTTATGATAATTAGCGTGGTCATCTCCTCCAATGGAAAAAAAAAAAAAACCTTTATGACAGTTTGGCCTGTGCAATGCAGTCATGTATAATAATAAAGAAAAAAAATTTGTTGCCTTAGACCGACTCGGCCATCTCACCAATTGTTACTAATTATTATTTATATTTATTAATATATTTTAAATGTTTTAACTTTATTATTATTTATATTTATTAATATATTATAAATGTTTTAACTTTATCACCATTGCAGTCTTCTGCAGCACAAACTTGATCTTGATATGATGTGGGATAGAGTTATTATATCTTCTATATTTCTTTCAAATTTTTTTTATAATTTCATAAATTTTATTTTTTTTATGACCTAATTTATAGGGTTTTATAGTCCCCAAAGATACATTATATTACTAGCTCAAATGAATCACTCTCTTTTAATAAACTCTTTCAATAAGTAATAATTAAATTGGTTCTTTTTTCAGAGACATTTAATTTATTTTTTTTCTTGCTACACTTAATATTTAGTTTCATAAAATTAGCCTCTTTTTAATACATGTTAATTTTCTTTTGGAATTGTTGAAATATTTTAATTTTGAGAGCTTTTGTTGGTATATCGATCACTTGTTCACTTGACATGATGTATTTCCACTTATTTATTTTTTGATATGATCTATTATAAAATAAAATCTTATATCCATATATTTCAATATTTCATGATAGACTGTATTCATGGCTTAAGTAATAGATGATTTGTTATCAACATAAATAGTGGTTGACTTCTTTTGTGACATATAAAGTTTCTAGAGTAATCTTATTAATTATATTATGTAACAAATATAAAAAGATATTGCTATATATTGTGTTTCACAACTTGATAGAGGAATAATATGTTGTTTTTTTATAAGACCAAGTAAATATAGCTCTACCAAAATAAAATATAAATCCAGTTATACTCTTTCAATTATCATAACTTTCGGTCCAATCACTATCATTATATCTGATAAGTTCCAACATTATAGATGATGCATAGAACATTTAATACTCAATTGTTTATTTAATATATCATAAAATTCTTTTAGCAACATTAAAATGAGATCTCCTAGGAACCTCTGTGTATCTACTTATTAAACCAACTCCAAATAGCATATCAATTAGAGTGCATGTCAAATACCATAAACATCAACTAAATTTTTATAATAAGTTAGATTAATATATTTAATCTTCACATTCCTTAATTAACTTGGTGTCATATTTAATAGAACTTGGTGCCATATTTAATAGGTATATCTATAAGATATAAATCTTCCATATAAAACTTTTTTAGATACTCATTTGCATCATTTTCTTGTGAGATAAAAATTCATTCATTGTCTTGTATAACTTTGATACCAATGAAATAAGTCACTAAGCCTAAGTCGACCATCTTAAACTTTTTCTTCATAGAGTGCTTAAAATATTTAATCATGGAGCTACTATTATGGTAAATATTAAATCATCTATATACAGACATACTAACATGATATCTCCATCATAGTTAGCTTTTGTATTGAAAGCATGTTCATATGGACATTTAGAAAAAAATATTTTAAATAAAATAAGTATTTATTTGAGAATTTCATACTCGTGGGACTTGTTTAGGCCCATAAAGAGTTCTCTTTAACTTTTGTTCTTATTCATAATAATTAATCTAGGGGGTTTTTGAACATATATTTATTCTTTAAGAACTCCATTAACAAAATATTAATTTAATATCTATTTATAAAATTATTCATTTCATTAATTAATCTTACTATCTCCATCGAACAATTGGTGTGAATACTTCTTCATTGTCGTTCTATATTGTTGTTTATATCCCTTTACGACTAATTGTGCTTTGTATTTCTCCACCTCTCCTTATATATATTTCTTTTTATTTTGAAGATCCATTTATCGCTTAGTGGTTTTATGAAAGTTTAGGAAGCTCCTATGTATTATTTTTGTTGATAGCACGAATCTCCTCCTTCATAGCTTGTCTTTGTTTTTCTTCTTTACAAACTTCTGTAAAAAGTTAATGGATCATATTCTACAAAAAAAGATAAAATAAAGAAAGTTTATCATTGTTAGTATCAATTCTTAGGGTCACATCATATAGCTCTTGAATCAATCTTGTACTTCATATAATTAGACTTCTTGAATCATATGACCTAGCTGATCCAGGTGATGATTCTAGTAAAGCATCTTCTATGCTTGTTTATATTATATTACCCTCTTCTGAAAATATAGCTTTCTTATGGTATTCATTACTTTTTCAGTTCCAAATTTATTGTTTATCAAACTAAAACATCTCTTAATATCATAATTTTATTTTTGACAGGATTGTAGAGTTTATAACCACTATAATTCTCAAAATAACCTAATAAAATATATTTTTGACTTTTATCCTCAAATTTTGATCTCTTTTCTTCTAGTATTTTGGCAAATACAATACTTTAAAAAATTCTTAAATGATCGACTCTTGGTTTCTGTAAGCTGCATAATTTTTCTGATGTAAAATTACTAATTCACCTTGTCATAAACCTGTTAGGCAAATAAATTGCACAAGCAATAACATCTCCCTGAAATTCTTTAAGAAATTTTCTTTCCTTAAATATGCATTGGACCATATTATGTATAGTCATATTTTTTTCTTTTCGAGACAATGAATTGATGTAAAATTTTATTATTTCCAAAAAAGCTTTCAAATTAATGTATATTTATAACATTTATTTGTTCTTAAGTACTTAATCATATAACAACTTTATCTTACAACCAAATTTTTAAATTCTTTAGATTTGTTTAAAAAAAATTTATTTTCCTTTAACATATAGGCTCAAGTTTTACTACTAAGATCATCAGTGAAGGTAAAAAAAATACCTAATTCTACTAAGTGATACTGGGTTGATCGAGCCACAAACATCTGAGTGCACTAGATCAAGTAGATGTCATGCTCTTTTTATTCTTCCGACTTTGAAAGATTTTTTTTTGTATTTATCTATAACATATACTTTATATAATTTTGATGGACGATTAATTTTTGGTATTCCTATCACCATATTAAATATCTCTACAAGTTTTAAAGTCTCAAAATTTAAGTGAATATATCTAAGATACCATAACGTAGAAATAACATTACTCTTAGAACAATTTAATCGATAAAGAATCACTATTTTTACATAGTAAATAATACTAAACTTCTTTTATACTAAATATTCAATCTTGATAGCAAACAATATTAAACTTCTATATCACATTCATTTCTCCTTCTAATCTTCAAATTTGAACATGATGGGGTTGGGGGCGATCTTGTGTTCTCACTATCCACTGAAGTCCAAAATTCTTTAAGAAAAATACGTATACTCCTGTCTACTATGGATGCATCCAAAATTCTTGTGCATCCAAAATAAGCGGTCTTGTGAGTCCAAAATTATTTACAATTTTTTTTCCTTCAATATGCATTAGTCTTATTTTTTTCTTTCTGAGACATTTTGTTGAGGTGTAAATGACATGATGAATTGATATAAAATTTTATTATTTCTATAATTTTTAAAATTTATTTGGTATATATTGTCATTTCTAATTATTGTTAAATATTTAATCTTACGACTACTTTATCGTTAAAACAAATCTTTAATTTCTCCTTTAGCATATAGATCAAAATTTTGTCACTATGATCATCATTGAAGGTAGGAAAATACCTACTTCCTTCAAGTGATATTGGGTTGATAGGACTACAAACATACGAGTGCATTAGATCAAGTTGATATTATGTTCTTTTTGTTCTTCGACTTTTAAATACTTTCTTTATTACTTACTCATGACACATAATTTACATAATTTTGATGGACGATCATTGTTGTCAATCCTATCACAATATTAAATTTTTCTAGAAGTCTTAAAGTATTAAAATTTAAACGAGTATATCTAAGATGTGTAGAAATATCCATAATATCAGTATTAAATTAATTTGATCGATAAAAAATACATAAATATATAGAAACATTATGTTATTAGTCATTTTCACATGTTAGATTAGTGTTTTATTAACATTATTGAAAGATTAAAAAAATAATTTTTTTTTCTCAGGAAAATCACCCTAATTTATTTACTTGTTAATAAACACTTCATGAAACACGTGGCTTTCACATTTATTGATCGTACACTCCATAACGACATCACACAGCACATTTGACCTGTGCGTCTCCTGGTTTTCGGCGGCGGATGGAAGAAAGAAGGAAGATGACGACGAGGCACTCACCAGACGCCTCGTCGTGGCTTCACCGACAGTCCGTCCCTCCCACCTATTCTCTACTATAACAATCCAAAGCTCCACCACGTCCAAAGCAACCCATCAACTGTTGGAGCTCCAAAATACTCGCCTTTGTGGCAGTCGTTGGTGAAGATTAGAAGAAAGAGCCAGGAGTCATGGCCAAGGTGGAGGAGGTCCGGCGATCGCAGAGGGCTCAGGGGCCAGCGGCGGTGCTCGCCATCGGCACCGCCAACCCGGCCAACGTCGTGAACCAGGCTGGCTACCCCGACTACTACTTCCCTGTCACCAGGAGGAGCAAACCACCAACCACCCTTAGCTAAAACAGAAGTTTAAGAGATTGTGCCAATGACTTACACATAGTCCTCTCTATCGTTTACTTAGTGGTTTCATTATTGCAGGAATTTATCACTGATAAAATTAATTTTAAATAGTTAAGATTACTTTTAATAAAATAAAAATAAAAATTTAGATTAAAATAAATAAATAAATCAGTGGTTGATTTTTGGGTGTATGAATGAGGATGAGAAGGTTTGTTGGGCTATTCTTTATTGTCTAAAAATACATATTTTATTTTATAGTTGAGTTTTAGGATGTATCATCTTTATAATCGACAAGGCCACAAAGTTCAAGAATATTATTAAACACAATGAGTTCTTTTATAATACATCTATTTTTAGTTCTCTTTATTTTTAATTTCAATTATTTAAAATTTATTATAACACAAATAAAATATATGTGAAACTTAAATGAGCTAATTATATTTAGGAATAATTAAGATTAAAAAAGGAAAATATCTTATGATATTCTTATTACTATTCAAGAGTAACAATAAAAAAATAAGATATAATTCATCAAATAAATTAGTTGAGTTTATATGGTTTGTACAAACTCATTTTTTTTAAAAAAATATATTATAAAAATACTATTTTTGTGACAAAAGATTATGTGAAGAGAGATTATAATATTTGCTTCAAAATATATAAACTGATCTTTATATATTTAGAATCAAATGTTATAGATATCTCTTCTAATATTTGATGGATTGTTAATTCTAAAAAAAATACTAAAGGAGCATGGAATACTTATTGAATCATTTTTACCAATAGTTTTAGCCTATGTTTAAATATGATGATTCATTTTGTGGATCTCGATTAATTTATTTTTTATATTTCTAAATTTATTTTTTTATCTAACATTATTATGAATATTATTTTTAGTGATAACAAACTCAAGTGATATTCATAATTCAATAAAAAAATATTATAAAATTTATATGATGATTTGAACCAATAGTGAACCTCCATCGGTGGCTTAATGATTCATCTTATTTTATTGATAGCGTATTTTTCTTTATATCAGAAGACAAATTTGAACGAACCGGATTGCATTTATCCACTCAAATCCAACCCATGTCGATTCGAGCCGAACTCGTTCCAAATCAGCCGGTTCGGGAAATCTTGTCCCCTGACGAATCATCGAACCCGGTTCGAGGGCAGTGGGACCACCAGCCTAGAAATCCTGTCCCCTGATGAAACCCTCGGTGGATTCGTCAGGAGGCATCGAAGGCTGTTTCCCTCGCTGGTGGAGGTCGGGCGGCGCCGCGCCGCAGACGTGAGCGAACGAAGTCCGCCATCATGCAAGACGAAGGGTACGCGTTTCGATCTTCTTCATGAACTATCATATCTGTCCTAAAATGGTTCACCTTTTTTGTGGCTCTGTTAACCAACCCTAAGTGCGATCTTTCCTCCGATTGTTCCAAAAGCTTTGCTTTTCTGATTGAGGTGTGGCTTGAATTCCTCTTTTACCTTTGTGTGTCCGTGGTTCCTAGGTACAAGCCAGGGCCAGATTTCGAAGAAGACTCAAGGACTCCGCTGGTCGATATCTCGTTGACGGACTCGACGGAGCTTTGGCTCATCCAGTGGCCCATTAATCAAGCGAGTGCCTTTGACTTGATCGTTCTGGTTTTGTGCTAATTGGGTTACTGTTCTTTATTCGTTGAAGCTAACATTATATGGTCTTGTTGGTGATGACGATGCAGTTACAACCTGCCGATTTCAACGGGAAAGAGCTAACGCTCAAGCTCAATCGAGATGGGAAGCTTGGCGGCTTCGAGAGTGCATCCGGTAAGATGTACTCTTTTGTTATGGAACTTTCTCGGCTGACAAGTGCACCTATGCACCCTTTGTAACATAATTTGTAGTTTGAGGTGGATGAGCGATACGTTTTTTATATGTTACTATGAGCTTTTACATCTAAATCTCTTTTTGGTTGGATAACGTGGGAAGAATCAGTGATTTGACACGGTAGGTCACTATATGAGATCTTTTGACTTTTGAATTTTCCAGGTAAGTCTTATGATTTTGTGAGCTTTGCTGCACATGAGCCGGACGCCACCGTGTTTGTGCCCTCTGTATCAGAGACGAAAGTAGGTGTGTATTAGACCTTTGCCATTTCTGCTCCTTGTCTGATGTTCTCAGTGTTTACTTAAGCCAATTGTTACCCTTTGGTTAATAAATAAACCAATAAGCTGTCTGAAAGGTCTATTTCTCATTAGTATTTATGTTTCTGCGAACTTTGTTGTTTCAAAGATTCATGATCCTGCTATTAGTTTGTTCTAAATCTTGATTGCATTTGTTTATTTCTAAGTAATGGAAATGTTTGTGTACAAGGGTTCCAGAATCAGCTTAATACACTAACCAGGTCTCCTTTTGGCAGTTGTTGCTGATATTTTTTAGCCTTTTCATTTATTTATTTTTTGTCAACATGGCACGATAAGGTTAGAAACCTCTGTCATTAGGTTAATTTATGTGTCCTTCTACTTGATCAATTGAGCTTGTTCAATTACGAAGCAGTTACAGTTGAACTTTTATTATTGGGAATCGATTTCTTAGTGCATTATTCTTGGATTTCCAGGTCATTCTTTACAGTAACTTCCTATCGATGTTTAAAGTTTAAGTGACTAAATTTTACTAATTAGACTAATCTTTTAAGTATCATAGAAAAGGGTATCGTAATCAGAGAGACGATGTCTCTATGCTTCTATAACCAATGTTAGTCAACTTCTGAAAAATGAGTCGGCTATCTCTGTTTTCATTTGATGCAGTTTGAAAACATGTGCTCTAAAGTTCTATTTAGTTTGAAGTTTATTCTTGTTCTGTTTCCTTTCTACAGTTCATAATTTATAATTTTATATTATTAATTGGTGGAACTTTGTGTAGTAGACTGCAGCTGATTTAGCTTAATATTATATAGCAGTTCGGCCTGGGACTAGGACTAGGATGGAACATTATCTTTATTGCTGAAAAGACAAAACAGGCCTTGATACATAGCAAGTTGGCAGTGTTCTGCTCAGTGTACCATGATTATGTATCATTTTCTTAATTTTGGATCGCAAAGGGCAATGATGGGAATTTCTATTTGGTAGTGATTAAATTACAGATGCAAACCGTATGTTAGCTAAAAGGGCATCTATAAATGCTCATTAACTTCTGATGAATGTTTGTAATATTTGCAACTTTGTGGGGGTTTCATTAAACTATAGGTGAGTGGTTGGTCATGTACAAAGTTTTCTCATTGTATATGTGTACATTTACATGCATGTACCATAATCCTTAAGAACTAATATCTGTAACATACTGTCTTATACATATTCTTGGAGACTTCCACAATTCCGCAATCAGCTATCATCAACTCTGTTTCCAGGACAGCTGATATTTAATCAACTCCATGAAAAAAATCTGATGAAACTGATGAACTCTGTTATTAAGTATTACTCATCATGTACCATCAAGATTTAAATTGATTAATTATAAGCAAGTTACACCATGCCACTTTCCTCACAAATATACAGAACACTGTGACCTTGACTCCATCTTGTCCCATCCTACAATAACTTGTGATATTTGCTGATTGGCATGCCACTCTTGAATGCTACTAAGGACCATAAACCTGATTGTGTGGCTTCATGTGTCATATTTTTATCCGTTCTTGTTTTGGTTGTAACATCATTTCACTTAAATCTGCATTCCTTGTCCAGAAATTAAAGAACCATCTTCTCACCCAAACCTGTCTTTCTTCAGTTGGGAAGATTTCTCGCAGAGTGTGTCTGGTTCATTATCCGGAACCTGGCGAACTGGAGAAGCCTAGATTCAGTCTAAGCAGTCAGAGAACTGAGGGTCTAAGCAGTCAGAGAACTGAGGGTGGTATGTATCACTTCATGTTGATTTTCCTGGGTTTTGCTCAATTCGCACATTTTTGATCCAGTCAATTTCCAATAGTTGTAGTTTTTTTTACTTTGTACATTATCTACACACCATTGAGTGTGACATATCTGTTGACATCACAACTGTTGACTAATCAGGTTCTGTTCGAAGAAGCATCTCTCGTCCTTCTGTCACTCCACTGAGACATGGAAGCCTGCTAGGAACGGAAGGAACTTCTCATGATACCTTCACCTCTGCATATAACCCTGAAGAAAGAAGCATGGAAACTCCATTGAAGTCCAGGAAGAGACATGCAGCTAGCACGGCACCTTCAGAGATATCTGCAAGGTCTGCAGACCGTTCTTCCCATGCTTCAGGTCTAGAGAGTGAGATTACCAATAATTCATTAATATCCGATAGATCTCATAGGGAGAAATCAAAGAAGAAAAAAATGGTCAAATTGGAGGAGTAGTGATTTTTGTTTTTTGCCATAAAGCTGCAAAGCATTAAAATTTCTGCTCCTGCTCTCTGAAGCCACTATCGTCTTGTGTCTTTTTCATGATACGAGGGTTTCCGATCTAACACAAACATTGAATTTTCCAAAGTACTTGCTGTATCGCTCAAAGTCAATTATAGCTACGACATTAAGTGTACTTGTTTTGCAGTAACCAAAATGTGTTTGCATGAGTTACAATTTGAGTTCTCTTTAGCACACAACACCACCAAAAGCACGTTGAAAGCTTGGGTTACTTGCATGGCTTGGAATTTTTATAAGGCCAAGCACTGATGTGATTCTCTGGCATCAATGCAGAATCTTCTCTGTGTTGACTGCTGTTAGGAGAAGAATGCTTGTTAGATCCTTTGCAATTCTAATTATGATATCCCCATTCTCTGTCTTGCTGGTTAAAAAATTCCACTAGGTTTCTTGAGCAAGCCATTCACATCTGATATGAACTGACAAGAACCAATACATCTCCAGACAAGCTAAAAGGATATGACGATATTTTATCATTTGAACAGTTCCTTCATACCATATTTTTTATTTGACAGCTTAACGCCATATTTCAGTCATACAACATATACCATGCATCAAGTATTTAACATTCTAAAGCTACAAAAAATGGATAATACCATGGTTTGGCGACAAAACAAGGTGTAAACTTCAACCAATTAAGAGCAACAAAGCTTAAGCATGCAGCTTGGAGCAGCAACTGCAGAGGGCTGTGAGATTGTGAGCTGCCACTACCATGGCTTGAGATCACCTACAGGACCAGCGGTCCAGTTCAGAGTTTTCTGACTTGGTTTCAAGTAAACGCCGTCGTCGTGTGGCAACTTCCGAGCAAGTCCATTCAGTATCTGATGGAAAGCATCACCGGGTTGGGCTGGTTGTGGGAACAGCATCGCCTGCTTCATTGAAGGGTTAGCAAGCAATCTTTGCTTTCTTAGAATTACCTCGATCGGTATTGATGTGAGGATTGTGTCCAACTGTGGCACATCCTCCTCCGCCACAAACACACCAATTTCCTCCCATGGTATTGCATCTGCAAACGGAAGCACTATATCATCTGCTATGACAACAGGTATGCAGCCGAACACCACTGCTTCTACCAATCTAGGACTCCATGGCGCCCAGCCCAATGGGCACAAGCAGAAAACAGCACGCTGCATATCTTCGTAATAAGTAGTAGGGTGATCGGTAGAGATGTCAAAAAGTGGATTGTTCTTAAAGTTTTCCCATACTGATGCCCTTGCGCCTCTGCATGACAGAGTCAGTAAGAAATTTAGTTGCACCAGATGTAAGCTTCACATAGCAGATTTATGCGCAAATATAGAAGGATCAAAGCTTACCTTGCATAATATCCACCCTCCGGATCATTGCCAACATCATAAAATAAACCCCGAAAATAGACAAAGATTGAGCGAGGAGTATCTGGAGGAATCAAGTGAGTTTGCATTTTCTGTGGAGGGGCATATGGAGGAATGGTGATGGAACCATCCTTCAAGCAAACATGATTTCTTTGCCCAAAGGTTTGGACCAGTGTGGCACGCTTGAGCAAGTGAAGGATTCCACGTTCAATTGCTTTTTCTTCCTATAGCATTAGAAAATGGTCGAGATATAACAAAACAACAAGACATTTCAAAGAGAAGTGCAATATTCTAAAATTCACACCTGATAGTGAAAGCATGCTCCAAAATCATGTGGAACAACGAAAAAGTGGTCGGCTCCTTCAGTTCTGTTCCAGTAAGGCCAATTAGTGGAAATCAACTCTATTGCACTTCTCATCATCCGAGGTGATTTGAAGGGCAAGGGGAGTCCATTAGGAGTTAGCTCACAGGTGGTATACACAGGTGCATAGAACCAATCAGCTTCTTCAGGATTGAGAGTTCGAACAGGACTAGAGAGCAAAAATCGGTGCATGTAGATCTCTGCAGCAAACATGTGATTCAGGCATCTGGGATCCTTATGGAGAATCTTTTTGTTGTATTTGCTGGGTAGCTCGTACACAAACACCTTCAACCTTCCGACAGGGTCATCTTCCAGAACATCACCGGCACTCCCTACAGTAAAGATATCCCATTAAACAGAGGCCAGAGTTTCTTTCCAGAAACTGATAAGAAAGTCCAGATCAACCAACAAGTTCGAAAGCCAGCAAATTTAGAAATGTGATTAAAAATTGTATATAATTGCTAAGAAGAAATCATATTAGTGAAATACCTAATATTTACATGCAAACATATTTTCCAGTGTAAGTACATGCATGATCCATAAAGATAAACCAGCTTTCTTGAGGTTGATTTATGGAAGGTACTCATTAAAAAATACTAGTGATAAATTGGTGCCTAGCCCTCCAATAGTCAGGCAGTGCCACTGCCAGCCAAGTTAGAGCTATTACTGGCTCAAAGCCGTGTTGCAGGCAATATTTTTGGTGTATTACTAGGTAAGATAGTTAACCTTTAATTACAACATAGAGAATTGAGCTTTAGCCAAAGTATTATAAGAACATATGCTAACATGAGACAACTTTTTGGAACCTTATTGTGCACAAAGCCACAAATCTAAGGATGGATCCCAAAGTATCATCAAATTTGATATTGCATCACATATCTCAAGATTCCTCTATCTAAGAATCTAGTCGACCAAGAGACTTTTATTCAATTTATTCTGTAGCTTGAAATAAAACCTAGTTTGTTACTAAACTGATGAAAATCCAATTGAGGATTGATATTATAATAAATTATATTGAGGTAAACCAGCCAGGACAGATAAGTCTGATAGGATATTGATATGGATTCTCATGCTGTGCCAACATATCAATCTGATGGGTATCACTATCCGCATGTGTCACAGAAGACTTTGCTGACCGGTACATATTGGTTAGCTCTAGAATGGTATCGTACATGAAATAGCAATCTTTGATCGGGATCCCTTCAATATCTCAAATAACCTCGTCTTTCAGGAAGCAAGAGTGCAACATAAGTTTTGTCAAACACATGCATTATGCATGAGGTAACTAAGATCTTGGCCTTCAACTTCTTCAAACTTCACAAACATAGGCAAAACTAAGCACAAGTTTTATCAACCTAAAACATGGTAAACTGGTCCGTACCGGCATACTGAGCTTTGCTCGGTATGGTACTGTATCTGGTACCGAACGATACGCACAAGGTATACCACTTGGTATAATATAATATAATATAATATAATACAATGTAATATAAATATAATATAAAATAAGTAAAAAGAAAATAAAAGGGCGACGTCGCCAAGTTCGTTCTCCCCATGTGCGGAGACGTTTCTTCTCCTCTTCTTCTTTCTCCCTTCCTCGGCTGAGACCGCTCCTCTTCTTTTCTTCCTCTTCTTCTTTCTCCCTCCCTCGGCTGAGACCGCTCGAAATCAACCAACGACGGTCGAAATCGATCGTTACCAGTCGATTTCGCATGGTGACGGATGGCAACAACCGTTACCTGGCAATACCGCCCGGTAGCGAGAGGTCTGCGTACTGGTCAGCTGGCGGACCAGTATGTACGGCCCGGTACGAGGCCTTACCACCCGGTAAGATAAACCTTGAGAAAAACCACCCAAATATGATATCCAGGAGGAGTGATCACAAGGATGACTACTCGGAATTTTGCCTCAAACCTCAGTCAGATAACGTAGGAATGCCGCAAACTAGTGGAACATCACAGGCAAACACTATCATGAAAAACAGTTAAAACAATGAGGAAGACACTTTTGCAGAGCTACAAACTACATAATCAAGCAAATCTTAAAAGAATTCTGGTCCAGTTCTTTGGAGTCCCAAGAGTCACATGATTGTCCCTGGTTCCCATTTTAGGACTATTTGTTTTGGTCAGCATATGAGTGTTGCAGAAGATAAGCAATTTTCCTCAAAAATGGTAGATGAGAGTGCACTTGTAATTCGACAATTTAACTCGAAATATATTCATACAAGAACACCATGCAAAAGAAGACATGGTGAATGTCCACCAACTGCTTGTTCAATGCTCATATGTTGGGCTAGGAGAAAACACGAACAAAACAAGATGGTTCTCTAAGTTCTAATCGATACATCCACAAATTTCCCATCCTAATATTCACAAACTTCATCCCATTAACCTTTTTTCAGATAAAGCCACATTTCAACTGCGATAAATAAGTAGCAAATTCTCAATGGCTATGGGAACCATGGTAATCTCAACTAGACCAATAAACCAGTAAAATATGAAGACTCTCTCTCATTCTTGCAAAACATGCATTCTGTTTCAGGGCATCATGAACAAGAAATGAAAACTCCACAGCTCCAACAAAAGGAATCAACTTTCTTTATTATCAGCACAGCAAAGGCCCATAATCATCATACCAATGGATCAACACCCAACACAGATCCAGACCACCACCACCACCCACCCACCCCCCCCTCCTCCCGCAAAAAGAAAAAGAAAAAGGAGCAGAGTAAACACGAGAAACAAAAAAAAAAAAAAAAAATCCTAACAAAATCCAAAATCAACAGAACAAAAACCAAACTTTGAACACAAAACTCACCGGAAATCCTCTCTGTCCGGTGATTGACCTCCTGCTCCAGGCCATAGATCCCACCAAAGACAGATTGAAGAACTAAAAGCGCAAGAATCCAAGTCCCACTCCCCATAGCCTTGCCTTGGCTTCAGCCCTTCGGACGGAGGAATCACTAACGAGATCAAAGAAAAAGGAGCAAGCTTTCCGCGACGATAGTGGAAGATTCCCTTTCAAGAGTATGGGAATGTTAAAGACGGTAGTTGCGCAGAACGGGAACTAATAGAAGGTGAGAGGTACTAATAATAGTAATATTTAATTCAAAAAAAGGGAAAAAGTATTACATATATATATATATATATAAAATTTAATTCAAAAGAGAGAGAGAGACAGAGGGAGTGGTTTAATTGGACTATTTTGCTTGAGGATGAAGAGAAAACAAGCAATCCTTTTGCTTGTAGATTAGAGAAAAACAAAAAAGGAGTTTCTTGTGAGAAAGATCATGTGGAGATGTAGTTTTCTCGAGAGTTTTAAGGCTTTGTGTTTGATGAGAAGTCAACCTCTCACCTAATGAAGAGCTTTAGGGGGCACCTCCAATTAACAATTCAACAACTCTCCCCTCACTTGCCCACCATCACCCACCAACCTCCCTCCTTTCTTCTTTCTCATGTTTGCATATATATATATATATATATATATATATATATGGAGTTGATCTGTTTGTTATCTTCCCTCATTGCCTCTGCCCCGCTGCGTTAATGTTCCTCACACACTTAGCTCTCAGTAGAAGCAATGGATGACAGGGAAGTGGCAACTTCTGTTGCTTGTTCTGCTGGCATTCTTATTTGCTACTCATATGTTATCAGAATCCATTACATTCCATCTTCACCATGACTTTGTTGGCTCTCCTCCTTTCATATTCATTCCCATAGGTAATGCACCTAACTCCAATCTAAGTCATTTTTCTGCCATCATTGACAGCAAGTCATACCACAAAAGACAATATTAATTTCAAGACAAAAACAACTGATGGAAGGTATAGACCAGACCAAAGAAATTTATGTGGAAAATTCAAAGTTTGGCCATGAACAGTTGTACGAGTACCATCAGGTCCTCCTCAAAATTAATGTGATATGCATGTTTTTATAATTTCCCCTTTAATTCATAGGGAGGAATTCTAGAATCTGAGGTTAACTTTAAAAAAAACAAAAAAAAACCAGTAATCGAATAGCACAGTCATCATTTCCATCCCACTACTACTGTTAAAGAAATCTCATTTTCTATTTCTTTTGGAGAATGAGACAAATATATATATTTATACTTGTAATATAAATTTATATGTGTCAATTATTTGAAACTTGTGTTAATTCAGATATTATTAAAATATTAATCGCAAGCCGTCTTAGCTCAGCCGGTAGAGCGCATGGCTTTTAACCATGTGGTCGTGGGTTCGATTCCCACAGACGGCGATTGTTTTTACGCAGGCCAAAATAGAACATGTTTACAGCCTTCTTACCGTTGAGGTTACAGGCGGTAAATTTACCGGGCAATGAATGATAAGACCATTTATTAGCTGGGCTTTGTTCGACAGACACAACATGGGCCAATGACAAAGCCTGGGCCTCGTTGGGCCCAAGAAAAATTGGAAGGTACGATTATTTTATTATGGTGAGCTCACCGCATACCACTGTAGGAAAAACGAGGCATGGAGAAAACTTATCCTGGCTGGCAAATTCGTCACGTCTCACCCGACTTATTCTGACGTGCGGTGACCTGAATAATTGGCCGGCCTAATCTGAAATATTCGGGGAATGAACTAAAGGACCGATCGTTTCACGGTAGGTAAGCGTACCTCCCACCGCTCAGAGGGTAAAGAGGCTCCAAGAAATTTATATCCCAGAAGATTCCTCCAGTCTCAATGGTATTATTCTGACCTGCGGTGACTGCACTCTAAACAGGAGACGGATCAACTTTGTGCTGACCTAATTATTGCTCGGATAAAAAAGACGGATCAACTTTATACTGACCTAATTATTGATCGGACAAAAAACGTAGGGTCCACCCTGCGTTCCCAGCGACTAAAGTTTCTCTGAGAAGCCACATATCAGGTAGACCCGCGGGTAGTCTTCGCCAGGTACGAAAGTTTTATCTTATGGCAAACCTAATTGGGCCGCCGACACGAGACAGTCCCAAATCAACAGTCAAGCAGGCAGTAGTAGATCTTTATTATTATTATTATTATTATTATTAATTTATTTATTTTTTCTAATCTTAAAGAAGGAGAAGATGGATCGAAGGGCAGAATCGAACGTGTGCCCGAAGGAGTGGCGTTGATGAACTCAACGGAGATAAAGAGACGTGAGGGACTAAAATCCATGAATGTGATGGATGGTCAAACTATTCACTCGTTCATTGATATGTGGCTATACATCGCCAATTGTCATCCAAAGAGTCACTGGCTGAAGCTGATATCCCCCATTATTATTTGCCAAACCCCCTGCTTGCTTCTGATCGCCAAATGTTATCTTCGTCCATTCATTAATTCTCGTGCGTCAGAAAAGACCAAACCCTAAGGAAAGCTGCCGACTTCCACGACCAGCAACCCAAAGAACGATGCTGAGAGGTCGAACAAAGACCATGCCATCGATGGCTTTCCTTCTTTTTCTTTCCCCCCATCTTACACTGTACGCTGGTGCTTCTTTATCATGCGGTCGACATCTGAGATCGACCTCCTCTGGTAAAGTTTAAGCACACGGTTCGCAGATGAGAGATGACGATATTTATAGCAGGGGGGCTCCTCCTCTCACCGCTTCATGCAGTGAAGACAAGTGGAAGAAGATTAATCCTGGAAGCCGGTTGAACTTTCCAGAAGACAGCCAGGAAGCTTGCAGAATTGTTAGGTAGCTAATACTTGATGTCACGCTCGTCCGTCCGCACCTGAAGAGATCATGTGGATAATAACCTCGCGTTGACTGTTCAAGAACACGGTGGAACAACAACACCTTGCATGTATAGGTGTACCATCCGTTTGCGCAAGAACAGATTTGAGTTGGTTTCTGAGACCCGAAGCGTATGACGTCCGGGAGACGCGCATCGTAAGTAGCCCTCGAAGTGATAAATAAGATACACGTGCATGCGGCAAGAGGCTTTGACGAGACTCTTTCCTCTCGTCGCTCTCTTCTACCCTCGCTTCTCTATCCTTTGACCAAACTATCTTGTGGTATTGCATCACCTTTCTCCCATCTGCTACTCACTCTGATTGATTAATCTTATTGTTCCCACATCTAAAACCGTCATGTTTCATATGTATAACAGTTGCACTTACGTGAGATCATTAGTCACCAAGAACATACGACGAAGAGAACAAAGGCTGTTCGTGCAAAAACTTGTTGAAGGATGAAGCTCAAAGCAAAATAGAAGGATTGATTAATCTTATCGTTCCCACATCCAAAAACATCATGTTTCATATGTATAACAGTTGCACTTACGTGAGATCATTAGTCACCAAGAACAGATGACGAAGAGAACAAAAGACTGTTGCTGCAAAAACTTGTTGAAGGATGAAGATCAAAGCAAAATAGAAGGATTGATTAATATATAACAGTTGCACTTACGTGAGAGCATTAGTAGTCACCAAGAACAGATGACGAAGAGAACAAAGACTGTTGGTGCAAAAACTTGTTGAAGGATGAAGCTCAAAGCAAAATAGAAGGATTGATTAATCTTACTGTTCCCACATCCAAAAACATCAGGTTTCATATGTATTAACAGTTGCACTTACGTGAGAGCATTAGTAGTCACCAAGAACAGATGACGAAGAGAACAAAGACTGTTGGTGCAAAAACTTGTTGAAGGATGAAGCTCAAAGCAAAATAGAAGGATTGATTAATCTTATTGTTCCCACATCCAAAAACTTAATGTTTCATATGTATAACAGTTGCATTTACATGAGATCATTAGTCACCAAGAACAGATGACGAAGAGAACAAAGACTGTTGGTGCAAAAACTTGTTGAAGGATGAAGCTCAAAGCAAAATAGAAAGACGGCACAAACAAAAGTTTGTGCATACAAAACAAACCGGTGCATTTACCAAATAAATACCATTTCACTTTTATCTCACTTTCGTTCCCCACCAACTCACGCACACGATTGTTGATCTTCATGGAGGTCGACTGCCGTCTTTGTCCTTCTGTTCTCCATGAACCCATGAGCTAGCAGGCGAAGAAGAAGAAGAAGACAAAGAAAAGCTCGTATACTGAGACTGAGATGAGATGCCCAACAAGTGCTGTGAAGACCCTAAAGCAGAAGTCATTGGCGTCTGAGAGGACCCCGGCGTGAAGGTTCCGCCGACGTAGAGCCCCGAAGCTACGTTCTGCAAGTCTTCATCCCTACTCTGGAGGAGTTGAGCGTACTGCAGCAGGTCCGGGTACGGGGTCGCAGGCGGTACCGGCGGTGGGTGCCTCTCAGGGACCCCGGAGTTGACGAGGAAGCCGAGGTCGGTCCGGCCTTGGATTCTCTCGGGAAAGTTGAGCTTGGCTTTGGTGCCTTTGAACCGCAAAGCTGCCTCGTCGTAGGCGACGGCCGCGTCCTCGGCCGTGTCGAAGGTCCCGAGCCACACACGAGCCGCCTTCTTGGGGTCTCTTATCTCCGCTGCCCATTTGCCCCACGGCCTTTGCCTCACTCCCCTGTAGTGTCTTCTCCTCACATTCCCTTCATCATTGCAGTTCACATCAACGAGATGCACGTACGAAGAAGTATATAGAAAGACGTGATAACTCACAGACATGTTACGAACAGTTTGCTCTACTAATAATTCACCTGTGAAGAATCGTGTACCATAAACACAAAACTCCGCCAAAAAAAATGTGCCGAAGACTTGTAATTATGAGCTTCGAGGAACAAGAAATCAAGATGCTATTACCTCAATTTTGATGCTTATGCTTGGTTAAATTCCGAAAAATTGATACTTGGTACAGTACTAAGCCCACCAAGAAATAGAATAATCTACCTACTTCTAGCTTTTTCCAGACTGGTGCAGTGGCTTCCTCTCCGTACTCTCGTTTGTGGTAGAACTTTCGAGACCGTCACCTTATTGCAACTACAAGCTTGTGTTCCTCTTCGTTTCACAGCAAAATAAATAGTACGATATTGCTGAAACAGTAAACCTAGATCATAATTACAGTGGTCGGAGGTCTGCTATTGCATTCACCGGTTTATAGAACTGCGGAATCTGGTCACCTAAGTTTCATCATGGTGGTGCAAGATGGTTAAGGCATACCTTGCTCTTCCGAGACCTGTGTGGCTTCCGTGTCGCCGGGACCTGCAGCCTCCAGTTTTATGCCCTGTTGGGTCGGCGCCGGCTCCCCTCCTCGGGTGTCGAGGACCGATGAGATCGAGCTGATAACGTGCGCGAGAGCGGACACCATGGCCGATGCGTCGTGGTCGGCGCGTGACGGGGCGAAGTGTGAGACCGCCTGCTGCTGGTCTCCTTCCTTCTGCTCCGGCTCATCAGGAGGAAGGGGCCTCTTCCCAGGCCTTCGATCCACCTTAATGTTTCTTGACCTTTCCTCTTCCTTCCGGCGCCCCGACAAAGGATCCGATGATATACGTTGGTGGTGACAGCGACGTCGACGACAAAGAAATATTACAGATAGACGGAGATGTATATAGCACAGAGAACGAGAGAGAGAGAGAGAGAGAGAGAGGGAGCTGTTCGAGGAGAAGGAACAGCAGAAGCAAAGATAAGAGTGGGTGATTCAGGATTGTGATAAGAACAGACGGTGTGATGATTGGGCTGGGCGAGGGCTTTGATGAGCTCTACGTTCTTGCTGGACCGGTTGACCGGTGACCAAGGAAGGATAGAAATGAAATGAGAAGGTTAAAGAGTGGTGTTGATCATGCCAAAAAAAGAAAAAGTCAATAGAATTCAGTAGAGGTGGGATATTTCGGTGAGTTGAACCAAGGCTCCTTCCTTCCCTACTGCAGCTTCAAGGTCAAACAGTAAAGAAGAAGAACACCAGAAGCGCAGATGACTTGCTAAAAAAAAAAAAAAAAAACCTACGCCGGTTTCCGTCTTCCCTACTCGGCACCATCAACTAGATGATGAAACCTTTAATTAATTACCTCTACCTATATTCTCAGCATCAGTACCATGGTTGCTTTTGTGCAAAGTAAGCGTCTACAACAAGGATCTCTAGGGTTGTTCCCGGGGGGGGCGGGGGGGCATCGACCGAGCTTTAAATGCCAAACTGGACACGTGCCGTTCCTGTCTTTGCTCCTTCGAGCTTTTTGCTTGCTTCTGGAGATCGCTTGCCGCTGCAAAACTATACCTTTGATTTGGCCTCTTCCTCTTTCCTTCTGGGAGCTACAGGCAGCCATAAAGGACCGTCGTCCTCGATCGCAGGTGTCTCCCGCTCTGCTGCCTTCGCTTCTCGCTCGATACGTCTCCGTGCATTAAATCCTTTTCTGAACTAAAGCAGCTCCCGGTCGTCACAAAAAACAGTTCTTGAACATTCTTCCAAGAAAAAAATTCTCTCGGGTGCAATCATGTCGATGGCATCGACTCTATTAGCTCTCAGTTTTCACCACTCTCTCTTGATTCTGTCGGTCATTTTATCTCCTTTTTTATCTTTCCTGGAAGCTACTGGGATTTCACCACTCTCCCTATTCAGACCGACTCCGACGATGGACATCCAACACGGATGTTACCACGACCATCTTCCATTCATCAAGCAATTATTTTATTAATTGGATCATAAGAGAAGCTGGACTAGATACGATAAATAAAACCCATAAGAAAAAAAAAAAAAAAACTAGAATGTACCGAGTGTACGACTTCTACGATAAAAAAAAAAAAAAAACCATCAGACTTGGTGCTGCCTTCCTGTTTGTTCCTCTGACTTTTCGATCGTCTCATGATGCTCCATAATCCACAAAAAGAAACAACAGTAACCTAATCTTTGCTATATTGATTGATTACCAACGTCGGTGAATCTTTTCATGCTGAGATTTTGGACTAATTATACATTACTTTTTCTATAATTAATTATTTTTAACATCTCGATTCTTATATATATATTTTTTTAATTTATATTAAGATATTTATACTTACAAAAATAAAACATTCAAATCTTTATATATATGAGATTAAAAAAATAAAATCTATAATTAGTCTTCGGAATTATAGAAGTTTCACATCACCACCATCGGATACAAAGATACTAAGCTCCTAAAAAAAAAAATAGCAACCAGAGAATGGATATATATCTTAAGTGATGGTTCAAGAAAAAAAAAAATTTATAACATGTGGTGAACCATTTAAAATGATCGAGTGGATATCTATATCCGTCATAGTTGTGCCTGGTCAATCAATATCTAGACGACTAAACATACCTACCGATCACTGTAACTTGTCAAGATAACTTGGATGACGACTGATGCTTGCACCCGCAACCTCATCGAAGAAACTACTTGCAGAAGAAGACTCAACTACAACAAGAAGTTTCCAACTCAAATGGAGTTGACACAGTTGTCAAATTAGATGTGACCATAGCAAAACCTAACAAGCGAAAAATGAGTGGTGTATGAGAAACAAGGAGGTTACCATCAGTACTAATATTCCAGAAAACCTAAGCTTATAAAATATTAACACACGGGATCCAATAATAATAATAATAATCTTTACATATGAGAGAGAAATTGCACCTGGTGTGTGCTTATATGTCACTGTAAATAAAGTACACAACGACGAGCACCAAATGCATGGTTGTCTCGACAGGCAGACTTTGAGGAACCGGTGGGTGATTGATTCCCTGTCTCTCGCGCATTGCTCTAATTATTATAACCCAACAAAAGTAGCGATGTGTAATAATGAGGCCACGAAGTAAACGAAAACAAAGTGAACTTTGTAGTCCTACAAGTGGATATTAGACATGAAGTACAGCCTACGGGTCAAAGAGAAGAAGTCATAAATTAAGCATCAAGCAAAAAGACAATTAATGTAACTTGTAAAAGATAGAACTGAGATGCACTGAGTGTCAATTATAAGCAATGGATGCATCTGAGAGGGTACATTTTGGCTCATTCAGTGTATATTTTTATATTATTTTTTAAAAATCACGTAAATATCATGGTATCACGAGTGAGTACTATCCCGGACCGCCACTCAAGGGGCTAGGCTCAAGCACTTGCTTCTACTGTATTGTTACTTTTCGTACGTAAAGTAGGAGGACATATTTCAACCCAGACAAACGATCCAGGAAAGGATCGTGTGATAGGACCCTAGCAGAGTTGGATCCTAATCGATCGAGTCATGATGTTAATAAAATCCTGAGGTATGTAATAAACTCTAACTAGCTGCCGCCCACCTTGATTGGGAAGGTTGGGTAGGGTTGAGGGAGGAGTACTTTATTAGGAGTTGGAGTCTATTAG
Organism: Ensete ventricosum; assembly: GCA_029747655.1. Taxonomy (NCBI): domain Eukaryota; kingdom Viridiplantae; phylum Streptophyta; class Magnoliopsida; order Zingiberales; family Musaceae; genus Ensete; species Ensete ventricosum. The sequence goes on along the minus strand of JAQQAF010000006.1, from coordinate 4,022,910 downwards.
TCGCCGCTCATCCTAATTGGGAAAGTCGACTAGGGTTAGTGATGGAGTCTTTCACTAGAAGTAGGAGACTCTCTAGGGTTAGGGTTTGGAGGCCCTATAAAAATATATAACCGCCCACCTCTTCTCTAAAATAGTGGATCTATTTTTTTCAGCCTTGTGGTCGAATACATGGAGGGAGGAATCCTTGTAGAGTTCCAATGAGGGCCGATCCCCTACATAGATCATCTTCCGACGTTGGAATCCTTTGGGGTTTTATCATCTGATACCAGAGCAGCGTTCTTAGAGTCTCACTATTCTTCCACCCTTGTCGCTACCATGACCATCCCCACCACCATCCTCTGCAGTCAATCCCTCATATGTTGTTGCCGCTGCCAACTCCGTCGTCATCACCCGCTATAGCCAACCCTAGAGGTGTTGCTACCATCTATCTCGCAACTAGATCTGGTATTGCTTCCCCTTGTTGCAATCCTTACTACTGCTACATCTATCCTTATCTATGATAAAAAAATTGCTACATCTATCCCTATTGCAAATTGTTGCATCCACCTTTTATCTTCATCGTAAAATTATTGCATCGATTTTTCATCTTTATCATAATATCGTTGCATATAATGCATTTGATATTGTTGCCATATTGCTACCTTTACCCGCATTTATCCTTGCTATTATCTATATCAATTTCTTATTGTCGTATTCGCCAAAATATTACTGCCATATTGTCGTAACTTTCATCATAAAATTGTTGTCTTCTTGATAATAAAAAAAATGATGTCATACTCTTCGATGTTTCTTGCTGTATTTATGGCCGATTTCTAACGAATTTATTGTTGCCATCATCATCAACCTTAAGGCAACCTTTAGCCTTCAGTTGTTGTTGTTGTAGCCCTCTTGCATCCTCTACAGTCGGCCCAAACAGCATCACAAACCATAGCCAAACAATAGCCAACTACAACCTTTTACCTTAGATCATTGCCTCTTCTTATTGCCGACAAACCATCCACCGATCTATACCCTTGACTCATCAACAAAAGAAGAATCTCGACATTATAGATATGCAATCCTACGCCATGGCATCCGATGACTTGATCTATGCAAAGCTGGAAGCTTTTGAGGCTCGTGTGGAAGATAAATTGCACACCCTTTTTGAATAATTCAGATTGGGCCGATCAGAGAGCCCGAGGAGATCTCAGCACGATAAGAGTTCAAATTGCAAGGAGAGCCCTACAAAGAAAGGAGATCAAGTGTCTGACTCATCGTGTCCATGTATAAGGGTGAACTTCTCTAGACGGGAAGATGGAGACTCGACCGAATAGATTTCATACGCGGAATGATACTTATGTTATCATAAGACCCCAGATTCATCCATGATAGACATTGTTGTGATACACCTCGAAGGAGATGCGATCCGATGGTGCGACTGGTTAGAGCACACTCATGGAGTTCCTACACTATGGCAATTTAAAAGTGGACTGCTGAGCCACTTCGGACCTTTAGAATATGAGAACATCGATGACCAACTAGCAAAGATTCGCCAGACCTCTACCATCCAAGATTATCAAACTAGGTTTGAATAACTTTCAAATCAAACTAGAGATTGGTCTGAAAAGTAATTATTATGGACATTTATCGAAGGATTGAAGCCAGTGATCATAGGATAAGTTAAAGTGCAATAACCCTATACACTGATGACGATCATTTTCTTCGCCCAAATCCAAGAAGAGCAATTGAACAATGACACTAGGAAGACAAAGATTACAACCTGACCAACAGCTCCTAAGCCTTCGGTCCCCCTACTGTCAACCGACCCTACCAGCCCAAAAAGTTGACTCAAGAAAAACTTTGCAAGAGATCTGCGAAAGGGTTATGATGGCATTGCAACAAGCCATGGAGCCGCGACCACCGTTGCAAAAGAGGGAGACTCTTGGCGATCGAACCTATCGAAGAACCAGAACCTGAAGATGTGGATCTCAAGTCCGTGGAGGAGAATACGGAGGAGGAACCGTAGCTGGCTGTCAGCACCATATATGCTTTAGTCGGTCTAAGGAGGGTCGATCCCCTACAAAGATATCTTCCAGTGTTAGAATCCTTTGGGGTTCTATCATCGCACTTATTGATACAAAATAAAGGCAATCGGTGCAACAGTAGGAATCGGTAGACAGGTCGGGGGTTCAGCCACCGACCAATGTACGACGCAAACCTACCACCCACGCACATTAACTCATTTTGTATGACTTCTTCCTCCTTATGTAGTATAAAAGGTGCCTAGGCAAATGTGAATGGAATCTTCTTCTTCCACACAGAAACAGATAACATAGAACAATTCATCGCTAACTTGACCATCGGACCGTCGGTGCGACACATCCCCCCCCCCCCAACCATAGCCTTGGTGGGAGGATGCACCCGAGGAATGGAAGGATGCACTCGCAAAAGAGGGAAGCCCCACCTTGAGTGGCCAATCGAATGAGGTCTCCCGACCAAGGATAAGCAACTCCCCCCGAAACCTCGCAACAGACCTTAAGCAACTACAGCTCCACTAAGGATCAAAAGTCGACCCCAGCATGAGGCGTCCGCTTAGCTTCCCGACCTCCCAGTTGACGTCCCGATGAGTTCGTACATCCCTTGGGCACCAATGAAGAAATCTCAAGCACCCATGTGTATGTGGGTAGGACCAAGCCGAGGCGACACTTCAACCTTTGTACGTAAAATGTATAACAACATCCTAGAGAGATGAATGAAGATTTAATAGGACGTGGCAGAGGATAAAGTATCTCGAAACATAATTTTGTGCTATTTCAGGAAGAGACTCACCCTGGTATCCACACTACAAGAAGATTCATTTGTCCCAATAAACCTGCAACTCCACAATTGACCTCTTCAATATGTGAATACCCCGAAACATTCCTTACATTGTCTCATTAAAGCAGAGCTAATGGTATATGGTAAGAAGATATCAATGAATTTAATGGCTCGAATGAAAGTTGACAACAAGAAATTTTAGTCGAATAATATATGCAAGTAAATAATCATAAGCATAAAATTCATGATTATATTATTATTATATAAAAAATTTAATATTAAATTTAAAATTAAATAATGATAAATTATATCTATGATATGTATCTATTGATGTTATTTAGAAAGTCTTTATTTGATCTATAGGTATAACATCATCGGATTTGAAAGTTACGGTGATATCGATCTGTAAGGAGAACTAGACTCTTTTTTTTTCATATCTTTCACAACATCGCTATGAATGATAGATTAAGGACTAAGTAAGATTGAAAATATATATGTAATTTCAATAACTTCACGTGACAAAAGAGAGATAAAAGAAGTTCTATAATATCTCAATAAGGTTATGTCACTTATCCATACAAAGTCTTTAGGAGGTCTTACTATTTATAGGTGATAGCAAAGGATCTAAGATAGTTAATTAGTAGAGCCAAGATTATCTTATAAGAATCCTACTTTAATTAGACTTTTTATTAATAAAAATCATAATCAGAATCCAATAAAATCTATAATATATTTTACCTAATTAGATATGACCATATAATATAATATTCTCCTATTTAACCTATTAATATATAAAATATAAAAAAATAAAATTAAGATAATAAAAATATTATTTTAAAATAATTTTATTTAATTGAATTCTAAAACTTTTAAAAAATATTTTATATGTGCACATAAATTTTATAAAATAGGAATAAACATAATAACATAATAATAGAGATTGTACATCATCAATGTCATACTTTATTATATGTACCATAAATTTACTAGTCCTTTCTAATACAGTCAAAAATGACTTCTATTAAAAAAAGTTATTTTATCAAAATAATCTTGTTATATATATTCAACCATAATATGAATAAGGTAATATAAATAAATAATTTTAATCACACAAATAACATTATCAATTATATTTGTTATGGGTTACTCACAAACCCAATCATTAGAATATATTCTTACAAATGATTTAGTTTATAACTCTAAAGTCCAATGATTTAGTTTATAATTCTAAAGTGAACAAGTTAACAATTAATAGAATAGAACTTAATTTATTAATTGATATTAATTATTTTTGGACTCTTAACTTTAACTAGGAAGTACTTTATACTATAATACATATAACTCCTAAAGTAATTGCTATTCTTAGGAAAAAAATTATTATGACATATCACAATATATCTTCAGCAACTTAGTAATTAAGTTTGATCATATTAAGTTTGATTAGTAGCTTGAAAGTATATTATAAAATCAACTTCTATAGTTAATAATGTAATAATATATTGCTTAATATTTTTTCCTATACATTATCTCCCCATCAAATAAGCATAAAATTAAAGTGAACTTTTTATTATCAAGGTAATTTACACAAATAAATATTTGAAAATATCATCATTTCAAACTAATTAAATTTTATATATGTGAGTATATAATCATTCGTCGCTTTCAGATATTTTATTACTTTATTTGTAGCATTATAGTATCTTATTATTAAATAACTTTAATATATACATAGTATTTTAAATATAAAATTGATTATTTGTGTGGTACAAGATTAAACATAAAATAAACTTTCAATTAGGCATGCGTAAAAAATATTTTTTTCATTTGTTCTTTTCTAAGCTATTTTTAAAATATTTATTTTGACTAAAATGTTTACTTTTGTCATATGTTGAACTAATTTGTATACTAAATTTTTTAAAGATTCGATCAATATATTTTTTTTCTGACATAAGTTATCTCTTTCATATCAATCATCTTAAATTCTTGATGAGAAATTTCTCGATTCAGTATAAAAAATAAAAATCACTACAAATAAATAATATATTATATATAAATAAATGAATATAATAAAGTTACTCTCATTAACCTTTAGATATTAATATTGATTAATAATATTTTTCTTAAATATAAAGAAAATAGTGGTATTATAAATCTTTATATATCATTATCTAGAAGTTTGTTTAAATTCATAAATGTATTTCCTAGATTTACATATAAAATTATATATTTTTTATTTTCTCTATAAATTATTTAGGTTAATCCATATAAATTTTTTTTATCTAGAGTTTTATTTTGAAAATTTATTTTTATATCAATATGATTTAACTTAAGATCATAATGAGTCACTAATGTCATGATAATTCTTAACGAGTTCATTTAGAAAACTAGAAAAAATATCTTGTTATAATCTTTATTGTCATGATGATTCTTAATAAGTTCATTTAGAAAACTAGAAAAAATATCTCGTTATAATCTTTATGAGTAAAAACTTCAGTCACAAGTTTGACTTTTATATAATTCGATATTATCCTTTAAGTTATACTTTATCTTAAAAACTCATTTACAATTGACTTTTTTATTGTTATTGGGTAATTTAGGCAAGATACTATTGCTAATTCGACCATAACCGACAAAGTAGATCGCTACAGCTGAAGCAACAAAGGAAGAGGTGTGAATGAAGAAGTTCATCGTGGATTTATGTCCTACATAATAGCGAGGAATCGATTCCCATATATTGCAATAATAATAAGACGATAACACTAGCATAGGAACCCAGGTCTCAATAGAATTTTGTTCTGAGAAGATTCCACCTTATCAGAGAGATCATAGCCCATAAAGTTGTAGCAATGAAAAAAGTTTCATCTAAAGATAACTTTGCAGATCTACTTATAAAGTCGTTGGCTCAGACTATCTTGAGCATTATAAGGGTCTAATGGGGATCAGACATATAGGTGATTGACCTTAGGTGAAGTGGGAGATTGTTGGTAACCGATGCCCTCCAAGCCAATCACGTGAGTGATGGCACGTGTGACACGTTGTGGGATATTTTTACTTATTATTATTATCATTATTTTTTCATGTTATATTATCTCTTATATATATAGTGATGTCCTTGGTTCCATGCAATCGAAATTGGATCGTGACGAGATCACGATAATGAGATCGATGCACTTTTAAACATGAATCTTACACAATTTGGATCATAGGTTACTCGAGAGAAATATCGAGATAACTGAACAGACCGGTGTACTGTATATCTGTTCATATGATGAAGGTGATTGATCTCATAGTCACTTGTGTGGGGACACTAAGGATACAGTATATATGCTCATTGGAGAATGAGTTTACTTATTAATCCACTTACTAAATATTATATGGTTAATGATAAATGTTGTATGGTTAATGATACCTAACGTCATATAGTGATTCCGTAGTCCCAATTATATATATGATCCTTATACTTGAGACGCTAAGGAATGTCTTGTTTGAGTACTCCTTTCTTTGATGTCGGACTTATATATCTAGAGAGTTTCAGATTTGGTATAGTCAGTTATCGGGATTGGTAGTCAATCTTACGAAGGTAATTGAGTGTTAATGGAGGATCACTCACTCTTAGTATCACGAGAGGAATATCTCATATGTTATCGCTTGAAATAAATCTCTAATCAGGGTTGTTCGGATTGAGAGAGAAGAAGTTCTTTGGGAGAATTTGGTTAGAGCGAGATTCAGATAGATTCCGTAGATGGCTTAACAGTACCATGCCCAATATATAGTATTTGAGATATTAGATGGATGATGTGTTGAATCTCAAATTTTGATGATAAAATCAATTGATGAATTTTTAATCTAATCAACGTTTGAGTGATGTAGGATTATCTTTGATCAAGGAAAGTCAAATTAATTAAAGCGGGAAGAATCAATTGTTGGGCCGGAATAGAACATGCCAAAAGATTGGTTGACATATCGACAGAAGGCTTTGTGTCATGAGTTTAGGCATTGGGTCAAAAGGATCAAACATTGCGCTAAGGAGATCGGATGTTGCAGAGATCAACATGGTGATTGGGCAAAATACGATGCAAGAGTGGACGATGCACCGAAAGGTCGGACGAAGCGCCAGATGAACCAATGACATGCCAGACAACATGTGATTCATACTTTGTAATAATTTATCTTGATCAAAGTAGTTTAAGTCTTAATTGAGTTAATTTTGGACATAACCATGTAACTTAATTAAGGGTTGATTGAGCCTTGATTAAGCCTTAATTGAGACTAATTTAAGCCCATTAGGAGACTCATTTCGTTGACATGGGAGGAGATATGGCTAGGTCAAAAGTTGGTACAATGCAGGGTATAAAAAGTACTGAAACATGTTTTTTTGGGTTCTAAAGCAGTGATACCATCAGCTGCCAACGGTAGTACTGCCCGATTCAATCCTAACATGAAGAACTATATATACATGGTAACTGAGAACATATAAGTCTAATTGAGTATGTTTATAGTCGATGAGTTGAGTGAATTGTTATGATTCATAACAAATCACTAATTCAGAATGAATTCCGACAAGTATGACTCACGGCCAGCTCGACTTTGGACTTAGAGGGTCATACACATATGATGGATGTATCAACGAGTAAAAGATTGAATATAAGTTATCCAATTAACCCCTATTCTCATTTGACAAGACCCAACATTGATGGATTCATTGCATGAGGCCCAATTAGAAACCAGTTGAGATTATTGGATAGAAATCTAATAATCCAAGAAGAGTATATAATTGAATTGAGATCCAATACCCATTAAGGTAGGATCCCTTTGGATTTTTGATGGCTCTCTATAAATAGGAGGCAAGGGTGGCACAGTAGTCATAAGTTGTATCTTTAGTCGCCCCCTCCTATTCTCCTCCCTCCCTCATCTTCTCAGTCGACCAGCCCCTCCCTACTGCAAGAGGGTAACAAAGAAGATAACAGATCTTCTCTCATGAGTGCTGTGAGAAGGTGCACAAGAGTTATGGATTTTTGGGCTGCGATTGGAGGAGCATCACTGCAATGATCCATCATGTGAATACTGTTAAAGAAAAGAACATTTGACCTCCTTCATCCTCTTCATCTGGATATAAAATTTTAGGAATATACGATCTCCCTAGGTAATCACTCTCACACTAGTTGTAGTTTTTATTTTTTTATAATTTTTCGTGCATCATTCTTTGCATGACAACATGATAAACGTGGGACCAAATCTGAAACTTCTAAACCTGTAAGTCTGACTTCAAAGAAATGAGTACTTAAATAAGATATTTTTTGTGTCTCAAGTTTAAGGACTAGAAACACAATTGGGATTACAAAATTCTGTCTAACATCAAGTATAATTAACCAACCAATATTTCATAAGCGGATCAATCAGTTAACTCATTCTCCAATGAGCACATGTACTATACCCTTAGTGTCCTCACATGAGCGATTATGAGATCGGTCACCTTCATCATATGAGTGATTATATAGTATCTCGATCGATCTGGTTATCTCGATGTCCCTCTCGAGTAATCTATGATCGAGATTATTTAGGATCCGTGTTTAAAAGTGAGTTGGTCTCATTATCATGATCCAATTCTCATTATACAAATTCAAGGCTATCACAATATATGCAACATACAACATAGTATGAAAAAAAATGTCAATAATAATATATCAAAAAATTATACAACGTGTCATACATGTCATCACTCACGTAATTAGCTTGCAGGGCACCTATAACCAGTAGTTATTATAACCACCTGCAACTAAGGCAAGCCAACTGCTACAGGGTTGCTACACACAAGCAACCGTGCATACAGTTGTCGCTAGTTGATGCACTCCACGGTGTTTGTGCTACATACATAGTCACGGGATCAATGGAGGTCGATATCCTCAATAATACTATCACTTACCTATCGATAGTGATCGATCGATTAAATACGAATAATCTCATATCATGTGCATGCAAGCTATAGGACATACTAGATATAAAAGCAAATCGAATAATACTTTTTTCACAACCGAAGTGTGCTAATAAATAAATCAAAATATTAAATCAATTTAAAATACTTTTATGATCTAAATTATTTGATTTTAAAATATGATTCAGATACTAATTATAAGTATAAAAATCATGATTATGTTATTGTTATGTGAAAAAAATTTAATGTTAAAAATTAAAATTAAATAATGATGGATCAAATTTTTGATATATATCTTTAAATATCATTTAGAAAATCTTTATCTAATCTACAAGTGCACGAGTACTTTACTCGTCGGATTTTAAAGCTACAATAGTATTGATACGTAATGAGAATAGACTCGCCTATTCTATCTTTCTATCTTTTATATGATCAATATGAGTAATAAATTAGATACTAACGAAGATTGATCTGTAATCTTCGTTATAATTTCATGTGAGTAAAGAGAGATGAGAGAAGATCTGAGTAATCTTTGTTATAATTTCACGTGAGTAAAGAGAGATGAGAGAAGATATGTAATCTTTCAATAACATTACATCATACATCAAAACTAAGATCTTAGGAAGTCTTATTTGTTTACGTGAGAATAGAGAGTCTAAAATAAATAATTAAAATATTTTTTTTATCAAGATAATTTTATTTCAGCTCCTGAATTAGGGAAGAAGTTTAATCACCGTATGGGAGACGGGGAGGAAAAGAGAAAGCATGCTATGGTAAGCTTAAACGTATTAAGAATACATAAGCAACGGTAATGGTTGTCATCTTTTCGGTATCTCTACGATAATTCATGTTGGGTTTTTTATGATCGCTCCACTGTATGTAACTCAATTTACATTGGTTTCTGTATAAGTTGGAGGAAGGAAATAAGACAATAAAAGAGTTTAGAAGCACTTCAAATTATAATTATATAGTGTCTTCATTTCATGAACCGTTCCATAACAGATGAAGCAATTCACATCCACTTATCTTTACTGTAATCTTCTTTTGTTTTATATGATCCTAATTATTTAGATTAATTTTATCATATTCACTTAATTGAAAACACTTATAATTTAAAGTTGTCTTTGAAAAAATAATTTTTTTTCTAAAACTTTAGTAAAGATGTAGATCTTTGGTACTATAATAGTTCATTTCAATTTTTTGCTTTCTCCACCAATTCAAGAATAAAGTATTGTCGAAATTTGATATATTTTGTGTGCTCGTATAAAACAGCATTCTTTATCATTATTATAGTAGATTTTTTTATCATAATATATTTTAGTTGATTCATCTTATTTTTCTTGGGGATCTATTAGAATTTTTCAATTGTTTGACTTGTCATGCTTGTAGCCACTGCATACTTCGCCTATTCTTTCGTTATCCATAAAATTATTTTCAAACCAAGGCTGAGTATAAATCCTGAAGTATTTTAATAATCATCCATGCTTGTTAGGGTTTTGTATGAACCTAGGTAATAAGATAATTGTATATATAACATCTGACCTTAAACGTGCAAAATTAATTAACCATAAATATTGCTTAGCATTTATTTTTATAATTTTATTATCTAATATAAGTTTGTCATTTGTATTCATTGAAGTAGTCGCTATTTTACAATCATATTAAATATTTTTAACAAATATCTACCATATTTTGCTTATCACAAAAAAACTTCTATTTGCATCTTGAATCATTTTTATTTTCAAAAATAAACCTAAAAGCTCCAAATCAATCATTTCAAATTCTGACATATTTTTTTTCTTCTTAAATTTAGTAAGCATATCAAATAAATTTTTAATATAAATCATATCATCTGTATACAATCAGACAATAAAAATTTTCATACTTTAGGCTTTGATATATATGGTTGGTTCATATGAACTTTTTTGAAAATTATGGTGAAAAAATAAATTATCGATTCTACTATCTCATTTCTTAGGTACTTGTTTCAAATCATATAACTCGTAGACTTTATGTTTTTCCTACCCATTGATTTTAAAATCTTTTAGTTGTTTGACATACAATTTCTATTGTAACTTTTCATTCAAGAATGTTAATTTAGCATCAAATTGATAATCTTATCATTTTTGTTAAGCTGTTAATACTAATATTATTCTAATTATATCAATTTTAGTAATTAGAGAAAAGAAACTTTTGAGAAAAAAAATAATATTGGACTCAAGAATCTTTCGTCATATAAGTTTCAAATTCACATTGGATAATTTAAAGTATTAAAAAAAATTTATCTTATTTGTACATTCAAACATATCTTTTAATATTTTTCAAGCTTCTATTGCTGTTGAAATTAATATGATTCGAGAAAAATCTGAACTCAGCTATTACTTGTTATAGTATATAGAAGATTTATATCTTTCATTCAAATGTATGTTATCATTCATTTAATCTTTTTAATCATTAATGATATTTAGATCCTACAGGTTATTCAATAAAATTATATTTTATCAAAATTTATAATTCTTATAAAATAAATAAGAGTCTCATTTAACATCTCAAAATGAATAATTTTTATCTTTGAAGATAGAAAAAAAAAAAAAAGGATTGAAAACACTTACTCTGATATCTGTCATCTTTTTTTTTTTTCCCCCTTACTTCTAGTCTCACTTTTGTTTAATCAACCCATTCCAACTAATCTTGTTTCAAGCTAGGCTCCAATACCATACTTGTTAATTTTCTATAAAATTTCAAGGAGACAAAAAAAAAATCTTATAGAAAAAAAAAATAATGTAGAAGAGTTAAAGGAGTACTTCAAATCTATCATACTTTGGATGAGTCTATGACCACGCATTTATAGCAATAAAAAAATTATTTACAAGTATTTAAATTAAAAAAAAAACTCTGCATTCCGTAATAGTGATGCAGTGTGTGACGCGATATACTACTGCATGCATCTGATCCAAGAAAATACTTCAGTAATGCAGTGTGATCCAAAGCTTGTCGGGAAGTCACGGCTCTCGTCGTCGTCGTCGTTGTTGTTGTTGTTTGGTGATATGATGGTTCTATGAATGCTTGTGACGATATCAGGAAACACACATAGGCGGTGCTGCTCTGAGCACAACTTTTGTTTCATCACTTTGTGAGACAGACTTCAACCTTCTTGTCTAATCAACACCAATTTCAAAAGAGCCCCCACCACCTGACTGAAACTTCTTCACTCATCAAAACTGTTCCTTCTCACCTATTTTAGATGTCAGATCCTGCAGGGTAGTAAAGAAAAATAGGCTATAATTCATACAGATGTCTCGGATCATATTTTAAGGGGGAAAAAAAATATATATATATATATATGGTAATCCTTTTGATGGAAAGAGCTTATCTGGTCAATTTGGAGTCGAAGACTGCAAAGGCGAATGAATTCGATAGGCTTCCACGAAAAGCCATGGCTGTCTGATCTGCAAACAATAGGAAAGATCTATCTCAGCCCCTGAGTTGAGTTGCAATGGTTAATTGCAAGAGAAACAGCAAGCCTATAAAACAGATCATTTATAATAAATACCATAAGAGTAATGATTCTTTATGTATTATTCCATAAGAGTAATGTCACTGTGAATGGAAGGAGTTCCAAATGATTAGATGAACATATTAGCAACAAACAGCAAGCACTATTTATCTCCTCCTGATGCAACTCTTTTGTTCAGCTCTCTATGCACTCACCTTTTGCTGCATCTATAAGATCAAGAACGAACCTTGAAAACTCAAGAACTAAAGAACTCAAGAACTCAATATGATGAGATTGTTATTGGTGCTTGGGTGACTGAAAATTCGGGGATTTCAAACAAAAACCCAACAAAAGAAAGTTCCTCAAAATTGGCTGCTAAAAGAAAGTTTATAATTTTCTAAAAATTAAATTTTACCTCCATTTGCTTGAAGTCAGTGACACCAACTCCAACTCCAACGATGAGAACTGACAAAATAAATAGGTAATCACCACACGTCCTGCACAAAGTTTCTGCACAAGTAAAATTGCAATATAGTAAAAAAAAAAAAAATTTAAAGTAGCCTACCATGGCTATCAACAAAACAAAGCACTTTCTGTTTACCGTTAGCGCATAGTGTTTTTGTTCTCTATACCGAATGTATCTTATTACTAACCAATATAAAACTTGTTGAGTGTTCGTTCCTCTGTGCTGAAACAACAAATTGTAGACCCACAAAATCTAAATCCCAGTATCGAGCAAATGTATAATAATGCATGCAGTTAACATGATAAACTAACAAAAAAAAAGCAGCAGAGTATGGAAGGAGTCAACTTACAGACCACTTCATTTTCTCACCACTGTGAAGGCAGATTTGAGATCAAACAAAGATGAGAGGTCCAGCTAACGAACAATCTGCTAATAAAAACTAGTGTTGTATGTTATTGTACTAAATGTTTGCGTCTCTCGAGAGAAACTTTCAACACCGCCACCACCACCATGTGAATCACAAGTTTTTTTCCGCATGAAATAGAAGAACTAGCAAGGTTTTGACTGAATTTGGTACGAACGCTATCTTTTAATTCCAATCAAAAGTGAGTTATGGATGCCAATTGGATGGTGGCGGAGTTTTATTGGAGCGGAGAGATGGCACGGCAGAGAAGATGGTGTTCCTGTCAACGCCCACGCCGCCGCTGCTTGTAAGAGAGACCAGAGCTGCAACGAGTCCTGCGTTCCCGGCCAGCGTCGGCTCGGTGTAGTTCCCGTTCCTCCGCTCATCGAAGAAGCGATCGTATTTGTCAGGGCCACCGACCATGGCACCGGTGATGACGTTAGGATTCGCTGCTTTGGAGTCTCGCCATGTCCATCCACCAGTGCACGAGTAGTCGTGGCCATTGCTGGGGGTAGAAGCACCTCGGTGGCGCACATGCTTCGGGTATCTCTTCCCATAGCCTACCAAATAACTCATATTCCCGGGATTGGCTCCCAAGATATAGTTGATCTGCACGAGGGAAAGGTTGGGCTGGTGGTGTCGGAAACAGCATTGAATCTGCAAACCAAGTAGAGTAAAGAGGCTGACACCGCACCTGAGAGGCTGCAAAGTTTCCAAGTGTGCTCGAGTTGAAGTAATTGGGTCCACAATACCATCCGGGGACTTGGCTATCATTCATGTAGTCGGCATAGAGGGATGCGAGGAAGGCTGCATTCGCTGCATACTGCAGTGACCGAGGCCGCCCACGGTTCAGTTGAGCGAGTCCTCCTGCACGGCGCAGAAGCAAGAACAGATGTCTATTTACAGATGCAGGCTGAAGGTTGGAGCAGATGAAGTTACCTTTGGTCCAGTTGAAGACGTTGAACTGACGGAGGTAAGAACACATGTTTATGTCTGTGTTAGCATGGAACTCCTTGAGCATGTCTTCATAAGGGTATCCTGGATTCAAGAAAACCCTAATCCTTGACAAGAGTAGCTGGGCTGCCGGAAGCTTGTTGTCCCAGCTGAACACCCTCGAATCCGGGCGCTTCAAGAAGGAAGCATTAGCATTTTGATAGACGCGGGGATCGGTCGCACGCGACAGGTAGGTGTAGTTTCCAGTGGCGTAGAACAGCCAAGCAGAGGCCCATATGAACTCATCCCAATACCCAGTGGAGTTGTAGAACCGTGCTATCTGCTGGTTCCCCGATGAGTACGGTGCTTGCTGCCCTGATTCTGTAGCAAACCGGTAAGCTGTTTTCGCTGCCTTGACCAGTTTCGTAGAGTAAGCAGTGTCCTCCTCCGTGAATACAAGTGAAGCAGCGGCTAAGGCTGCAGCCACCTCGCTTCCCAAATCAGGTGCAGAAGTAGAAGTCAGCACGGGCCGAGGATAGTTCATGTCCTCTGGCCTCTGCCAGCAGTATTCATCATCCGGATTGTTGGAATCTCTTTGTGCAACCCCCACCTACCGTCAGTAGATGCAGTAAAGCTCAAAGGTGAATAAAGAAATCTATCTACTTGGAAACAACATCTCGATACCTGGCAATACATTTTGGTGATGGTTGAGGCAGAGGAATTGAAGGTGCGAAGCAAGTAGTCGACGCCCCACCTGATGATGTCCCGGACATGGTCGTATTCTCCGGTGGCTTCATACTTGGGACCGTACTCCACTACGGACCAGCTTAGCAGTGTCATGGAAAAGGCCATGGGATAATGGAACTTGATGTTGTTCCCGCTGTCGTAGTAGCCTCCGACCAACCCACCTTTCACGTCCGATAACTCCGATCCATCTTGTAGGCCAGAGTTCCCCCTCCATGGCACTCCATTGTTCTTCGGCAGGCTACCAGCTGATGAATTCAACAGGACAATACGAGAAGAATCAATGTGATGAGTCGATTGAAATGAAAGGTGGGAAAGAGCAGAAGAAGAGAATGAGAGGTTTACATTTTTGCGCATTGAAGAATTCGAGGGCTAGGCGGAGGGCCACCGTGTATTCGTCCGACAGCAGCACCGGCTCTTTGTGCTTCGGCATCATCTTTGCGACGATGATGGGGACTCCGATGACGACGCACGCAATCAAAAGTGAGTACACCACCCACTTCACCATCTCCTTCTTACAGACAACGATCCACAGGTCAATGTACTTGTCCTTCTTGACGTCCCTGGGACCGAGAAGCCACCCCTGCTGCGTCTCGTCTAGCTGCTCGCGGACAAGCGCCGCCTTGTCGATCGCCATGTTGCTGCTTTGCACGTCATCCGCGTGAGAATCGTGTTGGAAGTCGAACGACCCGCCCCAGCGATTGGAATAATGCATTGTGGTGTTCTTAGGTAATTAATTCCTTGCCACAATCGGAATTCGATTGGGTCAAAGTAAAGAGAATTAGGAATTGGAATAGCCGTGTAACGTAACACAAACAAGATGATATTGCAAGTGCGGATAATCTTCGTTACCAACGATGGGTAACAACAGCAGCAGCAGCGTCAAAGCATCAATGACAAGAAATGGACCATGTTTGGATATGTAACAGAGTTAACGCCTAAAATTCTGAAGCAGAGATTAGGGTTAAGGTACGACCACTTACCGGTGCGGAACTAGGACTGATGCCGAGTCGGTCTCCCCATGAAGCGATCTCTAAGGCTGGCTTGCACCCGCCCTTTCTCTTCTTCTTCCTCCTAACAAGCCATGACTCTTCGTCACATCCAAGGATCTCGTTCTGTTGGTGGTGGCGCCCCACTTCAACAACGACGACAGCGACCGAGATTGAAAGAAAGAGGCAGTGAAGAAAGCGGCGACGAAGAGATGGTGTACGGCGAAGCAGCAGATCGATCCTGAGAGAGAGAGAGAGAGAGATGGAGGAAGATGAAGAGGCAACGATGGGGGAAGGGAGGGAGGAGGCGGCGGTGACGCTAATATTCCGGGGTGAAGAATCGTAACGGTGAGCCGGAGCAATGAAGTCTCCAAAACAGCACCTTTGGAGAAAGTCCCTAACTTTGTAAATAACTACAAAAACACCGTGCTTTATCAGTTATGATTCAACCAATCTGAACCGTTAATTATCAACCCTACGGTCGAGATCGGGTGCTTTTTTTTTTTTCTGCTTTACGGTAGAGAAATTATAATATATTTTATTTATTTATGGCCTTTAGTACTTATGACGTTATTTATTTAGTTTTTTCGAAATATTTTTACCATTTATGATTTGGTCCCACATTTGGGTCCCACAGAGGCTCCAGCTATCATGCATTGCACATCTCTCTCTCTCTCTCTCTCTCCCCTTGCAAAAGTGGACTAATGGAAGTCTGATAATTATGTGTGTCTCTCCAAATAACACCTTTGGTGGATCATATGAATGCACCAATGTCCTTACCATCTCGGTACGTCAGAGGCGTCAATCTATTCTTAATTTAATGTCATTTTTTGTGCTTAATATTTTTATATATTGTTATAAAATATAATATAATCATTGTTGTAAATTTTAAATACCATCATAAATTATGGTAATTGCATTGTTTAATGTCATAAGTAATATTTTTGTTCACAGTAGTTATGAGACAACATTTATTAGCAGGGAAATTATTGATATAAATGAATTGGGTTGATTTAAAAGGTTATGCATAAATATTTATGTAAATAGATATTTTTACAAATTAAACACTCAAAATCTACAAGCTTTGTATGGATGCCTAGACACAAAAAAGAAGAAAGAATTAGTCTTTAATTTGTGTGCTAAGAGTCTTTCCCTCTGCCTAATCAACACGTTGAGGACATAGTTCGAATGGTAATTGCATTTACTCTCCTTTTCTTGTTATTGTATGCAACCCTCGTAATCATAAACTATACTTAGATTAACAATTCAAACCAGTCCAGGTTGGTTTAAAGGAATGCATCGACTATGTGATAAATGACACAATTTGGAGATCACCTTGCTAACTGCTTAACACAGACTGACAAACAACTCAGAACAGTAGAACACTAGATGGCTTCAAGAGTACTGCAAACCATGAGACCAAAGCACGCATCCTACAATAACATCTAGATTTAAGATCATGCATCCTACAATAATGAAACAGCTAGGTTCGAAAAAAACAACGATGACGGTCGAACGAAGATAGAGATGGAGACAACAAACAGTTAGACGTCCCCGGACAGCATCCGTACCACACCATCACTCCTGTTAATTGTCAATGGACAACTTACGCCGCTTGTATCGCACCATCACTTCTCCTTTGACCCCGACGACCATCGCATTCCAATCATTTTCAGGGAAGGGAGATATCAGTTCGAACTCAAAGTTCCTCAGCAAGTGGCTCCATATCGCCTTGATCTGCAAGTATGCAAAGGGCTCCCCGAGGCACCCATGCCTCCCACCCCCAAATGAAATGTATGAGAAGGCTCCAGCTGCCTTGTCTTCGTCTCTCCCAGGTGTAAATCTGTCGGGATCATATGTATCTGGGTCCTTGTAGATGTAGGGAAGCCGGTTTGCAAAAGCTGGGGATGTGGCTACTATGTGGCCCTTCGGGATATCATATTCCTTACCATCTTTTGTTGCAATGGTGAAGTCGTCATGAGAGTAGCGAAGCAGCATTATCAATGGAGGGTGAAGCCTCAGAGCTTCCTTGATACAACGGTAGAGGACGTCCATCTCGGATAGGATGTCATGGTCCACCTTATCGCCGTGTCTCCTCATGATTTCCCGCTGCTCTTCGAGAGCAGCTGTGAGGTACTTCTGGTACCTGAGCATATAAGCCCCAGTCCAGGTGGAAGTGATGGAACTGGTGTGCTGTCCTGCAAAGAGGGCAGCAATGAGCAGTCCAGTAATCTCTCCTTCAGTGGTTGGCCTGCCATCCTTGTACCTTGAATCGATGAAGCACTGCAGCATGTCATCCTCTGATTTTCCAGAACTCTTGCGCGATTTAATGATGGTGGAGAAGATCTCAGCTATCCTAGCACGGGCACGATCACGTCGGCGATGGGCTGGGATTGGGAGGTAGGGGAATATGACACTGATGGGGCGCATGCCATTGTCGAGATCATGAAAGAGGGCAGAGACATCATCGAAGAGCTTGTCTCTAACTTCCCTCCCCAACAGGCATCGGCTTGCTGTCAATATGATGAGATGCTCCAGCTCATATTTCAAATCCACTGTGCCACTCTCTCCCCATTTTGAAAAGTAGTCCTGCAGAAATTAACAACAAATATTTTCAGAATCACTTGAACTACAAAACTGCAGTTGCAGATGGTCCTTGGAGGAATACAGAAACTAATTTAACCCTTATTGTTTTTAATTAGAACTTATGTTAACATTAAACTATGTCATTGTTGAATGAAATAGTGAAACCGGAATAAGATGAAATTAAATATGAGACCTTAAGAAAAGGACCATCTACATCATTAACCTTGGGCTTTTCTTCTATAAACATAAGAAAAATACATAATGAGGATTAGGTGTATTTGGATAGATAGATTCACCCCAACCAAACAACTGATATCGAACCAATACATTAACAAAGGTTTTCTAATGAAGACAGGAAGGGGCAGCACTTTTAGACCCCTTGCAAAAGGATACCGCTATTAGGTAGACCAACTCTCATTGTGTGATGTCAAACCTGATGAATGAGTCCCACAGGTGGATTCTATGCATCACATCTAGGGAAATCACACCTCAGTCCATCTGAATAACATCATATCTTTGCGCAAAACAAAACTTGTCTGACATTTAAAACTCAGCCACATCATAGTGAGCAAATGCTGATCTAAGTGGCATTCGCATGCTTATAAATCTCAAGAGAATAGCTCAAGATCCAAGAAGCAAACATCTAACAGAATATGAAAAAAGAATAATCTGGATAAATGATAGAACCCTAGGGTTCTATCGTAGAGGAAGAGGGGATAAACGATCTCTTCGAGGGGATCAGACCTCCTAGATCACTTCAAGGGATCTACCTCCTAGGGTTTTTGCCTATTAGCCAAAGCAATTCTTCTTCCTTGATTTCCTCATAAAAGAGTTTACAACATTATTTATAGGGCTCAGCCAAGAATCCCTCTAGGCTTGGACTCAGAGTTCAACTAAACTTGGACTCTTAACTAAGTGATTGACTCTTAACTGAAAATAATAATTGAATTCATCCTAACTGAAGATAAAAACCAACTCATAACTGACTCGATTGGGCTCACCCGACCCATAACTGACTCTGACTGAACAGACTAACACGACTCAGCCCAAATTAATTACGAATAGATGAACCCGACTTGACTAGGGTCCTAACAATAAACAACAAAATCATATTCATTCATGACAAATAATGTTCTATGTTGCAGGGCCCATGTTTCTCTTTTTCAAAAACAAGTCATACCTCACAAGTTTATAAAAATCTACTGTTATCAATAAACATTAGGGAACTGGAAATAGTAATAACAGAACTTGCAGAAAAGAAATTGACTTTGAGCAATCCATCATTGAACAAATATTTGTATGTAGAAAAACCGTGTTCTAAATTATGATCATGAGAATCAATCAAGTAAACAACTACTCCAGCATCCATGAAGCTTAGGAGTAGTTAACCATCCCTCATAAGAAGTTCATGAAGGGTTGGAGGTGCAATATTATATACAATTATGAAAATTTTATTCTGAATTATGAAAATCACATAACTCACTGTTTAATTCACTGGTAAACAAGTTCCAAGTCTACGGCATCCAAAATGTAATGTAGATTCTCGTAAACAAAAAAGTCCTCAATATTAAAAACCATTATTGGAGATAAATGCTTCCATGATAATATGACATCACAAATAGAATCATCTCATCAAAATGGTTCATTTAAGAAGTATATATCTCCGCTAAAAAATGTATATTTTTTGATAAAAATGTAGATTTAAAGATCATGTCTCATCTAAGGGCTTAGCCTTTTAGATAGAATGAGGACTAATTACATATTACCTCCTGTAGTTAGTTACTTTTAGCGTTCTGGTCCTTACCTTTTAAAAAGTTGCATTAGCATCCCTATATTTACGAAAGTGAAACATTTGTGTCCATTTACCCTAACGACATCAGCTTTACTGATAGAACCATGAAAACAAAAGGTACAAAGGTAACTTTTAATGTTCGGTGGTGGACGACAACATCATTGGCGTCGACGCCAACGTAGTTGCCTGGCCACCTCCAACGATGATAACATCTACTCTCACTGCGACGCCACCCGCTTCCACGAGGAGCACACCACCGACTTTATCGCCGCTCTACATGTGTCAATGCCACCGCAAATGGTGGTGGCTGTCGTGACATCTACAACTAAGATGGTGGTTACCTCGTCGTTGATCCGTTGAGCGGATCCTAACCTCGACCCGAAGCTGGGATCGCTGAAGTTCCAGTCACTCCCTAACTGTCGCGTTAGTTTCGACACCACCTCTTGCTAAGCGAACCTTTTGTCACTATGCATCTACGTCGGCGCGCTTTGGGTCGAAGCTGGGATCCGACCGACGAGTCAATGGCGAAGCGACCACCATTTTCACCATAGACGCCGCGACGACCACCACCATCTACGTCGATGCCAATGCAGTTGCCGCTCGAAAACTGCATCAACGTCAACACAAATGTAGACTGGCGTGGGGCTAGCGACAATGAGATCGGCGACGCGCTCCTCGTGGAGGCGAGTAGTGTCATAGTAGGAGCAAACCTTATCATCGTCGAAGGCGGCTAGGCAACTGTATCAGCGTTGACGCCAACAACGTTACCATCCACCATCGAACATTAAAATTATATTTTTGTCCATTTGTTTTCATGTTTCCGTTGGTAAAATTGATGTCGTTTGGATAAATGGACCTAGATGTTTCACTTTTTAAAGTATAAGAACCGAAACAATAGAGGTAGCTAACTACAAGGGGTAATATGTAATTAGCTCATAGAATGACAATTATGAAACTTCAAATAGAACTTTTAGTACAAATATGAAACTTCCAATAGAACTTATAACATAAATAAACAGACTATATTCATCAGTTAAGAATACTTAATACGACCATGAAACTTTTAATACAAATTATGGAACTCACATAAGTCACTATTTCCTTCCTTGGTAAATAAGATCCAAGTTCATGGCGCACATTGATTCTTGTAAATAATAAATGCTCATGATATCTAAAAACATAAAAGAGGTTACCTAATATGTAACATTAACATCTACTATCACATCAGAACGGTTCTCTCAAAAAGCATCTACCTCAAAAGTTCTGTGCCATGACCAAATTTCTGTGAGAGGAGACAAAGTTAACATTCATGAGTTATAGCTAGAAAAAGCAGGCTATATAGATCATGGATCTAAAGTTGAAAAAATAAATGCTAATAACAATTTGGACCACTAAAAGCTTGCTCATTATGATCGATATTGATATGGCATATCCTGGCCCTCCATTCCACGAGTCCGTTAGGTCACCACAGTAGAGCCAACTTGACATCCCGAGCCAACTCATCCCTACTAACTTGGGATAAGACAACTGCCTGTCCTCCACACCGATAGCCTCATAACAAGTATGGGGCGACGTAGCCTCGAGAAGCGAGGAGTGCCGAACAGCCCAGGCGGCATCGACACCAGCATACAAGCCGATCGACTGAGGCGTTGGCGGGCATTAAACACTTACGTACGGTGATGCCAGCGATCATTAAACAACAACATACATCAACACAAGGGAACAAGTATAAAAGCTACCCCCAAGAACAGTACTGGAGGGTCAGACCTCTAAGACTAATGCACTGCATCTCTCCCAATTCTAGCTCTTACTAACTTAACCATCGGAGGGGTCGAGTCGGAAAACCTCCCTCACCCGACTTCGACCTTCGTACAAATTTCCAACAATCAAGAGAAAGGAACGACATCGAGCCACATCTTGGGAAGTCGCTCAAACTATTGGGAATTCTAGGATTGACACAACATGCGCAACGAAAACAAAATCAAAACCCATATTCCCGAAGTTCAGTATTTTGCCGTTGTGCGATGATTGGTATACGAAAAATCCGCAAAAACTTGAAAAAAAACTACACAAATCAAAGAGATGTATTATTACCTAGGGAGATCGTATATCCCTGAAAATTTTCAGATCCAACGGAGAAGATGAAGGAACATTCGCGTGCTCCTCTCTAGCGGTATCCACATGGCAGATGCGGCAACAGCTCCTCGACAGCGGGATCAACCTCTCCACACTCTCAACCAAGGAGGAGGAGAATGTTTTGAGTAATAAGAGGCTACACTAACTCTCCCTTGTTCTAGCCTATGAACACTGGAGTGCCCCTTATTTATAGAGGTGAATGAGCATATTCCTGATGTCGTTAACATTGGATGTCTATCCACATTTAATCTTATCTAGATTTGATCTTATCCACAATAGATCTTATCTACATTTGATCTTATTCAGATTTGATCTTATCCAATCTTATCTATATCAAGAGCTTTGTGAATATCTCATATCCGCACCTCTACCCGTCGCAACGTCTACCATATGTATGTGACCCTCAGGTCTGATACCGAGTTGGTTGAGTCGCTCCCATCAAAACTCCTTCTGATATAGTAAATTATTATCCCCATAATAATTCACTCGACTCATCGACTATGGTCATACTAAGGCCACTACGTCATAGTCCCCAGACAGTACAGAGGGATCAAATCCATCGGACCTTTCTGTCCACAGTTACCGTGTACCTATAGTCCCTCATCAACTAATATCCCAAAGACCGTATATTGGGCATGGAAACTGTCAGACCACATACGGAATCCTTCTGAGTCTCGCTCTAATCGAATTCTCCCGGAAAACTCTCTCAATCCGAACAACCCTGGCTAAGGATTTTGTCTGAGCGAGCACATACAGGATATTCCTCTCATGATATCGGAGAGTGGATAATCCTTTGTTGATACTCAATTGACTTCATATGGTTGGCTACCAATCCCGATAACCGGTTGTACCAGATCTGAACCTTTCCAAACCTGTAAGTCCAGTGTCAAAGAAAGGAGTACTCATACAGGACATCCTTGGTGTCTCAAGTCTAAGGACCAGGTACATAACTGGGACTATGAAATTGTTGTCTGACATTAGGTATTCATCCAACATTCCGTAAGCGGATCAATCAGTGAACTCATTCTCCAATGAGCACTTGCACTGTACCTCTAGTGTCTCTACACAAGCGGCTATGAGACCGGCCGCCTCCATCATATGAACGAGTACACAGCACACCGGTCTATCCGGTTATCTCGATGTCCCTCTCGAGTAACATATGACTAGGATGATTTAGGATCTGTGTTTAAAAGTAAATCAGTCTCAATATCATTGATCTGATTCCCATTGCACAGATCCAGAGACATCACAATATATAAAAATATATAATGTTAGAATATGCCAATAATGATAAGCAAAGAGATTACGACAGCGTATTACAGGTACCATCACTTACGTGATTGGCTTATAGGGCACCTATAACTAGCAATCTCCCACTTGACCTAAAGCCAATCACCTACATGTCTGATCCCCATTAGACGTTTGTGATGCTCAAACACAATATGAGATAATTGCTTAGTCGGTGGATCTACAATGTTATCTTCAGATGGAAGTCTTTCCACTACTACATCTCCACGGGCCACGATCTCTTTAATCAGATGGAACCTCCTCAGAACATGCTTAGACTTCTGATGAGACCTGGATTCCTTCGCTTGAGCGATCGCCCCGTTATTGTCGCAATATATTCGGATCAGATCCACGCTGCTCGGTACGACTCCAAAATCTATGATAAACTTCTTCATCCAGATTGCCTCTGCTGCAGCAATGTACTTTACCTCTGTGGTCGAGTCAACAGTAGTATAGTGCTTGGAACTCCTCCAACTCACAACTGCTCCATTAGATGAACCACCTGCTCTGCCTCCTCTTTTGACAAGAAGGGACGGGAATTGTCGACGTCACAACTTATCCACTTCAGGCCGAAGCCCCACCCCCTTAAGGCGCTGACGAAAAAGAAGCACGACTTCCACCTCTTATTGTTTGAGGGGGTCGGTGCCACCGACTTTAAAGCTGCCCCTCGCGACCAAGTAATAGTTGTCGCGACCTCTGCAGAGGCAGAAGCAAGCCAAAAAGAGGGTAAGTGACGGGTCGATCCCAATTGCCCGATACTCCCCAACAAAAACCATCGTATAACACCAGGAGTTTGGCGCTATCTGGGAAGGAGAAATCCTCCAATATAGGAAACATGACACCACCAAGGGGGTGCAGAGGAAGCCTCAGCCCCGTCTCAAAGGCGTTGACCGATAAGTTGAATTCGTTTGGAAACGGATCAAAAGGCCTTTGGCCGACTTCTGGGACGTACAGGTCATACTCGGGGAAGATATGGTACCTAAACCTAATCACTGCAAAAAAGACTCGGTTATGTCTGAGTCCTCATCATGCTTTCGGAGCATTGCCTCTAAAGCATTGGAGGCCTTCTTATCCAAAGAGGGTGAGGACCCAGAGGGGGAGCACCCCCACCATTCTGCTCATTGCTAGAGGATGATGAAGACACAAGAGACATGGCAAGGAAAGGCCAAGAAAGAGGAAGAGTCGTAGAAGGAAAGAACAAAAGAAAGACTCAACTGCGGAAGACTTGAAGGTGATTGAGGATGGCGGAAGGACGCCGGAGGGAATTGAAGATACTCGAGACACTAGCCGAAGGAGGTGTAATGAGGAGCAAAAAACCCTTGGAGCCTTACAGGAGGGATTTATAAAGACAAACGTAGCACACGAGTCGATGCGACCCTTCAGGCGAAAGCAACCGCGAGGTCACGAACTCGCCGCCCAAAGCAACCCTTCCTCATAAGAGGACAACAAAACATCTCAGGATCCTAAGTAGATTCACATTAAATAGGATTGAATCCCCTTAGAGGTCGCTTGGGTTAAAGGCGTTACACCCGCAGAATTGACCCCTCATAACACAACAACGGAACACCTCATCATGGCAGGAAAAGATCTGCATCAAGAAGGGCGAGACGCTCCAGCCACCACTACAGTTCAAATTTCCCGCCTGCAAAAGAAGTTTCTCGTCTACGGATGCTCGACCAATCTCCTACTGAGATAATCTCGACCAGTTTCTTGCTAACTTAATCTCGACCAATCCTTTGTCGATCTAGTCTCGACCAATCTATTGCCGACCTCGTCTCAGCCAGTCCATTATCGACCTCGTCTCGACCAATCCTTTGCCAACCCAATCTCAGCCAGTTCTTTGCCAACCTAGTCTTGGCCAATCCATTGCCGACCTCACCTCGACTAGTCCTTTGTCGACCTATCTCAACCAATCTCCTGCCGTCATAGTCTAGATCAATCCTTTGCTGACCTAGTCTCAGCCAATTTCTTATCGATTTAGCCTCGACCGGTCCATTGCCAACCTCACCTCGACCAGTCCTTTGTCGACCTAGTCTCGGCTAGTTCTTTGTCGACCTTGTCTCGGCCAGTCTCCTGCCAACATAGTCTTGGTCGGTCCTTTTTCGACCCAGTCTCAGCCAGTCCATTGCCGACCTAGTCTCAGCAATCCTTTACCAACCCAATCTTGGCCAATTCTTTACCGACCTAGTCTCGACCAGTTTCTTGCCGATTTAGTCTCGGCCAATCCATTGTTGACCTCACCTCGGCCAGTCCATTGCCGACCTAGTCTCAACCAATCTTCTGCGACATAGTCTCGGTCGATCCTTTGCCAACCTAGTCTCGGCAAGTCCATTGTTGCCTAGTCTCGGTCGATCTCCTACTGACATAGCCTCAGCCAATTTTTTGTAGACTTAGTCTCGACCAATCCTTTGCCTACCTCGTCTCGGCTAGTCCTTTGTCGACCTCATCTCAGCCAATCCATTATCGACCACATCTCGACCGACCCATTGCTGAATACGTTCCGATCAATTCAGCACCAAGACGCAATTCGACTAAAACGATGCTCGAGCCTCCCCAGGCTCCAGTCCTGAGGAGTCGAACCTACTCTAAGGAAATCCTTCTGGTCGACGGGACCAACAAACTGACTAGCATGGGTCGGAGTCGTGCCTCTCGATTCTCCCGAGGCATGACTTCTTTGGTGGCGAAGAGAATGATATAACATATCCTAGCCCTCCATTCCATGGGGCTGTGGATCGCCACGATAGAGCCAACTTGGCAACCCGAGCCGACTCATCCCTGTGAACCTAGGATAAGACAACTGCCTATTCTCCACACAGATAGCCCCCTAACAAGTACGAGGCGACATAGCCTCAAAAAGCGAAGAGCAGAGCCGAACAGGCTAGGCAGCGTCGACGCCCAGTGTACGGGCCAATCGATTGAGGCGTTGACGAGCACTAAGCACCTACGTATGGTGATGCCGGCGATCATTAAACAACAACACACGTTAACACAAGGGAACGGATATAGAAGCCACCCCCATGAAATGGGGGGTTAGATCTCTGACATCGATACACTGTATCTCTCCTAATTCCAGCTCTTACTAACTTAACCATCGGAGGGGTCGAGTTGGGAAACCTCCCCCACTCGACTCCGACCTTCATCAAGAGGAAGGAACGACTTCGAGCCACGTCTAGGAAAGTCGCTCAAACAACCTCCCGGTCACATCTTTCACAGACTATTCTCAGCTCGGGTGCGGTGCTGGCAGTCTTACTCACTCAGATCGGACTAAACTGTGCTGACCCCTCAGCCACGGCATAAAGAATGACAAAAGATATAATTAAAAAGAAATGCAATAAAGGAACTGCAACCGAAAACCTTTAATTAAGAGATGCATAATTACCTCGGCCTCGACAATCATCTGGTCCACATAGCTTCGCAGTTTGGTCACCCTGAGCGCCTCCGTGAAGAAACGGAACTGCTCCTGCCGGACCGAGTAGTCCACGTCGAAGACGACGCCCGGCCCAAAGGTCGGCACATTGAACTGGTACACCTCCTGCTGGCTGAGCTGCGCCTCAGGCGCCTTGAAGAAATGCCCCGACACCTCCGGCCCGATGAAGAAGGTGATCTTCCGGTTGATGATGTGGACCGTGAACACGCTCCCGAGCTTCGCGTACTCCTCCCGGATCATCGGAATCGGGCCTTTCATGAACCGCAGCAGCCCGCCGACGACCGGCAGCGCCGCCACCGTCGGCGGCAGCCGCTTCCTGGACTTGGGCGCGAGGACGGTGGCCACGATCTTCGCGAGGACAAGGGTCACAAAGAAGAGGAGCCCGGCGACGACGAGCTTGTGCTCCTTGAGATCCATCGCTGAAACCATGATCTGCACCGAGAAAAACTCGAGTAAATTCGATCTTGCGAGAAATGGGAGGGGCAGAGATTTAGATCATCATCATCTGGGAGCCAAAAAAACACTTAGTAGGCAGGAAAAGGTCAATAAATCGAGTTTAAATATCAGAAAACGGAACAATATCAAACAAAAATAATAATAATTGAAGGCAAAGAAGGGGTGTACTCTCTACCTCAAATCCGAGACGGAGGTGGAGCAGATTAGGGTCGGAGAACCCTAGCGATAGGACACGGACAGATCCAGGTAAGGGGCTTAAGTAGGTAGGGGTACGCGATATATCCAAGAACGTGAAACGCGTGCGATTAAGAAAAAATCACACCGGTCCTTCCCGCCTCTCGACGGCTCGCTACTCGAGACATCGATCGACTCGCTCGGGACGTATCTGAGCTCGAGGAGTCCACGTGACCCTCCGCAAATGTGGAACTCGTGAGAGCCCACAGCTGCTCTTCTCGAACCCTCCCGAAGAGATGTATCTTCTCATTGGTTTCACTTTGGGTTTTGATTCGTACCACCACGCATCGTGTCGACCCGTAAATTTCTGCTAACATAATTGAAAGGCAGGAAAGACTGATATGAACTCTATACGAACAATGTTGTAGTTGTCGATGATCACATAGATGCTGCATAATTCTCATGTGTTGTAGACTTCTGATGGTTGCGCCATCCAGAGAGTAATAACTTAGATGAACAGAAACAGCAGAGTAAAAGATCAACCACATTTGCTCACCTGTGATGCACCGCTGTCGTCACTAACACTGTCAAGAACACAGATCCAATGGACTACATCTTCTTCATGCACAGAGGGTATCTGGTGATACAGAAATATCCTTGGAAAACCATGAGCGTGGTCGATGCACTTTGCAGGATAGGAGTGAGTGGGCCATTTACGCCATCCCACCCTCGCACACGCAGCCTCATCCACAGAGGTCCTTGTCGGAAAGAAATAAACATCTAACTCAAACATTTAAACATAGAATAAAGATTTTATCTGCCAAACATTTACATTATGAAGGCTATTGTTCACCGACTACAAAAGGATTATCCATCTTCTTTTCGAGTGACAATGTAGGGGGGAAGTTCAATGGAGAAAACATGTCGTCCAAACTTGATGGTGTTGCAGATTTGAATTCGTAAGGACCTGCCCTTGGACCCCAGACCTGTAGTTTTGTGAAATGACACAATAAGTGACCCTTCACGATATGTAGGAAAGTCGGTGGTAGTGCAGCAAATTTTAGAGATCACCTGATTGTCTTCGTCATCGTAACCTCTGTCCCATGTATGTATTTCACCGTTTCTATGAACTGTAAGCTCAGATGTAGAGTACAACGCACCGTTCTGTCAATGAAGATGAATCTTGTTTATTGAAATGAAAGGTGAAGAATTAAGGACAGTTCTCAGTCGAGTCAAAACTGAATGGAAGTAAATCCTGCACTACGATAAGAGAGGTTCAAAGAACGATACCCATGTATTAGGAAAGCCACCTGGTGGGGTTGAACCTTCATATAAGCAACGCTTTCCACGTTCACAACGGGTGAGGTGAATTGTTGTTAGATGTTCTGCAATATCCTGAAAAAACAACCATAATAAATGTTCAAACATGCAACAATGTCGAATTTCACTGCTGCCGCTGCTACTACACTGACAGCACCACATATTTCACTGACAAAGGATAAAAACTTAATAAAAGTAACGAGCATTGGCATTAGCTGTCCAGAAAATAATATGAAGCAATCAGTGAAAGAGCTCGATTGGTAGTCTGCAATAATTTATGTATACCTTAACCTACTGCCGAACAATCTCGGATAGCATGGGGGATGTCAAAATATTATCCCAAATAACAAAAGTATACTGTTACAACAATCAGGGTATCATTCAAACAACAGACGATTAAATACAGAAATTTTGCATCAAGTTCACAGTGAGTTGTACAACTATCTAAAGATAACCCTATCAATATGGAAGAAGCTAACTGGTGGAATAAACTCAAATTGCGCAAAGCCGACATAGGAATTCCACGTTTCTACTCTTAGGGTCCTGACATGATTCTTATTCTCCATTCTACCACTTCAGTTATGCAAATTCAGAAGAGCACATGATCAGCCAAAAGTTCCAGCAATCTGAGACCTCCGGATGTAAATTCTCAGGGCGGTTTACACTTAACAAAATAATAAAGCGATAAGAGAAAATACAAGAAAAGGACAGGAAGACACATGCAATCAAACATACGGAAGATGAACTAGAACAGGAAAATGTTGTGTAGATTGATGTCTCACAACTTGTGTCCTAAGGATTTAAAACATGGGAAAATGATTTCAAAGTGAGAATTAAGTGAAGGAGATTTTTCTGAATTCATAGTGCATCTCATTTTTGCTTTCATTACTTTCTCAATTACCTTGTTCTACTGATCGAACAGAAGGGGCATTGACAAAGATCCAATATTGTAGTCTTAGTTGGCAATGGAACAAATAGCAAACACCTGATAACAGTCTTGAAAGAAAAATTAGAGCTAAAAATATCACAACATAAAGCTAATACATAAATTGTTTAGTATGATCTAATAGGGGTTAGCTATATGATATTTTTAATGGTCAATTGAAGTTTCTTTTGAACAAGTTGTCATGATTTTCCTTGAGTCAACAAAATGTATAACTTTGAATCAACTCAGATTTCCCACAACTCACTTAAAGTATCTTCGGATAAGTTCAAATCTTCTATATTACCTTACCCAACTATCATGCTAATAATGCCAAAATTCAAATTTTGAAGGACAAAAAGAAAACTTCATTGTATAAGTAATTTATGTTCCTCCAGTTGCAATATAATATTTCATAATATTAACTAAGGTTTACCTATCAAACTTGAGCTGTAATCAGCAGAACTAAGTGGGAGATTCTTTTTCCTTTTTTCTGAATGAAGAATTTACTTGTGACTAGCATCATTGATAAAAGAAAACAATGGCACCAACAGCTTTGCCACAATTATTTTCATTTTATTAAGATTTGTTTTAGAATATCAGCCTGCAGTATTCTTAAGTCAGCTGTACCTCCCGCCTCCAGGAGGTACCTCTTGGAGCAATCTTAATCATGTTTCAACTATGATAATAATTTAGTCCATCTAACTTATTTTATTCTATCTTTCCAAATTCATGAATAAGCCCCTGTGATCAGATACATCTATCTTCAGGAGTATTTGCCGATTATTTGGAAACATGTGTAAAAAAAAGGAATACTGTTTTGTGTGTTATAATGTGATTAAACATGAGATGTTTAAATGCTGCAACATTAGCAGTACATGTCATAAGATACTAATGACAACATTGCTAATTAAGCATTATGGTTTGCAGCAAATCAATAGAAATTAAAATAAAGATTTCAAGATTAAGACCAGAAGAGAATATGATATCTTGTATAACCCTTTTCTTCCATTTCAATTGTCAAGGAAATATTCTTTATATAGACCACACTGCGAATATATCCATATAAAAAATAGGACAGATACTAGAAATCAAGTCGAGTTCCTTACACCAAGACATACCCCGATAACCTCCTCAGGCTGTGGCCTCTGATCCATTGGACGATCACAAAAGTTTTTGTACTCTTCCACATCTCTTATTGCATATGAACTCAACTGTCAATTAAAAATATTTCAAAGAATTGGAGTCCATGATAGTAAGCACATAAGATGATGCCAGGTAACTGATGAGAGTATCAACAAGCATGCAGTTGGCTCCAAGGTTCAGGTAAAAATGTATACTAGCCAGAACGTGTTGGTATCTTTTCCAGTTCATAAAACTGTTGGATGCAATGTCATTCAGAAACTTGTTAAACAACATAGGCAGACTAAATCTTGAATGTTTTGAGATGCAAATGATTCTAAATTTGATAAAATACAATATGAAGTCCAGGGACGAAAACAGCAACATTAGCAATGCAGAAGATTAAGACAGAATAAGATTCACTGCTGACTTATTAAGGGAATTTAGAGCCATTCTCACCTCAACATCACATTTCATCTCTTTTGGACAAGGCTTCACCATATAAAATCTCTGCAATGATGTTAAGAGCCATAAGTAGTTTCCATATTTCACACAAGTCAATATTGGTTGTAAAACTGTAGCCAAAACTGAAGAGAAGACACTGCAACAGCTAGAATTGGACATAACATTGTAGCCTCTTAGTCTTTTAACCTATCTACATGTTTTTTAGACCTTAATAATAAAGAAAATATCATAATTCTACTTTTTCATCTTTTGGGAAAAGGGGAGTGGATGAGTTCCAGCTTCAAGAAACAAGAAACATCACATAATCATAAATAAGAGAGTTGCAGGTGATTCGGGAGCGAAGAAATGGATAGGTAAAATGGGTCGAGCTTGTTCTAGACAGGAGTGAGGACGACTGTGATCAATTCTTCTATCATTCTTTAGAAGGGGGGAGGCCTCAGTCATCAAATCTGAAATAACAGAGAAGGAAAACTAAACACTGATGGCATAAGTTCTTAATAAATAGTCATCATACTTGTCGAAAAGGTTTCTGAGGAGTTCTCCAAAAAGCCTGCAAAAAGATAAAAGAAGAAAAATAATAATATATTCATTTTTTGACAAAAAGGCAGAACAAAACGTCAAGGAGGAAAAGCCGAGAAGGGACCTGTTCAAAGTATAAAACCCTTGAGCCATCTACCATCTCAGCCGCTGGGCACATTAGCATTCTGTTTAGAAGTAATGCTATTAAAGAAGAATGCTTGCAACATAAAGAATGACCATGATGACATTTTATTAATAAAAAAAATCGGCTGATCGCATATCAAAAGGCAAAAACTACAGAGTGTAGGCAACTCTCACTGGTACGAGATGCAAAAAGATCATCTAAAAAGCAACCCTAACCTCAGCAATAAGCTGCCCTAGATGGAGACTACAGCATAATGAGCACGGCGCCTTTTAACATTTGAATCATCTTAACGTTTTTCATTTTTGCACCGGATGCAACTCAACTTGGTTGATTATAATCACAGGTTCAAAGATCTAACTCCTACTAGTGCTAGCCGCTAAGCCACTGGAACGAAATTTTTTTTAATCTGAAGAAGAGACACAAATGTAATCATGATGATTATTTATCAAAACATGAAAATGATGCACAAATAACTCCAAATATAAGCTATCAGATTTTGATATGAACACACATCTGTGGCATTCGAGATCAGAGAACTTGACAACCTTGGACGAGAAAAAGAAGCATTAATCGCTGAGATACCAATTTTAGCAACAACTCATCATATGAGATACTGGGACAGTAATTATGGGTGGGAAAATAGAAGCAGAAAACGAAAAAGCATGACATGGGCGCACCTTATGTTGAAGTAGTTGTCGGGATCATTGCGAGCCTGTTGTCGAGAGAACTTTACACAAGCAATCGAGATAAACTAGTTAGAATCCATAACACTGCATACAGAAACCCGGTTCGAAGCAAGAAAAGAGAAAGACGGATTCTCAGATGGGGAGAACCTTCTCTCCGGAGAGGGAATTGGCGACGGCGTGGGCGTGATCCCACCGGGTGGTGGACTTCCTCATCCGCCTCAGCAACAGCGCGCCGCCCAGCAGCAGGAGCGCCTTCAGAGCAAGCCCTCGCGCGCGGCCCGCGGCCCCACCGCTGCTCGACTCCGACTCCGTCCCCGTCCCCATCGCCTTCTTCCTCCTCCGCCGCGGCGCTTCCTCCGAGAGAAATCGACACCCGGGATACGAGAAGGAGTACCGAATCGAACTCTCGCGTCGTCGTGGGTGTAGTGGCGTCTGGTTCTCCCCCTTGCAATGCTTGGATTATTATTGTGGCGTGTACTATTTAGGCGAAAGAGGGACGGGGGAGGGATGAAAGCCACGTCAAACGCCACTGTGTTGCGGCTTGTCTTTTTGTTTCCATGTTTTTGTTTTTAGAATCAAAGAAGCTGGTTCTTTAAACCCCGATAAAGTAGGATATCACAAAAATACCCTACCACCGATAAGTAATTATTTGAAATAATTAATTCATCGTCATGTATCGAATCATACGCTCTGACATGTCAACGTCTCGGATCTAATTTTAATTTATTGTTTAATAAATGTGCCACTAATTGATGAAATAAATACACACTAAGCGTCAAATGGTTAGGTAACCAAATGATGTTATAATTACAAGATAAACAGTTCACACTAATGTTGGGAATTATCAACTACTATGTAAGATCATGTATATCTTCATATTGGTACTGACTGAGTCAACATGGTCAACGATGATGCACAATTAATGTCAAATCGACATGATGCACAATTGGATATCATGTGTCATTTTGATTACCTATGTGATTGAACCTCGTATCAATAAATAAAAACTATAATTAATTAATTAATAATTTATGAGGTAAAAACTCATCCAAAGCAACTCCTACTAAAGCAGAATTGAGGAACGATGTATATAAATCCTACATGTACAAGTAAAAAATGTATAGTTGCATTTTGATGATCCTACCTACGCTTCTATCGTCTGTTTGTACATCAAGCAAAAAAGATAGCGACTACATGCGACTAATGGGCCAATAGGTGGATCACCAAAGAATCGAAAGATCACATATGATTGATAAATGATGGTCAGATCATAAGCAAGATACTCACAAACGGGATGATACATGGTCGTCAATGGGTCAATCGTTAGAGAATACAAGAACCACATATGGTTGATAGGTGACGAGAAGATCGTGAGACATATACTCATCGCGGGATGATATATGGTCGAACGATCAATTGTCCAAGCCCGTGATTGGATAAGCATCACACCAAGTCTCCACCTGAAAATATCACAAGTTTCTCTCTTGTTGTTGGTAATTCCGGGTGTAATCATCCTTAGAGTCACCTATAAAAGGGGCCCCATGTATGCTCTCACTATACTACTTCACTACAGTATTGGCCAATCGGTTTGATCAGATCGAACCCAAGAACTGACTTGATCATCGAAGGGATATTTATTGGGAACTCTCTCAGCCTAGTTTTGTAGATTCAATGCTTTGCAAATAGTGAGACCAACTTAGAATAGACATCGATTTGATCTGAATCACTATCTCGATTTAAACAACTATAATTTGCACCAACAGATTTATGCTAGAAGGAGGATAGTGAAGATGTCTTAGAGAAACTTCCCAAGACCATCCAGCTCGAATCTTGAATAACCCAACGAGTCGAATAGACCGAACAGGCCGAGGGCACCAAACTCAACCAATGGACCTTAATTGGGTTCGAATCACTATGCCTCATTGGAGAACCAAAATCTCCACTAACAAATTGAAGCTAAAAGGAGCATTGCCAAGATAACTTAGGGACTTCGTAGGACGATCTAGGTTGAATCCCGAAGAATCCAATGGACCAAATGTGCCAAATGAATTGAATTGATAGGGAGGTTTGAGTCTGACCGTGCCAAGCATCTTGTTGCCAAACCCACCGGTCTCAATCCTCCTAGGGCATATTTAATCGGACTCGCTTCTCCCACTTTTAATTATTCAATCCTCTACTCTTTCATCAACTATTTTAAGATTCAACAGTCGACCGCCAAACCTCTAACATGATCCACCCAAACTGTAATCATGGTTGTAGAAACTTTACACAACCTAACTTAATAAGTTCAGTTTCTAATTGAAAATTCTAGACTGTGGCACCTCATCTTCTACAACAGCTAGTCCAAATGACACAACATGGTTTAATTCCATCATTTGATATATATATCCCCTAGTTCGATGATAGAGTTGCACCCTTTCTGTGGTTGATATATCTCAAGAGAATAACTCTCTTCAAAAATTTTCAGATGAGCCACACGCCACTCAATAATCCACCCCCATGAAACATATAGTTATATTTTTCTCATAAATGACATTTATTTAGGATAGTAGATCCGCTCATATGACAACTCCTAGAGGGGCAACAAAGGAATGATTTTCTAAGTTATTTTCAAAATCAATTTTCTCATTTAGACGACTTGTTAAGGAGTTTGAACTAAACTTTATAAGTTATAGATTGTTAAACCTATAACTCATTCGATGCCTTATACTTAGCCACTCTGTTGATCTCGTCTTCGGGGCATTGAGCCCCTTGGATCCAGAACTACTTAGTGAGCCTCTCCACCTTCTACAGTCAAGTCTTCTTGAAGATCTCCCCGTATGACATCACTAAAGCACTATTGGTTAGCCCTCACTTCAGTTGTTGATTGCTTCGAGATGTCAAGTCAACTCGTTGGTTGCACCGACTTGCGTCTGTCCACCGGTTGAGGGCCAATGTGCATTTTGATGACATATGATTGAAAAGATGATGATCAAACCCACCATTAGCGTTACTTGGCTCGATAATCCTATGATCTATTGAGCCCAAAGAAGGAGGCTAGTGATAAGCGAAGAGTGATATGTTGGATATAACATTGTCACATAGCCGATAGGCTAAGGGGCCAACGAGTCAAACACTAAAGAATATGGGGATCATGTATGGCTAACAAGTGATTGTCAAATCATGAGATATACTCATATAAGGGTGATAAGTGATCAACATGTTGAACGCTAAAAGAATATGAGGATCGTACATACTTAGCAGGTGGCAGTTCAATCATGAAACACATACTAATACATGGTCGAATGATCGATCATCCAAACTTATGATTGGAATTACTAGCCTACATGATTGGAAGGTTCAACGAACATCACATTAAGTTTTTACTTAAAAATATTACACGTTCTCCTCTTACCATCAATGATTCCAAACATAATTATCCTAAGAGTCACCTATAAAAGAGAACTTAGGTATGCGCCCACTACACTATTTCGTTTTAGTATTGATCGGCCAGTTCAACGAGATCAAACCCAATAATTGACTTGATTGTTATAGTGAGTGACATTTATCGAGAATACCCTCAACCTAGTTTTATAAGTTCGACACTATACATATAGAAACATAGAGTGAGACTGACGTAGAACATACATCGATTTGATTTAAATCACCATCAAACAAATAAAATATACACTAATGTGTTGAATCAATAATTCTACATTATCTTTAATAAATTTAAACTAGCATTTGTGTTATTCTAAACTACCCAAATTCAATCATTTTAAGCATTGATCAACTAATACAGCACAAAAATGTTCTGATCATTTTAAATTAGTAACCAAGTCCTAAAATGATGTTCATGTGTAGATATAAAGGAGAATATTCTTTGAAAAAAAATAAAAAAAATAAATGAAATATACACATGTAAACAACTAAATAGCCAAATTATGTATGTATTAATATTGGCCTATAACCTAAATAACTTAACCTGCTCGATGACAAAGATGTCTGATTATTTTGCATTTTGAGTCATAAACAAATGAGATTGATTATATCAAATTTAAATTAAGCCAACCTAATTTGCTTTTGGAAGTGTCGGAAGAGAGATCATGTAGTATTTATAACTTGAATCATTTAGTATTTATAACTTTAATGATTGAAAAAAAAAATTAAACATGTAAAATATATGCATTCTATGCCCATTATCACACTTCAGTAAGCGAGCATTCGACTTCTTGCAAAAGATTATATAAGAGTTCTTATGTGATAATACCCATTAAAATTGGTATCTATCCATAAATATTTAAAGCTTGTAATTATCGATTTTTTTTTAAAAAATATATACAATAATATCATTTTATATAACAATTTTCTTTTACAAAGAGAATATACATCTTATATGCTATGGATCAATATTTCGAATATATAAAAAAAAAATTAAACATGAAAAATAACTAGAGCTAACCTTTCACTCGGAGCATTCGAGATGAATCATCAAATCGATCTAACAAAACTAATTAAATATAATTTGTTTTTTGAGTACTGAAGTATCCGGAATAAAGGTTATTAAGTATTCATAACTTGAATAATGATTTTTTAGCACATAAAATATATGCCACTTGTCTCACTTCAACTCTAGAAAAGAAGATGTATCTTTTTACAAAATATTATATAATAAATATCGTATAACTAACTCTTTCCACAAACATATAAAATTAATGACCGTTCATTTTATTGATATTAAAAAAATATATATACATAAAAAATATGATATTTTTTCCTTCTCATTATTGATTTAGTAAGAGAATGTACGCTTTATTGATAATGATATGTCCCAACAATTTTTTTGTTTTATCATTTTCAAAATTAACATGACATGTACAATAGACACTAATAACTATGTCTCCTTTAATTGAAAGCAATGATAAGGTGAGATGCATAATAGATCACTCGACCAATAGCACTCGAGCTGTTTGATGATATTCCTATTCGGAAAACAAGGAGGATCTAAAGACTAAAACAAGGCGGTCAGAGCGGACTCATCGGTACTCACCTCTACGGAGCTCTCACGGGTCTCCTCTCGGCAACACGCAGGGCGCCTGCAACCTCCGCTCCGCTCTGCTCTGCTCTGCTCTGCTCCACGCGATGCGTCCCCCGTCGGTGGATGGACGAGCCCCAGCACGAGCCTCCCTCCGCTCACTGGTCTTCTTCATCCTCTTGTCCTCTCTCTGTGTACCCAACGCTCATTTCATCACCTTCCTTTGCCCATCATCAAGTGCCGTCGAATCACCACACCAATGGTCGTGACAAATGGATATTTATTTTATGTGCATCTATTAAAAAGACTATGTATCATACATATCTTATCGAATTTAATGTCTCATGTTTGAATTTTCAACCATCATAATATGTTTTTATTATCAAATATATCCTCACATAAGTATCATCTGGACATGACGTTTCGATTAGCTTAAGCTTTTTCATAAAATTTATCTCATCATTATAATATATATATATATATATATAGTTCTAAACTTTTAATTAAATTAAGAATATTTAGATATATCTATAATAAAGACAAGAGAAGAACATAGGGCAGAACTGTTCCAGTCACATCGACTGGTCTGCCCAAAAAAAAGCGACAATGACATGACGTTATATATATATATATATATATATATATATATATATATGTACAATACTCGTGTGATTGATCCGAATGTTAAGCTAAGGTTAACGTGTGAGACACGAATGTCCACGTTAACTGATACGTGGCGGGTGGCGTAGAAACCCGACTTCGCATCCCGACCCGTTACAAAAATTATTTACTCGTGTCGAACAGAGACGGTCTCGAGATCGGACGTGGCGAGATTTGAATGGCACGATTAGAGCGGATCGGTTTTTCCGAGACCTAAACGGGTCGCACTCGAGTTTGAGACCCGCAAAGCAATCGTCGAGAGATGCTCCTCCTTTCAACCCTTTGGCTCATACGCGACGAGCGTACCTGCCTCGTGATTGCAGGACCGAAGGAGCCCCACCTTTCGGCGAGACCGGTCGGGGCAAAGCGTACGAAAAGTGACTCTGCTGACAGCTTTAACCCGAGTTAAACGTTTCTGACACGTTGGTTGGGTTTGGTTAGTAGAGGGGACCGGAGGCCCACCTTGCTTGGGTAAGGCGGGAGGGTTGTCGGGTCAGCAAGGGGCATGTGTGGGACCCGCCTCCTCAGCTCCTCGGGGCCCGCACCCTGGCGACAACTGCTTTTTCCCTCCATTTTATTACCTTCCTCACCCCCCCAGCCGCCCGCCCGCATTTCCTACCGGCCAGAACGTCCCCCACGATCTCACCCTGCCCACCCCACAGCTCGATGGGCGGCCAGGATCGTTTCATCGAGATTGCATGTGCCACATGCTAAAACCTCGCCAGTCACCGACTCCGTCACCGGATTTTTTGATCAGATATATCTATTTAACAGCAAACAGTGTCTTCGTTTTCGTATTTCCCGCAAGCTGTCCTCAATAGCCGCACGGAACACGCCACGTTTTAGCAGTTCGTAGGCCGCTGTTTGTAGCGCCACATCCAAACACCTACTCGGAAGGAAGGAGGCCGTTACCTCGGACGAGTGAACGCATCGAAGCGTGGTGCGGCGTGGCGTTACGGCACCACCATGAGAGCGTTACGGTCACCTCCCGTAAACCGACACGCCTCCAGCATAGGACTTCATTGGGCCCAATAATAGCCACCAGTTACTCGACGCGTGTCCTGTTGATTGTCCGGGACCACCGGAGCACGACCAGCGATTACAAAAAAGAAAAAGTAAGCGAAACTTATATTTCCATACATAAAAAACAAATTATGTTAATTCTTTGACTTTTATTTGAATTTATAATTAATATATTTGGAAAAAAATATCTATTTTGAATTAACAATTGATGACCATAGGTAACCATGATTAAGATGAATTTTCTTACAGAAATATCTGAAAATATATATTTTAACATTTAAGAAATTAAATATGTGGTACTAGACTTTACAGGAGTAAAGTGTGGTTATTTGCAGAATTTTAAAAGAGTAGATTTATAAAATGGGAAGTGGAAAAGGACGCGAATTAATAAAACTGGAGGAAAAAGGTTTTTTATTTTCAGGGCGCTGTCCGTTAATAGCACGACACAGGCGCCCCCCCGGGGGCGAGACGGGAAGGCGCGACGCCGTCATGGCTTTCCTTTTCGAGGGAGCAACTCGCCTAACGGCGCATTGACGGCGTCCTCGCGGCCGGTCCCGGTTGGGGAATTGACCGTGGTTGAAATGATTGCTTCGGGATTTTGACCCGAGTTAAGCCGGGTGTGATCTCGTGCTGGGCTGCTACGCAACAAGCTGATTTCATTTCCAATGATGGCTCTTCGCTGCTGCGGGTCCCACTCCGGATCCCCTCACAACAATTTGTAGGACGGTTGTTGGACTGCGTGTGCTGGACAGGATCCGAAGGGGCCCCGGTCGACGACAGTACGGTGGCTCGCTCTCTCCTCCTCCGACCTCTTCTCTGCGCACAAAAGAAAAAGAGGCCAGAGAGAAGGATGGAGAGCGGCTTAAGATTAAGAAGAAGCGATCGGAGGTTGAGAAAGGCGACTGAGGGGGAGATTTTTGGGTGTTTGTAGAGATTTTTGGGTCTATTTCTCAGAATTGGGATTTTTATTTTTTGGCTTCTGATCTCGAACGATTTGGGTTGGGAGGCGTTCGGGGCTTCGATTTAGGGTTTACGATGGTTTGTGTTGGTTGGATCGGTGGTGGATGAGGGAATTGCCGAAGCGCGGTGGACGCTGGTGAGCTCGGAATGGGTTTTATGGCGTCGTCGGAGGCGTCGGCGAAGGGGAGTAGTCGAGGACGAGGGGATACCTTGTCCTCGGGATGTAGCGAGCTGCACGACGGCGTGCCGGTGATGGGAAGCGACACCGAGGGGAGCCTTGGGCTTTCCGGCGGCGCGGTCGGCGGGAAAGGTGAGTTCCGGCCTCGATCCCCGCTCGCTGGCCGGAGAAGTTGGGTTCTCTGTGAACTATTAGGGTTTCGGTTTGGTTTTGATTTTGTAATGGTTCTTGTTCCAGATTCGGTGGATGCGTTGTATACGGAGCTATGGCATGCTTGCGCAGGCCCGCTGGTGACGATTCCCAGAGTAGGGGAGAGGGTCTTCTACTTCCCACAGGGGCATATGGAGCAGGTGAGACTTGAGAGCTCCGTCTTTGCTGGAATTCCTCCCAAAATCTGGGACGCTTCGGAATACCCCCTGTTGTTTCGGGGTGTCTTTTTCTTGTTTGTGCATTCGTGAAGGTGCTGTTAATCTCCGTTTCTTGCTGGTCTTTGGTGGTGTTTTAGGTAGAAGCTTCAACAAATCAGATTGCGGACCAGCAGATGCCTGTCTACAATCTCCCGTGGAAGATCCTCTGCCGGGTGATGAACGTCCATCTGAAGGTGCTTCCAGCGAACCCTCCTATCTCGTGTTGTTAAGTAAGTGTTTTTGCTCCCGTATATTCTGTTCTCAGCTTTAAAGAGCTATCGCTGTGTTGGTAGGCCGAACCAGACACTGATGAGGTATTTGCTCAGATCACTTTGCTCCCTGATTCAAAGGTATTTCTTCAGAGCCCATGCATTTTTGTTACTTCTTGGTTGTTTTTGCTGTGGACTTTTGTTGGGCTAAGGCGATAAAGTGGAGTATTTCTCTGAGATAATAACAACGCGGCTATCGTTTTTAAGCAGGATGAGAACACCGTGGAGAAGGAGACGCTTCAGGCACCACCTCCACGGCCTCATGTGTATTCCTTCTGCAAGACGCTGACCGCGTCAGACACCAGCACCCACGGTGGGTTCTCAGTTCTAAGACGGCATGCTGATGAGTGCCTACCTCCGCTGGTTAGATTTCAAGTATCCTTTTCTCCCCTATGTGGATGGTTTTTTTTTTCCCCCTTTTGTTGATTGTTTGGTTGGTGATCAGGATATGAGCCAGCAGCCGCCTAGTCAGGAGCTTGTGGCTAAGGACTTGCATCGAGTTGAATGGCGCTTCCGCCACATCTTTCGTGGTAAGACTATATTATAAGTTGTGCCCTTTATACTTCTTTGATTATGGAATCATCGGGATTTGTGGGAATTCCTTTATTGTTTTTCCTTTTTTTATGTGGAATTTTTGGTTTTAAAGGTTGTAGTTCCTGGGTCTCTTTTAAATGTTTTATGGGTGTTTTTTCGCCAGTCTTGTTCACCAAAAATGTTGGCTTCCCCTGAAATCTTTTGATGTTGGCATATCATAGATGGTTTTTTTTTCCTTCCAACATTTTATTGTAGATGGCCAACATGGCACACATCTTTTTCTAAGCTCTATATGCCTAATGTGAGAATTAAAGAGATCTGTATGCTCTAGTCTCGTGCTGGCTACTATGGCCACCTGCGCTAGCTAGTTATCCATGGACCTGATAATCTGCTGTGGTGTCGTTAAACTAGGTCAACCACGAAGACACCTGCTTCAGAGTGGATGGAGCGTCTTTGTTAGTTCTAAAAGGCTTGTTGCAGGGGATGCTTTTATCTTTCTAAGGTCTATTAATGTCCAACCCCTCCAAACATGTTCAACATTCATGGTTATTACTAAGTGATTGCACCATTGCTAGCAGAGGGGACAATGGCGAACTACGTGTGGGTGTGAGACGTGCAATGAGACAGCAGACAAACGTTTCATCTTCAGTTATATCCAGTCACAGTATGCACCTGGGTGTCCTTGCTACAGCATGGCATGCTGTCAACACTGGAACCATGTTTACTGTTTACTACAAACCACGGTATGTGACCTATGCATTGTATTACGAGCAACATATCACACTTAATAAAGCAACTGCGATGGATTTTGGTATAGATTTTAAGTATGGAGACAAATTGTAGGAGAAGAAAATCTCATTCCTTGTCAAACCACCACAGTTGTTTGCAGTGCAAACCAACTGCGATACTTCCTTTGTCTAATTAATTCCATGTGATTATTTTTGACAGGACTTGTCCAACTGAATTCATTGTTCCTTTTGATCAATATGTTGATTCAATCAAAAGCAACCATTCTATAGGAATGAGGTTCAAAATGAGATTTGAAGGTGAAGAAGCCCCAGAACAGAGGTATAAAAGGTTTTTTTACTTTAATTTCACGTCATACACAAGGTTACCTCAGGAGTACTTGTGATAAATTAATTTCACGTCATACACAAGGTTACCTCAGGAGTACTTGTGATAAATTGACGGAATTGTTTCTGATCTATACCTGAAGGTTCACTGGCACCATTGTTGGCATTGGAGATTCTGATCCAAGCAGGTGGCCTGGATCGAAATGGAGATGCCTGAAGGTGATTTATCCTAGAGCTACAGCTGTTGGCAGTACCTGAGCTAAATTGAGTGGTGGTAATGTGTTTTCAATTTTAGGTACGGTGGGATGAGGCCTCTTCAATTCCTCGTCCAGATAGGGTGTCCCCATGGAAAATTGAACCTGCTCAGTCACCTCCGCCTCCTAACCCCGTTCCTATGCCTAGGCCAAAAAGGCCTCGAACAACTGCCTTTCCTTCTTCCCCGGATTCATCTGTTCTTACGAAAGAAGGTAAAGTCTGACTTATGCCATCCTAGTATTTCACCAGCTTTCTTTTCAAATGAAAGTTAACTATTGGAATATATTTGTCAGCCTCTTCTAAAGTCTCTATGGACCCTTCCCAATCACATGGAGTCCCAAGGGTATTGCAAGGTCAAGACAAGGCAACATTGAAAAGTACTTTTAGCAATGAGGCAGATTTTGCTCAGATGCCAATCATGTGGTTGACACATGATGAAGAGAAAAATGATGTTTCTACTCAGAAAAGATTGGGATCGGAGAGCTGGATGCACATAAAGAGGCAGGAACCTATGTACACTGACATGTTATCAGGATTTCAGCCTTCTGGTGATTCAAGTGGGTTTCACACACCATTTCTAGAGCAGGCTTCAGGTGATAAAAATCTTTTAAAGCCTCATTTCCGAGATCAAGAGGTCAAACATAACTGTTCTCCTGGCTTATGGTCTTTGATGCCTTCAAATTCAAATTTAAATATGGGTGAATGTAGCTTGAAGATGACTGCACATGTTGGTGAGCTATCCTTTCAGAAAGTTGGAAGTTGCATATATGGAACGCAGGGAGGCCACTCGGAACTGAAGGGCTTAGGAGGTGATCAACACTCATCAGATTGGTTAGGATGTTCGCTTCCCGATTCTCGAACAGATAATGTGCCACAGCACAGGGGCATGACACTTCAACCCCTGGTACCAGCCCAAAATGATGTGGCAAAGTACAAAGCAAATAATAGTGGTTGCAAGCTATTTGGGTTTCATCTAAACAGCAAACCTGTGGCATCTGAATCAGTTGTACGACAGAGCAACTCTGCAGAAATTCTGATGCCACAGAGCCATCTAGCGACAGCATTGCCCCAACCGCAAGGTCTAGAGGCTGCCAAACATTCTGAATCATGCATAGCTGCTAAGTTGGTCTCCACCACACTGACAAATGGTGATACAGAGAAACTTATTCAGGTTTGTCCACAGGCTTCTAAGGATGTTCAGAACAAAATGCAAGGTGGCTCAACCAGGAGTTGCACAAAGGTAACCTATCTTTTTAGCTTAATCAATGTTGGACATGATTCTATAAAATTCATTTTGTTGCTGTCTTAATCTAAGGCATTGGTATGTTGCTGTGATGATTTTGGCTGCTTTGTGGTATAATTTTCTTTTATGTTACAGTTATAAAATGCCCTTGGTTGGAAGCTGTAATTTTTGCTTTGCATTATGCAAGTGTTATTGCTATTTGTCATTGGTGTTAATCATGGAGGTCATATTTCATTTTCAGCTGGATATTATATGTACTACAGTGTAGGTTTCCACCTTGGAATACTAGTGATCAAAACAAGTAAACATGCTGTTATTTGACAAGTTGCAAAAAGTTATTGCCTTCTCAATAACTTGAGAAAAAAAAAATCTTTGAACCAACAGCTTTCATCAT
Organism: Ensete ventricosum; assembly: GCA_029747655.1. Classification (NCBI taxonomy): domain Eukaryota; kingdom Viridiplantae; phylum Streptophyta; class Magnoliopsida; order Zingiberales; family Musaceae; genus Ensete; species Ensete ventricosum. The sequence continues at coordinate 3,978,104 of JAQQAF010000006.1, read as the reverse complement.
GAAACAAGTTCTTGGTGTAAAAGACCTTTAGATTGTGGTCGGACATGTATAACGATCCACATAACTCTTGAAGGTTCTAGTAGCTGGAGAGAATTCGATGAATAAATGCTGATAGATACCAATACTTAACTCTAGTTTTCCTATTCTGGAATTATTGAAATATATGATTCTCTCATTCTGCATCCTATGCACTTTGCAGAGTTGTCATTGCTAGTTGTTACGGTGTTGAACTATTGTGAGAATATGGTAGATTTCCGAAAGGGATCAAATTTGATGTAAATGTAGCAAGGACTTTGAGCTAATTGTTTTCATTTCAGGTGCATAAGCAAGGTATTGCTCTTGGCAGATCTGTTGATCTTACCAAGTTCAATGGTTACGAGGAACTGGTTGCTGAGCTAGATCATATGTTCGAATTTGAGGGTGCACTAATAGCTCCCAACAAAAATTGGCTGGTTGTATACACTGACAATGAAGGTGATATGATGCTTGTTGGAGATGATCCCTGGAAGTAAGTATTTGTATTTAACTTTTTTCTGCTTTATTTCACTTTGGTACAGTTTAATTGCCAGGGAAGATGACTCATCTCTCGTTGCAGTGAATTCTGTGAAATGGTTCGTAAGATTTACATCTATACTCGAGAGGAGGTCCAAAGAATGAATCCTGGGACACTAAATTCTAGAGTCGAAGAGTCTCCAGCTGTTTCTGAAGAAAGAATATCTGGCAAAGAAACAAAGCGCCTTGTACCTTCTGCTATTTCTGAGAATTCCGAGGGTTGTCCTGGAGTTGATGTGGTATATTGTTCTTTTAGGCTTTTCCTACTTTGACAATAAAGCTTTATTTTAATGCATGTGGCTGTTTGTGATTTTCATTTGTTGATTCTGTTAAAAAAAAAAAGAAAAAAGGGTGCGCTATTATATGTCTTCATATTTACATCTGAAATGCAGTTTTCTGTATCCTTGGAACTTTGTTTTAATATCAAAAAGACCATATCATTGACCATTCATCATATATCATGATGATGACAAAATATACTTGCTGACAGATTGTTCTGTTTAATTTGGAGCATCCTTTTTATGTTCTTTTTTATGATTTGAACTGGGAAGAACTAATCTTTCTAGTGTGTGGTTGTCTTGTGCAGGCCTTTTGAAGATGCTAAGCAAAGAACTTGACACTGAAAGTAGCTTTTTGTGGTGGGTCCAACATATGAGATACTTGAAAACTCTTGTTGGTAAGCCGGGTCTTGTCCTCCTCCTTGCTCATGCTGCTGCCCCTAGCCTGGGACATGGATCCTTTCTTATTCCTACAATTTTGCTGGTATTGTAATTTTTTTTTTTCCCTTACAAAAATCTCTTGTGATATATATATATATACCGAATAGGTAAAGTAATCTTTTGCACCTATGATGTAAATAGCTTCTCAGTTTATTATAGTAAGCACAACGCACATCCCCCCATACTTATGCCTCCTGTTCTTGTCATGATAATTTTCAAGGAATGTATGGATTGATGGAAATCATACCAATCTTTAGGAAATGGCTTTTTTTATGTGGGTGTATTGTTGACTCCCAAGTTAAGGTATGTTCCATAAGGCACTGGTTCTGCCCTAACATCGAGATAGTGTTTCTAATACATTGGGTTTGATTCTTGTGTCCATTTGATGAAGTAATGCAGTGGCCAGAGTCTTTCTGATATATTCATCGTTAACTCCCCCAAGTGATGATTCAAAACTCAACCGACGAGCTCGGAAGCTGCTAAACTAATTACACACTGGTACGCCCAGGGGTTTGGTTTTGGCTGGTCTATGATCGAAGGAGGGGAAGAAGAAGATTTATTTCCATATTGACATTTATTCTTGGGTACTGTGAATCGAAGATGGGGGTAAGTTTTGACTGTTGTGATGAGATGGACATGGACAGTGTGGGTTGTGACGCCTATACTGTCTGTCGTGGGGTTGCTTCCTACATACAGCTGGGGTGGTGGTGCTTCCTACGGTTGGGGCATGGGGCCGGCCACTCATAATACAGGATGCTACCGCAGGCAAGTCATCGGTGGTTCCACTGTGGAGATCAAGTCATTGTCACTCACTCATAGATAGATAAATTTCTCTTAGCCTTTTTTCGCGGGGAATCTGCAGCATCGGTTGAGGCTGCATCAACCCCACCGGTTGTGTCCATCCTTTTTTTCTTCTCCAGCTGGACTTGTTGTGTCTGTCCAAACGGAGGAAGGAAGCATCAGCAGACGACCACTACGTTGGGCGAAAGTTCAACGGAGGACCGGGGGAATAATATATATATATATCTCTCTCTCTCTCTCTCTCTCTCTCTCTGGGGCGGCAAAACAAAGGCGGATGGATTGCCGGGGTGGGTAAAAAACCTGAGACAGGAAGATCTTCATCTTTCCCGGCGAGGATTTCTGATCCAGTGGGCGCGACGCGCTGCTGCCGGTGACGGTCAAAATAAATCTTCATTTATTTGGCTGGGGTTGGCTGCCTGGCCCCACCCGTGATCCTCCAGTTCAGAAAGGGAGGAAGACCTCGATCAGCGAAGCCCCCTTCACCTCTTCACCTTGGAATCGATTGTCCAACCCATAAATAAATAAATACTTGCAGGGAATCAATCAATAATTGCAATCCATTTGGCTCTTCCCCCCCCCCCCTTTTTTTTTTATCTATCTTATCTACCCTTTACGTACCACCGCAACCATCTTGTTCTCACACCACTAAACAGTTGAGCTGTAAAAGCAAGAAATCCATCTCTGAAGAAGGGTGAGCCATTATTGTTATTATATGAAACTGGAGAGCAATAAAGGAATGTGGTGATCTCACACACCCCATCCAAGCAAAGCTCGTAGGCGAGCTATGTCTGTCAGATGAGAATGGGTTAACAGCATCAACAGAAAAATCACAGCGAAGAAGCGCCAAAGAACGACGTAAACACCAGCAGCAACAGGCGAAGGATCTTGTCGGCAGTGGTGGCAAAAGATGACAACACCACCCTACAGAATTTAATGAGGGCGAATCCAGATGAGGTCATGACGACCTGCCAAAACCATGCAGATTATCCACTGGCATTTCCTGATGAGAACACAGTTGCGAGAAGCCATGCCACTGTGCAAACAACGAGACCTCATCCTCTCCACCTCCTCGACGACTCGACCAAAGCTCATCATGCACCACTAATTTATTTTTCCTGAACAGCTAAGATTCTTGAGGAAGTAGCTTTCAGCTTTCATCATACCCCATGCTGCTCATCCAATAAAAGCAAGCACCTTTCTTTTCTCTTCCATTTAGATAGAACCACAGAAGATGGATATACTGGAGGGAAGAAGGAAACTTACCGAGGCAAAGATCAATACAACCCTTCACTAATCTGATTCAGAGTACAAGCAGTGACTGCTACTTGGTAACATGATTATATGTGACCTCAGAATCAAACACAAATGTAGATAGAGATTTCATACCACAGATAAAAACTTTTATTCCACAATGAGACAGAGCTAGAAACCGTTAATCTGCCTGCCGAGCTAGATTCGGAATAAGTGCCGCTCGGCAACTTCCTCAATGATACAGAATACAGGTACTAAGAAACTACTACAATGCTAATACGACGACCATTCAATTTCCTTACCTTGTTTATGACCCACTGAGCCCCACTGGCATAGATAGATACAATTGTTGATTCCCTCTGATCTCTCACAACACCGTATTGTCAAAGCCTGCGGAATGCAAGAGCACTGCCTTGATTTCTTCTGGCAAAACACCCGGACCCTCTTTGCATTGCTGAAAAGAAAGTGACAAGAAGAAGCTTAGTGTCCTCGATGAAACTAAAGTGATGCAAGCCGAAACCAGAGGCACTAATCTAATGCAACGTCACCGGGAGAACGCAGTCAAAGAAAGCGACGGTCACCTCAGCTCGGAAAACATCTAGGGCAAACCCATTGAAACAGCTGATGACAGCCTGCTGGATGTCAAGCCCAAGGCCGTCAAGTGCCCTCATAGTGGAGAGCAATAGACCAGGTCGACGGGCACAAAACATATGAATGTTAACTGCTCGGCCTTCTCGTACCCTGACCTCAACCTATAGATCGCACAGAGTATATCAGTTTGCATCACATAACAACATAAATTAGGTTGCGAATTTTCTAAACCAGATTCCAGTCCTTTGAAGTTAGCATCCGTGAGCTTCTATAATTTATTGTTAACTCACAAGTCTCGAGTTCCCAATATCTAATTACAAAGAAGGGATTCACAGCAGCCATCCGATCTTAGAGAATGATAAAAACAGCTTTGCACATAACTTAAACTGTCACAAGTAATGATAATTTTTTGGAAAAAAAAAAAAACTTCAAAGGCTTCCCCTATAATAGCATTGAGCTGCAGTCACCAACATAACTAAAATTCTACTTGGCGATCGGGCCTCATGATTTGTGACAAATAGTTTACCGAGACTGTTTGTTAAGATTGACATCAGGTAGACAACTAGTTATCAAATTTGTCGATATCTTTCATGAAGCCTTTGTCGATCAACAAAAGGAAGGATCCTTCAGGGTTGACCGATGACAAAAAATAAAGGTAGTAAAGTGTCATTCAGTTAAAACAATCATGACTCTCCAATAGTGATAAATGATGATGCTAGCTAGCAGATAGAAAATATAAAAGCAAGAGACTGAGAGATGGACACAAACCCTTGCTGGTTGACCATTTGGGCTTGGTAGAGAACTTGGACAGAGCTCTTCCTTCACACGGCCTGGTAAAGTGGGTACTGTTGGGGTCAAAGGGTGAAAGCTTGTCCCACCGGCAACTGGCATTGAAGAACTGGAAGGTGTAGACTCGAGTTCATTGTGCAGGTCATTGATCCTTTGCAGAAGCTCCTTCAAGTACTCAATTGCATCACCAAGAATGGAAGCTCTGTCCATCTACTAGGACAACGGAATCAGTCATGTTAAACTCTTGAGAAAGATGCAAATAACAAGATGACCTTTTTTTCCCCCTCTAGTAATTCAGATAGATGTCAAAGATTAATAATCACCTTAACAACATAGACATTAGATGCCTGTTCACGGCGAAGAGGAAACATATGTAGATGATACCATATGCATGATGGCATCCACCTTTATCTTCACATGGTAGTCAAAGAGAATCATATGTTCTATTTGATCTGGCTTCGGAAAACTATAAATATTTTACTACCAAACATAAACTGAGTGCTGCTCAATTCCTAGCTACCAAAGAATCACAACAAAAGTCATTTGATTCATAGCAATCCAAAGCTTCACAACGTGCCCGCTAAAAATCTAGCATCTAAAACCAAACGAAGGATGATGAACAACATTATCCACTTCATGAAGTATACAAAATAAGGTACTTAACTAACCAGGGGCAGTAAGGTTCCAAAGCAAGAAATAAAAAGCTTGAAAGTCCAGCAAAATCAACCATAGAATCATCTCATATCATCAACCCAAACAGAAAAAAAGAATGATCTTTTTACACAAATTTGCGGTCATTTGAAAAAATAAAAATAAAATTACAATCAGATTAAACAAACATAACTACAAACAAGATATTTGGAGTTTCATAAAGCTGTACAAAGGGTAAACTAATTAGCACTACATGCGTTGCTATGTTATGCAGAAGCTGAAGTGAGTTTCCTTGTTGCTATGAATCAGATAATTGAATGCCAAGCAAACACTGCAAGAACATGAGGAGCAACAAACACCTAAAAGTCCAGAACTTCAAAATTTTGCTTCTTACATATTGGTTTACAGATGAAGTGCAGCTGAGTAACCTAAAAGATTTAGGAAGCTTTAAGATTGTTTATGCCAGTAACCAAGAACTGAAGGGTGCGAGATTTTTCACCTTGCTGATCTTGGGGACAACAGATCTAAGCATGTAAAGCCGATCATTGAGCTTCTTCCTTCTCCTTCTCTCCGCCATCAGGTTCTTTGCAGGGAGGCCCTTCTTCTTCCCCTTCTGGTCCCCACCACCCGTCACTGTGCTGTTGGCCATCGAGTTGCTACCTCCGCCGCCGTCCTTTGCATTTTCCTCGCCCTGGGCACTCTCCCCTGCAGCATCATCCGTGTCATAATTCAATCCTGATGCGTCCATGCTTCCATCGTCTATCTCGTCGTCCTCATTCCCTTGCCTCTTCTTCTCGTTCTCTTCTTCCAGAGCTGACTTCCCACGGTTACCGTGTCCCACTCCTTCCGAGCCCCATAGCCCCAAGAAGCCACCTTTTTCGCCAGCAACCCCTGAATTCTGGCGGAGAGCGGCCGCCGCCCGCTTCTGGAACAGAGTCGGCAGCGCGCCCACAGGGGGGAAGATCTCCAGAGGCCGCAACACCTTAGACCGGTTCAGAAATGGAGAATTCTCAAAGCTGTCGAAGCCCATGGGGCCGAAGGTGGCACCGGAGATGGAACCGGAACAAGTATCGGACGGGGGCAGCAGGCGGCCACCGGAGAAATCAGCTCCAGGGCTCAGATCGGCACAACCGAGTTGGTCGTCCGCCCCCATTCCACCGAAATCAAGAACTCCATCCCCGCTGCCGCCGCTTCTGTTCATCAGGACAGTGGAATGGGACACATGGGGGGCCGCAAGAAACGCCGGAGCGTCGCACCCGAGATCAAGCCCGGCGTCGAAGGGATTGGAGCAAACGGCGCCGAAGAGAGAGGAAAGGGCGGATTTTGCCGGGAAAAAGGGCTGGTTTTGACCGAGTTCGTCGACGGGTGGGAGCAGCAAGGCCTCGTGCGGCTTCGCGCTCGAGGCAAAGGCTACGTCTTGATGAGTCTGGAAGGCGTCGAAGGGGTGCTGGACGCCGGCAGAAGGCAAGGCGTTGGAGGCGGCGGCGACGCCGCCCAGGTACCAGTCGTCGTCGAGCATGGACTTGAAGCTAGGGAGGCCGAGCTCGTCCTTGCTCTCGCCCATCGCTCCACCGCTGGCCCCGGGCGCGCTTGCTCTCGTCCACGACGCCGCGTCCTCCTCGTCGCCTCCTTCCTCCGACCACACGACGCCATTGATCCTGGACAGCATGGCTTCTTCCTTCTCCTTCCCCTGTTCCTAGCTCGTGTTCGAGAAGAAGACAGACGGAGGAATCCCGGTTTGGTTTTCCGGCTTTAAACCTCTTGCAGCCGTCGCTCTCCGCTCGGGTCTGGGAGGAGGGGATGGGGTTTGAAACGTGACCGTCCTGTTCTTGAACGTAGACGCGTGGGGTGCTCGTCGTCTACCCTCTCCTGTCACTCGCTATTATTACAGCGTCTTAAGAGTGTCCCAAAACATCCGTAGTAGCTAAATGTACACACTCTCATTTTACCTTCCCACTGCTGTTAGCCTTTTATCTGTGTCTTGCAAGTTCGACAGACCAAACCACTCATACCCATAATTTTCTGAATCCATTGCAGCCGGTAATGCCGTCGTCTCTTAAGCACAGTCACTGGGATTCATCCATCTCAAAGATCTGTGGCTTGCTTCTACTTCTGGGAACAACTTCTCTGCTTGGAATCATGCGGTGAGGTGGTGGCCTAAGATGATGAGCCATAATAGTAAGGCACAGTTTACTTTTGCTTGGCCATCGAGTGGCACGCCACCCCACTCATGCAATGAACCGAAGTTTTCTGCAGTAAAGGCGAACTTGGTGTCGATTTTGCCCATCGATGGGAGATCGAAAAGAGCTCAAAACACATTTCAGCTTGTTGTTCTATACAAGACAGTTCGATCGATTGAAAGGAAACTCCCAAGTGTAGAACTGCTGCTTTGCAGAATAAAAAGCTTTTTTTTTTTTTTTTTGACCGACAGTTTTCACCAATGGCTGCTACAAGAGCAGGAAGAGAACATCACTGACGTCTGTCTGCATTGGATCGAGGAGTGGTCCATGCGCCATGGAGATCACCAAATGAGGCCAGTCATGTTCATGTGAAGGACATTAAGGTTTTCTTGTGCGTAAAAATTATGGAGTGAGAAGAAGAGAACAAAGACCCTCTCTCTCTCTCCCCCTCCACCCAACGCTTCGAGAGCTGACGAACGAAGTAAGTTCTGGTGACAGTAATAATAGCTTGGGCGAGCTGTGGAGCTCTCTGCCGTCTTGCCTGGTAAACGGGGAATGACCACCACATAGGGAGGTAGAGGGGGGTGTGGTGAGGTGGGGGCCGTGCATGAGCGGCCGGAAGAGGTCCCAAGCAAGGCGTCATTAATGGCAGAGGAGACAAACAGGGAGACAGGGGAGAGAGGGAGGGGCTGCCAAGTGGTGCAGGGTGGGAATAAATGGGAGAGAGAAAAGGATTGGAGGAACCCAAGACTCTCGTGATCGTCCCTCTCCTCAACTTGGGATCGGTTTCCTCCGCTTTCATGCATGTCGCACCGAATGCTTACTGCTAAGCTCCCCTGTCATCGTCCATTTGCTGCATGCAATCCCCTCTCTCTCTCTCTCTCTCTCTAAACTCGCACCACCACCACCACCGCAGCAGCTGGCTTCAGCTTGCGTTTCCAACATGGTCTCCTACAGCACGAAAATGGAAGATTTACTCACCATCCTGTTTGCTTCACATTTATGACCAAAGTTAGGAAGAGATGAGAATTACTCGAGCTGCATCTGCATCGAGGACGATAAAAACAACTCCTCATGGAGTCAACATCATGATCACATGCAGCAAGAATGAAGAAGGGGTTGAGTCTGACAGACGGAGATCAACTTTAACAGCATCAATTCCAGAAGAAGACATGGGTAATCTGTAACAGTAGAACCTGTGAAGCTGAACGACTTCTAGCTTTGATTTGGTTTGGCTTTCTCCCGAGGCAAAACTGTACTGTTGTTGGATCATCTCTCTCTTGTTTCTCCTTCATCAGATCATGCAATAATAAAAAATTGCTCGCTCGTATGTGATCTCTCGGTTCATGAAAGAACAAAGCACCGCATATGTTAATAGTCGATGCAGCAGGAGAAGTCCAAACCCCACCCCCTCCCCCCATGCCTTCTCCTCTCTTTTATTGCGCACTGTCTCTCCACTGTGCTGTCTCCATGCCATCCATCCAATCTTGGGCAGCATAAAAATGAAGTCATGCAACATCTTTATATTCTATTTAATTTTTTTTTTATGCGTACATTAAAATTGATTGAAATATCACAAGACATTCAAGAAATAAAGCACTTGTTATTTTAACTCCTCAAAAAATGTAAAATAAAAGATTCAAAAAAGGGATCTCCAGAAAAAAAAAAAAAAAAAAAACATGTTCAAAACGTTGGGCCCATGTCAGGCCCAAATAAACGGGCCAAACCCGAGTTACTTGACCCGTTTAAGTGTGTACTTTCCTGGCCCAGGTATTTGGGTCGGGTAAACCGGGTTCGGGTTCGAACCCAACCGAAGGTGCGGATCTGGGGTTTGCGGTCATCCACGTCGCCTGTCGAAGGAGAATCGACGGACGAGATTCTCCAGCGTCGGATTTCCTTTACCTCGCGAATCTTGATGAATCTACTCGCAACCAACGGTGATCTGAAACACGGAACGCGGCCGGCCGTCCTCCACTAGGTTGTGCAAGCGATACTGTGTGCTCGAGCTGGGAATAAGAAGACCCGAACAGTATTTTTCCGCCATTAGATTCTTACTTTGGACGAATATTGATGCAACAGCACCGGCTCGAATGCACTCTGATAGGATGCGCTCGGGTTCACTGTATCGTCTTATCTTTTAAGACTCTCAAGACTGGTACCTCTTGTAACTATTTAGGTGGGACCTACATGCTATATCCAATAAAAATTTAGGTAGGACCTTGGGTAAAAAGAAGCAATTATACTACACATTATGTCCTTGCCCGACTTATCCCCTCGTCGACAAAGGAGGAGAGCTCTCTTCTTTCTCGCCAGGGTAACGTCGTCGACCTGTCATCCCCCAAATCGGAGGTAGTTCCTTGCACCCCTTGTTCTCTTCCAGGGCATCATCGGTCGTTTGGCTCACTGCTGCAATCGTAGGTGTCGAATCCGCCTCGTTTGGACGGATCCTTTGGTTAATCAGGCGTCGTTTTCTTTCCTACTGTCATCGCGTTAATGAATCTAGTCTCCTTTGGTTTGATCGTTTCTTGGAAATCTAGGCTTTCTTTTGATTGTACAAACGTGTGGCTTGTGAGTGGTATAAACGCATTAGATGTAGCTGATATAGAGATGAAATTCTTGATTCGTACATGATTGCTGCCGAATTCCGTTTCTTGTATAGTATTGTTGGTTCGGTGAGTTGAAATCTCCGATTGGAGTAGAAGTTGGGATGTCTAATTTAGTGACGGTAGGGCCGCGCATGGTTTGTCACGACCTTCTTCATGAATGACCATAGCTTCTTTTCACATTGCAGTTTTTTCTAAATTACAACATGAATTTATATGAAACAAGTGTATAGTAGGTGTATGATGTTCTTGATTTGCCTTGTTTTTATATATAATATTCTGTCTATTATCGCTTTCTGAAAGAAAAAAGGCCTCCATACATGCTCTGTGAGTGATTACGTGAACCCTTGATGATCAAGAATATTATAATACCTCTTTCAATGACTCTAACTATCCTTCATAAGTTCATATTATATGACAATACAGGGGAATTGATGCAGTCCTGTTCTGTGCCTTCACAAGTTGATTGTTTCTATTTTTCTGACTTTAACTTAGTAGTACTCTTTCTAGATTCAGCGTTTCTTTTTACTATTTGAATGTTACAGCTTTTCCTTTTACCCTAATACAGCTCTTTATAATACAGCTTTTTCTTTTACTATGCTTGGCTTATCCCATCTTATTCACTATGTGGTTAGTTATCTAGGTTTATAGTTTGTCGACAGGGGGTATGTTAATATATATGTCCTGCAAATTCTTGCTGCCTGCAGGTGTCGTGAAGATCTGTGAAATTGTCTCCTATTAGAAGAAGAGATGGCTGGTTCTTTGGTTCAGTCAGCAATTCTTCCTACTGTTGCAGTGAACAGGATTCAAAGTCATCTCCGAGGCTCTGGAAAGGTTAAAAGAGGTTCCAAAATGATGTGCCAACCGCGAATGCACTCCCTACAACTGCAAGGCTTTGCAGGCTTGCGAAGGTCAAATAACGTGGAATTCTCATCAAGAAATCAACGGGATTTTTGTTCAGTGGTTTCAGGATATATCTCTTATCCACGAGGAAAAGCCAGTCGAGGAGTTGCTAAAGCTATGTTTGAGCGCTTTACAGAGAAGGCAATTAAAGTTATCATGCTTGCACAAGAAGAAGCTAGGCGTCTAGGCCATAACTTTGTTGGAACAGAACAGATACTGTTGGGCCTAATCGGCGAAGGAACTGGTATTGCAGCAAAAGTTTTAAAATCAATGGGAATAAATCTTAAAGATGCTCGAGTGGAAGTGGAGAAGATTATTGGAAGGGGAAGTGGTTTTGTTGCTGTTGAGATACCTTTTACACCACGTGCAAAACGTGTTCTTGAACTCTCTTTAGAGGAAGCTCGTCAACTTGGTACTTCTCTAAGACCTTCCTTTGTGGATTTTTGCCCTAAAACAAACTTTTTGGTCTTGTTTTTGTTAATTTGAAACACCTAAGTTGAAAGCATTATCCTAATGACTGCCTATCTTGCCATCTGCTAATATCATATTTGTCTGTTTTGGATATCTAGTTCATTCCAAGTTTTCTTTTATCATGTGGATCATACTTCCTTTGCAGCAGGGACCCTTTGCATCCACGTGATTTGGGATGCATTAGATATGTAGCTTGTTGAAGTGGATGCATTTGTATTCTGTATGAAGAGTAAAAAGTAAAGCATTAATGGTTCCACCATAACGAGGAAGTAGAATACCATCAAACTGATGAAATTTTGCTGAAGCAAAATTTAAAGCTTCAATGTGTATCTAACTGAACAATGGTTCCGCTTTTCATTATTCCAAGCTAATTGCATGTTCGATTGTTGCTATTGGTCTTACTTGCACTGGTTAGGATTAACTGACCTGTTACAGGTTATTTTTTTATTATTGGATCTCATGCCTTCTGAATTTTCCCATCAACATTTGTCGACAAGCATGATGACATGAATGAACAACTTCTTGTTATTCATTTTTCTGTTCATCTTCCTTGTATTTAAGTTGGACTTAATGTCTGATTTTGCTGAATATACAGGTCATAACTATATAGGATCTGAGCACCTGCTTCTTGGGCTTCTTCGTGAGGGTGAAGGCGTGGCTGCTCGTGTGCTCGAGAGTCTTGGAGCTGATCCAAGCAACATACGGACCCAGGCATTTTCTTTTATTAGATCTTGTCTTGTACTATCATAAATTTTAGTTGTGACATGACTTTTTGAGCTTCATTATCGAACAGGTCATTCGAATGGTCGGTGAAACCACTGAAGCTGTTGGTGCTGGGGTAGGGGGAGGAAGCAGTGGTAATAAGATGCCAACACTTGAGGAGTACGGGACTAATTTGACAAAGTTGGCGGAGGAGGTAATTTTTCAGTATTTCACTCCGGAAAATGTTTGTTTGATCTTAAAATTGAAGTATCGATATCTGAGAAATATAATTACTCCGCAGGGAAAGCTAGATCCTGTCGTTGGCAGGCAGGATCAGATAGAGCGTGTTACGCAAATTCTTGGAAGGCGTACGAAGAACAATCCATGCCTAATTGGGGAACCTGGTGTGGGAAAGACAGCAATTGCAGAAGGACTTGCTCAACGCATAGCTAATGGCGACGTTCCAGAAACAATTGAAGGAAAAAAAGTATGCAAAAATTTTAATATTCATTGAGCACTTTCATATCAGCTACTCTTTGTGATATTTCTGTTGTAATATGAAGAAATCTATATAGGCTTGTTAGTGGAAGAGATTTTTAATGCCTGCTGCAAATTCTCATTTCTCTGTCATAGCACTTCTGTCAACTCAAAGATAATTAACTAGTTTTACAATCCAGGTGATTACTCTTGATATGGGGCTTCTTGTTGCTGGTACTAAATACCGTGGAGAGTTTGAAGAAAGGTTAAAAAAGTTGATGGAGGAAATTAAACAAAGTGATGAAATAATACTCTTCATTGATGAAGTACACACATTAATTGGAGCTGGAGCGGCAGAAGGTGCAATAGATGCTGCTAATATCTTAAAACCAGCTCTCGCCAGAGGTGAATTGCAGGTCGAGACTTGATAATTATATCTGTTTCTTTTGTGCCTGTCATATGTGATCTCGCCCTATTTGTTAAGAATCAGTTTCTTTCACTACAGATTTTCTTATCTCAAAAGTCTAAAGGAAGTATCTTTTGACATGAATTCCTTATATAATTTATTTCAGTGTATTGGAGCCACAACACTTGATGAATACAGGAAACACATTGAGAAGGATCCTGCTTTGGAGAGACGTTTTCAACCTGTAAGAGTTCCAGAACCGACAGTTGATGAGACAATATTGATTCTTAGAGGGCTTCGTGAAAGATATGAGATTCACCATAAACTTCGTTACACTGATGAGGCTTTAATTGCTGCTGCTCAGTTGTCTTACCAGTATATTAGGTTTGTGAATTATGTATTAGTACGTCTGTTGTATTTAACAAGCCTAACACTATGTTTGACATGCATAAACTATAAGACCTTGCCTCTTATGATTCTTCTTTTTGACATGATCACATTCCATTGCTGCTGCACATTTCGATAATGGTCGGCATTTAAAACCTTGCCACAATATGTTGTTGATGTTTGTTATCTTCATGTGGATTGACATTCTCCAGTTGATGCAAACTAATTTTGTGTTGTTTGTAGATTTGATATTTAAATTCAGGGCATATGTCTTTCCATTGGGAATGATCCATTTTATAATTCAGTTGATTGATTTCCTATTAAAGGTTCATTATACTAGAATGGACTTATAATATACTTGCGGTAGTTTACCACAACAAAAACTAGAAATACTTTATTGAGGATTATTATAGTTGAAGAATATAAGTATCATAAAATGTAATAAGTCCTAGGAAGTAGCAGTAAAGAACATGCATGGTCGATGATTTATGTATAAATTAGAAGGGTAGGAAATGATATTTGATGGATGATAATAGTTTCTAATAATGATACTTGTCCTTTGTTTTTATGTTAGACAAGGCAAATTTAATTCCATGGTGGAAGAAGTGGAGAAACATCTTTGGCTTTTAGGAAGTTTCTTTTTTAGTAATCAGAGAGAGTTCTAGGTTGTGATCGATTTTCAAATTCATTGATATACATGTAATTTGCACGTAGGTCTGTGCAATACTTGCTTATTAAAAAATATAAAGACCAAGCAGTTTGGCATACTTGGAATGTTCAAAACACTTGTTGAATGTTGAATTCTCAAGATTAAACTAAGGTTACTGTGGAGGTTCTAAAATGGAGTCGGGTACCAATTTTGGTCCTTAAGTAGATTGGTTTGATATCTTTATGGTGGGGTGTACACCATACGGCCTCATGCCAACTGTCTGGCGGATGTGCCTTCCATGCCAACAAATATGGGTTCGGACGAAGGAGGTCATGGAGGATCAAGAGGAGGTCAAGGAGGAAAAGGTGGAGAAGAAAGAGAACGCAGAGGAGGCGTTGGAGAAAGCAGAGAGAGGGAGATGACGATGCATACCAGAAGGAGGTGGTGACAATGATGCAATGGGGAGAAGGTGGTGGTGATACAATGGGAAGAGGAGACAGCAGCAACACAGTGAGAAGGCAGTGGCAGAGACACGGGAAGGAGACAATGGTTGGGAAAGACAGAGTAAGAAAGAGGGAGAGATACGGAAACAACTATGTCATAGCTGTCATTAAAAGGAAAGAAAAAAGGAAAGAGGGTGCCGGATGATAGAAGTATTTCCCAGATAAGGTAAGCTTGGTATGGTGAGATCACCAGATGGTATGGTCGACAGCGGATCGAACTTGGCACTTTCAGAAAGCAAAAGAGTGAGATATTGATGACAATTGTATGACAACTGTCCTAAGAAAAAAAGGTGATGTAGGTACCGGACGGTAGGCTTAGTTTCTAGTACCATTTGACATCGAGTGTTTATTGCTTGGTGAGCCGATTTGGTGAGCTTGCTGAGCGGTATTATCTGTATGAGACCAAATCAACGTCAAATGGTTTTCTAGTACCATTTGACATTGAGTGTTTATTGCTGGGTGAGCTGGTTTGGTGTCGGGTGGTACAATCTGTATGGGACCAAATCATGCAAAATTGCTCAGTTCATGTTCCAGCTGTCAAACCAATATAATCGGCCTGTACCAACTGGTATGGCAATATTTTCTAACTTTTTCTTATATTTATATCAACAGAATGTTCGAGTATATAGAAGGGTATATTATATAAGGCTTTTGTTCTGCATGCTAGATGATTTATCTAGCATGTGGGCGGTTTTGATTATCTGTTTTTAGCACCATAAATCCCTAACATTTTAATATTTCCATTGCCATCGACAAATTATGCTGTCATAACCATTATAATTACCTACATTCAGATAATTCAGTGCTATTGGCATTCATTGCCATGCCTATATAACTTCTTCATGTTAGCACCATAGTGTGAGTGACAATATTGCCATGACATATGCTTCCCTCCTTTTTGAGCCTGTGTCAAGTTCACCAGACCTGCCTTCGGCATCCTAGCAGCCATCATCATATTTGCAATGCTATATATTGTCTTAGGACATTCATGGAGCTTCCTTTCTCTTGATAATCTAAATATTTTGATGGATTTATTCTCTTTTTAAGTTGCTGGAAAAAACTTAATACTCCTTTGGACATATGCTTAGATTCACTAATTCTTGTTATGCTTTATCATGCTATTCTACGAGTGTTATATATTTTAAAACACTTCATTCATCTTGGTTTAACAAGAGAAGGAAATGATCATTCAGAAGTGCAATTTTTTTTTATATTCATGAGACTTCATATTCTCCAATTAATGCAACAATTCCACTCATTCTTATTCTCATTCAAATTTTTTTGTACATTCTGCTGTACCTTCAGTGACCGGTTTCTACCTGATAAAGCAATTGACTTGATTGATGAAGCTGGTTCTCGTGTTAGGCTTCGCCATGCACAAGTAAGGCCTTATATTACCTGGTTCTTTGTTATGTCATTGTGCGCTTCAGATAAAAATTTTGTTTTTTGACAGCTTCCTGAGGAAGCCAGAGAACTTGACAAAGAGCTTAGGCAGATTACGAAAGAGAAAAATGAAGCAGTCCGCAGCCAAGATTTTGAAAAGGTAAATGATCATTTCTAATTTATGCTCAAGTGATTTGATTGCTTTCAAAAGTACAGGTTAGGAATAAAGATGTGTTTATTCGTCACTTTTAAATGATGTTGTGTTTTAAAGAATGTGTTGTGTCGAGATGGTGTCAAGGACGAGTTGTCAAACATGCATAATTGAAGTATTGTAGCCTAATTACCTTACCTGAACTTATTTGTGCATCCTGTAGCTGTGCCTAGATATGTGAACCTAAAATGCCTGTAAAAATCAACTTTTTTGACAGGCAGGGGAGTTGCGCGATCGAGAGATGGAGCTGAAGGCTCAAATCTCAGCCTTGATTGATAAGGGCAAAGAAATGAGCCAAGCAGAGAGTGAGGCTGGTGATTCAGGTCCCGTTGTGACAGAAGCAGACATACAACACATAGTATCATCTTGGACTGGAATTCCTGTGGAGAAAGTATCGAGTGATGAGTCTGACCGTCTCCTGAAAATGGAAGAAACTCTCCATAAACGTGTTATCGGCCAGGATGAAGCTGTCAAAGCGATAAGTCGAGCCATTCGTCGAGCTCGTGTTGGTCTGAAGAATCCCAATCGTCCAATTGCCAGCTTCATATTTTCTGGTCCAACTGGCGTTGGAAAATCGGAATTGGCAAAGGCACTGGCTGCCTATTATTTTGGCTCCGAAGAAGCCATGATCCGGCTTGATATGAGTGAATTCATGGAGAGGCACACTGTTTCCAAGCTCATCGGCTCACCACCTGGTTATGTTGGTTACACTGAGGGGGGTCAGCTTACTGAAGCAGTTCGACGTCGCCCCTACACTGTTGTCCTGTTTGATGAGATAGAGAAAGCCCACCCTGATGTTTTCAACATGATGCTCCAGATCTTAGAAGATGGGAGATTGACAGACAGCAAGGGGCGGACAGTAGATTTTAAGAATACCCTCCTGATCATGACGTCCAATGTAGGGAGCAGCGTGATCGAGAAGGGAGGGCGTAGGATTGGTTTTGATCTCGACTACGATGAAAAGGACAGCAGCTACAATCGGATCAAGAGCCTTGTTACGGAGGAGTTGAAGCAGTACTTCCGACCAGAATTCCTGAATCGGCTAGATGAAATGATCGTCTTCCGACAGCTGACGAAACTGGAGGTCAAGGAGATTGCTGACATAATGCTTAAGGAGGTATTCGACAGGCTGAAAGCCAAGGACATAGAACTACAGGTGACAGAGAGATTCAAGGATAGGGTGGTGGACGAAGGTTACAACCCAAGCTACGGAGCTAGGCCACTTAGAAGAGCCATAATGAGGCTCCTGGAGGATAGCTTGGCTGAGAAAATGCTTGCTGGCGAGATCAAGGAGGGGGATTCGGCTATTGTGGATGTCGACTCTGATGGGAATGTCACAGTTCTCAATGGTGGGAGCGGTGTGCCTGAGCCAATCCCCCCAGCTGTTTCCGTATAGACTCAAATATCCTTTTGCATCTGAGGTTAGGTGCCATGTTGTAGGTTGCTGCTAGTGCAGGGGCAGGAGAAAAAAAAAACTGCTGCGGTTCGTTCAAATTTATACCGTGTGATCTCCATTTATAGTTTAGGGTATTAACATGAAAATTTGTTGTAAGAGAAACGGAGCAAGACAAAAGAAAAGATGGGGAACTGAAGTGAGACTTTTGTAATTTTTTTTTTTTTTTTCTTCCCTTGAAGCCATAAGTGCTGCTTCACCTGACACTTGCGATCTATGTGCTCATATGAATGTATGTGTATGTTTTGGTTATGGGTGTCCTCATGTAGGATCATCCTGGGTTACTACTAAGAAATCAGTCTTTGTTTGTTGTTCTAAGATTATGATCAGCTCGAGAGTGGGGAAGTGGTCAAAGGAAAGTGATGACAGCGAAAAGAATCTGCATGCACCTCTTTTTTTCTTTTTTTTTAATTTTATAAACGTTGTCACTTTAATCTTCTATGGAAACAGTAATATCTCAGAAGGTAAAAATCGATTGCCCTCCCTTAATTAATAATCTCATCGCTGTGGTTGATGCTTCACCCATATTTATGATTACTCCAAAAAAAATCACAAAACAAAGGTAAAAATCGATTTCCCTCCCTTAATTAAGAATCTCATCGCTGTGGTTGATGCTTCACCCATTTAATCCTTTTTTTTTTTTTTTTTTTTTTTGAACACCCTACTTTCTCCTTGAGCAGTAGGAAGTAACACCTCTACGATAATGGAAATGAATGAGAGAGAGAGAGAGACGATTTCTATGTGCCTATGTGTCGGCGGCGAGCGGGAAAAGTGTATACGAATAGAACACATTAAAAAATCGAAAACATTTTAGATTCAAGAAAGTTAAGAAATGATCAAATTTATTTACATTTTTGTACTGCTTTAGTTACATTTTTGCACCTCCTTTTGGGTGTGTCGAGTCGTTCACTCTCCTCCAAATCGGAGGCGGCAATTGCTTGTTGGGGAGGGGAGCGAGACAGCTCAACCAAAAACGTGGCAAAGCTCATCAGTCCTTCGGTTTCGTAAGCAGTAGCTTTCTACAATCACCGTCCGAGTGACTCGAGAAGAAGTCGTCGTGAATTCGCCGGATGATCTGGTGAGCACCATTTAAAAAGCCAAAAAAAAAAAAAAAAAAAAAAGCAAGCAGGAATCAGAAAGACCTCACGAGGTTCATCAACGCACGGGGAATTCCAGAGAGAAGTCAATAAATACCGCCAACGAAGACGCAAGAGTGCCGTCTTCCTCCCTCTCGTCACGTTCCATCTCCAGAAGAGACGGCCCGGGAAGTCCAAATTTGCGCCGACTGCTTGCGAAGAAATGATATCTGCAATAAATACCACACACAGCATCAGGCGACGGAGTTGGACGCCGACCAAACGTACTATTTATTATACTACTAAATTTTTTTTTTTGTTACCTCTCTACAGCAATCAAGTTGGGTTGGCAATGCCGCGGCCACACACCCGGAGTGTCGTCGATGATCACCGCGGCACATTCCAGTCCTAAAACCCCATTCAGATCTTTGCGTTCGGAGACCATTCTATCACCATCGTCTCTCCTCGACATGACGCGCCCGGCAAACAAACACCCGGTTGGGTCAAGCAGCTTGGCCATCTCGGCGGCGTACGCCCTGTTTCCCAGAGTGCATATGTGCAGCTCGAAAAGCTCGTTAGCCTTCTCCAGAAAATTCCAGATGCCTGGTCTCAGTTTGGTCCACAGTCCCATATGTCGGAGGCGGAAGAGATGCCGCCGTGGCTTCCCTCGGTCTTGCTTCTCTTTCCTCCTCAAAAGCTCTTCGTGCAGTGGATCCACATCTACAAACTGGAGGGGCAAGATCATTACTAGTGTTTGTTTTCAGCGAGTCGGTCCTCTGTCAACCGTGCGTAAACTAGAGGGGGGAGGGGGGGAAGACGTTTGTGTTTGTGTACCTTGGTTGAATTGAGGAGGGTGTGGTCCAAATCGAGGACGAGAGAGAGCTTCCTGGAAGCGACCATTCTGTTCTGTTCCACAAGCCTTCTCGCTCTGTCTCTCTGCGCCGCCGCTTTCTGCTCCAGAATACGCCCGTCGAGCAGACGATCTATGTCACCTTTTTTGGCACTTTCTTGGGAAGCCACCGCAGGCGCTGCTGCGGTCACAGCTTTGCATGGGATGTTATTACCGTGAGCAACTGCCGTCGTGGAGGCGTCGGTCGGTGCTCCTTTTCCGTGTCCGTGTCCTGCGGTGGTGGTGTCGTGAGGACCAGCAACGACGACACCATTTACTTTGTTTGGTGGTTCAGATGCAGCCGCCACATTGCGAAACAGAGCACGACGGGGGTCACGAGGTTTCAACTGTCGGATCCTCCTTTTATCGTTTTGAGAGCTCTATGAACACACCACGAGACGATAGGTGATCGGTCATGCAGATTATTACAACAACAACGAGTAAATAATGCTACTAAGGGTTCGTTCGAGTCTCGCGACCAACAAACGATACTAATATTATTACAAATCCAAAACATTGCCATGGCCATTAATATTGCAGCGGATTTAAAAAATAATGCAAAAGTTTCGAGCAACAAACAAACAATAGTTATATTATTATTACAATCAAAACATTGCCATGGCCATTTAAGTTTGCAGCGGGTAAAAAAAATAATGCAAAAGTTTTTGGAGTCTTATGCGAGCATATAAACAATGAATGATAATTACAACCGAAACATTGATTGATATGGCCCATTCAGTTTGCAGCAGGTAAAAAATAAATAATCCAAAGGTTTCTTCGAGTCGAATAAACATTGAAATTGGCCATTCAGATTGATTGCAGCAAAGTAAATGCAAAAGGTTTTCGAGAGAGCAATAAACAATATTACAATCCAGTTTCCGGGAGGAACAAATAAGACACAAACGAACAACCAACTGAATGCCGCCGGGCCTCACCATGGAAGCTGATTGTGGAGTTTTCCCAGTTTCATTCGATTTGAACGGAGACGAGTTCTTTAGTGACAATACTGATCCGGTTGGTTTTTTTGCGGTATGGACCAAAGGTACATACTCCTCAACTCTCTTGCGTTTCCTAGTGTTTGTGGTTCCTCCCACAGATGCAGTCTCTTGTGTGGATGCAGAAGAATGACCGCCTTCATCATAATCTGCGCAAAGATTCAGCAATGTATAAGTAACTCCAACTCGGGCAAATCAACTGCTTCCGAAGCGAAATATGGTTGCTCCAAATAGACCATACCGCCAGGAGTAGTGGTGGGCTCTTGGGTCAAGTTTGCAAGGATACGGTTGCCGGTACCACCATACTGCTCTTTCTCTGCTTTTCGACCCTCAGAAACAAATGAGTCGACTACAGCATCAATCTGCCAAAAGCAAAGAGGAACGAATCATTCAGGGTTTACCAAATTCGGCCAGTGATGGATTAGCTAAAAATGCGTGGAATATTTCTATGCACCTGTTTCGCTTGTTCAGTTGTTATAAAAGTGGAATACTGGTCTTTTATGCAACCCAGCAACCTGCGTCGAATACAACAGAGTCGGATTTAGTTCATAACATAAATACTGTAGTAAGGATCGATAGAGCGTAAGAACTAAGCAAACCTCAAAAGCAATTGCTCATGCTGCTGCAAATTATCAGACTGAAGCACCTGTCGCAAAATTCAGAAGCGGCGTAAGCATCAACCACAAAAATCAGTAACTATTGCTCAATATCGAGTGAGTTTTTGTTGTTCTTACCCAAGGAGCTGCTTGAGCTCCCATGAATGCTTGTGTGGTCATTGGGTTCATGTCTTCAAAGTATTTGCACAATCGTAAAGATCTGTATGTATGAGGAAACGAACAACATCAAAACGGTTCATTCATCACCCCAAAACCACTACGATTACAGAATAATTCAGCAAATAAGTATGAATTGCTCTTTCTTTATATCAATGAATTGTTTTCTCCTGTATTCTTTTTGGTGCTGCTTATTGCAGAGTAATTCAGCAAAAGATCTGTATGTATGAGGAAACGAACAACATCAAAACGGTTCATTCATCACCCAAAAACCGCTACGATTACAGAATAATTCAGCAAAAAAGCATGAATTGCTCTTTCTTTATATCAATGAATTGTTTTCTCCTGTATTCTTTTCGGCGCTGCTTATTGCAAATTCTGATTTCTGTGGTTTCACATTATAGTTCCTGCTTCTTCTCTAAACTTGTTACTCTGCGCCAATCATGGACCCAAGTTTGCATTCCTGTCAGATTCTCTCTGTATCTCGATTCCTCCCCATCCGATCCCCTTTTTCTCTGGTTCGTTCTCCAATTTACCTAAGCCTCGCCTTCCTCTAAACCCCCTTTATCCTCTTCCCTTCTGCCGTCGCCCTCCTGATTGCTATCCACTATTTTGCCATCCTATCCAAGGCCTTCTTCCAATTTCCCTAGATCCTCCTACATTCCACCGTCACCCTCATGTCTGCTACCCTCCATAATCGCATTTCGAGATTTCTCGGCCATCCTATCACCGAAATCATTTTATGAGGCGAGATCGCCACCCCTAGCTGGAATCAAATCCAACCCGAGAGGCTTGGTTTGCACAGACAGCGCCCCAACAGAGCCCTAGATGCCGCATAGCATTTCTTTCTTTTTTCCCTTTCACCCTGGCGTCCTTCTTGAAATCAGGTCTTCACCACCGGCGACTCCGACGAGTTGCCGTCGAACGCTTCCCCTGCGCCCCTCCCTGGCGTCAAAACCAACTTGTTCTGAACGCAATGCGCCCACGCAAAGGCCACAGAGGTTGGTGCCCGGGAGCGCAGTTCTTTGACACGGGGAACCCATCCAAAACCTAGCCCTCCCGACCCTAGCGTCGACCCAGATGGGATGATCAACAAAAGAAGAATGAGAAAGACAGAAAAGACATACCTCCGTCCGCCGAGCGACTTCGCTCCCCTTCGTCGACGGCCTCCGACTCTCAGAGGAAGAGCAAGAAATCGAGAATCCCGGCAGAAATGCCCTAAACCCCCCACGGCGGCCAATTTATAGGGGAACTCCGCAATCCTACAAGCGATAGGAAAGCCCCAAAGCGCCTTAATTTGATTTCAAATTGGGACACCCGATTACGGGTCGACCCCTCGCTTACCCGCCGGTCTTAATTGGATTTCAAATTGGTCCACCCGATTCCGGGTCGACCCCTCTCTTACCCGCCGGTCCACTGTAGGGGCCCGGCACGACCCATAGAGAGGACAGAGGGCTTTATTATGAGCGACTTCCCGGAGAGGCAGACTGTTACTTCCAAACTCCATCTGCGATGAGATGAGAGTGAGGATAAAGGCATGCGCGTGCGTACGTTCCAAAAAGAAGGCTTCTTCTTCTTCTTCTTCTTCTTCTTCATCCCATCGCTGACCAGAATACTTGGTCTGCAAGAAAGGAAGCGGTGGCTGCACCACCACAGAGATAGTGATGTGCCATCACAGAAAGCATGCATGCTTGCGTTGCAAGTGGCCTGAAGAAATGTATGATCGTTTGCTCTGACCTTAAACATCTTATGATGTCTCCTTTCCTCTTTCCTAAGTTTTCTTTTCCTTAGTGGAGGATGTTGATATCGAGAGTTTTCTCTTCCTTTCCTCTCTCTCTCTCTCTCTCTCTCGGCTTGTGATTGGATTTGTTCGCGTTATTCTAAACATTAATATTTGATACAAAACTCTCATTCATTTGACAGGATGGATGGATGGATGAGAACAACAATTCAGTGCCTCAAATATGTTCTATCAGAGCGCAGATATCGATGGCGGTAGGTCGCGAAGCAATGGGGGGAGCCTTTTTTTGCTCTCTGTCGATGGCGTGTATTGATGATTACGACAAGCGAAGAACAGTCCTTACTGTTCCTATCTACACATGATTTATTCATCTTACCTGCTGTCTAATTGATTTCAGTGCGTGCGACAGTGATCCCTACTTTTGGTATTCTATTTTTCTGGATTCAGTGGTAAGAGATAAAAAAATTTATACGAAAATAATAGAAAAAAATTTGCACCCTCTCGTCATTTCTTCAGGCAACATCGACACAGCCCACAAACTCATGCATGCAGTGGGTGGCAATCATCAATCGTGCAAACGGGAGAAACCGGATCTCTCTCTCTCTCTGGCGGTGTTGTTGCCTTTGTCTCATTTGTTGGATTCATCTAGGTCAAACGCAGTTTCCATTGTTGTCTCTTCCCGAGTGTTAGGTCGATGACGAAGATGATGATGGTGCCGTGACGCACGGAAGAGTTCAGGTTTTACCGAGCAAGCAAATACATATTGGAGAGGTAAAAAGCTGCTGCTACAGCCTCTCTTGTGATCGCCGGAGGAAAACCCACAGTTTCATCCGCAACAACATCTTCCACATCCACACCGCAGTATCAGTTGATATGGCCGCGGATGTGCCTCTTTACCTATATGTCTGCCATGACAACAAGAACAAGTCCCATTTCCTTCATGAACCGTGGAGTATATATGCATTCGACAGCCCTCCTCTCTTTTTCGCTAGACATGCAGGAACGAGCCGGAGATCGTCTGCTCTGCTTCGAATGAATTCATTACCTCCAAATCTGCGCCAAAGTCTAGGGTTAGTGAAGGCTCCTCCTTGTCGCCCAAGAGATCGACGATGCCCGTGGAAAGTCCAACCGGTAAGCTGTCTTTATCGCTTTCAATCGCGAAAGCGAAGGTTGTAACTCTCCTGCCATCGTAGCGCGAGCTGTGTTGACTGTTCATGCATGAGATTGACTCATGCATCGTCATCGTTCGTTCGATGGTCCGATCACCCGAGTTTGATACGTACGTGAGACCATTATATATATATATATATATATATATATATATATATATATATATATGTTGAGGCTGTCCAAAATAATAATCCCCTATTGATCTGTACTTTGGGGTGGGCAGCACATCGCCATGAAAACCTTTGAATTCCTCATCAGAGAATTATTATTCCTGCGCCGAAGGATGCGATGAGCTATGATCCCATTGAAGCAGGGAAGAGATTCTTGTTGGCGGTGGGCCCCGCAGTTAATGTGATGGGTATATTGGTTTTGTTCTTCTTCTTCTTCTTTTTTTTTATTTTTTTTTCGGGTAAATGTAACATCAACATAAATAAAAAGTGAAAAGAAATATGTGTAATTGTTATTATTTTGTTGGTTAGAATTTATATAAATAAGCGACACACGTCGTGGTCATCTCTTTCGACAGGCTGAGTAGGGGGAGGTGAAGCCGGTAAGCTCACCACCCGCTCTTAGAATTCTCCTCCGCCATGAACATCTCATCCACCTCCTCCTCCTCCTCCTCCCACCCTAGTTTCTCGTACCTACCGAGCCTCCTTGGACTTGGATCTGACGATTGATTAGGTCGGATGGAAGCGAAGGCGGGGAAGATGCCATAAGAAGATGGTCCAGGTTTGCAATCTCCTCCGCCGACAACACGAGGACGCCTACGGAGCCGGTTTCGCGGTGGACGCCTGTTGCGATGATATCAAGAATTCTTCTTCCTCGAAGTTGAGATCGATGGCCGAGGAGCCTTCTCGAACCATAACACCGGAAGAGGAAGAAGAAGAAGAGAAGGAGGAGGAGGAAGGCGACCCCAGTACCTCCTCCGGAGATTGGCTCCGATTAGGCCTGGCGACGCCGACGTCAGCCCGCGCTGAGGGACGACAGGTATTGACCGAGCTCCAGTTGTTGAGAGATAGACCTTCGTCTTCGTCATCATCCGTGGTGCCGGTGGTAGGGTTGGCCCCGCCGCAGATGCGCTGGGGAAGTTGGAACCCCGGTGAGATGATCAGAGCTGATATGTCGTCTGTGCCGATGCTGGCTATTCCGGAGTTCACGACGGCCCAGTTTGCGCGCCGCCCACCGGGGAGTCCCGGGGCATCACGACTGGCGGCGGAGGCTGCCATCGGTATAAGGGTGGTTAGTCCACCGAGAAGACAAACGGGCATTTGGCTCATACTTCAGGCTGCTCCAAATCAGTAAGTTAACACGAACACTATCATCATCATCATCTTCTGCTGCTGCTGCTGCTGCTGCTTCCAAGTCGAGCACTTGTGCCACCACCGGGTGCACTTCACATGTTTCTTTCTTCCCAATATTATGAGTTCTCATTCTCTCTCGCAGAGGAAGACAGCCTTTTTTGCCTCAGATACCTAAGAGCTACTTGAGGATAAAGTACTTGCAGCTTCTCCCTCCTTCATGTTTGTGAGATTCTACATCTGAAGGACTTCATGGCTGTGCATAGCAACGATTAAACCTCTTTTTGTTACTGCTTTTGACAGGGATGAAGGCCTGACGATTAGCTTGCTGATGAAGTACTTGGTGAAGAAGCTGGGCTTGGAGGATGAATCAGAGGTATCCGAAAAAACTATAAGCTCATTAATCATGTGTTGCAACTTTGTGTGTTTGGATAGGAAATGCATGATCTTAGGATGTAAGCTTACTCCAGCAATGATTTGATGAAGCATCAAGAATGTAATAGGAAGCCATCCATGAACGGGAGCTGTTTCAGAAGCTCTTCTTCTTCCTGTTGCTGTTGTCTTTTTTATATTCCTAAATATTAATCCTGCGCTTTCCTGTGCTTGGTTGGTGCCGAGATGCTGAAAGAAACATGGGAACTAGAAGGGCCACCCTAGAATGTGGGTTTCCAACTTGCATATTAACTTGGGTTGTCTGGTGAGATGTTAATGTCTGAGTGGCACATCATTTCTCGCCATGATTAAGCCTTCCTGAGCTTTGCCTGTGGTACTGCCTGAGTAGGGTAGATGGGGGGGGTGTGTGTGTGTGTCTGTCTGTGAGAGAGAGAGAGAGAGAGAGAGAGAGAGCTTAAGTGGAGATCAGACACACAGATGCTTTCAATGTTTGTTGTGGGTGTGGTCAAACTCTAGATAACATTATCTATTGTAGGACTGGCATGCCATGGATGGAAGAGACACGCCTAAAAAGGGACTCTTATTAGCTTCTCATGGAATAAGACAACCACATGAAACTTTGCATGCAAACATTGGGATTCAACACATCCCTAAGGATCATTCTTCACTGTCCTTTTTGCTGAAATCTATGCACTGTCCTTCAAATGTTGAGAAGACTTGTTATTAAAATGTTTCATACCAAAGATAAGCTAGTAAAAGAAGTCCTCCTCCTCACCTCTTGTTAATTTTGAGCATTACCTAAAGCTACATCTACATGTATGACATGTATATAATAACATTTACAATTAGAAGAACAAAGATTTTGAGGTATATATGTGCAAAGGTAAACCTCTCTATCGCACTTGATTACGTTGAGACATAGGTTAAATGCAATGCCTAGAATTGACCAAACAACTATGTGATGGACAATAAATGTGGAACAATCGTGTCCTTTTTTTTTTCTTCTTTTTTTTCTTCTAGTACTAGAACATTAATGGCCATATAAAACGTCATATTTCATGTGTTTGAGATCAAGTTAATGTCAATATATTTCTTACTACTTGTTTAATCTCTTTCTTCCATATAAAAATCAAATCATATGATGGACCAGTGTGCTAAAAGTCAGTTTAATCATCTATCTAGCTTTGATGTTGAAGCCAGGCAAAGGGAAAGAAAGAACTAGCTGTTGTTCAACATCATCTTAAACTCAGCTAATCATAGTTCTTTCTATTACCATAATTGTCTATGTCTTTCTTAATAATCTTTCATGATATATTGCACCGCTGTGAATAAATGAATTGACTTCCTATTTCTCTTAACCACAACATAGTATATGTAGCAGCAGGGCTCAGATCACAGAGTCTAAATATTACTGCATGGAGGGAGAGCAAGTTTTTTTTTTTTTTTTTTTTGTTCCTTGCTGATTTGATGATTGATGTAGTTGGCAGTTCATAGGATTAAGACATTTGTGTCTAAATCCAAGAACATTACATCTAGTTTTGTTCTGCATGGAGTGGTAAACAAAGTAGAACACAGGAAGTAGGTTTTGAGGATTAGGGAATTAATTAGGGTAAAGCATGGAGATGGGAGTGTTTGCATGTCATGCTCTTGCGCAGGGCTCACATCATTGTGACGTCCATCAACTGCATGATAGCATTACCCAACATCACATTAAAGGCTAGAAACAATTGGAAGGAAGACTCCATCATCAAGAACATAAGTGGTGGTGCACTTTATGGGAATATCTATGAGAGCCCCACGCACCATCTCCCAACACCCACCATATAATCGAAGGGATAATGCATGCATGGAGTGGGGACTACGTATACGTAGCTACAAAGTGATGCATCATCTCTGGTAGGTGGAGAAGAAAGCATCAAGTCATGGAGAAAACACAGGACCACAGTTGAGTACTGGTCTAATCACAGGCTCCAACACTGGCTGAGAAGGAGGCGCTTCCTAACGCATCTCTCTCTCTCTCTCTCTCTCTCAAGACAGAAATGAGTTGTTGTTTTCCCAAAGGGAGGAGGAAGAGTTTTCGCACCCGTAGTGAAGGGGCAATGTGAAGAAGACAGCGCATGCAAACTTTATTGTGATGTACGATTTAGGTGGAGAGGTTGATACATAGAGAAAAAGTAGTAGCAGTACCGGTGGTGGGGTTCCAAAAGGGATAGATAAGACTCATTGCTAGTTGTAGGACCAGTATGTTTTGATAGCTTATGCATACATGATGGAGCATATGTGACACTTTGTTAGTGGGGAATTATAAGGAGATTTTGCAAATGATTGATTGTTTACTTGTTTTTCTATCTGTATATTATTTTCATTAATACAAGATTATTATTATTATTATTATTTTGTTATGCTTAGTTCAAGAATCATAGTGAAAAATGCAATTACTTGGGCATCCCACATTGTGCAAATCATAGTTGGATCCCTGTCATCTTTGTCACCAACTTTATCTTCAATAATTGAGTGCTATAAAAAGATTAGTTGGAGTGTCATTGGGATTATCCATAAGTATTTCATGTTTATCATCCATTTATGATTATGAGTTGATTGTTCAAGTCATGGCCAAAATATATGATGAGAGAAATATTTTGAGCTTATTAAATATATAGTCTAATAAGATATTTAGATTGTCACTTTACTATTTTTTTTTTTTTTTTTTTTTTGAGTTTTCACCATCCCAATGTAATATTTTCTCTGGTTTTCAATCAAATCAAATAGATAACTAATATGAGTCAGTCTGACCTCAACCAGCTTTGGGGGGTGAAAGAAGACCCGCTTTCATATTGAGGCAATATGCATCTAGGAATGAAATGAAATCAAGAC
The DNA here is from genome assembly GCA_029747655.1 of Ensete ventricosum. Classification (NCBI taxonomy): domain Eukaryota; kingdom Viridiplantae; phylum Streptophyta; class Magnoliopsida; order Zingiberales; family Musaceae; genus Ensete; species Ensete ventricosum. The sequence goes on along the minus strand of JAQQAF010000006.1, from coordinate 3,949,213 downwards.
AGCAAATTGTTGTGAATTATCAATCCAACTTTGATGACACTGACAATAGAGATCGATTTAGGTTTAATTGGTGAATTTATCGGTAAGGCAAAGTCAAACCAAAATTTTGTCATATTTGTAATTGATATTTAATATAAACAAATGCTAATCCAACTTCATGCATAATATTTTTCATGTTTTTGCTCATCGAAATTGATTTGAGTCAAGCTTCACAAGCTACATTGCACTGACAAATGTATCTTCATGTGTTTGTAATGCTTCTGCTGTTGTTGTGTACATGGATCTCAGTGAACTAACTAGCCATGACAATTGCTGGTACATTGGAGATGACAACAATTTGATACAAACAGATCCTAAAGATGAAACAACACTCACATTTGAGTCATCACGCCCAGCAACAAGGATTTGTTTGCCAATCATTTTCTGGTCATCATCTCGTTGATGTTTATTTCACAGATCTGCACTTTGCCTGCAATTTTACTTAATACCACTGCAGGAGACCAGCACACTGAGAAAGATAACTGTGAGAATTCAATATGTTCATCTAACCTTGTCTGAACTTGAACCAGGTGGAGATTACATGCAGAGACCAGCAGCTTCTCCCCTTCTTGACCTTGCAATATGTTCGAGATAACATATGGTGTTTGCGCGATAAGATGTCGATGCTGGTTGATCCTCCGAGCATTGATCATGTGATGACATTGCAGTATAGGAGAGGCACGGATCGATATCGGTTGATGTCTGTAACCAACCAATCTTGCTAACCTTTCCAATGTGACTCCTGTTATTTCTGTTCTTCCCAATATGATTCATTCAGCAGCAAGTGGAGAAAACATGACACCTTATGAAGTAAAATTTCCAGGTAATCTTACCTTGATACTTTATTCCTCAGCTAATTCAGCAAACTCTGATGTCTGCTGCAATCCTCAATCCTGTTTCTGCTGACTTCAACTTTCTCAATTTACAGCCACATACAAAGAAACACAAGAGAGAGGATATGTATCATTTTGTCCCTGCTGATATGCTCCGATGTCAAGTGCTATAACCTCTTATTTTGCTGCACTCTGAACCTGGGAAAAGACCCATAAATTTCATCATATAATTTGTACTGAACTATATGTAATGGTTCATTTACAAGTACAAGCACGACTTACGAATCATAACAAGGTTCAAATTGTCGGTCCGAGACGGTGCGATGCCTTGTAGACCCATATATCAGATGGTTTATTCACTTGCACTGCTCCATATCATCGAACAATATGACACAAGATTGACCCTCGATCAAATCGACAAATAGTGACTGATATGTATTGGTCTGATTCGTATTTAAAATCTTAAATAGTGGCACGTTGAAAAGAAATGATACATTGAATTACTAAGATATTACATCAAAAAATTGAGAAGATGAACCTGAGAAACAAAACCAACTCTCACAACTTATTTCACTCACTGTACAAGGAAGATGTAATGCGCCACAATTAAGAAGTGTCCATTGGGGAAATAGATTCAATTTTCAAATGACAGCCAAAGAAGAAGACCCACTTCAAAGAGCATGGCATAAACATAAATGGTTGATATGACTCAGGATGTTTCCAGTGGCATGATTTCCTTTGAATCAGTCACTGCCTCCTTTTCTGCTATAGGTTCTTCTTTTCTTGTTCTGCATGCTTGCGTGGTTCTGCAGGGAAGTACTTGATGCCCACAAGGTCACCAACTTTGCTGATAACCTGGAGTTGCACAACCAAAGGATGAATATAACACCAGCGGCTAAAATTTATCTGAGGATTTAAATCATGTTAGGGAAAACTGGATGTAGGATATTAACTTACCTCCAGACATTTCATCAGGTCTTCTTTGGAGTGTGAAGCAGAAATACATATCCGAGCCCTCGCAAGAAGAAGAGGTGTTGCAGGGAATGCAACAGTCACTACTGCAACCTGCAATGTTGGCAGCATAGTTATCACCATCTGGGATTCACAGGTCGAAAGGAAAATAAAGGCAGATTGATGAACAATAGCCAAAAGTTTGGAATAGGATGACAAATGAATGGTCAAAAAGAGAATCTGAAGGTAAATGTGCAGGCACATCAAAGTGCCACCTCGTAGATAGTAGCAGGTGCTAGACACACAGGCACTTGAAAGGCTGTTTCTCAATAGATGATGCCTCAGCTAGGCATGCATATCCTGCAGTAACGGGGCGGTTTTGCATGGAACTGTCTACATGGTCATAGGGGCATCTTATTGTGCAGTCAACTGGTCATTCTAGCTCAGAAAAAGTTTGTGTAACATCATTATCTGAAAAACAATGCAATAATAGAAGCAAAACATACAACCCACTCAATGTATATTGAATCCCAGGAAGTTGTATATACTATTATCAATTATGATAATATAATTAATTGTGTCACCTACATTTTGTCTGAGGCATTCTCTGGAGAAGGCTGGGATCTTTGCTGGATTGTAGAGCATTATTGGCATAACCGGAGAATCATTATCACCCAGAACCTCAAATCCCATTTTCTGAAGTTCTGACCTGAAGAAGTTGCTGTTTTCACGAATGTGTGCAAGTTTCTGGGCACCTAGTATTACCACACCAACCATAAATAAGAAACTTTTGTCCCTTATAGGAGATCAATTAAGAAATCTAACTTTATAATAACGTAAGATGCACACATGATTTGGTAAATACCTCTATTTGACCCATCTTCCCCAAGGATAACTTTAATTGCAGAGATTACTTGCTGCACAGCAGGTGGTGACATGGAGGTGGCATACAGATGTGCAGGGCAAGTGTATTTAAGATATTGAATGATTTCCTGCATAAGACAATAAGGGTTAGGAAGTACATCATAAATTTTCTCTATTCCGTTTGAGAGTTTGTGAAATCTGTTTCAACAAGATGAAGACCTTTGATGCTGCAATGTAGCCTCCACAAGACCCAAATGATTTTGTAAAAGTGCCCATCATGATGTCCACATCAGCTGGATCCACTCCTAGGAGCTCACAAACCCCTCTGCCTGATTTTCCAATAGCACCAATGCTGTGGGCCTCATCCAAGTATGTATATGCCTATCTCATGCAAAAATTAACTCATATTAGTTCAGTAAATTCTTTATTTTTTAACAACAGCCTAATGATTAGCACTTAAGCTTGAGAAAAGAAATATCTTTATAATTGATTCTCTAAAATGCATGTCAATTGATTATCAGAAAGTAATGTTAGCATGTAACTAATCAAACCTTGTATTTTTTACAGACAGCTATAATTTCAGGAAGCTTGCAAAGTTCTCCTTCCATGCTGTAGATGCCCTCCACAATAACAATTATCTTTTTCCAGGGTCTATGTGTCCGAGGCAGTCCTTCAGCTATCTGCTCCCTTAGAACATCTTCTAAATGTGAGGGGCCTAGACAACCATGCAACCAACTAATGAGCAACGGGAAAAAGGGGATAGTATTAGCATGTGATGGCTTAAAACTTACTGTTGTGCTGGAAAACACGTACTGCTGCACCAGATCCTCGAGCACCATTGACAATAGAGTTATGGTTCAAAGAATCACTGATGATCAGTCCTCCCTAAATGTGGCCATGATTAGGGTCAATCAGGGTCAATCGGTAAGAACTACATGAATTTCAGAAATTATAACAAACCTTCCCAATCAGGGCAGGGATAATTGCTGAGTTTGTCACATAGCCCATGCCAAAAAGTATAGCAGCTGGTTTTCCCACAAACCTAGCAACTAGCTCCTCAAGCTCAGTGTGTAGGTTTGTTGTCCCTGGAACCAAAGAGAACTAAATCAGATCAATCCAAAAATGGTGATATTTGTTCTCTATTGACATCACATAATATTCATACCACCATCAACACGAACACTGCAGGTACTGGGTGAGTATCTCTTGAGAGAGTCAATAACACGAGGTGTGCAGTATTCATCTGCTGCTGCAAACCCAAGGTAGTTGTATGATCCCAGATTTAAGCATTTTGTAGTATTTGATGTCCGGCTGCAAGAAGTAACAGAACCACATAATTCTTAACATGTTCCTATAGAGACTTATAGGTTCACAGAAGCATTCCACAAACTCGCTAATAGCAGCAATTTGAAGATAAGCTCTTCTCTATTGTTCTCAGGATTTTACAGTTCCAGCACCTTTGGTGGAGGATGAAGTACCATATATATATATATATATATATATATATATATATATATATAGAGAGAGAGAGAGAGAGAGAGAGGGAGAGAGAGTGAGGAGTTTAATTTCTAAATATAAAAAAATTGCACACTCTGATAGATTAACCCTATCAATATACTTACTGTAGTGTCTTGTTATTGTCATTAGAATAACGCTCAACAACATCAATCCAAGCATCTGGCGCACTTGCAATTGGTCTGCTAAAACAGTCCTGCCAAATTAGAATTACCAATAACATTGTTCAAATACTAGCAGAATACCAACAGAAAACTTTGGTGGGAACTACTGATTTATGAATGTGCATGAATCTCTCACCGAACAGTTCAATCTTGTTTTGAGGTTTCTACTTAAAGACAGTTAAATATTCTTACTCACCTTATATCCTCTGGCTTAGAAGTTTATGGCGATGACTAGATCAGGAATAGTACTCACAGAAAAAGAGACAAAGGAATGGATGCAACATAATCTCATACTTGGATCCTGAATAATGTGGATGTGGAATGAGGCTCGTCAAAGGACACATTCAACTAAAATATTGGTACCACAAGTGAACACTGGATGTTGAAGAAGACGAGATTATAAATAGTGTATTTCATGTTTTTATAAATAAAGAAGGGATATCTGACAGAAATACATGTAAGTTAGGTCACAACTCCGTTATCTCAAATCTAAATTTAAGCACCATGTTCTGTTAGCTGTTTTCCAGATTTAGTTATTAAGCAAGACATGGAAAAAAAAAATGTTGGAACATAGAAATAGATCAAACTTTTAATCGTGTCAACATGGCCTTCGACTCCTATATCCATATAGACACTTCCTTTCATAAGACATGTAACTTGTGACTCTGTCTCTCTCAATCTAGTTTCATAATCAGTTCTTTAATTTTCCCCACCTCTTTGTTATCCTTTTTTTTTAAACCCCTCCAGATTATGATCTTATATTTTGAAACCAATATTTTCAACGTCTGATGGTGAGAAAAAACCATTATATTTCTTGTCAATTACAGAGTTCACTGTAAAAGGCAGTTTATTTTGTACTCGGCGATACAACCCTTCCTTTATCAGGGAATTCAGAAACTGCAGAATTCACTTAGCAGCACTATACATAGGTTTAAGTAATGAGGAAACCAAGTAAGGCAATTTTTTCTTTCTTTAGCTGATATACATCTAGGAGCAAAACGCCCAAAATCAACATTTTGAACAGGAAACAATTAAATCACAATAAGATGATAATTTAACGGAGAAATAGGATACAGGATCAAGAAAAGACCAAACCTGAATTCGGAGATAAAGCCGGCGTGTGTAGAAATCTTCAAGCCCTAAACAGATGGGCGCATACCCCTGTTCCAATGGCGAAAAGAAAAAACCACATTAGAACCACAAAATCCGGCGTACGATCATCGAAAAAAGAGCCAGTCAGGAGCAACGGGAAGCGAAATGAGGGGGTTAGGGAGCAGAGGACAGACCCTGAGGTCCTTGGACTTGGATCTGGACCAATCGATTAGCTTCCTGAAGAAATCCCTCAGCTGCCCGAAGGCGAAGAGGAGGCCGTAGCTGAAGAGGGTGGTGAGCGCGGTCAGGTACGGCAATCTTACCATCCTTCAATCGCCGGTGTTCGGCTCCGTCAGAGATCTAATGGCTCGAAGGAGGCAATGTGGGGATGAGGCCAGGCGGGGAGACCGGACGCGAGTACATATGGAGGACACATAGAGGGAATGGTCATCATTGGCGCCGCGGGTTAACACAAACACATACGCATAGATCGTACGGCGAATTGAAGGGAGGTAAGTTGACCGAGCAAGCAGCCCAACCCTCTCTTCTCTTCTATTTAATTTAATTATTATCTATATTTTTTGTATAATTACAATACATTATTATTATTATTATTATTATTTATCTTCCCACTGTGTTATTATATATCCATGAAAAAACTAAGCGCCATAAAAAAAAAAATAGTTATTATTATCTCCACAATATACTGCCTGAGAGCAGAATAGTTGCATTTAATTTTTTGACGGACGATCTGCTGCTACTTAAATAAACAAGAAAAATAAGAAGTAATGGATTCAGTACATCGCACTACCTTTGATAGGAGTAATAATGAGTCCCTCCCAATCGACCAACATGGTCTGACTAGACCCTATCTGAAGCATGATCGGTTGACTAAGCATGTGATGAAACCCCTGATACTCATGAAAGACGCACCATGATAGTAGGAGAAGTTCGATGCACAGTAACATCGGACATCACACAATCCCCATCGAATCTTAGGGATCAAAAAAGATCGTATGACTGTAGAGCTGGAACTACACCCGACATGCTCACCCAGGCAGGGAGAGAGAAGAAAAAAACTTCACTCTTACTCAATACAAAAGGAAAAGATTTCTCGCTGAAAAAAGGCATCAGAGACTTATTTATTCGTAGAGCTAACTTAGCTATCGGAATGACTTTGTTGGGAGGCTCTTTTCCCGACGGAGGTCTTTTCTTGTAGGAACTCGACCAATGAGCCAAAGAGAAAGACCTCGACTACCGTAGTTCTTTCGAGCTGAGTGACCTTCTCTCATCCTCCCCAAGCTCTATATCCCACTGAGAGTCTTTGCGTGTGCAGGTCAAACCACATCGAACCGACTCCTTGAGCTCAACAAATCATCCAGTAATGACCTTTTTTTTTCTCTTTGACTGGGTGCACTTCATCTGAGCTTTACGTAGTTGACAAATGATGCTAGACTCAGGAAGTCAACGTCAGAAAAGAAAATTTGTGTTCTCTGTGAGTCAAGATCGTGTTGAGTATGATGAAGCCTATTCGAGTCAACATCTTATTTTATTTTCAATAAGAATTCAGTTATAACTCTTATATGACTATTATTGAACCTAAATATAGAATATATAATTTTGATTGATATATTATCAATACGACATGGAGTCGATTGTAGTATTGCTTACAATGTAACCCATTCAAGTCAATCTTAGTTAGATCGTCAAAATAGGATGGCATCATCTTCAGTATTTAATTTGATTTAATTTTATTATTTTTTATGTTAAAAATATTATAATTATCATTTTATATATTATTTTTATATCAATTTAACATGTGGACAACGTATAATCTCAGGTAAAATATTTATTTCACTTTCATAATTATAATAATTTTTAATATAAATTTTTTAGGTACTGATACTAATAGTATAGGGTTCTCTTTTTGTTACCTCCTACATACATAATTTTTTATTTTACTTTACACAAAATTTAGATATAATAATTTGTAGATGCCACTTATTGAACTTAAACCATGTATATGTATATAATTTGATTGATGTGTCATAAATAAAGAATTATTATAATAACAGTATCGCAAGTTCCGAAAATTATGATTATGAATAATCGAAATCTAATATATTTGATTGGAACTGGCCAATGAATTGGCACCAGAAAGATATATACCCACAGCTATCGGCTCCTCCTTTCCTCTCACAAGGCTAAACGACGAGAACTGCGACCCACCAACCCCCCAAGTTCCTCTGTTCCCTTGCATCAGCCGCCGCCCCCCATCAGCAGCCGTCCATCAGGGACGCCACGCATCACTTCACGGGCCATCCGGACCGTCGCATCAATTAAGTAGGGAATTATTGAGGAGGACAGGTGGTGGACATCTCGGTCCCATTCCCCTGATGCCATCATCACCGTCCCCGTCACGCGATCAACCAGATCAACCGCCGTCCTTTCCGCCGCACAACCCCCGAAATATTCGTTCCCTTAAAATAGTAAATAATTATTTTATCCTGTCACACCTAATCATTAGAAGCTAACGAATTCATTTAATCCCGATGGCAGAAGCCGCAATTCCATGCCCAGGAGAAGGGCTTCACTGGAATTCGGTACTCTCCGTTCCATTTGCTCCGCTGCTCGCCTTGTCGGATGGGAAACGGGGGACGTAATCCGACGGCTTCTGTTTCTTCCTGGGAACAGACAAGCTTCTTCCGACCGTCAGATTGGAGAACCGGGGAGGTATACAAAGTGAACCGGAACGTCGACTTCGGTTAGATGGCCGTAGTATAGGAGATGGGTGGGAAAGGAGAGTGTGAGGGGGATCTCCTCTTCCCTTCCTTGGATCTTGATCTAAAAGTTCATTCTTTCTGTGGTAGTTAAGATTCGTTCCTGCGTGTGCTGGATTTGTTGTTCTGTTGGTTTATTTTCTAGTTTTCTTGGGTTTTTTCATGTGATTTGTGTGAGTTCTCCCCCCCCAAAATTTCTCCTTTTTGTGCCCGATGGGGTACGAGGAAAAAGTAGAGGGTTCTTGCTCGATTGGGCGCTGTGAAAACCTTATCTTCCGTGGATTCTACAAGAAAAGAGGGCTTTTTAGTGCTTACTGATGCAGATCTAAGCTAGCTGCCATGTGAAATTCTGGAAAGGGGGCGGTAGATGGCGTTCGTACTTTGTTCTTGCTTACTTTGGTAGCTTCTCGTGGAGTTTATCTACAGATCTGATCGGTTACTTGTTCTCGGTCAGGAAAGCTCGAATTTGCTCTAGTCTCAAGCCATGACTTACTTTCCGGAGGAGGTGGTGGAGCACATCGTTGACTTCCTTGGTTCACACCGGGACCGGAACGCCATGTCGACGGTGTGCAAGGCGTGGTATCAGGTGGAGCGGCTCAGTCGCCGGAATGTGTTCGTAGGTAACTGCTATGCCATCCGGCCCGAGCGAGTGATGGCGAGGTTCCCTTGGATGAAGTCTCTGAGTGTCAAGGGAAAGCCCCATTTTGCTGATTTCAACTTGGTCCCCTATGACTGGGGCGGCTTTGCGCAGCCCTGGATCGAGGCCGCCGCTCGTGGCTGCCCAGGCCTAGAGGAGCTGCGGTTGAAGAGGATGGTGGTCACTGATGATGACCTCGAACTCCTAGCGCGCTCCTTCCCCAATTTCAAATCTCTTGTTCTCGTCAGCTGCGAGGGCTTTAGTACCGACGGGCTCGCCGCGATCGCCACTTATTGCAGGTGAGCTGCCTTTGCTAACTTTATAGAATGTGTAGCTTACAATACATATCTTGACTTTCTACTCTCTGCTGGAATGTTCTCTGGTATATTGGGCAATGAGTTGTGTGGAAGTTTGAATAGCCTACATCTGTGTTTATCTTTAGGTTCATAATTTTCTTGATTCGTTATTGTTATGTTGGATTTGAATCAATTTTTTCTTCAAGCAGGACTCTTTTGCCGAGCTTTACCATGTTGTTTTGCTAAAAATACATTTTTGCTGTATGACAACATCAATCTGGATCAGTCTGTTGGATGATTAATCATTCAATTTAATTGTTAGTTGTTTGTTTCCCCATTTTTCTTATTTCTGTATGGCTGATATGAATTTTGTATATGAAACTACTCACTTGCTGATGTGGTAGTGATGATGAAATAACTTTTTTTTTTTCCCTGTTGATCGAAGCACTTAGTTATCACTTATAATATTTCTCTTTTCTGATTTTGCTTCGTTGCTGCCCATCAGAGGTCTTAGGGAGTTGGATTTACAGGAAAATGAGGTGGAAGATCATGGACACCAATGGCTCAGTTGCTTCCCTGATTCCTGTACTTCTCTCATCTCCCTAAACTTTGCGTGCCTCAAAGGGGAGGTCAATGCAAATGCTCTGGAGAGGCTTGTTGCTAGGTGCCCTGACCTCAGGAGCCTAAAGCTTAATCGTGCAATATCGGTGGAGTCACTAAACAGGATACTTACTCGGGCACCTCACCTAGTGGACCTTGGAACTGGTTCGATGATGCTTAACCACCATACCGAAGCTTATCACAGGCTGATCAATACCTTCCTCAAATGCAAGTCATTGAGGAGCTTGTCGGGGTTCTGTGATGCCTCTTCATGCTGCCTTCAGGCGGTCTATCCTGTCTGCATGAACCTGACTGCTCTAAACTTGAGCTATGCTCCTGCAATCCAGGGCGATGACCTTATCAAGCTGATTTGCCTTTGTTTTAAGCTTCAAAAGCTTTGGGTGTGATTTTGTTAGTTCTTTGCTAAAATTTTATTTGCTTCCTTACATATCATATGATGACCAGGCCATTGTTCTGCAGGTGTTGGATTGCATTGGGGACAAAGGATTAGCAGCCGTGGCCTCCGCTTGTAAGGATTTGCAGGAGTTGAGAGTATTTCCTTCTGACATCTATGGTGCTGGAACTGCTGCTGTGACTGAGGAAGGTTTGGTTGCGATATCTTCAGGATGCCCGAAGCTTAACTCATTGCTATACTTTTGCTACCAAATGACAAACACTGCACTTGTAACTGTCGCAAAGAATTGCCCACATTTCACGCGGTTCAGATTATGCATCCTCGATCCAGGGAAGCCAGACCCGGTAACTAATCAGCCACTTGATGAAGGTTTTGGTGCAATTGTGCGTTCCTGTAAGAATCTCAGGCGGCTATCTCTATCAGGTCTTTTAACAGATAAGGTTTTTCTATATATTGGCATGCATGCTGAACATCTTGAGATGCTGTCGATTGCATTTGCTGGTGATAGTGATAAGGGGATGGTATACGTGCTCAATGGATGCAAAAATCTCAGGAAACTCGAAATAAGGGATTGTCCATTCGGAGATGATGCACTTCTAAAGGATGTGACAAAGTATGAAACAATGCGATCCCTTTGGATGTCGTCATGTGATGTTACCCTCGGAGGTTGCAGGGCTCTTGCAGCAAAAATGCCAAGCCTCAATGTGGAGATCATAAACGAAAGCGATGAAGCCAATGAGTTTCAGGAAAACTTCGGTGATCTTCACAAGGTGGAGAAGTTGTATGTCTATCGAACCGTGGGCGGAGGAAGGACCGATGCACCAGATTTTGTTTGGATTTTATAGCTTAATTTCATTAAGCTGTTGGATGTTTTATTTATTTTAACTCGGTAATGAGCTATTATGTTTTAGACTAGCTTTGTACATCAAAGCTGGGGTAGCCAAACTGCATTCCAAGATATGTAGATTATGTTCTATGTAGGTCTTGTTGTACTTGTGGGTCAAGAAGGTTAGTAGGATTACCACTAAGCCTGCCTCTTTCTTCAAGGACATGCTTGTTGAACACATTGTACCTAGGATCTATGTCAAATGAAAGAGTGAGTTTTCTTGTAGTCTTATACTCTTTTTGCTTATTGCAACAGATTGATTTTGAATATGAGTTACATTTCTTTAATATTCATCAGCATCTCATCAGCTAATCAACTAGATGATGATCATAGTTTATTTAAAAGTACATAAAAGCCACTACAAAACTCCATTCCCCCATGTCCTTGGTCCAAAGTCTTAATGATTGACTCCTATATTCTCATTTGGCCCTATATTTAGTGAGTTTATTACTAGTATGTTTTAATACAAAAATTATTGGTCCAAGCAGAGTAGCTTTCTAAAGGGAAGCCACTTTGCATTTGATTCATTTGCCACTATTGCTGCAACTCCTACCATTGCACCACTTTGATCTAGTCTCCTATCTTTTAGGAATAACTTTTACCTTGTCTTCTTATCCCACTTTATTTTATCACTCATCACAACAGTGGGGGGGAGTGGGAGTAGGGGATAAGATTGAGAGATGGGTCATCCTTTTTGTAGAACAAAGCCCCATGTGTTTTGTCTCTCCTGCAGCACTGTTTGAAACTCATCATTCCTTCCATTATCTTTCTTCATCTTTCCCAGAATTTGTTCAGACAAGCTTGCCTGCCCATGTCCATTTTCTTTTGGTCTTTTCCTCTGTAGAAGCTGCTGCTGAATTGTTCCATGTGCTAATCTCTAACATACCACTATGGCACTGGAAATGTGTTTGACATTTGTTATAGAAACTATTAGATATAGATGTCTATCACAGCTCCAGGTTTCTGATTTATATAGGCCATGGATGTGTTCCATGGAGACTGTAGACTGTGAACACAGAGAAAGAAGAGAAGTGTGCTAGAACTTGAAGAACAACTACAGATCTGATGTCCAAGCCTGGTGGCAGCAACCCTGTCTTTAGTAGCAGCATTTCTCCAGCAGACAGCAGCAGCAGAGAGCAGCAATGCTGCATTGAACATTGAGACACAGTGTCAGGACAAATGAAAGAAGAAATCCTGTCACACACTAAGGGCAGAAGCTTTTGCATTCATTAGCCTCACTACACCAAATAGTTCTAAGCTTCCAGCATATCAACAAGAAACTGCGATCACCCAATCATGATCATAATGAATTCCAGAAAGACAACCAGAAAAAAATCCCTTAAACCATCGAAGTCCTATCAAGAGAGCCACAGTGCATACCATCCTTGCAGGAAAGAGAGGCAAGATCCATCATCATCATCATCATCATCACAGGCCTGGTAATATGGCTGAGATGGTGGGGGTGGTTGAGGTGGAGGGTATTCGTCGGTGAAGTAGCCCTGATATCCCTGGGGTGGTGGGGGTGGAGGGTACACCCCTGACCATGATGGGGGAGGTTGATAAGGGTAGCCATACCCTGATAGTGGAGGAGGGTAAAGATTTGAGTGCCCTGTAACCAAACAAATTCCAAACCTTGTAAATTCCTTGAAGGATCAGGAAACCTGCAAGCTCAATGTCTCCTCAAACAATCAAAAACAAAAAAGAATAAGCCAATAGCTATCATCCCAAGGCATGAGGGGAAGAGGTTTCTTTGCCTGTGGGAAGGTGTGGCTCTGTGACATGCCTGTAGCTCATTGTTTCTTTGTTCTGCTGTTGCTGTAGCTGAGGAGAAGATGAGTGAGGGGCATCTGCCGCTGCCGCCTTGTATGAGAGAAAGGTCAAAAGCTTCGGTGTTTATCCGCACATCACTCTCTGGAAGTTTGTGCAGAAGGATAGAGGCAGTGGAAGAAGGTCCTTCTTGCAGGTGGTGACAAAACAGTTGTTGCATGGACTACTTGCTTAGGTAAAGAAGTCTCATCTAACTTTGTATGTGAATGATATCTATCTGCATGAAATATTTACATGTGCAAGTATTTTTTTTTTTGGATCAAAATTGAAGCTAATGAGCCCTAAAGATCTTGCCATGAAGTTAAACAGATGCAAGCTAAGCCCTCCCATAGCTGAAACTAAAAGTTGGACTCTGATTCCCCAGTGCAGAATTGAATTGTCCATAGAACACTGAGCTATCAACTAATCTTAATGCACTAATTGATCTCATTAGTAAGAACTAAATTCAGTTAGCAAGGACCAGAGGCAATGCAGCAAGAAAACACAGAATGATCCATCTTGTTGAACTTTAAAAGCTGTGGAAAAACTCGAGTGATGTTGTGTACCTGGGAAGCAAATGGAAAGTGCACATCAAACATCATCAATATTTGATGTGGGTAATGTGATCACTCTCGGTTTCAGTGAGTGGTCTGCCATGCCTGAGCAGAACAGCAGAGAACATTGCAAGAGCTTAGACAAGTTTGAACTTTATAATCTACTGATATCGTTATTCTAGCAGCTGATTCAAACTCAATAGCAGGAATTATAGTGAAATCAACCAATTCACACACCTTTCTTCTTTCTTTCTGTCAATAGACAATGGAAATATAGAAGAGCAGCTGGCCTAGCATGAAGGATAAGAGCCAGTTAGAATAGCCAAGGAGACTGCCTACAAACCACACAAAGATTTTTGATTGCAATGCTGGAGATCTTGAAAAGGCCATAGGCAAGTCATCCTTGGCTATCAAAGGCAGGGTCTTATCTACATGGAAGGCCACTCTTCTGCCCATTGCTTCAGGAATTGATATAATTCTCGATAGAACGACCCTCTTTATAATGCCAAGTGGAGAAGAGATTGGATTAAGCTCACCACATGAAATTGTCAATGCCAAATTGCCTAATCCACAAGTCCTTTTCTCTGAGTCCTATTGTTGGATGTTTCTCCATGCAGAATATATTCTCCTGATTTCTAGGGACCGGTTTCTATGTGGACATTCATTCTACTCATGTTTCTCATTGGCGTCGGCAGGTAATCATATATATATTCCATACAACAAAAGAGATGCATTAAGCTTGTTGTTTCTCCCTGATTGCACTCTTAGTGGTTCTATTGGTTGCATTAATGCTACTAAGCATGAGGTAGGCTGCTACTTGCTTTGACCTTATACACTGAATAGTGATTGTCATGATCTTGCCCAAAGCAGAAAAAAATATTCCATCTTTTAGCAGCCTAATCTTCTCTGAACTGATAAGCCCAAGTGGAAGGCATTCATAAACTTTAGTCTTTGTTCATGCTTTGAGCATATACATTGTTCCAACTTCCAATTACAATAAAGTTAATGCTATCCACCACTATTTAAAGATTTTTGTTCTCTCCAAATCGATTTGACCCTTCGAATCCACTACTGTTAAGCCTTGCAAGTGATGGCAGTCCAAGCCAGCTATATGCGAAGCTTCTTCGATAAAAGAAGGTTCACAGAATTATGATTCATTGCATTTCCTCAGCATCGGCAACCTTACTTGCGGATAATGAAAGGAGAAGAGATAAGGATGCACAGGAAATGGAGAATGACCTCCTTGTGATGGATTCCTCTGTTTGTCTGATTGCTAATAAATCAGATGCACTTCTGGCTCCATAAGTCAGCCATTTAAAAAAATAAAAATGGTATGCATTATTAGGTTGATTGTGATGCAATGAGATATCCGAAGAACATATTGATATGCTATCATTCCTTCATGTCTTCTGGTTTTAGTTACTAATCATTATGTAACCGAAGAGATAATCAAAATGTTGTCTATGAATACAAGATGATATTTATTTTGTTTTGAGTATAGAGTCCAAGGTGATCCTACTCAGTAAAAGCATCCATTTCTAGATGAAGTCTTGTCAGAAAATAATCCAGGAAACATGACATCATTATCTAGTAAGTATTTTCATGCATCTCCTTAACAAAATTCATCTTTGAACAATGAAGATGAACCTAAAGATAAGAAATGGTGGACCACTTGTAAGGAATTTCCTTTGGCACCGCAAGATTAAGATGGAATCCAAGAATTAGAGTTCCATTTGAGATCAGCATGTAAGTGACAGACAAGATCATTTGATCTCTGAAAACTCTGTTTGTTAAATCAGGCTCAAGTCTATGTATATATCATGTGTGAACCATGTAAAAAGAAAAAGAAAGGGAAACATCTGAACTAGGTAAATTTTTAATTGTCAACATATCTTCCATGTTTTGGGTAATCATTTTCTGCCATATGAGTACTTATGATTAAATTATGCTCCTTGATCTAGAAAGGTTGACTATAAGTTCACCTGGCAGGGAACTTTCTTTATGGTTGCCAAATCTTCTAAACAAATTAAGGCACTTCATTTAATTTATGTAGTGGCTTAAACTAGGATCAGCCTCATTACATTCACTATTATACTAAATTAATTAATCAAAGCCAAGTTGAAACTCCGGTATTGGTGTTTAATAAGCAACTGGATGTTCCCAGCCTTCTTAGAAAGGACTTGTTTGTATTTCTTTGGTTGATAAGCATCTTATTGTTGACCAGCTCAGCTAAACTGTGCTGACCACATGTGTTTGAGTTAACTTCACATGATAGTGATTCATTGCCACGGATCTTGATTCGATTTAGATAAGAAAGGATTACTTTTCAATAGCATGCCATAAATGCCTTACAGAGGTTTGGGATCCATTCAACATAAGAATATGGACCACCTAAATGGTTGAAGGAAGAAGTCTGAACTTAGATCTTTGACCAAAAGATCTATAGAAGTGAGCAGAAACTGCGTTCATGCACTGTGCATCCTGGAGAAAGAAGATAGGAGGAGGAAATTGACACTGCAGCTTGGAACCCCAACATCAATTAATCTGCTACCATGAAGATTCAGTATATAGCTTTTCTTTTCCTTGCGCTTGCAACAGTGGTGAAATGCAACAAAGAAGGTACGATGTGCAAATTATATATCAAATCTGTACTACTTAAACATAGTCCAGCATGAGTAAATCTCTGATCAAACTTCTGCTTTCACCAATTCAGTAGAGAGAAAACTTACCAAAGATTATGGGAAATTTAGTAGAGCTCCAGAAACGGACAAGAGATTTCATGATGGTAGTATGGTTTGTTGTTATCACAGAATTTTGTGAAGCATACAAATCTTTTGTTATGAAAGGCTGAAAGCATATAAGATTGCCGATTAAGAAGCGAAAGTTAAATTTAGTTGAGAATCAAACATCATCTAAGTTTGTTTGCAGACCATTTTATTCCTCAGAGAATTCAACTGTTCTTGTTGGATTAGCATGTCTTGCATAATACATGTATTTTGGGCAGGTGATATCCTCTATTCTCAGAGGAAGGCATGGAAGGATCCTAACAATGTCCTCCAGAGCTGGGATCCAACCCTTGTCAATCCATGCACCTGGTTTCACATCACCTGCAACATTGAAAACTCTGTCATACGAGTGTAATTTTTCTTCCTATGCTCTGATTGTTCATCATTTCTATTTCCGAGAAATCCCGATTTCTTAACTGATTGCTTTATATCTGATAGCAAGTTTACTTCATCGACAGGGATTTGGGTAATGCAGGACTCTCTGGAGGTCTTATTCCAGAGCTGGGAAGATTGACACAGCTTCAGTACCTGTAAGAAACTTCTCTCCGCAACTCATTTGGAATACTGAGATTGGCAGAAAACCTCAAGAATGATCCAAATAACTTTTTGTCTGTAAACAGAATGTGTTGTAGCCTACCTTGAAGTAACTTTATTACTTACTTATTTGAAGAATCAGTGGCTTTACCGAGAATGCTTGCTGATGAAAGAGGATGATCTTGCAGGGAGTTATATTCGAACAATATTTCTGGGTCCATACCAGCTCAACTTGGGAAATTAACAAAGTTGGTGAGCTTGGATTTGTACCACAATCAATTGAGTGGGTCGATCCCTTCTTCTCTTGGCAATATCAAGTCTCTGAAGTACTTGTACGTTTGGAATACTATCTTTATCTCTCTTCCCTTTTCTTGCCAACACATGATATACTCTATCAGAAATATAAAAGGCAACAAGCAACCTCAACTAAGATGATAACAATACTGGGAGGTCATGTTTATGTGATGCATGTATGACACATCAACTCCTCAGTGGTTGGGGATTATAGATCGATCATTTTCCTTCATCCTGACAAATTGGAGAGCAAGCCATAAAAAGTGACAGAAAGTGATTTAGACTAGCAGTACTGCCAAAGAAGATGCATGATCAAGAGAAAATCTGATTCTAAAAACTCCTCATGATCAAGTAAATGTCTAAATTGCTGCAAAAAGGCCTTCTATTATTCGGTAATCAGGCCCAGCATTAACTGGCATTTGGTCTTTAGTTTGGATCAAACAAAGACCCTGGATCAGGAAAAACCTGGAGTGCTAATTCCGAGCTTGCAGCTCTTAGCTTGGGGTTGTTATGCTTTGAAGGCATTGCCTGACCAGGGAGCTCAGATGATCGATGGACATTCGTTCTTTTTTCTCTTAATTCCTGAAGGACTTTGCAATCCTTTAACTGTTTCGGTAGACCCTTATCTGAAACCATGATTGACTCAAACAATGGATTGGTTTTCCAGGAGGCTTAATGGAAATGGACTCTCTGGAATAATACCAAAAAAAGTGCTTGATCTTGTCCTCACTGGCAACCTGACTGAAATGTAAGACATTCTGCGATCCCTCACTCATAAATTGTAATCAGTTATCCTGAGCTTGGTATGTCCAGCTGACATTTTTTATTTTGATCTGACAGGAATGTTTCAGATAATAAGCTGTTTGGGACAATCAGAACATCCAAGAAAAGAGGTAAATGACATCTTTTGACAGCCCTGGCTAAATCTGAAAGCATACATCTGCTAAACTTTGATGTTTTAATTGGATCTGATCTGCAGTTACAACAATTACTCAGGACGCGAAAATTTCCAGCTAAGTTTGAATTCAATGCAGCTCAAGAAATATCAAATTTGCTCATGTCCTTCTTTAAGGCTGACTTGTAGTCATGCCAAAAGCTGAAATGTTTGTGCTGTAACTTTGCTTTTATAATCACTGTAGTATAATATAAGAGAAAAAAACAATCCAATAAGTTGCAAGTGAATCTGCAGAATCTAGTGGTAATGGCCCTACTGGTGGAAAGCACCTTCATGAAGCTTATCCCTGGACAAACCACTAAAGCATCTCCCAGGAGAGATACTGTGGTCAACAATGTTCTCCTTTTCTTCCATGATATAACAATGTTGCTGAGGACACAGCTCAATCCTAGAAAACTGAAAACATCTATGTGCTTGCAATGAAATGGTGCTTTCAAGAGCAGTGGTCTGTGTTCTCTAGGTTGGTCCTTGGAAGAGGTGAAAGATGGCTATCAGAAAGACCAGAGCCAACACAGTGCCCATTGCAGCAGAGCTGTTGTCACCACAAGGACAGCAGAATTTTTGAAATCTCCTTGACTCTAGATTCTCCTATTTGAGGGAAAGTGGGACCCACTAAGTAGAAAGGTAAACCACATTGGCCATCCTCTCTTGCCTTCCATGCATTAGGAGTCACTGCATCTTGTTGTCACTGGTCAAGACCAGAAAGCACAGTAGGAAGAAAGGAGAGGGGAAAAAGATGGCAAAAGTAAGAGGGCATGTAAAGGTGCAAGTTTCAAGTGCTTCTATATATCCTTGATGGCACAAAACACTCTCTTGGACAAAATTGATGTTCCAAAATCTCCTTTAGCATGCACAACTGATCAAATTGCCATTTCTTTTCCATGTTAATGGCTTCATCATGATGTGGCATGATTTAACCCTGCATCTGCCAGCCCTCAACATGGCTGATATGCTGCTTGTTCATTGTTGGAAAGGCCATACAGCAAACCTCCAGGGCTTGCAATTGGTTCTAAGTGAATGTATCAACTAGCAAAGCTAAACACCTGGAATTAAAGAACAGCCATAATTGCAATCAAATACAAACTTGCTGTCAGATACCACCACTATTGACAGGAAAAACTTCAGAAATCAAGCATATCTTTTTGGCATGCCAAACTTTGTTGTCTGAAACTGAATAGAGATAGACCTTTGGCTACATATCCATATGGGTAGGAGTACTTCTTAAACAAAGGAACATATCCATTCTTAGTTTATGCATACCTTGTAAGCATGCTGATCAATATTTGAAGCTATCCAACAAACAGAGTCAACAGATTGCATGCTTTTCTTGGTTTCTATAGAAACAACACTAGTAGATTAAAAAAAGGATTTTCCACTAATGTTAAAATGATGAGTAGGAAAAAAAGAAAGATATGTAAACCACATAAAATCACTGACACTTCACCTTGTTTTGAGACTATTTGTGAAAGAAACAATGAGTTTGAAGAACTACTGACATCTCAACTCTCATGAAAGGGATACTTTGTGATCTCTTAATAGAAGTCTTCAAATATGAACATATGATGACAAGGACTATCAATACCACAGACATAACATATCATAGAATACATACATGCACAGATGACTTGAGAAATGATGATTTCTATTAGCTATTGCAGAATCCAACTTGACTCATTTTTCAGAGCTTTGATTATTGAGCTGACTTTTAGATGGTGAATTGGTGCTTTTTTTTTTTTTTGTGTCCTGCTCCACCAGGAGCTCTGGGCCACAGCAATTTGTAGACACATAAATCTAAATTTATGAGCACTTAATCTTTGCTCGAGTTTGTCAAAGGATAAATGTACAAAAACATACATGGGTAACACCTTCTCTACAGAGGGAGGCAGCACCAACCAATAGGACAAGCCTGCAGCTTGGATTGTAAGCTTGTTCAAACCAGTTGGGATTTCTTCTTGTGTTGTCAAAACCACAGCCATTTGGGGATGTCATTTTCTAGTGATATATATATATATATATATATATATATATATATATATATATATATATATATATATATATATATATATATATATATATATATATATATATATTTATTATTGCATTCATTTACTCCCTACTCTGTGGTATGCATGAGTGCATTGGATGTCACTGATGATGAATACCACGCAGCATTCATGCTTGCAGTTGAAGTTGAGGCATGTGTTGGTCCCACTGACATGCATCTCCATGGATTCTTCCCACCCTTACTATCATGGAATTCAAACATAGCTATCCTCAACAAACAAGGCAGCTTGTGGCTTATGTCATGCAAGAGTCGAAATTAGACCCATGGTAAAAAAATAAAAAAAAAACCAAATTCAATATTTACAAGGTTGAGATGAATATATATATATATATATATATATATATATATATATATATATATATATGAAAATATTAGAGATAAAGAAAGTTAAGATTATTGATCAAATGGAATTTGCTGTTTGCTGGGGGGGACAAGACACGGGATGGGGGAGCGGAGGAAGGGGGACAGTTGGGGAAGCGGGTGGGGGGAATGAATTCGATGGACAGGGGCATTTAAAGCGCTAGACACGTGGTGGACTCTGATATGAAGTGTAAGCTAGCGTTCCTTCCGCCCGAGTTGTGCATCACCTCCCTGCCGTTGACTTCGATGCCGTCCGCGGCAAGAGTGGTTTTGCAGTATGAAAAGGGGTCGATTAATTGACCCCGCGCTACCGTAGATCTACGAATCTACCCCTTGGCTCGAGTCCGGTGGTATGTATGTGTGTAGATTGTAGCATTTGAAGGGAAATTAAAGGAAATAATCTTTTGGTGTTTACTGGAATTTTGTTTCGACTCTTGAAATTGACTTTTGACTCTTCCTCTTTTATTGGGTGCTTTTGTTTTTTTTTTGGTCTAAAACTATGACTTGACTGATTCCACAGCCTGCATTCGTCTCTTTCATGAAGCTCACATCCTGCAAAGCCTTCTCGCTTTTATTTTGGCCTCTGCCAGTGTCAATCCCGCAATATTCTTCGTTTTGGTTCCCTGTAAGCCGGCTGCTCTCTCTCTCTCTCTCTCTCTCCAGCCACCGGTGGTGTAGTGCCCACGCCTCAGCTCTGTGATACCGGAGAACTACTTCCCGTCATCCTCCATGTAAGTGGTCACCCATGGGTTGCGTCGTCAGCAAGCGCCAGGCAACGGGGAGCACGGACGCCGCAGTCGCCGCCGAGAAAGAGCGCCCTCCGCCGCCGCACGACCGCCCCCGCATCCCCTCCGGCCCCAGTTCCGACTGGCCCGCCTGGCTCGTAGCAGTCGCTGGCGACGCCATCCGTGGATGGACGCCCCGCCGAGCTGACTCCTTCCAGAAGCTAGCCAAGGTACGGTTGCTCCTCCCCTCCCCGTCGTAAAGATCGAACCTTTGACGCGTTGTGTTGAGGAAAGCTTCGACCTCGGCGTTGGCGCGGGGTTTCAGATCGGGTCGGGGACGTATAGCAACGTGTACAAGGCGCGGGACGTGGAGACCGGCCGGGTGGTGGCGCTGAAGAAGGTGCGGTTCGACGCGGTGGAGCCGGAGAGCGTGCGGTTCATGGCGAGGGAGATAACGGTGCTCCGCCGGCTCGACCACCCCAACGTCATCCGGCTAGAAGGCCTCGCCATTTCCCGCGTCTCCTCCGCCCTCTACCTCGTCTTCGAGTACATGGAGCACGATCTCGCCGGCCTCGCCACTGCCCCCGGCGTCCACTTCACGGAGCCCCAGGTCACCATCGGCACTCTCCTTTACCCCTTTTCTTAGACCACAAAGTTGCTTCCTTTTTTCCATTCATTCGGAATAAAAAAAAAAAAAAGGGCTCTGTTTCTTTCATGCTAAGCCCTGGTCAACCATTTCACTGTTGTATTACCACACCCTTCTCCCTCCTGTAAGATACAGAGACGCCATGTTACAGACATCTTGATCTCCTGTGATTTGCCGCAGGTGAAATGCTACATGAAGCAATTACTCTCCGGCCTCGAGCATTGCCACAGCCGAGGAGTTCTGCACCGCGACATCAAGGGCTCAAATCTGCTTCTGGACAACGAAGGGACACTCAAGATAGCTGACTTTGGACTTGCTTCCACCTTCGATCCTGAAAGAAGAGTGCCCATGACCAGTCGAGTGGTCACCTTGTGGTATCGTGCTCCAGAACTCCTGCTCGGTGCCACATACTATGGTGTTGGTGTCGATCTGTGGAGTGCAGGCTGCATTCTGGCAGAGTTGTTACTGGGGAAGCCCATCTTGCCTGGAAGAACAGAGGTAGCTCCATGGTATTACTCTTTTAAGTTGCTCAGTTAAGATGCCACAACCTTTTGTCTTCTTCATGTAGGTGGAGCAGCTGCACAAAATCTTTAAGCTGTGTGGATCACCTTCGGAAAAGTACTGGAAAAAGTCAAAATTGCCGCATGCTACCATTGTTAAGCCAAAGCAAAACTACAAGCGTTGCATCGGAGAAACCTTCAAGGATTTTCCACCTTCGTCCCTGTCTCTCATCGACTCGCTCCTTTCGATTGAGCCAGCCGACAGGGGCACAGCTACTGCTGCTTTGAACAGCGAAGTGAGTACCCATTTTCCATTTTTCTTGGATTGCTAGCAAATCAAATCATCATTGATGGAGATTCATAAAGATGGCTTGCTGGTTTCTGAGTAACGAGTATTAGCAATGCATTTCTGTCGATGACAATTGGCTTTTCTGTTGATGCAGTTCTTCGCCACTGAGCCTTATGCATGTGAGCCATCAAGCTTGCCTCAGTATCCCCCAAGCAAAGAAATGGATGCAAAACTAAGGGATGAGAAGGCCAGAAGGTGAACTCTGCTCCTCTCACCAAAACCTCCATAAACTGTTCTCCATCTGATAACCAAGTCCTGATTTCTACTTTTTCTCCTCCGAAGGCCGAGTGCCGTGGGTAGGAAAGACAATGCTGAAGCAACAAGAAGGCCCCGTGTTCGTAATCGCCGCAGAAGGGCAGTCCCAGCTCCAGAAGCCAATGCTGAGCTGCAAGTCAACTTGGAAGTATGCCTCTATACCTTCAGCATTCTTCTCCATATAACTTCTCAATCACCAAATAGAATCTGCATCATTTGATTATTAATTATGTTAAACCTGGGTTGGAAAAGATCAAGCAGAGGTTAAACAACTATCTTCTAGATCAAATTATCAAAACGTCAACTTTGACGTTACGACTATGACCAAGTCCACAAGAAAAAGGATAATTGTACAGATTGTATATTCAGCAGAGGAAATAGACTATATGGGTTGTTCCCTTTAAGCTTGAACACCCTGAATGCAGACTTGGAGTCAGAATGAAGACTTCTTCTAAGAAGGGTTCTCCAAAGAATTAAATATATGCAGCTATGACTAATAATGAAACCAGGAAAAGAAAAATATGAAAGGATTGCTCTGCATATATCTTTTTATTTGTGAACCAATTCGGGAGTTAGATCTTTCAATAATTTGTTCCCGATTTACGATTAAATCTTGAACAGCATGCCGACGAACAAAGTGTTTTGTGGAATTAGAACTCTTGGAATAAGTTCCTGAAGAAAATTCTGGAGTTTAGACAACCTAAGTAAGGTTTCACTTTCTACCACTTGCTGAAAGGCCAAAAGAGACTAAGAATCATAATTTGGAGTTGAGATTCAGAAACCTAAGTAAGGTTTCACTTTCTACCACTTACTGAAAGGCCAAAGGAGACTAAGAATCATAATTTGGAGTTGAGATTCAGAAATCTAAGTAAGGTTTCACTTTCTACCACTTACTGAAAGGCCAAAAGAGACCAAGAATCATAATTTGGAGTTAAAGATTCAGAAATGTATCTGAACATCATATTCTGGAATCTGTCATTAGTTCTTCTCTCTATTTGCATATGCATTTATGAGTCTATCTTTGAGCCACTGACTCTAGTCCCTATTCATTTTCTCTTGCTAATTAACAGAGAATGAGGCTGATGACTCGCATAAACGTCACAAGCAAAAGCGAGAAGTTCCCACCACCTCACCAGGATGGAGCTGTAGGGATCCCGTTGAATGACTCGTACAAGGGGCCGTCATCTTTCACAGCATTTGATGCATCCTTTGCTTCATCAATCTTTGAATCAATGGAAGATTCTCGCAATACATTGACGGGACTACCAGATGCCATTGTAAATGCTGGTAAAGGTGCTGCCAGAAGAACAAGCAAAGAGGGGACCCAAAAATTGGCCACTTCACTTGCTTTGAGAAGACTGATGGAGCTCAACAGGAGTAGCAAAGTGGTAGTACATAGGACTAGAGGAAAAGAACTGGAAGTTTTTGGATCTGTCAAATAGTGGCTGACCCAGTAAAACTCCCCTTCTTACCATTTCACTGTTCATGTCCATTTACACTGAGGCTGTTGGTAGAACCCCTGCTGAAACAAAGAGATATGATTAATATGTTACAGAGTTCATCTAGCTGCTCATGTTTTGGATTTGTGTATATATATATATATATGTGTGTGTAGGATTGTATCATTGTGATGGAAATTATACCCTCCTCACCTGCTTGTGTACTAGAATGAATAGCCCATTACAGATATTGTGCCTCATATCGGCCCACATTTACAGATATGTTTATAGTATGTTTAGATACATACTATAAATATATTTTCTTTCTGCATATGCATCAGCTCAACTTGGAAAAGTAAAAGATTTATTCTGAACATGATCCCAACAATTTAGTTATTTAATTATACTGGAAATTGGACAACACATCCAAAGTCACAAGAACAATGTGCTCAACTTCAATGGCTACAAGGCACACAATATACAAAGTGTTGCTTTGGTAGAGGCTGTGTCCTACACAACATGGACTTTCATACTCATCTACTCATCAACTGATTATATACAACACTGGATCCCTTTGACAAAGCCTTAAATCTCTTTCCTTTGTCCTTCTTGGATGATTTGCTCTCAGGTTCCTGTTGATGAAAGCAAATGTGCTCTTAGGGTCCAAATTTGTAACTCATCTAAGTCAAACCATAGTCTGTATACATAATCTTTTTAGAGGATATGACTGGAACTTGGAACAAAGGTGAAAGATAAGGTGATAATTTCAGAACAATAAAGAAATTGTAACAAAAAAATCACCAATAACAAGCATTATAAATAAATCAAAAGCTTTCAAAGGTTCAATGTGAGATTCACACATTTCATGGATGAAGTCTGAGGACTTGTCCATGATGACATTGCTATTAAAATTAGCAGTATACCTGCCTCGAGGATTTGATGGTATCATCCCTTGGCTCCAAACTATCTTCTTTCTTCTCATGGATCTTCCCTGCTTTTTGAAATTTGAGATGCCAAAAAGCCAAAAGAGAAAATGAAATGTGCATCACTTTTGGGAGTCGCTCACAAATATCACTAATTGATGCTAGTTGTCAATCATTTCAAAGATGATCTCAATCAAGAACTTCTTACTGGACATTGTTCTAGCCAGAGTTGCTAGTTAGGTGTTGACATGACTATGGATTAGTGACTTCACTTACTGTCCAGTGTGTTAGATTAAGGCTTCTTTATAACATAAAACAAAAAGTAAGTAGCTAATACAACTTACTGTAATGATATGGAGACATAATTTCCTGAAATTTATGATCCATCTAAAATTTTAAGAACCATTATGAATTCATTCATTTCATTCAAAAGAGATATCAGTTATATAAACCAATAAGATATGGAGCTACTAGACTAATAATCTCCAATATTATGTGGTAGATATGGACCAGCAGTAGTTCCTAAATGTCGGAGAAAAAGAAAATGCAAGCATAATGTAACACTAAAATAGCTTCAAGAAACATCAAACATAAAAAAAATCATAAAATAACTGATGGAAATATGTGAAAAGAGAGAAAATCCAATTTGCAACTCACCTTAGTTGTTTTTGTAACACCATAATCAATTTTACGTCGACAAGATTAAGAAGTTGCTAGTGATTTAAATCAAATAAAATTAATAAATCAGTTAATCCATGAGACCCGGATCATGACATTTGGTATCGTAATCGACCTAATATTTAGGTATGGTGAAGGGGCTCGAATAGAAATGAACTATCCGTGGATGGAGTCAAAGGACTTGTCACGACGTGAAGTCACAACTGGACTATGCTGCATATGCATCATATTAGGATTTGATCTAAGTTATATTGAACCTTGACGAGAACGTTTAGCTCTTGAATGGGGGATTGTAATACCCTGATTAATCCCACATCAAATATAAATAAGATTAAGATTGACTTATAAGATTAATATATTATTATTAATTTCAGCTTAACTATTTTGATCAATAATTTATATCAAATGAAATTGATAAACTGATTAACCTATTAAAATACTTTTTTTTCAATCAAATTCTCACAATTTTTCTCTATCATGCAAATGCATTCCCATGAAGCTATTCTTGATCTTAATTATGCATTATATATATATATATAAATGTAGCCAAGACATCAACAAAAAAAAAAAAATATATATACTGCAGAAGTTTCCCACTATTCTTGCTCTTAAAGAATCATCGTTATAAAGTTCAACCAAACAAAGATGTAATATTTGTGACTTCTAATCCATATTTGATCTCCTATTTATGACGCAGAGAAAAAGGAGAGAGAGAGAGAGAGAGAGAGAGAGAGAGGAAGACAAAACCTTGGTTTGCCCCCTCGCCTGCGGTCACGACCGAGTCATGGTCGATCAACGGTTCATCGAAATAAATCCTAAAGCTCGGTGATCCCGGCGCCTCCTCCCCTTCATCCACCTTCGCACCGTCTTTCCCTTTCCCTCCCTCTCCAAGCCGCGGCCCTAATCCGGCCTTCTTCTTTCCCTCCGCGGACGATGGCAGCGGGGCGCTGGAGGCAGGATGGGCAACGGTGGTTCCCCGCGCCGGCATAGGCAAGTCGTCCGCTGCCTCGGAGGCCTCCGGGAGGACCTCGGCGGAGGAGATAAAGCTACCCTTGCTGTCCCGCGGCCTCCGGCGCAGGCGGACGTCCTGGATACGGCGGCGGCCAGGGGCCCGCGGCCGGAGATTGGAGCGGACCTCCTCGTCCGGTTCGAGCCGGGATTGGGTGCAGCCCATCGGGGAGGAGGAGGGCAGAGAGGGGGAGAGAAGCGAGGGGCGATCAAATGTGAAAGAGAGAGAGAGAGGGGTGAAGAGGTGTTGGGAGATTGGATTGGGGAGGGATTTGAATGGAGGAGGGGAGGGAGTTGCGGAGAGGACAAAGGTGGGATTTTTCTTGCGCAGGTTGGGGTTGGGTCGGGAAACGGTTTCAGAAACGGTAACACAGGCTGTTATTACAGTGTGGTAATACGGGCGGCGGTTGGAGATTTGAGAGCTCATATGAACGGTTTAAACCGTTGGCACGTTGGTGGCCTGCAGCCGCAAATTGGGCCGACCCATTAGATCATGTGGCCCTAACAGTAGCATATATTATAAATTTTTATCTCATGTTTGATGCATAAAGATGTGGACAGTGCTTCTCTTTTTCCTGTATTGTTATTTTTTTTTCTTTTTGTTTTCTGGATTCGAAACCAATCTTAATTTTCAACAAAGCTTATCCTAAGCTCAGAAAATGATCGATTTCGATTAAGAGTCATGTAAAATTACATGTAGAATGTGAAAATGAGTTATCATTAACATACAAATATGAATTCAACTCAACAATTTATATTTTGAAGTTGTGGTAAAACTAAAATACTTAACCCAATTATTCCCATCTCTAACCACATTGTTAGTAGTCTATCATTTTTTTTTTCTTTTTGTTGAAATTATTATTGATTATTGTACTATCCCTCAAAATCAAAATCAATATTCGTACTTTAAAATTACATGTAGAATGTGAAAATGAGTTATCATTGACATACAAATATGAATTTAACTCAACAATTTATATTTTGAAGTTGTGGTCAAACTAAAATACTTAACCCAATTATTCCCATCTCTAACCACATTGTTAGTAGTCTATCTTTTTCTTTTCTTTTTGTTGAAATTATTATTGATTCTTGTATTATCCCTCAAAATCAACTTCCGCACTTTAAAATTCGTATAAATGAGGTGAGACCTCGTACTATTCTATAGATGTTAAACAAATCCTTTCTATTAATAAAAAAAAATAACAATATTTATTTTTAAAATTTGGGAAGGGGGGGAGGGTTTGTTTATTTGATTTTTAATATAGCCAAACTTAAGAACCGTGATCGTCGTAGAAAAGAAATGATAAGTTAGGACTTTGGGATAATTTAGTTTTAATCTTAAAATAAAAAACAATAATTTAAATTATTTTAACTAATGATATATCTTATTTCTAATAGAAGAAGTCACTTTGATACGAAATTATAGTACTAGAGATCGAGGGATCATTTATATAAGTTTTAAAGTACATGAATTAATTTTGATTTTGAAGCAGAGGATCAACAAAAATTTTAAAATATTTTTTTTTGTAATCTCATTCAAGATCACTGCAGCAGTTTACAGAGTTAGGCAAACTATCTAAGATCATCTGCTTTGCAATCACATATATATATATATATATATATATATATATATATATATATATCTTCTATTTGAAAGATTTGGAAAGGTTAAGCTTCTGGTTGAAGTCAGAAGGACATGTACTGGATGTTCTTAATTGTCCTCTAATTCTTGTTGAGATTGTACCACCTAATCTCATGCTTTTATAGAACCAAAACTGCACACACGAATGCAAGTTTTCCTGCCATGGATCGAAGCTGATTGAATGATTCATATGCAGTGGCTGGCAGCTGTCCACCCTGTTTCGAGTCAGAGATAGAATGCTACTCTTCCAAATGTAGCAAAGAGATAGAATGCTACTCTTCCAAACGTAGCAAGATCAAAAAGCTGCAAATGTTCTTTGAATCGGTTAGTTGTTCATCTTATCAAAGAACAATGGAAACCACGAAGGTTGAAGAAAGCTATAATAAGCAAAACCTGATTACTTGAACTGGTCGTCACGTCCCCAGCGGCCGAGAAGGGAAACAGAGGAAGATGTCTGTGCTAATCATGCTTGGTATCAGTGGGTAGCGAAACTTGTGCGGCAAATCCCACAAAGGATCAATATATAAAGCGATTTGATCGTATGGAATTACATCTTCTGATGCGAAGACGATCGATTCAGCGGAGAAGGAGACGGGTTTGTTGAAGTAGAAGACAAGCAGTAATTGTTTATGGCCGAACAGAGTGTGTAATCATGGAAGCATCTGTTGATGGGCAGCCAATGATAAGCCAACAGAGCTCCTTCATGGCAAAAGGATTGGGATTGGGATTGGAATTGGACACACAACAAGGGTAAGGTTTAATGGTCCATTAAACCTTGACAGATCGCATCGAGATGCTTATCACAGAACAACAATCCATAAGAAAAAAGATGGGAGATAGTTGGGAGGTATTAGGTAAGAACTATGAAAACTAGTGAAAACTTTCTGAAAACAAAAAGAGAGAGATACTTTTAGAGAAAATTGTCCCTATAATTTTCACCAAAAATGAAGGATCACAAAGTTTCATTCATCTGCTATAAGAGAAGTAGCTTGGCATCAGCTTAACGCAATGTGCATGCCAAAAGATCTCCACCTCTGAAGCTATAGATAAGCCTATGAACTAAACCAAGCTGGTCTTCTAAGTTCCATATTTTTCGCTAGCTTTCAGGTTCAGCAAACCAATGCAGCAGCACAGCAGAGAGAGAGAGAGAGAGAGAGAGAGAGCGCAAAAGGAAACAAGTGTTTGCTTATGTCTCCCGCTTGCCTTTTGTGACGTCTCAGAGCAACGCTTGGAAAGCAAGAAAGCCATTCGCGTATGCGAACGGCATAGCCGCAGCGGTGGTGGCCGCAGTGAACTCCACCAGAAACAAAACGACGCATACCGCAGTCGCAGACGAAATCAACAGTGTTTATGCAGCAACGAGGTGAAAAAAAGAAAAAAAGTAAAAATCAACACCGTCGATGATGGAATGCTTGTGCTTAGGATGGATAGGCACCTACAATGGGGTTCTAAAAAAGCTACTAATTTGACTGGAAAAAGAAAATTAACATGTCCAAGCATCAGAAAGAGGGGAAAACTGGGAGAAGCAAAGGTGGGCGGAGTTCCGAATTCATGGAGAGAAGTCCGGTCCTTTCGGTGTGTGTGTGTGTGCATGCCGAGGGAAGGGATGGGTGCCGATGAACTGGTAGCTGCAGAGGGTGGTGGTGTGCATGGAATCACATGAGAAGGACACTCATCGAGCGTGACGTAAGTGCAAGCTCCTCTCTCTCTCTCTCTCTCTCTCTCTCTTCGAGTTGATTGTAGAGTAAGCCATCGGACCCTAATGTTAACCAAATGAAGATGTGCTCACCGATCACTCCTCCCTCATCTCCTATAAAATGGGCTCCGAACCCACATCTACTCGTGCCATCACCACTGCCGCATGAGCTCGTCGGAGGTCAGGGAGCCTCCTCGTGATCCGTCACGAGCGCTGGGAGGAGGAAGAGTGCTTGGGTGGGGAGGACAAAGCTGGCCTGCTTGATTTGTTCCTTCCATTGAGTGCACAACTCGTATAATTCTTGAAAGAGGAGGAGGAGGGAAGGACATGGCGGGGCTCTCCTTGGACCACCCTTGGGCATTCACCTTTGGCATCCTGGGTATCGACGCTGCGACCACACTTTCAACCCTTTTTCCGTGGCTCTCTCTCTTTCCCTTTCGGTCTTAGGTTTTTGCACTTGCTGCTTTCTTCATGTTTGGTCGAGCTACTGAGAGATGGGAGCGCTGCATCTTGTGGCTTATTCCTCCCTGGATATTTCACGTTTGATGGGTTACGATGAGATTTCTAACGCAGCTTTTCTCATCTTGTTTTGGATCAACAGGTAACATCATCTCATTCATGGTGTATCTTGCTCCACTGTGAGGATCCTCTCGGTGTTTTCCTGTCTCTGTCTCTTATCTTCTTGCGTTTCTCAAGATTTTTCTGCTCATCTACCGACTCACAATGGCAGGCCAACGTTCATCAGAGTGTACAGAAGGAAATCCACCGAAGGGTTTCAGTCTGTGCCTTATGTGGTGGCTCTGTTCAGTGCCATGCTATGGATCTTGTATGCGTTCCTCAAGACCGATGCTTTCCTTCTCATCACCATCAACTCATTTGGGTGCGTCATCGAGTCCGTATACGTAGTATTATACTTAACGTATGCGCCAAAGCTGGCAAAGGTACACGAAACCAGGCTCTATCATCTTCCACTCTCCTTACCCATTTGCCCCTAATACTTTGATCCTCCTTTTGTGTTTTTTATTTTTTTTGGATCGCAAGATACTTACTGCAAAACTGGTTCTGGTTTTGAACGTCGGCATGTTCGGATCCATTCTTCTGTTGACTCTCCTGCTGCCGGACGGCCTCAAAAGAGTTCATGTTCTTGGATGGATCTGTATGTGCTTCTCCGTCGGCGTCTTTGTGGCTCCCCTAAGTATCATCGTAAGTATAGAATCTTCAGATGCATGGTTAAGCTTTTTGACAGAGAGAGAGAGAGAGAGAGAGAGAGAGTCTAAGGATGCATTCATTTGTTGCTCAGAGGCTTGTGATACGAACGAAGAGCGTGGAGTTCATGCCCTTCATGCTGTCATTCTTCCTCACATTGAGCTCAATCGTCTGGTTCACATATGGTTGTTTAACCAAGGATAAATTTGTTGCGGTAAATTACCTAAGCATCTCCATCCCATCGAGCACAGTACAAACTCTCTCATCTCCTTCGTATGCTTCTTGCTTTATTAGCTACCGAACGTTCTGGGATTCGCCCTTGGGTTCCTGCAAATGGGACTCTACCTAGCTTACAAGTGCATGAAGCCCACCGCGGTCGAGCCCAAGCTGCCGGAGCACATCATATCGATCTCGATGCTCGGCGTGGAGATATACCCGATCGATTGGAAGACGCCGGAGGTGAACGATGAAGAGAAAGCAGAGACTGGAGACCGGAAGGAGGCGGATTCTGGTGACGAAAAGGTGGCAGCTCCTCATGAGGAGAACGAGGTGAACCACGTTGATGTCTGATAGCATATGCTGCTCTCATCAGGCGGAGGAGGAGGCTCCCATGGTGGTGGTGGTGGTGGTGGTGGTGGTGGTTGGGTGTCATATATCATACTGCGCTCATTGGTTGATTAGCCCTTTCATCCTACACCACTGTTAAGTAAAGTGTGTTCTCTGCGGTAATGATGTTTGCATGGGCAATATTAGGCAACAGGCTTTGTAAATGAATTATTATTATTATTATTATTATTATTATTATTATTTGCAGTGAATCAGGTTTGGATGGTAGCTACACTTATTTAAGACAGAAATAAGAAACCTTTTCTTCTCTCCCATCTCTTTTGGTTATTAGACTTCAATTGTTTGTTGCAAATTTATGAGGCTGATGATGATGCAAGTGATGCCGGCTCACATCTACCATTGGCCTTCTCTTTCATCCTTTTAGGGTTAGGGTTTTGGAGTGTTTGCTGCACAAGGGTGAGGTGGGGAGAGGATTTGGGTGGTGCCCTGTAGCTGCTTAACTTGGAGTACCATTCACTGGCTGGAAAAAATTAACATTTCACCAAGAAAACATGAAGATACTGAATAATTATAGATATTACAAAATCCGACGCAAGATTACACAGCAAACTTCCGAACAGATTATTCTAGTCCTCCAAGAAAGAAAAGCCTAAGAGCTCGAAACAAGTGCAATCTCATGTGACCAGACTCCAGAACAAATGCATTTAACTCGACTACAAACATGTTAAAAAAGATGACCCGATGGAAGCAAGCAATTCTAGCAACCAACAGATGGATCAGTTGTTTTAAATCCTCCGAAACACCCTTTCAGCAGCCTCGACTGTTTGCTCGATGTCTTTAGACGTATGTGCCAAGCTTGTGAATCCCGCCTCGAACTGTGAGGGAGCTAGATACACACCTTCCTCCAACATTCCCCTATAAAACCTTGCAAATTTTGCAGTGTCACTCATTTTTGCATCCTGGAAATTGTAAACCGGTCCCTCGGTGAAAAAGAATCCAAACATTCCACGGATAGACCCACCACACATCTCATGACCGGCTCTCTTTCCGGCATCCAAAATACCATTAACAAGATCAGAAGAGATTTTCTCTAGGTAATCATAAGACCCGAGCTCCATCAACCTTCTAAGAGTGTGAATGCCAGCGGTCATTGCCAATGGATTCCCGCTGAGGGTGCCTGCCTGGTACATCGGTCCTGCAGGTGCAACCATCTGCATGATGTCTTTCCTACCACCATAAGCACCAACAGGAAGGCCGCCGCCAATGACTTTTCCAAGTGTGGTTAGATCAGGTGTAATGCCAAAATATTCTTGAGCCCCACCATAAGCCAGACGGAACCCAGTCATCACCTCATCAAATATGAGGAAAGCACCATCTTGCTTTGTGATCTCACGGAGGCCATTCAAAAAGTCAGGTTTTGGTGTGATGAAGCCAGCATTCCCAACAACTGGTTCGAGGATAACAGCAGCAACCTCACCTTTATGGGTGTCAAAGAGACTCTTTATGGTTTCAAGATCATTGTACGGTGAGGTTAGAGTATCCACCGTGGCTCCCTTTGGAACGCCGGGGGAGTCGGGAAGGCCAAGAGTGGCAACCCCACTGCCAGCCTTGACAAGGTATGGATCGGCATGCCCATGATAACAGCCTTCAAACTTGATGATCTTTGGTCGGTCAGTAAATGCACGAGCAAGACGAAGAACACCCATGCAAGCTTCTGTACCTGAATTTACAAAGCGAACCATCTCAATACTAGGCACTGCTGAGATGACCATCTCCGCCAACACATTCTCTAACACACAGGGAGCACCAAAGCTTGTGCCTTTCTTCAGGGCCTCAATCAAGGCAGCATTCACCTGAAAAGAAAGAATCATAAGAACATACGATGCTATTAGGATCAACATAGTTTAAATGTGCATTATATGGTAATATGCTGCTGATACTTGCTCATTGCACAGATAAGAAATCACTGCTGTCCGTCTACTATGAGAATTAGAACAAGAGGTTGCCTTCAACATGCAGTTACCGATAATAAGGACAAAGCTAGCCTAAAATCATCATTATGATCTTATGAATGTACAAAGGAGTACCATTCAACATGCTCACCCTGGAATCATAGTGCAGGACCAAGGAACTGATGCCATGCAATCTTCAGTCATTCCAACAAGTTATAACCTCTTAATCTCTGCTGGCAACAGGATACATATTGAAAAACTAATAATGTTTTAGATATCCTTGATGTGGTGAATTATTACAGTGCAGGACAAAGGAACTCAAGGTATGCAATCTTCAGTCATTCCAACAAGTTATAATCTCCTAATCTCTACTGGGAACCAGATACAAGTTGAAACTTGATATTGTTCCAAATTTCCTTGATGTGGTGAATTATTATCAAGTATCAACGATTGTTGAATTTTCAATTTTAGCATTTCCTCATCTGAAACATGCTGCTTTTGTAAGAATCGATCATGTTACGTAGGTTGCTAAAAGCCTAAAACTTGGGTTGGGATGACTATAGCTTCTAGAAAGACATGAAAAGCATGTACAAGAGCCCTGTCATTCTGCAGATACTATTTTGTAAGGGCATGAAATTTGGAGGTCCAAAAGTTATTGAGAAGTATACCTTGTCATCTGCATGCCCAATGATAGCAGGACCCCATGAACCAACATAGTCAATGTATTCGTTACCATCAACATCCCACATGTGAGAACCTTTAACAGAATCAAAAACTATTGGTTGACCACCAACTGATTTGAAGGCTCGAACAGGAGAATTTACACCTCCAGGCATCAATTCCTTAACAGAAAAAAGAAAACCTTTCATCAGTTAACTGCAAAACCAACAGAAATTCTTATCTGGAGATTTAAGAAATAAAACATTTCCTATTGTAACCAAATAAAATTGTCAGTTTGTCAGCATATCAGTGATGAACATCATCAGCTCCCTATGATTCAATAATAAACACTTTTAACTTATATTAGCCAAGGAAAATCTTCATTGCAGATCCAATTCTGTCTACCAGAGGAGCATATACACAACGCTATTTCTAGACTATATAAAGATTAAAAAAAAAACCACAACAATTTTCCCACTATCCTTTAATAGATTGGTACATGCAGTAAAAGTATGTAATCAAAATTGAAAATCATACAGTAGTTTGTCTGCAATTGCTGACTCAACTTCACAAAAGATTGACGTAGTTTCTTAAGACTAATATGAAATTTGCTCTCGAACAGTGATCCTTCTAACCTTTTGGTTGGCTAACATTAATGTATTAAAATATGTATTAAGTTTTATTGCAAAAAACTAGAGGAAAGAGATTCAAATAAGGCACAGTACCTTAAAAACAAGATCATGACACAAAGAGATCAAATAATATTATTATAAAATTCAGTTCATATCCTACTCAAAGTTATACAAGGACTGAGTATGGGGACTATATTGATGAATGGGAGCTTGATGTAATTACAGACATAAAGAACAGGATCACAAACACATATTTTCTCTAAACCAGGACAACAGTTACACAAGATTGCTACAATATCACTTATGGTAAATCAGTACACATCATAATCAGTTCCAGATCATTACCATCCAATTATAGTTGATACCAGAAAGCCTTTGTTTCTACAAGGAATGATGATATCCAAGTGACATCTCTCTCTCTCTCTCTCTCATATTCAAAGTAATCTTGTATATATGCATGATCTAGATAAGGACCAGAACCTGTTTTGGTTTGAAAAAAAAAAAAAAAACATGTTGTATAGTTTTGTTGTTCAAGAAATGGCATGAGCTCACTTATAACTAACCAGTGGAGTAACATTATGCAATAATTTAGGAAGAATATCATATGTGAAAGTACATAATGATCAGGTACTTCAATTTAAAACAAGTTGCTACACAATAATGGACAAACAAGCAAAAAGTCTCTTATGGTATGTGATATTCTGGTATCAAAATTCAACCAATTTTGTTATCATTGAGAACTTCATACTAATTTAAGTATGCTGAAACAAATATACATAGATATCCCTAGAGTCTAAGAGAACACTCTTAGTTGTTAAGACTGTCGGTGGAGTAAGGTTTCAACTATGTATATAACAAAACTCTAATAAAATATTTCATACTAAGGCTTCCAGGTATATATCCAATTAAAATCATGAACAATCGCGACAAAAATAAAGCTATGAACTCTTAACCTGCAAGTGCCTTGAATTTCCTAAGCATTTACTCATGCTTCATGAAATAATCTGGAGAACTAAGAGCCTAGCAAGGGGCCAGTGTGTTCAAGTGATCTTATATCAAGCCATCATAATGAATTATGGCTTTCAGAAATTGCAGTCAGAATATAAATTGCAAAAACCAATATCTCACTCAACTGAAGTATAAAATCGAAATCAGTTAAGTCACCACAGCAATGACACATAGAGTCCATTTAATCATACTCTTCAAATCAACTAATTGATGGTCAACAAATGGCCAAAAGCTCATCTATTCATGAACCAATGTACGAATTGAACTTGGGGAGTTGCAATACAAAAAGTGGCATCAATATCTTAAGGCAAACGCGTTCCATTTCAGCACAATCGTGGCTAAAGTCAAAGAGGAGAAAGGGAACATGGGGAGATCTAAAGTCCCCCTTTTCAAATGGACAGGGGAGTAAAGAGAGGACCTTGGCGGCGTTAAAGATCTCCTCCGATTTCTGGAGCGTGTAGCTCTTCCCCTCGACGGAGATAGCGTTCCGCACCGTGATGGAAACGCGGGGACCCGCGCGCGACGGCTTCGTGGACGTCGGCGGGAGGAGAGACGGGGTCGATGACCTCCACGAGAGCCCAACGCCTGCGAGGCCCGCCATATCTCTCCCTCGCTCTCGCTCTCGCTGTTAGGGATGAAGAGATAAGAGGAGAAGCCGTTGATTTGATATTATTTGTCGGAGAGCAGACGAATTGATATATAAAGATGGCGATGATGGCTTCGATGCATCTTCGTCCGTTCGATGGAGATCAGACGGAGAAGGTTTGATCCCATTAATTAAAGGCTTGGAATTTTCCTATAATTTTACGTATCTATCCCTCGTAAAATTTCCAAATAGCGAATTTGCCCCTTGACTTTTATGACCATATAAACATCCTTAACATCTAATTATTAGATCCGCTTATCTACTGCTAATTGCCTACTTCAACTCTTTAATAGATATCGACAAAATATAAGTCATCGACGATGTTTAAAATGACAGATTTGGAGAGTCATTGAAGAGAAGTCAATGGCATGTTCTGCTCATAAATAAATGAAAAAGTCTAATCCAAGCTGGGAAGGAGACTCTATCAGAATCCTTCAAGCATACTGTTCTCAGAAACATATTTGTCCCACCGGCGATGCACTTCAATACAATCGTAAAGTTATCCAAATTAGATCGAGCTCTGTTCCATGCACACTGGAACTCGACAGTGATCTCGTAGAAACAGATTGGCTCAATCAACATGGAGTTGGGAATGGTGCAGCGACACACGTTTGTCCACCTTCACCGAGCGATCATGGCCAACGTTCCGCCCTGTATGCTCGAGAGACCAAGGATACTTGCTGCAACGATATGGAGAAGAAGTACAGCAGAGAGGAGCTCCAGCCACTGTTCCTCTCTTTGTTTCAAGATGGTGACAGTCTTCCCTTCGAGGGTATATATCGAACTCATCAAATTCCAATCTTTCCTATTGCGTCGATCCCTCTGAATTTTCATCAGAGGTCGGAGACTGTTGTTGTTCTTGTTCTTGCTGCTGCTGCAGTAACTGATCACTCCCGGCGCTGTTGTTCCCGCTGCCATGCGCTATATGCTGATAGAATTGACTCAGTGGCTGAGGCTTAAAAATCCCAACTTGCCCGTGTTGCGAAACTGAGATCTCCAGTCCGGGGATCGGCTGCCGCTGGCCGCCCAGCAGTGGCACGAAGGTCATCGGGTTGACGCCACCAGTGGGCAATTCCAGCCCGCTAAACCCAAATCTCGGCATATTCGACACCAGAGGCACTGCCGCCGTTGCTGATTGTAAGAAACTACCATTGGACCCGTCGACCGGCGTCATCCAAAATTCCGGGTGGGATCGCCCAAGATTACTGCCGAGCATCGCCCAATTAGCTCTGCTCTGCCCTAATTCTTGCAGGTTGTAGTGGTGCAGGCCGACCGAGGCCGTGGCGGAAGCAGTCGGGGTAGAGCTGGCACCGGCAGAGGACGACGTGAGGACCAAGGCCGGGATGGATCCGGAGCCCGTGGCGGCGATGATGGAGGGCTCCGCCTGTTGGAGAAGCCACTGGATGGTCTCGCCGTCGGTCTTGTGCCCGAGCTCGCGGGTGAGCTGGAAGATGCGCGCGGCGCATAGGGCGGGCATACGGACCCGGCGACCGCGGCCCTCGACCTTGGTGTGTCGGTCCTTGTTGGAGATCCGCTTCGGCGCAAGATGCCGCCTTTGCTCCCCCTTCTCTACCGTGGGTTGCAGTTGGGCATCCCCGTTGGGTTGGGAGGCCATCACCA
The DNA here is from genome assembly GCA_029747655.1 of Ensete ventricosum. NCBI lineage: Eukaryota > Viridiplantae > Streptophyta > Magnoliopsida > Zingiberales > Musaceae > Ensete > Ensete ventricosum. Next base: position 3,910,635 of record JAQQAF010000006.1, on the reverse strand, counting down.
CCTGCCGGTCTATGCTTTCTTGGACGGCCGAGTCCACCACCAGTCCCTGGGGCAGCTTTGGGGAAACCTGGGGATTCATTGATGGAAAGAAGGTTGGTAAGTACAAGAAAAGAAGAGAGAGTGATGAAAAGTTGGGATTTTGGGCTGTCAGAGACGGAGATGAAGGGGAAAAGTCTCTCCTTTCTGCTTAAAAATTGAATTTTGGGGCGACAGAGATGGAGCTGAAGACGAGCAGAAACCTTATGGTGCAAAGATTGCAGAGATGCTCATCTTTTGTGGGCTTTAAACGGCCTTGGCGAGGGAATGTCACTGGATTCGGGGGAGAGAGAGAGAGAGAGAGAAAGGAGAAGGAGATGAAAACAGAAGAAGAACCAGATGCCCCTCCCTGTATTAATGTCGTCGTCCTTTTTGGCTCTCACCAGGTGGCTCATTCTTTGCCTGATCCATCCACTGTTTGACCTGATTGGGTAGCCTATCCTGACCTGTTCAGAAGAAGACAATGTCATGGATTAAATTCCCTTCAGATCACTTCTTTGGATTGGTTCCTCTCCCCCTACGCTGTCGCTATTACAGGCTGGAAAACATGAATGCACATCTCTTTCTTTGTTTACCATGCTGCCTGTGTGCATCTTCAATCCTGGAAGGCCACCATCAGGATATATATTTTAAGACATTTTAATGGTTAGTCATCCTTGAGAACAGGGGAGAAGGGACTGTCTGACCTTATCAATGGGATATTATGGAGTCTGGGGAACAACTTGAGCTCCTTCCTTCCACCTGGAGCTTTCAGCTGAATCTAGAATATGGAGTAGATAGATCCCAATCTTACAGGCCACTGAGTAAACACTACAAATCAATTGCAAAAAATACTAATCTGAATGACATCAAATACCCAGCTACAATCACCCATAAAAACTGTCAGGGATGATCTAAGGTCATCCTTGTCTAACATCAATTCATGTATACTCTCATGGGAACCTGTTATGTAGGTGATAGATATATCATCTCTGACAAATCTGATGAAGGGGGGCTCAATACACTTTAATGCACCACCATATGGCCTCCTGAAAGACTACATCAACCCCTCATGGTTCTCAGAAGTAATACAATTCACCTGGATATCATCTGGAAGAAAAGTATTGGGAATGAGGGGAGAATGGTCAGCAGACACACACTTAAAAGACAGGATTACAGGAATCTACTTGGAAGGATTCATGACCTCAGCTTGCAACTCTAATTTAAGTAGATGATAAGACTTTGAGGACATCATAACCTTTCTTTTTTCTGCACACCTTTGACTTTTGATTGTCATTTTCTTTGATTTTGCAAAGGAGATGAGAAAAGAGAAAAAGTTGGACAGCTATGGTTGCCTGATCTTTGTCTTTCAACTGTTTGGTTGATTGTTGGATTTCTGGCATGATTGTCTGGTGATTCACCTAATTATAAATGGATTGGAACAAACAAATATGATACATGTTTGTCTTCTTGAAATGCCCCCTTTCCCAAAAACTATTCTTCTTGCTTGTGTTTGCTTTCAAGCCTTGGAAATACTTTTAGTTGCTATTATTTCATTAGCTGCCCGGTGAAAAGCCTAAGTTATAAGTCATCCTGATGTTCCAGTGCAGCTACAGAGGCCTTTCTAATAAACCATTGTGAAATTTTTTTTGTCACAGTTCATATTTGCTCCAACATTTGTCATGAAATATAAATTGCTGCGAATGTAGAATCAAGAAGAAAAAAAGGAAAATACAGCATAGAATGAATTTAAAAACTGATGATTCAGACTCACCTCACTCAACAAGAGAAATCATTTAATACACTTCCCGGGCTTCTCCTTTGTCTTTGTGGGAGAAGATTTAGAGCTTCAATGAACACGGTTGTCTTCGTGGGTGTCAGCCGAATTAAAGGGAAAAGGTACTCGATACATGATTCTTTAACTTTGCTCCACCATTTGTCATGAAAACCTTGCAATACAAATGAGCTGTTGTAAGCGTAGAATCAACACAAGGAAAGAACAGTAAAGAGAGGATCACAACACTCATGATTCGGACCCAGCTCATCCAAGAGAAGGATGAATGACACCATGGACAGTAGGCATCCGGGGCTTGAGTGTGTAAAACGTTGCAACTATTGCAACTTCTCCTCCTAGTATTGCTTGATGTCTGTTGCTTGGATTGAAGAAATTTTGCCTCAGATGCATCAAGCATTCTCTTATTCAAAGCCTTGGCACAGTGCTGCAGCACCACCACAGATTCCATCCAACCACTTCCTGCACAAAGAATGGCATCATACAAGTTGCATTGAACCACCAGTGTGTCTCGGTGCTGTGCCGTGGCTTGTCCTCAACACAATCATCTTTCCACAGTCCTCCACCCTCTCCACAGGACATTGCCAAGTAGAATCTGTTCAGCAGAGCATCATTTTCAGAAGCAGTAACAAAATTCAGCAGTCACAATCAGTAATATAAACTTTGTCAGATCATATGCATATGGATCAACAACTATGATGATCTATGTTGCGTAATTTAAATAGTCGGGACTTGATGAAGACCTTGGAGCTGATAGACGTCCACCATGAAATCTGTTGCCAGTACTCTGCTGTACAAAGAAGAAACCCAACTAGATGCTGTGCCGATTACCAAACTAAAGGTTCCTACAAGCCTACATGGCAGTGCATTTTTGAAGAAAAATTAAAGAGGAACAACACAGTGCCCAAATGTTATTGCTTATCTGTGGATCTCTTGGAATTAATTTATTGGTGTGTCTCCTGCTAAAGTGGCAGCAAAAACATTACTCTGATGCACTGAGGTCACTACAACTGACATTGTATTTGGCTGCAAGATAGTGGGCTTTTATCGGTTCATGGCTCCTGTAAAGGTAGAGACCTGAGGCCATATTCTCCTCAAAATTCCTGAGCAGCAGCATGAACAGCTCTCAAGCAGCATCCAGTTCACCAGAACAAATGAACAACCTTCATTCTACCTCCATGGCATCAGGAAGCAGCCACTCATGCTCCTTTGAGTATCTACCAAAGCCAAAAAAAATTCAGATGGGAAAAAGAATAATAGCATGCTCTAAGCAGCCAACATTTTATGACAAATCAAAATAGCATTAGCCTTCTCAAGATGATCATGATAATTAATGCCCTGCCTATAAATTGCTTTTAAAGAGCTCAATATACACTAATCCTAGAATGAAACTTCCTAGGCATTTTGACTCATATCCTAAGAAAAAAAAAAGCTCAACAGAATAAATAATATTATACTGCTGTGGCTAGTGATCAGAATTTAGGCATTTTAGGAATCAACACTCTCTTTCATCGGAAAAAAAAAATATAGCTTGTACCTTGATGCATAAAGAAGATCTAAATTACTTTGGTGTAATCTCATTCCCAATCAAGGAATCTTGTTATTGACCTTTGTGTGAGTGAGCTCGTCGTGAGGCTGCACCCTGATGACGAGCTCATTTGTTTCTCAATCAAGATAAATTCCAATTTTATTATTATTTCTCTAGTATGCCTGATTGCAAATCCAGATAATCTCAATTGTATTATTATTCCTCCAACCATTCGACATTGTTTTCACATAGAGATATTTTGGATGATCCAAACAAATTAACATTTGCTGAATGTCATCATATGTACCTTCGTCAGAGTCAAACTTTTAAAATTGAGGATATCCTCATCTTATGGATACAAGAACTAGCCCGTGTTCTTTCAGCTTCTTGTCAGGCTTAGCAAGATATTGACCTGCATGATAGAAGCATCTTTGCAGAAACTGCTCCATCTTCTCACCAGAATTCTCCCTGGAAAAAGTAGCAGATCACTAGAGTTATAATGAGGGCAAAAGGGTCCTCAACAATCAATGACCTGATAAAAAATGAAAACATCCACCCTAAGACAAAATCAAGTATGAGAAGATTTAGGATAACAAAAAAGAAAACACAAATCACCTTTTGTCAATTCTGCATGAAAGTGTCTTGCTAATCATCTTCCTTCGTGCATAACCAAGTACAGTTGAATGCTGCGGAATAACATATACACACACATCACATTCCCGAGAGACCAAAATATGAAGAATGCAAGTGCGATTCTAATTACATAAACCAGACATTTTGGAAGACGGTCTTCATTATAAAGTGCGAAAAGGGCAGGACGTTTTGTCTTCTTGGCAAAGTCGCCACAAGCTCCGAACACAGTGATGAACAGTAGACTCCCGTTCACTTGCATCTAAAATAACCACTTTATTATATTCTTCCGAAGACAAACCAAGCAAGCCACTATTTTCCAGAATCTTTAAAGGAGCTTCTTTTCAATGGATATAGGTACAGTGCCAGCTGCAATGCAATCACCAAAAAAGTTGGCAATCTCAAGATTAACAGCAGGAAGGAAGGAAGAGAACTTTCCGTCGCAAACACAAGCAAAATGAATCAAGGAGAGAAAAATCCATCGCAGAAGGATGGGATTCCTGTTGAAGCACTTGAAGATCACGAAGCATCGAGATAAAAAAAAAAAAAAAAACACAAATAGTCACGGACAAAAAAAGATTCAGAGATGATCGTGAACAGGAGAAAACCCCCGAGATAAGCCAAAGTTGATAACCCAAGAGGCTAACCAGCCATCTCAAACGAACTCAAGGGCAACTCCAAATCAGAAGAAACAGACCTTCTTGCTTACAGACAAGGCTCAAGTTCCGATTTTTCGGAGGGAGGTCGATTCTTCGCGCAAGAACGCTTCTTGGAAACGACCGGAGGAGGGTCGACGACTCGGAGAGTGGCCTAGGCGGCGGAGGAAGAGGAGGAGGTGGGATTTGGTGGCATAGAGGGCTACCTCTCATCCTCAACGCCACGAGAGAGAGAGAGAAAGGTGAGGAGACGAGAGCGTCGAACAGAGAGAGTGTGGATCCGCTCCATGTCTTTCTGGCTATATTACTTGTTACAATTGTCATCAGACGGACAGTTCTTAAAGTTCGTGGATGGACCCCTCAAGTGAGTTAGATTCCCCAGCCGGTGAACGGTCATGATGCGGGGACTATCGCTGATTTTAAAAGTACAACTGGATGGCATCCCATCCCTGGAATAGATTCTCTACTAAGCCCGCCCGAATCCAACCAATGACTCCATTTAACACCTTCAAATTACCCCTCCTTACATCATTTAAAAGATACTAAGTTTGGCAACAAGAACTCCCATCATTTTTGAAGAGAATCTGCTTTTAAACCCCTTGAAATAAATGAATTATTCTTGGAAGATACTGTCTGATAAGTGTATGGATAATTGTATGCCAATCATTTTATGGATAATTGTATTATTAATGACCCGATGATTAATTGAGATCATAGGCAAGAACAGCGAAAGAGCTAAGCATCTCATGTTCTTTGCCCAGATGAGCTCTTTTTTTATGTACAGGAATTCTGATCACATGATGCGTTTGTCGTCTCCCTTCTCTCTCTCTCTCTCTTGCTGCAACCATTTCATCATCTTTTATCAGATGAGCATTCTGGCTTCCAGCTTCCTCTGCATGTTGACCTTGGCAATGAAGTCCTCCACTCTTCTGTTCAGCTCCTCTGCAGGCAACTCCTCGTACTCCTCTTCCAGCAACTCCTCACGCTCTGTCTCCAATTCCTCCTCTCCTGCATCACCTTTCACCGCCTCTTCCTCAACGGTTTCCTCATCCTTCTCTTTGGTCTCTTCGAACGAAGGCTCCACCATCACAGCTTCCTTCTCCTGGACCTCGACACTAGGCATCCTCTGCAGGCTTTGGCTTCGGCTTCGGCTTTGGCGTCGGCTTACGTAGTCCTCGTAGATGCCGGGTTGTTGTGCAGGAGACTTCGAGAGTCTCGACTCGCCGACGAGGAAGATGATGATGATGTTGGAGACCACGAATACGAACTTTGGTCCGGAGACGGTGGCGCCAATGTTCGGAAGACAAACTACGAAGAAGAACTTTACGAAGGAGCAGATGCTGGGGAGCCAATTGGGGCATGACAGGAACAGACCGACCAAAACAACACGTAGAACGTATTGAAGGAACACCAAAAAGAAGTGATTCCTCCTGTAACTCCTCATGGCTTGAAGCTTCTCCATTTTAACTGGGTCCATAGTTCTAAGGTGTTTGATTAGGAGGAAGAAGGAAGAAGAAGATCTGGGACTGCTTTGAGATGAAGGCTTGGGAGAGAAGACTCACAGGAAAAGAGAGAAGCATAGGAGGATGCCGATCCGACTGAACGTAGAGCAGTGCAAGAACATGTATATATAGGGAGAGGAAAGGGAGGTCTCTTATTGGTGGAATTCTCACAATCTTTAGCTTTCCCACTCATATTATTAGGTTGCCTTTAGTATGTGGAGGCTCTTTAAGAAAAGCCAAGGAATTGGTGTCACTTTCCACTCTTGTTGTTTGATGGTTTTGATCTGTTCTGAGTTCTAGTAATTTTTTGTCATGGGGATTACAGAGCTACGACTCTCTCTGATCTGTGATAGCCCATTAATGTGATCTATAACACATTAAAATACCTCCATTGACTTGCCAAAATACAAAGAACATACTCTGTGTGCGTGAGCACTGCTTCTTAAATATGGCATCTCATGTTTGCTTTTGGGCTCTGCATTTTTAACTTGATCAGGTTGAAGATTTCATCTTCTGTGAAGACATTATTTATATTAACTGGTGACCAACTATTTCTGCTGGTGCTGTCATGAAGAAGGTGCATGTTGAGATGACATTCCAAGCTAAGAAATGAATCTTCACAAAGAATATATGTGATGAAAAGTATGATGGAGACTACCAAAGGGTGATTTATGAAGTGAAACTTCAAAATTTTATACAGACCTAAAAGGTGGTGATTACAGCCTCCTCTTACCAACACCTATCATACATACTCTGTGGTTTACCAGCCAACCTTCCAAAGAAGAAAAAGATCTCACCTTTTGAATGCACAAGTAACCTTCCTTTCATTGGAGCAAAAGATGAGGTTGTTTTCTGAATAAGGACTTTGGTTTGAGGTGTTTTCTACCTTTACATCTCTGAAGCTACATCTGCCACCTGTGTGGATCAAGAGAAAGGACTCATGTGGAAGATGAACACAAAAGGGAACAACAACAATAATACTATGGCATTACAAATAATGTGTTGATCGATTTAATATTCTTTTCTTTCTGGTGCTGCCTCATTCTCTCTCAGAATTGTTTGATCTCAACATAGTTTATTTGAGGGTTTGTTCATATTCTTATCTGGTTTGCTCCCTTTCATGTACCATAGTTTGCGTTTGCACCATATGATATGACAATTAGCCTTTTAAATTGTTCCAATCTAGATTGAAATTAAATGGATTTTGAGACTTTAAATTTCTTGATTCCCTGAGTGGCTGAAGGCTCTAAACCTTAGGGACTAAGGAAACATGGGGAAAAAATGGGGTCCAAAGCAAACAACATGTTTGATTCCTTCTCACCTTCACAAGAGTCCAAGACAAGTGGAATCAGGCTTGAAGTTAGTAGCATGGTCAACATCAGCCAACCCTCAAAAGAGGGTCTCACACAAAATTTTCTTGCCTTTCTACCTGAGTCTAATGGCTGTAACTATGTACACATGCCATGTTTTGCTGCAAAACACTAATTTCTTATTCTTCTCATAAAGTTGCTGCTAGAACATGTTGGATCATAATGCTAATTTCAGTGTTGAATGTTTTGTGTCCAAGCTTACTATTGGAATAGTTTAGTTTGGAAAGCATTTTAGGTAGGCTGGTGTGATCAGATGGTACTTTTGCTGTTTGTGTTTGTCTGTGTTCAGTTATTTTTATTTAATTTGATCTTGTTGTTTTCCTCAAAAGATTGCTGTTCTTATTCCTTATAGTTCATCTTGTGTTCATGGAATTAAGCTTGGTATAAAACAGAGTTGAATCATCACTTGAATGCACTTGTTTTCTAGACTTTTGGGAAGAACATGATTTCACCAATCTTCTCAACTCTCCTTAATTGATGATTTAAAAGCATATGTGATGGATGATAAAATCTGATATCTTTGGAGTTCCTTGAACTCATTAATTTTTAATAAAATCCTCTAAAAATAAGTATGGCAAATTTGAAGCTTTGATAATTAACAGTAAATTAAGACATGGAAGAAGCATGTTTCTTCAATTGAATTTTTTTGCTTCAAACAAATATCATACCAAGCTTATTATACCTCCTGGTTCATTCTCAGTTTTAGCTTGATCCACAAATTAGTCTATATCATTCAACTTGATTTCCAACAAAACCTGGTGATATGTTTGTTCTAACCTTTGGTGTTACTCAAAAAAGAGATGTCAAATGAGCATTTCCCTGAAGGATATCAGCAACATCATACCCTATTCATGAGTGCATTGCATTATAAGTTAAAACCAAATCATGTTTTGTTGCCATAGAAGATTTAAGATGATCCAGGCAAACAGCCACTTCTTGTTGTTCCTGAAGCCATGCTCCCCAGAATCCACCCATTGTGATTGATGCAAAGAAATCTGTTTCCCTGTGAGCAACTCCCTACTTCAGATTGTTGTTGGCTGTAGAGTTCCATTCCTTGAGAATCTCTTTAACACTACATCCTTGCTAAAACATATCTTTAGTTTCAATTACATGAGGATTACACTTTGGTTTGCCAGTGTAAGGATGTATGTCCCAAGCACTTCTAAACCATGTCTTTCTTCCTATAACAACATGTTCATTTCATTGGGAGACCAACAATATGTGGAGAACATCATTCTTGAAAGAAAACTTTGGTACAACTCAATACATAAAACATTATGTGACAAGGTTGACTATACACAATATTTCCTATGGAGAAGGCAATCTACCACTGAACAGCAACAAAAGAGGATATATTTGTTCTACAGCTGATAATTAGGTCCATAGACAAGTACCCAAAGGGGATCAATCAATGTTTGCCTTCTTCAGGGAAACAAATGCTGCGAATTTATTCTTGCTCTTATCCTTGTCCTTGGAGGCTCCACTTCTCTTGTTGTTCATGTTCTCGTCCTTGGGAGAGGAAGAACTGAAACCTGCAACTTTGCCCTCATCATACTTCCTTAATCGTTGCCTTACAAAGTTGTCATACACAAAGGCAGCACCCCTGAACTGTGGGAGCACCAACCAAGCCACCAGTACCAACTTGATCTGATACCAAACGGGTATCCTAATCCAGACCAGAAACACAAGCAATGAATGGTTCACTTGTCAGGATCCTCAGAGAAGAAGAATCAGGAGGCTACAAAAGCAAACTTACCAGTACAAGATGGACTCAGCGGCCATCTCCAAGAGAGTGAGGAAGGAGTACAGAATCCAGTAGGCTAGCCATTGCTCATCGTCAAGCTTCGACGGGCTCTCGAGGGCCTGAATCGACGCGTACCTGATCGAATCAGCATAATTCACTCAGCAGCAACATTGAGGATTAAAGACAAACAGGTGCTGGGCGGAGTGAAGTGACTCACAGTGGGTATACCAGCGTAATGGTTGGTCTGCATGCATGTGATAGATACATCAACCGAGCAGACACAAACGCAGGTTAGAGGCAAAGAGAACAAAGACAAAATTGAAGAAGAAGAAGAAGAGATTTGGCAGCGTACCCAGCCAAGGAGTGGAGATGGGTGACAACAGTCCACAAATGACCCATGCGCTGTGATCTGTGGAGATGAGATGAAGCTTCTGTTGTTGGGGAATTCAAGTGTTCTTAGAAGGTGTCTACATATATGTATGTATACAAATGGCGAGATGTAAGATGGGTGACGTTGACTGGCACGTGGCAGCTTGCAACAGCACCGACCGGATCCGGGAGTTAATAATGTAAAGCGCACCGACCAAGTCAAAACTACTCCTCGTCAACGGGGAAAAGAAATGAAATAAAAGAAACCAAACCCCGAAGAGCCAACCCACCGGACGCGAAGACGGTGGCTGACCGCACGGGGCCCACTCTTCTAGTTATTCGTTTCGAGCTCGGATTGGGTGTCGATGCGTGTGTAACAAACACCTCAGGGCGCGGCCAACTTAAATGCGACAAATCCATGAATCGCAGGCACAGCTCAGCAGCTCGCGTCAGCAATCCACAATTGCTACGGAATAGAGGGAGGGACACGTGGCGGTCTGTTGATAAAACTTGCGTTGATTCAAATCCAAAACCTACACTACTTTTCACATAAAATATTAAGAAATAATTAAGACAATTATCAAATCATTATGCTAAGAAAATATTCTTCTACTTGAATTCTTGTATCCTCTAAAATCCAAAAAATAAAATATATGATAGATAAAATTTTTTACAACAAATTTCATGAATTTTATGATTGTCCAATTTGAATTAAATCATAATTAGATTTGAACTAACCATTCATGATTTATGCCGAACCAATCACCTTTTCCCAATCGACACAGATGACCTTGCGCACAATCACGAACTTAGCTGAATTTGTCTAAGTTGTGCAATACCCTAGCAGCAAACTTGAAGACTTAGCTAAAATTACCTAAGTTGGAAGCAACCTTGCCCAATGTTTCGGACTTAGCTGAGATTGCCTAAGTCTTGAAATGCCGAAGCATTATTTGCCCGTAAAGAGTCAGCCAACTTGCAACCTCATGCAGGTCCTGAAGGACCTGCAAAAGAGAAGTTGATTAGTTTTGAAGACGAGCGATAGACAAATCACAACGTCTCGCACAGAGGGCAGCTCTTACAAGTAATTCGATGAACACCTTGAGTGCAACAGAGAATGAGAGAAAGAGAGCAAAACAGGACTTTAAAAGGTTGTAGGAACGGTCGCAAGTCTACAAACGACGATTCCAAAGGTATCATACGCAAGTTGAGTTCAACTCATTATGAATGCTCACGCTCGATATATACCCAAAGTCCTATCCAACCTTGTGCCACCCGGGGGGTTACAAGGGGTTGAGATAACTGACATTTTGCACCACTCAAAGCAGTCGCTGCAGCATGCAAAAATGACCCAAAACTGAGCTGTTTTGGGCAGTTTTGGTTCTGAGCAGTAAGTGATCATTCTATAGCGTTACAAACTATTTTTGCTCGTATTTCTTAGGCAAAATCATATAAAACCAAGATAAAACAGGATAACAAACATTCGTACAAGTAAGCAAAAGTGACGAACGGTTCGCTGAGCGAAGAGTTGCGGTTGAGCGACGACGGTTTGTGACATTCTCCCCCACTTAAACTGTCGATGCCCTCATCGATGCTTATTGGTAGGCTTTAACGTAGGCTTCTTCATGTCGTAGGGCGTCTTCTGGCTCTTAACTAGTTTTTGTTCAGGGAAGCTTTTGTCACTTCATCAAGTACTCAGTTTGCTCCGCTTCGTTGGGTAGCTTAGTCTTGCAATCCGTCAGAATGGTCTCAACTCGCTTCTCGTAGGAGGCTCGGATTTGAGGTACTCGAGTTGAAAAATATTTCGGGAAGCATATTGTGGATTTGAATGGTAGGTTTTTAAGTTGCTTGCATATAAGACATTGTAAATTTTGAGCCATGACGGTAGTTGCAACTTGTAGGAGACGTTGCCCACTCTACTGATAATTGGAAAATGCCCTTCATACTTGCGTACCAAACCTTTGTGCACTTTATGCCTAAAGAACTGGAGTGACGCTGGTTAGAGCTTCACCAACACCAAATCACCATAAACTCTTGTGGTCGCCTTCCCAAGTCTATCTACTTCTTCATCTTTTTGGCCACCTTTTCCAAGTAAGCCCGAGCAATATCTATATTTCGATGTCATTCCTTTGCAAAGTGATATGCTGATGGACTACTCTATGTATAGCCAATGATCAAAGTGTGAGGAGTCGACAGTTGTTGTCCTATAATAATCTCGAAGGGGCTCTTGTTGGATGCAGAGCTCCGCTACAAGTTGTAGAAGAATTGGGCTATGTCCAACAACTTCACACAATCTCGTTGGTTGGCACTCACGTAATGTCGGATGTATTGCTCCAAGAGCGGGTTGATTATTTCAGTCTGCCCATCCGTCTAAGGGTGGAGTCTGGTGAAGAAGTATAACTTGGACTATAACAACTTGAATAGTTGAGTCCAAAATCATCCCAAGAATCATGAATCTCGATCACTGATGATATTGTGTGGGACTCCCCAATACTTCACCACATTCTTTATCATTAACTTGGTCGTCTCCTCCGCTAAACAATGTAGGGGTGTAGTAATGAATGTTGCATATTTCAAAAATCGATCGACCACCACGAGTATCGATTCGAGTCCCCCTACTATCGACAAGCTTGATATGAAGTCTAAAGAGATTCTCTCCCATGACCTTTTTGGTACGGGCAACGGCTCCAAAAGTCACACTGACTTCTGCTGCTCTACCTTATCTTATTGGCAAGTAAGACATGTTCAAACATAATCCTCCACATCAGTTTCCATCTTCGGCCAATAGAAGGCCCTCTCCATGAGAGTCATTATTTGGTGAATACCCAGATGTCAAGCCTAAAGGGAATCGTGACACTCTTTTAAGAGTTCATGCCTCAAATTGTCCACTCGCGAAACATAAACTCTGCTCCCTTTGGTATAGATGGGTCCCTCCTTGACCTAAAATCATCGCGCCTTGCCCTCTTGGATGAGTTGCATCAGGTTTACTGCCTGAGGATCACTGAATAGTTCGTCCCTGATCTTGGAGAGGAAGTTGGAGTGCAACTGACTTGTTTGGTCTTCGCCTTCCAATTGTATAGCATTCACGAGTTCCACTTTCCGACTCAAGGCATCAACTACGACATTTGCTTTTTTGGGTTTATACTCCATTACCACGTCGAACTCAGCTAAGAAGTCCTACCGTCATGCTTGCTTTAGGGAGAGTTTCTTTTGAGTTTAGAAGTAACTCAATGCAATGTTATTCGTTCTTAATATGAATCATGCCCCAAGAATATAGTATCGCCAAACTCGTAGATAGTGGACCACCACTGTCATCTCCTTCTCATGCATTGAATATTATTGCTTGGTCTCGTTGAGCTTGCAACTCTCGTAGGCCACCGGGTGACCCTCTTGCATAAGAACTCCCCCAATAGCGAAGTTTAAACCATCTGTATAGATTTTAATGGACTTCTCATAGGCTAGTAATCTGAGCACCGGTTCTTCTAACACAACAGCCTTTAGGTCTTGGAATATTGTCTCGCATTTGTCTGACCATTTCCAAAACTGCTCCTTTAGCAACTCCGTCAGTAGAGCTATGTGCTTCGAATATCCGGCTATGAAGCACCGATAATAATATATGAACCCAAGGAAGGATCTCAACTTTGACACCTTCTTTAGTGTTCACCAATCCGCCACAGCTTGCACCTTCGATTTATCCATTCTGATAGAACCATCACCGATTCGATGCCCCAAGAATAGAATCTTCGTCTGAGTAAAGTAGCACTTCTCCCTCATTATAAACAAAGTGTTCTCCCTGAGAATTTTGAAGATTGTCCGAAGGTGCTTAACATGTTCCTCAAGTGTTTGGCTATAGACGACTATATCGTCCAGGTAGATAACCACAAACTTGTCCAAATATTCCTTTAATAGTTGATTCATTATAGTATAAAATGTGGTTGGAGCATTTGTTAAGTCGAAAGGCATCACCAAGAACTCAAATGCTCCATACCTAGTCACACAGGTAGTCTTCGCCTCGTCACCTTCTGCAATATGCACCTGCCAGTACCCTGCCCGAAGGTCGATTTTGGAAAATTACTTGGTCTTGCCCAGTTGATCGAACAAATCCGCGATGAGCGGGATCGGGTATTTGTTCTTCATTGTCACTTTGTTCAGGATGTGATAATCGACACATAATCAGAGGCTCCTATCTTGTTTCTTCTGGAAGAGGGCTGAAGCTTAGAATAGTACTTTTGAACTACGGATGAGACCACGCTAAATAGTTCGTCTAATTGCTTCCTAAGTTCTTCTAACTCTAGAGGGGCCATGCAGTATGGTGGTCTCGCTGGAGGCTTAACTCCCAACTCCAGTTCGATACGATGATCTACACTTCTACATGGTGGTAGATGTTTCGGCAACTCAGTTGGTATCACATCGGAGAACTCCTTCAAGATGTTCGCCACCATAGCAGGTTCTTGAATAGCCTCCCCGTCAAGTGTTTATGGCTGCTACAAAGGTTGATTCACCTTTTAGTACACCCTTCTTCAATTGTAATACCGATATTTGTTGTGGATCCTTGATTCCTCCTCGAAAAACTGGAACCACGCAGGGGTCATCGCCTCCCATTAGACATATGAAGTTCAGAAATGGCATAGGCACCAACTTTATTACGTGTATAAATTTCATTCAAAGAATCACTTGGAAGTCATATAAGGGCACCGCCATCATGTTTGTGCTTCTGCTCCAAGTTCTGATCTTGATAAGGACCCCCTTCGCTAGTCCGGAGATCCGATTGGCCTCCGAGTTCATAGCCTTTATATGACTTGGGTTCTTCTCTAAGATTAGTCCAAGTTGCTTAGCTTCTCGATCAGTAATAAAATTATTGGTAGCGCTCGTGTCCACCATTGCTCGAGTTATTCAGCCATTCAATTTGATGTCCACATACATCAACTCATTGTTCCTTGCCTTTGTGTTCTCCCTCACTTGACCCCGCTATGCATTCAATAAATGCATTGCTCCCATTTGGGGTCCTTGCGACTCCTCGTCATCGCTGCTAGATTTTGAACTGCTTGAATTTGACTCGTGGGGGTGTATTGATGCAGTTAAAGTATTGAGTGCCTACTTTTGTGGGCACTCCCTCATCATGTGCGGTCCTCCACACAAGAAGCATCCGTAAGGTTTCGAGACCTTGCCTTTTGAGCTTGGTCCCTTATGGAAGTTATTCTTATTTTGTTCGCCCTCGGACTCCTTCGCTCGGGAATATTTGAGTGGACAATTTTCCAAGGATTATTTCTTCTTTCCCGCATCCTCTGAAGAAACAAAGTCAGTTAATCTTTCGACGGCCGCAATTGCTCCGACCACGTCGATAACATCCTCCGATTCAGTTCTTATTGTGCCCATGCCTTTAGGCCGTCGAGGAAGCTAAATAGTTATCTTTCTCGGACATGTCTTGTATGTCCAACATTAGCGTAGAAAATTGCTTCACATAGTCTTGAATAGAAGTATTTTGGTGGAGTTCTCTCAACTTTCTTCTTGCCACAAACTCTATGTTCTCGAGTAGCAACTGAGTTCTCAACTCTCGCTTCAAATCCTCCTAGGTGTCTACTCGACATCGGCCCGACTAGATCTCTTCCCAACGGGTTCGCCACTAAAGTTTTACATCTTCATTCAGATACATTGTTGTTATCGAAACTTTGGTTTCTTCTGAGTCAGGCCTCATAGCACGAAAGTATTGTTCCATGTCGAACAAAAAATTTTTGAGCTCCGTGGCATCCCTAGCACCTCCAAAATAATGCTGCTTAGGTGCCCTCAAGCTTTGTGGTGGTGCAACGCGGGTGTTGCTCCCTCCCGCATTAAGAGTCTTGGTGAGCAACGTTACCTTGGACATAAGTTCCGCCACCACTTCCTATAGATGTTGTATGGAGTCTTTGGTGTCCTCTGCTAGTTGGTCGACTCGGGACTCGTCCTTGTCAATTCGAGATTCATCTTCTTCTTGCGAGCTCTCTACCCTAAGGAGCTTTCATTGGCTTTGGTAGAGTTCCTCCAAGCTCGCTTCAAGAACATCGAGGTAGGTTTCCACCATTATAAGCCTCTCCTTGTGGTTTCTTTTCCCGATTGGTGCACTAGATTGCACCTCCTCCGCTCACGGAGAATACCTAATTTCACGCTCGTCTTGTTCGTTGTCGTGCTCCTCATGAGCGGCTCCAGCAGCTTGCGAGCAAGTTTACACTTGCAACCCGCCGGCAGCTGTTTGGGGCAATGGTCCGGCTTGCCCCATCTTGCTCGATTTGCCATGGTATTTTACCATGGCGAGTTTGCAAATCTTTTTTGCTGCTTGTTCAAATTGTTTGCTTGCTCTAATACCACAATGTCACTGACTTAGCTGAATTTGCCTAAGCCATATGGCACCCTAGCAGCAAACTTAAAAACTTAGCTGAAATTGCTTAAGGCGGAAGCAACCTTGCCCAATGTCCCAGACTTAGCTGGGATTGTCTAAGTCTTCAAACGTCTAAGCGTTATTTGTCTGTAAAGGGTCAGCCCACTTGTAACCTCATGCGGGTCTTGAAGTACTTGTAAAAGAGAAATTGATTAGTTTTGAAAGATGAGTGACATACAAGTCCCGATGTTTCACAGAGAGGGCAGCTCTTACAAGCAATTCGTCGAATATCTTGAGTGAAACAGAGAAAGAGAATGAAACAAGACTTTAGAGGGCTGTAGGAACGATCGCAAGTCCACAAACGATAATTCTCAAGGTATCAGACGTAAGTCGAGTTCAACTCTTTATGAATGTTTACACCTGATACATATCTGAAGCCCTATCTAGCCCTGTGCCACCCGGGGGGTTCCAACGGGCTGAGATTGCTGATGTTTCACAATGCTTAGAGCAGTCATCGCAGCACATGAAAACGACCCAAAACTGGGTTGTTTTAGTTCTGTGCAATGAGCGATCGTTCTTCAGCGTTACAGACTATTTTTGCTCGTATTTTTTAGGTAAAATCATACAAAACTAAGGTAAAATAGGCTGTCAAACATATGTATAAATAAGCAAAAGCGACGAACGATTCGCTGAGCAAAGAGTTGCGGTTAAACGACGACTGTTCGTGACAGCACGCGGGCGGAACCGAGTGGTGCTGACTCATCGGCCATGACATAAAGTTCCACAATCATTTAAAATATATGTTTTTATATATTTAAATTATATTTTTTTTCTTATTTTAATTTTATATTAAAATATATATAAAAAAACCCAACTATTCAAGTTGGAATCACCGGTTTAAATTCCTAAAACCGATACATTCCAACACCACAGACAGACACAGAGTGTTTATATAATAGATACTCTTCTTTTTTTTTTCTAAGACACCACAAGATGATACTTGACCAAAAACGACGAAAAAGATCCACCGATCCATCCTCCATTAATCTAATATTGGGAACAAGGAAACACCCTCTTGCTTCAATGAGCAAGCAGAAACAAAAGGAGTCGAGTCGACGTCAATGGCATCGATCGAGTTGAGATGAGATGATTACGTGCGATTACGCCCATAAAGGTTGAGGTACACAATTCTAGTCCTGTAAACAAGAATCATGCTCAGGATCACTGCGATGACACACAGTCCGGACATGATCAACGAGCTGAAGAAGAAGCAGATTGCTCCTTTGCACTTCAATGGCTCCTCCGCGTTCAGTGCAGAGAGTTGGAGCAATCTTCCAAGTTGCAGAGTCCCCGAGCTTCGATGTTGGTGTGCTTGTTTCTCCGCTTGGTAGTCGTAGATTACGCTGGCAACGAGACCTGAGAAGATTAACGATCCCGCAGGATTAGCCACGGTAAGAAAATTGTAGAGGGCTCCGAAGTTCTTCAACCCGAACAGCTCCGATGCAGCAGCGGGGACGATGGCCCAGTGAGCTCCATATCCAAGTCCAATCAGTAAGGTTCCGATGTACATGGTTCCAGGCCACGCCATGGCGAAGAACAGGTGCCCGATTGCCATCGCGACCTGAGAGAACGCCATGGCCACCGGCCTCGGATACGCGTAGTCCCTGGGGAGGAGGAGGAGGAGGAGAGAAACCACAGCGTTACTAGGGGGGAGGAGGAAGAAACCAAAGGGATTGATGTGGTGTGTCAGTCTCTCAGTTCCGGTCGGAGGAGGAGTTCGTACCTGACAATGATCTCAGATACATAGCCTCCGCCTACCCGACCAAGGAAATTCCAAATGCTAATCATGGAGACGAAGATATGAGTCTCGTCATAGCCCAAAGACTCGCTCATCTGCCCGAGGTTGTCGATGACAGTCAATCCGGAACCAGATCCCAGGAGAAGGGAGAAGAACATAAGCCAGAAGTCCGCCTTGATGAGTGCCTGCATCAAGGTGAAGTCCTCTCCCCTGTGCGGGCCTCTCCTCTTCTTGACCCGGACAGCTCCATCGGCGGCTGCTTGGAACAGCTTTGCTTGCAAACGAGCGATTCTCTTCTGCCTCTCCGACGCAGGAAGCAGGTCGACGTCCTTGGGCTTTTCGTCCTCGAGCTCGCTGAAGACGACCTCGTTTTGTTGTCCTGGTTTGCTCGTCTCCTCTTTGGAAGGTTCGGGCAAGAGAAGCTCTTGGACGGGAGAAGCGGCGTCGATACGGAATGCCAGCAGCAGAGGAATGGCGATAGGAACCAGCAACAGAAGCATCAGCACCACCGTGAACAGGACGATCACGATGTGGCTGAGGTCAAGCAGATCTTCCAGGAGCATGACACCCATCAAGTAAGCAGCCAGGATCAAGCACACACTGTAGATGAACATAAAGCTAGACTGATCCGAAGGTCGCACTTGCCGGTGGCCTCCGACGGGCCTGACGATGAACGCCAGGGAGATGACCACCATGGATGGTCCGACGGCCACCATGAAAATGAGAGCAGCGTGATCAGGTGTGTGCATCATCGCAAAAATCTGCGTCAAGATCGCACCACTGAGCCCTGCAAACCCCTTCAGGATTCCTACTATCGGGCCTCTGCTCTTGGGGAAGTTCTGTACGCACGAAACCAGTGCAGCTGTGTTGAAGTAGGTCTCTCCGTTCGTCCCCACGAATATAAGAATGCACATCTGCGGCAAAAAGGATTGGATGAACACGATGAAAGAAATGATGGATGATGATAGCCAAGAACAAATCATAGAAATGAAATGAAGCGTCAACTCACCGCCCACAGTGGCAGACGGGGCGCTCTCCCGGTGACGATGAGCCAAACCCAGCCATATCCGAAGAAGTTCTGCAGCACGCCAATAAAAAGAGCCGCCCAGAGGGGCAGGATCTCGCAGAGGGTGCCGGCGAGGAAGCCGATGCTGTCACCGAGATCCTTGGCGACGCCGAGGCTGGCGATCTGCCTCTGGTTGTAGCCGAGGGAGCTCTTGATCACCGGCGAAAGGCTGCCGAAGAGGTACCCGATCCCAGCGACGGCTTGCACCCACATCCCGGCCACGAACACGAGCCATCTGTTGTTCAACAAGGATCCCAACCTTCCTTGAGGCTTGCCCATGGGCTCCCGAACTCGAATCACGCCGTTCTCGAGCAAAGATGCGTTTTTTTTTTTTTTTTTTTTTTTTTTTTTTTTTGTTCCGTAGAAATTACGAAAAATCGAATCTTTTCTTCCTCCACCGGCTTTGGAAGTTCTCCCTTACCACATCCTGCCAAAAAGAATCAACAACAGCGAGAAAAGACGAACAGAGGATCGATCGTTCCGACTGAAACTTTGTTCCCAAGAGCCCACATTTTTTATCTTGGGAGGAGCCTCGCAGTAGGATCAAAGCTGCGGCGGTGAACGAAGCATGACCATACGAATAGATTCGGAGGAAAACAACCAAAATTTCTGGGGAGGAAGAACGAGTCTTCCGGCGGATCACGAGGGGGCGGGGGAAGAAATCCAAGTGTCTTATTTGAAGCAGCTCCCGTAAAAAGAGCCCACATTTGGTTACAATTTCGCAATTGCCCCTGCCTCGTTCACAGTTACATCAGCCATCTACTTCGAACATGGATTGTCGGTGTACACGTGGGCGTTTCTGATTTGATCGCCGGCCGACCGCGTTGGATCGATGTTTGGCCCCACTTCGTCGGCCAATCCGACCTCGTCGTCTACATCGCATCACCAAGTCAAATAATTATACTGCCTACTCTCTGTGGAATCATATCACGAGCAAAGCAAAGTCTCCGGCGACAACTGCGCCGTCGCCACCCACGTTAAGCGTGCGATCTATAGATATCAATCACCATAAAAACAACACACTGTTTTATGAAGATTTCTTATGATCATATATGGTTGTCATGCCATCGCTGGTTCTATTTTTTTTTTTTTTTGTTTCTGGCTACTGGTGTTGCTGCTAGTTGATGAAGACGAGATGTGATCGACAGAGATGGAAGCATAGTGATCAGAGGAACATGCTGTGGACAGCTCATGAAACTTGTTTATTTGGCCCTTGTGCTTTCGGCTACTTTGATCAGATCGAGTCACATTGAATCTATTTTAAGGGCACCACATGAAACATAATAATAAAGAAAGAATTGAATACCGGTACCAGCGGAGAGACTTTTTTATTCTTGTGGTAGGACAAATTATTATTATTATTTTTAAGACCGGAGGAGACTCTACTGGGATTGAGTTGAGAAAAGGTGGCAGAGAGAAGAGACTTGAAGAAATAGAAATGGAGGGTGAGAAGGACATCCAAATAATCAATAGATTGTCTCATGATCAATGTGGAGTATCCAACAATGCAGATATCATCATCACACACCAAGAAAGAAGGCCAAAGGATGCACAACTGTACTGTCTTTTGTTGGATGCACAACAAGCTCACCAACCACTACATCAACCAGAGGGAACACCTTGCAAGTGTAGCACAGGAACACTGATTAAAGTTAATGTCTTTTTTTTTATCTAAGAAAAGAACAAGAATTAACACATGAATTCTCAGCTTGTCCTCTCAGTTCATGTCATTGAGATAATTTGAGCCTCCAAATGGTTTTGAGACTCCAACAAGGTTTTTCAATCAATACAGTAACCGATGAACAACTGATGAACAAAAGAGAACCCGAAAACCGGATAGACTAGACCCACTGCAAGTGGATATCGAAAACGATGCTGCACATGAAGATTCTGCGTACCAACGAGGACGTTGAGATACAGGAAGATACTGCAGTGGCGGAGCAGGAGGCAGCATGGAGTGGATTCCTGCAGGCGGCGGTCTTGCTGACAATGTGGACAGGAAGAAACCTGCAGAAGGAGCACAAAGGGATGCAAGTTCACAATCCTATCTGAAGTTCATACACTTGTTTTTGTCAGTCGCTTCACATTGTCAACAGCACCAACAAAGGAATTGAAGAAAGAGGAAAAGAACTAGAGGAGCTCTCGCAGTAAATATGGAGCGTCAGCTACCATCACTACATGCACGGAATGCAACTTCCTGCGACGTCACACACTTTACAGACACTTGAAGAAAAGGTGTCATACAGGTGAGGACGCACGGGTGCATTACCGAACAGTTGGTGGCAAAGAGAAGGCAGATACTACTAACACACAAGCAAGAGCAGCTTTCTGGTGGAAGATTCAGTGGTTATAACTTTCATGCATAAGCTCTGAGCGTTTATCCGCTTTCTGAACTCAACACCAGAAACTTTCTCTTGCTACCTTGATCCACACACAACTCCACGATGTCTCTCAGCTTCTCCATCAGTTCTTCCAGACTATCCACTCCATAGCTGCTGTAGTCGAGGTCTTTCTTGTATCGCTGTTTGTACAGAGCCTCAAATGTGCCAAGGGGAACCGGACAGGAATAACAAACAAGAAGCTCTTGTACTTCATGTCTTACACTTTCAAATTGGTCCTCCAATTCATCTGCTGCGCCTAGAGCAGGATCGTCATTTTTCCCATCATCAGAAAGCTCGTCAGAGGAGCAACCTGAATGAGGCGAAATGCTGACATCCATGTTTTCCTCCGAAACCTGCTTCCCCTTTTTATCCTTCCTCACCAATGCTGGTGTTCCAGGGCACCTTTTCGCATCACAATAAGCAGCATTGCGAAGGCATAGCAGCTTTTTGTGCCCTTTGCCAACCACAACCAATGCATCAGCCATTTTCCTGATGAGGTTGACCAGCTTACAGACTCCATACTCGGCCACGTAAAGTGGTCGTCCAAAGAACTTTAGATACTCTGAAGGAACACGTACAAGAGGCATACTTCCACCAGACATCTCAAGCAGCCTCACTATTTGGCCCTTCAAGCCCTGAAGATCTCCTGGCCTAACCCACCATGCTTGTTCTTGTGTGACATTCTGATCCATCCCTGCACCTTCACTTAAGCCAGATGGGAGACTCTGAGATCTTGATGAAGTAAAATAAGGCCCATTTACCGAGTTACTGCCCCTGTACTCGGTCATGGAATATGAACTTCTGTCAAGTCCTCTGCACATGTAGTTAGAATTGTAGCAATAGACTCGATCACTGTTTTCACCACCATATTCATTTTGAGATATTCCTTTGTAAACAATGGCCTCCTCTTCATTCTGAATATCTAGGTTCGCTCCTATACTGCAATTTGAGAGACATCCAGCATGATCAGGTACGCGGGGCATATAAGCCTTTGCAGGAACAAAACCTTCACCACGGGCTACACTAGGCCAGTCCCAAACAAATCGTCCAGCATTGCTGAGAGCTGAAGACACACCAACTCCAGCAGGGATTACAAGGATCACAGTGTACCCACGTTGGCCAAGTATATGTAAAGCAGGAGCAAAATCTACGTCCCCTGAAATCAGCATGATAGATGATGGTGGTTGATTGTCAAGTGCAAACAGAAACATATCAACCAAGATAGCCTTGTCAGCAGCATCTTTTCTACCATTTGGAACATCTACCAGTTTAACCCCGGTTCTTTGGCAGCCCTCTCTCAGCCTTCGGGGGAAGGCATTGAAATCTCCATAAGCGGAGAACATTGTCACAGCTCCTTTAATGACAGGGTGAACTCGTAATGCCATTCGGATGTTGCCAGCAACATCTTCTGGGCGAACATCACTTGGGACTGGGCAGTTTTCTATGTCCCAAAGGATTGCCACAGGTCCATGCAAGGTCCCACTTTGCTGGTTTTGTGTTTGAACTGGTTCGGTCTCTGAACTTGTGCAGATGGAGTTTGAGATATTTGGAGTAATGATTTTTGGTGAAGGGCTTCGACTGGCCATTGCTTTGTCTTCGTAAGCCATACAAGTTTCCTGTTTATGGATGATGATGGCAAGTGAGAAAAAAGTAATTTCTAACAGAACACAATCATCCAGGAAGGCAAATTAACTAGAATATCCAGAACTAGCTATAGAAGTCCTTAAGATAGAGATGATGCAATCGTAACCAGATGCTTGTCCAAAAATTAGAAATGATGTCTTACTATCATTTTCAATAATGCCACATCTAAGCTTCTTGGTTGACTTGTCAATCAGAACAGAACACTTAAATTAAATGTATTTCTGCCAAAAATGGTTATGTTATAGAATGATATATAGCTGGCCACGTGTTATACCTATTATCAGGTAACAAAAACTCGTCTTTTGATACACATCCAATTTACATGTCAAGTTTTAACTTCACCATATCAAAGAGCAAATGTGATGAGAGCTCCAAACTGATCTGTATCACTTGTACTAGTCATGAACAATTCCCAAAACGTACATTATGTCAGCATCAAATAACACTAGAGAATATTTGACTCTTCTAAGATACCATAGTAGCTTAATCACATGTCACATAACAAATTGATCCTTGCAATAACAAAATATGATATTCCCAAAATAACAAATTATACTTGCTGAATACTTACTTGCTATACAACAAAATGATGATAAAACTGGATTTGGTATTTTACAGTCCCTGCATGCTTATAATAGTCTCATCTCTGGTTTGTAGTTTATATGGTACTTCCATTAGGGAGTGGAAACACAAATTTTTGTAATTGCAAGATAATAAAATCAGGGGCATGAAATGAGATGATCAAAAGTCGGTCTTGCTAGACTATCAAATTTTAGCATTTTAAACATCTAATGTTGTTCAACTAAAGAATTTTATTTTATTACGATTGTGTAACTAGAATATTTTATTACATGCCATCCCTGCATAGCTTAGCAGGGGTTTTGAGCCTTTCTTTTTATCAGCATATATGACCTTAACTCAAACCAAAGTTTCTGTAGTCAAATAGACAATCTTCAATCTTTCCCAATCAGTACTACACCAAGTATGAATACTCTAGCACCACTAAGAAGAGTGATTATTATCTTATCAGATATGTGAAACTCTAATATCGTCGACCCGCTCAATATAGACGAACATCAACAAATAACGAGCACAAGTCGAGATAACGAGCACAAGTCCAGATCTCCATGCCTGTAAAAGTGTTTTGTACAAAGATGGGAAAGAAAATCTTACCTTTAAACCCTCGTGTAAATTGATTCCTCCCAAAGGATAGAAACCCTAGCGAACCACCGAGCCAAACAAAGCCTAAACAGCGAACCTTTTTGAAATCAAGAACCCTAAAACAGCAACCTGATCACAGATCGTTCATCATACAGAACAAGACAATTCACCCCCGAACTCGCAGCAAAGAAAAGATGACACTTCTGTAACAAAAACACGACCTTCTCTATCTGAAAAGGTGAAACGGGGATAAAAAAACATCAGATCATTCCAAAGGATTAATAAGATTTTCATCCAAATTACAGCGGTTTGAAGCTTACCGACGATCTGATCCAATC
The DNA here is from genome assembly GCA_029747655.1 of Ensete ventricosum. Taxonomy (NCBI): domain Eukaryota; kingdom Viridiplantae; phylum Streptophyta; class Magnoliopsida; order Zingiberales; family Musaceae; genus Ensete; species Ensete ventricosum. The sequence goes on along the minus strand of JAQQAF010000006.1, from coordinate 3,886,292 downwards.
GAAGATCGGGCGACAAGGCGACGATTTCGACGGAGATCGCAGCCACAAAGAGCTGCCACCGAACCGACTTCGATACTTTGGACTTGGGGGAAGCAGGCAACACGAAAGCAAGAAGACTCGTCGCTCTCATCCTTACATAGCGGATACCATGTGAGTCCACTACAGGAACAAATCCCACGAATCCAGCACCACACTTACCATCATACCCAGCACAACTCTCAACGCAGACCGAAACCGTCCGATCGAAGGAACCAATAAAATGGTTGTTGTATATCAAAATAAGGAAACATAATTAAATTAAATTGAGATAGTTGATCAAATTCAAAATTAGCAAATGATTCGTCGACCAAAAAAATATAATAGTGACTTTTTGTTTTTTCGAAAATTAATTTTCTTCAAATTAGGCTGAACATTAAAACAGTAATTAAAAAAATAAAAAAGGATATTATACCTTTTGTAACCCATTAAAATGATTATTTATTCATAACCTTTTCCACCACAAAAATAAAATATAGCAAACCTTCATGAAATTATTCATTCTTGTCTAAATCATGCATTTATTGGCATCATTTTGCCGACAGATCCGAAGGAGTCAACTATTCGAGATGATCATGAGGTCGGATCGACATGAAGATGGCAGCATACAGCCGAAGGCGTTGCTCGTTGTCACCGAGCTCGCCCGGCTGATCCCTCGCCGCTCTTGTCTTGGTCTTGTAGCGCCGCCAAGCGAGCTGTATGTTCACGGCCGCCCATGTTCTCCAGTTGGTCGAGTAGTATCTCGCGGTTCTCTTGAGCCGATCGTTTGCGAACTTGTATCTGAAGTGCTCGGTGATGTATCGCAGGTGGTTGGCGTCTAATCCGAAGGCCTCGGTGTGGTCGACGCAGGCAAAGGTGGCGGAGGAAGCAGGCAGGCGATCGGTGAAGGGGCGGCGGAGGCACCAGGAGAGGAGTTCATCGCCGAGGAAGTTTCCAGGGCCCAGCATGCACGTCGCCACCACCCCTTTGCTGAGCCGTTGGCTGCTCTGCAGGCGCCCGCGGACGACGAAGACCATGCACTGCACAGGGTCTCCTTCTCGGATCACCTGGCTCCGACGTTGAGATCAAGGTAAGCGAAACTGCGATGATGAAGAACACCAGGGTGGGATCCCTTTGGGAGCGTACCTTTTCGTCCTTGGAGAACACCATATGCTTGACTCTGTCACATATGTTGTCGAGGATGAGATCGTCCAGGTTTTGGAACAAAGGCACCTGAAAGATTTGATTCGTCACATATGGAACGATGCTGCTCGGATCCTCCAACATGTAGAGACCAAATGCCAGATTCACCTGTTTGATGAGATCAAGGCAGAGATGGCGCCTGATGTCTCGCCGCAGCCCTTCCGGCAAGTCTTTAACCATGTCCACCTCGTCCTCCCCTCTCATTGCAGCCCACCTCTGGCGTTCGTACTGCCTCACTCTCTGCCGCAAGCGCGAGGGGAGCTGCCTCCGCTTCATCCACCATTCCATGTCTCGGCACCTCAGCTGCATCTTCCTCTTCCTAGCCATGACTGCATGCAAGAACACCTAAAATTAAACTCACAGCTGTTAGAACACTGATCACCCAGTATTATCCTATGCATGTGGTCGATCCAAAGAACCCATACGAATGCATTTTTACGAACTATATATATGCAGTAGTTACCTGAATGTTTCCAATCAGCAAGGTGAAGAGCATGAGGCCACCTAACACTGTTGCAATACCAAACATCACCTCGAGCCATTGACTTGTGGGTTCGAGATTGTTGCCGAATGTGCTGTATCAGAACAAGCATTGCATCAAATTCTTGATTCATCATCATCTTCAAACTACTACTACTACCTGAGAGTCATGAGGCCCCAACATATAGGATAGAGAACCTTGACGGTGAGGGAGTTGCTGGAAATGACAGGGAGAGCTGCATCATAAATACCGTAAGCAAAGGGTCCATCGGCACTGAAGCATACACGATTCTGGTTTCTGATAGAGGTGACATTATTATAGCAGGACGCTCGATCCACCCCAGACGGCAATGGAAACCGATCACAAGCTTCCTTGGAGCATGCCAGTGATGCAAGGCCACAGTTGTTCTTCTTCTGGCACTGCTGTTGGAGGCACGAGGAAACACGTTGGATTGCGAGAGTGTACCAGCAACCCCCGGTAACCTGAGATCAGCAGCGAAGTGGACAAAAATCTACTCATTTTAGCAACAGAATAATTCATGTCACATCTAGCAAATCACCAGTATCGATCAAGCATGACTGCACAAAAAGAAAAGGCAAAAGTGGTAGTGTTTCTAGTTCATTGCTTACATGAGAGGCGATGAAATAAGCAATCAAATTGAGGGCGAAGCCCCACCAGATGGTTCCAAAGATGTAACCAGTGACCTGCTGCATGCTCCTCATCATGCATATGCTGTGGAAAACCTTGGGAATAAACTGGACTAAGAGTATCAGCAACAAAATGTTTGCTATCGACTCCATCTCTTCTTCTCTAATCAATCTCGGCAGAACCAACCAGAAGAACACCTGCACGGACATGGAAGATCACACAAACTACGAGGGCCAAGCGTGTCCCCAGATTCCATGAGTAGAGTTTGTCCAGTCCTGATCTTTAGCATTGAACAGAAAAAATTACATATACACGAAAATATTCCATGTTGTGCATCATCTTTTAGGTTGGGACTGAAAGCCAAAGCCAACATATAGAACTTACGAAAAGATCATCCTAAGAGAATGCGTTCCTACCACCTAAGTTATGCGTCGACAGGTATCATTCGAGCCCCAGAAACGATGAGAGATAGTCTTATATTTCATTTACTTTGGAGAGGGTGAGCTGCATCCAAAGGAGAACGGAATCACGGCCGACGACAGCGAATCTACGCCGTACATGGCAGCGCTGCATCAGAACTGACGGTGTCAGATCGAACGTGACTCCGCCTGCCGTACGTGCATACGTTTGGGTGTGGGGATGATGTTCTTCGCCCAGCGTTTATTGGATATATTTATATATATATATATATATATGATTCTGCTTTTGATTGATGTTTCTCGATGCATGCGTATTATTTATGGAGCATATTATATGCAGACTGCAGTTGATAGTAATCACGATAATTACGGCAGAGGAAATGTTGGAAGAAGATTGAGGCATAGGCGTTTAATGGACGCGATGATGTGCGAGTACCTGAGGGATGGGGAGGATGACGAAGAGGTCGAACCAGAAGGCGGTGGCGGAGCGGAGGTAGTGGGCGGCGATGGCCTTGGGGTCCCAGACTAGCTTGCCGCACCCCACCACCAGCGACTCCCGCGACACGTACGCCAGACGCAGCTGCACCCACGCATGAACTACCTGCGCGGCGTCCGCGCAGGTGCGCACAGCCGCCACCGCCGCGGCGTACCTGCCGTACACCTCGACGCACCCCCGGTTCCCCGGCACCCCCACTGCGTAAAGGAACAGCGGGTCCACCGCCAGCGCCACCGCCCGCGCCAGCAGCAGCCCCCGGTTCCACCGTTGCACGCCCCCGCTCCGCGGATCGAGCACCGCCCCGAACACCCAGGCGGGCCGCCGTCGCCGCCGCCGTCCTGCACCCTCGGTCGGTCTCCTGGCGGCCACGTGGTGCTGGATGGGTATCATCGACGACCCCGCGTTCGCTTCCCACTCGGGCGGGTGGGAACGGTCGCAGCTGGTGGAATGGAAGGCCGGGACACCGGCCTGGGTGCAGGCGTAGCATTCCACCGCAGCCGAACCGGCGGCGCCCCCGCTACTGCCAGAGGCGTCATCGTCGTCGGTCCTCCAGCAGCGGGCAATCTTTTGCATGCACCTGGAAACAGAGAGATGAAGACTGAGACAAAGATTGCTTGGATTTCTTTAAGAGTAGAGGTTAAGCTTACCGGGAACACAAGGTGTCATCGGCGGCGGAAACGGCGGGTAGGTTCATCAGCCCGGAGTGGTCACGAAGAGAGAGATCTGAGAAACTCATCGTCGCCTCTCTTCTCGGCCTTCTCCTTTTTCCTCTGAGTCGTGGGTTCATAAAGGATAGATGCCATAGCTATGTGAGATAAGCGCCGAACTGAAGTGGCCATAACAGGAGAACGAAAGCGGCGCTTCGGCCCCCCGACTGACGCCACGAAGTAAGTTCCGACAGGAGGACTTGCTCGCCGACTCCTTCGATAGGACCCCAAGTCGTGAGTTATGTCGGAACGTAAGAGGGATCATGCTCAGGTCCATCGACCACGCTCTTCACGTTCCACCGCCGCTTCCTTGTCATGCTGTTGCTCTACGACGAGGGTTTCAACGTACGTAGACGGCCACGGCCGTCGTACGCGAAGGAAGCCATTACACGCAATAAAGGTGGAGATCGCAAAGTAACAAAGTAGGTGAAGGGTTCTTGTCAGAATCTTATTTCTTCTCTTCCATCCTGAGTTCCTTCTGCCTCATTCTACTGTTGCGAAATCGGGAAATGTACGGCGTTATTTGCAGCAAAGGTTAAGACGTCTGTCTACACATAGGGAGGGAGAGAGAGAGCATATATATCGTATGCTATCCGTAATCTTCTTTCTTAGTGGGCATGTCAAATCCTTGTCGGGTAATCTACAATGGAATGGATTTTGTTTCCTTGTTCGAGACTTTACGAAACCACTTTGTATGCATGGCTCGATCACCGTCGTGTCACAGAACGAAGTAATAACCACTGTATATAAGTTGCACAGTCCTTTAAGTGTGTCATCTGGTTACAGTGGTATGGGCATGCAGAAGTAGAACACCTCCACCATATTTGAGCATTTTGAGTAAAATATTGAGTAATCCACAGACTATATATACAATGTCATCATCATCAATCACCATGGTGAGATTAGGACAAACACTGATTCAGCCTTTTGAAGCAAATGTATTATATTGCTGTTGTAGATGCCAAGCACTGCTTGCTTCAGAATCGAAGCCTTGATGAGAAGAGAGGATTACAGGAACGGCAGATGAGAAGAGAGGCAATCAACCAAACAAAATTCCACAATCTGAAACTATGCATCCTTTGATAAGGTCCAACAATTATGGTTTACTTGCAGCGATTGCGATGGTAAAATGATGACAAACATGTCCTCCAACATTCATAAATCAAGAATCATAGGATGATCTGCAGCTACATCAAAACTCCTCTATGGTGATCGAATCGCGAGGCATCTCGTACGCATCCTTGGGTCTTAGTTTCTTCACACCAGCCATGAAGCAGACCTTGTCGGACTTGTAGCTTTCTAGGCTCACCTGGGTAACTTTGACCCAGACCAGGACTTTCGTCTTCATGCCCTCTATTCCGGACAACTTGCCTCTTGACAAGGTCCCCTTGACCCGAGTCGCATACCTTAACACAGAAGAATCTTTGAAGCTGATCTCGCAGGTGGAAGGAAGGTGAACAATCAACTTTGACTTTGATTCGTCAAACTCGTAGCATATGATGTTCCTCGGAAAGAGGCCTTGTGGTAGTCCATATTCACGGAGGAGATCTGGTAGAGATTTCGATGGTTTGCCTGCGAAAAAAGAAACAGAAAACTCTCTTTTACCATCATTAAGTTGACGAAAGAGTTAAACTCAGTTTGCATGGATATCAAGAACCGGTCTGTGAATGCAGTCTAATATGGGAGCAATTAGGAAACAGAGCTAAGACATCGAAAGCATGATTTTTAATTTGCGGGTATGTAATATGGCAGAAGTAGCAAATCTACTTTTTTTTCATTGGAATGCAGACTTCAGCATGGCACATTCATATTATATTACCCTCGAGTAAATGTTTTATTGAAGGATCATCTACAATCAAAGACAAATTAGACATCATAAAATTTACAGGAACTCAACAAACAATTTTGCTTATGAAATATGAACACCATGATACCTTCTTGGGAGGTGGAAGAAAGTGCCAAGCAACACAATTCGAATAATTTTGTGAATGCATGTTCATGATGTGAAGCAAATTCTAGAATGACTGTATGACAACTTAACGAAGTTGGATGTGCATAATGACCAATTACATTGATGATCGAGGACCAAGTTGACACAACAAAGAATTAAGCTTAACCAACGTTTACAAAGTCGACAAAAACTTGGTGAAATATCAAACATTCAGAAAGCAGCAAATTTCAAGTGAAATGCGTGTTCAAGTTCATGATTTTAACTACAAAATGAGGCTATATGACGGCAGTTATTAAAATCAATTACATAGAACCATGACAAAGATTGAGACGAAAACGAGCTCAGCCATCCAAGTAGCCATGTAGTCTTTCCATGGCATTGCTCTAATGTGTGCCTTACTGGGATACTGGAACTGTGGTGGTGATGGTGGTCATACACAGAAAGCAAAGTATCTGATTGATATAACAATCCAAAAGAACTCATTGCTATTAATAATAGCAACAACCTGATTGTTGAGTAAAGCATATATGAGAAAATAGCTAGTGTAATCATCATTGAAAAAAAACAAAAGAACTGTGAGAATGCCGGGTCACCATCTCTAAAGCACAAGAGAGTTGCAAAGAAGGGCCGTATGCTGATCAATAACAATACAGAAGAAACAAGATTTTGTTTATTAACACAAATGTTGCAGGACAAGTCTTTGGTGATCAATTCCAAGAAAAAAATCAAGATAGGCCACTTGTAGAAACTAAAATTCCTGGATTAGATGTTACCAAAAAGGAAATCAGTGTTTCATGTTGGAACACACAGAACACCGATATAGAAAACTCCCAAGTTCTAAATGTATAATACATGTGTGCACATAAGTATCAGATCTTAGCCAATGGATGATGTCATGCATTTATAACATGGAAAGAAGTGTCTCTGGGATTGTTGTGAGTAGGTATAGCATAACTGAGAAGTTTATGAAGCTTTACCAATTTTAGAAGTTCATAAACACTTTTAAATTATTCACACTCGAAGCTAAACAAATTAGGAAAATAAGTTAAATATGTAAAGATCCATCAACCTTAAGCCAAGTTTAAACGATGCCTGATCCTTCAGTCAATAAGCTCCCCTGCAGTGGATATTGCTTTAAAAGATTCTGTGAGATAATTTTTTCTTACTCCAAAGTAACTTGAAGAATTTCTTTAGACGATCAGTCTGATTAAAAGCTTAAGAAAACCTGATGTGGGACAAGAAATCCACTTATATTTACTATGTCAAATTAAATGAACATATTTCAGAAGCCCAGATAAAAGCTGAGGTATATTTATGAGGGATTTTGGTGGCAAGAAAAAGGGCTTGTGGTTGGTCACAGAAGTCTACAGTAAGAAACTTAGTTACTTCACATGCATACTAAATGACATGGATAATTAAAACAGGATAATTGCTAGCGACAGATTTAAGCCATCAATAAGGCAGACATTAAAGGAGATAAAGAGAGAAAATTATGTCAGAGGTGAAGAATTCTGTTTCTTGAAAGTAACATGCGCAATAAGGAAAATGGAATTTCCTCAACAAAAATATAGGGAAACAAGAAGAGAAATCAAGTTATGAGCAAAGCGAGTTAACAATTGATGACAAAATTAATGGAATAGCAACTCACACCTTTCAGCTTTTCAAAGATCCACTTGGCCTTCTCCTCCACGGTGCTCGAAAAGCGCTGTCAACCACCATAAGAAACTTATCAACAGAACATCGTAAACATAGTAATGTAGGCGGACATGCAAATTTTTCCATTGCCTATACGAAGAAAAGAAAAGGCAAAATTCGATGGGAGTCCAAATCGAACAGCATTTTAGATCTAGATTGCTTCAGACTCGTATGACAAGATGATGCTCATACATGAGATGCCCTAAAAGTTCCACCTTTCCATCAAAAATATAAAAACCAGACAAGATGCTCATAAATGGATCAGTGGGGCTTAATTATGACCTGGGTTTCATCACACTCGTCCCCTTCTTGCACACTACATCAATAAATCTGAATCAAAATGTCATCTTTATCATATCTTACAATCCTAAGCGAGTCTTGAAAGACCGCAGGAAACCGAAGAGTAAAGAATGAAACGCGAAGAGAAAATCCAAGGGGATCTGCTTACAGAGAGATCTTCGCCTATGGAGGAGATCTCCTCTTTGGCCTTCTTGGGTATGGAAAAGCTCGCAACTTTCTTCAGCGCTTTGTCCATTTCCCCTCCCCTCTCTTTCAGAGGAAACACAGAGACCTTTCTCTCTTCTCCGAGCCGCTGCGCAGCAGAAACATAGACGGAGCCACTCGCGTGGGAGAGACAAAAGGACTATAAAGCGGCGCCTACCACACACAAAAAAAAAAAAAAAAAAGGAACAGGAATATTTCTTTCGAGGGGATTAGCTGATGCATGCATTGGCTGCGTCAGAACAGCTGCCTCCAGCAAATGCATTGTCCTACACATGCAATGTCTTTTTCCTGATCAGTGAAGGAAATGTTTCTGCCACAACTTTAAGCCAGTCGGGGGTTGTTTCTTGCTTTTTCGTTTCTCGAAACAAAAATTGGAAATCTTAATGAGGAAAAACCTCATAAAAAATGCTTTAATTTTCTGTATCTCTATAACTATGGAGAAGTTAATGACTTGCTAACTTTGTTACAAAAGATCACAATTATTATTATATAGAAATCAGTTTTCCACTTCTCTTTTAAGATTTTATAGATTTGATGTGTGAGACTACAATCTTGGGATATAAGCTCACTACTCTTAAAGTGTTGAGAATTGATTCATGGTAGTTACATAGGTAGTTAACATGTTTAGAAGTAGTGGCTCATGATTAGGAGTTGTGGAGGTAGTTTAAGAGTTAGTGGGGGTAGTTATTAATCATGGGTGAGATAGTGGGATGAAGAAAGTGGTGTGAGGTAGTTATTATTATGTCCTATAAATAGGACCTTAGAGAATGAAGCAAGGAGGCAGAGAGTGTGTGAAGAGAAGAAATTTTGTGCATTTGGAGATAATCTTGTAAGTGCTCTTGTTCTTTTACCTCTTGTTTAATACTACGTCGTTTTCTTGATTGAAAGCGTTTTCGTTCATTGGATCGTAGTATTCTGTTTTATCGTTTCCTTGCTCCTTCTTCCCCAACATTTGTGGTATCAGAGCCTTGTTTCAATCTGAACTGGGCATTATGGCTTTTAATGACAATTCTATGTCTCAACCCCTTATTCCCATCTTCTCGGGCAAATCCTATGAATTTTGGAGTATCAAGATGAAGACTCTATTCAAGTCTCAGGATCTTTGGGACTTGATAGAGAATGGATATGCAGATCCAGATGAAGAAACCAGGCTGAGGGAGAATAGAAAGAAGGACTCAAAGGCATTATTCTTCATTCAACAAGCTGTGCATGAGACAATCTTCTCAAGAATTGCAGCAGCGACAACCTCAAGACAAGCTTGGCTGATACTTCAAAATGAATTTCAAGGCTCATCGAGGGTGATCATGGTAAAATTTCAAACCCTTCGCCGTGAGTTTGAAATTTTGTTTATGAAAAGCAATGAATCAGTGAAAGATTTTCTTTCTCGAATGACTGAAATTGTTAGTCAAATGAAATCCTATGGTGAACATCTACATGATCAAATAATTGTTGCAAAAGTTTTGAGAAGTTTAACTCCGAAATTTGATCATGTTGTTGCGGCAATTGAAGAGTCAAAGGACTTATCTACTTATTCATTTGATGAACTAATGGGTTCCTTGCAAGCACATGAAGCAAGGTTGAACAGGTCACTTGAAAAAAGTGAAGAAAAAACATTTCAGGTTAAGGGGGAGTCTTCTACTTCAAAAGAAGACAAAAAAGCAACAGGAAGAGGACGTGGCAGAGGAGGATTTCGTGGTAGAGGAAATGGAAGAGGAAGAGGAAGAGGACACTTTGATGGGCATGATGAAAGACAATCAAACTATGATCAGAAAAACTACAAGAGTGGAATTCAATGTCACTATTGTAAGAAGTTTGGTCATATGAAGGCAGATTGCTGGAAAAGAGAAAAGCAAGCAAGCTATGTGGAAGAAAATGAAGACAATAGTAAGTTGTTTATGACTCATTCACAAGTTAATGATATCTCAAATGACATTTGGTTTTTGGATAGTGGATGTTCTAATCATATGTCAGGCATAAGATCAATATTTAGAGATATTGATGAAACTCACAAGTTGAAAGTTAAACTTGGAGATAGCAAGCAAATCCAAGTAGAAGGAAAAGGAACAATTGAGGTGAAGACAAATCAAGGGAAGGTAAAACACCTTGATAATGTTTTCTATGTTCCTAGCTTATCACATAACTTGTTGAGTGTTGGACAATTGATAGATATTGGATATTCAGTTATATTTGATGATGGTTCATGCACTATTAAAAATAAGAAATCTGGTTTGATTATAGCAAATGTTTGCATGATGCAAAATAAGATGTTTCCAATTGATGTTTCAAATATTGAGAAACATGCTTTTGTTGCAAATCAAAAGAATGAGACAAATTTATGGCATTTGAGATATGAACACCTTAACATTAAAGGTTTAAGGTTGTTAAATCAAAAAGAAATGGTTTATGGATTGCCTAAAATTAATACACTTGATGTATGTGAAGGATGTATTTATGGCAAACAAAGTAAAAAATCATTTCCTATTGGAAAAGCATGGAGAGCATCTAATTGTCTTGAATTAATTCATGCTGACTTATGTGGACCTATGAATACAAAATCATTTGGGGGAAGTCGATATTTTCTGTTATTTACTGATGATTATAGCCGCATGAGTTGGGTATATTTTCTGGAATTGAAATATGAAGCATTTGATAACTTTCAAAAATTCAAGGCACTTGTAGAAAGACAAAGTGGTAAATGCATAAAGACACTTCGGACAGATAAAGGTGGTGAATTTATGTCTAATGAGTTTAATTCCTTTTGTGAAGAAAATGGTATTCGCAGGGAATTGACAGCACCATATACACCGGAGCAAAATGGTGTAGCTGAACGTAAGAATCGAACTGTTGTCGAAATGACAAGAAGTTTGCTTAAAGGAAAGCATCTTCCAAATCAGTTTTGGGCAGAAGCAGTTGCAACAACAGTTTATTTGTTGAATATTTCACCGACAAAGGCTGTTATGAATCGAACTCCTTTTGAAGCTTGGTATGGTATAAAGCCAACTGTAAGCCATCTAAGAATTTTTGGTTATATTGCTTATGCTTTGGTAAATTCACAAAATCATCATAAGCTTGATGAAAAATCAGAAAAATGCATCTTAATTGGATACTCTGCACAATCCAAAGCATATCGATTATATAATCCTGTAAATGACAAAGTTATTATTAACAGAAATGTTGTATTTGATGAAAAGGCAAGTTGGAATTGGGAGATTAATGAAGGTGATGCACAAATTCGTGTTCCAGCAGAACTAGTTACTCCACCAAATCAAGTGACAGATCCTGCTCCAACAAGATCAACGTCAACCTCACCCAGTAGCAGTTCAAATTCAGCAAATGATTCCTCAGATGAAACCCCTCCAGGAAGGTTTAGATCATTAACAGAGATTTATGATTCAACATTTGCTTTATCTATTTCAGATCCTATAAGTTTTGAAGAAGCAGTTGAGGAATATCGAAAAGCAATGAAGGAGAAAATCAAGTCAATAAAGAAGAATGAAATCTCGGAGCCGAAAGAAAAGAAAGCTTTTGGATCGAAATGGGTATTCAAAATAAAGTATAATGCAGATGGAAATATCCAAAAGCATAAGACTCGGTTTGTAGCAAATGGAGCCATAACATGAAATATTTATGGCACAGATGAACAAGTTGCATATATTCTCACCAAGTCACTTTCAGTTCAGAAGCATGTTTATTTTATGTCCAAATTGATGTATGTAACTATGAATCAAGGGGGAGTGTTGAGAATTGATTCATGGTAGTTACATAGGTAGTTAACATGTTTAGAAGTAGTGGCTCATGATTAGGAGTTGTGGAGGTAGTTTAAGAGTTAGTGGGGGTAGTTATTAATCATGGGTGAGATAGTGGGATGAAGAAAGTGGTGTGAGGTAGTTATTATTATGTCCTATAAATAGGACCTTAGAGAATGAAGCAAGGAGGCAGAGAGTGTGTGAAGAGAAGAAATTTTGTGCATTTGGAGATAATCTTGTAAGTGCTCTTGTTCTTTTACCTCTTGTTTAATACTACGTTGTTTTCTTGATTGAAAGCGTTTTCGTTCATTGGATCGTAGTATTCTGTTTTATCGTTTCCTTGCTCCTTCTTCCCCAACATAAAGAAACACACTTTGCCTTTTCACTTTAAAACAAGGACAACAAATCCAAAAAGTGAACTCATATTCCAGGTTTCTTTATTGTGTGTATTTTTCTAAAACTTTTCTACTGAAACAACAAGCAGAAAATAATGCATAACAAAAAACTAAGAAGATCCTATGTTAACATTTCCAATTCAAACTGCTGTTGTAGTGAATGCACTGAGAGCGCACCTGAAATTATTTTGCATGCATCATCATGAGCTTTAACATGCAAGAAGTAATGCTAGACAAAAGGAAATAATTTGCAAAAAAGGACTCTTATTATTGTCCCAACTAAGATAAAGCATTTCCACAAACCAAGTGTAACTGTGATAGGTGGGTGTTCATCTATGTAGGCGTTCAGCTCTATTCGTGTAATGTCTTCTAATTTAGATGCAGTGAAGTGGTATAAATTTCCTCTAATTTAGATGCAAATAAATGCAGAAAAAAGAGTAAAAAATAAATTAATAAATGATGATGACAATAATGAGTTTTTACAACCACAACAACTCATAATCATATTTATTTCGAGTCAAATATACATCACAAACTGTTCTACAACGCAATCTACCTACTTAAATATAAAAAAAAGGTACCCAGATTTGTCACAGTATAATGAGTTTGTAAGCATAAAAACCAGCCTATTATATCTTGACTAATTCAAGAAGTGTCTAAAAATCTTGCAAATTCATGTTTTACATGGATGGAAATGCTGACATTTGACATCAAAAAAGGATTTTTTTTTTTTTTTTTTTTTCTCTATACATCATCATAGCATGCCTTTTCGATTGTTAATTCATGCCAGGGCGGAGGAGGAAGGAGAAGAATGGAAACAAAAGAAACAGGTAGCAGTACTGCAAGGAGGCATTAATGCAATGCAGAAGAGGGGTTGGCAGCCCGTCTCTTTCTCCACAAGTGGAAGCAGAGATGCTCCATGAATGAGATGTCTTACCTAACCATAATCTTAAGAAAGCAGAAACCCTAGGCTTGATTCCCAAGGGAGGAGGAGGTTGAGGAGGACTGGAATCTCTCACTAACCTTGCTCGCTTGCGACCACCCGTGCCAACCACTACCACTACCACATGTCCGACATGTGGAGCTGCCTGAATCCGGTGAGAGCCTGCCAAGGAGCACCAGAGGCACCACCGACATCACCACCTCCATCGTCGCGAGCTCGAGCTTCTCGTTCTCGCACATTCGTCTGCGTGTTTGTGTGTTTGTGTGTTTGTGTGTGTGTGTGTGTCTATCTATATATATATATATATATATATATATATATATATATATATATATATATATATATATATATATTAGTACAAAATTTAAAAGCATATTTGATCAAATTGGATACGGATATGAAAAAATAAATAAATGGGATGGAAATAAATTAAGATTTTGGAAGACACAAATACAAATCAAGTGTGAGATAGTGATAGATTAGGATGAGGATGAATGGATGGTGAACTAAATTAAGCGATTTGTATATCACTATTAGGACATGTAATCAAATATAAAAGGAAACATGTTGAGGTGAAAGGTTGACGGAATACTAAATTAAACTTTATTATGATGAAAAATTCCGGTGGCTTAGTAAGAATAAGAATATGATCCTTACATACAATTTACTTTGTGACATATGAGGTTGTGAGATTAGGAGACTGATGAGTATAATTTTTATATTGATAACTTTTTTCTTTTATTTATTTATTTTTTTTGTTTTCTCACTCGATGGGCTTATTTATGGATTTGGCCCATTTTAAAGAAAAATCTTCGTGATTAATGATTCATCGTAAATATCTATTTAAGTCGAATGTTATTTTTACCTAAATGCTAAGTTGGTTTTTTAATTGGAATATGATGGATTAATTATCTTGTCAATTTCGTTTGAACTAAATTTTAGATCAAAATATTTAAGTTGAAATTAATAATAATCAATCTTAATCTTATGAAATGTCTCCGACAGTACATAACACAGGAGACGAGAGAGCATCTATCTCACTCATCATCCTCACGAGACTTGACCCGTAATTACCGCAAAGTGTCGGGGGGCATTCGTGGCATTACAGAACCATTCGGCAGAGTCCGGTACTCGTCGGCGCTGATCGAGTTAGCGGCGGAAATCCCAACGGCGGGGGATTGACCCCTTGTACTTGAACTTAATCACAGAAATGCCCCGAGGAGAAGGAACTGTTAGCTGCGCGTTAAGATTCATTTCCCCTTCTTTGAGGAGTTATCAGAAGCAGCGGAATCAAATATCTGTAGATCGATTGAATCTGATATGGAAGGCAGGAAAAGATGCAGAAATGGAGACGACGAAAGGGAGGTCACAGAAATGATTGAGATGTGTCCTGCACAAGTGATTGCATCCAGGGGAACTAACTGCAAAGAGATGGACGAACACTGTTCAATGTGATCACGCAAAGCAGGAAAAGGAGATGGTGCATCCCTTTCTTCAAGTATCTCATAAAGATGATGTCCCACCCAAGGCGGGGATCCAATAAAGCAAGGTTTTGGGTCCCTACGCACACCGCAACGAGCATGTCTTGGTATAGCAGGTGTTAGTATTCATGGGAAGAAACCATGTGTGTGTGTGTGAGGTTTGGGATTGCTTTGGGAGTAAGCCATCCACAGATGGGTTAATGGCAGTTCTGCTTCTTCTTCCCTGCAAAGGAGGAAAGCTTCTTGCGAGCTAAACATGGAGGTCTGAAGGCAGCTTGAATCCTGAATCGGTGTCATCACATTAGAAATCAGTGCAGTGTTGATGCATGTGAGCTGTTCCGAAGAGAAATATGTTGGAATTGCAGAGAGAACTTGATATCCGAGCTAATCTTGTTGGTCCTCCGAGATGGAGAACTCCATTTGTATCTATCTGCATCTGTATTTTTCTTTGAGGAAGAGATGCTGCAGAATTGCAGGTATTTGCAGATTAGTATGCAAGGAATTGACGTAAAAAGTTCTTTTCCTCAGTGATTGAATGGTGATGTTCTACATATTTTGGGAAGCTTCAACTCCAACAAGAAGATGCTTGACATCACTGATGTTTTATCCCTCTTCCTGTTTTCATGGCTTTTGGAAGCCTTGTCAATCTTGAATCTCCACCTTCTCCAAGGAAAATGGTGGTAGAGAGTGGGTGGGTGAGAGGTGGAAGTCCTTCTTCCACCTGCAACACCTCAAGTCTGGTTGCTTTCACCACAAGGGTGCCAGAGATAACACACCACTGATCTGAGTCCTTCATGCACCAAAAGGAATGACAACTCGAGCTTTCCCATGCAATCAAAGCTCTCTCTCTCTCTCTCTCTCTCTCTCTCTCTCTCTCTCTTGTGTGTGTGTGTGTGGGTGGTGGTGGTGATGGTGGTGGCTAAATCTATCATATTTTCTACTTCCTCATAAAAGTTAATTCTGGGCAGTCCTTGAGCAGTAGGAACACAGTGGTAGTTGCAGAGAACCTTTCAATCCAACCATGATTCTCCTTGACCACACAATATGGTTTGGAGGGAGAGAGAGAGAGAGAGAGAGAGAGAGAGAGAGAGAGGTTCATGCATTCTGCATGACTCTAACTGAGACATGAAGTGTGAAACATATTTTTAGAAGTTTAAAAAGATCTATAATTAATCCATTCTTATCTGATCTACCATCTTATGCCACACAGGATCAAAAGATTGTAGTCAATCCCACTCACAATGCTTGGCTTTTCAGAGGATTTCAAGAATCTGAGATGATATATAAAGCCAAAAACTTTTTTTGTTTTCAGCAACATCATCAATTTCCATGAAAGGCCCACCTAACAGCATTGTTCCTTTTTGATCTCTTGGCCAAGCAGCAGCTTCCCATTCCAAGCAGACCTAACCCCTCACCCATCTGAACTTGTCATTAGGAGCAAAATCTTATTCCTCCCCACCTTGTCTTTGTCTGCTATTCCCCTCAAAGGTCTCCTCTCACCATGAGAAAAAGAAGAGAGAGAGAGGAGGGGGCACATGAGTCAATCCAATTCCCATTCTGGTTGGTAATAATCCTCAAGTGGAGTGGCATTGCCACCAACTTCTGTTTAGTCTCATGACACCATCTCCCTCCCCTTCTCCCTCCCACAGCTCAAATCTGTCCAAATCTGCATACCCATTGAGAGTCATAAGATAGTACAATAAAATAAGCAATAAGAAGAAGGCTGGTTGTTTAGATTTGAGTTCTGGTGCTGTCCCTTTTTTGCAGCCAAACACAAAGACAAACAGCTTTGGCTGCATTTTTCTTGCTTTCTTTTTGATTCTTCCTCACTGTTCCCAGCAGCAGGAAACAAGGATGATGGGAGAGAGAATGGAATCCAAACTCCAAAACTATTTATTACAAAGATATTCTGAGTTTCCACAAAAAATATATATATATATATTTTGTAGGTGAGAAAATACAATATATATATACACATATAATATGTGTGTGTGTGTGTGAGAGAGAGAGAGAGAGAGACAGTGAGACCAGAGGTTGACAAGTTTCCTGTCCCTGTGCCCGGAAGGTCGTTTATTCATGGTGGAGATTTCCTTATCTTGGATCTCTCTGTCCTCCGAAGTCTCAGACTTTTCTTCTCTCTCTCTCTCTGTGATGTGCCATCCACCTTGCTGAAGATCTGCAGCCTCTTTTTCTTCAAATGTTCTTCACTACTGCTTCTTGATCTATTCCTTCTCTCCTCTCCTTGTCTCTCTTTTCTTTCTCGATTGACCGCCACTTTACCGTTTACACAGGTAAATTTTGCGTCGCTTGGGCTGTATAATTTTTTGTTTAGTGTGGATATTGGGTTTAGCTTTCTTGTCTGAGATTTTTCCTATCGAATTGTTTCGTAAAGGCGATAATTTTGGCTTTGGGTTGGATGTTTCATGAGTCGCTCGCTTCTTATGTCTGTTCGGGGAGCCAAAAACTCATTCTTTTGACATTCTCAGCGATCGATGTTCCTTCCTTTCGTGGTTCCTCGGATGCTTCCATGGGTTGTGGACTTGCATTTCGTGATACATGTTCTGGCTTGAGATGAGATGGGGAGCTTTGATCTCCACATCTGGGGATCTCGTTTCAGGTTTTGTTCGACTATCTTCTCATTATGGTAAATAAAGCACTTAGATTTTGGCCAGAAATCGTGGTTTCCAGCAGATTTTGTTTAGATCTGATAGCTTAGATTATGCCGTGTAAAGATCAACTCGATTTGTAAGATTACACATCAATTCTCGATTTCCTTAACTCCCTGTTTCCATGACAATATTCATGAGCAGCATTTTGCTGCTAACCTGTTGCCTAGGATACATCGCCGCCATGGATAAATGGAGATTTCGGTTCCATGACAAAATTGAAGGCCTAGCGTTCCCCAGCATGGTGGAAGTCCAAAATTTTTATTGCCTTATTGGAAGGAGGAGGTGTACCTTTGAGTTGACCTTGTTCTGGTCTTCGTTTAGTTTGATGAATGATGTGAACCTGGTCAACGTTCTTGACTCTGTTAAATTTTGCAAGACAGATTCTTTTCTCTCACAAACAGTTACTTAGCTCAGGGCATTGTTGAAACTTTGAAATTAATGCCGAAAGATGGAATTTTTTTCTTGCGGCTGTAGTTAATATGCTCATACGAAATCACCCCACATCCAAATTTGATAGTTCTTTTAGACTGTCTTTGGACATGCATATGTGAATATGCTTGTATTTTCATTGATGAAATTAATTTCTGTGGTTGTATGAAACACAATCATGGGCACAGTGTTGCCAATTCAGCAAAGCTTTAGCTGTCGTATAAACACTTGTGCTTGTTTGATAGAGTCAATTGGTATTTTGAGTTAGATAATTGTTTCATTTCCTTTTTTTTTTGTCATCGAGAGACATGGCACTTGTTTCTCATCAGTTGCTTTCTCCATGTAACTATTTTTTGCTATGATTATAATGAATCATAAATGAACTACCTTGAAATTTTTATTCCGTAGGATTTTATTATTTGTCTTCTTTCTGATTCGACTCTTCAACAAGTTATTATTCACCAAACTATTTAGAACGATGATCTCAATTTGATTTAAAAACCTGGGTAACCACTCAATGCTTATGTTGCAAGTTGGTATAGACTTTGATCAGCAAGCATGTTCTCAACTTCTTTATAGCATTCCTGATTGTGTAAAATTAAACATCCCTTTGTACATTATGTACTTCTAACATGTGATTGCCCGGTGGCACTTTTGTAGGCAAAATAGCAAACAAGCCAAGGTCATCTTCCCAGGCATGGGGCATATGAAAGTTCTGAGATTTGCGGAAAATAGTTATAGGTGATGTGCAAGTTCTACAAGTAGTGAAGCTACCGATAGTTGCTTTGCTGGATACTTTCTACTGTGAGTGCCACTATTGCTGGTAATTTGAATTGTGTTCTAATATAAAGTTCACTTATCTCCTCTCTGACTCGATCTAACTTGTAGTAGCAGTGCTAATAGACTACTAGTGCGTGCTACTAAACCAGTCAATAGGAATGCTTTATGTCAAAAGATCCATCTGGAGATGTCTAGAAGATATCATTTTAACCCATAAAATAGCATTTATCAGATGGGAGTATCCCAATCACAGAGTAATCCTGGATGGTCATAGTTCAAGTTTGTCAGTGGAACTTAACAACACACGTAATATGATAGTGCAAAAGCTATTAAAAAGTTTAGACATACTCTTCTACCAGAAAAGCCGTCAAGTAACTTAAACATTATGTGAGGTAGACTTCATCAACACACACTGATGTAAAGTTCATATTAATCAAATGAGTTGACCATACACTAACTTCTTTTCGCTAAAAGCTATGATTCGACATTTAATATTTCATTTGGGTGAGTTTAAAAGAAATTTGCATGAATCAACACCCTTCAATTAGTAGAGTTGTGAATCTGGTGCATTTTTAGCATAACAAGAAGGTTTGAGAACTGAGTTATATAGGATGCTTTTTGTGAAAATTAATATTGTAGTCATGGACTGGGGCGTATCACCAATCACATTATTTCATTCTTACTTGCCGTTTAAGTAATTCCATATTCTGCATTCTGAAAGCAATATTCTGAATCATAAAGATGGTATCTTCTTGATCTCATCACTATAATTCTTAAGCATCCAGGTTTTTTTTGTTCAAGAATATGACACTGTGTTCCCTGTTACTGAAGATCTTTTAGAAAAATGAGATTCTCACAATCTTAGTTTTATGTCATATTTTTTTCACATGAATACAAGATGAAAATTTCACTCATGCATCTTATCACTGTGACACAAGCAATTTCGTTCTTGAAATTTGTAGATTCCAGTGTATAGTCGGTAGGATTGAAGAATTAGTCCCATTAGACTTTGTTTTTCATAATTCCTATGTCAACTCTTACACTTGGGATTTTCATAGGGAATGGGAACAAAAGTGCAGTGTAAAAGCTATCTTCCAGGATATCCAATAAGTGATCTACATGAGGATGCAAGCTACAGTTGGTCTCGTCTTTCTGAAGATAAAACATTCAGCAGGCAAATGCACAATAATTTCAAACTAAGGGAAGTTAGTAGCTGGTTAGACTATGACAAAGAAATGTTGAAGCGGACAATGCTGGAACATGAAGCTATATTCCAGAGACAGGTTTGTTTTTACATCAAAATAAATCGTAGTTGCAACTCAGTATTAAAACTGAGGCATTATCTTTTTGGATGTGCATGTGCTGGGAGTACAATGCATTTGATAGGTACTACTACAATGTGTAAACTTTTATCGGCCAGTACAGACCCTTCAAATAAAAAGGCTATCATTATAATAGTTTGAAGAATAGGGAGTATCAATTTTCCTTTTCTGTATAGGTTACGGCAACTCATTCATTCCAGGACAAAATGATCATTTTTGGGCCATTCCCAGGGCAAATTCTTTTTCAAATTTCAGGGCAGGAAATTCAACATTTACCATTGCTTTTAAGTGAAAGTTTGGATCCATTTTTTTAATACTCAAATGGCATTCTATGATTCAGGTTTTTGAACTACATCGTCTTTATAGAACACAAAAGGAGTTGATGCATGACTTTAAGAAGAAACACCTGAACGAATTTTCTGGACCAATGGTGATTTCAAAGTCAAGTATGTTTGCATCACAGATGCATCCTGAATTTGACAAAAGTTTGTGGCATTTACCTCATCCACCTCTACTAAGCACTTGTCAGAGTACAGCAACTGTTACAGATGGTGATGACAGGAGAAACTTCTTAAATTTTCTCGAGGAAAGTGCAACACAATGCAATTCAATTTCAGGTAAAAATGGAGGGTTTGTTAAGGATGACAGACCAAAGGAGGCTAAGCTCAGTAGATTTCCTAAAAGAATTTTGGACCTTCATCTTCCTGCTGATGCTTATATTGAAAATGAAGACACAGAACATACAGAGGGTAAAATTGATGCTGAGCCATGTGCTACGGCTGCTGAGGCTATTAACATGATTCATGGCATTGAGGCTGACAATGAGGTAAAGTTGACTCTTGGCGGTGTTGAGGTTCCTGGCTTTGGAAAAGGTGCTCTAAAATTAAATCTGCATTCAAGAAATGGTCTACCTATTCACAGTTTTGCTGATCTGAATGAGCCTACTGAAGATTCATGCGAGAAAGGGACCGTAGGTTCAGGTAGTTGTAAATTCAGTGGCTTGTATGTGGACTCCAGACAACTTCAACAGCCTTGGACAACAATGAGATCAAAAACTAGTTCTCCACATACAAATCCTTTCATGGACAAACATGGTGATCAAGTGGGTAGCTCGAGTTACCTCAATGTAGACAGAGTTGATAAACGACAGGAACGGCAAGTGTTACACAACAATTGTGGTAAGATCAATGGCTGATATTCTGGAACTTAAGAACCTTTTCTTTTTCTATAGAGATGCAATTCATTAACAGCATAAAGTTCTTACATGTTAGACCACAACAATATTCATGGATTGTCGTAATATGTTATCTGAATGTTTCTTTGTTGATGATATTTCTTGCACATACTAGGTTTATCTTTTGAACTCTTTACTATAGTCCACTCCACCAAGCATTCAAGTCATATACATCTATTTTTTTATCAGTCATTTTTCTGCTGCATATATATTTTTAGCTCTTTGCGACTTTTGTTTACGTGCTAGTTCTCATGATTTGATATATAACTCACTGTCTCGTTTTTTTACAGGACAAAGTAAAATTGCTGTCAGTTCCTACAATTCTGGCCTATTTAATGAGAAGTTTCCATTGCCATGTGGATCAATAAAGTTGACACTTGATACAACTCAAGAAAGTCACATTCCTATTGCGGTTCAAGCACTTCCAGGTTCTAGTGCATCTTCAATGTTGAATGGACAGAGCAAGAGTTATAATGCAGTTAAACAAAGCAACAATGTCGGTTATGAGAAACTACCATGCAATGTAGATGTGCAATCGCAATTGAGACTTGATAACAAATTCTCATCCCATGTGGATGGCCTTCATCATGGTAGCCAAATGAATTCTACTTATTTAACTGGAATCCACCTTTTACCGTGTAACCTAGAGATGCAAAGCCTTGGTAAAAACAGTGATACTTCAGAATATGCAGACTCTGAAATCCATGAACCCTGGAAGTGTTTAAAGAGTTTGCAGTTCTTAGATGTTAAGTATGCTAGAGATTTGCAATCAAACCAGGCTATCCTTTGTGGCAGCCAAAGTGGTCTCACTGATCAGCAAAATTTAATCAGGAAGCATCATGAATCACCAAAGGGGTTAAGTTGGCATAGAGAAAAGCCATCTCCCAGTGGTTCTACTGACATAAAAGAATGCGACACTCGATTAAATCTGAGATTCAGTAAGGATTATTCTCAGCTAATTTTTACTGAGTTTATAGGAGTCAAGGACAAAGGTCCTTCAATTTTTGCCTCAAAGCAACCTATGCCATCATTCGACATCAAGGAAAGCAGAATTCAAATGAGTCAAACATCCGACAGCTTGAATAGTAAGAGAATTTTTTGCCTACCTGAGAACTCCTGTAGGAATTTCAGCTACTCAAATTCTATTTCATACGACGTACTCTCTCTAGCTGATGATGCAAAGGACTATAGAAAAGGAAGGGCAGGCAGAAATTTCAGTCCAGGTTTAAGAAACGACATCAATCTGAACTCTGATCTAACGCCTATCATTGATGCTCAGTCGTTTAGAATGTCCGCCGAAGGTGAGACAGAGATTCCACCATCACTTCCTTGGCCAAGAGTTGCTGGCAAACCAACATGCAAAATTGATTTGGAAGCACCAGCTGATGAACTGGAAGAAGATAATACATTTTCTGGGGCCGAGCTTGTAGATATTAATCACTCAACGACAACAGTCGAAATATCTCAAGAGACGATATCATCTCAAGATCCTCATGTCGTACTGGCAGCAGATGCTATTGTTTCCATGTCAATGGATGTACATAAAGATTCAGATAAGGTCGCATGTCATCCCTTTGCTCCGTCCTCATGTGATTCCTTGTATATGTTGGCAGAGTTGGTTACACATGATGCAGAGTCAAAAGGAAGTGGAGAAGGCAACTGTGATGCTTCAGAAGATGATGGATTGGACATCTTCGAGTCAATGACATTGAAGCTTGAAGAACTCAAGGCAGATGAATATTGTTGCAAACCATGTCGACAAGAAAAGCCAGAGGATGAGAAGTCCATGGCCACATTGCTTCTCACCAAGCCTCGTAGGGGCCAGGCAAGAAGAAGAAGGCAGAGGAGAGATTTCCAGAAAGATGTCCTACCAGCACTTGCATCCCTGTCAAGGCATGAAGTCACCGAGGATCTTCAGGCTCTTGGAGGAGTGACAAGATCAGGCAAGTCGTGGCAAATTAGCTCCGCAAGGGGCGCATGCCAAAACGATGCCAGTTTCCAAACAAGGGGAAGGAGGCGGCCGAGAGACTTGGCCATCACTGTTGTGGAGGATCGCGACAGTCCCCCTCAAATGCAGCCTAGTCACTCCGAGTTAGAGAATGATGGGAGAAACATAATGGCATGGGGAAGGACGACGAGAAGGTGTCGCAGACAAAGAATGCCATCAGGCAATGCGCCTGCTCCTCAGGGATAGAGTTAAAGAAGTATGGTAGTTGGGATTAATCGAATGACAGTTTTTTTGGTTAATTGGTAGATTTAGACATGAGATGCACTGTAAATGATTGGTCTTTATTCAGGCTTAGTACTGTGCACTTTAAGATGAAATAATTGGCAAACTATTATCTCCAAAAATAGGACAGTAGAAATAGTTGGTTAAAAGAGCTGTATAACCTCTCGCAGTTTATGTCAATGATGTTTAACCTCTGAAATGAAATATATAGAGTGGATACTGAGGACAGATTCAGACAAGTTTCTTGTATTGGTGTCATTCAGACATGTTCATATCATCATATCCAAAAGTATTGTCACTTTGGGGATGGGGATTTATCTGCAGTTAACTGGTGAAAATAATGTCATTCATACAAGTGATGAATCTAACTGTTCTGTTTCATTCTTTTTTTTTTTTTTGGTCTTTGGTGGAAACAAAATATAAATCTTTACTATTTCCAATAATGTTGATAATTTCTTCGATGTTTCCAACTTGCAGGTCGAATGGCACAACTAAGCTTCAAATAACGGACCAAAGGACGGCATAGATTTGTTGGAACTACGAAGTCAAATCTTTGAGAGCGCAATCCATGTCCGTATCAACTAAATCGCGTCAGTGTGATCTTATTATGATTCGGTTGGCTGTCGCTGGCCGTCCATCTCATCTCCGCACGACAAATAACGCACTCTGTGTCAGACTTCGACAAGACAAGGATCTGGGTGATGCCCCCAATTGGCGGCTGGCTCAGCTGTCTCGTCTCAGCCACCGCACAGGACTCCGATCCAACGTCTTATTTCCACCTGGCCAGCGTTTCAAGTAGGACCGTGGGTCCCGCATAAGCCTACCAAGTCTACGACGACATAACATGTTCCCTGAAGACGCGAAAGTAGATATCTCTGTAAAAAAAGAAAAAAAAAACTGAAAAGTTCGATAGGAATTAATCACATTTTTATTAATTAAATCAAATACTATCAAGACATAAATCCAAGTGGTATTGCTCAATTGATGAAAGAAAAGCAAAAAAAAAAAAAGATACAAATGAAGAGGCTAAATAGGAAACATTCCAAGATACTACAGATGGATGTCCTCTCAATTGACAGCATTAAGGGCTGCCTGCACCTACAAAATCACAAAAAAAGAAAAAAACTAAAATTATATGGCCTGCAAATGCTAATAGATGTAGTAGCATCAAGCCTCGACAAGCCCTTGTCGCGAAGATTTTTTCTTGTCTTTGTTCTTGTTCTGGACCACCTCATTTTTGTCGTCGACTTCTTTGATGTTTTCGATCCTTGCAAAAACTGGCTTAGGCTCTGCCATTATCTGACCTGCCTTCAGCCCTCCCCATTTGGTATCTTCCTGCAGTGGCAAGAATAACAGGTTACCCACCACAAGATGAATTTAGAATTCATGAAACATAATAAAACTTATTAAAGGATGTGAATAAGCATGTTACTACTTTGGTTTGCTGTGGTAACAACTCAAATGATTGAATCATATAACAATTCTGTTTAAAAGGATGGAGCCCATCATAACAAAACGATACAACATAGAAAAGAGCCGCTCATTCTGATTTCAGGACACACTTGCCTTTGCCCGAGCAGTTAGAAGTGTGTCATAAGAAGGAAAAAGAGAAGAACCTTAAAGATTTTTAGATCATACCCATGTCACTGCTTCATATTGTTCCTTTGAAAACCCAAGTTGGCTATATATTCTGGAACACAGGCTTGGAGTGATCGGAGATAGAGCAGTTGCTATTATTCTCATTACTTCCAGTATTATGACGAGATCCTGAGGTCAAAATAAATGCAACATGATACCATAAATTGCATAAATACATAATCTTAGTTGCTGAGAATGCTCAAAACAAAAACAAGGAAACAGGAGAAAATACTTACCAGGATTATAACATAATCTTGTTATAGTGATCCCAATTAAAGCAAACACAAATTAGAAGGATTATGTATCTTTTGGGTTAATGATTTAGTATTATCAAACAGATGAAAATATTTCATGCAGGAAAGAACCCTTTTGTTTTTATTTTTACCAATGATGTATGTATCTCAAGAGTTTGAATTCTCAGTCATTGTTAGTGTAGCAGGTATGCTGTCTAGACATCAATAACATAGGAGTCAATTCGATAAAGATATACAGAAAATTCCCAAGTAAAAGCAGCATGTGATTACAACAAACAAATTGAATAAAAAGATGAAAATAGCCAGTTTCAAAGCTTGCCTTTGCAGCCATTTCAGAACTTGCACCACCTTGCTTGAAAAGAGACCATGGAGCACGTTCATCCATATAAATGTTACCAGAATTCGCAATATCTAAGATAGATTCGCATGCTGATGATAATGAAAGGTTCTCATAATGGTATTTGGCCTTCTCTACCTACACAAGCAAGCTATTCATGAGAAAGTGCAAACTAAAACGGAATATTTCAAATATGCCAGAATCCAGATGTAAAAAATTCATATTGTCTTAAACTTGGATCTCTGTTTATTTGTTGTCTTTGAGATTATCACTGTTCTAAAAAAGCTCACCATGTCTCCTTAATCATTACTTACATGGCAAGTTCTCCAGTTATCTGAGTTGCCATGTTTGAATGATATCCTTGGACTCAAGAAAAGAAGAGCAGGTCAAACTAAATTCTGAGGTGTATTCAGAGTACAGAACAGTATAGACTCGATTAGAAGCCCTTGTGGAAGGATCTCACAACTCTCAAACAATGGATGATGTCACACGTCGTCCTCAAGATAGTTAAACAGGAGAGAGAAACATATAAAGGACCTTAAGCAGCTAGAGTTTAAGACTTTGATGCTAATTAATCGTTCTTTTTGTTTGTCAATAGGGTAAACAGCTATTTCAACGTACAAGAACAATACTTGCTGTCTGCTATACTAACGCCAAAATAAAACAAGAACACCATGTCAAATAGGATACAGAATACATATCGTCATGGAAAATCATTGGATGCTTCAACTGAATCATAAGCAGAGATCAGATTAAAAAGGTTGTAAAGTATAATTCAAGAGAATGATAACATCAGGACACAAGTCAGACGATCAATGACATGTTATTCAGACTTACCGATTGGTCTACAGAATCTTTAAACAAGTTTCCTTCTGCTGCAATAGTGGAATCAAAAGCCAACATTGACTGGCAGTTTTTCTTTAAAAGCCCAAGGGTACGGTTCAGAAGGTTTCCTGTAAGTATATGATATTATTACATTCCAAGATTACCATGTAACAGAATTGATGCCCAGAGACAGAAAAAGATCAACTAAACTCAACCAAGAAAAAAAGATACCAAAATGGATTTTACCGATTGTGTTAGCAAGATGTGCATTCACAATGTTGATGAACCGATCCTCTGAATAATCCCCATCATTACCAAATTCCACTTCCCGCAAGAAAAAATACCTAACAGCATCAGCTCCAAATCTTTGCACTAGATCCTTAGGTTCAAGTGTATTTCCTAGTGATTTCCCCATCTTCATACCATCCTAAAATTTCAAAATAAAAAGCATTGCTGCATGAAATGGAAATAAATATATGAGACAAATAATCAGGATCCACAATTTTTAAACAATTTATGTTGACAAATGAAGTACTCGAAGCAAGTCCTAGCATCAACAATTAAAGAAAATGAACCTACAAGGAAGAACTGACAAATTATTTCAACTATTTTGCTTATGATTACAAAATAATTGTTTCCTTTGGCATATTTGCCAATGATACTAACAATTTTGCCCAATATTCAAGGACAAAGCCTAGGAACCAACATTTATGCAACACAAAACCGAATAATGGAAAGTTCAGGGAGCTGATACGGAAGCATGAAGATAAAAATATAGCAGCTAACTGCACTGAGCATCAAATAAGTTGCTACAGGCTACTGATTATTTATTAAGATAGATGTATCCTTGTTTCTTCATTCTTAATATATGAGGAGTTAGGTTTAGCCTGAGCACCCTTACAGGTTTTCTTCCATCACAGATCATAAGCAACAGTGTAGAAAACCAGAGTACAGGCAGGAAGTCCATTTCACAAAAGAGGAAGAATCATAAAAAAAAGAATATCTACCTATCAAAATGGAAATTGAGCTACTAGAAAGCGAGGACAACAAGAGTCATTCAAACTTCAAAATAATATATATGCATATGTATATATATGGAAGTTTTTTGGTGTTTTCACTAACTTAAGTCAAACTACAGCATGTGTCAACAAAAACCTGAATAAAAGCCAATGCTATGAACAACAGTAAGAGCAGCAATACCTTCGTCAGGAATCCATGCCCAAATACCATGTTTGGAACACTTAATCCTGCTGATAGTAGCATAGCAGGCCAGTAAACCGCATGAAACCGCAAGATATCCTTCAGATGTGCAGCACAAAGTATTAGCAATGCATATAAGTGAAAGAACCTGGAGGAGGACTTATAAGTGAAATTTGTGTCATCAGACATATCATGCCCTGTGTGAGGAGTTGAGACCATAAAGACAACAATGAGGTAACTATCACTCTGATGAGAAATGAAGACAACAATTCATACCTTGCCTATTAAGTGCAGTGAAGCAGGCCAACCAGAAGAAACAGCTTGTTCTAAATTTATTTGCTCACCCTCCTCTAACAATGCAGAAACATACCTACACAATGAACTCAGTGTTCAAGAAGGCTCGGCAGTTTCATCTAAATAGTATTTATATGCACATAATCTGTAAACTATGGGATTTTCAACTGTAATGAAATGGAAACCGAAAGATAACTTACCCCAATAAAGCATCAAACCAGACATATATAGTTTGTTTATCATCATTAGGCACAGGTATGCCCCACTCTACAGACGAGCGGGATATAGAGAAATCTCTCAGTCCATTTTTTATCCAACCTTGCACCTAAATAAGTATCATGGTGGGTAAATGCAGTTAGAATCCATATTTGTTTTAGGATACAGATGCCTGGGATCACATAAACTAAAAGAATGCTAACACAAGATATTATAATATTTTGGATGAGTTAAACTATACAGTGCTCAAAGAAGGAAAGCTTCAAAAGAATCTCTCAATGGCCTTCAAGGCTCATGACACATTTTTCTTAAAATTTTGCGAAGTATGAGAGTTGTTTTTAATTTTAATTTAAGCACTGTTGATTGTAAAATTCCATCTCGGTGAATATATAGCTAAAGAAAATGGCCATGATCATGTTGCAAAATCATAGATGTATCTTATAAAAACCATACATTCTTGGTCGGTAGAAAGACATAAAACTCACGCAACCAAGAAGTCAAAACAAAATAAGTATCTGAATTTGAGAGCTAGTGAAATATGAAGGCAATTACACTGCACCCTAGTGCACATCTCGGATCTCATGACTGTGATCAAATTGTATCAAATATAGTAGTCTTCTCAATTTCCATGAGTAAATTCATAATGCACCAAGGGCAAGAACACATTTGAATTCTCACCTCATTCAAGCGGAATGAAGGCTTCACAAAATCTGGATTAGACGTTAAATAATCTTCCAGTGTTTTCTGATACTTTGATAATGCAAAAAAATAGTTATCTTCCTTCCGAAGAACACAAGGCTTTAAATGCATCGGGCAACAGTTATTCTCAAGCAATTCTTTTTCATCCTGCAAGTAGTACCAAAATGATAATACAAAGAATGGAACAACAAATCAACTTACTTGTAAAACATCAATATACTGGACATGGATGCATAAATAATGCTGTGTTGTTCATCAAGTTATCATTACAAAGATATGTCCTAGAATATTACACAAAAGCTCAAGAAATATCGAGTATATGCCTAATCACCTATGACGACATAAGCATTTAATGATTCCAGTTTAATATATTCTGAACTGAAGTGAAAATTTGATATCATTATACCTATAAAACTTATTCTCCAACTTAGTTAGCTGATGGCCAAATGTCAATCCTATTATCATCTCACTTAGAATCATTATAAGTAATTCTTTCTCAACAAAAAAATTATGAAAACAGAACTCAGGATCATTTTGACACAAATAAAAACTTGTGACCTCGAGACTGCCCCATGGTTAGCCAATCTTTTGGTCTTACTACTCAACACATAACCGTAGTCCTGTGTCAGCTCCCATGACCTATTCCATCATGACCGTCCTGAAACCACATGAACTTTATCCCAAAGGAGTACACAAAAGTTGCTCTGTAGGATTAGATAGCAAGTTATAAAGTGTATTAGTTCATATTAGTTCAACCATGGGAGTACAGAGGACATAGAATATACAACACATGACCATCAAATCAGACTACATGGACCAGATTCTTGACGTTGCATCTAATTAGTACAATTCAAAAGGATCACAGAATTAAGTGTGCATCTGCAGAAAGTTCCATCACAATCTGCACAGTAAAACATGGTACTTCACACTAGTATAAGTTGCAAAAATTTAACAGTTTAACCATGCTTATTGACAAAACTTTTATTTATTGTAATCAGGTTAAGATAATTGTTTGATAGTTGAAGAAGAGAGACAAAAAAGGTACAAGTGGTTTTAAACACCTAGGCCCAGAAAAGAAGTGAAATGATTCTAGTGGACAATGACATGTTGACTTGACTCATGCTGCTTCGAAACAAATTTCACAGTAAACATCACTTAGATCTTCAAGGGTAGAATAATCTCTTTTTCCCTCTTTTGCTGGAGGACCTGAAGTTTTGGTTGCATGTCATAATTTTAAATTATTTTGGCACATTAATATAATACAGGCATTTGAAATAACCTAATGAAAATTTGCAAATACCAAACCTTGTACTCCTCGCAGTTCACACAGTAGAGGCCCTCATAATCAGCCCTGTATATATCGCCATTGTTAAGCACTCTAGAGTAAAATTCTTTGACTATTGCTTCATGCTTCAAATCAGTAGTGCGGATAAACTTGTCATATGCTATATCTAGCTGCAACCAAACAACGAAGAAGCATAATGTTTGCTTTATTGGATACCAGAACAATTAAATGCATCATGGACTGACATAATTTGAGCCATAACTTAAAGGAGCATCGTAAAGTTCTTTAATTAATACAACAACGGTAATGAAGTTGACCTCTCTCCACAGAATCCTATAAGACTGGGAAATAGTATCACAATGTTCTCTGGGTCTCCTGCCACTAGCTTCTGCAGCAGCAGCAATTTTTTCTCCATGCTCATCGGTCCCTGTGACGAATACAACTCTCTTACCCAAGAGCCTCTGCGTAAAAGAAGTAACGAAGACATTAAATTTCAACAAATGGTATGAATACGATAATAAACTGAATTGCCAGTTTAAAATAAATAGATTTAAGTATTTGTGAACATGCATAACAATAAAGTAAGCATCAGGACTTCTTCTAACTAAATTCCCCATTCATTTTGTCATATGGATCCACTTCTGTTGTTTACTGAGTTAAGCTTAACAATACCCGTTCTTGCACAACCCCATAAATTTCAAATATTGTTGGACAAGCCTATGACATAATTGATTCTGTATTTGACATAAATGGAATAAACAATATCATTTTATTGAAAGCACATTTTCAGGAATGAAAGAAGGCAATCGTCTTAAGTGTCTCAACGTCAATTGTAGGAGATTCCTGAAAACCACAAAATCCAAAAATTAGTAAGAACAGCCTTCGTTTTTTCACGACGTTTACATAGTCTGCAAACATAAAGAATACAAAAGCAACCACCTTTATCTCATTGAAGCATAAGCTGATCACATACAGCAAAAAGGGCATGAATAAAACAGCAAAACATACAGACATGGCAAAGAAAGAGGGTTCACAAACACCTGGAATCGGGCAATGGCATCAGCGGCGATGGTGGTATAGGCGCTGCCCATATGGGGCGGCGCGTTGACGTAGTACAGAGGAGTGGTGAGCACGAAAGCCTCCTCCTTTTCCGGTTTCTTGACCCGTTCCCCGGCGCCCTCGCTGTGCGCCCGACTGCAGCAGCGCGCGGAAGACGAGACGAAAGCGGAGGGGCAGCGGCGGCGGAGGAGGGGAAGGGAGGTAGCGAGTCCTCTGGCTCGGTAACCTATGGAGGACAGAGGCGCAACGGCGGCGAGCCCGTTCTGGGACGAGAACAGTGCTCGACCGGCGGCCATGGCGAGGGACGCAGGCGGAGCTATCGATCGACCTCACTGCGAGCGCGCCCTCCTCGCTTCTCTCTCTCTCCCCTGCGGCCTAATCTTGAGGGAGATCGGATAACCCTCGGGGAACCGATCCACCATCCCTTAGCGGGTAAAAGAGTTCGGATTTAGTCCGAACGTGGCTATTGGATTCGGGTTTGGATCAGCAAAGGGGAAGACAACTCTGAACCTTCCACAAGAACTGTGAAGTCACTTCGCTGCTCTGCTCTCTTCCTCGCCTCGTGTACCTATCGCTTCTCCCTTCCCCTGCTGCGTACAATTGAATCAACGACCAAATCTACAAATCAATGAGAGAAAGATGTCAAATTCACAGAAACCATCATCATCATGATAATTCTGTGTCCCGATCACTCCATCGCCATCGAGAAGAGATGCCTGCACTGCACGCATGGAAATGAATCGGCCGCTTGTTCTACGGTCTGATCCGAAGTTACTGCTCCAAGAACAGTACAAGAGTACCGATACAGGAAAGCTGAACTATGTGGTGATTCGGTGTTGATCTCGGATGTCAATAGGCATTCCCGAGACTGGAGGCCACATCCGTGCCCTGCTGAGGAAGCAAGCACGGATGAACAGACAAAAAATACTGAAGGGTCATCAAACTGCTCGTAGGAAGCTCCGAGCCATGGATGGACTGGGGAATCGGTAACCAGCCAACTAACATGCAGGATGCAGAAAGCAAGCACAGATGAACAGACTAAAAATATTGAAGGTTATCAAATTGCTCGTAGGAAGCTCCAAGCCATGGATGGACTCTGGAATCGGTACCCAACCAAAACATGTAGGATGGAGAAGATGAAGAGACGGTGGACTGTCTTGTAGTCTGTATGTACTCTGTACTACTTGCCATGGTGAA
Source organism: Ensete ventricosum (assembly GCA_029747655.1). Taxonomy (NCBI): domain Eukaryota; kingdom Viridiplantae; phylum Streptophyta; class Magnoliopsida; order Zingiberales; family Musaceae; genus Ensete; species Ensete ventricosum. Next base: position 3,853,940 of record JAQQAF010000006.1, on the reverse strand, counting down.
CAAGGCACTGTTCTAACAATTTAGTCCTTGCTCTGGAGATGCATCAGTTGGATGCTAGCAATCCATCAAAAGCTTTGTATCAAAGATTTATCCTCAGAGCTCACGAGTCTGTAGGCACTGCTGCCATCCAATATAGAAGATAGATTCAGGATAATAATAATAATAAAAAAAAAAGCTTCTTTGCTATATTTCACCTGCAGAAAAGGGGAAATTATTCTGATCTCCTGCATCCAATTGTTTGCTTACAAAGAAGCAGAAAGGGTCATCTTCTACAAGATCAACTTGGACAAAGAATTATATGTAATGCCCAACATGAAAATTCTCAATGCCATGAGCATCAATGTCATTTGTTCATCAGTGTTGTCCCCACTTAAATCAAAAGTACTACTGCTCCTATGCTGTCTTGTTTGACAAGCTCACAGGTCTCCATGATATCTTCATGGATGCTGACTACTCACAAGTGGAAATCTCAATATTCTTTAAGAATTTATGATTTGATTATTAGGTTCTATGAAACTTTGATCTCCAAGTTATTATTTGAGATACAGTATTCTCAGGTTTACATCAGACATAGTCCTCAACCATACACTGGTATGTTCTTCTTTCCTTCTTTTTATTTTTTGTGAAGTGGTCTTGTCTAATAGGACTCCAAGTCACAAAAAGAGCCATGAGAGTCTTGTTGTGGGGGACAATTATGAAATGCCATTATTGTGGAGTAAGTAAGCTTTGTCAGATTGGAGAAACAAAGAGACAAAAGGACAGGGATAATGGAGACAAAGGTGTGTTTCTTTGGTAGTACTCAGTCTTTTTTACACAGACAAGACTGTTTTGTTTCCAGCAACACATTCTCTTAGAAGGCATCTCTGTTTGAACTCAGAACATAGACAAAAAGATTCCAAGATTCAGCTTGCAGCATAGATACATGTAGAGAACATCACATGTAGAAGGAGCCAGAAGCCATTGGCATACTCCACTATTTTGAGAGGAAGCAGTCTTGCCTGTGAATAAGCATTTGCACTGTTAGGGATGAGCATTTGTTCTCAAATGATTGAAGAGTAGCAGCCTAGCATTCAACACAATGTGCCATGGAAGAAACACAAGAGGGCCGGCCATGCTAGTGGCAGTCATTTTCCACAATTACAGGCTTTTGGTGTTGTCAACAAGGTAGAGGAGATGGCAATTAGGGCTACTGATTTATATAGGGCATTTACTCTTCCCAGCATGGATAAAGCTTGGACTCACATCAACTGCTGCTTTTAGATATGCTTTACCCTTCTGAAGAGAGTTTACTGTTGGTGGATACATTGCCATTTAAGATTAGGACCCAATCACTGGGACTCTGTGTACTCTGAATCTTTTCTGAGGGCACACCTTTCCTACAAGATGAGGAATTTATATCATTTTTCCAGCAAAAGTCTTAGAGAGAGAGAGAGAGAGCAGATGGGAGTGATTGCCAAAGGGCTGAGGGCAATTGGGGAAGCACAGTATCCTCCATGTGCTTTGACCTGAAACCCTAGCTCATCCCTGAGGAGAAGGACAACCTGGTGGGGGGGGGAACATATGCTACAGGGAGCCACCAAGGGTGCGTCTTGGTAATTATGTGATCAGGTAAGTTTAACAGTAGCAGAATCTGAACTCTCTATCTTGATGCCATTAGCCTCAAGCATAGATCTTTGGTACATCGGGAAAAGGTTCACAAGACAATAGCAACCCAACAGCTCATTGCTTCTCCCAACAAGTCTGAACCTTACTGCATTTATTGTTCCTGAAGCAAGAATTCTCTTTCCCTCTTCACTTCTCCAAATGCTCCTCCTCTTATCCCTGCTGAGGTTCCAGCATTGGGGACTTGTGGTTTCTGTCTGTGGCCGCATCCTTTTTCCTTCCCTGTTCCACTGAGAAAGTAGATTTTAAGGGGAAGAGACCACCTCTCTTTCTCTCGTGTATGTGGGGCTCAAAGTTGGAGTTGGGCTTCTTCAAATCTAAATCTTCAACCATCTCAGCTTGGCACTTCTCCTTCCAACCAGGATCTGAAGAATGAGGAAGCATGGGTGGCAGCTTCCCTATCATCCTCTTCAGGTAATGTTACTTTTTCTTGTGTGCGTCTTCCCTTTGGTTTTCTGGATTGGCTATGATTTTTTCCGCTTTACTGCTGCAGGTGGTAGCAATAGCTGTTTTTCTTGCGCTGGGGTTTGCTTTCTATGTTTTCTTTGTCCCATTTGTTGGGAAGAAGCTGTTTCAGTATGTAGTAATGGGGCTTTACACTCCTCTGGTAAGCCATTTTACTAGTACTACTCTAAAGTGTTTCTTCCTTTGCTTTTCTCTTCTATTTTGTAAAGATCTCAACTTGTGCATATATCTGCTGTTTTGTTCTCTCCATTGAAGTCGTGGTTTTCCAATCAGTCTTGGCGCTATGTCATTCTTCATTTATTCAAGGATTTCTTTAACTTCTCCTAAGCTCATTGATGAGCACCTACCATGCATTAGTACTGTTGGACTCTGCAATGTCCATATGTTGTTCATAAGTTGAATCTGTTGGGTGAAAGTTGTTTTTTTTTTGTTCAAAATAAATTGACTGAAAGGCTAACCTGAAAGGAGAACTTAGGTTAGAGTAAAAAGGATTTGGTTGAGGCAAGAGTTGGACTCTTTCTCCTTAAAGATGAATTTTTAGGTTTAGCGGCAATCGTCTCCCAAGATACAACGATCACTTCTTACAATAGTAGCACTCCAAATTGCATGAACAATGAACTTTAGATGCTTTTGTACACTCTCTTTGATCTATGTCAAGTGAATGCAAGAATGGAATTCTATTTTTCATTGAAGGAATGCCTGGGATGAGAACTATTTATACATGTTGGAGAGACTCATTAGGGTAAAAAAACATGTCCGTTCATATGGAAAGACATGTCTATTTGAGTGAAAAGTCATGCTTATTTGGGTGAAATGTTATGTTTGTTCGCTCTAAAGAACATGTCTATTCAAGTGAAGAATTTTCATTCATTTGGAAGTAGCTTTATCCTACTATATACAACAGAATCATACTTGATTAGGAAAGTAAATAGTGACTATCCTTGAAATTGTTTAATAAACTACATCTACAACACACCATTTCAACTCTAAAGGCTTTTAAAATTGCTCTAGTGTTTTTGACTGATTAGGTGATCTGATAGGAAGGAAAGGATTCATGCACCTGGCTCCAATAAGATGGGTTTTACTTTAATGTATTTGGTTGAAATACCCACTGGAACAAGAGTTAGCCATGATTCATGGAATAAATTTTGGAAAGCTATCGATCACCTGTAGGCAAGTAGATGTAAATACCCTAGCTGATTAACTCTCACAAATATATACACGGGAATCCTTTCTCTGTTCTGGAACCATTATTTTGGCAGCAGGTATTGTGATTTTAATAGTAGAATCTTTAATGATCATAAAAGATGCTTTGTCTAGCATGATGCCTGCCACAGCAAAATTCACTTTTTAGAGGATCTTAGTATTTCCTGTAAACTTGGTCGCAAGGTTCCTCAATTATGTTATTCTTTCTTCCATCTTCAACTTGTTTTCTTTGGCATCCAGTCACTGGGAGTTCAATCTAACATCTAAGTGTATATTATGAGAATTAGCCACTGGGGAGATCTTTTGACAAGGTACTTGGTCTGTAATCTGAGGAATTCTAAAGGACAAACATAGACGTTGCCAAAGGTCCCAAGCAAACAGATAATAACCTCGATGAGAAGACTGGACATAATGGCATATGCAATCTGTGCATTTATTGGGACTGCTCTTGAATCATCATCAACATATAAACTATTCAAAGTTGATCTTGTTTCTTTAACCAAATTGCATTTTTTCAATCATGTGAAACTTGTGCTACATTTCTCGCAATGCCGGAAATTTCCTAACTACCACACATGGCTGATACAATTTGAAATGGTCATGGTGTATAATGCGTGAAAATGATAAATATACACTCCTATATAACGAAAGTGCTGTTATATTACAGCTATTATATTCAAGATATCTATGAGTCCATATATACAATTTGAAAAAAAATTTGTATGTCTTATGAAGATCTGCTTGCAAATAGAGTTACAGGTGGCTACTTACAGAGACTGATGTTTTTGCTCTTTCTTCTTTTCAGATTACATGTGTTTTCTTCTTATATGTGTGGTGTGCGGCAACGGATCCTGGTGACCCTGGTATATTCAAATCGAAGAAGTATCTTAAAGTAGAGGACTACAAAGAACAGTTTCTTTCCAAAGAGTGTAAGCAAGAAGGCTTAACGAAGGAGCTGAATGTTGAAACAACTGCCGGAAAGCAACTTGATGGGTGCATCGATTCAGATGCTGCTAGGGATGAGTTACATTCTAGAGTTGAAAGTGAGAGATTGCCTGGCAGCACTATAACTTGGTTGGTAGTACTTTTTAGCTGGTGTGGTCTGTCTTTTATGTGCAATTGGTGTCAGTCACATGAGCAGTCTTCTGAAGAGCAAATGAGTGAGGAAGGAATGTTTTACTGCAGTCTATGCGAAGTTGAGGTATGCCCAATGACCAAAATATCTAAGTTTTATAGCATTCTCTTGAGCAAATATATCTTTTCTGTCATCCTTCACGTTGCATCATATTCCCTGGCCCCTCTCCTGAACTCAATTTACCAGTAATCCTGCTTCAGATATTAACTAATTTGATTTTTTTTTTCTGGAATAATTGCTAATGGCTATTTCCTTGAATAAAAAAGTGGCTATAATTCTAATTGCTAGTAGTTACAAACTAAGAACGATATGGTTTACTGATTATGCTTTCATCTTGTGCTAAACAAAATGGTGTATTTTGCAATATGGTGCACATTGAGGTATGCGGCGAGCTTACTGTTAAATAAGAATATCTCTGCTATAGCTGTTAAAAGAAATTTTATTTTGAATTGTTGTTCATTCCTTTTCTGTTGAAATGCTTAATAAACTTGGAAAACATTGAATAAAGCCCACTCCAATCCTGTGTTCAGGAATCTTTGAGCAATCAAGTCTTGTCTCCACCCGAGGTCTGCCTATACATCCACTCTTAGCTGGATCTGTCGTTCCTAGTGTCAATCCTGATTTTATTTTCAAAGTGCTTCTTGTGTTAATCGGAGTTTATTACAAGGAGAATTGCATGTGGTGTTCAATTTTGTCAACTATTACTGGCACATGTCCTCATCCTTGGTTTCACAGGAAGGCATTTAGGAAGATTTAAATTCGTAATGTTTCAATTATGTGTACTCGACATTAATGTCCAGTCTATTTATTGACTTTATTTCTATATTTTTTGCATATTTACTGATGTGTGGTAAACTATTTCTTTGTAAATGTTTAAATAATAGAAGTTCCAACAGTAGGTTTCTTGGTAAAGTTTTCCTTTGTGTCTGAGATATGGAAAACTAAAAGTTCTCACTCTTATAATTGTCACTTCCCATATCCCATCTTGATTATATCGCTTCACATTTTCTGTTATGAGGATTATGCAAGAACTGAGAAATTATATTGAAATTCAAAACTATTTGGTCTAAAGATGTAAATTGCATATTTCTTGCAGCTATTCCTAGCAAAATTTGACTAAAACAAATTTAAAGTGTGGATTAAAGTCACTCATCCGTCTCAAGAAAAATGATAATTTATTAACGATAATCTAATGTGCTGTCTGTTAACCTTGTTTTTCTCCCTTATCAAATTTTGCAGGTATTGAAGTATAGTAAGCACTGTAGAGTCTGTGACAAATGTGTTGATGGCTTTGATCATCACTGCAGGGTGACTTTTCGTAATTTAAACTCTTTCTTCTTTCCCTCGTGATGGCATGCAATGCTTAATATCCTCCATTGACCTTCTAGTGGATCAACAACTGCATTGGAAGAAAAAACTATAAAAGGTTCTTCACCCTAATGGCGTCTGCTCTTCTCTTGGTAAGTGCAAGTCTTTTTCTCTATTAGGACGGTGGTCTGCATAGACATGTGATAGCATGATACTACTTTTATTGTGCCTATTGACACCTCAGAAGACACTAACTTTGTAGTGCACCATGGACCTGATATGTAGCATGCATCTTGTTGGGTCCTTTTTTGTTCTGATTGACTATTGACAGGTCTCCATGCTTTGTGCACCTTGGGCCAGCTTATTCTGCAGTGGTCAATTGGACTCCTTGTGTTGATACTCTGCTTCCTTGAGCGAAAGCGATTCTCTGCAGAAATCATCTCAAAGTTGGGAAGCAGCTTCTCTTTGGTGCCCTTTGTTATTGTGGTGGTGAGTAGTTTTAAGTAGGGATTCACAGTCGAATAAATATAGCCTACGGAAACCAACAATGATTATCATATGATGTGGCTCTACATCTGCAGGCTTCCTGTACTTTCTTAGCCATGGTTGCGACCCTACCAGTTGCACAACTTTTCTTCTTTCACATTCTTCTTATAAAAAAGGTAATTCTTTCTGAAATTCTTTTTCTGCTATTTTACTAGATTTCGTACTTCTTTCATGAAGATATATTCTTTTATGTTTTGACATCATTTACATGCATCCATGTGGACAAAGCATCCAACCATTCTTCTAACAACTTGTAATATAAACAAAATAAATCTGATATAGAGGAATGGACTGGAAATAGCAGCTACCTGCATGATATGGTGTTGTTGACTCATGAGAACTGCAAAGAAGTTGTTTGTTTGGACTACCTCATTATGATCGATATCTGTATGAATGTTGGTGCAGGGAATTAGTACATATGATTACATCATAGCTTTAAGGGAGCAGGAGCAAGAGCAGGAACAACATGCTGTTGGTGAACAGCAAAGTCCACAAATGTCTCAAGTAAGCTCTTTTACTGGACTAAGCAGCACCAGTTCCTTCAACGTGATTCATAGAGGTGCATGGTGTACCCCACCAAGATTATTCCTCGAGGATCAGGTACTATGTATCTCTTTCTTCTGAAAGGCCCCTTGTGTTCAGAACATAACAAGTGAATAAAATAAGAAAAACTTAAAGATGTATTTGAAGATAACAGTTGGTGGATACTATCGTTTCAACATTTGATGCAAACCAAATTTTTTGTCATACATTGCTCATAAGATGACTGAAAAAGTTGATTTTTTTCAGACGGAGAAAAAAAAAAAACCACTCTATGTCAAGCTATTTTAATTTCCTTTAATGTTTTGATTAAAAAATAAAATTGCAGCTGACTTTATTTGCTGGTTGATAAAAACTGCATTTCAAATCTTGTTTGTATGTTCCCCTTTCTCCATCTATGGAATTGTAAATCACTTGCAATTATGTATTATAAGCCTCCTGTATGAAGAATTTTCTTAGGCTAATGAAGAGTAAGCATGGTTAACTCAGTTCCCAATCTCTCGAATTGAGCTAGAGTTGAATCCCGAGACTGATTGTTCCCAATAGCAATTCCCCAAATTGCAAGTTTTAATCAGAAAAAAAAATTGATGATATTATTTGAAGGCTTTATTAGATTTTTAATTATTAACATTGATGTTCATTGAAAGGAGGTTTCGTTCTTTTCCCAGTTTGATGTTGTGCCCCCAGAGATTGGCACATCTGCAAATCACACGAGCAAGAAGATGACGGCAGAGGAACCAGTTAAGAGGAAAAATGCAGGAACTGTCAAGATCAGTCCATGGACCCTTGCACGACTTAATGCCGAAGAGGTTTCAAAAGCCGCTGCACAGGCAAGGAAGAAGTCCAAAATCCTTCAGCCGATTGTTAGACGAGATAATCTGCAGGGACAAGACACAGAAAGTAGTCTCGGCAGTGGCAGTGGCAGAATCGTTCTGAGATCCGATAACCGTAGGCGGATGAACAAAAGAGGAAGAGTTCCGTTGGACCTTCCTCTCGAATCTCTTGCGAAAATATCTGCTAGTGCAACCGAGAGTAATGCCAGCGATCTGGCTCCCGAGACATCCACCGGTTTGGCACCTCTGCAGCTTGAAGCCAGGAGTGCATTTCGACCTGGCAAGCCAATGCCATCAGCTAGAGTTGTTGCTTCTTCTCCTGATAGCAGTTTAGACTCACCTGATCTGCATCCATTTCGCGATTCTTCATCCGGAGCTGAGGAAGCGCAAGGTATCAGTTCTATTTCCATCACAGGCATTATTCCACCGAACGGAATTCAGCGCTCAAGATCTGCGAGTGATGGGTATGAAGCATCCGGGGGTGAAGACAGTGACAGGATTCCATCTAGGATCGTGCACAGGTCATCCAATTGGGCTAACATTGTCCTCACCTCGGAACATAGTCAGATTGCAGATGACATGAAGGCCTCATCATCCTCTGCAAGCTTGCTCTAGACCTTCAGAAATGCTGCATCCACGTCAAAATTTACTTTGGTTTCCCCTCTGACGACTGGATGTAAGGATTGAAAATGGTCGATGAACAATTGCTGACCATTTGAGTTTCTTAATCTACAAATGCCTGGAAACTGCAAAGCTGGAATTTGTTTTTGTTTCTCCACAAGAAATGTTTTGCTTGGAATGTAATGGTGCCACTTTGGCACGTACTTGTGTTACATCACATACTAAATTTTGTAGTTCTACGAGAATTTGAAAAGTATGACTGTTCTCTCTCTCTCTCTCTCTCTCTAACACATACTAAATTTTGTAGTTCTACGAGAATTTGAGAAGCATGACTGCTCTCTCTTTTCTCAGTCTTGTGACCCATGGCGTCCTTCCTCTTCTCAGCAACGTCTCCCCGGCAAGGCGGCCGGGACTCCTTGAGCTCTCAGTCTTGTGACCAGAGGAAGTGACCCATGGCGTCCTTCCTCTTCTCAACAACATCTCCCCGGCAAGGCAGCCCGTACTCCTTGAGCAAGAAATCCAGCTGCGCCTCTTCCATGGCCTCGTACTGAGCCTTGGTGTACCTGGGGTAGTGCAGCGGCATCTTGAACGCCTCCTCGCCATCGTGCCACTGCCTCCGGAACGCCGCCCATGGCTTCCCGGCCACCTCCGAGCAACTCGGCTTTCTCGTGGGCGAACTCATCTCTCTCTCTCTCTCTCTTCTCCTCCTCGAGGAGATGAGGAGAAAGCTGAATCTGAGACGAATAAAAATGATGTTAAACACCGATCGATGATGGAGTTGCTCTCTTCACACATTTTTGGCCGCGGCTTCATGCGATTTCCGAGTGCAAGCATGCATGCATGCATGTAGCCTTTGTTTAGTACCGCCACTACTACTTGGGATCCTAAGCTGTGTGACTCATCGTAACATAATTTTCCCAAACCTAAATATCATATTTGATCTCATCAATCAATATATATACTTCTCTTCTTTCTCTCTTTTCCTAACACTCCCTCTGTCTCCCACCACTCTTAACAAATCATTCTATCCTTATATATATATATATAAGATAACTGATGTTGAAAAAAAAAATAAAAGATTACATATGTCCTGGAAATGCTTTCATTAAAAAAGAATGAAGAACCAAACCCAATCAAAAATTAAACTATTTATAGTTCACCATGATGTCAACATTGCAAGTGTTCTAAAGTGCAGCCCCCCTTATCATCAGGATGTGCATCCTCTCTGGCCTACTTTGAATCATTGTACCAACTAATCATGGTTGGGTCAACAAAAGCATGCAGATTCTAATGAGGATAATTCTTCTCAAAGTAATGTTCATTGGAGCCCAGCAAAGCAAAAAAAATAAGGCCAAAATTTTTCCAACATCCAATCCATGTGTGTGTTGTCTCCTCCCCCATTGCCTTTTTTTTTTTTCTTCTTATCTTGATTAATCATCAGGCAAGTGTAGACTTGGTCTTGTGTTATCCTTTGATGGCCACATGTCATCATCCAAATTGTATAACATTATTATCATCATCATATGTACAGATGCAACTCATCTATCTCATTTGTTCCACATTCTCACCATCAAAATTTATAGATTAATAATAAAACCAAAAAGAACAAGAAAGACAAAGGCCTCCACATCTCTCCTAACTCATCATCATGCTTCACATCAGGAATAAGCTCTTATCCCTATGAACATCAACATGATCTAATCCCTTTTTGCAGCCTTATCTAAAGTTCTAATATTCTTTAATGTGACCTCAAGACTTTTTCTTAAGCTTTAGATGTTAATTAAGTCAAAAAAAAAAAAAAAAAAACAAAACAAAAGAGATCATTTCTCGGAGCATGTGGAATCATTCAATTCAATTTCCAATGCATCAATCTTGCAAAAAAAAAAATTATCTTTTGCTAAAAGATACAAAGCTATCTTTCAAAATACTTGAAACTAAAACCACTTAATAAAACTAAAAAGATAAGGACATATTTGTTCATCAAAATAATAATAATAATAATAATAATAATAATAATAATAATTTCATAAATAAAGGGAATGAAAACTAATTTGAGGGATTTTTTGGGTAAATTATCCCTATATATATATATATATATATATATATTTTAAGATATATAACATATTTTTTGGAGTTCAAGCGAAAATGCCACGTCGTCTGTGGGACCCAAAGCATTTGTTCCATCCCACGATGAGAGCTTAAGAGTAACGCGCTCCCGCGCCTCCCGCTTGCGGAGGTCGACTTCTTCGTCGTGTCTCAGAGCTCAGCCATGGCGTCCCTAGCGAAGGCTCCCCTCCTCGAGAACCGGCCGGGAACCGACGAGCAGCCCGAGGCGGCTTATGATTCAGACGAGAAGGTGGTCATCTCCGTCTCCGACGATGACGGCCCGTCGGCGGCTGCGGAGACGGAGGAGGTTGACGGCTCCCTCCCGCCCTTCTCGTGGCGGAAGCTTTGGCGGTTCACCGGCCCGGGGTTCCTGATGTCCATCGCGTTCCTGGACCCCGGGAACCTCGAGGGCGACCTCCAGGCCGGCGCGGCCGCGGGGTACGCGCTCCTCTGGCTGCTCCTCTGGTCCACCGCCATGGGGCTCCTCATCCAGATACTCTCCGCGAGGCTCGGCGTGGCGACGGGGCGCCACCTGGCGGAGCTCTGCCGCGACGAGTACCCGCGGTGGGCCACCGTCGCGCTCTGGCTCATGGCCGAGCTCGCCCTCATCGGTGCCGACATCCAGGAGGTGGTCGGGAGCGCCATCGCGATCAAAATCCTCAGCGGCGGGGTCATCCCCCTCTGGGCCGGGGTGGTCATCACGGCTTTGGACTGGTAAGCATCGATCTTCTGGGGTGGGTGTCCTCAATCCAAGAATCGGTTCTTTATGTTTGAATTCAGCTCTTGATTCTGTATTTTCCATTTTTATTATTTTGTTTTCTTCAGGGAATCCTTTTTTTTTTTCCTTTTGTTCTGGTTAAAAAGGAAAGAACTTTGTTGATTGTGAGCACTTGGATGTTTCTCTTATGGTACTATCATCAAGAACTTCTGTTTGATGTCCACTATCTTCCATCTGATTGGCAGCCTCGTCTTCTTGTTTCTTGAGGACTATGGTGTGAGGAAATTAGAAGCTTTCTTTGGGGTTCTTATCGCAACCATGGCGGTCTCATTTGCTGTAATGTTTGGTGAAACCAAGCCTAGCTTCAAGGGACTGCTGATTGGTAGTTATTCCGCGAGCATTTTTCTTTAACTGGTTTTGTTCTTTGGTGATGTTTTCTTTTAGATTCTTGTACAAACAGCACTGATATGCACTGATCTTTCACAGGTACTGTTGTTCCAAAACTAAGTTCGAGTACAATAAGACAGGCAGTGGGGATCGTTGGCTGCATTATTATGCCCCACAACCTGTTCTTGCATTCTGCTCTTGTGCAATCAAGAAAAATCGACAATTACAAGAAAAGCCATGTTAGAGAAGCAATGAAGTACTATTCCATAGAATCCACTGTGGCTCTTGCGGTTTCCTTCTTTATCAATGTTTGTGTCACTACAATTTTCGCAAAGGGATTCTATGGTACAGAAGCAGCCAGTTCTATAGGGCTTGAGAACGCTGGGCACTTCTTACAAGAGAGATATGGAGGTGCATTTCCCATTCTGTATGTATGGGGTATTGGACTGTTGGCTTCTGGACAGAGTAGCACAATTACTGGCACTTATGCTGGGCAATTCATCATGGGAGGCTTTTTGAATCTTCGACTGAAGAAGTGGATCCGATCTGTGATCACAAGAAGCTTTGCAATTTTGCCAGCTATGGTGGTTGCTCTTTTGTTTGATACCAGGGGCTCAGCCATGGATATTCTGAATGAGTCACTTAATGTGCTTCAATCCATTCAGATACCATTTGCTCTTATCCCACTGCTTACTTTGGTATCAAAGGAACAGGTTATGGGAATTTTTAGGATTGGCACTATTACAAAGGTGAGTTCTTGACCAATTCAAAAGTCAGATTCATTTTGTGACATCATTTACTGTACCATTTAATTCTTGTGTTATCATTTTTGGTTATTTGATTTCTCCAACATATTTATTTCTTTTGTTCCATCTGTTTTATTGCCTCTCACCACACTACACACACTCTTAGAACAATGTGCTGCATTTATGTAGTTTATAATAGATTTTATATAAGAACGCCGATGAAGCCATTATTTGATTTTTACCTCTCTAACATTTGTTTTGTTGCATCTACTTTGTTTCCTCTTACCGCACCACACATACATACACACACACACATTTTTGGAAGAACCTTTCCCACTAAAGTAGTTTAAGATTTAATTCAGTGACTTCATTGTTTGATAATTGAAGTATAAGCTGTCCGGCAAAAGGCAAAAGGAGTGAGAACACAGAAGAATGACATTTGGTTGCATACATATACCGGTAATCTGCTGAGAAGGGATTCTCGTTGTCTATAAAAGATGCGGAAAGGTTTATGTTTTCCTTGTGTAGGTATCTCAAATTGTAGATTAGTTATTTGACCAAAGTAAATCTGTGTATAGGTTAAGTAAGTGAGAAGCTGTGTGAAAATTAGGTTCCATAAAACATGGATAATTCAAATTGCTTGTCGTATATGTATCTTGCCGTGGCAAATACAATACGATCAGGATTCTTCTTGGACCTGTGTCAGTTGCTTCTTCAAAGGATCCAAATTTTTAAACAATCCAATACTTGAGAACTATTTTCTATTAAACAGTAACCTTTTCCAATTATAGACAAGATGAATATATCTACTTGCTCTGTGTGTTCTTTTGGTATAATCAGTAATAAATATAGAAAATCAGTTTTTGGGAAAATAGATATGATAAATTTTGAATGACTAGGGGCAGGAATATTCGAATTCTGTTTTATGTTTACACTGGAAGATAGTTTTAGGTTGACGATAGAGTACAAAACATGAGGGGGCTTTGGTAATTAGAGAAGTCAAAAGATCACAGAAGCTTAGGCCTCATGATAAGAATCATCTCAAGATGTTTGGTCAAAGGTTATTGGCGATATTATGGATCCCGGTGGTCATCTTCATTTTCATTTCCCGCTAGGGATCATTAACTTTTCTGATCTTTAACAATGCATTTGTTTCTGTTGTTTGGTTCTTCCTGCATAGCTATTCTCGTAATGTTCTGTTTCTTCAGGATAGAAAGATTAGCTTAGTTGAAAACAAGTTTCGCATGCTGTCTTACACTACCAGGTTTTCTGATGCAGGTGGTAACCTGGATTGTGGCAGGTTTTCTAATAGTCATCAATGGTTACCTTTTGTTTGATTTCTTCTCTGCTGAAGGACATGGCGTGCTCTTTAATTCACTTCTTTCTCTCATCTTAGCACTATATGTTATGTTCATCGTTTATCTTGTCTTGTGGGATAGCACTTTGTATGCTTCGCTTACTATAGCAATCAGGAAGAGTCTCCGCAGTGGCAACTGACAGCACAGTTTTTACAATTTGCAAGGAAGTCACTGAATACATGTCTCAGGAAAACTGCAAAACTGTGTGGAGCTTTGATGTCAGATTGGTGTCTTCTTGTTATGCATATTGTTTCCATTCTGCAACTCAATAATGGTGCACCCTATTGCTTTCCACACCACAATTCTAGCAATGAAGAAGCTGATGCTGCTTACAAGGATGGATGATGTGTATTGCTCTTCCTCCCACAGCTTTTGCCTTTTCTGCTATTTTCCAGGGGTGTCATCAAACAGTGTTGGCTCCACTACTATCAGATAAACTCTTAGATCAAACAAGAAAAAGATTGTCTGATGTACATAATGGAAAACATATGAAAAACATTGTTTATAAATTTGTTTGATGATTTACTTACAATTTCGGTACAGTCCACATTATGCTGAGCATGTTACCTGATGTATGATATCTGGAAAGTTTCTACCTGACTTGGTGAATGTAGTGTTCCATTTCAAATCTAAAAAGACACCACTATGGAAAAAATAAAACATATTTTGGCATGCTTCTGAGCTTAGTCTCTTGAACTTTTTGGCCTGAATCTGATTTCTTACAGCACTTGAGCAGAGTGGTCACTTGTGCCATTCTAAACTCCATCTTGAGTGGCATGGAATAGACAAGAAGAATCTTTGAGCAGCTTGAGTGGTGAATCGAGGTTACATTATGATGGTTCAAAATGATAATGGCACAAAGTGTATCAAAGAATAAAAGCTCCAAGAAGAAGAGTACCCTCTTGATCCTCTCCAGAAACCACTTGCTCCACTTGAAAAAGCTAGAGCTGATTAAGATGATTAAAGCTGCAAAGTTCCAATCTAACTGGCAATGCAACCCTACAGCTTTTTTTGATCATAGGGACCATATATTATGGTGCCATCTATACTTGCTGCATATGGACGAGAAGCAGATGCTGAGAGCGGCATATCACTATCAAGATGACAGAGTCCCTTCTGCAGCATATGGGAGATACAGAAGAACCACATTCCATCATGGTCCTGCAGCTGTTCTAATTGTATGAACTCTGGAGTTCCATCTGCTTCATCAGCCTATGAGAACTATTCTGGCACCAAGTTCCAGTTTTTACACCGATCATGCATGTAAAAGAGATCGGGAAGTGTGTGATCTTGAATTCTTCCTTGAATCTTATGGTTTCTAAGTTACTCAGCTCTTGATCTAACCTCAGTTTTGGTGATCAATCTGCTTGTTCTTAGTTTTCCTGGATTGCAAATGACTTTTTATTGCAGACAAAGGACGACATCTTCTCGTACCAGTACGTTCCCCCACACAAAACAGAGAAGAGTACAATTTGAGTTGAGTACTATCATCTCACTAAGAGATCACAGTCATGGGCACTTGGACTTCCTCTTCTCGTCCTTGGTGACCTTATCCCTGTAGCAAGGGCACTCGTCCTTGTTCCCGTAAGTCCCAGAAGGCACGCACTTGCACTCCTCGCAGCACATTCCGCAGTAGTTCAGGCACCGGTCCATCACTCCAGCCTTGGCGCACCTCACCTTGCACTTGGATTTGCAAAAGGCTGATAGATAAAAACGACATCCAACAAACAGCACACGTCAATGCCATCTTGATGC
The DNA here is from genome assembly GCA_029747655.1 of Ensete ventricosum. NCBI lineage: Eukaryota > Viridiplantae > Streptophyta > Magnoliopsida > Zingiberales > Musaceae > Ensete > Ensete ventricosum. The sequence continues at coordinate 3,838,554 of JAQQAF010000006.1, read as the reverse complement.
CACATTACGAGGATATTGCCATGGCGACGGGTACCAGTGTTTACCTGAGTCTGCAGCCATGGAAGCATGGAGGTAGGAGGAAGTCAAAACGAGGAGCAGGAGGAGGGTGGCGGCAGAGAAGAGCTTCATCTTCAAGCAAGGTAGGTAGTAAGAAAGGCCGGAGGGGAAAACAAGAGAGAGAGAAGCCTGGATGGAGTGTCAGCGCGGAGAGCCGGAGTGTGCGTTTGTTTATAGGGTGACCAAAGGAGGGTGGGAGTCGGTGGACGGACTTTACGGGCTGGCAGGCCTCCAAACAACAGGACAAAGCTAAGTGGTGTGAGCATGCCGAGCATGCATGCTTGGGGAATCAAACCGCGGCAGGATTGGTGGCAACTGTTGTTCTTTAATCGGAGCGAAGCTACCAGGAAGCAGGATGTATCCAGAGCTCGAGAGAAGATGCATCACGGGGTCATGCAGAGAGCATGCCGCATGTTGTTTGTGTGGTCCAGCAGCGAGTTTTAGGGCAGGAGAACAGCCCAGAAGCGAGTATTGTGGAGGGGGGAAGAAGACAACAGAATTAGCTTCGAGCAGCGGAAACGAAGTCGAAACTGTCGCATGAACACAGAGATTAGCTTCAAGAAGTAGAGGATCATCGACCTCTTATTCTCACGGTCGGTGACCCGATTTTACATGGCGGGATGTGTGGAGAGTTGGGAAATGAGCCGTCCGATCAAGAAAGGACGGTAGGGATTGATGAATGAGCAACGGACGGTGGATTGGTTGCTCCCGCGTTGGGGGCCCGTCAAGATTAAGGTTCTTAGTGGCGCTACAAAAGCTTAGCTGACTGCCCCTCCGCGCTCGGCCGGCGAGGGATTAGGGTTTCGTGCGATCGAGCGTGAGAGGGGCGAGCACGGAGCGATGGGCCACTCGAACGTGTGGAACTCGCATCCCAAGAATTACGGCCCTGGGTCTCGGTGTTGGTGAGCGATTTTGACTATTTCTGCTTTTGATTCTTCTCTTCGAGTTTGGTGTTCTTTTCTTGTTAGTTTTGTACTTCTTGTTAAGGGTTCTTGGGTTCTTGAGTTCTTGTTGAAATATTGTGATCTTTTAAGCCCTTGCAACTTGAACTCGTATGGTGTAGTTGCTTTAACCGATTTAATCAAAGATTAGAACTTTCGAAGGATATGTACTTCAAATTTGGTCTCCTGGACTCGTTAAGGGTTCTTGAGATTTTGTTGAAATATTTCGATCTTTAAGCGCTTGCATTTTGAATACATATATTGTCGTTTTCACTGGTTTAGTCAAAGATGAGATCTTTGGAACAGCCCTACATTGAGGGCAATACAAAAGCAGTATTTTCTTTTATTTCGACTCCTAACTGGCTTAGTAACTTTGTTGAACCCAAGTTAAGTAATATATCATCAAGCCAGTATAACCCAATTCCATTCTTCTTTCTTTTCCAATGTGGAAGTCAACTAGGGGTATTCCAATAAGCATTCTTATTTCAGTTTTTTCTATTTACTATGGGCTTGCATTAGACTAATTAGGATCCGTTTGACCTTGTAAATGACAGATGATGGTCCATATGCAGGGGCACGATCTTTAGATACTAACCCCTTGTGCATCATAGGGTTTACGTTTTTTGCATTGTTAACCCCTAATAATTTTAAATTCGGAATAATTCGAAAATAATTAGGATTAGTGAATATTCCATCCCAACTGAAATGTTTTATCCATTTTTTATTTGATGTAGATGATTAGATTACCCCGGAGGAGATTTAAACTTAAACCTAATTTTTTTAATTATAAAATAAATAAGATTTGGTTAATTAGGATTAGTTTTAAAATTATGGACAAAGTCATCCCTATTCATCACCGATCCGAGCATAGAGTCGTGAGGTGATTGTTGGAGAGGTAGGCTCTCCGACTCTCTCCATTTTATTATCATGTAAATCCGTATTTTCATAGTTTAAAACTTACATAATCTGATTTAAAAGTTTGGCGATTTTTTATAATTTTTAAAATTAGTAATTATTGTGTTTAGATTAAGTACCTGAAAATCCTGATTAATTGTTATAAGAAATCTCGATTCTATGATTATTTAATTTCATTCTGTCCCCCTTATTTTGTAAATATTTCATTGCTTTAACTTTGAAATGTTCATAAATTATAAAAAAAAATTACATGAATTTATTGATTTATTACACCTTATAAATTTTTTTAAAATTACAGAATTAACATACCAGAGTTATAATCATGTAATACAATTTATCTAAAACAAAAACATGATAAAATAGGATTTTAAAGCTATTTTTATGAATTGAAAGTGTAATCAATCAATGACACATAAAAATTCTTATAATTCATAAAAAATCAGATTAAAAGCTTTGAAATATTCACAAAATAGGAAAAAAGAATGAAATTAAATAATCATTAGAATCAAAATTTATAATAATAGTTAATCAAGATTTTCATGTGGTTAATCTAAATACAATAATTAGTATGACGTTAATAGAAAAAATTAAAATTTAAAATCAAATCATGTAGTATGAAAATACTACTTTATATGATAATAAAAATGAAAAGAGTCGGAGAACGTGCCTTTCCGATGATCTTTTTTCTTCTCTCTGCATGAATCGGGGTCTCACTCAGCTGTGATGAATAGGGAGGGCACTGCTCATCTTTCTATAGAAGAGGGGAAGGGGTTTCAATAAGTTTCAGACTCTAATAATGATAATTTCAAAATTAATCTTAATTAATCAAACCTCCAAGATAATCTATTTCCTAATTTAGAAGATTGAGTTTAGGTTTAAATCTCCTTCAATATAATCTAATCATCCAAATCAAATAAAAAAGGATAAAATATTCTAATTGCGATGAATATTTTTAATCCTAGTTACTTTCGGAATTGTTTCGAATTTAAAATTTTTAGGGGTTTACATTCTTCCCCTTAAAAGAAATTTGGTCCCAAATTTAATCACACCTTGGTGAAACAGAGTTGGGTGCTGCTCCTTGATATCATCTTATCTCTCCTAAGTGGCTTTCTAGTTGAAGTGGTGCTATCATTTGACCTTCACGAGGGGGTATAACCTTATTTCTATAGATGTGCTCTTTCCTTTCTAATATCCAGATCGATTTATCCAAAGTAACAGCATTATTCAGACGCAAATGTTGATATGAAATGACATGAGATGGTCCTGAGTCTCCTGACATACCTCCGGAGCATAGAAACATGGAACACAACATGTATATCACTAGATGTAGGAGAAAAAGAGTGGATTTCAATAAGCACTCTTATTTCATTTTTTTGTATGTACTATGGACTTGTATTAGACTGATTAGGCTCCATTTAACCTTGTAAATGATAGATGGGGTACAATTTTGAGATACAAACCCCTTATGCATGATAGTGGTTACGTTTTTGCATTGTTCTTCATTTGATGCTATCTAATTGTGGTTTTCCTTCCATCCAGTCGAGTTTGTGGCAATCCTCATGGATTGATAAGGAAGTATGGACTTATGTGTTGCAGACAGTGCTTCCGCAGTAACGCCAAGGAAATTGGCTTCATTAAGGTAAATTTATACTATCTCTCCTACATCTAGTGGTATCTCGACCATATAATTAGTTATAGTGCTTCTAAATTGTCTTTTGTCTTTTATGAATTTTTTTGTTTCCTTGGTAAATAGAAGACCCTTTCCTCAATGTATGGTTTATTAGAGGAAGACATTTTTTTTAGTTGGTGGAATTAGGTTTACTTACATTATATATATATATGTATATGGAACAAACTAGTGTTTGATCCAAGGTTCACAATCTCATACCTCTATGATTACAGTATGTATCGAGTTGTATCGAGTGTACTGACATATGGTACACTAAGATACCGAGCTGTATCAAGCATACCGGTCCTCTATCAGATTGGTACGTATCGAGAATATCGAGCGGTATGATACCGTTATTGCAAACCTTGGTTTGATCATTTCAAATAAACATGTAATCATTAGAGGTATCTCAGTTTTGATCTACTTACACAACCATCAGAAGATACCCCACAAGTTGATTTGAAGTTCATTTCTTTAGGGTATGCTAACTTTAAAGATTTATTAATTGAGTTGTATATGTTGACAATGAAATGAGAGGTCTCTTTTAGATCTTTCATCACATCAAAAAGCTGTAAAATGGAATTAATATGTTTTGATAATACAGCATTATAAGATTATGATCTGTTTATTTGAGGCTGTGCTCCTTTTAGTTATCATGTTAGGTTCTTCATGTTCATGTGTTGCATAGGTTAATGACAAACATCTTCAATTTTGTATAAATGGGTTATAATTGACTAATCTAGATTGAATGTGTTGATTTTGAAGTCAACCATCTTGATCGATGAAGCGGGCTGTATTCCAAAAAAGTGCTCCTTGTGGGCTCCCGCCGATTGACGTATGCATATACTGATGATTTTTCTACAACATGAGAACCAAATATATCCCACTCAATCCAGGTGTGAGAATTGTGCAGATGACAAGATTAGCAAAAAAGAAAGTCATATTCATTGCCAACCATGCTTTTACTTTGGCTTTCATTGTTTGTCTGAAATTGAAGTTTGTGATGTCATGTTCAAAGTATTTTAGTCCTACAATTCCAATGTGTTTTTTGAAGTTGCACTAATTAAAGTTTGAATATGCATTTTTGGCCTTTTCAGTGGTTCCTGATTTGCTTGTCTTTCATATCTACATTGCTGATTTTTTTTTTGTACTTTTCTGTTGGTTAATGAAGGACTTCTTTGGCATAAACCTTCCTTTAACTTCTTTTGTTTTCGGATTGTGCAGTACCGCTGAAGGTGTTTGTTTTCGTTGAGATTGAGCCTCTGGAATGGTGCTCTTCTATTCATCAGAAGTAGCACGTAGCTTTCCTAAACTCTAATTATGTGATCTGCTGGATTTTGTTCATCTATTGAACTTCAATTTAGTTAAACAATGTACTAAGCTGAATTTCATGCAATTATTATGGTTGTCAATGTGCCATTTTGCCACTTTTTTTTCTTTCTTGTCATATGTGAAGTGCAGAAATTGGTTCATATGTTTTGATTGTTGTGATTGTAGCATTGACTTGTCCATCGTAGGTTGTGCAAATTCATAACTTTGTGCATAAGACCTTGAGCAATCATATTTTCTATTAAAATTGTTTTTCATTCACATTCATGCCATCAACAGTTGCAGCATGTCTCATAGCAGGCTCCAAGGTGTACTGTCCTTTCATGTCAGGCCATCTGTCACCAGTGGCTGTTCATGTGAACAAAATGTTAGCTACTGGATGATTTTTTTGGATGCAGTCATTTTGGTCTGATAACACATTCATCATCGTCTTGTTGCATGATGGTGATTCAAAATATCATGAAGGTATTTGAACTATGGTTTCATGTGCCATATCTCTTGATTGGAAGAAATCTAGACAATGATCAAGACTCGAAAGTTTTGAGAATCTTTAATTTGGAAAGCTTTAGACTGCTTCATGATAATTTTCTGTTCACCAATCCATAGTGCTCAAAACACTAAAAATGCATGGCTTCTTGTGGTTTAAGATGAATGAAGTCCAGAAAGTATGTTTGCACTCTCACTGTCAGTACTGAAAGAAGTAGAACATAATAAATGTAAATTCTCACTATATATATACACAATTCTTGATGGATTCAATGTTCATCTTTTGCTTTGGATTTGATTTGGTTTACAGCTTCATCCACCTGGAACAGGATATGCATCAGACTCATCAAGTCATTATTGGCATACTTATTATTGACCTGTTATAAGATGATATATGAGCAGAAGAGGACTATTGTTGACCTTTCCAAGGGCACTAAAAGATTATTGGTTGGTGATTTCCTTTGCAAATGATTATAAAATATGGTAATTAGATTATTTCTTTGTCTGTTATTGAGGAATATATTTTCTTCATATTATATTAATGAGTAAGGGATATTATACTATTTGCAAATGTTGGGATATTATATTTCCTTTGTGAATGTAGGGACTCAAATGTTGCCAGGAACATATGTTTTCATATTAATAAGGGATATTACATTATCGAGTGTCTTCATTTGTTGAAAATATAGGAATATTATATTTCCTTTGCAGATGTAAGGATTGTAAAATATGATAATTAGATGATTCCTTCATCTATTTAGTAAGAGGAACATATTTTTATGTTAATGTGTGTGGGATGTTCCAGTGTGAAGGGAGAATATAGAACACAGCGAGACAATAATAATAAAGACTATTATTCTAATCTTGAAATCCAATTTTTAATGAATAAATCTGCCTTAGATATCATTTTTCTTTTTAAATCGAAATAATTCAATTGTGATATAGGAGAGGGGGATTTCGATTTAAAAAGAAATAATTATCAAGCTGATGACCAATTATTTCAATTGAAATAATTCAATCTATTTCGATTGGTCATCAGTTCTGAACAATTGAATTATTTCAATTGAAATAATTCAATCTCGGCAAATGAATCACTGGTTATTCGGAACAAATGCTAATCTAAGCAAATATTAAATCAGCATTCAGAGATGCTTTCTTCTCATGCATCGTCTCTCAGCAGGGCACCCAAGCTGCGGCAAACACCACATTGTGCCCCTTCCAAGTGAGCACCAACTCCTCCTCCTCCTTCTTCAACCCCCAGCCGGCGGCGTGCTCGTCGAGCATGCTCTTTACCTCCACGGCCGCCTCCTCCGTGAACCCGGCAGACCGGAACCCCGCCGACCTCATCCTTTGCGCCCACCTCCCCTTCGGCTCCACCCGTTCCACTCTCTGCAGCCCCTCCTGCGCGATCACGTTCTCGATCTTCCAGCGCACCCCGGCCTCGTACCACCGCCGCCGCTCGCTCCCCCTGGGGAGGAACGTGTCCACCGTGTCGTATGGTATCCATAGATAATTGAACGCCGACCGCAGCCTTCCTACCAGGTCACTCTCTGTGAAGTCGGCGTCCTCGTCCACCACCGTAACTAGTGTAGGCTCGAGACCCCGTAGAGCCTCGAGGAACATCTTCCGGAGGGATGGTGTTGGTGAGTTGACGCTCATGGTGGTGGCGATTGCTCCGACCGTCTCCTCCGGAATGTAATGCAGCAGCATCTGGCAGTTCACGATCACGGCCTCGTCTTCGGAGACTAATCGTTCGACCCTCGTCTGCTCGATCAACGAATCAAACGCATCGCTGGGATCGGAAGGGATCACCCTGAACTCCATTGCTACGTTCCTTGAGCGCGCGAAATTGACCAGCCGCGATCCAAGTTCGTCGTACGACATGTCCAGCATCGGCGGTGGTGGCGCAGTTGTCGTCAAGCTCGGCACGGTGAGCCTTATGAGCGGCGGACCGTCGGGGCGATTGGCCAGCAGGTCGATCAGGGTTGGCATCTGCATGCAGTGCGTGGTGGTGAGATCGACGATGTGGATGGCAGGTACCCCCTCGACAGCCTCCGCGATGGCAGCGTTCGCCGCGGTGTAGCCGAAGCGGTGCCAGGGAGTGAGATCGATAAAGCTCGCGAGGTCGATGACGGAGAAACGGTGGACGTGGAGGGCAAGGTCGGCGTCAGCACGGGCTGCGACATCCGTGAGCATCGTGCAGGAGCCGGTCCTGGAGACCCGGGCGATGAGGGCCCGGAGGAAGGCGGACGTCAGGCGCTGGTTGGAGTCGCCGTCGGGGGGTGCGATGTTGTTGAGAACCCACAGGATCTGCTGGGCAAGGGTGGCGTCGTTGCTTTCGACGGCGTTGGCGCAGTGGACGAGCAGCTGCTCCATGCAGTTCACGGAGTTGAAGCTGCCGAGGGACTTGGAGGAGGAGGAGACAGGGAGGTCGGGCCACGGCCGGGAACGGTACAAGGAGGACTTCGATGCGTCCATGTTCAAGCACAGGCCTACCCCATTGGGGTGCAGAGGAGGCAGCGGTGGTGCACTTGTAGTGAATTGCGTCATATGTCAAGAGATAGAGACAAAGATATAGAGGAGAGGGTGAGCACGAGAACGAAGGAAGCAGAGAGCACAGAAGGCGCAGCAGAGGAGTTGAATTTGGTGCCTGCACAAGGAATGTGTACAGAAGGTTGTGTCCTTTGGGATCTCATGGGACCGACCCAGAAACACGAAACAGTCGTCGAAGAGAGAGAGAGAGAGAGAGAGAGAGAGAGAGAGAGAGAAGCAAGAATCAGAAACCTGCAAGCTGACTCTTTTTCATGCTCGAGTGCAGCGCCTGAGAGAGATGAAGGTTAGAGATGGTGAGCTCATATAAGGCGGCTTTGGTGGCATGTGAAAAGGCCGGCTATGGATTGGCTGTACCTGAGATGTGTGATTTGTCCTCTTGTCGGAGTGACGAAAGAGATGATAGAGAGAGAGAGAGAGAGAGAGTCTTCTCTGGTATGTTATGTTGATGAGAGATGGTGCAAGTAGGGTGAGCTTAGGAACCAATCTCTCCTTGTTGGCGTCGACAAGAACTCTTTGTAGGATCCATGCATCTTGCCAAGTTTGTCCGCTACTTTATCCCCCTCTCCAAATAAAAGAATGACTCGATTCCACACCTTTGTGTTTGTCCAAATGCGTCTCCTTGATACCCTCCCTGATTGATGTGCACAAACTTAGATGTGCTCATCAACCGCATCATTTTGCCCACATCATTCATGCCAAGATTCAAAAAGTGCTCACCGGTAGAGAGAGACCATGGTCCTCCTGCACACATGAGTTGATAAAAATTGGATCTTTCTGTTGCAGCAGGAGAGGACACCCTTGTTCTTGGTATGCTCTTCATGGTGGTCCATGGAGTCCATCATACTCAGGGTTTTATTATAAATGCTGTTCTTGTCGTCCTGTTGTCATCCATGATCCAGCATTCCCTTTCTCTGCATTACCCGAGCATTTGAAGGTTTTGGTTTTGGCTGTCATATATGATCTCATGTGTTACTCTGATGAATATGAATTGTACATAGAGATTTTACCATCTGCCATGTTTTGTTTTGATTCCTAGAGCCAGCAGAACTGATCACATCTTCTTGTTTCATTTGGTGCCATGGAATGGATCAAAATGGAGAGATTTCTCCATTAGATCTGTTCTTGTTTCATTTGGTGCCATGGAATGGATCAAAATGGAGAGATTTCTCCATTAGATCTGTTCTTGTTTGGAATGCGAACATGCGCTCAAGGTGTCACTGTTATCTCTCCTGTGGGGTGCTTGCAGACAACACTGGTTTGGCAGCACACAAGCTTAGGGTAGACTGATGTGAGTGCAAATGCCCATGACATGAGGAGGCCAAAGAGATAAAAGACAGTCTTCTGGGATGTCGAGCTGTGCAGAAAGGGCATGTCCTACTGTAAAGATGCTACTCGAGTTATGCATGTTCCTCTAGAATGGCTTCCCAATCATTGCAGAAGAACAGTTCATGCATGTGAGAAGGAGGGGAAAAGGACAGTGAGAGATTCAACAGGAGAAAACAAAATGCATGAATCTTTTATCACCCTTGTGACATGGAAAACTAATGTGAATTGTTTTCTTTCTTGGGAGGTGTGGGAGCACTGGCTAATGCTCAGTGGTGTAAGAAAGAAGATTCAACTTGGGGAGAGGGCAAAGATATCAATCAGAGGCTCAAGTTTTTTGATGGGGAACAGCTTCACTCCATTGGATCAATCAGTTGTCATTACCAGGAACAGTTGGTGGATATCTGCTAAGGAGTTTGAGGATTGAAGCTTCAAATGGTCATCTGCAAGTGTTGGATTAGTCAGCCCAGCTTAGCTTGCACTGCTCTCCATTGGATCAATCAGTTGTCATTACCAGGAACAGTTGGTGGATATCTGCTAAGGAGTTTGAGGATTGAAGCTTCAAATGGTCATCTGCAAGTGTTGGATTAGTCAGCCCAGCTTAGCTTGCACTGCTCTCCATTGGATCAATCAGTTGTCATTACCAGGAACAGTTGGTGGATATCTGCTAAGGAGTTTGAGGATTGAAGCTTCAAATGGTCATCTGCAAGTGTTGGATTAGTCAGCCCAGCTTAGCTTGCACTGCTCTCCATTGGGGCCATCCAAAAACCTCAGCCTGTATCAAAGAATTTGATGGAGTGATTGAGAAAATAGACTAAAATTCCACTTGGAATTTTCTTAATCTGAATAGAACAATCTAAAATCATGGCCATAGGATTGTTTTCAGTTTAGGAGAAATCATCATTGGAATAATCCATAACTTACAACCAATAGAGACAGCTTACTTGTAGCAAATCTTTTAGCCTACTCCATTTCATGCCAATGGAAGAGCATCCTTCACTGTTCTTGTGATTCCTTAAACAGTTAAAGTGCCCATACAGATACTTTGCGAGAAGGATGCTATCTGTCCCAAAAAGATCATCAATGGCCTTTGACATGAGGGGTGGTGAGCCTTCACATCTAGAAACCTGCTTCTTCTTCTTCTTCTGTCTTCTTCTTCTTCTTTCTGAGGAGAAAGAAGAACATGCATTGCTCAAGAACTGAAACATGATTGTGTTTGATCAAAGATGCTGCTTTTCTAGCCCTCGCACTTCATCAACTTTTGAAAAGCAACTGTTCTTAATAATTTAATGGATATATATATATATATATATATATTTGTCACCTACATATCTGATAGTAGATTTTGCTGCAATATGTCAGGTATAAGAAGCAATGGAATTTTCTTCTTTTTTCCTGTAGATTTTTTGTACATGGTTCTTGATTGAAAGTTACAGAAACATATTTACAAGTGAATCTAATGGCAAAAGACAGTTTGATTACTTGCTGCAGTCTTCATTCTCTGGAGCAAAAATGAAGAAACAGCCACAGAGTAGTGCAATGGAGATGCAGGGGACTAGGGTGACTCTGGTGTTTGACAGCGAGCACTCACCTGATAGATACAGCAATACAAAGACTCAGAAACTGGGAGCACTGTGATCATGGCAATAAAAACTCACATAAAGAAACAAGAATCTAAATCTCTATGTTTCTTGAAAAAGAGAGGACCTCCCTGAGTAAAATAGGGTCAGCACACTGCATGTCATCATGGCTTCAGCAAACTGGAGCTGCCATACACAAAAAGTACAAAAGCTCCACTTGGTGGGCTTGGTGCCACTGTTTGATGAACTGTGTCCAACTGTAAAAAGACAGGTGGTGGGACTTGGAATGCAGTATACAGTAGTGCTGTGAACAAAACCTCACTGAAAGCAGAAGAGGAGAGAAGGGGAGGAAGGAGAAAGATGCTTGGCACCAACTCAGAAAGCTTAAGCTGCAAATTACAGTGACTTTGGGCTAGAAAGCTAGTTGGTGGTGGTGGTACAGGTTTTATTTCTCCAGCCTCACTGTTTGAAGGCTTTAACTGCATCTATCTCTAAGGCCACATCTGTGATGTATTATTGTATGGTTTGAAGTGGCTTTCTTGGCTTGCATGCTGCTCTTCATCAAGGTAAGCAACTGCACCTGTACCCTTCCTTATATCTTGGTTTTGAATTCATTCTTCTTCTTAGCTTTGTCACAATGGCTTCCTTGGTCTTCATGAATTCATGGAATTCTTGATCTTGTCTCTTGAATGCAACTTGATTAATGACATAGTACATGAGGAAAAAAGCTTGGCACAGTTGCTCCATGCTAAATTCTCCAATATTAGTGATGCTGTCAGAACAGCATCAGAGTTTACTCTGCAAAATGTTCAGAAATACAATTCAAGTGCAGGAAAAGCTGCACACATATATATATATATATCCCTTTGAATTAGTGTTTTTTTGCATTTTTATTCTTCTAGATATAAGTTTTACATGTATAATTTCTAGAAACTTCAATTAACATCATCTTTTTGTCATTGGTTATGTGAGAGAGAAGAGGGGACATGGCTTGCAGGCCATCACAATATGATGTCTTTCAACCTTTTTTTGGCACATCTTGATGTGATCTTTTAGCCCTCATCTTCTGCTATAAAAGAAAGTTAGGTTTCTGATTTGACTTTTCATGGGTTTTTATCCAATCATGGCACAGTATGGACACCTACATTTCCAAAATGTCAACAGGTTTTGGTTGCTTCTTTTCTAAGTCAACCATCTATAACCTAATACCACTGCACATACTTTGACCCACAACCAATGCAATGCAGAGTTTGCCACCAATTTGACTCATCAACTGAAACCTTCTCATAAATCATATTCCTTGAGGTGTGTTCTCAGTTCATCACCTTTTTACATCACCAAATGTTCTTAGCTGTGAAAGATACTGATCCATTGCATCAAACCTTTTGGTTCAGTGACTCCAAATGATCCTATAAAATAGACTGTTAAAATGAGATGCCCTCTTTGTTCTTCCAACACAAAGTGTAAGAAACAAGTCCAAGGGAAATTACTAACTACATACACTAAATGGGGCTCTCTTTCCCATCATAAATTGTTTTTTTGCTTGCAGATGCAGTCTCCAAGCACATGATTTTGACTCTCTAGCAAATAAAAATTCCTCTCTCTCTCTCACTACACACACACACACACACATGCATATCAATCTGACAATGAAAGACTCCAATCTTAGCAAAACAGCAAAGCCTTGCATTACTTGGCAGCAACACTACACTGACTACAGCCATCAACAACAATACAACAGCAACAGAACCCAAGAAATCAAGAGAAAACAACAAGGGTGATTGATGTAGAGAGGCAGTGCAACAAAAAAAAAAAAAAAAAATACTAATAATAATAGGAGAAACAAAAACAACAGAGGCAAGAAATCAATACAAAAAACAACAAGAGTGATGTAGTGAGGGAGTGGAAGAAACAAATTGGAAGAGGAAACAAAAACAAATCTAAGAAACTTCTTCTCATGTCTCTCTGTTGTATGAGTGAGTGAGTGAGTGAGTGATGCAAACTCTTCACTCTCTCTTCTGTTAGGGGGAGAGTATGCATTGGAGGAGCACGAGTCCGGTGCTCCGCCAGGTAATGTAAACCCCCCCCCCCCCAAGTGTTCTGGCGGAATTGGAGGGAGGGAAGACGCGAGAGGCCCGAGATCGAGACGGCGCCGACGAGATCCATGGTGGCCACCACCCCGGCCAACACCGCCGCCACCCGGAACCGCCCTCCAAGCCCCAAGAACCCTCCCACTCTTCCTCCTCAGTACCGCGACGATGCCGAGAACCCCCACCGCCTGCCGCTGGTCCGCTCCGAGAAGTACAATGCCGCCCCCAGGTGGCCTCCCTCCAAGGAGATCTCGTCGCGCTACCTCCTCTCGTACGCCCCCTCTCCCTCTCCCTCTTCGTCCACGGCCGCTTCGTACTCCACGCCCACTACCTTCTCTTCTTCCGGCTCTTCCTCGAGTTCCCGGCGCCTCCCTTCCCCTCCCGTGCGGCCTCGGCCCTCGACGCCGCCGGCCTTGCCCCAGTCCGTCGCCGAGAGGCGATCACATTCCGTCGATCGCGCACGGCCTTTGACGCCGCGACGTGATCCCCGGCCCGCTCCGGCTGAACCCTCCTCTGCCGTTCGAGCCCTAAGCACGACCACCCGAAGCCTCTCCGTCTCATTCCAGGGGGAATCCTTCTTCTACCAGACCAGCCGTGCCAAGACCGCCTCCCCCAGTCCAGCACGCAGGCCCAGCCCGGAACGCCGACGTGCCAGTGGCGTTTCCGCAACACCAGCGAGGACAAGAGATCACTCGGAGAACACTGTGCCCTTGGACAACCACCGCCTGTGGCCTGCCGCAAGTACTCGAGCGCCAAATCCGTTGACGAGGAGCTTGGATTGCTCGTTGGAGCACAAAGACCCACTTTTGCGCACCGTCCGGTTGCTGCAGCAGTCGATGGTGTTCGATGATGGCCCGGGGAAGGCTTCATACGATGGGGGCGATCTCTCTGCTTCCTCTGAGACTGATAGCGTGTCATCAGGGAGCAATTCGGGGACGCCGGAGCTCAGCATGCCGCCAAGGGCGAAGGTCACTCCTCAGGGGATCAGTGTGCCAGCGAGGTTTTGGCAGGAGACAAGTAGCCGCCTTCACCAGCAACCGGATTCAGGCTCGCTGCAGTCTTCAGGTACAAGGCACATGGTCCATCCGAAGCTTGGTTCGGTGAAGAAATTGTCAGTGGAAAGGTCGTTATCGTTGTCTCCAAGGTCGATTTCTTCGCCACTCCATGGACCCATGAGACCTTCTTCTCCTGGTAAGCTCATGGCTTCCCCATCAAGGGGAATGGCTAGTCCTTTGAGGGCAAGGAGTGGCACAACTTTGGCTGTCTCTCCAATCAGTCAGCCAGCTAATGCACCTTCAATCATAAGCTTTGCTGCTGAAGTGAGGAGAGCAAAGAAAGGAGAGAACAGGATTGAAGAGGCACACATGTTGAGGCTATTTGATAATCAATACTTGCAATGGCGATTTGCTAATGCGAGGGCCACTGCAGCATTCCTATTGCAGAAGGTGACTGCAGAGGTAATGTTGTCATAAAATGCTTCCAAGTTTGCTTTTTTGGCACAATCTTGTAGTAGCATGTATTGGATTTCCAATTTGTATTTTCTGATTGGATAATTTAGCTTACAGGTGATATATCCAGTAAGTTGTTATCTCCATCAAGTAACAACTAAAATTTAAACACAAGCTTCGCCAATCATTTTGGTGTATTATTTTCCTCAGTTCAATCTAACTTGTTTCACTAGATCTTAAATTATGTCACCAAAGTTCCATTTTGTTCACAAAGCTGTCACCTTGCAAGATGTTTTAAACTGATTGATATATAATTACATGCACTTTTGTACTAATTTAGAATTGAAGAATAACTGCTCGAGAGAACTCTGGAACTTGTATAAGTTGAATGTTCTTGAATTGTAGCACTATTTATATTCTAAATGTACATCTTGCTTTAACTATTCTATCCAGATATTGCGTTCCTTTTTAAATTTAGATCTTTCACGGTTGTGTGGAAAGATCTTGAAAGGATGATGTTGTTTTTTTATGCATTTAAGTATACTAGATATAGTTTTAAAGGCCAGCAGAATGAACTTGGTGTAGTTTCCATAATGAGCTCTTTTGTCCTTCCCAGCTAACTCTTTAATTTTAAGCCATATACATATATGAAGCCTCAAAATAGAGAACCTCATGTATTCTATTTTTTTCCCTTTCAGTGCCCTATAGATTTAGGTCTGTACTAAAAGAAAGATGCCAGCTGCACTGATTTCACCTGGACCTCCCTGTACAATTAATTTCATTAATCAGATAGGATTCTGAACTAGCTACTTAATTCCTCTTTCTAGAGTTGTCTGTAATCAGCTATAATGTGAGAAATATTGTTTGGAAGATGTGGTTGTTATTCATTGATGCAGCTAGAGTCTTCAGTCAAGAAATCCCCTAAAACAGTGTTCCTTTCAAAATAATATTATTATTTTTGAATAATATCAGTGTGAATAGCGATATTGTTGCAAAGACTCCTCAAAATCAAGTCAAGTGATGATTTTGGGTGTTTTTCAACTAAATTGAATTTAGTAAGAAGCCAAAATTAATGAGAGTAGATGTGTGTATATAGAATCTCTTCTTCATGTAGAACAAGAAACTGGTTATCCTTATTCTTATTTTTCTCTCTTCTCTTTCTGCTCACTGTTTTGATCTCGCTTATAATGGTCAGGCCTCAGGTAGTCTTGCTAATGGTTTTCTTTTGATCTGTATCAGAAAACTATGTATGATGCATGGGTTACTACCTCAAAATTGCGTGATTCTGTTGCTTTTAAGAGGATCAGGCTACAACTTCTGACACAAAATCTAAAGCTAAATTCTGTTCTTGAGGGCCAAGTAAGTCGTCTCTCATCATTTCTTCTGTTCTCAATCAAATTTCGTAATCATTGGATGGATTTGGATCAGAATTATTTTTCATGTCACTGTCAAATATCAAGGACAGGAACCTTAAGATATATATTATTTGTTCTCGAATATACTGAAATGTTTCTCTGAAGTGATGCTGAGAAATAAAGGGACACTGCAAGCCGTGAACATAAAATATTGAAGATGTCTTTTCGTATTCTGCATTCGTTTATGATTGATAATTTTTTAGAAGTTCTTTTTAAGAGAATGAATTCTTTTACAGGCCTATTTGGACAACTTATGAGATGTATGATGTTGAACATTGAAAACTTGATTAATGCAGATGACCTATCTGGAAGAATGGTCTCTCATGGATAGGGACCATTCAAATGCATTATCTGGAGCTATTGAAGCACTAAAAGCTACAACACTCCGTCTTCCTGTTGTTGGTGGAGCCAAGGTTCGTGCTTCAAGATTTGCAGTATTACCATATGACTAATGATCTCTATACAAGTGCTTTTGGAATCATGTAGCTGTGTTTTATATAAGTAGGCAGACATCCAGAAAGTGAAACATGCTGTTGGTTCGGCTGTGGAAGTGATGCAAGCAATGGGATCCTCAGTGTACTCTCTGTTGTCGAAGGTGACGTCCTTAATGACTTCCCCTGTTCAACCTGTCTATTCTGTTGTTTTGGTTCTCAATTTACCTTAATTGATTTTGATATTCTGTGATGTGCTTATACTTGTTTTAAAATATCTCTTAGCGACATTCAAATCGCTTTACCAGTCTGTTTCATCATCTACTTTCTTGCAAGTAGCAGCATTCTTGAATAGTATAGGATAGAACATAATTTTTATTGCATTAGTAATTAACACACAAAAGGAATTGTATTTGCTTAGAGAATTTCTTCTTGATTAGCAAATACCTGTTTGCATGAGTTGGCATATAAAGAATGACAATTAAAAATCAGTTCTGTTCACATTTCTCTTGTTTTAACAATTCTATCATGAAAGTTTGATTTGTTTAAGAGTTTGTTCTCTACATTCTTATTCAAGCTCTAAACTCATCACCATTTACAGGTAGAAGAAATGAGTTCCATGATATCTGAAATTGCTAAAGTGACTGCCGAAGAACGCCTATTACTTGATCAATCCAGTGACCTCTTGTCCACAGTCGCAGCTATGCATGTAAGTGCTGTGATGGACCTTTCTATTTTTTTTCTCGTTTCCAGTTTCTTGAATTGATTGTTAATACAAAAGATCATGACAGGTCAAACAATGTAGCCTACAAAGTCATACGATACAAGTAAAACGAAAAGTCAGCCAAATGCAACTGTAGAGCAGATTTTCTTACAATCTTCTTTGATCACTAACATCAAAGTAACCTCCTTGGTTTCTAACTGGAGATTATGCAAAGGTAACAATAATGACATTTCAGTTTTGTTGGGTGCAAAGCAAATGCAGGCATTCATCTTTCTAGGGCAGTTGATTCACATAGTCTTTTGTATGCATATCACCAGTGTTGCCCTTTATCCTTGCAGGAATTACCTTGCTGTGTATACAGATTATGTCTTCTTATGCTAATCAAAGTGAAGCTTATGTATATATGTGTTTTGGCACCTTTTTTTTCCTTTCACCAAGAAAAAGAATCACTTGTTTCTTCATTTAAGACATTACAAGGATGTTTTCCTGTCAGAGCTGTTTACTGTGAAAAGGAGCAATATTTTTTTGGTATTAGAAGTTTACCTATGAAAACTGTTTTCAGCTTAGGCAAAATGATGCTGGAATTCTAGGCCCTCTGTAGTCAAGAATATTTCTTGATGTAATGACCTTGGCTAATTTGTACTCATATTGCGTCAAAGCAAATTTTTCCTTTGCTCATTCTTCAGTTTATTTCTTATTTATGTACAATCATTGGCAACATGTCATATATTTGTCCTCTTGAGGATGAAGTTGGTGAACAATATAACGACTTCACGATCACGATATGGGCACCGAGGTTAATGGGTGCAGCTTCTATGTCCTGATATTTTGTTCTGATGTTAAATGTAACGTGAAATTTTTTTTGAGGCCATGCATCTCTACGGATCCTATCTTGAGGAATCTATGCACTTTCGACATCTTGCTGCTTTCCCAAGACAGATACTTGGACAGATTGTGATTCAGTTGTTCCATTTCTCCTCTTTTTTTTTTTCTTTTGGCATGCTAGAATACTTTGGGAGGGTTCTTGCACATACTAATTCAGTTGCCTATGTGTTCTTTTGTTTGTATATATAATCAACTAACAGTGCAGGAAATTTTTGTGCATCATCATAGATGATGAAATAGTTATTAGTCTTTAAACAATCTGATGTTTATGTTACCTACTACCTGATGCTTCTTGGGTGGCAAATTGTACCAAGATTTCAAGTGTTATGATTGAGTTACAATAAGCAGCTGTAGCTACATTGCATCAGCAGATATCTAAGACATCATATCTCTTGTTATTGTTGTCGATACAACTTTTATTTTTGTTGCAGAAATCACATGCAACCAAATCTGAGCAATTCTTCATGACTAGTTATACTGTGTCTTGCTAAATGCTGTGGTTATAGCCTTCCATTTCAGCTTTATCTTTCTCTTTTCTTGGACTAGTTTTAGATACCAAGTTTCTTCTGGCATGCATTTCTAATGCTGGTAGTGAGTGCAATAGCATACATAATGTCATAAAATGTGCATGATCATTTGTAACAAGGTATGTTCAACAGGATAAATGTCACATCTCAGATTTATAAAAAATAATAAATCATCATAATTTAAGTAATACACCTTTTTTTTTAATTCAAATCCTTGTCCTTACAATAATAATTATTCTAGAAAAAAAACATCTTCATAGTAAAGTAGTAGATTACTCTAAAAATAAATATAAAATAAAATCATATTGTATTGTAAAGTATTGTAACCACACATACCATACAGGTAAGAATCTTAAAAAAAATTTAAAAATAATTTTTAATTAATCATGAAATATATATAAATAAATATAGATATATATATATATATATATATATATATATATATATATATATATATATATATATATATATATATATCAATAATTCAATAAGAAAATGATAATATATCAATTCATCATGAAACTTTCGCATCAGAAAAACAATGAGAATTTCTTATGTACACACCCGATGATGCACTCTCCCAACAACGAATGGAAATATATACTGCGGGAGGAATCTCCTGTCCCCGACTCCCAACGCGTCGATGCTGCTCAACCTTTTTGGTTGAGTGAAGTAAATTAAGTGATTTTCAAGTGATATTTTAAGATACTCCATCCCAACCATTTAGTTGATTAGTATAATTTCTAATTTAATGTACTTAGAAGTTTTATCTAAAAATATTACTTGAAAATGATTATATTTTTTATTTTTTTTGAGTTTATGGTATTGATATAGTTGTTACCATGTAGTATATGTGACTATGCTAGTACTCCACATTGGAAGTATATGTGACTATGCTAGTACTCCACATTGGAAGTGTAACATGTGAAAGAAGCTACGAGTCCATCATAGTGCGGAGCCATCAATGGACAGTCTAGTAGATTAATATCAAACATGAATTTTTTTATTATATTTGATCATAATATTTCTTGGATGCATACGTGAGTGAATGGATGAATGTAGATGAATGATCATTGATGTTTATGTGTCCCTATCGAGAGCAGGTATAGCGATTCCCTTTGGGGATGAGCGGGTCATCAGACGTGATGAGTAGACGGTTCCTTCATCCACAGTTGGGAGGAACATGTCTCCACTTAGGTCGGTAAGGACTAGCACTCCATCTGTTGTTGGGGAGTGTGATATAGATTATCGCCATTTGTTGTTGGAAAAAATTAATCCCGTGGAGTATGTCTCTCCATCCGCTGTTGGGAGAGTGCACAATTGGTTGTGATGTACGCCTTTGATATCTGACTTGTATATATGTGTTACATATGGCTACGATATGAATTGTCTCCATCTGTTGTTGGGAGAAATCCATCCTGTGGAGTATGTCTCTCCATCCGCTGTTGGGAGAGTGTGCCATCGGGTGTGATGCACGCCTTTGATATCTGATTGGTATGTATGTGTTGTATGTAGTCAATGCATGATTTTATTTATTACGTAAGAAATTATCATTATTTTTCTGATGATTAAGTTTTATAATAAATTGAAATATGAACATTTCTTATTGATTTTGTATATGTTTCACGAATATTAAAAATTATTTTTATATATATAATTTTTTTAGGTTCCTACGAACATGTGTGGTTGCTCGTTGATATGTCTTTTATCTCATATTTATTTTTAAAATAATTTATTACTTTGTAATATATATGAAGTTTGGGTGAAAGATATTCTTTTTATAGAATATTTATTACTGTAAAGATAAGAATTTAAATCCAAGAAAAAAAGAAATAAAAAAAGTATATTATGAAAATTATGAATAATAATATAATATATATATTTTTAATAAATTCAGGATGTGACAACTTGTTCCTAAGAAAAACTATGTAAGTATCCGTCAAGCTTCATCAGACTAATGAAACAAATGTGCAGTTTATTGCTTTCGCGGAAGTTTTGCACCTCTCGAAGAAATAATCTTTGTAATCATTGAATTCATTAACTTGGTGGATTATGAACTTGCGATGAGATCACTATGCACACTCGAGCTTGAAGGAGTGCACGAACACAAGGATTTATAGGAGTAAGAAATCGAAAGGGGCACCGAGATCCCGGACACAGCTATCTTGCGTGACCTCCAAACCCCATGATGATTCATTCTTTTATTTCTTCTTCTTCTTCCTCCTCTCTCTCTCTCTCTAACAACGTAGAAATTAATTTGTCTTCTTCTCCTTCCTTTTAAATCTGTCGATCCACATGTTAATAAAACTGCTGCAGCCTCTTTGCAGGACAAGGATCGGAATCCTTTTTTTGATGCATCGTCTCTCCCCCGCAGCCTCGGTGTGTGGTGTTGTTCTTCTTGGGAATGTCGGGTGTCCCTCTCTCTCTCTCGCGACGACATGCCGACCTCTATCCGTATCTTCCTCTCCTCTTTCTTTATGTTCCGTTGATCTCATCCACTGGTGTACAATACTACTTCCCACACGTCCCCTCCATTTCCAGATGATGGACTTGTTAATGACTTGGCTTTAAACCTCATCTAAACTAAGCATCAGCTGATGACCCTTCGATCAATCATTCTTCATCTTAAATCTCCAATCCTACTTCCTCTCTTTGTTTTCTATTGCATCATTGCATCTGCCTTAGCTGTATTGCCCGATCCCCGTGCTCTCGAAACTGTCAGTGCCTTTGGAATTATATATATATATATATATATATACTATGGAAGCTTGCTAATGTGTCAGCAAGCTGTTCCTCGTCTCCTCCGGATACACGTTCATGGCGACGGAGGCTGAAGGATTGGCTTCGGAGCTGAACTGGAGCTCCTTCGATCCATCATTCTCCGTCGCGGAGACCGAGGATGTCATGGCGCAACTCTTCGGTTCTCAGCAGATGTTTTGGTCCGACTCCGATTACGATGGCTGCTGCTGCTGCTACTCGGCTGTTACCTCGCCGCCGATGATGAATTATAGCGTCGGGGGAGAGAGAACCGCCGCATGGTTTCCTCTTGGTGCTTATGATCAACACTATCGACAGATCCCAATGAACGATGAACTCGTCGATGCTGTCGTGAAACCTCTTCTTCCTCCTCCTCCTCCTGCTGCTGCTGGTGGTGGTGGTGGTGGTGCCTCACAAGGCACCAAGAGAAGGTTGCACGGCGGTGGTGATATCCAAATGGAAGTTACTCAAAAGAAGTGGAAAAAGGCACAGAAGAGTGATGAGGAAGACAGCAGCAGTGCTGATATTATTAATTCCCGGAGTTCCTATTGCCACGGCTCTGAGGCTGATGAGCCGAAGGGAGGAGCAGTCTCCATGAGCTCAAGCTCCAAAGGATCTGCAGCTCCGAATCCAAATCCTCAGAGCCTCTATGCGAAGGTAAACGACATCTGACTCACGTTTTAATGTAAAGACCCCTCCTCTCTCTTCACAGTCCGAAACTAATGCCGATCAAATATGTTTCACTTCACAGAAGAGGAGAGAAAGGATCACCGTGAGACTGAGAATTCTACAAAACCTGGTGCCAAATGGAACAAAGGTAGGTAAGAAGAAGGAACTCATCCTTCTTTGCCTTTGGGTTCGATCAGCTCAATGCAGCTGACATGAGAATCTCATGACTGACTCCCACAGGTAGACATCAGCACAATGCTTGAAGAGGCAGTTCGATATGTGAAGTTCTTGCAGCTCCAAATCAAGGTCAGGAGTTCCTCCTTCCCCTCTTTGGCTTTGGCTGTTTCATGAGATCTGAAACAAATAGATTTGTGCAGCTTCTGAGCTCCGATGAGATGTGGATGTATGCTCCCGTTGCTTACAATGCCATGAGTCTCGGGTTCGACCTCTCCGTCGTCTCAGCAGAGGAGAGTGACTTTGGGATTTGATGATGGTGTTCGCACTCTTCGTTCCTGTCACAATTGTTTGATAGTTTCTTTCTTTGGCTCAGTTCTACATTGCAGCAATGGCAATGTCTCGATAAGCAGTGCTGAGGAGGACCAAATGGTTGGAGATGACAAATCCCATTCCAGTGATGAGCAGTGCTGATGGACTGCACTAATAAATCAGCAGGTAATAAATAATCTCATTAAAAGCTGCATTATTTGCAAAGCCAGCAGCAGCTTCAAAATTGTACTACTATGTGAGAAGCAATTCACAAATGAACAAAACAAAGGATGACAATTGCAAATGTAACTATCTTTTGGTCTCGTTTGATTTGAAAAAAAAAACATTCCACATAGTCCCCAACACTACAAAATAGCCAATATGATTCACAATGCACACTGAGTTTGTGGTGGTGTGACAGTAGTGTTGTTGTACAAGATGGAGATCCTCCACTTTTGTTATGGTCAACTATGCCCAAGACAAATTTACTGGGACAAAATCAAGATATTATAATCGACTAAGTCGGGATATTATAGTAGATCCATCATAAGCTCATTCAAATAATATGAGACTTAAATCGCGATATTACAGTTTGATCGAGATAGAGATATCATAAGCTCATACAAATAATATTATGAGACTAAATCAGGATATTACAGTTTGAGATAGAGATATCTCTATAAGCTCATTCAAATAAATATGAGACTAAATCGGGATATTACGAGATAGAGATAGCATGTACCGCAAGTAGGTTGGGAATTCAACTTCATATTAAGACAGATTATGCAAATTGATCCAACCAAAGAGACGACAATAGTACTTCTGCTGGCATGGAAACTTCGACTTGCTCTGATCCACTTTCTGCTGTTAAAAAGAGAAAAATCTCAAGTGTTGCACCAAAGATTAGTGGATTTACCATCAATAATATGAAGACACAAGAAAAATTAGTATCAGATTTCATTTACATGCTTCGCTCATGTATAAATGGCAAACTTTACAAGATCATGATGACCAAAATAAAGATGGGAGGCCAGAGGGAGAATTCTTCAAAGTGCTTCGTTTGCTCTTTGTTCTTCTTGAAGGATGAAGTGGTCTCAGTTTCCATTGCTGCAGACATCACATGATTAACAAATGATCGATATCAAAATGCATGATCGAAGCACGACTTCTCATGTAATTCAATGGCAAATCAGACCAGTCCGAGTTTCTATAAATATCAAGTAAATTTATAACACCCCGATTAGTCCTCGACATCGAAAGTGAGTAAGATTAACTTATAAGAGTATGATAGGGCTATTGCTATCAACTTCAACTTAAGTATTTTCAATTTAAACCAAACCAAATCGATAGACCAATTATTCTACCAAGTCGGATCGTGACATTTGGTATCAGAGCAGACTTAGCATTGAGAATGCTTGAGGGTGCTCAAGTAGAAAAGGGTTACTTGTGTATGGAGTCGGATGACTCATCACGACGTGGAGTCAACCCATGTAGTCAGATACGACCCAAGCCATGTAGTCAGGTACTTGACCCAACCCATGTAGGCAGATACGACCTAGCCCATGTGGCCAGGCATGGTCTAGCTCATGTGGCCATACATGGTCTAGCTTATACGGTCAGGTACGACATAGTCCGTGCGGTTAGACACCACCTCAACTCATATGTCTAAGCATGACCCAATCTGCGAGCTAAGCATGGTCCAATTCTATAATAAGGCACAACTTAACTTATGACGAAGGCTTAACCTAGTCCATGAAGTTAAGCCTGACCAACTATGCGATTGGCGCTAGACATGTTGTCACTCCTCTACCTAGCCTATTGTACTTTTGCCCAGCCTATTACTTTGGACAAGCACGTGCGACACACATGACTCGTCCAAGACTTAGGTGGTTGGTTCGATTTGAGCTAGCACTATATGATATAGTTTGATTTCCTCTCCATTTATTGGTTTAAGCTCGCTAATTGACTGAATCAGATAGGTTGATTGGTTCAAGTCGGTTTAGGGTGACTCCATGCTAACTTGACTAATTTTTAAACCTACTTAACCTAATCGAAATCAATCAAATCTAAATTAGACCGGTCTATGGTGATTTCAAACAGGTTCTATAATGATTTGAGGTTGGTTTCATTAGGTCGTGATCGAATTGAATTTGGTTTAAGTCAGTTGAGCTATTCCAATTAAGATTTTGGTTGATTGAGAATTATTGAGATATTGATGTTTCATATTTTTATGTTTTGATGAACTTAAAAAATTTTATCCAAAGATATCATTTGGAAATGATTATTAGTTTTCTACATTCTTAAGTTATAATATTGATATAGTTGTTACCATGAAATACATGTGACTATGTTAGTGGTCCATATTGGAAGTGTAAACTGTGAAAGGAGCTACGGGCCCATCATAATGCGGAGCCACCAATGGACATAGTCTGACAGATCATACATCAAACATTGTCTTTTATAATGTTCGATCATATTATTTCTTGGATGTATGCGTAAATGAATGGATGAATGTAAATGAATGATCATGGATGTATCCTTGACAAGAGCAGGTATGGCGATTCCCTTTGAGGATTAACGGGTCGTCAGACGTGACGACTAGACAGTTCCTCTATCCGTCGTTGGGAGGAACGTGTTCCCACTTGGTGGGTGAGGGATACCGCTCCACCCGTTGTTAGAGTGTGATATGGGTTATCTCTATCCGCTATTGGGAGGAATCTATACCATGGAGTATGCCTCTTCATCCACTGTTGGGAGAGTGCATCATCAGGTGTGATGTACATCTTTGATATCTGAATTGATATGTATGTGTTGTATGTGGTTGATGCATGATTTTGTTTATTACGTAAGAAATTATCATTGTTTTTCTGATGCGTAAGTTTTATGATGAATTGATATATTATCATTTTCTTATTAAATTATTGATATTTGTATATGTTTCATGATTAATTAAAGATTATTTTTATAATCTTTTCGAGGTTCCTACCAGCATGTGTGGTTGCTGATATGTTTTTTTTTATCTTATATTTATTTTTAGACTAATCTACTATCTTGCAATAGATCTAAAGTCTAGGTGGAATAGACTTTTGAGCCTATTAGGAAGATGTTCTTTCTAGAATATTAATTGTAAAGACAAGGACTTGAATTCAAGAAGAAGAAAAAAGAAAGGAGTGCATTCAATAAATTATGATGAATAAAATGATGATTTAATATTTGTTTATAAATTCGAGATGTGACACAAATAAAGTTAATTAAATTAGGACTCAAAAATATATTAGGAATAGAGTTATTTGGAGAAATAAGACACTCATTCTATAAATACACCATGACCCCTCCCTCCTCCCAAGCTATCAAGGGAGCAAGATCAATAGTAGAAAAGGTGTCAACAATGACCGAACGGAGTGGATGGTGGACATTGTTTTTGCAGGTAGGGATCCTTCTTTTTTGCTTATTAACATTTCATGAATGTCATCTTCTCGTGTCATGATCCTTATTTTATGGATATTTTATCTTGATTTTAGGATTGATGTAAAACACATTAGATTGATACGGATTCATAAAAGAGATTTAGTGATTTAATGGATCGATATCTCCCTCTTCAACATGTGTTAGATTTGGTGATTCTTCCTATGGCATGCTGCAGTTTGTGGCTGTGGCCTTGCAAGCTGTAGGGATCACTACGGTAAGGCTGTGGAACAGATTACTGCAGTTTGTAGGATAAATTTGATACCACATCGGATCACCATCTTTCTTTGCCCTCTCCTTTTAGTTAATAACAGTTATCTCATGTCCTAATCTAAGAGGATTAAAAGCAGATTAGATGATCAGGAGGGAGATCTTAATTGATTTAAGTCACCAAATCTCTCTTATGAATCAATATCAATCTAACATATATTTTACATAAATCCTAAAATCAAGATCAAATATTAATAAAATAATGATCATGACACAAGAAGATGGCATCAATAAAACATGAATTATTAATAAGAAAAAGAGAAGGATCCCTACCTACAAAGGCGATCTCCACCATCCGCTCCTCTCACCTACTGTCAGCACCTTTTCTACCACTTGCCTCACTCCCTTGAGCGCTTGGGAGAAAAGAAAAAGGTCATGGTATATTTATCGAATGTGTGTCTTATTTCTCAAAAGAATCCTAACCTTAATCTATTTGGGAGTCCTAATCTAATTAACTTTATTTTATGTACACACCTAATCCAATTAGGAAATTAGGGTTTTCATTAAATATCCTAACTTAAGTAGGATATATTTCACATCCAAGTTAAATTATAAAAATACCCTTAATTAACTTTAACCTATATTTAATTATAGAATATCCAAAATAACCTTAGGTAGAAATCCGAGTATAACATTTCCTCCACCCTAAAAGAAATTTGGTCCTCCACATTTGATAAACCATGCTTTCTCTATGCAACTTTGATATAATACTTCTTAAATTTTTAATAGACTAAACTCTAACATCTCACTATTCTAAATATCCTCAAAGGTTAATCAGATACATCCATAAGGACCTGTCTTTCTAGAGTTTCCCAAAACCATTGCTTTGATACCATAATATCACGGCCCGACTTGATGAGAATATTAATCTATCAATTTCGTTTGGCTTAAATCACTTATCAAAATATTTAAACTAAAGTTGATAATAGTAGATTCATCAGATCCTTATAACTCAATTTTAGTCTTACCCACTTTTCGATGTAGGCCTAATGTAGATGTTACAATCTCTCCCACTTAAAGGCTTGACGTTCTCATCACAGCCTAGCATGATCCAAATCAAACCCTAACATGGTGCATGCGAAGCATAGCCCAATCGTGGCTCCACGTCGTGTTGAGTTATTTGACTCCGTCCATGGATAGTTCTTTCCTACTCGAGCCCTCTCACTATGCCCTAATACTATATCAACTCTGATATCAAATGTTATGACTTGGCCTAATAGGATAACTAGTCGATCAACTTCATTTGGCCTAAGCCATTGGCCAAGATGCTTAAGTTAAGGTTGATAACAGTGTCTCCGTCAAATCCTTATAAGTCAATCTTTATCTTATCCACTTCCAATGCGAGACTAATCGGGATGTTACAAAATTGATATGATCACTGACAATTGACATCCAAACAAAAGTTTTCTGTTACATAAGATCTGAGAACTGTCTAGCAAAGGAGGTTATATAGGCTTAATAAAAATGATCTACATGCAACCAATGGCTGTCGAAAAAGAATAAGGGGAAACTACAGAGATCTACTGTGGATGAGTTTGTAAGAAAAACAAGTATACAGTTTCCCATGGTAAAGCATACCTCAGCCGACTTCTGGTCCTCATTCATTTTGCATGTTCGTCCTTCGTCATCTTCACCTTACGTTCCTCTGCATACACAAAAGAAAAATGACAAGTTTGGAGATATATAATGGAATATCTGTGCAGAACTTAAATTTGGAAGGATAAATGCAAAAAATTACCAACTTTCAAGAGATAAAATGCAATCTTGCAAGAGAAGTGAATGCCAAGTAACTAAGACAATAAAAAACTCACCTTTTTTATAGACCTGCTGTCCTATCTTGTTCAAAGTCAAAAATGTCATTAAGCAGATCATTATATGAGTCAAAGTCACAAATATCTTGTTCAAAGTCAACATTTGAGTCCATGTTGAAGTCCTGATGAGCCATGCTTGCTTGATATCTTCAAAGAAATTTTTGAACTTTCACAAGTCTGAAACAAAAATGCCAGTTTCAGAAAAACCAAAAAAAATTGTCAATTGATATGGAACATCACACGATAGATAGCATCAACAAAAAAGAGGCACCTGAACATGATCTAAGATTTTCCGAAACAAGTCTTGCTGATCATTAGCTGTAGACAGTATCTTATCTTCCATGGATTGCATACACATAATCCCTCCATGGTTTGAATTCTCATGGCTGAGGCTGTCTCTGTGCATACTCTGCTGTAACTCCAAGATCCCTAACTCGGAGAAAGGGCTACTGCTTCCCCAGCAGCAACACAAACAGAACAGTCATTATACTCTAGTAGAGTGGAAAGGATTGAAATTGACCAGAAAAGTTTAACAAAATTTATGTTCAAATTCATCATATTTAAGAGGAAGAACAATAAAAAGAGTTCAGTTCCACAGACCCCTTCCAATAATCAGGATTGATTCTCCAACCACTAATGGTTGTAAAAAGAAATGACCATGCAGATATCGCTGCTGCCAGTATATTGGAGGGAAGTTTGTTCACTGCCAGTATATCTCATGGGCGACATTATTTTCAGCACCAAGAGTAATGGCAAGCAATCCTTGAAACAACAAAATAAGTTAGTGAACCAACACCTAAATTTCAAATGCATCGTTCATGAAGGATTAAAGAGTATCAACGGCACAAGAAGCCAAACAAGCCTCCTTTGTAGAACCTCTCTTGATTAAGTTAATGTACTGCCATAATAACATAATAGATCTGCAGCAAACCATTTAAAAGCAAGTAAGAAATGTACATGCCTTAGACAACTTGAAGATAACTACATTTTTATTACTTCACATAACCAAGCTAAACTACAAGCCGATAAGGCTAGCTTTATTATAATTATACAAAAATAAACAGTGCTCAAATGTCAAGCACCAGAATTCCAGTTATAAGCCTGGTTTCAGAAGTTTATATAGCTGAAGAACTTTCTTTGCCAAATCAATTGCATATGGGCTTAGAGAGGACAGCTGAATTTCAAAACCATTGGAAAATCCTATGATGTTACAACTAAGGTAGACTTCACGATAAAATTTTAGAAAATAAAGCATATTTTGGTGCTATCATACAAGTAATCCTAATAAATTAAACTCACTTGTTTTCAACAAATTTTAGGAGATCAAGCCCTTCAAATGCATCGATGGCCCCTTACATCATGACATCCAGAAGTTTAATTCAGTTGACTCGGACTTTGAAAATCACAACAATACCAACTAATATCATAAAATAAAATGCTAGTACAAATAAACAGAAACATGGTAGCAAATGTCATGAGATTTTTGTGTCTAGTTTTGACAGTCATTCTTGCAGCCACTTCTGTTGAAAAATAAAAAAAATAGAAGCTAAATTTCGGACGCAGTGGGAATAAAAAAAACTGTATTGTATAAAAGAAATTTATTTGAGCTCATTGACACAGAAATTAAACTTGCGTCACGAGAGAACAAACAAAGGAAGCATAAAGAAGAGGAAAAGGCTTCATTGTTGACCGTGAAAATTTATTTAGAGTACAAAAAAAAATAAAAAACTACAGCTTTTCGCAGAGAAAATCAATATACTTCTCTAGATCGAAGCCTTGCAAGTCCACGTATTAGCTCTTGTCATCATCCAGCGTTAGCTCCGAAAATCCCGTCGAGATGGAGCTCACGGGACCTGCATGATCAATATCCCTATGAAACCCTTACTTTGTTCCGAGTATAACCTAATCCAAATTTAGCAAATCAACATCCCAATTCTAATAAAAACCGCAGCTTTCACAAACCCCCAGCACAAGAGAACTCGATCCTTTCACAATGTGACATCCAACGAGGTAAAAACTGAGCACCTAACACGGAATTTACCATATTCGCTTACCGTTTGCCACGGCGACCAATCCGAACAAAAGCCGGGACAAGGCCAACACGACAGCGGGATTCGAATGCCGAAGATAAACGGGACGCTAGATTCGCAAGAAGCAGCTAAAGCCCAGGGGCTCAGCTATATCGTAAAAGCGCAGAGCCATGTGAGGATCGAAGTAGCCCTAAAAAGCGCAGAGCCCTCTAGTTTCCTTCTCCCGTTCGACCACAGTTTGGAGCGACCGGAAACACCAAAACAAGCCCTAATTCTACTTATAGTAGAAGTCCAAATTGGAGTCAGCGACAACTTTACGAGTCAACCCACAGCGAAGCCGTCGCCCGGGGATTTGGACCCGAAAACAAATATAAAAGACAACACGGGTATAAATGCATATTTACATCAAACACATTGAATGTACATCTAATTACTTGTATACCGAGGACTTATATGAAAATTTACCAGTTCAGGTTCGGGTATGGGCCCGTACCCAACACGGCTCAATTTGGGCCCATACATGAACCGGGACTAATTGGATACATTGGACCAAGTTGGGCTCCACAAATGGGCCCATATTTAGTCCAAGATGAACGTTATATGATATTATTACTTGGATTTTTTTTTTTTTGGGAGGATAAATCACTCTTTATTGTTCGAGAGACAAAACATAACTTTTGGTCACTTCTAAAAGGTTTCAATATATAATAGATAGGTGGCCTCATGGAACCCTAACAAGCTTTAGCTGGAAAACAATGGTGTTGGTAGAATAGATCCACCTAACAATGGCCTTCTTAAAGCCAGAAGATATGGAGTAGTAGTCCTCCACTTCAATCTTTAGAGAGGCACACACAACAGCTCTTTAAGCATAGCTTTATTGAGAGCTAAAAGGAAACGATGCTACGTGCGAGCTTTCTGTTTCACAGAGACATGCACACCTTGCTCTTTTCCAAGGAGCTGAAAGGAGGACCCATGACAAGGCCCCCTTTGAAATGTAAGCACTTGCACCTTCTTTATGGAATGGGAGCAGGAACCAGGAAGGTGAAGAGGTAGGGTC
Source organism: Ensete ventricosum (assembly GCA_029747655.1). Lineage (NCBI taxonomy): Eukaryota > Viridiplantae > Streptophyta > Magnoliopsida > Zingiberales > Musaceae > Ensete > Ensete ventricosum. The sequence goes on along the minus strand of JAQQAF010000006.1, from coordinate 3,807,636 downwards.
TTCAAATCATCCATCTGTTCTTTCTTTACTAGCAGCATTCAAGAGGGTGAAAGGTTCTTTTGGTAACCATGAAGAAGAAAAGGAGAGTCGCATTAGATCTGACACCCTCCACATGCTTGTGCAAATGGCAATGGATGTGCACCTCTGCTTCCTACCAGCTAAGTGGTGTAGGGTTCATGGAATAGAAAAATGTGGGAGGAGGGGCTCATGGTTGGTTGGGTCCTGTCTCTCTCTCTCCTTATGGAGGAACTGATTCCAAAGCAGACAACGACTGAAGGTCATTAATGCCAGCCTCATCATTAACACACATACACAGATGGGGTTTGATGGTGTCATGGCACTCTGCTGCTGCTGCTGCTGCTGCTGCTAGATGGAGAGGCTACAACTGTAAACATCTTTTTCAGAAGAGCCCTCCCTGGCACAGCTTCATGACAATGGATTAGTTGGCCTCAGAAAAACTGTCCTGCTCAATGTGTGCTTCCTGAATCATGCTACTGTTAGAAAGCAAAAAAAATCCAACTTTGTTATCTTAAAAAGTTCCCTGGTGGCCATTTTGACTCCTTTCTGGGATTTTAGGTCAGATGGAGAAGGCCAAGTACATTTGTGGTGTTCTCATCATGATCCTTTTTCAGAAGAACCTGTCTTTACTGTGCTTTTGTACCTCAGATTTTTCTTTATACAACACATCATGTGTGCCTACCAAAATGTTCTCCATGGAAACTCTCTGCTACTGCCTTTGCATACACATGCTTTACAGGTGCAATGGAGTGATGAAATGAGGTGTGTCTCTTGGGATTTCTTCATAGTGTAAGAAACATGAGAGATGAACAGTTCCACTGCACTCCCTAAGCTCAGGTCACTTGCAGCTTGCAACAGAAGCAGATGACAAAACAATGCTTCAACCAGGAGTTAGCAGATGCCATATCAACCAGGGATAGATGCTGAGACCTACAACAGTTACAGGATGATTAGGCTTCCTGCTCTCTTCCTCAAGAGAATAATTATATCCTAATGAGGTAGGAGAGAATATATATATTTTTTTTTTGGGCCATGTTGTCAGAAGGATCAAGTAATCTTTTTGGCTGTGTTTCTCAACAGTAAAATTCAAAGCATTATATAACATAGCTTGTGATTGATTCCAAGGAGAAATATGCTACTCTATTTTCCATATCAACAAACTTAGGTAGGGGAACAGATTTATGAGCATTAAAGAGTTGGTGATAGCAGTGGGTAGTTGGCAAAGGATAAGTAGCATCACTGGCTGTAAGGAAAGATAAGATGTCACTCCTCCTTTAGATAATGTCATGAGAAAAGAGTCAATGATGAACTCAGAACTGTTCTTACTGGATCATATGGAAGATAAACTCCAAAATTGAAGCCCTGGTTTAGGACTTCAATCAGCATTTTGATGCCAACTGCAACCCCCCTTACTAGGGTGATCTCTTCACCAATTAGCATGCGTTTGACCTGCTTGCAATGCCTACATATTTACCATCCCATTTTAGGAAGAAATATTATATGGCCAATGGTCCCATCAAGCAAGATGGTACTTTCCACACCTTGCATTTGCTTAATGATTCCTTTTCTCTAACCCTTTTTTGTATCTTTTATTGGACTATTATTGCTTTTGCCTCACTCTAACAATCTAAATATCAATTATTATTATTATTATTATTATTATTCATGGACAGTGAAGCTTTTAGAGAGAGAGAGAGAGAGAGAGGAGTCCAAGCAGGGAGAACAGCTTGCGGCCACCATATTCCACACGCACCTGCACACATATGGGGGGAGGGGGATCCTTCAGAGGAGCCTTTGTCTCTACTTGTGTGACTACGAGAGCTCTACAAAAGCACTGCTTCCACTTGGCCACCTTTTAGGCTCGAAACCTCCTCCTCTATATCCTCCATCCAGGAAACAACTCTGACCTCCGGCATGGCTGATTCGGGCTACACGGACTCTCTGTCTACTCTCATCTGCCAGGAAGATGAAACATGCTTCGATGTGCAGGAAGCTGAGGAGGAGGAGGAGGAGGAGGAGGAGGAGGAGGAGAATGCAAAGGTGGTGTTGTGTGAAGAGGACTCTGATGAATACATAGAGATGCTGCTGAACAGAGAGAGCTGCTTCTGCAGCGCAACACCTGATGCAGCATCTGGAAACTCGGTTAACGCTGCTCGTTCTGATGCGGTTCGATGGATTCTCAGAGTTAGTCCGCGCTCCATCTGAGAAGCAAGTCATTTCGGTTTCCGTGTTCTTTATTCTTGTGTCTTTGCTGCGTGCTGATGCAGACGAAGGCCTTCTTTGGATTCAGCATGAAAACGGCGTACGTGGCGGTGATCTACTTGGATCATTTCTTCGTGCATCGAACTACCGATTCGATCGTAAGTGCTGCTTCGGATCTTCTTCCTCCTCTTTGTTTGCGTTGCCGATCCTTCTTGTTGATTAAGCTTGTTTGGGTGCGTGGATTAGAAAGGCAGGAGCTGGGCCATTCGGTTGCTGTCGGTGGCTTGCTTATCTCTGGCCGTGAAGATGGAAGAACGCAAGGTTCCGGCGTTGTCGGAGTTCCAAACAGAAGACTACCGATTCGATACCGAAGCCATACAGAGGATGGAGCTCTTGGTTTTGGGTACACTGGAGTGGAGGATGAGCATGGTCACGCCTTTCTCCTATCTGAGCCACTTCGCGTCCAAGTTCCAACAGCATGCATCGGAGGGCGTAATGTGGAAGGCCATTAAGCTCGTATTTGCAAGCATCGAAGGTTAGAGGCTCGCTAGATTGATTATTCATCTTCTTTCTGTAGATCTTTAATGCCAAAGGAGTTCGAACGCTCGATCTTTTAATGTCTTGTCACTGCTGTCGATGAATGCAGTAATGAATTTGGTGGATTTCCGAGCTTCAGTTATAGCTGCTGCTGCAGTTCTTGCTGCATCGGATGAAGGATTAACTCAGAAGTCAGTGAAGTCCAAGATGAACACTGCCTCATCATGCAGATCTTTGGACACCGTAAGTGATGAGACCTTTTAGATTCCTTTGTCTCCAACCTTCAATATGAGGTGCCAAAATAATGTTATGGACAATCTTGTGGCACAGGATCATGTCTTTTCCTGCTATAGTCTGTTGATTCAAGTGACACAAAAGGAGAAGCTGAAGACATCAAAGGGTTTGGCTCCTCGTAATCACTCGGTGGTTGATGGTTTGAGCGTCAACAGTTCGGTTGATACTGACGGAACCATCTCTTTTGTGGTTGCAAGCAGCAAGAGAAGAAGGTTGCAATAGTATTGGAATAGCAGCTAGAGAACTCAGACTCGGGCAATGGTTTTTATGGTTGTCCATGGGGATTGATTTGATTCTCTTAGTAAACATATATATCATATAGTTGATTGATGTTTTGGTTTGAAAAGGTTTGGATGTGTGGTGGTGAGAGGGTGCTTCACACACTAGTTCCTGGTGTAGAAAGAAGGGAAAGGAAGGACCAAAGAGAGAGGTTAAAGCTATATATATAGCTCAAAGTATAAAATACTGACTGAAGTTAAACAAAGAAAACGAAAAAAAAAGAAAAAAAAGGTATGAGTGTTACTGTGAATAGGGTGGCAAGGAGTGCTCAGTTGGTTCTCAGCTTCTTGTTCTTGATTTGAGGATCACTTCCCCTTTGTTCATTGTAATATGGCTTCTCATTTTTTGTTCTTCCAAATGCGAGGAGTGGGTGGGTGGAGGGAGTCTGGTGCTTTGATTGTTTTAAGAGATCCTGTAGCCATGCACTTTAGGTGGAAGTGCTTGGGATGCTTTCTTGATATTTTAAAGGCTGTGATCAGATGCACTTTTGCTGCATGCTGGGCAGATGAATGTGTAATGTGGGTGAAGGGTTTCTTTTCCTTTCCCTACTTTTTTTTTTTTTTTAATCTTCTTTTTTTCAGTGAGCAAAGTATAATGTTGGATGAATCGTAATTGGATTTGCTTGAATCATGGGAATGAATTTGGTACTGCATTCCATTGCTGCTCTGTGATGTTTCACAGGTCATATCCAAGTTTTGCTGTTGGAATCAGAATAATATAAGCTAATATTGCTGCTATTCACGGAGATTTGTTCTGTTGTTCTGATGAAGATGCCCACTTCAAAAGCTTCTTATCCATATGATAAGAAAATTGATCCATGGAGGTCAACTTTGAGATCTAATGTTTCATATCATTCAGCAGCTGATAAGATAAAAGAGTTGGGGTGGTGGGGGGTCAGTGATGAAGAAAGCCAAACTATTATATCCTCAGCTTCTACCACCTGCAGCTGTGGGTTTCTTTTCTTATGTAAGCATGCTGACCAGAGCAGCAGCATGTGGTGGTGCCATTATCTTTCACCTTCCTTCACTGAGGAACATATGTGAGTCTCTCACCACTGTCTGATCTCAGATCAGATGGCTGGTGTTGCTGCAGTGGGGTTTCCTTGCCCCCTGATTGATGTAGATGCAGTCAAAAACAAAGCCTGGAACATGGTTTGGTAAAAATGAGTGGGCTGGCCCTGTCACAGCAGCAGCAGAAACAAAAGATTTAAAAGATATAGAAGTGTAGTTTGACCTGTGCAGCTGGAATTTACACAGCAAGCTGCTCCCCTAAAGGAGAGGCTGCTGCATATGGTGGCCTGACCACCTTTGCAAGCCATCTCTCTCTCTCTCTCTCTCTCTCTCTCTCTCTCCTCAGGAGCAGTAAGTAAACAAATCAATGTTACCAAATTGGATGTGAAAACAATGGTACATCCAACTTGACTTGGTCAAGAGAACAAACACTACTACAGGTCCTGATGAATGATGCAGAGACATTTTGAGAGTACAGAGCAAAAACCAGCAGCTGATCAGTTTACCATGAGGTAGAAAGTACATTAAGCCTTTGGTTTATCATTGTAAAAAAAAAAAAAGGGATTAGATAGAAGTAAAGAATTGACTGGTGGCAGTGATGATTGTGGTGTATACAGTGGCTTAGGACTTCTAGTATATGCAGTGATGATGAGTCTTGTCTTTTCCAAACAAGGAATTCAGTGATGTCTACTAGAGGATTTGAGCAGAAAATTTACTGTCTTCTTTTACCAATGAACATCTTTGGCCAACATCTGCTGCAACTAAAGGAACTTTCATGTAGCAAGATGCATAAGTACAAGGAAACCTCCTCTTCTTCTTCTTCTTCTCGTGAAACTTGAACAAGACTAAAGCATCTCTCCTTCCGACAAAGCTCTACAGTGTTCTTGTCACTCACATCTCGTTCGTTTCTGATTTCTGCCTTTGCAATTCCTCTGTCACATGGATCAGATTTGTCTTAGCATGAAACTGTGATCACATGAAAGAAGCAACAACAAATTGACCGTGGAACCACCTGAAGAAAAAACAACTGCACAAGCAAAATGTACTGACCTCTGTGTGCAGCAAAATGCAAGATCACCTTCTTGATCTTTGTTCTTTTTACTGCTTCCAACATGTGGGTAGCGTAGAGGGAAGAACAAAATAAAAGACTTCTGAACAAGAATATAATCGCTCATTAGCAAATTAATGTATTAGTTTTACTGGTAATGAATACAGGATCAAGTTGAAGTTAAGAGGAAATCACATTTGGTACTAATGGAGATTTGTTTGACCCATTATGGATCAGTGAACAAGAAGAGAGTGGTTCAAATGGTCATTTCTTGACCAAAGAATATGTATCTGCAATTTAAATATGGTTAGACCTCTGCATCTAGTCCTAGTGAAAATGATCTGAGTTCCAAGGAAAACTCCCACAAACCATCACCAGTGATTTAAAAAATCCAATTTGCCATAGAATTTTCTCATGGTTTTCAGAAACACCTGTATCAAGTCATGTTAAGAAGCCATTGAAGCATAAAATCAATACCTTCTGCACCAGTTTGGCTTTTGGATTTCCAGATTGGAATGTATGGGAATCCTTTAAACTGTGGCAGAAATAGGTATACCAAGGAATCCGATCAACATGCATACCACTCACTTCGAGAATGACAATGGTGTTGTATTTGTGAAATCTCCAAGAAATTTGACATTCACAGATTGTAATATGATGGTGCAATTAGTGACAGACACAATTACGCAGCTATTCGATTACTATGCCCTGGAATGCATCTATTTTCTCCATCTCTCTAGGGCCCATCGAATTGATGACCTGCACAAGAAGCTCTAGATATTACTGGAATTATATGCCTTTGCTAATGCACTGAGAAAAGACTTGCTCACTTCTAATCAGCAATTGATGTATATGAGCAAATAGTAGAATAATTTATTCATAAACTAGATAAGTTGTACCAATCAATGGTCAGTGCACGGTTGGGTATATCGTACAACATCAGAGTACCCAGTTTAATAAGTAATTGCAGCTAAATGAAACAGGCTTAACAACTACTCAGACAAACATCCATATTTGGCTTTCTGGAAAAAAAAAATGTCAGGGGTTTAAATAAGGTCATCCAGACTATGAAGTTATATGTGCCTTCTTTATCTGATCCTGAGAAAGTGACATCAGTTGAACAGAAAGAATTCAGATAGATCTTTTCTCGCATATCAATCTTATCCGCTAATGAAAAATCTCTGGAACAATGTACGATAATATTCAAAGCACCTTGTACTAGTAGAGGAGTTTACATTACTTGTTCCATAAATATAGTGCAATAAAGTCTTCAACTGAAAATAATCATAGAATTTCCTACGTCTAAAATATCCACAATCGTTAAAATATTAAGTTCCCTTAAAGAAACAGATAAAAAAAGTAAGTGAAGAAAATTGTTGAAAGTCAGATCACATTCTATTGAACCTGAAATGGCAGAGTGGAAAGTAGAACATGATTCTTCCTCCCCAAGCAATAGAATCCATCATTCTTGTGAAGACAAAACCATTTCGTTGAGTCATTATATATAAACATTCTCCCTACTTATAAGCTATTGGAATGATCCGGAACATTTCTTAAAGCATTGATTTGTAAGCATCCTTACATGGATGTGCCTGTTCAATTATTTTAGTTTCACAATACTGCAGTAAAAATATAATCCTTCATTAGTCATTCATCATATCATTTACAAAGTTTAAAAAAAAAATGTGGAGCAACAAAATTATAGGAGATCCGCGTGAGCCATGAATTTACCTGTGAAAAGACAAAAGAATTGGGACACCATATCACAATTAACTGATTGAAGGCTTGTCCCGAAGTACCTCTACATTGCATTGCTTATATGATTGCCTTCCCTTCCAACCAGAGCTTGTTCCATGTACTCATCATTAGGAGGCCTAGTGATTAATGCAAGTGCTCCAATTTTGTCCTTAACCAAGTTTACCCAAAGCAGCTTAACCACTCCGGTAGGAGCATGTTCTAACATGAATGCAGCAAACCAAAGAGACTAATGAGGGATCAAAAAACTTTGAAAAACACAAGTATATGAATTATTCAGTATCATTAGAATATTAAACTTACCCGTTAACCATGCTGATGAAAAGTCTACAATTAGAGCGAAGTCAGCTGAAATTGTGCAAATTTCTGAATGCTGATATATATATATATACAAGAAAAACCCCTTTTGCCAAAGTCAAAATAGTTGATATTTTTTTCATCCATGATGGTGACAACGATGGTACTCTTTTCTCCACCTGCATAATCACAGATTGATGACAATAAGTTTCTTTTTTTTTTTCTTAAACATTGCAGACACAATAAAGCAATAGTGGAGAATCTGGCATAAACAGGCCTAACTATCATTTAGGATATGTCTGGACTATTATCTAACATGAAGCTACCACATGAATAGCTAGCTATGTACATGATTATAAACATAGAACTAGCAAACCTCAAGAGTAGCATCATGGAACCAATAACAGTATCACTCTCACAGCTTCATCATATTGATGTAAATGAGAGAATGCCAATCAAACTATGCAATATAGCGGCTAAATTTACAGGAACACACATCAGTTAAATCATTTCATGTCTTCTTTAAGAGGCATTTAAGCCAACAGGAAGAGGCTACTATAGTTTATTTCCCCTTTCCATGCAGAAGTAAAATGCTTTGGTGTTACAATAAATCACCTCAGTTCCTGCAACACCTACTGCCAGTACAGCCACAACTTCATCAAACATGGTGCGCGCAGATGCTTTACCAAGGCATTCCGTGTTAATTTCATACAATGGAGAGTCAACCCATGGAATGTCAACCGAAGCAGTGCAGTAGATATCAAAAACCAACACCCGGCGACGACGCCGCACAGTTTCCGCCATCGATGGAGGCCCTTCTCCCACTAGTGCTTCTCCTTCGCCCTGCCCTACCGAAGTTATCCTTCATATAGCTAGCCGTTCCCCGACTCCTCTTACCAAATGCCGAACTTTTCTATAGCCCCTACTTCAAAGAGCTACCTTTAAAGACGCATTACCACCGGGGAGGAAGCGAACGAGATGCAGAGGTCTCATCGTCGTTAGCGACAGAGAGAAGAAGAACGGGAAAGGAAGACGGTTCCTGGATCGTTCGAGGACCATAGCAGATTGCGTATCGATGCGTTCGACAAATGGAACGTAAACAGAGGCGAAGTCAACGCTGACGGCGTTCCTATTAAACGACACTGTACTGATTCGAGAACCTAATCGAACCGAGCCGGAGAATCCGGTTCAGGTTCAGGTTCCGGTTCGATCTATATATCCGGCTTGCAAAATTACCAAGGTAAAGGGATCTAATCTGTTTTGACCTTTTCCTCTTCTTGCAGAAGAAGCGAGGATCGAGCGTGAGCTTCCTCCGACGTAGGAAGAATCTGCCGGCAGGGAGAGTGAGAGTCGCGGAGGACGCAGGACCAGTGACAGTTGACGACCTTAGGCTGCTTGCGGTGGCGGAAGACACTAGCATTGGCTGGCTTTACTTTTGGACTGACCGACGGAGAAGTAGATGTGGAAGGCAGCGAGTACAGATGAAGCAGGAAGCTCAAGAATGTCTGGCTGAGACCAGTATCCGTGGGAGGCGAGTAAAGCTTTCCTGATCGGTAAAGGAGAGGACTTATAAGCATTGTTCCATCGTTGGCTCAGCTCAGCTCAGCTAGAATTGATTCTTTATTTGGTTGCCGAGATATATTATTCTTTCTCAGCTAGATTGATCCAGAACATGATTCCTAAGTTTGGACCAAGTTTTCTCTGCTCAGGGCATCCAAAGGAAAGGCGCGTGGACTTTGCATTGACCAGGTAAAATATGTATTTGCTCAAACACGGAGCAGTCATGGAGTGCATACAAGACAGGCTCAAGGTGTTTGATTAGAGCTGTGGCTGAATGCTCACGAAGTCTGTAGCTTGGAAAAGATGGCTCAGAGTCTAATTAATATGAACACACCGGGACTCAGCTCAGCTACAGGGAAGAAACTGCCTGTGGCTCACCAATGTTAGATGGCTAAGGATCCACAGGTCCAAATCACTTGTTTCTTCTTCCTCTGAGGTTTCTGAAAGATTTGATGTTAGCAGAACAACATGTCCAAGTCGATTTCGGATGGTAGCTGTTTAATGTCCTGATCCGTACCTTGATCGACTTCTGCAAACAAAACTGGAGATGGGACTGAGTGCTTCACTAAGTTATGCTGGCTATGCCATTCAACACTATTCCCAAATAGATAGCACGGTCTGTCTTCAGCACATCATTGCAGCTTCCTCTCCATTTCCAAAGTTCATGCACCCAATTCAGCAATCATTAACTGCATGGACTTAGATTTAGCCGAGGTTTCATAGATTGAGATTGTCAGCAAAGCTTGGAGATATTGTTATCATCCCCACGACTTACAGAACCACCACTTTGCTTGCTCGTACTACTGAAAGAAGACTTGTCTCGGTCCACATGCATATGGAGATGGTTAAAGTTCTTCAGACTTCATGATCTCTGTGACTGCGTCACGGTTTCAGTGTGTTCGTGAGACATAGGCCCAGTATCCTTGTTAAGGTGACTAGGAACCCACCATGAAAGAACAAGGAAGAGATGTCTTACCATTTAGCCACTGGGGAAGAGACTTTTCCTCGAAGGATCCAACACTGGGACACTCAGAACCCATTGATGCTTACTTTTTAGTTTTCGTAAAGGAAGAAGCAAAGAGGAGCTTATGTGGAAGATAAGGTCAATGAGTCACCAAACATCCGGCAACCAATGGCTGGTATAAGCAGATATCTCTTTCTCTTAACAATGGGAGGGTGATGAATGGGACCCAGAGATCATGATCATGAGAATATAGGCATGGCTGTCCATTTCTTGAGGACTTGCAGACATTTTTTGCATGCATTATCTTCAGGAGCACCTCATTCAAACCAAGATGAGATCGAACTTGGTTAATTTGACCTCGCCTGTGGTCACTGCAGCTCATCTGTCATTCTTCTGGGAAAAAGAACTGTAAAGATCTTATCTGATGACATGTTTGATCTAAAGATCTAGGCTAGATTCAAGAATGCTAAAGACAGTGGTCTCAGGATCTAATGGAGCACAGCACCAAGATGCTATAAGAGGATGAAAACTAGATGTGAACAAATCAGAAATGTCCACTCGTCTCATGATCTGTTTGACCTTACTGCTTGTCATCTGTTGATTCAGAGGAAATCTCATCTTCCTATTTACTGCTTGAGATGTATGCAAAGCATGCTATGTGGATGGTACTTGATGTGATGAAACAGCAAGTTCTAGAAGAAAAAAAAAAAAAAAAAAAAAATCCTCAATCAAACACTTGCAGGGGTTACTTGTCATGCATTCAAGGTAGGAAAAGGATGTTTTCCTATCACCTACACCCAGCAGCTGAGTCACCAAGCACTGCTGCTACATGGTAATGGTTGTCTGTCGTAAGGAGAAGAAGAAAGAGTGCCGCTGGGGCCTGATAAGAGTGAAACAGTTGCTCCTTGGAATCTAGTCCATGTGACACACACCAACCAAAGTAGAAGAGGATAAGGTCACAGACCAAACAAGTACTAACTCTGTGGATGAAGATCTGAGAAGTTTTCAGATAAAAAAGTTGGAGCAATTATTTATATATGGTTCAGGAAATCTCTGGCATCTGATTTCTTCTGAAATTTGAAGGGTGGGATTCAAGTTTCAATCAAAATCCTCACTTGTACTCGGTTGTCAGATTTCATACACAATTCTTGTTCATCTGGGAATTTCCAGCTCCACTGTTCTTGAGGTTATCAAGTTCTCTAAGGAACACCGTTGAGCTGCTCAATTCCAAGTGCAGGTTAAGCAAGATCTCAGTGAAATCTCGGGCGTCGGGGTATCTCACTGTTATGTGCTGTAAAGAAAAGGATGGATGTGAAGAGATTTCCTGCATGAAATATTACCATGAAAAAAAATGGGGATTTCACTGCTGCAGTCTCAATCTCGTGTGTGTGTATGTATATATGGAAACTGCAGCTCTGTAGGATGCATATGCTAATCTTGTCAAGAGTAAAAGAGGAATAGGAAATCAGGTCCCGGTCAATCCCCATCAGTTGTCTGGGAGATAGATGAGGGGAAGACACAATTGATCAAAGGTGAGGGTGGGGTTGGGTCTCCATTTTTTTCGTGGGGAGAATTAGGTGGATGCGGCTACAAGATAACGAGGGGCCAAAAGCAGCAGCACCACTACTACAATGGAGAGAGCAGGGACAGGCAGTGAATCAGATTCTTTGCCAATTAATCCACTTCTGTGACCGAAGACTATGCTCTTTCTGGCTTTTGTCAGAAACTGCGATTAGACTAGCAACAGTACGTACCATCATGCCATGGCTACAGTAATGATCAGTGAATGCATTCTGCTAATGAGATGCAAAGCAGAAGAATGGTCCGTGAGTTTATTTGCCAGTTCGATGCATGGCAACGGCAAAATCTCTGACTGCATCTCGCGAAGACGATGATGCAATGGGACCTGTAGCTCTGCGTCAGTTGCGTCGAGAAAGAAGGTCCACTCTGTTCTTGATTGACAGAAGATTTCCAGGCACGAATATGATGTCTTCAATTCTCCAAACATGCCTGGGAAGAGGTAGAGAGCATTGAAGAGGCAATTCAGATCCGATGTCCAAGGGAAAGATTTGGGTTTGAAATTTTTGGTCCCCCTTGCATGACCTTAATGTTCATCCTCCTTCGAAGCTTTTGGATCAAACATCGACTTTTCTTCAGCATCTACGTAGACAACAGCACCCAAAGCACGAGAACCATGCATTCGCTCCAACAACATCATCATCATCACCTTCCACAACAGCCACACGCAACCCTTCGAAGTCAAGGAACAGAGCCCCCCACCCGTTTCCCGTCACAAATCGCCGTTTGACAGTGCTTGGAGGAGGTGTCTGAATGTAACGTTTGTCAGATAGGGAAATGTGTTCTTGAGGTTAGCCATCGGTGAGAGAAGAAGTCCACACAACTGGCTTCACCCCACCAAACCAAGCTACAAGAGTTGGGAAGGGGGACGTCTGATCACAGGGCAATAGGACGAAGGACAGTGTGATCTACCTCAAATTACACACGAGAACGAAGGATGCCACTTGGATGTTCTATCACTAGATATAAATAGAAGAAGCAGAGGAGAGAGAAGGAGAGTACGGTGGGCCGGTGGATGGCGCACAGTGGGAAGGACGAAGATAAAGAAAGATATTGCGGTATGGATGACTCGTGGCCCCTCCTCCCTCGGAAGGAAGATAACAGAGCATGAGACAACGGTGGGACGGAAAGGATTGGAAGGCCCAAGAAACAGGGGTAGGAGAAGGTGGAGCACCTCTTCCTCTCTCCACCTCCCAAGCCATATGTATCCATATATATATTTACATATCACGGCACTTGAGAAGCACATATACATATCAACTCATATATATATATACATATATATATAGAGATAGATATGCATATGGTAGCAGCTTCTCAACTTCTGCTCTCGAGTTCTTTTTTTTAACTCTTCTAAGACGAGTAATATAGGGTGAGCGTCAGACATGGGGAGCAACAGCATCGTTAACGCGGCAGCAGCGGCGACGGCGACGGCAACGGCAACGGCAACGGCGACAGCGGCGGCGGGCAGTGGAAGAAGCAGCGGCAAGCTGCTGGAGTTGCTGAACGTGCGGGTGGTGGGTAGCGGGGAGCGGGTGGTGGTGCTGTCGCACGGCTTCGGCACGGACCAGTCGGCGTGGAACCGCGTGCTCCCCTACTTCCAACGCGACTACCGCGTCGTCCTCTACGACTTGGTCTGCGCCGGCAGCGTCAATCCGGACCACTTCGACTTCCGTCGCTACACCACCCTCGACGCCTACGTCGACGACCTCCTCGACATCCTGGACGCCCTCCTCATCGACCGCTGCTTCTTCGTCGGCCACTCCGTCTCCGCCATGATCGGCATCATCGCGGCCATCCGCCGCCCTGAGCTCTTCCTCAAGCTCATCCTCGTCGGCGCCTCCCCCAGGTATCTATATGAAGTACCACCCTGTCTCCCGCGGGCTGATCGACTTGGTACAGCAGTTTCTGGCGACTGATTTGGGTGAGTTGTTTGGTGTTCTTGTTTGGGATGCTGGGTAGGTTCCTGAATGATGGAGACTACCATGGGGGTTTCGAGAGGGAAGAGTTCGAGAAGCTGTTCGCGGCGATGGAGGCGAACTACGAGGCTTGGGTGCAGGGGTTCGCGCCGCTGGCGGTGGGGGCGGACGTGCCGGCGGCGGTGCGGGAGTTCAGCCGGACGCTGTTCAACATGAGGCCGGACATCTCGCTGTTCGTGTCGCGGACGGTGGTCAACAGCGACCTGCGCGGGGTGCTGGGCTTCGTCCGCACCCCCTGCGTCGTCGTCCAGACCGCCAAGGATGTCTCCGTCCCCGCCTCCGTCGCCGCATACCTCAAGGCCCACCTCGGCGGCCGCACCACCGTCGAGTTCCTCCCCATCGAGGGCCACCTCCCCCACCTCAGCTCCCCCGCCGTCCTCGTCCAGGTCCTCCGCCGCGCCCTCGCCTCCCACCGCTGATCACCACCACCGCCACCTGCCACAGCAGGGCCCACCACCTCCGCTTCCGAGTCAAACAGGGTGTGGCTGATGATACGTGGAGAATAAAATTTGGTTGCTCGTCCCTTTCGTCTTAGATGTATCCACAAGAGACATCCACGTGGAGGTCACGTGATCTCATCATCTTCTTCCTCCTCCTCCTCCTCCTCCTCCTCTGCCCTTTGTTTTTTCCCCACTGTATCATCCAATAGTCAAAAAGCTTGGCAAATCCGCTTGTTTGCTTTGGCGTATCCATTGTCTGCGAGCAAAATGGATGTGTGTTGGCTTGCATGCGTCAGTAAGCAGGGTCGTGATCTTGATAGATGCAAAGTGGGGGGTTGGATAGAACTGGAGTTATCTCTGGGTTTCTCTTCCCCGGCAAAGCAAAGCAAAAGCACCTACTCGAAAGCTACTCCAGGCTTCTATCAGTTTGTCATTGGTGCTTGTCGGAGGAGGATTAACGAGGGAGGAGGCAATCCAAGTGTGTGGGTTTGAGATAAGAAAGGGGACCATACACAGGTGTCAGCCATATCCCGGTGGTAGGCCTGCCGTGGTGGTGCTTCCGCTGCTGTCGCCCACAAGTCAAGTCTTTAGTTGGATACTTAAAAACAAATGATGGGTGGAAGAAAAAGAAAAGGGTTTTAAAGAGCACAAACCACGATCCTATTTGGATAAGAATCCAAAGGTTTATTAATAGTATAAGTAAATGCTCTGTCTTTATAATGAAATAATATTAATTGTTTAATCGATTGTCTCGGTGAATTTTGACTCGGTCAACTCTAATCAAGCATGCAACCCATTTTTCATCGATCGCTGCCATCATTTGGCCGGTTGGGTCCTATGTAAACCCCAATCCGGTCCGACCCAACCCAGTGGCAGATAAAAATTGACTCGAGCGCTGGTTGTCGATATAAACGAAGACGAAGCCGAGGCGAACCGGAGGGCGGCGCCGGAGGTCCCCAGATGCTTCCCTCCTGATGGCAGACGCCTCCACTTCCGGCCCAGGTGCCCCCTCATCTCCCTCTTAGATCGTTGCTGCAATGCTGCAACTGGAGTTCTTGAGCTCTATCGTACAAGAAATTCCACAGGTAGATGAATAAAATGGGTGATTAAGGAGAACCGATCCGGCATATATTGTTGTCCTCTTGTAGTTGCAGAAATTTGTATAAATTTGTAGGGCTGTTCACGGGCATCCGAACTGGTGACCGATGCAAGAAATGGATTGGGTTCTTCAACTGTTTCCTCCGTGCTGGATTTTGATTTTAGGTTTACACTGGTAACAGATTCCTAAGCGTCTTAATGTGGGTGTTAATATGTAGAGATTATGCATGGTTGAAAGGAGGGGAATATTTGAGCTGATGTAATCTGCCATACTCAAAATATTGTAGAAAATTTAGATTTAAAAAATAAAAAAAAAACTAAGAAGAAACTTTCATTACTTTAAAGAGAGACCTCTCGCTCGTGCAATAATGCACTGACCACTAGAGACGAAAGTTTGGGTATTTGTTTTCTCTCCCTTTAGTAAAATTACATCTTTTGGAGCTTAGGAATTGACCGCCACCACTTTATTGTGTGTGATGCTAACGCTTTATGAGGTTCATTTATCTCATGCTTGTCATCTTGCAATTGGATTCTGGAGCATTGTTATATTAATTAGTGGATTTCTTTCTACGGCTGGCTTTTTATTTTAGCTTTTCCTATCATCTCATTTTATTGTTCCTCCTAAAGCTATGTGGTGATATTCACATTTGATGATTGTCTGTATTTTTTTTTTCTCTTTTGGGTAGTGATTGTTTTTGTTGGAGGGTCAGACTGCACATATTTCCATTTGAAACTAAACCTTGTCTTCATTTTTCTTTTGTGTTCTATTTGATGCTACCGAGCATTTTTCATAATTAAAAGGTCACTAAGAATTGTACTTTGCAATCTATATTTCTAAAGTTAAGAATTAATGTATAGCTTTTTGGTGGTGCGATAGGTTCTAGATTTTTGAGAAGCCTTTGCCACGGAAGACTTCTCAAGTATAGCCTGTGAAGTATACAACTGTGTTGTTGTTGTTGGAATTAGTTTCCAGTTTGCTAACTCTTTGAGTGAATTATGTGCTATTTTTATTCTCTGTAATTTAGGATGGCCTCCATGCCTAAAAATTTATATGATAAATGTCCCTTCCCTAGTGGCTTTAGTGTAGCCACATGTAAACTTGACTTTATATGATCGTGACCTTTAATTGATATGTGTCTTAAAGAAGCCACTCCTTAAAGATTGTTATCTCCTTCAAAAAAAAAAAAAAAGTTGCTTTTTGTATGCTTTCAGCCACAAACTTAAGATTTTAACATAGTTTATTTAGATGTGCATGTGAACATATGTCAACATTTGCCTTCCTAATGGCCTGGCTGTTTTGGTGTTAAGAGCCAGGTGGCTCCTGACCACTGGGATAGGGCTTAGGGTTTATGGCCCTCTTAGCTTCTGAAATCAGTTCTTTTCCATTGTATTACTATTTTCATAGGTGACTACATTATGTTGATACAAGTACTGTAGTTCTAGTGATCTGTGGAAAACAGCGTACCTTATTTGAAAGTTTTGGTGTTTGCTTGCGGTATAATGCATGTTTCTTTTGTTAAGAGTCATCAGTCAGTCCTACTTGTCCAGGTAAAATAAGCATGGAGCAATTGTTGCAGTAGCTTATCCCATGACTGGGCTCATCTTCTTACATGTTGCTTTAACATGTGCATTTGTCTCCTCCACAGGCGACATTTTTGAGACTGAACCACATTCCTAATCCGACTGTGATGGACATGGGTGATGGGTTATACTGGTCTGAGTGGGCCAACTTCAACCAACTCTTGCTATATTGGAACGGCAGAAATACCTTCAACTCATTCATGTACGAGCAAATATAAGCAGGTGACTTTTCTTATGTTTCTATTATTCATTCATTCTAGCACTGTCTCAGTCCTCAATCAGATGTTGCATACGATATAAGTTTGTTTTTGTCAGAAAAGAAGTGGGAGTAAAAGGAACTTGCATCTCATTATGTTTTTATGTTGTCGGTCCTACTTATATAGTTCATTGCATACAAATCCATTTTCCTCCTTGTGTAGCTGCATCCTTGTTTGGACCCATTCCTTTGATTACATAAATCTATATAGCAATCAAGGCTATCTAGGCAGCACGATGAATGTAGCAGTGCTGGGCATGGTGGTCGAAGCTACAGTTGTAGAGCCACTGATAATTAAACTTTTGATGCGAGTGAAATAGTTGATGCTATATTTTGGAATGACTTCAGTTGTGCTTTGATAAACATGACCAGAGGGGGAGATAGATATTTCTAAAGAAATGAAATGCATAGGACTGGTTCTCAGTCCTGGGAGAGGCATGGTGGAAGCAATATGAGGATCAGGGAAAGATACAGTGGAAGATATGACCAGAAAAATGAGGACAGATCAACAAAGTGGCTACCAAGAAGAAAAATGCTACATCTTTTTTTATTAAGCTGATGGAAGACAAACTCTAAAGAATGAGAAGCCAGGAGCAAAGATTCCATGTGATATGTTTCTCAACCTTGTGCTTTTGACTGGTAGATCTATCTAACCTGTTCTGCAGCTGATTTAAATCTTTATAGATCTAAGAGACTATATAACTTCATTACATAAAGAAGGATGATGGGATTTTTTTTTTTTTCCTCTCTTTTAAATCATCTAGATTTTGATGCCTAGTTGATTTCTATAGAGTTTGTCTTGCATGTGTTTTTCCTTAAATTGTTTTTTAAAAAAATTCGTTTTCATTCTTTGTTTTAATAATTGGATATGTTAACCAGTAATGGCGTCTTATAGGAAAGCTGCTAAAAACATAATGTATTGGCCTATTAGCTCAGTTGGTTAGAGCGTCGTGCTAATAACGCGAAGGTTGCAGGTTCGAGACCTGCATGGGCCATAGGTTATTTTTTATGCACATTAACTTGTGTAATTTTAATCGAACGCAGTTTAATTTTTTTCTATTGTTAATTAATTCAGCAAAAATTTAGCTTAAAATTTATCTTTATTTTTTTAATATTTTCCGTTTACAGGTTTCAAACACTATCTTTGTTTAATTAGTAGAAAAAAGCAGACGCTTCAGAAATAAATGTAATGCAAAGAAGCAACTTAATGTTTCGTCTGTGATAAGACAAATCAATAGCTCCAGCCATTATCTAACTAATATTGGGTACCTCATACGACAATTTATTTACCGTTAACAACATACTCTTTATGCCACCGGTTTAATTGTTTACTTCTCTTAATTAGCTTTACAGAGCTAATTAATTAGACGTACTTAACCGAATCCTATGCCTAGCTCAATCGGCTCCCTCCGTCCGACACCTGGCAACCTCGCCCACCAACCACTTGAACCTTCGTATGGGAGTCACAATCGATCACGTCGAGAGTCAAATGAGTGGATGATGGTCGAGGAATTGGACGATCAAGCGTAAGGAGAGACAGTTAGGATTAGAGCTATGATAATTTATTTATTTTTTTAGTTATAGGCGTAGAATGATCTTTTCATACTCAAACTTGGGAAGTTATGAAAAAAAAAACTTCTTAAATTGTTTTCGAAAATTCACCCAAGAAACAAGATAAAAAAGCCCCCTTTTTTAAATCGCTTTAAGAAATGTACACTCGCTTGCAGCCACATACTTACATGGGGTCCATAACAGGCCTCGTGATCTCGCCACGTGTCCACTAGTGGTGTGAGTTGCCGGCCGTCCGCCGTTGCCGCAACAACTCGATCAACGCCTCCGCCTGCTTTGTTTGGATTTCTTTTAGTTGTGACGCCAAATTTTAGGGGAATAGACATAATATTTGAATAAAGAATGGGCGGGGCTGACGTCGGCGAGGCACGCCGCCGTTGGTGGTGGGAGAGGGAGCGCCAGGGCGAAAGGGGGCGGTGAGGTTACCTTCTCCTTGGCCTTCCTGGTGGCGGACTGGGAGAGAGCGACGAGAGGGGGGACGGCGCCTTCCTGGGCAACCATCTTCCTGTAGGCGGCGCTCTCCCGGCAGATCTCGAGGAGGGATCGGACGGCTATCTCCTTCTGCCGCGCCGTGCCCGTCTCCACCATCTCCACCAGCACCGGGATGCCGTACTCCTCCACCGCCGCCGCCCAGCCCTCCGGCAATTCCACCACCGCGTGCAGCACGTAGGCCGCCTTGTCCACCATGCCCGACTCGGGATCGGCCATCAGGTCCAGCAGCGGCCTTACGATGCCGGCCTCGACCGCCCGGATCTTGTTGTCGCGGGAGGCGAGAAGGGTGAAGAGGGCGGTGGCGGCGTCCTTCTTCCCGCGGGGGCCGCCGGTCTCGAGGAGGGTAACCAGGGGCGGGATGGCGCCGGAGCGACCGATGGCGGCGCGGAGGTCGTCGAGCTGGGCGAGGCGAAGGAGGGCGCAGGCGGCGTTCTCGCGGGCGGCGGGGGTGCCGGTGCGGAGGGCGTGGACGAGGGGGCGAGTGGCGCCGGCGGCGGCGATCAGGGTCTTGTTCTCGTCGCAGAGGGAGATGTTCAGGATGGCGGTGACGCCGTGCTCCTGCAGCTGAGGGTCCGAGTGGTAGAGCAGCGCGACGAGGGGGCCGACCGCGCCGGCGGCGGCCATTCGCAGCCGGTTCTCCGGGTTGTGCTTCGCGAGGAGGCGAAGCTCCATGGCGGCGCGGCGCTGGGACTCGACGGGGGCGGAGGGGGACTCAAGGTCGGAGATGAACCCGCGCACCACCTCGTCGGAATAATCAGCGGAACAGGCGACGAGGAGTCGCTGGAGGCCACCGCCCCCGGAGGAATAAGACGACGAGCTGGGTGATCCGTAGGAGGGGAACTCGCCGGAGCGATCGCTGTTGCAGTCACTGAAGGCGCCGGAGGAGTCGCCTCCGTCGCTGTAGCTGCGCCCCATGTACCGATAGCTCGCCGGGATCTCCATTTCCATCTCGATCAGATTCGATTCGACCTCTTCTCGATCCATCTCGAT
The DNA here is from genome assembly GCA_029747655.1 of Ensete ventricosum. NCBI lineage: Eukaryota > Viridiplantae > Streptophyta > Magnoliopsida > Zingiberales > Musaceae > Ensete > Ensete ventricosum. The sequence goes on along the minus strand of JAQQAF010000006.1, from coordinate 3,787,689 downwards.
GGAAGACCAGCGGAAGGGAACCCCGAAGGTTTTCGTGGGAGGATGCCTTGCCTCGGAAAGAGGCAGGCCACGGAAGGGGACGCCATCAGCCAATGGAAGATCACGTGCTAAGCACGTGATAGAGGGTAGCCGAGACCGTACGCGGCAGCGGCCTTTCCCTGTCGATGGCGCGTGTCGTCGGTTTACGGTCACCGCTGTGGTGAGAAGACCCGCAACATTAGCGCCCGGCCTCACTGTGAGAAGGTATTCAACCCCCTCTCTCTCTTTCTGCTTTTGATGCATACCATTTCTGCTAGCTTCGATTCATGATTCTTAATCCTTAGTGATGCTGATTTAAAGTTGGAATAAGCTTTTGTTGCTAATCTTATCAATCACCATATAAAAATAGCTCTGTTGTTTCTTGAAAGCAATGCCTTTTCCTTTTTTGTTTTAAGAAATGCCTGTCTCTCTTCTCTCTCTGTCTCTGACAAGAAGAGATTTAGCATGCTGGCTGTGATAAATTCTGCAGCACATCATGTGAGCACGTCCAGTAAAGTAATTGGTGAACATATGGCATGTCTCAGGACACAGCCAAGTCTCTGTCGAGAGGAAACGGGTGCCATGTCTTTTGTGGAGCAAACATGGATCACATATCTGGAGAAGCCCCACACTGTCTCAAGAGAAATTATTGGGCGACGGTTCCTGCTCGTCCACACACACATTTGGTGTGATGTCGAGCGGTGGCATCGCCGTCGCGTTTAAGCTCCGAAAGTGGAGTTTGTCAGCTTCTTCCTGGCTTTGGCTCTGATGCTTGGTGGCAGGCCTCGGACAAGCCTTTGCCATGGTCCTTGCACTCGTGCGTTCACTGTAGATAGAAGCAAAGCAAGGACGCCCCAAGGCCATAGTTTACATCTTGTGTTCGCCGTTGAAGAAACCAAGACACTGTGATAGAATGTGATGGGGGCAAATGCTTTAGAGACAAATGGCTGGTCTTACGCTGGCACGGCAACTCTGCTTGTGGGTGTTTCTGGCACTGGTAGATTCCCTACATGTCTCCTGGTTATGCATAGAACTCTTTACATGAGATGATTTAGAACGATGACTTGAGACTGGAACTGAAAGCTAAATTGCAGGTCCTGATGCAAAGATACAAGCTGGATCATGACATGAAATAGGAGATGGACCTGAGGATTGGGTTCCATCAATCTTGTTCTCCAAAATATCAAATGCCAGACAGAGTTCTTCTTAAGCAATTAAGAGTGGCATGCGACCCTAAATGCTCTATTATTCGATATTACTTTTTTTTTTTTTAAGAATATCATGCTCTTGCTGATACTGCAACAAAATGCCAACAACATTGGTTATTTTAACATTTAAGGGTATCATTTAATTTGTGATTCAACTTTATTATGACAATTCTTCTGTCATTCAAATTGCTGACTATGACATAGATTGAGATTTATTATCATCTTATGTGATATTATCTTCAACATAACAACATGCAACTTTGTTTAATTAGCACTAACAATCGACAAGCAATCATATTTACAGGATGGCTTATTTTTTTAGTTTCCAAATTTAAGTTGACTTAGACAAAATATCTTGAGTTTATAAGGGTGTGTTAAAATTACTATGTAAGAGATATTTTTATATCCCTTGATTATGATGATTCTTTTTGTTAAGAGGAGATTTGATACTTCCTAAATCTTATTGTAGAAGAGGATTTGACATCTCTTATTTTGTATTCTCAGTCCTAGGAGAGGCATGGTGGAAGCAATATGAGGGTCAAGTAAAAGATGCAGGAAGATGTGGTCAGAAAAATAAAGATAGATCGACAAAGTGAAAAATGTAAAATCCTTTTTGATGAAACAGAGAGCAAAGGTTCTATGTGACATTTTTCTCAATCTTGTGCTTGTGACATGTAGATCTAACATGTCCTGTGGTTGCTGAATAAAATCTTTATGGATCTATATAAGACTATAAATTCATTATATAAAGAAGGATGATGAGATATTTTTTTTCTTTTTCTGTTTTAGGTCATGCAGATTTTGGTGTATATATATTAATAAAATAGATGAATAGGTAAATTGATAATAATATAATTTGTAGGCCTATTAGCTCAGTTGGTTAGAGCGTCGTGCTAATAACGCGAAGGTCGCAGGTTCGAAACCTGCATGGGCCATAAATAAAATTTTTCATCTATATTAATTCAATTGAATTTTTTGGTTAAAATTTTATCTTTATTTTTTTAATCATTTGTGATATTATTTATATCTTCAGCATAACAGGCAATTTTGTTTGATTAGCACTAACAATCGACGAGCAATTAAATATCCCCACTCTCTATTAAAATCGGGGTGATAGAGAATATAAAAATATATATGTTAGATTGTTTTCCTTAGCAGCCTAAATTTTTGTGGACGTCCGGTTAAATCTTTGAGAAGATTATAAATTGATATGACAAATGCCAATCTGGCTGCCAAGTCATCACACCCTCGGACAGTTGGTCCGCCGACGTGGCCGGCCCGACGTAAGTAATCGGCCAGGTATATGGGGGGCGCCAGTGGTCGTACAACCGACCTGACACAGGTAAGGTCGGCACCCCTCACTTGCAAACGCACGCCTCATTGCAAGGACGACAAGCATGGTGGAGGGCATGGCGGCGTGGCAAGTCATAAATGCGGTAAGGTCATCAGGTACGAATGATCTATAGCACCCACTATAAAAGCTCCTGCACCTCTACGGCGTAGGGGAAAGGAAAAAAGATCAATCCATGAACTAACTTGATCTTCGGAGGGGTCACGTCGAGGGCCTACCCGACCCGACCTTCTTGCAGGAGTCGGCGACCGACCCGAACTGGAGTACTCTCTCTTCACCCAGGCTCCACCACTTCAACACCCGACCTCCCAAGCCGAGCTCTGAATCACTACACATCCGGGCGGGCTCCCACTTCGTACTGAGGAGATCACGGGCGAGCTAGCGCACACGGGCCTGAACTAGCGAGTGCTTGCTCAGTAGACTCGGAGGCCAAACACACCTACTAGATAAACACTAGATTCTTCACTAACAATATAATGTGTTGGCCTATTAGCTCAGTTGGTTAGAGCGTCGTGCTAATAACGCGAAGATCGCAGGTTCGAGACCTGCATGGGCCATAAATAAATTTTTTTTCATCTATATTAATATTGAATTTTTTGGTTAAAATTTTATCTTTATTTTTTTTTAATCATTTGTGATATTATTTATATCTTCAGCATAACAACAGGTAATTTTGTTCGATTAGCACTAACAATCGACGAGCAATTAAATATCCCCGCTCTCTATTAAAAACGGGGTGATAGAGAATATAAAAATATATATGTTAGATTGTTTTCCTTAGCGGTCTAAATTTTTATGGACGTCCGGTTAAATCTTTGATAAGATTACAAACAAAGGTCTGGAATGGTGAGTCCTTCACTGATTAGGTGGTAAAAAAAAAAAAGTCAAATCAGTCGGTTGTGTCTTAAGAATTTATAGCTCTTATTGACGACGACAGCTTCGATGGATTTCAGCAATGATTCCTCAACTACTCTGCAAGACACCACTAACTTTGGCTGGCTTTCCGGATTGTATCATTCGATATATAAAAAAAAAAAAAAGATTGAGGGAGTGAAGAAGACAAAGAGGAGGGAGGGGGAGCAGCCAAAAGTAGTGTCACTCGCAACAGAGGGTGAAGTCTCGCACTCTTTTGCGATGCTGCACTCAACTTCTTCACCTAACTCGCCATCCCGCGAGCTTTCTGTGGCTAAAAGCAATCAATCGCACGTCGTGACCAGTAGTAGTGATACACGAAATGAGTTGTATTGCGTGCTTTTGTTCTGCGCTGAGATGCACGCGAGCCATCGGTTTTGCTAATGACTTGTTATGTTTGATGTTGGAAAAGTAGTGAGAATGTTTGGTGGTAATTTCTTCGCACTTTTTTTTTTTTTTTTTAAGGTAGCGCTTGACGACGAGGCTCATTCGAGACAGGATAATTTTTTAAAAAAATAAAAATATATTTCCCATTTTTTTATTCCTATAGAGTCAATCTTTTTTTTCTAAAAGATGAAATTATCGTGATGTTGCCTTCGTCATATCGCATTACGCTGTAAGTTTGCCTCTACCACTATAAAGCCCTCGTAGTTATCCTCATGCTTTCACCCTACCGCAAGGCCCTATTCATGTAGGGCCCTAGCCTCACCTCAGTGAAGCCTCCATCATCGACGCCAACTAATCTCTTTGCCATTGCCTTCATCACCCTTTTACCGAGTTAAAGGTCCATTTTAGCCCCTGTGGTTTTGGCTATGGATCATCTAAGTCTTTATGGTTTACTCGTGTCTAAAATAATTTCTACATTTTAAAAAACGTAGGTCTCTCCCGTCAAGTATGAGTTAACAGACGTTATAGTCCACTTAAGTGACATGCTAACTCACACTAACTCATTAATATAATAACATGTATAATTTAAATTTAAAAAAGATTAAAATTCATTTTAGCCTCTATAATTTTGACTATGAATCACTTAAACCTTTATGATTTACTTGTATCTAGAATAACCATTATATCTAAAAAAACATAGCATATACGTGACATACTGACTCACGATAGAACATTAATATAATGATACTTATAATTTAAGTTTTAAAAATGATTAAGATCCTTTTCTAAAAAACTTATTTGTGTTTTCAACAAGAGGAGACCTTATAGTGAAAGCGACCACCAACAACAATACTGTGCCTAGAAGGATATTGTATGCACACAACCTCTCCTGCACTGATGACGAGCTAAGGAGCTTTTGATCCTGACTTAGGTGGATGCGTGTCATCGAGTCCAACGCTAGGCACGTACGTAATGGTCTCCTAATCCCTCTTCCTTCTCCCAAACGTCTTCGTCGTCACCGCCTCCCGCTTCATCCTCTTTCGATGAAGCATCACGATGACAAAAGGGACAAAGGAGGCTATACAATCTTTTTTACCTATTATTATTTTAATGCTATGCTAAATCTTCGAAGCAATCAAGAATTGAACATAGCCGCCTTATCGTCCAAAACCTAAGTTTTGGTCTTTACCGACTCTCATGCCCAACACCCAATTACCGGTGGCTTGTGGTTTTGCGTTTCCTTTGGCTAACAACGATAACAATAACAGTAAGGAAAGAAAGCGTAATTGGGATATCAAACTTGTGGGATGAAAAAGGCAGCATTCTCCAAAATCCTTATATTACTTCCTTCTCTTTGTTCCCATACACACGCAAACACACACACACACACACAAACACAGCTTTCCCAGCACTCACTACATAAAACTCAAAAGCTTAAACCAATTAAACGTATCCTAAATTGGCTGCTTTTACAGAAGGCAACGTAGGGCGACCGACTGCAGCCGGAGTTGGGGTCCAAGATGACAACTCTATTACCTCCCCAACTCACCCAAAGCATCCCCCTCACCTAAACCCTTCTCGATCATCCATCCATCCATCCAACCTTGGCTGTCAAGCAATCACCCTTTGGTCAGTCATCTCAGCTTCATAGACACACCACCATATATACACATATATGTATGCACTTGTAGCAAACAGGGTGAGGGAGGGAGGAAGCAGATATGGGAAAGAAGCTGGACGTTCTACTAGGAAGGAAGTCGAGGCAGATGTCGAAGCTGAAGACACTGCTGGGCCTCACCCTCTCCCGCCTGGCCGTCCTCCGGAACCGCCGTCAGGTCCGGTGCAACCAGGCGCGCACCGACGTCGCCCAGCTGCTCCAGCTCGGCCAAGTCGACCGTGCCCTCCTCCGCGTACGTACCGACTCCTCGACCGCACCGCACCGCACCGGTGCTGGTGGTTGCTTCCTTGTATGCGTGCGAGCGACCACTGACGCCGTTGCAGGTGGAGCATGTAATCAGGGAGCAGAACATGGTGGACGTGTTTGTGATGTCGGAGCACTACTGCCGACTGCTGATCGAGAGATCTGTGCTCTTGGATCACAAGTGACTACTGCTCTCACCACCACCTCTTCTTAATTACATTTTTTTTTTTTTAGTGCAACAGCTGCTCCTGTTGTTTTCTTGTTAAGCCCGAGCCATCGAGTTCGATGCAGGGAGTGCCAGGAGGAGCTGCGGGAGGCGATCTCGAGCCTGTGCTTTGCGGCATCGAGATGCGTGGAATTGCCGGAGCTGGATAAGGCCCGAGGCATCTTCTCCTCCAGGTACGGCAAGGAACTCGTGTCGGCGGCCGTGGAGCTGCGGAACAATTGCCGTGTCAATCCCAAGGTATGTGTTATATAGTAATTAATGCTTTTGGTTGAGGGCAGTCTTCTTGTCGGTCTTCCCATGTTCTGTAACGGGGAGCGATCATCTCCTGCAGATGATTCAGAAGCTGTCGACCAGGCAGCCAAGCCTGGAAATCCGACAGCGGGTGACGAAGGAGATCGCTGCCGAGACGGGCATCAATCTTCTGGAATTCCACGATCCTTATTCTTCTTCTTCTTCTGAGGTTGCAGGGGTACGTGTACCGATATCCGAGTTCATCCTGCTTCGCGTGATACATGCCCATATTCCTAATCTGCAATGGTTCAGGGAGATCCACCGGTAAATCTCGTCCAGGAGCAGCAACTCGAGTCTGATGAGAACCTTTCGATGAGAACGCCTCGGAAGTACGAAGATGTGGCCAGTGCAGCGAAGGACGCCTTCGAAGCGGCGGCCTTTGCTGCGGCAGCTGCAAGGGCCGCGGTGGAGCTCTGCCGGTCGGAGTCCCAAGGAAGAGGCTCTGATCCCGACGATGAATCCGGTGGCCGAAGCAGGACTGAGGAGGTGGTGGAGGAGCCCAAGGCAGCTGCCGGCGTCGAAAATTCTGGGGATCAGATCCGTAGTTCAGATTCAGAAGAGGAAATAGAAGCAGGACAGCATGATTTGCTTGGGGAGGACGGGTTTAAGGAGAAGTACGTCAAGCAGTTCCGGAGACCACCTTCTTCGAACGAGGAGCCGAGTCCTGGAGTCGAAGAGCAGGGTCGGCGGCGGCTTCTTCGTCATGCATCCTTAAGAGATGACGGCAGAGGGAATGAGAGAAGCAATCCACCGCACGAAACGAAGAAGGTAACGATGCAACGTACGATAATGAAGCTAACCTTTATTTTTTTTAAAAAAAAACTCCAGCAGATGAGTTGAAAGATTCTGACAGCAGTTGTGAGTTCTGCAGGAAAGAAGGCCATCTCCGTGAGGACCCGAAGAGTCGGAAGCAATCCTTTCGCTCTTCTTTCCACCATCTGAGACGGTGTGAATCGAGTCTCTTTGGCTTGCATTGCAAACTTTTGTACTCTGGGTTTTTGCTCGTGTGTTTTTGTCGATGCCAAAAATGAGGGTGGCGAGGCTATTGTTGTTCTGTGACATCAATATGGATGAAGACAACAAATGGGAGGTTACAGCGCACCTGTGATTTCTCATCTTTCGCTAGCTTCCATATTTCCATGCGAGGAGCGTTGTTTTCCAAGTCCAAAAAAAAAAAAAAAAACAAAAATACCACACGTCACAAACATCTCCTACGTATCATCACCCGACCACTACACGGCCCAACTCTTTGTGTGCGTCAAACTACCCACCAAAGAATTAAAAGCAGTCATGGAAATATGCCAAACTCTTTGACATCCTCGACTGCTTTCCAAGCGACGACGACGACGACGACTCACTCCTCCCCCCGGTCCCAAATTTTTTGGCCTTGTAATGGATAGTTACCTGCCTTGGATCAACCGGGGCAGGAGGCCCCATTCCGTTCCTCCTCCACCCTCACTCCGACGCCTATAAAATGCCTCTCCCCCCTCTCCAACGAGCTTCACAAACGAGCTCTTCACACCTCCACTGCACTTTTGCTAGGAAGATCCCGGTCTTGGCTTCTGAGCAGCGGGGTAGTGATGGCTCAGGGAAGAGGCAGTGTCGTTGCTCTGGGGCTGGCCCTGCTGTGTCTCCTCCTCCACAGTGAGGTAGCCGAGGCCGCCACTTACGTCGTCGGCGGCAACAGCGGATGGACCTTCAACGTCGCCGGCTGGCCCAGGGGGAAGAGCTTCAGGGCCGGCGATGTGCTCTGTAAGTGATGGCTGCTGCGTTCATGCTTTTTTTTTCTTTTTGCATTGTTACTAATAGTACCTACCGATCGATGTGCGGGGCAGTGTTCAACTACAACCCGTCGGTCCACAACGTGGTGGCGGTGAGGGCGGCCGGCTACAATAGCTGCTCGGCTCCCAGGGGCTCCAGGGTCTCCACTTCCGGGAAGGACCGCATCACGCTGGCCCGAGGCACCAACTACTTCATCTGCAGCTTCGCCGGCCACTGCCAGTCCGGCATGAAGATCGCGGTCACCGCAGCATAGCATCGCTATTCGATCACAATCTGCATGAAGGACAGAGAGCAACATGAATGAAGTATGAGAATAACTTGGTAATCGAATGAATAAATCAGCAGATTGTTAGTAGTAGTAGTAGTGGATGTGGCTTCTGCCAGCAGCGTTATCAGAATTGCTTCCTATAATAATACTTCATACTTACTACTACTCCTTGAGCTCCCAAGACAAATTGTGTGGCCCCTATGGAGTTTGCTGGTTTGTCAAACATGTGCACTCTGGGATGCAGTCGACCTCCTTTCTCCACTAAAGATTCCTGAGGTGTTTCCCCTGAACGCTTTTCCAAGATAAATAATTAGTCATTCTCCAACAAAACAAAAACATAAATCGTAGCATGTACTAAGAAAAGATGGAGAAGAAAGAATTACCTCAGCCATTAACCGATACTGGAGAGGGGTGATCAGATTGAGCCCTGGATTCTTGAAGCTTCACCACGGTTTCATTGCGTGGAACAAAAGGCATAAACCATCTCTGTCCACATATCTATATGAAAAAAACAGTTGGATCAGGCTTTCCCTACAACCATCTTTGATCAGACACAGTAATATACATCATTGTCATGACAGTTTGTTTATACAAATAGAAAGACATCTGCCAAGCTATCATCAGGTGTCCAGATTTACAGTGGAATATGGGGGCGAGTAATTTGACTTGAGAAAATGTCAAAAACACTTCCAAGCGCCAAACCATAATTGATACTCCAAATAATTATAGGCAGAAAGGAAAGGGAACTGTTGAACAGAATATACTCTTTACCATAATTTGGCGAAACATTACCGGAAAGATGATATTGAGTCATTACTTCAGTTTCTAGCAGGGGTTAGTCTTCCTCTCAGACAGAGTTGCCCTTTTGTTAGTGCCAAGATGTCATCATCATTGTCATCAATTTCATCATTATTATCATCGGTATCTCTAAACTTTGAAGTGCCGTTCTTGGTGGACCTCTCCAGACCTCCACGAATGGTCATCAAACAAATTGCTCCCATTGTTTCTCCTGAAGTTCAAGTAATAGCATCTAGACAACAATTGTCAGAAGACATTTGAGAGAAAAAAGGTGAACAATCCTGGCATAAGAGACTCACGAGCGGCACTCCCACTCTCCAGGATTTAACCCTCTCTTTGGATGTGGTTCCTGGCAGCGAAAGCACTTGCTATTGCGAGCAATGTTCATAAACTCACACCTGTGGCCACACAAGAGTTGTTAGTTAATTTCAGGCTCTCATGGTGCTGATTCCTCATAGAAGTATAGGAAAGTAGAGAAAGGGAAATTTACTGTGGACAAGTCCAGTCTCCCAACAACATTTCAGCAGCAGCACCTACATCTACTCTCCTTGGTCCCATTTCAGGCTAACCTTGAGAAAGTTGCAACCGCATGAGATATACACCAAAAAAAATTTATTGCTTGTATATACATTTCTAACAAAAATATACTTCATAACTAATTTGTTATTGCGATCTTACAGTATTACCATCATCACAACACCTGTAAGTAAAAACAGTAAAAGTTCTGTTCCCTATAATTCGGAACTGCACATGTACCGTTTGCTTTCTATTTAGAATTGTAAAGCAACATTCCTCATGTCTCCTTTCTCACTATTGCTGTTGTAAGTGCCCCTGATTATAGCCCAACATGACATCACTAGGAAGCAGAACACAAACTGAACATGCATTTATCTTCCATTTAGAACCGTAAAGCAACATCCTTTTGTATCATTTCTCACTATTGTTGTTGGAGTACTTGACCCTAATTGTGGGACATGACTAGGAAACAGAACATAAAGTGGACATTCATTTTCCAGGGTCTGGTTGGGCATACAAGACTATGAAAATCAACCACCCTATTTCAATAAAAGAGGTCTGGTTCGCTTTACGGTCATGAGCAAGTTGAGCTGAGACAACTCAACTAACCAACAGGTTAGGATGACATCAGTATCTGCCTATCCAATTTGCAAATGCCAACCGCATGTCGTTTTCAGAATATTAGAAGAAATGAGTGGAAACAATAAAAAACTATGACTGGAAGCCCGGTATCCAAAATTTCAGGTCTCCTCTATTCTCTGACAACCCTTACTCATAATTTTCATTAGTGATAATGACCTTCATTGTATTACATTATTTTCAACTCTCATTTTGTGAAAAGCCTTTGACATTATCCACCCATATTCTTCCTGTTTCTCTTGTTGAATTATCTCGTTTGTTAGGATTACTAGTTATGTCCGTTAAAACAAACAAACATAAAAGAAGACAATGCACCACAGACAACCTCTTTTTGAGTATCTCCAGAACCATGAAATTTTGTCAACTAAACTCTTGTGGGACACCTAAAGAACCAAAGTTTCAATAGCTAGTTTAAATGAAACCGATAACCAGTTTAAATGAACATTTAAACTAGAATATAAGATGTAATACACCATAGAAATTGTAAGAATTGAAGTAACAAGAACTTACTTTGGACATAACCAATTAACCTCTCTTCATCTCCACATTAGATGCCCTGTTGCCCATACAAGTGGACTTTCGAGATGGTTCTTTTGGAATAAGAGGCTTCACTGCAGGTTTTGGAACAGATGGATCAACGACTGTATCACTAAGCTATCAAGCTCCAACAGTATATTTCTAGCAGACTTTTGAACATGTTCTTCGATACAAGAAATTTCCTCTCCACAAAGATGCTTTGGATTTACTGCATAGCTCAATAAAATACGATCTACATCCATGGTACGGTCTCGATCATCCTTTGGTGTTATGTATGCTTTGCCACAAGATTCTATTAGGTTGCAGGTACTACAGACCTGCAGCATTGGATGAAACTTGAATCAAGATCATGGAATTCCAACTAGATTGTGGAAAGGGTACTATATCATGATTTAACTTTTAGATTATCACATCACTTAAAATATATACACTCAAACATCATTGCTTCGACGGTTCAATCCACAACAACAATAAATTCCAAGTTTCACTCAAGAAAACATCATTCGTTACATTTGTAAATTAGTGTGGCAACTTCAATTAGTCGATGCACTTACGTCTCCTTCATCAACCTGGAGAAATGCTCTCAATCTTTTTGCTTAACTGACAGCTTTGCGGAACACATTAGGGCATCCACACTCCACTATATCCCAAATATCTGCTCTAGGAAGAGAGTTGCACAATGAAGTGATCAAACAATATATTATAAGAAGCAGGGGGAAAGAAAAAAAAGAACATGAACATCAAAATGAAGTTGATCTTATAGTAAATTGAGCATAATCAGCAATTAAAAGTATAAAAGCACCAATGTACAAAGATGCCAGCAAATCTTTGACCAATATTAAACACAAATTAGGACAATGTAACAAATCTATGAACAACTATGACCTGATGGTATGTGGAATGCTAAACGAACATTAAGATCAAGAAAGCGAAGCACAGCAGATATTCATTGACAGGTACGCTTAGCATTCAATTAGGTGGAATACAACTAGCTAAGCCTCAGGGTTACCAATACATTTTAACTCAAAGATACCAACTAGTTTAATAATCCAAACCTATCTATCTCACATCCTAAAATATTCAAAGATACCACTCATGAGAAACAGAATCGGCTTCAAGAACACCATCTTTGATGAAGGCATCTTTTTGTTTCTTACATGCTAATATTCTTGATCTGCCGTTATCTGAACTTTTTCTTACATGCTAATCTTCTGATCTTTTTGTTTCTCTTAATTTTTATGACTAATATATGGATTGGATTGTGTCTTCTGGCCTACCTTTCCTTTTTCAAGAAAATATATCAAGTGATCATCCAGTGAAAGTAAAAGAAAAAGAAAAAAGAAATACTACTCTTGGAAAAAGAAAAGGGAGGACCTGATGATGTCGAACCGCCCGCGAGCAAACTTGATGCAAGCGTTCTTGACACGGTTCACCTCCACGGACGAGCCACCGTGCCCCGCCGAGACACTCGAGCCCCCATCTTCCATATCTCCTGCCGGATCCGCCGAGGAACCGCTCCCATATCACCTGCAAGAAGAATCGTCGAAGCTCACGGGGGGGTCCGTCGACGGTGAAGGACGCTGCGGAGGGGGAGGAACGGAATTGTCCGGGGGGCGAGGGATGGTGCGATGGGGAAGGAGAAGACGAGGAGGAGGCGGGAAGAGGAAGAGGGGAGGAGCAGGAAAGGGAAGAAGATGGAGCGGGCGCCACGCTTGCAGGTGCACATGAAAGAGGAGCTCAAGTGTCGAAGCCTCCGCCGGGCGGCCACGGTGGAAATTAGGAAAGAGCAGGACTTGGGTTAATTATATATATTTTTTATATTTTTAGAATTGAAAATATATATCAAAATTCTTATAATTAAAATATTTAAGATTATTTATCTTAACATAATTAATTTTATGGATGAAAATATTAAAAAAATATATAATTTTCATATTATAGTTAATAACGATGAATCTATGATAGTGGATAACAATCATTTTGCATCTGTGTTAGTATTGATAAAGTTACTTAGCGACATGAGTATCCATGTAAATACAAAATAACATCTCTCAACAAATCAATAATATTAAGATAAATGATCCTAAATATTTTAATTATAAAAATGATGGAGTTAGTAATTAACTCCAAGGACTTTCACTCCTTGTACTTAAGATGCCTAATATTTGAGAATGATAATTCTAGGAACGTCAATCTCAATGCTACCAAATTTAGGCTTGAAATCAAATAAAACGAGTATTATTATATGTAATAATATATATAATTTAATTTAAAATATATATTTTTTATTATTTATTTATTATGAGTCAGCATATCACGTAAGCCGACTCTAATATTTGTTAACTAAAATGTGACATGAGAATTGTAAAATGTTACTTTAGACAAGATCAAAATAATAAGGGTTTAAGTGATCTATGACTAAAACTATTGGGGCAAAAATAGATCATTTTTTTAAACTTAAATTATATATCATTATATTAATAATTTATTATAAGTTAGTATGTCAAATAAATAAACTCTAATGTCTATTAATTCATATTTAATAGAAGGAGCTTATATTCTATATTTTAAAAAATATAAAAAGTTATTTTAGACATAATTAAATCAATAATTACTCTATGATCAAAATCATAAGGATCAAAATAAACCTTAACCATTATTAAATAAATTGATGACATACTTTGGCTATTTGGTACCTAAATATTCTATATGTATAATAGCAATATGTATCTATTCTTCACAAAAAGTTAATACAATATAATGAATGTAATTTTGATCTGTACCACTTGATACGGGACGATACATACCGGTCCACTAGATTATCGGTATGCAAATCGGTCGCTACTAGGTGTACAACCAAAATCGATCATCGATGGTCAATTTCAACCGTCGATGGTCAATTGAGGGAGAAAAGGGGAAGAATAAAAAGAGGAAAAGAAGAAATAAGTACATTCTCGCCCACGCGTTGTTGCCGCCCATGCGCCGTCACCGCCCTCGCCCACGAACGATTTTTCTCCTCGCGTCTCGCACGAGGAGACAGAGCGTCTCCCTGCATGGGGAGAAAGATCGAGACGACATCATCCCATTTATTTTTTTAATATATCTAATATTTAATATTATATTATAAATATTATAATATATTTTAATTTATCAAATAGTATACACTGTATGTATCACCCGATACCGATACCGATACCAGACCAATACTAAGATAATCTCATTACACCAATACAAACCGGTACATAGAACCTTGGTACAATCGAATATGTGTGGGTCAAACAAACACATCACACCTAAAGTAGCAACTCATTCTACCACAATAGCATTTCCACGACTCACAGTGACAATTGAGAAGCTAATTGACTCGCCATTGATGGGATGAATCAAACAAATAAGCCTACCCGCTGCCAATCTAACAAACAGCTTTCTTTATCAGGTCAAAAGAATTTAATCCCTACAACGGGCTACCAGTTTGCACATTGCTTCGTTTCTGAGATCGAGGGAATACAAATCACATAATTTCTAAATGGTACAGAAAAAAGAAGGCATAGCTTAATTTGGCCCTCATGATTAACTCAACCCAATCCCCTCCCTCCCGTCTCTTCTCCCCCTCTTCCCAGTAATCTTGATCTTGTGCAGCACGATCCGCAGGGACAAGTAATACAAGCTAGAAAGTAGCTGCTAAGATCACAGAGATAGGAAGGAGAACTTCAATTCAGCAATTGGGCTACTCTGTACAGAAGGATGCTTCCCTGGTTCTGTGTCACCTTGAAGAAGAGCTGATCTTTTGGGATTGGAGAGCAGCAGCTGTTGCATATCCTTGGGAAGAACATTAAATACGACTCGAAGGTCTCCTTTCAGCTTCTGGCGTACGACTGCAGAGTCCTCCCTAGCATCTCCCAATTGCTGCAAATGGGAAAAAAATGTTGAATATCAGCAAGCAGATCAAGTCCCTCTGAAGATTTTAAAGAGTATCAGGGTCCAGTATTTATCAGATATGACAATCACATTTCTAAATTATCCATGTTGGATGGTTGCACAGATATTAACAAAGGAACGAGTACAAACAGCATTATTAAAAAACAAACAACCCTGAGAAAACATATGATCAGATTACCTCACATATTCTTAAGCATAACAGGTTGAACCAAGCTTTATCCCGCAGGTGCAACTTGCTTGCTTCATTTAACATCTACATCGGGCTAAAACAGATTTTTTACAAAATGCTCATGAACTACTAGAATGATTTAATAACCTTGTGGTTGTTAGTGCAAGGAACTAAAAATTAATACCAAGAATAGTTGTTTAACCTAGATTCTGCTCTGAGTGAGCTTTCGACAATCCAAAGCTAATCCAAGCAAGGCTCACCAAAGAATAATCCAGTCAAGATATCACATCCAAACACAGAGAAAGCTTTATTCGACATTCATGTCTATTGATGTGTAACCACATAATCAGGCCACTAGATCATGGCTGTGGATTGCCAGGTCCAGATGTCTACTTTCTTTTTTGCATTTCACTACTTCTGTAGTATATTTCACATACATATGCATGCATGTACTGTTGTTCACATCAAGTCCACCATGCCATCAGTGCAAAAAGAAAGTTGAATGGCTATGCATGTCTAAATTGATACTAGGGTACATTACTTTAACATGATCTATTCTATTAGAGAATATGTTTATATGCTGTAGTCTACTTACAGACTTCTTTTTCTGTTTAGGCGAAGCCATAAAACACATTGCCTAAAGAAAGATGTTAAAAAAAACTCCTCTCTAGTCAGAATACATATTGGAATACAGGCTTGTCAGGTTGTTACGAAGGTGGATAAGAATCTTCATATGTGTAAAAGCAACTATCATCAGGCACTTGCTACATTCAAAAGATGCAGCATTTTGAAATAACCATACAAGAAAAACTAGACACTTCACATGTGTGCTAAAAGAAATTGCAGAGACAGTAAATTAGAAAGGGTAAATAAATAGAGGGACTTTAAAGGAAGCCTTGATGGTGAGCAAGGATAATAGAAATAACTTGGTGAAAAAAGAGCTTGCTAGAAAGCTTGAGCTTTAGTGAACTCAAAAGAATGATAGTTTTAACAAAGGTACCAACCAGAAGTTAGAAAATGTCTGTTATAAAATTATTAGGGTTTACCACCTCCACCTTCCACCACCATTATCATCACTATCATCACCAACATCATTAATGGGAATCAGAAGAGACAGAAGGAACTATTTCACAACAAGATGACAATGTGTGATCCATCTTCTCTTGGCTTCTCGCCAAAACTAGTACTATGGCCATTACAACTGTTATCACCACACACAACCACCCTCTTGAATCGGAAAATAAAATGAGAAAAATGTTGCCCATAAGACCATCTTACATAAAGTAAGCGTTTGTAAGTTAACAATTCAAAAATATGTCTTTGATCATGCAGTTTTATGTTCCTGCAACTGGATTAAGACATAAGGTGTAATGTTCAGAACTGAGAGATGAGTCTGATTTCTGATGTTTAGGAGATACAACCACAAAAAGTTGAAATGATAAACATACTAGAAGTTCTTGAATCAAAACAAATGCACCGACATTCAGCACATATGCAACAACTCGTATGAAGAAAGCATTGGAAGTTCATACAACTCCACATTCATGAAAGATAACAAATTCAGATATTCACTGAATGTTTATTGATCAAATGAATATTTGCATATACCATGTATTAAAAATTAAAATGCCTTTATCATTTCAAATTTGTAACTATGGAAATTATGATATAAAAAAATACAAAATTAATAAAAAACACTTTAAAATTTCAATCATCCAGTGTTAATATGTTATGCATACATTTCTTGTATACTTTGCTGCTTTTCTTTACTGTTTAATGGGAGTGATGACGGTGGTAACAACTATGATGATTATGATGGGAAGTCAAGAAAAGAGACAAAAAATAAAGAGGCTTTCAAGTTTCTTGGGGCAGAAAAGAGTTCTTCTCTTTGTTAAGAGAAAAATGATGATCATGGTGCTAGTGGTGACAACAATGCTGGGGGGGATAAACAATCAGCTACAGATTATCTGATAAATATTCTTCCCCATTTTCAGTGAGGAGCATAAAATGGTAGCAACAATCATCATGATAGGATAGGGAATGATTCCAGAAGTTAAACAGTGTAGTCAAGAAAAGAAATAGTATAGCTATGATAAACATGTTGAAACGAATATGTAAAAGCTATACGATAAACAATAAATACATTCTAGAGAATCTAAAGGGGTAACTATTAATAAGCATAATTGATAGACTTGTATCAAGGTATTCGCCAATACAATGAAGAGAATACGTTTACAAGAGAACTTATTTTATTGCATATTTTATTTTATTGAATCTGCCTATCTGATCTACAGATTTTATTGCATAAAAGAAATAGTCTCATAATCATACCAAAAAAAGCTTAAACCAATAGGCCTTATGGGAATATTGTCAATCTCCAAAAACAACTCGTAATAGCGTTATTACTCTTGTAATCTATGCTAATAATCATTTTAGGACTCAGAAGCCAAATAGACTTAAACTTTGACTTCAAAGGGTTCCAACAGATCAACTTAAAATAATAACGAAAAATCCAAAAATTATAAAAATCAGTAAGACCATAATCAAGGTAAGCCATTTCGAATCGTACTGGCATACCGAGCTGAGCTCGGTATGCTGTATGGTACTTAAGTACCAAGTGGTATGCTCTGGCGTACCACTCCATCTATATATATATATATATATATATATATTAAAAAATACTCGGCGACATCGCCTCATTTCTTCTCCCCCCACGGATGATAAGTCGCCGACAATGCTAAGGCGACATGCATCCAACGAGTGGCGAGAGAGGCGGTGACGGATCGGGATGTCGAAGGAACGCGGCGTTAGATCTCAAGGCTCTTCCTTTTCTTCTCCATCTTCTTCTCCCTCTTCTTCCTTGTCCCTCGATTGATACCGCACGGACAACTACAGTCGAATTTGGGGTGAAAACAGCCCCAATCGACGATACCGCCTGATAGAGGGCAGTCCGCGTACCAGTCTGCTGGCGGTCCACATCCCGATCTGCTGGCGGACCAGTATAAGCGGTACCATTCGGTATTGTCGACCTTGGTCATAATTACTAGAACTTAGTGAGAGAGCTTTACTAGACATCTCACTGCCTAAGTTAAAAAGGAGTGGATTCAGAAAGATTCGATCTTTGCATAATGAAGATAAGGAAAGTTCTCTTACTGTACTCCCAACATATTCAAATGCTATGATATGTATTGATAATGTCCTTCAAATATAGTCAGATGTCACGAAGTGTATTGAAAAGAAGCCAACCACTTTAATTAAAGTAGGCATAGATCAGAAAGTGATCATGATGAAAGCAGAGAAAAGTAGTGATAAGCTCTGTTGTTTTTTACTTTTCTTGTTATACTTCACACTAATTTATATGAAACTGTTATTATTGGTTGGTTAGTTTGTATTAATTGTTGTATCATATGCATCATGACTTAAGCAACTACCTGGACTTAACTATAAAGTTGGATAGTAATATGTTTAACTGTCTAAACAGCATCATTTATCCATGATACTCCTACACCAACAGTAGAATCTACGGATTAAAACACATGCACGCACACACGTGCACCTACCAAGTACCAAAGGATACAACAACACATGGCCCATTATCAGCCTAGAGTCTAGATCAAGGTATTAGTCAGAAAAGGAACCTAGCATCCAGATCGTATGCAGAAAGCATGGTTAGGATGGACGTCGATACATATTAAGCGAAGGATCAAAATATTGTATGCTCCATGTACATCTATACATTTGATTTCATATTCTTCATCAACTTAACATGTTAAGTTAAGAGCAGATGAATTGCATTATTGCAGGTTTGACACTTAAATGGATGAAACCTAATCCTGTAAAAACATTTCAAAGCAATTCTTGTCAAGTGTAATATGAAATGCATGAGATATTTTTTCACATTCTGTTAGTCACATCAACTGGAGCGTAACAATTAGTATTCACCAACCGCATTATCAAACATCAAAAGAACAAACCTGTATCTCTGCAAGCAAATGTCTTTCGATAGCATTAAAAGAATCAACTATCTCCACTTCAGACATTTTAGATATTAGCTTATTCATGTCAGTGCTCATGCGAGCCTGCCTCCATAGCCTATGTTGCTCTTGCTCTGCAGCAGCCCGCCTTCTTTGGAACCAGGGCATGAAATTTTGTCCTTCCAAGAAGGACCTGATGTAAAACAAAATTAGTTGAAGTCAAGTAAAGAGTGGTGATGATATCAAGTGGACATATCCAATAAAAGACTAGTATACTAAACCTCATCAACAGCACTATCACCTGTACAAGTCCAACCAATTGGACCTCATCCTCTTTGACAAGAACTTCCCTGGCCCTCTTGTGGCCAGCCCACTGAGAAACTCATCAGCATGAAACGGAGGCAAGGGTGGCGGGTCGACAAAAGGGGAAGTTCCCTCTGAAGGGGTGGTTGCTCTCAGATAGGGACCGAAGGGTGCAAGGAAATTGGTTGTTAGCTCCAGAAAGTGCCGCCGCAATATCTCATTGTTGGCAACAGACATGGACTCCTCAATCCTTGGAGAATCGATTAGCCTGTTCAAAATGGCGGTGTCTGGCTTCGTCGTCGATGTATAGGTGCTCCAAACAGCTTCCTTGTGCTCCGTCATGAGGCAAAGAGGGCCCTCTCTCCTTAGCTTCATCGCCTTCAACAAGCCCGAGGGGGAAAATTTGTTCAGCGAGAGCTGCTCTAGGTTGAGCTTTCCAGGCCGAGAGTTCCTTCCGGGCATCCCAGTTGAAGCGGAACGGTTGGCCACGGGAAGAGCACGGCCGGTATTAGGCCCGGGGCTGCCCACCGAGACGACGTGAGGGATGTTCCGCAGGGCCTTCAAGAAGAAGAGATTGGTCACTCCAAGGACCATGGGGGGGAACTCCTCGTCTTCGCCAAGCGAATTGAGCCGGGCAAAGTCGGGGTCGTGGATGGTAAAGTAGGGTCGGAAGTCGACGGAAAACGGGAGCGGTGCAACGAGGCTGACGAGGGCGGCGACTGCCTCGGAGCACTGCGGGGGCGTTGGGGCGATCACCAGGAGAGGTTCCCCAACGAGCATCAGCTCCCACAGGGTCCAGAGGTGGAGGAGGAGACCGCGGAAGCTTCCGAATAGGTCGGCGTCGTGAAAGAGGCCGTGGGGGACGGATGGGTTTGGGGGAGGGAAGGGGGCGGCGGCATCATAGAGGGCCGGGGGAAGGTGCACGCGAAGGGCGGCGCTGCCGATCGGGAGGTCCATGGGAGCGCCCGGGGCGGGGGCCGGCCAGGCGGCGACGTGGGAGGCGACGAGGCCAAGGGCAGAGTGGCCGACGTCGAAGCAGAGGGGTCCGAGGATCTGGAGGAGCGGCCGGAAGACGGAGGAGTATGGGGTGTGAGAGAGGATGACGACCGACTTCTGCTCGCCACCGCGCGGAAGGCGCTCGTCCTGCCGCCGCCGGTTGAAGACGTATCCGTAGACAAAGTCGCCGCCGTCGGCAGCGGCGGCACGGAAGCGGAAGGAGAAGATGCAGTCGTGAATGGAGGAGGAGGAGGAGGGGCGGTGGGCGGTGTTGGGGTTGAGGTGGTGGTGCGACATGGAGTCAGGGAAGGAGGAGAAGGCGACGAGGAGGAGTTGGTGGTGAGGGAGGGAGTCCGGGGGAAAGCACTCCTCCACCAGCTGCCCCTGCTCCAGGTCGAAGCGGATGATACAGAAGGCCACCACCCATCGCCGCAGCGCCTCCGGGTCCGCGCTCGGCCGCGGCCCCGCGGGGTCGCGCCTCAGCGACACCGACGGCAACCGCTCCATACGGATCGGGCTCGGAGCCTCCTCCTTCTACCACTCCCGATCTTATGTACAATTCATCTGCTGCCGCTGCTAATTGAGAGATCGGGGTTGTGAATTGGCTGCATTCATCTGGATCGGAGTTGCGAGTTGGGATGCGCGAGAGAGAGTGAGAGAGAGAGAGAGAGAGCGAGGAGGAGGAGGAGAAGAGGTGGTGGGTTTCAACGGCAATCGGATCGGACTTGCCCCGTTTACTGCTTTTTATCATCGGCTAAAACATAGAGATGGTGGTGGTCGCATATTGGGTTCGCAACCAATTGGATCCGAATCCGTAGCAAATGGTGAGATGGAAGTTAAAAACAATAAAATTACACAAATAGCCCTCTAAAGTAAATCTTTATATTTATTTTTTAAATGTTAAGTTTCAACCTTCACTAAAAATAAATATCATTAAATTTTGGACTGTTAAGGCAATGATTAAAATTATTTCAAACCCTTCACTTGATTATTATTGCCATGGTAAGAATAAAATATTTTAAAAAATATGTGATGTGATAGATATGAATGATGTTTAGATGAGCTCATATCGATTGGCGTCCACGTGTCTAAAAAGCTTGATTGATATGTTTTGAAATATTTTTTGAGATATGAGTTGGAATATTTCCTCAGTACTTATCTTTATCCTCCTCGCGCTGATTGAGCTGTCATGTGTAAAGCCATAATTAATTCAAATATTGATCTTTATCATTATAAATATATGTTTCTAAGACACTTCAATCTTTAGCTATCGTGGTATATGATTAATTTGAATATTATTGATAAAAATGAAACGTATATGTTGTTTTAAAATTTAAAGGGATAGATGCATTAATTACAAAGTTTAACCAGAAATAACATGAACAAAGCACTAAGCTAATATTTTTAAACTAAGTCGATTTATTAGATCCAGATGAAAATTTTCTTTTTATGGCTAAATATTGGCTTTGGCTAAAATTGGCTCGGTCGAGTCAAACACATGAATGCAAATTATGATCCATAGAAATAGTTGGTGATGATGATGTCAAACTAACTAATACAAACAGGAATATTGCAAGGACCAGTTTTTTAATGAGATGAGATGGATATATTTTTATATTAGTCACATAAATATGGGATTGGAATGGGTACAGCACTCTATATCTGACTTATTAGTATTAGTATGTAGACTAAAATGTTAGACCTAAATACTAGGCAAGTTAAACTTTATTTATTCAAATTAAACTAGATTAAAAATTATTTAATTTAATTGAATCAGACGAAACATCTTTATCATTCATTAAGAGCAACTCCTGGTTGTTTGATTTTATCTTCGTTAAACCTACTCCTCTTTCTATTGACAATTATTCCAAAAACCTACTCCTCTTTCTATTGACAATTATTCCAATGAATGAGACGATATAAAATGATAAACATTGAATAAAAACAATGATTCCTTAGTATTCTTGTTTCTTTCTCTTTCTCTTCCTCTTCATATCACACACTTATTTCTTTCTCCATATTCCATATTTTTTTAATCATGATAGTGCACCCCACCCCCCTTATCGGAGTCATCCTGCCCACCTTGCGGCCTCGCCTCATCAGCTATCGCAGCCCCCGCCCCCTCCCCCTCCCCTATTATTTTTTTTCTCGTTCCTCCTCCGTCATCCCCCTATCTCTCATGCAAATTATGACATTTTTTATTTTTATATATATTAAAAATTTTATTATTTTATTATATATATAATTTAATAATATTAATTAAACTTAATATTATTTTATTTTATTAATTGAATAAATTAATCATGAAGGTATGAAAATACCATGGGTTCCCCATCCCTAATAATGATTCTCCATCCCAACGCCCACTCGGTTTAAATGGGGAATGGGACGGGTATAAAGGATGAGAGATTAGATGGGGACGATGATATAAGAAGTATTTTTCTAGTATTATCTTATACCATTGACATCTTTCATGATATAACTTATTAGTAATTAGATAAATAACATAAGGCTTGTTTAGTTCACCAAATAAAGTTGAGCTTTGGGCTATCTTACTTATACCTCAATTTAATTGCGGGCTTTGACCGATAGCTTTTGGTGGCTAATCTACAAAAAGCTCATGATGGCTTAACCCAAAACCAAATCTCTAATGAGCTGCAAGTGGAAATTTTGATCATCATTATCGACTTATTATTATTTAATTTAATAATAATAAGACGCTCAAATTATTATTATTTAATTTAATAAATTCTTTTACTTTACATGAGAATAGAATTAAGTATCATTTGGATGAGCTTACATGAGGTAAAGTATTATTTGGAACAATTTGTTTGTGTTTCCATGAATAATCACACGTTCATGTATGTACACATTCTTTGCTGCACGTCACGCGAAAAGAATCATGATGATGATTGATGGTGGATGTGAAGTTGATCAAACACCACCAAAATGGCTATCGGGTCAACCATGGCCTTGAAATAATTATATTTTTGGTTCATCAATGATCAATTCTAAAGCAAAACATGATGCATAAGGGGTCCAAACATATAAGCAATTGATGCGTTTCATCTGTTAAAGTTTTCCTTTCTTAACAATCTAAACATGTGTAATTTGTGGTCACTATAAATCAAACTATTATATCCCTATGTTTATTGGATAAAACTTTATAAGTTTGATGTAGCAGCTTTGATATAACAGTAAGATTGTTCATTTGCACTATGAGAGATCATAATTCAAATATTGAATTCAACAATAAGGTTGTGTATATTGATCCTTCCCAAATTCTAAACCTCACTCATATTATATGTATATATATATTCTCTGAATTGTTAGGCCTACTGCTCTCTTCCAAACTGCTGCTGCTTTCCCAAACCCTAATAGTGAGTTTGGTGTGCACAAACTCTGAAAGCAATGAGAAGACAACCCAAATGGCAATAGCTATTCCTTTGGTGGGCCAACCATGAGATAGAGAAATAAGAAGCCAGCTTGTGTGTGGTGTTGATAGGAACAAAGTAGTGAGCATTATGGAGCATCATTTACTCACTAATCTGTGCTTACAATTAATTGCATGTGGAGAGTGTCAAAAGACATTCTCAAGGACCACATCTGCTTGTCCTTGAGGGACCATATGCATGTAAAACAAATTAAAATATATATTTCAAATCCTTCCTCAAACATCATCATACAACTACCACTTTCCCTCTCTCTCTCTCTCTCTCTCTCTCTAGGAAAGAAGTGAAAGAAAACAAAGAACAAATGCAACTCTCCCTCTCCTCTCTCTTTTATGCTGCTGTGTACCTGGACTTGGAGCTGGCACTGGAATATATATGTGTATATTATATATATATATATATATATATATATATATATATATGACTTTGTACAGCTTTGGAAGCTATGATTTATGCCACAATCACATTGTGAGTGGCTGCCCAACCACCCCTCTTTGCCTCATCCCCCTTTGCTGTGGCTCCACAGCAATGGTGATGGACCCCTACAACAAAAAAAATAGAAGGAAACAAAACAGAGAAATGGCCCACAAAAACTTGAGCCTGGAGAAGCAGCTTCCAACCATTGGCTGCTTCTATACACTTGCAAAGACACCAACATAATACAGAAATCAGGAGCTCAATTTCACCTGGTGTGACCATCTTCCTCGCTGGAACACACTCCAATAATGCAGCCTCCATCTGTCAAAGAAATTAATTTGGATTAAACGCTGTAGTACAATGATTTCAAAGCTATTATAATCAATGTCGCCATAATGATAATATCAGACAGATAGATGGCTTCGAGAAGGGGGACATTTTATTTGTCTTTGTCCTTTGCGTTAGGTGTGAGCGTGAGTGAATGCATGTGGAACATCTATTAGGTGTACATTTCTTTATGTCGAATGGTGTGGAGAGTAAAATTGTAGAGGAAATTTGTTACAAGTAGCAAACCATAACTCAAGTCTGATGAATAAGCAGCTTATGGCTGTATCATAAAGAATGTGATGATCAAAGGTATGAGACGAACCAAATTACCTTCATCGTTTGCATACTAAGCCATCAATGAAACAAGAGCATTGCACGAGTTCCTCGCTCGGAGTTCCACGCTCCTCAGATCACGAAGGTGCTCTAATATCTCTTGAAGAAGACGTATTCCCTTGTCTCCTTTCTTCAAGGAACCGATGCAATGTTTGATAAACTCTCTATCACCCTCGAGAGCGTGCAGTCTCTCGTGGACGTTATCGAGCTCTTCCACAATTGCATGCTTCTTATGCTTCTCTGCAAGATTTGAATTTGTTTTAGTGGAAGCATCAACTGCCGCCTCGTTTTCCTCACTCATGGCGTCAAAGAGAGGAAGAAGCTTCTTCCCGTTACAACCCAAAGATCTTTGTTCACCATGTAGGTTCCTGCAAGCCTCTGGATCAATTGACAAACCATTTGCATCTTCATGTAAATCATCACCTGAAGGTCCAGAATTTCCATTTGAAACATGACCATTTTCATCCATGATATGCTCTATGGCATCTAAATCATGAGAGTCTTCATCATCCAATGTAAGAAGTTTGCTCTCCAATGCCTTGAGTTGCTCAAGTATTGAGAGCCTCTCTTCCTCAAAATCATCCAACGATTCCCTAAGTGCGACTATATGTGTTGCAGTGCCTTGATTTGCCCCTGAACTTAACACATCATCAACAAGAATATTTTGATTTTTTTCATCAGTATCATATGCAAACCCGTTCCCTTCATGGATCCCGAAGGATAGATCATCACTGTCTTCAGCACTTGATGAACCAGAGGATGTTCCAGCAATACCATTGACCTTGTGCTTTGTGGTTTGTCTCCTCTCCTTGGCCTCGTATTGAAGAACTTTCTTTCTGTACACTTCTAGCTCCTTCTGCAAGTCTTGTTTCTCCTTCTCCCTCTTCATCATCAGCTCATTCAAAAGTTGCAATGCTTCCTGGTCATAATCCGACTGTTCTTCCATCATCCGCTGATATTGCAATGCTTCCATCTGCATAGCAGCTTTCTCTTGTTGAAGCCTGGTTATCATTGCCATTGTTTGGTTTGCAGCAATGGCAGAGGCACTTCTCTCTTCCTCAAGCTCAGTGTATAATGCACTCAGAGCTTTTTGTTCTGCCTTCAAAGCAGCTCTAAGCTGATCGACAGTCAATGTATCACATCCTTCGAACTCACTGGCAGCACTTCCATCTAGAGACTCTGTTCCTGATTCTCTCCTTCCAAGAAAAAAACTTTTAATTAAACCATGAATACCATCAATATAAGTTGGCGTCTCAGGCACTCTATCCTCCTCAATCTCATTATTGTCTGCAAACACGGCAACATGGTCTGGCCTTTGTGCAGCAGTCACCACCATCGATTCAGTTTCAGTAACCAATATTTCTTCAACAAAGAGGAGGCAATAATTAGCACATAAGAGTTAAGCATATGCAGTCATACATAAATGAAAATTTGATTATCTTGAAGATTTATAAAAGGGATGATCTGAAGCTGGTACCTTGGTCTATAGTACTCATCTCATTATAACTCTCTGAGGGTTGATCTTTTGATCTTTCTGACAATAAAATTGCCTCAAGAGGATGAGCATGATCGCTGTTTTCCTGGTCGCATATCTCACTTCCTGTAGATATTCCACAACCAGTGTCCGCATCAAGCAATTTGTTATCTTCTTCAAAATATATAGTCATCAATAAAATGTATGCTTACAACAAGAAGATAGCAATATTGATAAGCACATAAAATATGATCAACTATATCAACAAAATAAGGACTAAAATTGCTTTCCCAAAAGTGAATCCTCTTACCTTTTGTTTCAGGAAGATCATCCATGCTCCTTAATGATTCCACTTGAACAACATCATCTTCAAGTGATCTAACTGATGTTGCTTGAGGAGCAATGGTTTGACGATCAGATGAAGCATGAATACATATGGAATTCCGTTTGAGGATATCATCCCCTTCCATCCTCGACAATGGTATCTTTTCATCTTCGGAGACGCTCCCTATATCAAGAGTGATTTCACATTGTTGAGCTTCATTCATCACAGAAAAATTCTCTACAATGGTATCAGCCCTCTCTTCAGGAGAGGCCAATGCTTTTTCCTCTCCTGATATGGTGAGTTGTTGGGCTCCATCCGTCTCAGAAGAACTCTCTTCAATTGAATCAGCTCTCCGTTTGGAAGAGGGGAATGCCTTCTCCTCTGATATGCTTCTTTCATCGACAGTCATGGCACATTCTTGAGCTTCATGTACGTCGGAAGAATTATCTTTAATGATATCTGCCGCTTCTTCAGCAGAGACCTCTGTCGCCATGCTTCTTATGTCAACATCATCAGCATGTTGGTCTGCTGCAACATCAACAGAACAATTCTCTCCAAAGATATCATCACTCCCAGCAGCTGAGGCCAATGGTTTCACCTCTTCCATAACACATCCAACGTCAAGAACTTTTGCTTCTTGTACAGCTCCAACATTCCCCAAAGGATTCACTTCAACGATATAAGCCATTTTTGTAGCAGAATCCAACCCAATTTTCTCTGTAATGCTCTCGATATCCAGAGCCATGGCATCAGTCCTCTCTGCAGCAAAACCCACCGCTTTCCTCTCCTCTGCGATGATGCTTACGATGTCAGCTACCCTGCCATCCTTTTCCCCTCCGACGAGCCCAAGCTCTTCTTGGCGTTGGTTACTGAGCACAAACGAAGCAGGGCTCATCGTCATGGTTGCAGAGTCGATCAGCTGTACCGGAACCAACCGCTCCTCATCGTCATCGCATATGTTTCCCAGACGCCGAGTGAGGACTTCAAAGGAAGGGTCGTCTACCAAACAGCAGACGTCGGAGAAGTGGATAAAGGCCTCTTCGTCTTCTTGCTCCTCCGCCGCCCTCTCTGAATCGGCCGCGCACGTTGCCTCCTTTCTTCCCACCTTCTCTTCATCCTCCTTGTCCTCCTTTTCAGGGCATCGATCAGATGGATCTGGAGGTACCAACTCCCACTTTTTCACCCTTTCTCGACCAAAGATGGCGTCTTCCTCGAAACCCTCCTTGCGATCAACCACCGGAATCTCTTCAACCGAATTCCCCTTCTGGTCGTTCTCCGACACGTCCCAACAAGGCTTGAAGAAGAGATAGGGCGAGTAGAACCCGCTCTCGATGACGACGTCGCAGCACGAGCACCGCAGATCCTTCGCCCCCTCCTCGCTCCGCTTCTTCCAAGACAGCACCGCGGCCTCCACGGGCCGCGACGACGACGGGCAGCAGTCCTCGCACATCTCACCGGCCTCCGCCAGCCGCTGATGGCGGGCGCAGTAGCCCATCCCTGCGACCTCGGCGGCGTGGTCGTCGCAGAGTAGGTCGCGGCAGGCGCCACGCTGGCGGCGTCCGCGACCATCGGCCCGGTGCTCGAAGAGGTGGTCCACCCGGGAGCAGAAGACACAGGGGGGCTTGAGGCCGAAGAAGTTCGCGAACCGGGCGATGAGGTAAGCGAAGAGCCCGTTGAGCAGGAGCAGCAGGATGAGGGTCCATTCAAGGACGGCGTAGGCGAGTACCACCGCCATCTTGTTGCCGTTCCTGTGCAAGACGGTCGCGAACTTGTTGGCCGCCATGGCTACACGGATCTTCCTCTTTCGTTTATATGGAGAGAGGGAGACAGAGGCGGAGTGGTGCTCCCGGATGCGTCGAGAACTGCCAATGGAGATGGGGATAGCGATCGCAGAAGACCGGGGAAACGAGGAGCCGCCCAAAGAAGACCGAAGGAAGGATCAAGAGAGAAGTGTTCAAGTCAGACACAGGAAGATTGACACAGGAAAGGAAAGAAGAAGATGAAAGCGCCCGAGTTTAACTTGGCCAACCCCAAACCACAGCGACGAGGAAGCTGCCGACCGGATTACTCGATCAACTATGAGCTTTGGATTCTAAACACATGGCGACGCCGTGATTCCGCGACAAAATCCACCGCCTACGAATTGGATCTGACGGTGGAGAGGACCCACCGTGGCGAGTTCACCTCTCTGCTCTGGTCTGGCACAAGTAACCTGCAGTCGAAGTGGAGTTCTCAGTTCTGACCGTCCTCTTCCTCCTCTCCTGGCCCACGAATTCCAATGCGCCCTGTGGCAGCGTCGAGCGACCGAGCGCGCCGGGCTGCGTCGAAAACATGGCACGGTTTCGCCCCTTCGTCAACGGAGGGAGCGGCGTCGGGAATACCTCGAAAACTACACCCGAATTCTCCCGTTTATTATTAGAACGAGAAAGCACCACTGAAATGACTGCGCGACGAGATGGTCGCCGTCGTCTTTCTGACGACTGTGAGACCCTTCGTTACGATAGGTTGACGTATCAGATGGGTTTGGTATCCCGAGACAGTGACGTACCGTATCCCCTCGTTCAAGATTTTTCAAAACGTATAAGATGGTAGACAAAGTGTTTGATGAAATGAGTCGCTTAAAATAGCAGTCATTGATGACCGCACTGTCAATGGCAGGTGATGAAGCTTACCTTTATTTGTCTTTTGTTAGTAGTCATCGTGTATAAAAATGGATTCTAATATAATTTTTTAATGATAAATTTAGAATAAATTTATATAAAATAATATTTTTTAATAAATTATATAAATGAGTATAACTTAATTATATAATCCGAGTGTAACTCAAATGTAATAAGTTTTATATTATCGATATATTAAATGAAAAATATGTTGTTGGTAAAAATTAAATATAATTTTTGTATCATTTGGATTACTAAGGGACTTTATGGTAAATTGTCTAATCCTTTATGTTATTTAAGAATTATACTATCCGATTCTATTTATGCCACGTCAGCTGCCAGCTAGGAGACAGCCTTTAAGTAACAGAAACTAATAGAATGAGAACTTAAGCGAGGAAAAGTCCAAAAGAAAGGGCTTTTTCGGAAATTTCCCAAAGAACCTGTATCGAACACACAGCGGGCGTATCTCCTTATTTGAAAGCGCACTCGAGTCTCGGTGGGTTCTAGCCTCGCCTTTCCTCGCTCTTTGCGTGATCGACATGTCGAACACCATGGAGGACTCCGGTGCCATTCTTCGCGAGATATCCTCTTTCAAGGACATGCTCGACCAGGTGATGAGTCTCTCTCTCCCTCCCTCTCTCTCTTTCCTGTCATGTCAATTCAACAAACATCTACCGCCTTGCCTCCTTGTCGCTTTATCTCTCCATCCTGGATGATTTATGTCTCCCATATCCTACAGAAACCTACGAACCCAAAACCTGAACTGGTTTCCTGATTATTGTTTCTGATGTTAAACAGTATCGTGAATTATTCTTGGAGAAATCCTCGCATCTTACGATATTAGGTTAAGTGATATGCTTCGGTCATTCACCATTTTATGAGGCAGCTTTACGGATGCAAGCAACCCAAAACCAGCTTTACAAATCTAGCAAGCTTGACTGGTAATGCAAAAGAAGAAGAATAGTTGGAAAGAGCATTTTCCTAGTTCGTTCATACTTCTTGAAATTGAAAATACAAGAAATCAAGTGACTCGGGTGGTAGGTTGAATTACTGGAACTGACTAGGAGGTAAAGGCATTCTTGGATTCAATCGACCAGCCATGTTTAATAGATCTTAATCAACCTAAGCCTCAAGATTTCAGCAATCCTGGATGTCAAATTAACCAATTATGTTAGTGTATGTTTTATGATATTGTTTCTAACTAGGTGCGACAATTAGTTGGTTAGATCTCACTCTTTGCCGATTGTAGCTCAACTAGTTGTTCGCTGTTCCCATTGGATGACTCGGTGTGCGCGATGTCATGTTAAATTTAACAAAACTAATAGCCATTTGATAACTGTGGCATCTAGATTTGCCAAATTCCTTGGCTTTTTGGACTTTCCTTCTCTTGTAAAATTGCTTTTTTAATATTTCTCATGAACTATAATAGTTTGTATCAGAACCTTTTGTTTTCCCGGACTGGTAGCAAAACAGACAATCTATTTTCAAGATAGTAATGGATTGTTCTGAATGGTGTTAGGTAGGTCAATGAAGAGATTGAGAAGACTATTCAGAGGACAAGAGAAATTGAGTCAGAAATTTTAAAGCTTTCTGAAATTGAAGATGGTCATATCATGAGAGAATGTGAGTTGTCAAAGATCACAACAATTAGGGGTTTTGAGCTTGAAGCTTCAATCCAAGTAGCTGGTAATGGTTTGTGTTTTTTGATGTTTTTGTCGTTTTCTTATTTATAGTTTGTCTGACTAACTTAGACTAATGTCTCTTTTAATTCATACTTTCCGGGTTCTCTTGCCTATATTTGTTGTTTGACAATGAATAGAGTAGCATGCTTGTGCCATTCAGGGACTGAAACAAAAATGTATATCTCAGTAAGGTGCCCATCACGCTTGCTGAGACTCCTTGGGTATAACTATCTTTGCCATCCAAATTTTGACATCCTTCTCTATATTGCCACATACAGCCCAGTACACTCTTGGATCTCATGGTGGATCAAGTCTGGATAGTCTTCCACCGTGCTCGTTTCATTTTAGTGGTTTCGGTCCCCTGATTGGCACAAGACTGAAGTCGGTTGAATGTCAGCTGTTACCTATCACATGGTGCACATCAAGAGGCCATTTTTAGTTACTCTGATACTATTTTTTTTTTTTTTTTTTTTAACTAGTTAAGTTTGTTGTCTTTTAACGCGTCCTAAATTTTGCTTGTTGGTAATTTGCTATTGTCAAAACCCGAAATATGAATACTTCAGTAAGCATAAGAAAAATTATAACATATGCATTTGCTTACACCGATATTCCTCTCTGAACAGACATTTCAAGGGCCTCTGCAGAATCAATGGAAAGGGAATCGGGATCTCTAAAGATTAACCGCGATATCATTGAGAAAAGAATTTCTGATAAAAGGTATTTCCTGGAATCTTCATTTGCAACTTATATATGTTCTTAGGTATGGATATTGTTAATCGATTATTCTTAGTCCATCCCTGTTGCTTTTTTATTATCTTGAAACTGCATGATCTTTTTCTCTTCATTCGGAGAACAAATAGTGAACCATAATTACAGAATGAGCTTGAGGTTATAAAATGTCTTCAGTATTAATGTCTATATTCATGTTTATACTCAAATTCTTGCATTTACCATTTGGAGTATCTAGGATTTCGGAACTCGAGAATTGACACAGACACTTCAAGATGAGGTTGTTCAGAATGGTACCTTTTTGTGTTTAGGTGTTCAACAGAATTCCCTTGTCATGATGCCTATGGAACCTGAAATGTTTTCAAACTAAGTGCTTGCAATGGTAAATTTTCTAGTGGTTCACTTTTCTCTTCACTGAAGCATCTTAAACATGAGAGTAGTCCTTAATCATTCAGCATATTGTTAGCAATTTTTATCTAAGCATTTATGATGCATATTCTTATTTTTTCCACTTGTGACATACTCCTTTAATAACTATGATT
Organism: Ensete ventricosum; assembly: GCA_029747655.1. NCBI lineage: Eukaryota > Viridiplantae > Streptophyta > Magnoliopsida > Zingiberales > Musaceae > Ensete > Ensete ventricosum. The sequence continues at coordinate 3,755,513 of JAQQAF010000006.1, read as the reverse complement.
ACTATGTCTGTACCTTTGCTGTTGATTTCAAATTTCATAGATTTTTATGTCCCTAATGCCATATTTGTTCATTCTAGTATCGTATATTTAATTGATAAGCCATCTTAATAATGTGTTCCTTGTGTTGCCTTTTCCAGATGATTGAATAATATTAGTTCCAATTGTATGTGAATTTTAATGTTCTTATTATCAGAATTGTGCCTCTCTTTTGACTCCTCAAGAATGTGATCAGTGAATAATCGTGTAACGTAAAATTTTGATTTATATATTCTTTTATTAGGGAAAAGTTCATTCTTCAATGTTGTGAATTTCAAGATGATATGACAATTGCCAAAAATAACGAACAAAGCCTCCTTTTATCAGAAAAAGAGGCACTTGAAAATGAGAAACAAACTGTGACCAAGAAAATCACTGCCCTAGAAAATTCTACTGAGGAACTTATTGAAGAGATTCTTCAAGAAATTCACAAGTCTAACTCAGGTAATTAGTTAATCATTTATTGTCATAGAATATTTCTTTCTTAGATCCTACTTGTGATAGGTGCAAAAGTTCTACACTATTGGTTCTTATGTTTTTTCTCTTTATGGTAATATATGTTTCCTGTGACTCCCAGTTCTTACCTTTTGCTACAGCAAATCATTAATCAAGACTGTCGCTAATCAAACTAGGACTCAAATACATATTGGTTAAAGCTAAAGACGGTTCACATTGCACGAGCCACAAGATGAGGATACTGGATCTTTATTCTGGTTCATTCGCAAGCTTACAGCTTATTTGGACCGTGAGTCATACTATGGGTGATGGTTCTTGCCCACCACAGAGACAGGATTGTTCTCTTCGTTGGCCCACAACTTGAAAACACAACATTACATGGCATAGGTACCATTGGGACCGTGGTGAAAGTTGGCTATACATTGCATTGAGTTCTGTGGTGGAGGACAGATAACTTTTATATCTGGAATAACTCAAAAAATTTGTGTGTTTAGTGTTCCTGAGAGGCTAATACGAACATGTCAGAGACTAATAATTTGGTCATGCCATAATGGAAATAAAGGTTGACAATAATTGATGGAATGTTAAAGCTGGAAAACAGTGTTTTTAAGTTGTTTGATACTGCCACATGGTACTGCTAGCCATTTGGAAGTGCAAAGTGGAAATGAAACATGATAGGGGTTGTTTAAGTGCTAATGTAATTGAACCGAAGATATTTGCTCACAAAGCTGAATCTTTAAAGAGCATCAATAATTCATAAGGACTTTATTTTATTTCCTTTATCAACAGTGTATTTGATGCAAATCCCTGAAGTTGTATTATTTGATAGTTTATGTTGTCAACTTTCTGTGTTTAGATGAATTTTCTGGTACGCTGGCCTTTAAAAGTTAAAATTGTGATTTTGTAATTAATATCTTAGTATAAGGCAGACATGCAACTCACTTTGTCATGTGCTAATACAAACATTAATTTCTGCATGATTGCAGCATTGGATGCTGAGATACATAATCGAAGATCAGAATACATGGGAGTGATTGATGACATCAATGATTTGAGGATTCTGTTAGGATCCATCAGTTCGTTTGAAGATTCTTAAATTTCCGCAGCCATGTTTCCCCCTCAAGTCACATGCTTTAAGCAAAATTTAACGCACAAGGAAGGCTGCAAGTTTCATTTTGAAGTTGTTTTTAAAGAATTGGTTCGATTTGAAGGGTTCTTTTTTTGTTTTCTTCTTCCAGTGCTTCTTTCTTCTATGAGCTAGTTTGTTCTTCAGTGGCATTGTGTCGAGGGGCAGCTATGGTCTATTATATTTTTCAGTAGATAGTACTGTTTGCTCACAGAAAACAAATGATCTACAGATGTTGTCACTAAAACGATAACATGCTCTATGAGGGATAAATGCATCTCTGTATCTGGTTCCGAGTCTAAAAATTGAACGATTAGCACTGATCAAGTATTTTTGTGCCGACATGAGTTTGCATTGATTTAAAGATGTCATTGGCCTTTCTTCCAATTATCTCATATTTTCATGGACCAGCAATTGCTTCATGGTGAACAAAATACCCTGTGGCTATTTCATTTTGTTCATGACAAATTTTTTTGTAGATTCATTTATATACTGTTAGAATGTTTTAAATTGAACTGTATTTTTTTTTTCAGAATTTGAAAGAAGAAACTGAAGGGGAATGAAATCTAGAAAGAAGTCGGATATTGTATGTTGATGTAATTCAAATCAAATATTTGATTTAGAAATCTTTGCTTTCTTACCTATCATTGTAATTTAGAAATATCAATTTTATTTCTTTGTTTGTCATTATAAATTAAAGAATGATTATTGAGCATTTTAAATAGGGTGATGTTATATTTGTTAGCATATTAAATAAAATTAATATCAAATAAATATGATTTTTTTTTTAAATCTTTAATGGGGGCTCACATCCTCTTATTTAAAGGGATGAATATTTTCCTCACGTAGCCGAGCCCAACAGCAAAGGAACAAAGGATTTACGTCTTGTTGAGGAGAGTTAAGTTTCCTTACCTTTCATAAAAAAAAATAAAAGTTTTTTTATTCCGTTAAATGTTGAAAGTTTTATATTTCAAAAGTATTTATCAATCCTTTAAATATTAAATTTTTATTATTAAATTAAAATATGACATCTGAATTTTTTTAAGATATTCTTAGATTCTCTTTTAAAGTTTTTATTTTTGAAGTTAAACATACTAAAATTTTATATTTTTTATGTATTAAATGTATGATATATTTTTTATATTATAGTAAAAAAAATTGATATTTTTTATCTGAAATTTAAAATGTGTTATTATGAAAGGTTTAAAATTTTATTTGATTAAATTATGTTGAGATTAGGCATGTATTAAAAGTATGATTTATATTTTTTATTAAATTTAAAAAATTATTTGCTTGTATTAAACTTTATCTCCTAATCTTGTTGTTTTTCTTTATATACAATTATTAGTGAAGATGTGTTGTTTATGAAATTTGATAGAAATTGAGTTGAAATAACATGTAGGCCTACTTGCGGGTTAGGTCTTAGCCCTTAGGCTAACCTAGCCCAGCCCAACATGGGTAGTCATGTGTAACTCACATGACGAATCCATAGGCCAGAGGTCGGCCAACCTAATGTGGTGAATGCATAGTGATGTACATTGCACATGATCAGTATGTGAGTTGACCCAACCTAAGCTAATATTATATAATTATTAGATTTGAGCTAAAACATTGATTGAAGTAATCTAGATTTGATTAGTTAAATAGATTTAAGGTAATTTGGTTGAGTTGTTTAAGTATGTTTAACTTAGATTGAACCTACGATGGTTCTAGACCAATAAATGAGGATTTGAGATTAGTTCAACTATATTATAGTTAAATTGACTTCAATTGGACCAATTGAACTATGGTTCAACTCAATTAAGAGTTGATTAATATTATTTGACATGAATAATATTTGAAAGAGATGTTTTAAGGTGTTATTTAATCCTGATATAGATATGACTAATGTGATATGATGTTAATTCCATGTTGAGGGCAAGTAGGGCGATTCCTTTCAAGGATTAGCAAGCTGTCAGACGTGACTGTCGAACGATTCTTTTATTCGTTATTGGGAGGAATGTAACTCCCATACTTTGATAGGCGAGAGATATTACTCCATCCGTTGTTGAAAGTTTAATATAAGTTTATCTCCATTGGTTGTTGGGAAAATACAAACTCATCCTGTATCATACATTTAGACGTACTGTTGTATTACATTTATTACTTCTTGTGCTGTAATTTTTTTATTATTGTATGATACCAAAATGAGTATTTGAGGATAAAAATTGTTTACTGTATGCTTATCTTTCTTTTGTGTTCGTAGACATGTTAAAATATCAAACATTATATATATATATATATATATATATATATATATATATATATATATATATATATATATATATATATATATATATAATGTTACTGTATGCTTATCTGCCAACTCTCCTGTTTCGCTCGCTTCCTCTATATGAGCAGCTCGATTGTGGCGGTGGTGGGAGACCGATATCGGCTTGGGAGGAAGAGGCGCGTGATGGTGGAGCACTTGCTGAGGGTGCGGGTGGCGAGAGGCGTAAACCTTGCCGTCCGGGATGTCACCAGCAGCGACCCTTACGTCGTCCTCCGGATGGGCAAACATGTTCTCCTTGTTGAGAATTGATTCATTGTTTAGAAGTAGTGGCTCATGTTTAGGAGTTGTGGAGGTAGTTTAAGAGTTAGTGGGGGTAGTTATTAATCATGGGTGAGATAGTGGGATGAAGGAAGTGGTGTGAGGTAGTTATTATTATATCCTATAAATAAGATATTAGAGAATGAAGCAAGAGAGGCAGAGAGTGTGTGAAGAGAAGAAATTTTGTGCATTTGGAGATAATCTTGTAAGTGTTCTTGTTCTTTTACCTCATGTTTAATACTACGTCATTTTCTTGATTGAAAGTGTTTTCGTTCATTGGATCGTAGTATTCTGTTTTTATCGTTTCCTTGCTCCTTCCCCAACATTTGTGGTATCAGAGCTTTGTTTCAATCTGAACTGGGCATTATGGCTTTTAATGACAATTCTATGTCTCAACCCCTTATTCCCATCTTCTCGGGCAAATCCTATGAATTTTGGAGTATCAAGATGAAGACTCTATTCAAGTCTCAGGATCTTTGGGACTTGATAGAGAATGAATATGCAGATCCAGATGAAGAAACCAGGCTGAGAGAGAATAGAAAGAAGGACTCAAAGGCATTGTTCTTCATTCAACAAGCTGTGCATGAGACAATCTTCTCAAGAATTGCAGCAGCGACAACCTCAAGACAAGCTTGGCTGATACTTCAAAATGAATTTCAAGGCTCATCGAGGGTGATCATGGTAAAACTTCAAACCCTTCGCCGTGAGTTTGAAATTTTGTTTATGAAAAGCAATGAATCAGTGCAAGATTTTCTTTCTCGAGTGACTGAAATTGTTAGTCAAATGAAATCCTATGGTGAACATCTACATGATCAAATAATTGTTGCAAAAGTTTTGAGAAGTTTAACTCCAAAATTTGATCATGTTGTTGCAGCAATTGAAGAGTCAAAGGACTTATCTACTTATTCATTTGATGAACTAATGTGTTCCTTGTAAGCACATGAAGCAAGGTTGAACAGGTCACTTGAAAAAAGTGAAGAAAAAGCATTTCAGGTTAAGGGGGAGTCTTCTACTTCAAAAGAAGACAAAAAAGTAACAGGAAGAGGACGTGGCAGAGGAGGATTTCGTGGTAGAGGAAATGGAAGAGGAAGAGGACACTTTGATGGACATGATGAAAGACAATCAAACTATGATCAGAAAAACTACAAGAGTGGAATTCAATGTCACTATTGTAAGAAGTTTGGTCATATGAAGGCAGATTGCTGGAAAAGAGAAAAGCAAGCAAGTTATGTGGAAGAAAATGAAGATAATAGTAAGTTGTTTATGACTCATTCACAAGTTAATGATATCTCAAATGACATTTGGTTTTTGGATAGTGGATGTTCTAATCATATGTCAGGCATAAGATCAATATTTAGAGATATTGATGAAACTCACAAGTTGAAAGTTAAACTTGAAAATAGCAAGCAAATCCAAGTAGAAGGAAAAGGAACAATTGAGGTGAAGACAAATCAAGGGAAGGTAAAACACCTTGATAATGTTTTCTATGTTCCTAGCTTATCACATAACTTGTTGAGTGTTGGACAATTGATAGATATTGGATATTCAGTTATATTTGATAATGGTTCATGCACTATTAAAGATAAGAAATCTGGTTTGATTATAGCAAATGTTTGCATGACGCAAAATAAGATGTTTCCAATTGATGTTTCAAATATTGAGAAACATGCTTTTGTTGCAAATCAAAAGAATGAGACAAATTTATGGCATTTGAGATATGAACACCTTAATATTAAGGGTTTAAGGTTGTTAAATCAAAAAGAAATGGTTTATGGATTGCCTAAAATTAATACACTTGATGTATGTGAAGGATGTATTTATGGCAAACAAAGTAAAAAATTATTTCCTGTTGAAAAAGCATGGAGAGCATCTAATTGTCTTGAATTAATTCATGCTGACTTATGTGGTCCTATGAATACAAAATCATTTGGGGGAAGTTGATATTTTTTGTTATTTACTGATGATTATAGCCGCATGAGTTGGGTATATTTTCTGGAATTAAAATCTGAAGCTTTTGATAACTTTCGAAAATTCAAGGCACTTGTAGAAAGGCAAAGTGGTAAATGCATAAAGACACTTCGGACAGATAGAGGTGGTGAATTTATGTCTAATGAGTTTAATTCCTTTTGTGAAGAAAATGATATTCGCAGGGAATTGACAGCACCATATACACCGGAGCAAAATGGTGTAGTTGAACGTAAGAATCGAACTGTTGTCGAAATGACAAGAAGTTTGCTTAAAGGAAAGCATCTTCCGAATCAGTTTTGGGCAGAAGCAGTTGCAACAGCAGTTTATTTGTTGAATATTTCACCGGCAAAGGCTGTTATGAATCGAACTCCTTTTGAAGCTTGGTATGGTATAAAGCCAACTGTAAGCCATCTAAGAATTTTTGGTTGTATTGCTTATGCTTTGGTAAATTCACAAAATCATCATAAGCTTGATGAAAAATCAGAAAAATACATCTTAATTGGATACTCTGCACAATCCAAAGCATATCGATTATATAATCCTGTAAATGGCAAAGTTATTATTAACAGAAATGTTGTATTTGATGAAAGGGCAAGTTGGAATTGGGAGATTAATGAAGGTGATGCACAAATTCGTGTTCCAGCAGAACTAATTACTCCACCGAATCAAGTGACAGATCCTGCTCCAACAAGATCAACGTCAACCTCACCCAGTAGCAGTTCAAATTCAGCAAATGATTCCTCAGATGAAACCCCTCTAGGAAGGTTTAGATCACTAACAGAGATTTATGATTCAACATTTGCTTTATTTATTTCAGATCCTATAAGTTTTGAGGAAGCAGTTGAAAAAGAGGAATGACAAAAAGCAATGAAGGAGGAAATCAAGTCAATTGAGAAGAATGAAACCTGGGAGCTAATGGATCTACCGAAAGAAAAGAAAGCTATTGGTTTGAAATGGGTGTACAAAACAAAGTATAATGCAGATGGAAGTATCCAGAAGCATAAGGCTCGACTTGTAGCAAAAGGATATTCGCAGCAACAAGGTATTGGCTTTGATGATACTTTTTCTCCAGTTGCTAGATTCGAAACCGTGAGAACCTTTTTGGCTTTAGCTGCTTATTTGAGTTGGCCTGTTTATCAATTTGATGTGAAATCTGCGTTTTTAAATAGAGATTTACAAGAAGAGGTTTTTGTTACTCAACCTGAAGATTAGTTGGTTAAAGGACATGAAGAAAAGGTATATCAGCTAAAGAAATCACTTTATGGGCTTAAACAAGCTCCAAGAGCATGGTACAGTAAAATTGATTGTTATTTTCATCAAAATGGATTTAAAAGGAGTGATAATGAACCTACCCTTTATCTAAAGAAGGAAGGTGAACATAGTATTCTTATGGTTTGCCTTTATGTTGATGATATTATATATATGGGTTTATCTGACTCTGTTGTGGCAGAATTTAAAAAATGCATGATTAATAAGTTTGAAATGTCAGATCTAGGTTTACTGTACTATTTTCTTGGGTTGGAGGTGAAGCAAGGATCAGATGGAATTTTTATTTCACAAAGAAAGTATGCAATGGATCTGCTCAAAAAATCTAATATGATTAAATGCAAAGCTGCAGCTACACCCATGAATGTAAATGAGAAATTGAAACTTGAAGATGGTACATGTTTGACAAATGCAAGATACTACAGAAGTTTAGTTGGAGGTTTGATCTATCTAACTCATACTCGTCCAGATATTACATTCTCTGTTGGTGTAGTATCTAGGCTCATGCAAAGCCCAAGTAAACATCATCTCGGAGCTGTTAAAAGAATTCTACGTTATATTGCTGGAACTACAAATTATGGAATATGGTATTCTCATAATTTTAAATATAAATTATTTGATTTTACTGATAGTGATTGGGCAGGAGATTTGGATGATAGAAAAAGTACTTCAGGCAATATTTTTAGCCTTGGATCAGGAGCTATATCATGGAGTTCAAAGAAGCAAGAAACAACTGCATTGTCGACATCGGAAGCAGAGTATGTAGCTGCAACATCAGCAGCATGTCAAGCTATATGGCTTAGAAGACTTCTTGAAGATCTTCATCAAAAATAAATAGATACAACCGAAATATTTTGTGACAACAAATCTACAATTGCACTGGCAAAAAATCCCACATTTCATGGAAGAACGAAGCATATAGAGATACGCTATCATTTCATCCGAGATCTTGTAGCAGATGAAGCTATAACAATGAAGTATTGTGGCACGGATGAACAAGTTGCAGACATTCTCACCAAGTCGCTTCCCGTTAAGAAGCATATTTATTTTATGTCTCAAATTGGTGTATGTAACTATGAATCAAGGGGGAGTGTTGAGAATTGATTCATGGTAGTTACATAGGTAGTTAACATGTTTAGAAGTAGTGGCTCATGTTTAGGAGTTGTGGAGGTAGTTTAAGAGTTAGTGAGGGTAGTTATTAATCATGAGTGAGATAATGGGATGAATGAAGTTGTGTGAGGTAGTTATTATTATATCCTATAAATAGGATATTAGAGAATGAAGTAAGAGAGGCAGAGAGTGTGTGAAGAGAAGAAATTTTGTGCATTTGGAGATAATCTTATAAGTGTTCTTGTTCTTTTACCTCCTGTTTAATACTACATCGTTTTCTTGATTGAAAGCATTTTCGTTTATTGGATCGTAGTATTATATTTTTATCGTTTCCTTGCTCCTCCTTCCCCAACACTCCTCCCCAATCTCTTCTCTCCTGTTACTCTTGAGTTCTGCTAGCTTTGGCCTTTCAAGTTCTTGACAACCTTATGTTGCTGCAGTATGATGGTTATTGCACGGTACTGATCAAAACCTGGCAACATTCTTTGCCATCCGGAACATATGATGCGTCTAGTGGTTTTCTCTTCGGTTGTTGTTCTTATTCTTCTTCATGTTGCTGCAGAAAATGAAGACCAGAGTAATAAAAAAGAATACTAATCCTGTTTGGAACGAAGACTTGACACTGTGCATCGAGGATCCTTCACTTCCGGTCAGGCTTGTATGTTCCAAACTTAGAATTCGAGCTGCAATACTATAGTCATCGATGCTTCATCATCTTCCACCGGTGACTGCGTGCAGCAAGTGTTCGACAAGGACGGGTTCAGCATGGATGACGCCATGGGCCATGCGGAGTTCGACATCCGCCCATTTCTGGAGGCCGTGAAGATGAACCCGCAAGGCGTTCCCGAGGGCACCATAATAAGGAAGGTGGTGCCCTGCTTGGCGGAAGAGAGCGTTGTGAGGTGGTGCCATGGGCAGGTGATTAAGTCGAGCTGCAGCTGCAGTGGGTCAACATTCCAGGTGCTAAGGGCCTGTAGAACCAACCCCCTTCCTCTGCTCTGTCGAGCACTTGCTATCTAATGATTTCAGTAAGAAGATGATTTATATTTTTAGGAGGGATCTTGCCAGCCACATGGAACAATTTCCACACCAGTAAACAATAATTTTGTTGTGGAATATGATGAACTATCAATGTTGTCATGTTTAGTTATATTTCTAGATATGATAGGGTTATGCGTCAACAACACTATATTAATGTTTAATGTTCCGGTCATTTGAATGCACCAAAAAAGTCAGAATTCTCTCCCTTTTTTTTTATCTTTGGCATCTGCATGCAAACGACAAGCTAAGACTTCAGCATCAAACCATGCCGGCCATTCCAACTGTTTCCTCAATGTCAAAAGCAGCAATGAATCCCATGTTGGAAGTCTCTTGTCCAGGTTTCAAATTTGCCTTCCAACTCAGCTGCGATTGCCAACACGTCCAATGTAGTGGGAAGATTTATGATTCGAGACCAGAACCTCTCTCTCTCTCTCTCTCTCTCTCTCTCTCTCTCTCTCTCTCTCTGTGGAACGCGATGTACTCAGTCCAATTCTTTATCTTCTCTCGGAGTCAAAGCTATTGGCGCTCACGAGAAGGGCGCGGCTTGCGGTCTCCAGTCCACGACTCGCCTTCGTGGCCGCCCGTGAGCGCGACTCGCCTGCGGTCAAACCACCGCCTCTCCATCATCTCTCTCTCTCTACACATACACAAATTCTTACGCAAGGTCTTTGAGTCTGAGGAGAGAAAGAGAAGGATGACGGAGGAGAAATGGAAGGGTAGAGTGGGTCCAGTCAAAGGTGTTGACAACTTCTCCAGCATGAAGCTCGCCGGGGCTATCGGAGACGGCATTCATGGCATCGTTTTTATTGTTCGGACTCTTCAACACCCTCTGCTCGCTCTTCACCACCACCCCCCTCCCCCATCCTTCCTTCTTTTCCTTCGTCGATCGTGACTCTTCCCTTCTTCCTTTCCGTCCGTATAATAAACCTCGACGGGGTCTTCATCTTCGTCTTTCTTCGTTCTTGTTCGGTCTCCGGTGGCCCCCACTGACGCACCATCTCCCGTCACGCACAAGCCGGCCATTCTTTATTGCCCGCCCCGTCCCCTCGGTCAGCGACTTCCGTCTTCCATATATCCCTTCCCTTCGTCGTTGCTGCATATGGATGGTCGAGGTGGTGCGGCAGCAGGGCTCACGTTGGCGACCGCCTCCTCCCTTCTACTCACCTCTCCTTCACACCAAATTCAGCCCATGGACTCCGACCGTCACAGCTCCGGCATCGGGTTCACGGATGCTTCTGTGGCGGAGGCATCGACGCCGCCACCAAGACAGAAGCGGACCGTCGTCATCAGCGAGATGGATTTCTTCTCGAACGAGAAGAAGAAGATGACGATGACGAGCGGTGCCTCGCCGGATGTCGACCTCAAGGTGCCGAGCCTTTGTATCAAGAAAGAGGACCTCTCCGTCAACGTTAGTCAGAACTCGATCCCCTCAGCTTTCTATTTTGCACGCATGTAAGAGACGGTATTGATCGTAAGGTTTTGGATTTGCATGTCCTGTAGACTGGGTTGCACTTGGCCACCACGCGCAGCGACCTGTCGACGGTGGACGACGGGATGTCACCACCTGAGGACGATAAAGAAGGCAAGAGCGAGGTAAGAACTCTAAGGTCAATTGTGTATCCCGAACCATGGCGTTCGAGTGAAGTGATTTGGGTTCCGCGCTTGATTGTTTCAGTTGACCGCCGTCCAAGCAGAGCTGGCGCGCATGAACCAAGAGAACAACAAGCTGAGGTTGATGCTGAACCAGTTGACCACCAACTGCAACGCCCTTCAGATGCAGCTCGTCGCGCTGACGCAACAGCGACGCACTTCCGGAAACCCAGAGGCACCGGGGAACAAAAAGATGGAAGAGAAGGGGCATGATGAGCATGAAGGAGATGCGGTCGCGAGGCGGCAACGATATCCCGAGGTCGGGGATATCGATGAGCCATCCCACTCTTCTACCACGAGCAGAGACCGGTGTTTGTCGCTGCGAAGCCACACAGAAGTTCCACTCGATCACGAGAAGCATGTCGGGGAAGATGATACAGAAGAACATGGCTGGAACAGTAACAAAACACCCAGATTAGCTTCTTCCAAGTCCGCCGAGGACGCTACCATGAGAAAAGCCCGCGTGTCCGTTCGAGCAAGGACTGAAGCTCCCACGGTAAGGCTCTCTACGCTGTAGGTGCGATACATCTTGACAAAAAAAAATCTAGATTGGTGATGGATGTTCGCTCTCGTAAGGTAGATCACCGACGGATGCCAATGGAGGAAGTATGGACAGAAGATGGCCAAAGGAAACCCCTGTCCTCGGGCTTACTACCGATGCACCATGGCCACCGGGTGTCCGGTCCGCAAGCAGGTGATGCCCGCTTTCTTCGTCGGTGCAATTGTATGTCATGTCGATCGTACAACCAATTGCGCGGAGCTGAACATAGAGAATCCATGAACAGGTACAGAGGTGCGCCGACGACCGTTCGATCTTGATCACGACGTACGAGGGCACTCACAGCCATCCGCTCCCGCCGGCAGCCGTACCGATGGCGTCGACCACTTCCGCCGCGGCGTCGATGCTCCTATCGGGGTCGATGCCGAGCGGCGACGGGCCGATGAGTTCCAACCTCCTCGCAAGAACCGTTCTCCCCTGCTCGTCGAGCATGGCGACGATATCAGCCTCGGCGCCGTTTCCCACCGTGACGTTGGACCTCACCCAAAGTCCCAGCCCTCTGCAGTTCCAATTACCGTTCCCGAGCGCCGCTCTGCCGCTGTCGCAGATCTTCGGGCAGACGCTGCAAAGCCAGTCCAGACTCTCGGGCCTTCAGATGTCACCGGAGATGGATCCCGCTCAACTGGCGCACCGAAAGGCCCAGTCCGTCGCGCCGCCTTCGCTGGCCGATACAGTGAGCGCGGTCATGACGGCGGACCCCAACTTCACCGCAGCGGTTGCAGCGGCCATATCTTCGATCATCGGCGGCGCCGGCAATCATCGAACAGGAAACGATGACAATAGCCACAGTAGCGCCAACACAACCAGCTGCAGCAAGCAACGACGAGAACCAGATCTGTTCCAATAGTAGTTGACCATCTCAAGCTTTGACTTCTTTTGTTACGTGGAGATAAACAGAACCAGATCATACTTTCTTTCCTTTTTTTTACTGTCGTTGCTTACTGTTTTAGAGGGTTGAAGACCAAAGCTTGCATCCCCGCTCTTGTCACCATTTCGTTCACGCATCAGCATTGGATCAATAAAGGCCAAACACATCCACATCTCCGTTTTCTTTCCATCTAATCCTCAATGGTTTCTTGATGGGGTGGGTCAAAGGATGGCCGCCTCCGTGGAGCACACGAGGAGAGGAAGCGAAGACAGACGCGACGACCGACCACATCAAAGTGACACGGCATTGAATGATGCCTCGGACCGTATCCGGTGCCGCATCGTCTACGGAATAGGGAAGACCAACAGGTGTAGTCATGGATGGAAGACTTCGCTGTATGGTTGTTCCAATCATAAGTAATTGGATTCTCCATGGACGACGACGAAGCTTTATGCTAGTTTCTGGGAGTCCACACATGTTCTTCTTGGACTGGTTTCCGGTGCAAACAAGATCTTAGTCATGGTGGGACTTCTACCGAATGCATCCAACATCATATCAGACACACGGAACGGGTATCTTAGGTTTCAGCCGAAAAGATTGCCTTATCCAAAAAGCAGTGGCCATCTGATCTCTTCCAGTTTTGACACTGCCGTGGCACAAACATGGTGCACTCTCCCTTCCGCGCACCGAGTTCACTGCATTTCACTGTCATACATGGACTTGTTATCCCACACCACCTCCTGCAACTTGTTCCACAGACATGCCACAGATATACATATTAGACAGAGAGAGAGAGAGAGAGAGAGAGAGCAAGAGAAAGAATATATATATTAGGCATTCCTATAAATGAAGAAGATTATATAAAGAAGATAGATTTGTACAGTTTATATAGATGAATATGTATGTTCTTGCAGCATAGAGTGGGCACATCAAGAGGGAGATGAACTCCCAGTTCATTGCATGTTGTTGAATGAGCACATAAAGGGGTCGTCATGGGGCAGTAGGTCATTGGCTTTTATCGCCGTAAAGACCAGCAGCACAAGGGTGACCACCATGGAGAGCACCGAGAGGATAAGCATGAGCATGTTGGCCACCGCCCCCTTCACCTCCTGGGCGTACTCGGTGGCGGCCAGCGCGAGCACCGACAGCGGGAAGGAGTACGCCCACCACGCCACGCTAAACCTTCTCATGGATCTCCGGAACAGCGCTGGCCTACACACCTGAACCACCACCATTATTAGGCACTTGGAATTAGAAACTCGAGCTAAGATGCTGGAAGAGATCATACAAGATGTACGTGTGAGATTAAAAGATAAGATATTCCATCTCTAGCTCAGAACTTCTATGTTTCTATCTCTTGATTATATTCCATGGATACTGTTAGCTTTTGGTGGTGCCATCAACGAGTAGGAAAAGGTAGGTAACAAGTGGAATTAGTACGACGTCAACTAAAAATTGGCCAGTGAGGTGGTGATATGTTTTACAGCTATCGATGCATTGTAGAATCATCAACATGGTTGATGGCTTGCTACATAAGAAGCGAAGTAAATTTGACTACCTGTTTGTTAGATGACTTTGTAAAGTTGAGAACGTATAATGGAAACCAAGCTACGAAAATTACGTGAAAGGAAGCTTAAGCATGCTGCTGGTTGAGTTACCAGAGAAGCAAAGAGGAAGAGGGAGAGGAAAAAGAGCATCTTGCAAGGGGCGTCGAAGGTGGAGGAGATGGAGTCCCAGGCCAAGCTGGCCATGCTCGGGGCCGCGAAGAAGAGGAAGAACACCGGCCGCAGCATGGCTGGCAGGGAGTTGCTGTCCAGGAGCCGTTGGTATAGCGTCACGAAGAGCACGAGGTAGTGCGCGATGCCCAGGGAGAACATGCATAGGGCGCTCTCCCTCCACCCCATCTGGGCCGCTGCCCTTGCCCCCACCAGGTTCCCGATCACCGAGATCTGGCTGCTGGGGTTGGCCACCATGGACAGGAACTTCTTCCCCTGGGTGAACCACTGCCCGTAGATCTTGACGTCGAGGGCAAGGATGGGAAGGGAGAAGAGGCACCAGAGGAGGAGGTAGCCGTTGGTGTCGGGGCGGAGGAAGGGCGCGGACTGGAGTAGGAGGAGCCAGGAGATCCAGGGGGCGAAGAGGTAGTTCATGCCGACGTGGTGCGCGAACTCGGCGCGGACGCTGCGGAAGCGGAGGACGCAGCGGGCCACGTAGAGGAAACAGAGCGCGAGGAGGGTGAGGAAGGCGAGGGACCAGAGGAGGACGAAGGCGAAGGAGGGGAGGCGGCTGACCACGGCACGGAGGGCGCGCGTCTCGGTGGAAGACTCGATGAGCGTCTTCCACAGCAGCGCCTGGCCGCAGAGGGAGAGGCTGATGCGGAAGTAGCCGGCATGGAAACGAGTGAGCATGGAGAACTTGGACAGGGCCTTCCCGGTGGCGGCGGCGGCCACGGGTTCAAGGACTTGGAGTTGAATTTGGCGGAGCTCCACGGCGGCCTCCATGCATATATGTACAAGTGCTAGTGGTGAGGATGAAATGTTAAGTCTTTGCGTCCTTCATGGGGAAAGTGGCGGTCGTAGTATTTATAGAGGAGGTGGTCATTTGCGGTCGAAGTCGCTGGCCATCGACGTTGGATCATCTTTTTTATAAGTCAAACCACTTATAAACGACTGGTCGTTCATCACGTATCTCCGCTATATAACAAATCTGATTTAGATAATTTTTCATATAAATAGGTGACTAATCAAGAAATTTAATTAAACTTTTTACTATTAATTTCTATTTCAATATGACAATTGATGTCCTCATTCGCTCGTGGCCATTCGACGTCATCACCATCTTCTTCTACAGTGCAACATAAATATAGCAACCTTTGCTTCTTCTGCTATAGTCATCGGGCCTCCTCTTTTCCAACATTCTCCTCCCTTATCTACGACGGGTTCTTCATCTCGCTGTCCAACGATAACTTCTCATCGACACACCTGAGTTCCACCAACCTCTTACTTCCTCGGCATGGTCACCAGGGTTGGCGCGTACGCAGAGCCGATCTAAGCTCACGCCCTTAGCCACCTCCGCCTCCATCGCGGTTGTATTCGCCTCCTTCGCAATGACCGCCCACGTCGTATCCAACACCACCTTCATAGCCATCGCTTCCACCATAGCCACTGCGGCCTCTGAGCTCGTGGCCTTTCCCAGTCGCTATGTCTGTCGATACCTCCTAGTCCTGATCTCCAAGTCTGACGCCTCCATATTCGCTTTCGCTGTTCAACGACAACTTCTGCTCCACCTGCCTCGTGCCGCACTAGTTTATGCTCCACCCACTGCAAACTATTTTCATTACATCGGTCTAAGATCGACGTCCTTAATAGGAGTTCGATCTTGCATACAGATAAAATTTAGATATGATAACAGATATGATTTCTCTAACTAAATGAAGAAATCTCCTACATTAGTTCAGAGAAATCCTCGTGAATCAAGGTAACTTAACTGATGTTCATAATCTGATGGTCAAATCCCTCGGTGAGAGCTTGTGTTCAGCTGGCGGAAGAAGCTTCGAAGGCAAAGAATCAAACTCCAATTGGCTTGTTGAGCTGGTCAGAATGCGGAGCCATGGCCGACTTCATGCGACGCGAGGGAGTGAAAGCTGTTAAACTTTCTTGCTTGAGGATGATTATTGATGCATGATCCGATCGACGTTGGATGATCTTTTTTATAACTCAAACCACTTATAAATGACTGATCGTTCATCACTTATCTCCACATGATAACAAATATGATCTAGATATGATATAGAGAAATTCTCATCTTTATCTGTATAAATAGATGACTAATCAAAAAACTTAATTGGGCTTTTCAATATTAATTCATGTTTCAACATGATATCAGAGATGACTGGTTTAAGGAATCAGGAACCCTAGCCTCTACAGATTACAATCAAGATTATTAAGCCTGTCAAATCCTCCCTCCTGTATCGTACGTAATCTCTCAATCCTCCCTCCCACTTTAAATCTCAGGAGGTGGAAGTCACTCTCCTTAGAAAAAGATGACAACTGATGCCTATACACCAATTCATAAAGAATCTGAAAGATTGTATGCTAAGCTTAGCAAATGCCTTTGGTAGGTAATATTAGGTCTGCCAAGAAACATCCATCCCTTGTATGGAGGATGAGCACTCTATCTCTATCTCTATCTCTAAGCATTTGCGTGAATCGATGGATCAAGTCTCTTTGCCTTGGTTTGATAGGATAACATCATACAGTTGGCACAAAAGTTTATTACAACTAAAAGAGTTAGGAAGGTTGTGGATCCTTTGGTTTTTGAGTGCCCAATCATTCTCCAAAAACAATTGGAAACAAAGCAAAGATTCTCTCGCGAGTGCTGAACACAAAGAAGAAGACATGTGGAAATGGTGGCTCACTGCATGAATCACAGGGCATGAAGTGATCAAAAGATTGATAATAAATTTGGGCCTCCTGTAGTAGTTAATGTGATCTTTGGAGACATGCATTGGTTCTTTCTCGTACGATTTCAGGCAGTGCAATCTCCTGCACCAACTAAAAGTTCCAAAGGATCACACACATCTCTTTGATCGGACGACGCCTCTCATCTTTTTGTTTATTACAAGGTGGTGGCAATATTAAATATTCAATCTTGTTCTCCATGTTGCACCAGTCTATTTGCAGTGCTGCATCCTTGTAGCTTAAACTTTCCCCTAGTAATGGCTGATTTGATCTGAGGACATGAACAAACGATTAGTTTTCACCCTAAAAAAAAATTGTTCTACTCTTAGACCAACTGCAAGACTTCCAAATCAACATGGCATGAGTAATTGTGTTTCCTGTTTTATTGGCATTTCACGCATGAAAACTCCATGTCGAGCCATAACAGTACTGGTGCCACATGAATCATAATAACCTATGAATCATTCATGAGATGTGGTTGAGATGTGATTGTCCATAAACACTAATTGGACTTAAAGACTTTTATGTGATGTGGTTGTTCATCAGACATAAAGATCAACTATCGGATCCACAATGATCCCTTCAATGCGTCAAGATAGATCTGTCTCTGCAATCTTCCTCCAGTGTTCAGGTCGATGAGATATCTCATAGATGGATGTCTTAAACGATGGACCCAAACTTCGCAGACTCCGTTCCCAGGCCGGGTAAGATATGCGAGTAAACTTAGCCCTCCTAGTCTTTAACTACTACTGCTGAGTTGGTATACAGATCCATGACGTCATCTGTCCACCGTAACCTTCGTGCGATGACGAACGAAGTCTACGTCAGCACAGGACAGGCGGTCATAATATAACGTATATATTTTGCGGTGGTCTATTATGGCACTGACAGATCTGTACCACACGCCGCTGTTTCTCCCATCGATCTATTCCTCCTCTCAACGTGATCTCCGTTCTATGCGCGGTAGCCTACCGTACCAGTTTTGGTTTTCTAGTCACTGAGGAGCTGCAGCGGCATATTAATCCATATAGCTATGAATTAATTGGACATGGCAGATGGAAAGATTGGAGTATGATGGCCAAAGGAGTTGGGCGCGTTCATCGCTGTTCACCAAGTAAAAGTCGGCGTTCCCGAAGTTACAATTGTGTCTTTTACATGTGAGGATGCGTCCCTCTGCTCTTGGAACAACGCTTGTTTCAGATAAGTTATGGTCACTTGATCTGTCGCCACGGTCGTGCCCTGTCTCCATGGGGTTCCTGCTCAGCACGAGCTGCTCGCTGCTGCTGCTATCCGTGATTGGATTTGTTGATCTCCCGTCTTCGGTCATCGGAAAGCCGCCGTTGCTTCGCACCGTCGCCCAGTTCTCATCCCACGTCCAGTTGGGAGCAGCGTCTCCGATTAAGCTCTGCATCCTCTCGAATGGGTCCTCCTCCGGTAGGTCCAGTACCCGGTCGTCGTCGTCGCCGTCGGAGAGCGACTGCAAGAAGGCCTGATCGAGAGTGGATTTTGGAGAAATCCAGTCGGATTTCGATGGAGGATTGGCGACCCGAGACGCGACGACGAACGGGTGATGGAAGAGCTGCTCCGCCGTCCACCGCTCCAGAGGATCCCTCCTCAAGCACCTGCTCAAGAAGTCCCTTCCCTCCTCGGAGATCCAGCTCGGAAACTCGGGCACGTCGGTGGAGAAGGCGATCTGGTGGAGAGCGCTAAGGGCGTCCGAGACAAGCGGCCACGGGGGTCGTCCGGTGGCCATCTCGATGACGGTGCATCCCAGGGCCCAGATATCAGCTGGCGCGCTCTGCTCTTCCCCCCGCGCGACCTCCGGCGCCATGAACATTGGCGTGCCCCTCATGCATCCCCTCTCGTCCTCGTCCTCCTCCTCTGGGCTCCGCGCGCACCCGAAGTCCGCAACCTTGGCCCGCCCACCGGAGCAGATCAACACGTTCTGGCTCTTCAGATCGCAATGGACGACGCCGTTGGAATGCAGGTAGGCCAGCCCGCCGAGGATGTCGCATGCGTAGGATCGGATGGCGAGCTCGTCAAGCCGCCCGCCCTGCTTCTTGATCTCGTCCGACAGCGAGCCCCGGGGAGCGTACTCCATGAAAAGATTATAGCAGCGACCGGCTCCTGGCGTCTGGGCCGCGACGTCGCATCCAAAATAAGAGACGACGAACGGCGAATCCAGCGCAGAGAGGATCCTCTGCTCCCTCTGTAGGAGGCTAGAGCGAGAGAGCTCCGACGACTTGACCGCGAAGACCTCGCCCGAGGACACCGACGTGGCGAGCGAGACGGTGGCGGAGGTCCCCCGGCCAATGATCCGCCCACGGCGCCACCCGCTCTCCCCCATCCTTAGAACTCCAACACAGGAGCGAGAGAGGAAAGAGATGGACGACTCCGTGCGGGGGGAGGTGGCTGATATAAGAAGCAACGAAGAGTGTGTCCTCTGTGACTTGTCCAAGTCAACGTTACTCCGAGGCGGCCGTCCACGCTCGCGTTGAAAGAAGGCCGCGTCCGCGTTCACCGGTCCACGTGTCGAAAAACGAAGGCATTCCTGCCACAACCATTCATCAGCATCAGCCATTGGTATCTATCTATATACGACAAGAATAGCGGCACTCACAAGTCATCAAGTAACGGACTACTACCGCTGACTTTTCTTATACTGAGCTGGGAGTGGGACCCAATCGGCAACTAGCGACAGTGTCGGAACGCATGACTCACGTTTTCCAGTCGCCCGGTGTGAAACGGGAGGATGGAAGTCGCAGCGGACACGGTGGCTTTTTGCACGTGCTCCAAATCCACGCGCCGTTGACTTCTGACAAATCTCCCGGTGGCGGTTGACAGCCAATCCAACCCATCCTTGGATGGAGCATCGGTTGTTAGGGCGCCCAGTCAAGGCTTTGACTCTTAGTAGATTCGGTGATTTTTTATTGTTTATTGTTTGAATGCACATGTCGATGCAATCTACCCAAGTCAAATTAATTAAGATTGCTGGCTATATTAGTACACCACCAACTTCATACAGTAAATTCTATTACTTACATCGTTTTGCCTCGTGTTGAATAAGAATGAGATCAAGCTCTAAATCTAAAAGCTAAAAATGTCACGATTAGGAAGCTACTTATATTTACTGTAGATGATGAGAAATATAAAAATAAAACTACATAATGCAAAACCAATTTGGACAGGACATGGTTCGTATGGTTCCTCAATTTATAACATAAAAATCGCTCGTGGATTCATTATATTTGCGTTAGAGGAGCGACCATATCATGAATCGGATATATAATTGTGTGCATGCATTAACATGAACAAGACTTTGGATCACAAGTGTATTTTCGAAAGCTATAAATTTATTGGCTCGAGTGAAGACAAAAAATCTTGATTTGAGTTTGAGATATCATTCAATATAATTGTCGTTTACCATATTATGATGTTATAAATCCCTTGAAAACTCATAATAGTGTTTTGTTATCTTAGATTTTAGACGTACTAATGTTAACCATCGTTCGCCGCGAGGGATTAGCTTATGTTGCGAATACGTGTAATGATGAAAGTTTATTTTCTAATATTTGTAAGTATATAATATTTTTTTCGAAGAATAAATAGTTGATGTTTGGGCTAAATTTGTGTTGTATTTATAATGATCATAACTTGATCACTTTGTGGAAGATAAGTGCACTTGTGACTAGTATCGTTGCCGTCCATTATAATTTGAGAAACGTATGGAGGCTTTTCCATCATGTCTTTTCAACATAAATTATAAATTATAAAATAAGTTCAAACTCGATTGATTTATAAAAAATATAAAGTTTAAAGTGTTTCAAATTATAAATTATAAAATAAGTCCGATGAAGTCGCACCCTGAGCGACGCGACAAAAGAAGGTATTACCGCTTTCACAGAGAATACGGACACGACACCGAGGAATGTCGTGACCTGCAGTACCAAATTGAAGACCTTATCCGGCGCGGCCACCTACGACGATATGTCCGCGAACTACCCTCTCTCCCTGACGGCTGGCCCCCCCGAAACTCGTCTCCCCGACCTCAGGGCTCGATCGAGAAGCAAATTGACGTCATCTTTGGCGGCCCGGCCTCAAGCGGCAACAACTCCTCGGTGCGAAAAACTTACGCGCGATCCGAGGTCGGAAAGAGGCCGCTGCATCACGAAGACCTTGAAGTCACGTTTAGGTCGGAAGGCGAGAAGCACTCATCCCATGATGATGCGCTAGTGATCTCAATCCGCATGGCCAACGCCTACATCAAGAGGGTCATGATCGACATGAGGAGTTCGACCGACATTTTATATTTCGATGCCTTTCAAAAATTGGGATTAACTGACCTAGATCTCGCCCCTCTAACATCCACCTTGACAATATTCACCGGGGATTCCGTCTCTCCCTTGGGAGCAACCACGATCCCGGTCACGTTTGGGGGAGAACCAAGGTCGAAGACTCTGCTGGTGTCATTTATGGTGGTCAAGCTCCCATCGGCGTACAACGCCATCATTGGGCGCCCGACCCTCAACCGGCTCAGGGCGGTCGTTTCCACATACCACCGGATCCTGAAGTTCCCGACCCAAACAAGGGTCGACGAGGTCAGGAGTGACCCAAGAGAATCCAGGCAGTGCTACTTAACGGCAACGACGTTGTTCAAGAAGCCGAAGACTGAACCGATAGGGACTATGCCTCTAGACCCGAAGGATAGCGCCCGAGATCCCCATTCGACGGAAAAAGTTTTGGAACTGCCACTTGACCCGAACCACCCGGATAAGCTGGTGAAGGTCGGGTCGGGACTCACGGAAAGCCAGCAAGTTCAACTGATAGATTTCCTGCGAAAGAATGATGATGTCTTCGCATGGTCCCCAAATGATATACCGGGGGTCGACCCAGAGATCACCCAGCATCACCTGAACATCTCCCCCGACGCCCGACCCGTGAAGCAACGTCTGCGCAAATTCGCTCCAGACCGGCAGAATGCTATAGAAGACGAGGTCGCTCGTCTATTGGACGCAAAGCTTGTCGAGGAAGTAAAGTATCCGACCTGGCTATCCAATGTTGTACTTGTCAAGAAAGCTAATGGAAAATGACGGATGTGCGTTGATTATACCAATCTCAATCGGGCTTGCCCGAAGGACTGCTACCCACTTCCCCGCATCGACCAACTGGTGGATGCCACGTCAGGGCATCAGCTGCTCTCCTTCATGGATGCTTTCTCGGGGTACAACCAAATCCAGATGGCCCCGAGAGACAAAAAAAATAGAGCCTTCATCACTCATAACGACACATATTGTTACAAGGTGATGTCGTTCGAGCTGAAAAATGCAGGCGCAACTTACCAGCGGTTGGTAAATCGCATGTTCAAGGACCAGGTCTGAAGGAACATGGAGATTTACGTAGACGATATGATAGTCAAAAGTCGGCGAACCGAGACCCACCTCTCCGACCTAGCGGAAGCGTTCTGCACGCTAAGAAGATACAAGATGCATCTCAACCTGACAAAATGTACATTCGGCATCACATCCGGGAAGTTCCTCGGCTTCATAGTGCATCAGCGGGGGATTGACGCCAATCCTGACAAGATAAAGGCGATACAGGAAATGCAGCCCCCAAGGACTATAAAAGAGGTCCAACAACTTACAGGGAGGTTAGCTGCCCTGAGCCGCTTTATCTCCCAAGCCGGGGACAAGAACTCTACCTTCTTTCGAGCGCTGAAGTTGGCAAAAGACTTCAGATGGACCCCCGAATGCGAAGAAGCATTCCGCCAGCTCAAGAGCCACATCGAAAACCTACCGCAACTACCCTCGGTAAAGGACGGGGAGCCACTCGGCTTATACCTCGTTGCAACCGACCTGACAGTTAGCTCGGTCTTGGTGACACTCGATAAAGCTGGGGAAAAACCGATCTACTACACTAGTCATGTCCTAGCGGGACCTGAGCTCCGTTATCCCCCCATAGAGAGAATAGCCTTGGCTTTGATCCTGCATCCAGGAAGCTGAGGCCGTACTTCCAGATGCATCCTATCAAGGTCATAACCGACCAACCCTTGCGCCAGATCCTCTCAAAATTTGATGTTGCAGGTCGGATGCTCAAGTGGTCGATAGAGTTAGGAGAGTTCGATATCGAATACGATCCAAGAAAGACAATCAAAGGTCAAGTGCTCGCAGACTTCCTCTCGGAGCTCACACCCCCGGAAATCCCGGCGAACCCGAACCACAGATGAACACTACATATCGACGGCTCCGTCAACTCGGAAAGAGGAGGCGTTGGCTTGGTGCTCAAGGACCCTTTCGGCCACACCTACGAACATGCGCTGCGATTAGGATTCAAAGCTACGAACAATGAGGCAGAATATGAAGCGCTCCTGTTCGGTCTGAAGGTCGCAGTCGAGATGGGCGCAGAGGACATTGAAATATTCACCGACTCCCAGCTCGTCGCAAGCCAAGTCAATGGAGCGTTTGAGACCCGAGAAGCAGCAATGATCAAGTACCTAGCCGAGGCGCGACGGATGACAGGTCGGTTTCGAAGGTGTACCATCACCAAGGTACCTCGCAGCGAGAACGCGCAGGCAGACGCTTTGGCCAGGCTAGCCTCCTCCTGCGTGGTCGACACGTCGTCCGGAACAATGGTGAGAACCATCGGGCCCTCCGTCAATTCGATTGTGTTGACTGTTGATGAGGAAGACGGAGGCTGAATCGACGAGATCCTTCGCTTTAAACAAGCAGAAATCCTCCCCGAGGACAAAGCGGCTGCCCGAAGAATCAGAAGGACGGAGTCGTGGTACTGTATCATCAATGGCCGCCTCTATCGGCGAGGCTTCAGCCGACCCCTGCTTCGCTGTCTGAACCCGACCGAGGCGCACACCACCCTAGCCGAGGTCCACGAGGGAATATGTGGGGACCATGCCGGTGCTCGCACCTTGTTACACAAGGTTCTCAGGCAAGGTTACTACTGGCCCACCCTATGCAAGGATGCCCAGACTTATGTCCGAAGTTATGAGCCATGCCAAAAGCACGCCCGGTTCCAATATCAACCGATGGTATCGCTCACAACTGCCGACTGCACCTGGCGCTTCGTCCAATAGGGAATGTACCTCTTCAGCCCCTTCCTCCCGGCCACGGGACAAAGAAGGTTCTTAATAGTCGGAGTCGACTATTTCACCAAATGGCTCGAGGCCGAGCCATTGGCCTCCATCACCGAGAGACAAGTCGAAGGATTCGTGTGGAAAAACATCATAACCAGGTTCGACCTCCCTAGGGTCATTATCACATACAATGACATGCAGTTCAACAACACGAAGTTCAAGATATTTTGTCAAAGCTATCGCATCCAGCTGAAGTTTAGCTCGGTTGCCCACCCCCAAGCCAATGGGCTAGCCGAGGTAACGAACCGAGCCATCCTTGAAGGGCTGAAGAAAAGGGTTTTCAGCGCCACGACCTCTTGGGTAGAGGAACTCCCGAGTATTCTCTGGGCGTCATGAACGACTCCGAAAACCCCAACGAGGGAGTCCCTGTATAGCCTGGCTTACGGGACCAAAGTCGTGCTGCCTCCCGAGGTCGTTTTCCCGACCCTCAGAGTCGAGACCCAGCGTGAGGAGTCCAACCAACAGCTCCGTGAGAACCTCGACCTGCTAGAGGAAAAGTGAGCTGACGCCCATCTCCGGGCATTGGCCTATAGAAGGGCCGTCACCAAGCTGTACAACCGTCGGGTACACTCCCGGCATGTTGAGACAGGTGACCTGGTGCTCCGGAAGACTGAGGTTAGCGACCCGACCCGGTCTCGCGGCAAGCTGGCCCGGAACTGGGAAGGCCCCTACCGAGTCATCGATGCTATCCGAGACGAGACTTACACGTTGGCAACAATGGAGGGGCGAGTGTTGCCGAGAACTTGACACATCACAAACTTACAGAAGTTTTACGCATGACATATAAGCAAAACGACCCGACTTGCATTGATTAAAGCAAGTACAAAAGATGTCGGGAATGAGGCTTTTCCCGACTCGAATTATAATTTGAAAAAGAAAATTATAAGTCAGGGCTCGGGGGGGACCGAGTCATCAAAGTCCTGCTGTCTTTCCATCGGCACCAGATCGTCCTCAGGATGGATGGTGAACGGATCTTCTTCAACGTCGGCGTCTGGATGTCGGGCGCGGAAGCGAGCTAACGCCACCCGATACCCATATTTGTACATTACCCGACCCATCCTCTTTAGGCCTTCTTTGAAGCCGAGAGACTTCTTGTACTGGATGACCGATTGCCTAGGCAGCTTGGCTCGGGTGCTCTCCAGGTCCTTAACGGCCTGCAGCAGCTCGTCGTCCATCTTTCGAGCCCTGATTCGTGCCTCCCTCAGCAACTGTTGGGCGTCGCCCAGGTGGCTCCGAACCTCCTGCAGCTCCTTCTCCGAGGCCTCGCGCCGAGGAGCTCCTCATCTCTCTCCCTCTTGGTCTTCTCGAGCTCCTCCCGCAGCTCGGACGCGCGCTCTTCGGCCTCGACGACCGCCTCCGGTCCCCCTTTGGATTTTAGAGCGTCAAGCTTTTCTTGTAGCTGCTTGACCCGATAGTCCATGAACGTGATCAGCCGACCCGCGTCATAGACTCGGTTAAAAAGCGCCATTTGGAAATGTTGGCTCTGCACGAAAAAGCAACTGTTAGAAGCTCGGCGAACGGGAGAGTTGGCCTACTAAGGCATGAGTCGGGAAACCTACCAAAACCATCTCCTTGGCAGCTCGGGCCATCAAAACTTCCGAGGGAAGCCTGTAGAGCATCCGCGCCAGTTGGGGATGGAGAAGTCCCCTTTCGAACTCCTCCGCTGCCGACGAGTTATTCCAAACTTTCGTCGAGTTCTTCAGCCCCTTCCATCTGGCCTTCATCTCCTTCTCGGGGCCTTGATGCCCCAGGTCGGACATTAGCATGGCGTAATAGCCTGCGTCGCCCTTATGAACCTTTGTTTTAAAAAGGTCCTTCATCGACCTCGGACGCTCGTGGGCTGGTGAAGCACCCCCCTCCCCGGACTCGACGGGCGCCTCAGGCTCCTCTGACGGTGCAGCTGGCTCCTTACCTTTGGATCGGGAGCAAGACTCCGCCTCGCCGAGATGGGACTTGTGCCTCCTCGTCAGCACTTTTACCTTCTTGTGGTGCCTCACCGCATCTTCGGCTTGCTCAGGTGGTGAGACGACTGGCCTCTTCGACGAAGCCCTCGGAGCTTCCCTCGCAGGAGACGTGCCGACCTCTCGGGCGATGGGCCGGGTCAGAGGGACATTGCCGCTTGTCACCTTGGGCATCCCGCGAAGCTCCCCGAGATCCATCCGGTCTGCATTCCGACCGATAGGTTAGTAGGCAGTTAGAAAGGCTAAAGTAAAGCAAAATATTAGTACCCCTAGAGGCCGGGCTTAAACCCGCCTCGACGAGGCAAAGCTCGGTCATCTCCTTGATCGCACACGAAGAGGAAAGAATCCCCTTCAGTCTGCCGACCAGGACGGTCTCCTCCTCGGATAGGTATGGGGGGGCGTTACCGATCGGGTGAGCCGACCAGTCGAGCTTAAATCCCCAAACCAGACCACTAACATAAAGGTAGCGAGACTTCCAACCTCTGTTACTGAAAGGTGCCCTGCTGACTCGAAAATCGACCCGAGCGGTGAGGTAGTAACCACCCCGACTCTTGCAAAGGCGAAAGCACATCATGAACAAGTCCCGAGTCAGGATAATCTCAGCCCCTCGGCACTCGCCCAAGAAGACAACAAGGTAGCTCCACGAGTTGGGCGCTACCTGGCTGGGAGAGACCCTCCACCACCTCAAGCATTCCTCGATGAGTGGGTGCGGAGGAAACCGGAGATCGGCCTCCAAAGCATCCACCGAGATGCACACGCCGGGAGCGTCCAAGCTATAAGGGCGCTGCCCGGGCTGCGGAACATGCAGCCCGTATTCGACCGGGATGCTATACCGCTCCCTAATTGCGGCAAGTGACCCCTTGGTCACCGTCGTGTCAAAGT
This sequence comes from Ensete ventricosum, assembly GCA_029747655.1. Lineage (NCBI taxonomy): Eukaryota > Viridiplantae > Streptophyta > Magnoliopsida > Zingiberales > Musaceae > Ensete > Ensete ventricosum. Next base: position 3,728,396 of record JAQQAF010000006.1, on the reverse strand, counting down.
CATAATCTGACATCATGACCTCCAGATCCCTCAGAACCCTCGCGTCGACGGACGACGGGGCCCCAGAAGATGCTCCCGAGGAACCAACCTCGGGATCACACCGACTTGTCTCCCCCGACCCCGGGGGAGAAACGACACCTGACACTACTCGAGGAGTCTGAGGAGGTCATCCCGACCTGTTCAAAAAGGGCTACCGACTGAAGGGGCGATGGGTGGCTAGGAAGGTTCGCGATAGAAACAAGGAGGGGGCCAAATAAACAAGTGAGGTCTCAGCCCAGCCACATCGAACTTATAGCGCCCAGGGTAGTCGTTTCAGCTTTCTGATGCAAGACGAAGCGCCGCCACCCCAAAAGCCACTCAGCGCATTAAATGCATCATTACTCTGACCGAAACCCTAAGCGGAGGACAAAAAATTATATATATTTATAATATAATATATATATATATATTATATATATATATAACATAACAGTGATAATAAATAAATAAATAAAAGAGAGGGTTCATAAGATAAGGGCGAGGGCACCCGAGCTCACCCTCTCGGCCAAATCCCCAGATTTGCGCCCGAGTTCACCCTCTCGGCCAAATCCCCGGACTTGCGCCCGAGTTCACCCTCTCGACCAAATCCCCGGATTTGCGCCCGAGTTCACCCTCTCGGCCAAATCCCCGGACTTGTGCCCGAGTTTACCCTCTCGGCCAAATCCTCATATTTGCGCCCAAGTTCACCCTCTCGGCCAAATCCTCGGATTTGCGCCCGAGTTCACCCTCTCGGCCAAATCCCTAGATTTGCGCCCGAGTTCACCCTCTCGGCCAAATCTCCGGATTTGCGCCCGAGTTCACACTCTCGGCCAAATCCCCGGGTTTGCGCCCGAGTTCACCCTCTCGGCTAAATCCCCGGATTTGCGCCCGAGTTCACCCTCTCCGCCAAATCCCCATATTTGCGCTCGAGTTCACCCTCTCGGCCAAATCCCCGGATTTACGCCCGAGTTCACCCACTCGGCCCAATCCCCGTGTTTGCGCCCGAGTTCACTCTCTCGGCGAAATCCCCAGATTTGCGCCCGAGTTCACCCCCTTGGCAAAAGCCTAAGTTCAAATTCCTGAGCTCCTGCTCGATCGGATCAGCCCTTGCGACATTCAAATTCTTGAGCCCTTGCTTGGTCGGATCAGCTCCTACGCCATTCCAATTTCCGAGCCCATGCTCGGTCAGATCAGCTCTGGTGCCATCCCAATTCTCGAGCTCCTGCTCGGTCGGATCAGCTCTTGCGACATTCAAATTCCCAAGCCCTTGCTTGGTCAGATCAGCTCCCACGCCATTCCAATTCCCGGGCTCATGCTCGGTCGAATCAGCTCTTGCGCCATTCAAATTACCAAACTCTTACTTGGTCGAATCGGCCCCCGCACCATTCAAGTCCCTGAGCCCCCACTCGAGACTAGTTCAGAGCCACCTCGAATCAGCAGCTAAGCACAAGACCTCATATTCAGCACCCTCATCGGGCACCTCGAAAAGGTCTTCCCGGGGGGGGGGGAGAATGATATGGCACATGATGACCTGGCCGCCACATCATCGCTTCCTCGGACAATTGACCCGCCAACGTGGCCAATCTGACGCGGGAAGCTGGTCCGACGCAGGTATGGGGGCGCCAGTGGTCGTGCGACCGACCTGACACAGGTAAAGCCGAATCCCCAGCGGTCGTACGACCGACCTGACACAGGTAAGGCCGATACCCTTACCTGTGGACGCATGCCTCATCGCAAGGACGGTGGGCGTGGTGGAGGTGTACGACGGCATGGTAAGCCACAAGAGCAGCCATGTTGCCAGGTACGGATGATCTACAACACCCACTATATAAGCTCTTGTACCTCTATGGGGCAAGGGGATCGAAAAACGAGCCACCGAACTAACTTGACCGTCGGAGGGGTCACGTCGGGAAACTACCCGACCCGGCCTTCTTGCAGGAGTCAACGACCGACCCAAGCTGGAATACTTCCTCCCGACCCGAGCTCCACCATTCCAGTAACCGACTTTCTAAGCCGAACCTTGAGATACCACCCATCCGGCAGAGCTCCAACCCCGTACCGAGAAGATCGCGAGCGAGCTAGCGCACACGGGCCTGAACCAGTAGTGCTTGCTCAATAGACACGGAGGCGAAACACATCTACTAGGCAAACACCAAATTCCTCCCTAACAACTAGTATCGCTGCCGACCATTATAATTTGAGAAACGTATCGAGGCTTTTCCATCATGTCTTTTCAACACAACAGTAAGATTTTTTCTTGTATGACCGAACTACATTTATTTTTTTAGATACCTAAATCATTTTTTTGGAAAAATATATTTATTGAAACCTCACAAATTATAAATTATAAAATAAGTTCAAACTCGACTGATTTATAAAAAATGTAAAGTTTAAAGTGTTTCAAATCCAATATGCTTTCACTTGTGAGGAGAAAGTTTATACTATCGAGACCGATGGGAGTGATGGTATCAATGATGTTTTGAACCTTTGGAAGTAGAGATTCTTCTAAGTCTACATAACGTTCTTAGCTCAAAATCCAAATAGTCCAAGAGCAAGAAAACAGCATGGCAAAAATAAGGGGGAGAAGTCATCTATATACTACCGTAGTAGTTTTTGTTGTATAGTGAGTGGTCAGTGAGCTGTAGCTGCTCATTGATCCGTAGCTCAGAATTGGACATCACAGATGGAAAGATTGGAGTTCGATGGTCAAAAGGAGCTTTGAGTGTGCGTTCCTCGTTGTTCATCATGTATAAAAAGTTAAAACAATTTTTTTTGTTTTACATGTGAGGAAGAAAGAGTCCCTCCGTCCGCCATTGGAACAACACTTTTTGTTTCAGAAAAAGTTAGGGTCACTTGATCCGTCGCCACGATCATGCCGTGTCTCCAAGGGGTTCGTGCTGAGCACGAGCTGCTCGCTGCTCGCTATCTGTGATTGGATTTGTTGATCTCCCGTCTTCGGTCACCGGAAAGCCGCCGTTACTTGGCCCAGTTCTCATCCCACTTCCAGTTGGGAGCAGCGTCTTCGATTAAGCCCCTGCATCCTCTCGAATGGGTCCTCCTCTGGTTGGGCTTACACTTGAAAAGCAACATCGTCGTCGTCTGCGTCGGAGAGCGACTGCAAGAAGGCGTGATCATGAGTGCTTTTAGGAGAAATCCAGTCTAAATCTCGATGGAGGATTGGCGACACGAGACGCGGCAAAAAACGGGTGTTGGAGGAGCTGCTCCGGCCGTCCCCCTTCCCTCCAGCTCGGGAACTCAGGCACGTCGGTGGCGATGGAGAACGTTGTTTTTTATTTTCCTTAATTTTTCTGACATGTTTCTCCTATAGTTCTCTTTCTAAGAAAAATATTAATGTGTAATAAAAAGATTAAAAAGAAAACTACTACAAACATATAAACTACTGCAAAAATATTCATGTGTAAGAATTGAGAATTGAGAGAGAGAGTCAGAATAGGTTAGCTCACAACTTATAAGTCTTTAGGTTGAATTATTCTCAACTTTACTTACTGTATGTTAGTTAACCTTAACTAATTTGACTAAATCCTCGTCAAGCCACTTATACATGCTTTTTAAAAAATATATCACTAATTAAAAAAAAATTATGCTTATAAGCATATGTTATAAATAAGATGAATGGAATTTAAAGTAAATTTTGTACTTACGTTGCCTTGCATTGCTAGGTAAGATGGGATCAAACTCTAAACCTCATAGCTTAAATAGGAAAACTCGTATTCCATGATTGTTATCATTTTCCTATGAACTATGAGATGAACAAAGAACTACCAAACGGCTGAGATAATTTGGACAAGACTTGGTTTATATATATGTTGGTCCAATTTATAACCCAAAAGCAACTCATGGATTCATGCATCCGTATTAATAAAGCGACCTTATCATACATATATCGATGATGCAAGTGAATGCATGCATGCATGCATGAACATGGTCAAGACTTGCATATCTTTGCATCGATCTCATGTGGAAAGTTTCCATCACAAGTGCATGCACCCGTGATAGGAGTGTGTACATTTCACATATATCTATTCCAATCAATTAAGTACAAACAATATTGTTAAATCAAATTTTTATTTAACAATCGTCTTTCAAGTCCATGCCAAATCCTTCAAAAAAAAAACTAAATACATGCGATTGTGCATTGAATCGTTAGGGCTATACTTATAGGGTAACACGACTTTGTTGAATCAACATTCTTATCGATGTTGTTGAATCTCGAATTTTGATAATGAAATTAATTAATAAATTTATAAACTAATATGCTTTCGATGATGAGTAATGCAGGAAAACTTCGATCATGGACTTGAACCATCGAAGGACAACCTATCAAAACAAGATGTTGGGTCGAAAAACATCATGTCAAAGATTGAACGTTGGGGCCAGGATAGACCTTCGTACGTAGTCCGGACATCGAGTTGAAAAATACGTCAAAGGTTTGGACGAAGTACCAGATGATTAGAGGATATACTGGACAATGTGCTGAAAAATTATGTTTGTAATTAAGATGATTACGTCTTAATTGGACATCGAACAGATTTGTAATTAAGATAATTAAGATACACGCAGACGTCACAAATTTTTTTGTTTTACATATGAGGAAGAAAGAGCCTCCGTCCGCCATTGGAACAACACTTTTTTGTTTCAGATACGTTATGGTCACTTGATCTGTCGCCACCGTCGTCGTGCCCTATCTCCATGGGGTTCCTGGTTAGCACGAGCTGCTCGCTGCTGCTGCTATCCCGTCTTCGGTCACCGGAAAGCCGCCGTTACTTCGCACCGTCGCCCAGTTCTCATCCCACGTACATTCGGGAGCAGCTTCTCCGATCAAGATCTGCATCCTCTCGACTGGCTCCTCCTCTGATTGGTCCCGCACATGGTTGCCGACGACTTCGTATTCGTCGTCGTCCCTGAGCGACTGCAAGAAGGCCAGATCGTGAGTGCTTTTAGGAGAAGTCCAGTCGAATTCCGATGGAGGATTGGCGGCACGAGACGCGGCAAAAAACGGGTGTCGGAGGAGCTGCTCCGGCCGTCCACCGCTCCGGAGGATCCCTCCTCAACAAGTCCCCTTCCCTCCAGCTCGGGAACTCAGGCACGTCGGTGGAGAAGGAGAGCGCTAAGGGCGTCCGAGACATGCGGGCGGGCGGGCGGGCGGGCATGGGGGTCCAATTATAAAATAATAATAAAAAACGGCTTTTTTATTTATTATTTATTTCTCATCTAATTACCTCATTGCATTCATTCCCTTTTGATGTCCCAACACATTAAGACTATTGTTACTGTTGTTTTTTCTCCTTTTTTTTTTCTTTCTCGCTAGGATTTTCTTTCCCTTTATATTTCTCTTTCTAAAAAAAATATTCATGTTTAATGAAAGATTAAAAAAATATTCATATATTGGGTTGGCTCACAACTTATAGGTCTTTATGTTGAATTGGTCCCAACTTAACTAATTTGACTAAAACAACTTGATGATTTTTAATATATTCTCATAGCCAAAATTTTAAAAATTCATATATTGGGTTTAGTGGTCTCATGATCATATTTTTAAGATGGTATCATAGCAAAGGGTTAAAATATTCATCAAGCCACTTACTTATACATGCATGCCCTTTATAAATAAAAAAATATATCCCTGATTAATATTTTTATGCTTATAAAAATATGTTATAAGTAATCATGAATGGAATTTAAAGTAAATTTTTTTTATACTTACGTTGCCTTGCCGGGTGATGAGTAAGATGGGATCAAACTCTAAACCTCAAAGCTAAAATAGAAGAACTCATATTCCATGATTGTTATCATTTTCCCATGGACTATGGAAGATGGAGATGAAGAAAGAACTATGAATAGCTAAGATAATTTGGACAAGACTTGTTGCTTCAATTTATAACCCAAAAAGTAACTCATGGATTCATGCATCCATATTAGTGAAGTGGCCTTATCATATATCGATGATGCAGGTGAATGCATGAACAATCATGTAGGAAAAATATTCTTAAATCACATATGTATTTAAATCAATCATGTAGGAAAAATATTCTTAAATCAAATTTTGATTTAACAATCATCTTTCAAGTTTATCTAAGATCCTACAAAAACTAAATCCCTACAAGAGGCCCTTTTTGATACTTCAATTAGTATGAGATTTTGAAGATTCAATAGAATAATTAAAGATGAAAAGTTAGAGAGAGAAAGATAGTCAATTGATTTTTAATACTAGAATGGATGATTATTAGTGTAAGGTTATGTTAAATATAAAAAATAATCGGCAATCCCATTAATAAATATAATATTTATGGATTTTATATAAAAACTATTGTCCCACACTTGGGACCCGCAAAGTTTCCTTCCCATCCTCACCTTAATAAATCTTTTTTAGTATATTTATCATTTAATTTATAAAATATAGTTTAATTTTTCATTAGTTGCATAGTACAAGAATTAAATATGTTGCTTAATGAAAGAAAGACAATTTTCAAGAGATTAAAGACTTTCTTGCACACATAAATTCAAAATATGACAAACACATGTAATATGAAAAAAAAAAAAAAAACACTACGAGAAGCGGATTGATATACTTCTTGTAATTTTGAAATAAAAATTATATTTGTCTTTATATTATCAAAATCAATGGTAAAAAATTTAAAAATCAAACAATATTTTCTCAAATTATTTTTATCATTCTATAAATATTATTGATTGTATGTAATTCATCAACAACTACACAAAATAATAATTTATTTTTGTACTATTTAATTACTATTAATCCAATGAAAAGTGATTTTCATGTAGGAGTGCATTTGTTAGTGATGACTCCAAATAATAATACAAATAATGAATTTTTTTTTTTATAAATCTAAAGTACGCGTTATGGTGGTTTGAGGAACTCTTTGGGGTGGTGGGTTTTAAAAGACTTATGACAATAATCAATAAAATCAACTTTTTTTTTACTGAAATACAAGATAAATATTCAACAAAAATTAATCTAGCCAATGTTTCATGATTTTTTTCAATAGAAAAAAAATTAAAAAAATAGAATACGTATAGGGCCCAAAAAAATTTCAATAGATAAATATCGACTTGTCTTGCATGTTTGTTCTCAGTATGCTTTTAGAAAATTTCATTTTGTCTTTCTTTTTGAATTTGGAAAGTTGGCTACGGTAATTGTGTAAAAAAATAGAATACGTATAGGGTTTTTAGATTTTTTTTTCCCTGAAATGTCTAAAACTAGTTGTTATTAATATATTGGGGCGAGGCAATTTTTATTTTCATATTTTATATATTTATAATTATAGAATAACTTAAACACACCTAAAAATAATCGTTAATATGCTATTAAGAAAGGCAAATTGGTCATTTACCCCTCCATCGCCGGTTGAGCCCAATGGTAATTTTGATTACCGTAGCCAAACATGAGGTCTGGTAGCATCGGATGTCGTGCGATCACCGTCAGGTCTTATAAGAACCTGAGGGAACCACATGACAGTAAAACAGAAGCAACACACAACCTGCAGCACAAACAGCTGTCGACGCTGCCTACAACATTAAACGGGTTGGCAAAAGACGCAGAAGGATGATGAAGTCGAGACTTGATCGGTCGATAAAATATAAGTATAAAATTGGCACCCCAAGGGCCTGCCAAAAGGAGGCTCTCTCCCTCTCTCCTTACTTTAATCAAATTCAATCAAAGAAAGAAGAAGCTCCGGCACCCAAGTAAGGGACGCTAGACTTCACCCTTCGAAATAACCATAACTTGATCGTCGGAGGGACCACCCCTGGATCCCACCACCCGAGAGGTCTTTTCTTGCAGGAAAAGTCCAGTGAGGTTAGAAAGACCCCCTATCAAAGTCACAATCGGAGCATTTGCTTATGCCGACCTCGGACTGCTAGCGTGGATCCACTGGACGTGGTGGAGGACTCACACGGTGGAGGACTCCGAGGAGCTCATGAATCGGGCTGACAAGTTGGTTGTCTGGGTAAGGAGCATCTCTTTTATTCGTCTCTTGTTCTTTCGGACTTAACTCTCCTTTGCTTGTAGGGACTTCACTTCGTCAACACCCTTATCGATCGGGTCCATGATGTGGCCCGACTGGTTCGGAACCAACATGAGAAGATTATGACGCTTCGGGCTGTGAACAAGGAGCTAAAGGCTAGCGTCAGTCAAGAGTTGTAATACGTCCGATGCTGTCAGACCTCAGATTTGTCTGTCCGTTTATGATATATCGCTCGTGTGTGTTAAAGGACTGATAGGAAAAATTGATCATCTGACCCTGTCCTTCCATGTCGATTGACCTTGAGCCACGTAGTAGTCTGATGTAAAAAGAGAACTATTATTATCGCTATCATTCGATCCTCCCATCGCCTTCTACAATGCCTCACAACAATATTGGTACACAGATACCTGACATCATCCTGTCGACTATTACGTACCTGCTATGACGAACGAATTCTACGGTCATCAGACGTCAGCCAATCGCCGAAGGGACGTCGGACCGACCGACCGCGGCCGCCGGTCATAATATAATTCTAATTTATTTGTCGGCGGTCCATTGGATTCGTAGCTCAAAAGATTGGCACGAATCATGTGCCGAGCGAGGGTCATGCATCAAAGCCAAGGCCGTCTTCTGTAGTTTGCTACACCACGACACCGACAGATGTGTAGCCTACCGTACCAGTTTTTTGTTTTATAGTGAGTGGCCGGTGAGCTGTAGCTGCTCATCAATCGGTAGCTCAGAATAGGACATCACAGATGGAAAGAAAGATTGGAGTTCGATGGCCAAAAGGAACTTGAGGTGGGCGTGTTCCTCCTTGTTCATCATGTAAAAGTTGGCATTCCCCAAAGTTACAATTGTTTGTTCTACATGTGAGAATGCGTCCCTCCGCCATTGGAACAACATTTGTTTCAGATAAGTTATGGTCACTTGATCTGTCGCCACGGTCGTGCCCTGTCTCCATGGGGTTCCTGCTCAGCACGAGCTGCTCGCTGCTGCTGCTGCTATCCGTGATTGGATTTGTTGATCTCCCGTCTTCGGTCATCGGAAAGCCGCCGTTGCTTCGCACCGTCGCCCAGGTCTCATCCCACGTCCAGTTGGGAGCAGCGTCTCCGATTAAGCTCTGCATCCTCTCGAATGGGTCCTCCTCCGGTAGGTCCAGTACCTGGTCGTCGTCGTCGCCGTCGGAGAGCGACTGCAAGAAGGCCTGATCGAGAGTGGATTTTGGAGAAATCCAGTCGGATTTCGATGGAGGATTGGCGACCCGAGACGCGACGACGAACGGGTGATGGAAGAGCTGCTCCGCCGTCCACCGCTCCAGAGGATCCCTCCTCAAGCACCTGCTCAAGAAGTCCCTTCCCTCCTCGGAGATCCAGCTCGGGAACTCGGGCACGTCGGTGGAGAAGGCGATCTGGTGGAGAGCGCTAAGGGCGTCCGAGACAAGCGGCCATGGGGGTCGTCCGGTGGCCATCTCGATGACGGTGCATCCCAGGGCCCAGATATCAGCTGGCGGGCTCTGCTCTTCCCCCCGCGCGACCTCCGGCGCCATGAACATTGGCGTGCCCCTCATGAACCCCCTCTCGTCCTCGTCCTCCTCCTCTGGGCTCCGCGCGCACCCGAAGTCCGCAACCTTGGCCCGCCCACCGGAGCAGATCAACACGTTCTGGCTCTTCAGATCGCAATGGACGACGCCGTTGGAATGCAGGTAGGCCAGCCCGCCGAGGATATCGCATGCGTAGGATCGGATGGCGAGCTCGTGAAGCCGACCGCCCTGCTTCCTGATCTCGTCCGACAGCGAGCCCCGAGGAGCGTACTCCATGAAAAGATTATAACAGAGACCGGCTCCTGGCGTCTGGGCGGCGACGTCGAAACCAAAATAAGAGACGACGAACGGCGAATCCAACGCAGAGAGGATCCTCTGCTCCCTCTGCAGGTGGCGAGAGCGAGAGAGCTCCGACGACTTGACCGCGAAGACCTCGCCCGATGACACCGACGTGGCGAGCGAGACGGCAGCGGAGGCCCCCCGGCCAATGGTCCGCCCACGGCGCCACCCGCTAGCCCTCATCGTTAGAACTCCAACACAAGAGCGAGAGAGGAAGAGAGACAAGAGGCAGGTGGAAGACTTGGACCGCGGAGAGGTGGCTGATATAGGGAGGCAGAGACAAGCATGTCCTCCATGGTTGCCCAAAAGTCGACGCTACCCCGACATGGCCGTCCACGCTCGCGTGGAAGGCCGGCCTCCTCCGCGTTCCCCTCTCCACGTGTCGAAGCTGAAGCCAATCGGTGTTCCCCCGACCCCATCTTCCCCGAGCAAAAGTATGGAAACGCAAAGCACGAGCAGTTTCATGTTGTCAGGTAGCCGCAGACCACAACAACTGTTTTATGGGATGAATTCTTTCCTTCCTTGTCATCTTCCCCTGCGACCTCTTGGTTTTTTTTTTCCTGAGCTTATCCACCGGAGTCTCTTAACGCCGGGACATGCCAGGGAATATACTTTCCAAGTGTAGTCCATATGCTAAAGGCGGAGATGGGGTGTGTTGTTGTTGGCGTAGCCCGTAAGTACGCAGAGTTGGGGAAGATGAAGGTGGATGGATTTGACTTTTGTGACAGGAAGCAGCTTTAGCGGGCTCCAATCATTGGGTAGTAGCTGTAGGAAGACACGTTGTCGTCCTCATTTTAATATATGTGTTATGTCAAGTCATTTGTGCCACGTATCATTCATCAATAGCAGCCAGCAGTCCACAAGTATGTGACCGAGCATCTTGTTCTTAATTAACTATAAAAATGAAGATGATAAATACGACAAAAACAGCAGCAGTAACAATTCATGCACTCCTATTACACATTTGTTTCTACGCTGAGCTGGACAGTGTTGGAACGCATGAGGCAGCACGTCTTTCTTGTGCGTCGGTGTGGGAAGGCTGCGTTCCACGTGCTCCAAATCCACCAACCAAATCGACGTGTCGCGTTGAGAGACCGAACCCTTTTTGTTACTTGGATCGATTCATCGACGACTGTGGGTTCAGCACGTGCCCGACGTATTCCATCTCCCTCTCTCGATCGCTCGCTCGCCCGCCATGGCGGCTCCCAGCACCGGCAAAGAGATCTACAAAGACTACCCCCGGTCCAGTCGATCGATGATCTGCCCACCGTCGTCTTCGAAGGCTCCTGCAATAATTGCAGGGAAGAAGAAGATGGCCTCAGTCGGCATCGCAGATGCAAAGCTCCGGGAGGACCAGTCCCTTTGCTTCGGCAACTGGGGTTTCTGCGGCAAAGCGCCACATTCCACGTCGAGAGTCCGAGCTTCTTCCTCGGCGAAAAGCCCTTCCCCAGCAGATCTGCACCTTGTCCTCTGGTGACAGAGCTAAATAGAACACCCTCAACATCCGATGCTCCTGTAGAACCAATTCCTCGGTTCAACTCTCAGATCTCGGTGCGGCTCCCAGCACTGGCGAAGAGATCTACAAACACTACCCCCGGTCCACTCGATCGGTGATCTGCCTGCCGTCTTTGAAGGCTCCTGTAATAATTGCAGAGATGAAGACAGCCTCAGTCGACATCGCAGATGCAAAGCTCCGGGAGAACCAGTCCCTTTGCATCGGCTATCTGTGGTTTCTGTGGAAGTGCCGCGACCATGAATATTTGCTCCAAGTGCTCCAAGGAGATGACTTTGGAGCACAAACAGAAAGTGAGCAGGAAGTGGAGCCACATTCTGCATACATGGAAACAAAGAATTTGATTTCACCTTCAATCAACACATTCGGGTCATCACTTTGCAACAATGAGCTTATTTCCTATATTGATAATAAAATAAGTAAATGAATAAAGATAAAACAAGAAAGAAAGAATCATCACTCTATATAATATGGAGCTGTGTCATGCATAAAGAAGACAGTTTCTTTGATAAGATATTTTTAGACATTATCATCTAAATAGGCACTATCGTGGCATAAGAGACATCTATCCCTTTCTCAATATTTAATTTCTCTGATTTTGTTCATATATCAAGTCTACATTAGCTTGCTCGTGAGAAAGGATGTTAAAGCATATATTAAGTTTTAACTGACAGCTTAGGCTTTTGGGTTTAGTGGTCGTACAATTATATTTTTAAGATGATATCATAGCAAAGGGTTCTAACTTAAAATCATCATCAAGCCACTTATAAATGCCCTTTAAAAAATATATTCCTTATCAATATTTTATGATTATAAAAATATGTTATAAATAATCAACAAGGGATGAATGGAATTTAAAGTATAATTTATACTTACGTTGCATTGGAGGGTGCTGGATAAGATGGGATCAAACTCTAAACCTCAAAGCTAAAATAGGAAAACTCATATTTCATGATTGTTCTCATTTTTCTATGAACTATGAGAGTTTGAGATGAAGAAAGAACTATGAACAGCTGAGATAATTTCGACAAGACTTGGTTCATATGTTGCTCCAATTTATAACCCAAAAGCAACTCTTGGATTCATGCATCAGTATTAATGAAATGGCCTTATCGTATATTGATGATGCAAGTGAATGCACTCATGCATGAACGTGGTTGAGGCTTGCATATTTCATATGGAAAATTTTGATGACAAGTGCATGCACGCACGATAGGAGCATATACATTACATAAATGTATTCGAATCAATTAAGTATAAAGAATACTGTTAAATTAAATTTTGGTTAAACAATCATCTTTAAAGCCATCTAATATCCTACAAAAACTAAATTGAGGGGCTCTTTTGATTATTAAATTAATACAAGATTTTGATGATTCAATAGAATAATTAAAGTCAAAAAGCTTGAGAGAGAGACGAGGTCAATCCCTTTTAGAACGTACTTGAAGAGCCTTTAATACTACAATCCATGATTATTAGTGTAAGATTATGGTAAATATAAAAATAATTATACGCATGGTTCAACCATCAATGAGTCATGAGATTTTGTATTAAATCATTAGTGTTATAATTATGGGGTAACGATTTTATTGAATCAATATCCTTATCAGCACTAGTTTGTCGACCATGTGATATAGAGCGAACACTTTAGTTGACATCACATTTTCGACTCTTGGAATTAAGTCTTAATTGATGTGTCGATTGAATGGGCATAGCGTGTTTGTCAAATGAGCATGACTTACATGTTGGTGGTTACTATACATCGTTCTCCCTGTATTATCTACTCGAATTGTGATATGACTTATGAAAGAGAGCACAGCTAGGGGGAGCATAGAGGCTCGGCCTAGGTGAAATCCTTGTCCTTCTACATTGAGTACATGGCTAAGGAGAGTACTAAGGCTGAACCTAGGTACAGCCCTCAACCTTTTATACCGAGTGCATGGCTAGGGGGAGTGCAGAGGCTTAATCTTTTACATCGAGTACACGGTTAGAGGGAGTGCAGAGGCTCGACTTAGGTACAACCCTTGGCCTTCTACACTAAATACACGATAGGAGGAATGTAGAGGCTCAGTTAGGTGCAACATTTGGCCTTCTATATCGAATGCATGGTTAGAAGGAGCATAAAGGTTCGCTTAAGGTGCAACCCTTAGGTAGCTAGGCTTGACCGTATCACCTGTCATGATTCCTGCGGCGCTCTTCTACTAGGGGAGTTTTATGTTGTTCCAAGGCTTGATGTGCTTTAAGGTGATACACTCCTCTTAGAATCCTATGGGTGATCGAGGGTGTTGCGTTCATGATGGGTCTGATTTCAATCTTCATGGAACAATTAAGAGATATGAGAGTTGGGTGGAGGCTTGAGAAGGCTCGAAGGGCATTGTTGAGGATGAGGTGGAGGAACAAGGCTAATGAAGCCTGAATCAGGCTTACTTGTGAATAGAGAAAATTGAGCAAAGGCTTGAGAAGGTATTGAGGTAATGATGTAAGGGCGCAAAGGCTTTGGTCCATAGCTATTCTTGGCCCATCCGGGGTCAGACTCAACCACATCAAAGTAGGTGTCCAAATTCATTTGGAGGTTCTGGCTTAATCGCATTAAAGAGATAGATCGAATTTGCTTGGAGTCGAAGTCGCCTAGAGAGCAGGTTTTAGTCATTATAGGGTGTTCCGCTTGGGATATGATGTATCATCTTATCCTGATAGCTTGTGCTTTTTTCTACAAGATCTTTCACCATGGGCTTGATCTGCTTGGGGATTGCTAGTTACAGGGCTCTATAAGCCAATCACGTGAGTCATGACACATATGATATGTTATATGATTTTTTTGTTTATTATTATTATTGGTATATTCTCACTTTATGTTGTTTATTGTATATATTGTGATGTCTTTAGATCTGTACAATGGGAATCATATTGTGATGAGATAATGATAATGAGACTAAATCACATTTAAACACGGACCCTAAATAATTCTGGTCATATGTTACTTGAGAGGGACATCGAGATAACGAGACATATGGATGTATTATATATTCGTCCCTATAATGGAGACAACTGGTCTCATAACCGCTTGTGTGGGGACATTTAAGGGTATAATATAGATGCTTATTGAAAAATAAGTTCAATAATTGATCTGCTTACGGAATGTTAGATGGTTAATAATACATGACATCAAACAAGGATTTCGTAGTCTCAGATGTGTGTTTAGTCCTTTGACTTGAGATACTTTTTATGTCTCGCTTGAGTACTTCTTTCTTTAACATTGAACTTATAGGTCTAGAAGTTTCATATCTAGTACAATTGATTATCAGGATTGGTAGCCGACCTTATAAAGACAATTAAGTGTCAATAAAAGATCGTCTACTCTTAGTATCACAAGAGGAATATCTCGTATGTTCTAACTTATAAAAATTCTTAGCCTGTGTCATTCGGATTGAAAGAAGAGTTCTCTAGGAGAATTCGATTAGAACTTGACTCAGATGGATTTCGTATAGGGTCCGATAGTATCATACTTATTATACGGTCTCTATAATATTAGATGAATGAGAGACTATAGATACACGGTAGCTGTGGAAAGACAAATCCAATAGAATAGATCCCATATATTGTTTGGAGACTATAGCGTAGTGGCCTAGTTCATCCATATCTCGTGTATTCTTATTCAAGCAAATCCCTAGCCTAAGTCATTCAGATTAAGAGAGGAGTTCATTGAGAGAATTTGATTCAAACGAGACTCGAATGGATTCCGTATAAGGCCTGATAGTACCATGCTCGATATATGATCTCTATAATGTTATATGGATGAGGGACTATAGATACACGATATCCATGGACAAATATGTTCAATGGATTAGATCTCGTTACACTATCTAGAGACTATGACATGGTGGCATAGTTTGTCCATCGTCAAGGAGTTGAGTGAATTGTTATGAGATAATAATTTACTGAGTCGGAAGGAGTTCTGATAGTTGTAACTCACGACCAACTTGGTATTGGGCCTAAAGGGTCACACACATATGATGGATATTATGATGAGTAGAGGTTCAGATATAAGATATCTGTGGAGCCTTTATTTTATTGGATATCTAATAAGCCATTGTATTATTGAATCTCATGGATGAGATCTAATAAGAGCTAGATTATTAGATAGAGATCAACTAATCTAAGAGGTTTGGGTAGTCAGATAGATATCTAATATCCAATGGGGTAGGATTCATTAAGGTTAAATTGATAGAGACCTCTATAAATAGAAGGGGGCTAAAGGGTTAATAAGCAAGATCTTTTGGTGGCTGTCCCTCCTATTCTCTTTAGCCTCCTCTCCTCTTTGGCTGATAGCTCTTGTATGCTACACGTGGAGAGGGAGATTGCAAAGTGATTTAAGGAGTATCAACACCGTATATATCGTGTAGATACCGCTAGAGAGAAGGACATTTGACATCCTTCATCCTTTCATTTGGATCTAATTTTTCAAGGATATACAATCTCTCTAAGTTAAACATCTAACACGTGTTATGCAATGTTTGATTTTATGATTTTTGCAAATCAATCTTTGCTCGATGATTTGATAAACATGTGAAACCAGTTTTATTTTTATTTTTCACTATGCATGTGATGCTCCTACCAAGTTTCCCAATAGAGATTACAGCCCTCCTTTGCCATTGTAGGTGCTCCTATCATTGTGTTGGGGTGCACAATATGTTCTTCATTATCATTGCTCGTGTGGTCTCTATGTGTGTCGTTAAATTAAACTGACACTTACTGGGTGGCAAGTTGATTTTATTTGGTACTCCCTATCTCGTCTTTCATTATTGTTCCATCACTACTCATGTCATCTAATACCTAGTACAAATCGAGATGTCTTCTTCCTCCAACAAAATCGTGACTTGTCTTATACAATCGTCTTCTTTTGATGATGACCTTCTGATCGCCTTTTACTTACCTCCTAACATTGATGAGATATGAAGAAATCGATTACCTCTTTATGGAAGGTGGTTCAAGTAAGCTCCTCATCAGCGGGAAGCAAGCCTTTTGAGTCTTCTCTTCCTCGCGAGACTTGATTCAAATGGAAGAGGCCCACCATTGTAGCTTCATGGTGACCTCATGACAATTAGAAGAATTGCGTGTTCGCTTCAAAAATCATCCTCTCTATTCCTGATAAGGCTTCTTCAAGACATATTTCGTTGTTCTCGTATGTCATTCTTATTGAGTATCTTGATCTTGTTCTCATGCAGCACGATCACTACATGGTGACGCTCATTGATCATTTGTGGGACGCTGGGGCATTGATCGATCGACTCTCTAGGGATAAGGTGGGCAGCCTGAGGAGGAGAGGAAGGTGATGGAGGCCCGGGTCATGAAGCTATCCTCACAATTGGCTTAGGCCCGCCTTCAAGCTGAAGAGGTGGAATAGCACTTTGCAGAGGTGTGTAAAGAGGTGGACTACCATGTTGACAAGCTAAACCTGGAGTTGGGTATGGCCCTCCACCATACCAAAGAGGTCGAGGCACGAGCGGAGGAGGCATGTGATAAGACGATCATAGCTAAGGACATAGTTGCTGAAAGTATCACGGAGAGCAAGCAGAAGATTGGGACCCTCAGCCGTGAGTTGGAGACACCCACTACCAATTGGGCAATATTATCAAGGAGAGCAGGCGACTCAAGATGCAACTATCAATTAATTCCGATGAGCTGGTGGCCACACAACTGGCTATCAAGGAGGCAAAGAAGGACTAAGAGGAGAGGAGCTACGTTGCCAAGTGAAAGAGGGGGGTCGTGGCCTCCTACAAGGAATATGAGGGGTTCCGCCATTATCTCGAGTGCGTTAGCTAGGTCACTTACAAGTACGAGCATTAAATCTCCCTTAGATGCTTCAAGGCTTGGTATTTAGATGTCGAGGTAGATGAAGACTCATTTGCGGAGCTTCACTCAAATATGGAAGTGCCTGCTCCTATGATGGTCCCCTTTGATGATTGTCCAGCCACTCCTCCAGCTCTAATGACGAACTCATTTGCCCTTTTGCCCTTTTGCCCTTTTTTTTATGTGTCTTCCCCTCGGGATGGCCTCTATTCCTATTGTAAATTTTAAATTAATGACGAACTCATTTCAGATATATAATCTGTTATAGCATGAATGGTGTATGAGGAATATCCATAACTTTTTGTCTTATTATTTTATGGAGCAAGGGCCCCTAAATACTGATCTTCGTTGGAATGCCCTATGGGTGGAGGGATCCCCTGGCTTTGATCCCTTCCTTCCCAAGCAAGTGAGACTAAATGTCGAATCGAGGAGGTCATGGGCGATTTTGATAATCATGTGATACGTTGCGGAGCCGCAGACACCTGACTCCTAATGATAAGGCCAGAAGAGCACTCCTAGCAAGTTGAGTGCAAGGCTTGCCTTTGCTCTTTGGGGACAGGGAAGAAGAGTCTCTCTTTGCCTTGAAAGGTTTGCTAGGAAGAGTAGAAGGTTACACTTACAAGTTCAACCATCCTAGTGCTAGAATGATGGTGTCATGAGTACTATCGACTGACAAGTTACCCCGATCGATTCTATGCCGAAGGCACAAGCTCATCCCGGTATCTCTCGTCGGTTGACATGAGAGGCTTGGTGGGGGTGAGGTAGCATAGGCTTCCCTATCGGAGGTCATTATGTTGTTGGGTATCTCATCCCTATGTGTCCCCTCTAATGCTTAAGTTAGTAGAGGGGAGAATATAGTGACATAAACCATAAATAAAGAGATAGTATGTAGAAGTATGGTTAATGAGCACCCCCCCCAGGGCATGTTCGGAGGTTTTTTTTGTACCTGGTTCGTGGGCTTCACTTACTAACTGGCTAGGGATAAGATCAGTTTGACAACTTGATCCTTCTGGCTTATAATAAGATATGATTGTTAATGTCGATCATTGATGCGGGGTATTTTGAGATGCAATATAATGTTATTTGGGAGCTGATGACATGGATCCCTATTTATGTGTCCGTCTATGTGGTGGATGAACTGGCATGGGTTAAAATTATCTTTATCATCATTGTATTATCAAAACCAATGATAAAAATTTAAAAAATCAAATAATATTTTTTTTTCAAATTAATTTTATCATTCTATAAATATGATTGGTTGTTTGTCATTCATCAATGATAAAAAAAAGTTTTACTTCGTTTTTGTGTTGTCTAGTTACAACTCTAAATATTAGCACCAATGAAAACATAACAATCAAAATCAAAAGATCAATTTTTTTTTGTAAATCTAAAGTACGATTAAAGAGTGGTTTGAGAATCTCTTTATGTGATCTGATTTAAAGCATTTTGATAATAATCAACAAAATCAACTTTTTTTATTAAAATAAAATATAAACATTTAATCTAGTCAATGCTTCATGATTTTTTTCAATGTAGAATTGGTAAGGAGCCCAATTTTTTTTTAAATAGATAAATTTAGGCTTGTGTTGGATGTTTGTTCTCAATATGTTTTTAGAAAATTTCATATTGTCCTTTTCTTTGAATTTGGAAAGTTGGCTATAGTAATTACGTATACTATTAGTATCTCTGATCTTCTTGAGACTCATATTATTTATATTTATAATTATAGAAATTATTGGGCTCTTGAGACAGGACATATTTTCATATTATTTATATTTATAATTATAGAATAACCTAAACTCTCCTAAAAAAACGCTAATATGCTATTACGAGGGGCAAATTGGTCCTTTGCCCCACCATCGCTCGTTGGGCATGATCATTTGAGCCCAACGGTCGACCAATAGCCTATTTGACCGTCAAATTATGTTTTTTTTTTTAACGATCGAATTGATAATTTTGATTTCTCAAATCTAGGAATCAGAATCAAACCACGCTTGGCCAGTTTTAGTTGGATTTAAAGCCAATGAATTGCCTCGATCCGATTCTTTTCGGTTTAAATCAAATTGTGACAAGGATTAAAATTATGTTTTACCAATCTTAAATACTCTTCTTAGCTGTTATTATTATTTTATGTTGGTACACAGATACCTGACATCATCCTGTCGACTATTACGTACCTTCTGTGACGAACGAATTCTACCGTCATCAGACGTCAGCCAATCGCCGAAGGGACGTCGGACCGACCGACCGCGGCCGCCGGTCATAATATAATTCTAATTTATTTGTCGGCGGTCCATCGGATTCGTAGCTCAAAAGATTGGCACGAATCATGTGCCGAGCGAGGGTCATGCATCAAAGCCAAGGCCGTCTTCTGTAGTTTGCTACACCACGACACCGACAGATGTGTAGCCTACCGTACCAGTTTTTTGTTTTATAGTGAGTGGCCGGTGAGCTGTAGCTGCTCATCAATCGGTAGCTCAGAATAGGACATCACAGATGGAAAGAAAGATTGGAGTTCGATGGCCAAAAGGAACTTGAGGTGGGCGTGTTCCTCCTTGTTCATCATGTAAAAGTTGGCATTACTTACAGTGCCGACGACGGGTGATGTTGCTGCAGAGAGGAGCGGATGCTGCTCGCCGTAGGAGATACTTGCTAATCCACATCCGTCGACAATGCGAAAGAAGGAGACGGATGTCGATAAGGTCCGCGGAAGAGATGCACGACTGTTCTTGCGGGCGCCGTCGATGGTGTCGGAAAGATTGCGGACGCCGGCTGAGACAGCGGAGAGGAGGGAGATCGGAATGCAGCGCTCTCGTTTTTTCTTATCTTCCCTAATCTATCCACCAGCAGAGGTTGGAGGCTACAGCGACGAGGTATTCGAGGGCACAAAGGTCGCGGAAACAAAGGTCGTGCGACCAATGACTGTGGCTTCGCATAAGAGGACTCGACGAGCGATGGCTCTTAGAGATGCTATGATACCACCTATTTATACACTTAAGAATAAAATGATGTAAGAAAGGTTAGGGAGGGAGGATTTTTCTCAACAAAATTAACCAACTCTGCTTGTGATGTTACAAAGATCTTATATGTTAAAGAAAATCGGTTAGTCAACTATTTGAGGAACATTGTGATCGAATTATTACATGTCACAATGATATCATCCATATAAACTAGAAAATATATTATACTATTAGGTTGTTGAATGATAAATAAGAAGGTATCAGACTTGGAGTTGGAAAATCCAACTGACGTTAAAAACGAACCAAGTTCTGTGTACCAGACTTGTGGAGCCCGACGAAGTCTATAAATAGCTTTGTGAAGTTTACAAACATGCTTCGATACCGAGGATGAAGAAAATCATGAATTTATTCAATGAAGACATCTTCAGTTAAGGTCCCTTATAAAAAAAGATATTGTTCATATCAAGTTGTCATAGATGCAAGCCTTTTGAAATGACTAAACTCAAAATAAGCTGGATTGTCGTGGATTTAACAACAAGACTAAATATCTCTGTAAAGTCAACACCAGGACATTGATGGAAACCTTTCGTTACTAATAAGCGAGCTTTATTCTTGGCAATGGACCCATCGGGGTTCCGCTTAACTTGAAAAATCCACTTATACCCGATGACATTTTGTGTGAGATAAAATGAAACAAATGTCCAAGTATAGTTATAAAGGAGGACATCATATTCATCTCACATGGCTTTACACCAATGAGGGGGGAACTTTTGGGCTTGAGTGACCGTGATAGGTTCACTGGTCTCAATAGAGAAAATCACAAACAGTATTTAGGTCAAGAAATTGACGTGGTTTGAAAATATCAACGATAGGAGATATGTGTGCAGAAGAAGGAGAAGTAATAGACGGGGCGAGTTATCGAATCGGGAGAATATTTTAATAATGTATATTTGTTGGAGTAGATGATTCTCATGGAGACTCATTGGACGAGACATACTTCACTGATGTATATTTGGAGTAGTTTGCAAAATAAGACTTGGAATGATGAAATGGAAAAGAGAACTTTACAAGATAAAATAACAAGAGACAAATTCTTTATGAGCTAGAAGATATTAGTATCAATAAATATTATATTCGAAAGCATAATCAACGAAGACAGAATGCTTCGATCTTAGGATTAATCTGTGTGATGAATAATGACGTAGTCAAAAATAACAGATATAACTAAAAATATTTTTTTAAGATTTAAAAAGTTATAAAATAGTTTTTTAAATGACTGAGAAGTCTAAAAGGTTATAGATCAAAATAATAATAATAATAATCAACGTAGATATATGACGGACAAGTCATTCGTGCAAATCCCCAAACGGTCTCCTCCGACACCGAGCCTCGAGGAGCGTACTCGATGAAAAGATTATAGCAGAGACCAGCTCGTGGCGTCTGGGCGAATCCAAAATAAGAGACGACGAACGGCGAATCTAACTCTGACCACGAAGAGAGGATCCTCTGCTCCCTCTGCAGGAGGCGAGAGCGAGAGAGCTCCGACGACTTGACCACGAAGACCTCGCCCGAGGACACCGAAGTGGCGAGCGAGACGGCAGCGGAGGTCCCCCGGTCAATGGTCCGCCCACGGCGCCACCCGCTAGAACTGCAACACAAGAGCGAGAGAGGAAGAGAGACAAGAGGCAGGTGGATGACTTGGACCAGGGAGAGGTGGTTGATACAGGAAGCAGAGAGAAGCATGTCGTCCATGGTTGCCCAAAAGTCGACGCTACCCCGACTTGGCCGTCCACGCTCCCGTGGAAGGCCGCCCTCGTCCGCGTTCCCCGCTCCACGTGTCGAAGCTGAAGCCAATCGGTGTTCCCCTGACCCCATCTTCCACGAGCAAAAATATGGAAACGCAAAGCACGATCAGAGTCGAGCAGTTTCATGTTGTCAGGTAGCCGCAGACCACAATGATAGGGCAAAATCCGACCTGGCTGCCAAGTCATCAAACCTTCGGACAGTTAAGCCACTGACGTGGCCAAACCGACGTAACCGGTCAACCGGATGTACGAAGGGTACCAGGTGCCGTACCACCGACCTGGCACAGGTAAGGTCGGCAACCCCTACCTGCAGGCACACGCTTCCCCACCAGTACGGAGGCATGGCGTGAGGCGCGGCAACATGGTGAGTCATGAATGCGATAAGGTCGTCAGGTACGAACAACCCACAGCACCCACTATAAAAGCTCCTGCACCTCCACAGGGCAGGGGGATCGCAAAAAGACCACAAAACTGACTTGATCGTCGGAGGGGTCACGTCGGGAACCTACCCGACCTGACCTCCTTGCAGGAACCAGCGGCCGACCCCAGCAGGACGACCTCTTCTCCACCAAAGCTCCGCCACTCCAGCATCAGAACTCCCGAGCCGACCCCTGAATCACCGCTCATCCGAACCAGCTCCGCTCCGTGCCGAAGAAATTGCGAAGCGGGCGAACTAGCGCACACGGGCCTGGACCAGCAAAGGCTTGCTCGACACATTTAAAGGCGAAACACGTCCACCTGGCAAGCCCCAAAAAAGACCCTATCATTTTGGCGCTAAAAGGAGGGCCCATGTCGCCAGAACGCTCACTCGCTGACTCGGCACCAGAGCGCCGAACAGAACCCGATCACCCTCGGTCGGCTGAGGAAGCCCCGGCTGCTATGCCAACTCCCAATCGCTTTTGGAGAATGATGACTGACCCCGGGTTCCCGTCACCCGCGTCCAATCCTGCACCCCCCATGGTCACCGCCGAGGCCTTCCTCGGCCTCACCAGTCAAGTCCAGGCGCTCGCGGGCATGGTGCAGACCATAATCCCGTATCTACCGCAACTGGTGCAGTCGGCGGCACACCAATCGGCGCCTCCGCGGGCGGAGTCTCCGACGGCCCCAAGTCGGGGAATCCCACCCGTCGCCGAGGCGCCACCACCACGGGTCACCGAGGCCCCCCCACCTCGGATCCCGGTTTCGCCGACGTCAATACCAAGCCGATCACAAAGCCGCTCTTGCAACCCGACGCCGACTGAACCTGATCTCGACGTCCTATCAACTGATTCCACCGACTCCTTGAGGGAACAGGTCCGTCGAGTCCATCGACGACTCGACGAGGTTCAGAGAGAAGTCCTCAGGTCGAAAGACGAAGCTGGGGAGGGCCCAAAAGGGGGCTCCCCCTTTACCCCTGAGATACACTCAAAGCCCCTGCCGCCCACCTTCAGGCTACCTGCCCTCGAACCCTATGACGGCAGCGGAGACCCAACGGAGCATATTGCTACGTTCTGCGCCCAGATGGTCCTGTATGACACTTCAGAGGCACTGATGTGTCGAGCCTTCCCGACCACCCTCCGAGGATCGGCCAGAAACTGGTATGCCCGGCTAAAACCCGCCTCCATACCATCATTTGATGTATTGGCAAGAGAATTCGAGTCCAATTTCTTGGCAAGCGCGCGCCCAAGGCCCACCACAGCCTCACTCCTCGGGATAGCCCAAGGGAGCGATGAACCCCTCTCCCAATTCGTGAGAAGGTTCACCTCACAAGTACAGGGCATTCCGGACCTCCATCCGTCCCTTGCCATCCAGGTATTTCTGACGGGACTGAGGCCTTCTAGGTTCTTCTGGTCGCTGATCGAGCGGCCACCAACAACTCTGCCCGAGATGTTGCAGCGGGCACATTAGTACGTGGCGGCCGAGACTCTAATAGCCGGCAAGCGGGACGAGGCGAAACGCCCACGGGGCGAGCAGTCTCGCGGGCATCCAACCCCGCCTCTCAGGAAAAGGGAGGATAGGTCGGGCCTGATACCAGCCAGACCTCCTCCAATCCCCCTCAACTCGACCCGAACCTAGATCTTCCTCCAAATACGGGAGAAGGGGCTCTTGAAAACACCAAGCCCAATGAAGTCGCATCCTGAGCGGCGTGACAAGAGGAGGTACTGCCGGTTCCATCGGGAGTATGGTCACGACACCGAGGAATGTCGCGACCTCCAGTACCAGATCGAGGACCTCATCAAGCGCGGTCATTTGCGGTGATACGTCCGAGAACAGCCACCTCTCTCGGACGGCCGGCCACCCCGAGACCCGTCCCCCCGACCACAGGGCACGGTCGAAAAACAGATCGACGTCATCTTCGGCGGCCCAGCCTCAGGCGGCAACAGCTCGTCGGCACGCAAAGCTTATGCGCGATCCAAGGTCGGGAAGAGGCCGATGCACCACGAAGAGCTCGACGTCGCGTTCAGATCGCAGGACGAGGAGCATGCATCTCACGACGACGCGCTAGTGATCTCAGTCCGCATGGCAAATGCCTACGTCAAGCGGGTCATGATCGACACGGGAAGGTTCACTGGGGACTCCATTTCCCCCATGGGGACGACTACGATCCCTGTCACGCTCGGGGGAGAGCCGAGGTCGAAGACCCTGATGGTGCCATTCATGGTGGTCAGGCTCCCATCCGCTTACAACGCCATCATCGGGCGCCCGACCTTAAATCGGCTCAGGGCGGTCGTCTCAACGTACCACCGGGTATTAAAGTTTCCAACTCGAGCCGGGGTCGGCGAGGTCAGGAGCGACCCGAAGGAATCCAGACAATGCTATCTGGCGGCGACAACGCTGTGCAAAAAGCCAAGAACCGGACCGATCAACGCCACGACTCCGGACCCAGTGAAAGACGCCCGGGATGCTCACTCCGCGGAGAAAATTCTCGAGCTACCACTGGACCCGAGTCGCATGGGCAAACTAGTAAAGGTCGGGGCGGAGTTAACGGAGGATCAGCAAATCCAGCTGATAGACTTCCTGAGGAAGAACGACGACGTCTTCGCATGGACCCCGAACGACATGCCGGGAGTCGACCCGGAGGTTGCCCAACACTACCTAAACATCTCCCCCGACGCCCGACCAGTAAAGCAACGCCCGCGAAAGTTCGCCCCGGATCGCCAGAAGGCCATAGAAGACGAGGTCACCCGTCTGTTGGACGCACAGCTCGTCGAGGAAGTAAAGTACCCGACCTGGCTGTCCAATGTTGTACTTGTTAAAAAGGCGAATGGAAATTGGCGGATGTGTGTTGATTACACTGATCTCAATCGGGCTTGCCCGAAGGACTGCTACCCGCTCCCTCGCATTGACCAACTTGTGGACGCCACGTCCGGGCATCAGCTGTTCTCTTTTATGGATGCCTTCTCAGGATACAACCAGATCCAAATGGCCCCGAAAGACAAAAGAAACACGGCATTTATCACGCACAATGGCACATATTGCTACAAGGTGATGCCGTTCGGATTGAAGAACGCCGGTGCGACCTATCAGCGCCTCGTCAACCGAATGTTCAAGGACCAAGTCGGCAGGAACATGGAAATATATGTCGACGACATGATAGTTAAAAGCCGACATGCCAAGACCCATCTCTCCGACCTGGAGGAAACATTTCGCACATTGAGAAAATACAGGATGCGCCTCAACCCAACGAAGTGTACTTTCGGCATCACTGCCGGGAAGTTTCTCGGCTTCATAGTGCACCAGCGAGGAATCGATGCCAACCCTGACAAAATAAAAGCCATACAGGAGATGCAGTCACCCAAGACTGTAAAGGAGGAACAACGACTTGCGGGAAGGATAGCGGCCCTGAGCCGCTTCATTTCTCGGGCCGGAGATAAGAGTTCAGTCTTTCTTCGCACATTGAAGTCGGCAAAAGACTTCAAATGGACCCCCGAGTGCGAGGAGGCCTTCCGCCAGCTAAAAAGTCACCTCGGGAACCTGCCGCAGCTGGCCTCGGTGAAGGATGGCGAGTCGCTCGGCCTGTACCTCGCCGCGACCGACCTGGCTGTTAGCTCGGTCCTGGTAACACTGGACAAAATCGGGGAAAGGCCGGTCTACTACACCAGCCACGTCTTGGCAGGACCTGAGCTTCGATACCCCCTTATAGAAAGGATAGCCTTGGCGCTTATTCTGGCCTCCAGAAAACTGAGGCCATATTTCCAGACACACCCCATTAAGGTGACAACCGACCAACCCCTGCGACAGATCCTCTCCAAATTTGATGTTGCAGGTCGGATGCTGAAGTGGTCGGTAGAATTGGGGGAGTTCGATATCGAATATGAGCCAAGAAAGGCAATTAAAGGCCAAGTGCTCGCGGACTTCCTGTCGGAGCTCATGCAGCCACCAGTCCCCCAAAGTCCGACCCCCGGATGGACCTTACATATCGACGGGTCAGCAAATTCGGAGAGAGGAGGGGTCGGCCTGGTGTTCAAAGACCCCTCCGGTCACATTTACGAACATGCCTTGCGACTGGGGTTCAGAGCCACAAACAACGAAGCCGAGTATGAAGCGCTCCTGTTCGGCCTCAAGGTCGCAGCCGACCTAGGGGCAGAAGAGATAGAGGTATTCACCGACTCCCAACTCGTCGCTGGCCAAGTTAATGGCACATTCGAAACGCGGGAAGCGGCAATGATCAAATACCTCGCCATGGTACGGCTGGCAGCGGCGCGATTTCAAAAGTTCATCATCACCAAGGTGCCCCGCAACGAGAACACGCAGGCAGACGCCTTGGCCAAATTGGCCTCCTCCCGCGCAACCGACACACCAACCGGGCCAACGGTTAGGACCGTCGGGCCATCCATTGGCCCGACCCTCATGACCGTCGACCAAGAAGATGGAGGCTGGACCAACGAGATCCTCCGCTTCAAACAAGCGGGAGTCCTACCTGAGGATAAGGCGGCCGCCCGAAGAGTCAGAAGGGCGGAGTCATGGTACTGCATCATTGATGGCCGCCTCTACCGACGAGGTTTCAGCCGACCTCTGCTTCGTTGTCTGAACCCGACCGAGACACAGACCACCTTAGCCGAGATCCATGAAGGTATATGTGGAGACCATGTCGGCGCCCGCACCCTGGCACACATTGTCCTAAGGCAAGGATACTATTGGCCTACACTACGAAAGGATGCTCAAGCATATGTTCAAAATTGCGAGCCATGCCAAAAGCACGCCCGATTCCAACATAGACCGATGGTGCCGCTCTCGACCGCCGACTGCGCCTGGCCCTTCGCCCAATGGGGAATGGACCTCCTCGGTCCCTTCCCCCCAGCCTCGGGACAGAGAAGGTTCCTGATAGTCGGCGTCGATTATTTCACCAAGTGGCTCGAAGCCGAGCCGCTGGCCTCCATCACCGAGAAGCAAGTCGAAGGGTTCGTGTGGAAGAACATCATAACCAGGTTCGGCCTCCCTAAGGCGATCATCACCGACAACGGCACGCAATTCAACAACGCCAAGTTCAAGGCGTTCTGCCAGAGCTATCGCATCCAACTGAAGTTCAGCTCGGTGGCTCATCCCCAGGCTAACGGTCTGGCCGAAGTAACAAACCGAGCCATCCTTGAAAGATTAAAGAAGAGGGTCTCCAACGCCACGACTTCCTGGGTGGATGAACTCCCGAGTGTCCTATGGGCGTTGAGAACGACCCCTAAGACCCCGACGGGCGAATCACCTTATAGCTTGGCGTTCGGGTCTGAGGCCGTGCTGCCTCCCGAGGTGGTCTTCCCAACCCTTCGCACTCAAAGTCAACATCGGGAGGAGTCTGATCAGCAACTCCGTAAAAATCTCGACCTATTGGAGGAAAAGCGGGCCGATGCTCATCTCCGAGCGCTGGCCTACCGGAGGGCTGTCGCGAAAACCTACAACCAACAAGTGCGCCCAAAGCGTGTCGGCCCGGGCGACTTGGTGCTCCGCAAGACCGAGGTCAGTGATCCGACTAGATCCCGCGGCAAGCTGGCCCCGAACTGGGAGGGTCCCTACCGAGTTATAGACACTATTCGAGACGGGACTTATACACTGGCAACCATGGAAGGTCGAGTACTACCAAGAACCTGGCATATCACGAACCTGCGAAAGTTCTACGTGTGACCATGTATCGCAACTCGTACCAAATTGGAATGCAACGGTGGCACCAAAATGACCCGACTTGTATTAACCCTTGGAAAAAGTACAAAGGAGGTCGAGGCCGACCCGGGTTACAAGCTTCAAAAAAGGAAAAGAACAAAATAGGTCAGGGCCGATCTAGGGGCTACCTGACCCGAAGTACAAGTTCCTAGAAAAAACAAAACTAAGACTCGGGAGGCACCGAGTCGTCAAAATCTTGCCGACGCTCCATTGGTACTGAGTCGTCCTCGGGGTAAATCGTGAACGGATCCTCTTCGACGTCGGCGTCGGGGTGGCGGGCACGAAAACGAGCTCGCGCCACCCGATATCCGTACTCGTAGGTGACCCGTCCCATCCGCTTTAAACCTTCTTTAAAGCCGAGGGACTCCTTGTATTCCGCGACGGCAATTTTGGGCAGCTCAGCTCGAGCCAGCTCCAAGTCCTTCACAGATTGGAGCAGCTCGTCGTCCATCCTCCTGGCCCTGGCCCGGGCCTCCTTCAGCAGGTGATGGGAGTCACCCAGATGACCCCTCAGCTCTTTTTCCGAGGCCTCATGCCTGAGGAGCTCCTCTGCTTTTTCGGCCTTGATCTTCTCGAGCTCCTCCTGCAGCCTCGACGCCCGCTCTTCCGCCTCAGCAACTGCCTCGGGCCCGCCCTTCGACTTCAGGACGTCGAGCTCCTCCTGCTGCTGCTTGACCCGGTGGTCCATGAAAGTGATCAGTCGACCAGCATCATGGACCCGGTCGACCAACGCCATTTGAAGGTGCTGGCTCTGCACAGAAGGACTTTGTTAAAAAGGTAAAAAAAAAAAGAAAAAAAAAAAGAGAGGGAGAATGGGAAGGAAATTCGTAAGTCGGCCGGCTTACCAGGACGAGCTCTTTAGTAGCTCGGGCCATCAAGACCTCCGACGGGAGCGTGTACAGCTCCCGTGCCAATTGAGGATGGAGAATCCCCCTTTCATATTCCTCGGCGGCGGACGATGTGTGTCATACCTTCGTCGAGTTCCTCAGTCCCGCCCACCGAGCCTGCAGCTCCTTCTCGGGGTCTTGGAGCCCCAGGTCAGACATCATCAGGGCATAGTAGCCCTGGTATCCTTTGCAGACCTTCGTCCTGAAGAGGTCCTTCATGGACCTCGGGCGCTCATGAACCGGGGAAGCGGCCCCCTCCTCAGACTCGGCGGGCGCTTCCGGTCTCGCAAGCGACGCGACGGGCTCTTTTCCCTTGGAGCGGTGTCGGGAGCCTCCTTCGCCGGCCGGGGACTTGTGCTTCCTCGACAGCACCTTTGTCTTCTTGACGGGTTCCCCCGTCGCATCAGCACGTCCAGTCGGAGGGGGAGCCGGTCTCTTCGCCGACACCCTTGGAGCCTCCCGAGCTGGGGAGGCACGGGCCTCATAAGCAGAAGGGCGGCTCGGCGGGACCCGTCCCCCAGCTACTCTCGGCATCCCACGAAGATCTCCGAGGTCCATCCGATCTGCGTCACAACTTACAGGTCAGTAAAAGATTAGCAAGGCTTGAACAAAATAAAAAGCTAGTACCCTTAGAGGCCGGACTCAAACCCGCCTCAACGAGCCAAAGCTCGGTTATTTCCTTAATCGCACAAGAAGAGGAAAGAATCCCCTTCAGTCGACCGACCAGGACGGCCTCCTCCTCGGACAAATAAGGGGGGGCATTGCCAATCGGATGTGCCGACCAGCTAAACCCGAATCCCCAACCCAGACCACTGACATAAAGGTAGCGGGACTTCCAGCCCTTGTTGCTGGAAGGCGCCCCGGCAACCCTAAAACCTACACGGGCGGTGAGGTAGTAACCTCCCCCGACTCTTGCACAGGCGAAAGCACGCCATGAACAAGTCCCAGGTCGGGATAATTCCCGCTCCTCGACACTCACCTAAAAAAACCACTAGGTAACGCCACGAGTTGGGCGCTACCTGGCTCGGAGAGACTCTCCACCGCTTCAGGCACTCCTCGATCAGAGGGTGCAAAGGAAACCTAAGGCCGGCTTCCAGGGCATCTACCGAGATGCACATGCCGGGGACGTCCAAACTGTAAGGACGTTGCCCCGGCTCTGGAACATACAACCCGTATTCAGCCGGGATGCTGTACCGTGCCCTGATTGCGGCAAGTGACCCCTCGGTCACCGCCGAGTCGAGGTCATGATGTGACATCATGACCTCCAAGTCTCTCTGAACCCGCGCGTCGACAGGCGACGGGGGCCCAGAAGACGCTCCCGAGGAACTAGCCCCGGGACCACTACGACCCGACTCCCCCGACTCCGAGGGAGAAGCGACCCTGACACTAGTGGAGGAGTCCGACGAGGTCATCGCGACCTGTTTAGAAGGGGGCTGCCGAGCTGAAAAGCGAGGACTACTAGGGTGGTCCGAAGCAGAGGCAGCGAGAAAGCAAAAAGAGCAAGTGAGGTCTCTGCGCAGCCCCCCAACCTATTTATAGCGCCCAGGCGTGCCGTTTCAGATTCTCGAGGTAAGAGAAAACGCCGCCGCGCCGAGGAAACACTCAGCGCATTGAATGCGCCATGATTGCGACCGAAACCCTAGGAAATATACATATATATATATATTTATGCGTGTAAAAAAAAAAAAAAACATTTTAGCAGCGGTCAGATCTCCGGATTTGCGCCCGAGTTCACCCTCTCGGCCAGATCTCCGGATTTGCGCCCGAGTTCACTCTCTCGGCCAGATCTCCGGATTTGCGCCCGAGTTGACCCTCTCGGCCAGATCTCCGGATTTGCGCCCGAGTTCACTCTCTCGGCCAGATCTCCGGATTTGCGCCCGAGTTGACCCTCTCGGCCAGATCTCCGGATTTGCGCCCGAGTTCACTCTCTCGGCCAGATCTCCGGATTTGCGCCCGAGTTCACTCTCTCGGCCAAATCTCCGGATTTGCGCCCGAGTTGACCCTCTCGGCCAAATCTCCGGATTTGCGCCCGAGTTCACTCTCTCGGCCAGATCTCCGGATTTGCGCCCGAGTTGACCCTCTCGGCCAGATCTCCGGATTTGCGCCCGAGTTGACCCTCTCGGCCAGATCTCCGGATTTGCGCCCGAGTTCACTCTCTCGGCCAGATCTCCGGATTTGCGCCCGAGTTGACCCTCTCGGCCAGATCTCCGGATTTGCGCCCGAGTTCACTCTCTCGGCCAGATCTCCGGATTTGCGCCCGATGTCACTCTCTCGGCCAAATCTCCGAATTTGTGCCCGAGGTCATTTTCTCGGCCAAACCTCCAGATGTATTCCCGAGCTTAGGCTCGGTCGGATCTACTCTTGCTGTACCACATTCCCGAGCTCAGGCTCGGTCGGATTTGGCTTCCTGCGCCACATTCCCGAGCTTAGGCTCGGTCGGATCTACTCTTGCTGCGCTGTACTCCCGAGCTCAGGCTCGGTCGGATTCAGCTTCCTGCACTACATTCCCGAGCTTAGGCTCGGTCGGATCTACTCTCCCTGTACTACACTCCCGAGTTCACGCTCGGTCGGATCTAGCCTCCCGCACCATATTCCCGAGCTCACGCTCGGTCAGATCTACTCACGCGGCGCTACACTCCCGAGTTCGCGCTCGGTCGGATCTGGCCTCCCGCGCCATATTCCCGAGCTCACGCTCGGTCGGATCCACTCACGCGACGCTACATTCCCGAGCTCATGCTCGGTCGGATCAATTCGGGCCCACGCTCAGGACTAATTTAAGGCTACCCCAAACAGCGATCAAACGCAAGACCTCATCTTCGGCACCCCAATCAGGCGCCTCGAGAGGGTCTGCCTGGGGGGGGGGGGAAGAATGATAGGGCAAAATCCGACCTGGCTGCCAAGTCATCAAACCTTCGGACAGTTAAGCCACTGACGTGGCCAAACCGACGTAACCGGTCAACCGGATGTACGAAGGGTACCAGGTGCCGTACCACCGACCTGGCACAGGTAAGGTCGGCAACCCCTACCTGCAGGCGCACGCTTCCCCACCAGTACGGAGGCATGGCGTGAGGCGCGGCAACATGGTGAGTCATGAATGCGGTAAGGTCGTCAGGTACGAACAACCCACAGCACCCACTATAAAAGCTCCTGCACCTCCACAGGGCAGGGGGATCGCAAAAAGACCACAAAACTGACTTGATCGTCGGAGGGGTCACGTCGGGAACCTACCCGACCCGACCTCCTTGCAGGAACCAGCGGCCGACCCCAGCAGGACGACCTCTTCTCCACCAAAGCTCCGCCACTCCAGCATCAGAACTCCCGAGCCGACCCCTGAATCACCGCTCATCCGAACCAGCTCCGCTCCGTGCCGAAGAAATTGCGAAGCGGGCGAACTAGCGCACACGGGCCTGGACCAGCAAAGGCTTGCTCGACACATTTAAAGGCGAAACACGTCCACCTGGCAAGCCCCAAAAAAGACCCTATCACACAACTACTGTTTTCTGGGCTCAGTCATCTCCCTCTCCTCCTCGCCTTCTTCCCTTTATGCTTACTTAAATTTTAGGTAGCCGAAGACCGGATGAATTCTTTCCTTCCTTGTCATCTTCCCCTGCGACCTTTTGGTTTTTTTTCCTGAGCTTATCCACCGTAATCTTTTAACGCCGGGTCATGCCAGGGAATATACTTTCCATGTACAGTCCATATGCTAAAGGCAGAGACGGGGGTGTGCTGTTGTTGGCGTAGCCCGTAAGTACGAAGAGTTGGGGAAGATGAAGGTGGATGGATTTGACTTTTGTGACACGAGCAGCTTTAGGGGGCTCCAATCATTAGGTAGTAGCAGTAGCAGTAGCAGTAGCAGTGGCAGTAGGAGGACACGATGTCTTACTCATTTTAATATATGTGTTATGTCAAGTCATTTGTGCCACGTATCATTCATCAATAGCAGCCAGCAGTCCACAAGTATGTGACCGAGCATCTTGTTCTTAATTAGCTATAAAAAATGAAGATGATAAATACGACAAGAACAGCAGCGGTAACAATTCATGCACTCCTATTACACATTTGTTTCTACGCTGAGCTGGACAGTGTTGGAACGCATGAGGCAGCACGTCTTTCTTGTGCGTCGGTGTGGGAAGGCTGCGTTCCACGTGCTCCAAATCCACCAACCAAATCGACGTGTCGCGTTGAGAGAGCGAACCCTTTTTGTTTCTAGGATCGATTCATCGACGACCGTGGCTTCAGCACGTACCGGACGTATTCCATCTTCCTCTCTCGATCGCTCGCTCGCCCGCCCGCCATGGCGGCTCCCAGCACCGGCAAAGAGATCTACAAAGACTACCCCCGGTCCAGTCGATCGATGATCTGCCCACCGTCGTCTTCGAAGGCTCCTGTAATAATTGCAGGGAAGAAGAAGATGGCCTCAGTCGGCATCGCAGATGCAAAGCTCCGGGAGGACCAGTCCCTTTGCTTCGGCAACTGTGGTTTCTGCGGCAAAGCGCCACATTCCACGTCGAGAGTCCGAGCTTCTTCCTCGGCGAAAAGCCCTTCCCCAGCAGATCTGCACCTTGTCCTCTGGTGACAGAGCTAAATAGAACACCCTCAACATCCAACTGCAGTGCAGCAATCACAACTGTATCCTGATGCAAACTCAGCAAAAGGTCAATCGATGAACTCTCATATCTCGATGCGAACTCTCAGATCATTTGCATCGGCAACTGTGGTTTCTGTGGAAGTGCGGCGATCGTGAACATTTGCTCCAAGTACTACAAGGAGGTGACTTTGGAGCACACACAGAAAGTGAGCAGGGAGTGGAACCACATTATGCATTCATGGAAACAAAGGACTTGATTTCACGTTCAATCAACATGTTCGGGTCATCACTTAGCAACGATGATCTTATTTCCTATATTGATAATAAAACAAATAAAAATGAAGAAAGATAAACATGAAATAAAGAATCATCACTCTATATAATATGGAGCTGTGTCATGCATAAAGAAGAAATATTCTTTGATAAGATTATTTTAGAGGTTTATCTTTCTGCATTGATATGTCGATTTTATTTTATTTTTCTATATTTTGGGCTTGTATAGAAGCCAAAAATTATAATTAATATAATTCACCCCAGATCTGTTTGCTTCTTTATTTCCTCTCTCGTCGACTACTTCCTTTGAAGCCCAACATCCTAAAACCAACTTTGCTAGAAGATTCATGATTCTGTTCAGCAACTATGTAGGTCGACTAGAATGTTGACTCAAGACTTCCTGCTTGACCAAATGGGTGTATTTTGACATGCAATACTTGTTATTTCTTTTATTGCCAAGGTTAAGAATTCTACAAATTTGATTCTCTCCTCCTCCCCTCTCTCTCTCTCTAGCATTCTTTCTATTTTTTATTTATTTCTCATTAATTCTCTCATTGCATCCCCTTTAATTGTCCAACATTAAGACTATTGTTTTTGGTAATGTCGGTAATTGTCCAACATTAAGACTGTTGTTGTTATTGTTGCTGCTACTGTCGCGGTTGTTGTTGCTGTTGCTGCTGTTGCTATTGTTGTTGTTGTTGTTGTTGTTGCTACTGCTACTGTTGTTGTTGTTATTGTTGTTGCTGTTGCTACAGCTGCTACTGTTATTGTTGTTGTTGCTGTAGCTGCTACTGTTGTTGTTGTTGTTGTTGTTGCTGCTGCTGCTGTTGTTGTTCCTGCTATTGTTGTTGCTATTATTGTTGTTGTTGTTGTTGTTGCTGCTACTACTGTTGCTTTTGTTGTTGTTGTTGCTGTTGCTGCTGCTGCTGCTGTTGCTACTGGTGCTTATTGTTGTTGTTGTTGCTATTGTTGTTGTTGTTGTTGTTGCTATTGCTATTATTGTTGTTATTGTTGCTGTTGTCGCTACTGTTGTTGTTGCTTTTGTTGTTGCTGTTGTTGCTACTGGTGCTCGTTGTTGTTGCTATTATTGTTGTTGCTGCTCCTGCTGGTGTTGTTGTTGCTATTGCTATTATTGTTGTTGGTGTTGTTGTTGCTATTGTTGTTGTTGTTGTAGTAGTAGTAGTTGTTGTTGTTGCTATTGCTATTATTGTTATTGTTGCTGTTGTCGCTACTGTTGTTGTTGATTTTGTTGTTGCTGTTGCTGCTACTAGTGCTCGTTGTTGTTGTTGTTGTTGTTGTTGCTGCTCCTGCAGGTGTTGTTGTTGCTACTGTCGTCGCTTGTTGTTGCTGTTGTTCCTACTGCAACTGTTGTTGTACAACATCAAGTTGTAATTTTCTCTTACCCTTTTTTCTCATTTTCTTAATTTTTTTTTTCTCTTTGGGATTTTCCCTCATGTTGACAGTGTTTAGCTAATATTTCTCTCTCTAAAAAAATATTCATGTAATGAAAGATAAAAAAGATGACTAAGAGCATGGTCCCATAATAGTAAAAACTGAAAGGTGACAGACATATTGGGTTGATCCAGTCTTTAGGTTGAATTGGTGTCAACTCTATTGTAACCATAATTAGTTTGACTAAAACTCATTATTAATTTCTAATATATTCTGGAAGCTATATTTATTAAAAAAAAAGGAGTAAAATATTAAAAAAAAATTGAGCTAAATGTTGGCCAAGCCACACATGATTTATCTTTTAGACATTGCCTTTGAAATAGGTATTTCATGATATAAGAGCATCTTTCTCTATCTCATTGTTTAATTAAAAATATTTTTGCAATACTTCATTTGTGCTTGCAATGTATATTCAGATTTTGTTCATACAATTAAGTCTACTTTGGCTTACTCATGAGAAAGGATGTTAAAGCATATATTAAGTTTTTAATAATAGCTTAGGCTTTTGGATTTAGCGATCACATGATCATAATTTTAAGATGGTAGGTATCATAGCAAAAGGTTCAAACTTAAAATGTTCATCAACCATTTGTAAATGCCCTCTAAAAAATATATCCCCGATTAGTATTTTTTTTTATGCATATAAAAATATGTTATAAATAATCATCAAGAGAGGAAATGAAATTTAAAAGTAAATTTTATACTTACATTGCGTTGCAGGATGACAGGTTAGATGGGATCAAACTCCAAACCTCAAAACTAAAATAGGAAAATTCATATTCAATGATGCTTATCATCTTCCTATGGACTATGGGAAATGGAGATGAAAAAGTAACTTGGAACAGCTGAGAAATTTGGATACGAACTGGTTCATATGTTGCTCCAATTTATAACTCAAATGCGACTCGTGGATTCATGCATCCGTATTAATGGAGCGACCGCCCTTACTAGATATCACCATGATGATGCAAGTGAATGCACACATGCATGAACATGGTCGAGGCTTTGTGTATCTTGATATCGGTCTCACATATTACACATATGTGCATGCATGCACGCGCGATAGGTGCATGCATATTACACATATGTGTTTTAATCGATTAAGTAGAAAAAAAATATTGTTAAATCATATTTAGAACCAATTGTCTTTCAAATCCAATTTAGAGAGAGAGAGGGACTTTAATACTATAATGCATAATAATTATTGTAAGGTTGTGATAAATGTCATGAATAATTATATGCATCATGATGAGTCATCAGATTATGTATTGAATAGTTAGAGCTATAATTATAGGGTAATGATTTTAATAAATCAATATCCTTATTAACACTATGTTGTCGACCATATAAGATCGAGTCAACACTTTAGTTGGTACCATTAACTCCTGGGATTGGGTCTCAATTGATGTGTTGCTCGAATTGGTTGGTGGTTAGTATATATCATGCTCCCTATATTATTTGCTCCTATCGTGTTATGACCCATGAAAGGAGATTAGACAATAATTTACTTGGTATGATTTTGACTATGTTAGGGTATACTCCATGATCGATTTATATGCATCATCAAAAGAGTGGGATTGGGTTCAAAAGCCGATTTGAGAAATTGTTACAAGACATATATTCAATCATGAGAAATATATTATTTTTTATTATTCTAGAGTTTAGATTTGAAAGATTAGAGTCTTCCTAATTCCCCCATGAGGGTCTAGTGTAGTTTCTCTTGACATATTTTAGAAAGAGCTCTTATTCTAATATCAACATGTTAAATTAGATTTGAGTTTAGAGTCAACCAAGAAGTTATTTTATTGTATAATAAGTGACCATAATGAGATCATACGTTTGAATTATCAAAGCTATAGTACATAATAGTTTTGTTGAGTCAACGTCTTTACCGGGGCTAACATTGTCAATTTCGTGGGATTGAGTCAATTTCATATTCGGTAAGAAGTTACCAACCTTATGCGATTGAGTATTGTTTTTTAATATGTTGATCAAATGGGTATGACATATATAGGTATTATCAATATACCATGCTCCCTATGTCAAATACGAAATAAACTATTTTTTTTTTTTAAAAAGATATACTTACCAAGAATTATAAGAAAAAGAAGATGTTTAGATCAAGAGGAGTCAAGAAATTTGGATTAGAGATTGAGATATTATTTAGTATAAGTTTTTTACCTTATTTTATTAGAATATGTCAATGATTGGATAAACTTACATCACCACTAATTCGGTATCTTGAAAACTTGTTTATGATGTGTATAACAAACACTAACGAACGATAAATCTTTTATTTTAAGTGTGTGTGTGTGTGATTAGCACCACATACAAAAAATATTCCTATTATTGTAGATGTTAATATGAATAATAGAAACTTTATTATAAACATTTTTGTATATTCAATATATTCTATAGATAGTGGATGGAATACATAAAGTTGAGGGTACTAAAATTAAAAAAATTAAAAGATTTTATTGGAATTATTTATTTGAAAACTTTTTAAAAAGCTAATTATGGGTTATTATTCTCTCTATGAAAATAATAAAGTCGTTATTCTTTAATTAAGAATTTGAGTGATTTTGGTTCAACACATCACAAATGATGACCTTTCTTTCTAGATTGAGATCCCAAGAACACATATTTTTGTCGTCTTCTTCGTCCAAGAACACATCACACATTTATGCAGTACTCTTTAAATAAACCCCTCGCATAACTCCATACTACTTTTCTTGTTTATTTGGTTCTCGATACGAATTCTCGAGTATGAAAAGCATCACATTTATCCTTCAATAATCATCATCATCATCAATTTTCCACGTAAATGTTCTTCAAACCTTAATAATTTTATTGAATTCATCACATCAATATGATTTTTAATTTGCATACATTCTACCATCCCAAGCTTATACAAACACTATTTCAAATAAAATGAAATCGATTTGTGAGGTACATCTTCATGTCCAGACTCTCTCATCAGCAATATCTTTGCACTCACTTGTATACTCCCAAGTGCTTCCTTTGTTGCTGGTCGCGTTTGGTCAACACATTAGGCCTTCATTCTTCGGTTCAACCTACATATATTTAAACAAGAATTAAGCCAAAATAAATAGCAACATGACAAATGATATGAAAATTGAATTGATAGAAGGGAACTCTTATTACCCTTTGGAGATGACCACGGATATGCCTCCTCCATCTTGGCTGGTCTAAAATTTTATGCAAGTAATAGAGAGCCATGTTAACAAGGTAAATAATTTTAAATCAATAAATGCAATACAAAAATTGACATCTATATATTTACCTTTCCTCACCTAAGATGGGGAAGATGGGATCAAACTCTAAACCTCATATTGTGAAAAGGGAAGGTTTTCCTCTTCGTTTTCCTACGGACTATGGAGATAAGAACTATGAAAAAAACCGACCCCACGAAGCTCCAATTTATAACCTAAGCCTATGTGGATCCGTCGTATATATCCTTATTAATTGCGTGCATCAAATAAAAAATATTTGTCTTCGTTTTGGTCATGGCGTAGATGCATGCAGGCATGCAAGTGACGACGCACGTACGTGCATGCATGAACATGATAAGGCTTGTCGTTCTTCCTTTCTTTCATTATTATCATTGGCTCAGCCATATCTCAATTAACCTATACACATTTGCTGTATAGCTTGGCTTAGAAAGCTGGATAATATATATATATATATATATATATATATATATATATATATATATATATATATATATATATATATATATATATATATATATATATATATATATATATATATATATATATATATATATATATATATATATATATATATATATATATATATATATATATATATATATAATTTGTAGAATTGCTAGTCCTGCGGGCCATCCTCGTCCATAGAGGTGGTGGAACAAAAGCTGCGACTCTAGTGCAGGATTCTGCACACCCACCATGAGGACGCACTCGAAAGACCTCATCCAATGAAGTTTGTCGGGCTCAATACACTGTATTCACATTTTGTGTTCCCGTTTACAAGAATGATAACCTCGCAATATCATTCTTTTCAAGAGAGAAATCTTTGAACAAGTACAGTCTTTGAGCGAGGAGAGAAGATGACAGAGAGGAGGTGGAGAGGTTTCACGAGAGGATGGATGGATGCGTGGGGAGCTGAGGTCCTTCTTGACCCCGGTTTCAAGTTCTACATCTTTGACAACTCGTGTGCTACTTACTGGTGGCCTCGGCTGAAGAGCCATAAAGCCGGCGACGAGGTGGTGGAGAAATAGAATGGATCTTTGACGACAATGAATAAGCTTCCCACCCGAGGACAGGCCACGCCTAGCTATTAAAGAACCCAATGCATGCACTTGCGATAAAAGACCTCTTCCTACAGCCACTGCTGTTTCAGCGACTTCTGCTCCCCTCTCACTTCCGTCTCCACTAGTTTTTGCATCCTCCGCTCCTATATATATCTGTGTATATGCGCATGCCAACACCGATCCCAGATTTCCTTGAACCCACTTCGCACAGTTCTGCTCCTTATTTGCTATACGATAGATGATGGAGGTAATTCTTTGGTGTCGGAGGGACGACGAAGTGTAGTTTTTGTAGTTGATGTTTAATTGTGTGTAGCTATGGTTGCAGGGCTCGACGAAGGGTCACCAGGTTCCAGCGTTTGGGTACTGGGATCACCGTGACGAACTCCCCATCACCCGGTGCTTTGAGCTCGCAGTGCAGGCTGAGTGGATCCGAGGCCATTGTCGTAGCGAAGATGGTGATCTCTTTAAGGTGGCAGCCCCTGCAGAGAGACCAGCTTGTTGTGATCACCACCACAGAAAGGTTGTCATTATCTGATCGTTCTAATGCTCGTCAACTACAGAAGTTAGAGATCTCACGAGTTAATGCGCACATTTGGTTGTAGGTGAAGAACGGTGGCTGCTGCATAGGAAGAGAGAAGGAAGAGCTGCAGAAGAAGCAAGGGAGGGCTACAGCTCCCAAGGCCGTGGACGAGGACTTGTACAAGATCCCACCTGACCTCCGCCGCCAAAAGCCCAAGCGGGTATTCATCACCCTAACGCGTTCTGAAATCTCTCTCGGCCAAAACTTGGGTGTTCATGTCACTGTTTGCAGGCGAGGATGTTCAAGAATCTGTGGTCAGGATGTATGGGACTCGACAGGCGTTGCCTCAGAGGATGGATGTGAGGGTGCATTTCCATCGCATCCCATGCGGAAAAGCTTCAGCACCGAAAGGGATCGATCTATGAATCCTCTATGTTTCACTTGCTACTGTTGTCTCTTTCTCCTTTAGATCACTGTGTTGGATATGATGTATCTTATCTTCTCTGTAAGAAGCATTTGTTTACGACTCCGTTGACCGGGTTTTGTTTTCTTCTTCAACCTTCTCGTCACGGGCGCTGTTCTCACCAGTTCGACAGAGCAAAACTTGGCGTTCTACAGAACTCGATAATTTTAAGCCAACTCGATCATTTTGGTCTCACCAAAACTTGCAGGTTGGCACTTATAACCCACTGCCTCAGTTCCACCGAGTCAGCAACTGAGGCAGCTATTTGGTGGTGCAGCTTTGAGCTCCGTCAAATGTTTTCAACGGCTTGCGCTGTGGCAGCCTTTGACGGTCAAAGCTATCGAGCTGCATGCAGCTTTTAGTTGGAGATTAATAGTGTTATCTTAGCTTTAATTTTCTTTTTAAATCGTATTTGACCTGTGGTATTGTAAATGCCCAAATACTGATTTCACACACACACACACACACACACACACACACACATATATATATATATATATATATATATATATATATATATATATATATATATATATATATATATATATATATATATATATATATATATATATATATATATATATATATATCACCTCACAATAACATCCCGCTCCTACGTCACTGCTTGCTCGCGATACGCCCCTCTGTCCGCCGCTCTGGAACCCGTCCCTGCAATCCTTTGCTTTGTTTTGCTTCTTCGCCCTCTGCTTCGATCTTTTCCGTTCTTGTTCCATCTTCGGACGCAGATTCCTTTTCGTGTTCTTTCTTTGTTCCATGTTCTTGTTCGATCTTGTGACGTAGGGTCGTTGGCCTGTTTTTTCTTGTTTGTTCGAATCTTTTCTTGTTCTGACGCAGATTCCTTTTCGTGTTCTTTCTTTGTTCCATGTTCTGGTTCGATCTTGTGACGTAGGGTCGTTGGCCCGATTTTTCTTGTTCTTGTTCGAATCTTCTGGCGCAGATTTCTCTTCGTGTTCGATCTTTGACGCAGGTCCTTCTCGTGATTTATTGCTGTTCTATTCAACCATTTGGCGCAGATTCTAAGGCCCCGCAGATCGGAAGAGACGGCGATGTTTCTTGAGGGATTCAGATGGCGGTGGCGTCGAGGCTGGTTCCTAATGGGAACCCGATCAGGCCAACCACGATCTGTGCGATCGGTGGCGGGGGTTCATCGGATCCCAC
Source organism: Ensete ventricosum (assembly GCA_029747655.1). Lineage (NCBI taxonomy): Eukaryota > Viridiplantae > Streptophyta > Magnoliopsida > Zingiberales > Musaceae > Ensete > Ensete ventricosum. The sequence continues at coordinate 3,686,559 of JAQQAF010000006.1, read as the reverse complement.
CTATGCGAGAAACTAATGGCGGTGACGGTCCACGGCGACAAGATCAAGCACCTCCTCGGTCCGCCGCCGGAGGGATAGCAGGAGGAGCGCACCACCCTTGGGCCGCCCGGATCCACTTCCACCGCCTCATCATCAAGCACGTCTCCATCGAGTTTTCCTTCCCCTTTTCCAAGATCTTGTTTCAGATACCTTGCATTGCCTCCTCCATGTCCCGCTCTACCATTTGATCTCTTCTTTAGCGAACTATTCTCTTTCTCGACGTGTCGTCTAATTGTTTGAGCTGATGACCCCCATTCCTTTCACCGTGTTTCTTTGTTGCACAAGAACTCCAAATCTTGAATTAGTTCTTGTGCACAACTTTTTTTCCCATATAGATGACCAACCTAACTAACTATAACTGCATTGACGCTCGTCCAGTTGGAAGCTGTGGGATTTCTTGGTCCCTTCTCTTACATTTTGGTTTTACCTTGGCTTATTTATTTTGGGATTGCTTGATGTTTGGTGGTCGTTCAGGTCATGTATTGCTTAGATAGCGACAAGCGCCTGATTCGCTTCACCGCTTGTGAAGTCTATGGGACAGAAACTGGAAGCCTACTTTCCAAGGATCACCCTCTAAGAAAGGTACCCGTCGAACTCCTTCAATTAAAACGTCGCTAAATAGATTTAAGAGATCATGCATGACAACTACTATTTTTACATATCGTAATGGTAATGGTTTTCTGTTCAATCTGAAACTAAGTAACTTGTCATAGGTAAATAATTGCTTTTTTAAGTGAGACATATGCTAATTCTGCCACTATTAGAAGTGATAGCCAAGACTTGTTGCATATAAAGGACTTATGAGTAGCCTTCTTTTCTGATGCTTAAATAGTATCAATTTGTGATGATGTGTCTGTTCTTAGTACAAAACTTTTGCATGTGGTAACCAGTCTCAAAAATTTGCATACAGTTAGACAAATTGTAATAGTGTCAGTGTGCTTTCTTTAACATGAACTTCATCATATCGTATGGGTTTGGGAGTGACAAAAAAAAAAAAAGATTTGATGGTTGGAATCTCATATATGTTAGCCTCAATACTTGTGTCCATTCTCCATTATGAATAGTATAATCAATGTTAATTTCTTTAATCTCACACGGAGAAAGTGGTGGCCTTGGATTTTCTAAACTTAACTTTTCATATATGTTTATGTTTAGCCTCATTTATCGTGTCCATTGTGAATGGTTACCACCCGTTTCTTGTTTTCGAAGAATGGCATGTAATTTCGAGGTAACAATGAACTAGGCAGCAAGTAGTGGGGGTAACTTGCTACGATATGTGTGCACCAAATGAAATATAATTTTCTTGATGTTGGATTGCATGTGATTAAAGTTACAAAAGCTTTTCTGTGGAATGAAATCAACCTTATTTGATGAATTCGGCAGTATTTTCTGTTGAGTTGCCCTCTTAAGGAAACGAATGGTTTGTCATTGTTAAAGGACATGGATTTTCTAGGACTCTCAGTTTTGCCTGATGTAAACTCTATTCCTTTGTTGTTTCCTTCTAGAATAATAAATTGTCTATCTGTACCATCCAGTGTTCAGTCCTGATGATTCTGCAACCTTTCAAGTACCCTTTGGATCATTTATGTTTTCCCCTGCCACTAGCAAGAACATGTATGATTAAATAGGGACCAAAATTCGATGTACTTCACGAAAGATGCTTCTTCCTGATCCATTTCTGGTCCTATTGAGAAGCAGAGATGATCTTATTATGCAAGTGAAAAGGAACTTGGCATGCCCCAATTAAATCAAACAGTTTGTTCGTTTCCTAGATAGAAGTGTAGTTGATGATGGCTCTATATGTATGTAGGTTGGAACGCGCAAGACATACCTGTGGGACATAATTCTGGAATTGACACTGATCTATTTAGCAGCCAACAAGAGAGCAACCGGTTGGATTGGATTGGTGCGTCGGTCCGCAAAAGGCATTCTGTTCTCTTTTCCGTTGATTAGCTTTGATGATTCAAATCCTGATGTCTCTCCTTATTGTGTCCTCTTTTTTCTGTTGGAAGTAGATTTATATTAATTACCCACTGCCCGCTACATACAGAGCATTCATTATGTTCCTGTTCTATCATCCATCTGCTAATTCATTCATGAGTTTTGTTACGCACAAGAGTGACTATTTTCTTCCTGCTAACACATGATGCCAAGATTGCAACCAGCTTGTATTCATTCACCGTACCAACCCGAGTCTTTATAAAATATTGCTAGATGGCTGTCAGGTATGATAAAAGAAAAATTGTATCTACAACGATAGTCCAGTTCATAACTTCAATTCGAAACTTTAAATATTGATTTGATGATGATATATGATATTCTGTGTCAGTATCATATTCTCCTCGTTTATTCTTTGATTAAAAAATTCATGGTTATCTGTTGAAACGTGGAGTCGGTCCCAGCCCCCGAGTTGATCAATCAAGTATTTAGATGCCAACCTGGACTTCTAGTTTGGGGGGGGGGGGGGGGAAGGTCGGGGAGCTGAAACGATAAGAGAGAACAGGCGAGAGACGGGACCGAGTCAACATGGAAGAGGTTGAATCGGAACAGCAAGCCGTAGCCGCGCGCCCGGCGAGGGAAGAGGAGAGGCACGGGACGATGATAGTGACTTTTCCGGATGCCGCCCGCCGCAGAGCCCAGAGCTTTCCACCGCCTCTCAGGCTGGAAGGCGAAGAGTCCAACGAGAACATGAGCCATCGCAATGTGTGGCAGGTATTCCTCCCCTCCCATCTCTTCGCCTGCCATCTCGAATGGTTGAAGCGATGCCAGATAGACGGAGTACACTCTATCTGCATCTAGAACAAAACCCTAAAGCGTGGGTGGGACCTGAAGAGGGCGACTCTCAGAAACTTATTCTATGCAATCTGTAGAACTCAGTCAGTTTCTGGAGAGCCTTCGGTGAGTTAATTGGAAACAACGTAGGAAATAAAGGGGAAAAAGAATGGGAGTAGGATTGCGTGTGATAAGTTGGTGTTTGATGGGTGTTTCATCATTTTGCTAAGCTTAGAGTACAAGGGCGACGAAAAAGAGAATTATCTAGTTATTGTGGTAGTAGAATAATACATACATATATATATATATATATATATATATATATATATATATATATATATATATATATATATATATATTATTTATTTATTTATGTGCGTGTGTCAAATTAATATTCTTTTGAACCATGCTTTTGCCTATATCTCTCAAAAGGAACACCACGTTTTTCTATCTATGCATTAAGAGATACTGATGGGAGAATAAAAGCATTAAACATGATCTTCATAAAGTTGTGATGGCAGGCCTTGGGCGATTATCATTGATTAGTTTGCTCTGTTATGATCTAGCAGCCTCGACTGAAACATAAAAATCAACTCTCCATTCATAAAGGTAAGGCTGTTCCCTTCCTGGACACCATGGTGGTATGTGCCTCATGCAATGGGATGCCCTTTTGGTCATTTGTTTCTGTTTTAAGATGTCAAAGTAAAGACCCGCTGACTTGGATTTGCAGCTTGTGTGCTGTGAAATATACTCTGATGCATATAATTTTTTTGGTTTCCCCAGATGTATGGATAAGTTAGTCCATGAGTTCGGGCTTTGGTCTAGCACCATTTCAGATTAGTAACAACAATGCTTAAATTCACATACTCCATCTTTAGAGTGTGATATTAAAGGTTTACTGATTTTCATAGCATCCAATCTGTTCTACATATGTAGTTAGGTCCATGTAGTGATTTCCACTGATTTTCCTTTGTTTAATTGTTCCCTATTGTTCCATTATCAGATCAATTCTCATAAGCCACATGTCAGTGGCAGTGGTATCACATCTGTCAGGAGACAGACACTTCATTCTTTTAGTTTACTTTTACTTTTTTCTTTGAGAATCCAAAAAAGAAAAATCAAGCTTGAAGTATTGGACAAGTCCCCTACTCTGTCGTAAAGATCGAAACCTACAATTCCAGGCACTTGACCAATTTAGCTCCACGAGTTGTCGAGCTTGCCTGCTATTTCGTGCGAAGTTAGCAAGCAGTGACAATCTTGGAACACCTCTATCACTTTCTTCTCCAGCTAATAAGAGGGTAAAAAGCGGTTAGAGTGAAAAAAAAAAGTACCTCGCCTGCTTTCTATATAATTGAGTTATCAACGTAATGCAATTGTGGTACTTGCTCTTTTCCATTTTGTTCTATATCATTTTTTGGTAGTGCCCAATCTTTGCTTGCTGAAAGCTATTTGGCACTTCTATTCAGGTGTATGCCCTTGGAAGCTTCATGATTCTAAGGTGGATTTGGGCTCGTTGGAGGGAGAGGAGGGATAGAGGGAAATAATATGAAGATTTATAGAATTGTGAACGTAGGTAGGTGGTGGTTTCTTTTTGAAACACTTGTTGAGAGCTTATTGAACCAGAGTACCTACCACACATTCACCAGCATACTGCTCTTGAATCCATGCAAACAGCATACTGCTCGTGAACCACTGCTAGTTAGTTGTGCTAATCACTTTGTTTTGGGTTGAAGCTCTGTGGTCTGAGAAAAAATTGGCAAGCATCCTTTGGTAACATTTTGAATCGTTATGTTTCATGTGTCTTAGACTTCTTGCTTGATTCTAATGATGTAGACAGCTCAAACATACCTAAATGACAGTCAAAAGAGCCACATTAATGAATTCTTTGCTCCACATGTTGCAGAAAAGTAATCTTGTCTAGGTTAAATATCAGTGTGTAATACATGTTATATCTGGCAAGTTATAGATGAACTTATATTTCATTTTTTTAGAAAATTACAAATTGCTAAAATTATAAAATGCTTTGTTTAAATCTTCATAATCCTATTTTGCATTCATAATTCATTCCTTTGTTTGTGCTCTTCAACAAAGAAGCATGTGCATATGTTCTTGTGGGTGGCACAATTAAGTGGTGGTTGGCATCTTCCGTAGTTTCTTTTGAGCTAACCAAGAAATTGAACTCTTTGTATGGTTAGTTGATTCTAGTATTTCAAGAAGCAAGTTTCTAACATATTTCACATATTCATGCAGTTTTTGTTAGAACATCTGTTGCATATTTTGCCATAAAGACAGGTCAGAACATGTACAGACAACAATATGAACAATCTATTGGATTTTGTAGTTGTTGCCGGTAATCCTTTCGAAAAACAAGTACTACTGAGACCGTCAAAGTTCAAAGTTAATATTAAGTAAATCTCATGGAACAGAATGTAATACTTATCATAGCTTTTTTCCTTCTGTTCTGTTGATTATCCCTGATATGGACTTCTTGAGGATTAAACCCATGAGCATGCACCACCATGAGTGATGGGAATTCCAGAAATAGAGAGTGCCAGGAGCTTCAAGAATTGTAGTTATAAATCAAGGTCAGTGAGCTGCAATAGGTTCTTAATATATATAATGCATTAATTTATTGGTACAGATCAATACATTTAGACTAAGATATCAGCAAATTGTAATATGAAACCTGAATGTACCAGAATCACAATACTGGAATGACATCTTGCAAGAAACACTCTTACATTAATTTATTGGGTTCTTAAGATGATGTCTGCTTCCACACATCATCTTCTTCAAGCTAGAACCACTCTCTAGTGCAGTTGCAGCTGCTGTTGAGGAGATTGAAACTGACTTATCTACTACATTATGTAAACCATCGCACTTATACTCATTCAACTTAGTATTCACACAAGAATCCTTTTCTGCAGGATTATGCTTCTCTTCTCTTCTAGCATCCATAACTGCTTAAGTTTTAGTATGCTACCCAGGTAAAAGATACAGCACCACCACAAGGTACACGAAAAAGTTTTGGCAGCATATCGAACCATGCCCATTAGGATTGCGGAATGTAGGTGCCAACATAACCAAATCCAACGATGAAGAAGGTGATCGACTGGAGGAAGAGGTAGAGGAAGTAATGGTTCTTCCCATACTTCAGATCATAGCATGCACAGAGGAAGAGATAGGCCCCAGTAAAGAGCTCCATTTTATGTAACCTGATTCCAAAAACAACAGAGAGAGCACATCAATACCATTACAGGTATTACAGTTAAACCTTGTCTTGTGTGCAGTAGGCTCTGTAGTTTTGATGCTGTTATATTCTCAAGTAAAAAGTCAGTAGGTTTTGGGATTACCTATCGCCAATCCTGATTCTTGGCTTCTTAGCTGCTTTGGTAGGCATTTTTGTCTTCATAATATCCCCGAGCTTCTCAGTGACCACCCATTCATTAACTCTCCCTAAATCCAGGAGGCCGCTCAAGGTTGCTTTTGTTCTGTGCAGAGACATGACATTCTCGAAAAGGACCCAGAACACCAGCAAGTGAAGCGACCTACGAGGACGACGATGCATCAAGTGAGGGGTTTATGTTTGAAGCTTAACCAAAGAGATGAGCTTAATGATCAGTTCACATCCAGTTTCATGGTTTGAATAGCTAGCTAGCTAGCTAGCTAAGATTCAATTGAAAGGAGACAGTGGCAAACAGCATACCTCGGCGTTCCAACAGAATTCAGCATTGTAATGGCGGAAGGTAGGTAGACTAAACCCCACATTGGTATTTCCACCTCAGGAACAAAGACAGTCGCAGGGATCACCAAGCAGTAAAATATGAAGGTCACTATATGACCCACAATCTTGCGGATGAAGAAGAAGCTGTATATCACATAAACTTTGGTCCACAGGGATACTTTCTGCATTGTCAAGGAGACATCACAACACCAATCAGAATCTATAGGGAAGTTGTGGGTGTTTCTCGGACCTTTTCCTAACGCAAAGGGATCAACAGACCTTGTTCTTGGAGATCTCCACCACCATTTTCCTGAACAAGTTCGCTGGTCCACAAGACCATCTGTGTTGCTGATGGCGAAAGGCCTTGAAAGTACTTGGTAGCTCACTTTTCACCTGAGCTCAGAGATCCAACAAAAAACCACGAAGGCAAATCTAATCAACTACTTCGTCCTAATGATTCGCTTCAATCATTTGAAGATCAAGATCAAGATCAAGATGCAAGTTTATAATAGCAGGTATCTTAATAATTGTTCAGCCTCATTTATTGTTCTGAGTTTGCAGAGTTATCATTAGTTAATGCTTACCCCGAGGTCGTTGAGGAATATAAATTTCCAGCCCTTGAGGCTTGCTCGTACAGCCAAGTCCATGTCCTCAACAGTGGTCCGATCCTTCCAACCTCCAGCTTCATTGATGGCTGCAATCCGCCATACTCCAGCAGTCCCTGCGAAGAGAATCCATTTTAGCAACTCGACGATGACACCAGCCAGGTATTCATCCTTCCCATTTCTTACTTAATTCTGTGGTGCACTAATAACTCCTCACCATTGAATCCGAAGAAAGCATAGGTGGAGGATCCCACTTCCTGCTCGATAGCAAAATGGTAATCCAAGGACATCTCCTGCATCCTTGTCATCAAACATTCGTCCGCGTTCACTGCGACACATGCATTGCGAGCACCCGGTAAGGAAATCCGGCACTGACAACGGTTTCAAATGCTTATATTCTATGTCAATTGTCGTCATGTTCATGCACGTAGGATTGGTCCGTGAAGAACATCATGATGCAGTAAATAAAACAAAAGGATGGCTGAATGGACTAATGAGTTGGATGGTGACAGCCGACAAGATAACTTCTTCATCACGCAGCAAGTAAAAGATTAGTAAAGATAAAGGGTGATTCCTGTGCGGTGTCGGTGCTCATGAACAGTGTATGAGGAGACAGCTTTGGGCTGTAATATCACGAGTATAATTGCACATGGGAAGGCACAACGTACAGTTGTACCAGAGTAAAAAAACACTAGTTGGATCGATCTCCTCCTCTTAATCTGCAGCTACCACATTCGTTCTTTAGCTACTGCACCATCGAAACGTAGCAATTTAGCTGGTCTTGATGATAAAATTAATGATACCTCTTTCGCTCCTCTCTCTCTCTCTCTCGGATGATGAAGTTTTCTCGAGGAACAGCAGCCAAGGAATTCCCATCGCGAGCTTCTGTCCCCGCAAATCTAGGCATGTGATGTGAGTGTCAGGGAGGACCTGACAGCATCAGAATCTTTTCTTACTCCGCCTTGTCATACGTAAAAGAAAGATTTTGACTCTGCTCTCTTGTTGGCTTGACTCGCTTCGGTTCTACCACAGCCATAATCCTCCTCACATCTCACGATTACCCGTTCTGTACCAAAGATCTACCCCCCCCACATCAAGTCCAATGAGCACACAGCCATAATCCACCTCACATCTCACGATTACCCGTTCTTCTCTTCGCCTCCGTGATTAGTTGGCCGAGTCCTATAGGTCTTGTGCGGTGGGCTCCACGATCCGAAATCTAATGCAAGACTACACCGACACTCTCTCACGAACCTGTTCTCAATAACGATGGCATTGAGGCGGGGTTCTCTGGGACTACGGTCATCCTCATAACAAAACAAACATCATTCACGCAAAGGGGTCGCTCCCCTCCGTCTTCTTAGCTATAAGAAACAAAAGAAAGATGTACGTGGCTTCTTCCTCTCTCGGACTAGCAGTTATTGCTCGCTTAGAGCGGAGCAGGACAGTGTTGACTACAGTGAATTTGCAGCCAGGAGAGAGAAAAACTGGTGGAGCACCATGACCACCACAAGCATGCAGTGTCGGCAGGGAGAGGAAAGAGGAGAGGGATTGCGTTACCGAATCTCCAGCGGCCCTGGACGAGGCCGATCTGGGGGTTGTGGATGAGGAACGGGATGGTGCGACAGAGGAAGTCGGGATCCGGCTGGAAGTCGGCGTCGAAGATGACGACGTAGTCGCAGTCCTTGACGTATCTGTGCTTCATCCCCATTTTGAGCGCCCCAGCCTTGTACCCTACCCTGTTGTCCCTGATCTCGTACCGTATGTTCACCCCCTTGCTCGCCCACCTCCGGCACTCTATCTGCACCATCTCCTGCCACACACACACACACACACACACACTGTGCGCTTCAGATACAATCTAAAAACCATATCATATTGTTGTTGGTTTCTGATTCTGTAATGGGGGAGTTGTGCACTTGTGGAACGAGTCCAAGTGCTGGCGACTAAGGCATTATCTATCGTTAATGATCACCGGTGTTTTTACTCTTCTTGCTCGACAAGCGAGACGCTATCTTAAAAAACTAAAGCTTAAAGAGCACCGGGAATCGCTTACCTTAATGGCGGGATCGGTGGAGTCGTCGAGCACTTGGATTATGAGACGATCCGACGGCCATGAAAGCCCACACGCAGCTCCGATGGAGAGCTGGTATACCTGTAGCACCACATGCCATTAGATTAGAGCTGAGAGAAATTTAATGACTGCACGTTGCGGAACGAGGTGGTTAATGGGATCAGGGCGCGCGACCTCCTTTTCGTTGAACATGGGGATTTGGACGAGGACCATGGGGTACGCTGCACTGCCTCGCTCCACGTCGTCCTCCATGGGCTCCCACTTGTAGCGCGTCCCCGGCCGCCTCCGGAGGAGCTTGACGGCGAGGATGACGGTGGCCATGTACACCTTCTCCACGAAGAGCATGACCGACATGGTCAGGCACAGGAACACCGCGATGCGCAGCAGCGGGACGATCACCGGCGCCTTGACCTGCTCCCACACCATCCCCAACTGCGTGATGTCGTCACTCCTCCCCGGCAGAACGCGCGTGGAAGAAAGCCTATCCATCTCCTCTCCTCCTCCTTCCTCGCCTTCTCTCTCCCTGCCTCGCTCCTGTAGAGTAGCTCCGAGGACAGAGAACGTGGAAGTGGAAGGATCTGCGAAGGACAGAGCTTAAAAGTCACAAAGGCAAATGAGGTGGAGCAGCACTGTCGGTCCCTTTGGGCAGGAGTACTTGTAAGCTTTTGCCTCCGCTACGGATCTTAAGAATAAGAAAGGAAGGGAAGCAGAGAAGCGAAACAGGGGACGTTGTTCAGGCGCAGATCCCACTCTCTTTCACCCACTCCACACGAGAGAAACGAGGAACCGAGGACCTCCTGTCTCCTCCAAGATCCACCTAAACCAATACGACAGCGGATGAAACGGAGCTCAAAAGGATCGAGAGAATGACGGGCAGAATCCCAAGGACGGGGGCGAAATGTAGAACTCGGTGCTTCTCTTCTCCTCCTCCCGCTGGAGATGTGATCCCAGCGAGGAGAGAGAGAGAGAGAGAGAGAGAGAGAGAGAGAGAGGAACGAAGGGGAAGAAGAGAACACGAGGCGGAGGGTGGGAGGTAGAGAGTTGAAGTTGTCAGCACACCCTTTAAATAAACAACAGCAGAGCGACGAGCAGCTAAAAGAAACAAAGAATATGGCTTCATTTGGGTCCTCTTTTTCTCTTAGCATATTGAATTCATTACTATCCAATATGGTTTGTTTCTATTGGCAAACTCGTGCATTCTATTGGTGAATTCATATCTAAATTAAAAACAATTAAAGCGTTAATTACTAAATAACTGTTGTAGTTTAATATGAATGGTCCGAACAATCTTAAACCACTCGTAGAATAAGGGCGAAGTGGGAACCGAAAAATAGGAAGCCACCGACCCAAAACCTAAAGGCGGCGGCGGCGGCGGGCAGCGACACCACCATCAACTCCAAGTACTTCCCGGCGCAAATCATGGCGCGGCGGAGCTCTAACGTCACGTCATCCTCTTACTAAACCAATGGTTAAAAACCTCTTTATCTCAAAATTTATAAAGTTTTATGTGAGAAATTGTTTGAAAGTCCAAGTTGGAACTAAGAATCATAAAATGTCTAAAACTTTGGAGAGGTATATTTAATTACCTATCGGTCTTAAAAAAAGTATTTCTTTTGTATTTTCGGGGTCTGAATCTGTGATATGTTGTTGATGAAATGATTGCCCTGAAAATAAATATTGAATGAAAAATAATTCATCAATCATGTCGAGTAGAAAATCTCGAAAATTAAAATTTTTAGAAACATAAATTTGCATAAGGTGTTGCAAAGTGATTTAGAATCCGATATCACTTACTTAACAGTGGATGGAGAAGAGACTTACTTCGAAGGGTCTGACACATCAAAGTTTACAAGATACTTTCAATAATGAATATAGAGATTATATATATAATCAGTATATTTGATATTTCGATTATCTCTAAATAGAATTAGCATATTGACCTATCTAGGAAATTATATTATCCTCTTGTAGAATTACCAAAAAAAAACTCATGATTTTAATTTAATTTTATTACAAATAACACATCATCAGATATGATTTATTAGGTCAAACCAATTAATTAAAATTAAAAATACTAAAATTGAAAGGCATTTATCACTTGTTTTATTTTAAATCTAAATTTGCTTAGCATTATTCTTATGAAATATTAAATAACTACAAAATTAGATAATAATTTTGAATACCTAAACTAAAAAAACACAAAATTAGAGAACCTACAATTTGTTGAAGGCTATGACTTTCGCTTCCATAATGTTTCCGAGGCTAAATTTTTAGATTAAAAAAAAAATGAAGGGGTGTTAGTCCAGCTTTATATAGACAAAGAGAATATATTATTCATATTAGTTTTTATTATTAAATAAATAATTTATTTCTTATTACGACGATACGTAAAATTAGGAAATAAGACAATACACTATAACAATAGTCGTATACCTAGGTAAAAATAATTAGGAAGTTAATAATGATGATTTGGTGTGCCCTAATTATTATAGCTTTTCACATTAAGAAGAAGATGATTACATTTTGTATCCCTTTGGAATTTCGGATCGAATTTTGATTTATTTTGATGAAATAATACAAATATTTTTTTTAAAATTTTATCTCGATTATAATAATTTTCTATATGATTTTGCTAGCTAAATTTCACAAAATGTATTACCTTATTTCTTAAAATATGTTTCTTTCTTCCCAAAATCAAGATAGATTAGTTCAAACGAATTATATATTTTTACAACTATAGAGATTGGTATAACATGAATATTATCAAATAGTATTTACCAGTTATTACATCATGATCTAAATTTCAAAACAATTAATTAAATTAATAATACTAAAATGTAAGGGCATGCATCACCTTTTTTTTACTTAAAATATAATATTAATTAATATCATTTTTTTTAATATTAAGTAACTATAAAACTAAACAATAATTTAACCCTTAAAGTAAAACGGAAGAACTCCTAATCTCCTAATATATTATGCTCTCGTGTAGGGGTTAATTATAGATTACTTTCTATACTTAGACCCTATTAGTATCGCTATCTTGTATTTAAAAAAATTTATATTGAGATTCTTATAGTTTTAAAAATGAAACAAATAGCTCCATTTGCCCTAACGTCATCAGCTACATTGATAAAAAATATAACACGTAACATCACATATTGAATCGATTTAAAAGCGATGAGAAAAAAGATAATTTTCAACGACTTTATCAATAAAGGGATAATTTTAACATCGCACATGCTGAAAAATGAAAGGGATATTGAACTTACCTTTTTGCTCATCACTTTTGTATCGAACTAATATGTAATGTTACGTGTTATATTTTTCGTCAATGCAACTGACGACGTTAGATAAATTAGGTTATTTGTTTTACTTTTATAACAATAAAGATACAAATATAATTTTTTTAAATATAAGGACTACGATGCTAATACGATCCAAATATAGGGATTAATATGTAATTAGTCCCTGGTGCAGTCCTCTCGAGTTTAAATTTTAATTGATGCTGAGAGATTTATTTCCCATTAGTTATTATTACCAAATTAAAATCAAATAATTTATTCCTTTGGGTAAATTTTGGAAGTAGATTATAATTATGATTTTTTTAATGTATACCATTTATGAATTATATTTTTAATTTAGGAACAAAATTATGATGATCACACCTCCCACATCCAAAAGAGAAAAACTCAAATCAAAATAGAATCTCAGATATCAACGACAACAAAAAAAAATATATCAGAAAGTCATGATATTTTCTGTCTAAAGAAAATTAAATTATTAATCATGTGAGATCGATTATAAAACATTTGGGTTACATATATTCAAATAATTCATAATTTTGGGTTCATCCTCTTTATACACGTAGAGAGAAATGGATGGGTTTTCATAGGATTTTCTCATAGTTTATTCTCCTTCGTCAAAATCGAACGATAAATAAATGAGATATCTATACAAGAATCGATCTCTAATTTTTTTTACTTTTTTCTTAAGATTTTTTAATCAAAATTTGAAAAATATTAAAATATTTATCGATCTTAAAAACAGTATCTTCTTAACGATCATAAATTGCGGGGGTTGCTGAGTGATAACATGACAATGGCAAAAGCTGATGTTTTGTTTTTGTTTTTTTTGTGTGTGCCATTGTCGTGCCAATGAGAATTTGCAGCTACTGCTGAGATCAGAAATTGCGGGGTGTTGTTGAGTGATTACATGACATGAGATGTTGTTTTGTGCCATTGTCGTGCCAATGAGAATTTGCAGCTACTGCCGAGTGTTAATGGCTGTCCCATCACCATCTGAAGCTGAAAGATTGCTGCAGCCGATGCGGCCATGCCATGCCATACCTCATCATTGGGTCATCATGGAGATGGGGTTATCAGGGCAGATGAAGAAGAAGGGTCGAAAGGATCCTTCTTCCAGAGATGATGAAGTGCCTCTTTGTAATCAATCACATGCTCTTCTTCTTCGGCAGGAAGGCAGGAGGGGATGGCGGAAGAGAGCGATGCAAGGTTGAATGGGCAGCCTGCGGTCGATCCCACCACCAAATAATTGAAGCGGCCGCGAGCGCAGACCGAGGCGCATCTCCGGAACTGCCGACACCGCGCTTGGTAGGTGGGAGAAGCTGTTCATGGCTTCCCCAAGTCACATGCATGGCGTCAGATCTCTTAGGTTTTCTTCGCTCGCACCACCACCACCACCACCACCACCACATCCAGCAGCAGCAGCACAAGAGACGCACCTCCTCCTTTTTACCTTGTCCGTTCCTGTACTTTTTGCTCCTCCTTTCTGCTTTAAGATTTGACCCCATCATCATTATCGTGACCGGCGATGGAATCCATCACGTCACCGTTCGCATCTCCGTCGACAGCATGGCATTACTCTACAGTGGTCGACGACCAAAAAGAAAACGATAGAGAACACGGGGATTACCATCACCACCACCAGGGATTTGTTCGCCATCTCGAAGAGATTAATTGAGTAGAAGACTCCATACTAAATAAATACTATACCATCAAGACAATGATGGTTGTCTGTACCACATAATGAACGTGACTTTGATAATTGTACCCATCATGTGATGCAACAGAGAATTCCCTCCCAGCTTTGAAGACAAAAAGTTTTCTCGTACAGGAATCTGCATTATGATGTAATGATTTGTTCCACAAGATCTAATGCCGATCCAACATCGTTTCTTAGCTCGGAAAGCACCTTAGATCCAATCACGTAAAGCAAAATCTAGATGCCTGTTGCCTTGCTCTCTTTCTCCTAACCAAGACTGTGAGCGCAGCAGGTATGCGGGTGGAGAGGAACACGGAGGAGACGCATGGCAATGATGCAGAAGCATATATAGTACTGCTGCTGTAGGATTTATGTGTGTGCATGGCCCCATGATTCAGATCATGAATGCTGACAGAACACTTGTGATCCATGTTTTTGTCACGAGGCGTGAATCTGCTACCAACTCAGTTCTCCATAAGACAAATCAGCATTAAATCAATGATTGACACAAATCAGCATGCAGATCCGGTGATTTTATTATTATTATTATTATTATTATTATTATTATTATTATTATTATTATTATTATTTGCACAACACTGCACCAAGTTACTATCGATCAGCTGCATGACTGACAACCTCATGTGAGTCGACAAAAAAAAAGACCAGATAAAGAGCACTGCTACGTGCCAACAAAGAAAAGAAACCAAACACAGCATAATATATATATATATATATATATATAGACGAGTAAAGTAGCCAACATAGCATATGTGATCGGGAGGGAAGTGCTGCTGCTCGTTGTTTGAAGCTTAGCAGTGCTGTCTCATCACCACACACAGAGACACACAGTGTTTGATCTTTGCTTCAGAATCGAGCTCAGATCAAACTGTTTCGCGGGTTGGGATCTAACTTCCTGAGTTATTTAGGGTGGTCCTACATCATGTGACTGCCGCCATCGAAGCTAATTTGAGCATCGAATGCTAAAGGTGAAGACATGGTTCTTCCTTGATCAATGACCCAAGAAAAGCCGAAGTCAAACGAAGGTGCGGCGAGGACGGGGGGGACTAATGCCATCCTTTTTGGCGTGGTCTTCGAAATCAAGTTGCTGGTTTCTCGGATGAGCGGAACACCGGAGATGCTATTTATTGCGTCTCTCTCTCTCTCTCTCTCTCTTTTTGTTCTTTCATTGTGGTTCTTCAATGAAATCTTTGACCATAAATTAATGCTGAGACGCAATAGATCTGTCTAGCGACGACGAGACGAACCCCGTCTTCTGCGAGTCAACGGTGAGGGAGCCTAAAAAGTTAGGAAAGCCACATTAGGTGGCACAAATTAAGGGTGGAGTATGGGAAGACTTCACGAGGTGTGTTTGTCCTGTAGTTTGCATGATTCGTGTGTGTTTGTTTAGTTTTCCGTTTACCGACAAAGTTTGGTGAAGCAAAGCCTTGATGGAGAACTAATCCATCTATCTATCTATCTATCTATCTATCTATGATTCTTCGGCCGAAGGGGAGTCAAATTAATTAATATAGAAGAGGAGTGAGTTCAAAAGGAAGTCAAAGCGCGACCTAATCTATGGATGTCTCTGCTCCCACTATGACGAGCTTACTGTTGGCGTAATAAGAAATGAGGAAGCAGAGGAGATGGCAAGCGGTGGACATGTAATCAACTCCTCAATCGATGGGGTGGGGGGGAGGAGCAGAGGCGTAAGTACGACGCTCGCTTCATGGCTGTCATGTCACATGGCCTGCTTTGGTGATGGAGTCGATGAGGAGGAGGAGCACGAAGCAGTGTCCGCCTGCGACTGTGACACGAGGGGGTGCTATTTATTGTTCACCACCGACGACATGGAGGTGGGAAGAGACACACACACACACACACACTAAGCATGAGGGGTTTGCAGGCAAACTAATGGAGCCATGTCGACTCTTTTGAAGGGCATTGGGGTCAAACCCAACTCAAGTTTGCCACTTTGGCTCCTCAACGTCAGACAGCATTCACGAATCCCCCAACAAAAGGATCTCTCACACCTCAAATATCTCATATGAAATTAGCATCGAGATATGTCCACACGATTAAAATAGACAACATTTTGTTATAAATAGAAATAGAAATAGAGTGAAAAAAAGGAATATTCTTCAAAATAAATAACATTTATAAGACGTTCTCCTTTTTAAGTTCATGCTTATTTATTTAATTCTTAAACGTACAGCAAATATAATATAAATATTTGAGGTTAAAATATAAACCTATTCTTTTTTATCTCGAGACTAAAATTTCCCCAACCCCTCAAAATTACATACTGTCCGATATATTAAAATATAATATAAATATTTCATAATATAATATTAATATATTAAAATATAAAAAACGATTTTTTTTATAAAACCGTTCGCTATTCCATGTACCAACAACCTGAGAGACCGATATATATCGATCCGTACCGAGCGATAAATATCAAAATTGCAAAACCTTTCGATCTCATAAAAACATGAGATAATTTCCTGAAATAAGAACGTTCCGTCCACTCACTAAGAATTACCTGAACCTGTGAAAATCTCACCATAATCAAATGTAGTTCACAATAAAATTTAAGGAGAAATTTCAAAGAAAGAAAAAATAAAACGAAAGAAGGAAAATGTAATTGTTGCAGGATCATTACAAATTGTACGTGGTGGTGTCTGCAATAAACCTGTAAAGTATGGCAAAACTGCTACCGATATCGATATCGATATCAACATCTGATCTTCGTAAACGCTAAGCACAATTTCCGACCAACAAAGATAACATTTACCTTAAGAGAGGGAGGGAGGCTAACAAGTTGGAGGTAACAGAGAACTGCTTTCTGCATGCATGTGCTGTGTTTACCTTTATTCTGTACAGATAGAAAAAGAGAATGCAAGCCCCACACAGGCAAATCCTTTCACAAACTTTAAAAGAGAAATTTAGAAAAAAAAAAAGGAAAGGGGGGGGGGGGGGGTTGGTTGTGAAGGCACATCCCATAAATAAAGCCATAACATCAACAACTTGAGGCACAAAACAAAGGGAATACAGTGCAACCCAAAGTCACTGAGCCTAGTGAAGTTTGGGCTCTGCAGTAAGGTTGGCTTTATGAACATCGAGAACTGGTGTGCCATTTTAAGCTCCAACACGAGATGCAGGAGATGACCAAAAGCATCGACAGAAATTGTGTTTTTCAATGTGCCGGTTTGCATCAACTGAAAAAAGAAACCAAATTATTTCATCTGGCTTCTGTTGTGCGATTGCACAACCCAGCAATCTTCATTCAGTCCTCAGAAAGAGCATAAACCACTACAGTTCTGCTAGGTGCATAAACCAGGAAAGAGCGAGGCCTGTTATCATATGAACCGTCCTGCATGATCAACAAAGATATTGAAGGTTATTTCTGACATTAGAAATTCATAAACGTAGCTCATAAGCAGTCTTACAGTGCTGAAGTACTCTGCTGTATGATCAATTCGATTGAATCCTCCAAATAGTTTATCATCAGAATCCAAAACCACCTGAAATAGAATTTTACTATTGTCACTAATAGAATCACTCAATCAACAAAACACTACTTGAACCAAGCATGTTCATAAAAGGGAAGAAATAATCCAGTAAAACATGTTTCAACTAATCATGCAACCAACCATATGATTACAACTTGGCATCAAGTATGACAAATGACTGTGCCAAGCCATGCATAGCACATGGCTTCTTATTGCCAGGGCCCAAGGTCAGCCAACGTAGCATTTGCATGCACAAGGCCTGTGTCAACCAACACAGCCCTAGTGCAGCACCATGCTAGCTGGCGTATTGCCGGCACACTACATGCTAGCCAAATACATGCATAAGGATAAGGAGATTGATTAGCCTTATCAACACGGAGAATAGAAAAGTTTAATCTTTGAGTCCTGAGTTTGAGCCTATTCTAAATAAGTTAATTTTGAATGAAATCTTTAATATGAGAACCACAATAAACAGTAGAACAAATATATAAGCAACCTTGCTCTTAACACATTCCAGCATTGAAGCAAAGATGCTTTAATAGAGTTTGCATTATTGCCATTACACTTGGTCTCCTAGTTTGACAGACTGGAGGTAACCACAGCGAGCCTCAGAGGACTCAAGTTTAAGCTGAAAAACTCATAAACCTTTCGTAAGTACTACTGGTTGCAACAGAGCTATTAAAATAGCATTTCAATGAAAAACCGAGATGGACATACAAAAAATTCAGTGCTCAGATGACACCAGCACATGCACCACCTGTAACATGTCACCAGGACAAGGTTCTCTGCTGTTCCAATGATGTGCTGGCAGAACCTTTTGTGCCTGAACAATATCATCTATTGATATCGATCCAACACCCAACATGACGGCACATACCATCGCAACATGTAATCAGAGTGATATAAATATTGATATGCTTGCCTTAGCATCATTCCTATTAGCTTCAATAATCTTATTTATCCTTTGATTTTTATGAAAATTTCCAAACTTTTTCAAAGGTAGTCAGATGAGTTCTGAACCATGCAATCAGTTTTTGAGCACCATAGGCACCTCTGTGGTACATGCCCTTGCAGGTCGCATACAGCTGAAAACTTGTCTAGATTGCCTGAAACTAATCATAAACAGCTACATAATTTTCTCATGAATTTACATTAAGATTGCTATATTTAGATTCTAGAGACAATTATGAAACTTTTGCAGACAGAATAGGTTGCAAAGCTACGTAGATGCTTTGTTATATACTGTGGTTAAACTAGTAATCAACAATCAAGAATCTCATGCAGAATATGAGGGCAGCAAAAAGGGAAGGGCTGCCACCATAGTGTGGTCTTCGGATTTCACCATTGGTCTTATTCCAGAAAGTAGAGACTGTTTCCTCAATGAAGCCATGAATGCCACATTTCATCGATTATGACACATCTGAGTAGCTTCTAATAAGCAAGTTCAACTTGAAGCTAAAAGGGCATAATTGGTGTAAAAGATCTAAACAGACAGAAATGTTACCATGGATGACCAGGAAGCTACATTTTAAAGGCTTACACACCTTGTATTTTCCAGGCTTTAAGCAACCAACTCGGTAGTCAAAGTAGCTATTTGTCCAATGGAAATTAAAAACAAATACCAAGTCACCTCCTTCAAAAACAATCATCTTATCCCCCTCATCCATTCGGGAAATGTATTGGTGATCTGATGTCATGAACTGCAATACACATCATATAAACATGACCATACAATGAAGAAAAAGATTTTATGCAATAGTCAGCTGGCAAATAATATTAAAACAAAAATGTTCGAGAATTATCATTGGAGAATTAGCACTTGGAAACAATGAGTCAAGAAAACTTCAATGTAGTATTGAAAA
Organism: Ensete ventricosum; assembly: GCA_029747655.1. Lineage (NCBI taxonomy): Eukaryota > Viridiplantae > Streptophyta > Magnoliopsida > Zingiberales > Musaceae > Ensete > Ensete ventricosum. Next base: position 3,666,964 of record JAQQAF010000006.1, on the reverse strand, counting down.
AAGTTTAGAACATCCATATGGAAGTTTATCTTTAATTAACTATATAAAAGAATTATTCTTCTTTGTAACCCACAAAACTATGCAGTTGCAACTTCCAAATTTGTTGCTCAACTAAAATACACCGTGGAACTTGAGTCACATGGCCTATAGAAGTACTTGTGGGGAACACTTATTTTGATGTCTCAGATTATACTTTCATTCTCTCCTGATTTAATGGTCATATGTTATTCAATCATTGAGAGATTTGGAATAGAAAAGTGTGAAACAGATTAATTTTGCAATGTATTAGTAAATCAGATTGGTTCTTAACCAATGTTAGTGGTATGAGGGGAGGTAAAGAAAGACCTAAAAGGACCTTGATAGAAACTATAAATAAAAATTTAGGTACTCTGAAGTCTGAACTTAACTAAACATATGATTCTTTACAAATCTCAATGGCGATAAAGGATCCATGTAACCAAGCCCAAATAATTGAGATTTATGATTTTGTTGTTATTATTGTTGTTGTATTGGTCCTTCAACAATATCCAAATAGTGATCCAAAGAAGTATTTGTGGCCTTTTGTTTTTGATGTCTTAGAATATTCTTTCATACTCTCTCCCAATTTGGTGGTCATATATCATTCAATCATTGCAAGATTCAAAATAGATTAATTTTGCAACGCATTTGTAAATCAGATTGTTTCTTCAACAACATATGAAAACTCTCAGAATCTCGATGAGGAGCAAGATCAGCCTACAGTTAAACAAAATTGATTCCTGAACCATTTAATAATTTCTACAGAAAATGTAAAGCTGCTAGGAGAAATAATGCATACACCATATTTTTCCTCGAGATGCTGCATTGCTTGATCGAATTCTTGCATTCCTCGATATCTGAGGTAATCTGCATCTCCCTAAATTTAAAAATGATGGTTAATAAGTTGTGATTATATACTAAGATGGGTACTTTGACAAAAAAACATATATATAACCTAGATGAGTATTTTAGGTAAAAAAGTGAATGCAAGTAAAATTGATAAATACATGCTGTTATAAAGTCTAGGCAACAATATCAAATGTGCAGGTGAAAAACTAGTGTTTAATCTAAATTCACATTGATGATCTAAAAAGCAGAATTAGTAGCTGCCCATGATAAGCAACAAAACCTGTTCTCTGAAGTTAAGAATGTAAACCCATGTGATTTGACAGCTTTAGTCAACTGGACAATTTTGGTGACATCTAGACCATCACATTTTTAGCTTGACATATGGATAAAACTTTACAAACATCCATCAAATTGATAATTTATGGCAAAACTTTAAGAGCATATAAATTTCTTTATATTTAAGACAGCAGTTTGAATATGAACCTAATCTGTACAGTTCAGCATGCATTTTCTTTCAAAGTTCATTTAAGGTTTCATCAGCTTGTTACAAGTTTCTACCAACTGCTATATATTTCAGAAAGCTTGTCAAAACAATTACAGGCATCAGAACAAGGTTTGTTGGTCCTGATAAACACAAGAAGGTAACAAACTATTAAGATTTAATATTTCAATTAATGAGTCGAATGATATTTCAGTTAATGAGACATCAACAGCTTGACACAACTTTTAAAGAATAGCTTCAAGCATAGATGTGAAAACATACTAGTATTTCCATTTATGATTCAAGTTACATACTGCTTGTGAACTGCACGATTCATTAATGAGCCAGCAACAGCTTGTGTATAACATATCCAGGTTCCAAATGCCGACAAAATGGCACAGCATGGTTTATTGCCTTAATTAAGTTTAACATTTATTAATTATTATCTAGGCACTTGTGTATAACTAGTCACAATAAATTAAATATCATGAACAGAAATGTTTAACATCTGTTCTTATTCTCTAGGCACTTACAATAAATGAAATACCATGAATAGAAATACAAAATAAATGATACCACCTTCCTAACTTACTAGATCAAACATTCGACGGCATTTATCGTAACTATTATTGTTTCCTGGTATGACCTTTCCATTTGGAAGATGTTGAACGCCTCTTGGAAAATCTATCCATTCTGCAAGAAAAGTAAAATTGAAGAAAAAAAACATATCAATCAGTGTTATGCCTAAAGTTTCTGACACAAAATGTCACATAAGCTCAAATTTAAGCATCAATTACCCAATGAGGCATGTTTTACCTGGGTGCCCAAATTCATTTCCCATAAAGTTAAGATATCCTTCGCCACCTAAACCCATTGTGACTAGTCTAATCATTTTGTGAAGTGCTATTCCACGATCGATCCTGGGAGTTGATGGTCTATCCAGTGCCATGAAGTCATACATATCCTACATGAGTTATAGCAGGGAACTCAGTCCACAGAATTCCACTGTAGTTTTTTTTTTTGCCAAAAAGATAATTTCAGACAATTTTCATCTAGAGCACATCAAGTAACAACAAAGTATAACAAAAATAAATTATGCACCCACTGCAAAATGGAAGAACAAGAACAAACAAAAGGATTATACACTATAGAAGCTCAAAGTTAACAAGTATAGAAAACAGTATACAAATAAACACACAGGCACACACACACACACACTATATATATATATATATATAGATATATATATATGTGCTTGTGGCCAAAACCATGATTCGCCTTAGCGGTTTGTACCGATCTACCGATCAGTTGTTGGTATAGTACACAACAAACTGTACCAAGCCATACCGAACATACTGACACATGATACATGGAGGCATATCGATGTACCGCCCATACCGGTCCCTTGTCGAACCAGTATATATCGCCCATATCAAGCGGTATGCTGCGGTGAGATGAACCTTGACCAAAATATTTTTTTTATAAATCTTTTCCATTAGATAGTAATCATCCACTATTCCACTTGCAAGGATTTAAATCTTATTCAAGACCGTCTCTAGGAACCAGTTAAACTGGTAAATTACTGGAATAATAGAAGCAACGCCAACTCATAGTGCTCAGTATCACTGGGGATATAATAGAAATTTGAATATTTAGCAGTACCAACTATATGGTCCAGAACTGATCCTTGGTTGGACCAATGTATACCAATTAGTATGTACTGCTCCAATGATTCTTTGTCATCTTTTTCTTTGATATTTCAGGACAAGTCATTGCTTCATCATATCTGATAAAAGCAAAATGGCTTTAGAATATCTAAGGATCAATCTTGAGTGATGAATGAACTTATTATCCACATGAAATGTTTGCCAATCAACTATGCACCACCCAAAGTCTTGGACTGGGATAATGACACGATTGAAAAATAATCACACTATACCAGAGATTATTACTCAACAACCAGATACAAACACATATGAAGAGTTTAACAAATATATACATTATAACTGCTAAGAACAGCCTTTGTTTACCACCTTCATGATAACTGTGAAAGCCAGGAGCAACTCAGTGATCGATCCACAATTATGGAATCAACTTTTATCAAAAATAGGTACAATCATACATAATCATGGAATACATTTGATTTTAAAGAACTTTTGCATGCCATAAAGAACATGAACATGAAACCATGATATGTGTATGATTGGGCTTCTTATCAAATAGTTGTAACAAATATCAAGGTAACTACACCATATAGAGTGACAAATTAACATTCATAATATATTAAAAAAACAATGTTGGCCAGATTTTAGTAACATCCGATATCAAGGAACAACATTGATTAAGTACTGAGGAAAAGATAATTTTATACCACGGATGATATCCATAATTCTAAATAACACTCATGTTGATACAAAAAACAAATAATTTCTCTGAAATATCTAAAGGATGAAGTTGGCCAATTTTTGGATAGGATGCTTCTACTTTACTATCAGAAAAATGTCCAATGCTCACCATCAGTGATATATTGTCATAAAAAATGATAAAATTTGATCAGTCGGCTCACCACCATACTTGTTCCACTTCCAATGTTTGCAGCTTTAAGGATGATGAAATCTCAAGAAATAATTAAATTACTCGCTATACAGTCAATTAATAGTAATTAAGGGCAGTCAAGCCATTCGTGTAAGTAGATTTCTAAACAAACTGGTGTTAGTTCATCTATATCTGCACACAATCTACAAACCAGAAACACACCATATTGCAGACAGAAAAAAATATCCTTGTTATGCCTTAGTTTTAAATCCCATGATAGACATGCCACAATGCTGTTAGTAAATTATTTAAGAACCTTGTCCATTAGCCAAAATGCAATTGTCTTGTCACCAACAAGAGCTTGGTCATGGCTTTCAGCATAAGCCACACATTTTTCTAGCCACCTCCTGTTGGTGAGAGTGCTAACAATTTCACCCATTTTCCAGTCTTCATCCTTTAACCTGAACAATCACAACAGAAGTCACTTTCAGTCCTCAAATACATTACTTAAACTTGGTAAAATATCTTAATCATAAGAAAATAAGTTCTGTTGTGATATAGGAGTAGGACAACCCAAAGTTGCATACTAAAAGCCACGACAAGGGGCAATAAAAATTGATATAGGACTTCTAACCACGAGAACTATTTGTATTGCACTGTTGCTAAAGTTTCTGATGTATGTGGCATATTAGAAGAAAACTGAAAAAAAAATTAGAGATTGCTTCAAAGCTAGCCCTGGTAACTAGAACACGTAGGTACAGTAAAAATTAAGTCAACAACAAAACTAAAATCTTTGGACAGATATAACAATAACAAATGCCCCAACTATTTAAGTTCAGTTACATGGATCTTTTGCTGCCAATGAGAGCTTGAACAAATACTCGAGCACTTTGTGGTGACATACGCAAAATACTTGAGCTTATTCTCAAAATTTGTTTATGATGTGTTAGAAAACTATTCAGGTGCAAGGAAAATTGACCAACAATGTTAAAAATGTGATTGACCTAAACTAGACAAAGAAAAGTCCTATTCCTTCCATAAAGTGATTGTTTTGTGGAATATGTGTGTCATGGTCAGTAGAACTTGTCTATTTTTTATTTAAATTTTTTTATTGCATGGACTATAAAGTAATCCACCACTCGAGCCTGACAGTATCTACTAGCAACTTCGTAATGAACAGCATAGTGTAACTAGACATGAAATAACAAAGGCAAAGAAATTATATTTGAACATGATTTTCAAAAATAAAATAAATAGAGATTTCCAAAGTAACATACTTCATAATTTCAATCCATTTATCTGGAATAGCCATATGAAGGCGATAGTCAAACCCAATACCACCATCTTGAATAGGGATGCAGAAAGTCGGCATACCACTAACCTATTTAAGTAAATTGTTACAGTTAATGCAGACATTATACAATGCCAATGAAAGTAATACATGTAGTCACTAAGTCATGAATAGAAAAATATTCAAATCACTTAAAAGTTAAAACATTATGGATGCTCTTAAATCAAAATTCCATTATGTTTCAGAATATCCAAACAACTTTCCAAGTAACATTAAAGAAAATATAACAGAAGAAAACAGAAGTGTTTATGATTTGAAGTTTTGAACAAGTTCAACAGATGCAGTTAAAGCAACTAGAGTACAATTGATGGGAATACAGAACTGCTGCAAACAGTTTGCTATTTGAGGCATTAAACCACTTGTCTACTGTGGTATAGAAGAAGCATTAAACCACTTGCTGCTTGGAGTAACTGCAAGACATGAGGGAAACAACAAATACTTTGATGCAGATACAATATGCTATAGAGAAGTAGCAAAACAAAGCTCATAAGAAAGAAAGGAAGAAAAAGGAGATATTAAAAACAGAGAGAGAGAGAGAGAGAGAGAGTAGAGCAGAGTAGAGAAAGAGGTAATGACAGCCAGCCAAAGACAACTAGAATTTTTTTCATCATAAGACAATGTACAACCTAGGCCTCACTCCTGGCAGTCATCTTTAAATGAACAAAATGGAAGACCATCGTCTTATACCTAAACTAGAACCGCAGCCTCTAGGACTCCTTAAGACTAATTCAGATAACAACTTGTTGTTTCTCTAACAGTTGGAGTTCTATTAGGGTTAAAAAAGAAATTTGAATACAGTGCTGTAGGCATGTTAATATGAGTAAGATCTGTAGATCCATGAAAGGTAGAAAAACCACTTATCATTAAACTCAAATTTGACTAAACATGGACTTAGGGCTGCTCAGCAATATCAGTTAAAAGCATAGTGAACCATGACATCATAAGGAGTTTCCATGGAAATCAGACTCTCAAATTGCTTCAGCAAGAAGGTTTGGTGATGAAGGTCCATTACAGGCTTCTATGGATTATATTTTTCATACCTAGATTTCTTGAATTTTCAACTAAAAATACCTTGATCAATGATTGTACTAGTAACCATTACATTTTGTTGACTGAAGGACCTGCAAAAGTGATAAAAAAAATTCATGTAAATTGCTTCATTAACTGCTTCCAATAAACCCTTGCAGAATGATGATCTTTGGAGCATCCAAATTTTTGTCACCAGATCGTCTTAATTTATTAATTCTTCAGCCTTCGCCTTCATTATCATCATCCTATTCCTCTTCACTCTTCAGACTCCTATTCATCCAGAGCTTCTCCATTTTCAGCAGCATCATCTTGGGATTCTAGGCATATCACTCTAACATTGTGACCAAGGTTCGCCATTTCATACCATACCGATGTATCGAGCTCAACTCGGTATGGAACCATGCGGTACACCCAGATGTACCGCTCGATATATATATATATATATATATATATACATAAAATAAAGTTAAAAAATAAAAAAATGGTAACGTCTTCTCATTCCTTCTCCCCACGCAAGGAGACGTTTCTTCTCCCCGCACGGGGAGAAGAAACATCTCCCGGAGAAGCCCGCGTGGGGAGAAGAAATCTCCCCGCGATCGCCGAATATTCTCCCCACGAAGCGCTGAGAAGCCGGACGACGAATCAGGATCGCCCTCAGTTGCTACTGCTAGAAATCAACCGACGAAGGCTGAAGTCGACCGTTATCGCCCGACAACGGCCGACGACGGTCGTAATCGACCATTATCAGGCGATTTTGGGTGATAATGGAGCGAAAACAACCCTAATCAGCGGTACCACCCGGTAGCGACGGTCCGCGTATCGGTCAGTGGGCGGACCGGTACATACCGCCTTTGTCAGTACATAATGCCGACCTTGATTATGACTATTCTATCTTTTAAAGGCAGCCCTGCATCCATTTTCTTCTCCAATCTAGCACATTAGGCATATCCACTGCAGACCTACACTCTATTAATCTTTTAGTTGTTCTTATAGATCTAGATAAGACATCAAATTCTGCATTTGCGAATGTTGTCTCCTGTGGGCGGACCGGTACATACCACCTGTGTCGGTACATAACGCCGACCTTGATTATGACTATTCTATCTTTTGAAGGCAGCCCTGCATCCATATTCTTCTCCAATCTAGCACATTAGGCATATCCACCGCAGACCTAAACTCTATTGCTCTTTTAGTTGTTCTTATAGATCTAGATAAGACATCAAATTCTGCATTTGCGAATGTTGTCTCCTGTGGGATCAATGAGCTCCAATCCCATAATTAATAGAGATGTTGCAAAAATATACTGCAGCAGTGTAGGACTGCTCATGTGAAAACAAAATAAAGGTGACTGTCCAAAAGGGAATGTTAACAGAAAGGGGTAAAACAGCAAATAATCTGCAGATACTAAGCTTCCAAAAAAGGAAATAATCTGCAGTGCAGAATATAATATAAGCTTCGAAAAAGAGAAAAAGAACCCCATGGAACCCAAAAATAATCCAGATAATAAAATTTTGTTTTTCTAACAACTGAACTTCCACTAGGATTAGAGCACATCAAACATAACATTTCAGGTCATCTAGAAAAGCAATGAAAAATCGATATGACAGTATGAGAATCCCTGAAAAGTAGGAAACCATTAATATATCTAATGAAACTCAAGCCTAATTAAGCCTACACTTAAACAACACCATGGCATCAGAATAAATATGTGGTACTTTGCTGTCACAAAATATGATAAAACAGAATCACTAATTTTTTTCTTCTTCCAACAACTGCCATGTAAGAGTAAGGTTAAGTTTCTCGATATTTATTACATTCTAAAACAACTTGGGTTTCCAAATGATAATATATATATATATATGATGTGGTCCTTTGCCTCAACAATAAGAGCTCAATACTACAGTAAAATTTGACAAACAAAACTTGCTGCACTCATTGCCATTATACTTGATTGACAGAAGTTACTTCAATTCACCTTCCCATGTTATTATTTTGTAGGCCTATTAAATGAATAAGATTAGGATGGATACAAATGACACTGCAACTTCAATAAACTTCTCATGTGACAATATTAGTATTATTATTTTTCATTTCTTATGCTTTATTATATATAAAATTTTGGCCCTTGAGTCAATTAATTTAGTCAATTCTGCAGATGTATTGTGATGTTAGGCCTTCAGAGGGCAGTAAGAATGTTTTATTGAGACCTAAACATCCTACGTTTAGATCATCGGAAAAAAACCAGTCGTAACAGCTGCACACACTCAGTGCACTTAATTAAAAAAACTGCTCACATAACCACATGAGAACCTATAAACCTTTGTGCACTTATCTTTCATCTGACATACTGCAGTGGGTCTTGAGCACTGCAGATAATGTTAAGATTTATTATCACTTAGATTATCTTTCATCTGACATACTGCAATGGGTCTTAGCACTGCAGATAATATTAAGATTTATTATCACTTGGATCTCACACCATAGAGATTGTGAAAACCCAGTAGTAAAGAACCTAACATCTTGTTTTCCACTTCCTTCTGCAACACTATAACACCATGTCTATATGCATATACCACAACCTTGTTCAATCAAACTAGAACACTGAAAATAAAAGCAAGTTTCTTATTATGCAGTGTCCAAATTTTCTGACCTTACAGTAGGCAACTATTAGAAAATTTGCAGACATATATTTTTCAATGAACGTATACAAGAAAAGGCTTCTCATGCAGATGTCATTTTTCTATGATAAAAATGGGCTACAATTCAGTGCCTCCGTATCAATTTTCATATTCAAATGCTAGCCAATGAAATTTAGGTTTTGTCTGTGTTCTCCTGATTATATTTCATTTATTTTAATCAGCGCAGATACACTAAAACAAATAAACAGAAGTTCCACTTACATCTTCACCAATAGTAACAGCCTCTGGATAAAGCCCATGGATCATATCATTTACAAGCATCAAGTAGACCACTGCATCCACATCAGTAGCATACCCAAAGTATTCATTGTAATTCCCAGTAAAACCCACCTGAATTAAGCAAAGAACAAAAGATCAACATAAAGGAAGATTATTAAATGTTAAAATAATTCAATATCAGAGAATTCCTAGATAGAGATTCTCAACAGAGTAATGTAGATAAAAATGGTTAATTGCTAAGCAGCTTCAGCAACATTTACAAGACTGTAAGACCATAACCCCTGAATTATGAACATATTTATAATGCAAGATTTAAACATCAACAAAAAGAATAATAAAGCCATAATGTCCCACATTCCCACCTATTTGGGATCACCTACATGGATCTTTATAGCCATTGAACCCTACAAAAAAATCATATTCTTAATTAAATTAAAAATATCTTAATATTAATTATAGTTTATAATAAGGTCTTTAGGTCTCCCTCTACCTCTTTATCATATGATTAATATTAATTGTTTTTACATGTTTATATCTTATGGTCTCTTTGGTACAAGTTCATATCATCTTAAACAATTCTCGTTCATGAATGAAACGTTTCTTCTATCTTTCCTAATAACTCCCTACATCCACATTAATATTTTAAACAAACTTTTTTATATGTTATTTCTTAATAAACTTCTTTTATGTTATTTTTTAACCGTCTAGTACTCATTATCAATTATAGTCGTGATGGTCCTCTCTATTTTGACCATCTAGATTTTACTCTACTTCATCTATATATTTATCCTGTTGAATAGCTGATCCAAGATACATAGAGTTTTTACTTAAAAGAACTTTATTACTAAAATTACATCTCATATATCTAGTCTCATTCTTACTCAATTTAAGACTTTTAGTTTTTAAACATTTGTCTACATAGCCCAAGTTTAGAATTAATGCTGTCTAAATTCTCATCAACAAAGACAATATTATCAACAAATAAAATACACCAATGATGTATATCCAGGCCATGACAGGTGAGTTTATCCATTACTAATATGAAAAGACAAGGATTTAATGAGGATTCTTGATGTAGCTCTTTACTAATAATAGTAAACTCATTAGACACTCTCTGCATTTTTAACCTTTTGAGACTTAATAATCATACATATCTTTTTATAATATCAATATAATTAGTAGATATACCTTTATTTTCTAAAACCCACCATAATAATCATAAGTCCATGATGAATATTCATCAGTGGTTAAACCATCAAATCTAAACCTATCAAACTTGTACATCACTGACGAACTCTATCATATGACTTTAAACCAAGGTTTTACTTACCGGTCCGTACCGGGCGGTATGCACAGTGCATACCGTCCGGTATTAAAATATAATATAATATTATATAATATAATATTATATAATATAATATTATATAATATTATATTATATTATATAATATTAAAATATTAAAAAAAAGAAAAAGAAAAGAGGGGTGACGTCGCCTCAATCTGTCTCCTCGCACGGGGAGACGCTCCGTCTCCTCGCGCGGGAGAAAAAGCGACCGCGGTCGCCGCCCGTGGGTCGCGTCTCGCGCGGGAGAAAAAGCGGCCGCGGTCGCGGGCGACCCGCGGGCGGCGACGGCAGGCGGGCGAGGACGGCGCTGGCGAGGTATTCTTTCTTCCCCTCTTCTTTTTTTTTTTCCTTTTCCTCTTCTTCTTCCCTTTTTCTTCCTCAATCGACCGCCAACGGTCGATTTCTCACTCAGTCGTCCGCCGACGGTCGATTTCTTTCAAAATCGGCCGTCGACCGCCGACGGTCGATTTCTTTCAAAATCGGCCGTCGACCGCCGACGGCCGATTTTTGACGGAACCGCCCGGTAGCGGGCGGTCCGCGTACCGATAACCTGGCGGACCGATATGTACCGCCCATACCGGGCGGTACAGGTCGAAATTGCAAACCTTGCTTTAAACATCAACAAGGTCCCAAAAGGTTGTAGCAGCACCACATATTAATGAAAATCAACCAGAATCATATTGTATAAAAATTAGTATTTTCCAAAATTGACAAAGAATCAACTAACCGCAAGTCCATGATGGATGTACATCATTGAGGTCACACCATCAAATCTAAACCCATCAAACTTGTACTCCTCCAGCCACCATCTCGCATTTGATAATAGGAACCTTATAACCTAGATAAAGGAAGACAAGAAGGTGAAAATTATTAATTTTTATAAAGAAGCAACATAGGTGTGTGGAATTGAAATTTTTCGTACTTCCCAACTTCCATAGTTGAAAAGGCGAGAATCCCACATCCAGTGATGGCCCCGTGGGCCAGGATGGAAATAGTGTGAGTCAGTACCATCAAATTGATTCAGTCCATCAAGTACATTGTTTGATGCATGGCTGGATAAAAGAAATAACAAGTTTAGAACAAATGATATATTTCTCAAGTTGTATTATAAACAAAGATAAAAAAAAGTTGTGCTTGTGCCAGATGTTGGCAAATATAGGTATGCTTACAGAGATAGACAATTGAAGAGAAGCTTGCAAACACATGAATGTGCACATACATAATCACTTTGTATCATGTATCAGATACTTCTAGTCCTTCTAGACATAATACTATAGCCATACCAAACATCATCATGTCTAGGTAAGAACATAGCAGATAGAAAGGTTCATGCACCAAACAAGTACATAACAACCATCAGAAGGCAGACCACATTTCTTCTGCACACCATATTTCAAGTGCAAGGATTGGATAACTTAAACAGCTTTCCTGTGCCATATGAAAGTGACTCCAGTTGAACAAAAAGCAGAAAGCAATTTCCTCAAATGACTAAATTTAGAATCTTGTTTAATATCATGGTAAGTACATTTTCTCCATCTGGTAAGACTCTAACTTAAATAAACAAAAAAAAATCATTTGTAGGAGTAAAATTCCAATCACCAGGAAGAATAGCTTTGAAAGCCACACTTATACATGACAATCTCCTGCACTCACGGATGAACTTCCAGAATCCAGATAAAACTGGACAGAAACCAAGAACAAAAAGGGAAACATCTATTATCATAAGGCCTTCTGTGCAACCATTTTAAAATTGTGACATTTCTTTGAAGTCAGGGAGTTTTTATAATATTGTTGACAAGGCAATATATGGAATTTACCAATTACGTTTTTTCAGCCTTCTTCAAGATGTTAGATATCATCAGTCTAAGTATTCAAGGTAATATAACATGATACAATAATATGCTGTAAAAGTTGCCTAAGCTTATAATTGGAAAATTGTCATATCTTTCTCTTGCTCTATTTTCAACCTCAAATGACCTTTTTCTTCTCTTTAGATGCAATAGGAGTTAGCATGAAATAACCACTGGACTAGTATGAAACCCACACTGAACCGTTTAACAAGGGATAACACATTATACATTGGTTGTAAAGGTGCTTAATTTTCAAATCATCAGCTGTAAAACATTAATTTCATGTAACTGACAAAATTCTGGCCAAATTGAGATTTTCCTTATTGCAGTATGCTTTCATATTTCAATGTGCATGTGCTTGCCAGCCATGCCATAACACTAACTACTAAACTATTTTTGTATAAAAACCTCACTCATAAAAGAATCCATTATTAGGAAAAATTCTGGCAAGGACTTCTCAGATGACTTTAATCCAAACGTTGCTTCAGGATCTTTACTTTATTTCAATTACTTAGCCAATCCTATCAGAGGTTTGTTAAGATTGACTCTCAACTAGCAACTACATTTATTTAACCTTCAACAGTGTTATCATTCTGCCAATATAATGATATATGACAATCTAATTGTAACTAATTAGCAATAATTTGATGCTTGTGGACATAATGAGCTTTAGAAATCCAGTAGCCTAAAGAACACTAAGAAAAACTCAAATAAAGCTAAGACATAAATACAGAAGCATCTGTATATGAAAACTGAGAACTAACATGATACACAAGTGTAAATCTTAACCAGAAAAGGAAAATACACCAAAAAACAAAAATAATGGGTTCCCATATTTTTTATTTATAGTATACTAATTACCATTGCTATATAATTCAATAGTCACCTGTGAACAATATCCATGAGAACAAGAAGACCTAGCTCATGAGCTCTGTCAATCAAGGACTTCAGTTCATCTGGGGTTCCAAAACGGCTGCTGGGTGCAAAAAAGTTGGTAACATGATACCTGCAACCAGTATTAAAGCCAATTTGTGGTTGTTAGAAATTAGGAAGCAAGTAAAATAGGTGTTACAATGTGACAATGAACAAGAATTAAATGTTTCTATAAAATATTCCCCTAATAATAAGGGTACGGACTATGAATGAAGTGTCATTGGTGTAGGACTTCTAAAAAATGGTTCGAAATTCCATCTACCAGTCCATACAAACCGATACATATTTTCCGATACCTGACTTGTATACAGGGCAATTTCGCCTGGTCCAGGTCCAGTACAAGGTGTACGAGCCAGTAGATATTCCATGCGAGCAGTCAAGTCAATATTTGACTGGTTCACTGACCTAAATTAAACCACTTTCTTCTACCCTCCCTACTGAACTTCTTTTGTTCTTCTCTTCAATTCAATCTCTTAACATCTCTCTATTTCAATTCTAAAACTCTCAGCATTCCTCATATCTTAGTGAATCAATAATCAAACTCACGAAAGTAGAAGTGTTTCACTTGAAACCAAGGTAATTCTGAAAATAAATTTCAATTTTTATATTTTTTTTGTCAATTGAAGCTTTGTTTTAAGGTTTTCTCACCTGAAGATCTAAAGTAGATCAGCATGATCCAGCTAGATCTGCCATTTTGGTTGCTAGAGTATCAAAACATGTAAACTTAACATCTGGTTAGTGTCAAGTCAATTCGGTTGATAGGTAAATGCATGATGTCAATTTTAGAAAACACTGGACTTCACAACAACTTTTCTTTTACCCTTAATCAAGATACACAAACATCTAAAGAAACATGTTTTTCCCTTAATCAAGATACACAACCATCTAAAGAAACATTCTGACAGAAAAGGCAACAAGGCATAAAAATCATACCCAAAGCTTGCATAATAAGAGTGCTCCTGGATGGCCATTATCTGAACAGCATTGTACCCAAGCTTTTTGATTCGAGGCAGAACATCATCCCTAAAACTAGCATATGTGTTGATCTTTGGTTCCTGCATATGTCCATATATTAGTGACTTCGTAAAAAGTTTTCACGTCATAACTAAAATTTTATCACACAAGGATTTATCGCATCCTAACTAACTAAAATTCTCGTAGTCCAAGTGCCTCTTTCACATCCTATCTTACATGGAAGTGGCTTCATTTGAACACTTACAATGAATGCCCACTTCGGTGACCAGAATAAAAGCAAACAAGCATAAGATATGGACCTAGACACAGAATTATTGGTATTCTATAATGCTTTTTTCACTTCAAAACATCTTATAGTAATCAAAGAATGAAAGAAATTCTGGAATTAAGCCTTCGATAGTTGTCTGCACTCTTTAGAAGCAAAAAGCAACCAAAGCAAAAGCAACATCTGAGTTTCTAGTACTGCATGTCACTACCAAGCTGAGAGAAACTTGGCACATGGTTGGGGAGTAAATTGAACACGTAAAGTTATAATTCTCCATCTCTCTTTCTCTGGCTTGCTCTTGCTCTGACCGTAAAGTTTTAACCAAAATATTTGAGTAGTTTCAGCAAGAGGTCACCACACCTCTCTTTCTCACTCCTCTTTCTTTTCTTATTTTGATTTGTGCTTGTACACCCTATGATGGCATGATGGCTCATCATGCATGCCATTGACACTTGTTGTGCCAACCACCAGCCAATACAATGTTCCCTTTAACAGTCTTTCTAGCCTGAATAAATTTACATCAATGATTTGATATATAAAGAGGCACCTTTGTATCTAGTATAGACTATAAAATTATGAATAAAAAGAAAAAGAGATCCCAATAGAGTTAAAGTAGTTTAAAAACCAAGGTTCGTCGTATCAGTCCATACTGACGTACCGAGCTTAGCTCGGTATGGTATTGTACACTCGTACTGAGCGGTATGCACAGGCATATCGCTCGGTATATATAATATAATATAATATAATATGTTTAAAAATAAAAAAGGGGGCGATGTCGCCTCGTTCCTTCTCCCCATATGGGGAGAAGTTTCTTGTTCTCGCGCGAGAAGAAATCGCCCGCAGGCGACGAATCACGCGAGCGAAGAGTAGCGTCGGACTTCAGGTTTTTTTATGCCTCTTCTTCTTTCTCCCTCCCTCGGCTGATACTGCCCGAAATTGGCTGCCGATGGTCGAAATCGACCATTACCCGCCCTGTCTGCAGACAAAAATATAAAGAGGGTGCTTAACATAATGCTCATTTATGTTCGTGTCTTTCGGATTTTTGTTCATATTTTGTACAGCAAGTAGAGGGCTAGCAGTAAGCTTGGCAGTCCTAGTTCGATTAGCTTTCGTGGTCGGTTTCGGCTTATAAATGAGAGTTGTATCATGTGGACACTTGTGGGGACCTCAGTTTGTAATGGACCTTGATCCTTTTTATGCGATCGTTTAGAGTTTGTGAAGTCCATGGTTGTAATTTGCATTGGCTATATAAAATGTTTGCTAAAATGATTGCTTGTGGATCACGTGTGAAACGCTTTCTCTAACCCGTTTTCTCTTTTGTAGGTCCTAAGGGACCCTAGGAGGTTTCAGGGAGGCTGACCTTTGCGAACAGACATGCAAGGGTGCCACACGACTTAGGCAAAACCACTTAAGTTCGTGACAACCCGGCAGCAGCCGACAACGATCGATTTCCGATGGTGACAGGGTGGAAATAGCCCCAATCGGCGGTACCGTTCGGTAGCGAGCGATCCGCGTACCAATCAACTAGTGGACTGATACAGGCGGTATCAATCGGTATTGCATACCTTGTTAAAAACACAAACATGCAAGCGGGAGGCTTGATCTTCCAAAGCATGAAAAACTCATTCTTTCTTTTTTTTTGTTTCCTTGCAAATGAAAATAAAATCATTGTGGCAACACTAAGGATGGTGACACAATTAAGATATTGGCGCTAAAAATAGACCGCACATACATAGGTGTCACAGACACTGGAATGCTAATATTTGAATATCAAATATGACAAGAACCACCACCCTTTGGGAAATTTGGTATATTGTCTATGCACTAACATACTATAACTGAAAGAGATTTGATTTGGTTTTGAAATATAAGGATCATAGATCTAAATTTTCTCAGAGGACATCTCTTGGTACAATAGTAAGGTTTCTCCTTTGCAATATGCAAGTACAATGATTCGAGTTTGCATAGTTGCATGTATAACTGAAAGAGATTTGATTTGGTTTTGAAATATAGTTGCATGTATTCTCAAATCCCATACTAGCCGAAGCCTTGTGCACTGTATCCACCCATTTTGTAAACCAAATAAAACTAGAAGACTCCGAAAACACAAGATGACAATGTTGTATGCACCACAACTTGCCTTTCAAATCAAGAATGATTATAATAATAATCTTCCAATTAAAATTATAAGAACATTTGAAATGTAATATAATTAAAACATATGTAAATCTTCATTCATTCACCTAACCTTTTTTGACGTCCTTACTAACTTTTACAGAATTTAAAAGAAAAGTCATATATATTAAAATCTATTGAACACACTTTTGTATTTTATTATTTTATAAGTTTGGTACTAGGCATAAATTCTAGAGGTAAGAAGTTTTGAGATGCCAAATTTCGGGGAGATTAGGACGAGAGGGGATATCATTAAATAGGTGAAGGTCAAGTACAAGAGAAACTTGGTATTTACAGAAAGAGGAAAAAATATGATAAAAAAACCAAAATAGCAGATAATCATTATTGTCATGTACATCCAATGCAAGTTGAAATGTCTTCTGTAGAACATTGATGGAAATAAAAGACAAAAGTACAAAATTCAATAGTAACATTTAAGAGGAGGTGTTCATACCGGACTACTCATTCCAACATGTGACTCATAAATACGCAATGATTTTGGAGCTTTTGGTTGAGGATGTTCGAACACATACTTTTCCTGTGGATGCATTTAAAATTATTTAAAAAAATAAGCAGATACAATTGACCTTTATCTGACCAAGCAAGAGTTTATCAATCCCATGAGATAGAAGCAGCTATAGAAGTAATCATATTAGTGTAAAGAGAATTGAATTTGTAAACAGCCATACCAATTATTTTTGAAAAATGCAAATGATCAAGCATAGCAGAAAATAACATGCCATACCTCTTCAGGTGGATCATAGTATATTCCATTATATGGTATTTCACCTCGGGCCTGTACAGAATATTTGATCCAAGCAGGAATGGAATCTTTGATGCCAGATGGAGTGTCCATGCGTATCTGTGATAAATTTTAATTTTTAATTACTGACAATGCATAAATGTGTTCCACATATTTGTGAATTCAAATCTACTGACAAGAACAACTTAACATATAGCATGATCAAGAAGCACATAAAAGAAAGAACAATATACTTGTCCTTTTGACATTTCAGTACATGAAATTAAAGTTTGCAAAAGATGCTCCAAGAGAAGAAACTATCTCTATCATGACATTATGTGCTCTCATCCTGTTCTTCTTAATAATCTAAAAAATAAGGACACAGCGATGCTTTTTCTTAAGAATGGCTCAAGTATGGTTCTGCATTTATTGATAAACTGTAATAACTTTGAATAATAAAGCATAAATAGCCCAGATTTCTTATAATTGAATCATGGTTTAAAACTTTAAATGCTAAAAGTTTCTCGAAGGAAATCATATAAAATATCACATATTGTTGAGCCATTAGAGTTCAGCCTTTTGAGTTCTAAAATTTTATACAGCTAATGTCAATATTTACTGGTATATCTGGAGTGGTATAAATTAAGATTTGATGGTAGCTGAGAGAGGAAGATTTTTTACTGTGAAAAATGAGACACTAATTTGTTATGGGAGCAATGTGAAAACTAAATATATTATCTGCGAAGCCAGCAAGTGTTTCAAGGTTTCCAATCATAACTATCTAGCAAGGATCTATAATGCCATGACAACTTCAACTGTCAGTACTGCTGTACAAATAAGTAATATGCCACAGTGGGGCATAAAAGAGTTTTAACATTGGGTCTGTTGTAAACAAAGATTCTGCCTTGTTTGCAGCCGAAATTGGATTGCCCGTTGTGGCAGGCATCTTTAGATAAAGTCAACTTTAACATCTAGGAGACCTTTAACTTGTTATTCATGAACGATCTCAGCTAACTAAGATGTGGTGATTCAATAGTAATTTAAATAGCCAATAGGTTGCCAGACATGTTAACAAAATATTATTAATGAACAAGTAGAACTAAGTAAATTCATCTCCTAGCAAATGTCCAATGCTGCTAAGATCAATGTGGAGTCCTTTAAAACATCACCTGAACTGACCTTTAAAGGGTTCCTAAAAGAATTTTCTTATTCAAGCTGGAACGATATCAAGACTTGAACACGACACACTCCTACAGTCCTGAAGAAGATAAAAGACATGACAAGGACAGAATAATAGGAATAAATGGCCTCCGTAATGTAGCATTAGCATGCTTAAAAACTTGCCCAATTTAGAAAATAATGGTGTCTTATCACGTGGAACCTAAGTATATTTCTGGTAAACGTCTAATTGTCAAAATTAAAGTTGAGGATTTAATGTCCGTTTTTAATTGTCTGACATATTTAGAAAATAATGAAGGAACCCCGGAGTCAAAGACACCACCTAGAAAAATGGAATTCCATTTGCTAGAATAAGAATTTTCAAGTGGATCCTAATTATATTATTGGTGAAACCTCTAATTGCCAAAATTGAAGGTAAGGATTCGACATCTGTGTGTGATATGCTCCTTGACATAGCTTAGGGTGAGGAAAGCCTCAATATTAGCCATAAGGCCTCCATAAGTGTAAAGTTACTGGATGCTTGAAAAGTTAATCACCAATATCAAAAGCTCCATATTGTATGAACGCTTTTTAACGTTTTCTAGATTTTACTTTTCACAAAAAAAAACTAATATCAAAAGCTCCAATAAGCAAACATCCTTTTGAAATCCATAGTTCTTAAATTTAGCATCACTGGTACATATTGGATGATATTTCCGGTTTGAGCATGATCCATATCAAGGACCAAGGAAATCCAATATGCCTAGACCGGTACGAAACGAGTGGATGTATTGGTTTATGTTGACCTATACACGGACCGCCTTGTTTTGGGCAATCTGATCCAAATCAGAATAAAAACAAAAAAAACTAAAAAAGGGGTGCGTGGAACATTGTCGTTTTCTCCCTCCTATTCTCCTTCTCCTCTTCTTCCCTCTAGTTGCTTCTTTTCCTCCACTGCCTCCCCTTCTTCTTTGCTCTTCCTCCTTCCACCTCTTCCTCCACTGTGCCTTCCTCTTCTCCTTCTTCATCCTCGAAACACAAAATATGTACCAGTGTACTGATACCAACCGCTACATACCGGTCCAGCTAGCGACTGGTATGAGTCTGGTACATGATATGACAGTTCTTGACAATAACCACCCCATTTCTCGTGGTTTCAGTCCAGTATAGTACATACTGTCTAGTAAACATATTGAGCCAGGCTTACCGCTCAGTTTCTCCCCATTATAAGGCCTCGACAGGGAGGTAAGCCCAGTTAGTTTTCTTTGTTTAGGAACACCATTGTCCCTCCCTCGGACTTGCCTCACTCATGCAGTTTGCTACCAACCACCCGCTCGCCAACCCACGGTCCTTGCCGATCCACCAACTTGTCTGATACTTCTCCTCTCCTCTTAGTCTTCTCAGCCTCCTGCCTTCCTAATACTACAATATGTACTACCATATCATGTGTCAATATGTCACAAAGCATACCAGACCCATACTTGTCCACACATGGACTGATATGGATCTGGTGCCAAAACTTCAAACCATGCTGGAAACATCCCATTCACAGTTCTGTGTTCCTAACCTTAACATCCATCCACATTCCCAACCATCCTTCCTGTTGTTACACACCCACTCCCCTTGATTAGATCCACTGAGTACCGAATATTAAGCATTGATTCATTTTTCATTTTAAACATGCCTTCAAATCCCCCCCCCCCCCCCCCAACAGCATACATGCACACTCTTCTTCTCCTTTTCTTCTTCCCTCTCTATGAATCAACTCATAGTTAAGTGCTTCAAAAGGGATTTTTTGCTTTGGAAATCTTGGGTTTCCTATGACCTATGACTTCTACCAGGTAACAATCTGTAGAAACTCAGTAACCTAGTATACAACAGTAAAGTAACATTATTATATAATAAAGCTAACAGGAACATCAAGTTCAAACTGAATTTCCTTTTTTACTTTATAATAGCATACTTTAGTAGACAAATATAAGCCTATTGTGTTGACAGATAAAGGTGCATGAAAAGACAAGCCACTAGTCCAGGGAGCCAAGAGCATGTGAAAGTCCAAGAATTCAAATGTCATCTTCAGGCCATGCATATTGGCTGATATTCACCATGCCAAGGCAAACGTGCATGGGCCATGGCCATACCAGCAGCACAGGAGGCATAATAGGATCAGCATACTGTGGCTCATGCTTGTTTCATGCTGTGTAAGTCATGGATGAGTCATGTGTCCACAAACAACTGATTGGCACACTCTTGGCATGGTGCACGAACATGCCAGAACATAAGTTCCATAATATTAATGTTTGCAAAAATGAAGAGAAAAGAACTTGTCACATATTAATTAACACATCCAACCAAAGATTGAAGGAACAAACCTTTACACGTGAGCCATGAGGAATAGGAGGTGAGCCATCAGCATTATTAGGTAGAAAGACCTCCCAAACACCATATTCATTCTAAACATAATTAATAAATATCAGTCACCAGATAAAACAAGAAAAATGTTGCACGTGTGAACAAAAATCTAAACTGTATTCAGCAAGAAAATGCCATGAAATTACTGTTCATATGGAATGTGCATATAATCCAGATGATGGGTATTCATGTTCATCAATCAACATAAGGGGGAAAGACATCTAAAATGTTATCCCTAAAAATTCAAACAAATAAGTTGTTGCAGTTATCAGCAGAACATCAATGATAAGCTCTCAACTCTCTAGTGTGATTTAGCTGGTTTCAGCATTTGAAGAACCAGTATAGATAACTCTTTAGTACAAAATAGGCACTGTTTGCCATTTTCAACCACAATAAAAGACCTGAATGATAAAGAAGGTAAAGTATATCACATATCATCACTTAGCAGATTTCTCAGCAATTACAAAATTAGTTTTAAACACAAAAACATGAACGAAAAGACTGCAAAGTACTTTACATGAAGTTTTAAAGTGTTATAAATCAATCTACAACAGACAGCACAATTTCAACCCAATCAGAAAAGAAATATCAGGACAGATGATCATACCCGGATCATAACATTTGTGTTGGGGTTCCAATTGTTAAAGTCACCAATGAGCGTCGCGGACTGAAAACCAAAACTAAGCATTTAATTCTTGAGGACACCGAGGAATACAAAAAATTCAATGAAAGCTGAAGTACTCAAGTTTAAGCATGCAGTGGTGAGACAGCTAGCTAACAACTAGCAAGAAAGTTTGTCTCTTTGTTTATTCAATTTGGTCATTGAAATATGATCCGATGGAAAAAGAAATAGTGAGAATTTTTTCCAGCTTTTATGTTATGGAACACGAAATAGAAACTTCCAGTACGACAAAGAATTCCCAGGAATTACAAAGACATTGCCTGTTAGTAAGGTTTACCCGTGATGTGTAAGGTATAAACATTAGTTAGACACAGATAGGGTCATACCTCAAGCACCAACAATCATTGTAGTAGGAAAAAAAAACTAAGGCTTCTGTTAATTTTATAAATAATAAAATTTACTTTCATTATAAATAGACTTTATCTACAAAGTTTAGTATCAAAAGCAAATGGTAAACTATAGACTACAGAAAAGACATTAGACTTGAATTTAATCACTGATTCAATGGCTTCCATACTCTCTTCCATCAACATATGCCTGAAATAGGACTTGAACAACTTGAGTTAGAATGAAAACCAGAAACCTAATGGAGAAACACCAATGATTGATCCAAAAGTTGCACAATGCCTGTAAACTAGATGACCAAATCCTGGACATATTTAACACTAATAAAAGGGACTAGCATGTTATGATTGCTCTTGCATCAGTAGTCTTCACACATGCATCTAATCTCATTATTGGCATACTACATAAATACAAGTGTCATAATTTATCTAACAAACCTAAGCAAGCAATTTTTTGACAGTTGATTGTATGTATAAAGGCAGCAAGGCACTAATGTGCAAAACCTAGAAGATGGATATTACCAAAAAAGTTACCAACCTTTGCTCCTGGGGCCCATTCTCGATAAGTGACGCCGCTAGCACTGGAAATTGAACAAGAGCAATTTCACTATCATAGACAAAATATTTAGATATTTCTAGTTTGAAAAGGACCAAAATATTAAATCAATATAACAATATGAATATCAACTCTAATAACGATACTATGAGATATTAAAAGATAAACCAATATGTCCCTATTGAGACATCCAATGAATTACCGCATTGTTGCACAAGTAGTCGGTCTCAGATTCGAGCCCACAACCACGTGTGAGCATCTTATACGTTAGTTGATGTAATGAAATTTTCTTCCAATTAAAAAAAATAAACCAACATAACCTTGGGAGAGGAGCTTCCACTAGGGTGTCAAAGAAGATAAAGAAGTATTTATACAAGCAATTACAGAAAGTCTTTTGGTTTTTTTTATAATTTCCTGTGGCATAGAGAGTTTTATGACTGCATAACAGAGTCAAAAGTTACAAGGGCATAAATGTGCACTTACAATTAAACAGAATAAATCATCTATTTTTCTTCTTTGATTAGTAGGTCAACTTTTGGGATGTACAACCTACAGTCATCATGTGCATCGGACTATTGATATACACCTATACTGAGCGACCAAGAAAGGAGTGCACAAGGATTCAAATCATGTGCATGAAACCATCAACTAGAATAACATCATCAAGAAATAACATCCTCCATAAAGATCTATCCGGTATATGTCTAGTATGTTCATCCAACACTAATGTGAAAAGGTAAAGACTTAAATTGGACTAATGATATGTACCTATACTGATAGAAAACTCAGTAAATACACTTCTTACTATTCTACAACAAGTGAATACATTATCGTACATACCTTTTGTGACATTAATATAATTAGTAGATGTATCTTTCTTGTATAAGTTCCATCATTGTAAATCTATAGTGACTATCATACCCATTTTCATAAATAAAAATCACAGGTAATTTTTTCTTGTAAAAATGTGTATAACAAGATGCAAGCAAATCATAATTTTCCTTTATTTAAGAACTGAACCAGTCTGAAATATTAATGTGCCATTAGATCTGAACACGACTGTTCTCTTTTAACACTATTAATCACAACAAAGACTTTGTTGATATGTACAATCAACAAAAAATAATATGATGTTTATCTTAATTACTTCCAAGGAATATTTTCTCCATGTGTTTTCACTGGAATTTATAATTAGCATGATTAAGTGTATGGATATTCTGTTTGAACATATAGCCATAGTCATGTACCTTGTTTATTCTGGTTTTATGATTTATATAGGGTATGTTTCTTTTAATACTATTAATCACAACTTTGACTTTGTTGTTATGTATAATCGACAAAAGATAATATGACGTTTATCTTAATTCCCTCTGAAGAATATTTTCTCCATACATTTTCACTGGGATTTATAATTAGTATGATATTCTGTTTTGAACACAACTCCATTAGTATGATCTATATACAATAAAGTTATCTCAAAATGAGAAAAGACACCTCCAATGTGTTAATTGATTAATTAAAAGAAATCTCCAAACAGAAGTGTTTACGATAAAGTTCAAATAAACAACATATTATATCCACTTATTATTACATGAAATGAATCTCATATACATATATATAGAAGAATACACTGTAATATGTGTGCCAAGTCATGGAAATAGCATGATATATATAGAAGAACACGCTTTAATATGTGTGTCAATATACATGTCAAAACAGTGAAAAGATACCAGGAAGGTAAAAGGACCAAGCAAGCTTAGCAAGAACCTAGTGATATTATTTAATCATGATAACAAAACAAGGATTACAAAATCTAAACACGAAAAAAATGTACAAGTGATAGAATGGGCAAAAAAGGAAGTGAAAGTGCTAAAATAGATAACCTCCATCTCTAGGTTATAATTCTCCAAGTCCAGGGATGAACCATCTCAAAGAAGCCATTAGTAAGTCTCAAGGAATTCATTATCCAAAATTTTTTGCTACATACATAAATATCTATTATAAAAATAAAATCAATATTAATATGTTTCTCTTTGAATACACTATATTTATCCCAGAAGAATCTCTTTCCTATAAGCCTCTATTCTAATTCCGCACCATGGATCTTAGTCAATTAGTGCCTTAAAGTGGATCAAGTAGAGGCCTCCTTTCCTTATATAGTATTAGGGATCCAAATCTCAATTTAGCTACACCTCACAAATAAAGGATGCCATTTGGTGCCATCTCATAATGTAATAATCGATCAATAATTTCTTTAAGTTTTTGGATTCTAGATAACAAAGTAATAGAGTAAAGGATAAAGGATGAGGGCAGATAAAATACCATAAATAGATACAGATGAGAAATAGGAGGATGTTCACACTCAAGACAAGGCCCTTAGACAAAGAAAAGATGCACAAGACTTTTATTTATAGACAGACTCTTGGTTATTTTATCATTTGCCAAATTGAAATTTGAGCCCAGGGAAAATATGGCAACCCAATGCACAAGGTGCCACCAATGCAGGGATAAAGGAGAGCCAATGTCACAGCCTTATTCCTGTGAGAAAAGAGACTGCTCTCATTGATCAATAAGACTCCTAACAAATATTTGGTTGCTGCATTTCAAAGCCTAATTTGTCGCATAATTTGAGTAACTAATCAGTTGCAGGCTCTCAATTTTCGGGTCAAGATGTCTTAGGCATTAGTGATCCACTGGTAAATTGATTCAGAGTTTGAAACAGGCCTTAGTAACTGATGGCAAGTCGAATTGGGTGAAGGTCATAGGGTCTTCACTCTTCGGATCATCATAGGACCTACATTTGAGCCCAAGTTATTTATATTGGTGTGCTTGGTTTATTAAAAGGTGAGAAGCAAGCTGACTTTTGCCTTAGTCATGTTTAAGTAGGAGGTGACCGTACTACATTTCTTACATGCAAACCTAGCTGTTCAAACCCTTGATTCCCAACTCTTCCACCCCAAAGATAATCCCACAACATACCTATGTGATTCTACTAATGCCAACACCAGTGTAGCATTGTCGCATAGGGAAAGTACAAATAGTGAAACTCATCCCTTGATCGTTGCATTTTTATCTAGATTGCAGCCACTATTCACACCACCTTGACCGCACCACTTATTGATGCTTCTTTAACTCTAAGCCTTCACTTCACCTAGATTTGTATGCCCTCACGCTCTAGTTCTACTTGTGGCTCACCTTTTTGTCGAGAATCTTCATTTTGGCATGTCCACCATGTCATTGATGTCCTGGAAATCAACTAACCCATCATGCAATCCTTACCCCCTATGGTCCAACCTATCAGGCCCACCCACCACACCATATTCACTGGTCAAGATCCTACTCCATACTAGCCCCTTTTCACTATGTTGCATTCAGCCCAAAAATTCACATAAAAAAAAATATAAATATAAGATGAGCATGTTTATCAACTGGAAGAAGTTAACCACTATGGGATTAGAAAGATAGTCGTGATGAAAGAGGAACAGAACATAAATGACTTTGTAGCACAGCGAGGTATATATAGCCAGATGCATACCTGCGTTCAAAGCCAAACTTCTCATAGCCACGAGAAAATGCATCCAAACTACCTTCATACTGATCAATCATCTCACGCATTTTCTTGTACTGGCTATATCTGCAATCAAATATTAGAATAGATTCCTTTCCAAACTTAAGTTCTTAAATTTAACAGTGACATAGATAGGCAGGAAGAAAAAAGGAAGATGTATAATTCACTTCTGCGAAGACATTTGACATAATTTTATGAAAAATGAAAGGAAAACATCAACCACATTTTAGCTAGAAAATTTTGAAGGCAGACAAGTGATTGGTCAATCTTGTACATTACGCAACATATGTCACTTGTCATGCTTAACCTATCCAATAAATGTATCACCATTAAAAAATTTAATCTATAAGTCATTTCAGCACTCAAGGTTTGATTTACCGGTCCGTACCGGTGTACCAACATATTGTCGGTATTGGTACGGTACCTGTACCGGGTGGTATGCACAGTGTACACCGCCCGGTATATTAAAATATAATATATATTTTTATAATATAATATAATATTAATATATTAAATTATTAAAAAAAAGAAAAGGGGCGACGTCACCTCGATCTTTCTCCTCGCATGGGAGAAAAAGCGCCCGCGGGCGGCGACGGCGCGGTATTCTTTCTTCTCCTCTTCTTTTTTCTTCGTTTCCTCTTCTTCTTCCCTTTTTCTTCCTCAATCGACCGCTGATGGTCGATTTCTCCCTCAATCGACCATCGACGGTCGATTTTTTCCTCAATCGACTGTCGACGATCGATTTCTCCCTCAATCGACCGTTTGGTGGTACCGCCCGGTAGCGGGCGGTCCGCGTAACGTTAACCTGGTGGACCAGTATGTACTGTCCGTACCGAGCGGTACAGGTCGAAATTGCAAACCCTATCAGCACTCCTTTTGCAAAATATCATAATTATCTTTTTTTTGTATTCAGAAAAATCTGTGCCAAAGATCTAACGCCAGAAAAAGTTATGCTCTAAATCTAAGTTTGCCCTTTGCACTCAACGTGAAGTGCAATTGATTTTCTAAAAGTTGGCACCAAGAAGTACACAGTAACACTGAAAGAAGAGCTATGAAAAAGAATGTTTAGCAATACAATACTTATATAAGATTATTCCATCATTAAAAATAACTCTTGGTTATGAAAAAAAGTGACATATAGAAACCTACCGATAATCAAGATGTGATCGGTGACCCACTAACAATGGGTCGATTTCATAAATTCTTCGTCCGCTACCAGGTGGAGGAACACATCTTGGTTTTTCCTCAACATCCTCAACTCTTTCTTTGGCATGAGAAGAATTTGAGCCTTTGTAACCTTCACTTGTACTTTCTGCACCAATAAGTTCGAAGGCGGTAGACAGCTGCCCTGCATCTGGCTCAACCTAGTACTCAAAGGACTTATAGATCAGGTCATTAATTGCAAAATTAGGTCTATTGCTCAGGCTATTTAGGCACTAGAATAAAGCCCATTCCAGACACAAAAATAGATAAGGAAAAACAATCATGTTAAACTTAGTGGCTTTATTGTTTGTAAACAATTCAGCCGAAAACTAAATGAGACACCATAACAATGGCACCAACGGAAAATTGAAAGATATGATATAAAATTTTTGAAGAGCTTAAAAAAAGACTTATTGTGACTATGTGAGAAATAAGCTTTCTCAACATAATCGATGATTTTGGGGACACAACACCAGGAGCATGGAATGAAGATAAGCCTATTCTATGATACCTGCGGATTAGCTGATGCAGCTTCAGTATTTGAAGTCGAAAGAGTAGAAGATGGCACATCATCACTTTCAGTACCTGGAACTAGCACTTTGCCAGTTGCAGAAATGCTTGTATATGCAGGGTCAGAATCAGAAGAACTTCCTGTGATTATTTTCCCAAAAAGAGACACCTGATAAGCATTAAAAGAAAGAAAAATAACCACTTCACGTGGCAAAGCTTAGATGAGACCCAATGATCCAGCAAAATACAATCTATCTGAATATGATAGATGGATCAATAATAGACTAAATCAAATCCTATGTAACAATAAGATAAATTATTTAATTTGATCACACCATTAAACCTTCAAAAGAGCAAAGATACAACTGTAGCTGCAATGCTCAAACATAATGCTACAATTTCTCAAAGCATGAAAACAATAAGCCATGTAGCATTCACTTTATTATTCTTATGCAATAGAATGGATCCTCTTCAGCATCTCTTTTGTTATTAATCATTCATGAAAGAGAAAACTAAAATTTACAAGCAGTAACTCCAACAGATCCATACGAGTGACTCTCCAACAATTCCATACAAATGGCTCCAACAAACAAAGGTTCTTCAAGACTGAACTTTTTTATGAAATCAATCCCAAATGATGGATCCAATATTCATTTCAAATTTGGCCTTGAAATATAACCAATTGGATAACCATCTTCCAGAAGATAGTCTTATCTCAATTGTTATCAAAACTAGCTACCATGGGGAGCCAGAAAAGATGGAGGAGCATTAGCCTTCCTCTCCTTCAATCCTGGATAAAACAAGAGGAAGTTACTGTACTCATCAACTTCTCTTCCTGTAGAGACATTAATGCAGACTTGGTAGTTCAAAAAGGGGACTTTTACTAGTCTTGAATTTTTGTGCCATGCAGTTCCATGGAACCATCAATTTCAACATAATTGATCTTGTTTGGTACTTTGGTTGCAAAAGCCATAGCCCAAGAATCAATCAGAAATGACATATACTCTGCAAACTTGATGCTCTACAAACCTTTACATCATACAACAAAACAAAATTTTAACAATCTTTTCCACATAGCTTCATCATTCCTCTTATTTCAAACTTAATCTAAACCATCAGAATAGATATGTGCTTCCATCCTCAAGTATCTTTCTGCAGAAAGTAATCCAAATTACCACGTTAGCACAAGTTGTAGCCACTTTCATGAGAAATGATATAATTCTCTGCAATGATATAATTTTAATAATCTTTTTCCACAGAGCTTCATCATTCCTCTTATTTCAAACTAAATTTAAACCATCAGAATAGATAGGTGCTTCAAATCCTCAAGTGTTTTCTGCAGAAAGTAATCCAAATTCCCACATTAGTACAAGTTGTAGCCACTTTCGTGAGGAATACTCTTGTTCCTTTAAGGTCACTCTTATCTCAAACTTTTCTAATCATCAGAGTAGTTCTTTTGCTTCCATCCTCAAGTACATTTCCACCGAAAATTAATTATCTAGATTCCCTGCATCAGAACAAGTTGTAGCCACTGTCATGAGGAATTAATTATCTTGGACCTATCAAGGCAACACTATCTTATTCACTAAAACATAGTTGCTTCCCTACAGATCAGATACCCCAAAACTGAGATGTTCCTTTGCCATCTCTAAGTATTTAACTTTTGCCTATAATGTGTCGGAAAAAAGTATTATTCACCCAGTCCATATGGGGAAGCTCTCCAAAATGCCACAATGAAACTTCTGCAGCTTTATGACCGATCATTTGCCAGGAGGAGAAGTGATCTGTGATTTCTACTATCTGCAACAACATGCCCATAAAGCTCCCACCTGATATCATTTCTTAGATGGAACCATCAAAATCTAGAGCAAAACAACTGACTCAAAAGCTGGAACATGCTACCTCTTCTTTTCTGTAAAACATCTTAATTATTACCTATATCCGCTGATATCATGCTAGGAAAAAAAGAACAGATGCACTTGGTAATTCCACTAGGGTCACATAATCATCCATGCAAGAACCATGACAACAAGTCAATGCTCAAGCCTCCGAAAGAGACTCTCACATCTAATGATATTGTAACATGAAGCATCAATGGTCAAAGAAAGCTGAAAAGAAGGGAACGAAAATGTTACAACCCATCACATTGTCAAAGAAGTGGCCAAGACAGCAGGCACAATATACTCCCCAAAAATGTCAAAATTCCTCGCCGACTTGGATTCCGTACATGTTGCCTACAAATTGGCGGTCCTTGTACCATCACTACCTATAACGACGGACCTCCTCATTCTTGCAAAGAACGTAGTAACAACAACAAATATGGAAATTCTCCTACCACCTGATTTCTTTCTCTTCATGTACACCTATCAAATGTGATCTAAATCAAGGAGAAACGGTAGACACAATGTAGATATGGAACTTCATAAACCCTGCTTTAGAAAAGCAACCAGACAAATGCGATCAAGATCAAAACAGAACAGCCGCGAAAGCGAGAGAGAACGAGAAGTGAACAGAGGAAAGGATCGAACAGAAACGCACTATAGAGGACCAGAACAATCTATGCATCAACAGTACGCCGGTGATAACACGAAGCAAGCACACACCAAAAAAGAAGGAGAAAGAGCTCACCAAGAAACGGCACCTTGATCGGCATTCTTGGCAGGAAAGCGAGATCGGCGGCCCTCCTCCACTGCTCGCCCTGGAATCCCGATCGCGCAGACAGCCGCGAGGTCCGCACGGTGGGGAGCCGGATCCCCGTGAGAGCGAAGGCCATATCCAAGAACCCTTTCACCTCTACGAGGGTTTCTGGGGTAAACGTGACGGAGATGAGAGAGTAGTGCAGCGAGTGAGCAGTGAGAGAGAGAGAGAGAGGGAGAGAAGAGTGGCGGATCCCAATGCGGTGCGGGGAAAGGGAGGCCTACTGTTATGGTTTGTTTGGATTTTTTCGTATGGAACCGAGGCGGGTGATACGCGTGGGGCGGAGAGGTGCATGAGTTGGTAATTGGGCCCCAGCGGACGTGTCGTGTAATACAGGTGGGGAACGAGGCCGCGTCAGCGAAGCTGGCAGAGGCCGAGGAATGAACGGCTTTGCTTGCTTTCTGCAGATTCAACTGCCCCACACCGTAAAGGCCGTTCACTTTTTTTCGTTTTATTTATTTATTTATTTTCGAAATTACGTTAATGTCACATTCTATATATTTTCTTCTGTAAAATCTCTTATTATATTAAATAAATAAATAATTGAAGAATATAAGTAAGAACACTTTTTTTTTGGTCCGTTCGACTACCGCACGTAGCTCATGAACAAAAAGCTGGTGGGTTCGTCTCATCTCGACCGTTCATCGATTCATCGCCCGTGGGACCAATCGAACCTCAATCTGTGCATCGAAATCGTTGAAGGCCGTCCGTTCGTGCTTTGAGATTCTTATTTTGGTGGATGGTTGAAGACCCTCCATCCAAATAGCCATTCAATGAGGTATGGCGGTGGATTTATCTGCATATCGATCGACATTGATGTATTCGTCTCCATCTGCAACAAATCAACACAGATAATGACGAAACGAGAGAACTCATTGATGCCTCGGAACTTAACTGGGCAACAGGCATGCTAAAACATAATCCGCGTAAACAAAGATAGGACCACTGATATCTATCGACATGGCTTTGGGAATCAACAGAAGGTAGAGAAGCGAGACAATAACTAAATGAATGAAATCTCAGTACAAAACAAAAGTATATTCAATGAAGTTAAATCTCAATCAAACTCCTACTATGTTTGTCGACTTGAGTGAAGCAGAAATATAACCGAGCAATATGTTGAGGAACAAAATTTGAGATCATGATACAATTTATTTTGGGAAAATAAACAACAAACATCAAAGCTGAAGCTTCAATGCAGATTGATTTTTCCCTAATTTGAGCAACAAAAGCAGCAGCTTCATGTGCTGGCCTACAGTGGACCAATCAGTCGAACAAGCTAAAGCCCATGTCCTGCACATAAACAATTAGAGCACAATCGGTCAATCAAATAATAAGGCTGGTAAGGAAAGGTTTGTCATAAAAAAAAATATATATCATCCAGAGATGAGTTTATTACTACATCTACACCCAAGGTGTTTCCAGCCAAAAAGGACTGAACATTAGAAACTCTGCAGTTAAATCATAAAAAGTAACACTTACATCATCTGATTCTTCCTTCTCTTCTACTTTTGTGTCTGTCTTTGGTTCAGCAGCTGCAGGGGCTGCAGAAGCACCACCACTGCCTCCAGCAGTTGCAGCAACTGCAACAGCACCGCCACCACCACAAGGCACTGAGGCAAGCTTCTCTCTCCCGGTAGCAATAAGTTCAGTCAAGTCATTACCATGGACTTGGGATAAGAGAAGCTCAATATTTTTTTCATTGACATCAGCACCAACTGGAATAAAAGAAGTTGTATTTACTGCATTTAATATACAAATTTCTGAACCCTTAAATTTTATCACTGAAGTTTACTCCTCAAGCTCAATGGATACAGCTAGTTCAACACCTCGTATGTTATTGGTAGCCAAGTGGTGAAGAGGAGTGACCCCTTTGAAAAAAATTGCCTGTACAATTTTTCTATCAAAGTGTGGATATTGAATGTGTCTTAGCCAAATTATCTTTGAAAACACAACAGGTCTATGGCATCTCAAGATATTGAATGTGTCTTAGCCAAATTATCTTTGAAAACACAACAGGTCTATGGCATCTCAAGACCCACGCGGATCCATTTGTGGCAGCCCGTAACATGGAAACATTCTTATTGATTTAGTAGAGCCATTTGGTAATATATTCAAATTCGAGAGTAGTTAAGCATACAGAAACTGTAGGTATTGTACACCATCAATTGATTCAAATAAAGAATGCTTTGATGTACTTAATAATGTATTATGCATTAAAACAAATAAAGACAATACTCCTAATATTATTGTTCAGCTTGGTTATAGTAAACTTTTATATTTCAAAGTAAAGGGTAATAATTAATTATGTCATAGATATGACAATAAGCACATTACAAAAATGGTTGTTAAATGTGTAAAAATGACAAATCCAATGGAAGTACATATGGAGAAGGAAGCCAACTAAACCTGATTCCAAAATAACCTTCAAGTCATCACCAGTCGGTCTAATGTTTCCACCAAGGACAGCTAGTAAATAAGCAGCAATGACCTTCATCCTGATGGGAAAAAAAACAAATCTTTGACAAAATGAGAATTACAAAAAACAATTAGCTCACAAGTAAAGCATATTCAAGGAAAAACACATAGCCAAGTTCCTTCTTAAAATTTTAAAAGAAAAAAAAAGGAAACACACAAAGAATCATCTAAATAAAGCACATTACAAAAACAACAAAAATGGACAGAAATAACAAGTGCATGATTCGAATTGCATAAAATAAAAAAGGAGATACAAGAAACCTTATGAGAATTAGTGTTGACTCATCCCTTGCAGATACAAGATTAACAGTAAATATAATAAGTCTGCGAATGTGCAAACTTTAACGGATAGGAAGTGTGAGAAAACTTGGAGCACTGTTCTCTAGATTCATTACATGTGGTTTGCCAACAACACATATACTGCTAAAAACTTTTACCATTATCACCCACTCAACATCACAGCATTGCCTTAAGACTTCAAATTTATCTCCATCAGCTCCAATCTCCGCAATTCTTTTAGAAATTAATTGAGAATCCCCATTTCTGACTTCTTTTTAAAACAATAATGTTAAGGTCTGAGGTGTGCTATGTACCTAGAGGGGTAAGGTTAGACCAGACCACGATTCGATTCGAATCAGAACCAAACCGAACCGGAACTGAAACCAAACCAGCCCAGCGTTTGCTGATTCCAAACCGAAGCATAGTTCAGTTCCGATTCCAAGTTTTATGCAACCAGAACCATCGGTTCCGAACCAACAGTTCTAGTTCTGATTCTGGTTCTGGTTCTGGTTCTGGTTCGAAACACCAGTTCGATGATTTAAAAAAAACAAAAAAAACCTTGGCATTTGACCAACGGCTCACGCCTTGCCCAACGATCAACAAAGGGGCAAATGACTAATTTGCCCCTCCCAATAGCCATATAAACAGCATTTTGATCATTTTGTAATTAAAAAACATAAAAATTCCAAAATAAAATATTTGCCCTTTTCAACAACCGCATAACAGCTACTTTTGGGGGTATTTTAGAAAAGGAAAATATCTAAAAAACCTATAAATATCCCTCAAATCTATCATTCTTCCCCATGCCTTTGATTAGGCACTCATTGAAGTTTGAACGTTCTTAAGCTCCCTCTCAAGCTCTCTTGAAACTCTCTCTTAAGCTCTTTTTGCTCTTTTCTTAGTCTGATGGCAAGTGGAAGCCACTACTTCACCAACGAGGACCCTTTCGAAAATCCAATCGTGGCAACTCAGAAAAGCCAACACATCATCGTTGATGTCGAGCCAAACATCACTGATACAACAACCAAAATCAAGTCAGACATATTCAAGGTACACTTAAAGAAGATCCAAGTTTTCAAGTTCAAAGAAGAAGAATATGGGACCTTCCGAAACATATTGAAAAGAAACATCCAATGTAAGCCGATATTGGGAGGAGTCAGATGCAAATTTCCAAATCACTACTCCCACTTTTCATTTTTCTATTAAAAAAACCGTGAAGCATTAGGTAGATTTAACGTCGTTGAACATTTATCTTTTAGTTCTAGTGAAAAAGCCAAAGTAGTTAATTATTGTCAAGAGGCTTTAAATCCGACAACACAACGAGTTCCTTGGACCACTCTTATTCGTACTTTATATAATCTTTATAAAAAAATGAGATTTACAAAAAAAATGAACTTTGGACCGTCGTGCTTCCATCTATTCTGATATTTGGAATGATCAATGGCTAGTGCACTCCTACATGGGAGTCACTTTTTCTATTGATTTTGATAATGCATCGACAAATATTGCTTCCATTCTGGAATTGCAAGCAGTTCCAGAATGTTCCTAAAAGAATAGAGTAGTGACAAAAAGCCTAAAAGATTTCCGAAGGATGTTCCTACCTGATGGAATTCTCATATGAATTGCTTAAAGATTCTTTTGAATATAAAAAATTATTATGCACTTTTATTCCAAATAATGTTAAGCAAGTTTGTTTATATCCATAACATTGGAATGTGTGTGAAAGAATTTTAGAAATTTTAACAGTTTTTAATAATGTAACATATACTTTGACTGGTGTTTATTAACCTACTACACATTTTTTTAATTGTTTGTATTAATATTATTGATGCATTAGAAGAATATAAACATGATAACGATTTACAAATGACAATAATGGCAATGAAATTAAAATGGTCAAATTATTTTCTTAAATTCTTACTAATTTATTTAGTTGCATATGTTTATGATCCTCGTATTAGATTAGATGGCTTAGGTGATTATTTATCCATTTACCATCAAAGTTTCAAAGTAGATGTTGATATTAATGATAAAATTAGAGATGTTAAAAGATTGGTCAATAACTTATATGAGCTTTACAGTGCTAACTACAGTAGAGAACATGGAACCTCTGAAACTTCTGAAACTTTTGAATCCACTGATCAAGTTAGCAGCAAGGGTAAACTCTTTAAGGGAGAACTATTATTACACTATTATTACAAAGTCAAAAAAGACCAAGGGGATCCTCAAGCTCAAACTCCAAGATTGATATGTTCCTAACAACTTCTTTTGAGTTTAGTGACAACACTACCAATATAGAGTTTCCTATTCTGGAATAATGAGTGCGATACTCAACATTTCCAATCTTAGCAAAGATTGTTAGGCAAATACTATCGACTCAAACATAACCCCCGAATCAGTGGAAGCTCAAGCCTGCATCATCGATTGGACAAGGGCAGCAAAATGAAAACAAGAGCTCATTTGCGAAAAAAACGACATCCCCTTCAACCCATCAACCACAAGGACTCTTTCAATCAGAACGTCTGACACTGACAGTGATGACAATTAAATTTTTATAATTTTACATCAAGTTTTTTGGTTATGACTTTACACAATTACACTCATTGAGTGATTAATGGATGTACATCATTTTTTTAATTTTAAATAAAAATTATGATTTTTATACCATAATTTTAAAATATATTAAAAATTACATATTCGAACTGAAACCAACCGAAGCAAAAGCAAAATCAATTTTTTTAATTTAAAAATAAAATTTTGATTTTTAACATTATAAATTATCTGTAAAAAATATGAAAAATTACCGGTGCAAACAAGAACTAGCCGAAGCAGAATCAGAACCCGTGGTTCCGATTCCAATTCCAAAATCGATCCTTGCTGATTCGGTTACGGAACCGTGGTCAGGTCTAGGTAAGGTCATCATTACATAGTACAAAAGATAAAAGTGAAATCAAATATATATTATATATCATAACACCAAACAATTCAAATGTGCTCCAATATAGAGCAACACAACAAGCCATGGGATGTCTATCTACATGAAAATTATAAGACCGACGAATTAAAGTCCAAATTCCAAAAATCTATTTTTCTTCATTTTTATTGCCTCAAATATAGTAAATTTTGGGCAGACTTAATGTCAAATCTAATTTCTAATGACTTACGTGATTCAGCCATAACTTGTACCAACTTAACTCTCGTCTATTTCACTTTCTTGTAGCTTTTAAAATATTTTCCCAAGAATAATTTTATTCAACTAATAGCTGCAATTAGTAGAAACAGAAAAGTTGCACATGCTATGATCCAGATGTACAATAGTCCAATTGCAATCAATATTCCTAATAAGTTAATCTCAAGGTACAAGCCCAAGACTTGGAGAAAAAAGTAAATCTCTGCTGCTTCCACTCGTAGCATAAAAATAATGAAGATGCAATGAGGGTATATCTTTTGTATTCTAGAGACTTATTGCAAGAAAGCAAGTTTTTCTTTCTTCCATAATATGAAAACATGTTATACAAAAAAATAATTTATTTAAGTGGAAGCAGCAGGAAATGACTCAAAACATTTTAGCCAGAAAAGAGTCATCCATGAGACTTTGCATCGAACCAGTGATAGCCCGTCACTGCCTACCTGAGATCCCACATTTTCTTCTAAACAGAGAGAAAAACACTGTTGAGATGTACTACAGTGCGTGTTAAACTTAGCATGCCAAGAATCAAATCCGATTATGTATACAACGCAATGTCATTCTCTGTAAGAAACGCATCACAGATTGCTATGGCATACGCGCAAACATTGTTGCACATATATATACACAAAACAATTAGTGTTACAACTTCTTCTCCCACGGGAACAGGTGCCTAAAAGGTGAAGCACACATCTAGTGATCAATATTATAACATGAGCATTACCTTATTAATTTAAGTTCTCACATGCAATAATATATAACCCTATTAACAAAGATTATAATCATCTAACATAAGGAAACCGACGGAACAACAATAGAGGGTACACCAACCTCGCCCTACAATGATGCAAAAATAAATCGAAAGTAGAGAAGAATCGACGCACAATCGGTGAACGACGCATCGAATGGAAATAAAGACCAAGAGTTCGAGGAATAATTACTTAGGGTTGCGAAATCCGCCGCAGCGACGAGGGAGTACGCTTTTCCTAGGGTTTTCACGCGGGAGAATGGGATACGAACTGAGGCGAGCGGTATATAAAAGGCCCAGGAAGCCTCCGCATGTTGATTGTTGGTGTCATCAGGACCGTCGGTAGCCCATCAAGCGGTTGATTCGACGAAAAGGCTCGTGAATGAGAGCTCCAAATGTAATAGAATTTTAGATGTTTTACGTATGCCATGATATAGAGTAATTTGCATAAACATTTAATATTCATTATGTTAATTCGTTTGATTAAAATTAATTTCTTGAGCATTATTTCACCAAAAATAAGTAACTCATTTTAACATAAAATAAATTCAAGATATCAATTGATTTTTTAATTATTTAAAATTAGGAATTATGTTAATTTTCTACATCAATTTTTTGTATATTTTGCCAACAAAATAAAATTGACATCTTTCAAGTTTCATTTTGCTTGTCACCGTATCAAAATCCAACTCCATGGTATATTTGATCATGATAATAACATTTATCTTAGCCCATTATTACACCTACAAAACTTCGTCATGAATAGGGCTAATTATAATCCTCTATAGTTAAAACTATTCCATATCCCAATCTCTAAATTTAAAAAATTTATATTGATAACTATGTAGTTATAAAAGTGAAATATTTAACTTCATTTATATTAACGTCATTGATTTTATTGATAAAAATACGAAAATGATGGATAAAAAGATAATTTTAATATCTTAGTTACGTTAAAAAAAATATGAGGGCGAACAACACTATCGTCGGGGTCGCGGGTGATTGTTGTGGATGAAGAGGAAGAGCGATAATGAGAGATGAAGCGACAACACATATGTCAACGCCTCTGCATCTGTGTCGGCACCCACGCAAGCACTACTTGACAACTATTTTGATGCCAACACAGTTGTCAAATGACGAA
The DNA here is from genome assembly GCA_029747655.1 of Ensete ventricosum. Lineage (NCBI taxonomy): Eukaryota > Viridiplantae > Streptophyta > Magnoliopsida > Zingiberales > Musaceae > Ensete > Ensete ventricosum. Next base: position 3,628,535 of record JAQQAF010000006.1, on the reverse strand, counting down.
ACGATCGCTCGACATCTGTATCAATGGCGACATAGATACAAATGCAGAGTGCAGCTCAGCTTTTGCATTAGTACCGACACAAATGCAAATGTAGAGTGATATCATTCTGTATCTACGTCAACGTCGATAATGATACGAGGAAGGGTGGTGTTGCTCGACATCTACATCGATATCAACACAAATGCAAATGTAGAGTGACATTGCTCTACATCTATGTAAGCATCAACAATGATGGGGAAGGGTGGTAGTGCTTTGTATCTACATCAATACCGATATAGATGTTGAAAGATGCGAACATAGTTATCGAGCGATGCAACGTAGTCATCGAGCGGTATTATCGTAGATGCAAAACATTGGTATCTACGTCGTTGCCTTACATCTCGTCGCTATTCTCCCTCCTCACCAACAATAACTATCTATACCCCTAACGATGTTGTCATCCGTCATCACCAAAAATATAATTTAAACATTAAAATTATCATTTTGTTTATCAATTTTATATTTTCATTAATATAACTGATGATATTAGAATAAATATAACGTTTCATTTTTATAACTATAAGAATTTCAATATAAATTTTTTTTTGTCTGATAACCGACATAGCAAATAGCTTTAACAATATAGGTAATCTATAATTAGCCTCCCCATTAATAACAATTGAATTATAAGCAATTTACATAGGAAAATTTCAGATGATGACACATGTTACTTAATGATCAAATCAAACTCCAAAAAAACTCATTCAATTCTTAAATCGACCAAATATGATCTCATGGACGCTCAATAACACATTCCAAAACGTATTTTAACTAGTTAACGACACTTTTGTTATTGATTGAAGACACATCCCACGACAAAAGAATTTTTCGCCTGTACTTCAGCAAAATTCTCAAGACAACGTTCTGCAAATGTTTTTTGGAAAGGCTATTCGCCTCTAAATACCCTATACGAACATTTGATGATCTAAAGTAATCTTTTTTTTTCCAACAAAAAAAAAAACTCCATCAGATATGTCACAATTGATCCGATAACACTCGGATGCACTGAATGCATTGAGAACCAGCCTACGTAAAACAGCATACAATTGATCATAGTCGCAGGACAGTCAACGTTATATAAGGTCACACCATACAAGAAAACAAGTTTTCTTTAAAGAGGCAAACATTTAGCTGTCATGCAGTATTGGTAGAGGCAGAGGCAGTAGATTCCTTGGTTTCAGGTTCAGCCTCCCAAAGGGAAGTCTTTTTGCCTGTTTTTGAAACAGTTTGAAGAACAGCTTCAGGTTTTACATTGCCTCTGACGGTCACTTTCTGCTCCTTCAGATCCACATCGAAGGATTCAACACCTGAAATTAACGATGAAGATGCATATGTATCCATCAAGCTCATTCAAGAAATGCTCAAAGCATATGTAGATTGGAGACATTGTCATAACTGATCTTTGTTGAACCAAGTGAAGGACTTGCAACAGGAAATTAACTTTCATGGATCATGGAAATTTACCATGGCAGCACTAGTTGCAATTAGGATTGTTCCATGGTGTTGAACATTGCAGTTAATGAGAAACCGCTGAGTTTTTCCTTTTAGTCAATACCATGATCTCCTAAAAAAAGTCAAAGATATTGAAATAGCATAAAGTAAAAAAGAGCATTGAGCTGACCTTCCATTTTGGCGAGAACTCTTTTAACAGCCCCAACGCAACCTTCACATGACATACCAACCTTGAGCACAACAGTCTGTAAAATAGTATTGCCACAATTTTGCTATCGTTAGATATATTAGACATCAACTAAAAGAGCCACTAGAAATTTACATTTTACATTTCAAAACAATTATTTTGTGCCTAATGAAACTGCAAAATACAGATTAGATAGTATGAAAATTTGAGGGCCAAATTCAAAGGAGAAAAAGAATAAGAAAGTCAGACTTATCAATGTGACAAACAGATGCAACCAAAGAAATATGCAGATCAGATTATAAATAATTTCTTCATTTCAATGGCAATTCTGCTTATACAGAAGATATTTACAAACTCATCTATTTTTTCAGAGGCATAGACTTAAGAAGCAAGTAAAAAAAGTATCAAACATGTTTGATAAGGATCTAATCCTTGGCACAAATTTTTGATAAATGTGTTGTTCAAATGGCTCCAGTTTTAAAGTTTAAGCAACACACAAGAGCATTTATCAAAGATACTTAGGTTAGGTCTCTCATACACAATCCTGAACTGTGATACCACAAAATACTATCACTTACATTCAATTCACAACACTATGCTATTGTCTGTGGCAGCAATCTTCAAAGTAAAATTTAGATTCTCCAAATGTCAACTTTTGAAATGCAGCAAGATAATATGGCATGGAATCATCATTACATAAGAATGGACTTCCCGAAAAAGAAAAAGAAAACAAAAGAATAAGAATGCAATTTGAACATTAGAGAAATTGGGGATCATGATCAAAGCTTATCCTAGCTTATTATGGAACAGTTAATTCCTGGAACAAGGAACTCAAACACTTTGTAGTTATTCCTGTTTTCAACTTACCTTTTTATGTTGTTGAGTTATTCCAAACCAAGAGGAGTCTCACATCAGAATTGTAAGTATCTTCTTTCTTATTCATGCTATAGTGACCTTCAAAGATATCAAAAATATATCTTGAAGATAAATCTATTTAACCTCTTCTACAATACAAGAACTGCATTATCCTATCCACACGTTTTCTAATGGTAAATAAAAACACAAACTAATCTCAATCTACCTATAGATAGATAATGTTCATAAACACAGTTGCGGATGAACCAATAGTATTCATGTATGTTTCCCTTTATTCCCTGCATGAACCTTATAGCTTTATGCATAAAGCCGGCCGTCGAAGAGGGATCCAAGTGATACTTACAGGTCATAGACACTCATAACCTAATCAATCATTTCAATCATATCAACTGTTTCATGCCTAAACCATTAGATCCAGGAAGCATTAAAAATAGAACACTGTCATATGAAGACGTAGGGATTCAATTGAACCCATCCACGAAGAGATCGCTATGCAAGGAGAAGGATTCCCCCAAACATATCATCTCAGCAACAGAGCGAAAGATAGAAAGCAATTACTGCAAGGTCTATGAAATCGATCGCAGGGAAATCCATCATCCTAAGCGTATCCTATTCGTTAATTCAGACGTCAGATCAGTACCTCGGCCATGGGCGCAGAGAGCGAGGAGATCGCTGAGGCGACGCTGAAGTCTTCGGAGTCGGTCGGAGACTTCGGGCTTCCCGAGGACATTATATTCTACGAGGAAAAGGGAGCAATTTTTGTAGCGGAAGGGAGAGCGATTTGGGGGAGGGTGGGACCAGGGTAGGTCGTCAGGGTGGCGTGGCATTCCTGTAAAATAAGGAGTCGTTTAATGGCATTTTTCTTAAATAGTATAACCTTAAAATTTATATACCGGTCCGTCTAATTAATCTTTATCAATTGACTTTTATCACTAATAATAATTAATCTCTAATTTAAATAACATTTCTTGATTATTTTCTTATAATGAATTATTAATTTTAAAAAAATTATAGTATTAATTCCGAACTAAACTAAGCGTATGGCTTCTTATATATCTTAAAAACAATAAAAATCTATAATTATAAAATTATAATTTTTACTACTAATTACTATTATTATAGTAATAGTATTACATCTCAGATTTAGTACTTTTATCGTTTGCATAGATTCATGCTCTCTTGACGTGCAAGCTAAGTCAATATAGACGAAAACCCATGAGTTGACCAATTTGATCCATCGTTGATTTGATTTATTGGATTCATAACAACCGTTGGATACAATAGATGATGAAAAGAAATGACTATAAAATTATTAACCTAATTAACATATGATATGGTATATCATGACCCCCTATTCCGTGGGGGTCCTCGGATCGTCATGATTGAACTAGTCGAGTGCCCCGAGCCATTTCAGGCCTCGACCTTAGGACATGTCGCGGGTCTTCCCTATCATTCGAGAAGCACGGAAGGGTGCTGACAAAGATCAAACGTCATTAGCGCCCAGAGTACGAGCCAAATCGCCTGAGGCGTCATCATGCATTAAAATATGCTTACGATGATGTCGGTAACCATTAAATATCCCACATACGTCTACCCCAGAGATAATAGGTATAAAAGCTATCATGATGAACAGTATGAAGGGAAGAAAAAAAAAAGGACACACTCACGCAATAATTATTGATCTCTCCTAGAGCTTCAGTTCGGACTAACTTAAGCATCGAAACGGTCAAGTCGGGGGACCCTCCATCCGACTTTGACCTTTGTGCAGGATAAGACCAACGAGGAAGAAGAAACAAATCACTCGTCGCACCTCAAGAAGTCTATACGAAGATCTTGCGACTAGATTTCCTGTCAATCCCTCTTTATCGGCCCAGAGTAATATTGATGATATTGAGCACTCGGATCGGAGGAAGCTGCACAACCATCACCACCCCGATATAAAGTACGTTGACTTGCATTTATTTTGACTGCTTCGAGTCCACACCCCATTGTTTACTAATGCTTTCGATTTAACTACGAAGGTAAAGTAACGAAGCTTGCTGAGGTCTAATCTCCACTTGGCAACTAATTAATGGATTGAGAACGTGAGCTTTGTTTTGTTTCTATTGCTTCCTTCTTCCTTGATCTGTGTAACGAAGGGCCGAGCTTCATGGATCCAAAGAAGTTGACGTGAATTATTGCAGTGTGTGCCGGCCAAAGTTAGTAACAATATAATTTTCCATGATCATTAAGAAGAGCGAGAACTACACAAACCTTAACTATGTGGCCGACCTCATAAAGATTCCCACACCCTCGGTTCTAACAACGTAGGAAGGCTGAAGCCCAAACACGGGACACGTGATTGGATCCGCACGCGTCGGGCACGTCACATGCAATGTCTTACCCCGGGTGGCTTATCAAGTCAACCCCTGTGCCCATCGCACGTTTCGAGCCTATAAAAAGGGCACCGAGATCACCACCACCTCGACACACCGCCAGCTAAATCATCGCCGATGGCACGAGCGCGGGTGGCTCTGCTCGCGGTCTGCTCCCTCGTCCTCGCCCTGACCGTCGCCGGTCAGAGACATTTCAGGTACCCCAAGCTGGTGAGGTGCAACTCCCGACACCTCTACGGGAAGTGCAAGTACTTCATGTACTGCCCCGCCCGTTGCCCTCGCTCGTGCTACGTCGACTGCGGAACCTGCAAGCCGATCTGCTGTAAGCAAGCGGCACTCGATCTTTGTTTCCATCGTGTCGGAAGATAAGCTTAGTTTGTCGGCATCCGGTTGCAGTTTGTAATCGTCCCGGCGCGGTATGCGGCGACCCGCGCTTCATCGGCGGCGACGGCATCACCTTCTACTTCCACGGCAGGAAGAACCAGGACTTCTGCCTGTTCTCCGACTCCGGCGTCCACATCAACGCCCACTTCATCGGAAAGCGGGACCCGACCATGACCAGGGACTTCACCTGGGTCCAGGCCATCGTCCTCCTCTTGGACGACCACCGCCTCTACGTCGGAGCTCAAAAGACTGCCTCATGGGACTACGCGGTCGACCGCCTCATGATCACATTCGACGGCGAACGAGTGCAGATCCCGACGGAGGAAGGCGCCGAATGGCAGCCGTCTTCCTCCCCGGCCGTGTCCATCGTCCGAACGAGCACCGCGAACGCGGTCACGGTCGAGGTGGAAGGCAAGCTCAAGGTCACCCTCAACGCGGTGCCGATCACGGAGGAGGAATCCAGGGTGCACAACTACGGGGTGACCAAGGACGACTGCATCGCCCACTTGGAGCTGGGCTTCAAGTTCTTCTCCCTCAGCCCCGACGTGCATGGGGTTCTCGGCCAGACCTACAGGGAGGACTACGTGAGCCGGGTGGACGTGACCAAGAAGATGCCGGTGATGGGAGGCGCAGACAAGTTCTTTGTCTCCGATATGTTCTCCGCCGACTGCGCCGTGTCGCGCTACGGCCGCGAAGCAGGCGGCATCGCCATGCCCGTGGAGCACGAGGACGTCAAGTGCAGCAGCGGCATGGGCGGCCGTGGCATCGTCTGCAAGAAATAAGCACGCGTGCAGCGTCTGAACGCCCCGCATCATAGCGCATGTAGTCCGTGCCAAGTACGCGAATAATGATGATATGAGTCGAATTAATATATCTATGCAACCACTATGAGGAACAAATAATTGAATTATCATGTTATAATTATCCAAATTGAATGTAATAAATCTTGATACAATGATAATATTAGATGCAGTGCTCTGATCATATTTAATACGGTCATGACAAGTGGATTCCATAATGTTCAAGCCCAATTCAAATTACAAGTTTGACTAATTCTTGAAAAAAAAAAAACTCTGATCTTTCTCGGTTTTTCCAAAGAAACACTTTAGGTTTTAAAATTATCAAACAGCACTTTTTTTTTTTAACCAAATACGTAGGATATCCTTTTCTATTTCTTTTCTTGTAGACCGATCAATAGGATAAATCAGTTCAATTATAATATATTTACACCGTGTTATAATATTTTCGGTACTAATAGAAAATTAATATAACGCTATATAAAGATATTATGCTTATAATATTTGTAATAATATCAAAAAACAATATAATGCGGTACAAAAATACTGTGTTATAATAATACTAGGAAAATATTGCAACGTAGTATAAAAATATTATAACATTATATATAAATATGATATAATATTTTTATAATATTACTAAAAAATATTGCAATACGGTGTAAAAACACTATAGTTCACCCTGTAGACCGATCCATAACAAAAATAAAAATAATAAAGCAAAAAATTGTAAATGGCTCGAGGTATTCTAGATGTTAGGTAAAAAAAAAGCAACGTTCGAGAATTCTAAAAATAAGAAGTGCTTCTGAAAAAAAACTTATTATTTTAAAGAACAGTGTTTTTGTGCAAATTTTACAAAAATATTATGTTTATAATATTTTTAATAATATCAAAAAAATATTATTACAACATTAATATATAAATACGTTATGATATTTTTATAATATTATTAAAAAATATTATAATATAGTGTGAGAATATTATCCAAAGGAAAAATTATAGGTGGCTCGGGGTATTTCAGATCGTAGTTAAAAGATAGCGTCATTTGATAATTCTAAAAATGAGAGGTGTTCCTCAGGAAAAAAAAAAAGAGAAATTTTTTGTCAAAAATTGACCTTAAAGTATATATCCGATTTCATTAGCGTCGACCAAAAAAAAAAAGAAAAAATTCCGTGTATATCAACCGGTGCAAAGGATACCCAAAATTGAGCTATAATATTATAGGAAGAAGAAATGCGAGCTCAATATGTCTATCGTAAAGTCAAATACGAAGAATTTAATTTTTTCGTGAGAAAAAAATGTGTTCTTGTTTTCTTTTCTTGGGTTATTGGGAACCAAAAGTAAAAAAAAAAATATTAGATGTCAGCTGAAGTCAAGAATTGGACGTCAGAAGCTTCTTCCAAGGATTTATGTGGTCTGTCTGTCGACCGTTCAAAGGATCCATTTTGCAGCGACCGGCATAGCAGACACACTAACTATTCTTCCGTTCATCTCAGCGAGTCCACGCAACTACAGGAAGCTGATGCACGGCGGCCATCAGGTCTTACCGAGGAACACTGAGTACGTGAAAGAAGAAGAAAGCTTCAAAGTTGGCTATCGCTGTCATAGCCGCTCTACAATTCCTACTAACAGTAAATTAACACGTTTCAAATGCTTCCCAGTCGAGTGTTGTCCGATCTTTGAAGTTATCCGACCCTTTTTCTGGTTTTGGAGAGTGGATTTTGTTATTTTATTTTTTATATTAAAAATCTAAATTATATATCTTCTGGATGATTCGTCTCTTTCATGTGGGGTCTTTTTTTAGTTTCGATTGTCGCAGTCTTAAGTACATATGCATATTGATAGAATAAATATTGGATCCTTCGTTACGGTTCGATTATCCCAGACCGAGGGTCACATTTGTAGCCACGTAATTTCGATCAGTCATTCTTGACACATCGGCTCGAGGACTACGTGGATGACCACCTCGGTGACCCGACAATCCAGACACACTCGATCGAAGGTCACGCTGATTGCTCTAGGCGTCGTACTCACGATCATCGATCACGCCGATCAAGATCCTGAAAACCGACGAAGGCACTACTCTGCATAGGGCCATAGTTGCGACTCAACCGAAGGTGTCGCACCCATTAACAATTATTGTACGACCCCCCCTTCTGCCTGACAGGTATAAATACCTTTCATTGTAGCCTAAAGAGGAAACTTTTTTCGAACCCCCGCTCGGAATCTTAAGAGCCTCAATTGGAATCTCTACCTCTAGACGCTAACTTAGTCATCGGAGGGTCCTTGTCGGGCACATGAAGGTCTTATTGCAGGTCTCAGATGCCTCTCAAAATTGACATGACCGACCCTCCGACCCGAAGAGTCGTGACTTCACGAAGCTCGGACGTCTCACCGAGCTTCCTCGAGTCTCTGGATCCCATCGAGTCGACCCTACGCACATGAGTTGAACCGTGTCGTGTTGACTCCACGTTCATGACACTAAATCCAACAACACATACATAATGATATAAAAAAAAAAACATAAAGATCCTCTTCAAAAGGAGCTTAAGATATCCTTATCGTATTACATTATCAAACAAAGATATGGTTGAGCTCGAAACACAAATGACAAAAGAAAAAAAATGAAGAATTATTTTTGTTGTCAGTCGACTATCAAAGGGGGATGTATTCGAAGAGAAGAGAGAGTTTGATGGATCAAATAGGAAAATTATGACAGTGTTTTGAGGCGATTTTTCAAATGACCCAACCCATGTAGGGTGCACCACCTCTTCCTCCTATGTATCTTTATCTAAAACAACTGAATCGATGAAATATATATTTTTTTAAAAAAATATTTTTTATAATAATAATATATATATATACATTATATTAAATAATGACTTAAATATAAGATATATCATTTTATAATAATACACTCAGTAATCAGCTCGCATATCTCAATATGCACATACTCGAGTCAATGTGATCGTATGGAAATACTTGCGATTGAGGCCATCAATTATTTGAAGTGGAATCTAATTGTGTGTTGGTGATGGATCTGATCCACCTCAGAATAAGGATCACGAGGCAACTAAACATAACTAAAGTCTAAATCGATTGACTTCCATTCTCCGATTACATACATGAGATTATTTTTTTTGGCGTCTTTGTTTTCTTTGGTTCTCCTGCATCTGTACAGACTTCAGCCATGGCGGAGATGCGATGCTAAACGCCTTTCTCGCTGCGCAGAGTCCAATGAAGAAGACTAGGTATCCAACATCTACCATCGCCTATGGAAGGCGGCGAGACGCGCAGCGGGTCACCCGAGCTGGCACACCCCCGCTGATGGTCGCCGTCAGACCTGGCACGAACTTGACGGTCCGGCCGCCTTGAGGCCCCTTGAAGTCGAATTTGCTGACGATGGAGACGATGACGGTCTTCATCTCCACCATCGCCAGCTCCTTCCCCAGGCACACCCTCTGCCCCGCCTGGAACACCGGGTACTTGAACAGGCTCTCCGGGGTGAACGCTCCCTGGCGGAGCCACCGCTCCGGCTTGAACTCACCCCAGTCCGGCCCCCAGATGCTCTCCATTCTCCCCATGGCGTAGGGGTGGTAGGTCACCCTCGTGTTCTTGCTCACGAAGGTGCCGTCCGGGAGCACGTCGTCCTCGAGGCAGAACTTGGAGTCGAACTGGACCGGCGGGAACAGGCGCATGCTCTCGTAGATCGCCGCGTGCACGTAGTGCATCTCCTTCAGCCGCTCGTAGCTCACCAGGTCGTCCCCGTCGCCCTTGGTGACGCTGGCGATCTCGTCGCGCATCGCCGCCGCGACGTGCGGGTGCTGCGAGAGGAGGAGGAAGAAGCTGGTGAGGCCGGAGGCGACCGCGTCGCGGCCGGCTAGGAGGAAGCTGATGACGATGTCGCGGAGGTACTTGTCGTCCTCTTCCACCGATCCCATGAAGCGGGAGAGGAGGTCGTGGCTGGAAGCGAATCCCAGCTTCCGGCGCTGTCGTATGACCTCCTCCGCCAGCATGTTGATCATTCGGATCGCTCGCTTCAGCTCTCTCTCCGACCCCACGTTGAGCAGCCGCTTCAGCTTCCAAACTACCGGCGCCGTCGCGGTACCCCTACGCGCCGACAGCCTCGAGGCGGTGTCGAAGGCGGCCGCGAACTCGGACATGGGCATCGACAGCTCGAGGCAGCCGCGGTCGAGGCCGAAGGAGATCTTGCATATGGTGTCGAACGCGAACTTCCGGAACACGTCCTGGAGGTCCACGACGCCGTCCCCTCGGTCAGCAACAGAGGAGAGGAGCGGGAGCAGGCAGCGGCGGATCTCGTCCGACACGATGCCCAAGGCGTAGGACCGCACGGCGACGCTGCCGAGCGCGAGGCTGGCCATCTTGCGCTGGAACCGCCACGCGTCGCCGTCGACGTTGAAGATCCCCTGGCCGAGGAGGTCGCCGAGGAGGGCGGAGAAGGGCTTGCCCTTGGGGAAGTTGTCGAACCGGGTGCGGAGCATGTACTCCACGTTGGCCGGGTTGGCGGTGACGGTGTTCCCCAGCACATGGATGTGGATGGTACCACTGGGCGATTCCCGGAGGAGGTGCGCGTACCAGTCGCAGAGGTTGTCGAACTCGGCGGCCCAGGAGGAGCTCATGTAGGCCTCGCAAACACGACAGCTGCACCATGGGCGCTTCCTCAGCAGCAGCAGCAGCGCCGAAAACAAAACGAAGCCCACGGCGAAGGAGAAGAAGAGGAACGCGAGGTGGTTGGTCGTCATCGCAGCCACCGCCACCGCCGTTGCTGCTGCCCTTCTGATGGAAGTGGGAAGCAGATGGAGGGAGGGAGGCGTCTCTTATAGAGAGAGAGAGAGAGAGAGAGAGAGACAGCCGTGGGGTGGGCTAGGTTGGATGAACCGAGATATGATGGAGACAAACGAAGGGGACGCGTCGAGCTGTGTTCATGGTGTCATCTCTGTTTTGGGACACGAGCACCTCGTGCTGCGAAAGACTTTTGTGGGCACCCACCATGTCGGCTTCCATCCACGTGTCATACGACTTTTTTCTCCTCCATTGTCAAATAGGGTTATCCATGTTGACTGCACGTAGGTGTTTGATTTCTGAGGGGTTTCATCGTCGAGTTTATTATCATCATAATTTCCTATCTAAAAGCTTTATTAATATTTAATAAAACCCATATCATATCAAATTAAAAAAAATGCATTTAATTTAATCTCCCATCCTCTCAAGAGTATATATTATTATTTCATCAAAGTCTTCCCATATAATCTTAATCTGAATTAGTACTTTTAGGATCTATGACTGTTCCATTAAAAGCTTAACCTTCTGGCATTTGTTTGAAGATTTCAAGATCTTCATCATACATATATTCCTAATTTTTTTTTATAAAAAAAACTTTAAATTAAAATCACATGGGTGATAAATGACATTTGAGACAATAAAGTCCTAAACTAATAAAGTACCTCTTGGTTGTGGCAGAAGGGGACCTCACTGTGCCCAAGCATTATAACATACATTAATTTAGGATTCCTGTTAATTAAACAGGATTAAGGCTACGAAGAACATGCACCCACGACACTGTGCAGGGGATAAGCCTTAAAATATAAATTAAAAAAAAAAAGAGGGGGGGAAGGATAGTTAATGATCAAGGACTTGGTTTTTTTTTTTTTTTAAGTTTCTTTGACATGATTCGATCTCTAATGTTACAATTATATTTGCCATTTCATTTAATTTCTTAGGAATTACATAGATGTCATTAAACACTGTATCCAATAGGCATTTTTTTTTGTACTTGTATTTGTATTCCACCAGTCAAAAATTTCCAAGGGATTGTCTAGAAGAATAATGGCCATCTGCCGAATATTTTAAAAATATAATAATATTATTTAAAAACAATTACATTTGTATAACTTACGGAAGCAAAAGATGATGGGAGGAGAGAGGGACAGATGACGCATGTGTGGAAATCAAAAAGTTTTTGTTCAGATTTGGAGCTTCGAGTGGGTTGGCGTAAAGTTGAACCCACACAAACACATGGTATCTAATTATCCAACCATGTCGGCTCTCCCCCCACCATCCACTTTCTAATTATCTACTTAGTTACCTTTAATCATTTTATTTTTTAAATATTTTCATATATATATATATATATATATATATATATATATATAATGAAAAAGATAATTAATTTTCAAAAACTCTCATATAATTTTTTTTTAAAAAAAAATTCACAGTATAATTTTATTTTGTAAAAACTCTTATGTTGCCCACCTTTCTCTTTGTCCTTTGACATCCTATATGTGTGTGTAGGTCATTGATCATCTCTCTGCATGACCCTCCATCATCTCCCTCTCATCGTTTATGGATTTGTGAATGCAAGCTCACTAATAGCTAATGACGAAACATGAAGGCCAGTGTTTGTCCTAGCGACAGAGGAGGGTAGGACGGGCGTGGGATCACCATCTCTGGTCTTTCTTCCACATCCCGACGCCACCTCCTGCTAACTACAGAGCCACTAAACCACTGAGCGAATGCTCTGTCGTCTTCGGGAGGATGTGATGTGCTTCGTCTGTCTGTTGGGAGTGGAAATGGTTAGAGACGACGACCATTACTGTTTGGTACTTCGCTGAGGCATTTACTCAAACAGTTGCCGTCCTGTGATGTGGTCATGAGATTCCCTTTGGCTAAGCGAAACCCTACCGAGGCTATGGAGAGGAGGAATCCGTCCAACGTGGGGTTTCGTCACTTGTGCAGGCCCCGACGATGTTTCATTAGGTGGGCGATGGCGGCATCTCCCATCCTCGGCCGACATCGAAAGCAGCGGCTCCAGCGCTGCAACACAGCCGACGCCCATAACCCGGTCTCCAGCCTCTTCTTGTCCTGCTATCGTCCACCGCCGACATATCGTCGAACACTTACTTCTACGACGTGGGACGCTAAAGGGTACTATTGCAATTTTTCATGTGGTACACATGTGAAACGGGTCTACCACATACGACGATATGTCGGACGACACACTGTCGTTTCTACATTGCGTTGAATGAATTCTGTGTTCAAACCTAATCAATTAGGGGGGCAAATTTAACCTAACCGATTTCTGATTTGATTTTAATTAAAATAAGATGAGTTCGGATCGGATCTATTTCACCGAATCAGTTTAAAACCGATTAATACAGGTTGATCCATCGATTGATTAATTATTTTATAATTTTAAATATGTTTTTTTAATATATATATATAAATGAATGAATCGGTTCAATTTAGTGAACCGGCTGAACCTAACGGAAATCTTTGTTCAATTTGTGACATCTATATTATCAGAACCCTCGATATTACAAATACTTAAAAGAAATATTACAAAAATCAATTTGACTCGACTCGAACCAATTAATTAATCAAACTGAAGAAGAATATATCTAACTAAAACTTGAACTAGAACCATTAATAATCTTCGAGACCTACATACACATTGATGAACCAATCCAAGCCGAATCGATTTGATTTTTCGAATACCCCTAGTAAAAATTAATCAGGACCCTCGAGTTAAAATTCTCTCTAAAACGACAGTGTGTCGAACTAAAACTCGAACCTATTAATTAAAAAAATCAAACTGAAGAAGAATATATCAAACTAAAACTTGAACTAGAACCATTAATAATCTTCTAGGCCTACACATTGATGAACCAATCCAAGTCACAGATCACAAAAGTTACTACATCTATCGCTAACACATCGATCCATCCAACACATCCTGCATTGATAGGTGCCCTCTTTGTACGAGCCCATCTTTTTCATGGAGCTGTCCCAAACACTATCATTTGGCATACTATAAATGAGTTTACCAATCAATGTGGCACACATAAATGCGTTTGTGGGTTGATGATATCAAGTTTAGAAATAAAGACTCCAATAGTGAACCTTGCCTGACAACTGACAAAGATATGAGGGAGCACCTCCCAAGTTCCTGCCATCCCCATCAAAGTGACAATAAACCTTAGCCTTTTGCAAGCTTTACACCACTGCATCTTGCCCCCCCCCCCTAATAGAGATGGCTGAGTCACTATTGATGTGCAAGTTGCACCAACTCATATGGTCCCAAATTGGGGGTGCTATAAGCTATATATAATCCAATAGCAGTTTCTTCTTTACTTACAGCATAGTATTCACAGCACTTTATAATGTCAAAGTAAGCAGGGATAGAGTTAGATGTTATGCCTGTCTCCTAGTGAACCACATAGGGAGGTTAAAAAAATTGCTGTCTTCTCTGTTTCTCTAGTTCTACTGTTTTGTTTCATGGTCATGATTGGGGGCTTGTGTTAACCTAAATGACCATGGTGGCTGCCCCATGGTCATCTAACAAAGAATTAGATGGTGTAATATGGCAGAACAGCTAATGAAACAGATGTTAGATATGTGGCAATATGAAATGCCGACATGCCTACCAGGAAGGTTTGGTCATCTGCAATTAGAAATAACTAATTGCAGGTGCACTGGAGAATTCTAACATGATAGAGAGAGAAATGCTACTTACAACTCAGCATATAAATGAGACATGTAAGTGACTTGCTCGAAACAAATAGACTTGTAGCAGGCAACTCACTTGGGAAAGAGTCCAGCAATTGTTGCATGCTGTAAACACCATATGCTGCTAAGCTCTCTTCACTCTTTTTGTTCTTTTCTTTGGTGGGTTTATAGACACTATCTGTATACATAGACTTCATACACATTCAGAAGAAAAAGAAAAAAAAATGTAGTTCTGAAGCTAAAAGTATTAATTTTTTTTTAAAATTCATAATGATAAAGCACATCAGTGCTCTAAGATCTCATCAAGCCTATAAAGATTCCACTGCAATGATTCAGGAAACTGGATGTAAGCATGTTATATCTCCCTGTCAACCCGAACTTTGTTCTTCAAGTTTTCAAAAGTGATCAACAATTTGCATCACACATGATCAAAAACTTGATAATTTTTTTAGATTATTTATATATCTACCCTATCACGGACCTAGCCTAATGGACTAACTGGTCTATCAATTTCATTTGGCACAAATTACTAACTAAGATGCTTAAGCTGAAATTCATAATAATATACTCATCAGACCCTTATAAATCAATCTTAATCTTGTCTACTTTCGATGTGAGACTAATCGGGGTGTTACCATGGCTCCACGTTATGACGAGTTATCTGACCCCATTCACGAGTAGCCCTTTCTTGCTCAAGCCCCCTCACTATGCCCGAATACCAGGTCGACTCTGATACCAAACTTGACGACTCAGGCCTGATGGGCTAGCTGGCCTATCAAATTTGTTTGACCTAAACTATTCACCAAAATACTTAAGCTGAAGTTGATAGTAGTACACTCATCACACCCTTATAAACTAAATCTTAATCTTGCCCACTTAGTATCAGAGTCAACCTAGTATTTGGGCTTGGTGAGAGGGCTCGAGTAGGAAAGGACTACCCGTGGATGGAGTCAATGGACTCGTCATGACGTGAAGCGACCATTGGGTTACGTCTCACATGCACCATGCTAGGATTTGATATGGGGTATGAGCGTTGACGAGGACGTCAAGCTCTTGAATGTGAGAGATTATAACAGCCCGATTAGTCTC
Source organism: Ensete ventricosum (assembly GCA_029747655.1). Classification (NCBI taxonomy): domain Eukaryota; kingdom Viridiplantae; phylum Streptophyta; class Magnoliopsida; order Zingiberales; family Musaceae; genus Ensete; species Ensete ventricosum. The sequence continues at coordinate 3,612,810 of JAQQAF010000006.1, read as the reverse complement.
AGATTGGAGGCAGACAAAATTAAGATTGACTTATAACGGTTTGATGAGTGTACTACTATTAACTTCAGCTTAAGCATTTTGACTAGTGGTTTGGGTCAAATGAAATTGATAGGCCAATGAGCCCATCAGCCCCGGGTCGTAACACCACCTGTGAAACACTTGTTGTGGATGAGTATGCCTAGTCCATGTGTCAGTAAACTACTGAACTTCCACCTCTATATGCTGTTCACAAACCCTAGTAGAGGGATCAATCTAGGTTAAATATAGTTGTGATCACCGATCTAATTTAGAGTTCTACTGTCTATCAACATTCTTTAGTCTGCTGAAAAGTATTATAGGTAGAAACTTACATAATACCTGTGCTTGGTAGGTAAGATTTGCAGATGGATATGCTGGACAATGTGGAAATTATCATGATGGCAGATCAGAACATTGCAGACAAGATTTCCACTGCTGCTTATTCCATTGAGATGATAAGAGTCCCATTTCTATGAGTACTGCAGACTTGAGATTAATTGAAAAAATGCATATTATCTATACTTCCGACCTTGTAACTGTTTCATGAGTGTTTTTGAGTTTGGAGCATTTGTTTCTTCCATCTTTCAGAACTAGCTTCTTTTGCCAACATGAATCTGAAAGCTTGACAGTAGTTTCTGGCCTTCTTTTGTTGCCATCATTCTTCTGAAACATCACTCATTTAATATCCTGTGCCATCTTATGGAAAGATGGTTATATCAGTAAGTAAACAAATGTAGAACATAATTTTTCCATCTTGGTTTCTTCTGTGATATCTGGTGGAGATCTCACAGATTCTCCTGGAAAGAAGCACAACTTGCTCAACTGCAGACTGGTAGGTATTAGAGGAGCTTCCATTGGTGATCAGTCCATGCGAGGCTGGTACCAGATCTGTGGGTTCTCCAGTCACACTGGGTCTTGCAGCAGACCTCCATCTATGATGATCCCAGGTTGCCATCATAGCAACTTCACTAATTTCCTTCCCTTAAATGCAGCTCCATGGATCCAAGAAAATTAACCTAGTCATTAAGAAGGGGCATGGCTTTCAAACTGCTCATCATGCATCAGTACAGTTTGACTCCAGGAGACCTACCACCAGTTGGTGGAGCAGGGTCAGCAGAATATAAAATGTCATGGAAGAAAGTTCCAGCATACATTAAGGGGCTCTGTGTTGCTCATCATGAGTGGACCATGTGGGGGGCATTCAGTGACATGGAAGTCAATGGCACCTGCAATACTCTGGCCATGCGGCAATCCCTAGCTTTTGCGAAGACAAAATCTCATTCCAGCATACCAAGTTGGATGCAGTTCCATGGCAAGCAGACTAATCTGATGTGCCTGCCCTTTCCATCCCAAGTTGTACTGGCAAATCTAGAGAAAGGCAGAAGACCTTTCTGCCCCAAAGTGACCCCTTCCGTCCCTATAATTTTGCCAGATCTGCCTGCACCGGAGGCACAATCCAATGAGAACTTTTTAGTCTAGTATGATGGTGAAAAGTACCTCGATGCCTCCTCCTGGAAGCTGCCATGATGTTTGGGTGCTTTTTTGACTGGTTATCAAGTGCAGCACTCGAGTGCTGCTCATGATTTGTTCTTGGATCCATGCAAGAACCCGTAGGAGGAATCAAGAAGGCAACATCCGTAGAATCCCTGCAGACCTTCCTTGTAGCGATGGGTCATGAGCACCACCACCACCATCCATCCACATGCAACACTGCAATGACTGGCCTTCCACAGAGTTAAACCTTGGGTTCTCGATACTTGTGTGGGGGAGAGGTGGGGCAATAGAGAGCATTCCATTGTCACCACCATTTACTCACCCCTAAGGCTTCGCCATCATTCTGTTCCAGCCTAAGCCAACATGATCATGCCATGCCAAGATCTACTTCACATCAACTGAAACCCCTACGGGGAGTTGCTCGACTTCTTTTCATGCTCCCAACCTGCATAAAAAGAAAACATGGAGTTACCACAAGCACATCTTTCATTGCAGAAACATAACATCTGCACCTTAAGAGAGAAACACCCGAGAGCCATTAGCAACGGATGAGAGAAACCCAAAGGATCAGAACAGATGCCTCCCAGTGAACAACTGTTCACTTCAGGCTGTAAGAATCCAAAAAAAAACCACCATCTATTTTCTATGACATCTTCTGCTTTGTTGCGACTGGAACAGAGGAGTTTAATGTTATTTTGGGATTTTGAAGAGGCAAAAAGGACAGGAGCGGAAGGAACGGAGGAGAGTTAATGGATGAGATAACAGTGGTCGTCAAAGGTAATAATAATGGGAAAGAAACAAAAGAGAATCGAGGAGGGAAGGGGGAAGAGGGGAGGCCATCATTGCGAATCTTTGGGCCAACCAAAACCCCACCACCATCATCATCATGATCATGTGAAGTCATCCCCGTGAAATCCCCGTAACGCCCTCCTCCGGCCACCTATCATCATGTGACGCCACCCGTTCTCCTCCCGGCCGCCTCCTCTCTTTGCTTGCTTCCATGCATCCCCCCGCACATGCACGACTCCGGCATCTGCCACTGTGTATGTCTCTCCCTACAAGAAATGAGAGAGAGAGAGAGAGAGAGTACCTGCGCCCTTCTTGCATCCTATAAATAACCCCGAGACCTCGCCCACCCAGAAGGCCATGCAGTCTGCAGCACAGCTTCATATCAGTCTTCCTCTGTTTCCTTCCATCCGTCTCCTCCAAGGTGATCCTGTTCGAAGTAGAAACAAATGCAATTCTCATCTTGTTTTCACCCTTATTGACTTTATCTTCTTCCACCTCAAGTTAGATTCTGATTTCTGAAGTGAAAATAAATTGTTTGCTAATCACGTTTATCTAGAGCTCTCTCTCTCTCTCTCTCTCAGACACACACAGGCAAGAGCATGTTTGCTGGCTCTGTGGGTTTCTCGTGTAGACTTTTTGTTCCTTGTGGATTTCTCATGTTGCAGTACCATTACCTTTTCTTTTCTCTCTTCTTTTCTGGAAAGACAACAAGACATTTTGTTGGGATATCTCATGCCCAAGGCACCCCACTGCCTGTAATTTATTGGTTTCAGGGTGCTGTTCCTAGGAGCAAGCCATGGAGAGGCTCAACACCAAGCTGTACTTGCAGAACTGCTACATCATGAAGGAGAACGAGAGGTTGAGGAAGAATCTCCAACTTCTCAACCAGGAGAACCAGGTCCTCTTCTCTCAACTGCAGCAGAAGCTGGCCAAGTCCAATGCCACCTCCACCTCCAGCCCCAATCCCAATATCCCAGACCTCAACACTCCCCCACCACCCGCCATGTCCCCAACTGGAAGCAACCGCTCACCTCAGTAGGGGAGATGTACTCACAAGTACTTCCTTTTGGATGGATGTTTTGGTGTGATAGAATTATGGATCCTATACGTGTTCCTGGACCAGTTTGGTCAACAGGCTACAGGGCAGTCTTATGTATGTATGTCTGTATGAATGATCTCTATCAAAATTTAGTCTTAACAACAACCTGTTCTTGTTTTGATAGCTATGAACCATGACCTAGTAAAAGATACCCAGGCTTAATTCTAATGCCACAACCAAGTTAAACTCATATTGCCTATATATCAGCATTCTTCTATTAATATTTACCAAATTCTGCTGTACAAAACATGGACACTAAAAGGCTTCAAATTTATCCACTTAATAATCCCAGCATTGTTTCTCAAAATTTCCCACTCAGAATGTGTCTTGCCTCATTGATTTAGCTATTCATTAGAAAATTATTCAACATCTCTGTACTAAACCCCACCCCACCTTTGTGTGAAGTACTACTGAAAGGCTCCACTCTTGGCCTCAAATAACATAAATATGATAAAACTTTATTTCCTATATAGACCTCAAATACATTGCATGTGTAGAAACAAGATTGTATAAGCTTGACTAGTACAGTCATACCTCATGATATAATAGCTTCAGTCTCAGCAGCAACAGATGTTTGAGATCTGATACAATAACATGATATTTTGATCAGATGGCTAAGCTAGCTTGCCACCAAAATGAACAAAAAGATGATAAGAACCAAATTTGACAGCATTACCATAAGCTTGGTTGCTGGGAAATCAGAAGACAAATCTGCAGTGGGTTCATCAGTGAGATCATTATTATTGGCTTTTATGGCTGTCTCCCAAAGGCAGGTGGTATCAGTCTTTTCCCTGAGATATGTCTGAGCTTTTGATTAGATATCTTTATCATATGTCACGTAGACCAAAAGTCCAACTGGGTACGACAACAGAGGAAATAAAATAAAAGCTATAAGGTCAAACAGATGAAGGTCCACAAGCACAAGATGACATCATTAAAAGACAGGATACTTGATCTCTCAGTACCAAAGAGGTTGACCATCACCCACCGTTATCAAAGTCCCATCAGAAGTCAACTGCCCATATGTATGTGTGTATGCAAGCCCTGATTTAAATGATTTGTGGTTAGGCATCTTAATTTAGATGATTTATTTATAATGTATGTTTCAAGAAGTAAACAATGTTTTTTTCAAAATGAAATTAATGACCACCCAAAGGCTTATTACCAAACCAACAAAAATTCAGAAAACCCCTAAAGAAGGATTAAGAAATGACTACATGAATGCTGTATCATAGTGTGGAGCAGAGAGATTATTATTTTAAGCTGCTATGATAAAAATCAATGGCTCCACCAATGAGAATGTCTTTACTATGAGTTTTAAGAAAGATCAATATGCAGTCTTATTCCTACAAATAATGTTTTTGTTACTGAGATGACAATGTTATGCTACAATAATGACTGCATTTTAGAATTATTAAAATTTAATAATTTACCTATCTACACGAGATTAGCTAAAACTGATGGTATGTTTCTCCCAAGGAATAAAATATTGTTGCATTCATGTTCGACTGGGAGTACCAAAAAATGAATGTGGGGAGCATTGTTGAAATTAATGTTAGATCATCAGCATTTATCTGTGTAAGAAGCAAAAGAGGTTGCAAAACTGAGAGGAGATGCAAGAAACTGATACAAAATTTTGTTCCAGTTAAGATGTATCTTTAACAGAATCAAAGGATACCTTGTGTTTCAGTACTCATTGGCTGGAATTACAATTGTTCAGGCATTGACCTTATAGAATGATGGCTTGTGCTTCCAAGTCATATCAATAAAAGAGCAGCATCCCTCTAGTCTTCATGTGATCATCAACTGAGAGCTCCATTGAGCTTGAACTGAAGGATCAAGGATGCAGCATTTTAGAGTAATTTAACTGAACTAAAAGAAAAATTATGCTGATAAACTTTGTGATTATGGAATTATCAGTTTCCCTTTGTGTAGTAGGGGCCAGAGATTTAGAAACTGGATAACGTGAAGTCTGCACATGATTAAGATCATTCAAATTAGGTCCTGTCACTAAAAGCAAAATTATAAATATTTCCTGTTTAATAAGGATGCTTATAACAATAAGAATTACGAGTGCAAAAATGAATCCGAGATAATTATGAGGAACAATGCTTAAAATACTGGTAATAGAAAATATAAAATGAAATGTTTAAGCTCTTGAGAACAACAAACAGACAGCATGCCTTTTAAATGTTATTTGAAGAAGGAAAAGAAAACGACAGAGAGGTCATTTGTTGCTCATTGGTTCTCAAGCAAAAAATCTCAAGTGAAACAGAAAGAAAGCAAATATATAAGTAGTCATAATACTATGGTGCATATGAAAATATAAGATGAAGAAAAGAAAAACGCACAAGAAATTATAATGCTGCAAAGTATAAGCAATCACAAGAACAAGACAACCGGTTGTGTGAAGAAGTTAGTATGAAAACAACTGCATGCAACTTTATTGATGACTATACATGTGTATAACCAAAAAATACCTTTAGAAAAGAGAATTACTCATGAGCATATGGTATGGTGGAGAACAAACCAACAGAGTGGCCTCTCAAGAATGAAACGAAGATAGGAAATGAGAATGACAACTCTATAATCAGTAGAACACTCATCCATGATTCTAAGCAAATATGAAGAGTTTTCTTTGATATTGGCTTACCAGACTCGGAGGGACCAATGCAACACCATCCTCTCGCATGGTTGCCGGGATCTGCTCTGACCATGGTCACTTGCTATTTAAACTATGCAATATGATCGTACTAGTACATACAACATTTGTTTCTCCAAGTGCCTGAGGATATTTGCTGTAAGCTACGATGAAAAAGTTCCAACATCTCAAACCAGAAAAATATTCTCCTGCTTATCTGCTTCTTTGGAAACCTCTGCATTGACTGTATGTTAAATTCAAATTCACATGCTACTGAAACCCTTGTCACCAACTAATGCAGACAATTCACTTAAATAGTATTAAATCAGAAAACAATTCTCAAATGCATATCTTGACCAGCTACTCTTCACAAGAATACTCTGATCATACGATAACAATAAACAGAAGATACTCGTCAGCTTCTGGGAGTTGACTATGAAATGGTTGACATCACAAACTGAATTTTTCTGAGATTCATTTTCTACAAAAAAATAACTTTCTTTAACATGCACTGCAAGAAACATTATCATCATGGATCCAATATGCAGAAACCAAAAGCTGAGACAAGCATTTGAAAGAATGCCTTCTGGAGGAAGTTATAAGCATTCATAGAATTACTAAAAGCTCTATTTTTCCCCATAGTTATTGGACATTGCAACTCATTCTGCTAGTTTTCAGCTTTATTTACCATCATTTGTGGGTTCAGAAGTAGAAGTCTGTTCAACTTCAGGTATCTCCATCATTAACATTGAGGATTAAAGTTTTATACTTGAAAGATTTGCAAATATCAATTTTCTCAACCAACTTCTGCACATCATAAAGTGATCCTTTTGCCATGGAATTACCTGTATACTCACAAGTAGCTCATGTAGCATCTTCTGGTGATACATTGAAATTTAAGACTGCAACTTCTGAAAATTTCAATTGACAATTTAGGCTTTCATTCATTTGTGGGATCCCTCAACATTCCTTCCGAAGCTATCATCTTCATTCAGCATGGCATTTTTCCTCCTGTAGTTACCTTCCTCGTTATATAATCCAGTAGGTGCTTGCAGTGTTCTGCTCTCTGTGTTGGACCTACTATTGCCACGGCAGTATCTTCCATTGCCCCCCATCTTACCGGTTTGAAACTTCAGCAGAAGCCATTACTTCGACAATGTTAGATCTAAATTGAGCCCAGATCCTCGGCTTCTGCCATTCCCATGGTCTCTTGGGATACCATTCAGCCATGATGTCGTTGATTTCATCACAACCAAGTCGACCTGGAAACATTTGCATCTGAGAATTGACACGATGCTTGATCTATCAATCATCTCATCCTCCCCTGTACCCCTATCTTGACGATTGAAGTTCCTCAGGGATCTTGAATTAAATCTCTGAGGCAAAGGTCAAACTTCGATCACCTCGATCGGTCTAGATTCTTTGCTTTCACATTGATATCCTTCTCCCATGGGCCGATGACTGTCCATTGTTCAAGGACCTTCTTGACCACCTCTTCCTCCAAATATTAATGCCACCCGCTCCCCTGGTGATGTATCCATCAAACCTCAGCTCCTCCTCTGCCCCGTGTCCCGAGTCCTGTTCGATCCCCGGGCGACTCCATACGGTTCACACTGTGGAAGATGAGCAGAGGCGGGCGTTGAGCAGCTGCTTCGAATTCTGCTGCATCCGCTTCCAATGCCACTTGGACACGTACCATCCGGGGGCCACCGCCGCCGCGGCAGAAACAGGCAGAGAAGGGATGGAGAAGGGGAACCTTAGGCCCCCAACAGGTATTTTTGTAGGAGAGGGTTTGACTGGCGGCGGCGGTGGCGGATCGGCGAATGGCGACGGTAGCAGGAAGGATCGCGGGCGGCATATTGTGGTTGGATCGGATCGCTCGATCGAGGAAGACGAACCCCAATAAATTTCGGGTCCTCGGCGAGACGGTACGTATACACTCTGACCCGATAGCGAAGATGCGGTCCTTTAGACCACGCGGGTCGGTTCCAGGCCTCGTCGTACACAGACCCAAACCCGCTTATAGGATTTCGGGTCCGCACCCGCTCAATACCAGCGCAGTTCTCCCCCTTCGCCTCCGCGTCGCCTTCTTCCTTGCCAAGTTGTCTCCTCCGATCGAATCAGTCGAATTCTTTTCAGGTATTCTTCCGTTCTCCAGATGTCACCCTAATGGTCGTTGGCCGGTGCGGCCTCATCCGAGCGTTGGATGTTCATATTTCTCATCGTAATTTCTTTCTCCCCGTTTCGTTTTTGATGCTTCGTCGCAAAAAAGATCACTTTTTTTTTTCGGTTGATTGTTTCTATAGTGCTTCGTATCTTTATTGATAAGACTCGTATTTTTATGTTTGATGATGAGCTTGGCGATTTGGTAGGATTTGGCAAGATGGTTTTGGGGTCTTGAGATGTCAAATTCGCTCGCTTTACTTCGAGAGTTCACCTAATGAGAGGGAGAAGAGAAAGATGGAAGAACTAATGTGGGCTTTACATGGTTTGGGGCTGCTAAGCTATCAGTTTGATGCCTAGAAATTTGCTATGATCAGGACTTGTATTAGGCCCGGTTTGATCTGTGGAACCAATTCCAGTCGGGTGCTTTGCATGTTCTACATTCGAATCAATATAGCACCTATAGCATACAAGCTGGCTTGGTGATGGTTTCTGCTATAAACTCAGCTATAATTCTTGGATGCTTCCAGTTCGAATCCACCATAATGTAAAAGAGCCCAAGGGGCAAACAACAAAGTTTTGTTCGACCTAATTCTAGTGGCTTTTTGCACTTGAAAGAATCTTGTGTTTGAACCGATTGAGTAAATACCTAAAGAGTTGCAGCCTAATCTGAAGTGTACATGTCGTTTTTCGACTGATAGGATAAGTATATACATCTTTGTTTCATGAACCCTTATTACATCATGCCATGTGTTCTTCAACTAAGATTCATTCATTGATTCTACATATTCATTGGTGTCTGATCGACATTTCATATGTGAAATTTTGCATTGTTATCGTAGTTTTTTGCACTTTCTGGTATCATATGCTTTACAAGAAATTCTCATTTAGGGGGATGCTGCCTTAATGCTCAAGCTCAGTGCACTATGGAGCATGTCATTCGCATCTAACAGGTTTTTATTTCATAAGTTCTGCACTATTTGGAGGATTGATTGCTGCTACATTGATCGGTCAGGTTAGTTTTCGTAGATATTGGGATCGGAAAACTTGTATGTATCCACCCCAGGCTAGAATAATATGGTTAATTTATAATGTATATGTGCAAATATTTCTACCTGGACTTTAAATTATTGATTGATGCTTTTGGTCCCATAAACCTAAACTCTAATGCGAGAGCTTTTGACAATTATTCTCTCTCGCATGGTTCGAGGTGACAATGTGGCCATTAGATCTCATTGGTCCTCTGTGGATTCATGCATTTGTGACATCGTAGTGAACATATGTTCTTTCTTACAAATTTCAGGTCACTCAGTTTGGATTGCAGAAACAAGCATCCTCCTCTAACTTGACACAGGCATCATATGTGTGCTGAAGTATGTTGGTCACATTTCCTCAGACATTCTTGTCTTATATTGTTAATAATTTGTTGTGGTATTTTGCTGCTAAGGTTTCTTTGCCATTTCATTTAATTTTTCTATTCATCACAAGGAGAAAGAAAGCTGATGCAAAATGGTTAATAAAACTGATTTGAAGTTATCTTTTCTCTTCAAGCTATGTAACTTGATAGTGCTTTCATCTCCTTCTGTATTCTAATATACTTGCATGCATACAAATCTATTGCTCTGGCATATGGAGTAATGTTCAGTTTTCCATTCTTCCAGATTATTGAGGAGTTCCAGAAGTGCGATGCAGACCATCCAGTTGGAGTGTTTTTCAGGCAATCCACTGAACCAAATATAAAGCTTGACCATTGCTTTCGACAGGAGGTGTGTGAACACATGAGAAGTAAAAAAGGCACACACCCACAATAACACCAATGCATTTTGCACCAACTTTTTCTCTTGATATAGATGTTTTATTTGCCTTTTCTAATATTCAGCTTTTAATCCTTTTACTCTGTTAAGATTTCACGTCGCTCATGTTTCATTTTTTTTTTTTTTTGTTATGTTCTTTGGTATTTTGAAAGCTGTGAAACAGAAGGCTAACTCTGAGGAAAGCGCATAGGGACGTTGTGAAAATTATGTAGAGAGGCAATTATGTATTACCGTATAATTTGAAATCACGAATGAGATGTTAATGTACTGTTTATTGTGAAAATTGCTGGATTGTAACAATCTGGAGAAATAAATCAGATGACTGATTTCATCCTAATATGCGGATTTGATGAGCTGCAATATCTGTTTGATCCTTAGATGCATATAATTAGTTGCCAAGCCATTTAATTTACTGTTTATTGTGAAAATTGCTGGATTGTCACAACCTAGAGAAATAAATCAGATGACTGATTTCATCTTAATATGCCAATTTGATGAGCTGCAAACTCTGTTTGATCTATAGATGCATATAATTATTGACTCATCCAGGTATTAGCTTCTTTGCCCCAGAAAAAGTTGTCACCACTGGTGATGCTGTCATCACAACCTCAGCAAATGCCAGGGTGGTGGAGCTGGTTGAGCTGTCTTCTCCTCTATTGAGATGGTTCAGAGGGTAACTGCCTTCCTCTTCACATGGAAGCTTCTTTGTGTGTGCCTGCTGGAAACTTTACATTGACTTTGGGTGGCTGTTTTGACTTTTGAGTGCTATGGATGACACAGTGCTGCTGCTGTGGGTTGGCAATTCCAATAGAAAAGTAGATGAGATACAGAATTGGAGAGGTTCCTGTGCTTTGAGTTTGAAATGTGACAGACAATAGAGAAATATCATGCAGTGACAGACAATAGAATCTGATCACTCTCTCATCATTCTCCAAAGGTTGATCATATCTTGTAAAAAAAAGCCATGGTATCCTAATTTTCTTTGTATTGGAAAATTCTTCAGTCATTTTCATACCAACTAGCATAGTTTATCCAAGCATTTCATTTCCCAATGTCATCATTCTCTCTGAAGGGAAGAAAATTCTACAATCACTAATGTCAACAAGAATGGTTCTATGCATGTGAATATTAATCATATTATAAAAACCCTCTTCAAAATTTTCCTTCAAACAATGTGTTTGGTTGAAATGTATGAATTAATAAGTCTGCAGAACTACTTTTCCTGATAGCTACTCTCCACCCTCCACCCTCCATAAAAGTACCAGCAAACTAGTCTCAGTTCTGATTGAGGGAGAACACAAAAAGAAGAGGTTACTCTATCAACTTGATTCTTATCTAGATTTCAGGAGATGGCAGCCCTTCCTCTTCTGAGTCCTTACAAGATGGGAAAGTTTGATCTGCCTCACAGGTAATTAATTTGGTTTATCTTGTTCTTCATCTCTGTGATAATTTGTATTTGGATTTTCTGGTTGCTTTCTGCTGAAAAATAATCAGCAGTGGTTGATCTTGTGAAGGTTTTGGATTCTTTTGCTACCCTTTCTCTTTTGGTTTCTTTTTCTTATATGTAGCAACATAAAATGCAAGCCAAATGTTAACAGTTCTTCAGCACAAAAAATGATCCAAGTATGAGTGGCATTCTGGATTATAGATTTTCTTATTGAAAAAGAAGATGATGAAAGAAGAGGATTTAAATGAATTACTTGCTTTTACACCATGATAAATGGCTAGCTGGATGATAACTATTTAAAAAGCTCAAGTTAATTAATGTGATGAAACTTGATTACTATCATTCTGGCAAGCCAAATCATTTGAGTTATTTAGGATTGGTCAAACTATTTATATTTATGAGTAGCTACAAGGATGCCCATGAACAACAGTCCATGGTTCTTCACCTTCTATAGCTTGTTTCTGCTATTTCATGGGAATTATCTAAAACTTGAGGACAATGATGGAGGAAAACTCTTATAAATCCTATTAGTTGAGTTCATTGATTGCAAACATTTGCTTTGTTGGGCTGTCATCTGCATCCAAGTTTTGGGTTTGGTAGCAGAGAAGGACATGACAACATCATGCAACTTCTCATACCTAATGCAAAGTAGGTTAACAAAGTAGATCTAATGTTGGTCAAAGTTTTACCTTTTTTTTTTTTTTTTTTTGGATGTAGGTAAATTATATTTATTGACCAAAACAAATACAATTATATATATCAAACACAGCAATTAGCAACAAAACAAGGCTATACATTTAAAACAACAAATAAATTTTGATTAAAAGACTTCATATGAATATTCAATCTTGTTCGTAAGAGAAATTTTTTACTATGAAGATATCCAATTAATTTATTTAATAATTTTTTTATTGTTGATAATAAGATATTGAGATCTAATCTTATCTTCGTCACTTATTTTTTTTTATAAAAAATATATTGTTGATGTAGACTAAAAAAATTGCTTTTTCTCGAAAGAATCAGTGATTCAAATAATTTCTTTCTGGTGGAGCAAACATTCTGCTCCTGAATAAGAAAGAATGGATGTTCATCATCTATGCACAAACATCAGATCTTGCTTGATGAATCAGACAAGAGAAGCATTCAAGTAACATCATCATCCTTCTGATGTGTATCCATCCCTCTGTAATGGAAACCCCACCACTGTGTTTTCTGCATCTGTAGGATTGTCTTAGCACCTCTCACCAGATCAAGATCTTACGGCAATGTTCCCCAGCCGTTTGCAATCCTGTACTACTCACAGAGGACCACCAAGGGTGGATTCTTGATCGCTGAAGCCACCGGCGTCTCGGACACCGCTCAAGGGTACATATCGTATCCCTCATCACAATAATGCCATGCAATCTTTGCTGCAAGTTTGACAAATCTGTGGGATCGCGATAGATTACCACACACCCCTGGAATCTGGACGAGGGAGCAGGTGGAGGCATGGAAGCCGATAGTGGATGCCGTGCATGCCGAGGGTGGTGTCTTCTTCTGCCAACTCTGGCACTGCGGCAGGACCTCCAAACCTGGTGCATTGCCATGTCCCCATTTGCGATCCATTCAAGATCGATGGATGGATCATCTAGATTCTCTCTCTCTCTCTCTCTCTCTCTCTCTCTCTCTCTCTCTCTCTGGTTATAGCTCTTCTTCTTGTGTTGCTGATAGAGTACCAGCCTCATGGAGAAGATCCTGTGTCGAGCACCGACAAGGCGGCGCCTCCGTACGTGCACGACAACGGCTATGTCGATGAGTTCTCTCCTCCCAGGCGACTGAGAACCGATGAGATCCCTGGAATCGTCGATGACTTCAGAGTCGCAGCAAGGAACGCCATCGAAGCTGGTAACTTCTCTTCCAGTGTCGTCGCCATCCTGTCGTATTATTGCAGCAGCGGTGGTCACCGCATCCCCTCCCTTCTCGACGTACAGGCTTCGACGGAGTAGAGATCCACGGCGCCCATGGATTCCTCATCGAACAGTTCTTGAAGGACAGCGTGAACGACCGAGACGACGAGTACGGCGGGAGCTTGGACCGGCGCTGCCGCTTCGCCTTGGAGGTGGTGGCCGCCGTCGCCGACGAGATAGGGGCCGACAGGGTCGGGATGCGCCTCTCGCCCTTCGCCGACTACGGGGGGTGCAGGGACTCCGACCCCCAGGCGCTTGCCCTGCACCTGATCCGACAGCTGAACCAGCACGGCGTTCTCTACTGCCACATGGTGGAGCCGGAGATGACCGTGGTCGACGGCCGGCTGCGGATCCCCCACCGCCTCCTTCCCATGAGGCAGGCGTTCAAGGGAACCTTCATCGTCGCCGGAGGATACGACCGCGAGGAGGGCAACAGAGTCGTCGCCGAGGGTTACACGGATCTGGTGGCCTACGGCCGGCTGTTCTTGGCCAATCCCGACCTGCCCAAGCGATTCGAGCTGGACGCGCAGCTGAACGAGTACCACAGGCCCACCTTCTACACTCACGATCCTGTTGTCGGGTACACAGACTACCCGTTTCTTGAATCATCCGCCTCGAGCATGCGTTGACTTCACTGTTGCTCAGAAGCACCACCGATGCGTTCGTTGACTCCGGCCGACTCGAACATCCGTCAACGTACGCGGACCATGGTGGTTGCCAATTAGTGCTGAAGCTTAACCTCGTTACATAATAATTAATGTACATGTGTATCAAAAACACGACCTAAAATCTACTTCACTGCCATCATCGTCACTATTCGCGGCGGCGGCGGCGGCGGCGGCGCTCAGAAGTTGGTCTTGACTTTGTCGATGCGGGACTTGCGGACCGCCTGCTGGATCTGCCTCTCGTGTTCCTTGAGCATGTCTTCGATGTTCCCACCAGGGGGCATCAACGGACCCGAGTAGTGGATCCGTCTGATTCTGGTGCCGTAACCCTGCGTCACGGTGTGGGGATCATCAAGAACGATGCATGCGTGCCGAGGAGAAAGTAGCAGTTGCAGTGGGAGGGGGAAGAACTTACCGGTGCCGGATCTTTGATGCCTACTGGGTCGGCGTTCCTATCGAGCGCGTCCTTCTTCTGGGCGGGCTCAGCCACGTCGAGGCGATTACGTCGGGACTTTGCGGCGTTTCTTGCGGCGAGCGAGCCGGAGATGTCGGAGAAGTCTGCAGCACCGGGCTGAGGCCTGCATGACATCTGTGGCTTCAGGTGAGGGCCGTTCGGCACCCACACCGAGCTGGATGTGCGGCTGGGGACTTGCCGGAGCTGTTCCTGGTTCGGCTTCCTGGTCCATGAGGGTTCCACTGCTCTTGGGTGCACACCGGTACGAGAGATGCCAGTTCTTGCTGTTTCCACATGAGGCTCGATGGGGAATCCAGACCCAGTTTCATGTTGTGGGTCGTACTTCCCGCTGATGCTTTTGGGATTTGCCTGCGCCTGCCGCATCATCTGCCACCAAAAACAAGAGGAAGAACAAGAGCTGCAGCACTCTGAAGCAGACGATTCTAAGGGTTGAAACGATCATACAGCGTCGTGAACAAGACAATGAAAGGCACCTGGGGTTCTGCATTGGCACCTGGTGCTGCCATTGCTTTGGAATCTGTTCTTCCCGGTCTGACAGATTCACATCCCCTTCCCCTGGCAACTTCTGCTCTTTGCCTGCAGAGAGTCACAGTTGCACAAAGGTGGTATCAACAGCACAGTATGGTCATCTCAGTCCCCTACTCGGTACATTTTGCATCAAGTAAATTTATGTAGAAAAGGAAGAACGAAAAGACCAAAAAAAAAAAAAGGCTTCGGTGGTTTATTATGTAGAGCAGTGCATATGATCGAATACCTCCTAGCCTCATCCTGAAGTTTAGCATCATACTCCTTGCTTGGTGGATATTTAGGCAAATTTGAAGGGTCGCAGGCAAATGGCTTCGTTGAGAAGAACTGAAAAGAACATTAAGAAGATTATTGAATGCCATAATATTGAGGAAAAGTATGTATGATAACAGAAGCCTGGAAGAAAGTGCAGAGGAAAGAAAACCTCCAAGATCATGTTCTCACCAATGGAGAAAGCATATATTCTAAATGAAATCTCTATTAAATCATCATCAACAACTCAGAATGAAGAAGTGCTGTCAAATTCAAGCATTACAACATATTTATAGTTCTGATAGTTTTACATATGTGATCGAATCGACGATATATTGACTCGAGCAATCATTCGGTGCACAAAAGAAGCTAAACGAGAAAAATAAAAAAACTAGACCAGAAATAAGAAATCATGACTTACTTCACTCTCGAGGGCTGACGCTGCAGTTCCTCGATTTGCTGGTTCTATGGCAAGAAGAGAATCCAAGAGAGACAAAGCTGAAGGTGGGAAATCCTTGAATGTCTCAGCAAAGCAGCGTCTATACTGATTCTGAGGTTTGAATATGGTTGCATGCGGCAGCTTTGATTTCTCCCAGTACTCATCTGATGGTGAACCGCAGAGTTTAAATATCTTGTGTAGTTGTTCCACCTAAAATGGTTTGACCATCAAAAGTTGAGATGAGAAATGATATAACAAAAGTTCAGCAGCCACCATTTTCTATCAAATTGAGAATCATAATAGAAAGTCGTTTCTCGGTGACAAAATTAATCTACAATTTGGAAGACTAAATCAAATTTTCTGCCAAACATGCTATCAGCTGGCCATCAAAGCATTCTACAACCTAGTTGAGATATGCAGAATTATTTTGACAATTCTTCAGATTCCGTGGTTATTTTGGTGCATAGCATATGCAGAATCAACATACCTCAGTTCTTCCAGGCATGATCGGTTTCCCGGCAAACAATTCCGCAAGAATGCAACCAGAGCTCCACAAATCAATGGCAGCACCATACTCTGTAGCACCAAGCAAAAGCTCAGGAGGCCTATACCACAAGGTCACCACACGACTTGTTAGCTGCTGATTCTGGCCAGGATTGAACAGTGTTGCGAGGCCAAAATCTGCTATTCTGAGCATGCCATTGTTGTCTATCAACAGATTTGAACCCTTAATATCTCGATGCAAAACCCCGCGACCATGACAGTGAGCAAGGCCTTCAAGCAGCTGTCTCATATAGCACTTAACCTAAGATTGATACGAAGGTGATCAGAGGATACATGTTCGAACAAGAAGTATGAACAAAGGACTCTAGTAATAGCAAAATATGTGATATAAGATACCTGTGGTTGAGTAAACCTGGGACCTGACCTAGCTAAAAGTCCAGCAAGATCATGCTCCATGTACTCAAAGACAAGATACAGGTTGCATGACATCCGTGATGTAATTATAGCTTCAAGCTTTATAACATTTGGGTGATCTAGTTTACGCAGAATATGGATTTCCCTTGCCATAAAGCGGACACTTTCAGGGTCCATATTAACAAATCGCACTTTCTTGAGCGCAACGATTTTACCGGTCTCAAGATCGCGGGCTCTGAAAACATGACTATAAGTTCCTTCTCCGATCTGAAATGGAATGAGTTCAACGATGCACGTAAGTACTGCCACCACTATTACTAGGGACTAGAAAAAATTTGTATTCTCGACTACCTTTGTTTTCTAATTATGCAATAAAAGATTGTATATTAAACTCCAGCACAGTAATATGCAGGCCATCTACATAACATTAAAGAGTGATGCCATCAGACAATATCTGAACCAAAAGACATATTGAGTTTCAAAAACAAAATTTTCATAAGCAAGACCAATAAAGCAGAGGAATTTCTTTCTCTTCATGGATTTATTTGATGAAATTATTATGATTAGAGGTTCCTTCACCAAAAATATCTGGAATCTTCATTTTAAGGATGAAATCATTTAGTTTAAACATCTTCAGAATTATGGTTGCCATAAGCAACCTTTTCTCTTGATTATGGTTTCACATCACTGCACAATTTCTACATGAATATCAGCATGGAAGATCCATACTTCTTTTGCAGTCAAGACAGACAAAAAAAAAAAAAAAGCACATCACTTTTAGGCATCTTGATCGCAGATGCGGATTTACCTTACAGTAATCACATCACAATGGAGAAAAAAAGAGGCCTATGTAAACTAGATAATCGATTTCATTTACTAAAATCTAATCAGTTCAATTCCCAATCCAATAAAAGAAGCTCATTCTGATCTTGCTGTATAATAAGAATCGTGATCTATCAAGAAGTTCCAAGTTCAGAGAAGTCTTTGTGGCGGCAAAACTAAACTATACATGAAAAATATTGTTTTAGAACATCAAAACCATTAAATCTCAGCTTATTCCTGGTTGTATTCATCAGATCATTAATTCTCATTATTCCCTTTGCACTAGCCAAGCAAGTTGAGTTAAGGTTTTCTTTAACATCAATGAAATGCCACATCTTCCGCAAGATATTTCCTTCTCTGGAGCATAGAAAAAAAAAACAGCTACGCTTACAGCAAAGATAACAAGCATGTAATAGAAATGCAATATTAGGCATAAAAGAAGAAATGGAGGCATTTAAATTAAAGAAAGAGGCAAAGAACAGAACTCTAACCTTGTCTAGTTTCTCAAATGAATCTCCTCTCCTAGGCAACCACCCATTGATTGCTTCTCCGGCCACCGTTGCAAGCCAAGAAGGCCACCCTGCTGCAACATACTCTCCTGTAATCCCGTCGGGCACATCCACGATCCCCATATCGTTTCCTGTGTTATTGGAAACACCAATAACTTCAGAACCATCTCTAGGTGCCCCGACATCCACCGTAGCCCGTCTTTGGTGCGCCCCAACTTTCGTCACCCTGTCAGCGACAGTGCCTTCTTTCTTCTCTTCGTCGTCGGACGATGACAACGAGGTGGAGTCTGCATCGTTCGGTGTCTTTGGCAAGAATCTTGAACTGCCATGGCTTCCGCTGAGTGCGACATTGATGATGGCAGCCACGAACTCGTCTTTCTTCGGGAGTGTGACGAGACGACTCGAGGACTTGCTTCCCTCTGCCACGCCATCCTCATCAAGGTCGACACCTTTGGAACAAAGGCAGCCCATAAGCAGAAATCTAGGACAACCTCTACCTCATTTCCGTGTGAATTGACCCATAGTATGGTGCGTCCATTCTGGAATTGCAACTGCAGACACGTCTGCCCCCAAATCTCCAGGAACGCACCGATTTCCCCTCTGCAATTGCAAAAAGAATCGAACTCCTTCCCGAATTCTGCAAGAACGCCGTTCAATCCAGAAAGTCCGCAACTCAACGCGGAACCGAACCCAAGAATCTCGGAAGACCGTATCGGAAGCTGCCGCCTTTCTGGGTCGAAGGGCACGGGAACCGGGAACAAATGACCGAATCCCCTCAAGATCGAGAACAGAAGCCCGAGCCCGTCGAACCCCAGTGGAAACACGCCGTGGGGGTCGCGGAACCGGATCAAGATGCCACCTTGATGCGGGAATCACGAGCACCGGTGGCCGAGTCGTGGTTTTGTCGGTTCATTTCTCGTCGATAGTCTTGCGGTGCAGCTTTCCGCACCGCAGGTGGCTCTTTTTCTTCATTTTCGCGGTGAACAGAACCGAGGGAAAAGCGGAGAAGACGATCAAATTTGGATAGGAAAACAAAATCAAACAATTAACGTAAAAAATTTACTCTTTTTTCCTGCAACCGATCGACTACAACAAAGGGAAATGATAGGTTCGAAAAAACCAAACCAATCAAAGAGGTGGGAAACGGAAGAAGAGGCGCCTTTGTCGGATCCCCGTCGCCCTAAAATCTCGCCCGGCCTATGGATTTCTTCCTCGCATGCCCTCACATCCAACAGCCCTAAATTGGTTGGACGGACTCTTCCCCGCCATGGGAAGAGAGCGAGTCGTTAATGCAAGGCCGCGCGCCAACGAGCCTTTTATTTATTTCGGGTTATTTTACATACTAGTCCTTCTTCTGTTTTAGTTTTCTATATACACCCTAAATATTCTTACTGAAAGCCCCCCTACTCTTAGATTTTGCACATTAGGCCATCATTTAAATTTGATGAAATATTCTAAATATATATTTCACTAATCCCATTAAGTCACTAACACTAGACTAAATTTACCCTCACAAAAATAACAAAACTTTTAATACTGATCTAATTGGTACATATAAATCGATGTCAAGAATAATTTCTGAAATATATAATTTAACATTGACATATTAGTTAATTTTTATTTGTCATAATTTAATTCAATGATATCAGGCAGCATACATAGATGTGTCGTTCGATACATCGGTACTACATCGATGTGATAAATTTTCAACATTGATATATGATCAATATTTACCATTTGATTTCACAAAAGTATTCATAAACCATTATTCTTTTAAAGAATTTGGCCATTAATTGTATTTCAGTAAATGATAAATTGACTTGTGTGAGAATTAAGGAGTAAAAGAGTAACTTAAGCAGAAAGAATGATCTAAATTGACTGTAGTTGAAAGTAAATTGATTGTTTATAATGTTGTTGTGGGTGATTCACCGCGTCCGAGGAGTCAGCACAAGGGGGTTCGGGCCACGAGTACAAGAGTGGCCTAACACAGTGTAGCTCGAGGACGACGCGTGCGGATGCTCAGCTTGGTTTGTCACTTCGGTGCGGGTCTTTTGATCTTGTGGAGCTATTCCTGTAAGACAATACATTTGCTCGGGTGGTGGGTCCCCGGGGAGGCCCCTCCGACGATTAAGTTAACGTTGTTTTGAGAGGTGAAGTTTGGCGTCTCATCGTCAAACGCTGTGGCTTCTTCTCTTTTTCTTGAAGTGGAGGGAGGGAGAGAGAGAGTGTGTGTGTGTCCCAGAGCTGCCCCTGGGGTGTCCCTTTTATACCTATATATCATCGACTGGTCATGTCTCGACTTCATCATACTTCTGGCGTTCTCTACCAGTCTGTTTAATGTTGTAGGCAGCGTCGACGACTGTTCGTGCTGCCGGTTATGTGTTGCTTCTACTCTTTCGTCATGTAGTTTCCTCATGTTTTTATGAGATTTGATGACGAATGCACGACGTTCGATGCTGCCAAATCATCAGTTTGTCCGTTCGTTTGCGACATATTGCTCGTGTGTCAGAGGGCGGGGTCGGAGAGGTTAGTCAGTCGATCCTGTCCTTTCACGTCGGTTCGCCTTGGACGACATCGTCCATTTTGAGATGGAAAATACTATTATCCCTATCAAATGTGCATAATAAAATTAATTAGTATCATTTCTTGTCAGCCACTCTTCTCAGTTGGATGAACAATTTCAAGAAACAATTCTTTTCTGGAAGAGCATATGATCCATTTAAACAGTGTTCACAAAGTTGAAGCTTCAGAAGTCAAGTTCATGTTTGCATTGAGAACCACTTGGAGCATGGATAACTAGGGTTCCTCACTTGAGCACACAAAGAACAAGGAGATGATCACAACTTGATAGATAGAGATATCTATATTCATCAGACGACCAGCTGATATCTTATGATTTCAATCTGGAGTAAGAAGAAAGTGAATGAACTTGTTCATCGATGGTAGCTGAGGATACAATGCATCTTCGTGAGCTCGGTGGCCATTCCTTATCGACTACGAAAAGCTCGGTCCGAGCAGAAATGAATTGTGTGATGCCTCGAGAAGAAGATGGGAGGTAAGGCCAAGTTGCAGCGTGATATCCTCTCCCTCGATCCGGGAAGTCCATCCGAGAAGAAATCCTCGATGCAGATCCCGATGCTGAACAGTAATACCCCCGGCGAAAAGAATCCCACGAATCAAGCGGCTGATCGTTTTCTATAGCCAAACTGCGATGATCCAGGGTGGATTGGCGTGCCATTTCTTGATCCTTTCCCTCGATTCACATCAGCCAGTTGACAAGTCTTGCTCGGTAGAAGTGCAGAAGCCTATCGTTGATCGACACTCTGGCTGACCTATATGTTCCACTGCCTGCAGCAGCAGATGCTGGCCAACCATCGTCGATGGCAGCAACCAAGCAGCGGCTTCGTTTCCTCGTCATAACTTGCATCTTGATCCGCGTTCATGGACACCCCAACTACGCTGATGCGTTGCGCAAATCCATCTTGTTCTTCCAGGGGCAGAGGTCGGGCCGGCTTCCCCGGGATCAACGGATTACTTGGAGATCAAACTCCGGCCTTTCTGATGGCTCGGCCGCCAATGTAACATCGCTCTTCATGCTTGAGTCGATGAATTAGTATTCGAGCGTGGTTATCGAGCTAGTTGCGTGTGGTTTCCATTGAGCTGTAGGTGGATCTGAGCGGAGGCTACTACGACGCCGGGGACAACGTCAAGTTCGGGTTCCCGATGGCCTTCACGGCCACCATGCTGTCGTGGAGCGTGCTGGAGTACGGGAAGCGCATGGGAGGCGAGGTGGGGAATGCGAGAGCCGCCATCCGCTGGGCCACCGACTACCTGCTCAAGGCCGCCACCCAGACGCCGGGCAAGCTCTACGTCGTCGTCGGAGAGCCCGACGCCGACCACCGGTGCTGGGAGCGCCCCGAGGACATGGACACGCCGAGGGCGGTTTACTCGGTGTCCAAGACCAACCCGGGGTCGGACGTGGCGGGGGAGACCGCGGCAGCGCTGGCGGCGGCCTCGCTGGTGTTTCGGGTGACCGACCGCGCCTACTCGAGGCGGCTGCTGGCCGTGGCCAAGAGCGTGATGGCCTTCGCCATGAAGTACCAGGGCAGGTACAGTGACTCCCTTGGAAGCGTCGTGTGCCCGTTCTACTGCTCCTATTCGGGTTATCAGGTACGCAGCAAACATCCTTTCTCTGCGATGGAGGAAGAAGCTATAATGCCTCTGCTGCAATGTACATAAACTAATGCACGTTTCATTCTGGTATTCTTTCTCTTCCGTTTCTTCTTCGTCTTGTCGTAATTGTTTGGCCAACTACATGCAAATACGTCAGACCTCACAAACATATGCTGCTAACCAGCTGACTTCAACCCAAACTGTTTCTTTGTGTATCAAATCATCTTTGGTCAATCTTTACCTTAAAAAACACATATCTGGCTTTTTTTTTTTCGGATTTTACTGTTAATGTGGTTATCTTAATGATAGGATGAACTACTATGGGGAGCTTCATGGCTATTCAGAGCAACCAATGATGCCTTCTACCTCAACTATCTTAAATCACTAGGAGCAAATGACAACACCGACTTCTTCAGCTGGGATAACAAATTTGCAGGAGCTCGAGTTCTTCTATCCAGGGTAAAAGACATGAAGAGAGAGAGAGAGAGAGGGAGATTTAGTTGTTTCTTTGTTGTTTAATGTGGAGTGGTCATGTTGTTTGTGCAGAGAGTACATGTAGACAACAACATGTCTTTCGAACAGTTTCAGCAGCAAGCTGAGGACTTCATGTGCAGAATTCTCCCCAACAATCCTTCCTCCACAACACAGTACACTGCAGGTTAGAACAGTCCATAAATCCCATTGGACTTCTTGATCTCCTTCTGCTGTGCTACCTTAATCCAGTGAGTTCAGTACAGGAGGACTGATGTACAAGCAGAGCTCTGCCAATCTCCAATATGCTACCTCCATTTCCTTCTTGCTCTTCACCTACTCAAAGTACATGGCTTCCTCCAAGCACAGTTTCACCTGTGGCAGCAACCTCTTGATCACAGCAAGTTCACTGAGATCTCTTGCCAAGAAACAGGTGACTCTGCTAGTCTTTTCACCCCTCATAGATGTCATACATGGAGAAATAGGTAACTCTGCTAGTTCACTGACCCTGCATTCCGACCTCAGGTGGACTACATTCTTGGAGAGAACCCTTTAGCGATGTCATACATGGTAGGGTTTGGTGAAAGGTTCCCAAAGAAGATACACCACAGGGCCTCCTCCCTGCCCTCCTTGGCCACCTACCCTGGCCACATTGGTTGCCAAGCTGGTTTCCAGTACTTGGACTCCAACAGCACCAACCCTAACATCTTGACTGGAGCTGTGGTTGGTGGCCCTGATCAGAATGATACATTTACAGATGATCGGAAGGACTTCAGTCATGCTGAGCCGGCCACCTACATCAATGCTCCGCTTGTTGGTTCTCTTGCTTACTTGGTTGGGAGCTGTGGCAATTGTTAACTGTTGCAGTATGTTTGCAGCTTTCTTAAAGGTCAACGGCAGGCCAAGGTTCATGTAGCCATTGTAGTTTCTGTTAACGAATCCTAATCTAAAGCTTCTTCATACAAAGTAGATGATTAAAGAGTGTTCTGAGTAGCTATATAAACAGCAGATTTGTCTACCCGTTCATTAGAAAATTCCACTCTCCTATTCTTTTGATAGATTTACACAACCAAAAGAGAAATCTGTGGTGGAGATTAGGATAAGATCATCCATCCTTTAGAGATGAGAACGTCCAAAGTGTTGTTGGAACTTGGAACCATGAGATTCACATGTTTGCTCACTGCCCACGAGAGATCTGAAATGAGTCATCACTGCAGCCTTTGGCTTCTTCAAATTGACTGCAACATTGTCTCACAGTAACAAAGGCCATGTTTATTATCGTTCACTCGGGAGCAGTACTGTTGGCTCTGATTCCCATGTTGTCAACATGTAAAGGTCTGATTTCCCACATCAACCCATCAAGTTCAGATCACCTCTGAAGCCACCAAACATCAAAAAGATCGCTTCTTTGGTGGCTACTTCCCTGTATTCTTCAAATCCCAGCATGGATTCACCTTCAAGATCCAACCTTTTTGGTGATTCAACTCACAAAACCTTGTTGGGATTCTTCCTGTTCCTGTCCCTGGCCCCATCATTTGCAGAGATCCAGATTTCCGACGAGCTGACCGCCTATCAGATGCTGGAGAAGTATGATTTCCCCAAAGGGATCCTCCCACAGGGCGTGCAGAGCTACGCCCTGAACCAAGCCGGGAGCTTTGAGGTGTATCTCAACGGCGACTGCGAGTTCGAGGTCACCCGGGGCTACTTGTTGCACTACAAGAGAAGGATCACCGGCACGGTGGGCGTGGGGTCGTTGACCAACTTGCGAGGCGTCAGGGTGAAGGTCCTCTTTCTGTGGTTCGGGATCAATGAGGTGGTGAGGAGCGGCGACGAGCTCAAGTTCTACCTCGGCCCGCTGTCGGCGTCCTTCGGCTTGTCCAACTTCGAGGAGTGTCCCAGCTGCCGCTGCGGCTTCGACTGCGCCGACGCCATGGTCTCTGATTCGTAGCATACTGGTGTTGGTGGGCATGGAGCATCTCGGACCTCTGCCTCTGCTCTAACTCTGGATTCCATGGATGTGCCGGGATGATGGTTTTAATCCCTTCGACTTCGAATAATTGCACATTGTGCTTCGATTGAAACATCGCCTCATGCCGAATCATTAGTTGGGAAGTGTTTAGGACTTGTGCGCTTCATTGTTGCAGTTCTTCGTTGTTGTAGCTTGGTGATGAAGAGATTGGAGTTGGATCACCCTTCTAAGCTCAATAAGCAAGACTCTATCACGATTTGAACTTTGATGTGAACGTTGGGCATCAAGATTCATGCTTTCTTGGTCTGTGTTTGATTATATTTCTTTTGATCGCAGACACAACTATCTGTTTCAGAGGTAGTAACTTTGATCAAAGAATCAAAACAGAGAGGAAGTCCAAAGCACAAGAAGACACACAGGAAAGATGATGAAACTTCTCTGGCCTTTCCTTCCCAAAGCTTTTCATCAAACACCCACTACCTCTGTCACATTCCTCTTTACATATTTAAGGTGTTGAATCTTATCAGTTCCAAGAGTGAATGAAGTAAATAGGTTACAGCAAATGTTTTTTTTTTTTTGCATTAGAAATAATATTTATATTTTTGGAAAGCTTAGTTGGAATGCAATTTGTTGCACGTCATGCACAGCCAATTTGTAAAGGATCCTTCAAAACCTTCCATTTCATTTCCGTTTCCTCATATTTGTTCATTTGATCTGTTCAAATATTTTTTCGATATTTATTATTTAACATGTGAATAAATGAATGGAATTATAACGCAATAAATATCACCGTTATAATGATTATTTTTTAATTAAAATTAATAATATTTTTTTCTGTGACATGCGAAATAAATACCCGTTCGATCAAGATCAAACGGTAGCACACGTTTCAAACGATCACCGTCGGATCCTGCGGGGTGGTCCTATATAAACCCGTTTGTCTTCCGTTGCAACTCACGTTTCACTTTTTCTCTTTCACCTCTTCCCCATCGGTCGGCAGCGAGAGACTCGCGGGGCGACCCCTTTTCGCCTCTCTCGTCACGGGGAAATAGCGTGAAGATGAAGAAAGACGAGAGGGTCTGTTAATCGTTGCAGAGGAATTTTTGGCGATCGCGAGTCTCGGTGGATGAAATCGAGCAGCTCTTTTGCGGAGGAGCCAAACTCGTAGATCGAGGTACCGTTTTTACCTCTGCTTCGTTCCGATCCCGAGTTCTCGAGGTTTGGGACTCATCGGAGTCTGCTCTTTTCCCGTGGGTTTCTGGAACTATTTCTAATCTCCTATAGATCGATTTCTTTCCGTGCTTCTTACCATTAATTTGCTTTGTCGTTCTTCAACTATAAAAGGAATATCGAATGACGATCGGATGTCAAATCCCTACGCGATGTTCATTCTTCCTATTCTATTGTTTCTTGAATTACTTTGGTGGAAGAACAGATTTAGAGGAAGAGGGGCGTCGTCGCCCAAGAGATCTCTATCGCGGATCTCGTGGGAGTACCTAAATGGGGCAATCGTAGTAGCTGTTCCCATTCGTTCGCAAATGGGACGTATCCCTACTTACGATCTGGAAACCAGCAGACCCCTCAACTCATTTGCTTCCTATTGGAACAATTCGATTCATGATATATGGATCGGTGAATCTGGTAGACAAAAAATAGTGTTGGTTGTTAGGAATTGAACTCCACATGTCATCCTCAATGCCTTAATTGCATGGATCCTAAAGTAAATGGTCGTATCGAGATGGATTAAACCAAGTAGCAGTATGCATTTATCGGAAGCTTTCCCAGGTTTGATTGTAGTTATAATAATTGTATTACATGGAATAGAACCTGGGATTTGACGTTGGCTGTTACGTGAAGGAAACGCCTATCTCGGATCAACCCTCTAATAATTGACTCACGTGGTTCCCTCTGCAGAAGGCCAGAGTTGTCCACCCAACAACATCCCCCAGCTTGTCTTGCAGTGGGGGGCTTAAACACGACAACGAACACAAAGGAGGTATCAATGCCATAATGCTTGCCTTCGGACTCGTGACAACAATTTGCATACCTAAGCAGTGACGTCTTTGGACTCGAATAGACGGTGAAAAGAAAGTCCAAATTAATGTGATGGTAACCGTTCGGGTCAACCGTTTCTGTTGCCCAAACAAACTCCACCCACGTCACCAGTTCTCTTGGAAGCAGCTGTGGGGCCACTGCTGCTTCCAATCACCAGGCGGCACAGCATCGCTCCAGCATGCTACTTTGGGAATTGCCAGTTCGAGCCCACCAAACCATGTTGCGACCTCCAATTGTCGTCTCGGGACGCCCGATGGACTACAAGTCTGTGGTCCATAATATCGACGTTCCGGTTCATAATTCGCTTCGTGGATTTGTTTTATTTCAGCTGCCCCCCCATCGTTGTTTCCCTTTGCTGGTAGAACCATCGCCAATCCATTCATGCGATTTGGAGGACCAGTAAGGCTTGTTTCTGAATATTGTTTTTTGTAGGTGAACCGAGATCTTCATATTGAAGGTCTTCTGGCAGCGACAGACACAGGAAGGAGCAATGGATCATCAAGAGGGAAGCAACGACATAGATGGCATGGAGGGCGGGTGGCGGGAGATAGAAAGGAATGGATCAGGGTTGCACGAGACTGAGGAGGCTGGGAGTACGAGGGAGCCACTTCTGAGGAAGCGTACCATGAATACAACCTCACAGATCGCTATCGTTGGCGCCAATGTCTGCACCATCGAGAGCTTGGACTATGAGTAAGGCTTGACGTTTAATTATCTATTGGGTTGAGGCGGCATACGCACTGCCATCTTTGTTTGAGTACTTATTTGTTTCTTTACCGATGACAATAGATCTAATAATACTAGTAAAGTATGCAACTTTTCCTATTTTTATAAGTAGTCCAGATGCAATTGTGTTTTTACTCTCTCTGTAAGCCGCAGTTTAGCATGTAGTTGTCTTTGTTGGAATATTAAATTAGAGCATTATATAGCATCAGGAGTTTGATCAAGACTAGAAGTTATTATATACTTTGAAGGAGTCATGGTTTTATATATGTTGCATGTGGCCTTCTAAACCAATTCTCAGAGAGCATTGATGAATAAAAAATTTAGATTATTGCCTCTAGAACTCTTTTATAATTCTTCTTTGTTAATTTTTAGATTTACCATCTTCAGAGTATTCCTCAACAGGCTTGAACTAGGAGACTATTCTAATTTCCACCATGCTGTCATCTGGTTTCAAGAGATATTTTCAGCATGAGAATGAGAATAAGTGAAGAATTATATAAACAATATGAGATCACAATTTACCGGAATTGATTACACTAAATTTCATAACTAGTCCTGTACCAATAGCAAGAACCATAGACCTTGCCAATCTCTTTGCACCATCTCCTTTCCATCTGATTCCGGAACAACATGGTGAAGATTATATTTATTTTCTTCTTTTCAGCATTTTATAAATAAAGGTGTGGCCACATACATAAATATTCTTAAAATAGTTTTTTGAAGAGGATTGCCACGAATAAGATTTATAAGGTCGAGTGTGACTAATTTTTAACACCTTCTAGTGACACTCAAATTTAGTAAGGAAATCTAGAAATTTTTGTATGTTTTATATCCTTAATATATATGCCATTTGCTGCAACTCGATTATTTTTTCTCTACCTATTTTATGATGTCAAATAAAACTTCGAACTTGTTATGCTATATTTGTAATGATGGATCACAGAATCAGTATTATAATATCATCGTGAACTTTCTCTAGTGTTGTCGTTTTTCAAATTGCTTATGAGCATCAGACCAGGTTCCTTTTTTTATTTTATGCGTAGATAAAATGACTTGGGACTGTCATATGGCTATTTGTGAATCATAAATGATCATATTTTGTCTTAGAATTGTGGAAAACGATCTTTTCGCTCAAAACTGGCGGTCGAGGAAGAAAGTCCAGATATTCCAGTACATTGTCCTCAAGTGGACTCTTGCTCTTCTGATTGGTTTGGCAACAGGACTAGTTGGCTTTTTCAATAACCTTGCAGTTGAGAACATTGCTGGATTTAAATTGTTGCTGACGAGTAATCTTATGCTTGAGCACAGGTAAAACCAACTTACGTTATCACCAATTTTTTTCTGAACATGCATGCCATCGAAATTTGCTGAATTACTTTCTGTTGTCAGATAAAGAAATATTGCACACAGCGACAAATAAATGTTAATGGCAAATATTATAATACAACAAGCAGCTAGTTGAGGGTTTAAAAGAAAATTCATAAGTTCTAAGTGCTTTTATCTTAAATATCTAGGCCAATTGCTTTTTTATTTAATATGTTGATTGGTAATACAATTCGTTTTAGACAATGCCAGAATAACTTGTGTTTTAGTAGACCTTTTTTTTAATGTCTAATCATAAAATATATAAATAGTTTTTCCGGTGCAATGCTTTAATAGTTCGCAAACTGTAAGAGTTCAAGTTAACGCAAAAAAGAAAATGCCAAAATTCTTTCACAAGTGCAGAATAATATCAAGTAATTGGTTCAATTATGGTTCCAGTACAGGTACTTCACAGCATTTTTAGCCTATGGTAGCATCAACGCAGTTTTGGCAGCATCTGCAGCTGCCCTCTGTGCTTATGTTGCACCTGCGGCTGCTGGGTCTGGCATTCCTGAAGTGAAGGCTTATCTAAACGGAGTTGATTCTTATTCCATACTGGCTCCTAGCACGCTCTTCGTAAAAGTAAGTCCCAAACATAAACTAATTTTCTGAAATTTTCCAGTCTTGCTGCACACAGAGCTCCCGGCCATTCACTTGGAAAATTAAGTGCCTAACCTTGCAAGCTAACTGCACTGCCTTCATACAAACAATTAACTGCGAGTTTTCAAATTGTATTTCTGTAACTGCTATTGATAACGTGAACTTGTGAATACACCCTCCTAAAGAGCATCATAAATTTTAAATTCACATTCCACCACAGGGGTAGATGTTAAGTGATGGTAATGCACATCCACTCTTAATTTTTTTTTTTTTATTGCTGCCAATTAGTAGAGGAAGAAAACCATGATATATGGTTTAAACACAATCTACAATTGTTTTCATATTTGGCTGATCTCTTTTTTATCTTTCTTTATTCTGTCTTCTCTTGAAGCACTCCAAGCAGCAGACAAGTGCTTACTTTAAATACGTGACACTTTTCATCTGTAGAACAAAATTATATATCTGTCTTACCTAACTTCCTTCTTTGGTTATAGTTGGACAAGTAAGACACAAAGCTGTCACTAGTTTTTTCTTTTTCCAAAAAGCTAGAACTAGTTGATTTATGCAAAATTCTACACAAGAGGGGAGATATCTTTTCCAGGTTTCTTGGAGTTTTGACCATAACAATCCAACTACAAACTGAGTAATGTCTGAGATGACCATTTCTTGTGATAAGAGGATCATCTCAACTTTCTCGAAATGTTTCTAGTTCATTCCTTTTTTTTTTCCCCCCATAGGAAAAAAGACAAAGAAATTTAGTGCTAGGACGGAGTTTGCTAGCTGATCGTCTTGTAACAACACCACTCACTTTAGGAACTATCAGGAGATGCGTATCTGTCAGTCAGCTTGGGAATTTATTAAGGGAATACAAAAAACTTCATTAAGCAGATCTACCTCCAATCAAATAAATATTCTCTACCTGATTGATCAACCAAAGATTGTATGAGGTCTTTACATTATGGGGTGTGGCAAATGAAGTATCATCAGAGCCATAAACATCATTGGCAAAACATATTGTGGTGTTTTTATTTAATTTATATTTCGTGATTCTGTAGATATTTGGGTCAATCGGTGGAGTTTCTGCTGGATTTGTATTGGGGAAGGAGGGGCCTATGGTGCACACAGGAGCATGCATTGCCAACTTACTTGGTCAAGGTGGATCTCGCAAGTATCATCTGACTTGGACATGGCTGAGGTACTTCAAAAATGATAGGGATCGACGAGATCTGATAACCTGTGGATCAGCAGCAGGAGTGGCAGCTGCCTTCCGAGCACCAGTTGGTGGTGTTCTCTTTGCTCTTGAAGAAGTGGCTTCTTGGTAAAATCCTACCCTTATTTTCTTTTGGTGCCTGCACTCGTGATTAGTAGTTCTGCCATATTTCATAATATAGATTCAAACAAGTATATTATGGCATTTGGTTTAGCGGTAATAATTACTGGACATATGTTATCTTACTTGTTTGTCGTCATTTTCCTTAGGTGGCGAAGTGCGCTTCTGTGGAGAACATTCTTCACAACAGCTGTCGTTGCTGTATCATTGAGAAGTTTAATAGAGTATTGCCGCAGTGGAAAATGCGGGTTATTTGGCAAAGGAGGACTAATAATGTTCGACGTCAGCTCAAGCGTTACCACATACGACACTGCCGATCTAATAGTCATAATAGTTCTGGGAGTAATTGGGGGAGTATTTGGAGCCCTCTTCAATTACCTTCTGGACCGGATTCTTCGAACTTACAGCTTCATCAACGAGTAAAAAAAAATTCTCCTTACCCTATTTCGCTCTGTTATTATTACTGACGTCAATCATGAGAGAGAGAGAGAGAGAGAAAAAAAAAAAAAACTTACGAGTGGATCGGACGATCGTACTTTGATTGCAGGAAAGGTGCTCCGTTCAAGATTCTCCTCACCGTGGCCATATCTATCCTCACATCGTGCTGCTCTTATGGGCTCCCTTGGCTCGCCAGCTGCACCCCCTGCCCCCCACATCTCGAGGAGCAGTGCCCGACCATTGGCCGCTCCGGCAATTTCAAGAACTTCCAGTGTCCCCCTGGTCACTACAATGACCTTGCCTCCCTCTTCCTCAACACCAACGACGATGCCATCCGCAATCTCTTCAGTGCCGGCACCGACAACGAGTTCCATATGTCTACCCTCTTTGTCTTCTTCGCCGCGGTTTATTGCCTTGGACTCCTAACATATGGCGTCGCTGTTCCTTCGGGCCTCTTCATCCCGGTTATACTCGCCGGTTCAACCTACGGCCGAATGGTTGGGACTCTGCTTGGCCCCATCTCGGACCTCGACGCCGGCCTCTTTGCCCTCCTTGGAGCAGCATCTTTTCTTGGTGGAACCATGAGAATGACAGTTTCAGTCTGCGTCATCCTCCTCGAGCTCACCAACGACCTCCTCCTGCTGCCTCTGGTGATGCTGGTCCTCCTGATATCCAAAACGGTGGCCGATAGCTTCAACAAGGGGGTCTACGACCAGATCGTGCGGATGAAGGGCTTGCCTTACATGGAGGCCCATGCGGAGCCTCACATGAGGCACTTGGTCGCGAGGGACGTGGTCTCGGGACCCCCCGTCAGCTTTTCTGGGGTGGAGAAGGTGGGAACCATACTCCATGCACTACGATTGACCGGTCATAATGGATTTCCGGTGGTTGATGAGCCACCCTTCGCAGACGCCCCGGAGTTAGTCGGGCTGGTGTTGAGGTCTCATCTCCTTGTTCTGCTCAAGGGCAAGAGATTTTCCAAGGAAAGGGTGAAGACTGGGGTGGGAGAAGTGCTCCAGAGGTTCGGTGCATTTGATTTCGCTAAAGCTGGATCAGGGAAAGGACTCAAGTTGGAAGACTTGAGCATCCTCGAAGAGGAAATGGATATGTTTGTTGATCTCCATCCTATCACCAATAAATCACCCTACACAGTGGTTGAGACGATGTCATTGGCCAAGGCTGCCATCCTTTTCAGGGAGCTCGGCCTCCGGCACCTCTGCGTTACGCCAAAGACACCCGGGGTAAGAACGCCTTTTTTTTTTAATCTCTACCCAAAAATTTCGCATTCCGCTTATAATTATGCTTGGTTTTCGTAGATTACCTACCTGTTCCTGGGTACCCATTCACGTGTTTGTCACATTGCTAATCTGCGGCGATAACACGTCTTCACAACAACATCGCATTTGAATAGTAGCTCATAATTATGCCTAGTTTTGTATGTACTGTGTATGTAGTGTTACTATTTAACAACTCTATCATCAGCTCTGACCGACTCATTACTGCACCTGTTTGCGTGCAGAGGCCTCCGATCGTTGGAATCCTTACTCGACACGACTTCATGCCGGAACACATTCTTGGACTGTTCCCTCATCGCCACCCCCACAAATAGGTCATTGCTGTACTTTGTTTCTTTCCTGTCATTGTTACTGCAAATATCTATCACCATATTAATATCGCTGCAGAGGCCTTTTGCATCTCCTTTTTTTTTTTTTTTTTGCTTTTTTTTTATGTAAGAAAACAACCTAAAAAATCGATTGCAATTCAGCTGTTTGTTCTAAAATTTCTTATGGCCCGTCGAGGAGGATAGGTTTTTTTTAGCCAATCTCTGATATTTGTTCTTAGTATGCGGTCATTCACGCAATTCTTATCAACAAAGAAAAGGGTCATTAGAACCTAAAGATCATTGAAACATAAAGCAAACTAGTTTGCTTGCTGCACGCTTTCACGAAGTGGATGAGCTTATGCAATGAATGGAGTGCAATACAATACGATCGATCTCTATATATATTTTGTACAAGCAGAACACTGCCTACGGAAATCTTGAGCTTTTAAAGAGACACGGTTGGGATTAATGCAATGGAGAGCAATACACTACGATTGATCTATATATATATATATATATATAGTACAAGCAGAAAACTGCATGAAGGAAATCTTAAGCTTAAAAAAAAAAAAGAAGACATTATTATGTTAGAAAACCAGGGAATCAGAATATACTACCAACGCAAAATATGGCTGGCTCTGTTTATTGCTGGTTCCACTACGGTCCATTCTTCTCTTGAGGGGTTTAGACTACTACAACGCGGCTACCCATTGAGCTCTAACATCAAAATTAAGACTACAGCCATGGGGCAAGTGAAGAACCAACATGCTTTGGGAAGTCTGGATGCAATGATAACGACGACAAGCAAAGGAAACCAAAAAAAGAACCAACCAACTTCTTTCTCGCTGCAGTAAATTCACGAAAAAAATTTAAATAGAAAGAATTCGAAATCGAAATATTTTTTGTAGGAACATGCATATGTATATATTCGTAAATGTGGATGCATGGTCTGATACTGGTGTCCCGATAGATCATGATATTTTGGGTCAATTCTTGGTAAAAAAGCATCATCGAATGTACAGAATGGAGCGAGAGAGCATTAAAATTTGCAAGAATTCTCCAGCTCATTCCAGAGTCTTGAGAAGCCTGAACAAGCCAGCAGCCTCCCTGATGCGGGAGAACTCGATGCAGAATGCCTGCACCTCGATGAATAGATCATGAACTGCATATCATGACAAACAACCAACCATAGGAACGTCATTACCAGCGTGAGACAACTTGCATCGTCTCATCCATGCTACAAATCTTAACGTGCAATAATAAACTGTGCCACGACAAGATTTTTTTTTTTTTTCTTTTCCATATAAACTACGAGACATATTCCATCTAAGAAGACTATCCATTTGGAAAATGTAATCTTCATTTACTCAATCAGATAAACCTAAATCATCTTAACCAGGCTGGGGAGTCTAACTATACACAAGAAGAACCCAAAATGAGCACCAATGAGGTGTTTTTTAGGGGGAAGGAAGGGGCTTGGTGGGGTCAGTCTATATATATATATATATATATAACTGTATCCTTACAAGTAAAAGAGATCACTATTTTAACACAACGTCTGGTCTTTAGATCGTGTGGATCGACATGTGAAGCCAACGATCGAGTCACGAGGGTCAATGTGTGCAGCCCTCATCACACTAAAATATGATTGTGTATGCTGTAAACTGTTGAGATATCAATAATAAGTGCTCTCTGTGAACCAACTACGATCTACATAAGCAACTACCATATGGTAGAGTATTGCACAGACAAAAACTCATTACCAGGGTACAGAACATCTTGATCGGCAAAGTTAAAAGAAAAAGAGTGCAACTCATTCCGTTACCTTTCCCTTTGCTTTTGATTGATTCCTAACTCCACTGACACTCATGACCAACACAGGGGTTTGATCCCAAATCAAAAGCAAACATAAAACCACAAGGACTATGACCATCACCCACTACTAAACTTAAAGAGCATAGGGTTCCAGAAAAAAAGTATTCTAGAGCTTGCAATTAAAAAAGACAGTTCATAACTTTCATATAGTCGGGACAAACTAACAGAGAAAAGGTCAAAAACTTGTGGTTAATGCAGTTAGAAGCAGGGAAATGGCAGCATAAACATCAACCATGAATGTCAGTTCCTCCATGAGAGAGCATAAGTACTATAATATATATATATATATAAGCATGCTGAAAAGCAAACTCACCATTAATGATCTTGTTCCTGATAAGACTCTGTAGAAACACACAAACCAACCTCACCAGTCTGTTTTGCATGTACTTGTCCTGCATGATAGACAAAACATCAAACTAACAACTTAGTGGTTCTGTCAATTTGTCATAAAAAAGACAGCATCAAATCCAATAGAATTTAAAGCACAAATTTCCTAGTTTTAGCATGTGTATACCAAATGAAAAACAGTAAGATCCATTGCAACACCCAACTGCTGTACAGTAACAAACAATCATACATCTAAATAGCAAGACAAAGAAAACTGGAAGTAGACATTGTTGATATAGCAAAAATATGTGTCTACAAACCTACACTTTAAAGACTTCAAGAGTACAATGATTTATAGCTTACAATGATACTGCAATGGCAAACAGTAGACTGCTAAACAGTTCCAAGCATTAACGGACATGTAAACATAAACTCAATCAAGATGAAAGTTTTGGCTAAACAACCAACCAATCATTAGCATTGTAATTAGTTCCCCTGCTCTTGACGTCTGGGTATGAATTATTATGTTTCAGATCATATCAACCAGTTTCTGACAGTATCAGCTAAAAAAGATCCAAAATCCATTTCTAGAAACTCAAAAGATTGGCTTGAGCAACTTACAGTAGACAATGACAACAATAAAAAAAAAGAAAGAAATTAAATGATCATTGTCTACGGGGTTTGAGGTTTCTATTTCCTAGAGACAACACTTATCCATCACTTGATTATCTTATTCACAGTCAATGTAGACTACAAAAATTAACAAGAATCTTCAGTCTGACCATAAAAATAGAAGAATAGGCATAAATCCTCAATAATG
Source organism: Ensete ventricosum (assembly GCA_029747655.1). Lineage (NCBI taxonomy): Eukaryota > Viridiplantae > Streptophyta > Magnoliopsida > Zingiberales > Musaceae > Ensete > Ensete ventricosum. Next base: position 3,577,045 of record JAQQAF010000006.1, on the reverse strand, counting down.
ATAATCAAAGTATCATCAGTGTCAAAAGTGCTGCTATCTAGGGAGCTCTTCTGCAGGCAGAACTTGATCTCAGCTATAAATATGGCCAACCAGAGATTAAGTAATCGAATGACCACTGTATATTCATCTAGCAACAAAATAAATTTAGATAATGACCTGTTTCCATGTGTGCGTCTAGTAATGAAACGCAGAAGAAAGAATAAGATATTCAAGTTTCATTGACAGTCGCCATACAATGGAAGCATGTAATCCAAGAAAGAAATGGTTACACACTAAGTTCTAGAAGATGATTGATCTAACAGATGAAAGCATATGAGATAAAACATCAGAAAAAATATTAAGGTTCTTTTCTCTTCACAAAACTCAAAGAACTTCTGTACCATTTCGCATGCCTGGTCAAATCTTATACTACTACTATAAAATGTAAAATCCCAACTCAAATCTTATACAAATGAATGATTAATCCAGCAGAACCAGCTTCAATCAACTTTTATTGTTGGCTCACTGCCAATATTATCATGGTGTGAAGTTCATGGATTGTGCTGTTTCAGGTACCAGACATGTTCCGATGATTTGATTGGACTGATATGTACTGGTTACCAATTGGGATCACTGAACCAACCAACACAGAGTACACCGGTACATGCTGGTATTTCAAAGAGGAACAAGACAAAGGAAAAGAGGAAAGGGCGATGGAGGAAGGGAAGGAAAAAGAAAGGAGGACGGAAGAGGAAGGAAGAAGTGGCGATGGAGGAAGAGGTAGAGGCAAAAGGAGAAAGAGAAAGGAAGAAGAGGAGGCAATAGAGGAAGAAGAGAAAGGAGGAAGAAGGAAGAGGAATAAGGAGAGCAAGCAGTGGAGGAAGAAGATAGAGGGAGAGGAAGGAAGAAGAGGAAGAGAAGGAGAAGGGGAGGAGGAGGCATACCTGTCGAAGTAGCATGAGAGACATACTCATGTTCGGGCAAAGAGGGCTTGCAAATGCATACCATGAGAGTTTAAACAAGTTGAAGTCAACCCCTTTTAGTGGATGAGAGCAGAGTGTCCCGGTTCACGTATGTACTGCTCATTTCGTACATGCTTAAATGAATTGAAGTCAACCCAGGCAAAACAGCAGTCCTACTGGGAACAGCCACATTCAAATGGCATTACTCTCTTAGAGGCTTTGGAAAAGCCCATTTGCCAATGAAAAATAGCATGTTTTCGCCAATTAGCTACAAGCAGTGCACAAAGTAATAAAATATCTGAAAGCCAATGGTTTTTTCAATTTCAGCTACAAACAAGTCAGTCGATTGCAATCAATATCTTCAAAAAAGGGGAACATTTGAGGATGGAAGTGGGAAGACCTTTATGTTTTCGCAGGAAGATATACAGTTAGTGATGTACATGTGTACAAACTCTGTTGGGAGGTTAACTGCAGTTGTAAGCCTGTTTACTACTTCCATTGAGTGTAGACTCATTTCCATATTCACAAGAACCGTAAAGTACCTGCACAACCAAACTCAGGAATAAGTATAACAGAATAACATATATATCACTAGAAAGCACATGACAATTAAAATGTTTACTCCGAAATTTCAGGGGAATTCATCAACTTTGTAAGAACTTCGACAGCTATAAGTGGATTGTGCTCAACTAGTTCCTACAAAAGAAAAACATGGATACTACCAGAGTAGGATCAGCATCAAATAAAAATTTAACCATATAAGCAAAGACGTCACAAACCGGAAGCTTCAGGGGAGTAAGTCCGCAATGATAAACAAGTTTTGGGTCCTTTGCTAGTTCTAAAACAACTTGCTGCAGAAAGAGGCAAATAATAGTGACTGTTTTGCACAAGTATGGAATCAACAAAGGTAGGTTCAAGCCAGCAAGCTACTATCAAAATTACTGCATAGAATCAAGACTAGAGAAAAAACTACAGAGTAGCTATTATTTTAGTTTGGATCTACAAGCACAAAAACAATGGCCAAAAGAAGGCATATAAAATCGACAAAAAACTGATATAAATGTAGGGAGACAATTCATATATTAATGTAGCCAATTCACCAAATGTGCCATCTTTCTTATCGCATGAAATATTCAGCTAAAACTGTTTAATTGTCTCAGAACAAGACCTCCTGTTGGGAAGGTGCAAGTGGACCTTTCAATGCTCTTGCAACCAAATCTCTAACGGCTGCTCCCCGACTGGTGTCAGCACACATGCCATAGTCCCACAACAGCTCATGATTATTATCAGGATTGAGCCACATAAGCTGTACAACAAATTTTCATTAACAAAAGATCAAAATATTGGATAATTAAGCTCTCGAGTGAAATCTTACCTCTCCATCTAATACTGGAAGCATCGGCGGAGCAGGCCTAATCCACTGGGGACCCAGTCCTTCCAAAGATAAGTTCTGCAATGAACCTATTACAGCACTGTCTCTATCCTCCGAACCAATTCTTGGTTTAGCACCTGTTAGTGATAAATTTGGCCTGAAACCATACAATATTGGGGAAAATAGGTGTTAGGTAAAGTTAAAATGAATCAAATCAATTCTTTCTTTTTCTTTTTTCCTTGTGTGGAGGGAATTGGTTGTACTCTGATGAATTAGCATCAAAGCCAAGTGGTACATCTGGATCAGGTATAACATTTTTAACCGCTGCCGCTTGGAAAATACTTCTATATGACTCAGACTGCAATCCATCTACATGTTGCTTCTGCAGCTGTTCATGTTGCAATAGAACCTAAATAACCATAAAATAGAAAAAAAAAGGTCATCAGAAGATCATGCCAAATCATATGAACCAGTTGTTTCAAGCAAAATGCTTTATCAACTAAATTATCCTCACAAACCTCATACTTACATAGGACGACGAGTCAAACCCTTTTATGTAATCCACCGCTGACTGCTTCATAACCTGATCAGAAACCAAATAAAAATACGTAGAAAACATATTGGAGGAAATGGATGAATCTTAAAAGAAATACAAATGAATTTATCATTAAAAGAAAAAAAATCCCAACTGTAACAAATGTATATATACGGATAACTGGCTTAACAGAAGAAGCTTGCAGATGTTAAGATTTTGTTATTTATCTTTTCTGAAGGGCATGTACCCATCGTCATTGAGATCGACAAAAAAAAACTACACTTAGAATGAGCAAATTTCATTCAAAAACATAAGAGAGATAAAGAGAAACAACATGCATCAGAAGGTTATAACTTTTTTATATATGCATCTAAAGATCATAGATCACTTATTAAACAGTATAGATTATCCCTCATTAATTCTTGAGTGGAAGGATCCACATAAAATTCTTGCTTATCCTAGCCAGGATGTTTTAATATACATGTATATAAGCATACATATTCTACAACATATACATATAATTTGATTAAATTTGAGCCTGTCCATATCTTCATCTGTTTACTACTATGAGAACAGGCCATATACAAGGCAGAGTACCAACCAAATACAATTGAGCAAGACATATAAGATGCAGAACCCCAGTTTTGAAACCAAGATATATCCCTGATATAGCTGAAAAATAAAAAGGAACCGGAAGAGCTGCATGACACATATACTTAGAACTGGTGCATAGCCAATCTAGTTTGTATATATTATATAATAGGCATCAAGGGACCCAAGGGGTTTCACCAGGACTGGAACAAAGTTACCAAAAAAACAGGAACCAAGTAACTGGTTTCATCTGGGGTTAATGGTGGTAATTTTTGCCCAACCATTCAGTCCAACCTAGTTATAAAACCAGGTCCATCTGCATATAATATACAATCTGAAATCCAGGTCTGGACATAATTTTGTACGTAATTGTAAAAGTTCTAGTCCAGGTTTATATTTGGAGGAATGGATTTTTTCTACCTAGTCTCTTCGGAATTCAGATCATTCCATCTACCACCAAAAGCCCAAAAAAAATCATGAACTGGTTCTTAAATAGCTGTAAGTTGTATAAGACATTGATTGCCAAAAGAAGAAATGTTTTTTCTTTCCCCTTCTCACCACAGCCTAATTCTTTGACTCCTCATCACTTCTTGGACACATGATTCGTTGTGTCTACGAGGGATTATATTTGAACTTTTTTTAAATTCAAAATGAACACATCTCGAACTAAGTTAAGGTTCCTAGGCATGATCATATATACTTGATATAAAATATAACTGGTAATTGTATAGTTCAAATGATAAATGAAACAAAACTCTAAAGTATTCCAGAGAAGATATGAATAAAAAAATTCTGACCTAAATTATATAGAAGCTCCTGAAATGATGCTTTTGCCTCACTTTTTGTTCCTCTTGTACTTATTTCATCACATTTAAAAGTTACGCAAAATATTTATGCAACTAATTAAACAAATCTAAATCCAAAGAAATAGCTACCAGAACAAATGCAACTGAAAGGGGATGAGATAAAAAAGCAAACCTCTTTGTTCCTGTTCCCACCAATAGCTCCCAACAGAAGTTGAATAAATGTCATCTCCATGTTCTCTAAGGCATCATCTGTTGCTGCCTGCAAAGACAAATAGTAGCTTTATAGAAAAATTGAATGACAGAAGATCATATTTTTTGCCAGCATTAGAACCCAGCATTGTGACAAGCTAGGTGTTGTAAAAAAACTATTCTGAAAGGATTCTACAGTTTAATACCCTTAGAATAAAGGGCAGAGTGTGAAACTTCTAGCTTTCATGTGGCTATGAACAAATGTAGAACCAGACCAGTCAAATTCAACTGACAATCATTTTATCATTTGGAATTAATAAAACAAGCAGATTTCCAATACCTTGACATACTGACCATATCATACTAGTCCGAGAGCATATAAGCAAGGTTTGACTTATCGGTCCGTACCGGTATACCGAGTTCATCTCGGTACCGGTACCAGGCGGTATGCACAGTGCATACCGCCTGGTATATTAAAATATAATATAAATATTTTATAATATAATACTATATAATATAATATTAATATATTAAAAAATTTAAAAAAAAAGAGAAAAGGGGCGACTTCGCCGAGGCAACGTCGCCTCGATCTTTCTCCCTACGCGGGAGAAAAAGCACCCGCGACCCGCGGGCAGCGACGGCACGCGGGTGACCAGCGAGTGGTGACGACGCGCGAGCGAGGACAGCGTGCGGGCGCTGGGTATTCTTTCTTCTTCTCCTCTTTTCTTTTTTTCTTCTTTTCCTCTTCTTCCCTTATTTCACACTCAATCGACCGCCGACGGTCGATTTTTGGTAGAACCGCCCGGTAGCGGGCGGTCCACTTACCAGCAACCTAACGTACCAGTATGTACCGCCCATACCGAGCGGTACAGGTCGAAATTGCAAACCTTGCGTATAATACCAATGTACCAACAGCATTAGTTGGAACCAACACATCAAATTTTATAAGTATTCTTACTTGCATACCAAAACAAATACCACACTATCCAGTCAATGCAGTTCAATAAGATTCAGGTGCATAACAATATGGGTGATTAAAACCTTGAAACAGGACAACTAGAAGGCATAACTCCTAAGATCTGCTATACAAATCAAGGAACACTTCCATGATAACCCACTGCACCCTAAAAATCTTAAGTTTGTGCATGGTAGATTTCTATATGATTTATCTTTTTCATGTATGTTTAGCATATAATGATTATAAGAATGCCCAGTCCACCTGTCACCAACAAATCGTCTAATTTGTCTTGGTTAAAATAAACCTTAATTTGGATTCGATGATATTGTAGCTTGGATTTCTTTTCAAGTAAAGATAGAATTAACTACAGATACCACATAGCCAATGGTATTAATGGTTCTATCATCTATGTTTCAGCCGTTATACTCAAATCTTAAAAGAAGTACCACAGTACTTGACTTATACCGTACTGGCTGGAGACCAGCATGGATCCGATACTCAACACATCAAACCCTATTAAGACATATTTGGTGTCACTCTGCATCACACACTATTGCTTAATCAGGAGGTTCCAATTATCTCAGTAATGATAATTTATCAAGTTATGAATTATCTACATTGAATCTGAAAAAAAAATATATCCAGCTTGACCTTTTGGTTCCATATCAATTTGTGAGAACTCGGTGATACTGTAAATGATTGCTTGTTTCTCCAGTCCACTTCCTCATTGTTTTTAGACCATTTAGTTGTCAGCACCAGTTCATGTAATCACATGAAAATAATAGAGTCGTGCACTCAGGAAATGTCAAAATGCAACCAATCCTTGTAATTCTAAATGTCAAGCATTTAGAAGAAATGCATCAGAAAGAAATTGCCATACTTACATTTACAAGTAATGAAATGAATGGGTTCAATGATGATGGCTGAGAGGAATAAGTCTCGTGAAGAATAGCATAAGCAACCAAACGCTGGCTGGGCTTAAGCAAAACTTTATCCTGGGTATGTGAGAAAAGTTAAAAGCAGGACGAAGCATGAGATAATACATTCAATTAGAGCAGCAAATTACCATAAGGAGAAGAACAGAGGGAAAGATATTACATTTACATGATCAGAATTCATACCCAAATACCTTTGCAGGACTTACCAGTAGTGATCCTTGGCAATAAAAGATCACAGGAAGAAAAAAAAAAGGGCATTAAAATATCACAAAATTCATTCCATAAGAACATCGCAAGTAAACTTTCTTACAAACAGCAATGTTAACATATATAACTAATTTATGGTGGAATCTCTGAACAGACAAGCATTAATACTCAACCAAAAAAATCTTCAGTCTCAGCTTCAAGAAGAAAATATAAATTGATGCGCATCAACAGATTACTATAACCTCAGTTTCTACCACGATAATGGCAGACAACTTTTCCATGCAAACCTCAAAAGTTCTGCAGGATTTCAAGTGCTGTAAAGTGTGAACCAAAAACCCTTGTAGAACAAAAATATCAATAAGTATCAAATTCAATAAAAAAATGTTAACAACAAGTGAATGTTTCTAAAGAAGCTCATTTTTCATTTCCCAAATACCGTCAAAATCATGGTGCTGAAACTGATTCAGTTTCCTTGGGACAATATATATGGGGAGAGGCAGGGAGAAATTATGAAAAAAAATAGTTTCTCCAAACAGCACCAAGAGAAAGAATCCAAATAAAAGGTTCATAGTTAAGGCTCTAAAAGCATAATGAAATAGAAATGATTTTATGCATGTCATATTGTCACGTATACATCTTGTTATAGAGAAAATGACAAGGCCAACACGTCGGCACCACGTGGCCGACATATCAGCACGATATGACCGACATGCTAACATTGAACTGCCGACATTTTGAGACCATGCAGCCAACACGTTTGCCACTTTTGGCCGACAACCGACTCTACACAGCCTACATCGTCAGCAGCATGTGGTGATTACGCCCAGGCCATGCGACCGACACGTCGACGCCATATAACAAACAACTGGGTGTCGCATGGTCAACAAGTCAGATCCATATAACCGACACCTCGATGCCACCTCCAAGCCATGTGGTGGAACCCTGGGCCTCGAGGGGTGGCACACTAACAGCGGACAAATTCCACGTGGTGAGCACATCAACTCCCTGTGGTTCCACGTTCTCCAACCAACTGATCGCCCCCGTTATCCAATCTATGCCATGTGTTAGGAAGCTACGCAATCCCGGACTCAACATGGACTAGCAACAATTCGATCGAAATCAGTACTCCATGTTCGCATGAACAATGCACCACTGCAAAGGAAATGGCATTGAACACCCACTATAGAAGGGGCTCCAATGGATCAGAATTCAACTTCCACTTCGAACAACCAAAAACTTTACCTAACGCATCTCATCTTCATTAATTCTTGTAGATTTATAATATACATGGCATATAATGTTTAAATATACTACTTGCACATAATGGAGAGCAAATGCATGTACCACTTAATTGACAACCTACATTTGCTAGTAAAATGAAATGTCTCTCTAATAATAGCACCAATTTACTTAAAATCTGTATCCCATGGCAAAGATAGAATTCAGTGTCATATTAACCTCAACAGTAAGATTTGTTCGGCCGAAATTTACCAGTCCAACTACCGACTGGTACGTGGAACATCCCATACATATAATATATGTGTGTGTGTGTGTGTCAGTTTTCCTCTTTTAGTTAGGGATCACAACTTCTCACACTCGCGAGCTGCATGGGTTACTGAGGAAGAGATGAGGTTGATGAGAATTTCAGTCCTATATTGGCTGCCAAATTCCTGCTTCAGTCTAAATAATCTCAACGAAGACTTCTGAACTAAATCTAATGGCTCAAATCTTGCGGCCAAGAGCTAACCCGACATATATACTATGCTCGTTACCAACTCATTTCCCATTCAGTAAGACAGACAGGAAAAAGTCAAAGTCCATAAGCTGGTCCCACCAAGCTATTGCCCTAAGCTCCACTTATTAGAAATTTATAAATTATAACAAATAACCTTCAGCTGCATTGATTCTTGTTGACTATGAAAACCTTGGGAGTGTTAATCCAGTTAGCGTTTCCAATCCTATGGGCTACTTTATGGCCTTCGCATAATGCAAACAAGCACATCAAAAACAAAGAACAGACTGTTTGATGCAAAAATAATACAGATTTCAGATTGCAACCAGAAATTGTGAAAATAAAGATCAGAAAACAAAATTCAAAGACAGGGCACGTCAGTATTCACTTCAAAATTGCATATATCCAAAAATATTTTGTTCAATACACAAAGCATTTCTCCTGCCAACGTTCCCAATCCAATAGGCTACTTTATGGTCTTAGCAAAGTATGAACAAACGCACCAGAAACAAAGATGAGACTGTTTGATGCTACAATAACACAGTTCAGATTACTACCAGAAACCGTTTTCAATTGAAAAGGGCACCTCAATATTGGCTAATCATTTGCGAGCATCCAAGAACATTTCGTTTAACTCATACAGTCAAATATATATATTTAAAAAAAAACCCTTTTAGTTCAAATATATATATTAAAGAACAACCAAAAGAGATTGCACAAAGGTATTCTTGATGCACGATCTTCTTGTTCCTACTATTACATTATAATATCAGCATTCTCTTCATCAAATGCTCAAGCGAAAGCTTCAAACAAAATTAGAAGAAAGCATAGAACGAAGTTCAAGAATTTAGAAGAAAGGCACATAGTCATTATAAGTTTTCCAAGACATGGGAAAGCCAAGACCCCCAACGATACAAATTCCAGGCAGAAATTAGCAAAAACGTATCAAGATAAGAGGAGGAATCCAGAGACACCATCTTAAAACCAAGCAGCAAATGCCCTAATAACTCAAGCCCCATAAACCAAATCAATCAAAAGAATAAAAAAAAACAGCAAAAGATGTATGACTTCATCTCCTACCTCGAGGAGAACGGCGAGCGAGGAGCAAACCCTAAACCGGGCTTCACGCGCGAACTGGGAGAGGTAATCCGCGACGATCTCATCGAAGGGCTTCGATTCCGCGTCCAGCAAGGCGAAGAGATTCTTCGATTCCTCGATCGATAACATGGTCGCGACGAAGGAGAAGCGATGCGAGCAGCACCAAACACCGAGAGGGTTTCCCCGGGACTTGGCGTCGACTCGGAAGTGTTCGGGGAAAAGGGCACCGTACCGGTTAAAACGAAGTCTGTAACGGTTCCACTCATCTTGCCTATTATAACGTTATGTTGTCGGGTCGGATTCGGATCAAAGCCAACTTGAGCTTATAACCTGGCCGGATCCTAAAATTTAAGATCCGTATCCAAAAATTAAGGACGTATGTTGTGTATATAAATATAGAGTATAACAGCATAATGCTTATTATGGGTCATGCTAAGTTAATGCACCCATCAACATAAATCCCACTGGAAAACATTAATTTTACTTTCCTATATAATGCATTTAGCATAATATTAAACACTTTTAATTGGATATTTAGGTGGTTTAGCACCGTTCTTTATTTTGTTCTATACTACTCATTTCAAGAAGGATCAAATGCCTAGCGTATTAGCTAGGTGTTATTATCAAATCGGATCCATTTTGGCATTATGCCCGGATCCGAACTCAATGAAACATATGATTCTATAAATGATTGACCCATACCCAAAATTCTCCATGCTATGAGAACCTCTAAAGGAAAAAATAACTCAACCATCTCAGAGAATTGTTCATAAAACATGACAATGCTAAATTATGTTGACAATCTAAAGATTTGCCATCTTTTTACTACAAAGAATTGAGGCAGAAAAACCATCAAGTAGCAGCAAACAAGGGGAACAAAGATGAAAAATAATTTAACTTATATTTACATAATTTCTAGTGACAATAATAGAAAGTGATGAAACACAGAGTTCTAACACAGGAGAGATAAATAGAGTCCCAACAAAAAACAACTAAATTGTTGGAGAGAAGAGCAGCTGCATACAATACAACACAGTGAGACGCAACAATGCATGTGTTCCTATCTCAGCAAATGACAAGTCAAAAGCCCATTTCCTTTTCACTACTGGTTAAGTGATCTTGGAATGAGCTGTTAGGACTGGCCTTAAAAAAAAAGGCCATGTCAATAACTATTAAGACACCATCAGCATCCATCTTCAGTGGCAGCCATTGGAGATGCAAACAACATTACAATCAACGAAAAGCAGCCTAGGCAGGGGTTAAACAGACCGGGAACCGATTGGACACATGATGAGTCAGCAGCCAAATCTATATTCGACAGTGCTCCAACTTGGTGAGAAGCTTGGTGTCAAGCTGCTAGTAATCCTGGTTATTGAGGATGGTTTTTATAGTCATCCGGACCAGATGAAGCTTTCTTCACTCTGAAGTTGATATCACCTCTGATGACTGGAAGCTTAATCTTCGGAGACAGCCTCTTGGCCTCCTCGCATGTGTATATATGTATCTTCCTCACAATGCTGCAGAATTCACTGCAAGTTAAAAAGAACAAAATTTAAATTACTGTGACACCAAATGACCAAATTGATCTACTGTCACTAAAATGATTGACAGATAAGATTTAATTCTTCAATAACTTTCTCATCATTTAGCACAAGAAAGAAGGATTTCGCAACATTACTTCCATGGGTCATCACCAACCAACATAATGTCATCCTCATCATCTGTGTAGACAATTACCCACTTATTTACTGCACCAGTAAGTTCTCCTTCAATGCTGAACATCTCTTCCAGTTTGTGCAAAAGCTCATCATATCCAATTAGTCTCGTCAAGTCCACTGCCCTCCCAACTGCAAACCCTTGCATATGAACCTGCAGAAAAGGAGGGGTTTGATCACTCATGTATTTCTCCTCCATCACATAAATTATATCTGCCATCAAAATTTCTAGCTAGAGTTATCTAAATTCAATATATAAATTGCTGATATAGTCCTATTTAATGGAGGGCAGCAAAGCAGAAAAAGAGAAGTTTAAGTAACCTTGGTGCAGCTCCTTGTTTGGCGGCTATATGTCTCTTGAGGTGACTTCAAGCATGACTTATCAACCTCACTGCTAATTGCTGGGGTATCAAACCTGTTGACGTTTGATGGCTGAGATTGCCTATCAGAATCCACAATCAAAGATGTCAACGGTTGGTCCTCCGCAATGTTAGAAAGTGTAACCACTGGTGAAATTTCTTCTGTTGCAGCACTCTCAATTAGTTGGATCCCGAAGAGCCTGCAGCCCATGGTCGCTTCCTTCTTTGTTTCATTTGGTCCCTCATTAATGCTTGCCAGGAAGGATTTCGTTTGAGCTGCTGTCCTAATTGGCCAGTAGATGGGACCGTTGGTGACGGTTGATGTTCCATTTTTTGCACTAAAACCAATGGTGTCAAACTTTGATGACTGTGTCTCAGAAACCGAGTAATTTTGTGTAGTTTCTTCTGGGGATTTACATAATTCTGCAATGAGGAGCAAATATGATTGATTGAAGAAATAAAATAACTGAACGGGCAAGTAAGATATAGTTACAGAATGATTCCATTGTTGGTGGATTTTGTTTCTACGTAATAATAGCAATGGTAGAACCTAAATGAGTTTTATTGGCATTGATAGTGGCATTGCTTCCGAACCCTAGATATTGTAGATGCATCTACTTAATTAGGATTTCTTAAATCATATGTAGCCGAAGCACTGTTTTAATAGGAGTCTCTCCAAATACACATAGTCACAGAATCAATATACAAAAGCAACAATATAAATAAGAAATCATAAATCCTAGATATTCATGGTTGGCTACAGCTATAAGGACATTCTCCTGACATTGAACTTTATCAAGGGCAATGTCACAGGTCACACTAAGAGCAACCACATCCTTTCTTATTGTGTTCAATGAAGTTGTCTTATTACATCTCTTGTACAGCACATTGTCTTAAATCTTATCTTATTACAACAATGTCTTGCACCATTACCCTGAACTGCCACTGTCTAAAAATACTTTCACAAAAGACTCATTGAATCTCAAAACAGGGTAGAGATGTTATCAGCAAGAACATACTTGTATAGCACAGACCACCACAAACCATATGTGATAGTTGTTTTGTATAGCTACAGCTACAAGGACATTCTCCTATCACTAAACTTTATCGAGGGCATTGTCACAAGCCACACTAAGAGCAACCATGGCCTCTCTCATTGTGTTCGATGAAGTTGTCTTATTACATCTCCTTCCACCACTACCCTGAACCGCCACTGTCTAAATATACTTTCACAAAAGACTCATTGCATCTCGAAGTAGGGTAGAGAATTTATCAGCAAGAACAAACATGTATAACACAGACCACCACAAACCATATGTGATAGTTGATTTGTACCAACACTATAACAACCAAAAAAGTCAATATTATAGATATCTATTGTACACAAAAATGCCACGAGTTCTGTGATATCAAACTGTAACAATGATATAATCATATAACCACATCAATCTATTCTTGTGTATTGTGCATGCAGTGCAATCATTACCTGTCAAGGTGCAAATACACAATAAAGACTAGTATGCTTCATTCTCTTTCTGAGAAAAAACAAAACATTCATAATCGTCATGCCTTCATGACCTTATAATACTAAATACTATGTCTGCTCAGGACTGGTATGGGAGAACACAATCATTTATATAAAGCACAAGTTGTTCAAAGACAGACAAAAAGCAATCTAGTCTAGGGAAAAACAATTATTTTCTAAAGAAAATACAATAATAATGATCAGAAACATCAAAATCAAACAATGAAGATTGGATGCCCTTCCAGGTGAACCTGGTGGTCGTGCACGTTTGCTTCTCTGAACTGGTTGAGAGGTTGGCTGAGTAGCTGCTACAAGTGGCATCAATTCCCATGGTGAAACTTTATCTGGGCGCATGATGGATGAATGTTCATCCCACCGTACCTAGATATGAAAGCCAGACAGTTTGTGACCACAAAAAACAGCAGTATGGAAAAAAAAAACATGCTCTTTAGGTAAAGATTAAATTTTGAATTATTATGACAATCTAGGGAGGGCTTGAAGTTGTGATTATTATATACTTCTGATAACAAAATGGAACAAAGCCATTGTTCCTTAGTATTTACGAAGTTAGCTACAAACTTCTGATTAGCAGCATGCTTTGAGCACTCTATAGAAATGAATTTCTACCTTTAAGGATCTCCATTCTGAATCTGCCCATATAGAGGTCTTAGTGTCACCAATGCCAATTATAGTACCACTGAATCTGGAAAATTGTAAAGGAAACATTGCTTATGAAAGATACATTGATGACAGTAAGATCATTAACAAGAAAATAACATACCTTTTCTCCGGAGCCTCATCGCCTTCAAATCTCATCTTAAACCTCATCCCCATGGAAAATTTTCTATTCTTGGCTTCAAGATACTTGTTAACACTGATGACAAACTCAGATCGATTTGTTCTGAAATGAACATTCTATTATGTATTAGGAAAAATAAATTGGAAAATACATCAAAAGAAAATCCTGGTTTACATAATTTTTTTAAGAACAAACTATATAAAGGAATGGAACCAAATGGTTAATTCAGAATTAGTAAACTTTATTTGCCCGAATATTCAATTAGAGTTTCTAATAAAAACTAGAACATTAAATATCATTTCCAACTATGATTGGATACAAAAGTGACACCCCAAGCATCTTAATATGTCATACTGGAACTTTGCATCCTGTTTAATCAAATGTAGACAAACACCAATGACATGATTGCAAGCTCAAAATATAAATGTTCACAATTGTGTGTATGCGTGGGTATGAAAAAGTGTGTGATAACGGAAACAGAGATATCAATAGTAGCAATATCACCAGAAGGTGATAGAAAGCAGTGGCAACGAAAATGGCAATGGCTTAAAATACAAACCTGGGTTTGTAGAAAACAGAAAAGCGAGTCCCTGTAGAGAAAGCATGAGCAGCAGTAGCTAGAACGCCAACATGCATGCTATGACTAGATATGACAGATGACGGCATGTTATTTTGTTGTTTCATAAGCCTCCTCACACCAACTCGCAATTCACCATTCTCGCCTCTGCCATGTATCATAGAAGATGCTTATGCTTGGATAAAACAACTAATTATTGACCAAAGACAAGTATAAAATGCCAGAGTTCAGCAGAAAAAAAATATCTAACCTCAAAAAGATTAAAGCATCACCAGCTACCAATTGCTTCGCACTAACAAAGACACTCCATCCGGTAGTGAGCAGATGGCGCTTAGGATGCCCTGAAAAGCATGAGAAGTAACAATATCCATTTAATATCAATGTTCATCCGCCATGAAAAATTTGAAACATGTGGTCAGGAAATGTATATGTGATTTTATTGATCTTGTTGCATTAAAAGAATTCTCATTAGTCAAAATAATTGGCTCTGTTTGTGGCACAGGATGTGAGAAAGAAAAAAAGATAAACTTCTAAATCAAAATTAGATGGTTGAAAAGAAAATCTCAGGCATTTTAACAGAGCGAAAAACAAATCTAAATCCACTTGGAATTTCTAAGCTATTGGCCAAAATCTTTGCTCATAGTAACCTACAAATCTAGGTTTTCCTTTTTTAACTTTCCTCCTCTTCCCTATCCTGTTCCTTACAATCAGCAGACAAATCAGGACAGAACATTCCGTCATCTACTCTTCCCCCCCCCCCCCCCCCTCCCCAACCCACCCCCTCTCTCTCTCTCCTATCCTATCTATGTTTCCACCTTTTCGAATAATCATTGCAGTTGGATTTGGTTGATTCCTAATGATTTCACTTATTGTACAAGAATATGCTGAGAAATCAACTGAAATTAGCTCAAGACTAACCAATCCTAATTTAAATTAACCTATCCAATGGCCTGAGTTATAATCCTCAGTTTCAGTAACCTACCGAACTAGTATGTCACCTGCGTAACAGAATATATATTGTCTTGTACCTTCCATACCATTGAATAAAATATTAAAAAATAAAATAAATGGTACTGTACCACTATCGAACTATATGTTTTGGTACTAATCCTCGATCAGACCAGTAAATAGGAGTGTGTCACATCGGTGTGATCAAGATTTGATACCATGCTCAAAAGTCAAAACCACTATAAGATTTAAACCAAATAAGCCTATCAACTAAGAAAGCAGAATACATGTAACCTCGAAATATATGACGAAAATGCCACTTATTTCCATGAAGATCTTTGGCAACCAATTCTTGTGAAGGTGGATTCTGGGACATATCCTGCACAAAGAAGAACTTGATAATATATTGAGAAAGTCGGAGGAAAAATAAAAAGAAAAAGGTGCATATCGTGAAACACTGAACAGAAAAAAAAATCATATTAGTGACTTACCAATGGAGGAAGGCACTCATCTGCATGTCGCCTAAGAACTGAAAATCCACCATGGGTGCTGGTGTCTGAGGCTGTCAGAATCTTACAAAAAGAATGGACAGTACACCTTTCTGCGTCAGGAAGAGGTGGATCTGGGGTGGTAACCTCACCTTGCTGCTAAAAGTACAGCAAGCAGACCAGTGTAAATAAAAGAAGCGTGTCGAATAAAGTAGAAACAAATAGAAGAGATACATCCATCTGAATTAATTAAGTGTAGTTGAACATTATCGTAGCTCAGAGGTTGCAGACACATTAGAAAATGAAAAAACTCAATTGATTATGTATTGTCACTAGTGATTTAACAGGCACATCGAAGTACATACTGCTCATGCAAAATTAGATTACCTGACTAGGAATTCAATCTGGCATTAAAAGTCATAGTAATGCAGAAAAAAGAGAGCATCTGAAGTAACTGATAGAGCATGTAGTGAACAGCAGAAGTTTATAATGGAGCAAAGTATTCAATTTAGAATAACTTACATTTATTTCGGGAAGCAGTGTGATCTGTGCATAAACCTCATCTGTATCTGGTTCAGCCTACAACATGAGAATATAATGGAGAAAATAACATGATTTCTTGGATTACTGCATCAAATATGAAAAAGGGCCAAAACGATAATTGGATTAAATTTAAAAGGGAAAAAAAGGATAACTGTGGTAGGAACTTACGTGCAAGTCAACATGAATCACCTTGCATAGGATCTTTGATGGTAGGTTAAACAATGGCATCTTCTGGTCATTCTCCTGGTCCGTTGGTGCTTCGAGCTATCAAACCAGAAAGAGAAGCAGGCGTGAAAATCTACATTAATTTGTTCTGTCTTGTAGGAACTAGCCCGTGAACATAATAGCTAATGAGCCATATGCAACAATCAACATAAAACAGTGTGACTATGTCCTAAACTGGTCTGGGATTGCCATATTAGCTGCCCTTAATGGTAAATGCGCTATTGAGATTGGAGAAGCCAGCTCAAAGACCCCAACAATTGGCTAACAGGTCCACAGTCTCATAGATTCTTATGGTGCAAGAGAAGACATGGGGAAAAAGAAAATCACTTAGACATGCATAATAATAAATCTTTGCAAGATGAGGCGGAAGAAAATATATATTTTGGAAAAACTATCACATGAAAAACTAACAATCACCTGTTCCATGTGACCCTGAGGAAAGTAATAAACCCGTTCTCCTTGACAAGGCACAGTAACAAGAGGTCCAGCACATGCATGCCATAGTTCCTTATACAACCCATCACCTGAGGACCCTGAAAAAAGATGATCAATAGCATAACCCATTATAGGAGCTCTCCGAACCAAGAGGTCATAAAATTGAACTGTTAATGACTCGAAAGGTGTTAATTTTGACAATATTACCAAATCAATAAATGCAAAAACACGTCCCAACAGAATGCACAAGACCCCTCAGAAATCCATATGGAAATCGATGCAAGCACAAGCAGAAAGAGCAGAAAGAACGAGTGGTAAAAGAACAAGACCACAGAAACGCATGAACGAACAAGACGAGATAAAAAAAATGGAACAGTTCAGCACCATGAAACTTCTAAAACATGGGTTTAGACACAGTCCAAATCAAATAAAATAAGAAATAAACGGAATACAGAACAAAAGGTATTGGAAACATTATGCATGAGGGTGAACAGCCTTTTGCTTTATCACTACAGAATCATATGTTCTACAATGAAAATTTTCAAGGAGAGTTAGACTGGAAAGATAAAAAAATGAAAACTAACCTAGACCTACTGAACAATTTGGAGGCACCATCGCCATGATAATAGGTTGGAATTTCCCTTGAGCAGCTCAATCAGCAAAAGAGAAACAAACCTTACAGAAGATGGTGGCAAGAACAACTAGCTGGCCCTGGCCTCTGCTAAATCAACCCCGCAAAGGCTTCTCACAAGAGGAAAATCGAAAAACTTGAAGGCCCCTTCTTGTTGTAAGCCTTCGAACAAAGTTAGAGTGCTCGTGAAAGGCCAACCTGATCACCTCACTAACTCCAAAGCAACTCCAAGTACGACCACCCTACAAAGCCCCTAGCAAAATGACAAGAAGGCCTCGATTACTTCGGAGAAGGTGCTATGCCTAAGATAGCAACTGAACCCTATCTCTGATCCCTAGCAGCCATCAGAGTTTGTCTCCCGCAAAAAAGAAACCCTACAGGCCCGCAGCCGCATCAATCCCTACTCCTCCGCTCTTTTGAAACGGACGGGGCTCCGTCACTTGATGGCCACAGGTAGAAGTGTAGGCCGCCCTCTCTCCGGCTCTAACAGAAGCGTTCTTTTACCAGAAAGGCGCCGCCTTTTGGTGCTAATTCTTAGTCACGACCACGAACTCAAATCGAAGAACTTTACTCCACCGATTCAGACATGGATCGGCGACTCTTTGCTTGACCAATTCCATTGACTTCGACGGATTCGCGTCAAAGTAAATTCTTAAGAGAAAGACCCAAAAAATCCCGATCTCAACAACGAAAAAAATCTGGATAAAATTAACAAGCCCTCCTCGTTCTTTATTCATTAGACAAAAACTTCCCTGCGAAAACCTCAAAAAGACTCATAAATTCCATCGCGGAACAATCATTAATCCGTCGAAACCCTCCAAAATCCACCACTCCCAAACAAAACAAAGCTCCTTCCGTAGCGCTTCTGAGACGCCGCCCGGATCGAAGAGAGAGAGAGAGAGAGCTGAAGTCTGACGGCAAGTTGACGCCCCTATCGCCCAGAGGGTCCGGAAGAAATGGAGACCAAACACGCAACTCCCGCAGCGACGCGAAGTTTAGTTTTTGTTTTTGTCTCCGATCTCGACTCCTCCATCTCGCGCCACCGCCATTCCCCTGTTCCTGCGGTTCCACTTACTCTTCTCATTCGACGGTCCGATCCCTCCAATTTATGCGCATCACATCTGATGTCACCGACTCTACAACGTCCCGGAGGTACAGAGGAAACAAAGCCGGTGCGCGCGTTACGGCTCTACAATCAACGCCGTCGGTACCGTCGCGGACTTACAGATCCAACGGCTCACTCTCCACCGTAACGTCAAATTATCCTGTTTTCGACGGCGTTCTTCCGACGAGCCACCAAAGAGAGCGGCTTCAACTGGGTCCCCCTTATTTTAATAGGTTAAAATGTTAATTAAAATATTTTTAATTAATGTTTGTGGACGACGATTGTGATCAGAAGGTCAAGATTGAATCTTGCAGATAGGGTTATGATGGTAATTTGGGAAGTGGATGGGTCTTCCTCGTTGGCGGCGGCGGCGGCTCGTTCCGAGTCGAGAGCGATGGCTTCCGTTCCCCGCACCGGGAGACAGCCGACGGCTTGACGACACGCTCGACGGGGACCGTTAAAAGGCGTGACGCTACGTCGTCTCTTCCACAGGCAGAGATCTCTTTGCGGAGAGGGATCTCCTCCGTTCATCTGCGATCGTAAATCCAACGGTGCATAAAACTTCTCGCATACTCATCACCTGCGCCACGTGTCTACGACAAGTTGGGCCCCGCGGAGCCACCCAGTCTACGGGCAATTAAAGCGCCTGCTTCGGATGTCACATTCAGGTAGGCCCCGCACAATTGTAGCCAATTAAATAACGGGTAGGTCAGCGGGGAAGAATGGGTATGCGGGAAAAGTATATTTTCTGTGGTTCTCAGTGCCTCCATTATTGTACTAAACAAAGGTGTTGTTTGTTCAGCATTTATCAACCATACAACTTTGGTTTGGGTGGGTGTAGGATTGGGATTGGGATGCAAATTCTATCCATTAATAATAAAACAAATTAAAAAAATTAGGTAGATCATCTATGATGATCCTTCCTTACTTTCCTATGAATAAGGACAAATAGAGTATGCAACAATTGGATTGACCAGCTTGGGTTGTGTTATTGATTGCACCTAAAGAGAAGGAAAAAAAAAAGACTGTTGTTGGAGGATATAAAGGGGCAAGAAAAGGAGTCATGAAGTCCATGTCAAAAGAAAAAGTAAATGAAACAAAAGGCAAGGCATGGAAAGTGGATTCCATTTCTTTAAGGGTGCTTGGCAAATCTTTGTGTGGCATTGAGGAACAGGCTAGAAGGAGAGGGGACAGTGTGGGGGTGGTCAGAACTGGTGGCATCTGCCAGGAAACAATATTCCAATTGGCTTCCTCCCTCATGCACACATTTATGGGGTGACAAAGTCCAATGGCTTGTGTGCTTGAGAAAGGGATGGGTGATGTAGTGGCATCCAAGTCCTTGGCCACCTGCTTGGAATTTGTTCTTTTGATGACTGGGACTTGGTTGGACCTATTGCTCTCATGTCCATTTCATGGTGCTTATCCTCTGCAATCTTGTTCATATGACATCACCCCTTGGACCTTTAGGATTGCAGTGGAAAAAATGTGCATGACTTGTTCTTTCTACAAACTCAAGGATGAGTAGTACTCTTACCTGTTTTAAGAATCATGTTATCAAGAATTCAAGACTGGGCATGAATTTTGGTAGAAGCTTCACATACTGCTTCTCACTAGAATCTGTCCTCTCTGGTTTCTTCTTCTTCTTCTTCTTATTTTCTTTCTTTAAAATAATTTTCTTCTCTCTTTTGGTTAATTGGTCAGCTAAAGAGTTTTATGTGAATTGATTGAGGGCTTTTGGTGTAATCATGATTTAGGTGGGAGGGTTTCAGCTCCTACCTACTTCCAGTACAACACAGAGCAGAGGAGGCTACCTTTGCCTGCAGACTGATGCACAGATTTCCATGTCTTCCATCAAATTCTTGCAGATCTCTCAAAGATTGATAGATACAGATCGGGAGCAGTGGAGCAGCTAATTAATTATCCATGACTCAGAGGACCATTGTTTCCCAGCAGTGTTGCAGGGATGATTTTAATGAGCAATGCTGGTCTCTGTGGTGGTGTTGGCCTCTTTGTGCTTGTTCCTTTCATTGATTGATGTAGTTAACTGTGCATTTACAGATCCCTCATCCCAAGAAATGGATACAGAAATCAACACAGAACATGGTCCCTAAGAGCTACACTAGATCAATATCACCCTCCTTGTGCCCACACATCTTCCTTGGCATCACATGAAATAGCCCTATCTCATAAAATAATATGAATAACATGAACTGCAGGTCCCAAGATCTCTGAACAATATGAATAACATGAAACAGCCCTATCTTATAAAACAAACCTGAAAAAAATATTAAAAAAAATGAAGCTACCTTCACATCTTTCACCACCTAAAAAGGTGGGGATCAGACATGAAGCTTTCAGCATAAAAGTGACCACCTTTATGGTGGTCAATGCCCAGTTGGTCTTGGACAATTCAACAGATGCTTGTTTCAGTATTGATACACAGTAGCATGACATGAAGGAAAGGATGTTCACATGGAGATGTGACCAAAACAGCTCAAATAGTCTGCTATGTACCTTCTTCATGTGCATGTTTAACTTAGATTTAACTTCTTTGCAGATATTAAAATGCCAGTTACTTTCTCTCTCTTTGGACCAGTCCATTCTGCTGCCCTGAGTGATACACTGCATCTATAGTCCAAGTTACTGTTTGATTGAGCACTGTAAGTGGGTGTAGAAAAATGAGTTCTATATGGGAAGCTACATGGAAGAAAGGTTCTTTAGAACAAAGTCTGCAGCTGCACTTGTTGATTGGGCAAACCTTTCCAGCCACAGATACAGCTTCAGACACTGAAGTATTTGTATCATCACAAGGATGAGCACAGTAAGAGATTGGGCTGTGTTCCCTCTGTGTCTGTGTATGTATCAGTGGATAGCATCAGTTGCAGTAGCTTAGCTTGGCTCAATTGGATACTGGTCTTGGCATTTGAGCTCATCTGTTCCATAGTGGTTTCCAAAGGATTGAGAGAGAAGATTAAAGGAGGGTAGGGTTTGGTTTTCTAAAACAATATGTGATAAGACCAATAGACAGTGTCAAGAGATCAGCAACCTAAACCTTCCACTGAATTCATTACATTAATGATAAGAAAATTCAACACAAGTGCATAATATTGGATATTAACATAAAAGTAAAATATTTCTTTAGATCCTATAGATAGTATTATGTTTATAGATCCCGTAGAGAGTCGAAACAAATCTTTTTAGTAGTAAGGATAGCACTTTTGAGTAAAATCTATTGTATACTATGTCACTACAATCTATTATTGTTCTTAGATGAATGTAAAATTTTTTAAATTATAATTTTACAGGGCACCTATTTGAAATTTAAATTAAATACTTTGAGTAATAATTCAATTCAATTCAAACCAAATAGGTGTTTTCATGATACAATCAGTTGAACTTTAAAAGTAAAATATTATTTGAATAATAATTAATTAAAACTAATAATAAAAAATATTTTGTTTTTCTAACTTTATTTCTAAATTTAAATATAATGTACTAGGTGAATTAATAATTGAAATTTGGGCCCAAAAAGGGATCGGCCCGCCGCTGTTGGCCCATTTATGGGTCCATTATCTATGTATAATTATACGAAGCGCAACAGATTTCCATAGGCGAACAGTTACTCATACTTACCTCAACCCGCGTTAACGATTGGAAAAATAGAACAAGAAAATAGCGGACCCACAATGGGGCCTATGTCTTGCGTAATGGAAAGGAGGGTATGAAAATAGCGGACCCACCTAACAGTTAACGGACGGGAAAAATTACCTTCGATCATCCTTTTCGCCTTCGATTGGAGAATGATAATAACAAAGGATTGGTATTACTTCGCCTTCGGGTGTCGGCCGCCTCTCTTGCGCCTCGTCGTTGGATCGGGACGCCACGGGCGGGCAGTGATGGCGCAACCGGCGGGCCGACCGATGGTGGCAGAGGCCGCGGCGAGGCGGGCGGAATGCGCAGCGGCAGCAGCAGCCGGGGTTCGGGCAGACAGTGCCGGGGATCTTGCCGATGGCGCTGCTCTCGTACTTCGCCATGAAGTTCTTTGGCCCCAAGAGGACCGTGGAGCCGTCCCAGCTCATCTCCAATCTCTTCCACAGGGGCGGGCGAATCATTGGTCCGTCTCATATTTGTCCCAAACCCTAGCTTATTTTTATCTCCTTGCGCAAGATTTGGCACCGTGTCGGATCTTTATCACACGTGTGCGAATTGAAAATGGTGATATTAATTTATTTTTTTTGAATGCTTGATGGTAACAGTGAAGGAATAGTGAGAAAGGCGAAACCCTTGTGAATTGTGATTCCTCATTGAATAGATTTTCCCGGGATACACAATCCAGTATGTTCTTAGAAGGAATTGGTCAAGAATCAAAAAAATGATATGAGGTTATCTATTATACATGTGCACTTGTTGACCCCTTCATTTTCTCGATAAAGATTGTATTACTAAATCTCATGCTTTATCTGACTTGATTCAACTATAAGATTTATGTAAAGGAATGATTTCACAATTGAACTGTAGGAGAGGGCACCTAATAAAAGAGACATGATCTCATTTGTGGTTGATTGTTCTTCTGCAATTGTGCATTTAACTTGCAACAGAGGCCAGCTATATTTTCATGAACCTTGGACCTTTGAGCATTTGGATTCAATGCTACTCTTGATCTTGGTCAAGGACCCCATACAACAACACTAACAACAAAACCATAAGTACCAGCTAGGACTTGCAAAAAACAAGAAAGTAAGAAGATTGTGTTTACGGTTTGCAAAAAACAAACTCAGTTCATAGGATCAGTTCAAGTGTAACATGCACTGTTCAATAGTGAAGTAAACATATGAAAGTACTTGTTTTTTACCAAGCTCCTCAGAATATTATGAAGAACACTGTATTGCTTCAATACAGATTGTGCAGTTGTATACCACCACATGCTAGCTCATGTTTAACTATACTGCACTCATAGTGTTATTTAGCATGTGGTGTTGCCTTTCTGGATCTATGCCTTTGATAACTGA
Organism: Ensete ventricosum; assembly: GCA_029747655.1. Lineage (NCBI taxonomy): Eukaryota > Viridiplantae > Streptophyta > Magnoliopsida > Zingiberales > Musaceae > Ensete > Ensete ventricosum. The sequence continues at coordinate 3,553,319 of JAQQAF010000006.1, read as the reverse complement.
CTCTGTCGGTCAGCAATTTTGTGTTGTTAAGGACATGAACCCAGTTGACATGTACTTTCCAGGTGTCTAATTTGGCAAGGAGACAAAAGAATAAAGGTGATTTATGGGGAAATATAATTGTAATAACAAATCTATAAATTTTATCTTTTCATGCTAGGCAAGCACATAATTTACATATCAGAAGATGAGTTTTTCAAGTAGAATAAATCTTCAAGATAAGTATAACTGGTTCAATAAGTTATTGGCTTATTGTTACATTTCAACACTTGGATACACATCTGACATGTGGGTAAACAATGCTGCATGATTTTTGGGTGCTAGAAACAAGTGTCCTGATTATACTATCCACAGCACATTATTCTGGAGTAGTTTTTATTTGCACTATCTGTTTTATCCAATATTCCTATTTACCAGTACAATATCTGGGTGAAATACGAGTTTGCCATGGTCTTCTATGGGGGTTTTTTGTGCTATTATTTGCTATCTTGTGATAATAAAGTCATCTCTGTTACTTTGCAATGTGTATGGAATTTCTTTTGCTAATTACTAGGACATGTGGGTTTGTCCCTCTGAGAACAAGAAGTATAAGGATTTTGGTGATGAGTATGCCCTCGTTTGGCATGAGTCTAATGCAGTTTGGGGACAGAGGAGTACTAGATCCCTCTCTTTGAAGTATTACCGATCAGAGGTATCACATTGGATGTGTCAGAGCTGGTCCTAAAGATTTAGTTTAGAATAAAACTATATTCTTATTGCATATAATGGTATTAAATTATTAATCATCCTGTAGGCTGTAAAACACAATGGAAGCCTGTATGCTCATGTTTTCTTTGCCTGCTCTGGATACCGTCCAGATCTTAATGATTATGAGCCACTATCTACCTTTGGGAAGACACATCATAAGTATTTCAGGGTCATATCTTTGTTTTGGGTTTCTTGAATAATATTGCTTATTCACCTGCAATTTCTTTTTTAGAAAAATTGTCTAGCTGTTATAGCCTTCTTGCCCAAGTCAAAAATCTGATAAAAAGAAGAGCTTGCTAGGAACTTCAAAAGGGTCTGAAGATGAAGAGTTGGTATTCAGGTTTCTACTCATTTAATTTTCATTATCATTTAGGCCTTGTATGATAAGCGATCTGTTATATTTTGCTGATACTATTCTTTTTACTATATGGTTTTGGTGTGGTATTCTTATTTTCTTGCTAGTCTCTTAGGCATATTTTAGCCATTGAGAAAACATGATTGCCTGTGTACCTTCTCTCTTCTAAGATTTTGGTGTTTTCACACAAAACTTCTTTATGTTGCTGTTACAGTTGAAGAATGCTAATCATGTTGAAGCCAAGGATGAAGGCCCCGTAGAAGGGGTTTCATATTGGAAACCAAATATCACAATCAACCTTGTTGATGATTTTACAAGGTAACATTTTCTCCAAAGAAAAAGGAAAAAAAGGAGTTGACCGACAAGACTTTACTTTTGGATAATTGTCTACATTATGTATAAGTATGACAGATGTAGACTCTTTGTTTTAAATTAGGCCTTAAAAGATTGTGACAGTTTTCTTTTTTTGCATGCTAAAGTTGTCTGGCTGTTGTCTGATTCTTGATGCCCCTGTTCTGTATATATATTTTGGAAGTCTTTTTTGTATTATAAATCAAGGATCAAATTTATTTGCTGCCACTATTTGACCTTTGACCTTTATTTCTGTCTTCATGCTGTCCTTAAGATCCCTTAATCATCATAAATGTATACCAAAAATTTGTGGTGTTGTGGGATGCATCAGGTCTGGGAACGAGAAAGATTTCATATTCCCAGTTCTTTTAAGTGTTAACATGCCCTTTTGTCAGATTCTGTAGAAAATTGGAACGAGCCTAGAACCTTTTTTGTTTGAGGATGGCTCTTATATAATGTGAGAATACTTGCTGGAAAATGATGATTTCCTGTAGAACAAGAAGAATCAACAAATCAAGAGGTGATACCTGGGGGAGTGGGGTGGATCTAAGGTAAAAGGTGGTCCACCTTTCCCTTTCTTCTTTCAAGGTGAGACACCAAACCTAGCAACATAGGCCACAAGCCCCGCAAGGCTGGTCCTATACCACAATTATGCTACAAGATACATTCAAGTTAATTTAAATCCACAAACCTACCAAGTGAATCATCCATCATGAGTTCATAAAATATATAGTTTTCGTAGGATGGAATTTTAACTCCAAACTTTCCACTAGGGAGAGAGATGCTAATCATCGAAGACAATAGATGGTGGCATACCTGCTACCTTCTTATAAGACTGTATATGGGTAGGTAGTAAGAATGAATTTCTGATGAGGTCTTGATGTGAAGAACTTTTCGTTGGAAGATGCCAAAGAAATAGGTCATCTGGAATACTTAACCTTATAAAAAAATATGTACAAATTGGTATGTTTAGGATGTACAAATTAAGGATAGATATGTAGGGCGTGCTAAACCATGCTGGGTGGGAAGGGACAAACATGATGCATCAGTTATGGCATGTCATGTGTCAATGTGACTGTGCCTACCATGTCTACCTACTGTCACTGCCCTGTACCACCACAATCATGCTGGCTGATGGTGATACATCTGTGACTGTTTGCTAATTGGAGAATTATTTTATGCAAGCTCATAAGCTGCAATTCAATGGGAAATATCTTAGACAAACAATGTATCTAAGCATGAAGGGAATTCTTGTGTTTGAAGGTGAACTTAGAATACTTATTGTGTGTTATGGTGTGGCTGCTCCATCCCAAATTTGTCAACTCGAGTTTGATTATAAATAAACGGTCAACTTGACCAACATTGCATCATTATTGAAGATATGCTATATGACATGTCATTTAAAAATATTGGGTCCTTTATGTGTGTGCAACTTATATGTAACAAACATTTAACTTAGTGCAAGTGATGGTGAGTAGAGTTCAGATGTCATCGTTGTCATTTTTCAGCTGGCATGTATTTATTGCTAGAACTTGCATACTATTAAAATTAATTTGTAAATTAAAATTCATTCTTACTGATAATTTGTGCATTTAACACTTGTTTAGTGCTATTTGTGTGCCGAAGCTAAGTTATTTATACTTGCTGATAAAGCTTCACATTGTGACTGTATATGCCTGACAATTGACGACATCCATTTGCTGTTATGTTGTCTTCTCTCTTCCGTAATGTACATTGGTTCTGTTTTTCATGCCGTTACTGCCAGAAGCCTGCTGTTTGTTACTGCATTCAGAGTACAATGCTTCAAGCATCAAGTATGATATTTGATCAATTGAACATAATCATTCATTTTTGCCCTTATTGCTAAATTGTAGCATAAGTTTAGATGACTTTGCACTGTCTTGAGATGTTGGGAGAGATTTAAGCTGGCCATCATTTATCTTACCTTTGTGGTTCTAGCTTTAGTTCTGAACTCTTGGAGTTTGGAACGTCAGTATGTGATTTGCATCAGTAATGAGGTGTGGCAAGCTTGATTCTGGATGAAATGGTATCATTTCTCTGCAGTGGGAGGAAAAAGATAAGTCTTGCTTACAGCAGTATGCCATTGCTTTTGATGAGAAAGTGCTGCAGCAGTTCAGGTGAGAGTGGAAGATCGAGTCACTGCAATCTTTGCAGGCTGAAATATAACAATCCCTGGTAGACTCTTCTCTCATGCTCATTTGCTGATTTCTTCCTTGTAGTTATCGCTGAAGAGTCACCACTGCTTGTCAATGATGTAGCTACCGGAGATGTAATCACTGCAAATCCAACCTCTGGTGGCTGGGAGCTGCTTCTTTATGATATGAACTTGATCTGCCGCAGGGCAAAGTATTCCACTGTGCTGGATAAAAATTGCACTGTGAGTTTCACATTGCTATAAACTTGCCTCAGTTATTTAGCAGCGGAGCTTTAGCTTCTATCCTCACTTATGGTAGTGACCAACATATCAGGATAATTGGATCCAAGTGACTGACATGTGGTGTGCTTTTTTCCTTCACTTACCACCTCATGATCTATATATATATATATATATATATATATATATATATATATAAGTTTTATTGTGTACAACATTGTTTGAAGTTTATTGTGTTGACATGTCTAACATCTTTTCCATGTCTATCATGTTTAAATTCAACAATTGTTGGCAGCTTGTTGCCTTCTTTAGACTTTACAGCATAGCTTAGTGGGTCTTGAGTGTCTCAATAGCTCCCCTTTTTCCAAAGCCTATGTGGGAGCTCTTATTGCACCTAGCTAGTTAGGATCTTGTCAACATCTAATCTCATCACCGATCAATTCATGTATATAGGTTGAAGCGGATGAGAATGTCTTGATGGAAGATCAAGATCCATGACGCACGCACCGCAGCAGTATGAGGTTGCACAAGACACAGTGGAGACTGATTCAAATGCATGTATATTAAGCAGATGTTAATCGAGCAACCAACAAGAAGGTGGAGATCTGGAGGGAGAGGGAGGAAAGACAGGTATTGGATATGTTCACTTGGGTGCTCTCTTATAGATCTATCTTTCAGCTGACCAACCAAGAAGATAGATTGATTGTTGATGATTTGACCTACCATTTGGTTGCAAAGTTTGCATGAAGTAGCTTTATGTTTTTGGTAGCACCACCAGTTGGATAAAAAAAAAGATGCATCATTGTTATTTATATTACAGAAGAAGTAGATTCTGTCAACTTTTCCTCAAAGTGCTTGAGCTTTCAGATAGGTTTGGCTAAAAGACATCTCCTGTTTGCAGAAATGACAGCGTCGGCAATAGCCTGCATTATCTTTAGATGCATCCCAAGATCTCCCAAAGAGGATCTCGGCTTGTTCTGGAGTCACGTAGCTGACTCATCCCCGACACCTCCAACCTCAAGCTGAGGCTCCACTTTGGTGTGGGGTGCATGCACGAAGCCTAAGAACATGCTCCTTTTGACCTAGATCCTCTCAAAGAACAAATCTTCTTCCCGATTGCGCCTGCAAAAGATTCCATGAACTTGGACTGGAAAGAAGAAAGCAGATCGAACAAGACATGCAGAGGCGATTGGCTTGGGAGCATTCATTCATGGCGAGCAAGGCAATGGAAGGTGCTGCTGTTGGTCGGCACAGTGTGTTTTGTTTCTGAGGTGGGTGCGGCTGCTGCTGCCCCCTCCTCAAATCTGAGATATCACCTACAAGTCAAACCGGGGTTGACTTGGATGTATATAGCAATGATGATGTTGGCATAACCTCCGTACCAAGTCGGCTTAAAGCCATTAGCCTGAAACGCCACTAAGTTTGTGCACTGTTATCATCAGTCCTTTGGCCATTGGATTCGATCACCGGAGCACTAACCAACGAGCATGTCTTAAAGTCATAATGGCTTGTGATTAATCTCGTGAAGGTTTAGTTGAACATCAAATCATGGCACACAAAATTGCTCAATTAAAAGCATTGGTCGAATTTTTGATTGAGTCGTCCGTCCTCGACTCAGAAAGTCCACTTTGACTTCCGACAGTGAAAACCCGGCTGCTGATTGGAGGATCCCACAGTCCAAAAATATTTCTATTTTACTATATATATATATATACATACATATCACTAGCGTTCGATCTAAAGACACAGAATAGCGAGATTTTTAGGCAAAATGATGCATCGTTGAAGCTGATTTAGCAGCATAAGAATGGATTATTTTGGGTTCCTTGTACGACTACAGTATTATAACTTAGCATGAAAAGGGTTTATATAAAAGGAGTTTATTTCCAAGTTAGTTCTGTGGCAGACCAGCTTTTGGTGTTCTTCTCACTTTGCTTGGTAAAATTATAGCACTCTGACAATCCAACTCCAACATACTACCCCACTAGCCAGAGACTGTTCACAACCCATTGATCCTCTAACCATATAGGATCCATAACACACCAACCACCCTCTCTCTCTCTCTCTCTCATGTGCTGTGCTGTTATAAATAAGTGAATCAACTTGCTTTGAATTCATCAGAGTCATTTTGGAAGAAGAAGAAGAAGAAGAGGTGCTTGTATAGTTGGGTTGTGAGCTTGAGAAGAGATTCTCTGCAAAGTGAGGTAGACAGAGTGCTGTGTGTGTGTGTGAAGAAAGAGTTTATGGACATTCAGACAAGACAGGATCTTAGAGGGGATTGCATGCTTACTGAAGTCTCCCTTGATTGCAGGGGCAATCCCTGCAAGCCCCACAAGCATGGGGGCATGAGAGCTGCTGCCTTTGTGTTAGGTCTCTCTCTCTCTCTCTCTCTCTCTCTCTCTCTCTCTCTGTGTGTGATGGACTTGGCATCCTCAATTGCTACTCTATAATCACATGTTCTTGACTCATGAGGCCACTAGATATAGGTTTCACAGATCAAAATAGATTAGCTCTCTTGTTCTACTACAGTACAGATAATTAAGTTATATGCAGGATTCAGATTCACAAACTATAAGTTTTGCCAAAGGTAGATTGAACTGGTCTGAATTATCTAAACATTGTTTTCATTCTTTTCCAGGCATTCAAGCATTTGAGATCATGGCCATTGCTGCTGTTGGCAACAACCTCGTAACATATGTCTTCAATGAGATGCACTTTTCTCTGTCAGAATCAGCTAACACAGTGACCAACTTCGTAGGGACCATCTTTATCTTGTCTCTCCTTGGTGGGTTTCTCTCAGATTCTTACCTGGGGAGCTTCTGGACCATGTTCATCTTTGGATCTGTCGAGCTCTCAGTAAGTTCTCTTTTTCCTCTGACAATTAATCCATCTCTTCTGAAGCAGGACATAAGAACAAACTCTGTGATCGATTACCTGTTCATGGAAAACCTTTTTTGAAGGATTAAATGCGACTAAAACTCAGCAACTCAAATCGTTTTCTTCCACTCGAAACTTTCAAACCTTGTCATATGATTTCTTTCCATCATAAGACCACCGAAGGAGATGTGAGAATGCAATGCAGCACAGAACATGGACAGATTGCTTCTCCTACAATTGAATCTGATTCCGTTGGTTTTGCTCAGGGCTTCATACTGCTATCGGTGCAAGCACATCTTCCACAGCTGAGGCCACCACCGTGCGACATGATGTCAGAAGCGCACTGCATGGAGGCCAAAGGCTTCAAGGCCGCCGTGTTCTTTCTTGCACTCTATCTGGTGGCCTTGGGGAGTGGCTGCCTGAAACCTAACATGATATCCCATGGTGCTGACCAGTTCAGAGAAGATGATCCCAACCAGTCGAAGAAGCTCTCCACATATTTCAACATAGCCTACTTCAGCTTCTGTGTGGGGGAGCTGATAGCTCTCACCGTTCTCGTTTGGGTCCAGACGCGGTCAGGGATGGACGTCGGTTTCAGAGTGTCAGCGGCTGCCATGGCCATGGCGCTCATCAGCTTAGTCTCTGGTGCTCTTCTCTACAGGAACAGGCCTTCGCAGGGCAGCATCTTTACCCCCATTGCAAGAGTAAGCTTCATCAACCTCTTCCTCAGAGATTGCAGATTAATCTCAAGTGTTACAGTCCTGTTGTTTGGTGGAAGAGCGTAGGAAATTTCCACTGTATTTAGATTCATAGCCTTGTGTTTTGATGTGTGTATCACAAAAAGACTTTTGGTTTGCATGCTGATCCAGTGATTGCAGACACATTAACCTTTAAGATAAGAACAATGGTGTTTAAAATAGTTAGACTGCAATAGATGTAATAAGGCTGTAAGCTTTTTGAGTGTTCTTGCTGTCATGTAGAATGGTCTCTTGCAGGTGTTTGTAGCAGCTTTTTCCAAGAGAAAGCAAGTTTGCCCCTCCATTGTTGGTGATCTTGTACCTTCTCCAACTGTCCACAGCCTCATGCACATCAACAAGTTCAGGTTGGAATAGCTAATCATCTAATCATTCAATCCTTACATATATATTTTCCTTAAAAGAGCTAATCCTTAAGAGTCGAATGACTGTCCTTTTTGGTTCCTCTGCATGAGTAAGATTTCTGAACAAAGCCTGCATGAAATCTCAAGATGGCTCTGCCATGAAAGAGAGCCCCTGGAGGCTATGCACCCCTGCAGAAGTCGAGCAGGTGAAGGTGATCCTCTCGGTGATACCCATCTTTGCGTGCACCATCATCTTCAACACGATCCTCGCCCAGCTCCAGACCTTCTCGGTCCAACAGGGAAGCTCCATGAACACCCAGCTCGCTGACTCCTTCAAAGTCCCACCAGCTTCTCTCCAAGCCGCCCCTTACATGATGCTCATCGTACTGGTGCCCATCTACGAGACCTGCGTCGTCCCTCTCGCTCGGCGGCTCACCGGAAAAGACCCTGGGATCTCTCCGCTGCAGCGAATCGGCGTCGGTCTCTTCACCGTCACCTTCTCGATGGTCGCAGCTGCCATTATCGAGAAGAAGAGAAGAGAGACGGCAATTGGGTCGAACGAGCTGCTGTCCATCTTCTGGATTGCCCCTCAGTTCCTCGTCTTTGGGCTCTCGGAGATGTTCACAGCAGTGGGGCTCATCGAGTTCTTCTACAAGCAGTCGTCGGCTGGCATGCAGTCCTTCTCGACAGCCATGACCTACTGCTCCTACTCGTTTGGGTTCTTCTTGAGCTCCCTGCTTGTGTCATCGGTGAACAAGATCACATCAAGCTCATCAAATGGTGGATGGCTGAGTGACAACGACCTCAACAAGGACAGACTCGACCTCTTCTACTGGCTACTGGCTGCTCTCAGCCTCCTTAACTTCTTCCACTATCTTTTCTGGGCCAAATGGTACTCCGACACTCCATCTCCATCAACCGTTGCAACGCATGAAGAAGACTACCGCAGCGCTAGTTCTTCAAAGCATGTCGAAGCTGGCCAGGCCATACTGTGAAGCTTCCTCTACTTGAAGCTAATCTAAACCATGAAGGTCTCAAGTAGGTTTCGCACCAAATCTAGCTAGTGCTGAACCGTGAAAACCTCAAAGATTTGTCTAAAAGGAAGTCAGGCTCCATCTGAATCATTCACTGTCGAAGAAAACATTCTGTCTGCTCTCTTTTTTTCGTCTTCTCCTCTCTCTCTCTCTCTCTCTCTCTCCTTTTGATTTGAAATCATAGTACTGATGTCTTGCAGATAACCAGCTTATCTAGTTCCCATCCATAGATTTGATCTGTAGCCGGAGATAATTCCCAAACATAACTTGCAGAATTCTGACTTCCATCATCTTTTAGATTGCATTCTAGCATTTCTACTGCCATCAACTGGACTAGCACTTCAAAGGAGAGAGCTGCTTCAAAGCTTGTGTTTGCTGAATGGATCAAAGACGCAAACGATCTCTGCAATGCCTGCAGAGACTTGGCGTGAACTGTACGATTCGTGCTCCGTCCACGTTGACGGTTGGATTGTCATCCCACGAACGCAGGTTGTGCGACATGCGTGTCTTGATCGAGTTAGCTATGGCTTGGCCGGACACGTCACCCCGAAGAAGCTTTTCTTGGGTGATTACGATTCCGTTCGAAGGTTGACGTGGGCCGTGCACGCGCATCTCACGTGCATAGATAGCAGCATCTTTTCATACGTCAGTTCTGGTACTCCGTCAAATCATCGTGCACAAAAAAAAACTCATTTTCTGGGTCCCGCATGGCTTCGCCATCCGACATCGAATCACAAGGCAGGTAAACTTTCGGGTGTTGTTTCAGTTAGTAGGATAATCAACGCTCGGAGTCTTTTTTGGTAAACCCCATGACACGATAAAGACTTTTCTTTAATACAAATATTGCCATTATATTTTCCTTTAATTATTGTAATCCTGCAGCTATATTTTTTTCCTTAATCTTTATCAGAAAATTCATAGTAAGTTAAACTTAGTTTGTTAGTACAAAACAATTATATATATATATATATATATATATATATATATATATATATATATATATATATATATATATATATATATATATATATATATATATATATATATATATATATATGTGATAGGGACGAATTTGGTGCTGGCCTAGAGGACGCGTCCCGTCTTCAAATATGCTGATCAAGCCTTTGCTGGTCCAGGCCCGTGTGCGCTAGGCCGCCCGCTTCACGATCTCTTCGGTGCAGAGTGGAGCTGGTTCGGATGAGCGTTGATTCAGGGGTCGGCTCGGGAATTCTGATGCTGGAATGGCGAGGCCCGGATGAAGAGGGGATCGACCTGTTGGGGTCGTCCGCTGGTTCCTGCAAGGAAGTCGGGTCGGGTAGGTTCCCGACATGACCCCTCCGATGATCAAGTTAGTCTAGTAGTCTATTTTTTCGATCCCCCTGCCCTGTGGAGGTGCAGGAGCTTTTATAGTGGGTGTTGCGGGTTGTTTGTACCTGACGACCTTACCGCATTCATGACTCACCATGCTGCCGCGCCTCTCGCCATGCCTGCCGTACTGGTGGTGAGGTGTGCGCCGGCAGGTAGGGGTTGCCGACCTTACCTGTGCCAGGTCGGCTGTACGGCACCTGGTGTCCTTCGTACATCCGGTCGACCAGCTATGTTGGTTTGGCCACGTCAGCGGCCTGGTTGTCCTAGGGCGTGATGACTTGGCAGTCAGGTCGGCATTTGCCATATCATTCTTCCCCCCCCCCAGGTAGACCTTCTCGAGGCGCCTGACGGGGGTGCCGAAGATGAGGTCTCGCGCTTGATCGCTGTTTGGGGTTGCCTTAAAGTAGTCCTGAGTGCAGACTTCTAAGGATTTCGAATGACGTGGAACGTGGGGCAGCCCGAATAGATCCGACCGAGCATGAGCTCGGGAATGTAGCGTCGTGTGAGTAGATCCGACCGAGCGTGAGCTCGGGAATATGGCGCGGGAGGCTAGATCCGACCGAGCGTGAACTCAGGAGTGTAGCGCTGTGTGGGTAGATCCGACCGAGCGTGAGCTCGGGAATATGGCGCGGGAGGCTAGATCCGACCGAGCGTGAACTCGGGAGTGTAGCGCCGTGTGGGTAGATCCGACCGAGCGTGAGCTCGGGAATATGGCGCGGGAGGCTAGATCCGACCGAGCGTGAACTCGGGAGTGTAGCGCCGCGTGAGGGAGAATTCGAGCGCAAATCCGGAGATTTGGCCGAGAAGGTGAATTCGGGCGCAAATCTGGAGATTTGGCCGAGAGGGAGAATTCGGGCACAAATCCGGAGATTTGGCCGAGAGAGCGAACTCGGGCGCAAATCCGGAGATTTGGCCGAGAAGGTGAACTCGGGCGCAAATCCAGAAATTTGGCCGAGAGGGTGAACTCGGGCGCAAATCCGGAGATTTGGCCGAGAGGGTGAACTCGGGCGCAAATCCGGAGATTTGGCCGAGAGGGCGAATTCGGGCGCAAATCCGGAGATTTGGCCGAGAGGGCGAACTCGGGCGCAAATCCGGAGATTTGGCCGAGAAGGCGAATTCGGGCGCAAATCCGGAGATTTGGCCGAGAAGGCGAATTCGGGCGCAAATCCGGAGATTTGGCCGAGAAGGCGAACTCGGGCGCAAATCCGGAAATTTGGCCGAGAGGGTGAACTCAGGCGCAAATCCGGAGATTTGGCCGAGAGGGTGAACTCGGGCGCAAATCCGGAGATTTGGCCGAGAGGGTGAACTCTGGCGCAAATCCGGAGATTTGGCCGAGAGGGCGCACTCGGGCGCAAATCCGGAGATTTGGCCGAGAGGGCGAACTCGGGCGCAAATCCGGAGATTTGGCCGAGAAGGTGAACTCGGGCGCAAATATGGAGATTTGCGTCCCCACGATAATATATTTTATGTACGCCTATAAATAAATATATATATATATATATATATATATATATATATATATATATATATATATGTGTGTGTGTGTGTGTGTGTATTTCCTAGGGTTTCGGTCTTAATCATGGCGCATTCAATGCGCTGAGTGTTTCTTCGGCGCGACGGCCTTTTCTCTCACCTCGGGAAGCTGAAACGACTCACCTAGGCGCTATAAATTGGTTGGGGGGGTGCGCAGAGACCTTACTTGCTCCTTTCGCTTCCTTCCTGCCTCTGCCTCGGACCACCTTAGTACCCTTCGCCTCTTCAGCTCGGCAGCCCCCCTTTTAACAGGTCGCGATGACCTCGTCGGACTCCTCGACTAGTGTCAGGGTCGTTTCTCCCTCGGAGTCGGGGGAGTCGAGTCATAGCGGGCCCGGGGTTAGTTCCTCGGGAGCGTCTTCCGGGCCCCCGTCGCCTGTCGACGCGCGGGTTCAGAGAGACCTGGAGGTCATGATGTCACATCATGACCTCGACTCGGCGGTGACCGAGGGGTCACTTGCCGCAATCAGGGCACGGTACAGCATCCCGGCTGAATACGGGTTGTATATTCCGGAGCCGGGGCAACGTCCTTATAGCTTGGACGTCCCTGGCATGTGCATCTCGGTAGATGCCCTGGAAGCCGGCCTTCGGTTTCCTTTGCACCCTCTGATCGAGGAGTGCCTGAAGCGGTGGAGAATTTCTCCGAGCCAGGTAGCGCCCAACTCGTGGCGTTACCTAGTGGTTTTTTTAGGTGAGTGCCGAGGAGCGGGAATTATCCCGACTCCGGACTTTTTCATGGCGTGCTTCCGCCTGTGCAAGAGTCGGGGCGGTTACTACCTCACCGCCCGAGTCGGTTTTAGGGTGAGCGAGGCTCCTTCCAGCAATAAGGGTTGGAAGTCCCGCTACCTTTATGTCAGTGGTCTAGGTTGGGGATTTGGGTTCAGCTGGTCGGCTCATCCGATTGGCAACTCCCCCCGTATCTGTCCGAGGAGGAGGTCGTCCTGGTCGGTCGACTGAAGGGGATCCTCTCCTCTTCTTGTGCGATCAAGGAAATGACCGAGCTTTAGCTCGTTGAGGCGGGTTTGAGTCCGGCCTCCAAGGGTACTAGCATTTTATTTTGCTCAAACCTTACTAATCTTTTACTGACCTGTGAGTTGTGATGCAGACCGGATGGACCTCGGGGACCTTTGTGGGATGCCGCGAGTAGCTGGGGGACGGGCCCCGCCGAGCCGCCCCTCCGCCCGTGAGGCCAGCACATCCCCAGCTCGAGAAGCTCCGAGGGCGTCGGCGAAGAGACCGGCTCCCCCACCGACTGAACGGGCCGGCGCGACGGGGAAACCCGTCAAGAGGGTAAAGGTGCTGTCGAGGAAGCACAAGTCCCCCGGTCGGCGAGGGTGGTTCCCGACCCCGCTCCAAGGGTAAAGAGCCAGCCGCGTCGCCCGCGAGGCCGGAAGCGCCCGCCGAATCCGAGGAGGGGGCCGCCTCTCTGGTTCAAGAGCGTCCGAGGTCCATGAAGGACCTCTTCAGGATGAAAGTTTACAAAGGAGACCAGGGTTACTATGCCCTGATGATGTCTGACCTGGGGCACCAAGACCCCGAGAAGGAGCTGCAGGCTCGGTGGGCGGGCCTAAAGAACTCGACGAAGGTATGACATACTTCGTCGGCCGCCGAGGAGTATGAAAGGGGGATCCTCCACCCTCAATTGGCGCGGGAGCTGTATACGCTCCCATCGGAGGTTTTGATGGCCCGAGCCACCAAAGAGCTCGTCCTGGTAAGTCTGCCGACCTGCGAGTTCATCTTTCTCCCTCTCTTTTTTCTTTTTCTTTCTAACGGAGTCCTTCCGTGCAGAGCCAACACCTTCAGATGGCGTTGGTCGACCGGGTCCATGATGCTGGTCGGTTGATCACATTCATGGACCACCGAGTCAAGCAGCAGCAGGAAGAGCTCGACGTTCTGAAGTCGAAAGGCGGGCCCGAGGCAGTTGCTGAGGCCGAGGAGCGGGCGTCGAGGCTGAAGGAGGAGCTCGAGAAAGTTAAATCTGAAAGAGCAGAGGAGCTCCTCAGGCATGAGGCCTCGGAGAGGGAGCTGAGGGGCCATCTGAGTGATGCCCAGCACCTACTGAAAGAGGCCCGAGGAAGGGCTAGGAGGATGGACGACGAGCTGCTTCAATCCGTGAAGGACTTGGAGCATGCCCGAGCTGAGCTGCCCATAACTGCCGTCGCGGAATACAAGGAGTGGCACGAGCTCAGTACCGGGTGGGATGGGTCACCTACGAGTCCCTCGGCTTCAAAGAGGGTTTAAAGCGGATGGGATGGGTCACCTACGAGTACGGGTATCGGGTGGCGCGAGCTCGCTTTCGTGCCCGCCACCCCGACGCCGACGTCGAAGAGGACCCGTTCACCATTTACCCCGAGGACGACTCAGTACCAATGGTGCGTCGACAGGATTTTGACGACTCGGTGCCTCCCGAGTCTTAGTTTTGTTCTTTACTTAGTTCTTATTCCTTTTGGGAACTTGTAACTCGGGTCAGGTAACCCTTAGATCGGCCCTGACCTGTTTTGTTCTTTTCCTTTTTCCTTTTTGAAGCTTGTAACTCGGGTCAGGTAGCCCTCAGGTCGGCCCTGACCCGCTTTGTATTTTCCACAAGTCAATAAAAGTCCCGGCGTTTTGGTGCCATTGTTGCATCTTGATTTGGTACGAGTCGTAATACATGGTCACACGTAAAACTTTCGCAAGTTTGTGATGTGTCAGGTTCTCGGTAATACCCGACCTTCCATGGTTGCCAGAGTATAAGTCCCCTCTCGGATAGTATCTATGACCCGGTAAGGACCCTCCCAATTCGGGGCCAGCTTGCCACGGGACCGAGTCGGATCGCTGACCTCGGTTTTCCGGAGGACCAGGTCGCCCGTCCCGACGTGCTGTGGGCGTACGCGTCGGTTGTAGATTCTTGCGACAACCCTCCTGTAGGCCAGCGCTCTGAGATGAGCATCGGCCCGTCTTTCCTCTAATATGTCGAGGTTCCTGCGGAGGTTCTAATCAGACCCCTCCTGACTTTGGGTCTGGATTCGGAGAGTCGGGAAAACCACCTCAGGGGGCAGTACGGCTTCCGTGCCGAACGCCAAGCTGTAAGGTGACTCACCCGTCGGGGTTTTAGGGGTTGTTCTCAACGCCCATAGGACACTCGGGAGCTCCTCTACCCAAGAAGTTGTGGCGTTGGAGACCCTCTTTTTCAATCCTTCAAGGATGGCCCGGTTTGTTACCTCGGCCAGGCCGTTAGCTTGGGGATGGGCAACCGAGCTAAACTTTAGTTGGATGCGATAGCTCTGGCAGAACGCTTTGAACTTTACATTGTTGAACTGCGTGCCATTGTCGGTGATGATCGCCCTTGGGAGGCCGAACCTGGTTATGATGTTCTTCCATACGAATCCTTCAACTTGCTTTTCGGTGATGGAAGCCAGCGGTTCGGCTTCGAGCCACTTGGTGAAATAGTCGACGCCTACTATCAAAAACCTTCTCTGTCCTGAAGCTGGGAGGAAGGGGCCGAGGAGGTCCATTCCCCATTGGGCGAAGGGCCATGCGCAGTCGGCAGTCGAGAGTGGTACCATCGGCCTATGTTGGAGTCGGGCGTGCTTTTGGCATGGCTCACAGCCCCGAACATAAGCTTGAGCATCCTTTCGTAGTGTGGGCCAATAATAACCTTGCCTGAGGACCATGTGAGCCAGGGTGCGCGCGCCGACATGGTCTCCGCATATTCCCTCGTGGATCTCGGCTAACGTGGTCTGTGCCTCAGTCGGATTCAAACAGCGAAGCAGGGGTCGGCTGAAGCCTCGCCGGTAGAGGCGGCCATCGATGATGCAGTACCATGACTCCGCCCTTCTGACTCTTCGGGCTGTCGCCTTATCCTCAGGGAGGACTCCCGCTTGTTTGAAGCGGAGGATCTCGTTGGTCCAGCCTCCGTGTTCTTGACCGACGGTCATGAGGGTCGGGCCAATGGATGGCCCGACGGTCCTTACTATTGCTCCGGTTGGTGTGTTGGTTGCGCGGGAGGAAGCCAATTTGGCCAAGGCATCTGCCTACGTGTTCTCGTTGCGAGGCACCTTGGTGATGGTACACCTATGAAACCGCGTCGCCGCCAATCGCACATTGGCAAGGTATTTGATCATTGCTGCCTCCCGGGTCTCGAACGTGCCACTGACTTGGCCGGCGACGAGTTGGGAGTCGGTGAACACCTCTATGTCTTCTGCCCCCAGATCAGCTGCGACCTTGAGGCCGAACAGGAGCGCTTCATATTCGGCTTCATTGTTTGTAGCTCTGAACCCCAGTCGCAAGGCATATTCGTAGACGTGGCCGGAGGGGTCCTCGAGCACCAAGCCGACTCCTCCTCTTTTCGAGTTGGCTGACCCATCGATATGTAAGGTCCATCCGGGGGTCGGATTTTGAAGAACCGGTGGCGGCATGAGCTCCGATAGGAAATCCGCGAGCACTTGGCCTTTGATTGCCTTTCTCGGCTCGTATTCGATATCGAATTCCCCCAACTCAACCGACCACTTCAGCATCCGACCTGCAACATCAAACTTGGAGAGGATCTGGCGCAGAGGTTGGTCGGTTATTACTTTGATGGGATGTGTCTGGAAATATGGCCTCAGTTTTCTGGAGGCCAGAATAAGCGCCAAGGCTATCCTTTCTATAGGGGCGTATCGAAGCTCAGGCCCTGCCAAGACGTGGCTGGTGTAGTAGATCGGCCTTTCCCCGGCTTTGTCAAGCGTTACCAGGACCGAGCTAACTGCCAGATCGGTCGCAGCGAGGTATAGGCCGAGAGGCTCGCCATCTTTCACCGAGGCCAGCTGCGGCAGGTTCTCGAGGTGACTTTTGAGTTGGTGGAAGGCCTCCTCGCATTCGGGGGTCCATTTGAAGTCTTTTGCCGACTTTAATGCGTGAAAAAAGGCTGAACTCTTGTCACCGGCCCGGGAAATGAAGCGGCTCAGGGCCGCTATCCTCCCCGCAAGTCGTTGTACCTCCTTTGCGGTCTTAGGGGACTGCATCTCCTGTATGGCTCTTATTTTGTCGGGGTTGGCATCGATTCCTCGTTGATGCACTATGAAGCCGAGAAACTTCCCGGCCGTGATGCCGAAAGTGCACTTCGCTGGGTTGAGGCGCATCCTGTATTTCTTCAACGTGCGAAATGTTTCCTCCAGGTCGGCGAGATGGGTCTCGGCATGTCGGCTTTTGACTATCATGTCGTCGACATATATTTCCATGTTCCTTCCGACCTGGTCCTTGAACATTCGATTGACGAGGCGCTGATAGGTCGCACCGGCATTCTTCAATCCGAACGGCATCACCTTGTAGCAGTATGTCCCGTTGTGCGTGATAAATGTCGTGTTTCTTTTGTCTCTCGGGGCCATTTGGATCTGGTTGTATCCCGAGAAGGCATCCATAAAAGAGAGCAGCTGATGCCCGGACGTGACGTCCACAAGTTGGTCGATGCGGGGAAGCGGGTAGCAGTCCTTCGGGCAAGCCCGATTGAGATCAGTATAATCAACACACATCCGCCAATTTCCATTTGCCTTTTTAACGAGTACAACATTGGACAACCAGGTCGGGTACTTTACTTCTTCGACGAGCTGTGCGTCCAACAGGCGTGTGACCTCGTCTTCTATGGCTTTCTGGCGATCCGGAGCAAATTTCCGCGGGCGCTGCTTCACCGGCCGGGCGTCGGGGGAAATGTTTAAGTAGTGTTGGACAATCTCCGGGTCGACCCCTGGCATGTCGTTTGGAGTCCACGCGAAAACATCGTCGTTCCTCCTCAGGAAGTCTATCAGCTGAACTTGTTGACTCTTCGTAAGCTCCGACCCGACCTTTACCAGCTTGCTCATGCGGCTCGGGTCCAACGGTAGCTCGAGAACTTTCTCTGCGGAGTGGGCGTCCGGGGCAACATCCACTGGGTCGGGATGCGTGGCATTGATCGGTTCGGCTCTTGGCTTCTTGCATAGCGCTGTCGCCGTCATGTAGCATTGTCTGGACTCCTTCGGGTCACTCCTGACCTCGCCGACCCCGGCTCGAGTTGGAAACTTCAAGATCCGGTGGTACGTTGAGACGACCGCCCTAAGCCGGTTTAGGGTCGGGCGCCCGATGATGGCGTTGTATGCGGATGGGAGCCTCACCACCATGAATGATACCATCAGTGTCTTTGACCTTGGCTCTCCCCCGAACGTGACATGGATCGTAGTCGTCCCCATGGGAGAAATGGAATCCCCCGTGAACCCTGTCAAGGTAGATGTTAGGGGGGTGAGGTCTAGGTCGGTCAGTCCCAATCGTTGGAATGCATCGAAATATAAAATGTCGGTTGAACTTCCCGTGTCGATCATAACCCGCTTGACGTAGGCGTTTGTCATGCGGATCGAGATTACTAGCGCGTCATCGTGAGATGCATGCTCTTCATCTTGCGACCTGAATGTGACATCGAGCTCTTCGTGATGTAGCGGCCTCTTCCCGACCTCAGATCGCGCATATGCTTTGCGTGCCGACGAGCTGTTGCCGCCTGAGGCTGGGCCGCCGAAGATGACGTCGATCTGTTTTTCGACCGGGCCCTGCGGTCGGGGGGACAGGTCTTGGGGAGGTCGACCGTCCGCGAGAGGGGGCTGCTCTCGGACGTATCGCCGCAGATGACCGCGCCGAATGAGGTCCTCAATCTGGTACTGGAGGTCGCGACATTCCTCGGTGTCGTGACCATACTCTCGATGGAATCGGCAGTACATCCTCTTGTCACGCCGCTCAGGATGCGACTTCATCGGGCTTGGTGCCTTCAAGAGTCCCTTCTCCCGTATTTGGAAGAAGATCTCCGTTCGGGTTGAGTTGAGGGGAATTGGAGGAGGTCTGACTGGCAGCAGACCCGACCTGTCCTCCCTTTTCTTGGGAGGCGGGGCTGGATGCCCCCGAGACTGTTCGCCTCGAGGGCGTTTCGCCTCGTCCCGCTTGCCGGCTATTAGGGTCTCGGCAGCCACATACTGATGTGCCCGTTGCAACATCTCGGGCAGAGTCGTTGGTGGCCGCTCGATTAGCGACCAAAAGAACCTTGACGGCTTCAGCCCCGTCAGAAATACCCGGATGGCCAGGGACGGATGGAGGTCCGGAATGCCCTGTACTTGTGAGGTGAACCTTCTTACGAATTGGGAGAGGGGTTCGTCGCTTCCTTGAGCCATCCCGAGGAGCGAGGCCGTGGTGGGCCTCGGGCAGGAGCTTGCCAGGAAACTCGACTCGAATTCCCCCTCACCAATACATCAAATGACGGTATGGAAGCGGGTTTTAGCCGAGCATACCAGTTTCTGGCCGATCCTCTGAGGGTGGTCGGGAAGGCTCGACACATCAGTGCCTCCGAAGTGTCGTAAAGGGCCATCTGGGCACGGAATGTAGCGACATGCTCTACCGGGTCTCCGCTGCCGTCGTAGGGCTCGAGGGCTGGTAGCCTGAAGGCTGCCGGCAGGGGCTTTGAGTGTATCTCAGGGGTGAATGGGGAGCCTCCTTTAGAGCTTTCCCCGACCTCGTCTTTCGACTTGAAGACTTCTTTCTGAACCTCGTCAAGTCGCTGATGGACTCGGCGGACCTGCTTCCTCAGAGAGTCGGTGGAGTCGGTTGACAGAATATCCGGATCAGGTTCAGTCGGTGCTGGGTTGTGAGATCGGCTTTGGGATCGGGTTGGTGTCGATGTCGGCGAAACTGGGACCCGAGGTGGTGGGGCCTCGGTCACCCGGGGTGGCGGCACCTCGGTGACTGGCGGGATTCTCCGACCTGGGGCCGTTGGCGACTCCGCTCGCGGAGGCGCTGATTGATGCGCCGCCGTATGCATCAGCTGTGGCAGGTACGAGATTATAGTCTGCACCATGCCTGCAAGTGCTTGGACTTGGCTGGTGAGGCCGAGGAAGGCCTCAGCGGTGACCATGGGGGGCGCAGGATTCGACGCGGGCGATGGGAACCCGGGGTCGGTCATCATTCTCCAAAAACGGTTGGGAGTCGGCATGGCAGCCGGGGCTTCCTCGGCCGATCGGGGGCGATCGGGCTCCGTCCGGTGCTCAGTGCCCGAGTCAGCGAGTGGGCGTTCTGGCGACATGGGCCCTCCTTCTAGCGTCAAAAAATGATAGGGATGAATTTGGTGCTGGCCTAGAGGACGCGTCCCGTCTTCAAATATGCTGATCAAGCCTTTGCTGGTCCAGGCCCGTGTGCGCTAGGCCGCCCGCTTCACGATCTCTTCGGTGCAGAGTGGAGCTGGTCCGGATGAGCGTTGATTCAGGGGTCGGCTCGGGAATTCTGATGCTGGAATGGCGAGGCCCGGATGAAGAGGGGATCGTCCTGTTGGGGTCGTCCGCTGGTTCCTGCAAGGAGGTCGGGTCGGGTAGGTTCCCGACGTGACCCCTCCGACGATCAAGTTAGTCTAGTAGTCTGTTTTTTCGATCCCCCTGCCCTGTGGAGGTGCATGAGCTTTTATAGTGGGTGCTGTGGGTTGTTTGTACCTGACGACCTTACCGCATTCATGACTCACCATGCTGCCGCGCCTCTCGCCATGCCTGCCGTACTGGTGGTGAGGTGTGCGCCGGCAGGTAGGGGTTGCCGACCTTACCTGTGCCAGGTCGGCTGTACGGCACCTGGTGTCCTTCGTACATCCGGTCGACCAGCTATGTTGGTTTGGCCACGTCAGCGGCCTGATTGTCCCAGGGCGTGATGACTTGGCAGCCAGATCGGCATTTGCCATATCAATATGTATATATAATTTAGTTGTATAAGATTTGACGATATATTTGCTTAACTTAGATGTATATAGAAGGATAAAGACCAAATTCACCGACTTGGGAGTACAATATATGTAATTGCGCCGATGACGTAGTTTTCCTTTAGAGGTTCTCTCCGTTCTTAGCCGATACATCTGGTCTCACGCGATCTCTCGACACTCATTCGGATCGTTCCGCTTCTCCCCCTCTACGGATCGGAACCCTAGTTTGGGGGGCAAAAACCCTAGCCGCGATCCAAGGATTTCGCGGCCTCTCGATCCAATCCGCGGAAGATTCCCGCAGCTCCGACGGCGATTTCTGCCGCGGGGTATCGTTTTTCCTTTATTTGTTGGGAGGGAGGGGGTTTGAGGGTCGAGACACATGAAGGATCCCTCCGATCGGACGAAGGTCGTGGTCCGGCGCTTGCCGCCGTCGATCTCGCAGCCCGTGCTGATGGAGCAGATCGATGGGAGGTTCGCCGGCCGCTACGATTGGGTGTGCTTTCGTCAGGGAAAGAACAGGTGAAGGGTTTCTTTTTGCTCCCGACTAGAAATTTATATGGAGTCGTGCTTCGTGGCTCTAGTTGTTGTAGATTTCGATATCTTGATGTTTAGTTAAGGTGGGTGTCGCTTGACGCTGCAATCAAACATATAGCTTGGTTAGGATTCTGGTGGCATGGGAGTTGGTTAGCTGACATTTACAGGGGTTATTCTTTTGAGGCCCTAATTCCATAGCCTTCGTTTGAGGTTTTCATTCGAGATGGAGTTGCCTCTCTAAATCCTATTGTACCGACTAATTGAGGGACTTCGATCTTTATGTCCGCAGTCATTCATTCTAAAGAGTGGTTTGACTGCGTATTTCCTTTTTCGTCAATTCTTCTTTTTTATTTCATAACTTTACTTCTGAAACAAACTTGTTTTCTGTTCTACCATGGAATCAATTAGGCCTGTTATTGCAGGTGTAATGATAAATCATGTTGCTGCTTTTTTTGCAGTTAAGTTAGCTCTAAGATTCTATGCTGTTTATGATCTGGTTGCGTAAATGCCAGACCTGATTTTACCAAGCAAATATGTTTGGAAAATTTGTTTAGGCATTTTTTACTTATGATTTTGTTCATATGCATCATATTAGATAATGTTTTCAGCTAAATAATCACCGATGTTTATGATTTAGAATCTGAATGAGAACCGTGGGCATGCTTTTATTTATAATATACTTTTTTACTATATCTGTAATGTTATATATCTGTGAAGACATGCCTAGTGCTAATTTTTAATACTTCACTGAATGTTAGTTTGGCTAGAAAGTTACTCGAGTTCCGACTTATCTTAACATTTTTAACTTTTAAGTATCCAATTATTTCAGTAACATGTGCCTGTATTAACTTCAACCATCGTAAATGCAATGGATTTAGTACTTGGCATTTTTCTGTTGACTGCACCTGGATTTATATGTTTATTTTTTTGGGTTTTACATATTATTTACAATATGTTGGTGATAGATATAGTTGTTTTATCTTCTTAATGTATGCATTGAATTTCCGCAGCCAAAAGAACCAGAGATATACTCGAGCTTACCTTAACTTCAAGAGACTGGATGATGTGGTTGAGTTTGCTGAGTTCTTTGATGGGCATATATTTGTCAATGAGAAGGGTATTCATTATATTCTCATCCTTATATGTAGCTTGAGTTAAGTTTTTCATTATTGTTTGTAACTTATTTATTCAAAAGCTATTTAAATTAGGGCAGCATAAGAGATGATAAAGGTTTTCTTTTTATTTCAGAATCCTTTTGGTAGTGTTGTTTGTCTGAGATCAAATCACAAATCATATTCATCGTGGGCTTTTTCTTTTTATTTTTTTGACAGTTGAATCTAAGGTTCGTCATACCGGACCATATCGGCATACTGAGCGGTATACATAGTGCATACCATTTGATATGTTATAGTATAATATAATATTTTATAAAATAAAATAAAATAATATTAATATTAATACAATATATATCAAAAAAATAAAAAGGGGGCGGCGTCACCTCGTTCTTTCTCCCCATGCGGGGAGAAGGAATCGCCCGTTGGCGACGGATCACGTGTGCGACGGACCACGTGGGGGAACCGGGGAAGAGCAGCGTTCTCCCTCTTCTTCTTCTTCTTTCTCCCTCAATTGACCACTGACGGCCGAAATCGACTGCGAACGACCGATTTCAGGGGTACCGCCTGGTAGCAGATGGTCTGCATACCGGTCAGCTGGTGGATCGGTATATACCGCCCGATATGGGGCCTTACCGCTCATTAAGGCAATCCTTGGTTGAACCTCCTTCCTATCTTATGCATGCCCCTTTTTGCATACGCATGTGGCACATCTTGCTGATTATTATGTCATGCTTACATGTGGAGCTTCTGTGTTTGCTTATGCAATGTGTGCTCATTCATGGTTAAGCTAGTTTCAAATGTAGTTTGTATTTGAGTGATCAGCTGGCTGTCTTGTATGCGAGTTATTATCTATGTGAAGAATCCTAAAAGTTTTTAGTTGGTATTTTCCATGTAATTTGTAATATGGTTTTTATCTGATATGTTTTTGAAAATTGTTATGCTAGGTACTCAATTTAAGGCTCTTGTAGAGTATGCACCCTTTCAACGTGTCCCGAAGCATTGGTCAAAGAAAGATGTTCGTGAAGGGACTATATATAAGGGTACACCTTTATATCTATTTTCATTTTCTTTTATCTTGTGTACTTGACATTTGAAATGCATGTCTGTTAGTGTTCTGATTTTAATCGCCGGTAGTTCTTTGATGGATACCTAGATCCTGAATATATGGAGTTTCTTGAGCTTATATCAAAGCCTGTGGAACATCTTCCGAGTGCTGAGATCCAGCTGGAGAGAAAAGAAGCTGAAAGAGCTGGTCAGTTATAACATTTTTATGCATTGATACTTCAACCTAGATGGTACCATAACAAGTAGTAGCTGTCTAACATGATGAATTTGTTTATTGGTAAAAAAAATCATTTTAACAAATATGACATTTTGTGCTATAGGTGCTCAAAAGGAAACTCCCATAGTAACACCTCTAATGGATTTTGTTCGACGGAAAAGAGCAGCTAAAAGTGGTGCTCAGGTATCATGCTAATCATGTAGACTTGCCACTTTGCTTGTTTTGATTTTATTGTATTTGATGTATCTGTTTGTCATAATCAAATGTATCTAACATCTGTATGGGAACTGTCAAACCATGTTCATTCCCACTTGGGTTGCTCCATGACACTATGCAGTATACACCTGAAATTTCTAAAGGGGTTCAGGTGGCCAACTGAATTCTTGTGGGGGAATCATTTAGGTGTAAAACAAATTTCTTATTAGTTGGGTGCTTGCTTGGTTGCTACAAGTAATTGTTAAAATTTGAATGAAACTCAAATTTGAATAAATTATTATATTGGCGTGATAGATACCAAATTGAATGAATTGTATGCTTTTTTGTTCTAATATAATCTTTTTGTTCCTACAATAATAAATCCTGGCTCTGCCTCTTTCCATAGCCTGACTTGATGATTGTTTTAGTGCCAGTGATGATTTGTGTTGTTATCACAAACTAAGTGTTTGTTCCCTTAGAATACTGCCGAACATTTGAATGTTTGAAATTTATGGGGAAACACCAAAGTGCCTACTTCAACAACCATTCTACTTTAGCCACGGGGACAATTAACTCAACATTATTGATAGCTTCAATGAGCTTTGTTTTGTCTACCTCATTCATTAAGATTAGTTCCATCAGACTATTAATGGGCTGACCTTATACCACTTATCAGTTGTATTCTGTTGTAGAAGGGGTAACATCCATCGTGGTTGAGTCACTGATTTCCTCCACCTCTATATGGATGAACAACATATATCAAAATGGGTGCTTTAGGAAGTGCAGCAACTCTGGAAATAATAATATTTACTTTTTCTAACTTTAATTTGCTACAATTATGGCTTCTTTTTTTTCCTATGTCGGATTTGTTTTGAACATCAGATGACCTAGTTTGGTGCATCCTTGACAAGTTTTCATTATTTTTGCCCAGGCAGTTGTGTACTGCATGGTGCAAACTCAGCATCATGACATCTACCAAGGGTGGAAATTGGCAACAAAATGGTGATAGGTCAAGTACTTTGGGATTAGACATTCTGATGGGTGTTTGGTTCATGTCAAGTGCTTTCAGTTTGACAAATGGGTCTATAATAGAAGTTAATTTCAATGATTTGAAATACTGTAACTTATGATAAACCAAATTAAAGTCCAAGAATCTCAAACATGATCGAATTATGAATCCTTCAGGGAAATGGTCCAAAGCTAGTGGAAATGTGAATGGATTTTAAGTAATTATCAATAGATACAAGCAACTGTGGGTGGAAATATGATAGTTTGTTTTATCATGATGCTCGTAGTACAGTATAATCATTTAATGCACTGGAAAACTATTATGTGTATATTCTAAGATCCTTATTACCTTAATGGTTTTAGCCAATTGACAAATACATTATGTACATTTAAGGATGTAGATGACTTTTTGGTTCAGTACCTTAGGTTAAACAGTTCAAAATTGATAATCATTTGAAGTCAATCTGGGAAGGGCCCTTGGGAGAAAATAGAAGCATGATAAGAGATAAAGGTGGATGTTCACAAACTTCTTTGAGGTGGCTTTTCTTAGGTAATTTATGTTGTGATGAAAGTAATAAATGAACTGTTGAGAAAGGATGACCTTATTAGAAAGTATGTTGGGAGATCATTCACTAAATGGGATTAAACAATGGAAGTTATGCTGAAAGATTCTATATGGGCTTATAGGAGAGAACCTTTGGACATTGGGTGATATAGACAACTGAGAGTTGCATAAAGTTCTTTGAGGTGCTACTTGCTTGCCCTTTTATATTATAGTGAGAACTGCAACTAAAACAGTTTAAAGTGCTGGTCTTATTAGAAAGCTTGTTGAAAGGCCATTTGCATCATAGATGATCACGGATAATGGAATATATATAATTTTCTTCATTAACAATTTCAAATTTAGTGGATAAAAACTGCAGAAAATAAAATTATTTGAACTTTGAAGTGGATAAATATAGGAATCCAAATCGTGGAATGGTATTTTTTCAGCAAAGAATAAAATCAATATTGTGCTTTAGATGTTCTAGACATCCTTGACATCTTTTCTTGATGACATCAGGGTTTTTAATTAGTGTCCTGAAAAGTGCCACATTTGACAAGGATTATGACATGAGATGGTATACAAGTCACTGTCCATCCATCAAAATTAACCAACTCCTTAGGTTTCTAGAGAAAAAGCCAACATGATTTTAACTTTGGATCATGAGAATGTTTGCAAGGAATTGAGGGCATTTATTGATTCATGGAGCTGCTTATGATATGAATTTCATAACTTAGGACTGCAATGCCATATATAGCGGAAGTATTATTTTCTAGTTGTTTCTTATAGGTGGTTATGAAGTAAACTGTGGTATACATGTGAAACTATAAACTCTTGTTGTCCTATACAGAAGTATCGGGTTTGCAACATATGATGAAATTGGCCATGATTGGTAAAAACTAAAAAGATCCACATGTTAAGTGTTTTTTTAATGAATTAAATCTTATACCTGCATAGATCTTTTTGGTTGGTTGATCACTGGGTAAAATTCTTATGGGTTAAATGTGAACACATGTTTCTTTGTGTTTGCTATTCTCGGCTTTTAGATTCAATGAACATTTTAAACATGCTGCCATAGTTGGCTGTAAGCTATTATCGCTGAACATTCCTAAGATATTACTTTGTTGCAGAGATCATCTGGTAGTGGTAAAGTTAGCAGAAGAGTTTTAGGAATTTCTGCGAGCAGCTCAAGTCCTTCCAAAAGAAGTTCTGAGAAGCGTAAAGTTGCGACTTCCACTCTATGTATTTGCTTATCTAGTTTTCAGTTTGAATTTGTGCTGCAAGTTCTTGGATATCTATATGCTTCTATATTTCATACTTGTTTAATTTGACATCTATTTCTGGTTGAATTTGTAACTTGGCTGATGTTCCTTAAACTTTTGGCAAGAGTTTCTTTAGCAGTACAAACTGCTTTTGGAAGATGGTTCTGCTTGCTGCTTTTGTTGCACTAGTTTTATAAGAAAATGTCATGCCTTTTCTATTTTGCTTGTTGCTATTAGTGGTCATATTTTGTCATTACTTTTCCCCATTTTTTTTATTCTGGTCGAATATCTTGATTTACATCGATCTTTTAATCTTCTGATTGTGAAAATGGTGATACTATTATTATATCCCAGATTCATCATTTAAGTGGTCATAATTTTAATGTCTGCATGCTATTGGAAGGCAGCACCTGGAATTATGCGTTTAAAGAAGCACTGGTATAAAAGGATTGACTGAATGCTTAACATGTTTTACCATTTTGGTTACATGATAGAATAATTTGCTCTTAATGTAGCACAAAGGGTTCTTGACCTTTTAGTAGGTTAAAGGGACTTAATGTGGGCATTGGTTATAGATAAAAACTCTTAATTGGTGTTGCTATGGTTGTTAGTCTAATTATTTTACTTTACCACCTTATTGTTTGAGAAATAGTTGCCTAAGGAATTCTTGCTAAGACTTATTTGGGCCATGAAACATGAGAAAATATGTGCCTTCATTTACAAAATGCTCAAGATGAATGCTTTATTATCTCCTCCCTACTCTCCTTGGGTGAAAGAACTTTTAACTACTTTACACATGTTGTTATCAAAGTAATCAAAATGTCTGGGCAGTGAAAGGCTTTGGTGGGAGTCCTTGACAAATAGGTTGTCACCTAGAAAAAAATGCAATAAAAATAGTATGAACTCACACACACACGTGTATCTACATATGTATGTGAGTGAAGTGAAAACAATTTTTATAATCAGTAAATCCTCAAAAGAGACATGATATACAATGTTTATTCCTCATGCATAACATCTTAATAGAGATTGCATAATCTGAAATTCTTAACATGCTGTATGTCATATCGGATATTGTGATTATAATCCTATGGCTTGTCAAATTTATTCTCTGTCCCTTTTACTAGTGTTTTGATAGATATGCTGCTTAATATTAACAAAAATAACATGAGAAGAAATCCTTTTATTCTTCAATACTGATTATTTGTAACAAGCATCCCCGTAGCAGTAAAAGGTGGTTTTAGGTACCAATTTAGCTCCCTAAGCCCCATCTTGGTGTTCAAGCTGAAGCTTGGATTGAAACTCAAAATTGCCAGGTAACTAGAATGCCTAGGCAGTGATTTTGAGAACATTGGCACTTTCATTGCAAACGACCTGATCCACAAATGCTTTGGCTAATGCAGTGAGTTATAAACTAACGAAGCTTGTGTCAATTGTTCTGCAGTATTTTCTAATTCAATCTCAGTAGGTAAATAAGAGACTTTGACAATTTTAATTGTCAGCTTCCACAGTATATTTTTTATAATTAGGAGCTCTTTTAATCTCACTGATCTGGTTATGACAAATTGTTCTTTTGGGCGAACATTTTGGTCAGCTCAAATCCCTTATTTGTGTGCTATTATCTGGTTTTGAACTACCTAACATGCCCGTTACAAAGCTCAGATGTATAGCAAGAACCACATTTTTTATCTAACATATTGTTTTTTCTCGATATCTATAATCTCCTATTAAGACTGTTTCCATTGTTCTAAAACCTGTCGGTATACCTTCGCTGCTTTCTTTTTTTTTACTTTTATGTTGTCTTTGTTCCTCAAAACTTTGGCATAACCTTAATGTAACAGTTAATGGTGTTTTTGATTGTAAGAAAAATGCAGAAGTTAGTGCAATGGTGCCTGCTGGTGCTAGGCAGCTATGCCCTAGCTGTCCACTCTACGGTCACATTCATGCTTGTCACTGGTCATAATCTATTACATGAAAGATGCATTTGAACTGGAAATAGGAGTCTTGAAGATAATATATCTTTCTTGTTTTTAGATGGATGAATTTTTTTTGATACATCATTTCAGATGATTGATGTCGCACTTCAATTTTGTCTGTGTTAAATGATCAAGTTCTTTTTTCTTTTTTAACACTGAATGGACCATAACATGTGTTAAGTATGCTGTAGTCTATCCCATTTTCGCAGATATAGATACAGTCACAGGTTTTCAACTATGTATGCCTCCTTGTGTTCATATGCATGCATGGTTACATCTTTTTCTTTTTTTTTCCACATGTTTTCTTCATAAGTTTTGCATAAGATCTGTTTTCATCACTTTGCAAACGGTATTATGCTAACAAAAATCTGATCATGCTGTGTTCATGAGTCTTTTTATCTTCATTGTTCATCATATGTTGTAACTTGGAAGGGGCTATGTTTTACAATTTCATTGGGTTGGTTGTAGTCATAGATTCTATCAACTCAATTGAATGACCATGGTAAGACCTATTCGGCTCTATGTCATAGGTTCAATTAGTGATATGTTTTGCCTTTGATCACTTTTAAATATCAAATGCAAATTTTAGAAAATTTGAGCAGCATGTCCTATTGTTATCACCAAGCCTGATGGGAGAATTGGCCTATTAACGTCATTGAGCTTGAACTACTAACTCATTAAGCTTAAGTTGAAGTTAACAGTAGTATACCCGGACTCTTATAAGTCAATATTAATCTTAGCCAACTTCTGATATTGCACTAAATTGGGATGTTACAGTCTCTTTCACTTAAGAGTTTGACGTCCGAGTCAAAACCCAGCATAGCCCAGATCAATCCCTAACATGGTGCATGTCAGACATGGCCTAGTGGTGGCTCCATGCTATGACGTGCCCTTTGACCTCATCCATGGTTAGTCCTTTTCTACATAGACCTCTCACCATGCCTCCAATACTAGGTCGGCTCTGATACCAACTGTCATGACCAGACCTGATGGGATTACTGACCTATTAATTTCATTGGACTTGAACCATTAACTCAAAATGGTTATAGGCTGAAGTTACCAGTAGTGAACTCATTAAACCCTTATAAGTTAGTTTTCATCTTAGCTCACTTCTGTTGTTGGACTAACGTGGGGTGTTACACCTATAGTTCTCATTCTTGTTGATGAAGAAGAGGAGAGTTGATACACCAGTTGGAAGATTAATTATGCTAGGGAAAAGTCTCAAGTCAACATTTCTGCATAAGATTTCTTGTAAAAATACATATGAAGTAGGCCATTTACCTTGAGCAGTATATAACCGCTAAAAATTTTAAGAAATATATTATAGGTTGGCCTTTGAGCATGTGCTTGAACTTGATTCATCTAGATTTCTGTCTAATGTATGATTGCATGAATTTTAAGTGTGCTTTATAAATACTGCACCATGCAGTATATGCTGATAAAAGTGTGTCATTGTGCTATCGTCGATAGTGCGCTTGCCAATGTGTACCAATGCACGTACTGGTGTCTGTATATCTTTTTATATAATGGTTCTTATGAGTTATGATACTTTAATCCTCAGATTATGGTGCATTTCTTGCTGATTCGACTTCCTAATCATGTATCCTTCTGGCTTTTGTTGGGTTATCACCTTTATTCCCCATGAACAATCTTTTAGGTTCTTTTGGACATGAATCATTATCTTTATTAGGCACCTTGAGGCATCATCATGAACCTTATTTACCACCTTCTTTATATCCTAACAACAATGGTCATGTCTTTTCTCTTTTCTGCAGTATGTGTTAAAGGATAGCATGAAAAAGGGGAGTGCCAAAGACAAACCAACATACATTTTGATGCCAAGGAGAGAAGATCAGCAGCTTACAGTGGATAAATCTATTTCTGTACCTTCTCCAGGGAAAAAAGAAGCATTAGAAGATGAATTTGGTGCGTATGCTTAATTCTCATTTCTTGGACATCCCATCTTGTTGA
This sequence comes from Ensete ventricosum, assembly GCA_029747655.1. Taxonomy (NCBI): domain Eukaryota; kingdom Viridiplantae; phylum Streptophyta; class Magnoliopsida; order Zingiberales; family Musaceae; genus Ensete; species Ensete ventricosum. Next base: position 3,522,972 of record JAQQAF010000006.1, on the reverse strand, counting down.
CTTTGGGTTGCCCGCTCTAGTTACTGGTGAATATTCTGATGTATTCTATCAGTAGTTTCAGTTTGATCTATAGATCTTCACATAAGATGATTTGTGGCCTTTTAGGCTGCTTTTGCACGGAAATGGTTAGTTTATTATTAGTTTACACTTTAACACAAAGCTGGTCGCAGAAATTCATGTATAGGGTCCTTCATGGTGTTCTAGATAACATTGACTGCTTTCTTTTGCTACTGTTTTCTTTTATTAAACTTGTGTTTCGATTTACATGGTTTGGTAACTGAATTTTATTCTTTTTAGGTAGATTATATTTTTCTATTAGCATATTCTCTTCCTTTTCTTATAATTTACATCATAAATCATCATCAATTCTTTTTTGTTATAATTTATACTCTTAATTCCTCATAAGTTGGTCAGAGCTTGGTGAGTTCTGTATTGTTGTATTTGGATACCTTATAGTTTAAAATTCATAATGTGTTGTTACCGCTTGTTGTTTATTATGTTGATACAGTACAGTTGTTTGCTTATAATTCTTGACCACAATACCCTAATTGATTAATATCCTGTAATAGTAGTTTGGTCGCCTTCGCTAAACTTCCTTGCTAGTCAGGTGTTTAGGCTAAAGCTCAAATTTTATTGGAGCTTTTAACATATAGAGAAATAAAATGGTTAAATCCTATAAAATCAGGTATAATATCATTGAATATTCTAACAGAAAATGATAATTTAAAAGTAGCAGCTTTTAAATTACATAAGTTCATAATGAAGCAAAATCACAGTTAGTCACCTAAATATCAACGTGGCAGAGCATTAGAACCTGTTTGTGAACATGTCTGCATGTCTTCTAATCTGTTTATGTTCATATATAGCTGTTCCTTAATTATACAGAATTTCAAATTACATAAGTTTATAATGAAGCATAATCACAGTTAGTCACCCGAATATGAATGTGGCAGAGCGCATCAGAACCTGTTTGTGAATCATGTCTGCATGTCTTGTAAGCTGCTTATGTTAATGTATAGCTGTTCCTGAATTATACAGATTTGCAAATTATTCGAAGGAAAGTATTGTAGCATGATGCCGCCTATAGATTACTGTTCACAGATGTCATGTCTAGAGAAATCTTGGTATGATGATTTAGCCTTGCCATCGGATGAGGCATGAAAATCTAGAAGCCACATGAGAGAAAAAGCTACAACCTGACCTATTCTTGACAACTTCTACCTAGATAGTAATTTCAGATGTTTGTATAATCTTTTTATGGGTGTAACTGTGATATCGGTGATTGAATAATTGTACCTTTTGTTGAATTTAAGAAAACTGCATCTGATCTATTGATGTGATCTACAATTTTCCTTAGTGATCACAACTATTCAGATTAAAAAAGTATGAAGACGGTAAGGTGTTTGTTAATGCAATGGAGATCAAGGAAAGATGGAGAAATTATTATTATAAACTATTTAATGAATATTTTGTTTATAACTCATCCTTCGAGATAGATAATAGTAGGAAGTCTAGGAATAACATATTTGTTCATAAAATTAGATAATAGAGTCAAAAGAAGTTTCAAAGAGGATAAAATTAGGTTAAAGGATACTTTGGTTGGCTATTTTGCTTAACAAAATTTGGAGCATAAAAAATTGCTTCATGCTTGAAGGTTTTTTTTGTTAGTAGTGATTTTATGAATAAGGAGGAGATCTAAATCTGCTTTGATATAGAAGGACTAAGCTAATGAGATACACTATGGAACCTTGAGAAAGGGTGATTGGAAAAAAAGAGACCAATATGTGAAATGAGCATTTCTGAGTATCAGTTTGATTCTGTGCTTGAAAGATGTACCATAGATTCTATTAATTTGTTGACACAATTAGGAATACAGAGATGAAAAATATTTCATATTCTTTTATTGACGTAGAAAAAAAATTTACTATATAGTTCTTAAAGATTCATTATGCAGGTCACTATTGTTGGGATTATTAGGATTCTGCTTAACGAGTGTCTTATAAAGTAGTATCACATCAAAGTCGATCAATTCTGTGTCTTTCCACATTGGTCATGGATATGCTGCTAGTTATATACAGGATATTAATGTGTTGTTTGCTAATGATATTATCTTTATTGATGAATTGGAATTAATTCTAAACTTTACTATGTGCAATGCTAAGAAAAGATGAGTGTGTTTTGGATTTATTATCAAAAAAAGATGAGTGTGTTTTGGATTTAATGAATACATTGTTCATAGAGTAAAAGATGAATGGTTAAAATCGAGAAGATTAGTGGATTTGTGCGAATTATTTTGTTCCCCTTGGATTACAAGGAATATTTTATAACTAGTTGTAAGTCTAGACACTGCCTTCTCCCTTTGTCTTTTGTTTTTCTCTTTTTACTCCATTGTATCTTATTTTTGTCTTAATGAAATGCAAGGTTTATCCATGAAACTCAAGGGAATATGTTCTTTTGATGTTGAACTTAGGTTAAGGTGGGTTTTCAAGCCTATAATTGACAGAGACGATTTATGGTTTTAATTGGCATGAGTAGGATTGGTTATTTATTTTCAGCAAGCAAGGTTTTTTGACATTAGGGAATGGTTTCAACTGTCAAGGTGTGTAAATAATCCGACAAGGGAACCTCCTCATGTCATACACATAGATGTCTTTATTAGTTTGAATACATGATCTCCACTTAGTAAGAACCAAGGTTCGTCAAATCGTACCATACCGACGTATCGAGCTCAGGCCAGTATGATACAGTATGTTGGTACCGAGCGGTATGCCTAGGCATACTGCTCGATACATGTATATATATATAATAAAGTTAAAAATAAAAAAGAGTGACGTCGCCTATTTTTATTAAAAAATAAAAAAAGGCGATGTCGCCTCGTTCCTTCTCCCCACACGGGGAGACGTTTCTATCTCCCCGCACGGGGAGAAGAAATCGCCCGCGGGCGATGGATCGTGCGGACGACGGATCGTGTGGGCGATGGATCGGGATTGGGAAAGCTGCGTCGAACTCCAGTTTTTCCCTCTTCTTTTTCTCCGTCTTCTTCTGATAATGTCCAATATTGGTCGTCGATGGTCGAAGTTGATCGTTATCGCCCGATAGTGGCTGGCGACGGTCGAAATTGACCGTCACCGGCCAATTTCGGATGGTAACGGGGCGGAAACTGCCTTAATCGATTGTACCGCCCGGTAGTGGGCGGTCTGTGTATTGCCCTGCTGGTGGAATGGTATACCGCTCGGTCTGGGTGCTATCGATCGGTATTGCAAACCTTATTAAGTACTACTAATATTGTTTTCTATAGGAGGGCCAAAAACTTCAGATGTCATTGTAATATGGTCAATTGAAATTTAAAAACAATTTCTTAAATTTTAAGAAGTGTCTATAACAGTGACTGTCTGGCATTTATCAGCTAGATTTTTGTTCGAGGAAATACAACCCAGAAAAAACAAAATGCAAAAGTAAAATTATGGTACTGAATTTTAAATATCACAGGAACTAATTTACCATCCATGCAACCTGGGCAAGGCTAATAATTAGTTTAAGATTGACTAATGTAACCAATTCTTATTCATGCATGTTTTGTGAACCTTGACAAGATTCGATAAAGTTCTAGATTCCACCTAATCGAGTGGTTGTGTTAAATGTTTTTACAACAGGAAGTTGGCCCTTCTGAGAACTAATTGTTAATACAGCTTCTTGACTTACATGTGTGCATATGTGTTGGTGTTATGTATGTGCTTTAGTGCTTGGTTTCAATTACAACAACTTATTCCGATTGTTGGTTTAAATTGGCATCTCTTCGGTACCACAGTAATCCTAGGCTTGTGGGGTTCCAATTTGTGAGCGTCCTTCAGTTTAACTGATATACAGTCCTGACTGATTTATCTTCATGAATCATTTTTATTTTGAGTTCTTTACCTGATATAACATCATAATATATGTTGGGGTTGTTTTGTTAACTTGTAGTAACTGAATTTCATGGGAATTTTGTAGCTTCTGAAACTTCTGAATCTGGAAAAGGAAGATTTGTGCTTTTGAAAGGGAACGAGCAAGAAGTTTCTGATGTAAGATACTGATGATAATGTGGTCTTTTTGTCTTTTAAACTTTATATTAGTAACTGCTTCAAATATCTTTTGACCAGGTGTCTAAGAGTCTGTTACAACAACATATCATAACATCTTCAGTAAGAAATTCACAAACTTCAACATCTAGACAGAACCAGGCAAGCGGAAGAATCATTAGGAAAATACTCTCAAAGGAAGGGCATGCGGATCAGTCACATGTATCTGTCAACCATCCTGAGCAGCAAACACAAGCGGTAAATGTGGAGAAGGACAAGCGCCTGCCTCGGCCCCCCAGCGCAATCTCAAATACGAAAGATTACATTTCACGTATTTCATCACTTGCATCTGCTTCTGATGGTGATGATAAAAGATATATAGATGATAAATTTGCTGTAAACAATATACATGGTTCCATATCAATTAGCGAAAAGCACGAAAAGCGAACAAGGAAAAAGGATAGACCTGATCGTGGTGTTTGGGCCCCTCGTCGTCGTGCAGACAGATCTCGATCTGGTGATGGAGGTCCATCTGCTGAGGTGACTCAGATGACAGATGCTTTAGACAGCATATCCATTTCTCAACAGGCTGTTGGTAAAGTTGGGGAGGAGGACATGGTTGTTAAAAATGTTCGTGTTGGACGTGGCAATAATTTGCATGCTGCCTATGAAATAGGTCGTGTAGAAAGGAAAGCTGATATGTCTTCTGCAAGTAGAAGCGAAGATATGAAGATGTATGGAAGTGGACGAGTTGATTTTTCTTCATTGGATAATGGTATGGCCTTTCCAATTCAGTTTCGTCTTTGCTGTTTTTTTTTTCTTTTTACTATATGACATGTTTTTTGATAACTTATTTAGGTTCTCATAGGCATGTTGGACGCCGTGTGTCTGCACGTGGTCCAAAGGAAACAGATAGCTCCTTGAGTCTTACAGAGGGAAAGAGTTTTAAAAGAGGTCCCACTGTCTACAGTTCCCACGAGGTGAAATTTGATAAAATAATATTTCTGGATTAAAGCTGTTTCATGATATTGTACTTACTCTTCCCAAACTATGCACAGAGACAAGTATGGGTTCAGAAGTCAGGCTCAGCGTCATGAATCTTCTAGTGAATGGTGAAGTTTTTTTTTTTCCTTGAAGCATATGATTTTCTATTTATTAGTTACTTCTATGGCATTAGCTGAGTTCCACTAATTAACGATTCAGCTAAAATTTAGGGTTTCCACCCTGGAAACCAGGAGCATAAAGTATAAACTGTCATCATTATGAAATATATCGGCATCATTTTTTAGTTCGGGCTAAAGTTTCAATCATTTTATTAGGGTTTTTAGGATATTTTTTTAGATAGTGCTAAACAAATTTATAAATTGTTGAGTTGTGAGCACAATTAGGGGCATTGAGTTATTTAGATTTTAGAGAACAGCTAAGTGGAGTCGAAAAATCACTTTTAAGGTGATTTTTTTGAGTTATTGATACTTTGAGTTGGTTGTTTTGACCGACAAGGAATCACCTGTTATCTTGACAGCTAAGAAGTCTCTTTTCTCAGCTTACTTTCATGTTCAGAGTCTCATGCACTGGGCTTCCCTTAGCTGGGTAACTAGTGTACTGTGGTGTTGAAATCTTTGATATCTAGATATTAGTATATAGATTAATTTTATAAAAATCATGTGTTACTGAAGTAATTTATCTCGAAAAATTCCTGAAGCTCGTTTGTTTGTTCTTTGGGAAGATGATAATGATTTGCTTTTTTCTTATTGGTTATTTAGTTCTTACATGTTCGGATCCTTGTATTACGCATACTATTTTATTTTGTATTAACTTGCTAATGATTTTGCTACAGGATGTATGCAACTATGCACTACTGCAGATTTGTCAATTGTGGCAACATTTTGGTTGTGGGGCTCATTCTATCAGTTCTTGATAATGTACAGCGCATGGCGGTTTTGCGGCTTTGGATAAATGCTGCTTGAAGGATGCTGTTACCAAATTGTTCCATATGGAATCACAGCTATAGCTCTAGTTGAATCAACAGCAGCATGATCTAAGGTAGCTAGGAAGTGAAATAACTTGGCTTGTGGGTCTGTAAATTGCAAAAAAGAATATCTGAGTTACTTGGATGGAATCCTGTTGGTCAGCTGATGGAAGATTTGTCTGTCTTCTATACCACTGGACAGTTTACGTTGGCTAAAGATACTTTTGGCATGGAGACGTAAGCAAAGGCCCTTCTCAAGTATATTATGCCGACGAGCAACTTCTCTTGGTATAAAATGTAAAGAATAGTTTGAGGAGGTGAGTGCTTCTTTCTGGCCATTGTTTATAGGTTTGTTAAGCGTCGTACGACTCACTGCTTCGCAGACTACTTGGTCTGGTTAGTACTTATACAAGTAGTGGGAGAATCCCCGTTTTTAAGCACCCTAAGTATTTACCATTGTGTTGCTGTAAATTGTAATGGTGAAAAATCGGCTTAGGGTCGTCAATGTCTGAACAGAGTCTGATGTCGATTGATGCGTAATACTCGGGTTTTGGTGACTTGGTTTATGCTGTTATACTGCTAAGTCTGAGACAGGTTCTATTTCACACTTTGTTGGTTTTATGGAAGCTATTTTTTTTGCCGATTTATCTCGTTTGGTTTGTTGGAGTGATAGTTTCTGATTCCTAAAATGGATTGCTGTGGATAGAATACTATGATAAATCCACAAGAATAATTCTTCTCGGAAGTTCCGTCTATTTATTTCCGTTGCAACTTTGATTTTGACATACTAATTCTTACAGCATAAATCTTTGTTGTTGTTTTTATCAAAATGCTTGACCTTAAATTGGTATCTCATCAATCATCCTATGTCTTTCCAAGAACTGTTTTTTTTTCTTTATTGCCCCATCCGATATATTCTCACTCAAATTAAGCTGGCATTAATAAATTATTTCGTAGAGGACCTTCTTATCTGAGGAGACTATTCATCCATGTTTACTGAAAGTGTCACAAAGTTAGCGTTTTGTTGGTGTGGAATTAATCAACCAATTTTTTTTTCCTTGTTTCAATGGATTTCTAGATGTGAATCTAAACACTCGAGAAATATGAGAGTTCTTAGGACAAAAAAAAAAAAAAAACTGTACGGCTTGCGTGCAGCTGGGCATGCATTTTGAGAGGAGTTGATCTTGTTCGAATGCATCTGATCCAATTCTTGCCCCATCCCCATGGATTCATCATGAGCTTCTGATGATGATGTTTTTGCTCGTGGAATGAGTTCACCGAGTTCTAATAATCATGGGGAGAGAGATGGAATTGATCATTCCGACAGGCATACAATAAACAACGATCTCAGCATGGCCTGCTGCCACTTTTTCACCATTTGCAGACGGGAAAAGCTGCCAACGTAAGGTTTGAATCTTTATTCCAACAGTTAAAAGGCTGCAAAGGAAGGTGATAAATAATTGTCCAAACCACTACCTGGATGCTGGAAACCCATCAGAGAGAGGTAGGTCAAACAACTCCAAGCCAAGAGAAACACACACATGAGAATTGGCAGACACCATATGTGTCATCAGTAAGTATGACACAGACAGGTGAAACCAATGAACACAAGCAACAATTGTTGATGGAGATACAAAAAAAGATGATTACATTAGTCCGTTGCATTTTTGTGCTACATAACGAGACCTGTAGAAGAGCTGCATAACGTGGATCAAGAAATGCATGCAGTTGCTGAGCCCCTCACCACATTGGTTAAGACAAAAAGAACTTTAGCCTAAAACAGTTGGTTTGTTATTGAGATCTTAAATCTTTTGTTCAAGTAAAAGAGTGTCCTGTCTCACTGTTGTTTCTTTTTCCTTGCACCCACTTCTTTGGATCGTCTCCGGCCACCCCATCTGTTCATGTTCTAATCTTATCCTAGACATCATTCATCGGTCACACGCCCAGAAGCCTACATCATGGTCATCAACAGTCACTCGGAGAAGAGTGGGAGGGACTTTTGAAAAGAGGCACTTTTGTTGATTGGATGTATGTATACAGAGAAAACAAAGGGAAAGATGTGTCTGCAAAATGGCCACTCAGGGGTGGGAGGGGGGGGGGGGTCATCTGTCTCCCCTTCCTAGAGAGAGAGAGAGAGAGAACCCCTGCTCTGATCAACTCTGCTTTCAAATTTTGGTCCTTTGCATTCCAAAGATCAATGATTCATGAATAGATTTTGTTGAATCGATCAATGCCTTACTTTGATTTAGTTTTGCAAGTCATAGCTACAATTAACAGAAAAAGGAAAAGAGAAAGAGAAGATAAGATAGAGAGTATCATCAAAGGTTCATAGGAGGAGAGTATTAGGAAATAGAGCATAATTAGACAGACCACCCCACCCTCCCAATAATGACACTACAGCTCAAGTGTGATACTTCCACTACCACACTCGACTATTCCAAACATTAAAACCACTGCTGAACCCACAGAATTCGAGGGAAATGAGAGCAGCTTGAGGCCAAAGATTAGAGAGGATGGATTACAAAAGCAAGCAAATAGCTATGATGGGAAAAGTATTGTACATGGACCACACTTGGGAGCTGCATGACAACCTTAGCCATGCTGCTGCTTTCTTTTGATGAAGGTGATCACCACCACCACCATCAACCCATCAGCAGAGTTAAAAGCTCATTGTTGTTCCTACTGTTCTTCTGCAACTCGCACTGAGATCTGAAAAGAAAGCAGCACCTGTGCTCATCAAAGTTTAAAGAATTAATTATAGGGGTCCATTTCATCATCATTACTGTAATTTACACAGCACTCCCTCACATCTTCACCGGCATCAGGTCAAGAGATCCGGGAAGAGCTTGCAGAAGCCGGTCTCCTTCTTGCCTGAGCTGCTCTCTTTCAGTGCAGCAGCAGAGGAAGAGGGAGAGTGGGTCTCCGGGACATGGTGCGGGAACTCGGAGAGCATCTGGACCACCTCCCTCATCGTCGGCCTCTCCACACTGTTCTCCTGCACGCACAGCATGGCCACGAAGAAGACGTGCATCGCCTCGGCTATCGGCACCGTGCTCAGCCTTGGATCAGCGATGGCCGCGACGTTGTCTCTGCTGCAGTCGGTGACCCTCTTGGCCCACTGAACTATGTCAACTCCGTCCCCGAACTCCCCCACCGGGCGTCGCCCGGTGATGAGCTCAAGCAGAACCACTCCGAAGCTGTACACGTCGCTCTTCTCGTCTACTTTGAGCGTGTACGCATACTCTGCAATCAAATATGCAACGCAAAACAGAGTAAGACCACAGTTTTGTCACAACAAAACAAGGATTTAATGCGACTATAACATCATCCCGAAAGAGAAGATATAGAAGAACTCGGTGGCGAATGACCCATTCACGCAAATGCAATTCAACATCGTTGTGCATGTCCAACATATCCCCCATCAAATCAAAGGCGGAGGAGCAGCCAGCGTGAGGTGGGAGAATCTTTTGTGTTCCATGGACGACTCTACAGGTCTCGGGAGGTGCCATTGAAATCCATCACAGGTCTCAAAAAGTCCCATGTTGTGCTGGTGTTGAGCACAGATGCAAGAGAGAGAGGTGCGGCGGATGATGTGATCTCTCACAAACCTAAGTCTGAAGTAATGGGACCAGGTTGCTGAATCCCACTGCCAAGATTTTTGGGGGGATTCAGTCAACCTAGAAGGCAGCTCCTTGGAAGAAGAACGAACGGTGATCTCAACGCAGGAAAAGAGTCGAGGCCTTCGAATTGGGAACAGCAGAAGGGACGCTTTCACCAAAGCCGATACTGCGAAAGCTGCCGCCCCTTCTTGTCGGTCCCCGCCTCCTCCTCCCCTCCTCCCCGGTCCTGTGACTCGGATTTCCATTTCCGGTGGTACGAAGCCTCGCACCGGAACAGGTGGGCGGATTCACGACGTGACATGCTGCGCCTCCGCGTCACGTCCCTGTTCTCTCTCTCTCTCTCTCTCTCTCTGTCTCTGTCTCTGTCTCTGCTCATCAGTCTGCGTGCATGCTGTCGATTCAACGTGAACCAGTGGCACAGTGCCCCCCCCTGAACTTTTATCCGGTGGGTAAAACACGTAGGTTTTGTTTCTGTTGCAGAAATCAGAGTCTCACGCATGTTTTAAGACTCTGACTCTGCAGACGGCTGCCGGTTTTTGGTAGCAGAATGAAAAGCGAAGCAGGAAACGGTTTTGTATGAGAGTGATTCGGAAACAGAACAATCCGTGTTTTGAGAACAGAAAACAGAAACGAGGAGGATGAGAGCGCACCTGGAGCGATGTAGCCGTAGGATCCGGCGATGGCAGACATGCTCTCGGAGGCGCCGCCGTCCTGCAAGAACTTGGCCAGCCCGAAGTCCGCCACGTGTGCCTCAAAACCCGTGTCGAGCAAGATGTTGTTGGACTTCACATCGCGGTGTACTATCATGGGACTGCAATCGTGGTGGAGGTAGCACAGCCCCCTCGCCGCCTCCACCGCGATCCTGTAGCGGCGGTCCCAGCCCAGGAAGCCACCCCCCTTCCCGTGCAACACCTCGCCGAGGCTGCCGTTCCCCATGTACTCGTACACCAGCACGTTGGTGTCCTGGTTGGTGCAGAAGGCCAGCAGCCGCACGATGTTCCGGTGCCGGATGCTCCCCAGCGTCCGGACCTCCGCCCTGAACCCGTGGTCGTGCCCGCCGGCCCTCAGTCGCTTCACCGCGATCGCCTCCCCGGCTCGGGTCCGCCCCATGTACACCACCCCGCCGCCGCCGCGCCCGATCACGTTCCCGTCCTTCATGCACTCCAGCACGTCCGACACCCCGAAGTCCACCTTCTGGAACGCGGTGAGCCGCCACGCCGCGCCGCCCGGCCCGCGGCGGTACGACCGCGCCCGCACGGCCGCGGCCACCGCGAACACCAGCGAGCAGAGCAGCAGCCCCAGCGCGAATATCAACTTGAAGTCCCCCGCGCCGCGCGCCGCATGCACCCTGCCCGCCGTGTGGTTGCAGGGGTTGTCCAGCACCGGCCCGCAGAGGCCGGCGTTGCCCACGAACGACGAGGCGTTCATGTAGGCCAGCTGCCCCACTTCCGGCAGATCGCCGGAGAGGTCGTTGAACGAGAAGTCGGCCGCCGTGAGGCTCCTCATCGCCGCAATCGACCTCGGTATCGAGTCGCTCAATTGGTTCCTGGACAGGTTCAGGTAATTCAGTATCGAAATTCCGGCGATGTCCTGCGGAATCGGGCCGGACAGATTGTTCTGGCTGAGGTCGAGGTAGGTGAGCTGGGTGCAACTGCCGATCTCCGGCGGGATCGAGCCGGCCAGGCGATTGCGGCTCAGGTCGAGCTTGACCATGCGCCGCAGCCCGCCGATGGCGCTGGGGATCGGACCGGCCAACTGATTGTTGCCAAGCAACAAGGTTTGGATGGAAGAAAGGTTTGAGATGGAGGATGGTATTGGCCCGGCGAGCAGATTGTTGGATAGGTTGAGCTCGGCCAGCTGGGTTGGACTGTGATCACTGTTAGCATCATTCGCTGGTACTGGACCAGAGAGGTAATTGTTCTGCAGCTCCAATAGGTTTAGGTTGGGAAGGTAGAGGAGGCCTAATGGGATGCTGCCATTGAGATAATTCTGTCCGAGTCTCACTCTTGTGAGGCTGGAACACCTGCCTAAGCTCTCCGGCACGGCGCCGAACAAGAAATTGTTGAGTAGAATGAGGACTTTGAGCTGGTTAAGAGGACACAGGTTAGCAGGGACTGCACCGGTGAGCTTGTTCGACGAAAGGTCCAGCAGACGAATCCGGCCTCCCGAGCCGAGCCTCTCCGGTATGGCGCCCGTGAAGTTGTTCATGAAGAGCTGCAGCGTGTCCAGGTTAGGTAGCTCTGCGACGAACTCTGGTATCGAGCCATGCAGTCGGTTCATGAAGAGGTTGAGCAGGTTCAGCTGGGTGAGGGCGGCCAGCTCGTGGGGAATTTCTCCGGTGAGCGCATTGTTTGACAGGTCGAGCAGCGCCAGCCTGGTGAGGTTACCGAGTGACGGCGGTATCTGCCCGGACAACCGGTTGGAGTGCAGGAACAGCGTTTTGAGGTTGATCAGTTTGCCGATCTGCCGCGGTATCTCCCCGTCGAGGCCGCAGCTCGAGAGGTCCAGGAGGACTAGATTGCTTAGCTTGCTCAGCTCGGTGGGAATGCTGCCGTCGAACACGTTGTAGTAGCCCAAGTAAAGCTGTTTGAGGCTTGTCAAGTTCCCCAACTCGGAGGGAATTCTGCCGCGGAGATCGTTGCCGTTCAACGACAGGTACTCCAACGTGCTTAATCTCCCATAGCTGGGCGGAATCCCCCCGTCGAAGTAGTTGCCGCCGAGGTCCAAGTACTTGATTCTCTTCAAGCTCGCGACGCCGGCCGGTAACGAGGCCGTGAAGTTGTTGTCGTAGGCGTCGAGCACCTCCAGGTTCGGCAAGCCCGAGTAGTCCCACTCGAGCCCGCCGTCGAACTGGTTGGAGGAGATGTTCAAGTACCGAAGGCTCGGCAAATGGGAGACCCTGATCGCACCTTGGAGCTGGTTTCCGGCCAGCGAAAGGTTGACGAGGGAGTCGAGGCCGGAGATGTCGAGCGAAACAGAGCCAGAGATGTTCAAGTTGGAGAGATCGACGGCGACGACGCGGTCGTGCTCGCACCGCACTCCGAACCACGAGCACACCGAGCTGAGGTCTGCAGTATTCCAGCTCCCTACTTCTGGGGTAAAAGATTGGAAGCCTTCTCTTACGGAAGCCAACTCCAAGGCATCGTTCTGAAGCGGAGCACAAGCAACAGGACTTACAACGGTAAACAAGGCGAGGAGGAGGAGAGAAGGGACCATTTTGATGAAGTTTTGGAGACCGATCTAGTGAGACATATCTCTATGAGAGTATGACTCGGAGGAATGAAAGAGAAGAAGGGAGGTTTAGAGACTGTACATGGGAGGATATAAGGCTAAGGGCATGGAATCTGAGAAGCTTCGCATGTGTATGGTTTTCAGGGAAGAGGCATCTTTCAGAGAGGAGAAGACTTCACAGGGAAGATATGAAGGGAGACAGGTACCTCCTACTTCCTTCATCAAGAGAGATCCTTTCATCCGATCTCTCTTCTTCTTTTTGCTTTTTTTTTTATTGTTCTCCTTGTGCTCTTTGATATGTGTGTGGAGAGATGAGAGAGAGAGAGAGAGAGAGAGAGGTGGTTGTTGTGGCTCCTTCAGCTAGGCCAAAAATATATGGCAAGAGAGGGAAAGAGAAGAAGGTGGTGTTTAAATATTATTTGCAGGCAAACAAAGTGCTGACATTGGCTGCAGTAAAGTTTTAGATGTTAGGAAAAGGATGTATGAGGGTAAAGTTGGTCTCAAGATGTTGGCCCAAACTTGACAGATTGAGGTTTAGAATCCTCAGCAAATCCAACCAAAGTGGTAGATATAGATAGGAGGAGCCAAGTAGAAGATGAACTCAAATGAGGCAAACGACCGGAGACAAAAATATGGATGAGGATTCATTCATTCAGCATGGCCTCCAAAATCCTTATATCCGAGTGAGAAGAGAAGGTTGCATGCGGAGGAAGAAATTGCAGAGGAGCAACAACAATTGGGTTATTGCTTCACCATGCACTGCATGCACTGACTGCTGATGGGATGGGGCCACAACTCAGAGCCTGCACACTACTGCCATTAAAAGTCAAGCTTGGAATGTCCTGGATGAGCACAAGGACCACAGTGTTTCATAGGTGTTCTGTGTTGCCCACAATCAATAGGAAAAGAGGATGATGATGATGATGATGTGCAGAAGAATTACTGTTTGAAGCATTTTCCAGTTTCTGTGGTCAGTAAAGCCAATGGTGATTATGGCAGAATCATTATGTCCAGGTAACAGAGATCATACATACATTACATGGTTATACAATCGAGCAATGGAATGATTGTGAGCTGCAATGATGGCTGTAATAATATATACATACAGCTGTTGGTATGCTGTGTGGTAAGGAATAATTTGAAGCTTTCTCTTTTATTTCCCTTGCTTTATTTCTTGTCCCTCCCCTCTCTCCACCCTTCAAAGATAACATGGTCCATGAGAGAGAGAGAGAGAGAGAGAGAGAGAGAGAGAGAGAGAGAGAGAGGGGTGGGGTTAGATCCTCCACCACTTCAAAAGAAAAGAAAAGATGCAGATGCATGGCCCCCTTCTCATGGGAAAGAGTGCTCTTGTATCTATCATATGTGAATTGCACAGGAGCCACTCTCTTTTGCTTCTCTTCTTTCCCAAAGTTGCCTTCTTTGCTTCCTACTGCTTCTACTTGACTCCTTTTTCCTCCTTTAGGCTTTGTGGATTATCTGGCTAAAGCTAATCCACTCCCTTGCATGCATGGGTCACTTTGAATTCATCCATTGCCATCTGAAACCTCCCTTTTAGGGTGGGGAGCTCTGTGGCTAGTTGGTGAGCACCTCCTCCTCCTTGAAGCCAAGGAGAAGGGGTAGTAGCCATTTATTTGACGGTGGTGTAAGAAGCATGTGAAGTCTGTCACCGGGCAATGTGGTGAATGCTAGTGGATTGAGAGAAGGTCCGATGAGATGTCTTGAATGGATACCTGAAATGGTCAGTCGTGATCTTGATGCCCATATGAGATCTTTCTCCAATGCCAAAATGGCCTCTGAACACTCTCCCTCTCTCTCTCTCTCTCTCTCTCTCTCTCTGTGTTTGTGTGTCGAGTGCAGAGAAGCAAGAACTCTCATCTGGGCCAACAGTAAACCTCTCGTTTCCTTCACAAGAGATCGAATAGCATGTAGCAACAGTTCAAGAAGGACGATAGGGAAGAGATGAATTCAGGAGTCATGCAGCAGGAGCTCTTCCCGACGGCCAACGCTTGCATGACAACCCCGAGGAGGACACGAAGACGGAAAGCATAGTTTTCTAGATTGGATGATTGGGCATCGAGTACAAGAGACAAATCAAACTAGTAAGTAATCTGCCCATCATTTTCGATATGAGCACGTCGATCACTGCACCCCATGCAGTGGTGCTGCCTGCGACAAAGCCGGTCTTCAGTTCAAGGAAGAGAAGAAATGGCCGCCAAAGGCCTTCAAAAGCCGAGGCACTAATACTGTCCTCTTTACCTTTAACGAAAGAATGGTGCGCTTCAGCTCACACCCCTCATTTTTACACCGAGAAAGCAGGCGATCAACGTGCTCGGCCAAAGGAAAAGACAAAAAGAGAGAAAGAGAGCTATGAATTAAAGAGGAGGAGAAAACAAAGCGAGAACACATCCTTCTTTTCTTCCCTCCATTCTTTGAAGAAATCATCGCTCTGGCTCGGAGGACAAGGGAGGATCTTTGGAAGGTGCCATGTCTCACCCTTTGCGTTGGCAATGAATCGACACGAGAAAAACTAAGTCTCGATGCCTCCGTGCACACTTCCCCAGTTTGATGCCAGAAGCCTCCTTCCTTGCTCGCTCGGATGCCCCCTTCCCAGCCGCTAGGCTTTCTTTTACACTTCTCTAATGCATGTCCTTCTCCTCTCTTAATGTGCAGGAATCAACATGTCCGAGCTGAAAACTTCTCATCTACACAGAGAGAAACTCGTGTTGATTGCTCGTAACGAGATGGACATCTGCTTTTTTTCTCGCTCAAGCTTTGCCACTTTGAACTCAGTGGAAGAATCCTTGCCTTTTCCTTTTGTCTTGTGCCGCTTCTTTGGAGTTGCAACGTCTACAGCATGCTTTGTTCACGTTGCAAAAGGAGCCACTGCTGCAAAAGAGACACTCAAGTCGGTGTTCCATCAAGATTGGCAAACCATTGCTTGCCGACCTATGTGGCTGAGTATTATTGTTCTATCACACTTCAACTGCATTTAGTTCCATTACTTGCTTGCTTGCTTGATTCAAACTAAACATGCGAAACATTGGAGGTGACGAACAGTGTGGACAAGACTAGAGATGCTGCATCGGCAACAAATGATCAAACAATTAGCGTAAAAATATAGGAGGTGATGAGTAATGTCTTCTTCTTAATGTTTGCTATTGCAAGTAGACAAGTGTGGCTACGTCCACAATGGAGGAAAAGAGCCACCTAGTTTTTTTTTTAAGGTGCTCGAGTCCAAGCATCTTCTTTTCGTTCTAAAAGCATATGATAGTGGAATGCTGATTTGATCTTTTTTTTGTTGGATTCGACCACTCCAGTTCTTTTTTTTTTTTTGCTTTTTTGAAGAAGAAGAAGAAGAAGAAGAAGAAGAAGAAGAAACTAATATCAATCAGACAATGATGTGTGGAGCATTCATCATCATTTCTAGCATTATTAGCTAAGGTATGTGGGTATTATAATTGAATTAGTTTATCTTTTACCCTGGTATGATAGCATTATATGAGCGGTCACAACACAGATGGATCAGCGAAGGCTGCCTCGCCTGTGTTGTTCCATCATGGTGGTGTCAGGCAGCCTTCGGAAAAGGGTTGACAACCATCAATCATATGTTGAAACAGTGTTAAGTATCAGTCTCATTCACGTCATATCTGCATCTCGAGTGGCAAATCGACAATCACACTCTTTCCACCACCGTGGCTGATTCTGATCTCATCTCCTTCCATGGATGGATGCATATATTACGAAAAGAGTAAATTTCAGATGAAGAATCTCGTTATTTTAACGATGCCAACTGCAGGAAGCTCTTAACGCAGCACCATGATGCACTGCTCGAAGCTTGTGTAGAAATTGAAGGAGGTGCAGAAAACTGGGAGGGATTGAATCATCTGACAAGGCGATGAATGCTTTTGGGCCCTGGAGAAAATGGTACAAGGCAAAAGCATTATTGAAGGGAGAAGAAGAGCACTCGGGTAGAGCCGGCTACCTCATCTGCTAATTTGCAGCAACTGCCGCAGCTGGAAACTGACTCTATATCTGTTCATCAAGGTGAGCAGAGACTGGCAGCACGGTGTCTCTAATAAGCCTTCATGGATCTCGAAACTTTGGAAAGCTGCCTCCTGCTGCAGGTCTTCATTGGAAGAGACAACATAAGTACTTGCGACAGATTGCGGTCCCTTTTGGTGTCATTCACCAGTTCATGCAGAAATTATGGTCAGATGCTCTTCTACTTTGTCAGAGTCGAGATTCTGTACAAGATTTGGATACAGTTCTCGGTGATCAGTGATCAAATAAATCTTCAAACAAGTTCCTCCACCGAATTCTGAATGGTAATTAACAGTTTTTTTTTTTTTATAGACATTTTATCCGAAACTCCTACTATTTATTGATTCTTTTCTGTACAGAGTACAGAATGGTGTTCCTCAGCGGACCTTTTCTCACTTGGACAAAAATATCTTCAGATTTTTTACTTAAATAATTAGATCGTAGATATATTTTTTTATCAAAAAAATCTTAATTTTAATAATTAATTATTTATATTTTTAAAAAATAATAGTGATTGTGTAGAATTTTGAGTTTATTCGGTGGAAGCTGACCAAATTATACTTGAAATTAAATATTATCAATTTATTTTTTTTTTAAATTTGATAACTAATTCTTATAAGTTTTAGAAAAAATATATAATATTAACTATCTTAAAATAATACATAATTGATTCTGTGAAAATTTAGATTGGTTTAATAGAAATTGATAATGTTATACCCGAAATTGTACTAAGTTATAGTTTAATCATTAAAAAAATCTTTACCATTGATAATTAATTATCATAAAATTATATTAAATTAAATAAAATAATTATCTTAGAATCACGACCAGATACTTTGGTGAAATTGACTAAGTCAACGCCCGAGATTGAACTAAGTTATATTCGATCACAAAAAATCTCTAAATGTAATAATTTAATTAACATAATTTTTTTAAATAAAAAAATAATACTTATTATCTCAGAAGGATATCTTAATGGTTATGTGGAATTTTGGAGCAGAAGTTAATAAAGTTATACTTGATGATAGTATAGGTTTAAAAAATCTTAAATTTTAAATAATTAATTAGTATAATTATAAAAAAATAAAAAAATATTGTTATTAATCATATAAAAGATCATGTGCTAGTTATCATGTGAAATATGGATTGGTTTAGTAAAGGTTGACCTAGTTACACTCAAATTACACTGGATCACAAAACCTATTCAAAGAGTCTTCCACTTTAATTAAGTTTATTTCATGGGTGTTTACCATTTATATAAAAAAAAAATCTCAAATAAAAATGAATAGAAAAACATTATCCATTAAAACCATGCATACATGCATGCATGCAGTAGCTAAACTAATGTATCATTTAGTTATTCCTAAGTTTCACTTGGTTGCCTCAAAGCATAAGCATCCATAATCAAGCTTGTGTATAAAAGGTTAAATATTTATCCTTCCCTTTTCTCCTTTGTGTGACATAAAAGTCTCCTCATTCACTCAAGAGTTGAATGATTCAGTTTCTGCAGCAGGAATGAATGTTCACTATTCAGGCAAACATATGTACATGAATCTTCTTGTAAAAGTGCTTGTTCAACTTCAAATGCAGAATATATGTCATCAGATTTTTCAGACAGCAAGTGTTGCATTGAAAGGCCTAAAATTCTGATTGAAATCTTTTTTGCTGAAACTTTATAGGAATAATCCTCACATCCAAATCTTTTTCAGTTCTGAGAGAAAACTGAAGAACAAGTGGTTCCATTTCCATGCTGGTTGCAGTTTTGTAAAAGGTATAGGGACTTTAGCTATTTAGAAATCCTGATTGAAATTTTTTGCTGAAACTTTGTAGAAATAATCCTCACATCCAAATCTTTTACAGTTCTGAAAGAAAACTGAAGAACAAGTGGTTCCATTTCCATACTGACTGCAAATTCCTAAAAGATCTATGAACTTTAGATATTTAGAAATTCTGATTGAAGTCTTCTTGCTGAAAATTTATAGTAATAATCCTGACAGGCAAATCTTTACAGTCTCGAAAGAAAACTGAAGAACAAGTGATTCCATTTCCATTCTGATTGCAACTTCCTAAAAGATCTATGAGCTTTAGCTATACAACCACATCGTCTTCCCTGCTTACCTTCCTTGGGGGAAATATTAAGACCAGACTATAAGTTTATTCCCAGTAGGTAAACAATGCATACCTAAATTGAGACTAGCTCGTCTGGTTAATCTAGAAACTGACACTAAAAATATTGGAACAACCAGTGACAGCCCTCAGAAGCATTCATATTTTGAATGCTTGAAACTTCATGATCCACATCTGTGTTCATGGTTGATATCCTCAGCACAGAGGTGTGCATATCACACACCACTAATCTGTGCCTGACCACATCTGCCTTCATGGTTGATATCCTGAGTACAGTGGCGTCTCAGCTGTCTTGCATACCCCATAAGCAAACTTACATCAGTTCGATGCTTCATGAGATCTAAACCTCACAAGAACATGATTTTAATCCTATCGAGTTAATACATCATTTATCTCATTGGACTGAATCATAAACGCAAATAAAAAAAATGATGTATTGATGGGATAAGACCTCATATTTGCTATATAATATGGTTTAGAGCTTGATGAGGATATAAATGCTTCAACTATGAGATATTGTAATATCCAGTAGTAGTAGATGGATCTTATATGTATGATGCTGAAAGAAAATTCTAGAGCAGTGAGCCTTCAAGAGATGTATGTGCATGGAGATAATTAGGTTTAAGACTTTGATTAATTCTAGTCCAACCACAGTAGCACACCACCATCGCAACGTAAGCGCTTAGACTAACAAGAAAGATGATATGCTTCATTCAGCTTAAGCAATCAACTTTGACTCCTTTGTCAGATAGTGTATTCTGCAAAGCCAGCATCGAGCAGATTTCACCATACATGATCTCAGCCAAAAGCTTTCGAGTGGAGCGGGAGAGACGCAGCTGCAGAAGCGCAGGAGATGGAAGACAGTAGAGAGACGTGGGTGGAGAAGAATGAACCACTCACCCATGCCGTGCTATCGGATCTATAGCCCAAATTGTTTTGTTCTTGCTTGTTCTTGAGATGATTGAAGGACAACGATACGATACAGATTCTTTCTTGGAAGAAATATGCTTTGGGTCGCAAAAATTCCCATTCTACTATCGAAGGCATTATTGACAGAAGTCCATGGAATTATTTTTCTATTAGGAGTTTGCTCCACTTGATGTGCCAGTAATTTTTAGTATATCCAGTGGAAGATTGGAGTCTTGAAGGTGAAATAGATTTCTTGGGAGTGTTTTTTTTTTTTGGGTGATGGAATTCTTTGGTGGTTTATTGAGGGACTATTCGCAGGTATTTGTTGGATTGTAGGGTACTAAATAAAGCCCATAATAAGATTTTGCAAGGCTAAAAAAAGAGAATTCCAGAAAAAATAAATTTGAATAGAAAAGAAAAACTAAAAATGAGCAAAATGCTGATTTATTTATAATGATTTAGTGGATTTCTTAATAAAGCAGGAGATGGGTAGGTGGAAAGGCGGCGGCCCCCACAAATGGGGCCCTTCCAGCGATAACGACCGTTGCTTCGCCGCGTTCCGCTCCTTCGTCCACTTCAGTAGATTTACGAGCGCATCCTCGATAGCCCGCCACGGCGCAAGGAGAGGGACGACGAGTGGAAGAAGAGGGGGAACGACGAATTCGGTAGGCGAAGTCGAGGTGGGCAATCACGGCTCGTAGCGTTGGACCCGGCGGGTGGGGACACCACCGCCTCCTCGACACCGCACCGCAAGTGGAGACCCCCAAGCGCCGTCGCCCTTTCTCCACCGGCCTCCTCTTGGACAAGGAGCGCATCCCCGCTCCCCACGGTGGGCGCGGCGCTCTCCCCTCAGCCGGCGGAAGCCCCTCCGACCTCCTCTTCCTCGCCGGCTGTGGGAGAAGACTCTCCCCACCCCCCTTTTTCCCTGCCCTAATTTGGTTAATTAGCTTAACCTTCCCCACCGCCCCCTTGTTCTCCCCTTTTTGCGTGTTACGTGAATAACCGATAGAGAAAGGAAGATGCTAACTATTAAGAGAGTCCCGACCGTGCTCTCAAACTATCAGGAAGATTCCGGCGAGCCCTGCGGCTGCGACCGAAACTGCCTCGGCAAGTGCTGCTTGCCTGGTAATGCGCAAAATTCCATCTTGATTTGCCCGTTTCTCCTAAATTCGTCTTTTTTGGAATCCTCATGGGCGATTCGATTTACTTTCACGTCTGATTTGTTGTGGGAAACCATTGGCAGTCTCCAAGCTTCCGCTTTATGCCTTCGAGAGCGAAGCGAGGCACAAAATTTCTTCCTCTGGTGACGACGAACCACCGTCCGACTTCTTCCTCAACACCCTTTTGCTGGGACAGGTACCATTCTTCTATACGTACCATCAAAATTCGAACTTTTTTTGGGGGTTCTTCTAGTGTGTTTCTCTGTGATTCTGATGTGCTTTTGGGGATTTCACAGTGGGAGGATCGGATGAGCCGTGGGCTGTTCCGGTACGATGTGATGGCATGCGAGAGTAAGGTGATCCCTGGGGGGTATGGCTTCGTTCCGCAGCTGAACGAAGGTTGCCACCTCAAGAAGAGGCCAACTGAGTTCCGCGTCGACCGCGTCCTCCAGCCTTTTGATCCTGCAAAGTTTAACTTCACAAGGTCGGCCAGGAGGAGGTCCTGTTCCGCTTCGAGCCCCGGGAAAGTGGCAGTGGCCGCTTATTAGAGGATGATACAGTTGGTGACGCCAACGCCTCCAATGTTGTTGCATTCAACGTAAGAGTTACTCCCGATGCATGACATTCACGTTCAGCCGTTCTTATCTCTATTCTCGTGCTTGCTACTTTTGCAGGCGAGCCCTATTGAGTATGGTTATGTGCTGCTGATTCCCCGCGTACTCGACTGCTTGCCTCAGAGGATTGACCTTGATAGTTTCTTGCTCGCCCTTCATATGGCAGCGGAAGCAGGGAGCCTTACTTTAGGCTCGGGTACAACAGCTTGGGTGCCTTTGCCACCATCAATCACCTGCATTTCCAGGTAAATCCTCCAGAGTTGCTCAGTCTTACTGTTTCATCTCTGCTTATAGCTACTGTTAGATTGACACAAGAAGTCACTGTGATGAAGTCTGCAGAAAGATTGACCAAGCAAGATCTTTATTGTGTTGAGACAGGCTTATTTCTTATCCGTGCCTTTTCCTGTGGAGAAAGCTCCCACTCAAAGGATACCTATTGTTGAAGGTCTGTCCCATAATGGAGTGAAGATCTCACGATTGCTGAATTATCCGTGAGGGATCTTGTTTATGAGGAAGGAAATACTTTGAAGGACTTATCCATTGTAGTTGCCAACTCCTGCATCTGTCTCCAAGAGAACAATATCCCATTTAATGTTCTTATATCTGACTCTGGCCGGAGGATCTTCCTCTTTCCACAGGTAAATTGCATTTGCTGTTTCCATCTGCCTCCATTCATCTTAGCATAGGCTTTTTGTGTGCATGGCGGCTTTTTGTGTACATGGCCTAGTGAATTGCACTTCTCTGGTTTGTTAGGTGATCTGTAATAAGAATAAGCATTTTCACTTTAATGTACGTCTGGTCCTGATAAATTCTGTGACAGATAATGCATGAAATCTATAAATGTCTCTTACACACAGGACATGGAAACAGTTTATGCAATTCTTATGTCATCCTGTGATATACAGAAATTGATCAATGCTTACGATGCTCGATGTAAATGGGAATTATGCTATTGCAGTCATTATATTTTACATTTCAGTTTATGCTATTACATTTTAGCTTGCCGGAAGCCTTTCTTTGAGAGTCCACAGATAGTTCTAACTTCTGGGTTGTCTAACTTCTGGGTTTACATGGAAAAGATGCATTAATGACATTATGGATGAGACATTGTTTAGGCTTATTCTATCTTTTCCACGTATGCATGCTTAAGGAAGTAGATGATATAGATGTTCTCAAGTCTCATCCATACTAGGTGTCCCTAATGGAGCTTGCATTTTTCCGGCAGTATTTTTCTTTTGACTGATCTTTCCTGCTTGCAGTAGTGCTTGTTCTTAGCACTCATAACTCTAGATAAAGAAGAGTTAGGTTGGTGCTCATAGGATTTTTCCATTTTCTGCACCTTGCAGTGTTATGCTGAGAAACAGGCCCTGGGTGAAGTGAGCCAGGACCTTTTAGATACTCAAGTGAATCCAGCTGTGTGGGAGATCAGTGGGCACATAGTCCTCAAGTGGAAGAAAGATTACGATAAGGCATCGGAGTACTATGCATGGAAGCTTGTGGCTGAGGTCTCCCTCTCTGAGGCAAGGTTTGCAGAAGTGAAAGCGTACATCTTCGAGGCCACTGGTCTGGTGGAGTCTGAGGAGGAAAAGATGGAGCCAGAAGATAGAAAAGGAGCCCCATATCAGTCCCCCAACCGCAGTGGGCACTGCTACTCCTCACCTCAAGGTTGCCTGATCCTTCTTAAATTGGCTACCGATACTAGTATTTGCTTCTGCCTACCTACCAAGAAGATTAAGGGCACCAAAGTGTTGATCATGATAAATATAAAGGGCAGCTTTGGTGTTTGTCCTTGTATCAACACCATCACTTCTAGTTTTTTTTTTAAGTTTTCTCTTCATAGGTTACCTACATTTCATAGTCTTTTGGATAGAGCTTAGCGTTTACTTAATTATGAAGTTTGAACTTTGTTGCAAGTTCAAGTCTCTCTGCTTGGGTCTGACAAAGCTCAGCCATGAAACATGCATTCTTATATGGAGAATATGAATTGGTTAGATGTATTTTTTCAGGGAAAGTGATTGTAGAAACAACTTGGAGCAAGAGACATGGTTGCAGAGGTACCACAGCAAATGGTTCTTCAGATATATTACCCTTTTATCATCCACATTCCAATTTTGTCAGAGCTCATTATCAGCAACTTAACTTTGCATTTGTCAACTGTCACATGTTGAACTATTAGATTTGACTCTCTTTCCATCAGCAATGGCACTAATGGAAACAATGTTTGGCCCCAGTTAAGCCCTTTCTTGATTGGGTCATTCACCATTGCACTCTGTTACCATTTATATGGATCCACTTAAAATACTTAGACCAACCTACTACAATCTTAGGAACCGATTTAATGTCAGGACTTCACTTCGTTGTTTAAGAAGCTAACAACTTCAAATTTATAGCATGATGCTTTAAACACTGTGTCCAAAGTAAGTGAGTCACACACATCATACTAATATTTTAATATAAATATGCTTATATTACCTTTAAACGTTTAAAATTAACTTGGTATTTTAATTACTAAGTCAGATTTTGATTATCTGAGATAGAAATTGATTCTAAGTCAGATTTTGATTATCGGAGATAGAAATTGATTCTGATCCAACATAATTCTTTTTTCGAGTCAGTCTATCTATTTTAAACCTTGAAAGATTATATTAAGATATACTTGACAATACTCCTTGAAAGATTATATTAAGACATACTTGACAATACTCTTTAGACGCTTAAGTTTATAAGTTCATTGAATAGTTTTAATTTATTTCAGTTGCAAATTTTTGGAATATACTTGTGGAACCTCTTTTATAGTGGGTTTCTTGAGTTGCTACCTCTGGATGATACATCGCTCGCGAGAATGTGGTGCGTTGATCTTGGGCATAATCATCATCAATCTATGTCGAGTCTAAGATGACATAATGTTTTTACATGTGGTGTAGATCTGATGATAGGGTCTGAATGGTTAGTGTTCGTATGCCTACCATGTGACATAATAATGCCAGTCATTTGATATCAAGTTGTTGACCATATAATCTTGAGGTGTCAACCATATGATATTACGATGTCGATCGTACGATGCCAATGTATTGACAATCTAACACCGACATATCAATCATGTAACACAATAGTGTTGACCACATGGCATCGTGGAGTCAGTTGTATAGTGTCAAGGTGTTAATTGTCATGTGACGATGGCATGACATCGAGAGTCGATCGTGTGACGTCTATGTATTGTCATATCTTTTTTTTATAGTAGTATTTATTTCCCTCGATCATGCGTATTTACTCGGTTGCCATTCATCACTTGATCGAGGTTGATGATTGTAATTACTAATAATTTATTATTCTAAAATAATTGGAAAAGCAATCTTCTCACTAACAATAAGTTATGTTCTTCATAACAAAGTAATTTTCTCGCCAACAACTATAAGAAGTAGAAAAGTTTAGCCATACTATATATATAATTACATTACAAGACCTAAAGGATGAAACTAATCATAGGCATGATTAAAATGCTAATTAAAAATTTAAGAAATCAATTGACCAAAAATAAAGTTTGGAGACCGAACAAAAGAATTATTATCTATGATCACATCCCCTTCTAACGATCCTAACATAATTTCTCAATCAAAAAATGATTTTTTTCCATAAAATGCCCTTAAATATTCATTTTTATAAATATTTTCCTTGTTCTTAATTTTAATGGCAGATCCTCCTGCGCGACGAGACCCAAGGCACGATTCTAGTCACGAGATGCGTCGGTGCGCTCGTTCGCCAGCCGTACTATGTCGTCGTAACTGGAATCGTTCAATGGCATGTGCAGCAATTCGAACTCACGTGTCTAGGATCGTCCCTTAAAACCGGGAAACGTGGGGCCCCTTCTGTCCCCACCAGTCCAAAATCCCTGTTTTGCCTCCCAACCTACCCATCTGCTCCTCCCTCTGCTCGATTGCTTACGTCAATATGACAACGTGATTCGTCGCATCGAGCTTTGCTCGAGTTCCATTCGCTTGCCGCTTTATTTTTGTATATATAGGTAGTAGACGGTTAGCGTACGCGAGCAACCTTCCATTGTCTCTTCCTCCACCCTTTTCTCGTTCTTGGATGGGCAAACCCTAGCGATCGGAGAAACGAGCCCTGATCCAGGGAACTCGAGGATGTTCTCGCGGTGGGAGTTCTCGCGATCGAGCGTGATCAAGCGCGTGTGTAAGTTCCTCCTGAAGAAGAAGCTCGGGGAGGTGATATTGGGCGACATCGACCTCGACCAGCTTGATGTCCAGCTCAGCACCGGTACCATCCACCTCACCGACCTCGCCCTCAACGTCGATTTCCTCAACCAGAAGGTGATCGTGTACCTCCCCCCTTTCCTTTTCTCTTTTCTTGCGCTTCTTTAGGGTTTCGTTTTTCTTGTTTTTTTGGTTTGCAATTGAGATGCAATGCTTTGGTTGGTCGGTCTATTGTTTTGGGGTGATTTCTCGATATGTACCTGTGGGATAATCAGTATGAACATAATTTGAGACCTTAATTGTCACAGAGGCTTAAAAGATTCAGCAATTTGGGTTTGTGGGCCTAGATATTGAGGGTTGTTTACATTTCATTCTGTCAGGCTTTCACTAAGAGGTAGACCCTTGTAAAACCATTAGTAATGTCTGGTGAAAATTCAGATAAGATATTGGTTGCTGAAAGAAACTCTTCTTCTAGCATGTTAATGGCAAAGTTTGTTTAAACTTGGAAATAAACAAACTTATACATTGGACGATCTAAACAACTTCTAAGTATATATATGATTCTGAGAGTTTATTCTCTCCTGCAAATATTATGGTCTGGGTAGTTTCTAGCTGACAGCATTATGTGGAAATTACTGAGGTAGCATTATTATGAAATCAAAGCCTGTAAATGACAAATACTTAGCTTTTGCAGTCTTCTTAAATTGATTTTCTGACATCATGAGGTGCAAATGTGCTTTTATGCTTCTTGATGATAGACTTTTCCTTTTATTTCCCCCCAACAATTTCAATGTGTTGACTTCAGACTGTTGAGAAACTTGACCACATGTCTTGACGGGTTGTCTCTTTTGGTTCATTGTTGCCAAACAACTTCAAAGTGCTGGTTTAAGTTCTTGCTAGATTACACCATATTTTCATCTCTTATATTACTAGTAGCCATGTTCCTCTGTTTCAAACTCAAGTTTTGTTGATTTGTTTGGGTTTCAGGTTTCTGGTATGCCAATTGTGATCAAAGAAGGATCATTAAAGTTCTTATCTATTAGAATTCCTTGGAAGCTTAGAAACTGTGAGATAGAAATTAATGAAATTGAGCTTGTACTCGAACCATTTAGAGGTAGCAATATTTCTCTCGCTGATGCAAAATGTAAATTGGCACATGATGGCCAACAATATATGAACACCGATTCGGACAAGATTGAGCTGGGGCCTGCTCAGCATTACCATGGTTCTATTCCTCTAGATGTGCATGAAGGAGTTAAAACGATTGCCAAGATTGTGAAGTGGTTCCTAACAAGCTTTCATGTTAAACTAAATGGAATTATAGTTGCATTTGATCCCTGTTTAGATCTGGATGAAAGAAGAAACAGATCACATGAACTATTAGTTTTCCGAGTTAAAGAAACTGAGTTTGGAACTTGTGTTTCTGAGGATTCTATGGCAAAGTTGACGAACTTTGTAAAATTTCGTGAAGCTAACATTGAGTTTCTTCTAATAGATGATACTGATGAGGGTATTGAACTTCATAGTGTTAAAGGGAAAAGCTTTAACGAAAGATTTTCGCGACATGGTACTACGTCAATTTTGACTGGGCCAAGTGGTGGGTTCTCAGGGACATTAAACTTAAGCATACCATGGAAGAATGGATATTTGGATATACATAAAGTTGATGCAGATGTTTCCATCGATCCCATGGAATTAAGGGTGCAACACAGCAGTATCGAGTGGGTCATAGCCACGTGGCATTCTCTGAAGAACATTAGAGAATGTCAACGGACCTACAATCATAAATGTCCAGATTCTTTTAAACCTAGTTGCAAAAGTGGCAACCACTCATCAATGTCAAGTACTGTATATCTAGATGCTGATGCTGAGACACCAATTAAGGGCAATGAAGTAAGAAGCCTTTATTCTGCAATCACTCCAGAAGTAGTTCCGAATATGTTGCTTATGAGGACGAATGTGATTCACAATTGGATCCCAGAATATGTTTATCATGAAGATCAAAGTGATCTTGAGCCAGATTTGGGTGCAAGGTCTGTTTTCTGAACTTTAAATGATGACTACATGACATGGTAATATTGTCCATGCCCGGTATATAAATCCTCTCCTTAAATATTATCTCAGCAATGTGATTTTTTTCAAAATACTTGTGTATAGGAGTGACATATTGTTGTGTCATATAGTAGCTATTGAAATCCACTATTGTTTCTTATTTGCTATCTTAACTATTTCCGTGCCTTATAGAAGCTATTCATTTAATTGTTCTTGTGGATGAAACCACATTCTCACATGTATCTGTTAGTTTGACAATGCTTTCTTTCTTTTTTGGTTTAACTATAAGATGGGAACAACAAAACAGGAATATTTTCATGTAAAAAAGGCTTGTAAGAGTTTCAAGAGAATACATAAAAATGTTTCTGGCAAGCTTATTCGTGTGGTGTTTATTAAGGTCCAAATTTGACTTTGTCTCATGTTAGGTGAGGCTTTTTGCTCCATTGAGGCACACTTTGCTTCCCTTTTAGTGAACTATGTTGTGAGATTAACATCCTAGTCCGTATGACCAGATAAAAGTTATCTTTTCTGTGCAATCAGAAATGATAATCTGGGCCTATGAATGATCTTTTCCCTCTTATGTTTCTTTTATTCATTGGGAATGTTAAGGCTATTTCTGTTAAATTTTGGTTTAACCTTCTTGTTAATAAGGTGTTATTGAGTCCTAGGTTTGTACCTTGGTCAATCAATTGATCTATCCAGTCAATCACTATGTGCTGGTGAGTGATTGATCTATCCAGTCAATCACTATGTGCCTGGTAGCGGGCGGTCGGCGTACCGGTAATTTGGCAAATCGGTATGTACCGCCCGGTACGGGTGATACAGATCGGTATGGAAAACCTTGATCAAGATAAACTCGGTACGCCGATACAGACCGGTATGGAAAACCTTGATCTCATCAATTGATTTCATCATCAAAATTCGGGATTTAACATTTTAGACATCGAATGAGTTTGTTAGAATTAAACTGAAAATGTAAAGTTGCTTATATAGTTCTTCACATTGTTCTCTCTCTATGGGTTTGAATGGGCAAATCGTTATTTGTGTGTCCTTTTAGGTGAATTTTGACCCAAAAAAAGAGCTGCTAATTAAATTTTTGTGTAATTTGCCTTTTGTTTCCTTAGCTTCCATATTAATTTTAGTTCATGATTTACATAAAAACAGAACATGTGACAGTTCTTTCACATAAAAAAACTATTTATCTGAATGCTTGCATACAAAGGAGTAACATGACACCTCATACATGCACATCTTACATGCTACCATATGTCAATTGTAAGTATGATGTCCTGTATCAGTTTATATATTTCTTTAGCTGGTGAATATTCTGATTCCTCTATGGATGACAAACTTTGATGGTTCCTGCTGTTGTAAAGTTTGCTAGCTTCATAGCTTTTTCATTCAATGCTGGTCTTGTTGTTTTTGCATACTCTCTAGTTCAATATGATGAATCCTCTATACTCAATGTCATTGAGCCATATAACCTTCGCCTTCCACAAAAAAAAGACTATGAATGATCTCTCAATTGGAATGAATGTTATCTGCAGCATCGATCAGTTTTTTGAATGTTTTGATGAGCTAAGGAGCTCACAGGTGTACCCTGCTAGTGGTCGTATATGGAACTGGACATGTTCTGTTTTCAATGCAATATCTGTTGCATCTAATCTTGCTTCTGGAATAGGAGATGTTCCTAAAGGTAATTTCCATTGTCCATTTGCAAGACTTGTTGCCATTGCATTAGTGGTTTTCCTGACTTGTCATGTTACCTTTTTTGTATAGCTTGACATATCTATTTTCTGTAGATTATCACTGTTATAATTTACTTGCCATTTCAAAGGTGAGTGTTTGCTCTGACATAACCTTATAAAGAAACATGACTTTAACACTAACAATAACAACAAAGCCATAAGTCCCAATTATTTAGAATCGGCTACATGAATTTTTTATCGTCATTGAGATCTGTAAAAAGTCATATATTTATTTAAGTTTAGAATATTTAAATCTTTATTTATAGTTTCCATTAAAGTCTTTTTAGGTTTTTCCTCTATCTCTACTCGTACCACTAATATTAATCTTTTCACCTCTTCTAATGACTACATTCAGAGGTCTTATAAGCGCATGCTAATATCATCTTAAATAATTTTTTCTTATCTTCTATCGAAGCGATACCTAGTTCATAAATAAAAGTAATTTTTATATTATTTTTTATAGTAACTCCACACATCCATCTCAATATTTTCATCTTGGCAACATAAACATTTTGTATATGTTGTTTCTTAACTATCTAACACTCAATAAACATGACTTTTAACCAAACCCTAAATATCTTTTTTTGTTGAGCAAGTCTTGTTTGCAGGTGTTGTTTCGAAGATCTGTTGCCAGTCTGTAGAACTCGTTTCTTTATGATTTGCATTCATGAGCCTTCATTATTATAGCATTGTTCTTCCAAAGATGACAACACACAGTTTCATTATTCTTTTTGAAGAATAATTAAGTTAATTATCCACCTTAAAGCTATTCGTTGCTTTGTCGTGAAAATAGGAACCATTTTTCATCTTCTAGAACTTAGTTACATGGGTGTAATTCCGTTATTGTTTAATCTTTTTGCAATAATTTTCTCTCAAGTTCAATTTCAGCAAGTATATCAGTTACATGATGCTTGTTGAAGTTTGTACAGCGCTTTGATCCTTGCACATGTTTCTTTTTATCTTTTTAAAGAATTAGTTGACCTAATTTAACCTGTTCAAATTTGTTCTGTAGTTCCTATTGTTTTTGTTCAATTTTGTACTTTAAGAAGTTCAAATTTTTGTCATTGTATTGTTTTCA
Source organism: Ensete ventricosum (assembly GCA_029747655.1). Taxonomy (NCBI): domain Eukaryota; kingdom Viridiplantae; phylum Streptophyta; class Magnoliopsida; order Zingiberales; family Musaceae; genus Ensete; species Ensete ventricosum. Next base: position 3,492,154 of record JAQQAF010000006.1, on the reverse strand, counting down.
GAAATAACATACTATCATTTTTTATGTACTAGAATACACAAGTGACCAATATAGTACTTTTCTTTTCCAAGGTGCATATAAATTGATCTATAATTTGATTTCAGTCTACTATTCCTTCTGTACATATGGAACCTCTATGATTAATGTATAATCTTAAACAGTACTTTTGTTGCCCTAGGTAAGTTGTACTTTGGTTTTATCATCTTGCTCCTTCCGTACATGTGTCACCTCTGATATGGCCTGCAACTAGAATATTAGAATAGTAACTTCATTAAGTATTTCATTTCTAAACCTCTTAGTCCTTTGTTTATTCTTTACTCCCTACTTAGGATAAAGAATTAGTTGTAGCAGTACCCAAATCCTGTTTTAGATCATGCCTAGTACGCTGATCATGTTCGACCCTGTATTGGGACATTGTTTTGAATTAAAATTTTAAATATTATTTATAACAATACTATTTTTTTATTACCTTTATGACATCAGAAATCCATCAAGATATTCTTCACATATACCATCTTCACATATACAACATTTACCCATATTATTTAGTAGTTGAATCAGTAACTTTCCAGTAAGTTTCATGTCCTTTCTATGACTTCGCCGCAACTTCTAGTTCTGCTTCCCTTAGGTAATTTCAGTTAATGCTTATCAATCCCTTTGGTACTCAACTAGCTTTCTATGGTATGCATTAGTCATGCAAAGTTTCAAATTACATAATAGTGTGCATTGGTCAATAAAAGGTTTCAAATTATCCAGGATTGGGTTTGATGGTTATCTGCTAGGCTACAGTTTTGTGCTAAAATACATTGTGACATACACGTGTCAACCAAAATACATTGCTTGACACCAATCTGATAAAATGTTGGCTTATTCTCATCGTGACATACAGTTTTGTGCTCATATTGAGCTGGAACATTGATGCAATATAGTTATAAACTAGGCTACTACTATGGCATGTGCTAGCCTGCTTGCATCCCTTGACACCAAGCCAACATGATGTCTGCATGTCGTTAGAATGACAAGAAACTCTCTGCTGATAATGGGCTGGCAGATTGATGCAATATGTGCGCTTTTAGATATGATGAAGGTGGATCTAGATTGAATCTCAGTGGGAAAATTATGGTTTTCCTAGTTCTCTAGATATTTGGAGCTAGTTTTGTTCTTTTCTTTTTCCCAGAGTTTGATTAGTCCAGATTCATTGAGTCTAGTAGTAGTATTTCTAGTCTAGGAGAGGCTGTAACTTTAGTGGATTTAGATTAGAGAAAGATAACCTGATTATCTCCTTTTGAAGTCTTAATGTTGCTTAGGGACGAAGTAATGAAATCCAAGGAGCAGCCAATAATCTAGTTTGCGTGTGAAGATAAATTGTGCTAATAGTTTTGAGTTTTGTGCTAATAGTTCTTCCTCTATTTTCTCTCCTTCCTATTTCTATCCACCAATCTGTCAAACACTCCTCTGTCACTTGTATACGGCACTTGCCAGCTGACTGAAAACTGCCACTTTAATCAATGAGTTCATATAGTTTTTCTTGTTCTAAGCATTTAACATTCCTATTTGATATCTGACATGAGAGCTAATAGCAAATCTACTAATTCAAATTCTTATTAGCTTGTATTATGTTGCAGTAATTATTTCCCAGTTCCTAACACTATAATTTCTGGCTGTGTTTCTAAATTCTCATCCGTCTTGATTCAGAACAACATGTGGAGACAAGTTTACGAGCTGCAATTGCTGGTATCTCTGTTATTCTTTTCCTCAGAGACAATGATCAACAGTCATCACATGATTCCAACAAATTATTGAGTGAGCTAAGCTTTGGGTCTTATCTGAGCTGCCATTCCCCTACGAATGTCGACGCATCCAGCGCAACTGAAGTTGATCCCTTGAATAAAAAGATGCACCACCTTGAAGCAAAGTGTCAGAATGTAGTTCTAGATTTGGAGGTAAAAGTTGGTGCGCCTTACTTTGTCAATTCATTTGAAGCTTTTGTTTCACATCTTTTTGTGTGTGAGTTGGCTAACTTCATATATTTGACAAAGTCAACAGACCTATTCTCAAAATGCAAAGTTTAGCGCATCAGTCGAGCATGTTAAAGTTGATGCGTACTATGATACTCAAAATTGTGCCACAGGAATTTCCTCACATGAGTGGAAGAATGAATCCAAAGAACAAATGTTTTTGAGCCCTGTTCTACAAGAAAAGGTCCAAGAAGCTCTTCCACCATTTCCTTTCCATATAGGAATTCGTGTTTCAGAATCAGCTGTAAGGGATAAAGTCCTGAATGGCCTGAACCAGGTTAGATTGTTGGAAACTTACAGTGAATGCAGTTGTAAGTTCAATGTCAACTCAAAAGACTCACATGGTGTGGCATTGACATTATTTGTCATCGAGTTGCCACCTTTTGTTGTATGGTTTCACTATACTTTAGTCTATATGCTGCTGGACCTGTTTAGACGAATAAAGTGTCCTTCAAAGAAATACAACATAAATAAAGATGTTCAATCTGATATGCTGTCTGAAAGAGATAGGATTTCATTTCATGAGGTTGCTGAAAATTGCATTCATCATGATGTGACCAGTGTGTCTTCAAGAGCATTTCTTCAAGGAAATATAGTTCTTCCACAGGCAAGGATAATAATATGGTTTCCTTCTGAGTATCATGGAGATTTCAGTAACTCATTTTTGGATAAGTTTATTACTCTTGAGCATTCTGCAACTTTAAACTCTGAAGAAGCTTCAGATGCCTTTACAGTTCCAGAGGCAAGTTCTGAAAGTGATCGATCTCATACCCCTTCCAGTTCAATCCACTTGAATATAAGAAACTTTTATATTTACTTGGTGGAATCTTCAAAAGAAAATGCTTTGGATGATACAATTTCTACTTTAAATAGTCAACTCTTCACTGTTGTGAAGATTCTATCTGTCGAAGGTACAAAAAAATATTCTTGTTCTGGAGTTACCATGCTTTGGCAGAAGGGTCCTGTGACTGGCAGGTGGATGGCTGATCGAGCTTGGAGTTTGTCTGCATCACATGATCAAAACAGAAACAAAATTATTGGAAAAGAATCCGAATTCTCTTCCGTAACCAATGTAGAGGACGTTGAGGAAACAGGTTCTAATGTCCGCCAGGAGCTGATCCTCAGTTCTTCATTTTTATTGCAAATTCAGTTGTCTCGTGTTTCCATCAATCTTGATAATCATGATTTTAAGCTTCTAAATTGTTTGTTAAATAATCTCATTGATGGATATTCAGGGGCAGCCATTGGGGTGGACGTGTGTGTTGACAGTAGCATTAAGAACAAATTCCTCAGTTCCTCTAATGCATCTCAAACAACAATTCTTGTGAAATGTGATGTCTTAGATGCTTCTATTAGGCTAAATGAAGTAATTGAGGTTAGCCCTCTCATACAAAAGGAGCTACAGGGATCATGGAATTACTTTAAATTGAAAGTTGACAAGTTTGAGTTGCTATCTGTCTCTAACACTGGTGGTGTTGGGGATGCAAAATTTTTATGGCTCAATCATGGTGAAGGTGAACTGTGGGGTTCCGTCATTAGTAATGTTGAAAAATCTGGTGCAGTAGCAGAGGAGTTTCTTTTGATAACCTGTAGAAATTCTGCAATGAGACGGGGTAATGGTGAAGGTGCTAATGCATTAATGTTTGGCCCCGCTGGTACTGCTGTAACAAACATGTGGAATCCACTGTCACAGCAAAGCTATACTTCTATAATGGTTCGTTGTGGAACAGTTATTGCACCTGGTGGTCGGTTGGATTGGATTAGTGCCATATTTTCATATTTTAGTTCATGTCCTAGAGAGAAAGGAAATGATGGAACAGCTGGCAAATTGTTATTTTTTCTGGATTTGGTGGATGTTGCTCTGAGTTATGAACCTCATAATAAACAATCTGCAGTCAGCAGTGAAGATAGGGACTGTCAGCATGATTGTGATGTTGAACCTGACAAAGAGATAGACAAAGTATGCACAGCATGCCTTTTAGCTGCAGCATCATTGAGCCTCTCTCATCATACTAAGTCGGACACAACCTTTGATTACAATATTCATCTAAAGGATGTAGGTTTTCTTATTTGTGAATCAACTGGCTCCTTTCATGATATCGGTGATTATTGTGTAGGTTATCTTCAAAAGGCTGGATATTGCAAAGTTGCTCAGGTTTCATTTCTGCTGGCTATTCTGAGAATTAGAGGGATGTTCTGGGAAATTGAATGCTCAGATTCACATATCGATTTGGAATCCTGTCATGACACAACATTTGGTCTTTTCCGTTTAGTTTCCCAGCTCCAGCAGCTTTATGCACTTGATGTTGAAGATGCTTTAGTACATTTACAGTCTAGATGGAATGCTATTCACCTTGTAGATAAGGACCGGAATACAAATTACATTGCAGAAGTTATCTCAAGCAATTCTGCAGGATCAGGTTTTGAGTTGTCAACTAGTAATGAAGAACATCAAATTTCTGGACTCCTGGATGAGATTCTTGAGAATGTTTTTGAAGGTCATACTACATCTGATCATTGTGGAACACATTCTCATGTCTCACTCGAACAGTGTCAACTAGGGGACATGTTGAATGTTAAGGTCTCAAGAGCTGATGATGCTTTTGCAGCAAATATTCTGGATTCTGGTTCATCTTGCAGTGCAGAATTAGGACAGACTTTAAAGCAACCCGTAAATAGAACATACACAAGTCAGGTTATCGAGAGCTACTATGCATCTGACATGCTTGCATCATCCCCAGTGCCCATCACCAATTGTTCTTTTAGTGAAGATGGCAAATGTATAGAATCTATAGATATATCATCTCATAAAGATACTGAACACAGACAAGGTGGGTGGTACCTGGATGATGGTTTGATGATATTAGAAGACCATATTTCAACAAATCTGAATCAGGCTGAAGGAAAAAGTTTGCAGCCAGAAGGGGAATTTGGAGCTGACAATTTTTACGCTGCTGATTGTTGTCTTCCAAATGGAAGAGTAATTCTTAAAAATATGAATGCAAGGTGGTTCATGTATGCTGGCCATGACTGGACTAAACCAAAGGGAGTTCCTGTGTGTAGTGTGACCCAGAATGGAAGAGATAGGAGCACATTCCTGGAGCTTAGCTTGGTTGGGTTGTATCTTCAGTATGATGTATATCCTGAAGGTGTAACTTATGTGTCAAAGTGTTCTCTGTCCATTCAGGATTTTCAGCTTTATGACAGAAGCAGTGATGCACCTTGGAAGATGGTGTGAAATTTTGTCTTGACTTTTTATACATGTTATTGATATTTTCACACTAGAAAACACTAGTAAAGAAAATCATGTTTGAAGTATTTGTTGTTTTGAATATAGGTTTTAGGTAATTACCAACCAAAAGATTATCTGAGAGAATCCCATGCTAAAGCATTCAAATTAATATTGGAAGCTGTAAGGCCCAACCCACTAACACCTCTGGAGGAATACAGGTACTTGTCAGATGCTTCCTATGAAATAACATTAACTCGGTCATTGTATTATTTGTGACTTTACCATTGGATAATACATATTTGATTTGTGTAATGTTTTTAGTTGAAACACTATGATTGCTTTAGCAACCCAGTTAAGTCCAACTCACGAACCTGCAAAGGAAAACACTGATAGTTCCCTGTCAAATTTCATGTTTCTGATCCCTCTGTCCATGTCCAATCTATTTATAGAGATTCAGCCTTACTTTATTTTCCATGTGCAAATAGCTAGCTTTGCCAACCGTCATTTTTAAAAGTCTAGTTGATTCGGATATCTTAAAGCTTCAGCGATGAGCTTATCAGTCATAACCACTTCTACATTCAAGATGAAGCTATTCTAAATTATACATTTGTACATCACCTGATCTCTTATGACAGGTAGGTGTATGAGATTCATTTTATTTAGAGACCATGATGTAGAAGTGACTTTTTATTTGTTTGTTTCTATGTGATTATGACTTGTATATGTTGCATATTAAGTCTAAATTATCCATCTGAATCACAACAGTTAGACCATGAAATTTTATTGCATTGTGTTGGATTGTCGCTTCATTTGGCCATGGCTAAATGGTTTATCACAGGAAATAACACAGTGGTACAGTTTTTAGTCAAACAGGGGACAGAATCTTAGAGAAATTTTATTTAGAAGGTGATATTGGATTTAGGGATGGAAAGAATTAAGATAACAGCAATTTAAGTCAAGGATCATAAAATTGGTAAATTCACTGTTTCAACCTAATGATCACTAAGCTCACCTTTATTTCAATCGACTCAGTAATCCACTGTTTATTTTAATCAAATGATCCTCTTGAAAATTCATATATTATGCAGAGAACACTAAACCTGAAAATCTGATCAAATGAACCATTATCTAATTGCAGTCTCTTAATTTGACTTTAGTGGTAAAAGATGATGAAATTTCTTTCAAAACTGAATTTAGGTTGTATTTGTCATCGGATAAACATGAGGGTTTGTTTGTTAAAATCAATATTTGAGCTGTGACTGTCAGACATGACTTTTTGAGGTAAAAAAAAATTCTAAGCAACCACAACAAGAAGCTGTAATGTCCCAACTATTTGGTTGACTATATTGATCTTATCCTGCCTTGTGCCTCTATTTAGGGGAATATCACTAGTCAGACTGTGAGCAATCAAATCACTTTTTATTATATTTATAATGTTTTTTAAATGTTTTCTTCTACCTTTTGACACCATTAATCTTTATAGATCACCATGCTTGATTAAGTGATCAATTGGTCTTTATGGCGATGCCTACACCATCTAAAGGACTAAAACGATATTCTATAATCTTATTTTTTGTTGCACTTATGCCTAACTAATGGAAACATTCTTATATTATTTCTATAGTAACATCATCCATCTCGTTATCCTCATCTCAATAATGTTATCCTTTTCAATTTTTTCTTGACTATTTAGCATTTTGATTAATAAAGCATTGCTAATCTACCAATTGTGTTATAAAATTTTCTTTTTAATCCAAGGACCACACAATGTTCATATAGGAATTTTCTCTCCACTTTTACCATCTTGCATTTACTACATAAATGATGTCTTCATTAATATTTCCTTTTCAGTTAGATAATATATCTCAAACTTCTACTTTTGGGTATTTCTAGTCTATTTTAACTGAACGTTCAATCGTTCTTCTTACCTTTGCTAAAATTCTACTTCGTACTTTGTACAGGTTTTACGTCAGCTTGCACTTAGTTTTTAGCATGTGTTTGGAATTGATTCCAACTAAATTTTCATATGTTGAAATTTAGAAACAATATTATCAACAAATAGCATTCACCATGCGAGTTTATCCTTAATTTCATTCGTAACTAAAGTACTAAACTACCAAAGTTGGTACTCAGAGTAGATTTGTGATATATATATATATATACACACACACATGTATGTATATATATGTATATATATCAGTGATTTGAATACTGTATCGGGTGGTACGTACCAGTTCGCCAGTTGACCGACATGCGGATTGCTCGCTACTAGGTGGTATCAGCGGGCAGACTGGAGAAGGAGCACAAAAGCGAGGAAGACGAGGCTGCGGTGCTCGTTGGACAAAGAAGGGAGTTGTACGTGGCGGGACACGAAGAAGCACTCCGTCGGGCGGTATCAGCTGACAGAGTGGAGGAGGAGCACGACGACGAGGAAGACGAGGCTACAATGCTCGTTGGATGGAGAAGGCACGACGGACAAGGGAGTTGGATGTGGCGGGACACGGAGAAGTGAGGAGCACGACGACGAGGAAGACGAGGCTACAATGCTCGTTGGATGGAGAAGGCATGACGGACAAGGGAGTTGGATGTGGCGGGACACGAAGAAGTGCTCTGTCGAGTGGACCGCGGCAGGAGCGGGTCCTCGCTCTGTCGGGCATAACACGGTAGGTAGGCGGCGGGAACTCGTTATGTTAGGTGGAATGCAGTAGGGGGCGGAGGGGTCATGGCTGCTGAGGTCGAGGAGGTCTTGGTCGATGCCTTGGACAGATAGATTTGGAGAGAATTCTGAAGGTCGTTCTTTACCATCGCTCTTGGATTTTAGATGCTGGAGTTTGGTAAGTAGGGATGGGGCAGAAGGGGTACGAGAGAGAGAGAGAGAGAGTGCAATTTAATGTGGTGACTGACTTTATCAGGGGAGGCGGTTGACCTGGCATACCACTCGGTATGCCTTGGTATACTGATCGGTTTTTTGTACCGTACCATACCGAACAAAGCTTGATACATTGGTATGGTATGAGATTAAAAACCTTGATATATATATATATATATTTATATAGTATAATATCTTCATTTGTAATAAGCTTAATAGACACTCTCCTCTGGTAGTTTTAAGTTTTAACACTTGTGACAGCTGTATGCGTAAATCTTTTATCACATCAATGGAACTACTAGATTATCTCTCTTTCTCTCTCTCTCTTTTTCCTTAATCCACCATTAAAATCTCTAAGAAATCTAGTGAAGATTATAAAACAATTATTTAAATTACCTTAAATTTGAAAATTAGCTTTCTGCAACTCACTGGTTTATACAGGATTGCTGAAAGATCTGATTGTTCAGTCTATGTGATGGAAACATGCCACTATGTGACAGTAGGAAAATATGGGCTTTACATATTTTTTGGGGGATACGCTTAAGAAAAGTCTTTGTAGAAATGTTTGAGAAAGTTTCTGAAAAGTTGTCATTTAATAAAAGTTGAAACTTATTTATGTTTTTTCATTTGGCTGATTGTGCACCCATGTTAATTGTCATAGCATTCATTCAAGTTTTGGTGCTTTTCAGGTTACGTGTTGAGCTTTTGCCTCTTCGGTTGCATCTCGATCAAACCCATCTTAATTTTCTCATCAGTTTCTTTAGCAAGGATTCATTTGATGACAACTCTCCAGTTCCACCTAATAATTTGGATGAATCTGATATGTCAAAGACAAGCAGCAGGAGGTTTGGAAGTCAGGCAATAGTAGAGGAGGCTCTACTTCCATTCTTCCAGGCTAGTTCTTCAGACTCATTTTCTCTCGCTTAGGCTCTTCAGCCATAACTTAGTGAGAAAACTCTGTTAAAGTATGTCTTTGAAAAATGCTCAGCTGAACCAACCAAACTTCTTTGAACGACCAAGCAAAGCCTTCACCACACACCATTGTGGAAGAGGAATACAGATGCTTAACAATTAAATAGGAATGTCCATCTTCCCTGGTGGGAAGAGCTGTGACTCTCTTTTGTTTTTGCATGTTTATCAAAGTATGGATAGCTATCTCTCAATGATAATTTTAAGTGCAGCCTCGATGGATGATGGAGCGCCTGAATCTTGTAGGAAAACTTTTGTTGCCAGGTCCTTAAGTTTATTAAGCTCCGAAGCTTCATGTAGGATTTACTTTATCTCATAACTATGTTATTTAAAATAAAATTTGCATTCGTACGAACTTATATTATGAGAAAGATGCTGCCTTTTCTCCTTCCGAGATTTCCAGTTTAAGCAACATGGAACAACTAAAATTAGTCCTGCTGTTTTTACATATTTTTCGAAAGTGCTACTTTCTCAGAAGATCTGTGAGATAAGACTATGCCTTTCAGCAGATTGTATATTATCCAATCCAGATAAAGCCATATGTGAATTAGCATTTTGATCTGACAACCCAGTAACTGACCTGATTTAATGATCCAATATTTAGTCAGATCTCGTACAGATTGACCTTGAGTCAATCTGTATATGACAAATTATTCAATGACTGTACATTGATTTCTAAGGTAAATATCCAGCAGAAATAATTTTCAAAACTTAAGTAAATGATGTTAAGACAATATTTGAATACTTGATGTTGGGATCCTTGGAATTGGATTGCGTTTGTGCTTATCAGAACAAAACTTTGATTGTTAACTGGATCAGATTTGGAGTAGCTTTTAGCCAATCCATTATCAGATTCTTTTGGATGCATGGATGTGAATCCAGTCTTCACTGCCCTGGCTACATAAAACTATCAATCTAGCTGCAATTTCAATTACTAAGAACTGGTGACACTTTATTAATATTGCAACCACTAAAAGAGCCAAAAATTGGTTCTATAGATAAAGAAAATAGTTTAATTTGTTGTTCATGATTATGCTAGCTTCCATGACAATAATGGTTCTGTGAGACCCAAGAAAAGCAATCTTGTCTAGGACCCTGTACTGGTCCCTGTTCGTACTGGTACATACCGTAAATATCAGTGGTTTGTCACTCAATACACCAATATGTATTCGTTTTTGAAGAAAAGGCCGAGGAGGGAAAATCAATTGAAAATTGGAAAACTAGAAGAAACATTGGTGGAGGAGGGAAGCACAAGGAGAGGTCATGATGTAGAAGGAGAGTAGGGACAGAGGCAGTGGAGGAGGAGGAGGCGACAGTGCAAAAGGATAGGTGGGAAGTGGGAAGATGACGATACAAAAGGAGAGGAGGAAGGAAGGAAACAGGGAGAGGAGGGAAGGAAGTGGTGGAGGAGGTGGAGAGGAAACAACGCAAAAGGAGAGGAGGGAAGGAGGAAGCATAGGAGAGGGGAAGTAGGTGGTGAGGAGGAAAGGAGGAGGAAATGTAACAGCAGAGGATGGATGGAGATGGAAAAAGACGATGAAGAGGAGAAGGAGAAGAAGATTACCGATGAGGGCCAACAACGACTGACACGAGCAGCAAGCAAGCGGGGAGGGACGAAGGCAATGGAGGAGGCAGATGTGGGTGTAGGGAAGAACACACAAGAGGATAAGTTCGGGTTTTAATTTTTATTTTAAAATTTTAAAATAAAAATGTTAGCTGGGTTTACTGCACAGTCCAGGCCTAGTAACGGTCTTGTGCTGGGCGATAAGCCTGGTTCATGGGCCTTACCACCCAGTACACAGGGTCCTGTGCCAGGCGGTAAGCCTGGTTCATGGCCCTTACTGCCCAGTGCACAGGGCTCACTGAGCGAGAAGCCTGTATTACACTTGGACCACTTGAAATTGGGTTCATTTGCATTCTTGGTGGTGGTTGGACCGATAAATACCGGCCATACCATACCAAACAGGGTGAAATTGCATTCCTTGGAGAGACCAATATTCTTCTACCTACATTTATTACTGCTTAAAGCAGTTTCTGTTATGTTCCTCCTATGGTGATCACAATGCACAGTATGCTAAAATATACTTGATAACAGTAACATCATGCACTGTCATGTCTGATTCATTTCTAATCTTTCTCATTGTAGAAATGTGATGTGAGGCCTGTGGTTGTACGTGTTGACTATATTCCTCGTCATTTTGATGCAGCTTCACTAAGAAGAGGAAACTATGCTGAACTTCTCAATTTAGTTTCATGGAAGGTAACTTGCTAAGTTGCATTTGTTTTTTCTTCATTCTTGCATTATCAGGATTTGAAGTGATATATATAGCTGACTAGACCATGCCCTCTTTCAACTCTACTTTTAAAAAATATGCTTATCTAAGGAAGTTAATTTTAGGAGACTGATAAATCAGCAGGTAGTTGAGATCGTGAAACCACACAGAAAGTTAGCTGACTTGGCGTAACTACTGCTCCAGGTTACCATCAGCAATTCATAAGATAGCGTATCATACTTCTCAATCATCTACTTATGCAATGAACCGTTATAACTTTTATAACTTCAATTTAGAATCATCCAATATGATTTAGGGTCTACAGACTTTGACAATGTCTGTTGCTGTTCAGGTTTACATTGAAATAAGTTCTCTAATTCCTTGCATACTCTTAAAGATTTTTAACTTCATAACCTTATAATATATCTTTTTCAGAAATTTCACTGTTTGAAAATTTCCATAGATGGCATCTTTCTTCTTATGTATAAGCTATCTTTCTCAAGGTTGGTATATCTTTTATATTACTGTTTTAAACTTATAATAGTTTCCTTCACTCTTGGCATGATTTAGTTCCTTCTGTGGTGGCACTGGCAGTAACCTAAATATTTTCTGATAGCATGAATTTGTAGTAAGCTAGATATTTTTTGTTTTGTGTAAAACAAAAATATCACTGGGTATGTACAGGATCTTCTATGGGGAGCTTTCATGTTGTGTGCATGGTTCTGTGAATCTGTTGTCGCTGTCATCTTTGTTGTTTTACTCATAAGCTTTTGCTTAAGGATAAGCAAATTTTACTTTCTGCTCCAATCAGCTAAATGCTCATCTGATTTATTGACTTGGAGATTAGACAAAGGAGTTCTGCCATTTGGGTGTAGCGAGCCATCCTGCAAAACTTAGAGGTGATGTCATCTCTCAGATACTTGAAGAGTAGGGTCACTGTACATGAGCCCCCACACATCAGACCTGTGAAAATTGACATCTTCCTGAAATTTTCAAGGGTGATAAAGTCCATAGATAACTTGTCCTTGTACAACTTAGTACCCTAGATTCATAGGTCCTAGCTTAAAAGTTGAAATTGCTTTTGTTGGCCATCAGTGTTTTGCTTGCATCGTTTATTTCGTCATTCTAACTACTAACTTTAAAATGTGTAATTGTTGAACTTAGTTTTCAACAGCATGTTATTTGTTTGTAATTGGCTCTTTTTGTATGTTTCTTTAACTGGAATCATTCTTATTGTACTTGATATTATGTGTGTTGATACATTTAAGTTTCTTTGTGCTAGTATGTTAGCTGGAGGAAGTTTCTCTCTCTTTAACCGATGACTAAAATGACATAATGTTTGAATGGAAAGATCATAAATTTTGATGTGATGATCTTGTAATATAATTTGCTTTTTAACAAACTCAAACCTAGTGGAATTCCATCGTCTTAACTCCTATGGTTTTATTATGATAGTTTTGTATGATAAATTGAATTGAGACCTTAATGGCTATGATAGATAGTAGATACTCTGCATTTGAGTGTTCAGCTATGGTAAAAGTTGCTGAGAATCTTGACAGCTAAATTTGTTTTGGAGAGACAGAAACTGATGAGAATGGATGAACAGGTCATTGAAGAAATGTTTAACTGAATTATATTGTTACTAAATGCTAATGAATACTTTTGGTATTTCACCAAGGGGGATATAACAGAATCCAGTCATGGACTAAAACTTGATTGAAATGGCATATTGTTAGCTGCAATAATCAAATAATAGCTTTCTGTAAAAAACAAAATCTTATAGGACAAGTAGAAGATTGAGCATGTTCACTAGTTTTGCAAAAGAGGATTTCACCCATTAGGTTCTTGATACTGCCAACTGAGGTTGGTTGGGTCTGTTGTGTAAAATATTAATTGAAGGTATTTCAAAAATGTCCAGTAGGACACCTCGAAGTAAATTAGGCTTATATAAATTGGGGTAGAAGAGGGTGTATAAAAAACTTGGTCGGAAAAGTTACAAAGGGTATAAAATCCCTGTTTTATCTAAAGTTACCCTCAGAAACATGAATGGTGCCAGGTAGACAGTCAAATTGCTGTGGTCATAAAAAACTAGTGGAAATGGAAGAAAGCACAAAATGGAGTTTTACTTTTGTTATCAAACATAGAAGATTTTGGTTCTTGTTATATTGTACCTTTGCCTATGTATTATGTGAACTGCTTTATATGTAAACTTGCAATGGTCATCAAGATTCAAGAGTAATATTCTCCTCTACTAGAGTGCCTTGCTCAATTTCTGTTAGAAATGTTATTGTCTATATTGGTATTGATCTCAAAAAGAATGCGGTTACCTCGTATACCACCTCATGGTATCATCACACACCACCTCAATGCTTAATTTGTTGTATCCTCTTCCATAACAATGGTAAACATGACAGCATTTAAAATTTAGCATTTGGGAATTAGTTGGTTAGTCTCTTAAAGATAATTGAGATATTTGTCTTTCGTCAGTATCATGCTTATGCTTTTCAGTCTCATGCTAACCCCTTGATTTTAGAACCATTTTGTGCATTATGGAGTATGGACTTCTGATTCTTATTTGCACTTGCATTTTGATTATCCTACTAGTAAATTGTAAATATAACTCCCACTTGACTCTGCAACTCCAAGTCCAACACGGAATCAGCTCCACTTTTTTTATGGTTTTTCTTTGAGGTTCTGTATATAAGATATATGTTGTTTAAGTTTTAAGAGTAAGAAGCATGCATACAAGCACTTACATTTCACTCAATGATTTTTTTTATGCTAGCCTTTTTTTAGCTCAACAAAAGCAGACTGCACCAAGTAGATGTGAGAGTATTTCTTCTATTATTGCATCCATGACACCAGAATTTGACCTTGTATTTACTGTTTAAGAGCTTATCTTGACGTAATTTTATTGTTTTACTATTGTGATAAGGTTTTATTGTAAACAGTGGATCCTTTGGCTTTATTTACAGGGAATTGATTTGCAACTCAAGCATGTTTGTGCTACTGGGGTTTATGGGTGGAACAACATTTGTGAAACTGTTGTTGGGGAGTGGTTGGAAGATATTGCTCACAACCAGGTTTTTATCTTTCCTTTTCAATTATTTCTGCTGAAGAATAGTTATGATAATAAAATATCCAATCTTCATTCTAATTAGAATGTCTTTTTATAGATCCGTAAGTTATTGAAAGGGCTTCCACCCATAAAATCATTGTTTGCTGTCAGTTCTGGCACTAAAAAGTTGGTGTCACTGCCAGTAAAAAGCTACAAGAAAGAACATAAGTTTCTGAAGGGAATGCAGAGAGGTAAGCATGTATTCATGTTTTACTGTCTCCATATAGATGTCTGTCTTCTTCTCGCAAGTTGCTTCGTTGACATTGATTGGTTTATATTTTCTAATAATATAAATGCTTAAGTTGACTAGTTTATTTTAGTTTGTCATTGCTTTAACCATGGCTTCGAGTTCTGGTAGAATATTCCCTCTTGGTATGCTATCCAAATGCTACATCTGGTGTGCTATGCCATGTTGAGTGCCTCTTGGACATGAAAAGACAAAAAAGAACTGCCAGAAAATTATTCCCCCTATTCAATACACAGATCAGAGTTACTCATGTCTAAGTAGAAAACAAGAAAAGGAGATTTAATTCTAGCATCAAATTGATAAAAACATACTTAGCAATATCAAACATTTTATGCCCACTTAAAATGCCGATATGGTATGGTTAAAATGGAAAAAGAACAAATCCAGTGTACGAGGCTCTTACCAATGTGTTTTATGTGATCAATGTACTTAGCCTTACGTTTATGTAGAGAAGATGTCTCCATGACTTGAATCCTGATCACTCAGGTGGTAAAGGAGAGACCTTACCCTTGGCACAAGGCCTGTCCTCTATCGATATGGATGGTTTGTAGTTCTGATTTTTGTGCAATCAGGCATGCTAGCATAAAAGGAAAAGACCTGAATGATTGACTTTAGATATTAGAGGGCTTGAAGAAATAAACGGTCTTACGAGCGAAATGCAAACTGCTAGTTTTTACTCAAACTTTATTGATGGAGTCCTTTTAAAAATGCAGTTAAGCATAATCTATCTGAAATATGCAAGTAGTAACTAGTTTTCGAGACTCACCTTTCTTTGTCTTGCATTTCATACAAGCCATACAAGAACAGAATGTACTGAACTATCAGCGTCATTTTGTAGGAGCAATGTCTTTCATTAAGAGCATATCAATTGAAGCTGTGGGGCTGGGGGTGCAGTTGGCAGCTGGAGCCCATGAGATTTTTCTCCAAACTGAAGACTTCCTTACAAGCATTCCCATGTCTGTCCCATTGTCTGAGATAAAGAGAAAAAAAGCAAATATAAGATATAATCAACCTGAAAATGCGCAAGAGGGGATCCAGCAGGTACACAATCCTCATGTGCCATGTTACCAAGTTGTACTGATGGGCATGTTTATGAGGTTTCAAAAACTTCTTGTTTCTTTATGATTATAGGATAATGGTATTGCACATTACAAAATTAACTAGTGGTTGTATTTATTCTCATGTGCCACATTACAAGGTTATACTAACAATCATACCATGTATTTACAAGTTGGATAATTACTTAATATGATTTTTTGAAATTCAATCAATCATAAACCTCAAATAATTTAAGCTGCCTTTTAGGTATTGGGGGTGTTCCTGATGATGTGCTTCAACCAAAACCTTAGTAGCTGCACTCACCTAAAGCGAAAAGGATGGCCACATTCTCTGGATTTTATTTTATGATTGCTAAAATTGCTGGAGTAGTGTTTTTGTTACTTTGGTTTGTGTTTGCTATTGCTCCTTCTATATCCATTGTGGGAATGATTAAAGATCAGCTGCGAATCATTGAGTCCTATCCATACCCATGACATTCTTCACTCTTCTCTGTAGGCTTATGAGAGTTTAAGTGATGGCTTTGGTAGAACTACGTCTGCTTTACTTGGGACTCCACTAAAAGCTTATCAGCGAGGTGCTGGTACAGGATCAGCCCTTGCAACTGCTATTCGTGGAACTCCTGCTGCTGCTATGGCTCCTTTGTCTTCTTCTGCTCGTGCTGTTCACTGCACATTACTGGGACTGAGAAATAGGTGATTTTATTTTGCTGTGAATATTTCATTAACTAATTTATTCACCCTGCAGTTGATTTGTGCCTTACTATGTCCAGAGACTTGAGTTTTTCATTAGGACTACCACGTTTAAATAGATTCCAACCACGACTGGTAAATGCACCGGCCTCACATCTATGGGATAAATTGTATGCATTGAAGGTGTTGGATAAATTGATTGGTTTCTAAGTGAAATTGAAAACACCAGGTGTTTATAATTCTAGACATTTCAAACTATTAAACGCAATGTGTAAACTTAATTCGATTAAATTCAGATAACCAAGTTCGTAAATGCATCTAGACTAATTAATAAAAATTAAAAAAAATGGAAGATTCAAATCAATACAAAATTGTACTGTAGCTTGGCCAAAGCTGGAGGGTACCTCTTCTATCTGATGTTCTCTTCTTTGAACACCAAACTATTTCGGGTGCCAGTGTATAGTCACACCTGTGGTTCTTTTCTTTTCCTCAATTAATTGGCAACCCTCACTAAGGTTAATTTAAAAGTTAAACCCAACACACTACTTAGAAGACGATGAATTAGAAAGATAAATACTAAGAATCTCTTAAATACATAATTAAATGGTTGCTGATATTTAAATAATATGAATATTAAAGCTGCAACTGGGGCCCATTGAGGAGGAAAAGTTGGAAGCAATCGGCCTTTAGATTGTAGCAGTCAACTGGTTTATATGTGTCGGCAAAGAATGGCCTCTTGCTTAAAGTACAAAATGTTTTCTTGGTTCATTAATGATAATCTCATTTCTAAGAGTTTGACCTGATACTTAGTGCACCTATCAAATTGACTTGTTTAGCAATCAAACCATTCATGAATTTTAGTCTGGCTACATATCGGTCCTTACATATGTATCAGTCATATTATTTTTGTAGCGATCAACGATAACCGACCGGTACATGTCGGTCTGGTTAGGGACAGATACAGATGTGGTATGCGATATGACATTCCTAGGTTTAAAGTATTAATATTCTCGATACGGGTTTGGTGCACAAAACGACATTCCTTGGTTTGAAGTATTAATATTCTTCTAGTAGACAGTCCCTGATGTTCAATGCATTTGACATTAGTAGTGATCTGTTATAATGTCTAGTTACCTTGACTTTGACGGTCCCTGAAATTAGACTTGGGTGGTCATTTATCTGAGCTGTTTTAGCTGAAGCACACTAACAATCTTTGTAGATGACAAACAAAAAAGAAAAAAAATAGTAGTTATATCCCAAGTGCAAACAAAGAACTCTGCACTCTGGCTACATCTTTCTTTCATAGGTATGGGAAGAATTAGGCTTTATGCTTTTGCATCGAGAGACTTCAATAAACTAAAATTTGTAGACTTTTTTCATTTCTTTTATTGACAGGAAGTATTTTATCATGCAGAAGCTTGAAAATCTTTGTTAATGATGAGTTTGCATATTGCAGCATGGATCCTGAGCACAAAAAGGAATCCTTGGAGAAATATCTGGGTTCGTCTCAATCATAAGATTGGCATCTTTTTTTCCTTGGCAGTTAAGATGCACCATCCATATATATGGTATTACAAGAATTGTTGGCCCATTTGCTGCTCAAGCTTGTGCTCCATAAATCAGATGACCATGTGTGGCACTGGTTACAATTGCCTGTACATAGTGTGCTAGTACATTGTAAGCATCCTTAAACTGAGTCCGTAGTAAGTTAAGTTACATCAAATAATGGTTAATGTTTCTTGGATGATGCAGGTGTATAGCTAGCTCTTCAAGAGCGTTCTTTATGCAACAGAATAAGATGGTAACCTTTGTACAGAATTAGGTAACTTATGTCTTTGCTATTTTTTTTGTCAAAAATTGTGAATAGGGATTTTGTGTATACATCATGTTGGTTATGTGTGCGCCTGCCTATTTCTCCCACCTTTATTTCTTTTCTTCTTGATGAAATTTTTGTAAATCCTTGTAAGCAACAAGGCTAGATAGCCGTATTGTTGTCTTCCTTTCAAGAAAAGGTTCCATGCATTCTGTTGCCAACTTGATTCCTATCAGCTTATATTTTGCCAGAATCTTAATCAACAATAACTGTTCCACACAGAGTGACTGGCTTTGTACACATTAATCCAGGTAATCAGATACTGAATGCTCTCTAAACTTGAGTACACATTAATTTCCCTATTTAAAATAACTTTTAGTACTTCCAAGCCTTTGGTGTTGAATACAAATATCATAAATAGCTACGTTGATGTATTCAGTGTTGGTAAATGAGTACTTGCACACTGTTGGTCACGTACAAAAATAGCTTAAACAAAAGTAAGACTGTGCCATAGAGTGGAAATTAGTGGCAGGATTGGATGTGATGACAGCTAAATTGTAGTTCTAGTGTTTAGTAAATGAATTCAAATGTGTGTTAGCATGTGCATGTTTTGCTCCATTTGCAGTCCAGTATGGACATTAACAACTAAGTGGTAATTTATGATGGAATCTGTAGCGGTCTTTTGGAAGAACTGTTGACTGTTGGTCATCATGTGAACCACATTCTCATGGTATACGCATATACATGTGCTGAAACTTCTAAGACAGTATGCAACCCGTTTCCTTTTGACCTTTGGTCCCAGTAGGAGGAAGTCGGATGTAATGAAGCTTAAGTTTCCTAGTTCTAGCAAAGCATGTTCCATGCAGCTTACACATCAACATGGTCAGAGTAGTGTACTAGATCACTCTCTTTAATATCTCAAAAGATTAGCCACAATAATTATCGAAATTGCATGTATGTCCTTTCTCTGTTATCGGTCACAGTGCAGGCCCAGATAAGAAGGCCGTTCGCTCGTACAGGTTATTGGCACTTTCAACTCTGACTTGCCTTCCTCCTAGGACGACCTATGTGCTCCGCAGGTTCTTCCAATGACCGAAAGGGTACGTCTTCGGGTAAGTAATTCGGGTAGTAATATGTTTTTAAGCCAGGAGACGTCCGGCATGACGTCACATATTTAGAACACGGGTTTTTTTTTTCTTCGAATCATTTAAATTTGTGTCTCGTTTTCTCATATATACAAGACATTATACTTTTTAATTCTTTCGTTGTTTTCGGTTACAGTTAATCTTATTTAACTCAGAGAAATTTTTTTTGTAGCTGTATCCAATTGAAGCCGGTTTATGATATAGCGAAAATGACCAAGTAAAACCTATTTGGAGAGGATAGGAGTATAAAAAGAAATATAATTAGTTATTGTGAATGTTTTTTGGTAGAAATTTCCTAATTGGCTTGACGCGAAAGACTAACGTACATGGTTAAAAATGGATAGGACCTTTCCTGCAAGCAAGAACTAAAGGTCTTTTTATTTTAAAATACAAAGATGTTAGGGTCTTACATGTAAAAAAGCTTCAGGAAACAATTTAAATTCTCACCGGTCTCCGAAGTCTTTCTTAATTGATTCCGTCCCGTCTCTCCCCTCCCTTCCGCGAGCCCTAAGGATGAATCTTTTTTGAGGGGCATTCTCGCTTGTGATTTATTTCCGTACTTAATCCGTTTTCCCAACCTTCTCGGAGTAAGCGCAAGAACCCCGGCTTCTTTCTTAAATGTTGGGTTAAAATTCTGGGTTTTCTGTGTCTTCTTTCCGATTCTTGTTGGATTGGATTATGTCTGTGGTTTCGTTTCGGCAGTTTGTTGATTGAAGTTAGCATTAGGTGAAGGAAAGATTGGTTCTTGGATTATCGGCGCCGATCATTTCGCTGATTCTTTGGATTTTGGTTGTGAGAGATCGTGATTTGATGGGTATTGAGTCGTAGGTGCCCTCTTGGCCAGAGTTTGAGTCACCTGCCTAGTGTTTGAGGGGAGATTCTTCATCTCTTTAAAAGTTGGAGTTTACATGTACTAGTGTCATCTTCTGAAGCTTCGCTTACTCGTCTCGCTCAACTTGTACACGAAATGGTCGAATGCTTCATAATCTAAGGCTTCCACTCGAGTTGAAGTGTAAAGTGGAAACAAAGAGAGACCTTCCTTTTCTCTCATTTTGATCAAAGTTAGGAAGCTTTTGCATGTATACCGAGCTAATGATGGATTCTAACCAAAACTAACTGTAGCGATAGATGGTACAGCTACATGGACCTTCTCAGCCATTGAGCGATATCTCTAGTTAAATCAAAAACATTCAAATCACTGTTTTAGGAGGCCTCCCTCTACCTCTCCACACGCCATTAGTCCTAATTGTCATGTCGTCGTCACAACATCTATAGATCTCCTAGCAACTTGTCCGTATCATCATAGATGATTTTCTCTTGTTTTATCCCTAGCTTGTTTTGGTAACTTTTCAATGATTCCTATCAAATGTTAGTTTCCTAAAGCAAGAACTTCTATGAAGATTAAAAGAATGAGCATGAAATTTTATTAATGCTCATGTGCTTTTTTGTCCTTGCTGCTTTCCTTTATAAGGGTCAGCCTTTTGCTGAGTGCTAACTTCTGCATGTTGGTTTTCTAATGATAAAGCATGTGGGCACAGCTGTAAAATTGTTTCATTTCGATCTTTGAAATCTGAATCATTGCCTTGTACTGAGGAAATTTCCTATTGAAATGTTGGGTAACATGCCTTCATCCAAGCATCCCTGTACACCAGAATGATGGATGTCTTAATGATGATGAAATTTAAGTACTTGGCATTTTTGCGTAGTCCATATGAAGCACAAAGATTATTAGGCAGAAGTTTCATTTGATGCTTTCCTCTTAACTTTTTCTATTACATATATCTAAATAATAACTGATAGGTATTTAGGTTTTGGATGAATGGCTGGTATCCCTTTTTCTCTATAAAATGTTCTGATTTTGGAAATTGTTCTCTGTAGTTTTTGGCAATGGATGTTTTACTAACATGGAGAACCTTATGCCTGTCTCCAGAAAAATAAATACAAGATGTTGTTATGATATTGCTTTTCCAGACAAAGTTTCCTTCTGTATTGAATATGCAATTGATTTCCTAGGAAAGGATATGTATATATTTTTCTCTTTATTGATGCAGCTATTTAAACCTTGGGTTGGCGGACAAGTGATTTCTGTATCATTGCATTTCACCTTCACTTGTCGGAAGAAATTCTTCATTTATATTGGTTTATGAAATCATCAGAAAATGCCTTCACTGCAGTTATTGCCATTAACTGAACATGGGCGAAGCCTTCTGGTATCTAGGAGGTATGTTGAGCCATTTTACTTGTGTATGTTGTATGTTTCTTGGTCAATGGTTTTGTTCATTTATTGGTTGAGATGCTTAAGTCAAATACTCTGGTTCATATTTAACATACTGCCTTTATTGAAACACTCTGTTTTAGTTGAATCTCGGTGAATCATTCCGTTTTGTAGTTCATAAGAAATGGGAGAAGATGATAAGAGAGCCTGGATGAGAAACACAATATTGTTGTTATGTGCTATTTATTTCTGTTACATGTGATACTCGTGTGTTAGGTTAATTGCTCAATCTTTGCTGGTTGATGCAACTTTCTAATTGATGCTGGTTGATTTAACTTTCTAATGAAGAACACAATCCTTGCTGGTTGATGCAACTTTCTAATTGCTCAATCTTTGCTGTCATCCGGATTGTGGCTCTTATGGTAAATGCTAGTAGGTTAGAGACGATGAAGAAAAAGTTAAAAGGTTCAAAGAACATAGTGTTCATACTGATAACTGCTGATAGGTACTGTTCATGTTCCATAGGATATTTGATCATATGTGGGCACAATGTAACGGTTTAATACTTATATTTGATCGCATGTGGGAACAAGGGTTGCCTAATGGGTTAATACTTATATTTGATCGTATGTGGGTACAAGGGTTGCCATAAGCCCTTTGTTTTTCTCTTACAGAAGCATCGTCATAGTGCTAGTGAGTTTGGGGGGCCCATGTGTATGGCATCCATGCTGCAGAATAGTGGCACATTAGCACCACATCATTGTCTTGTGAGTGTGTCATCACTACCATGTCAAAACATAGTTTAGTGTCAGGTATTGTCAATGGCTAAAATGGAGAAAATCAAAGATGGGTCAAGTAATGTTTAAATCACAGGAGGATAAGTTAATATGTTAAACCATAGTTGGGTAAACTGTAATTTATCCTCTTTTAGGCAATGATTGCTCTATTCCAGTTATTCTTCTTCCATTGAAATCTGGTTTTGGCAATCTGTTGTGGTGGTAATCCTGCTTGTAGAGAAGGTGCTTTAATTAAAACTAACATGGAGCATTTACCAAGTTCAACAGCAAAAAAGGTTCAGAGTCTTGTCATCTTGTGAAGTATTGCTCTGGCACAAAAGAGTGGAACATATATTAATTGGGTAATGGAAGTAATGTTGTCCATCATCAGTGATGGTTCAATGTGTTATCCTGGTACTGTCTGTTGAAGGGTCAGAGCAGTCCTTGAGATCTATAGAGATTTGGATGGAAGTTAGAGAAGGATTCAAGAAAACTTATAGCATCTTAATTGCAATATTCGGTATCAATATGACTGAAAACACCTGATTTTGTTCGAGCAAGCCTTTCTTTTAGTGCCTATATCATAGTGAACCTTGAAGATGCAATCAATGTTTCCTGATTTTTGACATCCAAATTGTATCTCCGCTCGTATTTAACAATTTCTACAGAGCCAATTGGTTCAAGAATGAGCATCCTGTAGTAGCTCACAAAACAACCATATTCAGTCAAAATGGTGTAGCCAATAGAATAGTCAGTTTGAACAAAATGTAGAACTAACTATCGTCTTCATACTGAGGCAAATAATTAAAATTTCTTTTTTTTCTTTATAAACTTTTGTTCATTTTATCTTTTCTTTTTCATATTATGTAACAAGAAAAAACCAATTTAATTATTTTTCTCTTTACTACTAGATTACTTCAAACTTTTCCCTTTACAATTATTCTTACACCAAATGAACTCTACTTTTTTACTGTTATCCACCTCATACTCTCATGCTAGTATACAAATCCCATCATTGTCGTCTATACCTTTCAACATTTTTTTTAATTATGTGATAGATAACCTAATCCAGAAGGTGATATGTATTTGTTTTAACATTGTTTGTCATAAAGACTATGGAAATCCTCACCAATGTTTTGATGTGGTAACAAGCAGGAGAACATTGGCAGCAGTCTCAGCTGTGTTAGTGGCTGGCGGAACTTTTGCATACATGCAATCACGTCACAGTCGAATATCTCTTAATTCACATGATTCTTTCAATCACACCACCTCTAGAGAAAATGAAGAGAGCTTGAGCCAAAATAGTGTTAATGATCAGCTGGATCGACCAGCAAGGCAGAGAAGAAAAGGAATGAGTTCTTTACATGCTTTAGCTGCAATCTTGCTCTCCAGGATGGGGCCAAATGGCATGCGCAACCTTCTGTTCTTAGTGACTACTGCGGTGATTTTTTTTCACCTTTTTTTGTCCAGATTTCCATGCACTGTGTTAAATTGATTCTCACCTCCCTCACTGAGTATGTGTTTGCATGTTTATAAGTATCTCTGACGTGGAAACTTGTCTAATGCTTTTGTGGATTTACAACATAAATTGGCATGTATTAAGCATACCAAAATGTTGCTGGGATGATCAAAGTTTAATAAATAGATATGATGTTGCATGATACCAGTGATGTGGGTGATATGGCTCTTTTTCTTCCTGATATTCATCTTATCTTTTTCCACTCTCTAAACATTTATTTAACACAAATCAGCCAGTGAAATATTGTTTTATCCAAGGTTTTCCTTACCCAGCGGTAAGGCCCCGTACTGTCCGGTACATACTGGTCCGGCAGCTGATCGGTACGTGGACCGGCCGTTATCGGGCGGTACCGTTAAAATCGGTCGTCGGCGGTTGATTTCGATCGTCGGAGGTCGATTACGGTTGTCGGCGGTCGATTGACAAAGAAATTGACCATCGACGGTCGATTGAAGAAGAAAAAGGGAAAAGAAGAAGAGGAAAAGAAGAAAGAAGAAGTACCTGGTTGTCGTCCTCACGTGTGTGATGCCCGCGCGCCCTCGCCACCCACGGGTCGACCGCGAGCCGTCGCCGCCCTCGTCGCCCGCGGGTCGCCTGCGAAACGTCTCCCCACTGTCACAGACTTAGCTGAATTTGCCTAAGCCGTGCGGCACTCTTGCGGCCCTCCCGAAGACTTAGCTGAAATTGCCTAAGTCGTGAAGCAACCTTGCCCACCGTTCTGGACTTAGCTGGGGTTGCCTAAGTCATGAAACGCCCAAAGCGTTATCTGTCCGCACAGGGTCAGCCCTCTTACAACCTCTTAAGGTCCCGTAGGACCTGCAAAGAAGAAGTTGAATAGCTTGGAAGCGAGCGACGGACACGTCCCGACGTCTCGCAAAGCGGAAAGCTATACAAGCAATCTGTCGAACACCTTGAGTGCAGCTGAGAAAAGAGAGAAAGAGAGCGAAATAGGACTTTGGAGGGTTGTAGGAACGGTCGCAAGTTCGCAAACGACGGTTCCCAAGGTATCGGACGCAAGACAAGTTCAATTGATGATGAACGCCTACGCCCGACATATACCCGTAGCCCCATCCAGCCTAGTGCCACCCGGGGGGTTCCAAGGTGCTGAAATGGCTGACATTTCGCACCGCTCAGAAAGGTTGTCGTGGCACACGAAAAAGACCCCAAAACATGGCTGTTTTGGGCTGTTTTGGCTCTGTGCAGCGAACGACCGTTCTGCAGCCTTCTACACTACTTTCGCTCACATTTCTTATGTAGAAACGCATAAACTCAAGGCAAAACAAGCTGTCAAACATATGTACAAACAAGAAAAAGCAACACGGGGTGAAGATGTTGCGGTTGAGTGACGTCCGTTCATGACACCACGCTGGGAGAAAGACCGAGGCAACGTCGGCCATTTATTTCTTTTTTTAATATTTTTTTAATATTTTTTAAATATTTAATATTATATTATATAATATTATATAAAATATTATATTAATTTAATAATATCGGTACCATATCGATACCGACAAAATGTTGGTACACCGGTATGGACCGGTAAGTAAAACGTTGGTTTTATCCCATAAAATAAGTCTTTTAGCCTGGGTAAGAAGTACTAGAAGGCTTCTTAGTCCTAGCTACTAGCATTTTAAATCAAAGTCTGAATACCAATGGATAACCGCCTGTACCAGGCGGGTACGTAACGATCTGCCCGCTGATTGGAATGCGAACTGCTCGCTACCGGGCGGTACCATCAATTGGGGCTGTTTCCGCCCCGTTACCACCTGAAATCGGTCAGTAATTGTGATTTCGATTGTCACCGGCTGCTTTCGTGCGGTAGCGGTCGATTTCGACCGTCGCTGGCCGATTTCGGGCGGTATCAACCGAGGGAGAAAGAAGAAGAGGGAGAAGAAAAGGGAGAACGTGGAGTCGGCGCAGCTCTCCCAATCCATTTGCCCGCACGGGGAGAAGAAACGTCTCCCCTCGTGGGGAGAAGGAACGAGGCAACGTCGCTGAGTCACCTTTTTTTTTTTACTTTATTTTATATTATATATATATAAACCAAGCGGTATGCCTAAGCATACCACTCGGAACCAGCATACCATACCGTACTGAGCTGAGCTTGGTACGTCGGTATGGTACGGTTTGAGGAGCCTTGTTTTAAATACTTGTTTAGTCCTCTAACCACATGCTGTATGCCCTGAAGAATTAGATGCTGAAACATTTTTGTTGACTTTTCATGTAGCAGAAAGAAACAAAGCATGTTTAATTAATTCCCTTGTTAAGTTTTTGACTTTTTTCTATTGAAAAAATGACTCATTTTTTTATCAATCTTATATGAGATTCATTTACTTCAATATGCATTCTTGCTCTTACGAAACAGTGAGAAATGGTATTTGGATAAAATAAATATTCATTTAGGTTTAACTTTCAACTAAAAAGGAAAACCTTTTACTTTGGAAAGAAGCTAGGAAAACATTTAGTTCCCAGCATTGGCATTCTGAATTATACACATCCTCTAATTTTTTTGTATGTATTGACGAATTAGACATACGTTTTATTGGTAACATTCCATGCAGACTGAATTTTTTATGTTTAATTGATTTCCATTGTTTTCATGTATATATGAAATATTCATGGTTATGTTGGATATATTTCTCTAAACTACTAAGCATCAAGTCAAAACATATTGCAGGTTTTGAGAACTGCCTTGAGTCACAGATTGGCAAAAGTTCAGGGATTTTTATTTCAGGCTGCTTTTCTTCGGCGAGTACCCACTTTTTTGCGCTTAATTGCTGAGAATCTTCTTTTATGTTTTCTCCAGTCCACTTTATATTCAACTTCAAAGTACTTGACAGGAGCCTTAGGTCTACGATTCAGAAAAATTTTGACGGAACTGATACATTCTGATTACTTCGAGGTAAACTCAGCTTCTTTCTAATTGATGTGGCTTTAAGAGCAAGTTTGGTTATTCTTTGATTCCTCACTCAAGTTCACATACAATATATTTACTTGAATGGATCTCAGGTTTTGAAGCATTACTTAGTACTTACTAATCTTCATCTGTTAATGTTAGCCTTGCAATTTGGAGTGGAACCAATATGAAGAGCTCCAAGTTAATCTGTGAGGATTGTTCAAAACTGAAAAAATGAAGGGCATTTCTGAGTTGATAGTATAAAAACTTCAGGAGTATCTTTTAATTGGAAGGCATCAACGAAACTTGGACTGGTAATCAGGTTGTCAGCACTAGGAATTAGGATGTCAGTGTGGTGCAATACATATGTTGAACTAGCCAGATATTTTTGACCTGCTTGATTGTCAGAACATGAAGTTTGATAGGAATCCAGTTTTGGACTTAAAGATAGCTATTTGGCACACTTTCAAATGTCATGATATTGGTCTTGAAGCACCTTCACCTTATGAACTCCATTGTCTGTAGTTTCTAAAATACTGTAAGATCTGCAACTCAATTTTTGTTGATGCCAAGGTTTGCAATACTACCTGGTATGATATGGTATAGTTAGTATGTACCAGTCCAATAGCTCACCGGTATGCAGACCAGGAGACCAGGGTAAACTGGATGATACACCCGGTACAGATCCTGTATCGCCTGATACAGGACAATTCTGGACCTGTACTGGGAAGTCTCTTCTTTTTTGTTGTCGGTCTTTTCAGGCTTTTCTGAAACTCGGTATGTACCAGTGACCAATCTGATTCTTAACCGGTACAGAACCAATACACGAATTTGTGAGCCTTGGTTTATGCTTTTTCTAATGTTTGTATAATGGGAAAATAATATTTTAAAAATCATTATGTGGGAAAATGTTGTCAGACAGGATATCAACTTTTGATCTATGCTGTTTAATGTTGGGACTTCATTCCATTTTAACATTATCAGGGTTCTCTACATTTCCTTCGGAGGATTACTATCACTTTTTATGTTAAGTCAGTGAATAGTTGCTGTTTAGTGCATACCATTTACACATCCTTTGCTTTGTATGCTATAACTGAATGCTTTTTGGAATGTTTTAGCTTCTCTATTTCTTGGTGGAGTATGACAATAACGTCAGACAGGATATTAAATTGGTTTTTGGGCATGATTTTCTTTGTTTTTTCTGTGTCTACATGAAATTAGATGCATAGCTTCCTTGTTGAAGATGCACTTATTTTTATGTTATAATATTTTTCTTCTTGATTTGGCTGTGGATTGCAGAATATGGTGTACTACAAAATCTCACATGTCGGTAATCGAATCAACAGCCCAGAGCAGCGGCTTGCTAGTGATATACCAAAGTTTTGTTCTGAATTGAGTGACCTCATACAGGAGGATCTCACTGCAGTTGCTGATGGTCTGATATATACCTGGCGCCTTTGTTCATATGCAAGTCCAAAATATGTGCTCTGGATACTGGTAATATCTATTTCTTTCATGCAATTAGATGAATTATTTCTCATCACATTTCAAAATTTTGATTTATTTCTTTGTTTTCAGGCATATGTCTTAGGTGCAGGTGCAGCTATTAGGAACTTTTCTCCTGCATTTGGAAAACTAATGTCCAAGGAGCAACAGTTGGAAGGGGATTATCGGCAGCTTCACTCACGATTAAGGAGTCATGCTGAAAGTGTAGCATTCTACGGAGGAGAAAATAGAGAAGCATCTCATATCAAAGAGAAGTTTGAGAAGCTTATAAAACACTTGAATATTGTGCTTCATGATCGTTGGTGGTTTGGAATGATTCAAGACTTCCTCTTGAAGTATCTTGGTGCTACTGTCGGGGTGGTCCTGATTATTGAGCCCTTTTTTGCTGGTAATCTTAGGCCTGATGCTTCAACACTAGGAAGAGCAGAAATGTTGAGTAATCTTCGTTATCATACAAGTGTGATTATGTCACTTTTCCAATCATTCGGGACTCTCTCCATCAGTTCTGCACGACTTAACCGTCTCAGGTCATTGCATCATGCATTTTATTAATACTAAAGGGAATCATGTCATTCCTTCTGCAGATATTTTATCTAGTTTGTCATTTTGATTTTCAAAATGATATTTTCAAAATGTCATTTTGATTTTAGGGAATGAATCTTTGTTTGCGCTCTACTTGCATGAATTTGCTGGCTTTGTCAAAGTGATTAGCAAACCAAATGTATATATTTCCCAGTGCTATAGAATTTTTTTCCTCACATTGCCTGAATTTTTGTAGTTATTATTGTACACTTTGCCCTTAACAACGTCTTGAAATTTTAACTAGTTTTTGTAAAACGGATTCTATATCGTTGATCTTCTCGACTGCTACTTTCCAATGATGAAAGACTCAGTCCTTTTGCTGAATATATCATGTCCAATTACAGTGGTTCAATGATTAATGTGAACTCAAACTTCAGCAAGAATTCAGCATACTAACTAAAATAGTTGCAATAAGAAATGAAAGACGCAAAAGTTGTAGATTTTTCCAATGTTTGTCCGACCGGTATTTACTAGTTTTGTCAGGTCCCGGTATCAGCATATATAGCTTGGTACTAGTACATGTGAAATCTATTTTTGAAAAAGCTTAGTTAAAATATCTTCTTTAGAGACTGGTATTTTGGTTTGTTCAATTTTTTGAATATACTGAGAGGAATTTCTATGACAAGATTATGGGAAAATCTTAGTTAAAATATCTCACTTTAAGATATTAATGGAATAAGATATGCATGTTGGAAAACGAATCTGTGAAACAAAAGAAAAAGATGCAGCAATGCGGATGGATATTTAATTAGTTTACAATTATCATCAATGGAAATATTCTGTCCTGAAGAAATTTGAAGTTGAAAGAAATATACATCTTAACAAGCAAAACATTTAGCAAACAAAAAAGCACCAGCTGCTGCAATTAAACTTTGTTTACATCAAAGTGCCTAATGACTGTATATACATTATTACATGATTCTCTCCAATTTTGTATATACATGTCATGTTATTCAATTTTGTCTGGACAAAGGCATCTAAGTATTTCTAGCTCCAATTTTGCACCATTGTGTTACTTGCTCTTCACCCTTTATAACTGATATTGGTACCTTATTTTTTATCATTCTTCTTAGCTTATACTCTATACTTCGATATCTTCTTTTGGACGTCTTAATATATAGGCAATTGAACGTTCATGGTTATCATTAGAGTAACTTCATTTTTTTTCTTCATTGATGTAATTGTCGCATTTCACTGAGCAAAGAAACTGTTCTTATTTGCCTTACTATTTCTCATTTTGATATTTCTTTATGATACACCTTTGCATTTGTCTGTGGGTAATTAATCTTGAATGGTTATCATAGGGTTACTTTTGTGTGCTATTATTCATGTTCTTGCAATCACAGACAACTTATATATCATTTCTCTTATTATATTCCACTGGATCATCTTTACAGCTACTTTATGAAGCAGTACTTGGCCTTGCATACACCTTATTTGAGCATTGAGACCAAAGAATTGTGTATATCAGTACCCAACACATTAAACCATCAACCAGTAGACAGGCACCAAGAAACAGTCATGTAGTGGTATAAATGATTAAGCCAAGAAAAAGATGAGAGGTGAATTTCATGGTTGAGGTTTGTGATTAAGAACACAGTTGTTTGCACACAATGGAAAAGATACTGCCATCTGTTGTAGAATGGGCAGGTCAACACATTTTCTTTGTGGCTAATGCTGCAGTGCCTTAAAGGGATCAGAAACAGTAATCCAGCAAGCTTTGTTTTGTCTTTAACTGTGGAATCTTATGTTGTACTGAAGTTCAATTATTTGTCTATTAATGCCTGAGAATCTTTTTAGGTTTACATAACCCTTGTCATTTAATAGGAAGGCTCCTTGCATTTGTATGTCTTCTTGGTTCATGAATTAAATGTGGTTGAAACTTGTTTTTCTTGTAATATCATTGCTCAGTTTGGCTGCTTTGTAATGACTTAATTAGCTTTTGTGCTTGTTACAGTTTATGGTCTTCAAATTCATTTTTTCTGTTCATTTTGCATTTTGTTTTCAGAATGACAAATGGGGTGATCGCCCGAAGAGAATACTAGTTTGCATTATAGACTTCCTTTTACTTTATGACTACTTCAATGAGTCTATAAGCAAGTAGTGATGAGTCCAATTTGTCATATTCTCTAGATGCCGTTCTTGAATTAATTAATAAGAGATGAAATATCAATTTATTTAGTTGACCATTTCCTGGAGATAATTCTTCCAACTGTAATTCTTATACAGTGGTTATGCTGACCGCATTCATGATCTAATGATTGTTGCTAAGGAGCTATCTGCTACCTACGACAGATCATTGCTTCAGAGAAGTAACAGTGGAAATTATATCAGTGAAGCAAATTATATTGAGTTTGCAGGTGTTAAGGTAGTTCAAATTATTTGGAACTTTTTTGGTCTGTTTCTTCTCGCTGTTTCTTATCATTGTGATACTAACTTTAGATGCTTCCAGGTAGTTACACCGACTGGAAATGTATTGGTGGATGATTTGAGTCTCAGGGTAGACTCAGGCTCTAATCTACTAATCACTGGTAAATTTCTTTTCTTTAATTCCTTGTTAATCTGTAATCTCACATATTCCTTGTCTCTATTTGCCTAATGACATGGAGTTCTCACCATGAGCTTTTAGATTGAGGCCTTTATTTAGTCTGCCATGGACAACATGTTTTTTACAAAGTACAAACTATTCATATTATCTAGAATTTTATAGAATAAAGTAGGGATCTAATTTATCATTATCCTGCTATTTATGTAGTTCTTGACAAGGTTTGATTTACCGGTCCATATCGGTGTACCGAGTTCTCTCGGTACCGGTACCAGGCGGTACACATACTGTGTACCACCCGATATATTAAAATATAATATAAATATTTTATAATATATTATAATATAATATTAATATATTAAAATATAACAAAAAAGAGAGAAAAGGGGCGATGTCGTCTCGATCTTTCTCTCCGCACCGGAGAAAAAGCGCTCGCGACCCACGGGCGACGACGGCGCACGGGCGCTAGGTATTATTTCTTCTTCTCCTCTTTTCTTTTTTTCTTCTTTTCCTCTTCTTCTTCTTCTTCCCTTTTTCTCGCTCAATCGACCGCCGACTGTCGATTTCTCCCTAAATCGATTGTCGGCGGTCGATTTCTCCCTCAATCGGCCGTCGACGGTCGATTTTTGGCGGAACCGCCTGGTAGCGGGCGGTTCGTGTACCGGCAACCTGACGGACTGGTATGTATCGAGCGGTACAGGTCGAAATTGCAAACCTTGTTTCCTGAGGTTAATTTGTAACATTAGTTTTCGCTCTTCAGAGATTTGGATTTTTTTTTTTTGTGAACTTGGTCATTTAGCCCTGTGTACTCTTTAGTCTTTACATATAATAATCTTATTATAAGCGGATTCATTTGTGTGACACCTGTACCATGGAGACTCTCTGTTTATTGTTAGAGAAATACCATCCAGAACATAAACATTTGCCTCTATTGTAATGAAAATATTAGTAGAGCTTATTTAGAAGCTTTTACATAATTTTATGGTTTTCTTTGTGAATCCAAAAAATATTTATTTCTACTCATATTACTTCTCAGAAGGACCTAACAAAAATCTAATATTCAAAAGGACAAGTTTTGTGACTATCTAGAATTTTTAAATTTTTATGGAGGAGAACCTTCCTACTTCTGAATGTTAAAGCAGGTCCATTCATATTTGGTACATACTTGCCTTATTTCTGATGGAAATTGGAAGTTCATCTTATCTCTGAGATCAGGTGACTATTTACTCAATTATTTGGATTATTTTCCTTCCCCCTCTCTTTTTGCGTCATTTATGATGCCTCACTGAGGGAGGTCCTCCACTTGAATAGCATGTTGCCATTACCTTAAGCTCTCTTTTTGTTGAACCATGTATTGTCCTACACTATCCATCGGCCTACACCTTTATAATCCCTCATGTGATGCTAGGCTTACACCTGTTTTTATTTTTGTTTCTAGAACTGACAGTTAAGCAGTGGCGTAGATGTTTTGAAAACAAAAATTAAACAAGATTTCTTAATTTTAAAATATCAAAAAATAATTTTAAACACCCTGTGAAAATCTTACATTCGTGCCATTTTTTTTAGCGAAGCAGCTTTCTTAAATTAGTTTGTGGCCTGATTCATGAATTTGCTTTCTTAGAGTAGTTTCTGAAATATAAACTGATTTTGCTTTTACGAATTATGATTTATCAGCTAATTAATATTCTTTCTTCTCTTTATGGTTGGTATAAAAAACTGCAACCATTGAGTTTTGTATCTAGAATCTATCTATGGAGAAAGAGCATTGTTTGTACTTTACACATTTTTGAAATATTTGTTGATGTTAGCATTGGCTTTAGCACGTGAAATCCAACATTTGTTAGTTACAAAAGCAACAATAACTAACTGGAGAGCAGGCAGTGTTTCTTCTATTTGCTTAATATCAGATAATATTTTAATGTTCTTGAAGTGTGCTTAATAGTGCATTTTGTCTCTTATAATTGAGATTTTGCCTTTCCTTTTTCTTGTATAGGTCCCAATGGAAGTGGGAAAAGTTCTCTCTTCCGGGTTCTTGGAGGTCTTTGGCCACTGGTATCTGGCTACATTGTAAAACCTGGGATTGGTTCAGATCTCAATAAGGAGATTTTCTATGTGCCACAACGACCATATACAGCAGTTGGGACACTTCGTGACCAGTTGATTTATCCTCTTGCAGTGGATCAAGAGATTGAACCACTCAACCGTGAGGGAATGGTTGAGCTATTAAGAAATGTAAACATTTTCCTTGCACTTTTTGATTCTCCTATCCTTACCCTCACAATTTTCCTTTCTTTTTCAGTTGTTTAAATGCCTATTATTCTGACCTTATTGATGCACAAAGTAGTGTTTTTGGAGTTGATTAATGTAAAATAGAAAGATAAATTTTCATTTGGCAGGTTGATCTTGAGTATTTGCTAGATCGTTACCCGTTGGAAAGGGAAATTAACTGGGGAGATGAGCTTTCCCTTGGTGAACAGCAGAGGCTTGGAATGGCCAGGTTGTTTTATCATAAGCCTAAGTTTGCTATTCTTGATGAGTGTACAAGTGCAGTCACAACCAATATGGAGGAACGCTTCTGTAAGATGGTTCGAGCAATGGGGACATCATGTATAACAATCTCACACCGACCTGCTTTAGTTGCATTCCACAACATAGTTTTGTCATTAGATGGGGAAGGAGGATGGAGAGTCCAGTATAAGAGGTTACAGTCCAAATTTGTTTTAATCTCTTTGGTTCTCCACAGATAACTGATTGTTGACTTCAGAATTTTTCAATTGTCAGAAAAACTCAATCCATCCCTTCTGAGACAATTCCTGATTTACCAAATTCATCAGAAATTAATCGTCAAAATGATGCACTGGCTGTTCAAAGAGCTTTTTCTACCAGTGGAAAGGTTTAAGCTGAACACCTCCATTATTTACTACATGCAATTCAAAAAAATAAATCTTCTGATGCCTTTTTCTTCTCAGGGAAACACATTATCAGAATCAGAGGTATATCCATATTCTAGTAGGGTCATTATATCATCTCCTGAAATTGACAAGAAAGTTCCACTTCCAATTGTTCCGCAACTGCAGAAGCCTCCAAGGGTGCTGCCACATAGAGTTGCTGTAATGTTCAATGTACTGGTAGGTTATTTATGTCTTGCTTTATCTTCTTTCATATTTATATTTCAGACAAACTCTTTGCATTGGTAATTAGTTAAGAAGTTTTCAAGAAAACTAAGATGACTGTTCTTCCGAGGGCAGCTTAACTCATAATGAATTTGTCAAACATCATTTAGAGTGGTCATGTTTTTAGTAAAAGGCCTTTAAGTGAACCTCATAAGTAAGTTATTTTCCTGTGTGGACATTTTTTTTTTCAGGTTCCCTCCCTATTTGATAGACAAGGCATGAAGTTGTTTGCAGTTGCTTTACTTGTGGTGTCTAGAACATGGATCTCTGATCGCATTGCTTCCTTGAATGGTATTGTGATATGTAAGCTTTAGGTCCTAGATACACAAGTGAATCAGTTTTCTTCATGTGTCTGGTTGGCTTTACAGGGACCAGTGTAAAGTATGTCTTGGAACAGGACAAAGCAGCCTTTATTCGATTGACTGGTTTAAGTGTTCTTCAAAGTGCTGCAAACTCTTTTGTTGCACCTACATTAAGGTATAATTTTCACTCTTTCATGGTACAAACATTTTAATCGTGAAAACTAATTTAATTAGTAAACCATCAATCTGCTGAACTTGATTCTGTAAAACCTTTGCCAGTTTGCCTCATCATCCCCTTGCTTTTCTTGTTGGCCAGTTTGGTTTAGAGAACTCATTGGCATGGCATCTTAAGGTTTATTGATAATGGCTTTAAAGTATGGTTTGCCTTACCGGACGGTAAGGCCCCGTACCGAGCGGTACGTACCGGTCCGCTAGCTGAATGGTACATTGACCGCCCCGCTACCTAGCGGTACCATCGAAATCGACCGGAAATCAATCGTCGGCGATCGATTTCGACCGGTATTAGTCGAGGGAGGGAGAAAAACCTGGTTCCCTCGCATGTTACTCTTCCCCGGTTCTCCCGCGCTATCTGTTGCCCGCGGGCGAAGAATTGCTTGCACTGCGAGAAGGAACGAGGCGACGTCGCCCCTTTTTTTTTAATTTATATTATATGTTATATTATATATTATTTATATTATATTATATCGAGTGGTATGCCCTGTGAGTATTGGCTCGGTACCGGGTAACGTACCGAGCTGAGCTCAGTACGCTGGTATAGACCGGTATGACAATCCTTGCTTTAAAGTTTAAAGTTCATACCACCTTGTTGCTAATGGAAACTTTTTCGTGCATGTTTAGTACTGTGTTAGGATTTGTCTTCTGTTAACTGGGGCTTTTCCTCTTTGAAGGGAAGTAGTGCCTCCAAGAAAAAAAAATAAAAAATGCAAATCATGAGGGAGAGAGGAAGATAATTAAACCATTCTACTTTGTTATCAATCAAGTTCGAAAGCTAACACGTCTCAGGTCTCTCAACCATGTTTCCTTGGCATACATAGTAAATAAACATGCTAGTTTTGTCATATCTGCATTATCATTTGGTTTGGAGCATACAATGAACAATGCCAACAAGGCTGGATTGTTGTTGTGGTTTAATTTTTGAAGTTTAAATTGCCTTGGACACTTGTTACACTCGGCATATATCTTTGATATGTATGTTGTTGCATGAATTGTGAGCATATTCCTGCTTTATCTATCGTTAAAGACAGGCAACACATTAACAGGTACCTAGTATAACCTATGACTAAGTTGCGCATTAAGATGGTTATGTTGTTCAGCTCTCTCTCTCTCATGCATGTGTACATGTGCACACATAGTTCACGCTCCACTTCAAACCCATTGTTCACTGATTAGTCACTGCTTTTTGCCTTGAGGTTTTTTTGGCAATGGTTACTGTTTTTTGCCTTGGTTTGTAATATTGGTTGTCATAGGTAAATTTTAGGAAATATCTTACCAGATTCTACTTAACTATCTAGTTTCCAGTAAATCAAAAACTAATTATAGAATCTATCATTCGCTTGAATGATTTATTCTCCATTACATGGAAAATGTATTTATATAAAAGAATAGCTAAAGACGATAGCGACAAGCACGTTGCAGCGAAGGAGAAAGGGCAATCTTCACTGAAGATGTTGTCGTTGATGCTGCGGAAATGATGGCAGCAATGAGGTTTCGATTGTTCTGAGTCGAGCCTTGATTGACACAAGGTTTGCAATTTCGACCTGTACCGCCCGGTACGGGCAGTACATATCGGTCCGTCAGGTTGTCGGACCACGGACCGCCCGCTACTGGGCGGTACTGCCAAAAATCGATCGTCGGCTGTCGATTTCGGCCTATCGGCGGTCTATTTCGACCGTTGACGGCCGATCGAGGGAGAAATTGATCGCTGACGATCGATTGAGGGAGAAATTGACCGTCGGCGGTCAATTGAGGGAGAAAAAGGGAAGAAGAAGAAGAAAAAAAGAAAAGAGGAGAAGAAGAAATAATACCTAGCGCACACGCGCCGTCCTAACCCGCGCGCCGTCGCGGGCGCTTTTTCTCCCGTGCGGGAGACGTTCCGTCTCCAGCGCTGGGAGCAAGATCGAGGCGACATCGTCCCTTTTCTTTTTTTAATATTTTTAATATATTAATATTATATTATATTATATTTATTTTATATTTTAATATATCAGGTGGTACACACTGTGCATACCGCCTGGTAGGGTACCGTACCAATACTGAGATAAACTCGGTACACCGGTATGGACCGGTAAGTCAAACCTTGGATTGACATACCCTCTTACAAGAGCTGCATCATGGTGAGGTATTTGATTCGTGGCTTGATAAAGTTGACACCTATTTTACTCTTTATGAGTACAATAGCCAGGATAGAGTCATGCTTGCATGACTCAAATGGACTAGTCATGCGCTAGCTTGGTCTATCTTGAGGATTAGTGGAGAAGATAGCATAGTTTGCGCCAAGGGAGAGACCAATTGGTGCAAGACCATCGAATTTCGACAACAAGCAATGGCACTCTACATTTTCCTTGACAACAACCCACTGATCATGAAATATACTGCTGGTTTGCATGAACAAATCAGCACTGAATCGAGCCTCTTCAAGGCTTACAACATCTCAAGCGCTAGCAGGACAACTATGACAATCGAGAAGAATAATCACACCATAGTAAGAAGACCGTGGCAGCAAAGTCACTGGGCGTCGCCTGGGTGCCTAAGCGAGGCGAGGCCCGAGCGCCTAGAAACTGGTCGAAGGCGCACGCCTTGGCCTAGGCGCTGAGCGGGCCAAGCCCTCGCCTAATTCAAATCCGTCTTGGGTCAAGCCTCGGTTGAGCTTAATTACTCGTTGATTCTAGTTCGATTGAATTAGATCAATCCGAAGTTTTAGCCTTGGATTAACAGCAAGTCCACAGTTTCATTTCTCTCTTCTTCATCAAGGACTCCAATAACAACCTCAGCCATAGCAGCCATCAGCAAGTACCAAGCAGAGGTGCTGTCGGCTGAGAGAGAGGGAGAAGGAGGAGAACCAAGCTGGCAGTGAGCAACCTGCACGTTCAGCGCAAGAAGTCCGAGCAACTATTGCTCCCAACGTCTTTGCTTAGTTCCTTGTTTTAGGTACTTTGTTTCCAAATATTAGAGATTGTTTTATTTGTAGTTTATAGTTTTTCTGCAACAGAAAACGCAACTCCTCCACAAAGGCGTAAATCCGCTTGGTGGAAGGTTCAGTGTCATTGAGTTCTTCCCCCATACGGATTATTGAATATGTCCTGCTAGTACATCTGAGAATCTCATGCTGGAAGCTGTAATGTGATCAGAATTGCCATCAGCAACATTTTTATGAATACATAACTTAATGTGATCAGAATTCCCATATGTTCAGGAACTATTTGCTCAAGCAACGTTGAGCAAACATGTGCTTTTCTGGAATTCTGATGGATCTTGGAATTCATTGTTCTTGCCCATCTGTTTTAGATATACTTTGTCTTATAAGTTCTATAAGCATTCACGTAGTATGTATTTGTATGCTTTTTCTTTGCTACTTTGATCACTCATTAGCTGGTCATTATCAATGATTGAGTTGTTACATTTGATATTTACGCATTTTGTGGTCTAGTTTTCCATTATGTGCTCTCAATTAATTCATAAACTACAGTTTTATATGCTATTCTATCTTTCCATGACTTGATTCGTATGCTATTCTGGCATTCCAACAATTCAGATCATATAGTACCCTAATTAAGCTCATAGGTACCTAAATTTAGCTTTCATTGTTTCAGGCATCTCACTACCAGGCTTGCCCTTGGATGGCGAATTCGATTAACTCATCATTTACTGAAAAATTATCTGAAGAGAAATACTTTTTACAAGGTAATTCTTCTCTTAAACTTATCTCCCCACACATTAATACATAAGTGGGTTTTAAATTTATTTTTAGAAATTCTTTGGAATAAAACAGGTTATTTTTGGGGAGCAGATATGCTTCGCTTAGGATCACACGTTAAGTGTTCATTATGTGATGCCAAAATGGAAATTGAAGGTTTTTATGCTAGATGAGACCAGCAATCTCAAGACTTAACTCACAGGCTGCTAGAATTTGAACTTTGAAGCAAGGTTTTCCATACCGATTTGTACCGCCCGTACAGGGCGATACATACTAGTCCGCCAGGTTATCAGTACGTGGACCGCCCGCTACCGGGCGGTACTGCCAAAATCGACCATCGGTGGTCGATTGAGGGAGAAAAAGGGAAGAATAAGAAGAAAGAATACTTCGCGTCGTCCTCGCTCGCGTGCCATCGCCGCCCTCGCCCGCAAGCCATTGCCGCCCTCGCTCATGAT
The DNA here is from genome assembly GCA_029747655.1 of Ensete ventricosum. NCBI lineage: Eukaryota > Viridiplantae > Streptophyta > Magnoliopsida > Zingiberales > Musaceae > Ensete > Ensete ventricosum. The sequence continues at coordinate 3,452,822 of JAQQAF010000006.1, read as the reverse complement.
TTTTCTCTCGCGCTGGGAGAAAGATCGAGGCGACGTCGCCCCTTTTTTTATATATTTAATATATTAATATTATATTATATAATATTATAAGACATTTTATATACCGGGCGGTATGCATTGTGTGTACCGCCTAGTACCGGTACGGATCGGTAAGTAAAACCTTGTTTTGAAGTACTGAGATGAACATAGTCTTAACTCTAAAGCAAGGTTCGTCATACCGCAGCATACCACTCGGTATGGGTAGAGCAAGGTTTGACTTACCGGTGTACCGAGTTCATCTCGGTACTGGTACCGGGCAGTACGCACAGTGCGTATCGCCCGATATATTAAAATATAATATAATATTTTTATAATATAATATTATATAATATAATATTAAAAAATATTAAAATATTAAAAGAAAGAGAAAAAAGGGCGACATCGCCTCGATCTTTCTCCCTGCGCGGGAGAAAGAGCGCCTGCGACCCGTGTGCGGCGACGGCGCGCAAGCGGCGACAGCGCACGGGCGAGGACCACGCGCAGGCGATAGGTCTTTTTTCTCCTCTTTTCTTTTTTTTTCTTCTTTTTCCTCTTCTTCTTCTTCCTCCCTTTTTCTTGCTCAATCGACCGCCGACGGTCGATTTCTCCCTTCAATCGATCGCCGACGGTCGAAATTGACCGCCGACGGTCAATTTTTGGCGGAACCGCCCGGTAGCGGGCGGTCCGTGTACCGGCAACCTGGCGGACCGGTATGTACCGCCCATACCGGGCGGTAAATATCGAAATTGCAAACCTTGGGGTAGAGTACATACCAGTCTGATAGGGGACCAATATGGGCGGTACATTGATATGCCCCCATGTGCTGGTACACTCGGTGTGGATCGGTAAGGCAAACCATTCTCTAAAGTACATCAATGATTTGCTGTGGAATTTGTTTGGTTATATGGTTGATGTGATGATTGCTTCAACTTTTTGTCTGATTGATATTGTTATAATCGAATCCTGTGGAGAACCAGGAAATTAAGGAAAACTTAGTATAGGAGATGATTGGTTGATTAGAAGCTAAGATTTAAGAGGATCAAATATGGAGAATATCAATATTTTAAATCTCGGTCCGGTCTAATGTCAGTGATCTACTAAATGGAATGTTACTGGTGTACCAGGTGGTATCGCAGCCCATATTGCCTTATATCAGCAAAATAAATTTTAAAAATATATCAAATACCATTCAATAGCTCAGACCGATAAGTACCGATTGTTATGGACCATGGCATCGAGTATTTAAAACCTAGGAGAATGTTAACCATAAGATATAGGAGCTAAATAGGTGGATGTTTATCTGATTGCAGCACCATCCTTAGTTGAATTACTTCAATCTATGAAATTATACCATGCTTATGTTGTAAGAACTTTGTCAAAAAATCGGAACCTTATACATGGTTCTTCATTCAGTGGCTTCATTTTTGTTTCTCTATAAAAGACTATTGTCCCAATTTAAAGAGTCCAACTACTGGAGATAGGCAAACCATCATTATTTTGCCTCTCTGTTGTGTATGAACTACTGGTGAGAAGTTTCCATGCTCACTCATTCTGTTGTGTATGAACTGAAACTGTCATTCAACATATTCTTGCTAATACTTGATAATATTCAGTAATAAATGATAAGTTCAATACAGTATTTTCCTTATTGGTATGCTTCTGTGAGATATCATCCGGTGGTTTTTATTCCAGGTGTTCCACATGTCTGGTAAACATATTGATGCAGATCAGAGAATAACACATGATGTTGATAAGTTAACTTCTGATCTCTCAGGATTGGTTACTGGGATGGTAAAACCATCTGTAGACATTATTTGGTTAGTGTTTAATTGTAGTATAATTGTGCAGCCACAAACTTTATTACTTTCTAGGAACTACTAAATATGAAACATTGATATAAATCCTGACTGCCATGGGTTACTTCCAAAAAAAATTATATATATTCAGGTTCACATGGAGGATGAAACACTTAAGTGGAGGAAGAGGAGTTGCTGTATTGTATGCTTATATGCTTCTGGGTTTGGGCCTTTTGAGAAGTGTCGCTCCAGAATTTGGTGATCTAGCAAGTAAGGAACTACAGCTTGAGGGGACTTTTAGGTAAGCTTTTTTGTTATTCTCTTGAGTTATTATATATTTAGTTTTTCTTCTCCACTTGCATAATTGTTTATGTGCTTTTTAATCTTTAGTTCTTTATCAAGCATTCCTGATCCTATTCACTAGGTATATGCACTCAAGACTACGCACACATGCTGAATCCATTGCTTTCTTTGGTGGTGGTTCTCGGGAAAAAGCTGTAAGTTCGTTGCACTTCTCATATTGGTTTTATGTCAAGATGTCAATCTTCTGTTATAACCAATCCTTACTGTTTCAGTCATATTATTATCATTCTTTGCTTCATTTTATTGTTTAAACATGAGATACTAACTTGAATGAGCATCTCATGGTTCAATAATTTCATTTTATTGGTCAAGCTCCTATTGTATGACCAAATGGTTGAAGCACTAATTAGTTGCTCCAGTCAGTTTTCTGTCAATCTCCATGCCTTGTATTTTGACAACTTCATAAAACATCTTTAGAGAATATTTTTAAAAAAATTTCAACACAAGGATTGACATTCTGTGGCAGAGGGGTTATGTCAATATCATTGCAGAATGGAACATAATTATGCACCCCTGTGTTGCCACCATTAAGGCAAAATTTGGCTGACTCATGTCAGCACATCTTGCATAGATTGGCATGATTTGTTTGTGCTTTTTTTTTCCACACAGTATGATCACCGTTTTAGTACTGCAATTCTTGATTTAACATATTTGTAATATTGTTTAGTCAATTTGTGTAAATATTATCTACTATTCTGAAGTATTCATTATCTTAATTTTCAGATGACTCGATAATTTGCTACTTGTTTTGACGTATTGGACTTCAATCTGATACATTTTGACCTATTTTTTATCAGCCAAACTTCTATGATATTACGTTAGTTTGGTGTTGTTTCTGATGTTCTGAATATTATCAAACAGATGCTTGATTCAAGATTCAGGGAATTGCTTCAGCACTGTGAGATCCACCTGAGAAATAAGTGGCTATATGGTATACTAAATGATTTCATCACAAAACAACTCCCACACAATGTAACTTGGGTACTGAGCCTATTGTACGCTGTGGAGCATAAAGGCGACCATGCATTGACTTCCACTCAAGGTTGAAAAAAAATGAGGTTGTTTCTTTAAGTTAATTGAGTAATAAAAAGTTGTCTTATTCAAAACTGTATTTTCTTTTTCAGGGGAGCTTGCACATGCATTGCGGTTCTTAGCATCCGTTGTGTCGCAAAGCTTTTTAGCATTTGGAGATATTCTTGAGTTGCATAAGAAATTTCTTGAGCTCTCTGGTGGTATAAATAGGATTTTTGAGCTCGAAGAACTTCTTGATGCTGCCCACAACGGTAGGCATCCTTAGTAACTAACAATAGTTTTTTGCCATTTCATTCTAAAAAATCTCACACTGACTTATATCAACATTATGCAGCAATTTTGTGGCTGGTGTATCTTATATTTCTTTTGTCATAGTCAAAAGTCATTTGCAGGTTTCCGGTTTTTTATTTATATCTCTAGTATGTGGAAAGCGTGTCTAGTGTATCTTCATTTCTGTCATAGTCAAAAAGACGTGGCAAACCTGTCTGGTATATTTTCTTTTCTGTCATAGTCAAAATAGATTTTCACTTTGAAGTGTGCCAATGTAGGTTCTATAGGAAAAGACATGCAATGTGGGAATGACTGATATCACTAAAAAGTTCAATCAGTATATAAGGACACTGACAATATGTAATTACTGCTCCTTGAATGGGTGCTGTAATATGTGAAGTTTTCGGTTGCAATCTCAGCAATTATGCACTAAAAGTCATGTTAAAAATGATGTTAAACAGTTTAGCTTAAAAAGTCTGGATATGCATGTATCCTTGGACTGGTGTGGTACATATGTGAAGTGCACAGGCATATGATCATTCTACTGTTGAGCTTCTGGTTGTAGGTTTTGTCACCCTTATTTAGGATTGCATAACTTATTTTCCTCGGCTTCAATTTTAATAACAAATAAAATAATCATGAAGCTGGTGTTACTGAGCATTTCTTCAAGCAGCACCTTTTTCTTTTGCTTTTTGATTAATTGCTGTCACTGGTATCGCCTTTTGGTTTCATGGCTGGGTGGTAAAAAAAGTATTGTATGGCAATTTCTTCAAACATGCAGAGGCTTCTTTACCTGATGCTTCTTTGTGCTCTGATGCAAATGACACACATGCTCAAGATATTATTTCATTCAGCAAGGTGGATATTATTACTCCATCACAAAAGCTACTGGCTAAGCAATTGACTTGTGATATCGTACATGGGAAAAGTCTACTTGTTACTGGTCAGTATGAGAGAATTTGATTTTTTTGTTTTAAACAAAAACATAATAGATTTTCTGGTCTTTTGAAGGTCCAAATGGGAGTGGAAAAAGTTCCATTTTTAGAGCTCTTCGAGGCTTATGGCCAATTGTATCTGGAAGTCTTGTGAAGCCCTGCCACAGCATGTTTTATGTTCCACAGCAGCCATATACAAGCCTAGGGACTTTGAGGGACCAAGTCATATATCCTCTCTCACGTGAAGAAGCAGAGCTGAAGATGATCTCTATGGTCAGAACTGGTAAGTCACTGATCTCTTTCCACTCGAAACTCATATTATTTATATATTTACATATTTGTTTAACTGAATCTCTGCACAATTTTAAAGAAAATATTGCAAATCTGATATGGCTAGAAGCACATGATTAAGGTATTTCAAAACTTATGCATGTTAGGATTGCCTGACACAAGTCAGAATATATGTCAATTTATGCTGGAGTATGGCCATGGTTGTCAAAGGCACCAAGCCTCCAAAACACCCAAGGCGCTAGGCTTTAGCTTGAGACGCTCACCAATATAAAAATTATAAAAAAAATTAGGACGGACAATCATTAAAATAAAAATAGACTATACATGAATTCCATATCCTTCATATTCCAAAATATCATCACTAGAACATAGAAGTACATTTATTTAGCCATCTATAAATTATTGAAGTATTGCATCGCCCAAATCTAACAACAAGAATAACAAAACAATGAAAGATTAGCATCAAAGTTAAACAATTCCATGGGGGGTTATCAGATGGAGAAGCAAAGTGAGGCTTTCAGTGAAGACTGGGGAGGGGGCCTGGAGAGCAGAGGAAGATGGCTGTCGGGGGATGAAGCAGCGAGGGCCAGGGAGAAGAGGAGAGGTGGTTGTATATGCACACAGTCTGTCTTTATATTCGTCATGTGTATGCACACAGTTTTGGTCGCCAAACCTGAGAGTTCTCTCTCCCTCTGCTGGGGAGAGAGAGAGAAGGGTGGCTGCTGGGGGATGGAGCACGGATAAGGGGCGATGGCAGGCGTCCAGACGCAAGGGAGAGCGACACTGAGAGGGGAGGGGGGAGGGATACTCCAGAGGAGGCTTGGTTGCTGGCCACCGTCCACGCACAAGGAGTTAGCTCACGGGGGTTAGATTTCCAAAATGAGTTTGGTTCAAGCTTGATTTGGTTTAGTTAGACCAGCTTATAGTTATATTCGGTCAGGTCGAGTTGGGTTCAAACTAGCCTGATTTGGTTCAGACGCTCACCTTGAGCCACCTAGCACTTGGATTCAAGCGCACACCTAGACCATGCCTAGTTTAAATTACCTGCCCGAACCCAAATCAAGGAGCTCGGGACTCTTCTCGTCATGCTGGAGCGCCTAGGTGAGCATGCGTTAACATGCCTGGGCTAGGCTAATTTTCTGTCTGTGATGGCTAACCTAAGGTCACGCTGACTGGCACAAATATGCTGGCTGGATCAAGTACCAGCATACCCTTATGCTACAAAATGCCAATCCTTGATTGCATTTATGAACATTTGAGTTTGCCTCTTTCATTCATCTTGCAATATCGATCGCTCATTTTTAACTGCAGATTATGAACTGTGTTTTTTATGTGAAAAGAGGAGACTTCTTGTCTGTTTCAGCATTCATAATATCTTTCTATTCTCCATGTATATGCACACATTCTTGGTCGCCAAATCTGAGAATCAGATGTCACTAAATGTTACGTAGTTTATAAATATTTAACCAATTGAACAAAAAGATCTCACTAAATCTTGGTCGCCATATCTGGTATTTCTTCTCTGCAATCAGTATAAGAAAAGCCCAAAACAGCCAAATAATAAACAACAAAAGAGCATAAACAAGTTTGAACTTTCATATATTTTGTCACCATTATTTTTGGCTTAGTTAAGTGCATAACTAACCAGTGATAATCAGTGACTGGTTACCACGACCTAAAAAATAAATTAACTAGTCCTCTTTCCATGAAGTAATCTTAGTGACTCACCTTGTACCAGCTCATGTGCTGTGTGGCCTAGGACAATTCCACATTCTGGGTATTTATGGCTCAAATATGATTTGTTGATTAATGTATCAACTATCAAGCTTGAACACCATGCCTAAGTTTGAAGTGAGCCAACCATGAAGCCTTTCCTAATACTAACTTGTATGTTTAGTTATTTGATGTTTGAATCTTTATTTCTTTTAGCTCTTGGTGTATTGCACTTGATTTTTTCATGAAACTATTATCTTTTTATTGTATTGAATTTTTTTGCTGCTGAAGAGAGCTGGTCTGATTTTTTCTCTTCTACCATATTGGTTGATGCAATTGAAGCTAACCAATGTAAAATACTCTTATTGAGTGTATACCTAGTCTCTTTCTTTTTCTACATTTGTCATCCATGAGGTGGTATTGGAATCAAACTATTTAATCATAATATCACCATTTTTGGTCTTAAAGGGGAATGAGGGGGGAGCACGATACCTTGAAGAGGCTAGAGAAGCAAAGTTCTTGTTCCAGAAGATTACACGACTAGTTTTAGGGTTTGTTTTGTATAGTTAGAAATTGATTTTGTCATCGAAATTTGACATGCTTTAAGTGAAGTATTTTACTTCCACAAGCACACACTTTAAATTAATTGGGCTGCTTGTTTTGGTGAAGACGTTTTAACAATGTCTTTTAAATCAATTCATGTATCTTTCACTAACCTTTACCAGAATAAGTGCTCTTAATTTATCTTATTTATGCTTTTTAAACTGCTTTTTATTGACTGAATGATTTCAATCATCTATTTGAACGTGTTTATCTTCTGTTATATTCATGTAGGCAGTGGTTCTGATGCTACACTTCTCCTGGATGCTCACCTAAAAACTATTCTTGAAGGTGTTAGATTAGTTTATCTTCTTGAACGAGAAGGCTGGGATGCTACTGCTAACTGGGAAGATGTTCTCTCTTTAGGAGAACAACAGAGGCTTGGAATGGTGAATTTACCAATTCCATCATGATAAATGTTTTTATTATGACTGCAAGTTTGCAACATCTGTCAATTGAGTGCTTATGTACTCAACTTTTGCATCTTATGTTGTTTATCTTTTTACAGGCCCGCTTATTCTTCCACCACCCTAAATATGGTGTCCTGGATGAATGTACCAAGTATGCAATCAACAATCTTGCTGGATTATTGAATTGTTGGATTGAAACTATCAGTTACTTAGTTACTTTTCCTTTACAGTGCCACCAGTGTTGACGTTGAAGAACACCTCTACAGACTAGCAAATGAAATGGGGATAACGGTTATCACATCCTCTCAGGTAAGGAATAACAGAAGAATCCTTTTTTTCTTTCTTTTTTTTCCCATCTGGAACTTGAGCATCCTTCTGTTGCTTGCCGTATTTTATTAATACGCTTCTTTATAGCGACCTGCTCTCATACCATTCCATTCCATGGAGTTGAAGCTTATTGATGGTGAGGGCAAGTGGGAATTATGTGCAATCGATCAATGACGACATCTACATGCCAGAATCTTCAGTTGTAGTAACATTCCTATTGTTTGGTTATTTGTTCCATATGATGCATCAGAGATGCTAAAGTTTCCCACACGAAATTCAGCTAGGTGCCATTATGTGCTAACACAATTGAAGCTAGATGCATAGATGGATCCAGATGGACCAGATCTACACTAGATTGGTAATTATCTCACAGTCGAAGTTTGTTCTTCAGAAATAATCGTGCCATAAGACGACTCTGACTCAGATTCGTAGCAGGATAATAGCAATGTCTATGCCTGAGATGTTGACCAAGGCATATATGATACAGATAGAAATTGTACAAGGACCTGCATCTTATACTTAAAGATGCTGATAGTGGTTGGATGCTCCTAAACAACATTGTTTTAGAATAAGATGTCATTTTTTGACAGATTGATTGAAATAATTCTCAGAATTGACTCCTGTTATCAAATTCCAGTATCGAGTGGTTCAACTTTGGAGACCGAGAAATTGTCACCATAACCATATGGATAGAGAGGAAAGTTTTAGATGATTGTTGTTTCGACACATTTTTTTCCTAGTGTTATTTTGTAAGTTCTTGGAGTAAATGTAAATTTTGCTGGAAATTTTTGGATCCAGATTTACTTAACTTAAATAATTGTGGTGTGCATTAATTATTTTTTAATGTCTTCAGCTGTTAGTGAATAACAAGATTTTCTTGGACAATTGGAACTCTGTGTGGCTTTTGTCTGTCATGGCAGAGAATATAAGTGGAATATTTCTGATTCATGACATGATGTAGAAATCGTGAACCCATCCCATCTGTTCCCCTTGGATTAGATTCTCTGAGGTCTCTATTCCTTTCTGATAGTTGCAGTCTGCAATGCAAGAAGCTTTGATGCTGTTGCTTTGGACTGGTTAATAGCTCTGCTTCAAGTCTTCTGCTACCATTGGAGCATTCTTGGCATTGTTGCTGGTACTGTGATATAATGGGCATTCTGACCCAGCTGAAGTCCCCATGTCCATCAGAAGTAATCATATATGCCTTGGAAAACAAATTGTTTTGTTTCACTGGTCCATGGGAAATGGAGAAAGATAAAGATGGAAAGGACTAAGAGATCATTGCAGATATTTCGCAGGCTTTGAAATCCTCTCCATTACCAACAAGTTAGTAATTACTCTCTCTCATGGATTGAACCACCTACTTCATTTTGCAGATTTAGTTTCCTATTTGTGGCTAAAGATCTTGAGACAAGAGCTTGCAACCAGTAGGTTGGGGAATGCAGAGAGCTATATGTCCTTTGAGCACCTTATCATATGGAAGGTCAAGATTCGAAGCCTTTTTTTGTTTCACCATTCTTTTATGCAATTCAACAATATTGACAAGCTTTGATTCATACACTCGGGGGGTTTTTTTTTTTTTTTTTTTTTTTTTTTGCATCACATCAACTTTCTGCACCACATCTCAGGATGAGATCAAGGTTTTCTTCTGTTGTAATGGCTTGACTGAGAGTATCAAAAGACTCAAAACGAAGTCCACATGTTTAGTATTGATTGATTGATACTGTTGGTATCATATGAGATTTGGGTTTTTATCTTTCTCTTGCCTCTGCTAACCTGTATACTAACATGAACGAGACAAGGTTAAGATTCATAATAATATTAGTATTACATGGTGGAGAGAGAGAACATGAAGGAGACAAGGTTAAGATTCATAATAATAATAGTATTACATGGGGTTGAGATGTGATGTTTCTTTACAACAGGAGAGCATCAACAGAGGCAGGAAGAAGACGACGTCCAAAGCTTTGGCGTTCTACAGGACTAGGCCAGAAGCCAGAAGTTCTTCTGCCATCTGGTGCTCACGAGGTACCCACCCACTCCACTGCTCTGCTTCCTCACTGCCATGGTCAAGCACTCGGCTCTGCTGATGCACTGCTCCACGAAGTCCTCATGGCTGCTCTGGAACATGCTGCATTTGGAGAAGCCACCATCAACATGTGAGAGAGATGATGATGGACTATGGACTCACCAGCACAGTGAGGATGGTTTGGACTGCTTCAGCACCAGAACAGAGGCATCAAGCTTCTTGACTTGGCCAAGAACGGTGGCCAATTTGGGTCCTCGGATCACCAGTGCTTCCACTCGTACCTGAGCATTACCAGAGTGACCAGCATAAGAAAGGAGACGATACAGACAAATAATAAAGCTTTGCGAGAAGCAAGCAGAAGGAAAAGGAAAAGAGAAAAAGGGAGGGAGGGAGGGAAGACATGAGAAATAAAGCTGCACTCTTTTCTTCGCATCAAAGATGTGAATTCATGGTTAGAGAAGATGGATGATACAGCAGTGTCACCGACGACAATGGTGATGGAGAAGGGCCGGCGCGCGCCATTACCTGTGGTCGCATCGCCTTGCACAAGGAACCAAGGGAGTTGAGGAGGTGGGAAGTCTCCTCCTCCCTGTGAGCGGAGGCGGAGCAATGGGGAGGGAGGACATGGAGGAGGGTCATGACGTCCCCCTTGTTCGCCACATGAGTCAACGCCCACACCATGGCGTGCTTGGCGCGAGCAGTGCGGTCTATCACCACCATCACCCTCTTCCTCATCACCACCCCCTCCTTTCCCCTCCCTTCCCTCCTCTCCGAAGCGGAGGCGTGAGCGTAGAAAGCAGAAGCTTGCTCACCCCCTCCTCTCTCCCGCCTCATCCTTCTTCTTCTTCTTCTTCTTCTCTCTTCGCCGTGGCTTCGAGGAGCTTGCTTTTCTCAGAGCATGCAGGTTGATTTATAGTGGCCTTCTTGAGACCCGGGAAAAGAACAAAAGCAGAAAGGAAAAAAAAGAGGAGGAGGGAAGGAGGGTCACGAGCGAAGACAACAGCACAGCAGCATCTCATAGGCTCCACGGCAGGGGATGGGAATCTTTTCTGCTGCTCTGTGAGCCCCTCTGACCGAGAGGTGATGATGACGACGAATAAGAAGAACAAGGACAAGCCTTCACTTCCTCGGTAAATGATGGATCACTAGCTAAAGATTCGCTGCCATCTTACCATCTTGGACTAACAGTGCGCGCATGATGCAGGGTCGGCATCGGTCCGTCCATGGGACGCAGGAAGCGTAGCTGGAGCTGCAAAAGGACATCGATCGAAGACTGCAATTGTTAATTACAGCGCTGCTTTCCGGACAAAATCTCCTTAGTGGAGGATTCATGGGTTAATGACAGCTTTAGCCACATCGAATCATCAAAAGATGGATATACTACAAGATCTTCTTGCGTTTAGGTTACGGCGGTCGCCGGTGAATGAGCACGAAGCCCACACACGCCTCTGCTCAAGCGAGAATATAGTGAATACTGCAGTAATCATCAGCGTGTGTGGCCTACGCACGATGGAGGGGGGCTGCTGCAGGAGCGCGAGAGGACGACGACGCTGAGGGGCTGCGCTTCCATGGCCAACACGCGTCGATGCCTTCCTTCGACTGTACGATTCCGTTTGCCAGCGCCTCCTCCATGTGAGGACGACGACTCGAATGGCTTCTCGTTCCCTGTTGCTTCTCTCACGAGGCCTGCGAACAGTACGCTCTTGTGACCCAATCACGCCATGCTCGCTGTTACACGGAGCTGCCGAGGGTGGCTTTTGTTTGATGGAACTGTGCCTGTTGTGAACCCTGCGTGCGCATCTACCTGAGGGCTAACGAAGGGATGAGAGAGGGAGAGGGAGAAGACAAAGGCATCACATCAACAGAGTCCTTTCATCATCTCATGGAACGGTAGATGGTGAAGGCTGCCGTGTAATGTATAGCTCAAGAACACAAGTTGCCAAGGATCATGTGAGGCGAGAAGCGATAAGAGAGAGAGAGAAGAATGCGTCTCAAACGCCAACAAAGACAAAAAAAAAAACTCATCTACCTTTGACAACCAGAGCAAGAATGACAACGAGGATGCATGATCTCTACTCCAACCGCTGGGTTCCATCCTTGTTGTAACAACACCATCAACAAAGCTTGAAGCAGGGGATGATAATGATCGTTATATACATAGGTGATGGTGTGAGATTTACTCTTTTTTTTTCGAATAAGTAGAAAAAAGAAACTATTTATTCAAAAAAGTATTTTTTTTCTAGAGAAAAAGAGAGAGAGAGAGAGAGTGTGTGTGTGTATATATATATAGAGAGAGAGAGAGGAAGACATCTGATAAAATTAGCATGAATGTAGAATTCAAGAAGAGACTTAAATGTTGAATCACATTACAGCATAGAGAGATTTTATTTTGACAAATGTAAATATGCAGTGGTAAGGATAGTTAGATATTGATAAGGGCTAAATACTATATTATGATATGATTTAAGTAGAAATAAACAATTCTTTTCTTGTTTAATTAAGATGCAAAGAATTGTATATTGCCAATATGTGAAATTAATTTAATAAAAGAAAGAGGGATGACAACATATTTATTTTGTTATGCATTTATATGCAAAGCTAAAAAAAGGATTTGGATTTCATCTAATTTAGGGCTAATTTCATTTTTAGCATTTCGAGACTTAAAATATATATATTAAAATATTTATAATTATGAAAGTTAAATATTTAATCTCATTTACCCTAACGTTATTGGCTTTACCAACGGAAGATGACGGATTATGACATCGGGGCCGATTGTTATGGCGATGGTCAATGATAATGACGTGGTGGTCGAGCTTGTCGATGTCGATCCGAACATCGATGACAAAGAGGAACTGAGACAGAATGGTGAGACATTTGTATCGACGCCGGAGGAGGCAAAGGAGGGAGGTGAGGCATTTACGTTGACGACACACCATTCTGCCTCCTCTTCCTCCTTCGACGTTGATTTGCATTCTGCATTGACGCCAAAGGAGAAATAGGAGTCAAGTGAGGCATCTATATCACTAATAACGAGAAGGAAAGAGAAAGAAGAGACAAGAGAGGGAGCAGGTGAGGCAGAGTAGATACGATCGATCGATCTCGAAACCCTAGCCAAAATGTTGATTCCCAATTCGTAGGCTAACCATAATGCAATGATCTATCGTTTCTTCATCGTCTCGCTCGACGTATTTGTCGCTTCCATCTTTCTGATACTCTCCCCCACCACCACGACATCAGAGGTGAGTGGAAAGGAGGATGAAGGTTTGTTGTCTCTCCCACTCTATCAAATTCATACTCTTCGAGCCTCCATTTTGTGCGACTATCAATCCTCATCATCCAATCAGATCCCCTCCGATCGCGGTTAGAGTTGATCCGGAAGCAAGTCGACAACCATGTAAATGTGGTTGGAGGCATACACATCGTTCACACATCGACTAAAGCTCGAGAGCTCGAAGCAAGCATGCCTTTTTCGCTAAGCTGCTCGCAACCTCTCCCTCCTTCTCATCGCTCATCGCCCCTTCCTCGAACTCACCGTGCCACTAGATGAAGCAACAGTCTGAGGATTTGAGTGCGACGTTAACGCAAATGCCTCACCTGCCTCCTCTTCTTCCTTCGAGTTGATACAAATGTAGAGCAATGCCAGAAGAGAAAGAGGAGGCTGAGTGGTGCAACACTGATGCAAATGTCACACCTCTCTCCTATTCCTCCTCCCGATGTCTCACCATTCTGCCTTTTCTTTCTCATCATCGTTGATATCCGGATCGATATTGGTAAGATCAACCACCGCATCGTTATTATTAGTGACCACCACCACAACAATCATCAATGACATCATCATCCGCTATCATCATTAAAATTACTCTTTTGTCCATGATTTCCATATCATTCATACATATGTCATCAAGTGCTATATTTTTTTATCGATAAAATTGACGATATTAGGATAAATTGAGTTAAATATACTATTTTCATAATTATAAAAATTTATATAATTTTTTAAAATCTATGAATAAGATCAAACTAATGAGGTAATTTATAATTAGTCACCTTGAATATGGTCCCACATCGATGGAGGTAATTTTGCGGGGAGTCCGATGGGTCGAGCCTAGTGGCCTCTGGAGAGGATCCGCTTCCAATCGGCGACGGTATTATCTCCATCAGCAGCCGACGCAACGGTGAATGGCCGTTCCGCCGCAGGCAGCGAGGCGGAGGTTGGTGGCGGTAGCCGGTAGAGGTATGCTTCCGTGTTCCTCGTTCTCCCCTTCTCGCCAGGTCTCTCCTCTTCGGCGGGTCGAAAGCCTCGGAACCCTAGATCTTTTTGCCGATAGCCTTCTGGAATCTAGGGATGATTCGTTGGGTTTGCTCGGAGCGAATCATCAGGCATTTTTCCCCAATTTCTGTAGTACATTGTCTCTGCCCTTATATCCTGGCAGTCTCTTTTCTTTCTTTCTAGAACGATGTAAAGAAAAAAAAAATCATGCCTCATCTCTGATTTTAATTATTGATAGAATTGTAATGCCAAAAAAAAATTATGTTCTTGCAAATCTTATACAGGTCATGTATTAAAAAAAATATATATATATATTTCTGATGAATTTAAGTTCTACATGGTAGGTCTAAGTCAATCTGCTAGGAGGAGGGTTGAGAATACAAATCAATATCATCTTGTCTCATCAACTGGCTTAGGCTTTTATATGAAATGACAGTGACCAAAGAAATTTAAGAACTGTACTCATAGATTAATCAGAAACATCTGATGGTGCATGGGTTCAGAAATCAGAGAAAAAAACAGTATATGGAGAGTTTGTGGTAATTACCTATACATTAATAATCACATATGAAGTACTTCACAGAAATCACATATGAAGCTGAAAAATATCAGGCAATCAAGAGGTTAATATCGTGCTAGAAAATTGTTCAAATGTATGGCTGACTACTTGATGATTCACTCAGCTACCGATATATTAATAATTCAATGTGTTGCTGATGCTCAAAGCCCATAATGTAATCTGAAGGATATTACACTTTTTATCTTATACAGACAACCATAGAAATATTGTCAAGAATGCCTGCTTGTTAACTGTACACTATTGCTCACTACAAGATCTCTAGAATCATTCCTGGGCTCCTTCTAAATACCTTATCACAAATTTAGGTACAAACCATAAACATATCTTTTAGCATTTGATATCAAGCTTAAGAAGTTCATCCTCCCCAACGATGAAAAGTTTATCATTATCCCTTAGAACATCAACGGAGTCTACCTCTGCAGCATCTTCATTTGTCAATATTTTGTATCTTGCATCAACTTCAAACTTCTTGCCTGTCAATGATGAAAAATGATAAATAAATAAGAAACAATAAATCAATTTTGCGTAAGCAGGTATTTTAGCTGGTAAAGTATATTGGTCTCAATCTTGTGGTTTCTCTTAAAAGGATGTTTGAACTAGGTGGGTGATTTCTGCTTACATATAAATGACAAGTCAGATTTGTGCATACCAATAATTGTTCTGAGCTCTTCCATGGTGCTCGGCAAACTTATCAGCTTTCCATTTTCTGAATGGCTGTTTCTGAGCAGTGGATGGCCGTTGAATACGCTAATCCTTGGTCGATGTTCATTTGCGTCCAATTTCAGGGAATTCCCTTGCTCTCCAAGTACTTCTGTTTTCTTAAATGCTCCATAAGGTTCTAATCCCATAGTTGGATATCCAACATCTCTTTGCTGGGCCATTTCTTCTAATATTTCTTTATTCATCCTCCTTGCTATGCTCCTATTTGGATTTGATTTCACTATTCTGGCTCCATTCATGACCAGAAATGTAACCATTTCTTCATGAGTTTCAGCACTTGCTATCTGCAGTGCTGTCAATCCTTCATGGTTCTCGGAATCTATGTTTAAACCATGGTTCAACAGCTCTTTCATAGTTGAAAGGTCATTTCTCTTAGCAGCTAGACATAGAAGATCGCCACTGGTATAGGGATTGGAAACACATGCACACCGGTGCAAGAGATTGAAAATGTTTTGGTGTTTTCCTGTGATAGCATCCCATAATGGCGTATTTCCATCCATGTCTGACATTTTTGAACAAAAATCAGTATATCTCCTCAATTTTGTATGAAAGATCAAAGATATGCAAAATATTCTGAAGCCTAAGCTGCATACCTTGTATATTGATGTTGCAGGCATGGTTGATTAGAACCAAAACACAATCCTCAAATCCTTTTGATGCTGCTATATGCTAAATGCACAATAAAGTAACAATCGTTATGAAACAATGCATCGCATTTCTTTTAAAAGTATAAATGGATATATACAATCATGCCCATCATGATTCATGATATAAGAGTTGCACCTAAGATACCCTTTCTTGTGTTAGTTTATCATAACAGCAGTTTTCAGGTTAAATATATACTTGTTTCCAAATCTTGGTAGCCAAACAAATTTTAGATGTCTAGGACAATGGTCAATTGATGTCTTCACCAATTTATAAGTTGTAGCATTCTCTTCTGTAGATTATGTTTTGTTCTTTTCTTTTCCAGGGACTGGATATGTTTCTCATTAGCACCAACATCCGTTGATGTGAAATACAGAAAAGAACCAAACAAACTGTTGATATGCAAATGCAGCAATATTTATAGAGAAGGAAATTTTACCAATGGAGTTCTTCCTTTGGAGTCACCAATATCAGGATCCATTCCTGCTTTGAGGAGTTTGTCAAGGAAACAACTATTTCCTGTAGCAGCTACTGTGAGTAAATTGGACGGTTTGTTCGCTTCATCAAATTCTCCATTCTCCCCTATCAGATCCTCGATGCTGATGTCCTTGAATTCTGTTTGATGCTTTAAATTATGAAATGCTCTTGTTATTTTCTACCAATTTGTTATTATTGAAAGATTTCTAATATGTACTCATTCTACAACTTGTAATTGTGAAAACAGAAAAACTATTACCTTAAGAAAGTTCTTCATGATAATTATACCATCCTTTTGTTTTGCATGCAGAACTTCTTTCAGGGTGCTCTGCTTCAACTTTAACAGCTGAGACAATGTTCTGGTGCGGAATATAAAGCTTTGAGGCCTATCGCTGAGTGCAGTAAATTCTCCAAATATATCTCCTGTGCTAAGCCTCCCTACAACTTGTTCCATCTCATTAACAGAATATATGATTTCAACTTCACCTGATACTACAATGTATACATCTTCTGGGGCTTCATTGTGCATGATGACATCCTCTCTGGGAGGAATGTACTCGACTTTCATCTTAGTTACCTGATTCAGAAATCACAAAGAATGTGAGTCAAATATTCACATGTGCATTTTCTCTGGTGCTGGTGGACATAAGAGTTGAATTTGAACGGAGATTGCTAAGCTTACCAGCAGTAAGAGTGTTTCCCTCGAGACATCTTTAAAGAGGTAAGCCTCCTTGACAGTAGGCAGGAAGAGATGCTGACAGATGCTTTTGCATAGTGCTTTTGGTAATTGGTCCATCAGATGTTGTTGGTTTAAGGTCTCTGCTTTAAATCTAAGACACATATAAGCCAATATCTGCTCTTTCAGATGTAGTGGTAAGTGGTTTCTGCATACAAAGTTAGATGCAACTTGTATGCTATTTCTCTGCAATAAATTCCAGACACAAATGAGTTCAAAGTGGTCAAGCTATTACAGATGCGATACGTGTTTCATGATATTACTTAAGAAACAATTTGCATCAATCAGGATTTTATGTAGGAAAAGACTCATGCAACTACACAGAAGAAAAGAAAAGGATTGGAGCATCCTTACGAATTCCATTGTGCGTCGTGTTCCTTCGACAACCAGATTGGTCATATTTCCAATCAAGTATGCAGTGAGGCCTAGGTTACAGAGCATATAGAAGATGTTAAATATCATTTCTCTTGTATTCACCGCATGAAGATCGCCATAACCAACTGTTGTCATTGTGGATATAGACCAGTAGATGGAGGCTATGTAACGCATCCACAAGTTAGCTTCCCTGAAGTTTGGCACTGCAGCACCAATCCAAGTCTTCCCTTGATGTGGATACCGATCAGCTAGCAAGTAGTAGAGGCATCCAGCACAGTGGACTAAGAAAAAGGTAACCTGCATCAACCATGTTGGAACTTTCTTTTAATGTTTCCAATCAAGCATTTAATTATTTCATCAAAGTGCTATTAATCTTTCGATGTGTGGTTAATTGCTTGCATGCCAGACTCATTTGATTAGCCTGCTTTTGCTACAGTTATATTTTAGCATATTAACATTTCATCATCTAATATCACTATTTTAAGTCTGAACTGGATGCAAAAGATCATCTGCAGAAGAAATTGGAGTAAGATCTACTTACAAATAGGAGCCTGACGCATCTAATGCAGAAATAGCTGAACCTGATATCTTTTTCTAGCCTGCACTAGCCCATGAAGAAAATTAAAAACTTTCAGACTTCCCATATATTTTCTCCATGATTCAGTTTAGTTGTTACCTTGTGAAGAATTGTTTGACCTTCCTGAGACGCCAGAGTCTTAATGTGCCCAACAAGCTGTAAGAGACTCCTGCCTTGACTCTTCCAGTGATCAAGTAGCCAAGACCCTCAAATGGAAGCGTTGATGTCAAATCCATGATGAACCATGTAGACAAGTATCTGAGGAAGGTTATTTAGTGAATAACTGTGACATTGCAAATTTGCAATACAACCAATATGCAGTAAATCATTACTGTTAACAAAGTATTCTTGATACCATCTTTATGATGGTGCATTGGTGTGAAATGTTCCAGTTTTACCGCCATTTGATCAGTATGGTTGGTACCACCTTTTGTTGTATGATTATGAAATTGTGGTGTACACGACCTACTTATCTGGTCATCAATGTCTGCTTGTTGGATTCTACCTATAGGTTAGTCTCAAGATAAGATTAGTATTTCATACTAAGTCTAGAATTATATATGCATTAGCAATTAACTGTTACGTACCATTGGTTAGACGCACTACAACATTATCTGATAAGCCTACAGAACTCAAAAGCTGTAAGTAGAATAACTTAAAGTATTAACCTTCTTAGGGGAGTAATATGAGTGTATGCAATAAAGCTTAACTGAATTAAACATATAGTTATTGATGGAGTTTCATTGAGAAGAAATTTCTTCATCATTCAACATGTCAAACATAATTGTGGAGATTTTGCTGAGGACTTTAATTAAGACGAGTCACTGAATCAAAGAAGAGAACTTGCAAGTGCAATATTTGTCTTCACCACTTTAGATCTTTGGGTAAAATTTAGAAGCCACAGCCTCGTTTAGATAACAGAATACGCTTAACTCTCTGTCGTTCCCTCCCTCATTTTTTATCCCTTTTTAAACTTATTCAATAATGAGTAGCTGACTTTTGGTAGAACAAATTAGTTGCAGAGTTTGTTGTTAAGCAAATATTTCAGAGTCGCTACATTAAGGCCCTCTTTGTTTAGAGTTCTTCTGTCGATAATAAAATGACTTATCTTGCAAATAATATGAAAGTAATAATTTAGACAGTCGTCATTCCTTGCATGTTAACCTAAAGAACCTATTACTGAAACTGTTTCTTATTCAAACAAGGATAATGTACAAAACTTATGGTGGTAAAATGTGAGTGATCGGGAACTAAGGGCTGAACAACTCTTTACTCCATCACTTATTCTTGCACAGAACAGTACTTAGAGATAATTGTAGGTCACACTGTTCTTATTTAAACAATTATTACCATTGACTTCCTATCTTTTTTTTTTTTTTTCAGTTTTGGGCCTTAATTTGTAACAGATATTGACTATCTTTCATGTCCATAAGTTAATTGACTCGGTATGTGACAGTCATTTCCTAGATTTCATGAGAAGGAATCAGAGGTTCACTTGACAGGCTACCTATCTGTGCATGTATCACCAGGTTAACTTGGATACCTATGTGCAGATATTTGCTTATTGCCCTTTGGCCCAGTGAATCAAAAGTATTCTGGAAATGAACCTTTTTACATCCAAAAAGGTATTAAGCTTCTGTGATATTTGCCAACTTTGCTGGATGCTGTTTTTTTTTTTTTTTTAATTTGCACAGTAAAGGATTTTACCCACAGAACAACTGTTGGAGCTCACTCAATTATGCTCTGGCCATATCATTTTACTTGAGTTTCATCTGAAGAATTGTCTTGTTTTGTAGCTACAGCATTCCTGTAATCTGAATTCAAGTTAGTGATGTTGATGATTGATGACCATGAGACAAGTTCATGGTACATCTTGAGCTGGCATATCACATGTAACAGTTTGAATATATCATAAGGTTGTAAGAGAGCAGCCCCCCCCCCCCTGTCATAAAATGACAGAGTGGAAGACAGTGATAGAGGAGGCAATGCAGGATCCTTATGGCAAATTTCGTACATTTTTTACCATAAGTAGATAAGTTTTGCTACCATCATTGGTGGGGTCAGTCCATGGACTGGGATGCCTCAGTCAAGTACTTGAAAGCTGGAGTATTTGTGCCAAGTGCTAAGTGCTTTCCTTTTCACTATAAACACACTTGAAAGCTTTGAAGTATATACTTGTGCAAGAGTTGGTGCAGATTGTGCAGTGCTGTAGTGATTAAGCCGAAAACAAAATGACAGCACTACATGTGGTGGTGGTTACCTCAAGTTCTGATGAAAGCAAGATTACCAAGATAACCTGCTTGCTTGTCAGGGTCAGATATTAGACAATACTCTGGTGGGTCATTCGACAGTTCTTTGTGTGTTTTTATAACCTTCCGTAAAGATATATAAGATACATGAAGGCTTGAAGTATTTGTGCAGTGCCACAGTGATTAGGCCGACATCAAGAATGAACAAAATGACAACACTAGTTGTCGTGATGGCCAGGTATCAGCTAATAATACTATGGTGGCCCCCTTATGTTGGTGACAGAATGCAAGTGTAGCTGCCCTTACTCTAGTGAAACCAAGTGGTTGGTAGAGTTAGTGTCATAGCAATGAGCCTGAGAGAGTGCGAGTCCCAATCAATCAGAGAGGAACCTGCGTGATGATAACAGCGCAAAAAGACGTAACGAGTCCTCTAGAGAGCAGCTCAGGTTTTGATGGAGGACGCAGGTGCTACAAGACACACACTGCCTCCAGATCCATTTGTTTTCCTATGTACCCTTTCTTCCCACTATTTTTTTCTTGTGGTCACAATGATATAAGTCCGCAACCCGGAAGAATGATTTCTTTCGTAGTTGCCTTCAAATCAAGAGTTCAAGAACCTATGTGACAGATTGCCTCAGGTTTGACTGCTTTGTTCAAGACAAAGCACGTAGACAACACTAATAAGCCTGTCGAGGTTTCCGTTCCTAGTCATGGGAACTCTCTTTTTTGTTTCTGTAAGAAGTGGTGGTGGTGGTGGTATATGGTTCTTTATGTGATTTAAATGCTAATTTTGGATCATTTGGAGAAGGAACTAATGGTTATAAAAATTTTGCTCGAAGGTGATGATGAGTGAGTGGTGGGTGAAGAAGGGACCTGGTGGCAATCTTCCTGGGGTCACAAACGAGAACCTGCGTCCTGGAATCGATGTAAGCCACGAAGAACGTGAGAACGATGTCGGCGGCGAAGAAGGCATCGATGACGTTGTCGGCGAGGAACAGCCCACCCTTGGGCGCAGCGTGCATGAACGCAATCTCGAAGGGATACACCCATGCAGAGTACGCCACCAGCGCCACCATGAACGCTTCCCAGCACCTGCAAGACAAACACACCTTGCAGCTTTCCTTCGTCAGCTAAAAAGAGGAAGAGGGTCTTGGCGAGCCTCCATGCAGCTCTGCACGGGGTTCTAACCTGTATCTCGAGTCCATGGGCAAGATGATTCTCCATCGCGAGCCGTTCGGGTTCGGGTTATGGCTGCAGCTTGGCATGCCGAGAGGAGGAAGAACAAGCTTGGAGAGGTTGCTGAGGCTAAGCGACTCGGAGCTGCTCTCATCGCCGTGCTTCCTGCAGCCGTTCGTCATGGAGTTGTGAGCCTCCATGGCCGTACGAGAGCCTTAGCACGGGCTGCTCGCCATATATTTTTTTGTTGTTGTTGTTGTTATAAAAGCTTCGGGAGGAGAGAAGCAGGATCAAGTCACACAAGCCCTGGCACAAATAATGGAGGACCAAAGATGGCGACAATGTTGTGGTCCTGGCTGGCACAGACGAACCAACCATCTGAGTGCATTGTTGGGTGAGGATAATTTGCCCGGGCCACTCGTGGCTGGGTGGCCAGCCTCATTTTTTATCGTGCATTCTTCTCTCATTCATGAGGGGTGACTATATCTGCATCATATTACATAATGTTCTCCGAATGCAACTATTACATTCAATTTGGCTGACGTACCCAACTCTCTCCCTCCTCTTCTTTATTGCCCAAAATTATGTACCTGCGACGGTCATCTGGACAATCAAATGGTTCATCAATTTTTTGAGTTGCTGTACAAGTAATTTCATGTTAGCATAAATGAAAAAGTTTAAGCAGGTAAGCTGTAGACCGATACTGGTCATTGTTGGAATTGTGACAAAGGATATGAGTATATATTCTTAAAATGGATGCAGCGAAAGAAATCAATATGATGATCAGAGACCAATACAATAAATGACAGATAAAAGAACCAAACCCAATGTCTCTAATTCACACTTCAATCTGTTGATTATGTAAGACTATCACTTCCCCACGGATGCCTACTGAATTAAGAAAACTAACGCAATAAATTCAAGTTCACTGCAATTTTTAAGTGGCATACAGGCCAAAAAAGATATTGAAAATGACTTTCATGTCTTCAAGATATCTTACCTATGAGTTATACCGAATAAGGTTCCCATACCTGGTTGGATGAGATGGTGTTTCTTGAATCAGATTTGACACTAACATGATCATGGTTTGATTTGTGTGTCCATGGAGAAACATCCAAGTACTTGAGAAGAAAAAGATTTGTGCTTACCTTTCTTTTCCTTTCTTGAGATGGTGCTCAGGGTTTCTCTCCAAGAAATGATTTTAGCATGGAAGGAACTTGGAGAGCAAACCTCATATGTGCCATGGAGATCACAGGCATCATTCTCACAGTCATCTAATACTGCAAGTTACTGAAAAGAAAAAAGATGTGAAGTCATTTTCATCTGTTAGGACCTTTCATTTACACAAGTGCCAGTATATCGTTACTAGAGATTCAGAATATGGATCAACATATGTTAAAATAAAAAAAAAGTACACCGAAAAAATAAAGAATAAATCTTGGTTAATTAAAACTTGTCATGATGGAGGTCCACCTGTCAAAGCCTATATCCAAATTATTAGTACTATCTGTTCTAGATAATTGCTTACCTTCATGTAATGGTGGTGTTCATTGGCCATCCAGATAGAGAGTCTGGTTCTCATGTGCTACCATTTAAGGTTTGAATATAAAGACCTGTTCAAGTTTATAACTCAAACAGAACCATTTTGGTCCTACTGCATAAATTGAACATTCTCCTCCAGCAAAAGTTCTGATATAATTATCTCCTTCTGCAGCCCATATCTGCAAAAAGAAAAAGAGAAACAGAGATGGAGAATTAAGTGGTGAAAGTGACTTAAAGTGACCTCTATGAAGGCCCTACAGGAAGTTTCAAAGTGGAGACTCTGATAATTGATAGTCGAACAAATGCTTGAGGGCAGAGGTCATGGTGGGTTTCTCTATCTAGCTTTTCAACTATGATCCTTTTAAGGCTTCACATCACATCTGCAGGAGGATTTCAGATTCTACAACCACTACTGAAAGTGCTCCACAGTCCACTCAACATTAGTACAATAACAGCCATTGCTTTCTTTCACTAGAACAAAGTGATAAGATTTATATATATATATATATATATATATAGAGAGAGAGAGAGAGAGAGAGAGAGAGAGAGAGAGAGAGAGGTTTTTCTGCTTCCTCATTGGTACTCTGTGCTTTCCTCAACAATCTGTGCGATGGTTAATTAGACTTCAATGTGATTTTCCCTTATCTGAAAAGGAAAAGAAAAAGAGAAAAGATCGTCAGTCACTATCTTAAATACCTCGAATATTTACATTGAAAAAATTGAGTGAACAAGACAGAAGACATAATAGAAGAAAGTGCAGATTCCGGTATGACTAATAGTGCAACAAGATCATAATACAGAAAAATAAAAATTAGGCATGATGTGTATATCTCATTCAAGAAAATATCTTGGGCAAGATGAGAGAAAAATAGAAGTGGATTAGAAACAACAGACTGCAGAAGGAAAAAAAATGATTTTTTCTTTCTTTTGCTATAACTGATGGTAGGACAAGTTGTCTACAAAAAAAGAACATTTGGTGATGTGCACCATGTGTCAGTTTTATACTTATCATGCTGAATGAGGGAAACTTGATAGGATCCTAATAGGGTCGGGTCCTATCCAATCAGTTCATGTAAATAAATATGTATAAAACCCTAGCTATAGGCATCGCCCACTCTATTTATGGAAGTCGGCTAGAGCAACAAGAGGAGGCGGCTAGGGTTTAGGGAGTAGGAGTTGGAGTCTCTCTAGGAGTTAGGGTTTTGAGGCCTATATAAGCATGTAACCGCACCCCCTTTTTTCATTAAGCAATACACCACTTTTCTTCAGCCTTTGTGGCCGACTACCAAGGAGGGAGGGACCCCTACAGAGTTCCAAGGATGTTGATCCCCTACAGAGATCAACCCAAACTTAGAATCCTGTGGGGTTCTAATAAAACTACAATTAGTCCAGTAAACACTCTATGATTGAACCCCAGTCACATTTTCCAAATGAAAAGAACATCTAATCCTGGTTGAAATTCATTTTCTACAAACTCAATCTTCAAGATTCAGAATCTGTTTTAAGTCGGTCAGTCCTTGGTGACTAGGCAAGAGGCAACAAACAGTATGTCCTTAACTTTTTGGAGTCTGGACTACTGTTTTCAAATCACAAAGATCTACCATCACCAAAAAGATGAAGGATCCTACTTCCTGAGAGAGGATTATATTCCATTATTATGAAAATAGTAGTTATTTTATATGAAATGCATATTAAAGAATGAACATACAAGAGATTTTTTTTTTTGAAGTCGGTAACAAGTATGGATTTAAATTGTTCTCATCTAACCATGGAGCTTTGTATCTAAAAAATCTTCATTCCATTTTCTCTCCAAAAATGTTAATGTCTTCAGATGTGATTTCGCTAATCATGTTTTACTTGATGAAAATTTCATTTTCAGTGTATAAATGTATTATCATCATATCTATGAGCCGCTCAAACATTTACCAAGTATTTCCCTACAAAACATCATTTGAAAACTAGGGGACATGTGTATCTGTCCACCACCGTTGACACATGCTCCAGTGAATCTAAACTAAAAATCCTTGCTAAATATTGTTTAAAGAAGTCCATGACATGCAATTGTACCTAGTCCGCAACACAAAGAGATTAATTTGAACAGTTTACAATAAATAACTTAAGTGAAAGAAAGTAAATGATATTAGCAATAAGCAGTTTATTTTGGAGATTTATTATTACCAATGTATTTCCAATGAGATAATGAGGTAATACAATGAAGAAATGGAACCTCCCAACATCAGCACTTTGGAAAGGAAAAGTCAAGTCCCAAAGTTTCCAATACCCCTTTTTTGGCAAAGAAAAAAATTGCTTGTCCAATCCTAAAAGTTTCCAATCCCTTTGTCTATAGCTTGGGAACATCCATAATTTAGGAATTAAGTGATGCAGAAGGTAGATATGATATGGTTTTAAAGAGAAAGATTAAACAGAAGCCATGAAGCACGACAAGAACTCGTGAGAGTAAAAAATGATATACATCAATGCACAAAACAAACAAAAAATAAAAAAAGTCGATGGCCAGAGAGTTTTACAGCTCCAGAAGTATAATTTAGCCAAGCAATTCAAAATGAAATATACAATTCCAAGCGAAGATACCCATCCACCTAACCCAAAAACTAAAGGCAACTCGCTTTCATCAGGGTATAATCCCTTGGGATATTAAAGAAACACTAGTTTAAGTATATAGCATATACATGATCTAAATTTAACTTCAATTTGGAATCACAAGAGCCAATAGGCAACTTTAACAAAGAAAGGGATCGGACAACAGCATTTATCTTTCAAGATGACTGTTGTGTGTGAGAGTCTCTCAGTCTTCTTACCGAGGACAACATTTTTCTCGCTAGCCCGTTTCAGTTATAATTTTAATCATGGGTAGTTCATATTCTCACTAAATCAAAATTGAAAGGACCAGCATAAATCAGTCAAAGAACAAAATGAAGCAAAAGCTTTGCTGAATAAAAGAGAGGATTTGAACCTTGGCAGCCACAAGATGACAAATGTGAGCGATGTCACACATCAAGATAGCCCCACACTTTTATCCGCAATAAGCCTAAGTCAAACATAATCCCACAAAACCTTGGCCCTCAGGTTCAGGGGATCACCATGAGGACGATTCGAAGATTAGAAGCAAGTCCAAGATCTCTAATATTAAAGATCGAAGTAACAGGAGCATCAGCAACGAACGACGACAGCACCTGAGACGACAACAGCCGCGAGCTCCCATCGACGGCGGCAGAGAGAATGAGAGAGAGGGCGCAAGTAGAAGAAACCCTAACCGGAAGGAAAAGGCGACGAGGAGACGAGACGGAACAATAGGAAGGTGGAGGAAAGACGGGCAGAGGCCGGTGGCGGAGGCGAGAACGCCGACGAAAGAGGGAGTGAACCTCGACGGTATTACCGGCCGCAATCGCTGCTGCCGTCACCAGGAACGGCCGGTCACCACCGTTTTCCGTCCTCGTGTCGCTTTTGCCTGTATCGCATCGGTGGATTTGTATTACGCTCGCGTTGCGGCATTATACGACGAGATCGGCTGCAAGATACGTTGTACAGCTCCTGCGCAAGGCGAATAACATCTCAACGCGTGTGAATACTACGTTTTCCTTCTTTTTTAGATATCAATTTACGATCAGGTCCTCGCAAGATCAGTTCACGAATGTTGAAGATAGTATGATCCATGGAGTATGCGTTAAACTGCCGGGCTGCAGACATCCGAAGCCCGGTTGATGGCCCAACTACTGACCAAAATTAGAACAATAGTAGCAACCTCGATCTAAATATAAATTTAGATCAAATAGATTAGAACAAAGAAGAAGAAGATGTTGCAGATCTTTCCGAGCTCAAATGATGCCAATAATGGCATCCACCACTTGGTCTCTGTGTTCCAAGGACGAAGCATCAAGCACATGCCTTCGCTGCCTCCGGCCACCAATGACCAGTTCAAAGGGCAGGAAGCAGTCAGGTTCCCCGCATAAAGCCAACCCTTGGCGAGGACAGTAAGCCTCGGGCGTGGCCACCACGAACAGCCCCCATCTCTTCTTTTCCTTGTTTGATGATGGTGTTGGGTTGCCCCTCTCAGGCCTCTCCTCTGTCTTCTTCCTGTTGGATCGATGTTGAGTCTGGACGGTGGGGCCATGTTGATGCCCAAAAGCAAACCCTCTCGAAGAGCAGTCAGCTTCATTCAAAGACAGAAAAGATAGCAGAATGATGGGCACTAATGGGGAGCTCGGAGATCTCCTTTACTGTGACTCTGTGATGTCTCTCCATGCCTCGGTTATAAGGCTGCTCTCATGGCGCCCAAACCTAGGCTTGCAAGAGAACTTGAAGCTCAGTGGCAAGCTGATGGTGATCAGAATATGCTTGTGACAAGGAATTTGTCACTGGTTTGATCTGCTACTTTTTGAGTTAAGAGGCCTAGGAGGACCTTTGATTGCATGGTGCAGGCTATGTTCCTTGCAGAAAAAGGGAGGATACAGGCTAGGGGTTCAGGAGATCACACATTCACAGAAGCAAAGATTGTTGTCCACTGAGTGAAAAAGAAAAAAAAAAACACTTGAAGGTTGCAGATTCAATGGAATTCATCATTCTCCTTCAGCAGTTTTCCTTCAGAACATAATTTGTCTTTATTTTTTTCTCCTCTTTTTGATGCTTTCTTCAAAGGAGGATAGGTTGAGATTTTGACCTGCCAAAAGCAAGACTCTGCCTTTCCTTCTTCCCTTTTAGAACATCTCTGGCTCCCAGTTGGGATATATACAAAAACAGCAGATTAGCTGCTGCTAAATTGTAGATGGAATTTTTGAGGAGGTTCAGTGGAAATACTAATGCTATATCAGCAAGGACAAGAAATGTGGAGGAGATCTAATAATAACATGCAAAGGATTTTGATCTCCTTGAATGCTAGTGCAGTATGTCCCCAGTCCAAACCAACAAATTCACAGATAGCAAGGATCAAAAGATTGTTTTCTGAGATGAAGACAATAATATGGCATGATCATTCTGAGCATGACAAGAGAGGATGTCACTGATACTTTTTCTAAATCTAGCACAAAGAGTTAGGATGTCCTGCAAAACATGGCCTTTTCTTCTGCACATTCAATTAAAGCAGGAAATGGCCTCATACAAGACTCAGGACCACCAACATTAGGTAACATCTTTAATTCCACACATAGTAGACTACAATTTGGTTTGATTAAGCAGTATCCCTTGATTCTACATAAGTTTAATCTTCTTTGCCATTATGAATACAGGGGTTAGGATCCTCTGAGAAAGAAAGCAAAAGCAAAGGTTATTAAACTATGGAGGGAAGGGGCACTGTTATCTGAAGGATTTCAGTCTCTTTCTTTTGCCATTGGGCAAATCTTCCCAATGGCTGATGTCCACAGTTTCTTTTCTCTCTCTCTCTCTTGTGTGTGTGTGTTAGATGGTCTAATTCTGTGATGGATGATTGATGCACTCTGTGCACATGGTTGTCTGCTCTCCCTGGAGTCAATGCAGTGAACATTCTGGGACAGAGAGCTCTCTTTGTCAATTCACTGAGTGCAGAGGATCACTGTGGTGTGCATCAAAACTATCAACTCCTTTTTCCTCACCACCACCTATTAAACTACATGTAATCCTGACAAGTTAGCATAGGATTCACCTGCAAATTAGAGATAGAGAGGGAGGTCAGATTCCCTATGCATCAGAACCTTTTGTATCTTTCCTTCCCCATGAAAAGCACTTGCCTGTTCCCAATTCATTTGAGAGCACTACAATTTACTATCTTCATTACATTGAAGATAATGTAATATTTATTGTGGATTTCAAACCTCACACTAAATTGGATGGGCCAGGCCAAACTTGCAGACAGTACTGAAAACATCAAACAAGTAGAATGCTTCAAGTTAAATGATTGAAGAGACCAGCAGTTAAAATATTTCCAAGTACAATGTAATGCTGACACTACATATTAGAGAAAGATTTGCCTTCAACAAAGTAACCATATTGCTTTGCAGATAGATAATTTGCTGGATAGCAGCAGCATGAGAACTCCTCCTTGCACTTTAATCTCCAGATTGGGCAAAACATGGACTGGCAAAGTTAAAGATGAAGTTTGTATGAGCTAACATCATTGGACTGGACTCATGAGAAGGATTAGTTGCTGATCCTTCACAGCCATTTCCTTTTCTTCAAGCTCTTCAGTTGCAGTTCGCCAGGAAGCTCAGGTGGATTCAGCTGAGCTCTTGATCTTGTACCTGTAGAGAAGCTTCTTCCTTTTGGAGGCAGTGTTATGGACTGTCAGAACAATTTTGCCTGCCTCTCCGATCTTGAAGCTGCCTTTGAGGACTGGCTCATCGGCGGCGACCAGCTTCCTCTCCTTCTGCACGATCACCGTGTATCCGTCCTCCGACCTTGGCACGAACTCGGCGCCGTAGGTCACTTCCCAGCCAAGAACTCTCAGCTCCCAAACGAGAAGGCATTTCTGCAGAGGCAGCATTACGTTCCGAAATGCATGCAATTTCTACTGGTTCAGAAGTGGAAGAGGAGTCGCTTACCTCAGTAACCTGAATCACTATGGCTTGCCTCGTTGAGGGCTTGACGGCGATCTCTGTAACAGCATCAGAAGAGGTGAAGTCTGGATCATTCTCCTTGCTCAGGCCGCCATATCGAACCGGGACTTGCTCGGGAGCAATGTATCTGATGAGATGAATCGACTGTGCATCAGGACAACCAAACAATGGTGGAGTAAGGTGAAGGCAGAAGACTATATTGACAGATGCTGCTAACTTGGAGAGGGTCTCGGCTGTGTTTGAGGGCCTTGCGAAGACGAACTTGCTCCTGGTCCTCTGCGTGAAGAAGGGGCTCATCATCCGATTGAAGGCCAAATACCACCATGGAACATTGATGAGTATCTAACGAGGGCAACACAGAATGTGTCAGCAGTCAAACAATTGTTGAACAGAGGAAAATGTAAGCCTACAGAGATCAATTCAACTCCACAGGTCAAATTTCTTTGCATCTTTTTGTTTCGATCCGTTCATCAAAATGCAATTTTGGTGAAAAGAAGAGGGAATACACCAGTTTGTTCAACTAAGAATTCTTTGGAAACAATGGAAGAAAAGGAAGGAACCCCAGCTACCTGCTTGGCGACGAACTCCGGGTAGTTATCTTGGAGCAGAGCGAAGGCATGGCGGAGTTCCTTGGCCGGGCCGGTCGAGTTCTTGAGATCAGCGACCTGCACCATCGTCGAGATTCCGCCCGGGGTGAAGTCCAGCAGATTCCGGATGCCCTTCTCCAGGAACTGGATCCTCCACCTCAAGAACCGCTTCTTCTTCTTCTCGTCAGCGAAAGCCAGCGCGTAGAGCTCCTTGCTTTGGAGTTCCCCGTACACGTTGTAGCACACGGGGTGACCGGCTCTGTCGACGCCGTGCATGAACACAACCTTTTCCAGCTCCGGGAGGCCGAGGTCCTCCGATAAGAGGGCCCCGATGCCGAACTCCTCCCTCCAGAGCACGGCGTTCTTGAGCATGGCCATGGCTTCCTTCGCCTTGAAGTCCCTCGCACGGAGGAACTTGATGAGCACAGTGTCGCTCCTCTCGTCGACCAGAAGTGGGATGCCCCAGATGAGGACCTCCTCCGCGGCTGGAGCCGCGGCGGCGGCGGTCTTTTCCGCTTCCTCCTCAGCAGCCACTGGAGTCATGGCCTCCTCGTGTGGAGGAGTGGCGGCGACGGAGACCACGGTTTCCTCTATGGCTTTCAGCGTCTTGGCCCCATCCTCGTTCGCAGTGACGGCATTCTTATCCGCCGCCGATTGCTGTTCGGGCGACTCGTCGACCTCCGCCTGCCTGCTAGGTGGAGCCGGCGTCTCGGTCGCGGGCTTCGGCGGCGCTTCCACAAGGGTAGGAGCGGGTGGCTCCTCGAACTTTGCCTCCTTGGCCAACGAGGCAGCTGGTGGAGGCGGAGAGGAAGAGAACTCGCGGCTGGCGAGGGCGGCCCGTACGAGTTGCTTCAGCTCATCGAGCGCCTTCTTCTCGTGGTCCTCGAGGTCAGCGACGAGACTGCTCTCCTCCTTGAAGGAGACGGCCTGGAAGATGGAGGCAGCCTTCTCCGCGGCCTCCTTCTCTGCGCCACATGCCCGTTTCTCCTCCGCCTCAGCCGCCGCCTCGGCGGCCAACGCTGACAGTAATGCCACCTTCTTGGGCCCTTTCACAACCTCCGGAGCAGGCGCCACATCCAGTTGCTTGACCACCTCGTCCGTCGGCGTCGGCGTCGGCGCCACCTTCCCGACCACGACCTCCTCGGTCGCCGCCGCCGCCGCCGCAGCTGCGTTGCTCTGGCTCACTTCGGCCATTTGCTTCGGGTTGCGTAATACTATTCCAATGAGTTATAATTGGGAGAGGGAGACGTCAATATATTGCGAACGTGCACAGTAGAAAGCTTCATTTCCACATTAGTCCCTCACAATCTTACGAATTTTAATATGAGTCCATCTCATGTTTTATTTAAAATCCACAGAAAAAATCGAGCCGAACCGGAGTCAACTCCGGTCCTGTTTTCATCCCACTACACTTCACATAAACGTGCAAGATAAAAGGTTTCATATTTCACATTTTTATAATATTTTATATTCGATTTTTGATCGACAAATATGGAGAAGTCGAATTGAAATTAATTACGGCCCGATTCGGTTCGGTTCTTTTCGCATTACTTTTTTATTGAGGTTCCACATACAAAGACCGAACCACATCGGTTCAATAAATGGGCCGAACCGGTTCTTCCCCTACTGAAAGCCGGGCCGTGGGCTTCCACTTATCTCAAGTCATCATCTCGAAGCGCCGCCATGTTCATCCCTTTAGCTCTGCTGTTTGGCCATTTCGAAGGTGAATCTCTTGATCGACTATCGTTCCCTTGATTCGGCTTAGCTTTCTTATTTCTTTGTTCATGTAGAGAAGATTCACAGCAGATTTCTTGCTTAGGCTGTCTGGTCCCTTTTCATTCAGATTCTTGTTATGGTATCGCAAGGATTGTTGTTTGGACTGCAGAGTTACTGATTCAGTTCGGAGCCTGTTCTCTTCGCATGCTTGTGTAAGGAAACATCAACTCAACATGAGCTCTGAACCTTGCATTTACTGTCTGATGCAGAAGTTTCACAAAGGATTCAGTGGGCTCTGCATGTCTCTGTTGAATCAGTTGGAGTTTGTCATCTAAGCTGGAGTGCAGAATTAGCACAGCCCCTACTTTGTCCATTTCCAGAGTCATTGAAAACGATGAGTCGATTCTTCAGTTGGACACAGAGACATCAGTATGTAAACTGGATAATGGAGGGCTTAGGGATGAAGTGGATTGCAAACAAAGATAGCACATCGTAGCTGGATGTGAAACTATTGAGCACAGTGAACACAGAGAAGGAAGAAGGCTTAACAACATCTATCTGGTCATGGTATGTTTCAGTGATGATTCAGAGAACATGTTTTCTTTTCTTGGAGGGCAATTATTGGGCTATTGAATCCTGTGTTGGAAGAATTACTGGTGAGACACCATTCTAGATAAACTATGAGCTACACTGGATGCTTGATGTCTTCTGTTTGAAGGATCATCTTCTAGATTTATGATGCTTATTAATCGGATATGGAAGCATTTGCAGTTGCCATGGTTTGATTCATGCTGAAGAACTATTTGATCCCCACAGAGTCTTTTGAGTTTTTTAGAGGTGACTTCAAGCATCCCCAAAACTCTCTATGGTAAAGTAAGCTGAGAATAGAAAAGGAAGCCACAACAAGAACTCTAAAATGTTCTGCCCAAAATACTAAACAGATTGCACATCTTAGCAGGATGCAAGCAACTTCTGCATTGTTAAGGAAAGTTTCACTGGGGAGGAAGAACCATGAAAACAAGAGAGTAAGGTATACTTGTCTCTCCTGTCCTGTTTGGAGTTTTGGTGATGTGGTGATAAAGATCATTGGAATTTTCCATTCACCAAACTTTTCTTGGTTGCCTCTCTGCCACTTCATCACTGATGCACTGGTGAAATCTTAGCAGTTGACTCTGAGGCAGGCTTTGCCTAATTGTCCTTCTTCTTTCTACCTCCATCTGTCATCAATTCTCACCTGGCTACTCTTCTCATCCTGCATTAATTTGCAGGAGATCAAGGCTTTCCATCAGACAAGCAGAAACCAAGTTGGTGCTGCATGTTGTGGAAGACAGATGAACAAGTAGTGTTCCCTCGAGGTGTGTCAGGAATGGCTATCAACCATGGAACATCAATCCACCTCCTTTTCCATTTCCCTTTCCCTTTCCCTCGCCATATGCATTTACTCCTTCCAACCATCACCACGATCGCTGCACTTGTACCTTTTCCTATTCACAGATGATCTCACAAGAAGATTCAGGTGTTAAAGCTTTTGTAAAGCAACAAGCAATAAGCACACCAAGGAGCAGGAGAAGCTGGTGGGGAAGAAGAAGGTAGGCAAGAAACCAGAGTCAAAAGTCAAAGCACCATATACTTGTATTTAATATAGAAGATAAATATGTACACACATATAACAACAGCAAGTCATAATGTTCAGTGAGAACAAGTGAAGAGGAATATGAACCATGATAAATATGATATAGTGTTCAGTGTGAATTAGATGTCCATGGAGCTCTAGAAAAGGGCATGGTTAAAAAATATCTGTAGCTGTTGATGCCTTGATGGAGATAGCTTACAGCCTAATAAAGCCAAACCCATCAACACCAAGAGGGTTGGGTGTGGGGTTGGCCCTTCTAGAATCCAAACCCTACACTTTTCCCAACAGCCATCCACTGATTCAAAGGCTAAAGATCCTTAGAAAAAGGAAGGACATGAAGGAAGCAAAGACATCACAGGCTCAACCCTGGATTCAATGGAACACAGGCAGTGGTGGTTGTGTCTTTGGGTGATGATGTCATTTGGCTACCAACCACCAACTACCAGTCCAATGCCTCTTTTCTGCATTTGTCCATCTTATCTCTCTCTCTCTCTCTCTCTCTCTCTCTCCTCTCTCTTCCTGTCCAAGTTGGTAGCAGAGAACCGAGAGGCTTGGCTGAGCCTTCCAACCAGAACCAGTGCATCAGAATCCTCCCCCTTTGCATGGGGCCTCTGCTGCACTATCCTTGGATGCATGGGGCTGAGGTGCTGAGTAAAGGTCAGGAGGAACATGGGAGAATCTTTCATTATTACCATTTTTTTTTTAGGTCTTGGATAATGCATGGTAGATTTTGTGGAATCGATATCTTCCACCCATATGTTGGATGGTCAAAGGGGAATAGCATTTCCATGCCTAAAGGTCATGGCCAGTGGTGGACACAGTGTACGCTTGATGCTCTCTGAAGGTGTCCCAGTGCTCGGCATGAGGCCTTCCATTGTCACTCAGGATAAGCAAGAGAGGAATCTCGTGACCATTTCTTTCCCTTTGAAAGATGTTTTTCCACTCTCTTTCTTCCTCATCGTAGACGATTTTGGAAGCTGCAGCTGTTCTGCCATGGAAGCTTGTTCTGCAATAAACCACCCCACCCTCCCTCTCTTGACCTCGAGCAAGCATGAAGGTTTAACCACCTGCAACATCATCTTGCGCATCGCCATTTGAGACAGAGGACGGCGAGCTTTGTGGTTGATAACTCGAACCTGAGGAGGACCACATTTAGAACATGGAAACACTGCGACAGTGGCAACAACTTCATGGTCTGGTATACAGCAGAAAGAAGATGAATCGAGCATGGGAATACACGGCTCAGAATCCAATGTCAGGCTTGGAACTAGGAACTCAGATCAGTGAACCAGCACAGCACAATGGTTGCATGCATGCATGCATGATTTGTGGTATAATAAATAGCTTCTGATACGTGGATTCATCTTCTTTTACTCATCTTTTCCTGCTCTACATGCTTCCCAGCTGATCGATTCAACGACAGCTCCTCTAGTGAAGTGCAATAGTACCACCAGCTGCTAGAATTAAATGTGTTGCTGTGGCATGAAAGCTACTCGATAATTGGAGCTTAGTACTATGGCCGACAAGTGGATACTATAGTTAATCAATAGATGCTTTCAGGAGCTAAGTACTGTTGCATGTGAAGTTGATTATTGACATTACTGACACATATCTAACCCATATGTTTTGTTCTTCTCCCAAGTACTGGTGGCATTAACCAGAGTAGAATAAACTGGCATCCAATGAGCCGTCAACTTTTGGATGTATAAATACATATACATATATAGAGAGAGAGAGAAGAAGAAGAAGAAGAAGAGGAGCAGAGTTTGACCAAAGAGATCTGACCATATGATAAGTTACCTGACACTGTAATCCAACAGCTTAACTTGCTACTGTATTTATTAGTCTACCAACTGCTGCTACCTTTCCTGATATGATTCTTGGCATTTTTTTTACAGGGAAATCTAAAATCCATTTCTGCATGTTTTCGTTGGCAAGCAAATGTGTGTATTCAGTTCTAACATAAATAAATATATGGATACATCAAAAAGAAGAGTGGAGTATTAATATCCTACCAACTGCCACACCACACTGCACAAGAGACACTCTATTCCATCCCCTAACCAACCAAACCCCACAAGCCATCCCTTGCGCTTCCCACCCATTAATGGCAGATCGGGTTAACCTATCACACACACAGCACATCAAATGTTCGCCACACTTGTATGGGTGACAAAAGGCCTCAGCTGAGGTGCCCCCAACACCATTCCTTGCTGCGTTTCTAACATTTCTTATCACCTTTGGCTTTGTTTGGCAGCTAACAACATGTTTAGCTTTTAACAGAGACTGCACACTGATTCAGGAGTTCAAAGTAACCCGAAACATACTTCCACACCGTGGGAAAGTATCATCACATAGTTACAATGCGACCTCAACTAGTGTTGAGCTTCTTCCAGGCGTCTGATGACCCTCAGTACATGCGGGTTTTCGGTGGTGTGGCAGCTACAAGCTTCGCTGCTCTGGAAACCCAGATGGCAACACAAACAAATGGCCTGAGGGCTGCTGCTTGTTGCGGCGGATGTTAGAGGTTCCGAAGGTTGGGAGCGCTTGGGGGAGCGGTGGGGGAGACTGATGGAGAGGGCGAGGTTGAGGTCGAGGTAGCCGTCCTGGTCGTCGTCCTGGCTGCCTCCGCTGCTGTTGGTCTCGTCGTAGGAGTCGGTCGCTGACGCTTTCGGGACGGCGGTCTCGGGTGGGTGAGGGGCGGGGAAGGCAGAGGTGGCGCCGCCGTTGATCGGGCCGTGCGTCTGGGGGTCGATGCCCCGGCTGAGGAGCTTCCGCTTGATGTGGGTGTTCCAGTAGTTCTTGATCTCGTTGTCCGTCCTCCCGGGTAATCTCCCGGCTATCAGCGACCACCTGCAACGACGAATCAACATTACACGCATGCAACCAAGAAGCAGCAGCTGTTGCGTAGGTAGGTCTGTAATCGACCAGTGAAGCCAAAGAAGGCGACGCACTTGTTTCCGAGCAAGCCGTGGAGCTTGATGATGAGTTCATCTTCCTCCTCTGTGAAGTTGCCGCGCTTGAGGTCGGGCCGGAGGTAGTTGATCCACCTGAGCCTGCAGCTCTTCCCGCACCGAAGCAAGCCTGTACAAACAAGCACGGAAGCATAAGCAAAAGCTGGGTGGCAGCACAGGATGGGATGCTCGAGAGGAGGACCTGCAGCTTTTGGGAGTGATCTCCAGCAACCTTCGCCATGGGCTTTGATGTAGGAGATGAGCTTCTGGTCTTCCTCCTTCGTCCATGCTCCCTTGTTCGTATGTGCCTTCTCACAGCATGGAGACCTGCCCATACCAAGACAACCGGTGGGGCTTCCGTGTGATCTGCAGCTTGAGATGGGAGAAGGAAGAGGCAAAGGAGGGGAGAGAGAGAGAGAAGGCTGAGTTGGAAAGGAAGGAGTGGAACAAGGGAAGAGAGAGAGAGAGGTGAGGGATGGATTTATATGAGAATGGAAGCTGTGAACGCCCATTGACTCCATCCTCTGAGGATCATTTGACTGAGTTTTGTGTGTGAGAGGAGAGAGAGAGAGAGAGAGAGAGAGAGAGAAAGAGATGAGAAAGCCGGGCGTTGGATTTGGATTTGTTAGGTAGGTCTACCTTTACGGCTGTCTTTTTTGCCTATTGGTCCTTACATTGTAACCTAATTATCGATGAATCCTCCTTTTATCACTATGTACAACATTACTCTCTTAATGTTTTTTTTTGCATAATGGTCCTTTGCCTTTTAGCTAATTATCAATAAATCCTAGTTTTATCACTGTTTACAACATGACCTGCAATTGTTCTATTAGTCTTTTTTTTTTGCATATCAATCCTTTAAATTTAAGCTATTTACTAATAAAATATCGTTTTATCACTTTTACATTATGACTTGAAATTGTTGATTTTAGCACTTATGCTTCTAATGCTGACAACAAAACACCTCAATAATACTAATATTCAAGAAATTTTATTTTTTTTAACTATTTTTTCTTTCCAATATATGAATGAAATCATCCCTTTTTTTCGCTAAATAGTTAAAAAAAAAATTGGATCAATCAGAAAATGAACATTTAATCAAACTAATGAAGGATATTATAACCGAAAATTTTAAAAATGATTTATTCACATTGTGATAATATCATTTAAATTCAATATATGAATGAAACCATTCTCTTCTTTTGCTCAAAAGTAAAAAAAAAAAATGGATCAATCAAAAAGTGAACATTTAATCAAACGAATGAAGGATATTATAACCAAAAATTTTAAAAATGATTTATTCACATTGTGATAATATCATTTGAATTCATATTGTACTTAACCAACTAATGGAGGTAAAAGACAAGGGCAAAAAATCAATAGAAATCAAAAGATTGTACAGAAATGTCAATATCAAAAAACAATGGCCTATGTCAAAAGAACACAGTGTATAAATAAAATATTATTTTGTTGCAATCTGCATATTTTTATGTCCCATCCCACAAAGATTCTAGAAAGCTTCTTTCTATGTGTGTAGGAAGAGAAAAAGGGGTGGAGAGAGAGAATCCATCAATTTGGTGACCAACCCTTCTCCTCCCATCCCCTCTTTGTTTGTGGAACAAGTTTTAGCTTTTCCTCTTTTTTTTTTCCCTTTACCAACTACTTTATTCTTATTTATTGGCACTCTTAGCCAATGCAGTAATCCATGACATACTTTTGGGAGAAGCTTGTGTTGGCTTCCTAATATTCTTTATGCATCCAAGTGTATGAAGATGTGGCTTTCTTTATCAATTTTTTCGAGTTACAAAAATATTGTTTGGGTAGGCTGAGAGTTTGATGTTTAATGTTGGATGAACAACTTTGAACTTGGCTTCAATTCTATATTAGATTCATGTTTACCAACATTAAGCTTCCATTGTGTTTATCACAAATAAAAATGTATTGTGGATCTCTAATATTTAGTTGGAGTTAACATAAATAATTAGTAATCACTATTAATTTAGCCTTGTGATAAACTTAATGTGACAGACAAAAGATCACCTTCTATCCAACTTTTTATAGTCATCACATAAATAAAAAAAAATGAATCACTACAAAAGAAATGTGTTTGGTGTATTTTACCTCATGGTTTGTATACACATCTTTCTTGAGCTTTCTTCATGGTCTCTCCCATCCTTGAAGACTCTTTCTTTTCATTCATGAATGCAAGGGAAGGCCTTTGCCATAGTACTTTACTCATGAAATAAATTAGAGTACCTTTCTCTCATAGGCTTATGAATGACAGTTTTCCTCTTCTAATCATGGCTGTCATCATGTCCAATTTGTTCATCCTGGTAAATATTTTTTCATCCATATTTCTCTTCATTTTATGTGCCTCTGATGAGAATTGGCTCACCTTCATTGCCACTAATTTTAATGATTAAACATGTGTATATCAACCTCAATGATTCCATCATAGGTTACACCTGTTGCATGCAGTACACACATGGAAACAATCTTCTATTTTGTCTCTCAAGAAATAAGCAGGGCCAGAAACACAATGTGATGGTGATTATTATACTTTTCACCTACCAGTCACTATTGCATGCTGGCCAGGCAATCAAGCATCTTAGAAAGTTAGAAGAGAAGAAAGATTGAGGTGACAAGAACAATCAACAGGTTAAGGAAATAATGAGAGAGAGAGAGATAGGTTGAGATGTTCCAGAGTCTAACTCCAGCAGCAGGTTGTGTACTTGCATTCAATCAATGCCCATCTGCACCAGTACACTCTTCCAGTCTCCCTGTAGATATCCATCCATCAAGTGGACTGTGATCCAGCTTCAAGGAAGCAAGAAAAGTTGGCACATGTGACCCTACAAGATTCAAAAGATGACAGCTTTTACTCTGAACCAAGTGGTTGGTTCATTCATGACCTTTCTAATAAGCTTTAGAGAGGAGGGGAAGGGGCACCAGAAGTTTCTTTACATCCTTACAGAGCTTAGCCACCTTTTCTTGACTCATTCACCAGCTTCTCAATCTGCTGTAGGACTGAAAGAAACAAGGAAAGATGTGAAAGGAATGCCAGTTGATGGAACCATCCCCAATAGTCTCAAGCCAAATGTACCATGCCTTATACATCACAATGAAGAGCTGGGGGGTTGGAGGGCTTCTAGAGAGAGGATAGCACTGTTGAGGCTTTGGTTCTACCTCACCTAATCACTGTGGTTGGTTTGTGTTGTTGACTTCTTATGGATTATATACCCACATTCCAAGGACAACAATAATATCTTGACTGTCACTGCACTGGTCATTGTAGCAGCAAATAATTGTTGTGGGAAGACCAGCTGATGACAAAATGTCTCAAAAACCAAAAATTTCTCCTCAGTTAATGCACACCAGGAGGGTGCATGCACAAGAGATTGCTTTTGATTTCCATGAAAAAAGATTTGGACTGCACAGTGGAACAGAAAAAATAAATTGTTGTTATCAAGAGAAATAAATGTGGTTTTGGTTTATCTATATGTAAAGGCTGTGTGCTAATTCACCTTAAGCTGATGGTTAAATTGCTATTTCAGATTCCTTCTCCTGCACAAGCTCAACCTGGCATGGAAGGCAGGCCACTGAGGTTGATAAGGTAGAACAAGCCATGACAAGAAGCAAACACTTAGAAATAAATGATCCTGCTGATGCACAAAAAAATTGTACCTTGGATCAGCCACAGTTTGATGCCAGTGTTGACAGGTTACCAGATGCACCAGGGGTTGAATCCTCTGTGGTTGAGTTACATGAGATGATGTAGAATGCATCCACCAACTTCAGCTGTTTTCTGAAACTGAGTGCTGCAATCACAGGCCACACAAAGAGGGCATTCATTGTGGAAACCTACCAGATGAGGTATCAACCAAAAAACTTGGTACCACACCAACCAATCCCCACTGATATGGGTCTCAATTATATTGTAAAGCTCCACCAACCACTGCCTCCTCATGCATGAGTGCATCACAGCACAGGCATGTGCATTCCCAACCCTCATTTCCAGCCAAGGTTTTTGGGTTGAAAGATCTTCATCACCAAACCCATGTTTCTGGGGAAGTACAAGGTAGAAGAAAGTGAGGATAAAACTATTGGTTGCTGTTGTCTAAGATATTTAATGTTTGAATGGCTAACCCCATTACCCTCAGTGTGGCATGAAACTTCTGCAGGCAGACTTCTTTTGTCCTACAATTTACATCTTCATCCTAATCTTTCACTTGGAATTCATCTATTCAAGCCAGCACTACTTACTATCTATGAAGAGGTGCCACTTGAACTATGCCATTGCTCTGCCTTCTTTGTTCTTATTATCTTTGCATTAATTGCAGACATGGCCTCTATAGCATGCTACTGTTCTAGACAAGATCCTCAGTTTTGTGTCAATATTGGGATTTTAACTGATCATGTACAAACAGATAGTGAAGGTTTGCATACTGGTTTTGGAACTGTGACAGATGCCATCTAGAGTGGCCACAGCTTGGTTCAAGATTGAGATATTAAGATGATTTTGGTGATAGAGATTTAACGAAGGACCCAAACCGATACAAATTAGTAGGAATCAGAAAAGTTTGTCATACATTTGTGAAGGTGTCATCCATGGATTCTACTGCCACAATCTGCATTAGGAGAAAAAAAAAAAAAAAAAAAGCTTTTCATGTTAATTAAGAGATGGAAGATGGGAAGGAGGAGAGGGAAGAGGGAGAGATTTTACAGGCTGAAAGTTCTCTGCATGCTTTGTTGTTCATCTCCTTGTTTGACCACAGCAACCACTGAGGAACTTTGATAGCTATCAATTTCCATCAAATAAAGGTAAATTAGTACAATATGTAAACAGAAGTGATAACACCAATTCCTGCTATCAAGTGACAACAATGCAAATCTTTAATAGCTCATCAAAAAAATTAAAAGGGGAAAAAAACTTCTTTTGCAAACATTAAATTGCCTTCTTTGATTACACACCATCACTGGTACATAACTATCACCTGCAGGGAATGATTCTGGGAAGGAACTGCAGATACATCAAAAATCTGGCTCATGCAGAGATGTATTTTCATGAAGAACCAAGCATAGATCATTTACCTATTCTGAATTGCTCAAGCAGTGGATTTGTTAGTACTTGCTGCCTCCAATGAATTGTAATCTTTTGGTCCTCCCTGACTTCAGAAAGGAAACAGAAGAAAGAATTTAGAGAATGAAATCATCCAGTGCACAGTAGTCATCCTTGCAGATTCATCTGCAAATAGTTTAGAAAAGCAGATTCATCAGTAGAATACCATCAATCTCTCATCTGACTGCTTGCTTTCTTGAAAGAAGAACAACAATTATTATCTCTTATCAGAACAGGGAGGCAGCCCTTCTGAAACATTTGCAGGTGATGATTCCAATGGTTACTTACTGCCTATCATTTCTAAGGAATTGGTAATATGAACCCTTAATCATACTGAAATGTTCCATGAAATCTTCTCTAATAAAAAATAAGATAATATTTTTTTTTCATTGCATATAACCTAACATAACTCTATCCACATTATAATCAGAACTTGAAATTATTGGCAATCTTCCATGAAGAAGATTATTATCCATCCAGCAGTGTGTATCTTTTAGTAAATGTTCTTCATCATCACAGAACAGCTTCACATGACAAACCTAAACATCCTTTCTATAACTTAGATTTAAGACACTGCCGATACTGCTGATAAATGTTTGATCGATCAGTTACCAACAGTTCCAAAAGCTTAAGATCTCAAGAAAACTCAAATGAAGAACTGAGTATTGTATAAATGAATTCTATAATTGAACACTAATATTATTACAATACAAATAAGAAAGAAACCAATATATCTGTAAGCTTCTAATAACTACAATGTAAAATACCAAGTTCTCAGCAAGAATGAAGACGGTACATTAGTCCAAGCCAATGAACATGAAATTACAACATCACAATCTCTTTCTATATGTGTATGCTTCTTGGTTTATCAATCAAATCACCAATAGCATTGTTTAGATTTTTGAAGCCAATTTGGACTTTATGTACATAATTCTTGTCATTACTCTCTATGCAACAGGATTATATCCAATTGGGTGGCTCAGAATACTGTAATCATTGGAGATGGAGACCCTCATGAACGTGAACAAATAAAAGAAGACACACCATATGAATGCAGGGATGAGAAGGTGGAACCAATTGGATGCACAGAAGGAAAAGAACCAAGAAGAGTCTCCTTGACAAGCTGAAATCTTTGTTCTTGAACAGATCATCTTCTTTTGGCACTGCAAACTCTCCTTCCCTTACTCTGAGCTGGTTTGGTGGTCTTCTCTGCTGTCTGCACCTTGTTGATGACAGGTAGGGGCTTGGACTTGGTGATGGTGATTCATTGACTGGTGGTGCTCAGAATTCATGCTCCGGCCACCACCTGCCTCTACGATAAGCTCTGAATGCTGCAAGCATCCCCGGATTAGTCTCCGACGTGCTCAGCTCAGCCTAGGATGCTGCGCCACCAGGCCGCTCGTTGGCAGTGGCATGAACTGTAGTGGTGCTTGGGTCGTGCTCCCGCCGCTGGTCCCGGCTCAGTCTGGGAACCTCAAAATTGACGGCTCCGATGTTACGGCAGCCACGGCCGGGCCCTCTGATCCTGCCGAGACGGGGAGCATCCAGAAACGCTCCGCCAGCTTCGTTAGTTGGGGGAACCGCCCACATTGCAGCCGGAGGGAGGACGCTCGACGGCCGCTGTTGCAAATGGAGGTTGCTGGTCGCCCTCACGGACTTGGAGGCCGAGATGGAGACGAAGGGCTACCCCTCCTCCTTTATCCTGCTGCTGCTGCTGCTCATCTTTGCAGGGATTTCCTCTGAGACGTTTCCTCAAATACGTGTCTGCGGAATCGCCACTGACTCTGCTGCCGCCTCCTTCTAGGCCTTCTGCGACCTGATCGGCGGCCAGAAGCTGCTGCCGGTCGGTATATATACATACATGCATGCATACGTACAAACATATATATATTAATTTTCCTAAAAATCTTATATCTATATTTTTTTTTAGGCAAAAATAATTTATATATATGGATCACTACCTACTGGTCAAAAAGAAGCCTACATGCATCTCTCTCTCTCTCTCACTCTCACTTCTTCTGCCT
Organism: Ensete ventricosum; assembly: GCA_029747655.1. Taxonomy (NCBI): domain Eukaryota; kingdom Viridiplantae; phylum Streptophyta; class Magnoliopsida; order Zingiberales; family Musaceae; genus Ensete; species Ensete ventricosum. The sequence continues at coordinate 3,409,110 of JAQQAF010000006.1, read as the reverse complement.
CCCAAAAGGAATGGGACAAGTGGTGCTGAATTGTTTGATGATGATTAGAAAAGTGAGGAGGGGCACCATCAAATATATATGACTGCTGCTGCTGCTTCCTAACCTAACCCCAGGCGACATGGGTAGCAGCAAACACACCATTGCAGGTGGGCGTCAGCTGGAGCATCTAATGCTGATCATAGCCATCTCCTTTCCAAAAGAACATTCCATCTCTTGCAGAAGAATACTCATCTGCCGGTCAACTCCAGATCGCTCCACCTTTATCCACCTTCTTACTATAAGATGAATCCCTCCTCCCTGTCAGAAGAAGGCAGCAAGGCGTTTGATTACTTAACTCCACAAGCATCAACTTTGATCCATCTTCATCTTTTCACTCGCCAATCCATTCCTCTCTGACTCTGGCACAACAATCCTTTTCATTTTGGGCTTAAAGGTAGACCTCAGCATAGTAGCTACATGTGAACTATGTTTTTACTAGCATCTGAATCAATTCCTTTTCAGAGACTTGATCGAGTTTAGACTCAATAATTGTTTTTGTGATGCGGATTCATACAAGCAAAGCTTCTCGACCATCATACGGAGGAGAGTCTGATGAAGAACTCATCCCACACGCATCTGGATAAGGAACTCATCCATGGGTATTCTGATCAGCAAAGCAATAACATACATGTGTTGTAGATTTGAAGACCGAGCTGTCTGCATCAGTCATCGTGGCTGGCCATGATAATTCTGCAGCAGCTCATCTGTCTTCTTCCGTCTCTTCGCCACCAAATCTGGCACCGTCGAGCAACAGGGGCTTGGCATGGGTAAGACTTGGTGGGCGACCCATGCGTGGTCTGAGCTTTGCTTTTGCCCTCTCTCCTTGCTTGCCCGTACTTGCCTGTTCTGTGAAGCTTTTGTGCGTGCATGCGTGGGAGTTACTGCAGTAAAGAATGTAATAGAACTCATGAATTGTGTGATTCCATGTTCTCCGATGAGCTAAGCTCCCTTTCAAGCAGAGATTGCTAACCAAGATTGTCTCGACAGGTAGAAGAACCAAAAAGAAGTGATGGTACTCTCTCTATCGCTCTCGTTCAGCTCACCTAAAGGCTTTTACATAGTACTGTTAACAGAAGTAGCTCAATCTATCACTGATGTTTGAGCTGCACCTCCACCTACAAATGATGTTGATGTGCTACAACCTTGTTTCCAGTGTCTGCAAACATCAAGTCTCATTTGCTCTTCACATGCTTGCTTATCATTGACTGACACAGGCAAGACTTCTAGTGAGTGCATCTGCTGGCTGTGGGATGTTGAGAACCTACCATCCACCATCACAGTTTCAACAGAGATATCTGATGAGCAGCAGCTGGCTGTGAGATGCTGAAAACCTACACATCCACCTCCCAATGAAACACCTTTATAGATCACTTGCTTCGGCCAAGTTTCTATGTTACATGAAAAGACAATTACATTGGGATTCATAATCTAAGTATCGAGTATACAAACATCCTCCTCATATTCTATAACCAGCAGGAATTCCAATAAGTTTAATTAGGAAATCCAAAATTCCTGTGTATGTATGTATATATATATATATATATATATATATAGTAAGAGACGATGAATTGCTGCGGTCAGTCGATTGGGTACTCTCCACAGGCATGGACTTCCTTGACCCTCTTATCGTACTCATCATCGTCTTCCTCTTCTTCCACTCCAGTATCTTGGTTCTCGTGCTTGCCTTCCTCCAGCTCGTCCTCCTTGGCCCAGGCAAAGCCTGCTGCCGGCGCAGGCGAGGCAGGAGTTCTCCTTGCCTCCTCAACAATCTTCATTATCTCATCCACACTCTGAAGGGAGTAGGTAGGCGCAGTGTTGTCCCTCTTGTAGTACACAGCTTGCGCTGCTTCGGTCAGCGACCTGGGCAAGTTCTTCAAGAACCAGGGGTGGTTCCTTATCCCCCTAATCGTTATCCTCTGCACAACACAGCAGCAAGTCAATCCATTGCGGTAACATCTGAATCAGATTCTACAGTGAGGCTTTGGAGGACCAAACTACCTTCGATGGGTCGGCGATAAAGATCCCGGAGAGCAGTTGCCTGCAATCCTGTGAAATATGGACGTACTCTGGTATTGTGTACTGCACTGACATGATCCTCTGCTGTCCAAACAAGACATGAGAACATCGAAGAAGGAGACGATGGAGGAGATGATAAGAGTTATAACCACTACCGTCATGGTTTTCCTAAAATTCTTGGTGTCTTCGGGGTCTTCAAAGGGATATGCTCCCACGAGCATCACGTACAGGGTAACCCCGCAGGACCACACATCAGCCATCTGCACCATTAAATAAACTAATTAGAATCAGCTTACAGAGGAGAAGTGCAGCACAGAGAACAAAACAGGGAGCATCAAAAGAAAGATTAATGGTCAAGCGAACCCAATGCGATTATGCTTCGTCTTCAATGCAAGTCACGATCACCGTGTTCTGCATCCTAAAAATTCCAAGCACAGCTCTGCACCAACCACCACTGGGGCCCCACGCAGCCGGGTGGACGTCGTCTGCGACAATATTATCTTTACTGATGATTCTCCGGTGTGTACGCGCCGCAGCGAGTCGTCGACCGCATCTCCTCGGGGCCCCCTCGAGATGGAAAGCAGAACGCGGAGGAAGAGAGGCAGAAGGAGAGAGAGAGAGGAATGGATGCGGAACTGACCTTGCCATCGTACTCACGACGGGAGAGGACTTCGGGGGCGATGTATGCGGGCGTGCCCACCGTCGACTTGGGGCGGGAGTGAAGCAGCGACGACTGTTCCATGCGCACATGAAGACAAAAAGTCACAGTTTTGTTGGATAGAGGAATTGCGATCGACTCGGAAATGGATTAGGAGATGAACGAAGGATCGGTAACCTTGGAGTAACCGAAGTCGCAGATCTTGAGTCGCGGCGCCGGGCTGCCGTCGAGCAAGGTGTTCTCCAGTTTCAGATCCCGGTGGCAGATTTGCTGAAACCAGTGTAATCGTCATACGATCGATCTCGGAGAAAGATTACGTATTCCTTTGGACTAAAAATGTGATTTTGAAGGAAGGAGGGGCGGGGGGGAGGGGAAGAGGATGTTGAGGGGGTTGTTTACCATGAAATGGCAGTAGCTGACGCCGGAGATGAGCTGCTGAAAGAAATATCTCGCCTGCATACGCCGCAGCCGAAGGTTAAGAAAGCGATTTGGGAGACTGTGTTGAAGAAATTGAGAGCTTTCTACCAAAAGAGAACGGAGGAAACATTGAGGAAGAAAGTAGAACCTCATCTTCGCTGAATCTTCCGGCGTGGCAGATGCGGTCGAAGAGCTCACCGCCGGCGGCGTATTCCAACACGATTGCCAGATGCGTGGGCGTCAGCATCACCTGCGCATCAAAAGAACAACGAACCAAATTGACTACCCGAACCCTATTAAGGAGACGCGATTAAGGCTTTCTCGCGCTCGAAAATTCGACCTCTTTGAAACGGATGATGTTGGGATGGCTCAGCGACCGCTGGTTGATTATCTCCCTCGCAACGTTCTCGTTGATCTGCGACACCACAGCGCGATCAGGCGATTCGATCGGAACCACACCGGAAGAAGAAAACGGAAGCAAAGATCGAACCTTGGGGCCTCGGGGGATGTACTTCATGGCAACAAGCTCGCCCGTGTCCTTGTTCCTCATCAACCGCGCGACCCCAAAGTTGCCCGACCCGATGTCCCTCACCATCTCGTACCTCTCCATCATCCACCTATGCCACCGAATCCACCCACCAACACCACCGCAAGAACAAGGCTCCTCGCGGAGAATACCGATCGACGGAAGCCGACAGGGAGCCCGTCGTTCGAGAGCTCGATTGAAGCAGCAGCAGCAGAGGAGGCGTGAGGACAAAGGAAGCAAAGAATGCGGGGGTTGAAGGGAGGTTTATTCGAAGACTTGCGGCGCTTTTGGGAGGAAATGCCACGCGAGCGGGAATAGGATGTATCGGCAGGATGTATTGGTGGTGAGTTGGCGGGGGCGCTCCGAACTGTCGTGATTTCCTTATACTCTTCTTTCCTACCAACTCGGCTCACCTACCTCCCGCTGTACATCTATAACTGGCAAGCCACTGGGACCCAGGTGTCCCACCTGGGTAATCACAGATAATGGATAACAAATGACATGGACGGTTCTGATCTACTCTCGCAGTTTCTTCAGGTAGGTAGGACCCCCTTTCCGTCGGAGTGGGGAGCGCCCCTGATGAATCCTGTAATAATATTAATATTAATATTTAGATTACAATAATAACAATATTATTATTATTAGTATATAAATTTTGATTAATTTGTTTTGTGGTGAAATATCTATTCGGCTAGATTTCATAATCATAGGGACTGTAATAAATACTTGATGATCAACTTCACTTATTACATAATAATAAAAGGAATTGGGAGTAGGTGTACAATTACAATCTTCCTTATTTGTTTGCACGATTAGATAGATTGGTTTAGTCATACGATTAGAAGGATTCATTGAATGATGGGAGTGGAAGTTCATGTATTTTCAAACCGTTTTATTCGATGAACTATTTTTAATAATCAAATAAAATCACAATTGAAATCTATTCCTTAATGGCTAGATTTGCAATTGTGTCACAAGGATTTCGATGATCATTACATTCATATCTCATGTTTGAATAGTCACCATGATGAAATAATTGATTGCATGATCGTCTTCTTTATTTATTGTATGATTAAATAGATTGCTTACGCGGTCACGTTCCTTATTTGTCATGCATTTCTTGAATGATATATATAACATGTTTAATCTATAGTAAGGAGGATGACAAGTTTTGGGGGCATACTGTGGACGATTACGTGTCACGTATGATACGTTAGTCTGCAGCAGTCATATCTTTCAGTACGTAAATGCCACTCGTTCATGCATGCAATCGTGTCCGATACTACTATAACGCGTTTCACTGAAGTCAAAATAAACGGTCAATGGTCTCCAACATTATAACATGTTTGACTGAAGTCAAAATAACACGTTTCGCATTGATCATAATAAAGCCGGTATAATGATCACGAACCGTTATATTGGAGTCGAGATGGAGAAGGGAGGGAGTGGCTATTTAAATATGAGACGAGTAGAACCCAAAACTGCCCGCCATTCTCGTCTCTTCTCTCTCTTCCCCTCTCATCGTTGTCCGCCCCGATTCTTAGGGTTTCCGCTGCGATGGCCACCGACGTCGCGCACCGTGTGCAGATCCCGATTCCGGGAAAGAGCGGCAGCGGCGGCAACTCAGCCGACGGGAGCTTCTCCAAACCCGCGTCCCGTAATCGAGCCTCGTAAGCATCGTCTTTATTTCTCGTTGATCTGCTGATTCTTGATCGATCATCTCTGTTGATGATCGAGTTGGAACAGGGGCGAGAGGAGGGTGAAGAGGCTGAGGTTGTCGAAAGCCCTGATCATCTCCGAGGGGAAGACGGTTTCTGAGGCGTGCCGGAGATTGGCGGCTCGTAGGGTGGATGCCGTTCTGCTGACGGATGCCAATGGGTTTCTCTCTGGTATTGTGACCGCTAAGGTTGTCTCATTTCTCTTGACTTGATTGCGATATCTCGTGTGTTGAGGTTGATTGGCTGCGTTATTTTTCTGGTGTACCTTTCCCGATAGGATATAGCGACGAGGGTCGTGGCAGAGGGTTTGAGCTCAGAGAAGACTATCATTTCAAAGATTATGACTAGGAACCCAACGTTCGTCATGGCAGATACGCTGGCCATCGAGGCATTGCAGAAGATGATTCTAGGTACCCCTTTCTTGTTGGATCTTTAACTTAATCGCCGCAGCATCTCTGGTAGGATGTTTGCTGACGATCCCATAAATTGTCATAGGAAAACGTACAAGAAAACAACGTATTACCGCCTTGTTGTTTAAAATACATTGGTTTGTTCTTTGTTGTTGTGACTCCAAATGTTGCATCTAAATATATGACTAGCCAAACTCTCTATGTGAATAGTATTAGGATCCCTGATTACCCTACAAAAGGCCTTCTGTGGATTTATCTGCAGTACAACAGTTGGCTTTAAACTTCGTAGTCATGTGATGGAATCAGAAGAATTCAGATGCTGTCACTGCCAATAACAGGTTGAAGCAAGATACTTTGTCGCAAGAATCACTTTTCCAGTTGAGAACTTTCTTTTTTCTCTTACTCATAATCTCTTGAAACTTGTGAGACTCTTGCATCCACAAAATCATGACAGTTCTGTTAGTAATGGCTTCGGTTTCTGTTTGAAAGGTTGAAACCCTCGAACCGTTTAAGAAATATTCAGATAATATCATGAGACGCTGCGGGGTAGGAGACATGTTCTGCCATACAAAAAAAAATTGTTATGCGTCATAGTATTTTGCATCTTTTTGATCAATTCAAAATTTAGTATCAAGCTCATGGACCCAAGTGTATTATAATCTTTCCTTAGATACTACAATAAGTGTTCCATCATGATACTTAATCCTTTTCCTTTTCATATTTCGTTTCTACAGGAAAATTTAAGCACCTTCCTGTTGTATAAAATGGTGAGGTTATTGCCATGTTGAATATTGCTAAGTGCCTGTTCGATACTATTTCAAGAATAGAAAAGGCTGTGGAGCAGGGTAATGCTATAGCAGCTGCACTTGAGGGTTTTGAAAGTCCAACGGAAAGTAAATTTTCAGGTCAGTTAATTAGATTAGTTTATTACTCATAGTTTGCTTTGTGGATTAGAATAGGATGGCTTCCAGTATTCATATGCATAATATCTTTTGCACCACTATGTTTGCTTGCCAGTAAAGACAGAAATGCAATTATACAATGAAAAAGGATGAGATGAGTCCTAACCTTTCTAGCATAGACTTATACTAGGCGGTGCTAATAATTCATTTTGATGGTATACTGACCACAAAACGATCACTGTATGCAGGAAAGTAGAATATCTCGTAGCTCCTTTTTTGTTATGTCTGGGCAAGCCTTTTAACTATCATATTCAAACTAGCAGACTTAACCATCAGCTCCTATGTCAAGTGAAAACTATTTGGTTCTCTTAAGTTTAAATCTCTATGTAATTTAGTCCTTGAATCATTTTATTGGTGAACAGAGAAAGGTGGAACTTTGATTAATCCCGAACAAATTTGTTATCCGTCCTTGAATTTATTGACTTTATGAATTTATTCCTGGCTGTAGTTCCTTATGCATTCACTGAAGCTCTTCACCAAAATATATATGATCCTGTTCTGGCAACTATCATCTCAGAGAATGCGAGGTATAGTTGCATTTTATGTAGCACTTGGTGAATCACAACAATTGTTTGATGCCATTTGCTTTAGCAAGAATATGGTTTTATAAGCTTTCTAATTATCTCTAAATTCAGGGTTGTGGTAGTATCTCCTTCAGATTCTGTCTATGTTGCCACGAAAAAGATGCTTGAATTCCAAGTTGACTCGGTCATTGTTGCAACCAGAAACAGGCTAACGTATGCTCCTTTCTTGGATTTTCTTTCTTTCTTTCTTTTTTGTGTATTTGAAGCTCTCTTGCTGTAGTACTGTCACTTCTGCTGCCTTTCTGTTGCCACTGCTTCATAGTGATTATTGATGTCTGCCCAAATGCAACATATTGCAGCTCAAAGGATGTGATTATGCGCGTGGTTGCTCAACATCTTTCTCCCGAACTGACTCTAGTAGAAAAGGTATCTTATGCTGAACTCGTTTTGCAAGGTTCTTTCTTTCTGTAGGTCATGTACGAGGTATGAAATAAATTCTCTAAGTTGTCTGGAAAAGTCAAAGTATAATATTCAATTTTGGTTAAGTGACATTTAACTGTGACTTAATATTGAATTGTGTTCTGTTAACTTTTCTTATATGTCATTTTTATTGCTTCTGATTTTGTTCCACGAAATCTGGATATTTACTAACCTTGAGTTAATTTTGAGATGCAAAGGTAATGACTGCAAACACTGAGTGTGCTACAATGGAGATGACGATTCTTGAGGCATTGCATCTAATGCGTGATGGTAAACTCTTATATCTTCCAGTGCTAAGCAGAGGTAATTTGCTTTTGCTTTTCATCGATGTTGAATTTCTTTGCTTCATCTATCTAACATGCTTATATCACAGAAGATCATGTTGTTGCTTGTTTGGATGTTCTTCAAGTAGCCAGTGGTATGATCCTGATGGTAAGCAAGTGTCATCACGTTATACCTCTCTAATCTTGTGTCCAAAATAATTAAATTTGTTTATTTTTTTATTTCTATACTAGACTGCAAACTTTTAGTCGACTTAAATTGAATGGTTGGGTTCTGGATTTATTTACATGTAATAGCCTTATCTATAACAATAAAATTCTGAGATATCTTCATATCTGGAATGCAAATGCATAGATAGCCATACAAATTCAGGCTTTAGAAACTTGGTGCAAAGAAATTAAAAATTAAAATTGCTCTTTCTGCTTCTTATGTTGCATGGATAACGTGCCAACCATACTTACTAGGTCCCAGCAAGACCTTAATCCTTCTGGTTTGTTACCTGTACACTCCAGTTCACCAAGAGTAAATATACCAGATAATTGGACATTGGGTATTGATACAGATACAAAATCCCATAAATGGTAAAATCCTAGGAAATTCGCTCGAGGCTTTATGTTTTGTGCCATGTCATCTCTGTCATGTCTGAAAATTGTTCTCTTGAGGCAATGGTTCTACATTAAACAGGGGTAAAGGAGGTAGACAGTGACTAGCATCTCCAGTCATATCTTATTGTTTGTCATATTAAAAATCTTTCAAAATCTAGGTTTAGATTTTTTATATTAATTACTGATTTATACCAAACATGCATAATATACGTATCTTCTTTTCAAGTGGTAAATCATGAAGATAAGATTTGATCCAAAGACCTTGTTATCAACAGTCAAGTTGCTTACATGCATGTATGGAAGCAAGGCATTTCTTTTATGTTCCACGTTTATGCAGAACTTGTACAAGAGTTTTAGTGTCTCCTGGTGTTTATCATAACATGATTTCTGTTTGTTTTAGCAGTATCTTTTTTGTTTTTTTGAACAAAATCCTCTTTTATGTTAACTTAAAAGAACTATATTTAATTGTAGGTTGAAGGAGATACTGGAGCTATAAATGGCACGGTAGACATCGAGATGCAGAAGTTCTGGGATTCTGCTTCTGCTCTGGAGACAGGATATCAGGAATATGATACACATAGGTATCTTCTCAGTTCCTTGTCAAGTTGTATTTTCCTAGTAGGCAGACTAAATAAGAATCCAGCTTTCTCTTTGCCAGTGAGCTATCTGCTGTGGTGACATCAGAGAATGCAGAGGCCAAGAAGACGTATCCTCCTCTCTTTGGAAATTCATTAATCTTCAAGTTTAAGGACCGAAAGGGACGTATACATAGATTCAACTGTGGTAAGTATAATAAAGATAATTTTTTTTATCAGAAGTAGGGTTATGACTCCACTCCTGAGAAACATCAAATATATGATCGATGTGCATGCCCTTTTCTCTTGTTAGGTACTAAGAGTCTAGTTAAGCTTGTATCGGCTGTAACTCAGAGAATTGGGCTTGATGGTGATAAGTGCAGAATTGAACTCTTGGTAAGTTCAGTTTTTTGCATAATGTCATAACCCTTTTTGCTGGTCTGAGTCTTGATCATTGCGTATGATGCAGTATGAAGACAATGAAGGAGATAAAGTTCTACTTGCCTCTGATGATGATCTTGTTGGAGCAATGAACCATGAGAAATTAACAGGATGGAAGTTAAGTGTTTCTTCTTCCCTGATCAAAACATCAACATTATCATGGAAATGAAATCTGAAATCTCAGAGCAATGCATTTAATATTGTATATGTGATTCTGAGAACACTTTGCTTTTTTATTCAGTTTACAACACAGCTTTTGCAGTTTTAACGTTGTCAACAATTTTGGCTCTTTAGGGTCAGGTTTCATTAGTTTCTAGTGATAAAAGATCCTCAGCCATCTTCTCAAATGAAAATTTTAATAACTAATAGAATTATTCTCTAGAAGTCCTTATTGATCACCAACGTGTGGCACCATATTCGGTCTTTCATTTAAGAAATTATACTCATTTATCGGATCTTTTTTCTCATGTATTTAAGTGTACTGGCATGTCTCGATACGTCTTATTTTCTCTCATGGTGACTTTTGTATTGACATAAATATCCATATTAGTCCAGCTCTGTGATACTCTTTTCTTACTTAGCTTAATGTGGCATTTGTGTGTGTGTGATACGATTGCTTAAGTAATAAAAGGGAAAATTTTGTTCTTCCACTGGTGCTTTAGTACCGAGCACACTAACAGTTGCTTCTCACTTTTAAATTGTATCTGTTCGATGAAATCGGTAGGTGGGGCTTTCTCATTTCTTGTACCATATTGTTTGATTATTCAGGTTTTAAGGCTGCACACTGATGCCCCGGGGACCAATAAGATAATTCTTCTAAGTTCAAAGTTTGATATTTCCACAATGCAGAGAAATGAATGGGCATCACTTGGAGCTGGAATTTTAGCAGGAACCATTGCAGTAGCAAGAGGTTGGAGTTATGGTGTATCTGAAGCGATCTAAGGTGTGATCCCACAGTGTTTGGCACAAATACCTTCTTAACAGGGAGTGTAGGGTTTTGGGCTCAGTATCTAGTTCCCCTTCATCTTTTTGGTGGGACTCTGCAATGGCTTCCATTTCTTTTCTCGTTGCTTGTGGGAGGGATTTAACAGATGCACCTCCTTCCGAAGTAGGAAAACCAAAATGGTATCTTCTGTTTAGGAGCTGCATGCAGTTGGATCCTTCTGTTACATCTGAGCTTATTGGTCATATATATAAATCGTAGGGGGGTAAAAAAGAGAAGAGAGGGATGGGACCAAAGAGCGGTAGAAACGTCTCAAGAAAGTGGTGGTCTTGATGTGGGAAAAAGGCCACAAAGGATTTGAAGTTCAGCCATGTTTTTGCAGCCACAGATGCCAACTTTAGACGAGTGGTGGTCTCTGTTTGCTGTATAAGTCTTCTTTGGCTTCCTCTGACAGCGTTTCTGAAGCGATTCCAAAGCGAAAAAGACTCTATTTGGTGTTGGCTTGTGTGGGTGGATCACATGGGATAATCTCACCAGTTATTATAGCAGCTTCTGCTATTCATCTTATGCTAAGGACATTTATCTTCTATGCCGACCTCTGAGGGATTCAACCGATGTACTTCCCATCCAAACATCTGTGACCTCTAAGGGCATTATTATCTTCTGATTCAAACCTGCATGCAGTTTAGTTGCCTTCCGTTGCATCCGAGCTATTATTATTGGTCGTATGAAAATAAAAAAAGGGTTAATATGAAGGATGGATGGAACCCAAGAACAGCAGCAAAGTGACATCTCCAGAAAGAGAGGAGGAGGAGGAGGCACAATCTGCGGAACCTTTTTATTCTGTATCCTACAGTTTGTGTGGCCAAAGTTGATATACCTGTATTCCTCCAGATGTGTGCAGTAAGTGGGGGGTACCATCTTGAGTTGCCATCATGTTATGGTATGTATTATTTCCTTCATTCAGCGAAGAGTGACGAGACATTAGCAGCCAACAAATGTAAACCATGGAATGCAACCGGCGATGTGTCGTGCATAGCAGCAGTTTTTTAGTTGGAGGTAATAAGCAGCGAGAAAGGGGGCAGAATGATAGCTTAATTTTCTTGTGATTTTTCGGCGTAGGAGTAAAATGCGGAGAGAAAGAAGCCAAAATGCAATTTGGTTTTTCATCATATCAGAGGTAGCATTCGCATACCATGGGCTCCGTCAGGGCGTGGATTTCTTAGTTCGAGGCCCAACAACTATCTTGGGCCCCCATCCATAGTTCTCTATGGGCTAAGAAGGATTCATGAGTACGAACGAACACCTTCGTGGGATCATCGCTCATCTGGTCCGCGATAAAAAGCCCCCCAAATTTTTTTTTAGGTTGTGATGAGGAGCATAAAAAAGATTGACAGAAGCAGAAGCGAAGGGGCCAATGACGTGGGCTAATTATAGTTAGACTTTTTTAATAATATTTTTTTAGATTTAAAAATTTTATATTAAAATATTTATAGTTGCGAAGATATAGTAATGCTATAAAAATTATTCTTTGAGTATTTCTTCTGAACTTTAAGAGGAATCACACCTTAGATCCATAGAAGATATAGTACATGACAATATGTGTATTAATCTGGTGCTTATAGAGTAATGCTATAGTATGTGACAATTTTTATACTTTAGAAGATATAGTAATGCTATAGTACCTTCAGTCATGTGTTAGTATTTTTTGGATTTTGCCTCTGTATTTTTCACATCCTCGGTCTTTTTCACGACCTCTCCATCCATGAGAGCAAGAGATCAATGACTCCACGAAAGTCCCGCCTCTGTGGTACCATGGTGTTGTCGAGCTCATGACCCTATTATCTGTTACATTGTATTTGCATCTTTTTCTTTGCAATCGATAGGTCCGTGCCTCTGCGGCACTGTGGTACTCTTCCGAGTCCACCACCTTTCCAACTGACACTCTGCTTTTGGGTAATTGAGGCCCTTCGGGTTCGTCGTCGCTTCCTCGCCTCATTCGACCATATGCTTCAACACTTCTGTGTTCTCAAAGCAGTTATCCTTAGTCGATGGAAAGATAGATTGTAACTCTCATGCATGACCTCCGCCATCTTGTTGTAGGGCTCACGCTGATTCTATTCTCCTTAGCTTCATTGGTAGCAACGTTCACTTACTCGGTCTTATCCTTTGACATGTCGGGCTCCCTTAAGCGAATGTGAGCACCGTGTTTAACTCTCTAGTCACTCTAACCATACCTCTGTATGATCAAGTCCCCTCTATGGGACTCACTGGTATATGCAATCTGACTTCTCCCTCGGTGGTGCACAACCCCCATATGCTGATGACCAATGTTTTCATCCGATGCAAGATTCAATGCACTCACACGGAAGACTCGCCTCTGTAGTACCATGACATTCACTCCTTAAATTCACAGTCCTTACCGATGTGTTGTTCACCGAATTGGAGCTCCCAATAACTCCTGATCATACCTCTGCATAATCATGTCCCTCACGGGACATCTATGCATGAGTTGTATTACCGCGAACTATTCCACCACGATCCGTTGCACTATGTCGCCTCCTGGTGACATCTCCATTGCATTCAGATTCCAGTGTGAACTCAAACTACGATCTCTCCATGTGTGACCTCTGCCAGCACATCATAGGGCCTCCATCGCCTCCGATTTCGTTCGCTTCCTTTGGCACACCCATTCTCGGGTCACACCCGGACGAAGCATCGCTCTAGGATAGTCTGTCGCTTAGTAGCTCTCGAACTCCACCGACTTTGCTAAAATTGGTGCACTATTATCTAGATCCTCGGCCTCTATCCCCCACCAACACAATCTTCATTCCGCACCACTTTTTCATGACAACTCGGATGGCAGCACTGTGGCATATTCTTCAAAAGTGCCTCTACATCCTCTTGCCTTGTGCTATGGCCTTTAACTCTGCCTCTGCAAGTTGAGTCGCCTTAGTTCCTCCGTCAAATACATCTCAGAAATAAGGTGCATGTGCCTCGAAACTCCCTTCGTCTTTGGCACAATGCAAGATAAGTTCGCCTCATCAGAATAAAGAATCCATGAAACGACATGATCCCACTCTTGCCTATACAAGAGTTCATATCCTCGATCCAAGGAGAGCTCGAGACCTCCACTCCAGGTTTCCTCTTCTACGTCGACTCCCTTTATGCGGCTTGGATACTTCACTAAGTTCCACCCAAGTTGCTTCGCTCCTCGATTTGCATTGAGTTAATGGTGGCCCTCACGCCCACTATTCCACGGGTTAGCTCTCCGTTGAGTTTGATTTCCATATCGACTCTAAATATGCCTTCGTATGACGTTGTCATTGTCGCTCCCCCACTTGATCTCGCAATGCATCCACCAATGCATTACTTCATTCGAGATCATGCAACGACTCCTCGTTGCTCATTCGATCCATTGAGCTTTGTAGAGATATTGTCTTAAGGTATTCTTCCTCAACATGTGCAGTCCGCTACACACGATTCTCCTTCTGAAAAATCAGGACCTATCCCTCCTGAATATCTGTCATGTTGGAGCAACTTTCCTCTTTGCATTCTTCCCTCTGGAAGTTTCGGAGACCACCATCCCCTTGGACTACTCCATCTTACCGAACAATCTACGTATGATTTTACCCTCGCAAATGCACTTGCTAGATTGCGACTCTTCGCCAATACAGCCCTCGTTGCACCCTTCAAGGCCTAGCCACATGCTGAACCTGTTGCATACTTCAGTCTCCTACTGACGTATCCTTTCTATGCCAAGAGAAAGTTTCAATGCTCAATGGCGCCGAGTTCCAGTCGCCCTGGGATGGTCATGAACACTCCATCGTCCGTATACAAACTCTTGCATAAGTACCAAATTCTTCGAGTTAGCAATTCCTCCCGCCTCTGTGAGCTTTGCACAACTCTTTTGGTCGTTGCACAGCACATCCCACTTTTGCACGGTCTCATCTTTTACCAAGCGCCCCGCTTGCCTTGAGCACCGTTAAGTTTGGTTGCCAACGTCGAGCCGTAGCTCGAACTCAACCATCCTAACCTTTATGAGCTGCACATTCTTCCTAGCTTGCTTGTCCTCGTGGCGCCTCTCACGCAAATGGTTGGTCATTCCTCTGAACGCCAATAATGAATGTCTGCTCCTCTGAGCGACTCCTTTCCTCACATCTAAATATCTATTTCCCCCAAACGATTGCGCATGCTGGCTGCCCTCCATGCAGCCCCGCTAGGTGGAGGTCCCCAACGTTTGCATGACAAGTGTTTCTACATATGCTTATCCCGCTTTGATACCAAAATATCATGACCTTAACTGGTTTTGCCTAAGTCGTGCGACACCCTTGCGTGTCCGTCCGCAAAGATCAGCCTCCCTGAAACCTCCTAAGGTCTCTTAGGACATACAAAAGAGAAAATAGATTAGAGGAATCACTTCCACGGAATCTACAAGCAACACTTTAGAAAACACTTTATATAGCCAATACAAATAACAACCATGGACTTTACAAATTCTAAAAGGTTGCACACAAAGAATCAAGGTTCATTACAGACCGAAAACCAACCACAAAAGATAACCAAACTAGGACTGCCAAGCCTACTACAAGTCCGCTACTTACTATACAAAGAATGTACAAAAACCGAAAGACACGGACAAACATAACCATTATATCGAACACTTAGTTTATATTTTTGACTGTGACATTGCATCAACATAGATATAAAGCGACTATCATCCTCTTTGCCTCACCTCCCATCATTGCTCTCCCACTTCTTCGACATTGCATCAACATAGATATAAAGCGACTATCATCCTCTTTGCCTCACCTCCCATCATTGCTCTCCCACTTCTTCCTCCTCTAGCACCACTCTGCATTGCATCGACAGAAGGTGAGGCATCTGCATTGACACCACTCTACATTTGCGTCGAGGGGACACATGGCCTTTGCCTCACCTCCAACTGACGCAGATGCATAACGATAGCATCGTAGATGCAAGATGATGCAGAGCGATCATCGTCCTCGTCTTCTTCCTTGTCTCCCTTTACCTCACCTCCCACCACTAGCATTGACAAAAACGCAAAACCTTAAAGATCATGATTCTAAAGCGGTCTATCTTACCTACATAGGCTAATACGTAATTAGCTCCAATAATAGAGGAGAGGAAAGAATTAAAGCAAACATGAAATATCGAAAAAAGGTAGCGAAGAAAGAAACTAAAGAGAAAAATCTGATGATTTAAGTGGATTTTTACAATAAGAAAGAAAATTTCATTTATCTAATAAAAAAGAGAACTTATAAATAGTTGACTAACACGTGGAGAACTAGATATCCAATTCTCTCATTGGTCAACCAACATGTTGCTATTTCTTTTGTGAGCGCACATGATACAAATAGTGCAAAGTAGTTTGCCATGTCACACACATAAAGCAGATTCACAGGAAAGCTTTGTAAAAGACAAGAAAAAGGAAAAAGCCTGTAAAGGGCAACAACTCCTAATTACAATTACAAATTTACACGATTCGTATTTGTTTTATTATTGTATCATATCAATATCTATCACGCCTTGCACCCAAGCTAAGTTCTTATGCAATAGTATTAAACCCAATCAATCCAAGGACATGGAAAAGAAGCCAACTCACAATGATCTTATAGCTGGAGAAAGAGCTTGAAAAGGCAACAACAAGTAGATAGTTGTGATTACAACCTATTTACAACATTTCTATTCATCATATTATTGTATCCAACAAAAGTCCATCGCCTAGCACACCCAAGTTTAAGTAAGTAACCTAATCAACCCAAGGAAACAGTAATCCGATGTTGTGGAGTAGAAGCTAACTTACAAACAAAAGGACCAACAACATGGAAACCACAAATGATGAATATGCAGTATTAGTATGCACATATCCGGATACTAGCCAGGTACGAAGTAATCCATCTTGTCCACAGGAAGATTCAACAACGACGTTTCGGCCTGTGACATGCAAGTGTAGAAGATTTGTTAGTTCAACACTCTTGGAAACATATTAGACAACATCAGAGGAAGAAAGAGCACACAGCTATTATAGAAGAAATTTTACTATGCTAAACTTGGATAGCCTTAACGAAACAACATGCAAACTCAGTATCAATTAAGATGCTTATACGATTGGACATAGCACAAAAATTGCAGAACGGCCTTTTGACGGATGGACAGATTGGCTGCAAAATCAACAATCTCGGTCTTGGTTCTCAATATCAGATTCGAAAGATTCATCATGCGACTTAGGACTTACGTGCTTGTTTATGTAACTTTAAAACTGACATGACATGTTGCGCAATAACATGAAAATAACTTGTTACTAGTCAACATAGTTTCCAAGATAAAGCATGCAAACAGAAACTATCACGACAATAAAACTGTACAGCAGAATTAAAATACAATGAACACCTACTGCAACATCTGAGTGCTTTATCATAAACTGCAGAATTTGCAGAAAGAATACCTCTTCAAATGAAACAAACACAAATGGTGTCAAACCCCTTCCGTGGGATATAGCAGGCACATCTGGATCATGTGTCTCATCCTCTTCCCAACCTTCCACGATTCCAAGCATGTCATCTCCATGGTTTCTTACTTCACTTTCATTTACACCAGTTGTAACAAGCTTCAAGACATCTAGCCGATTGTTTGCCCCTACAGTTGTACCTCTGAGCCTACAGAAAGCCAAACAAGTAGATAATACCTTCAACTAGAAGGAGGGAAACCCTTTGGTTCGAGGAGGAGAAACTGTTTACTACTGGCTTTAAATTAAGGAAATGACTCATTGCTAAGCCTCAATAAGAACAACTTCATTGTAGTACCTAAATCGCATTCTCAGTAAAGTATAACGCAAGCCTGGGTATAAGAGAGCAGTTTCTACCTACAAAAAGTCAATAACAAAGTGATATACATAAAGCAGCCAGATAGCAAATTATTGTAACGAAAGAAAGGTCATCAAGACACATCCAATAATGACAGATTTAGAGGATATGCATCAAAGTGTAAGAAAATGGACTGAAACTAACCTGATCTTCAGTTAAAATATAGTCACCTTTGAAGACACAATCAGCTTTAGATGCACGATTCATGCATTTAACCACCTCTTTAACTTTTTGTGAAGAGATCTATTAGTCAAGAACAAATTATTCATAACATGACAATCATATCATGAATATAATTTGTCATCCCTTGTTACAGTTCAGAATTAAAACCTTGTAGAGGAACTTCCCACTTGGATAGAATCTCAAGTAACGGTAGTAACAAACCTGCAGAGAATAATAAAATAGCTGAGAAACAGAACACAAAGTTCCTAAAAATAAACACAATCTACAAGCCATGCTTTTTGCACATAAAGATTCTTGCACCAGTAAACATTTAAAACTCATTGTGTAAAGGAAAAATCCAAAAAAGCATGTTAGTACTTTGTAAGCAAAAGACAATTGAAATTAATTCTTTTTGGTGCCTCCAAAGGAGCCATGAATATGATGAGTATAAATACAATCACATATCATAAAAGAACTACTCACAAAATAGCTACAGAAAGATATTATATCATGCAGAATAGACAAAAAGGTTCAGAAAAAACATACCACATGGACAGGATTTGTAACTTTCCACTCTGCAACCCCTGTTCGAATGTAGGTATTCCGGCTCACGTAGAGACCTGTAATATAAGGAACCATGTAAAACTTTCTGATCCCCAAAAATGATATACCTAAAAACTGATTAGACGATATTTAAAATTTTAAATGATGAAAAAAATCATACAAAAGAAGCTGAATTTTTTCTTAACATTGCAAAAAAAAGGAAATGATGTGGTTTCTGTTGAAGGTTTTATGGGAAATGAAATAACTTTTTTATCGTAAAAGAAATCACTTTTCAGGAATTTAATGCACCTAAGAGTCCGTAAAAGGCATGATGAGGTGTGATACATTACAATGGACCAGATTGACAATGTTGATGTTTATACGGATGACAAAGAATAAACCATAGATAAAGTAGTATTTTGTTTTGATTAGTTCATGAATCGTGACAAGAATTTGATTCATATGGATGGGGAAAAAGATCGTGTGCACAAAAAGGTGGGCGTTTCTACTTATACAACACAGCAAATTCACAAATTGCCGCTGGCCAGATGAGCCACTACTAAATCATAGACAAAACTGGCAATTTGTAGTCAACAAAGTACAGATATCAGGCTCACAGTCCACAAACATATTTACATATGTACTTCCTTTTAACTGTTTATTAATATAATAAGATTTATCACAGTACATCAATGCAACTATAAGCAACCCCAGTCTATAAGTATGTTTATGGTCACATGTTCATGGTGAAATGTTAAAGGATTACCATCATTTCGAATCCTTGGTCTCCAGACCCACATTTTCCTCCAAGAACCATCATACAGAGACTGGACAATTCTGTAGTTTGTCTCCGTGCCAGAAGCCTTCATAAGCAGGTTTTTGTGAATCAGCGACAAAATCATTCACGAAAAAACAGCTATCAACTATTTCTGAAAATTGCAAGTACCTGCCAAATTTTCAGGCATGCATTGCGCCACAAGTTGGGATTCCAAATAGCGTACCTCCATTTGCGACAAACGCAGGCCGCCCTCCCTAAAGTGTAGGGGCTCATTCTTGAGAAAACCTAATTATCACCATCCACATGCAATTCAGTATTATTATTTTCATGACTTGAGTTCAAGGAATTGTTTGAGAGATGAGAGCTAATTATGAGCTTGGAAAGAAGTGACAAAAAGGTCAGAATCTGATAGCAAACCTACCATACCTATGAAAAATCAAGTGAAATAAAAGGTTACAAAAAGACTTTTGAGCTTCTGCATTCTATGATGTATAGACAATATATTATGGTTCTTTGGTGTATTAATAAGTTACTGCAATGACCTCGGATTCTGGCCTTGCTATTTGAACATCTTGTCAACCATAGACAAAAACAAACAATGAATTCAAGCAGCATGCATTGATATATGCACAATTTTGTGCAATAGAATCAAAACAGTACCTCAAAGAGCAACTCATCTGGCAAACATCGATGTATCAGAGAAGGATCAGCGAAAGGTGTACTGCTGACACTTCCAAAGGGAGCAACAGGTCGGACCCTATTCCCATATAGATCTGATTAAGAGAACCAAGAACATGAAACCAATTTAAAAATAAATAAATATTCCAATATAATACAGACTTAAACTAATAAAATATTCAAAGCTAATGACAACATTAATTTAAGTGCCATTGGAAACACCATGGAACAACTACAAGAATTGGACCTGCAGTAAGAACTAGATGCTGAACTTACTTAGCCAAGGTCTCTCTGTTCCAACAAATTGCATGGACCTCAGACGAGAGAATGTGCCAAATTCTGAAGGACCTGAGATGGAAACATCTGCAGAAAAATGCATCATAAATTCAGTAGAGAAGTAACAAACAATGTAACTCTTCAAAGATATAACTTAAATGCTCATATGATTAGAACAATTTTCAAGAGTGACATAGATAGACAAAGCTAAGGCTCCTTCACTTCATTCTAAGGTTGTCACTTAGCAGCATAGAGTTGGTTCCTCATTAACTTCAGATTATTTTTCTCATAAGCAATAACATGAACATATCATCATTATTTTTGCTGCCATGCCTTGAAAGTGGAAGTACAAGATATATGCATCATTAACACACTGTACGATACAATCAGTGACTATACCTTGAGAAATTTCAAAATGGAAAGAAAAACCTCTCGTCCTATTAAATGCAACAGTTGATTTTCTAAAGGTTTCGTATGGTATATCTCAGTATATTCAACTCAATCAAGCAGCATCAGAACTCTAACTGTACATGGACGACTAAAAGACCTACACAAAAACAGAGTTCACTGTCCAATTTTGAAGACCTTTCAGTAGATGTTAAATTTTGCTGTCCTTCAATTTATAGGACAACAATTGAAAGATGGCTATGAATACTTCCAAAGCACAAGCAGCCTTACTGAAATAAAGAATAGCCAGATAAAACACGAAGCAGAAAGAGAGCTCAACAAGACATCATAGTAAACCAGAAGATGCATTGATTTCATGATTCAATCAAAAAAAGGAAAAAAAAAAATCACGAAATCACCCAGACGATCTTCATGTTTTTACATCACCAAAATAATCTAAAGGACAACAACAAAAACCCACATGATTGCATGATCAAAATCATCTTCTTTTCTAGAGAGAAGTCATTACCCACAAAATCAAAATCCATTTTGACCCGCAAAGGATAATATCGAATCAAACAAACGAAAAATTTCCAAGTTTGAGCCAGAATTGACCTCGTCGCAGAAACGCCAGTCAAATTCCGAAACTACAAAAGCATAATAATAAAAAAGAAAGAAAAACCTTTCAAGCCATTCATCTGCGGAAACGAAAGATCTCGATTCGATCACAAACGGGGCCGACAGGGAAACCATCCACGACTAATTAAAAGCGCCAAACAGGAGGCGAATTCGTATATGAGAATCTACCTGAGGCCATTGTTGGTATCGGCGATCGCTAGGGTTTCGAGGTCCAAGAACGAGACGAGGAGAGAAAGAGGAAACCAAGCGATGAAGTGAGACACGTTCGGCCCTCTCCTCCCCGAGAATGACAGCCGAAACAAAGAAGTAGTCGGGATCGCTACCGTCCGATTCGAGACGGACGTTTCTGATTCGCTGATTATATCTAGTCCGTGGAATCTCCAGAAGGTGCGGAGTACCGACGTACTTAAGTCGGGCGGTGTCACAGCCGCGAATTCAATTACGACTCTTAATCTCCACCCTGCAAATTAATGAGTTGGTGGCCACAGGTGTAACCGAACCCGGTTTAATCCTGAGAAATAACCCGATCCATGTCGAGGTTAAGTGTTGGACCTCGATCACAAAAAGTCCGATCCGAAATGAAGAAAAAGAAAGATATCTCAAGGATGATACTGCTATTAATTTCAGCCAATTCTAATTCAATCAATACTTACGCTAGCGATGACAAAAAAAATATCTCAAGGGTCAAAAATGATTACACTGACATTTTACATACATTCTCTACGAGTATGTATGGACTTAAACCACAAGGATAAATTAATCTTTTACGGTAAGTGAGATACAAACATCTTTTACATTAAAAATGACACAGGATATAAACATTTCTTTTACCTTCAAAAGAAGTAGTTTTTCCTCATTATACAGCTCCAAATATATGTCCAAGTTAGGCCAAATTTATAAAATTAAATTGATGATCAAATTTATTCTATTGAAACCTTATTACTGTTTTTGAGGTATTTGACGTACATGTCTGAGGTACCAGTTACGAGTATACAGCTCGTATGTGTCCTGGGAATCACACTGTTGATGCCTGTGATCTAATCCACACTGCAAACACATACAATAGCAGCAAGATCAAGTAGGCACATAAGTGTTCATCTAATAAATAAACAATAGATGTTGCTACTGTTTTACCAGCTGCACTCGATCACCTGACCTGATATATAATCATTAGAAATCAAGCAACAACACATGATAAGTAATTCTCTTTGCTTCGGTATGACAAGGGATTGTGTATTGAATTAAGCATATCAATCTGTATCATGGCCATCCCAAGAATCAAAATGTTCAACTGATGACCACAAGAAAGACATCCTTACATGTGGAGTTTTGCCGGTATAGAACATATGCAGTGAATATTCACTTGTATTCTCAATTTGAACAAACAGGGTAACAGTTAAACTTATTAGGATCATGTAAAATGTGCTATTCCTTGGTATTTATCTTATCATGTGAGGCAGAATAACAAGTTCAGAGAGAAGTTAATAAACATAACGGCAAAGATAACCGGATAGCTCTGGAAATGGTAGCACTAAACATCTAATAAGCTTCCTCCAACTCTGTCACGAGGTATGAGACGCAACTCTGAGCCATGCTTCAGAAATACGTTGCCTGCAATATGCAGATACATTTCTTATATAAATCAGCAAATGCCATCAAGTTTCAGAGGAAGAAAAAGAATAATTGGCCAAGATTCCATATCATCATCGTCAAACAAAATATGCACCCCGTGGAACGTCTTTTAAATACTAAGGAGCCATACAGATCAATGCATTGATACAAGCTTTATATGTAAAAGAGATCACTCTTATGAGCTGATTGGTTGTTCTGAAACCTTCACATGCTTATACCGTAACAAAGAGAGCCATTTATCGGAATACATGTACAAGCAAGTTTTTGCCAATACCAAAAAATACTTGACATAACAAAAGACATTGTTGCCAAAACAGATATATCATCCCAGGCATTGCACAAGTTCAACAGTTGCATTCCCTCAATTCTATACTGATCAGGACAACTTAAACATAGAAAACAAAATTGATGCTGATATATAGCATTATTCAGTAATATAATTCCTGCAGGTTTGTTCAAAATATCTTAAATGTCTCCTTATGCATTGAAGTAAAGGTAACTAACTTTCAATAATATGTACGAGAAATATCTAGATCCGGCAAATAGTTACAAAATATATTTTTAACTGTGATTACTAGGATCCTAATTCGCCTGTTCACAGAAAATATAAATCACCCCTTGATCACCCAATTTTGAAGAACATGGTCACGATTATCTCAATAGGATTCCTATAATCAATACAGTAAAAACCATTTTCTACCCTAAAAAAAGAGTAACTAGGAGCATGAACACACTTGAAAATCTTAATGGTATAAACCTTTAGTGATTCTTACTCAAACATTCTTTCACAAATGAATTAAAAGGCTGCAAATTATCGAGCAAAGAGTATCATTCCAGCTCTATACTGAACTTGCATCAAATCAAAGCTACTAAAAGTTTGCGAAACGGATCTCCTGGTAATGAAATATAGCTGAGTAAAACATTGATACATGAGAAGCTCGAATTGTGATTGCAACAAAAAATTGGACATGCTAACTTAGATTAACCAAAATATGTGTCACAGGAAAATCACACAAATTTTAAGAAAATTGAAGATATTGACAGCTAAGGGTACACAAGGATGGAAATAACATACCAGCACTTTGCTGCGGGTTAATACCCACACCATCTGCGAAGAGGAGAAAAAGGTCAAGACTTTCAAGTACTCCGAACAGATAAACCAAATGCAAAACAAATTACATGTAACATTACGATTAATCCCACATCAAAAGCAGCTAGGACTAAGATTACCTTATAAAGGTCTGATGGGTATACTGCTATCAATTTCAACCTAAGTATTTTGACCAATGGTTTAAGGCTAAACGAAATTGATATGTCAGTTATCCCATTAAATAAGTGGAAGATTCATTGAATTGTGAAGCGTTCTCCATCTGAGGCATAAAAAAGAGAAGGGTTCACTTGATAAGCAATTATGTTTGCGTTCCCCCCATTGGCAACATTAGTCTGTGACCCTTCAATGGAGTGACTCACATGCATCAACATCAAGCCTTTTAAGTGGAAGAGTTTGTAACACCTTGATCAATGGCTCCGCCTCACGTGCACCGTACTAGGGTTTGATTGGGCTATGCTAGGCCTTGACAAGAACAGCAAACCCTTACTAGAGAGAGTTTGTAACATCTCGATCATGTTGGAAGTGGACAAGACTAACATTTAGATCAACTTTGACTTAAACAAATTTTGGCCCGTTGTTTTGGGATAAAAGAAAAGTATGAAAAGGAATTCTCGTAAAAATCCACAGAAGCTTCTTGTAACATAAGTCTAATTTTGCAGAAAGGGCAAATCACCCCTAAAAATATAGACGAATTAACCCAAAAAAAGGTTCCAAATCGGATAATTCTCACAAAACAAAGCCCCGATTCTCATCTTTTCCTTCTCATGGGCGGTAGATTAGAATCACAAGCTAGAAAGGGTAGAACTATACCATTGGTAATGATCGCGCTGGTCTGAGGTGGGACCTTGAACTCCTCCGCAGCAAATTTTAGCACAGCGGTAAAGGGTGCCGCCTCCGGGACGCTGAAACTGGGATCAGCACAAAAGATTCAAAGAAAAAATAACTAGCGCGTACGAAACCCTAGAAATCAAGGAGAGAAACAGTAGGCGGAAAGAGAAAGAAGGACTTACACTTTGAAAGGCAGCTTCGGATCGGAGGTCAGGATCACCTTAAACGAGACCTTTCCTCCACCTGCACCACCGCTCCCTGCCGCTGCCATCTCTCTGGCTGCCACAGAGGAATCCCAACGAGGCGTCCGAGCGCAAGATGTACGATACGAAACGGGGTATCGGCCGATATATGACATCTTCGACCCGTTATCATAGGCATACCGAAACCGGTCTACACAAATCGTTATGATTTGATCCACGTCAAACTTTAATATTCTCATTTCTTGTGATGTAGGCTTTTACTTCGGTAATCGTTGTTGCACTCGGTTGTACGTTCCCATCGGTTACCCTTATCATGATTTGGGAAGACACTTGGGCCCCATAACTTACGACCAGTGGGTCCGTAACACTGTCACTCTGAGGAGATGGTGTGGGTAAATGTACGATTTTTATGATGCGGTTGGGCATTAATATTTAGTAGCATTCACTGCCCGGAATCGGGGGCCACCTTCGGATGCCGCGTTTCTGAGGTCCCATCCCGATCCCCTAGTATAGCTCAGACACCAACACGACTAACGATTGGATCTCGTTTTCTCCTGCAAAGGGCCCTCAAGTCATCCACCACTAGAGGCAAAGCCAAGCCGTTGATCCCAAACATGCGATCCACTCACCTCTGCCAAACCCAGCTGTCTTCATCCGATGATCCACGAGGCCGCTCTGTGTCGCTCACAGGCTCACCACAAAAAAGAAGACCGCACCACGCTTTGATTCATTGCTCCAACAATGGCTCTGTGCAAGCTTCTCCTCCTGACCTTCCTCCTCGCCAATGCAGCGGCCTCCATGGTCGAAGCCCAGGCGGAGGACGCCGGGCTGAGCCTCATGACCGAAGCCATGGACTGGCCTTCCTCCTTCCCCTTCGCTCCGCAGGAGGAGGCGGAGGAGTTCTACGGGGAAGGCATCGGAGAGGACGAAGTCAGCAAGGACGCGAGGAGGTCGCTTTTCTGGCACCGGATGCGCTACTATATCTCCTACGCCGCGCTCTCGGCCAACCGCGTCCCCTGCCCGCCCCGCTCCGGGCGGTCGTACTACACCCACAACTGCTACAGGGCCAGGGGACCCGTCCACCCTTACTCCAGGAACTGCGAGGTAATCACCCGCTGCAGGAGGTGATCGTGATGCTGTTTACTGAGAGGTTTCTCCGTCTCCTCATGTGTGTCTGCTTAATGCCACCCTCTCTTCTAGCTGCATTTGCTGCGACGGCAATGCGTATCATCCAACTACATATATGTGTGTATGTGTCTTGGTAGATTTGGCTGTATGGCTCGAGGACTCTGGAACCTGATAAATATGCAGTTGGCCTTTGGAGATTATGAAATGGTACTCTTGTTCTCATGCTATTTCTTACTCTTTCTGCATCTGGCAATCTGTCAAAGCTATTTTTCTTGAAAGTTAATGGGGGACAGCTCGAGAATCTCTTACAGGATTGATGTGGAGATCATCCTGACCTGACTATGATCAAGTTTTAGTGGATTCTGACTCCATTTTGGTAAAGCTTGTTCCATATTTGATAGATCTGGAATGACATTATGATGTCGGCATGGGCTACTGAAACAATACACTGCAGAAAGCTAAAGTTTTGGACATGGAGACTGTTCTTGTCCTTTTTGGTGTTTGCATTGTCTAGTTGTTGCATGGTAGCCCGTGAACTGGGTTGAGATCCTAAACATCACTCGTGATTGCAATCACTGCAGTCCATGCTATATTTCTTCACATGACTACAGTGCATATAGATCTCCTTCTTCTCATGATGTGTGGCTACATGAACAATTGGGTTTCTGGAATCTGTTCCTCTCTTACCAGACGATCAAAATCTACATTTACATCTTAAATTCAATGAAGCAGTTCTTGATTCTTTAAAATCTAAGTGATTGCTTTCAATTTGTTAAAGATTTAGATTACATTGGGGGGCAGTATCTAACTCTAACAGAGTTGTTTAGGCAATAAGGAAGACGAACAATAGCACGAAAATTAAGGTTGGACCGTTTCAGAATCTCGCCACCCCCTCCACTCATGGCCTCCTCTTGCTTCCGGTGGAAGAAGGGTTGCCGTCGAAGAGCTCGTCGATCAAGTTCTCGAGGTCATCCGGGCCGAACTTGATGTACTTCTCGGTCTGCCGCCCCGGGTCGAGGTACTGCGAGAACCTGCCCAGGAAGGAGCGGTAGGCGGGCACCACCACTGCCGACACCGACACCCTCAGCTCCGACTGTAGCTGCTCGTCGCTCACCACCCACGAGCTCTGCGCCTTGTGAGTCTCCTCGATCATGGCGTTGAAGCTCTTGAAACGCTCCTTGAGCACCGGCTTCGCGACGCTGCCCTTGGCCTGCAGCCCGTCGTCTCGCAGGCAGGCCAGCACCCTCGACCACGTCTCCCGCTGGTAGTTCTTGTGGTACTGCCGCAACTCCGACGACTGCTTCCGGTACCATGTCTGCCCCAGCAGCTGATGGATCTCCGGCGACCCCTTGACCTTCTTCGCGATGTACCTCCCGTTGTTCATCAGGAAGATGTTGCACAGAGCTTGATCCTTGTATAGCCTTGATTTCGACTCCAGGTTCGAGTGCAGCAAGTTCATCGCCTCCATTAATTGAGCTGCGAATGGATTATGGCCCTCGCCGTTGCTACCGTTCCGGTCATTGCCGCCTCCCCCGGCAGCCTCGCCATCCTCCGCATTGGATGATGTCTTCTCGGAATGTTTGTGCTCTTTGAAGACCTGCTCCAACGTGTTCTTGTACTCGCAGGCGTACTTAAGGTAGTTCGTGACGTAGCGAGTGAGAGGGTGGACTGCGCCTCCCGGCACCGGGGTCTTGCTGCTGTCGGCCTTTATCGAACTCTCAAGGTCGCAGAAGATGCCGACGGCCGCCTCCCCAAGACGACACCGCACTGAGGCGATCTCCTCCTTGGGGTCCGCGATAATGGAGGACTCGTCCTGCTCGGCCCCCTCCGGGAGCAGGGCGTCCACGGCCGGCATCACGTCGCTCAAGGCCTCGTAGATGTCGAGCACTTTAAAGAGCTTCTCGGCGGCGCGTTTGGTCATGGCGACGGCCTCCGCGAAGGTGATGAGCTGGACGGTGGCGTCACTGGCGAAGCGGCGAAACAGGCGATCGGAGACGTTGGGGCGACCGGCGAACACGGCCTCGCAGAGGTCGCGTTCTGCGGCGAAGGAGGCCGTGATGGTGTGGCGGAAGGCCTTGATCCACGTCGCGATCTCGCTTTCCAGGGACTCCCAAGCCATCTTGAGCACGTCTTCGATGCTGACCTTGTCGAAGCCGAGGCTCGGCAGCCCCGCCTCGAACGCATTGTGCCGAGCGATGGCGAACAACTGACAGCACTCGATGTCGTACCCGGCGGAGATCATGGCGTCCGCGATCCCGTGCAACCTCTCCACGGTCTCCGGTGGATAGGGCGGCCGAGATTCGGCGGAAGTGGACTCCGACGAGGGCCGCACCCTTCGGTCGGGCTCGTGATTGAGGCTAAACGACGGCTGTCGCTTGGCCTTCAAGCTGCTGTTGCCGGCGTCCTGCTTTGCTCTGGGATCTTGAAGCAATGAGTGGAACTCGTCTTCGAGGAAGCACATGGCGTGGTGGAGAACGCCGCCCGCTCGGTTCATCGCTTGGTTATACTTGGTGTCCGACGAGAATCTCGTCACCGCCGCCGTCAGCTTCGACACCCTGCCGATCGCATCAAGAAGCGGGAATTCGTCGTTGTCGGAGCACCATTTAGCCTCGCCGCTCTCGTACCTACCGATCTCCTTCTCCAACAAAGTGACGAACCGTTCGACGGTGGGTTCAGGGATGTCCGGCGGCTCGCGGTTCTCATATCGGCCGTCTTCTTCAAGAGAGAGAAGAACGGTGAGGAATAAATCGATGTCCTCGGAGATGATGAAGAAGCTGGCTTGCGTCTCCTCAGCATTGCCTGCTATGGGCTTCTCCTCGGTTTCCTCCTCTTCTATCGTGTCCACACCATGCGTCTCTCTCTTCCCATACTGCTCCAGCTTTAAGGATCCCAGAGAGAGGTTGCGGTCGATCTCGTGATGCTTCTCATCGCGACTGGCGGTGAAGCTGCTGGACTTATGAGGAAAACGAGGTTGATTTCCCTCCATCAATGGCCACCTCTTCTATTTGATGTGTTCTTCGTCTCAAGAACCGTAAAGAAGATTAAAACTAATAGGAGGCAAAGTAGAAGAGAAAAGGGACGTGCAGAGAGAGGAAAAGGAGGAAAAGAGAGGGTGTCGACGATGAACCCAAAGCATTGAGGACGGTCTCAAAAGTATATTAACCAATGGTTAATAGCATTGAGGACGGTCTCAAAAGTATATTAACCAATGGTTAGCTTTATAGATAATTATAGATAGACTTTTTTTTTATTTGGGTAAGAATTATAGATAGACTTGTTTTATGTCGTAAAGACAAGAAGTGGCTGCGCTGCTTTTACGGAGTTGATACGATTCTGGACCCTACTTTGAGTTGACTTTTTTCCGTTGACTTTGTAAAGCATTTTCATAAATATTTGTAATGTATAAATTTTGCTTTAGGGCATTCTTTGTACGAATTTAAGTTATTATATTTTTTTAGTGATCAAATCTTAATTATTTCTCTATTCAATCTAATCTTATATTTTTTTGTATCATAATTATTTTAAAAAATAAAATAATCAGTATTGGTAAATATTCTAGCTCATTTGTTAGGTTAGCTGGGTTAAGAGCGGAGTGATAACCTATATCATTTATATTAATGTCTATATTTATTGGGTAATGTTTAAAAATATCTTAACAAGAACAAGTAGGTAGTTCGGGACTATCCCTAGGGGTGAGAGATTTAAGTCGTTGAATAAATGTCATTATCTTTTTGGTATATGCATCGAGTTGAATACTATGATATGTGGAAAGGGTAGTTGATACCCCTCTTGGGTGAAAGTAATATTCGGTAAAGACTAAAGCTTCTTCACTTAGTGTTCCTATTACATTGGGCCTTCCTTTTAATATAAAAAAATATTTAAAAAATATCGTTAAATATGTGTATCTAAGGATATCCAAGGTACGGTCTGGATGATTCGGAGATAGAAATGTCAAACACCCAATGTGCCACTTGCACGAAAACTAAGCTCAAGAGAGTTATCACAATCTGATCCCTTTAATGCCTAAATTTATAACTCGAGGTGGATGAGTGTGATCCAAAAGTAATCACTCACGTTATTCTAAAAATAATAATTTTATACTTGATGAAATAACGAAGAATATTTTATGAATCTTTTTAGAAAGGGATAGCTTGGACTTAAATTCACGGAGGCAAACAAAAGAGAAGTTTTGTTCCCTATACTGATTGAGCTACCACGTGTGGAGTTTACATTAGAATGAATATTCCTTTTATCAGTAAGTGTTGTCGTTCTTTATCCCAATCCTAAGGTGGCGTCGCAGCTTGGTCTGATACGAGTGCACAAGGCTTCCACGTGGCTTAAATGCGTCGGGGAGAGGGTGTGATGATATGGTGACTTCGCTTCTAAATCTTTGGGCTATCTTTCCGATCCAAGACTGACGTTGGACTCCTCCTCAACGTAGACCGCCTCTTGCACAAAAGACCTGAGCCAAGCGGAGGGTCCTTCCGGCTCGACCCTTTCGATGGCTAAATTAGTGGGGAGACTTTGGTTCTCAAGAGTGTCTTAGTGGTGTTAGACCTAATATTGTTCATCGGAGTGATTTTTATACCTCATGCCGTAATGTCATCGTATAATGATGTTTAATGATTGATGATGCCACCGTATATGGGTGTTAATACGTGCTAGCGCATTGGGATGGTTGGACCATACTTTAGTGTCGATGTCGTCTAGGTTACGTCGTGCCCTGCCATGCTCCTTGAATGATGGGACAGATTGTCGATCTGTCCGTTGACGTTGTTTGGGGTGCGTCACACCTTACCATATTTCTTGGATAACGAGACGAAGCGTCGATCAATCCCGAGGTCACAGTCCGAGCTAACTTGGGGGTGTCTAGTTGGCTTTGTTGTGATGATTTGGCGATCGTCGTCAGATGAGCCAGGATATACCCTGTAGTAAGTATTTCTAAAATATCAATAATAATATATTGAGAGGATAAAGAAATTAAAGTATGAAATAACTTGTATGTGAACTAAAAAAAAAAGCATGAAAAAGTAGACGATGGCTTTATTATATTTAAATTAAATAATTTATATCTATTGGATAATGAAGAATTTGATTTTGATGATAAATATAAGTAGAGCGTTCAACTAATTAAATCTTATGTTTACTATTTTTATTTTTTTTATTAATGGTTGTATAAAATTATTATTATTATTATTATTATTGGCATTGACTCTCCCAAACTAAAAAGCTTTGATTTGGCACATGTCCTCGCATTTGATGCACGATTGCGGCCTCATATTTACACAAACAAAATTTTCTAAATATCTCAAAAGTCATAGGTATCATGACCATGGTCAACAGCATGGCATTTCACAAAGAAACAGTGGCGAATGAATGAAGCCATTCTTTTATTTGTACATCACACAACTGTATACGTTTTTAGTCAACAGAAAGCAAATTAAATTGATAGGAGCAACAGCTCGATAATTGTAACGTCGACGGCAAGGCTCTGTGCTACTCCGCTGACAGCAAATCCCCACAGTCGTATCGATGGACGGCGTCGACGATCCTGGAATGGAGAAACTTGTAGTAGATGTTACGCCGGAACCACTCCATCGCCGATCGCCACACCCCGGCGTTCCCGCCCTGCTGCACCCACCCGGAAAGGTAGGACGCGGCGATCAGCCACGCGGCGCGCCACCGTCGCTCCGACACGTAGCTCTCCAGCCCCGCGGCGAGCTGGCCCCGGGACCGTGCCCGGGCGAGGTTCCGCACGAGCACGATGGCGTCCTCCAGCGCTGCGCACCCGCCCTGACCGATGTCCGGCGTCATCGGGTGCATGGCGTCGCCTTCGACCGTCACGCACCCCTTGTTGATCCGGCCCAGCAGGACGTCCCACGGGAGCCGGAAGACTAGCGGCGCCCAGCTCAGGGTGGCGAGGTCGACGTGGCGCACCACCATTTGGAACTCGGGTGGAAAGTGGATGGCCAGCTTCTCCGTCACTTCCGCCAGGATCAGCTCGGGGTCTCTTGCCATCTCGTTCTCTGCACCATTTCGTGAAGAATCATTGAGAGAGAGAGAGAGAGAGAGAGAGAGAGAGAGAGAGAGAGAGAGAGAGAGAGAGAGAGAGAGATGCCTGTTTCACTGGAGGGGTGGACGATGAACCAGTAAAGGTCGTTGTTGTTAAGAGGAGCAAACCCAGCCCTCTGGTCATCAACAACGTACTGCACGGCTCCGTTCTTGAGCCCATGGCCTTCAGGAAACACCGCGAGGCCTCGGACGGCCGACCGACCCGAAGGAACCGGCTCACTGAGCCCCAGCCACCGCGCCACCACGGAGTGCACACCGTCACAGCCGATCAGCACCTGCGCGTCGATCACGAGATAGTGTCATGTGACTCTGTGGTCATTCAAGTGCCGTCACAGAGTCGACGCATTTACCTTGGCTTTGACTACGGATCCGTCGTCCAAGTGCAGGACCGTGACAGAAGGCGACGCTTCTTGATCAATGGAGGTTATCTTCGACGAGAACCTTATGGTTCCGGGTTTCAGCTCCTCAGCAAGTGACTCCAACAGATCCTTTCGGTGCACTATTCGAGTTGCCGTGTCACCCCTGTGAGATCAACGCACAACACCTTCAGGTCGATCTGCTTCAAGCTGAATGGTGGTAAGAGACGAGTACCTCTGCGACCGGGGGAAGGGCACCGCTTGAGTTGATCCGGTGGGGAGGTCTGTGACAAGCGCTCTGGGAAAGCAGTGACAATGCACGGTCATCATAGGCTAGCCATGAAGGTGTTGGGAGAAAGAACATGAACAGAAGAAGACGAGAGGCATACTCTGGGACGGTAGAACAGGAGGGAAGGAGCTTGTGGGCGACGCCGAGGACATCGAGCGCGCGCCAAGCGTTGGAGGACAGCCCTATGGCCGCTCCGGCGGCGCGGAGCTCAGGCGACCTCTCCAGGACCAAGGTCTGCATGCCCACGATCTTGAGCGCCACCGCCGTCGCCAGCCCGGCGATTCCAGCTCCCACGATCACCACCTCATGCTGCTCTTCCTCCATCGCTAGAGAGTCTCGAAACCTGGAACGGATGGTGCGGCTGACGAAGCCGTATGGCCTGGTTATATGCGTGTGCCCGACGAAGGAAGTCGATCACCACTGGCCTACGTCTCCTGGGGGTTCAACATAATTTGTCAGCAGGATGTTGTCGGTGACGCAGGTGCTGATCTAAGAAATGTTGAGATGTTTTACTTCTCTCCTCGGAATCACGAAGCTTCTGCTTCGATTTGATGTTGTCGGTGACGCAGGTGCTGATCTAAGAAATGTTGACTTTTGTTGACCGAGTCGTAGGTAAGGCTAATGAATCTTACACGATTTGTCCGTGCAAGAATTCTACGGAAACTTTTAAAAGTAACGGAAACTTTTAAAACATACGCAGGACTTCCGACCTTTGTTACGGGAAGTTATACCGCTGACCCTAAAACTAACTCGGGCGGTAAGATAATAACCGTCCCGACCCTTTAAATCACTGTTCATTGTGTGTTTTCGCCTGTGTAAGAGTCGGGGCGGTTATTATCTTACCGCCCGAGTTGGTTTTAAGGTCAGCGGGGCACCTTCCAGTAACAAAGGTTGGAAGTCCCGTTATCTTTACGTTAGTGGTCTGGCTTGGGGGTTCGGGCTCAATTGGTCGGCTCACCCGATCGGCAACGCCCCCCCCTATCTGTCCGAGGAGGAGACCGTCCTGGTCGGGCGACTGAAGGGGGTTCTTTCCTCTTCTCGTGCGATTAAGGAGATGACCGAGCTTTGACTCGTCGAGGCGGGTTTGAGTCCGGCCACTAGGGGTACTAGCATTTCGCTTTGCTCTAGCTTTGTTAATTTCTTACTGACCTGTAAGTTGGGATGCAGACCGGATGGATCTCAGGGAGCTTCGCGAGATGCCGAGAGTGACTGGTGGCAAGGCTCCTCCGACCCGCCCTACCGCCCGTGAGGTCGGCGCGTCTCCCACGAGGGAGGCTCCGAGGGCTTCATCGAAAAGATCGGCTCCCCCCCCAACTGAGCAGGCAGAAGTTGCGGGGAAGCCACAGAAGAAGACGAAAGTGCTGACGAGAAGGCACAAGTCCCGCGTCGGCGAGGGAGAGTCTCGTTCCCGCTCTAAGGGTAAGGAGCCCGCTGCATCGCCGGAGGAGCCTGAGGCGACCGCTGGATCCGAGGAGGGGGCAACTTCACCGGTTCACGAGCGCCCGAGGTCAATGAAGGACCTCTTCAAAACAAGGGTTCACAAGGGCGACCAGGGCTACTATGCCCAGCTAATGTCCGACTTGGGGCATCAAGACCCCGAGAAGGAGCTGAGGGCCAGATGGACTAAGCTGAAAAATTCGACGAAAGTGTGGAACAACTCGTCGGCAGCCGAGGAGTACGAAAGGGGGCTTCTTCATCCCCAACTGGCGCGGGAGCTGTACACGCTCCCCTCTGAGGTTCTGATGGCCCGAGCCACCAAGGAGATGGTCCTGGTAAGCCTCCCGACTTGTGTCTTAGTAATGTGAGTTTTTCTCATTTACTACATCCTAAAGGTTGTACTTACGTGCAGGGCCAACACTTCCAAATGACGCTGGTTGATCGGGTTCATGATGCGGGTCGATTGATCACCTTTATGATAGGGGTGAATCTGGTTGACCGGGTTCGTGATGCCGGTGGTGCCCGAGGAAGGAAGTCGATCACCACGTGATCTTGACTAAAATTCTTGAACACAACGTGAGATGTTTGACTTCTTCAACATCACTCTCTCCTCGGAATCACGAAGCTTCTGCTTCGATTTGATGTTGTCGGAGACGCATGTGCTGATCTAAGAAATGTTGCCTTTTGTTGACCGAGTCGTAGGTAAGACTAATGAATCTTACACGATTTGTCCGTGCAAGAATTCTACGGAAACTTTTAAAAGTCTGCAAAATTTAGAGCCTTTCATGCCAAACAACGATTTATCGCCCCAACATATAGAAGATTTTGATGCATTATATCCGAGAACGGTAGTAGATTTGGATGAACCAATAAAAAAATGTACAACGAAGACACCAAAATATAACATAACAGCGTCATCATAATCACAAAATTTCGACCTTTTTTTCTATTTTACAAAACGTAATTTGGTAATTTCAACAGCACTACCTGCAGAAATTTGTAGGCAGGAAGAAGAAGCCAAGAGCTTCTTCTGTTTTCCACATGCAGCTTAGAGAATCCACCGCACCTATAAAAATAGTTGCACTTGAGAGGAGGACAGCTCGACGTAATGGTCTCATTCGGCATCGTTCAGCGTGCCATCCACCCGCTCGCTGCGGCTTCGGACGATCCGAAGGAATACTTCCCGGAGCTGGCGCTCCAGGGGATCGAGGCCCTCCTTCAGAGCCTCGCAGACTTGGGCCAGCTCCTGCACCCCCTGCCTGAGCTCTGCCTCCGTGTCCTCCGCCATCGGGAACCCGACTACGGCGTCCATCAGGTCCAGCAGGTGGTGCACGCGTTCCTCGATGTGGTGAATCTCCGTCAACAGCCCGACGGAGTTCTTCCTGTCCTTCTTCTTGGACTCCTCCATGATCCTCTCGTGGAGCGACGTGATCGGGGCCGCCCACGCGAAGCTGCGCGGGATGGAGAAGTGGACCTGGAGACCGCGATCCTGGCACGGGATGGCGGCCACGAGTGCCCACATCACGAAGAGGAGCACCGAGCTCATCGTGTACACCGGCACGGCGATGACCTCGTGGCCGCGAGGCGCGGCCATGTTGCTCCCGATGGCCTGCAGCTGCCGCGCCGCGGACCAGGACCGGGAGATGCTCCAGGAGCGGGAGCGGAAGTGGGCGCTGCGGTCGTTCGACGAGGAAGATGACGAGCCTCCGTTGCGGCCGAAGGAGAGATTGCGGTGGGAGAGGACCGAGCCGGCGTCCTTGTCGTCGAGCATGAGAATGGCGAGTTCGATCAGTGCCTTCTTGGCCCGCCGGAGCTGTCCCTCGCCGAGGGGCCGTTGCTGCGGTCCGAGAGCCTCCAGAACGATCTCGAGGTGCATTCGCCACTGCCGGATCTGCTCGATGCCATCGCGTACGGCGTTGCAGATGTCAAGCGCCTTCACGGCGCGGTCAAAGAAATCGGATACGAGGCGGTCGACAGGGTCCGAAGGGCAACGGTATCCGAAGAGGATCATACGGAACTCTTCCTGGCACATGAGGAAGGTGTCGAGGAGCCGCCGCATCCAGGAAATAGAGAGGATGTCGTCACCCCCGGACGCCAGGTCCTGGAAGAGGTCGGCGATCTGGCGCTGGAACGCGACAAGCTCCCGCTGCTCTCCGCCGGCGTCGTGGCCATGGAGGAAGGCGTCCATCGGTGGCTGGTCCCGCCGGAAGCTCAGGATAGATAGGGCGCCGAAAGCGAAAGGAGCCGATGAGCCTTGCAAGTCGGCAGGGGGCATCGTCGCACCGTCGAATCCCCCCCAAAACCGAAGCCAAAAGAATCAAAACGACCCACGAATTCGATCAAATTAGAAGGCCGCAACGCGGGGAAAGAGAGAGATCGGAGGCAAGGAAGGGAAGTCGATTCGAAGGTCTTCCGATGGAGGACGCGCGAAACCCTACTTGTGTTGAATCGCCATGGGGAAAGGGATCGTCTCGTCCTCGGGTGAATTATTCCTTCTTAATCGTGCTTATTTCCTTAATGGTCGGTTAAATAGGAGTTAATTAACCGCACAGAGTGGGGTCTCCCGTGACACTCGACACGGATGCGACACGGCTCAGCCACGTTAACTGTAGACCGCCACCCTTAACGGGCGTCGTTATTGGAAACAGACCGCTGTGATTCGAAGTAATGCCATTTAACGGCTGAGATATCGTCGCATACGTTATCTTCGCGGCACGCGTTGGGCGGAACGGACGGAGTCCTGGTCATCGGGAAATCTGTGATTTGACTAAAATAACCCCGACCCTCAAGGCACCACCGAAGGGTACAGTGGACAATTCCAATGGTACCCCGGGCGATACGAAGTAAGAATCGGTGACCACGATAAGGTTGGGAGGACAACTTAACCGATGAGGTGAGAGTGGACCCCGTTGGGTTGCGTCCCACAGGACGAGAGGTCAGCGGATCGTCCACGTCATCGTCGGAAGGAAGACATAAGTGCGTCCGGTCGTATTTTGACTGACCGCTTCCACTATCCATTTTCTGATTCGGCCTTATTTGTGGGGGCTGCCATTGTACGTGGAGACTTCTACGACGATATATTTAGTCGTCGTACTGGCTAATTAAAGATAGATTCGTTCGCCGTTGACTGTCCGATCTTTCGTCGGCGGCGAGTGATGCTCATTAGAGAGAGAGAGAGAGAGAAGAGAAGAGATTCATCCAAGAAGATGTTCTTACTCTCTTCCTCCTCTACTGTTCATTGCAGACAGTCTATGATGGGCTAACCAAGCTTTTTGATCTGCAAATCCCAAGCCAGGAGGCCCGAATGCCTTCAAACTCTCTCTCTCTCTCTCTCTCTCTCTCTCTCATCTTCCTTCTCTTCTTGCACTTGTCTTCATGCCTCCTTGTTGTTGAATGTGAATGGCGCTGGTGATGCATGATGAGTGTTCAGACTTGAGATTAATAGTTGTATACTCTTATGAACTCAGAATCCAAAATATATATAGATTTTATAGGTTTAAACCATTTTGTCTCTTCGTCTGAAGGTTCTAACTAAATCAATGCTTTTAGTTTGTGTGCTATATTAGTGAATTATAGAGTCAAGCTCATGGAGAAAATTAGTGTATATGATACATGTGCTGAATATTTAGTGTCTCAGCTTCATCTGCTGTGGAATTTTTGTGATCTGCAGTACTAAGTTGATAAGAAAACCAATCTTGGCAGCAGTGAAGGATTCAGAAAGAGAAATGAGAAAAGATCATCTCCAGTGCATGCATGTCAGCTAATGTGGGTGCTACAAAGCCCATATCACTTGTTGTTGCCGTTGTAGTAATGGTATTAATGACGATAACAGCTGCTTGTGGTGATATCTCGCATGACTTGAGCTGTCTCTCTTTCTTTCTAACTCTTCTTCATGCTTCTTTCTTTTTCCCCTGGACAGCAGTGTTGGGCATGAAGAAGAACTCGAATCATGGTGGCCGATGTGCTCCAGAATGACTACCGTCTCAGTGCCACTAGATATTTAGCAGCAATGGTTGCCAAGAGTAGAAACAAGCAGGTGAAAGTAATGGAGGTAGCTCTTTGCTGCAAACTCAACGCACCACCAGCCCAGTAGAAGCAAACACATGGTACCTTTTGGAATTGGGTCTCATGCGCCACCCAAGCACATGGATCATGTCGTCTTTAACCTTCCCGAATTGTATATGTGATCATCGTCTTCATGTTGGAGGTGCTCCATCATTGATGCTTGACTCTGAGAGCGGAGGTTGGGGGAGGGGCACCTGAGCTGTTGTCGGAAAAGCTGCGTGATGCGACTCTGGCGGCCATGTCGCGGACAAGCCGATGCTGTTCAACAGCGGCACCGTACTAGGATAAGGACCAGAAGAAGAAGAAGAAGCTGGTGAATTCTAACAAGGACGGCCAAACCGAAGCCACTACCTCCGACGCCGACGGCCACGATCGACCTCCCACTTCGGATCCGGCCGCTCGATTCGATCACGTTGCCGAAAACCTCCCCCTCCGCAGTGGCTGCAGCTGTCGAAAGCTCTGTTTGCGTCCTCGTGCAGCACTGTGCGGTGCGGGAGTCGCCGTCCATCACGATTGCGATCGGTGCTTCGAGATGCGTACGTGATCCCGATAGGCGATGGTGGTGATGAGTGCTGTGCATCATGATCATGGAAAGGTGCACACACTATGTAGTGGTGTGAACTAGTGGCTAGCTAAGGCATGTAGGTCTAATCCTAGAGGAGATCTTACAAGCTTACATTATTTAGGGGCTGCATTGATGTTAATTGTCATCATATATGATGAGAATTATGCTAATGACAGATCTATTCAAGTTGACAGAATATGGTATTGTCATCATACAATATTTAGTCTGATAGAGATCTCAGAGTTTGATGCTGTGACAATGTTAGGAGTTTTGCTACAATGGTTTGCCAGTTCACCAGTTCTTCTCCTCCATGACAAAGAG
Source organism: Ensete ventricosum (assembly GCA_029747655.1). Classification (NCBI taxonomy): domain Eukaryota; kingdom Viridiplantae; phylum Streptophyta; class Magnoliopsida; order Zingiberales; family Musaceae; genus Ensete; species Ensete ventricosum. The sequence continues at coordinate 3,370,157 of JAQQAF010000006.1, read as the reverse complement.
TGTGCTGCATTTGTTGATTTCTTCCACTCGAACTTTGATGGTGTCCATGACAACTCAGTCACAAAATTTATGGAGAGCAGAAACTTGCCTTCAAGCTTCGGGCAATCCAAAAAGGAAGGCCTCTAATTCACACACCTTTCACATGCCTCTGGCACTTGTGTGGACAGATCTAATGAGTCTTCTTCTTCTTCTTCTTCTTCCTCTTTCCAGTAGAGCTGGTCTAAGTAGCTGCTTTCACCTTGGTCTGTAGCAGCTTGGCCAGTTCCATGAATGGTCCATATACTTTTCTTGAAGAACATTTTTCTCCTTTACTGAAAAGCTTTCTTGATAAAGAGAGAAGAATCCTGCCTTCTCATTTCTCTTTTCTGTCTTCTTACTTTTAGTTTATCTGTAGAATCCTGCCTTCTCAGTTCCATGAATGGTCCAAACCATATCAACCTGATGCCTTGTGACCAAAGACTAACATGATGATGATGTAAACTAAAGCTGAAGAAGCAACTTTGTGTGGCAAAATCCACGTCGAGAGTTGGGCTTAAGTTCCAATCAGCAGATTCCAAAGCTAAAAAAAAAAAAAAAAAAAACCAATTTTTGCGACGTAATCGCAATGATCGATGCACTTAAAGAGGAAAGCTTGTTGCAGCTGCAGTGCTGCCCAGGTGATGCAACCCACCATGTTTTCTGAGTTCATGTCCCACAAAGGTACCAAACACCATGAGCTATCGTCTGGAGCATTACGATCCACTCCTTTGTTAGCGATGCTGTTACAGCCATGATCGCCTGCTGCTTTGGACTCAAGCAGGAGTAATTTGGCATGAAACGTAATAGCTGGAACAGTGCTTCCTATCTGCTTATCATCTGCAGCAACACATCCCCGGCTTTCTGGGCTTTCATTCTCTGAATGCTGCTGGAAGACAAAAACGAAGCTTTACTACCGAACAAAAGCTCTGAAGAATTAAGGAAGGCCGTTTGCAGAGTCATCAACGCTAAATCTTAGTCTTGGATGGAAATCTAAAAACTGAAGAAGCAAAGAAAATTTGCAATGATTTGAACAAGTTAAATCTATTGCTGGGATTCAAGTTTCTCCAAAAGCGTTTTCAAACCAGCGAAAATGCTGTGCACATCACAGATATGCAGTCGAAGTGGGTCCTTTCATCGCTCCTTTTTAAATAAAAGGATGACACCCATCTCGCTTCCACCGACTTCTTCTCCGAGCATTCCATCCTTGAAACTGTGAGGCAAAAGCTTGAGCGCCATGGCGGCAAACAAACTATATGTTGCTGCAGTTCTCATACAACTTGCGTATGCTGGGTTCCATGTGATATCAAAGGCTGCTTTCGACAAGGGTATGAGCACGTATGTGTTCATCTTTTATCGGCAAGCCGCTGCTTCTGTACTACTAGCGCCACTTGCAGTCATCTTTGAAAGGTGGAAACGTATCGCGATTTGAACTTGTTCCGAAATGTTTCACTTCTTTCTTTAGCTGCAGACCTCATGTTGGTTATTGATTTCAGGAAAAGCTCTCATCCACTGACCTTTATGATATCATTGAAGCTGTTCTTGCTTGCATTACTTGGGTATGTTCTTGATCTGCGTAAGCTGCTGCTGGTTTCTGTCAGCATGAACCCCCATGTAATGCTGATTTGCTTCGTTTCAGGATCACTTGGAGCTTTAACATGTATAACATCGGTCTGAAATATACTTCAGCATCGGTGGCTTCGGCAGCTACAAACTCCATCCCAGTGTTCACCTTCTTCTTGGCTGTGCTTCTCAGGTTACTGACTCTTCTACTGACTTTATCTGCTTACAGAAAGACAAAAATAATGCTAGAATTAAAGAGAGATTCAAATGTTTTCAGCAGACAAGCATCGAAGGAACTGTCAAGAAGAGGATCAAATTTCATTATGTTAGATATCGATCTTTTTGACTACTTTTATTTTTTTGCTGAAATTTTTCCAAATAGAAATCTTAAGGCCAAATGGCAGAGCCTTTTGCTGTTATTGTTGGAGTGAGCAATTCATTTGTCAAGAAAGAATGCTTGAAGAAGAGAATGACTTGAACATGGAAATGGAGTGAACACTGTAAAGTTGCTAATTAATCACCTATCTCTGTGAATCTCATATGAGCTCTCTGATGGAAGAATCAGAAAGCAGCCATATGAGTTATCAAGCAATACATTGACCGATCAATCTCTTTCTCTCACTTCTCACAAATTGTCATTGTTGATAGAACATTTGCATCAAACTGTAAAACCTAAGGATCTGACAAACTTGGATGAGTCACTTTTAATCACTGGCTTAATGTGCAAGCATCGGTTGCATTTGCATGATTCATTTTGTTCACTGCTTTCTTTTACTTTGATGGAAACCTACATGGAAACCAATGAGAAGATTCAGTCTTTTCTTTGTCATAATAATTGATAATGTACAGTATCAAAGTGAGAAGGAATCCTACATGGAAGTCTGAGAGCCTCAAGCAACTCAATGGCTATGAGTGAAATGTATTCATCTCTGACAAAAAACTCTCTCTCTATCTCTCTCTCTCACACTGATCTCTGAATGTTTTAAGAATCATACATCAATTCATTCCGGTGGAATCAAGCTCTGTTTCCAAAGCTTCATGGTTGGTTTTGAGGTATGCAGACATACATGTGGTTTATAATGCATGATTTGTCCAACTTTGCTTTCCAGAATGGAGAGCATCAAAATGAGGAGCCTCTCAGGAATATGCAAGGCAGTGGGGGTAACAATATGCTTGGCTGGTGTGGTCACCATTGCCTTGTACAGAGGTCCTCATATCCATCCCTTCAACCTCCTCCCCCACCATGGCCGCAGTACAAGCAACCAAGATCATTCCCTGGCTCATTCCAAGGCCACCTGGATCAAAGGATCCTTCTTCATGATCATTGCCAACTTAACCTGGTCCCTGTGGTTAGTCTTACAGGTATGCATGGCACACATTGCTCTACTTAGAGACTGCAATATAGGAGTGTTGGATACCAACCTATACCTCTTTGACAGGGGATTGTGTTGAAGGAGTACCCCTCCAAGCTTCTTTTCACCACTCTCCAGAGTCTCTTCAGCACCTTTCAGTCTCTCTTTGTTGCAATGGCATTTGAGAGGGATAGCTCAAAGTGGAAGTTGCATTTGGACATGGGCCTACTTGCTATTCTCTATTGTGTAAGCATCCTCACCATGCAAAATCTTTATCTTATCTAATCATAGTGGATGAAACCTTTTTATTGGTGAACATGGTCTGGTGGCCTCTCCAAGAAAGAGAGGTTCTTTGGTGAATCAATCATCCTTTTGGAAAGGAATTCTATGGATCGAGAGCAAGAAAAAAAGCATTCTTGGTGTCAATTGAATTCAGTTGTCACTAATGAATTCTACTTTGATTTCATGGCAGGGGCTTGTCATAACAGGAGTTTCTTTCTACTTACAAAGCTGGTGTATTGAGAAGAAAGGCCCTGTTTTTGCTGCAATCTTCACACCATTAGCTCTTGTTTTCACCATGTTATGTTCAACTATTTTCTTAGGGGAGATGATTTATCTTGGAAGGTGAGCTCTTCCTACTTGTTTTCATTCTGTCTTTGGACTTCACCATCTATGTGATCTAATTAATCCTTTGTCATCATTTTGCTTTCAGTATCATTGGTGGAATCCTAATGGTTGGAGGCCTTTACAGTGTTCTATGGGGCAAGAGCAAGGAAAGCATCACCTGTGAGGTCTCAATTGAAGATGGAAAACCACCAGTGCAGGAGAAGGAATCAACATGAACTAAATAAATCACTTTGATTGTTACTATAGCAACAAGTGATGCAAGCCTTTATCATAGTATTTGTAGTTCTATATATATATATATGTGTGTGTACTTATTTGGAATCTGAAGTTATAATGTGTTAAAACTAACAACAACTCCTATTAATCTTCTTATGTAATAGATGCATATCAATATCATCATAAAAAACTACTGGTGTCTGCAACCAATGCCACCACTGAACTCCATCTCTTTGTTGCTAATTGTCTGAGAAGGAAGTCAATATTAAATCACTCACAGATGTAAAAAAGGAAAAAGGTTAGTATAATTAAAGCAGAGATAGAAAGAAACTATCATCACTCCCCACCTAAAAGCTCTGTTTCTTCTTCGATGGCAGTAGCATAAGCTCCTCACTTGAGAACTCCCTCCCAAACATGTGAGAATCTTGGAGTTGGAGCAATGAGAGATGATTGGTAGTGTGTTCTTGTTCTCTGTCTCCCATGACAGAACTGTATGAGGTATCTGTCCACCACTAAAGGGTTGTCGCCATTATCTTCCCAAGCACCCAACTCTCTCATTAGTTTTGGCTTCTGGCCATGCTTTAAGTGCATGAAACATCCTTTGGTCTCCATAATTATTCTATGGTTGACGTTCCAAGTGCACCTCCTTTTGTAGATTCCATGTTCAAGTACTAACCCTTTCTGCCCTTCCCATCCAACACTCTGCCACTGGTGCTGAACTGTTCCTTTCATTGTGGAAGGTGAGGAAGACAACCATGAACAAGGGATAGAAAAGGAAGAGTGGCTCACCATGAATCTTTTCCAAATCTTAGAGTGAGACAGGTAGTTTTCTTTTTCTTCTTCTTTTCTTCTTCACCATGTAGAACACCTATCAAAAAGTGTCAGACAATTCTTTTCCTCAGGTGGGATCTAATATGGTGCCTTTAAGAAAAAGGAATTGCCATTAGATGTCCCATTTGAAAAATTATAAATCAGACACAATGAATATGCCTGCAACAAAGTTGAGACATTAGAATAATGAAGATAATGACCAAAGAAAACCAATGATTACAGTGGAGCTTTATATATAAACAAAGGTTAAAAATAAAATAATTACAAAAGAACAGTCATGGTTGATTATTTAGTTTGGTTTTTCAGAAAGCAAGAATAATCCATTAATAGAATTAAATCATTTTCTTTTGAGATCCAAACCAAATCATATGGCATGATTTAGATTGGCAAATTAGATCAAATAGGAAGATCATACTAATTATTTCCAACCTCTCTCTCTCTCTCTCTCTCTCTCTCTCTATATATATATATATATATATATATATACACACACACACACAAACATATATATTTAAGCTTTAATCAAAAGATTGAGAATCAAAAGCTAGAAGTTTAATCTTGTCATCACAAGTGATCATGCGAATTAGAACCATAATTTCTTCACTTAATCTTCTTTTCTTTGGAGGCATTGACTGTCCTTTTGGGGGTTTTACATGATTCCATGAGTTCTATATTTGACAATGCCAGACAGTGGTGCTCTCTTAGATCCTGTCTATATCTTCAACTCATCTTGTGCTCTTAAAGAAGTGATGTGTGTCCCACAATCCAATTTATACACATCCTATGCTCGTGTCTATTTCTTCAACACATCTTTTTTTAGATTCTGCTTGGATTCTTCATCCACATATTCCCTTTTGTCTTCTCTACCTTCTTTTCATTAGATGCTATTGTGTGATGGGAATAAAACAGGAATCAACTTTGTATACGAACAAATACTAGCAGACCGTCATGCACAGCGGAATGAAATGGAAATCACAATCAGATGAACACCAAGATTTACGTGGAAAACCCCTTCAACTCGAAGGGTAAAAACCACGGGACAAGCCAGAGAAAATCTACTATCAAAATAATGAATATACAGATCTCAGGCTTCTTGCCCAAGCCCAAAGCAATAGCCACAAGAGAATCTCAGGGATACAAGGACTATAATCCTAAACACAATATCCAAAACCTTCCCAAGAGATCACAGTAAGAATCCACTGCAAACTGATCTAACCTGAGATTTGAATGATTGAGAATAGTCTTTTTCTGCCCTTATCTTCTTCCCTTTTCTGGATCTCTTGTTTTCTGGCCTCTACTGTCAATCTGCAGTCTGCTTTCTCTCTCCCACGTTTCCAGCCGCCGCTGCTCTCTTAATCTCAACCCTGGCCACCCAATCTAGGTTTTAGGTTAATATAAGTAAGGTTCTGGGCTGTGGGCTTCACTAAAGCCCATTATGGGCTGAACCTGGGCCATCTGCCCAACAACCTCCCCCTTCAGCCCATAAGGGAGGCTGTCTCATGACTCCTCAATGTGAAGCCATGCCGACCAACTGTCGGCACATCTCCTGTCTCTCTTTCGGTAAAGCCTTTGTCAACATGTCTGCCCCATTATCATCTGTGTGAATTTTCTGAAGCTGTAACTGCTTCTCTTCAAGCACATTTCTGATCCAGTGATATCTGACATCTATATGTTTTGACTTGGAATGAAATGTTGGGTTCTTGCATAAATGGATGGCACTCTGGCTGTCACAATACACCACATAGTTTTCCTGTTTCAGCCCCAATTCTTGTAAGAATTCTTTCATCCATAACATTTCTTTGCAAACCTCTGTAGCAGCAATATATTCTGCCTCTGTGGTGGAGAGTGCAATACACCTTTGCAATCTGGACTGCCATGACACAGCTCCCCCTGCAAAAGTAAGTACCAAACCTGATGTGGACTTCCTTGTGTCAATATCTCTTGCCATATCTGCATCTGTGTAACCTGTCAATACAGGTGGTCCACCTCCAAAGCTTAAACAAACTTTAGAACTTCCTCTGAGATATCTAAAAATCCACTTCACTGCTGCCCAATGCTCTTTACCTGGATTTGCAAGAAATCTACTAGTAACACCCACTGCATATGCGATGTCCGGCCTCGTACATACCATTGCGTACATTAAACTTCCAACTGCTGAAGCATAAGGAACCTTTTGCATTTTCTCCTTCTCCTCATCACTTGACGGACTCTGATCTGAGCACAACTTGAAGTGACCTGCAAGAGGAGAACCAACTGGCTTTGCATTACTCATACTGAACCTATCCAATACCTTCTCAATGTATTTCTCCTGTGACAACCAAATCTTTCTCTTTCTTCTGTCACGAGAAATCTGCATGCCCAGTATTTGCTTTGCTGGCCCCATGTCCTTCATTGCAAAAGACTCACTTAGGTCCTTCTTCAACCTGTCAATCATAGACATATCTCTTCCGAGGATAAGCATATCATCAACATAAAGTAAGAGAATAATAAAATCCTCACCAAACCGTTTGATGTACACACAATGATCTGAAGCTGTTCTTTTATATTCATTTTCAATCATAAATGAATCAAACTTTTTATACCACTGTCTTGGAGCTTGCTTCAGCCCATACAAGCTCTTCTTCAACTTGCAGACAAGATTTTCTTTACCTTTGACTTTGAAGCCTTCTGGTTGCTCCATATAAATTTCCTCCTCCAAATCACCATGAAGGAAAGCTGTTTTCACATCTAACTGTTCAATCTCCAAGTCTAAGTTAGCAGCAATACCAAGAGCAACACGGATAGAAGACATTTTAACAACAGGAGAAAAAATTTCTTCAAAGTCAATACCTTTCTTTTGACCAAAGCCTTTCACAACCAATCTAGCTTTATACTTTGGTTGAGAACAATATTCTTGAGTCTTCAACCTGAAAACCCACTTGTTCTTCAAGGCCTTACTTCCCTCTGGTAATTGCACCAAATCATATGTGTGGTTCTTCTGCAGAGAATCCATCTCTTCCTGCATAGCAATAAACCACTTCTTTTTCTGCTCACTTTCAACTGCTTCCTGGTAACTCTCTGGTTCACCTGCATCAGTAAGCATCACATACTCATCTGTAGAGTATCTTCTGGAAGGTTGACGTTGTCTAGAAGATCTTCTTAATTGAGGTTCTGTGGGAACTTGCTCTCTTTCTTCTTCTTGCTCAACATGTCCTGCAGGTAGATCAACATCTGGCTCTGCACCATCTTCCTGCACACCTCCCCCATCACCCTGATATACTGGAGGAATAACTGGATCACAGTCTACAAATCCCTCTGCAGAAGTCTTAGCTGGTGCCTCCTTCTTCAAATCCTCAATGGTTTGATCCTCAAAGAAAACAACATCTCTGCTTCTGAACACCTTCTGCTTTTCTGGATCCCAAAGCCTGTAACCAAACTGATCATGTGAGTAACCAAGAAAAATACACTCTTTTGTCTTACCATCCAGCTTGGACCTTTCATTGTTTGGAACATGTGCAAATGCCCGACAACCAAACACTCTTAAATGCCTATAGGAGACATCTTTCCCTGACCATACATGCTCTGCAACATCACCATCTAGAGCTGTACATGGTGATAAGTTGATTACATCAACTGCAGTCCTCAAAGCCTCATCCCAAAACCTTTTGGGTAGCTTGGCCTGTGAAAGCATACATCTGATCTTTTCCATGATGGTGCGGTTCAGCCTCTCTGCAATTGCATTATGCTGAGGCGTACCAGGGACTGTCAACTCATGCTGGATGCCATGTGACCTGCAATAATCATTAAACAATCCTGTGTACTCACCACCATTATCTGATCTTATACATTTCAATTGTCTTTCTGTCTCCCTTTCAACTCTGGCATGAAACTCTTTGAAGATATTAATAACCTGATCTTTAGTCTTCAAAGCATAGGCCCAAACTTTCCTGGAAAAGTCATCTATAAAAGTAACAAAATAAAGTGCACCACTGATACTAGGAACATTAACAGATCCACCAGGAGTTTTTGTCCTCAAAGGACCACACACATCTGTATAGACACGGTCCAAGGCATGCATTTTTCTAGATAAGGCAGGACTAACAAAGGAAACTCTATGTTGTTTACCAGCCAAACAATCAATACAAGGGTTCAAACGTGTACCTCTGAGAGATGGCAATACCTCTCTTTTGGAAAGTTCTTGCAACCCCTTCTCGCTCATGTGTCCTAGTCGCCTATGCCACAACTCCATGCTGGAGTCTTTCTCTGTAGCATTCAACTGCCCACCACAAGCTTTAGGCTGCAATCTATACAATGTATGACATTTCTTTCCATTAGCTACAATTAAAGAACCCTTACTGAGCTTCCACTGCCCTTTATGAAATCTGACATCAAAGTCTTCATCGTCCAGCCTTCCAACTGAAATTAAATTCAGTCTTAAGTCAACCACATGCCTCACATCCTTAAGTACCAACTTGCAACCAAGGTTGGTCTTTATATGGATATCTCCCATGCCAATGATGTTTGCTGTGCCATAGTTGCCCATCTTGACAACACCAAAATTTCCAGACCTGTAAGTAGCAAAGAACTCCCTCCGTGGTGTAGCATGATAAGAAGCACCTGTGTCAATTATCCACTCGAGATCCTGACACACACAAGAAAAAATATCATCAGAAGTAGACAAAATCAAATAATCACCACCTTGTACTGTAGCTGTGATATTCTCTTTTGACTCTGTATGCTCCACTTCTTTCCCCCTTTTCTTGTTCTTCTTAGGTTGCTTGCACTGATTCTTGTAATGTCCTTTCTCACCACAATTGTAGCAAACAATATCTTTCCTTGACCTTGACTTGCTTCTACCCACACGTGAACCACTTCTATCCTTTGACTTTGACCTTCCTCTGTTCTCTGAGACAAGTGCTTGTGAATCAATCTGAGAAGTTGCTGAATTCTTTCTCCTTAACTCCTCATTCAACAAACTGCTTGTTACCTGACTCATGGTGACAATACCATCTGGTGCCGAATTACTGAGGGAAACCACCAGTGTCTCCCAACTTTCTGGCAAAGAACTGAGAAGTAACAATGCCTGCAACTCATCATCAAGAGACATTTTCATAGAGGATAACTGGTTAGTAATACTCTGCATTTCATTTAAATGCTCAGGAATAGAAGTACCCTCTTTATATTTCAAGTTCACAAGTTTTCTGATCAGAAAAGCTTTGTTGCCAGCCGTTTTTCTTTCATAAAGACTTTCTAACTTTTTCCAAAGAGAGTATGCAGAACATTCAGTAGAAACATGGTGAAAGACACTATCATCTAGCCATTGTCGAATAAAACCAACTGTTTTTCGATCTAACATCTTCCACTCATCATCTGTCATAGATGTGGGCTTTGCACTATCTCCTTGCAAAGGTCCATACAAATCTTTGCAATACAAGAGATCTTCCATTCTTGGTTTCCATATCATCCAATTGTTTCCATTTAAACTAATCATGCGAGAAATATTACCGGTCTCCATGTTCAGATACAAAAGATTAAATACCACCAAAACCCTGCTCTGATACCAGTTGATGGGAATAAAACAGGAATCAACTTTGTATACGAACAAATACTAGCAGACCGTCATGCACAGCGGAATGAAATGGAAATCACAATCAGATGAACACCAAGATTTACGTGGAAAACCCCTTCAACTCGAAGGGTAAAAACCACGGGACAAGCCAGAGAAAATCTACTATCAAAATAATGAATATACAGATCTCAGGCTTCTTGCCCAAGCCCAAAGCAATAGCCACAAGAGAATCTCAGGGATACAAGGACTATAATCCTAAACACAATATCCAAAACCTTCCCAAGAGATCACAGTAAGAATCCACTGCAAACTGATCTAACCTGAGATTTGAATGATTGAGAATAGTCTTTTTCTGCCCTTATCTTCTTCCCTTTTCTGGATCTCTTGTTTTCTGGCCTCTACTGTCAATCTGCAGTCTGCTTTCTCTCTCCCACGTTTCCAGCCGCCGCTGCTCTCTTAATCTCAACCTTGGCCACCCAATCTAGGTTTTAGGTTAATATAAGTAAGGTTCTGGGCTGTGGGCTTCACTAAAGCCCATTATGGGCTGAACCTGGGCCATCTGCCCAACATTGTGCATATCTTTTCTTTCTTTAAGAGAATAAAGTAGATTTTTAATTTAGGGAAGCAAAGCACATCAGCATGAACTCATTACTAAAAGACAGCAAATCATGGCCTTTTCTACAGGGATTTTTTTTTTGTTTTTTTTTGTATATGACAATGTGGAAGAACATGAGCAATAGCCAACAAAAAAAATATATATATATATAGAGGCAAAGATTCCATGACTACTTAGTGCAAATCAAACATATCTCCTCAGCATATTCTTTGTCTGTGGAAAATTAACACTCTTGTTTGTATCTGACCACAGAGGCTAAGAACATATGCTTAATGCAAATTAAATATTATTTATAAACCATAAAGCTATCTAAATATTCTTCAAGAATATTAGGTCTCCAAAAAGCATCCTCCAATCTTGTCACAGTGCTATGGTGGTCTCTGGTTGTTCACAGTTTACTCGGTGCAATCTCCATGCGTGAAAAGCTTTCTCCAATCTTGTCCAATACAGCACTATGGTGTCTGTCTTGTTAGTGCAATCTCCATGCATGCTCAAGATGGAATGCAAGTTGAAGCGGGTCATCTCATCCCTCTACTTAAGGAAGACGACTCATCTCCTCTTGGCTAGCCATGGCTGCACATAAAACCTATGTTGCAGCAGCCCTCTTACAGCTCACGACCACCGGCTATTTCGTCATATCCAAGGCTGCCTTCGACAAGGGCTTGAGCACCTTCGTCTTCATCTTCTACCGGCATGCAGCAGCCTCACTGTTACTTGCACCGCTCGCTGTCATCTTCGAGAGGTACATGGTTCTTCCGCTGCCCTCTTTGTTTCTTCTTCTTGCTGTAGCTGCAGTCTCTCTCTCTCTCTCATCGGCTTGGTTCCCGATCTCAGGAGGAGGTCTCCGCCACTGACGGTGATGACAGCGTTGAAGCTGTTCATGCATGCAATGTTAGGGTACGCGCATGCGTTCTAATCGGCATCAGTTTCTGCTACTGCTTGAGGTGTCTGTGACAGAGATTAATGGGGTGTGTGTGCCGTGTTTTAGGATTACCTTCAGCTTGAACTTGTATAACGTGGGAGTGAAGTATACTTCGGCATCGCTGGCCTCAGCAACTACGAACTCAGTACCGGTGTTTACCTTCTTTTTTGCTGTGCTCTTCAGGTGTGTGACTTGCTCTTTCTAATCATAATACAACGTCGATGCAATTATAGAGAGAATTATATATTAGGGTAGAGGGCATCATCGTGGAAATTGGACAACTTTTGTTTCTAGAGATGGCCATGATGATGAGAAATGATGAAGAAAGGTGGTGTCAGCTTTCATAACTCCATAAGAGCAATCATTTGTGGTGCAGGTGACCATGACCATCTGTGGTCTAAACTTTCAGTGGTCTCACCACTCCAAAAAGTTAATGAGTCAGATCAGATCAAAAAAGCTAAGAAAATAGGAAAACATATCCTCATATATTGTTTTGGATTCTATTCCAGAATAAAGCCTTTGTTGTTCTCTCACTATCCTTTATACTAGGCTTATGGAATCCTCATGAGACTATGTAAATTATCTCTTAATTCTAATATGGTTTAGACTATATCAAGATGTTAAAATTTTGGTTTTTAGTGTTTATGAAGTATAGTCCTGTGATGACTCTATGTAATGATGAAGCTCTGTAGCTTTATCCATATGAAGACCTGAGATTGAGCTTGCAAGCAGTATTGATCATCTAAGCCAAGCAAACACTTGTAGTTCCTTTGCATCATGTTGCAGTGGAATCTCTCTCTCTCTCTCTCTCTCTCTCAGAGACAGCTTTTCACTGATGTGGCCACAGAATGGAGAGCATCAAGATGAAGGGCTTCTCAGGAGTAGGCAAAGCACTGGGAGTAGGACTTTGCATGGCCGGAGTTGTGATGACTGCCCTCTACAGAGGACCTCGCATCCACCCCTTGAACCTCCACTTGCCCTCCGGCCACCACAGGATGAGCCACTTAGATGAGGAGCCTGCTGTTTCCAAGAGCACCTGGATCAAAGGAACCCTCTTCGTCATCACTGCCACCATGACCTGGTCTCTGTGGTTGGTCCTACAGGTGATCAGTACTCCACCTTCATCAACGCCTCCACAACCCTCCATCTCCATCTCCATCTCCATCTCCATGGTGCTACTTAACCATCCATCTACTTTGCGCAGGAGATCTTGATGAAGGAGTACCCCTCCAAGCTTCTATTCATCGCTCTCGAGTGCCTCTTCGCCACACTTCAGTCGCTCTTCGTGGCCATGGCGTTTGAGAGAGACATCTCCAAGTGGAAGCTGCAGCTGGATCTCGGCCTGCTTGCCATCCTCTACTGTGTAAGTGTAGACGAGTCTTGGATGAATGAATACTGTCGCCAGCCAAAGCGGTGTTGCTTTTGCAGTCATCCATTGCATTCCTCAAAACGAGAACGACGGCATGAATTCTAAAAACGTTGAATGCATGGCAGGCGTTGGTGGTGACAGGATTTGCTTTCTACATACAAAGTTGGTGCATCGAGAAGAAGGGTCCTGTTTTCCTGGCAGTTTTCACACCCTTGTCTCTTGTTTTCACCATCATATGTTCATCTATTTTTCTAGGAGAGATGATTTCTCTGGGAAGGTAGAGAACACATCACCTGGTTGATTTCCTTCTTGCATAATGATCCATCATTTTAGATGATTTAACTGCTGTGTTGATTAGCACTTGGATTTCAGTATTTTAGGTGGGCTGCTAATGGTTGGAGGCCTTTATTGTGTTCTATGGGGAAAGAAGAAGGAGAGTGTCACCTGTGAGGCCTCCTCTGTGGAAGATGGTAATTCACAGGCGCAGCAGAAGGAATGTTATATTAGCTCCAATGATATATGTAATGAAGTTTTGAAATCTGATGGAAATGTTATATTAGCTTAACACAATAGCCATTGTTTTATAATGGGTTAAAAGTGAGGTATATTTTAGTCAATATGGTTTTTTTTCATCCATTATGGTTTTATAATGGCTTAACACAATAGTCTCTCCTACCTCGGCCTCTTCGCTTTCGTCCATCGCTTCCTCTTCCTCGATAAAATAGATTTTTTTAAACTTAAATTATACGTATCATTATATTAATAATTTATTATGAGTCAACATGTCACGTAAATAAACTCTAATTTTTATAAACTCATACTTCATAAAAATGACTTATATGCTAAGTTTTTAAAGATATAATGGTTATTTTAGATACAATTAAAATCATAAGGACTTTAATAGTTCAAGATCAAAATCATAACTGCTAAAATAGATTTAAAAAAAAACTTAAATTATATATATTATTATATTAATAATTTATTATGAATCATGATGCCAGATAAATAAATAGACTATAATATTTTTTAATTCAGACTTGATATAAGAGACTTATATACTATATTTTTAAAAATATAAAAATTATTTTAAATATGAATAAACCATATAAACTTAACTGGTGTATGATCGACTAAGCTAAAATAAATCTTTAACCCTTTGAGAATTACAAGAAAAGATCAAAACTAATGGAGGCCATACCAATTTAAATGGAATTTATAGAACCTCAACCATCAACATGTAAGATTAGAACAAATTCAAGAGCTTCGACCTTATCAACCAGAAATATTTACAAGAATTAATTATAAAGGTCATATCGTGATACATCTTAGAATAGCCTTTTTACTACAGAAAGCGAGAAGGCTAAAGAAATAATAACAACAATGAATTTTACAATGCAATAAGAGATTCAAATCAGAAGAAAAGAACACAACTGAACAGACAACAGCCGCTGAGATGGAGCAGCTACATGCAACATCAATAACATTAAACAAGCAGTCACACATCTTTCTTCTCCAAGGCAGCTGGACCTCCTTCAGTGAGGCTAGATTCCATGGCCGCCACCTTGCCAATCTCGGCTTGGGCTTTCACTTCTGAACCCAGTGGTTCCACATCTGCTGTGATTACTTCAGAATCCGATGCCGGAGGAGGAACAGACGTCTCCTGTGGGATCAAGTTTGAGATAGCTTCAGCAGCTTCCGCTTCGGCTTTAGGTACCTCGGTGGGTTGCTTCTCTGCTTCATGCAGTACAGCATCATCAATTGCTTTGTTCTCAATCACTTCTTCCTTCACTTCCACAGGTTCTGGTGTAACTGTCTCTGAGACGACATTCATCTCAGTCTCAGAGGATCTGATCATCTCTTCGTTCTGCAAAGATAGCATTTTCAATTAGTGTTAGTTTGAATTTGTACCAGCTTTTGTAAACTTTGTACTGTCCTCATATTGAATAGACAAGATAAAAACATTTGCACATTCTGACCTATAAATTAAATCTATATTCAGTTATCAAATCTCTAATGAGAAGGACGGGCTTTAGATCAGAAATAATTTCATACAGTTAGATGGAGTTCATGGATATCACAAGACTTGGAATCCAGGACACAAAATTTTATGGTCGGAGTTGCTGAGAGTTACTTTGGAAGCACCTCCGTTCAAATTTGTGAGATTCGAGTCGGAGAAGAGTGATGTGTTAAAAAATTTGCCGTATTCATTTAACTTCGTGTTGCCAGGGTTATTTCCTGTATACATGGAAAGCCTTAAACTGACATTGTAGTAGTTGTTGCTCTTTATTTGTGTTCTGTGCTATAATGACTGTATGTCGTCCATCCTAAGTACTTATACTTTTCTTGTCCCATGAATGAATGATTCAATGCCTCTTTATGTCAAAATATTTTTACAGAAGTTTCTAACCCTACATACAGGGTTTACACACTCCAGGTTTGAACAATGTTTGTCATAATAAATTGGAATAAGCTTTAACCATGCCTTACTGTTAATGAACTAATGATAAAACTGGACAATCTATGGTTTTCTGGCTTCCTAAGTCACAGTGATACACCTCATACATTAAAAGGTTACAAAATGAAGATGTACCTATGGTAGGAAGTGATCATGAGTGCTAGAACACTAGAGCAGAACAGAAGGTAGGTATAACTTTAATCACCTACAGGCATGATTGTGGAGTATGTCACAGTTAATGATATCTAGTGGGATCAGCCTTTGATGTAAACCACAAGTTATAAAGTAGGTGGGCACAAGCATCTAAAGGGTTTGGACCGTTCAATTTGATAGATAAATGGAAAAAAGTAAAAGAGCTGGCACTTGAAATAACATACAAGGTCCTGAGAGCATTTGATAAAAAGACAACCACCAGCCTATACGAGAAAATTAAAATAACAAGTCTCCTTCATAAACCTAAAGAGAAAATAACTCCAATTAATTGTGTGGTCACTGTCAAAATGCTCAGATATTTTACTGGATTACAGATAGCATTATGAACCCTAAAAGAAAAGGCATGTGCAATCATCTCCCGAAAATAAAAACAAAGAAATCTCATATTTCAGATTCAAGCTATATTCCTCTGCTTTTATAAAATAACAAAATAAATGTAGCTGGTTCTCTAAGAGAACTTTTTGTTTGCTAAGCATACAGACTGTCCTTCATGAGGCATCACACAATAAAGGACCAACCATTTCATTAGTTTCCTGCCAATGTTATACACTCCATGCCTATTTTGTGATATATTGTTAATGTGAAAATCATGTGCAAATGATAATCTTTCAGTAAGGTTTGAAAATGGAAGAAATGAGATAAGGAGCATAGTACATCCAACAGAGAATCTATGAGTTTGCACTGACAATAGATCTAATGAGTTCCACTTATGAAAGAGAAATGACTAGGTTCAGGAGTGGTGGAGGACAAAACTAAAGCTTGGGATACTTATTGGCTACAGAGTGAGTTTTGTCAGCTTATGATTTTTGTGAGGGTGGGCATAAATGCCAATATAATGTAATTTATAACTTCTATTGCAGAATCCAATGAAGATATGGGTGTCAATAATTTTGTATGGAAAACTCAGGAATTTTCTATATCAAGTAGCAGAGAAACACCTTAATTTTGCAGTCTTAAACATCTTTGGAAGCAAGGGTGCCACATTCACTATAGATTGCTATTTAGACGTCAAGGTTAGATTTGCATCTAGTGCTCTTTGAAGAATAATTCTAGCACATTGATCAAATAAGATATGAAAGACCAAAACAGGAACTAACCTCAACATAAAAAGTTTCATCTCAGAGTACTTGTTGCTCCCTGCAAGTGGGTGATAATAGAGCACCTAGCAGGTGGGCCTTGTCACACCATAGAATTAAATGCTATGTCACCTACTTGGAACATATTTGTCTTTGGAGCCTATAAAAAATTTGCAGGTGACCTTCCAGAATCTTTATGTGCATGTAAACCACTTTCCTATGAAAGAAGTATCCTTTTTCTAGTGTGATGGGTCCAAATCAGCATACTCCCATCTCATGATTGCTCTCTTCGAGACTTAAACTAGGAGGGATATTGAGTAGCATGAAAGCTTGCAAAGAAGGTTTTCCTCTTGAGCTCACAAGTGTCTCATTAGTCAAAGTTCGAAAAAAAAAAGACACAGAGATGACATAAATGAAAAGAAAATATCAATAAATTTATATTTTTGGGGGTGAAGATGGAGAAGGTGCATTGTCTAAGAAGATGAAGAGTATGGACACACATATGACCCCAAAATCCCAAGTATGGAATACACAGGAAAACCTAACAAGACACTTTGGACCAACAGGCTCAAGCCATCCACTACTATCTCAGACCACTTATTTTACTCAAATTTAGCTTTCTTTTTCTCGTGACATTGTCGGTAGCAGAGTCCTGTTGCGACTGGAATTCAAAGCACACCCAACAACAAGTCACACTAATAGGTTTTCATGGTAGCAGACGCTGAAGCATTGACATCAGCTAGCAACTTGCAATTTTCCTGTTCTCAACGAAATCCACGGGACAGTATCAGAAGACTATTAGGTTGATTGCACAACAAAATCGACATGGAGCTTCTACTGCAAGAACTTTACATCATCCAGATATTTCCAAAATAGCAAGTGAGGCAATAATTCAATAAGCATGTGGTCTTGCCTAACACAATAAAGGCAGAGGTTTTGCTTACTGTCACGCTCATCTACATATATATTTACTATGCTGCTAGTGAAGTTTTACCAGCGGCCAATGGTTGTAACCGATTGGTGGTTTTGGAGATCTGAGATGTTGAGATCAGATACAAATTACGAAGTTTCCCTCATTAAATGCACCAAATAAGATGCAAAGTCGAGAGAGAATCTTCAGAAGATGCCAAAGAGGTATAAAGATCGCAACTTTTTTCCTCGTTCATCAGAAAACAGAGCCGCTGATGCCCAAATCAGAGGAGGAGGAAGGAAGGAATGCAGCGACGCGCACCTTGAACAGCTGGCCGAGAGATCTCCGTCGGTTGTCAGCCGGGGCTGGCGCCGGCCCCTGCTCGACCTCCTGCTCCCCGCCGCCATCCTCCACCTGGGGATCCGGCTCCATCGGCGGGGGCGCGTCACCCTGCGCCATGGGCTTCGTCGCGCACGCTCCCATGCTTCTTCCCTTCTCGCGCTCCACGCTCCCGCCCTACCTCGCTAAGCAGCAAGCCAGGGAGATATAGACGCAGGAAACCGAAGTTTCTCCACTTCGGCACTCACCCAGATGTGTACCACCTCGGTGAAAGGTGGGCCACGGCCAGGGACGCTGCCTGGGTGTAAATAGGGTAGGCCGGAAAAGTATATCTACCGGCGTGCGAAGTATTATTATACAATAATAAAACAGAAGACATCATCAATACATGCATTGTTCATACAATTAAGCCCTCATTAGATAATAATAAATGGTAGAGATAATTTGTATTAATACTCTGCATCAAGAACCAAAAGAACACAATCGAATGCTTCATATCAAGTAGAAAACAGCTGAAGAGATGAGAAGATGGTGCTGCATCTCGAATTTGAAGCTGATCAAAGTGTTTTGAGTTCATCACAGAGTGGGAACAGATACACAGAAACAGAAGTTTGCATGTCAAAGCTACATCCTCTGCATTCAAAACATATCACTGAAACAAAAGTTCCATAGGGGGAATTATACAGACTATTCTTCTTACCATTGTTGGAATCACACAATGTACAATAGAAACCATATGCATTATGCTTTGATCTACAAAATGATTTAAGACAAATACAACCTTAACACCTTCCGTAGACACTTCTTTCGGCAGCCGATCGCAATATTTGGCAAATAACAAACTGCACAAAAGATAATGTTGACACAGTATAATGTAGAACAACTTGATTGACAAGTCCCGAGTTTCAAAATTTTCACAAAAAAAAAAAAAAACAGCAGGTAAGGATACACTCAACCTTCTCAACCAAAATAATCTTTCTTCATTGAAGCCTCCTTGAACTTATTCCTCAACTCAAACTAATATTATGCCTCAGCACATAATAATTGAATACAAAGATCAGAGGATATGATACTTCCACCATCCAACAGAGCATTCTGTCATAACTTCAAGTTGCCACATCCTTGGCCAAAGATACAACAAATCAAGATATTTTGTTAGGTTGTCGCTTTAAACAAAAAGTGGTCACATTTAAGGTAATCACAGATATCTCTATAGTTATGCCAAAAATCCTGCTACCAGGTACTTCAGAAATTTTATGGTCCTGCAAAGCTAAAGAAAATAAATAAATAAATAAATAGAGATTAGCCTATCGAAATGCAAGAAAGGTAAGCAAGCCATAGAATTTATAGGAAATGAATTGAATCTTGGACAGCTTAGAGATCTAAGTATCTGAAAGTCTGCTACATGAGAAAAATATGATAATATGAAAGAACATGCTTAGAGTACCATGCACTAGATATTACCTTTTGGTAAGAAAAAAGTATTTAATTAAATGAGAAAGAGCTAATTCTGCTTTTAGTCGACTTTGAATGCGGAGATACAAACTGAACTCCTAAAATACCATATATTAGACATTGATATTGCTAACTCGTTGGCAGTTTTTCAAAGAATCTCTGCTTCAGCCCACACATCTTTCCAAAAGTGACATCATCCTATACAATTTTCAGGTGTATGGTAATTCATTATCATATACTTATGCAGGTTCCTTTGGAACCTGGTCGACATAATAAGGTGCTATGTTGTCTGCACCTGGACAAGAAGGAAAAAAAAAAATGTCTTCCAAATTCTAGATCAATTAGCAGAACTACGATAAACCGAAAACTGATTGTATAACTTTAATAGGCAAAAGCAAACATGTCAAAATAACTACCAACATCTCCATAAATGAATTGAAGGGAAAAAAAGAACAACTCGGATCAAGGGTGCAATAGTTGCAAACATAAAATCATAAGGAAGTTTGATAACTAGTATCATAAAGTCCCCTGTTGGTACATTGTCTTGCAAAAACACCAAACAAAGTCGACAGAATGAGCTAACTACTCTGTTCACCTAAGCTTACCTTACTGAACACTTGAAATTCAATCATTTCCATTAAATAGCGATGATTCACTGCTGTCTTTTCAAAATAACATCCAACTCTAACTCCTTATGCCTTATTTCGAGGGATAGGTGTTCGTTCTCAAGTTTCATTCGCTCATTTTCCATCCTCATTCTGTTCAGTTCTCTGTCTTTCTTCTTACTAAACCTTTGCCACTTGTAATGTTGTCTCTCGAGTTCCAGCATCTGAGCTTGAATATACAATCTCTTCTCTTCAAGCTGAAGCGGATAGGAATTACAGCAGTGATGCATCAGACTGGATTGAGATCCTTCTGAAAATATTTGGTTCATATCTACAGTTAAACCTGGAGATTGAAGGCTTCTACAACAATTTTGTGAACCTGAAGCGTTCCCTAGAACCACTTCTTCATGATCAACCCCAAATTTTATCCTTTTCGGAAAGCACGACACCAAGTCACCATGCAATGCATTGCGCTCTAGAACATCACCTTCCTCGTCATCGCTGTCAGCGCCTTGATCACCTTGATCGATATCTTCGTGCGAGCTCCTCTTCGTGTCATGCTCGTCCCTACTTCTAAGCACCAGTTGAAGTGATCGTTGAAGTGCTGGGTCGGCAGGTAAATTCAACCGGTTACAATTGTGATACGAGCACATCTCCTCATAGAAAAGATGCTTTGAGCTCAAAATCTTCCTCACATCATCCTTTGACTTTTCAGAGAGGTTATTCATGTGGTCCAAAAGTGTTGGATTCTCGACAACCTTGCAAGATGTGCCCCTACCAAGAATATCTGTGAGCCGCTTGTATCTCTTATTGAGATCATTGAACTTATCTTCACATTGCTGAGGTGAGACATAACAACCTCTCTCGGCCATCACTTTTGATATGGCCTTCCACTTCCCCTTTCTCTGCAGCATCACATGTTTCATCCTGCCACCACACTCAGAAGCAACATCTTCCCCTGTGTAAGAAACTGCAGTTATCAAAAGCTTCACCATCGCATCGGTCCACTTCATCCGGTGCCATGGGGAACCGTTCTTCCCTTTGCCAGCCTCATTTTGACCATCAACTCCATCTCCATTCAAGCTTGGCTCATCCTCATTGCTCACAGAGGTCTTACCACGCTCTCCTTTATTATAATCCATGAATGGTCGATGATTAAATTCCTGGCCCGACGTGGGGAAAGCATCATGCATCGACGGGTGGATCATCGAGCCTTGATGGCTGTGCATGTGTCCTTGCAAACCTAGCACACCGTAAGAAACTCCTGGCATCGTGCTTCCAGCGGGCAAGTTTTCCTCCATTTTGCTGGCCTTCAGAAACAAGGCCTCCGGATCGATATTACCGATTTCCTCCTGCTAAATCTATCAGTAATTCTTCCTTGCAAAGCTACAGTTCCCCAAAGTATTCAGAACACAAAAATGTCGCATAAAGATTCCATCTTTCTTGAATCTCCTATACATTTCTTCGTATCAACCTAACCATCTCAGAAATAACCATCTCCCATCATCAAAGGTTCATTCTCGGAGCGAGGAACAAACCCTAGCGCACTAAGCACAGGAAAATCACATAAAAATCAGGACTTTACGCGAAGAAAAACAAATAAGGGCAAGAATTCGATCAAGACGACCGCCAAACCTGCTCTCCAGAGCTCAGAACCAGATTCCCACGAAGAACCCTCGGCTTGACTCCAGATCACGGCGCCAAGACCGACACGCTAAGAGAACCCAAGAAACGAGTCGGAAATGGAGGAGACAAGAACCTATGTGGACTCCGCAAGGTGCCAATCCACGCCTTCGCTACACGAGCAAGCCAAAATCGTGATCTTGTGGGGGACGAATAAGATGATTCACGGCCTTCGAGCGAATCGTGCCAAAAATGAACGTTTTTTACTCTTCTAAGGAGCAATAAATAAGGGGAGATCTTACTTCCACGCGTTGAAATTACGCGAATAAAGTACGCGGCGATGTTGAAGTCTCGTAGTCCGTTGAATAAAGAAACACGTGTTGCTCGTACTCTGTACGAGCAGGAACTCCATGTGGCGTCCAACCAAGACTAATTGCATGGCTTTGAAATGAATTCCATGCAATACAGCACCTTATTTTCTTTTCTCACCAAATTTCCATGGAAAACATCAATGGCAAACAAAAAAAATATATGATTTTGACTAAACTAATGTTTTTTTATTATTTTTTTAGAAACATCTAAAAGAAAAGTGATATGACAAATGCTGACCTGACCGTCAAATCATCACACCCTCGGACAGTTGGCCCACCCACGTGGTCGATCGGACGCAGGTAACCGACCGGATATACGGGGGGCGCCAGTGGTCGTACAGCCGACCTGACACGGGTAAGGTCGGCACCCCCACCTGCAAACGCACGCCTCATTACAAGGACAGCAAGCATGGTGGGAGGGTACGACGACATGGTAAGCCATAAACGCAGTAAGATTATCAGGTACGAATGATCTACAACACCCACTATAATAGCTCCTGCACCTCTGCGGGGCAGGGGGATCGACAAAAAGGAACAAACCCACCAACTAACTTGACCTTCGGAGGGGTCACGTCGGGAACCTACCCGACCCGACCTTCTTGCAGGGGTCAGCGGCCGACCTGAATTAGAGTACTCCCTCTTCATCCGGACTCCACCACTCCAGTAGCCGACCTCCCAAGTCAAGCTCTGAATCACCACTCATCCGGACGAGCTCTCACTCTGTACCGAGCAGACCGCGGGCGAGCTAGCGCACACGGGCCTGAACCAGCAAGTGATTGCTCAGCAAACTCGGAGGCGGAACACATCTACTAGGCAAGCACCAGAAACTTCCCTATCATTTTGGCGCTAGAAGGAGGGCCCATGTCGCCAGAACGCCCATTCACGGATTCGGGTACGGAGCGCTAGACGGAACCTGACCACCCTCGACCGGCGGATGAGGTCGCGGCTGCCATACCAACCCCCAACCGTTTTTTGAGGATGATGATCGACCCGGGGTTCCCCTCACCCGCATCAAACCCCGCGCCACTCATGGTCACAGCAGAGGCTTTCCTCGGCCTCACTAGCCAGGTCCAAGCGCTAGCGGGGATGGTGCAGACCATAATCTCATATCTGCCCCAACTTGTGCATTCAATGGCTCACCAACCGGCCCCCCCGGCGGCACCCCCGCAAACGAAGTCACCGACGGCCCCAAACCGGGGGATCTCGCCCGACGTTGAGACGCCACCGCCTCGGGTCGCCGAAGCCCTACCGGCTTCGTCGACCCGACGCCAGCCCGATCCCAAAGTCGCTCCTACAATCCAGCACCGACTTAGCTCGACCTTGACACCTTATCGACTGACTCCACCGACTCCTTGAGAGAGCAAATTCGCCGAGTCCATCAGCGACTTGACGAAGTCCAGAAGGAAGTCCTCAGATCAAGGGAGGAGACCGGGGAAAACTCTAAAGGCGGCTCCCCGTTCACCCCCGAAATACAGTCCAAGCCCCTCCCGACCACCTTCAGGCTCCCGCCCTCGAGCCCTACGCTGGCAGCAACGACCCGATGGAGCATATCGCCACATTTTCGCTCCCAAATGGCCCTTTACGACACTTCGGAGGCGCTGATGTGTCGGGCCTTCCCGACCACCCTTAGGGGATCGGCCAGGACCTGGTATGCCCGTCTCAAACCCGCATCTATACCCTCATTTGACGTATTGGCAAAAGAGTTCTAGTTGAACTTTTTAGCAAGCGCACGCCCGAGGCCAACCACAGCCTCACTTCTCGGAATGGCCCAAGGGAGTGATGAGCCCCTCTCCCAGTTCGTCGGAATGTTCACATCACAGGTCCAGGGCATCCCTGACCTCCATCCGTCCCTGGCCATCCAAGCATTCCTGACGGGGTTGAGGCCATCAAGGTTCTTTTGGTCGCTGATCGAGCGACCACCAACAACTCTGCCCGAGATGTTGCAACGGGCGCACCAATATATGGCGATCGAGATGCTGATAGCTGGCAAGCGGGACGAAACGCTCCCGGGGAGAACAGTCTCGGGGAAATCTGGTCCCACCTCCGAAGAGGAGGGAAGACGGGTCGGGTTTGCTGCCAGCCAGACCCCCCCCCCCGACCCCCCCTCGCCGACATGGGACTTGTGCTTTCTCGTCAGCACTTTCGTCTTCTTCTGTTGCTTCCCCGCAGCTTCTGCCTGCTCGCTCGGGGGGGGGGGGGGGGGGGGGGGGGGTGGAGCCGGCCTTTTCAACGAAGCCCTCGAAGCCTCCCTCGCGGGAGACGCGCCGACCTCACGGGCGGTAGGACAGGTCGGAGGAGCCTTGCCGCCAGTCACTCTCGGCATCCCGCGAAGCTCCCCGAGATCCATCCGGTCTGCATCCCAACCTACAGGTCAGTAAGAAATTAACAAAGCTAGAGTAAAGGGAAATGCTAGTACCCCTAGAGGCCGGACTCAAACCCGCCTCGACGAGCCAAAGCTCGGTCATCTCCTTGATCGCACGAGAAGAGGAAAGAATCCCCTTCAGTCTGCCGACCAGGGCGGTCTCCTCCTCAGATAAATAAGGGGGAGTGTTGCCGATCGGGTGAGCCGACCAGCTGAGCCCGAACCCCCAACCCAAACCACTAACGTAAAGATAGCGGGACTTCCAACCTTTGTTACTGGAAGGTGCCCCGCTGACCCTAAAACCAACTCGGGCGGTAAGGTAATAACCGCCCCGACTCTTGCATAGGCGAAAACACGCCACGAACAAGTCCTGAGTTGGGATAATCCCGGCTCCTCGACATTCACCTAAGAAAACCACTAGGTAACGCCACGAGTTGGGCGCTACCTGGCTGGGAGAAATTCTCCACCATTTCAGGCACTCCTCAATCAGAGGGTGCAAAGGAAACCGAAGACCGGCCTCTAAGGCATCTACCGAGATGCACATACCGGGGACGTCCAAGCTATAAGGACGTTGCCCCGGCTCTGGAACATGCAACCCGTATTCAGTCGGGATGCTGTACCGCTCCCTAATCACAGCAAGTGACCCCTCAGTCACCGTCGTGTCGAGATCATGATCTGACATCATGACTTCCAAATCCCTCTGAACCCTCATGTCGACAGGCGACGGGGGCTCGGAAGACGCTCCCAAGGAACCAACCTCGGGATCACTCCGACTTGTCTCCCCCGACCCCGAGGGAGAAACGACACTGACACTAGTCGAGGAGTCCGACGAGGTCATCGCGACCTGTTCGAAAGGAGCTGCCGAGTTGAAGAGACGAAGGATGACTATGGTGGTCCGAGATGGAGGCAGGAAGAAGGCAAAATGAACGAGTGATGTCTCTGCCCAACCCCACAGCTAACTTATAGCGCCCAGGGGAGTCGTTTCAGCTTCTCGAGGTAAGAGGAAGCGCCGCCACCCCGAAAAAGCACTCAGCGCATTAAATGCGCCATAACTCTGACCGAAACCCTAGGCGAAGGACGGAAGATATGTATATATATATATATATATCTTTATATATATATATATATAATATAATATTGTCCCATTGGTATCATAGCACGCAGATGATAATGATGGCCGAGTTCGCCCTTTCGGCCAAAACTTCGGATTTGCGCCCGAGTTTGCCCTCTCGGGCAAATCTCCGGATTTGCGCCCGAGTTCACCCTCTCGGCCAGATCTCCGGATTTGCACCCGAGTTCGCCCTCTCGGCCAAAACTCCGGATTTGCGCCCGAGTTCGCCTTCTCGGCCAAAACTCTGGATTTGCGCCCGAGTTCGCCCTCTCGGCCAGATCTCCGGATTTACGCCCGAGTTCGCCCTCTCGGCCAGATCTCCGGATTTGCGCCCAAGTTCGCCCTCTCGGCCAAATCTCCGGATTTGCGCCTGAGTTCGCCCTCTCGGCCAAACCTTCGGATTTACGCTCGACTTCACCCTCTCCGCCAAATCTTCGGATTTGCGCCCGACTTCACCCTCGGCAAAAGTGCTACATCGCAATTCCCGAGCTCATGCTCGGTCGGATCGACTCTTGCTACATTGCAATTCCCGAGCTCTTGCTCGATCGGATCGACTCTTGCTACATCGCAATTCTCGAGCTCCTGCTCGGTCGGATCGACTCTTGCTACATCGCAATTCCCGAGCTCCTGCTCGGCCGGATCGACTCTTGCTACATCGTAATTCTCGAGCTCATGCTCGGTTAGATCGACCCTTGCTACATCGTAATTCCCGAGCTCATGCTCGGTCGGATCGACTCTTGCTATAGTGCAATTCCCGAGCTCCTGCTCAGTCGGATCAACCACCACACCACTTGAAATCCCCAAGTCCGCACTCGGAACTAGTTCAGGACGACCTCGAACCGGCGGTTAAGCACAAGACCTCATCTTCGGCACCATCATCAGGCACCTCGAGAAGGTCTTCCCGGGAGGGGAAGAATGATATGACAAATGCTGACCTGGCCGCAAAGTCATCACACCCTCGGACAGCTGGTCCGCCCACGTGGCCGACCCGACGTAGGTAACCGGCCGGATATACGGGGGGCGCCAGTGGTCGTACAACCGACCTGACACGGGTAAGGTCGACACCCCCACCTGCAAACGCACGCCTCATTGCAAGGACAACAAGCATGGTGGGAGGGTACGACGGCATGGTAAGCATAAACGTAGTAAGGTTATCAGGTACGAATGATCTACAGCACCCACTATAATAGCTCCTTCACCTCTGCGGGGCAGGGGAATCGAAAAAAAGAAACAAACCCACCAACTAACTTGACCTTCGGAGGGGTCACGTCGGGAACCTACCCGACCCGACCTTCTTGCAGGGGTCAGCGGCCAACCTGAATTGGAGTACTCCCTCTTCATCCGGACTCCACCACTCCAGCAGCCGACCTCCCAAGTCAAGCTCTGAATCACCACTCATCCGGACGAGCTCTCACTCTGTACCGAGCAGACCGCGGGCGAGCTAGCGCACACGGGCCTGAACCAGCAAGTGCTTGCTCAGCAAACTCGGAGGCGAAACGCATCTACTAGGCAAGCACTAGAAACTTCCGTATCAAAAAAGAATTTTGTCAAACAAGTATAACCTCTCCTTCCCAACTATATAAGGTCAATCATATGAATTTTTAATCATCATTTAATTTTATAAAATATATTTGAGATTCATGCTTATAAGATACAAGTTTCTATTACTTGTTGATAATTTCATATAATTAATTCTTCATCTGGACTTAAATTTTGAATTTGAACTTCCAATATAAATATAAATATAAATTTCAAATTATACTTACTTGGCATCTTGCTGTCAACCATGCTGATACTGAGGAGTCAAAAGTGAGAGATGCACCCACCTGCAACCAAGTCATTACTCCTCCTCCCTTCTCCTCAGACAAATGCAAAACTAGGGTTGATGTTTGCCAAAAGGCATGCATGAAACAGTCAATTAACTTGGTCAACTAGGCTTCCTTTAAGGAGACTAGTGGCTGCCAAACTCTTCTTGGATTACAAAGTTTGTCTCACCTCATTGATGATGCCATTCGATGCATATATTATACATACCAAGTGGGTGATGTTATCTCCATCACAACAAAACATCTCTCTCAATGAATAAGCTGCATGCAAGACATCTGCTGAGCAATCACTGAGATGACTTCAGTTTCTGCATGAGAACTCCCATTTCATCTGCTGCTGCTGCTGCTGCTAAACTCATGTTTTCTTTGCTTAGAAGCACACAGAAAACTTCTCCAGTCATCTGTGACATCCAACAGTTTCAAATATTGTTTCTTGAGTTTATTAGTCGATTAGAATGGTGAAACTATTGTTTCCATCACAACAAATCATCTCTCTCAATGAACAAAGCTGCATGCAAGAGGCCAAGAAAATATTATGTTCTTTGCCATGATATCTGCTGAGCAATCACTGAGATTACTTCAGTTTCTGCATGAAAAGTCCCATTTCATCTGCTGCTGCTGCATAAAACTCATGTTTTCTTTGCTTAGACTGGTGAGACTATTATTATATATAGTTTGTCCTTGCACATTAATTATGTATATTAATATCAGAACTTAAGGTAATTACTTCTAACTATGATAAAGAATAATTAGTTCGAGTTAAACTAACAGATATAAAAAACATAGAATATCTAAAAAAGTAGTTATAATATTTTTATCATCATAATGATTTTTAAATGATACAAATATTAATTATATATGTTGCTTGATAAAAATAATTATATGAGATTAAAAATCGATGATATAAGATGTGTGCTGTCTCAGTTAGTAAACACATTTGACCATTGATAGCAAGAAAAAATTAATATTATTTTTTCTCATCAGGGGAAGATGAAGATTGCAACTCTCAGGAACACTAATGACCTCTGAGAAGAAGGCAGCAGATGATAAAGAATAAGACTTCCATATGTCTCATGTGGACTGCATTCTTAATAAGATAAGGTAACTGATGACGTGCCATTATGTTGACCACGCTACGATTCCGAGCACGAATCGGTCGTGACTTCCTGGTTTGGTTGAACCAACTCGTGGGATGAACACGTGGACCGCCGCCGCCTTCTCTCATCTCTGCCGTCCGATCGAGATCGATTCGGATCATAGTTCCCGAAGTCATTCCCGCCTCACCTCTCGTCCCTCTGATCTCGCTCTGATCGAACGGTCCGTGATTAGGTCTCGGAGGAAGCGGTGTTGCGCATGGCGCCAAGTTTGACGCGCAGTTTTGACCACCAGAGATACCATGATCCCGAGGCAGGGAAGACTTCGATGTGGGACCCAATGGGTCTGAGTTGTTCTCCAATCACAGGACGGGTGGCCGATGGAGTAGAGAGTAGATGATAGGCAAAACAAGTGCGGTTTGCTCGGTGCTTGCGTTCGCATGCGGCTGCTTAGGGGTCCCCACGCGGTTCCGATGGACCTACTTTTTTCGACTCGTGGGCCCGAGCGGTGGAGGCGAACGGCGCGCGCCGCCGAAACCGGCGGGCTCGCTCCGAGACCTTCCTCCGCCTCCCCGACGACATTTTCTTCGACACCGATCCCGACTTCGGCATCTCCGACGTCGACTTCCCCTCGCTCTCCGACGACAACGTCTCCGGCGGCGACGCAGGCGCCGTGGGCGGGGGCGCTTTCCGCGGAGCCCGGGATGTCGGATCGGTCCATCTCCGCAGTTTCTCGGTGGATGCCGCGTTCTTCGAGAGCTTGGGATAGCAGGCGGGCAATGTGGCCGGAAATGGCGGCGGGGTGCAGGAAAGGAAGGGGAACAATCGGCGGAGCGGCTCGATATCGCCGTTCGATGGGGAGTCGATGCCTCCTCTCTCGGATTACGCGAAGAAGGCCATGACGACGGCCGATAAGCTCCCGGAGTTGGCGTTGATCGATCCCAAGGGAGCCAAAAGGCGTGATTTTTTTTCTCTCTCTCTCAATTCCTTTGCCCCTTTTTTTTACGCTACAAGAAATGACCTTTCTTTGTGTTCCACGCTGTTTAATTCGACTTTTTAGTCGATCTATGGATGTTTTCGTTACTAATTTCTACATGTTATCGAGGCTTTTTCCTCGAACCATGGTTGATTCCAGTAAGATTTACTGGAATCTTATTGTTTTTGGTTGTTTTTAGAAGTTCTTGTAGAAAAAATATGATCTTGTTATTCACTAAAATACTAAAAAAACCATCTGTATTCTTGTTGAGTTGGTGTTTTGATCTTTTTAGGTTGCATTTATCTACAATTTTAAGATATTTTTCCTTTTTTCTTGTTATAGGATTCTTGAACAGGCAACCCGCTGCTCGTTCGAAGGAGAGGAAGACTCGTTACGCGAGTGAACTCGAACGGAGGGTGCAAACTCTTCAGACAGAGGCAACCACTCTTTCTACCCTCCTCACACTTCTGCAGGTATGAGCTAGCAGCTAGCTTTTGCAGTTGTGGTTTGGAGATGGGCTAAAGTTTTTGTGCTGCATATAATTTGTTGATTCTGTGTCAACAACATAAGCTAAGCAGGATTGGTGTTGCTCTCGGTGATTTCGTTCATGATCGGCTCCGACTTTGCTTGATCTTATTTGGACACAGTACTGGCAGTGACTCTTCTGTTGAAAGTATATATGCACACTTATCATTTCATTCAGAAATAGTAAGGGTTTATTTATTCTGCTTGAATCGAGATATATTCACAATTCTGCCTAATTAGATATTGGAGTTGTAATTTCATATACTTTGACCAATGGAAACTTTGATCTATTCAATTAGGTAATTTAGTGTGTTTAGTTATACGCCGATGATGCTTTCAGTGGCACCGTAGAGACAACTTGCAGCTAAGAGAATTGAATGTCAAATCTGTTTATGTAAAAGAACATTTTTTATGGAAAAAGAATTACATAACTGTTAAGTCAAAGATTGTGTAGGTTTTGAAATGTTTGATCACAATACATAAAAATAGAACATACTAACCAATCAATATCTTATACTTCTTAAATTTACATTTCATGTGAGTGATGCTTTTCTGGATCTAGTTGTATATAATATAAAGGGATTAAAATAGAAAGGTATTAACTTTTAGGTTTTTTTGTAGCTTATTGTATCACATGCCGCAAGATTTTATCTTTCCCTCTTAAGCCCTCATGACACTATGGAATCCATCCGGTGGGAGTTCTCAGTTCAGGAAAGAGATCTCGCACTAGGAATGATACTTAAAGAGACCAAGACCACACCAAGGATCACCTCTCTGAATTTTTTGATTTTTCATCAAAGTTTTTGGAGTACAAAAAAACAACATGAATCTTGATCTCTGTTTATGTCACATTTCTTGCTGTTTCCACAAGATCAAAACTTAAAACACTTTCTTGTTTAATCATTTATTTGATGTTTGTAAATATCTCTATTCTAAAAATATCTTCCAATGTATTTAAAAGAACAATGATTTAATGCTAATGCAGAGAGACACTACAGATTTGAATGCTGAGAACAGAGAACACAAGCTGCGGTTGCAGGCTATGGAGCAATAGGCTCAACTTCATGATGGTACATGTCCAAAACACTATCTGATGTTTTTTTTTATTTAGGCTTAATTAGTCTTGAATTTTTATTATTCCATTTCAAGATTAAGATGTTGACTAACATAAAAAGGTTGTAATTACCTAGCTAGATATACCATTGAATGGGCAGAAGATTATAGTTATTCTATTTAGTAATTTAACTACATGAAACATTATCTGCCTGATGACATTTTGGAGGCTACCGATGCACATCAAATTTTGTATCCTTGTAGTTGATAACAAGCAATTCTTTCATAGGGATATACACGCAAAAAATTCATTTCTATTGTGGAAGGCACATAAACCGGTGGTGTCTTTTGTGATTTGCACTAACTTATCAACCATCAATACTAAAATTTTTTTGTCGACTTGAGGCTTTCTAAGAACTGTAAAAGGTCAACTGTTGACATGAGATGACAAAGGCTTGATAGCTTGGCTTCCCTCTTTAATACAAGGCTTTCCTAGTCGCCAAGTTCTTGGCAATCCTCCCTCTTTAATATAAGGCTGTTAAAGGCACAAATCCTAAAGGTTGTCTTGATGGCATTAGGCTACTGATCAATAATCTTCTGTTACCATGCAGCTCTGAATGAAGCTATGAGAGAAGAAGTGCAGCGGCTTAAGATAGCAACCGGACAACTTCCAACTGCAAATGGAAATCCTTTTAACGGAGGGCCTCTGCATCATGCATCAAACTATTTATTACTCTCACCACAGCACTTAGCTCCCCTGAGTGGGTGTCAAGCACAGCATCCACATCCTAATGGTCAGTCACCCAGTGTTCATCCCCCAAAATGATCCCATGGACATGTGAGACCAAGGTCACCGATACGATACAATAATATATAGCACATTCACAAGCCCTAGTTCTAGATAGATTTGTAGTGAGATAAGGTAGACTACAGGTTAAAGAGCTGTTCTCCTTTATATTATGTCTCTAATTGGCATGTTTCAAGTGAACAGTCTGTTGGCTGTTGCTAATACTGTACAGAGTTGATCGGGAGATTACCTATCGACATGACGACGAATGTGTTCTATAAACATCATATTTTTATTTTTTTTAAGCAAGCCTTTGTTTCTGTTGTGATATCTATGTGATTCTTGCTGTGTAATGTGCTGCTAATTGGTTATTAATATTTAGCCTCACTCCATGGAGCATAATTTACCTTAGTTGGAAACCATTTCTTCCAAACTGCAAATTAATGTCTTTTTAGTTAAATATGTTGGTTTAGTATGTCACTCTTTATGGTTTTGCTGTCTGGGACTGGACGACTACATTAAAAATGATCAAAAGATTGCTGCTAACACTCTGTGATATTTCATGCAGAATGCAAGAAGAGTTGTTGACCTTTGAGCAGTGCAAAACATACTTTCATATTTTCTTTGGAATGGTGGAGTTTTCAACCACATTTGGATGACAATAGCCACCATCACAATCTTGTGAAAGCGTCAGTCTCTGAGAACAACAAAGAAGATGATCAAAATATTGCTGCTAACACTCTGTGATATTTCATGCAGAATGCAAGAAGAGTTGTTGACCTTTGAGCAGTGCAAAACATACTTTCATATTTTCTTTGGAATTGTGAAGTTTTCAACCACAATGGGATGACAATAGCCACCATCACAATCTTGTGAAAGCGTCGGTCTCTGAGAACAACAAAGAAGAAGACCTAAAAAATTCCAGGTTTCGATTTCTACCAAATGCATCCCCGATGATTCGACTGTTGTTCGGATGTCAGCATCCGGAATCTTTGAGTTCATCTTGTTCTCCCCATTTCTTTCGTCGTCTTCTCTCCGCCGAATCCATGCGTTGTTAACATGTAAACATCCATGTACTTCGTATCTCGTTTATTGTGCTTCGCTCACTCGGCCAAAGCCAGGAAACGACGGAGAAGGACGAAGCGGCCGACACGGACACCGACGTCGCTTCTAAATCTCTCGTGTTCATCGCCACCGTCATCTTCCACATATCAGTCTCTCTGCCCCACAACTCGCTCCATCCCGCCGCTGACGAGCTACCGGGTATGGGTACGGGTGGCGCCGCTTCCGTTGGTTGGCCACCTCCTTGACTTCGTGCTGCAGGGTGGGTGGGGCCGGCGGCGCCCGCTTCCGTCACCGCTGAGCCCTCCTCGGCCGTGGCCCTGTCCACCTTTGTACCTCTCATTTCGAGTTCCTACTCATCAGATGGCGACTGCTTGCCGATGATAAGGTTACGTGATTAGATCTCATCTTCATCGTTGACTCTTTAATAATTTGGTGGAAGAGTTTAAGTTGCTACCCATCATGAAATAAAGATGCACATTTGAACGGTCTGATAGCATCAATCATTTTGTGAAGTTGCTGAGAAAAAAAAGGTGCACAGACTTTTTTTTCTTGTTTGACTTAGAATTTTTCTCGAGAGTTGTGGAAAACATGTGGTGTCATGTAAAGTCTGGAACACAATGGTGAGCTTAAAAGTCTGTAGTGAGGCCAAAGAAGATACAAAGGAGGAGGAGAAAAAGAAGAAGAAGGAGACAAAGGAGATCGGAAAAGAGGTCGAGCTGTGGGATTCGAAGCAGTAGCTGTCGAAGGAGGAGAGCAGTAAACTATGGAGGCAGAGGCAGCCATGGATGATGAGTTGCGTCTCCAGGAGGACTTCTCCGAAGAAAAAAAGTGTCACACAACACACAGTTCAAACACACGTTTTTTTTTTTTTTTTTTAAATATTAGAGAGAGAGAGAGAGAGAGGTGCTCCTGTGTTCTTCTTGTCCCCACATATTTTGGTATTCAACATTCCTTCATTGATTTCTTTTTCTCTCTATTATTCTTTGATCTCATCTATCTCGAACGAAGAAGACGTTCTTGCACCAATAATATAAAAGAATAGGAAAAAATATATGGTAAGAAAATGGAAGAAATCGTAGGAGAGTAAAGATAAAAGGTGATATGATAATTTAAATGTTTTTTTTTTACACAAAAAAAGCAGGCCAGTTTCATGAAGTGCAAGTAGTACAGTGGAATGAGAGCAGAGTGTGACATCTCATATCCTTTTCCTCGGAGCAACACTAACTAATCAAAGCTTGCTTCTGATAAGAACAACTAAACAGAATTGATGGAGATTAATGTCGAGGAGGGGGGGGGCACCATTTCCACTTACATGAGTTCCTGATGATTCTGAGACGCAGAAATCTGAGACACACCTCAGTCTCTGTCTCTGTCTCTGTCTCTCTCTCTCACACTCAAGCACTGTAGTTGATGTGCAGGAAGATGGATGAGCTTGATGAACAGCATGGATCATATGAATGGTCGTGCAGTGCCATGGCTCGCTCGGAAGAAGAGGGCATCGGGTGGACGTCTATCCTTCGCTGTCAGATGGGGTTACACCTGCATCGAGAGTCTAGTCTCGCCCAGAAGAAGACAACCTTCTCGCTGTGCTGCTGTCATGGCTGTCGTTGCCTGGTTTGCTTACCTTTCAATGCCTTTTTATCTTCCAGCATCATCCTCATCATCATCCAACCACAAATAATTAACACAACAAGTATATAGCAGCGGGGAGGAGAAGAAGAATCGAGTACGCAACCAAACAAGTGGAGGCAAAGCAGCTGCCGACCTCTCTCTCTCTCTCACTCTCACACGTCCTTCAGACAGGTCTTTGTTCCCTACGGCACTTGTGTCAGTTCCTTCCTTCACAGAAGGATACTGAAGTCTTCGTAGAATACTGTGTCTCTCGATCCCTCTCGTGCTGCTGCTACATCTGATGCCGGGGAGGAGAGGTGGCCCTTTCTTTATCATGAGGAGGGCATCATGATAGCTTAGACTGTGGTTGAGGGCTTGTGATGGATTCGTGGAAGGGAAACTGCATCTGATACAGCTTTCATCTCCCGCTGCTGCTGCTGCTTTTGCTCACGAGAGATGAGTTCGAGTGGTGCATGTTGGAGCTTCTAAGAAAGAGGAAGACGAGCAGAGACAGCAGGAGGTGATTCCATCGCAGTTGTGTGTGTGTGGAAAAAGGATTAAGAAGCCATGCGTGGTTGCTTGATATGACGGAGTACTTCTTCTTTTACCGAGAGACCATTTGGGAAGATGGATCGAATGGTGTCGACTGTTCGACGTGGGCGTCTTCGGTTCACTCGATCAATCGTCCATCTTCTTCTTCCCTTTGCTTGTCTCCATGAGAATTTTGCGTCGACCGAGGCATTCGATCCAGCCACAATCCTAAGCTGATCTCTCTCTCTCTCTCTCTCCTTCCATGGCGACGTTCATTCATGGAGCTCCGGAAGTGCAACCGGATGGGCTGCAGACCCTCTTCCTCATGAACCCCGGCTACGTCGGCTACATGGACGCAACAGCTCAGGCCAACATGGTCTTACTCAACTCCACGATGAATTCATTGAATCCGATCATCGTCGCACAAGCCGGCCAGCCGAACCACCACCAGCAGCAGCAGCAGCAGGACTTCGTCGGAATCCCTCTCCAGCCAGCAGCGCGGCTGCGTGACTCGGACCGCCCCCTACCGATCCACGCATTCCATGATGCGTCGGCACTACCCCGCCTCCATCACAGCCTCTGGACGCCGGCGCCCACGAGCAACTCCGTCGACGTGGGATCCCAATTCAGTCCCCGGCGGCGAGGACTGTCTCTGAGCCTCTCCCCACATGAGATGGCGATGACTCCTGCCAGTGCCCACGAGGTGAAGTTTGCGGCGTCTGCAGGTGGCGCAAATGGCGTCCCAACCCTGCGGAGCTTCTTGATGGGTTCCAAGTACTTGAAGGCAGCTCAACAGTTGCTCGACGAGGTGGTCGACGTCGGGAAGGGTATTAAAGATGCGGCAGCGAAGGGGCCTAAGTCGAAGAACACAGAGCCGAAAGGTGAAGAAACCACCACCACGAGCACGAAGCAAAGAGCGGATCTGACAACAGCCGAGAGGCAGGAGCTGCAGAAGAAGAAGGCCAAGCTCATCAGCATGCTCGAGGAGGTAACTCTTCGATGTCGTCTTCCCGATTGATTCCTCTGCTTCAGCTGCCAATTCACACTTGTTTCTGCCCTCATTGAAGGCGGAACAGAGATACAGGCAGTACAACCACCAGATGCAGACCGTGATCGCTTCCTTCGGAGCTGTTGCTGGCCGTGGATCTGCAACAACGTACACCGTCCTCGCTCTCCGGACCATATCGAAGCAATTCCGGTCCCTCCGAGACGCCATCGCCGGTCAGATTCGAGCAACCAGCAAGAATTTGGGGGAGGAAGACACCAAGCTGGGCGGGAACTCGAGGCTTCGGTTCATCGATCAGCATCTGAGACAGCAGATGCAGACGCAGATGATCCAGCCGAATGCTTGGAGACCTCAGCGAGGACTCCCTGAACGCTCTGTTTCCCTTCTCCGAGCTTGGCTGTTCGAGCACTTCCTCCACCCGTGAGTGCTCCGATCGCAGAACTCCTCCCGCAGATTACCTTGTCATGTCTTCTTCTAAATTCTTGTGGATTGCAGATACCCAACGGATTCGGACAAGTTTATGCTGGCCAAGCAAACAGGACTCACGAGGAGTCAGGTAGATCACAAAAGAAATCTCTCTCTCTCTCTCTCTCTCTCTCTCTCTCTGTCGTAGGAATGTTTTGAGGATTATGATGAAGAAGAATGTGGTGTTCTTTCACGCCCGTAGGTCTCGAACTGGTTCATCAATGCGAGAGTGCGCCTATGGAAGCCCATGGTGGAGGAGATGTACCTGGAAGAGACGAAGCACCACGAACAGCGCAACGCCGATGAGACTGCACCCAAGATTGACGCCGGTGGACGCTCCACATCCAAGTCCAGTACAGGGATGACCGATAGCCTCAAGAACGACGTCAAGCAACCTTGTGCAGCAGCACATCCACCACCACCACCGCCACTTGATACGAAGCTGGACGCCTTGAGCAACCAAGAGCTGCTGATGAAGTTCATGGACGCGAGGCAGAGGTTTGAGGAGCAAGCATACCCGTTGATAGCAGGCAGCAGCAGCAGCAGCAGCCATGGCGGTGACCATGAGGCCTATCCGACATTCGCTTCGAGGTTCTCAGGCAATGGCGTCTCCCTCACGCTTGGCCTTCGACACAGTGGAAACCTCTCGCTGTCGGGAGCGCAGCCATCCATTCTATCCGGCGACAGCATATGGGCAGGAGGATGGAGATGAGCAGTGAGGCCGCGGACTACTGCAGTCTGTTCAACAATGCAGCATTCATGGCCAGAAATCTCCATGCCATCTCTGTTCCTCAGAGTGAGTGAGTGCTTTAGGTCTCATACTGCATGGAAGCATGTTAATTGGATATGGTGTTTGAGTTAGGAGGTCAGTCCATAAGGTTTAGGAACATATAGTTAGGGAGATTATTCATATGAGACAGACATCAATCATAGATATGGATGAATCTTCTACAGATAATATGTTGTATACATGATGCATTTATGTGTGGATCATAATGTAGATCTATCTAGTCTTAAAAGCAAACTCAATGATCATATTTTAGATGAAGACTATAGAAAGTGTTGCAAGAAATCAGTGTCAACCTCTCACCATGAAGCAGAATACTAACAGGTGATAAAAGCTAATAACACAGAATGCATGGAGAGGTTAATACTACAAACAATACTAGGATGTGGGACTTCCATCAATGATCAAAAGAAAGAAAAAAAAAAAAATACAAAAAAGAAAAGGGAGCAAAAATTGTCATATTTCAACTATTCTTCATTCAGTTTTCAATTCTGTGTCTTCTTTTGCTTTCCAAACAATAAGCATACAGAACCCTAATCTCAGAGTCCTGCCCTAGTATTTACATATTTGGCATTCCAAACAGGGGGGCAAGTAAGAGGTGCATACTTACTTGGAGAATTATTAAAAAGGAAAGAGAATAAGCTAAAGCCTTTAGATTGCTATCAGCATTCACAAGAGGTATCAAAATATCAGCCCACATGCCTCCAGATGATGAAGCTGGAATAGCCATAGACAAAAATGTCGACTCTAATCGTCTCCCGTATCGGTGCTGGAACGCTGGCCACGGCAGGCGAGGCTCTCTGCACTCTTAGCCTTTCCAGGTGGAATCATGGAGCAGATGATTCACCGAAGACGATCAATTAACCCTTTCAGGGACATAGGTTTTGTGCAAAATGACATGCGGAATGTTTATGTTACCACCGATACTTGGTAGTGCCATACTGCTTCCAGCTGTGGGTTCTAACAATTGTACAAGCGAAAGGAATATTTCCATCCTAGTCACATTCCTGTTTGCCTGTGCAGAAAGCAAGGAACCTTGTTTTAAGTGATTGCCACATGATTAATACGAATTAAAAGCATTTGGATATGAACTATTAATTTAAAAGCGTTGGTGCTTGTGTGCCCGAAAATGATAGGTGCCATGGTGGCAGCATGGTAGGAAAGTAAAAAAGTAAAAACAAAACAAAATAAAAAAATTTCAGTGCAATGTGAACTCAGGTCGTATCTAAGTTGTATGCATGATCATGGGTAATACTTAATAGCATTGCTGAAGTATGTCTACATGTTACCAGATTAATGGCACGGATTAACAGCAAATTACTTGTAACCTGGAACAGTCATGGAAGTACCTCTACTGCAAAGCGTGCCCAGACCTTATTTTTGCGTGCTTCCATCACCCCTTTCAATATCGTCAATCCCAGTCCTCTGATGAAGTCAGCGATTTCCAGAAAGAAACCCCGGTCCTCACAAAGCATCTATGCGAAATGCACCATCAGACTTTCTCTTCCTCGATGTAAAGTGATTAAAAACGAGCAACAAGAGAAACCGTATTTACCTCTACCAGCAGTTGACGAGGTGGGTTCAGATCCTCCACTAGGATGGGACATACCATTGGTTGAGTTCCTACCTCAAATGCCCATGTTGCACCACCCTCGAAGTTGTCTTTCAAGAGCAAACCACCCTCCTCACTGCTGATCTGTAGGCTCGCCAAGTTAATAATACACTTACACAAGGGTTATATTAACGAAAGGGAGTCACAAACATGTGACAGCTGAAGGTGTAGCCAAAGATGGAGTTGATAACCACCTTTACCAAAAAAATAAACAAAGGTACTTGCCAATGAAATTTTATAACTAGCTCCATACATACCAAATGTAATTGCACTAATCCGTAATATTTGCACAATTTACAAATAGAGTTTTGAATATGCTTCTAGCTATAAGAAATGTATGACAAACATTGAAGTCTTAACTAGTAAAAAAACCTCATCGTTCCGTGCAAAAAAACTTGTGCCACAAATGATACACATGCTTTTCAATATTGGTGTTTCTTATTTAGCTTGCAGGTTGCCAAAAAAGGTGCAGCCAATAATTTTTAAGTTTTAAACCAAGTCAAGATATACATCAAATAACAAGTTAACGGTCAAATCAGATACCTTGGGTTCTCCAGCAACCATCAGCTTGTCAGCATGTTTTGATATGCTTTGCAAGAAAAGCATGTGCTTGATGGTCTTTTCCAATAAAGCATCAATGCTACACTGTTCCAATAACAATAACACGGAACAATACAAATGTTAGCATTTATGTTAAACATCAAAAAAGCATAACTCATAAGTTAATGCATGCTTGGAGCTTCAACTAAGAACAAGGTCACCTTTGCCCCACTTGGCACTAGTTCTCGAAGTTCTTTGATACGGTCTTGTATCATCTGTCGATCTTTCGGCCTTGGTCTAGGGCTTTCTCCAGGTCTAAGCCTCTTCCGGTTCAGATTACCTACTTGCGCAACCTTTTTACTATTTGAATCTGACACATAATCATATTTAATGTTTCGATAATTTTCAACCCATGGGCTGATCTGAGATTTACCAAGCCCAGTATTCTGAGAGTACTCTCCATCTTTCACAAAGCTGCACGAAGACTTGACAAAACTTGAGCATGCAGGCTCTGGTTTCACTTGTACTGATGGAAAACCGATAATATCATCTTTCCTGTGCTTTGACAAACATGTTTCACTATGACTGGGAAGTCCAGCATAATGAGAACTATGAATATGTGTTAATGAAGTCTTACAAGAAGCACTGTCATCTGAAACCTGCTTGGCACCTGAATTGATCTTTGAGACTACTGCATCCAATAATTGATCATTGTCACTTGGGGAGAGTAGCCCAGAATAAGAAATCCGATCATTCAATGAATCAAAGACAGGACATGCATCCGAGTCAGTTGGGAGCTTAGGTCTATCAGCACCCAATTTACAAGCATTTGTACTGCTCTTATGCACTACAAGATCATCCAAAGTTCCACTTGAGCAACATGATTTACTGTCACAACCCAACATGCAAAAGAGATCATTGCTTGAAGCAAAATCCACAGAAACTAGTGAAGGGTCATTCTTTAATGTATGCAGAGGTTTGTATTCAGAAGTACCATTGATCTCATAATAAACACTTTTACATCTTTCGTACCTCTGAAGAGTATTTGAGTAGCACAGTTTACTTTCTTGACCAATGTCAGCAAGCATCTCAGAGCAACACACTGGCACATCAGACTCTGAGGAAAAGATACGAGAATCTTGAACAAAATCATAATTTCCTTTTAGCACTTCCGCATTTGACACAGGAAGAGGAACTGTACCAACAAGGAAAGGATGGTCCTTGTTAGAATCATCTAAAATGCCAGGATTTCTGAGTGAATAGCTTCTCTGGTGTAAAATTGGTGGTACCCCGCTTACAGATAACTTAGAACAAGAGCTTGAACATTCAGTGATGCCACATGAAATGGAACCAGCATGGCTAATTTCATCCGCTTTGTTGGATGATTCACTTTTAACATTTAATGGAACGCCCTTGGTATCTTCAAGTGAGCTAGATAAGTTGTGGCTAGATTCTATCATTCCAACAACTGATGTGAACATAAGCTCTTCTTCCAGGGCTTTTAAACTATTAGACAATAGAACAGAGTTCAAAACAGAAGGCTCATTTTGACATTTGGAGCCTGTATCAACTGGTAGTACCTTCCGGGTACACTCTATAACTGGCTTGGAAAACAGATCCTGAGTACCTTGCACGATTATTTTTCCCAAAGGATGTGCAGTCTTTACCATCTGTTTGCTTGACATTACTTCAGAAGCACTAGGTTGCATTTTCTTATTCAACTGTGATGGTACCACAGAAAAGGATTCAGCAATAGATTGTGGAGCTGGGGATCTCACTAGCTCAGGGCAGCATCCATCACCGGTAACACACAATATGTTGTCTGCATTAGTACAAGCATTTGTAGACTGGTCACCGAAAACCAAGCCAGATGAAGAATATATTTGATGTTTTTCCTTTAAAGTTTTCCAAGTGGTATCAGATGGAAGAGATCCTAATCCACAATTTAACTTCAAAAATAAACTTTTTACATGATTGACGAATGCAATGTTTTCCAGAACCTGCAAGATACAGATAGATCAGAAGCACAGAGAAGAACATTTTTCGAAGCATAGGATGCTTCATCTAAATCCATCAGCATAAATCTCATGGGACTGTTTGTTCTAGGACAGGAGCAAGCATTTCAGCAGCACATCAGCATCATACTCATTAATGCAACAAAAAGAAAAATGAATCTAAATTCTGTGTGCAAACTCTTTATAATATGACATTCAAGTTAATACGAAATTTTTC
This sequence comes from Ensete ventricosum, assembly GCA_029747655.1. Lineage (NCBI taxonomy): Eukaryota > Viridiplantae > Streptophyta > Magnoliopsida > Zingiberales > Musaceae > Ensete > Ensete ventricosum. Next base: position 3,328,468 of record JAQQAF010000006.1, on the reverse strand, counting down.
ACAAAAATAATCTTGTAGCATATAGGGACTAACCATCACAGGTCCCATGGCATAGTTTCAACTAGTCTTCAAATATATAGGAACAATAAGCAAGTATATGCTTCCCAATCAGCAAGTAAGTTCAACCATCCATGATATTTTATTGATCGGATCCCAAAATTTGTTTTTCCTCTTTCTAGTTGTGTCTATTGTTGTCCAGAACTAGAAAATATATACTGCAATTGGAAACACAGGATCGGCCACTTTTCACAGACATCAATATCTACTCACAACTAGTACATTAAACTTTCAATACAGTGGAAGTCAATATACCATTTCGGTAGAACCTAGTTGTATCACTCCAAATGGAAGCACCGGAACAACTACAACTGTCTGCAATGCAAGCAACTCATCAGTACTTCATAGTTCATATAGCACGATATGACCATACCTAGAATTGTTAGAAGAAGAAAGTGAAAATAAATTTCAAGAGAAAACTGTCTCACCTGCACACCTGCTAAAATCTGGCAGTTTATCTCAACAAAGCCCTAGCAGTGGACAATAACATCCATTAGGATGCAAGAAGGTATTGTTGATCAAAGTGTGAGCCCAAAACAAGAAATACTAGATGCTTTCAGTAAGTGCTTGGGCAACGTAGTGTTATCAGATCAGATGTTTAATATAGGAAAGCACATGCAAAAGAATGGGACATCCAACAACAAACTAGGAAAGCACATATCTCTGATCAAAGAAACTCATGTAAGATTGATAATAAATTAACATTGGCATACAACAACAACAAGCCATAATGTCCCAACTATTTGGTATTGTATTAGGATCTTTTCTGCCATTGAGCAATGTATAAGACAAACGTGAACAAATTTAGAAATGAATCCGGTGATTGTCATTAATCTCCATGGAAACAATATATGCAAACAACTTATATGGCTCGTTGCATGACATGATGGCTCATTCCCACAGAAAGAAGGGCATGCCCAATGCACGAGGCTCCTGCGAATATGGGATGTGGGGAGGGTCGATGTAATCTTACCTCTAAATTTAGATACCATTTCTGTCACTCGAACTATAATCTCCTAATCTCCCAGTCGTAAGAGAACAATCTTTTCTGCCATTGAGCAATGTATAAGACAACCGCGAAAAAATTTAGAAATGAATCCGGTGATTGTCATTAATCTCCATGGAAACAATAGATGCAAACAACTTATATGGCTCGTTGCATGACATGATGGCTCATTCCCACAGAAAGAAGGGCATGCCCAATGCACGAGGCTCCTGCGAATATGGGATGTGGGGAGGGTCGATGTAATCTTACCTCTAAATTTAGATACCATTTCTGTCACTCGAACTCTAATCTCCTATCTCCCGATCGTAAGATAACAATCTTTTCACTCTACCAAGATCCAAGAAGAGGTAGTTTCAAGATTTTATCAAAGAAAACTAGTTTAAATTAATATCCTTGGACATAGTACATGTCACGACCCAAATTGATGGGATAACTAACCAGGTAACTTTGTTAATTTCATTTAGCTAAACAGCTTGCTCAAAATACTTAGGCCTTACTTAATGAAAGAACACCCATTAGACCAAAGTCAATCCAAATTCTTGTCCACTTCCGGTATAAAGCTAAAAAATCAAGATATTATAATCTCTCCCACTTAAGCGCTTGATGTTCTCGTCAAAGTCCCAACATAGCACAAAACAAACCCTAGCATGAGATATGTGAGACCTAGCCCAGTGGTAGCTCTACATAGTGAGCTATCCTCTATCTTTCGTCCATGAGTAGCCCTTTCTTACCGAGGCCCCTCACTATGTCCAATGTCAAATCAGCTTTTGTCATCAACTGTCATGACCCGATCCGATGGGATAATTGACCCGTTTACTGCACTTATCAAATCCTTAAAAGTCAACTAAAATCATTGTCCAATTCCGAAGTGAGACTAATTCGGGATGTTATGTTACAGATTTTGCGGAACCATCACCACCACAACAAGAATTAATGTTCTAGAAATAACAAAAGCATCACAGACTTTGCAGAAACCAATGTGCTTTAGAGAATTCAATTAAAAATTGCACATTCTAGAATTTCAACATTTTTCTTGTACTCGGGCTAAATTTTCAATATCTACTGAAACAACATGTATGGGGCCCAATCTCTTCTCTAAATTAGCTCTTTCTATGAGTTCACAGCAGTAATTAATTCCACAAAACCAGAATCTGATTATGACCAAACATAGTCAACAAAAAATTTCAGTTATGCCAAAAGGTTCCAAACATGCATTTATTTGTCATGGTCTTATTAGGTTTACAAGTTCAAATACTTTAAAAATTAGAACATGTCATCGATGGAGACCACCACATATCTATTCCTTAGATGTTAGACAGAAACAATTCACTGAGCTATAACTACTAGAAAATAGTTTTTAAGTTTTGTACATTAAACCGCTGACAATATGACCGAGGTACGTGCGTAACAACAACAGCCGTCTGGTATTAAGTGTGCATCTTGGAAATTATTTTAAGCCATATGATCTTTTGTTTAAGCTTTAACCAGACAACGAGATAATGAGGAGCTCTACCTCTGGTGTTGAACCAAATCTATCAAGGGAATCTTTGCTGATCCACTGATGTTTTCCCATTGAAGCAGCCTGTCCGATTAACCTGAAATAAGAAGTCCATAGAGTAACGTAAACAAGAAAAAAGAATCCAATGGCAAGTTCCATAAAAGAAATTTCAAAGAAATGTCAAACCAAGAATGACCAGATAAGACCACACACCCATCTCCAACAACATGAACCTGTGACGGCATAATCTTATCAACCAGGACACTTATTGCATCATCTGCTGGACAACTTAGGTCCAAAAATTCGTGATTCTTGTTATTTTTAGCCACAGCGTGTTCCTTTAGTAGCAAATCTGAAACATTCAACCTTGACACACCCAGTTTCTGGTCATAATATCTGTCCTCCCAGATCAAATGCCTGTCCATAAAACAAAATGTCAAAACATCTAATTTAAAGGTTTAAAGGAAAGATTCAACCAGAACAACAAGACTTCACACTTTTCAAAACCACAGACAAACAACAACCCCGCAGAAAGTTATCATTACATGATAAAAGCAAGACGTATTATCAAGATCACAATTTTTCACTTGCCCTCTGTCAAAGATATTCCCAAAACCACCATAGAACTTTGTATCATGTAATGATAACACGAAATAAAGATTTTCCAATTAAAATTGAAAGAAAAATCAAAGAAACACGAAATAAAGAATAAAAGACGCCTCTTTTTCAATCCAAGGATAAACAAGCAAGCACATATTATCCTTGTCTAACCCATGAGAAGAGAAGTTTATATAATAGTCCTCCATCAGTTAACTCAAGAAACAAACCTTTCGTACTTTACCAAGCTCGTCAAATGCGAGTTTAACGAACCCTACCACTGCCAAACGAAATAAAAAGACAATGATCGAGAGATGAAGCTTACATCCGACTTCCGAAACCGACGGCCCTCCAGAAAACGGCGTACGACCACCCAAACTCAAGGCAGAGTCGCCTCAGCGTCTCTCTCGGCGGCAGCCCCATAGTGAGAACCCCCCAACCACCGCACTCGATCGACCAAAAACACCCAACTTTGCCGCCGAATCCAAACAACCAAAAGACAGAGGGAGAAAGCAACAAAGGGGCTTCAAGAAGATCTCCGGGTATCAGAAACGACCTAGCTGCGGCGCCAAGAGCTCCACCCCACCTGCATGGTCGGCAGCCCACCAGCGCACGTTGAGAGAGAAGAAGCCAACGTTACCGGAGGCCGTCTTATTTTGAAGGCTCGACCGCCATCGTCCCAACTCCAATGGGGCAAAACCGGAAACCCAGGTCACAAATTATACCTAAAAAATCACACTAGTCGACAACCTACCTACCTTCGTGTCAGAGTAACCTTGGACCCCACACTTTTCGTCCAAAGAAAAACGGGTATTAAAGACGAGTAAACTCTTCCAAAGCGGGATTAATTTTCATCAAACGTAGACCGTCGGATCCATTATGATAATAGAGCCTTCATTTCATCGAATTAACAACATAGCCACTGCTCCCGGCGTGGGTCGACCACACATCCAAGCCGTTCACGGGCGCTTGAGATTCGATCATAGGATGATGAACGGTGAGATCGATACGTACTTATCTCGTGCGAGGCGAGAGCGGAAATTACGAGGGAGCCACTGAGGGGGGCACTCAAAAGGCATGTCTATTTCCTGCTTTGAATAATAGGAAGCCATGTAGTCTTTTAATGATGGAGAAGGATGGGGTTAATTATTCGGAGTGATGGCTGAGGTGTTGGGAGGAGGACAAAGAAGAAAGGCTGACACACAACCAGTGGCTGTCACCTCCTTTTGCTTAACCTGCTAATAAGTTTTAGCTGAAAACAATTTGCCTTTTCTCCTTTTGATGAAGCTTGTGATGCTTCTGTTCTTGATTAGTGTTTGTTTAAGTCCCCCATCCTGATGATGCAAGGTTGAAAGAGCAGTGGCTCTTCTTCTCACGACTCTGTTTACTGATTTCATTTCTGTGGTTTCTATCATGAAAAGCTGCCTCCTGAGTCATAGGATCAGTCAGGAATTCTGTCATTTTTGAATCAGGGAAGAATGCAAACACAGCTGAGTGGCACTGCTGTTGATAGTGGTTTGTGAATAGGATCAAAACACAGCTGGCCACTGAACTCAAGAGTCTGTTTGTGTGGCCATTTAGATCTGTATTCTTCTCCTACTATCTTTGTTTGTCTAATTATGTGCTCTAGAAACAAGGTACAGAGCGAGCATATAATCCTTATTTAGTTTGAGATGATGTCTACTCTGTCTCTGTATCTGAGTAGGTAAGCGATCTTGCAGTTCTGGAGCAATTGAACAAGCTTCAATTGTCTGTCCAATGAAGAGGAGATCTCAAACCAAAATAAGTGGAACTCCAAACCTTCTGATGTTGTAAAAGGTGAAGTTTTGATTCTAACTGAGTCAAACCATATCCAGCAATGGCCTTGGAAGGATAGAACAGTTGATGGGTATCAGCTACTATAATCCACCTAAAGAACCATCATTTTGTGGGGGGTAACAAAATAACAAATTAATCATCATGATGGAGATGTGAAGGATGCCAAAAATGCTGAGTTCTTCAGCAATAGGACAGAGAGAAAAATCTTTAAAGAGAAGAGCCAACTAAAAGACATATCTGTATGAGAATCTTGACCTTGGCTTTTAGAATTATGCAACCTTCCTTTTGATGTGAAGCCAGTCATTTGATGTTTGGCCCACTAGGAATTGGAGAGGTGATATTAGTCACAAGAAAGACAAGTATATGGATCCCACTTTCTTTTTGGATTTGTCAGTGAAGTCTCAGCCAAAAGTATCTCTGTTTGATGATGGAGATTAAGATGTGACTCTGTTTTGTCTGGATCCTATCTAAGTTCATTGATAAAAAAAGAAAAGAAAGATTTAGAGTATATAAATTCTGAAAATGAAAATTCAATGTTGACTGGAGTTATGTAGGGTTAAACAATTACAGTAGTTGAGATTAGACAAAGATGAAGCAACTACTGCTTTAGTGAAAAGTGTGATTGTGATAAACTTTGCTGAACATACAAGGCAAAATAAGCAATCAAGACAAAAAATGCTTGATGGTACAATGTACTTTTTTCCTCCAGTAAATTTACATTATTCAGTTCTTACATCTCACTCTGGTTTGTCTGATCTCTTGATTTCAGCAATTTGGCAGATGTTTCTTGTTTGCTTCTACAACTCATTTAGCACATACAAACAAGAAGATGGCCAATCAATTCCTGTCACTTGCTGCATCAGACTTCCAATCCTACTCCTCTCTCTCTCTCTCCCAAATAGTAAACCCCTTGAGGCTTATGCCAAATCCTTTGGTACATGCCACAACAAAACTCCTACAGGGAAGCTTGAGACATTGAGTTGGAAACATACATGTGCTTGATGGGTAGATGGATCTATTATGTTTGGATTGGCATGGGGAGACTCTAATGGATGAGAATATTTTGATGGCATTGCCCACCAATGGAGGTCCACTTTGACTTGGTTGGCAAAATGGGTCTTCTTTTGTGGGCAAATTTTTTGAACCATGTGTGGTCATGGCAAAGCTAAGGATCCTCCTTGATGAGGGTAAAGAAACAACAAGACAAAAAGCTCACCCTACTAAATCACAAGGATCTCTTGATCTGTACTCTGAAATCTAAGGGACCATTCTGGCTGCCATCAGTCAGGTTTTTTTTTGGCCTAGCTGGACAGAATCACCTGTGTGATGTTGTTTCTTCCTCTAAAATGATATTTCATTTGGAAAAGCAGCAATATTAGTTATTAAAGCTGAATATTAGGCAATGTTGCATCAACATTGACCATCAAGAAGACACTTAGTGGAGCACCTTCAAGCTCAATTCAATGTTCATATGGAATTTGGAGTCTTCCTCATCAAATGTTATTCAATATCTGATCATCAAACATAGATACTCATGAATCATATTGTCTTGCTTGTTGTGACACTCAAAGGAGTTGGCAAATAAAACATGCTATTCAAGTTGAATGCAATCAATCATTCACAATGAGTCCAAAATGTCTTAGTCCAGCTTAGCTACTTTCACAACAAATAGGTCCTTTGATTAAGTTCTGACATGGAAATCTAGTGGCTGATCCACTGCCCAATAAAAAAGAGGTTGTAGCTTGAAAGCTTTGGTGAGGACACAGCATGATGTGTATCTCCACAGGCTTTGCAGGCTATTGATCAACTCAAACCTTGTAGAAAACTTGGTATCTGAGAACAAAGAACATGTACACAAAGATGCATCTTGGTCTTTTGAATGATCCTTATCCATGAAACAAATCATCTTCATGAAGAAGAAGAAGAATGGATGTGCCTTCAAATTTGGGAAATCTTCTCTTCCAGTAACCTCCACCAGCCCATTAGATCTTAAAATTTTCAACCAGTTGACTTTTCCTTTGGGTCAGAGTCTGGAATTTTGACCTCATCATCACCATGAGCAATGGATCATTTCTCAGAACAGCATCACAGGCAAGGAAGAGCTGCCTACCGGTAACCAGCAACTAGGAAAGCATGACACTAACAGAAGTCATCCCATAACCATCAATCAGCAATAGTTTGCAGGTCAATTGGCAACTATGAGCTGCATCAGGATGCAAATCTTGGCTCAGGGAGTGTCAAGCAGTTGATCCTGTAATCAAGAAGACAGCTATTGGCCATGGTCAACTTGTATCTGATAACGTTGTTGCTGCTGCCGACGCTTCCTCCTCACCGATAGAAGTCTCTTGTGGTCGGTAGGAGTGTGAGCACAGTGGAGAATACATGCCTAGCAGTTCCTCTCCAACAATCTTTAAACGATAATGACAAGAACAAATGGTAGAATTGCTGTAATTGTTTGTCCATCAGGACGGAAGAGAAGAAGGTCTTGAACTTTTTCTCTGAGGAGGAGGAGGAGGGAGAGAATCTATGTATCTATACGTATATTCTTCTTTAATTCTCTTCATTCGTATGCATTTCCATTGTTCTTCTCTTTCTCCAAGTCTCCACCACCCACCTCTTTCGCACTCTGTGTAACAATGGGGACAGCACTGCGGCCGCCACCACAGTAGCCGCTGCGGGTGCAGCGAATGCTCCGACAGGTGCGACCGCCGCACGCTCCTCATGGCCGCGTGGGCCGTCGGCGTCTTCGTCCCGGTCGTTCTTCTCATCGTCGTCAACGTATGGCTCGTCCTCCGCCCCACCAAGCCCAGATTCCACCTCAAGAACACCACCATCTTCAGGTTCAACCTCTCCCCCTCCGCCGTGGTGCAGGCCTTCCACAACCCCAATGTCCGCGTCGGCGTCTTCTACGACGGCGGCGACGACTACATCGACGTCTGGTCCCCGGTCCATTCAAGAATGTCGCGAACCCAACCCGACTCGACCCGAACCTCTTGCGCTGGGCCGGACGGCCTAACGGGAAGCGTGGATCGAGCCAGCCACAGCGACAAAAGGACGTAGGCCCAATGACTCACCTTCTTCGAAAGCAAGTGGCAGTGGGACCCACCTAGAGATTCCCGCGCATGATCCAATCACGGAAGCGGGTAGACATTGGGGTATTGGTTCGTCTACCCCACTCACCCTCGGCGGCCTCATTCGATCGGCTTCAAGTTAGGGTTGCAAATCTCGCCTTCTGTTCCTCGACTCCCCTCAAGATTTCTTTGCTTGTCACGAACAGAAAGAACACTTGAGTGGTTACCAGCGAAGGATGTCCAAGACCTCAAGTTTCGCAGCAATCCGGGAGGAGGAGCAATCGCCGGCCTCATCATCCCTCACCTCTTCAAATTGTGTCAGTGTTTTTCCCATTTCATCTCTGCGAGATTGTATATAGCTTTTCCACTCGTAGGATGCAATGCTTGCTTTTCTTTTCTTGTTCCTTTGGATTTTAGAATAATTAACCTTTTCTTCTTTCTTGTGGTAACAAAAATGATCTTTTTGGATATCGCTCACGTACCACTCTATGGTTGAAACTCTGTCATCCTTGTTCCAGTTTCGCTCATGGGTGACAAATTTAACGCATTTGTGATCCTGCGGTTGGGGTTGAAAGACTGTGATGGTTTCTCTTTAGGTTTATTGCTTATTGATTTTTTTGGTTTGAGGGGAGATCAAATCCACGGTCTATTTGATGCCCAACTTCTGGATTTGCTAAATTTAGTGTTCCTTTTCATGCTTTTTAAAGGATTTATCTCGTCTCTTGTTGATTTTGGCTGTTGTATATATATAAACATGCACTCGAATGAATTCTATAACTATAAGAAATCATTTTTAAGTATGAAACCAACATATGGACAAGTTTTGATGTATGATTTTTCAAATATTTGTTTTTAGTTTTATAATTGGAAAGGTAAATCAGTCATTTAAAGTATGGTTTTATCTTTGGTTAAAACGACAGCTACTATTTGATGGAAGATGTGATCCACTTTGTATGTATGTATTTATGTATGTGTGTATGTATCATGCATCCTGTTATAAAAGGAAAAAAAGGTTTATATATTATGTTTTACATGTTGAAAATATATGAAAGTAGGAATTATGGTATCCATAACTTTTTTATATAAAGTTTATATGATAAGACTTTAATCATTATTTAATATAAAATACTTGTTGTTAGCAAAAAAAATTCTGCTGTTAAACTTGAGTCTTCTGTCATATCAGCAAGTGCCCACTACCATGTCATCATGCAGACCTGTTGTTGTGTTAGCGAAACCAATTACATAACATGCCACTGCTGCAGTCTATATTGGATATGAGTGGACTGACCTTAAGTGGTCTGGTTCAATCCTCCTTATAGCCTAAATCACTGTAAATAAGTTGGAATCAATTGAACAACATTTAAATCTGTTTAAACTTTAATTCATATAACTTAAGTCTTACTTGAATTTGGCCTCAAACCGATTGAACTAAATTAATCTAAAATTGATGGAATTCAACTCCTAATGTGGTCGAACTTGGTGACACTAAAGCTCAACCATGCGGCCCGTCCTGGTAGAGCTACAGGCCAGCTTCTTGCCCGGACTGGACCCATATCAACAAAAGCATGGCCTAGGTTGGGACCCGCTCAGGTCCAGGGTGCCTAGGTTGGGCTGAGCAAGGAGCCGACTTGCAACATTGTTAGGTCAGATCACATGATATAGCCTTAATGCCACTGAGTTTGATTGCACCCGGGTTGGATTCCACCAATTCAGGATTGGTTTGTTTCAAGTTAGACTTAAGTCAATTAAGGTGCAATACAGATTTAAATGGGGTTCAATTGATTCCAGCCTATTATATTAATCTGGGCTGAAGGCTGACTGGGCTAAACCACTCAAGGTCAGTCCACCTAGATCCAATATAGGTTCCAGTGTCAGCCCACTATGTCAGCTGTCCACGATGACATGATAGTGAGTCTACAAGATGATATGGTAGTGGCAAGTTGCTGATGTGACAATGGATTCAAGTTAAACAGTAACATTTTTTTTTTGCTTGCTAATAATAAGTATTTTATATCACATAATGATGAAAGACCAATCACATAAACTCTACATTAAAAAAACCAGTAATTATAATTTTTCTCTTATAGCAGGAAGCATGGTACAATGTGGGTTCTTAACGTTCGTCCAATCATAATGCTATACATGTCAAAAGATCCATTTCTCTAAAGATCAGATGAGAATGGACAAATTTGATTGGATTCAGACCTAATCAGCACAGAAATGGACTGGGACCTTGGATTTGAAGAACCCAAGAGATCATGCAGTTTGGTACACAAATTTAATGTGCCAGCATACTAGCACTCAGTAGAGGGTTCTGCCCACACAGTGTTGGATCATGCCCATCATGGCTATTCTTGACAACTGGTACTGCTGCATTCCATGTCATCTAACAAGTGGGCATATCATGAATCTAAAAACCATTGGTCATTCTGGATATTTCTTAGGGATTTGTTATTAACTCTTCAATTTAAATAATACTAGAGTTAAGTATGAGATTACTTGTTACCTTTTGGTTTCGTCTTGGTTTGAGAACATGGATATGCCTAGTTGATGCTTTTTAATGTACAAAGTTAACCTGTTGAGTGTTGATGATAGTTGGACAGCAACACAGACCTTAAAAGAGGGTTAAGATTAAAGATTTAGAGGATATCACATATGTTTCTTCACAGATAGGAATTGATGTTGGTGTGCTATTTTTTCTATCAAAACGATGTTTGCATGAGCCTGGACAGAATTGCATGACACAATAACTCACTTATTTTTAGTAATAACCTGACAGGTCACTTGGCATATTTGGTTGCTCAACTTAAAGCTGCTCGACCATTCCTGACAGTGGTTGATAGTCTTCTCATTTGATGCCACAGTACTGTCGCTTGCAAGGTAAGGCTACGTAACCCGCCACAATTTTGCACCTATTTTATGGGTTTGGGAGTGCGACCAATAGTAATTGTGATGATACCTCTGGATTTCTGATAAGAGTTCATTCAGCCTAAGTCACATAGGGTTGTCTTAAGATGAGCATGCTGGTACGTGATGGGGAAGCTTTAGTTGTAATGGTTTCATTGAAGAGTTTTATATATCCATGATGCTCGAGCCTTCTTCTGTTAAGTAAACACTAGTCTTCTTGTTCTGTTTTATGTAAGCTCCTTTTGGTGATGATTTTTGAATGATGCATCAAATGTTTGTCAGTGTTTCCGTCTGCTTAATCTAGCAAGCTTTCCCTTTTAATCACATAAAAAGGGGATCTAATTGTCATCATTTGTTACATTTATGTCTTGCTCTTTTCCTGCTCCAGCAGAATCATAATCTGGTATCTCATAATGAGAAATAAGCCTGCAAGACAAGAAAATAACAGGCAGGAATCTTGGTAAGAGTCATGCCTCCACTGAAGCAAGCCTTTGCTGTTGTCGACAGAAATCCTCATGCCATGAAGCCACCTGGAACCGGACATGGATGATCCAGAACTGGCATATTTGATTAACTAGTTCATCATCTTTATCGGTTGATGATGTGAGTAATAACATACCCCTGGTAGTTAAGTGAGTATCAACATTATAGATTGCAACTTCATTTCTTCTTTGACAGTACATTGAAGGAGGAGTCTAATCATATTATTTGAAATGCAGAACACAAGTCAGAAAAGTAATATGTAGGTCCTAGGATGGTGAATATGTTCTGGAAGAGTCTTTTTGATGATCTTTTTTTCTTCTTTTATTTTCTTGTAAGTGAGAAATATTCTAATTACCTTATTGTTCTCTTTTATAGTAGTAACTATATCCGATTGTTTCAACTTCTTTAGCTTCTGGTCACCCAACTACTATGGCTCTCATAGCCAGGATCATCACATCATGTTTGCAGTCATTCACTATCAGGTAAATATCTTAAACTCTTAAAAAATTTGGTCATGTACTCAGGAGTACCTGCTCTGTCAACAATGTGGATAGCTCAACTGCAATGAAGGACATCAGTACCCCAGCAACAGATGTCTCACTTAAAAAAATTGGCATACACTGTAGTATCCCCTGACACAATCTTGCCAAAGAATCCTGTTGACTGCCAGGAGTTCCTGACTACCTTCCAAGGGCTATGATTGGTAGCATATGGTTGTAGATATTGCCGATTTAAGTTTCCAGGAAGCTGTTCTCCATTCTGAGGTAGAAGAGGAGGATTCTTCAAGTACAGTTCTGTAGCTTATGGTAAGAGAGTCAGCAGTGAGCTCTGGATTTGATTCCACCTGTTGGTGCTGTCAATGGTGGGGGGTTTGATAAGCAAAGTTTAGCGAGTGGCACAGAAGACAATGTGATTGGAACTTTGCAAACCAATTAGGGAGAATTTTTAGCTATGACCTCTTCTCTTATTGATCTCGTGCAATCTATCTTCAAATGTTGATGAATAGTGTGTTGTTTGTTCCCTAATAATTTAGCATTATCTTCGATGACATGTGTATGTATGATTTTGCCCCCTTTTATTATTATTATTATTTACTTTTTTATGTATCCTTGCCCCTAAAAAATAAATATTAATTTGTTTTCACCCCCCAGATTGTGGAGTTCGACTGAATCACCCTGGAGTGTCCGGGGTGACATGGTCTCCTCCCAAAGGCCCATTACATCGTGGGCCCGACTATGTTCCCGGGTGCAATCACGGGTTCGAGAAGCTGCTCCACCGACCCGACCGGCAAATGGATCCTCGGCCACCGTGCACGCATCTCTTTGCCAGCATCGACCGTCCAGATCCGTCCTGGTAGGCGGCGCCGTCACATCAGACGGTCGTCTCTCGACGGAGCGGATCTTCTACCTAAGGTCTCGACCCGTTACGAAACAAAAGCAAAAGAAATGGCGAGGATTTGGCGCGCATCGCCGATTCGAACGGCTGATCTCCACACCGCTTCCGATGTCACGAGAAAACCTCCCTCGAGCGGAACATCCCGACCGTCCATCTCTAGCGCGACGACCGTGAGATGCGATCCGAGGGTCCACCCACATGTTGGAATCTCCAAGGGGGGGGGGGGGGGGGGGGGGGGGGGTATCGTTGCTTACGGCGGCGTACTTACGCGATTAACATATAATTGTTTTATGGGTTTACACGGAGAAATACTAATTAATTAAATTGATTAATTAATAATAGGAGAGAGAGAGAGAGAGAGAGAGAGAGGGTTCGCGTCTTCCCTCCATATCCATCCCAACTCCGAACACAACAATTTCCCTCCCTCTCTCTTTCTCTCTCTCCCTCCCTCCGCTTCCTTCGTTTCCTGCTCTCCACCTTTCCCACCTCCACACACGCCTTCCACTGCCTCTACCTCCTCCTCCTACTCCTCAATCTACAGATCGTAGACAGCCCGATTCGAGACCCTGCCCCAATCGCCCCAACGCGGCCGATCCCCCGCCGCCGCCGCCTCGGCGCCGCCATCGGATCCGATCCTCCCCGCTGCTGGAAGCCGACCAGGAAAGAGGGTTTTGGTCTCGGATTCCGTATCGGAGAACGATCTGCTTCTCCCGGCCTGGAGATCGGTTATTTGTGGGGTTTCGTCTTGTGATTTTGTTGGTTTTGTGTCGGGGGTCGATGTCTGGTGGCCGAGCAGCTGGCAATCGCGCGCCACAGCCGACGGGACAGATCCGACAGCCGCCGAAGCGGCACCTGCCGTTCCCCTCGACGAGGCCCCCGTTCCTCGCCCCGGATGAGTACCACCGCTTCCCGGGCCCCGATGGGCGGGGGATCGCGGGCAATGAAACGGCTGATGCCCTGGTTATCAAAACGCCTGTAAGTTTTCCCGTCTCGTTTCCTTATTTGTTTCTTCCTTTTGTGTCTTTTCAGATGGAATTGATTGTTTTCCCCTTTTCTTTGGCTTTTTGATACTTGAGCGAAATAGAGATGACGATTTGTGTTCATATGATGTTTTAGCGCCAAAACATGGTTAAAGATTCTTTGGAATGTTAAAGGGACTATGGTTGCTGCTCAGTGAAGCTGAGAAATTGACGCGAATGGTGAACATATGTGCAGCTTTTCTTGGCCTAATTCTTTGTGCATGCTATAGATTGAGCCTCTTTAGGATCTAGGTATACCCAAATTTGGGCCATGTTTCACAGAAGCATCTTATGTAGCAACAATTAATTATTTTTTATGCTTTTGTGGAAGTAAAATTAGAGAAAGGTATGAACTTTAAGGCTTCTGAAGGAAGTATAAATGGTACTAATGCTTGTTTCAAGATACTGGCAAATGAAAGTATAATAAATTTGATGACTTACTCAAATGTTTCAAGGGACGTGGGTAACTCACTCTGAATGTTTGGAACATTATGGCTTCGGAAATCATTCGTTATATGGTTACTTCATCTTGTCCTACATGGAACTCAATGGCAGGGAGATTCATGTAACCAGTTCCACATTGTTGTGGCGTAACGGTTTGTTGTTGTTGTTGGACTACCTAAGGCCTGCTGGTGTACAATCTATTATATAAGAATAGTGTTCTTTCTCTTTCTTCGGAGATTTTCTGCCCGCTCACTATTAGCCCATTTTCCACCCCTTTGTGCATGTGCAAGAATGGGCCTTGCCCCACTTTTGAATCCATAGAAAGTGAAACTCCTTCATTCTATCCATCCTCGATTCCTTTTGGAAAACCTGAGATAACTACTCTCTAGTGGGCTTCACTTGTATGCCATCCTTCCTGACCTTACCTCGATGCTACTCTCCAAGCTCACCTCTCGACCGAGTCTTTCCGTCCACCTTAGCAAGATAAGGTCCCAAAAGGCCAAATCGTGGCTCGTTTCATCTTTACATATGTATTGTGGAGGATAAGAATATGTCTGGTTTTCACACAGGTTTTGACTTTTTGAGATCTAGCATAAAGGAAAGCAACGTATCGGTTAAGCTAACAGCACGGTTACTGTTTTCAGACAACTGTCATTATCATTATACCGTGTTTCTGTGCTTAACATTCCAAGTTCCATTGATTTGAAGCAAATACTCTGATATTAGCTCTATACTAGAAAAGCATAGAAAATTCAGGATCTTTGGACTTGATCTTTTGACTCAATTGTAGGTGAATCTGAAGGGTCATGTAACTAACTGAAGCAAGTTGTGCTTAAGCATTTGAAGTTTTATTTGAGAATGTTCTCTGTTTAACAAAATTTCAAGGATTGATAGTGTTATAAAAAATGGACATGTTCATTCAGGATTGGTTTTCAAGTTCCTTATGGTTAGATCGGAAGACACTGCTAGTAGGTTTTGTTTTTTCTGTTTTTTCCCGTTGCTAAAAGAAAATGTATGCATTCTAAAAGTAGGTTGAGACTAAAATATTTGTAGAGCTCCTTAGAATGTTACAGTGTTTATATTTGTTCAACCAAGACATCTTGTCACCAGGAAAGATGACTATGACATTGACCTTCATGCAGCATGGAATATAGTTTATTTAATGAAAATTATAGGGATCCATCTCAAGTATAATTAGTCTTTGTCCGTATGACAGAATGCAGAAATTCTTGTGCGATAGATATAGTGTCTTGAGAACTCATGCTGTTAGGTAATTATCCACATCTTTCGACGCTGAGGAATGGAACACATGCTTGTTGGTCTAGTTTATGTGCATGTGTGTTATGCGATTTTTATCAGTATGCTAGATTCTATACTTAATACCCCTAAGATGTATGTGAACTTTCCCATTTAGGTGGATCTTAATCACATGATGAGGTACTTTAATATTGTGCCATCAAATTTACTGAGATGCATTTTTTCTTTAAATGAATTTGAAAGTTTGAGTTACTGGTTGTAATTCATTGAAAAATGATATTTCACATGTTAGTTGAAGCGGAAGCGTGAACACGAAGATAATGAAGCTGCAGAATCAAGTGAATGGATGACTAGTCCTGGTTATGCTGAAGGGCTTAATAATCTTCTTCTCACACCGGTATCAGGAAAAGGAGGAAAGACATCTGGGAGATCCAAAATTGCGAAGTACAATAAGTCTGGCCCTCATACACCAATGTCAAATGCTGGTGAGTAGATTTGCCCTTCCATTACCATCAAAAAACAGGTTAATCTCTGCACTAGGAAAGCTCACTCCTCAGTTATGGTATACATGCACCTATTTGCAACTGGCTAATGAACTGGTGTTGTTATCTTTATAGAAAATAATCAAGCTTCGATAAGATAATTTTCCAATTTAAGGCTCTGTTCTGCATTTGATCTGCATATACAAATTTTATCAGCATCATTTTTGGTGCTGCAGGTTCTCCTTCAGGCAATACTCTCACTCCTGTTGGTACTTGCCGTTATGACAGCTCTCTAGGTGATTAAAGTCATGGCTTGTCTACGGAAGTTTGAATCTTAGAATATACTGGGAACTGCCTTTGCTTGTCTCTGACGATTGTGTAATGTAATTTTCTTTTCAGGACTCCTGACCAAAAAGTTCATTAATTTGCTTAAACATGCACACGATGGCATCCTTGATTTGAATAATGCAGCGGAAACACTTAGGGTATTGCAGATGGCTAATATTTTAATTACCTAAAGTTTATTTATACTAAAACAAGGATTATATTGTGTAGGTGCAAAAGAGGCGGATTTATGACATAACTAATGTCCTTGAAGGGATTGGACTTATAGAAAAGAAACTCAAAAACAAAATTCGTTGGAAGTAATTCATCCTTTTGCTGGCAGAGTTTTATTTAATGCTTCCCATTATACTCAAATTTTCTCCTTGCAATATGAGGAGTTTTTCGCATGGTACATAATACTTAGCTCATTGCATAACAGAGGACAAGATAACACAAGACCAGGAGAAGTTGATGATGATCTTTCAGTACTACAGGTATGATGCCCACATGCATGTTCTTCCCAGGACTGAAAACCACTGTTCTCACTCTAGATGTGTCTAATTAGAGCCTATGTGAAATTTTTTATAGTGAAATGAGTCAACTCATCTAAGTTCTTCTAGTTTCATTTTCTTCAGGCAGAAGTTGAAAAACTTGCTTTGCAAGAGCACAGTTTAGATGATCGTATCAGGTTAATTTTTGTTGTAGCTGCTTGGTTATTGATGTCATACATTCTACCAATTATGCTGAAACAAACAATTCTTTTCACAGTGAAATGCGGGAAAAATTAGGGGTGCTTAGTGAAGATGTAAACAATCAGAAGTAAGTGTTTTTCTTGCTTTTGTATTTTAGATTTGTCGGCCATCCAACCATTTAGTAACCATATGCTGTAAGTTTTTGTACCTTCAGGTGGCTGTATATGACCGAAGATGACATCAAAAGTCTACCATGCTTTCAGGTGTTGGTCTGTTGGCTCATTTACTCTGAGAATGGCAAAAGGATACTGGCTGCTTCTCCATTACAATTATTGCTACCTTATATTCATGCCTCTTATGTGCAGAATGAAACATTAATAGCAATAAAAGCGCCTCATGGTACTACTCTGGAAGTTCCAGATCCTGATGAGGTAAGAAGAGGGAAGGTCTTGGCAAAGATTTTTTTAGTTTTAGTATTTTTGTGCATCGGGTAGCATATGTTTCCTCTGCCTGCAGGCTGGTGATTATCTACAGAGGAGATACAGGATTGTCCTAAGAAGCACGATGGGTCCGATAGATGTCTATCTTGTAAGGTAATAGCAATTCCCTCTTAATTATCATTTTATAATATTAACTCTGTCTTTTATGTGCTGCCCCTTGGTGATATTTTACTTCATGTTTTTAGTCAATTTGAGGAGAAGTTTGAGGAGGTGAGTGGTGTTGTGACACCTCCAAAGCTCCATTCTGGTAAATCAATGGCAAACCCAGAAACTGTTGGGAACCCCACGCCGGCTGTTGCCATGGAAGAGAGCAAAGAGAAGGAACTGCAAGTAAATAATCAAGATAGTCAGAGGGTGTTCCCTGACATAAACTCCTCGCAGGATTTTGGCAGTGGCATGATGAAGATTGTTCCTTTAGATGTTGATGTAAGCTCAATTTTTGAATATGCAGATATTGACATTATTAATAATTTCTGCCTATTAGTGACAACTTTTAAGGGTCACCTAAGTCAATTTCCACTTAAGTCATTGTCCACATATGCAACTCACCTGTGTGGTCTGAATCATAGAAATTGTATTGTATCATTCAATTAGGATCGCCTCTAGGTAACAGGAACAAACAATCTCAATAGACTGAGATTGCTTTTTCTATTTTTGTTTATTTTGGGGCTTTCAATCATTTGAACATTTGATCTGTCATTAACTAATTTGGCTGGCTATAATTTCTTTGCATATGCTTGGCGTGAGTAGGACATTTTCATTCATATATATTATTCCTTGCTGCTTTAATTTAAAGGAGTGAAATCAGAGAAGCTCATCTGAGGTGTTTTTTTATGATCTTCGTTTCTTTTATATTTTGTTGGTCTTCTGCAATTTATTGCTCCTACCTGTCGAAAAGGATATGATACAGCATCACCTGTTTAACGTTCATTTTCCATGAAAAGTGATTTTTATTTTTATTTTTTGCAGACTGATGCTGATTACTGGCTTCTATCAGATTCTGGATTTAGCATTACAGATATGTGGAAGACTGCACGTATCCTTCTTCTTAAGATATCACTTGTTTCATTCTTATTTCTGTACTTGTTTAAAATATGTTTTAAATGTTACTTTGAAATCCTTACCTTAGTCTTTAGCTGAGGTACAATGGGATGGAATTGATGTATTCAACACGGATGACTTTGTTACGGGTAGTGCTAGCACATATCAGCCGCAAACTCCATCCAGTGTTACTAATGTCCCCTCCAATGCAAACTCGACTCCTAGATAAATACAGAACAGGTTTAATGTAGAAATTGAAGATCCGTCTTCTGGTGGGGACAATCAGATCCACTGAGACCCACAACGTGATTGCCGTTAGGTCAAGCTACGAAAGTCTGACGGTCAAGCGATCAAGCGGTGAGGCCATTTGCAAGAGTGCTGTTCCATTACCTGAAGGAACAGCTGCAGTTGATGTGTATGGCAGAGTATTACATATAGTGTATTGTTCATGCATGGAATTAGATCCCCATTTGTACACTTCACTTGAGATCTCTCTCTGTGCTCCTCAACTTACTTGGGCAGTCCTTATTAAAACATGTTGGAAATCTGTAATCTTCCTTGGCTCTACTGTTTATTATATAGACTTTAGATCGAGCAAGTTGATGTGCAGCTCTCATAAAATCTAAGCTATCACTCAAAATGTGCTTTGGCCTCTTGAAAGCTTTCTTATTATTTCAATATGTATTCTTTCTTATTCTTGTGACTATTTGGGTGCATTTTGATGATTGAGATGCGTGATGTATGCCCAATTAAGTAGTGAGTGATCTATGAGCAACTTTCCAGGGTTAAAATCTATGATCACTTTTCATGCAACCAAAACAATAGATCTGCCACATTGATAGACAGATCGAATGTTCCACCATGGACCTCAAATTCCATAATCATGTATTCTTAAGTCAGAATTATAAGTTCAATATTCCTCTGAAACTATTTATCTTTTTAACTGACTCAAATTGTTTGCAAGAAATCAAGTTGGCTACAACATAAGAAAAGTGAAATAACAACTAATCTTGTACATTATGTTTCTTTTACTTCCCATATATATCGCTAAATTTACCATTATTCTACTATCTTATTTGTGTGGGCGTGATCGCCGTTGCTTTGAGTTGGTGCCAAGGAGCGCATCGGCAATCTCCTCCAATTTCTCTACTCCCGGTTTCTCTTTCTCTTCTTTCTCCTTTTCTTGTTTCTTGTTGGCGACTAAACGGCTCATCCATGATCGTTTTGTTTTCTGGAGAAGAAAATTCAGCAAAAGGGAAAAGAAAAAAAAAAATCCTTAGTGATGTAAAAGGCCAAAAAGAAAAGAAAAGGAAATTATGTTGTGATAGCAATGGAGAGGTTGCTGTAAGAATCACTGCATGACTCCATTGATTCATTTATGATTCTTTCAATGAATTTGTTGGATGTATAATATGGGTATTTAAAGCAGGGGTAGGGTTTATCATCATTTTAAGAATGAGTAGTTTACTTTAGATTGGTTGTCTGATAAATGTGCCAGTAGTGACAACCAATCTAAAGTAAACTACTCATTCTTAAAATGATGAGAGAGATGGCATCTACATTTCAGAAAGATGTTTATATTATCAATGTTTGATTTCTGATTCCTATCAAAATTTCCCAGTGTTGAACTTGTGGTTCTATCATTCAGATCTTTATCACTAGCTATGTAGTGGCAATCAGAAGCTATTTATTACCTCAGTGCTGCCTGATGACTTGGAAACCACATAGTGGAGGACTTCCAAGAACAAAATCTGCCCTTTCTCTGTGAAGTTCTTGAGATAGAACACAAGCAGTTGCCCAGATTTAGCTCTCAGGTTCCTAAACCTCTCTTCGATGTCAGGCTCATACTGCATCACCAGCGGCCGGAGGAAGGTCTCATAAACGACATCAGTTCCCTGCACAGATCAAGCATGCGTGAGAGGAAGAAACATCCAATGCCGGTTGTGCAGGTCCAATTACCTTCGTCTTCGGGTACCACAGGTACACCAAGAAGGCCAGCTTGGCTTCTCCATACATTGGCAACCTTCGTCGAATCGAAAGCAAGTCATAAACAAAGCAAAAAAGATGAACAGTACAAGCTGAGTGATTCATCCTTACAATGAAACAAGGAAATTGCCAGGCATCTCGATGACTGTTAGTATCGCCACGATGATCCTGCAAAGTTTTATGTTTCATGTCATCACAACTCTTCCCGAGTCGAACCAACACGACGATTAAAGAACGAGTAAACATTTGCCCGCTAAGACTTTGTGGATGTGATTGAAGTTAGCAGACCTAATCCGAGGTAGATAAACTACACGACACACTATCACTATACGACAGAGGCATACGGTGGATGGCCAACTTCCCTTCACCAAAACCAAACCCCTTTACGAGCTTTTGCCCCCCCCATTTATTCCTTGTATAAGATAAAGCAAGGATCCAAAAGTATTGCAGTATCTTCAATCATGATCTGCTTGATGAAGCATATGAACATGACAGACTGACAAAAATGATAGCTTTATGTTCCTCTGTTACCAGAGAGAAGTAGTAATTACCAGTACTGGCACCAGAATCGAAGCTGCTGTGTGTTGCCTTGACCCTGCTCTAATGTCTTGAAGCACTCGAAAGCTGGATAAGCATATCCAAACAACACCCTGCCATGGTTGTGCTTGCAATCCTCAGCTCGAGCTTTCATATATTGAGATTGAAGATGAAGAAGTAAAAAAAAGGACCAAGGAAACATCGATTACTCACACTAGAAGTCTGGTTATGTACTCTGCCAACATCTTCAATGAACCATGAAAACCCAAATTTGTGAGAAGAAAAAAAAAAATAAGAAAAGAAGAATCGAATTAAGCCAAGCTCTTCGTCTGCACCTTAAAGCAGAGGAATTTGTCTTCCGATTGGTTGGCGTTGACTCTGGGAGTTCGTAAAACTTTGGCTCTGAGCTCGAGGAGACCAGACGAAGAGGAAGAGGAAGAGGAAGAGGAAGAGGAAGAGGACGAGAGAGGAAATGCTGGGTCGAGAATTCGAAGCCGGAAGCCAAACAATTGCTATATTTATCTGTTTTCCTACTCCTATTCTGTCTCTGACTCTGTTTTGGGTTGACTTGGCGGAGAAGGGAAGAAAGAAGCGGTCGTTGCTTTCGCGGGACGCCTTCCCGCGAAAAATCCACACGCAAGGATGAATAGATCCACGTCAGATCTACCACGTTTGAGTCTAAAATACCCACATTACCCCCAACACTTACCTCAAATACCATCCACGAGGGCAAATTTATAATTTTCTATGCATTACGGTTCGACTCTTCCTCGCCCGAATTCATAGCTCAATTGGGACAACCGGTCCGATTCGATCAAATTAGGTTTCGGTTCTAACTTACTTGCCACCCAAGGAATCTGTTGGTGTCGCCCCGCAACGTGGGATGATGAGTCAACCCAGTGAGATTACTCGTATGCGCAAGCTCGTTTTCGTGGACTAGCGAAGAGGACGGTGCGTCCCCCCTTGCAAGAAGACCCTGGCCGAGCTGTTGGTACTCAGTCGAGTCCCTCCAACGATCAAGTCAGGGGTCGGGATGATTGAATGAAAGTGTTTGGACAGAGTTCCTCCCCCCCCCCCCCCCCCCCCCCCCCTTCTTCAGACCAGCGATGGTCTGGGGGTATTTATACCTGTATAGACGAGCTCGTCGTATGTGGGTCACGTCATTGTTACTGTACCTGATAAGCCACAAACCGCCTAGTATCAGGGGCATTGTTGGCTGGTCGGCCCGTCGCATCAGCTCTGCCATGTCGCCTATTGTCAGGGGCACTGTTAGCTGGTCGACTCATCGCGTCAGCTCTACCATGTTGCCAATAGTCAGGGGCACTGTTGGTAGGTGCGCGACGTGGTTGAACCGTGACATGGATGAGGTGGGGGTGTGGTGTTTCGGTGTTGGTGGATCAACCATTATTGGCTCATCAAAATCCATAATTGAATCGATCAAATTAGACTATGCCATTAGACATTTCAGTCAAAATTAATGGCTTGGCATTTTGGAATCTCGGAATTAACCCTTTCGGATTATTTGCTCTGTGTATTTTTTTCTCTTTTTATGATTTAAAAATGGAGATTGTGGTCTTTCAATTCTTCCCCGAAAGATTTTTCTGGATGTGTTGTAAGCATGATCTAGATGAAGGTGGAAGACATCAACGTTGACTAAGGTTGTGGTCTTAGTCAATGAATCTTGATGGTTGACTCACCTCTGTTTTTTCTCCTCCATTCTTCCTCTTTATGCTCTTCTCGAAGGATGATTGGATATATATATATATATATATATATATATATATATATCAATTTTAAAGAGAGAGTTTCGCAATTCTAAAACTTTATAAGGACAGAGATGGGAAAACATGTTCAATAAAACGGAGGCCCGATGGGCGTTTGATTGGGTTCGGCCCAGAGATTGGAGGAAAGAAGGGATTCTTAGTGAAGCGATGTGGCTCGTGGGCTCTGCCGGCGTCGCCGTCCGCCTCGCGTCTCGCCTTCTCCGCACAACCTGCTTCCAAGATCACCGCGGTATATGCGTCCAGCTTTCTCCTCTTCTTCTTGCGCTTCCTCCCCTCTTATAAACAAGAATTTGGTTAGCACCAAGAAACCTTCTCCCGGCACCGATCGATTTAGGTAGCGCTAATTCTTCTGTGAATTCACTAGTGCTTCTCGTATTCTTGTTATTTAGGGTAGCATTGTCGTTTCAATTGTGATTTCTCCTTCGTTTTTTGGTTTCCTGATTTTTGGGGTTTATGTTTTCGGTCAATTTACTTTGGTGTTTGGATCGTCATGAATCGGCGCTTGTTTCCACTAACGCGAGGTTCCGGGGTTACTGGATTGTTGGATGAGATGATTGGATCCTTTGCTAACAGTTCAGTTCTTTTGGGACTTTTGAAACCCAATCAAGATTTTGTCCGGAAGGAAGGAGATCCCTCTTTGATTAGGCCTTGACTAGTGGTGCCCAATCAAGATTTTGTTAACCCTAACAGAAAAGAAAGAGAAGTATTGGAGCTCGATCGGTTTTCGAAGGAATAATGAACACCAAAGCACAACAAAGTTCTTTGTTAAGTTGTGAGAACTGATATGCACCTTTTATTTTCGTTTCTTTGTTAAGTGTCGAAGTTTCTACTTTGTTTCATATAAATAACCTCCCTCAGACCTCGCATTGCTGAGGGTCTTGTGCACCGGGCTTCCCTTTTTGTTATTCAGAAATCAAAATTGTGTCAAGTGTGTCCTCTTAAAGTTTTTTTTTTTTTTACTATGTGCTTCTTTTAGAAACTTTTTCCTTTGTATTCTCAATCATAAACTTGAAGCTCTAGCGTCAATATCAATTTTGACCAACTGTGTGCCACCAGGAAAACACAAACATCAATGAGATGAGATGCTATCGTTAACTCTTTTTTCCAGTCTCCACAGTTCTAGTCTTCTTCAACATGAGCTACTTATATGTGATAAGTAATTATATGTTCTAATTAATGCTAATGTTTCTTCCTTTAACAATTTAAAGCACTATAGGTCCATCAGGAAGGATATTTCTCCAAGGTGTTCAGGGTCAATGGATAGATTAACATTGTCACATCATGGGAGAAAGCAAGTGACAGTGCGAATGTGCACCGTCTCTGGGTATGGTTCTAACTAATCCTGCTATATCTGTTGAATTCTGAAGAAATGCTTGCTTTCTTTCTCTTAAATTGTTTGTAACCTCTTGGAATGAAAATGTGACAAGTCACTACAACAGTTTTACGAATAATCACTCTTGTTTTGCAGCTTTCCCACCGAGTTGCTTGAGATGCACTCTGAAGAATCCTCGTTGCATGTTCTTTTAATCCCTGGAAACCCAGGTGTTGTAGATATAGACACTTAAATTCCAAAATGTTTATGAGCTACTTACTGATATTTGTTGTTGTTGATGTTGTTGTTATCATTCTAAATATTAATTTTGCTTATTATGGTCGTGAAGTCTCTTGAATGAAAATAGTTGTATATGGGTGCATAACAGGGATTGTATTGTACTATAAGGACTTTGTCGAAGCAATCTATCAACTACTGGAAGGGCAAGCATCTGTAACAGGCAAGGACTACCAACTTGGGCATTTCAAAGTTTTCTGAACCCAGAATTTTGCTGATGGGATTTCTAATATCAATATTTTTTTATCAGCAATTGGGCATATTTGTCATGCAGCAAAGGTATCTTGAGTACAATCTAAACTTAAATTTCAATATTATCAACTGATGAAATTTCTAATAATGACATTTTTTTATCAGTATTCTGGCTTATATTTCATGCAGCAAAGTTTTTATGAGTGAAATTTAAGCTTAACTGCAATAGTGTCAACTTTCCATGTATCAAGGACCTTTGTGTAGAAGAAATTATTATCTGTTAAAGTCCTCTCTCTTACTTCAGCGGCTTTTACAGTAACTGATTGCTACTTCAACTCACAAACTAGAAGACCATGTAAAAAGATAAAGTGAAAAAAAAGAAGATCTTGTACATGACCCAGTTCTAAGGCAATTTAGGCTGCCCTTTTAATGTTTCATGATTGCATCTGTGGAACCTCATACTTGCTTTCCTATGTCACTTGCAGCAATCTAACATCACAAGTGATATGTTTCTGCTAGCTCACAGTACTCTATGTAGATTTGTTTCTGTACCATGCTATCCAGAATAAACATGCTACAATGTATTATGGGTCACCTAGTATGCTGTCTGTATGTATATTAATGGATTGTCTTCACATTTGATATCTTTTGAACATCTAGAGATGTGTGACTCGGTAAAATAGTTAAAATGTTATCTAGAACTAGTGATTATCAGAATAAAGTTGATATTCTTTTATCAATTTTGGATTACGTTATTTCATTATTTGATTGTGCATACTATTCTTCTTTATTAGTTATGATGATTGTCACAAATATGGATTAGGCTTCTTCATGGAATATATAGTCCTTTCTCATTTAGATCCTTTCTCATCTAGAAGGCAGTGTCTTGAAAAGTGCTAGGCACCAAGGCCTCCAAACACCCGAGGCGCTAAGTGCTCGCCTAGGTGTTTACCTGAGCAAAGCGAGATGCTCCAAAATAATAAATGATAAAAATATATATTATAATTAATAAATATGATCATAAAAATAAAAAGTACCACATCAAATTGAAATCACATAGCCGACTTGAAATATATATTATAGCATGCAATTCTTTGATTGCTATGCCTGAGTTGACTCTTAATTTGAGCTCAATCCCATTCGATAAGGTGATTTCTAATCCAAATCTAGAAATGAATTAGAACAAGGGTGCTATTTATTAATACTTAATGCGCTACTTATTACTACTTAGTGCACTACTTATTACTTTTTACAATGCACTAATTACCACTTATTGCTAATAGGCGCTCAGGTGCTCGCCTAGGTGCTCGGGTGAGGTGAGCCGAGGCTCAAGTACCACGCATGACCTCTAGGTGATGTGATTCATTGAACTGCAGCTTGGGCGCTCGCCTGAAATCAGGCGTTATGCGCCTTGGGTGAGTGCTTGAGTCAAAGTGGCGCAGTATAAGAAATTGGAATAGAAAATACGAGATTAGAAGAGAAAGGAGTCTAGGCGAAAAGAAGGGCAATGACCTGAAGGCAAATAGTACAGAATCGATCAGTGCTTGAAGGTGGAGAATTGAATTGTGCTCGACGATAGATGGGAGGGCAGAAGATGAGATCTCGTTAGAAGGCAAAAAGCTAGGGTTTTGAAGGCCGGATGGGAGGGCAAAAGACACAATGAATGGGAGGGTAAAAGTGATCTCGTTGGAAGAAAAGATAAGGTTTTGAAGGCGGCGGATGGGAGGGCAGAAGACTCATTGGACGTGATCTCTCTCCTCTCACTTTCTCTTTCACGGTATACCTTTTCTCATGTGCAAGACGCAATGCATGATGGACCTTAGAAGTAATTAGTTTGTTGTGAGCTGTAATAAATAGCGCACTAAGTAGCAATAGGTAGTACTCAATGCGTTGTAAAAAACAATAAGTAGCGTACTAAGTAGCAATAATTAGTGCACTAAGTATTAAAACGCAATAAATAACAGTATTGTTCGAATTCCGTTGCGTCAAGATGCTAATTGACTCATCCATTTCTAGATTTGGGTTAGAATTCATCCTAATAGAATGAGATTGAGCTCAAATTATGAGTCAACGTAGGCATAGCAGTCAAAGAATTATATCCCCTAATATATATTTCATGTCGGCTATTTAATTTCAATTCATTATGGCATTTTCTTTTTATTTTTATGATCATATTTATTAATTATAATATGTATTTTTATATTTTAATATTTTGGAATGACTCGCTTCGCTAAGGTGAGTGCCGAGTTGAGCGCTTAGCCCCTTGGGCATTTTGAGACCTTGTTACCTAGCGTTTTTCAAAACACTATATTAGACTCTCAAACAAGGTTTGACATATCGGTCTATACCGGTGTACTGAGATTATCTCGGTATGGTACGGTGCATGGTACCGGGCAGTATGCTGTATTATTATAATATAATATTTTATAATAAATATAATATTGAAAATTAATATATTAAAAAAAGAAAAAAATTGGGCGACGTCGCCTCAATCTTTTTCCCCGCGTGGGGAGACGTTCCGTCTCCTTGCGCGAGAGAAGAATCGCCCGCGAGCGAGGACGGCGCGCAGGCGATCCACAGGCGACAACGACAACGACAAAGACTTTCCTCTTCTTCTTCTTCTTCTTCTTCTTCTTCTTCTCTTTTTCTCCCTCAATCGACCGTCGATGGTTGAAATCGATCGTCGACGGTCGATTTTGGCGGTACCGCTCGGTAGCGGGCGGTCCACGTACCAGTAACTTGGCGGACCGATACATACTGCCCGGTAGATCAAAATTGCAAACCTTGCTCTCAAATATGTGGGTGAGGAGCTTGCAAGAGATGTAGAGTAACCTGATTGAAGGTTGGTAGATGGGAAAGTCTAAAACTCATTATGGATTGAGGATCTATTGATTCAAAGGAACTAGATGAATACAGAATTTGCTGAAATGCCAACTTCATCACCATGATAGAACTTGTAGGTTATGGAGTCACTATTACCATTGAAATGTGCTTCTTTTGTGTGTCGTTTTTTCTTCATGAATCTATGTGCTTTGCGTTTTATATTTCTCGCTGTGAAGACAGATAAAAGACACATGATAAATGTTCTAATTTTTGTGAAAGGATTTCTGTTAGTTGTCTTCTTAAAGCATCTATGTGCTTTACATGTCATTTTCTCTTTGTTAAGATAGATAAAAGCCACATCATAAATGTTTTGATTTTTATGAGATGATTGCTGTTAATTGTTATTCTATTTGCATTTGATGCTTTGTTATCACTCATTAGTTGATTAGTATGATTTTTTCACCAGGATTGGGAGCATGGAAGGATGTTTTCATTGGAAGAACAAATTAATCATAAGGTTTTTTCAATATCCCTTATAGCTACAGTTAGCAAAAAGTTTTTTGTTACTTGATGACCAGTTGTATAAATCTAAAGGACAGGCATATTATTGTGTTTGATCATATATTTGTTTTTCTTCTATCCGAAGCTGTAATATTATGTAATACTCTCATATGCCTTATATTTGATGGAGGAATTCCTACTGCCAGTATGTTTCGTCCTAAATAATCTGAAAATAGTGATTTTGCATTATTATTTTATTTACTTATGGGGAAATTAGTTTTATGCTTCCCGTATGTAAGCTATAATTTCATGCCTTCTTCCTGCACTGGGAGTTACATGAAGCTTGTATGTATTTCTTTTCTTGATTTTCATAACTAGCATTACCTACTGTTTTTCTCTTTTCATTAGTTTTTTTTTCCTGATCCAGTACATGTGTTTTCGACATTTCAGGTGGACTTTATTGAACAAGAGTACCGGAATAGTGAACATCCACTTATATTGGTAGTATATTGCTGATCGACCCTCTTCAGTTACAAGAAGATTTTCTGCTTTTGCTAACTAATATACTGTTGTAACTTGGAACTGTCATGTAATTTATTTTATCCACGGAAGTTGCATCCATTGTGCTACAACAAGGAATTATACTTGCACACAGTATCTAATTCAAGCTGTTACAATGAATATCTTGAATCGATACCGATGCTTAGTTTGATTTTCGTTGACCTTTATTATGAATGTTTGTTAGGATAACCTTGATCCTAACAAATTGTATTGAATATGAATAGCCTTTGTAATATGATAAATTGAATTAATTTGGTCTTCGAGATCTTATTTTACCATTCTTGTGCTATGTGCTTCTCCTGGAAGAGGAACATATGCTAAATTGGTTGTCCTAATTTTAACAGACAACACTAATGAATAGGATTTTTTTTTTTAATGTATCAAATTCTGGTTCAAAATCATCAGAGGATACTTTAGAGCAACCATAATGGTATAGTCACTTTTAGATGCTCCTGGATTAAAGTTAATTTAAAATTCTGTTTATTTACTTGATTCGACAAGTTTTCAAAATTTTAGATGTCAATTTAGAACTCTGAGTTTCTTTTAACATTTATTAATACAGCTACTTAACAGAAACCTCCTGTTGAAGTTTTTCAGATGTTAATTAGTCACTTTTAGATGTCAATTTATAACTCCAAATTTCTTTTTAATTTATTAATACAGCTAGCTACTTAACAGGAACCTGCTGTTGAAGTTTTAAGGACTCTTTCTTATGGCGTTCTCTGGATATGCCATATTTTGTCATAGGGCTGGAACCATGTGTTGCATATTACATCTTGAGCATATACCTTCAACAAATAATTTGTATGCTATGTACTGAAAATAGTTGTGCTATTCTCTTGTCCAAAGTTTATTCTCTATGCCTTATTTTCTCCTTTTTGCAAAGGTTGGACATTCTATTGGATCATATATATGTTTGGAAATCTTTAAGAGGCTTCAACAACAGGTGGAAGTTGTTTCTTTACATATGCCCCATTTTCTTATATCTATACTTCCTGCTAAAACATTTAAATGACCAGTGAAGACATTTCAATGGATTTTGAAGGTGAAATATGTTATAGGTCTTTATCCATTTCTGTCACTGAACAAGAGTTCTTTGAAGCAATCAATGATTGGCTTAATTTCAAGGTATTTTCTTTTGTTGGTTTCTGTTGCTTTAACTTTTGTAGTTAATTTTTTTTAATGCTACTCTAACTATAGATTTTTCTTTCAATTGGGTTAGAGTTCTGTTATCATTGAATCTCAAACAAAGACTTATGAAGTTTTCTGTAGTCTTCTTTTATGCATTTTATATATTCATGACAATTTTTTTTTAATGTTGGATGATGGTTAAGCTTGATTGCAATTTTTATTGCTCCAGAAGTTTTTTGTATATTTTAGTATTAACATTAATTGCATTGTGATGTTTTGCAAATTCCAGATCCTCCATTGTAAGTACAACCATTAGTTATTTTGTATCATTTTTGGGGTCATTACCAACCCGGGTTCAAGTTGCTCTGGTGAGAAAGTGCCTTGGGCAGTCATGGTCTGCCACAGCTGTTGATGCTACTTGCAGTCACCTTTTGCAGGTTGGTTCTTCTTCCTGTATTTAGATGTGAGATTTCACTCGAAAGAAAAAAAGTTCGTTAAGGTCTGAGAGAGGACACTCTGCACTTGTCTTCTGTTGTTGTATTTTTTTAATTGTTTACTGTACCTTGCATTGGGAGCATCTTTATTAGTGCTGTCATAACATATTTAAGAAAGAAATATTGGATTATAATCTTTGAACCTAGGCACCATTAAGTTGTCACTTGAACCATAGCATTACTAATTTTGTTTTAAAATTTGCAGTATCATACGATGCAAAATATGCTTTTCATGGCAATGACAGAGTTTGAGAAGGTACTGTTAAACTGATATGTTGACTGGATCATTTATCCTGTAAAAGATTGTCGGTCCTTCTTTGCAGGTCTTTGTTTTATATTTGATTTAACAATTTGATTGGTATATGCTTAGTTCTTTGGTAAATATTTCTTTCTTCAACTACCTGTACCGTTTATTTGGTACAGTTTTCTTGAAGATTATCTGCAACAACTATGAAAGAATTAGATAATCAATTGATTTTTTATTCTTCGAATAATATAGAAAAGGACTTTAATAAAAATATAAATGATTTAAATACTCTAAACTTTAACTAAACATATGACTTTTTAGTTTGTACAGATCTTAATGATGACAAAAGATTTATGTAGCCGACCCTAAGTAATTAGGACTTGCGACTTTTTTGTTATTGTTATGGTGGTGGTTTGATTATGTTGCTCAAAAGAGGATGCATACCTATGTGCTTTTCTATATTGTTAGGACTAACCATTGTTGGTTGTATTGTATTATATTCTTTTGTTATGTCTATCGTTGTCACATCTGTGCCCAATTATTTTAAAAAATCATGCACTTTTAAAATGAGATAATAAAAGAACTAATTTTATTTAATTTAAATTTCAAATGTATCTTAAATAATAAAGTTTGAGAATAGAGAAACCAATACTCCATGGCTAATACTAAACCTTAAAGAGCTTGAGTCTTCCACCCAGCACTATCTAGTAGTAGACAACGACTCTCTTTATGCTGAAATTAGTACTAGAAACTGAAGATTCTTCTGGAAAACTAAAATAATTGAAATCATCAACGCTAAGTAGAAACCTCCAAAACATACATTCGAAACATAAGTAGGAACCCACAAAACGTAATATCAAAACATATAACATATCGTGAATAACTATTAGTAAATAATAAAATATGTAACATAATAAAACAATATTAAGACATCCAATCATAAGTCTCAATAATATGTTTTAGTAACAGGTTTCTTTTTCAGTCTCAGTCTCATGACTCAAAAACATGTGATGGGTCGGACCCCCGATCATGTATTCTCCCAATAGTTGATGTAGAGATTTCTCTGTTGTAGGTACAAAACATAGTATGATAAAGTTCTCTTCTCATTACTAATTTTATTATCTCAGTTGTCAGAAGAGCCAGACTGGATGTTTGTGAAAGAGAAACATAACCAAATCTCTCTTCTTTTTGGCATAGATGACCACTGGGGCCCACTTTCACTTTTTGAAGAGGTGAATATATAGTTCACTTTTCAGTTTATTAGCTAGAATTGTTTAATTGGGTTCTTGAATTTCTGTATACTGTTCTTGGACTTGGCAGTCAGAACTATTATCGGATATATTTGTGCTTTATTGAGGTTACATCATATTCAATATCTGCTGACAAATCAAGGTTACATTGTATTCAATATTTTGCTGGCAAAATTAGACAACCAGAGGATGCTTGAAGTTCAATTGTATTTATGTGAAAAAGAATTCAGCAGCGGATACGTGCACCGACTTGTATTGTAATTGATATCTATTTTATTTGATATTAAATTTTCTATGTAATTTTTTTAAAAAATATTTTTTTTAAAAAATTAAACATTGTACAAAACGTTGAATTACCAGAAACCCGTCACTTAGGCAAAAGTGCCCTGACCACTAGGATATTGTCTTAACAGAGATTTCTGCATAAACTCTATTTGCTATTTATTTGAATAGAATTGAAGTTATTGTTTGGCTGATTGCAGGTTTCCAGGATGGTGCCAGGTCTTGCTTTATCAATCGAAAGAGAGGGTCACATGCATGCTTTCTGCTGCACTGAAGCTGGCTCCTTGTGGACCGGCCACCACGTGGCAACCTTGATCAAGAATCAAATCACAAAGTAAAACGGGAGGTAATTTTGTCATTCTTTGTGCAAGATTTATCGTTAACGGTGCCGAAGAAATGCCAGCAAATTGATGCTCTATCAAGCTGTGGGCTGCGTTTCTTCCCCTTCCTTCAGGGCAAGCCTGTCTATGCCTTAACTTCAGCATCACTCATTCCAGCTGATTCTGGAGTTTGTCAATCAGGGTGGTTCCCTCATCGCAGGCGTTGCTGTAGAGTGAACTCTTTATGTATGCCTATCTAAAAGATTTATTCAGACAAAATTTGTTGCAGGAATATAGACAGATTTGGGTCAATGGAAACTGAAGATACAGATGCTTTGTTAAATGGAGGAGTAGAAGTCGGTGACATCTTCAGGCTGGTATCTGCATGCACTGAGCCAACTTATTTGAGTGGTCATGGTCAATGGTCCTCTCTTATCTGCAATAAATGTAAACATTGCACCTCTGGGCATACTTACCTAGGGGAGCCTACCACCCAAGTTATAATTCCTAAACCTGATACTGCAGTGGTTTCAAGTGCTGGCTTTTGACTGTTTCAGTATTTGCAGGTTGGCTATGGCATTTATTTTCAATTTAATGCTCCTGTATGAATTATTATTTCCTGTTTGACATTTTGAGCCACTGTGATTACTTGTTGAATAAAGACATCAAAATTGTGAACACTGGCCTGCTGGAATCAAGATTTCAAAGCCACAGTGTACCAATGCTCAAATAAGGTCTATTTATCTGTCTCCTCCCAATCAGATTCATTGAAGCTGTTCTCTATCCTGCAAAGGACTGGGTGAAGGGAGAAGACTGACAAACTGTTTGATGCTTTGTGCTGATATTTACTACTGCCCTACTGATATATACTACTGCATTGTGCAGCTCACAACACCCGTTGGATTCTGCTGTCGAGCATGGATGTGTCTCTCTCTTGTAACAAGGTGGGGTAGGAAGCTGTTTCCAGTCACAATGACTTGCCAATATTCCAGTCTTCATCAAAAACCATGCACCACTTGAGTGTCT
Organism: Ensete ventricosum; assembly: GCA_029747655.1. Taxonomy (NCBI): domain Eukaryota; kingdom Viridiplantae; phylum Streptophyta; class Magnoliopsida; order Zingiberales; family Musaceae; genus Ensete; species Ensete ventricosum. Next base: position 3,295,134 of record JAQQAF010000006.1, on the reverse strand, counting down.
TTTGCAGGGCCAGTGCTCGTGATCAACATTCACATCAATTTTTTGGCTCTCACAGCACACATCTGCAGTTCCAACCTGTTGTTGTAAAATGTGGGAGGAGATCAACATACTTGTTGGGTCTGGAGCAGTCATAATGGGCACCTCGTAGAGCCGAGATGTGGAATAGGGTAAGGTTTCTTGAGCAGCGTTTGTCATATCTTGAAAAGGTAGTCAGATCAAGAAGGCATTAATTTGCACAAGTAACACTCGGCTGTTTTGCATGCATGGTTTAGAAGCTTCGCAGTTGAAACCACAGACAAGAATACAATTTATATTGGCCGACTCGTCCTTCTCTCCTAGTTAAGTAGTCAGGGGGGGATTCATGCACTTAGTCTCCATGTTCAAAGCTTTGTCAAGTCGCTTGCACCAGGCAAAAGCTTTAAGGCGGAGTGCTTCAATGATGCAAGAGCAACTGTCGCCTTATTTTGTCCTGCTTTTTTTTTTCTTTTGACTATCAAAGATAAGGTATTTTCTGGACATTGACATTACTTCCTTTTTTTCAATTTATTTTTAGGTATTTGTAGAAGTCTTGGTATAGTTTGAATTGTGCTAAACTTGTTCCCTCAGAATTGGGTGGTAGTTAGTTTCATTTGTTGCAATATTCTTGTCACATCTGTTCATCCAAATTAATCTTTTTTTTTGACATATATCTATGTACGGTATAACAGAATAATTATCTGAATGATGACAAAACATTCGTAAATAATTGGATTTTTTTTTGTTATTATTGGATTAAGAGAATAATGACACTTTTATTGGCACTGAAACGAACATCTGACTGCTGGATTTTTATGATGAGCTGCTGGTGGCTGTGCTGCATGCATCCAATCCAACAACAAGATATATGCTCGGTACAGAATCCAGTTGTCTATGACAGCTATTTTTGGTTTCAAGATTTTATTCAGTATGATGTTGGATCAGCAAAAAAAAAAAAAAAAAAAAGGTCTCTCTTTTTTTTTTCGTTCTCTCTTACATCAGAGGATGTGTTAATTGTGCAAATGATGTTGCCTATCCATCTAACGTCTACAGTTCTCCCAAACTTCTCTACTGGAGAAGGACGTGAGCCCTAAACTGTCACATCTGTCCCTGCTGGCCATGACCTGATGGAAATCATCAACCCAGAAGCAGGTTGCAAACATTTGTCATTAATCTGTTGCAGCAGCAGTGGTGTTCATGTAATCCATGGCAACACTCGTCCTGCTCTCTCGTAGAAGCCCTCTGGTGGCATGCTCATGTCTATGATTGAGATAGCAGACTGTACAAGGAGACAACACACCGCTGGCTTCTTCTTCGATGAGAGAACGAGGTTGGAAGCCATGAACACATTGTGCTCATCTAACAACTCTTCCGATAAATAAATATCAGCTAAGATAGATAGTATAGAGTCTCAGTGCTCTGACATCCGAGAGCAGAATGACATGAAGTAGACATCTTTGCTCATCGAAAGATATATGTGTTTGTTGGATTAATAAAGGAGGAAGCTAACTTGATCCACTGGTGTCCTCCTCCTCTTTGAGTCCCTGGATCTTAAGGGAGTTGGAAGATGGAGGAGAAGAAGCGAGACCTACAAGCAAATCCACAAAGGCTCCAACTATGAACCCATGAGTCGTCGTCCCGTTAACCCGCAGATACCAACCCAGCAGCTCCTCGAGCCGCTCCCAGTCCCGCAACCCGTGCGCCGTTACCATCTCCTCCATCGACCGCCGGAAGTCGCTGTAGGGATCATCCGACTCCACGGCCAGCGCGACGCTGCCCTCGAACGGCGGCTCACTGGCCCTCGCCTCCTCCAGTATCGAGCTCGCGCCGCCGGGGTCGAAGAAGAGCCGGTCCGACCGCAGCCCCCGCACGACCGTCTCCAGCGAGCCACCGCCCGAGTCCTCCGACACCGTGGAGAAGCTCTCGTGCTCTTCCGATGAACGGGAGAAGCACGACTCGTTGGAGTCGAAGTACACCGAGTTGACGGTCTTGTTGATGGCGTCGCCGTCGACGTCCCGGAAGGAGCTGGTCTTCGGTTGCTTACATGAAGGCCACGACCAAGAAGAAGGAGAAGGAGAAGAAGAAGAAGAGTAGCAAGAAGGCTTCGGTGTGTCCCTGAGCTTGAACAAGAGAGAGCTCAAGCCTAGCTTCCTGCCCATCTGGTTCTCTCAGCGACACTAAGGAGGAGGAGGAGGAGGAGGAGGAGGAGAAGTTGGTTTTGCTGCGGCATGCATTAATGGAGGGCGTGAAGGAGGTGTAGAAAGCTTGAGGTTATTTGCCTTTAAAACACAAGGGGTGGGTGAGAGAGAGAGAGAGGCAGGAGGGGTGGTGGGGATGCTGCTCTCGTGTGAGCATTAACTGTGGTGTTGGGGACTTCATTACATCATCGAGTACTACCGGCAAATGATAAAGAAGAAGCTGTTGCAATGGTTATCGGTAATCTATTTCAGGCATCGGTTTGAGCTGTGTCTACAAGTCCAAATGTTTGGTAAGCACATCAATGATGCCAACTTATTTTATTTCATCCAATCATGTTCAGTTCAGATTCTGCACAATCCTGTCCTATTTTGCATGCTTATTTTTCACCAATCACATTATTTTTAATCTTAGGAACATATTCCTACAAAACAAGTGATTTATTTAATCACCCACAAAGAAGGTCTTGGAGGTTCAGTCATTGTTTCACTTGCTCAAATGTGATCACTTTCACCAATGATGGACAGGAAAAAAAAAAAAAAAAGATGGATCATATTGAATATTGTGATGGATTCTCTGTTTTTAAACCTTACAAATGTTTCAATACCTTAAGTTTTATTGATCAGTGTTCATCTGATCCAAATCTTACAAATGGAGTAACAGCTTGAATGTTGTGATCAAAGACTCTTGCAATCATTCTTCTGAGTAATTTTTTTTTTTTTTGCCTGGCTTTCAATTTGCATCTGAACAGAAGCTAGTTGAATATGATGTGAGACAATGCATTTAACTTTCTTTTTTTTCTTTTGTGTATGAAGTTGGTAGGAAGAAGAAGATTGAGGAAGCCAAAGGAGTGCTTCTGTTCACTCAAATTCTGATGCATTAATGAGAGGTAGATGGATAGATGAGATAAAAATATTTCTAACTTATTTCCTTTTAGTATGTATATTCAATTAATTCTTGGACTGGATTCATTAAACAAACCACTGTAAGGTATATGTCACATCCTACTTCTCCTCCTGTTGTAGCTATTGATCAGACAACTCAGATATGAAGAAGAAGTCATCTTTGATAAGTAACCTGAAAAAGAGAAACAGAGATCATGAGAGAAAAAAAAAAGAAAAAAGAAAACCTCAAGTCTTTTCTTCAACTACATAGTGAGATTCTTCCAATTTTGTGATCTTCCCACCTGCAATGGACATACTCAACAATCTTCTTCATGGATGAATTGATTCTATGTTCTAAATATTTGTGGAAGAACAAGAGTAACTCTTTTTACTTTTTACAGGTCAAAATGATTCAGAACACTGTTCTTCATGTTTTTATTACAACTGTAAAAATGCTGTGTCATGGCTAAACACAGTGCCATATTTAACATATCAGTAGGTGGAATCTTTGTTATCCATGGATCAACAATACAGAAAAAAATTGAATCCTAATCATCTCCTGACAAAAGTTTCATTTCTGCATGTGATTTGCTGGTCATGAGCATCATATGACATATGAATGTGCATCAAATGAATACCATTGAGATCACATTGGCAGCATGGATGTGCCTTGGATACTCCTAAAAAGTAAACAACCACACTCCATGAAGGAGAGAAGTAAGTACACAATAACTCTTCCACTGGAAAGCTTTCAAATCCAGTAGATACAGGGAGTTGTATTAGGAATCATGTGCTCATAAGGAAAAGAATGTTCATGGACAGAGAGGTCACCTATCTTTTTTGCAGGATTCCTCTCTCTCTCTCTCTCTCTCTTATGAGCTAAGAAACTATATCACACACATTATGCTAAGTGTCCTGCAAAGCAGCCTAAAGAAATCTTTAACATGCTTCCTCTGACACATGCTCAGTTGACCATCCATGTATGGTTTGATTGAAATGAATGCATTCTTTTGGGAGAAGATGAGAGAACAGTAGAACAATTGGAAGCAGGAGTGTGAGAGAACAGTAAAACAATTGGAAGAAGTAGGCACAATGTTCTGTCACAGAAGACTGAGCTTGGGTAATGTTCAAGTCAGATGAGATTCTACTCTTCCATGACATGACACTTCTTTTTGGAGTAGACATTTTTGTCTGATGTAGAACAGTCATTGCCTGGTTCAGGAAGAACTTGTTCTGCAAGCTGAGCTTGATGAAACTGCTGGTGATGCCAAGGGCCATTATTAGACTCAATCAGCTGACTTCTTCTTCTCCTCCTCCTCCTCCTTGTAATCATCTAACAAGCACACAACTTCTCAGCATCTTCATCTGAGTGGACTACCAACAAAACAGTTCATTTCAGCATTTTTTTGAGAGCTCAACAAAGATTTACTCTGTTCATCAACATCATGCTCTGTATGGAAGATGAGACAAGGCTTTGCCTTTGTTTTCTGAATAGATTTATTCATCCACTTGATCAGATTTTTAAGTGTGTTATTTTCTTGGTGAATCAAACCAACTGTGTTTGGTAAGGGTGAAGGATATATATATATATATATATATATATATATATATATATATATATATATATATATATATATATATATATAGAGAGAGAGAGAGAGAGAGAGAGAGAGAGAGAGAGAGAGAGAGAGAGAGAGAGTAGGTTTCCCCATCTAAATCATGGCTAATGACTTGTGACAATGGTCATAATATGTAATCATTTCAACTTCATATCATATTTAAGATAGGGAGAATTAATAATGGCTGAGAAGTATTTTGCTCCATATTAAGATAGGGAGAAATGATGCCATATTATTCTACATGGCATCATTTCTCCAACATCAACAATTGTAACACTAATGTGGAACATAACGGCCGATATAATGAGTAACGATCATAATGGCCGTTATAGTACCTTGCTTTCCGAGCCTTCGACTCGGTCGCTCGCTCACCGCTGTGCGAAGGCCTCTGAGGAAGGATTGCGACCTTCCATCCATCCGCCGCCGACGTCGCCGAGTTGGTTTGATCAGGGTTTTGCTCGAAAAGATTTTACCTTTGGTTTACTAGGTATTACCACTGCACATCGATTTTGATTTCTTTGAAGAAGAGGGACGTCAATCTTTCGTCGAGGACGTGGGGGTGCAGAAGATGGTTCCTTTGATGACAAGAACTAGGGTTTTCGTGGATCGAAACTCTTGGAAAGATGCATGAAGATGGAATAAAAAAGGGTTCTTTTTGGGGGATTGAGATATCTTGAAGCTTGTTTTTGATTTTTTTTGTTGCAAGAAAGGAAGCTGGAAAGAATAAAGTTTAGTTTTTATCACGTCTTTTTACTCCAATTCTGTAATTACCATTCTCGTTTCTCCTTGGAAGACGGTATTGTGATTCCTATAAGTTGCTTTATGTTGTATGGAAGATGAATTAACCATAGTGGTGCTTTGCAGAAGCAGTTTTCATGGACCCAAAAGCAAAAAATCCAAGTTATCGCTGAAGTTGAGGAAGATAATGTGTAGAATTGGAAGAGGGTTGTACTCAATGAATGTGAGGTAAATGGTCTTGACTGTTGATCAAGCAGATGTTGAATGATCATAAAGTAAAGGATGGAATGAATTTGACCATCCTGAATCCTATCATCATTATGTTGGAATGGGAATTGTAATCAGAACTCCAGATGATAGCTTGTATAGATCCAGGGAAAGTGGGGTTTTTCGTATGTGGAGAGGACTATAATGATGATTCTGATAGGAACCACTAGAAAAACCCAGGAAACATCCTATAATTGTGAGCGTGCACTAGTGTTTATCTTCCTCGAGCAGGCACCCACAGGGAGAAGTAATAAGTTTGATCTGAAAAGTAAGGCCAAATGCAAGTTTAGGTACTGGGTCATTGACCCACAAAATAAGCTGGAATATATTGCTGCAAAAATAGCACTCGGAAGGAATAATCACCAGCATGGAACCCTTCGTTTGTAGTTCAACTGGCAGCTACAAAGGGAAGGCAATCAGTTCTCAAAAGTAATCGGTTAAAGTTCTTGGCTTTGAGATTTTTTTGGACTGGAAGAACTCTAGGAGGGCCAAACATGCTTAATAGTAGATAGTGCTTTGATGATATTTTCCATTGGGCAGCCATCTCCTATAGGTGGTTGAAAAAGGGAACCATCAGTGAAGAGAAACTGAACGAGGAGATTTTTTTACGCCGGTAGATCAAATTTCATGAGTCTGCAATCCTCATCTATTATCAGGTAAAAGAATATATTGTGCTCTAATTCAATTAAGAATGTAAGATCCTATACTGGATGAGAAGCCTTTTTGAAACTTCATATTTTTGGAGATCAGCGTGATAGCCGTTTGGATGACATTGCGTAAAAGACTTGTGAACTGCAGTTTCTGGAAGGTAGATTTTCCATCCATTTTGTTTCCTTTCGTAAGATTTTGAGCAGCCTGAACCAGATATATATATTTAAATCTTGATGATCTAGACCTTTTTTCTTTTCTCCCTACCTGCATGAAACTAGCTCATAGTCCAGTTGTGCTTGTGCCTCCTATGACCAGTTAGTTCCTTTCCTAATTTGGGTGTGTTTACAAGGTAAATGGTGAATGTGCCTAACCCCTTCTAGATGTATAATATTAAGTATGACAATCCATAATAAACATGCCTATTTTCAGGGAAGAAGCATCAACATTCTTCGTAAATGACGGGATCAATTGAGAATGACTCTTAAGAGAGATTAAACCAACTTTACTTAGTAACTCTTGAAAGTATTAAAATTCTCAATCTGAATGAAGAGAAAAAGGATTTATATATGCAATATCATTTCTCAAATATATATGCAATATCAGCTCTGTTCTATATATAAAAGTTCAGGTGTTTCTTGATTAGGGAAGCAGAACAAAATCATCTTGAGAGAGGTACAAGTGAAACTAAATGATCAGAATCTTTTCAATATGATGAGTTATTTTGAATTTCTTTATCTGTTTTAATGTCTGTAGTATCTACGATTGTATCTGTTACTATGCCTGCTTTCATGCTTCTTTTTTTTTTTTTTTGCTGTGATTTTCCACTGCCATGTCGCATCAACCATTAATTTGTCATCCTGGCAACTTGGATTTAATGTTATGACCAAAGAGAGCTTTTTCTCTGATTCACATCTGTGTTACCATTGGTTTTCATTTCTGTTATTTTTGCACCGACTGCATTCCTCTGGACCTCAAACTTTAAATTGCTCCAAATGGATAAATAATGCATTGGTACCTGTTCTTTCAATTATTTGGTATAATGTGATGCATTGATGTGCTTATGATGATGTGTGTGTGATTCATGTGGTGCCTTTGGCACCCAATATGCAATTCGTGTGGATGAAATCGGGAGTTTGACCTTCAACTATATAGAAGGATGAAATCAAATTTGCAAGTTATCGGTGACATGGCACTTTGTACAATTGCTGGTTAGGGACATGCATTCTTAGTGGGAGAGTTGAAGTTTCTGATCTCTCTTTCAGCTAACACATCGCTAGCCAGATAAAACAGATACATTTCTTAGAAGGGGCTTCTTAGCCGGTGTATGTAGTCATCTATGTGGCTCTTTCTTGGTTCATCAGCTAATCTTATGTTAATTTGTGGTGCACATAGAAGTTCCTTTCTTTTCATATCTTGATGTGGTGCTATATTTTCCAGTGAAATGAATGAATGAATGCCTATATAACAAATATTCAAAGGTGGTTGCGACTTCACTTCTCTCTGGTCTTCTCTGAAAACTACAATGTGTATGTTACATTTGACACCTGTGCTATTATTTTGCTCATGTTCTTCCTTGAAAAATATCCTTTATGGACCACTTATGTTCTTCGACTAGAACTCTTTGAACTGCATCACTTGTTTTGTTACGTCAAAAGTATCTACTTATGGTCGAAAAGTCTTGGTAAGTGGCGAAGTTAGCAGATATGTGGGTTGGTGGGTGACAAAGATGCCCCTATTAGATCAGAAGAGGATTTATTCTGAGAGTATATAGATGGTGAAAATGTATCTTCCTTGTATTTTCTGTTATTCTATTTGAAGTTTACAATGATGACAGAAAGTCCAGTGATAGCAAAAAAGAAAAATTAGGCACGATACCGATGGGTGCGGGTTATTTTGCATTCAAAAGTCAAAACTAGATTGTTTTTTTTTTCTTTTTTTTTTTTTGGATTTATACAGAGATGTGAAGAAGGAAGAAAAGCTGAGCTGTTGTTCAACTGTGGAACAGCAACAGCAGGCAATCAATCATGTTGCTTTGTATATATCTGGAGTGGAGCATAAGAAGAAGAAGAAGAAGAAGAAAAAAAAGGTGAGGGGTGCAAATAAATTTGTATTCATCATCTAATTAATCTACACAAATAGTATTCTCAACTCTGTGCATTACTAGCACATTAGATTCTCTTTTCTGATTGATTTCCCCTAATCTTCCAGACTGCATCTCATTTTACACAACAATCTTTGTTCTACATAAATCTCTGTTTATATAGTAGCTTCAGAATCATATGGATTGCGTGCACCAAGAAATATATGTCTGTTTTCATTGCATCCAGGAATTATACTGTTGTAAGGATTTCTTGAATGCATCGTTTCTCCTTTCAGCTATTTCTACAAATCTAATCTGAGCACTTTATATGAAGAGAAGTGCTCGTTTCATGAATCCTGCATCAGAGTACTGAGACCAAACACAGATAGAGACTTGCTGTTGTGGAAAACCTTTTTTTTGACTCCTGCAGAAGCAAACACAAAGGTCCCATTTACATCGAAGAGACATGCTAACAATTTTAGCTCATCCTGCTCTTCTTCTTGTTCTTGGTGGCAGTGGTGGTGGCCGTGGCGCCGCCGTAGAAGTCGAGGAGGACGGTGCTGCTGCACTTGGGGCACCTGAGGTCGGCGGCGGAGAGCATGACGTACATGAGGCAGCGAGGGCAGCCGGCGAGCACCATGGACGGCGTCGCCGTGGGGCTGACCGGGGACCTCAGCCCCAGCTCAGCCTCCGAGGACAAGCACGAGCTCGGGGACGACGATGATGAGGACGAAGCGTACCCTTGAGGGGAGGCCTCGTCGCGGCCGCTGGCGGTCGGCAGCAGCGAGAGGTTCAGCTTCAGGTCCACCACCTTCTCGCTTCTCCGGCTGCAGCTCATCCTTCCTCCTCTGAAGCCACAACCAAGCGCAAATGCTCAACATCCAGGAAGAACGCCAGCCTTAATATAGAGGGAAATGGAACGCGTCGATGGCTTCTATTGTATAAAAAGCTACAAGTACTACTCCATTTCTTCTTTCTTCCTTCCTTCTCCCTGCAACAGCAACGTGCAGAGTTGACTCTTGCATTTTTTCTCACGAAAAGTAAAGGAAAAAAAAAAGAAGACTTCTCTTCAAGTCACGCAATCTCTCTCTCTCTCTCTGTCTGTGAGAGTTGGGTGTGGTCTTCTTTGTTGTGTAGAGAATGCATCATCACTCGATCAATCAATGAGCTATGCACACCAACAAATGGGTCTTTGCTTCCAATTTAATGTAGTGCTAAAAGTCGTGCAGCTTTACGCCATATTTGTCCTCTCTTATCGATGAAGTGGCGACCATTCATTAATGTCAGTTGTGTGGACTTTGGTGCATTCAAAGCCAAGTCAATCTCTCTCTCTCTTGCGGCCACAAACAAAGAGTTAAGCAGAAACAGCAGGTGCAACTAAGCTACAAAGGTTGGTTGACCTTGTTCATTTGCATAGGCCTATAAGCTTAGATATCAAAAGTCAAAGATCATGTAGGAGATTAAATAAAAAAAAATTGTTGATTCATATTCCAATCAACACCAAGATTTATAGAGTTTGAAAATGTTTACATGTCTCATTCCATGTGATGAATTATGATAAGTCACTTTAAATGAGGCATTAGTACTTATCTTAGTCCCTAAACAAACCAAAAGAAAATTAAGGTTAGCACATCCCATTATGAGGCCAAACTATTTTAATGTCACCCATCAGAAATTAAAGATGATCCCCCAAGTCATCCTCATTACTCAAAGCACTTGGTGAGTTGATGATGGAAAATGGTAAAATAGTGGGTATTGATGTAGTTGGTGATATTGGGGAAAACCCATCATGTGCCATCCATTTATGTCTCCACAAGACTTGAGGAAATTAATTAGAGGATTAATGGTGGAAGGGAATAAAAAACATGCAAGGCATTAATTGGAGGTGTAACTTAATTTGAGGGTAGAGAAGGACTAGTAGTGGAAGGAGGACATATAGAATGTGAATGGCATTGATTGCAGATGGCTGGCTCATCAAGGGGTAGTGAGCCAAAGATATTATTGATGTGAGGGAAAGGGAAAACTTGCAAGGCATTGATTGGCCTCAATCTTTCTTTCTTTTGATGAACTTTGAGGCATTAATTGAGTGGATTGCATTTTTCCATGGTTCCAAGATGCAAAAGCATTTAAAAAGTTCATCATTGAGTCCAGATCTATTTTTGGCTTGGACTTGAATTAATGGAAGAAGGTCATCTTTTTCAACCATGAAGGCAACACACCTCATGACAGCTTGTAAACATGCATGCAAAATACATGACAATTTGAGGGAGTCACTGAGAGGGCTAAACATGACATTAACTATAAATAAATGGGTTAGATGTGGATTCAAACAAAAGGTAAAGAATGATATTTGGATGTCATCATAATCCAAAAGCTTAAGCTAACTCACTACCATATAAAATTATCTTTTAGTTTTATAACTTGTGGTTGTGGAACTAGTTTTCAATAGTTTCTCCTGTTCATCAATAATCTGGTCATATTAGTTTCTATATAGGTTAGTAATTGTTAGATTTTTTTTTTTTGATCACCTGATAATGATGGTTGATAAAATTAAGAATATTTCACAGTCACAATTTTTCCTTTGTCAAATACAAAAACCATGAATCACCATTTCCAAGACATTCATATTCAACAAACAGATTCTTATGGTATCATAGAAACCATATTGTATTCATTGTGGAAGACCAAAAGAAATCACAGAACACAGTTTGCTGGACATCAGCATTCAACAGATATGTTCTTTAGGCAACAAGGATATCTAATCCAGGTAGGCCAAGAAAAGTATCATCTCCTTCATGGAGTTACAAAGAGTGCTACATATTTTACATCTGTTGTTGTTTTGTTATCACAGAGCTGGAAGGGTTTTCTTTTTGCACTATACATACCATTTACATAGTCTTCGCTGCATTTTAGTGTCATATTATCAACACTAACATCCAGCTTTATGCAGCTCAATAATTTGCAAATTTAAACCTCCTTTACATGAGTCACATGGATCTACCACCACAAAGATTACCACTCATAAAATGCTATGTAGGAAATAATCCAAACTTCCATTACAAAGTTATTCTCAGCTAATGACAAACCCAGAAAGGCTCTAGAGAATGTTACAGAGCCGGTGTGTTCCTGCATAACTGCATTGAGTAGGCAACACTTGGATCCTGTAATGAAAATTGAGGATCCTGTATCAAGAGATGTTTGATGCAAATTGCAGTGCCCTCGTATCAAAATTGAAGAAGAGTACATTTTGCGACTCCTTTCACATGAAACGTACCAAGAAAGTTTAACAGAATCAATCTCGATTCTTGAGCGGTCTACCGCCACAGTTCCTCCATTGGGATTCCACGTTCACGAGCAACTTCTTGGAACTGTCTCATCTTCTCGACAGCAGCAACTGTTGCTCTCACATTGTCAAGGGCATTTTAGCTTCCTAGTTGCTTCCCCAGAGCATTCTCTACACCAGCCATCTCCAACACAATTCTAACAGCTCCACCAGCGATGACACCGGTACCAGGTGAAGCAGGCCGCAGCATGACCTTTGCTGCTTCATAATCTTCATCAGATCCAAGGCAGTGAATGTTGAAAAGAACCAGAATGAAAAAGAAAGATCTATGACCAGAGGCCAACCAGCCAGATGACAGGATATGAGAACCAAGAAATCATAATAAGTAAAGTGAAAAGTTAACATTAATACTGTCCAATTGCTTGAAGCCTATAGCGGCTTGATGACTCTTCAAGTTTTAAGTAATCTGGGCCTTTAAAGAAATCTCGTCCTCATACTAGAAGCAAGTTTGCATATTCACCAATTTCATCCACAGGTTCAAATGCAATAAATAAGCAATTACTATGCATAAATATGTTCTATGTGTTAGATAATTCAACAATAGCAACAACAAAACCGTAAGTCCTAACTATTTTGGGTGGCTACATGGATCTTTTGCCGTCATTGAAATCTGTAAAAAAACTATATGTTCAATTAAGTTCAGAACAAGGATTGCAATACTGGGCGGTACCGCCCATACCAGGCGGTATATATCGGTCCGCCAGTTGACCTATACGTAGACCGCCCGCTGCTAAGCAGTACATCTAGGTAGCGGTTGTTTCCGTCTGTTACCACGCGAAATCGACCGATAACGATCGATTTCGACCGTCACCGGCTGGTGTAGGGCAATAACGATTGATTTTGACCGTCACCGACAGATTTCGGGCGATATCAACTGAGGGAGGGAGAAGAAAAAGAGGGAGAAGAAAAACCTGGAGTCCTCTCCGCCGGTGCGATTCGTCGCCCGCGGGCGATTTTTCTCCTGGCACGAGGAGAAGAAACATCTCTCTGCGTGGGGAGAAGGAACGAGGCGACATCATTCCTATTTTTAATTTTTAACTTTTACTATATTATATTATATTATACTGACGATATGCCCTGTGCGTATCGTTTGGTATCGGGTACTATACTGTACCATACCGAGCTTAACTCGTTATGTGGGTATGGCCTGGTACGGTGAATCTTGGTTAAATCTTTATTTATAGTTTCTATTAAAGTCTTTTAGGTTTTCCTTTGTATCTTTTCGTACCATTAACATTAATTATTTCACATTACTGTATCTGGATAAATGATTTTATCTCTTCTTATCCTTTGTTGAAGCGATACCTAGTTGTTCATGAATAAAAATATTTAGAAACACCAAATGCATCATATGTGTTAGATAATTATCTACATTAAATAATTAGAAAAACAAAATGCATTAGCTTGCCACAAAAGCAATACACATAGTTACATAGCATCGAAGATTTAATTTTATAAGATTATTCTAATTGAGTGTTGAGCAATTAAGAAAAAATATATACAAAAAACTTATATTGTTGAGATGAGAATATTGAGATGGATGTGTGGAGTTACTAAGAAAGATAAGAAAAGAAATACTTTTATTCGTGAACAACTAGGTATCTTTTCGATAGAGGATAACATGAGAGAAAATCATTTAAGACGGTATAAGCAAGGTTTACAATACCGTATCGTACTGCTCGGTATGTATCGGTCTGATAGAGGACTGGTATGCCTAGTATAGCTCGGTACCTTAATGTATCATGTGTCGGTATGCTCGGTATAGCTCGGCACGTATCGTACCAACAGCTGAGCGATACGTCGGTACGGTACGAGATTGCGAATCTTGAGTATAAGCATGTGATGAGGAGATTTTTGCATACGATAGTCAGAAGAGGTGAAATAATTAATATTAGTGGTATGATAAGTGGTAGAGGAAGACCTAAAAATAATTTAATAGAAACTATAAATAAAGATTCAAGTACTCCGAGCTTAACTAAACATGAGTTTTTACAGATCTCGATAGCGGCAAAAGATCTATATAACCGACCCCAAATAATTGAGACTTACGGTTTTGTTATTGTTGGTGTTGTATTCTAACTGAATGAAAAGTTCAAAGATGTTTGTCCATAGGATCTATGCTACTTTATCAAAATAGTAAATACAAGCTATTAATAACTTATCACTATGGAAGCATGGGCACAACACCCCAGACATATGATTCCAGCTATTAATGAAAGCAAAAATAAATGCAACTGATAAAAAATATGACGACAACAATAACAACGAGCCATAATGTGCCAACTGCAAATGATAAAAAATAAAAGCTGATAAAAAATCTGTCTATCATACGATGTCAAATTAGTGAAATATACAGATAAAAGTAGTATCAGTTTTGCCAGCATAGAATGCAATGTTAAGTTAGGATTGGGGCATCTCACATTTAGGGGTTTCCCATCAAGTTCTTTTATAGTAGTTACACTGATGAAACAAAATAGGAATTCATCATATTCATGCTTGTTGGGTCTCATGCTTGAAATCCTTGTATATTGTTTTTGCTACCCAAGCCATGTGGGACAGAAGTTGTTCATGTGCACGATGATGGCAAGACATAATGACAGGATATAACACCACATATCAGGCACCTTCTTCTTTAGATAGAAGAGAGAGAGAGAGAGAGAGAGAAGAGAGAGATAGAGAAGAATTATGAAAAAGAGAATACTGATAACTCGAAGTGTGCTCACGTTGTGATGCCTCATAGGATAACAATGATTTCATTATGAACTCCCTTTCTAACTTACTCATGATCCCAAGTGAAGTGGGACTAATAGCCACTACCTCATCTTCTTAGCCAACTCTTAGTGATCTTTATTGACCACAGTCTTTTAAGGCAGGGCTTGTGTGCCGGCTTCTCTTGCTGGGAGTAGGGGAGGGGTGAGCACCCCCTCAATTCTTCTGGTTCGGTTGGAACCCTTCTTACAAGGGTTGACCAGCCTTTTTTGAGTAAGAGTGCCACCCAAGTGGCATAGTTATGTTCCCATCCAATCAGCTTTAGACTCAATTTGAAGGCTTCATCTAATTAAGAAAGATCATGCTGCAATCTTCTATTCCGAGTAAAATTGAGCTCTGCTGTTATATCAACTGGTGTCTGATCATCCTCCTATCAGGAGCATAGATGGACATTACAATAATAAGGCTGTTGTGTCAAAGAAAGTAGTGAATGGACATCAAGAACTACAGTGTACCACCAAAGTGTTGTGGTGCCCATTAAGGATCAGGGCTGACCATTTTGACTGTTAGACCTAGCTTTTGTAAGCCTTTTAGGCCGAGTCTTAGTCTGGGGAAGATGCCATTGGATCTAATGTTGGTGAATAAAGACCTTTGGAACAATGTCCATGCAAATGAAAATCCTTAATTGTTCCCTTTCTTTATGACATTCACCTGTGTTTTTCCTAGGCCATTGATGAAAGCATATAACTTTTATCAAAACTCATGAGCTTGAGTCTTAATTGATTTCAATATACGGCTAAATCCTTATCCGAAAGAGATGCAAGACATCTCATCGTTCGTGTGTGCTAAAGTGAAAAGGATGGATTAGGAGGTCCAAAATACATTAGGATTCTGCCATTATTTGAAAGTAGTGTGAATAAAAAAGTTATTTTAGGACCATAGTAACTTGGCATATAGAAACACTTTGCGGAGAACGAATAAGAATATCAATGATTAGAAAGAAATAGCAATAAAATAGAAGGGACAAGAAAACCCAAAACTTCATATGGTCATATTATTTATTTAATGCCAAACATTATCGAAAGTTATAGCATGCAAAAGTCATTCAAAATGGAATAATAAAAAATATGCAACAGAAGCAAAATATCATTTTCACCAAACATATTGTGAAATGTCTATAGCTTTTGTAACATATATGAGATTAAGTGTTGTACCATTTTAAAGACATTAGTGGCGTGATACCTAAGCATCAGCCATCGCATTTTATTTTCCTCAATAATGCTTTGGTTCCAGTCCCAAATCATCTTAGATACAACATAAAGACATGATCACTCAAATATCAAACACATCTTGGCATGGAGACCAAGTGCGATTTCACCAAACTGACATAAACTGTTGGCTTTAGATGTAACTTCTATCATTCCTCCAAACAGATAAACTATAACAACAAACAATTTCTGTTGAAAAATAAACATCACAAGCAATTTGAAGCAAGCATTGCAACAAGAAATCATGAATCAAAATTCCAACTTTGCAGTAGTGATTCACCTGTGAGGGAAGGTCAAGTACTTGGTCATGGGCACCGACACAATGTTTCTCCGGGCGTTCACGGAGGACTTGGCGATGGCATCGACCGTCTCCTTGGCCTTCCCGACCCCAGCGCCAACCTGCCCCTTCTTGTCCCCGACTACCACGATGACCCGAAAGGAGAGCCTTTTTCCTCCCTTGACGATCTTGGTGACCCTTCTCACCTGGACGGCTCGCTCCTGAACCCGTCATTGGGCCTGTCCTGATTCTTCCGGCCGAGGAGGCCGCTGGCCTTCTTGACTTTGGCGTCCATGACGTAGACGTCGTTGCCGAGCACGGACTCACCGCTGTAGACGGGGCCATAGATCTCCTCATAGGCGGCGGCGACCTCCTCCTCGGACTAGGGGGGCAGCTCGTCGAAGGCGGGCTGGGGGGCATATCCCTCCGGAGGAGCCGGGGCGTCGAAAGGAATGTCTGCGTTTGGGGTCAACGTTGTCGAAAAAGGAGGTGTCGATGTCGGGCGTGGCGGCCAATTTGGGGAGGGTTCGGTGGGGGACGGAGGAGGAGAGGAACGGGGGGGCATTGGAGGGGTTTGAGGAGGAGGAGGAGGCTGCTGCGATGGGAAGGGGGGCGAAGGGAGAGGGAGGAGAGGGCGGCGGCGATGGCCGCTGCAGCGGAGGCCATCTTGTATTGTGGTGTCGAGCGTGGGAATGCATTGGAGTGGAAAGACTGTGTTTTATCTCAATACCTCATTTTAAACCCACAAAATTCTTTAAATATATTTTTTTAGAAAGGTTTTTAATTAATTTCTAAAGGAATATTTTTTTTAATTATATCAAAAATTATTTCTTTTTATAAAAAAAAATTGATTATAATGGATAAAATACTCACAAATTTTATTTAAATTGGATAAATTGCCTAACACTATCCAAATCCAAATGACACCTCACAACGCCCGTCTTATATTTGATGCCCTTCTCATCTGTAGTATGCATTCATTCCATTTGGATCTCCTTACAACTCAACATATCAGAGATGGCATAACTGAGAAAGCACAGTTACATCACTGAGGAAGAAGAAGAAGAAGAAGAGAGAAACAAGTCTCATATACAAGGAGAGGCACCACCACCACCACCACCACCACCACCACCACCACCACCACCAAGTCTACGAGTTCTTTCTATGGGAAGTAGTCCTCGGTCCTGCCTTTGAAGCCAATCTGGCCGAAGGTGAGGCAAAGGAACAGCCCCAGGTGCCATGTGACCAGCCACAGCCTGAAGCATCATCCCAAACAACTCGATCAGAGGAAGAAGACGAGCGAACCAGAAATCTAACCTTGTCGGCATCGGGAAGGAACCAGTTCTTACCAGAACGGCGATGTGAGAGCTGGGCCTGTCGGCCAGTGAGCCAGCTCCGTGCCGATGCTCTCGAAGAAGAGCCCCGACAAGCTCTTCCCACCGATCGCCGGAATGCTCGACGGCGCGAGCCACCCGATCAAACCGAACCCGATCACGTTGAGGTCCGTGCGCAGCCAATTCCTCTGGAAGCTGCTCCCACAGCCATGCAGAAGGACAAACCACACGTAAACACCCATCTGCCGTCGTCAAAGGTGGGGATGGATAGTGTGATCCTTACCAGGTGAACCTCCCACCTGAAGCGAGCTTCAGCTTCAGCGGGTTCCTTGCGGCCCCCCGAGTCCCCAAGAAACCTGTTGAATCCATGGTTAGATCTATCCAAGATAGTGAAAGGCTATGAGCGGTGGTTGTACCGGAGGCAAGGGAAGGCTTTGACGAAGGGCGCGCGAGGGAGAGAGGAGATCCCAAGCCTGCAACACAGGAGGTCGCTGCCATGGCTGCCAGTGGCTTTCGCTGCAGGTCACTTGGTCCTTCGCAGCTATTAAAGAAGTAAGATGTGCGCGCGTGTGGATGCGAGGAAGAAGGAGAGATTGAGAGAGGTGCATGTTTCTGTGATGTGGATCACTTCTCATGGATGCTGTGGATTCACCGCAAGTTGGGTGGCGAATGGGATTATGGCATCTGGATATCTGGATAAGATGTGCTCCCTACTTGTCTCCCTCCTTGCGCTTGGATATCTCACCCACCACCTAAATCGCTGGGTCCATTTGGCTCATCCAATCTGTGTTCAGGATGACTGATGACCACCATTTCAGCTGTCCCAGTGAGCTCGAGAACCATATCGGAGAAGACGACCATGGAATGATAGGACTACGGTGAGAAGAATCCCATTGCTGGTTTCTTCATCCGGATGGAAAGAAAGAAGAGGATGTTCAGCAACGAGGAGAGGACTAATCATTCTGGTGTGCCATTGGCGAGTGAGAGAGCAGCCGGAATGTCTCGGCCACTCTCTGCAACAAGTTGATCTCCGAGGAACACTATACTGTACGATGACATCTATCTTCTTAAGCTTTCAGAGGACCTGAAACCACAGTGTGTTTTCCTGTCTCCTTGTTCGGAAGACACTCGCATTCGTCTCTGCTGTGCACACGAAAAGAGAATTCAAGCGTTGCATGATGGGGGAAGGAAGGGGAGGAGAGAATGCAGAGGCCATTGCTGCATGCAGAAGTAGCGGAAAGAGATGAATGGTAAATATAAGCAAACTATGTATATATATTATTATCGACATATAACAATATCTTAATTTTATCATTTGATCATCCAGTTAGTAATATCAAACTATGTATATATATTATTATCGACATATAACAGCAAAATTAGCAATTAGGATGAAAAAATATAAGATCTAGTCAATTACCGAGCCACGTAAATATAAGCTCAATATGAAATATAGAATGAATATTTACCTATATTATATATTTTTTTAAATTAAATTAATTATAAAAAATTATTATGTCATAGTAATTAAGGTCATTTACTATTTACTCAAAATTTTTTACTTTCCATTTTTAGACTAATTAGAGTGAGATTATATCAAAAACTCGTGATTTTGATTTTTATACAAATCGACATCCGATTGAGCTTTCAGATCTTTTTTATTTCACTTATCTTTTTTTTTAATGCAAGCTAGAACCTCTCTCTCTCTCTCTCTCTCTCTCTCTCTCTCTCTCTCTCTCTATATATATATATATATATATATATATATATATATATATATATATACTTCAATATATCTAAAAATCACAATAAGTTTCTGAAAAATATTAATTTGTTACTAATAGTCAAATAATAATTAGTTGTAGAATTCATCATATATATATATATATATATATATATATTTGCAATGTTTAGATTTGTAAAGGTATGCGTAACCAAACATAAATTTAGAGGAATAATGAGAAAATTAATATATATACATATTTATATCTATACGGTGGCATACAGAGAGGTACTTGCGGTCGCAGAGGTCTCCGACCCAAACCCAACCCTGTGGCGGTTTATTTCGATCCTTCGCCTCAGCTTCGGCCTTTTGGTGGAGAGAAAAGATGGCGATGACCGTCGAAGGTAATTGATTCGATCTCTCCTCCACCTCGTTGCAAAAACTCCAAAGTTTCGTAGTTTGATCCGTTTGTATGCTGTGTTCTAGAATTTATGGACTAGAATCGATTGTCATTGGAACGGTTAGGGTTTCTCTTTTATGGTGATCTTAGGGATCGGTAGGGGTATTAGGAGGTCGAAAGATTGGATTTTGGAGCGCCTTTCTGTTGCTTGGTTTCCTTTTGTGCTAATCGTGGGATTAATGTGTATATCGTTGGTTAATGTATAATCGTTCCACATTAATCCCATCAAATTGCCTCTTTTTCCCTCCCTTCTTTGTTGGTGAAACTTCAACCGCCATAATCCGATATGTTCTTGATTATTTTGGTCACGTATTGATTCTGATTACCGAAATTCTTTCGTAGTTGCAGTGAAAAACTAGGATTCTAAGCTGCTTCTGAGTTCAATCACGTATTGATTCATATTCCGTGCTTTTCCAATCTTATTTTAGGTATTTGATTCTCAGAGGTTGATGATCTAATACACATCATCACTTGTTATGTTGATTTGTCTTACTTCGACCCTTTTCATGTTTTTGTTTGTTGTCATGGGCGAGGCTTTCACATTAAAGGAGAAAACTCCTTAATGTGCTCTTCTTTAATTGAATTAGTGAAATAATTCAAAGTAATCTCCTTGAATGTTGTCATTGTTTTCTAGTGATGAATTCTTGTGAATTGTGAGTGTTATCATTGTTGACATTGGTGGACAGAGATATGGGTGCTTACAAGCTTTGTGTGCAACTGCAATGGCCTTATATAAGCTGATTACAGGAAGAAATTATTCCCTCCTAACCAACTATAAGATTAATAGATGTTACAAAAATATCTTTGGTTGATTTAGTTACAGAAACTAATAAGCTTACCTTGTAGACAATATTTAGGGCCTTGACAGTCTATATTGAATGGTTGGACAATGAAGCGGAACCAAGCAAAATGATGTTATCGCATGGGGAAATTTTGGATAGACAGTGGAAAAGTATGTTCTAGGCAGCTTTGGACTTGCAACTAAAATAGGACTTGCACAGCAATGGGCGACCTAAAGAATAAGTGGAATTCTAGTAAAATTATCTAATGTGATAAATAACTCTAATGGCTAATTTATCTCAATATTGGCCTAGGTGGTTGTGAGTTTTAACATGGCCCAACTGACCATGGTCTCTGCCACTAGTATCTTGTGCTATGTCAGAACAGGAAGCAAGGCACAAACAAGAGCTTAAATTTGCAATAAATGTCAAGGAGGATAATATCACCAAATTATCAGTAATCGAACATGATATTTTGAGTGGGAAATCAGAAAAATGCTATATTGTCTGTCAACCAGAGCCAGCAAAATCCACATTTAATTTGCATGTGAACCTTGATTGAGAACTAAGGGCATAGACAGCTCTGCAGTTGTTTATGTTCAGATTCCTGGCTAATCCTTTATATCTGTTGGAAAGAATGATAACTCATGTCCAATGACCCCGTTGAAAGTTTATTAATTTTCACTTTTTCAGTACATTATTACCTAACTATTCAAATTCTCAATTAGGAACATTTGTATATCATGCACAAACTCCAATCTGCCATACTATAATTACTTATCTGGTTTATTTATTTTCTATTATTTGCTTTATCTGGTCTAATTCTTGTATTGTTTTCCTTCTTTGTTCATGCTGCCTTGGCTGATCATTTGACACGGATTGTCTGCTTCAGTGTAAGCCCAAGATTCTGATACCATGATTTTTTCTTGTTAACAATGTGATAAGTACTATTTACCTCACTCTTGTTAAATGCAGGCTTGCTGGACTTGCTTTTATGTTTTCGGCTAGCATCTTATTGCAAATTCTGGTACAGTTTCCTTCTCCGACTTTGTTAAAAATTTTAGCAAAATGGCCTGTTGATTTCTGAAGTGTCAATTGTTTGACTTCTAGGTGGTTAACTTTCACTTAAACCGTTGAAAACTTCAATCTGTTCTGTGTTTTTTTTTTTTTTTCTCTGAAGGTTTGAAACTTTATTCCAGACTAATTTGTTATGATAGAGTATGTAGTAGTCTAACCCTTTTGATAGAGATACTAGTTAATTTCCTTAAATAACATTAAACTTACTTTATGGGTCCCACTCATTTTAATATTCTTAGAATACCCACAGAAGGCTATGTTGATTACTTGATCATCTCTGCTGTGGCATATTCTGGTTTAGTTTTCTAAAACCAATGTTTCTGTGGATGTTTTTTATGTTGCAGGCATGTGCTTTATACAACAATTGGTGGCCTATGTTATCAGGTGAAAGATAGTGACATTGCTTGGTTTGGTTGTTTGGATGGGTTGTGTTGATAAAATGTTTTTGGTTGATTTGCAGCACTCATGTATGTGCTATTGCCGATGCCATGTCTGTTCTTTGGAGATGGTTCAACACGTTTCTTGACCAGCAGGGAAGGAGGGGGGTTAGTTTACTTTGATCCCGTCGTCTCGACATTTTTTTTTTGGAATTTCTGAACTATAAAAAGCTTGCATTTCTTTCATCTTGATCAAGCATTTGAGCTCATCTCATCAATCTGGATAGCACAACGATTTCTTTTTCTTGCTCACGCTGTGGCTCATGTATTTGGGAAGAAGGGGGACAGTATACTTAGCCCACTCCAGGGTCAATTTCACTTTGCGCACATCAGGCTTCTCTTCTATAAAATCACAGGAGTCTCGGTTAGGTCAACTTAATAGAAATTTGGTTTTACCATTTTTTGCAGCTCAATCCTATCTAAGTGTGGCCCTACTTCAACCCGAATTTTAGCTGCATTTTTCTTTATGGAAAGCAATTGTTTCAGTATAGATTGAGTCTCTAGAATTACATGATATAAGCTAAGCCAGTGACTTTGTGACTAATCAAAGAAGACCACAGGGTTTGTAGTAAGCACTTGCAAATTTGGCCATGGCTTTTGTCAATTTCCAATGTTTCAGAGTTCCATCCAGTTACAGTATAATTAGCAGCTACAACATCAGCAGCCTTTCAAATTATATGAACTGTTGATATAATTCACAAAACTTAACTGGTTGTATTACTGAGATATCTCCATTTTTTTCATTTCTTTTCATGTTGGGTTATCTTGACATTGCTCCTCTCCTTCTGCAGCTGGATTAATGCTGCTAAGTTCTTGACTGGGGCATCAGCTATGGGGAGCATAGCAATTCCAGCAATCCTGAGGCATGCCCACCTAATCGAGACAGGAGCCATGTTAATAGAATTCACATCTTTCTTCATCCTTGTTTGCACTGTTCTTTGTTTCCATCGAGTTAGTCTTGATGAAGACTTCTAAATCTCTACTTGAGTCCATTGACAGAAGAACACTAGAATTATGTTCTATGTATCAGCAACTCAGGTCGAAAATGTATCCAATTTTTAGCAGCCAGAGAGCCTGTTCAAGACTTCATCATCAAATTTTCATGGTGTTTGCATCAATTATGCATGTTTAAGCAGAGAAAATGGCAAGTGATGATAACTGTGGTTTGTAGTCTGCTGGTGTGCTTGGGTTATAACAAGTTCATCATCCATCTATTCATTTGGATCCTCCCATTGAACAGCAGTGTTCCATCCCACTGCTCTTTTCATTCATTGTTCATGGAATATGTTTTAGGTTTAAAATAGATTGATTATATTTTGACCTGGGCATCTCTTGTGATGAATCCCCAAACCATTCTATGATACATGAAAGGGTAAGGATGCCATAAATTTACATTTGGCATTGTCCATCAAATGATAGTAGGTTTTGGTCAACATATACATATGATGTGATTCAGAGTAATCAAGTTTTGTCCAGTAGAACATGGTCCAAATTTCCCAAGTATTTCATCCTCTATGCCTTAATGTTGTTCCATCTGAGGAAACTGACTGCACATTTGATCATGTTTTCTCTGCAATAGAGACATAAATAGACCCATCATGAAACCTCCAGCTGCAGCCACAGATCCATCAACATTAGAATTGACAGAACCACCATAGCAGTTATATGCTAAAGATAATGCAAATCCAAGTAAAATAAAAAAGAAAAAACATTTGCAGGTCACTTTACAGCAGTCACAATATTGTTAGCAGGGCAGTTACCCAAAAAGCTCATCTGTAATAGTAAGTAAATAGGATGACACCAGTAAATAACATAATCAAGCTGTTAATGAACCATGAATTAACCTGATATTGAGCAAGTCAGGACTTTACATGAGCTTCTTGTCAAAAGTGAAGAAGAATCATATGTATGATTGGTTTGTTATCATATTTTAAACAAATACATGCATTTTATATCACAAGTATGAAGGAGTTCCATGGCAACAGATAGAAGACATGTATATGGGACAAGGCTTGTTAGGTTACAGCAATAACAATATTCTCAGAAGCACCTCATGTTTAACTATCTTGCATCTACAGCACATGCAAAATAGAAGGCTAGATGTGACATCCATCACCAAAAGCACAACATGGAGATACACACACTTTAATAACTAGAAAAGGCATGCCAACTGAAGGGTACAATTTATGGAACAATAAAAAAATGAAAAGAAGCCATAATGTCCCAACTACTGAAACAATGAAAGGAAATGATTCTATTGTTTCCAATGAATGCAATACCATCGATAGAACTCCAGCAAAAAAAGAAAAAAAAAATAAAAAAAAATAAAAGCTCAGACTAGAGACATTGATACTTCTTGATCCAAGAGACCACCAGTAGAAACATGGCTACTTAAGGAGAACAAGTTTTGCATGTCAGATAATAGAAAATCATATACTGAAGCATTCTGTATCATCTGTGGTGACAAATGAAGAGTAGTTGACAACTTACTTGAGGTCTTCAAAGATACATAAACATTTACTTGCATATTTATCATGGCTCTTGTATTCTTGGAGGCAAAAGTTACCAAGGAAAATGTCTTTTCTTTCTTGATCTGATAAATGAAGCAAAAATTTCAGACTTACACTGATATCGTTGCTCATGAAGTTGTCTTCATGTCATAAAAAAAATTCAAAATTAACCCAAAGAAAGATAGTGTTTGAAAGGGAGAGTATTTGTGATCTCCAGGTATTCAAAAATTTGATCCAAATTGAACAGTACCGATCGGAAAACAATATAACACTGTCAAGCTTTCGGTACAGTACTTCAGCTAAACAATTTAAGCTATCCTGAGCATTGTCGACAGCTTTTAGTTATTTAAACATATGAACATCATGTGTGTGCATGAGCAGCTACAAACAATATATTTAATGCCTACACTGGTCACCTTAATAACCTTATAAAATAAATAGATTGTAGACACTTAATGACTACCCTCCAAGTAGTTGAAGAAATTGCTGCAGTTAAAAGGTCAGGCAAGAATATGGCTCTGCTTTGCTCTAGAACACCAAAATCCATGCAGATGTACATTTTGGTGTGTGCATGGTTAACTTCGTCGATCACAACACAAATTATCAATGATAAGGAATATGACTTTGTTTCGAAGTAAAAATGAAAAGAAACTCCAGAGGGTGGGGGCCAAGATATTGCGATTTATCCTGTTCTGAAGCACCCAACTCCTTGCATAATATATTTGTTGGCATCTTCAATTAGAATAACATTACGGTCCAAGACGACATTTACAATATGAGTAGATATAAATATTTGTTTTATCAACTATCAAGCCATCCAATGGTTATCATGGTTCAGTAACAAATAGATGACAGAAATTTCTTTGCATTTCAGGCTCTCCAAGCCAGCGATCCTAATTTGAGATGTCAAATGGAAACCATTTTCTTTCTTTTGTCTTATAGATTGGGCATTTTATATGTTTGATATTCAACAGGCAGTGGATAATTCTAATTCATGAAGATATTTTGCAAAAAGGTATCTTAGCTGGGAAGAAAATTTTGAAGTAGACATTTAAAACTAGAGTACTAATTGGGAAAAATAGACATTTATGACTAGAGTACCAAGTTGGAAAAAATATAATTGGTCTCTAGACCACAGAAAAGTAAAGTTACATACACAATACTTTTGCAAGTTCTAATGTAAACAGTTGTTTAAGCTTAATGCAAAAGTAGCCGAATTGTAACCAATTTGAATGAAAAGAATGTGACAGGAATGAAGATTATCGAAAAGCATTACAGACAACACGTAAAAACCAAACTTTCACTGATGAAAGAAAACACTTTTCTCTCTATGCTCCAAAACACCTATGTCCAACCACATGCCACCGCAACACAACTATATGCAACAGAGAGGCCATTACCTAAACATTTCAAAGGCAATTAACCCCTAGTTAGAAGAAAATTTCATGTTCTAACATTGGTTATCGAAGGTGAGTAACCTCTTATTAGAACAAAACCATGATCTACATTTTTCACTTTTACATCAAGGGTAGATTATGTTGATAGATAATTCAGAAACAATAAACAGGAATATGTTGTATTTGAATAAATAAAGCAAGCGCAAGAAAACACTCTCAGATGGAACCATGATGGCTCTTCTTCAGGATCTAAATCAACAACAGGAAAGTTGTTCTCTCTCTCTCTCTCTATCTCTCTACCCTAACATTTCAAGAAATTTGAACTCTTTTTTATACCATTCGTCATATTAATGACAGTTTAAAGAATGGAAGAAATGATGAAAAGAACGAGAGTGAATTATAACAATAGAGGAAGGGGCCAAGCATTTATCATTTATGAGTTTTGATGAACAAAAATGGAGATCGAGGCCTAACGAAGACGGAGGTAGAGGCCAAGCATTCTCGTTTATTACGCTAAATCATCGAAAGGTCGTCAATTTCTCCCCACAACATCACGTACTCCTCATTTCCATAACTAAAAGAGTCAAAAAATTTTAGAGCGTGCAAGAAACCTTTTTTCTCTGAACTCAATCAAGAAAACCTGTCTTTTGCAGCACAGCATTGCGAACCCGGCGCAGATCCCTCCCCTTGAGAGTCCTTCCGACTCCCTCCAGCACCGAGAAGGGGATCACCGACGGTCCATTCCCAGAAGCCCTCGCCACGATCTCGTGCGGCGGAAGCATCTCGTACTCGTCCCCGCCTCCGTCCCTTCCCTCTATCTGGAACTCAACCCAGCCTTTCTTCACCTTCGGCGGCACCGCAGGCACGTTGACTGGTGCCGAGTGCTGGTAGATCTTCCCGGCGGGTATCGACAACGAGCAATTCAAATTCTTCTTGTAGGTCACCGGGATCATCCGGGCGGAAGCCACAGGGGACGCTTCAGCGGAGGGCGGGGACGGAGCGACGGCGGCCTTCCGGTGGACAAACGGATGCCGCTTCTCGTCGTCCTCCGAGAGGGCGGCGAGGATGCCAGAGCTCAGGAGGGAGATGCGGCATGATCCGGCGACGGGTAGGGCGGAGAGGGAACGGCTAGGTTTCCGGGTCCCCAGGACGGCGGGCGGGACGGGTCTGGTGGAACCGTCGCGGATCGGGTCGCAGGAGGAGGCCTCGGAGCCAATCCAGAAGACGTCGTCCTCATGGAGCTCGTCCCCGGCCGGGGCGGAGGGCCGGGGAGGTGCGGCGAAGAGGCCGAGGAAGCGGTCGGCGAGGAGGGATCGCTGGGAGCGGAATGTATCCATCACCCTCGCCCTCCGGCGTCAGCGGCGGCGTCTCTGGCTTCCGTCGGGGGCGCTCCGGTTGCGCTCCACCACCTTCATAATAAGAAAGGACGAGACAAAGGGACGCGAACCGAGACTGGAATCGGAGGCCGAGGGGGGGGGCGGGGGTTGGGGGAGGACGACGGAGACGGGGATTAAATGCCGAAGGTGAGGGGATCATCCAACGTGTCGCGGAAGCAGAGGCGTCGGACGCGGGGCCCTCCAGGTACACCTTCTATCATACGTCCGCATATCAAATAATAGGCGGTCGCATCATATACCTTCCCTTTCTCCCGTTCGAGTTCACCAACGGCGACGATCCTGTCCGCATAGGATCTCACGCACACGGTGCTTTCTCGCTGGCCCTGGAACCGAGGAAGCCCATCTCATCTGTCTGTTCCCCAACAGCGTTCTTTTCCGATGCATGACGTGTCAGCCTTCTGGTGCTAATCTCAATCGATCGAAGCATGGGCCCACGTTTTCTCCCGGCATCTTCGGAGCCACGTACATATGTTTTCATGTACGCTGCGAGCAGGCGGATACAACAGCGAGCTCACCTTACGTCACCCGGGAGGTGTGAGTCCGAGGAGCGCACGCGGCTCAGATCGTTTACCCCCAGCCTCTCCGCCGTCGGATCATGAATCGACGGTTGTGCTGTGTGCAGGAGAAGAGGACGTGCGGGACGCATCCCCGTGCATGGCCTTTACATGCAGTGGGCGGATTCGTGTCACAGTGGGAACCAATAAAATGACGGTCATATTATCCACTGTGTCACTTTTATCGAAATAAATATATTTATTATTCATAAACCAAAAAACAGTGCAAGATTAAACCAAGAAACTATTGGATGTTAACCTAATCCAATTGGTGGTGGGAATTATTTTTCTCTCATTGGTCGCATTTAATTCACAAAGCATCACCATCATGCAATGGATGTGAATGCGAAAAGGTTGTCAATTATATTATGGGAATATTAAATGTCCAAAGGCCGTCCGTCTACAGTCTTTAATGCAGATCTTTTAAGAGTCCTGACGTCATCACAAAGCAACTCTAGTGACCTATTAGCCTTGTAAATTATGGATTAGAAGGGGTTTGGTTTAACATCCCATAATGCGGATCAAAGGAGAGGTTATTATAGTCATTTAACCACCGGAACGGACTTATTTACTCTTATAGCCCAGTTTCAATGGCGGTCACGAGAAATGTTCCGGAGGGGTATCATGGTCATTTGAACCACCTTACATGCAACAAAGTAGGGCGAGCCGGATAAAAGGGGTCGGGGATTAGGGTTTGTCCCATGCTCCCGCGGACCAAACCCTGGAGGATTTGTCGGCGTCGTCTTCCTGCCTCCCGCCGCGACCATGGTGAGCGGTCCGAATCCTCTCATCGCGTTTATTCAATTGTTCAGTTTCTTCTGTGGCTTCCTCCGCTTTGTGTATCCGCAGTGCACTTGATCTCATTTTTCCAATAAACATCTTTTACGTGCCTTAGTTTTGTTTGTTATTCTTGTCATTGGATAGATTATGGATCGTTATTTGTTTCCAAGAGTGCCGTCTAGTTATGTGCTTATAATGGCATTTGGAGGTCTATATCTAAGATGAATCCATATGTTCTGCTTTGCTCGAATCTAATTTTAAGTATAATTTGGCATTAATTCTTTTCCTTATCGATTGGATGCGAATGTGCAGTCTGGAAGAAAGAAGACTAGGGAGCCGAAGGAGGAAAATGTGACGCTTGTGCCAGCTGTGTGGTAAGGAGTGCAAGTATTCGGGGTTGCTCATATCTTTGCATCATTCAATGACACTTTCATTGTGGGTCACAATGCCTTTTTTGTGTCTCTGAATGCATGGTTCTATACAATGAGTGTTATTCATCTCTGCATTATCAACATTTTTTTTTTTTTTAATCTGCAGCATGTTACAGATTTACAGGTTATGTCTAGCTTTCTACAATGTTTTACCTTGGATGAGATAAGATGAAACACATTTAGCTACTTCGCTAGATTAGCCAGTTTATTATTGTGCAAATCAGCAACATGGTCATTCATGATATTTGATGTTAATGGCTTGTTGAATTAGGGTTCTAGTGGTCTTTACTGTCCTTGAATATTGTTTTTATAGGAACAAAAAAGTTAAGTTAATTACAGTGTAAGATGGGAAATAGTAGGCTAAATAGTTGTGAAAGTATAGTATGAAGTGAAAAAAGAAGTGATAATTAAGCAGTGATATAGTCTTCTCATTTGCAAATAGTAAATATGCACATGTTTGTGTAATTTGATGTTTGTGCTGGTTTTCAAAGCATGGTCCTTAAGATCGCCTTCCTCCCAACTTATGTGAGCGTTTTGAGTCATACTCACACTCACGCAATATGAATGGCATGGTTTTAACGAGTTCTTTTGTGAAACCTTCCTTATTCCATTTAATTTTGGGCTCTGTTTTGTGGCATTGGATATTGCTTAAATGTGAACACTGGAGTGAGCTGCACTTCTTTTCTGTGGCTCATCTGGTGTCATTCAGTGGATTTCTCTTGCCAATGCTTTTGTGAGGTGCCTATTTCGTGGCCATAGGAATGCATTTATATTCAAACAGAATCTTTTTTTTAGTAATTTAGCTAAGAGATGTGAATGTTATCAAAAGCTAGTGTATGATGTTGCCTTAAAATGTTTGATTTTATGGTGATTTGATAGATCAGGTGGCTGTGTAGTAAGTTATTAGTAAATGAATTTTGTTTCTAACAAAAGTCTTCCTTTATTCGGTAG
Source organism: Ensete ventricosum (assembly GCA_029747655.1). Classification (NCBI taxonomy): domain Eukaryota; kingdom Viridiplantae; phylum Streptophyta; class Magnoliopsida; order Zingiberales; family Musaceae; genus Ensete; species Ensete ventricosum. Next base: position 3,265,257 of record JAQQAF010000006.1, on the reverse strand, counting down.
TTTTAAATGATTTTGAATGGGTCTGCTAGGTGATTGGATTTGAGTTCCTAGAAGACAACATTAAGCGATGTGATAAATATATGTATAGACTAACAGTTAAGAAAGGTTAGAAATTGCGTAGTTTGGTGGAAGACCTGTCTTTTCTAGTGACATCGAAGAATAATTTACGTCCATTAAATAGTTGTGAAAGTATGGTATGAAGTGAAAACTAAGTGATAATCAAGCATGGTCATCAGAAATGTCCACGAAGTGAAAAAGAAGTGCAACATGGTCATCCATGATGTTTAATGTTAATGGCTTGTTGAATCATGTGTATGGTGTTCTGTACTGACCTTGAATATCTTGCTGATAGTAATAAGAAAGTTGTGTTGGCTACAGTGTAAGATGGAAATTAGTAAACTGAATAGTTGTGAAAGTATAGTATGAAGTGAAAAAGAAGTGATAATTAAGCAGTCATGAATCTCTGCCCATGTGTAAATAGTAAATAGGTATTGCACTTATTTGGAAAAAACACACACACATACACACACACACATATATATATTCAATCAAGGGTTGTGTGAATTATTTTTATGCATGCATGTGTTTATGTAATTTGATGTTTGCTCTTGGTTTTCAAAGTGTGGCCCTTAAGATCGCCTTCCTCATACTTTATGGAAACATTTTGAGTCATAGTCACGCAATATGAATGGCATGGTTTCGAAGAGTTCTTCTGTGAATCCTTTCCTTATTCCATTTAATCTTGGGCTGTCAATTTTGGCATATTATTTTCCTCAAATGTGAACACTGGAGTTTGATGTGCTTCTTTTCCATGGCTCATCTGTTGTCGCAGTGGATTTCTCTTGCTAGTGCACTTGTGAAGTGCCTAGTTTGTGGAATAGGAATACATTTAGACTCAAATAGAAACATTTTTTAGTAATTTAAAATAAGATATTTGTATGTTATTAAAAGCTAGTTTATGCTGTTGCCTTAAAATGTTCAATTTTATGGTGATTTGGTAGATCAAGTGGTTGTGTAATAAGTTATCAATAAATGATTTTTTATATAAAATTCTACCATTATTTGGTATTTTTAAATGATATAGGGTCAACTTGGTAGTTGAATGTGAATTCCTGAAGACAACAATAAGCGCTGTAATAAATACAAGCAAATAATATTTGCTTCACAGAGGAACCAGTGACAAAGAAAAAATGTTTCTCCAGCGACAGTGAAGAATCATTAAATTTCGCTATACTAAATTTTTCAAAAATTAAAAACTACCTTTTCCATTCTCTCTTGATGCAAGTATATAGGGTTTTAGAAAATCTTTAAATGAATAATAATATGTAGAATGGGTTGGGTAATTTGAATAACACATGACCATGACATAACACACATAATATGTAATTGGCATCTTGATCAATCTTAGGATGTTTCACTGTGTATCATTCTAGTTTGCAGAAAATGTGCTCATCACGTACAGGACTCATGTTTTCTCTCTCTGTCTCTATCTTCTTCTCTGATTGTGTAATTTTTTTTTTATTGTGTTGTAAGGTGAATGTTTTGCTATTTGCAGGTGGTATGAAGGTCAAAGCTGACCGGGATGAATCATCTCCATATGCAGCCATGCTTGCAGCACAAGATGTTGCACAGAGATGCAAGGTCTGCCATTTTGGAGCGGACATTCTTGATAGTATCATTGACTTGGTAGAAATGGTGTTTATTCTCACATTTTTCCTGTAGGAACTTGGGATCGCTGCTTTACATATTAAGCTGCGAGCTACTGGTGGGAATAAGACAAAAGACACCTGGCCCTGGTGCTCAATCTGCTCTTAGGGCCCTTGCTCGCTCTGGCATGAAAATTGGCCACATTGGTAAGATCCTATGTTTTGTACTATTTGCTTCTTTCTGTGTGTTGTGTGGCACAATTGGTATGTTATCTGGGTCGTTAACAGTTTTTTGATACTTAACATGTTTATTATTTTCGGAAACACATTAATCAATTGGAATAGTTATGCCAACATTAACATGTGAATTTGTAATTTTACAATTTTTGTTAGTGATGCAAATGCACAGGAAACTAATATGTAACTGTATGACTGACCATTAAATGCTTGTGATGTGTTATGGTCACTTATGTTTTGTTACCCACCTTTCCACCTGTCAGAATATACAGCCTACTAATGCCAAGTTTTTGTTATGTTTTGGCATCAGTATCAGGTTCCTGTTCTGCATTGTCAAGTTTTTGTTATCAATTTGTATTCTCTATAAAAATGGCATATTGTTTTGCTCCTCCGATTTGTCATTCTATGTCATAGTACGATTACGGTGTCTTGAACATTATTTTACGGTTGAGGTGATGGTTCATGCCTATTTAAGACTGACAGCAGGATTTTTTTTTTGTTTTTTTCATCGCTGATCTGATCAAAGTTATTAATTTCCAAACGTAATCTCAGAAACATGCTCTGTATTATACGACTCCAGCAGTTGAGACAATACGAACTATAATGTCGTAGTAGTGTCATTATCGGGTCATTTCGGAAGATGTATTTTCTGCTTTGGCATTTGTTTGTATCGGGCAACAAGTGTTTTCTACAAAAGAAGCTACCCTTATTTTTTTTTTTGTACAGAATTTTATATCTTGTACAGAATAATTTTAATGGACAATACATTGTCTTGTGCATGTCTAAACTTGTGTGTTTCTATGTGGTATCTCAGAGGATGTAACTCCCATCCCTACCGACAGCAGCCGCAGAAAGGGGCGGAAGAAAGAGGGAGGAGACTGCAGTTCATCGACCGTTCTCGTCCCCTTCCGTTATTTGGTGAACTTTTTATATTTTAGTTGCTACTAAAGAAAGGTGTTTTTATTTTAGTAGTTCAATTTTGAACAACGCTTTGAAATCTGTAATTTAGCTGAAGCTATGACTGAAATGTGCATCATCCTAATAATTAATTCTATTTCGATTGATCCCCACAAACATGTAAGTGTGTTGTCCGTGTTTTTACGAGAATACCACATGATTCCCACATCAACTAATTCTGTCAGTATAAGCGCACAATAAAAGCAAACCAAAAACAAACCCACAACAAAAACTCGCAACGAAAAAACAACTCGAATTCCTCTAACCAGGTGAGACTTAGCCCGTGCCACTTAGCCGCCGGCAGTGTAGTAGTTGATTGTCACATTAAAAAAATATATAAATAATGTATTCGATTTAATGTTTATGTTTGATAGTGTCTTTCAATTTTTATATATTCTTTTATATAAAGTAGTGAGTTTGTAGTAGAATTTACGGTCTTAGTTTGATTAAATTTTGTAATCAATTTTGACTTCTAAATGAGAATTATGTCATTTAGATACTTGTAGTGATTTCGATTTGTATTTAATCTTTATCCTTTATGTCCAACCGTTCAGAACTTATAAAGTCTAAAGCTGTTGCATGTGGATCTCGCTGGAAGTGATTCCTTTAACACGTTTTTTCTTTTGCAGGTCCTAAGGGACCTTGGGAGGTTTTGAAGAGACTGACCTTTACGGATGGACTTGCAAGGGTGCCACACGACTTCGGAAAAACCAGCTAAGTCTGTGACATTTTGGTATCAAAGCGGGACAAGCACACGTAGAAACACTTGTCATACAAATGTGAGGGATCTAGCTGGGCTGCGTGGAGGGCAGTCAGCACGCGTAATCGTTTAGGAGAAACGGACATGGAGATGTAGGGAAATGAGTCGCTTAGAGAAGTGAGCATCTTGATTGACATTCAAAGGAATGACCAATCCTTTACGCGAGAGGCACCACGAGGACAAGCAAGCTAGAAAGAAGTGTACCGCACAAAGGTTGGATGACTGAGTTTAAGCTACGGCTCAACGTTGGTAACCAAACTTAACAGTGCTCAAGGCAAGTGGGACATCGGGTACAAGATGAGACTGTGCAAAGTGGGATGTGTTGCTCAATGACTTAAAAAGTTATGTAAAGCTCACAGAGGTGAGGGGAATTGCTAACTCGAAGAATTCGGTACTCATGTAAGTGCCTGTATGTCGACGATGGAGTGTTTGTGGTCATCCCAAGGCGATCTGAACTTGGCGCCATGGAGTATTAGAACTTTCTTTTCAGCATGAAAAGGATAAGTCCGTAGGAGGCTGAAGTGTACAACAAGTTCAACACGTTGCTAGATCTTGAAGGGTGCAGTGGGGACTGTATTGGCGAAGAGTCGTAATCTAGCAAGTACATTTACGAGGGCAGAACAAGACACAAGTTGTTCAACAAGACGGAGTAGTCCAAAGAGGATGCCGGTCTCCGAAACTTCCAGTGGGAAGAATGTAAAGAGTAAAGTTACTCCAACATGACAAATATCCAAGAGGGAGAATCATATGCAACGGACCACACATGTTGAGGAAGAGTACCTCAACACAAAGCTCAACGAATCGAGTGAGCAATAAGAAGTCGTTGCATAAACTCGAATGAAGTAATGCATTGATGGATGCATTATGAGATCAAGTGGGGAAGCGATCATGACAACATCATACGAAGGCACACTTAGAGTCGATATAGAAATTGAATTCAACGGAGGCCTAACTTGTGGAATGATGGGCATGAGGACCACCACCAACTCAATGCAAATCGAGAGGCAGAGCATCTTGGGTAGAATTTGATGAAGTATCCAAGCTGCATGAAGGGAATCGACAGAGAAGATGAAAACATGGAGCAGAAGCACAAAGCTTTCCTTGGACAGAGGTAAGGACATTAACTCTTGTAGAGGCAAGAGTGAGATTATGTTGTTCCATGAGTTCTTCATTCTGATGGGACAGACACATTTTGCATGGTGCCAAAGATAAAGGGAGTTTCGAGGCATATGCACCTTATCTCATAGAAGCATTTGTAGAGGAACTAAGGTGATTTAACTTACAGAGGTGAAGTTGGAATCAAAAAACGTTAGTACGGGACAAGAGGACGTAGAAACAGGTACTCTTGAAGAATATGTTATAGTGATGCTATTTGAGTTGTCATGAAGGAAGTGGTGCGCAGCGGAGATTATGCTGGTGGAAAAAAGAGGCCCAGAATCTAGGCAATGGTGCACCAATTTTAGCGGTCTAGGGATTTCGACAGCTACTAGGTGACGGACTGTCCGCAACCGGAGGTGGCGAAGGCCCTACGATGTGTTGGCAGAGGCCACACGTGGAGAGATCGTAGTTCAAGTTCATCACATAAGAATCTGAATGTAATTGAGATGTCACTAAGAGGCGATATGGTGCAGCGAATCATGGTGAAATAGTTCGCGCTAATACAACATATGCGGAGAGGTCCCGTGAGGGATACGATCATGCCGAGGTGTGATCAGGAGCTACTAGGAGCTCCACTTCGATGAACAATACAACAGAAATAAGGGCTATAGATTCAAGGAGTTAATGTCATAGGATTTTGCATTGGATTAAAGCAGGTATTCCATGTGTACACATTGAATTTTGCATTGGATTAAAGCATTGGTTAGCAGTATATAGGGGTTGTGTACATCGAGGGAGAATTCTGAGTGTAAGTACCAGAGAGTCCCATAGAGGGGACTTGATCATACAGAGGTATGATTGAAGCGAATGGAGAGTTGGACTGCTTCAGTCCTCACATTCGCTTAAAGGAGCTCGATAAGTCAGAGGACAAGGCGTAGTAAGCGAAAGTTGCTACCATGGAAGCTAAAAAGAACATAATCAACGCAAGCCTTGTAACAAGATGGTGGAGGCCATGCATGAGAGTTGCAGTCTATGATCAAGGAGAACTGCTAGGAGGACACAAAAGTGTTGAAGCAAGTGGTCGAAAGGGGCGAGGAAGCGACAACGAGTCTAGAGGGGCTCAGCTACACAAAAGTAAAGCGTCAGTTAGAAAAGAGGTGGACTCGGAGGAGCGCCACAATGCCATAGAGGCGGACCTATTGATCACGAAGAAAAAGACGCAGATGCAAGGCAACAGTGCCATGGTACCACAGAGGCACGACTTCTGTGGAGTCATCAATCCCTTGCTCTCATGGAGTAAGATCATTGGTCGTAAAAAGGGGTAGAGGAGGTGGAGAATGCAGAGGCAAACTCCAAGTAACAAGACAGGGCGGAAGGATAGAGACCAAGGAACTTCATAAGACCAGTGTCGACGAGCTTCTCGTCAAGATAGCCGAAAGTGAGGGACTTGATGGTTAATGCAGGAGTGCTCGACTAAGGAATGAAGTAGACAGTATACTATTGTATCTTTTCTACTCAGAAGAGTAGGCGACAAAGGTGATGGAGAAGATAATATAATGCTAGAGGCGACCAAAACTATTAAAGACTTACTCCAAGTTGGGGGACTCTAAGTTGGGGTAAACTTTTGCTCTTTTAGGGCAAAACTTTTTGCATTTCGGAAGTTCGATGGCAGTGGGAAGGCGAATCACAGTAGCTAACTCAACACAATGAGTGCAAACGCTTCGAGTGCTTCAGAAGTGTGAGCAAATAGTAAGCGAAATGCTAGTAACCAACTCGATGCATGAAGTACAACCTCGAGGAGGTGGGTGAAATCAAGTAACATTTGTCTTCTTAACTCAAGAGAGTGGGCGAACCAAGTACCCCAGTTCTCATACCTCGAGGAGGTGGGCGAAATCAAGTAACCTTTGCTTTCTCAATTCAAAAGAGAATGGGCGAAACTTAGTACCCGATTCTCTTATTTATCCAGCAGAGAAACTTTGTATAAGTTCAGTGACCCTTCGAGGAAAGCTTATGAAAAACAATAGTTGTCAAATCCTCACCGTTGGTGATCAGTACTACTAAGAGTAGATTGTCCGTTTCATTTTCTAATAGAATACTAATCGACAACGGGAGTGAAGCGAACCTACTTAGAAGTGACAATTAAAGTTGAAGAAGGATCAATGAGCAAATCTTATGGAGGAATGACCTTAAAAACTTTAAAATATGCGAAGCGATACTCGTTAGAACTCGTACAAGCATTCATCCAGTTTAAGCAATATGAGACTTTTGTAATACTGGCGCATAACAAAGGAAGGTCTTTTTGTTTTGCTGAATTAGAGTTCGACTACTCAACAATAGCGACACAGTGCAGCTAGGAGCCAAGGGTCGTGTTGCAGCCAAAGCAAAAGATTAAAGATTCAGCAAAAGGCGAGGAGATGCAACGTCTATAGCGGCTTCGACGAGGATGTTGAAGGAATAAGTGGGGTAGAAAGATAAAAATATAAATAAGGTATTCGATGTAATGCTCATGTTTATCTGTGTCCTTCGATTTTTGTACATTATTTGTACAATAAGTAGTGGGCTTACAGTAGACTTGGTAGCTCTAGTTTGGCTAGCTTTTCTGTTCGATTTTGGCTTGTAAATGGGAGTTGTGTTATGTAGTCACTTGTAGGAACTTTGATCTATAATTGACCATTATCCTTTGTGTGCAATCGTTCAAAACTTATAAAGTCCATAGTTGTAATTTACATTAGCTATATAAAGTGTTTGCTAAAGCTGTTGCTTATGGATCCCGTGGTAAGTGATTCCTTTAACTCGTTTTCTCTTTTTTAGGTCCTAAGGGACCCGATGAGGTTTCGGAGAGGTTGACCTTTGTGGACGGACTCGAAAGGGTGTTGCACGACTTAACAAAACCAGCGAAGTCCGTAATAGGACGACCCGTCTCCGAGGCAATTGTCGCAGCATAATACTGTTGGAAAGCTCGGCCAATACTGTTGGAAAGCTCGGCCAACCCTCTCTCCTCTTTGGACGATAATCAGGTATATTCATTGATTAATTATTTAATTTATTTGAATCTTAAAGTTTAAATTATTTTAAAAATCTAATAATTTCAAAATTTTTTTATAGATAACTTAATATTAACAGAAGAATGACAATTCACTACTATTCAAAAGTCCGAAAAAGATATGTCACTGTTATTTCTTAATTTATATATATATATATATATATATATATATATATATATATATGAATTATAATTTTGTCATAATATGATTATATTTTCTTTGAGAACACAGTGCTCAACATGCAATTTAGCCTCCTAACGAGATTTCTTGGTTGTCTAAAGGAAAACTTGAAATAATTCATACGATTATTCTCTTGGTGAATGCTTCTTCAGGTTAACTATAGTGATCCAAGAAATCTAGGGTTCATCAAGAAGAATCATGCATCGGATGTTAGTAGTTCAAAAGTAAATTATGAACTTGAGCAATTGACACTATATTAATAGAAAATATGATTTAGATATGATTTTCTCAATAAATAAATGACACCTTCTTTCTTCTCCCTCGCCCTCTCTCTCTCTCTCTTTTAAGAAAGATTACTCTTTCTTGTTGTCAAACGATAGCTCCACTCCAGCTTAACGACACTATCAATGGCTCCACTCCAGCTTAACGATCTGGGCGACCATCCATTATGTTACGCCTGCCCTATGTTGCACTAACTTCTCAATCAGGCTGACATCGTCACCGAAATCAATCGCCGTCAGATTTTCATCGCGATTGACAACACGACCTTCTTCCTTTAGATTCATTAACATCGATTCAAGATCGACGTCCTTACAGAAGCTCGATCTTGCGAGAACATGATAGAAGATAAAATTTAGATATGATTTCACCAACTAAATGAGAAAATCACGTAGCTTAATTGAAAAAAATCCTATTCTTTATATATATAAATAAACGATGAAGCAATGAATCAATTGGACTTTTTCATTACTTCTTCCTACTTTAACACATATCTTATTCATCTCAACGATGTTTTCTTCTTATATATGTATACATACACACAAAACACCACACTTAATTAAAAAATTTGGATAACTGATCAAAAATGCTGTGAGTGACGTGTAAAAATCTAAAGAACTTATCCTAAATTGGAGCAATGTGGAGGATATAAATCCACTGAAGATTGCACGGTTCAGCCGCAGATGAAATCTGTAGTGTGATCTTCTTCAAGCTCTCTCCATCAAATAATGAGCTCCTTCAATGCATGCGAGTCACAGTGACTACCTTGCCAAAGGAAAGATGACTTTGAGACCTCTGTCAGCTTGCCTCTATCCAACACAAGAACTCTATCTGCCATTTGAACTGTCTCCAGCCGATGCGCAATTATCAGAACCTGGAATCCAATTGGATAACATCATAGCGGTTTATGATTCCATTACGCATTACCTATGCACTAGGAAAATGCGAGCATGTAAAGTATGAGAGGTATTTTTTTTCGATGGGCTACAGTAAAGCAAGAAATTGTGCAACTCAAATTCCTTCTTGGTCATAACTCATAAGTCTAATATTAATAAGCAGCACGAACAAAAAAAAAAAAAAAAAACGCATAAGAACTAAACTATAGCATGAATTTATGAGAGATGCACTCCTCTCATGGAAGATTTAGCAACTTCCATAGAAAAAAATAAAAGATTATTGTAGAAATTGCAATATCCAATCTCAATGTTTCTGTGCAATGAAATCTTCATTGTAGATCCACAAGCAGCATTTTTTACTATATTGGATCATCTGAAAATTTTATTAATTTTAAGTAAGGTTTTACGTACCGGTGTACCGACATTTTGTCGGTATTGGTATGGTATAGGTACCGGGCGGTATGCACAGTGCGTACCACCTAGTTCAATAAAAAATTTATAATATAATATAATATTAAATATTAAATATTAAATATATTAAAAAATCAAATAAGGCGACATCGCCTCGATCTCTCTCCCCGTGCGGGAGACGTTCCATCTCCCCGCGCGGGGAGAAAAGTCGCCCGTGGGCGGCGAGGGCTCGCGGGTGACCCGCAAGCAGCGAGGGCGCACGAGCGAGGTATTTCTTCTTCTCATCTTCTTCTTCTTTCTTCTTTTTCTCTTCTTCTTCTTTCTCTTCCCTTTTTCTTCCTCAATCGACCGCCGACGGTCGATTTCTCCCTTAATCGACCAACAACAGCCAAAATCGACCGCTGACGACCGATTTTAGTGGTATCGCCCGATAGCGGCCGGTCCGCGTACCGAGCGGTATGGGCCTTACCGCTCGGTAAGGAAAACCTTGATTTTAAGAACCAAATATGATACGAGTTAATCAGCATTCCCATTTGCCATATATGAAAAAATTAGACAATTGCTTTAACAGAATCAAAGACTTATCTACATTTTATTCTCAAGAGAAAAGCTTCCTATTTGACTCACCCAGAGCAAGTGATGTGAGTATATATTCTGATATGGATGCTGAATGAACTGAAAATTCAGCAAAAGATAATGAATACACATCTTCACAAGATTGGATATTTTAAAGACTTACAGTGTGATTTGCCATTAGACGCTCCAAGGCTTGTCTGACGAGCAGCTCAGACCTACTATCCAAAGCAGAAGTTGCTTCATCCAAAATTAGTATTGATGCTTCCTGATACAGTGCTCTTGCAATGGCTATCCTGTTCACAAGTGAAAAAAGTGCCGTATGTATATGCCATGAGAACTTTCCCAACATTTAGTATCAGTGCTAAACACAAATACACTTAACAGCAATTACAGAGAAAGTATCAGATGTGATGAACCAAACTTTTCAATTTACTCACCTCTGTTTTTGACCTCCACTAAGAAGAGAGCCGGCTTGTCCAATATTAGTTGCATAGCCTTTTGCAAGTGTTGCAATGAATTCGTCGGCATTAGCAATCCTAGCAGCATTTTCAACATTCTCCTGGTTGATTTGTCCTGTTAAATCCCTATAGCCAATATTTTCAGCCACTGTTCCTGAAAAGAGCATCTGAAGCACAAAATTGAACATTAATATAAGAAAAGAGAAACCATAGTGTTTAACGTGAAATGACATGCAATGATATGCATGCCATTTTTCTGGGCTCGTGTTAACAAAAGAAGTCATCTGTTACTGTCAGTTGCTACGTAGATCTAATTTTTCGGTCAACAGTAAAAGGATGATGCCCATATTGATGTTGCAAGTCAAGCATGCATCTGCTACTTGAAGCTAAACATGAAAAAGGTATTAGCCTTGTCTTCGGAAATGGACCACCAACAGAGACTTGTGCAGATCAAGCCTCGCCCAGAGCTCGCATACAGGTACATATTGCAGGGTCAGCATATATCCATGTGACACTATTGGATATAACTAAGAATTAAGAAGTCAAGAAATAAACAACAGAAAAGTAGCACATTAGTTGCTCACACATCACTAGAAACCATTAGCTCAGCTAACTTCTTTCTGCCATACTCTCATTTTTTTCCCCTCTTCTATTGCATTCAAGCTGTAGCTTATCTACTGCTACCTTAAAATTGTCTCTATGCCAGTTCAATGACCTATATACAGAACTCGAAAGACAATTAAAATCTCATCAAAATTTTCTCTATATCTGTGTGCATTCATGTGGATGTTTCAAGTAATATTATCACAACAAATCTAGTGTTTATTATTTTCATACATACAGACAGTTTTGGCTTATCCTCTAACTTATCTGGAGCATGAAAAGTCATCATCCATAGATTTTCCGGATGCATTCTTACCTAATAATAATATGCTGGATATTTTGTGGTAAATTTCAACTAAGATGCATGCTGTACTTATCTTCGTATCTTGAAAATATGATTCTGGAAAGTTTTGAAAGGATAAAGTAACAAAATCAGTCATTTTTAGTCCAATAACTTTTAATGAGCTTTTATACTTACCGTAGGCGGCTATGGTAATTTGTCCAAGTAGAATAAACAAGCATATCTTTAGAATGTATATTATGATGCTAAACAATGACTGGAGCCATATATTTCCGATGTCTTCAAAGAAAGAAGTTCATAGACTTACTGATTCCTGTGACACAATAGCTATGTGTTTTCTCAAACTTCTCAATTTGACATCTTGAATGTTGTGATTGTCCACAAGAATGGACCCTAGAAACAAGAAACACATAGCTTAAGATAAGGAATTCTACTTAACAGGCAAAGCACATATATGTTCAAAATTGGACCTTTTTAGAATTGGCAATTAGTTATTCATGAAAAAGAAGTAAAGATTACCAACCACATTGAGGATCATATAGGCGAAGGAGAAGTTTGCTGAGAGTTGTCTTTCCTCCTCCAGATGGCCCAACAAGTGCAACCCGCTCCCCTGGTCTTATGTGGAGATTCAGTCCATCAAGGACATATGGCATGTCATCTCCATATCTAAATGAAACACCACAGAACTTTATGTCTCCAGCGACATAGCCCAAATCAATAGCATCTGATTTCTCAGTCACCTAAATTCGAAAAGTGATCAGTAACAAGTATATGAAGATATGCACCAAACAAATAAAATATGCCACAAACTAGAAGTTGTGCTTAATCTCCAATATGTTCTGACCAAACATTAGCATGATATGGACCTGCAACTTCTTAGAGATCAGTAAGCAATCGTGCTTAATGACTTAAAAATCTTGCAGTACTGCAAATAACTCTAATTATAGGATGCACAATATGTTAAATTTGCAGAACATAGGTGGCATCCTATGATGATAAATACCTTGGGTTTGAACCTTGTCAGATCCAACAGGCGTTCTATTGCTGGTTCTCCTTGCTTCAGTTCATTGTATGCTTTCCCCACACCCTAGAAGTTTCAAAAATTACGCATAACATTCATAAAGGAAATACTTAATGGAGGTTGAACAAAAAGAGATAAACAATAAGCATTGAATACTATTACCATCCGCTCATCAAGTGCCAAACTAGCTTCCTATTAATAGTTCAAGAATTTAATAAAAAAAAAGCCACATTCCTGAGCTGTGTATTGATGTTCACATGCTCATGTATAAACAGGTAAGCAAGAGAAAGATGTTTGATAATAAAAGGCCTAGCTTCTTATATATATAGTCGTTAGCTCTCTGATAATGCAAAAAACATGGATGCCATGATCGGATAATTATAGACTGTAAAGAAAGGTAACAAGTCATTTTTCATCAACAGTAATCTAAAATTTTTTAGGGTTATATGAACTCTGTTTATCTGAGAACATAGAGTTGGCCCCATATTTCTGAGGTGGTCATAAAAAATTAACGTTGTTGTAATGCCATTAAGCAAGAACACATTCCAATACACATTCAAGAATGTCGGCATATCGCTACAAAGGCATTCATTTCCTTGATATGCTTCACTAACACGTGCTTATTAAAGTTTGCCACCACGGTTGCTTCTGTTAAGAAAATTTGTGAGAAATGATTTCATCAGTAAATACTCATCAATCGATTGCATGCAGACCTGCCATACATAATAACCCAAAATCACTATGTTGGAAACTTGCTCCTTGGTAAGAGCATTGACCTAGTAATCGACGGCTAAAAGTATCTTCTAAATGTTTCATGGTGGGGCTGATTGATAAATAGCAGTACACTTATGTGATGTTATTTAGGATGTATGTTATCCCAAAGTGCAAATTAGCAATACACCACTAAGATGGTTATGTACCTTAATAGGCTCGATGAGGAGTGTCAGTGCCGTTACAAATGAGAGATAACTCGAACAGTCACAGGAATTCCTGGAGACTACTACCGAACCAGCACAAAGAACTAGCAGCCCTCCTACATATAAGGCTTGTACGAGTTGAGGTATGAGGGCTTTCATTTTCTTCTTCTTCAGTTGAAATACCAGATTATCATAAGCAAGCCTCTGAAACCGCAAGCTCTCCTTTGATTCTCCAACATTGGCCTTTACAACAAGCATCGATGGAAGAACCTAGAAAGTTCAACCAAAATTATAAGGCGACAGTCAAATGAACATAATTTTTTTTTTCTTCATTAATAACAAAATACAAGCAAAGGAATTCATCCAAAAATTTCTGCTAATGAAATTAAATATACCTCATTTAGGTAGGCCGAGAGTCTAGCGGAACACAAGTTTACTTTCTTAGATATCTTCCGAAGGATCTCACCGAGATATGTGATGGCAAGCAACACACATGGAATGGCCTACAAAAATACACACACTGATAGCAATTCTCATCATCAACAAAAACACATAACAGAGCTATAGCAAGATCCACCATGCTTTACTTACCAATGCTGCTAAAAGCGAAAGCATCGGGCTGACAGCCACCATCTGAGTAGCCATTACCACCAATTGCAAAACGTTCGGCACCATAGCCTACATTGGAATCAAGCAAAATGGATTGACATAGAGCAATTAGATATCATGTTAACCGACGGCAAGTACGTCGGCGATAATGGCAAACCCTTTTCCCGATAGAAAGCTTACATTCAAGATGGCATGCAAAGCATCCGATACATCGGCCGCCTCGGCGGTCATCCTATATGCGACATCCCCAGCCAGAATGGCATCCTTGCCCTCGAAGAACGCCATGTCTCTCTGAAGCACCCGATCGAAGACGTGAACCCTGAGCCTCCACACGGACCGCGTGGCGGCCTCCAACAGGTACGCCTGCTGCAGGTAGGCAGCGGCGGAGCGTGCACAGGCCAACGCGACGAGAACGCCCCCCTCTCGGAGCACCAGCGGAGAGCGGATGTCGGCCAGGAGGGATGGCAGGTGGCCGAGTTTGGGAACGGCGCGGCAGAGGCAGCTGACGGCGACGATGCTGCACAGCCATCCCTTCAGGACAGCCTCCCACTCGATACGGAGAAAGGGCGCGATCTGGGCGAGCGGGGAGGAGAAGGGAAAGGGGAGGGTAATGATCCGCGGATGGGACTCGCAGGAGGCGGCGACGGCCAATAGAGGCGAGGGCTTGGAAGGGGCAACGGGAGATGAGAGGACGGAAGGGAAGCGACGAGGCGGTGTTCGGGTTAGGGTTAGGGTTCTGGAAGAGCCGTGGAAGAGGGAAGTGGAGAGAGGAGGGTGACGAGACGGCGGAGCGACGGCGGAGCGAAGAAGCATGGCGGGCGACGTCGCCCCACGAAACGTCGGTCGGGGTTTGGGTCCGGCTCGTGCTGATTCGGTACACGAGACAGACCGCAGTCTACCTAAACAACCAATTGTACATACTCGTGATGTGGGGTCCATTGCCTGTCAAATAGGTTACTTCCGATCCAACCTCTGCAATTGGCTGAGTTGGGGCCGACTGCGTATAGAGGGGTCCACATCTGTGTCTCGGTCCACATCCGTACAAATGATACTTTCAACTAATGAGAATTCCATAATACTAAAAAAATGGTTTTTTTAATAATTAATCCTAAATTATATATATTATCTACTCCTAATTGACTTTATAGCTAATCCTAATTTAAATTTCCTACTTGGTCACTATTTATAATATCTAATTCTGATGTTGTAAACAGATCTCAAATATGATCATGAAGGATATTATTTTGATAATTTTTTAAATTAAAATAAAGAAAATTATTCTTAAGATATAAATGAGATTCAAATAGATTGGTGAGAGGTTTGCACTTAGAAGTTTTCTTTTCCAAATTTATAGTTCAAATTATTATTATTTTTTTGCTTAATAATATAGTATGTATTATAACTATATCATGTATCAAAATACTAATGTTTGTACTGAAATTGACAAAAAATAAAAACATATGTATCCATTATTCATATAATAAGTATCGATTCAACCTTATCCAAACCATTAGAAATGGAACTACACATTGGTTTTGCAAGTCCTCATACTGCAAAATGGCTGGGAAAACCTTCTCTCCTCTCTCTCTCTTCCTAATCATCAATAAGAAGTCTACTGTTTGATGGAAAGATTGGCTGATGATTTGTCCAGTGAAGAAGAAATCAGATTGGCAACAGTAAGAGGTTTGATGCCATCCATCCTGAATGAGAAAAGCTGGAATCAGATTAGACTTGTCTCTTTCTCATCTCAATGCAGAGGAATGAATAGTCTTCTCTTGTCTCTGGTTAAAGATGTCCCTCATCACAATGCAGAGTAATACTCTCTTCACTAGGTGTGAATCAACTCTTTTTTAGGGTATCTGAACATGAGATTGTGCTAAGAAACAAAGGTCTAATGAGAAGAAAAAAAAAAGAAGGAAGTTGCTTATGATCACAACAAAGTTAACTTTATCTTGAGCAAATAGTTTGTCATCACAATGCAAGGAAACTGAACATGGAACCAGTTTTGTTAGGTGTCTCCCAATCCCAGGAGTCAACCATCTGTGCCATGGAAACCAGAAATATATATGCTCTGGTCTTTTTGGCTAATGCAGTGCTTGTCTAATAAAACAAGAACAAGAGAAGCTTTCATTGGTTCATTGACTGCATAAAGCTTAAACTTGATGCTTCTTTGATGTGTGTTGATTGCTGCTTGTGTGATAGATCAATCAAATATTTACAAACAACAAAAGTTGACTTGGCTGTAGCCTGAACCTAAAAGTCAGGATGACAACCTCAGGCCTTCTCTCCTTTCTTGTCCAACTGGGAATGTGTGTGCATTGGATCTTTCTCAGCAACTTCTCACACAAAGTAGGTTATTCTGATGTAGCTTCCTTGAAAGTTTCCTTCATCCTTATCTCATGTCTCCTTGATGTACAGTTTTCACCATTTGGTACTAAAGTTTACAGAGTTGGATTATAATGGAGCATTGTCTATTGTGGATGACTCACATTTATCCAAATATTTAGGATCAGCTGATTCTATCATAAACTGTATCTCTTTTGAATCATTCAGCTTGAGCTTTAGTTAAATGGCACCATAAAAAATCTCTGAATGGCCTGAACTCACACTCATGGATTTGCATTACTATCATTACAGTCATCTTGACTTGTGAACCACTCCATTCCTGTTGCTTACATCACATGCATAAAAGGTCAACTCTACACAGGCAATTGATGTAGCTATTACAATCTCTAGTGTTTGTCTTTTCTTGTTCTTCTTCTTGTTAAGCTGGTATCCCATGTACATTGACTTAGTGCATTGCTAGAATTGATTGCCTTTATTCTTAGGCTGAACAATAATCTACAATATAAGGTCTGTATTACAGGAGCTGACTTACACTTCAATTGTAACCTAATATGGTGTATGACTTAGTTTAAGTCTGCAACTTGGTTTGGGATTTCTGATTTTTTTTTTTTTTTTGTTGATGGCAGAGTACAGCCTAAACCCAAATCTTTAGTTTATGATACTGGCAATAAACAAATGATTCAGAAAAGGTGGGGGAAATGCTGAAACAATCAAACATGACATGAAGCTTTTTCTTCCAAGGCAAATCTTCAATTGGTCCAAGGAAATGTTCAGCAAAAACAATTGTGCCAGAGGTACATATGTTGTCCTCAAAGTCAGATAGAGCAAGTTGATAGCTGATTATAGAATCCAATTGTAGTTCTTGTCATACTACTCCCTCATACAATGGAGGAAGATGGAGTTCAGCTGGTATTAATATTGCTCAAAGTGCTCATAACCGGCATTCGCTATTCACCTGAAGAATCTTGGTGTTAAAGCTTTAGAGTCAATGTCTCTGCAACTGAGGTATCTGGTGCTAGTGCTGATCCTAAACTTTTGGAGTTCATGCATTTCAGCAGAAACACTTCCTGATGAAGGTCTGTAATATGTTATTTCTTTGATTCCCAGGTCTTTTTTTTTTCTCTGGTAACTGTGGTTTAGATAGAGTCCAGTGCATGGCATGTAGCTGTTTCAATTGCACAAATGAAGGAAACTTTTACTACACATCAGGTTCTTAGCCCAAACTAGCTTGTATTCATCTGAAAACTCTTCTTGCTTCAGCTAATTACAAAGTCTTGAGCTCTCTTGGTTTGTAGGTTTAGGATAACACTGAGAACCTAATTACATGATAGGTTTTTAGGGTAAATGGCAACATCACATATCAAACTATTTCTTGTTTCAGCTGGTCACACTGTTTGTCCTGCCATCTCTCAGAAATCTCTTTGTTTTTCCTCAAAATCATTCTACATGAACAACACCCACATCCTTGACTTGGATGTACTTTTATGATATATATATATATATATATTTCATCTTCAAGATGTATTTGCAAAAATAATCATCATCCTGTGTGCCTTTTCCTTGCTGAAATAGCTGTTGCTCTACAAAGCCTGGCTAGTAAATGGCAGGCCAGTCCAGGAAACTGGGCAGGCTCAGATCCCTGTGGCAGTAACTGGGTTGGAATCAACTGTTCCAATTCCCACATCATCTACATGTGAGTTCTGTAAAGATTTCTTTCATCCCCTAAGCATCAAAAGCTGGAATTTTTTTTTATTTTTTTATTTTAATGGCAATTGTTGTTCTCCAGAGTGCTATCTGGCTTGAGCATCAGCGGGAGCCTCTCTGAGGAGATCCAGAACTTGCCTGAGTTGGTGCACCTGTAAGTTTATTGGTTCATTCATTTTAGATTGAAGATTTAATCCACTAAGAACGCATCTCACCTACTGCAACTCCATCGTTCGATGGTGCCAGGGACCTCTCGTTCAATCCAGGATTGGGTGGACCAATTCCCAGAACCATCGGGAACTTGGTGAAGCTGAGAAGATTGTGAGTAATGGCCAATAAAAATTGCTGCTTGATTGAAATGTGTAGCTACACCTCGGAACTGAAGCTTTCATGTCTTCTTCTTCTACCCAGGATCCTTGTTGGTTGCAGCTTCAGTGGCTTCATTCCACCGGAGCTGGGAAAGCTTTCACGTCTGGCCTTTCTGTGAGCTCCAGAACTCATCACAGTTTGCCCACTGCAGTTGAAGTGAATCAAAGGATCTTATACTTCGTTTTGCAGATCTCTGAACTCCAACAAGTTACGTGGATCCATTCCTGGAGAGCTCGGGAATCTGTCATCCTTGGTCTGGTTTGATATCACAGACAATGAGATCTCTGGTTCTATCCCTGTCTCCAATGGCTCAAACCTTGGCCTCGACATGCTAAAGAAATGCCAGCATTTGTATGTGACGACATATCTTTTTGCTTTTGATCCATGACTTCCAACTGAGCAATTTGCTTCTGGGTTTCAGCCATTTTGGAATGAACAATTTATCCGGCGCCATTCCTCCTGAGCTCTTCCAATCCAATACCAGTCTTCGCCATGTGTATGATTCCCTCCCTCCCTCTCTCTCTCTCTCTCTCTAGAGAAAGATTGCTTCTTTGCATGCCAGTGATCAGTTTCTATGCACAGGCTCTTTGATAGCAACAAATTGACAGGCAGCATTCCGGAAACCATAGGAGTCGTGGATACTTTGGAAGCTTTGTGAGTGGATGAATGGAAGTGATAGCATAGGGATGAACACGGTGCAGAGTCGCATCTGATGTCTGATACTTGTTCTACGCAGGCGGCTCGACAGGAATCAGTTGACCGGAGCTGTTCCTTCCAACCTCAATAACCTGAGCAAACTTGCAGAACTGTGAGTGCTTCTTTCAGCAAGCAGCCGGTTTCTTCTTTGCTGCAATTGTAGTGCTTTGAAGAGTATCTATATATAACATTTGCTTCTCAGGCAACTCTCAAACAACCAGCTCAGTGGCCCCTTGCCAAACCTTACAGGAATGGATAAGCTTGCCTATGTGTGAGTACTTTTTTTTTTTTTTTGTGTGTTGGATTGACATCTTTGATGATTTGCTGCACTAACCATGATCATTGTTGCGCAGGGATTTGAGCAACAACCCATTTGATCTCTCAGATGTTCCACCTTGGTTCTCCACCTTGCCATCATTGACGACCTTGTATTATTATATATCGCTCTGTATCCTCCTCTCCATGCATGGCAGATGCCATTCATTTCTTTCATTGACTTGCCATCCTTTCTGGTTGCAGAGTGTTGGAGTTCTTGAAGGTTTCAGGGCAAATACCGACATCTCTTTTCGGCTTTCCCCTGATGCAGAAGGCGTAAGTATGATCCATGTGATCCACGGTTTCATGTTTGCCTTGTGAGACTATGATTCGAGCTGTGTTGCTGAGAACTTAGTCTGGGGCAGACGGCTGAGGAGCAACCTCATCAATGGCACACTGGACCTGGGCAGTCAATACAGCAAGCAGCTTACTCTTGTCGATGTGCAGGACAATAGGATTCAAGAACTGTATCCTGGAGGGTACTCCAACGAACTACTGTAAGATGCTTGCGCTCACCATTTGTTCCTTGCACTTGACTTGCTTGTTTTATGGTCTCACAGAACTTTCTTTTTCCGGCTTCATGTTTGGGATTCACAGACTTGAAGGTAATCCTTACTGTGATCAACAAGGATCAGTAAGCAAGCACTGCAATGTCGAACAGCAATCGAATCCGGCAACCACGTACTCGACTCCGGTGCAAAACTGTGGAGCCAAAGTCTGCAGCTCAGATCAGGAGATGAGCCCGATATGCATCTGTTCATATCCATATGAGGGTACCATTGTTTTCAGATTCTTAACCTTCTCCAATACAGAGAACTACACATACTATCAGATCATAGAGACAGCTCTTTACAAGTCATTTCAGGACAACCAGGTTCCTGTCAGCTCCCTGTCCCTCCAAAACCCAAAAATAAATGTCTACAATTACTTCCAAGTTGATATGTGGATCTTCCCTTCTAGCAAAGTTCACTTTGATGAGCCTGAGGTTGTTCTACTCTCAAACCTATTCAGCAACATCACCTTCAAGTCTCCTGATGGTTTCGGGCCTTACTATTTCATTGCCAAACCATATCCACGTTTTGCAGGTAAAATTTCTTGTCCCTGCATCCTATATCTTCTTCTCTGTCAAACAGTTTCAGACATTTTAACATCGATACTGAATCAATCTGATACATGTGATACTTTGATATGTCACACTCCTCATGGGAGCAGAATCAGGTTCGAAATCGAAAAAAACAGGTTTGATAGCAGGAGTTGCAGTTGGAGTGTTGCTTCTTGCCTCTGTGCTAGCAGGTTTGATCATTTTCGCACGACGAAGACGACGAAGAAAGGTCAAGAAGGCCACAGAACAAAGTCTGCCTTCCGGTAAGGAAGTGGTAGCCTCTGCTCTTATCAGGTGTTGCAGACCCCCCAAGTTGACATTCTCTCATACTCTCTGCACAGGATCATGGTATCCTAGCCAAAGTGGCAGTGGCGTTCCACAGCTGAAAGGATCAAGAGTGTTTTCGTTTGAAGAACTAACGAAGTGCACGAACAACTTCTCAGAAGAGAATGTGCTCGGGACCGGAAGCTATGGAAAAGTAATCTGCATACTTTTGTGTCTTCAGTCTCAGTGAACCTTGGCAAGTATTGAAGTCCTCAACGACTCGATGTTTACAGGTTTACCGAGGAGCACTGGATGATGGGCAACTGATTGCTGTAAAGAGAGCTCAACAAGGATCTTTGCAGGGTGACCATGAATTCAAGACTGAGATAGAGATGTTGAGCAGAGTCCATCACAGGAACCTTGTGGGCCTCGTTGGCTTCTGCTTCGACCACAATGAGCAGATACTGGTGTACGAGTACATCCCTAATGGCTCGCTAAGAGATAGTCTCTCAGGTACTTACTTTCTTGCCTTCTTCCTCGCTCCATGAACCAGCAGACGCAGATCGTTCTTTGTGTTCTGATCTGAGACTTGCCACTGCAAACGTTTCAGGGAAATCTGGAGTCCACTTGGATTGGAAGAAGAGACTACGGATAGCACTCGATGCAGCCAGAGGTCTCACCTACCTGCATGAGCTCGCAAATCCCAGAATAATCCATAGGGACGTCAAGTCCAACAACATCCTTCTCGACCACCATCTCAACGCAAAGGTTTCTGATTTCGGTCTCTGCAAACCACTGACCGATGACTTGAAAGGCTACATCACCACGCAAGTCAAAGGCACGATGGTGAGTGCATGATACAGTAGTAGAACTCGAGATCATCGTCGCTGATAGGATCTCAAAGAACAAATGCTTTCTTGTTCTTGTTGCAGGGATACTTGGACCCTGAGTACTACATGACCCAGCACTTGACGGAGAAGAGCGACGTGTACAGCTTCGGCGTTCTGCTGTTGGAGCTTGTGACGGCGAGGAAGCCGATAGAGCGTGGGAGATTCATCGTGAGGGAGGTGAGGAACGCCATCAACAAGTCGCCGGACCTGCACGACCTCCGTGAGCTTCTCGATCCTGCCGTCTGCATGAACAGCACGCTGCCGGGACTCGACCGATTCATCGAGTTGGCGATGAAGTGCGTCGAGGAATCGAGCGCCGACCGGCCATGGATGAGCGAGGTGGCGAAAGAGATCGAGAACATCATGGTGTTGGCCGGCATGAACCCCTACGTTGCTTCCGAATCCAACTCTGCAAGCTTCGGAGGTGAACGCCGGAGCCATCCTTACCAAAACGATGTCTCCTTTGACTACAGCGGTGGACCCTACTCACCCAAAGTGGAGCCCAAGTGAGAGACAAGATCTAAGTAGGCCATTTGGATGTAGTAGATTGTGTGTTCTCCTTTGAGAGTCTTTGAATTGTGTGCTGTATATGATTCGGATGGTGTTCCTCTGAGTGCTAAACACTTGATCATCAATTGTTTGCATAAATAATAAGATGTAGATTTGAAAGAGTCTAAAAGGAGTTAGAAAAGTTCATCATCATTTCTAAATATTTTGAGCTAATGATTCAAATCTATCAAGCTACCCATGGATGGATCTCATGTATGAGATTTGAATGCTCTCTCTCTCTCTCTCTCATTCATTACTAGCAGCAGACACAACAAAGAAGGTAAAGATCTGATGATAGAACTGTAACCAGGTGATGTGATTGTAAGATACAAGAACTTGGACAGATTACAAAGAGTGAGAGTCCAAATCATTTGAAAAAATGTACACTTCTCAGAGTTTCCAGTAGAGACCCAGCTTATGCAAGATGCCTGCTACTACTGCCCAGAAGACAATCTCAGCAAATAGCACATATAATAGCATCCCCAATCTCTCTGAATGCCAAACTTCAACAAAGACATGCCTTTGAATCCAATGGACCTGCAGATGGAAGATATATGTGGTCAAAAAATTAATTAATTTTTTTTGTTCCTGCATGAAATATTGAGAATGAATCCTTGAGGCTATCTGTACATACAAGAGAATTATCTGGAGTTTCATAGTACCATCCATTCACAAATGCAGGGAAGATTCCTTGGGCTGCCATAACAAAAACAAGCATTGCATTCTTACCAATCCACTCCAGCCACAGGAATGGTGTTCTGATACCCCATACATCAATCTGTCAGTAGTTAAAGATCATATATGGTCAGAGGATTTTGATGACACTTCCATGCTTGTAGGTGAAAAAAATTGAGCTTAGTGAACTGTAGTAATAGAGAGATACCATTGCATAAAATGCTGAGAGAACAATGCCTGCTGACCCAGCTGTGAAGCAGACATAACTAAAGCTATACAACTGCTTGTTGAGAGGAATAGCTACGTCAAGCGGCCAAATCAATGTTAGCAAAGGGGAAGAGAGGAGCTTAGATATGAGAGAACACCAGAGTCGTACCATTTGTGAAGTGAAGGATGATGCCACAAATAAGAAGACCAAACCCCATCACCAACCAATGCTTAAGTCTCTCCGAGTGACCCTAATTAGAATCAGAAATCCAATTGTATGGTGATCAATGTCTGTGTGATCAAAGATACACAGATGTTGTAGAGAACATCGAAGAAGCTGCAAATTACTATTGGATGAAAGTTTCTAAGCCATAATTTGCTGTGCAAACAAGCAGCACCTTTAGATGGATTAAAACATGGCCGTAATGAACTCCGACGGTTCCAGAAAGGATGGCTGATATCGAACTGCAGGCCGAAGATAAGAAAGAAAGCATGCTTTAGTTAGCACAGTAAGAACTGTAAACTTTGTTGTTGAGAGAACATAGAAATGCTGCATTGGTGATCACTGGAGATGGGAATTCTGAGATACCTCAGCAAGCCTTCTGGTTCAAAGGGACCAAGACACCACGAAGCTGCATCTTCTTTGAGTGGACCCGTATCAGGTGACCTTTGTGAACAGTCCTGGTCATTTTGTCAAACATGGGATGGGCAGGGAAAGCCACTTGGGGTGATTGATTCACACTCGATAAACTTCAAATCACATACCACTTTTTCCCACTAACAAGATTGAAAAGCCAAATCTGCATGCGCTCAAGACTTACCCTTGATCGTATCCACACTGGTTGTGCATAAAGATGATTGATTCCCCAGACTGCTCTGTCCACATAGCCAACCGCATTGCATGCTGGATCTAAATCTCCTCTCACACCACATTTCACCTGAAAACAATGCAACGATTGCCTGTTTGCTTTAGATAGCATGAGAAAGATCAGGAAACAGTGTCAAAACATACCACAAATCTCTTTCCATCGTTGACATCGCCTTCCCCATGGAAAACGAAGCTCCAGTCCGGAACATAAAGTGCAAAAGTTGTGGCCATGTAAACTACAAAGGCAACGCATCCAAAAATCCTGATACGATGTAACTTCTCAGTTAATTCCACGTCCAAAGTAGGCTGAATCAATCATTTTTATATCTTGTTCTAACTTATAAGAACAATTGAATTGAGATCATCACCATTGCCAACGATATGCGTTGAACACTGCAAAAGGCCCGGAGCCTATTGTGTTAGGATGGATCTTTGTTGTGAAAACCTCGACGAGAGCCACCAGCAGATATACCAGTGCTATTCTCTACTCCACAAGAAAGAAGAAGAAGAAGAAGAAGAAGAACCAATATTGATGGACAGAACTTGTAAGAATCCAACACAGCTAGGTTGCAATTTGGGACCTGGAGAATGCCGCACCATCGTATCTTCTTCATGTCGACGCCGTAGGAGAGGTCATCAGGAGCATGCGAGTATCCACCTTCATCACATTCAGAACCCCCAGTCTCAGATAACAAGTCTTCACGGGATGCAGAAAAAATGCTCGGATCTCTGACCTTGTAGAACTAATCCCCAGAACAGAAGCTTCAATGTTCTAATCACAATTTTCTTTACCGCAGCGGAGACTTGTGTTATCCTCTGCAAACATTTGGAAAGGATCACACGTTGAAACGCAAGAACAAGGTTGCAGGTGTGGCTTGTTGCCATACCTTGAGCGCGAGAGCGATGGCGACGCCGACGATGAAGAGGAAGAAGGGCATGACGAAGTCCGCAAGGGTGCATCCGTTCCACGGCGAGTGATCGATCTGCTCGTACGCTCCCCCGGCGTCATCCACCAGTATCATCATCTACACCCACGCAAAACTAAACACGACGAATCCCATGCGTTCTAAAGGAGGTGTAGGTGTGTGTGCGCGCACGTACGACTATGGTCAAGCCTCTGAATACATCCAGTGCTGCGACTCTCCTGCTTCTGCTGCCGGCGGCCATGGCTGTTCGTTCCTCCTCCTTACCGCCATTGCCACCTTCTCCGGCGACTTGCAGGACGACTTCAGCGTCCCTCTCAGTTGCTACCTCGATCTCCTTCTTCGCTTCCATTCTTCCTCCAGCTCAAGAAGGAAAAGCCGGAGACTTATAGACAATGTGGCCGTCCGGCGCAAACGACAACTAAGTCTCGCATGGATTCATTCACAGGTGGGGATCGGCATGTGGAGATACAAGATGACGAAGGCTGCGGTGGGTGAACGGAGCCGCGACCGGCGACCTGCTTGTTTTATACGGAGATTGGAAGCGTTCGTTGGGGCGTCATCAGTCGATGGATCATATAAAATGCTGGGTGTTGTCTTTGCATGGTTAGCAGTTACCCGACGGGGAATCATGCAAAAGGGAGACGAAGCTTCTTCTGCGTCTTCGACGTGGAGATGTAAGAAGACTACTTTAATTAGATTCGAATCTGATTCAGGTGCTTATTTTGTTGATGGAGTTCGATTTCGGTGGCAATCGACTCGACTCGACTCGGGTTCCTAATTTTGTGTTGGGCTCAACTCAACTAAATGAATCAATATGAGATATGACAAGGGTTGAGATCAAAACAACATGTGGCTTTTACCCCAAATACAAATTGGAGGGACAAAACTAAAAATTCCGATGCTTATTGCTTGATTTAGAGTATTAGGTATGATTAAAGAGTCTCCAAATTAGAGGCATAATATAATTTAGAGGGTTTGGGGATGGGGGGGAATGGACCGGTTGTTCGACCGACTTCTTTAATGATTTAAAGCCGGACCCCAGCGGCCGAGTAAGCGAACCCGGAGAACCGGACCGGGGTCTCGACTCGGGCCCAAGTCGCGGACCCCGCCTCCAGGATCCACCCCCGGTGGGGCCCAGTCCCGTTCTCCCCCGACGTCGCCGCCGCCATCAGGAACACCCTCTCACCGCCGCCCATCGCCGCCGCGCACGGCCTCGACATCGCCCCCTCCGGAAGCGGCGCCACCTCTTTCCATCCCCTTCCACTCCCCGCGTACTCCCGCACCCCCCTCCTCCCCCCGCCGCACTCCACGCTCCACATCCTCCCCCCGGCCACCCCCACGCACGCGGCGTCGCCGCCGCCGCTCCCACCCTCTGCCGCCGCCTCCCACACCCCCTCCTCCCTCCGCCACTCCCCTGCCGCCGCGTCGTACCGTTCCGCCGCGCCCCCGAACATCCCCTGCTCCTCCATCCGGTACCCGCTCACCGCCCAGAACTGCCCCCCCGCAGCCACCCCCTTGCACTCGTCCCGCTCCTCCCCCATCGCCGGTATCGCAGCCCACTGGTCCGCCGCGGTGTCGTACGCCTCCGCCTCCCGCAGCGCGTTCTTCCCCGCGTCGTGCCCCCCGGCGACGTAAACCCTCCCCGCCACTGCGGCGCACGCGAAAAAGCTGCGCGCCGCGGTCATCGCCGCACCCCGCCGCCACTCCCCCCGCGCCAGATCCAGCACCCGCACCTCTGCCACCGGCTCGAGGGTCACAGGGTCCCAACCCCCGACCATCACCAGCTTTCCGCCCACCGCCACGACATGGGCAAAGAGCGGCACCGTCTCCGCCATCACCACTCGATGCCACGACCCCTCGGTCGCGTTGTACATGCTCAGCCCGTAGATCGGCGGGCTGCACACTGCGGCGGAGCAGTCATTCTCCTCGTCATCCTCCTCCTTAGCCTCGCCGCCGTCTCCGGAGCCCTTCTCGACGAGGGCTTGGACGAGGAAGATAAGGTCCTCCGCCGCCCCAGTACGCTCTCGATGCTGGTAGAAGCACGGGGCGGTGACCAGATCCCGCCAACCACAGCAGACGAGTCGGAGACCCGAGTGGAATCGGTGCGGGACTCGGGCGAGGCAGTCCAAAGCTATGTCGTCCGGTAAACCCGGTATCAAAACCTGCCTTCCCTCTTCTTCTCTCTCCCTCTCTCTTCCTCTTTTTTCCTTCATTCCACTCTCTCTCTCTCTCCTCTTTCAGCTGTGCCTTTCTCTGTGTATATCTTGCTCTATCAATCTCTCACTATAGACTGAAACCTTGTGGTGACAATTGAATGTGGAGGGGATTGGGGATTTAAGTAGACGTTTAGAGAAGGGCAGCATGTTGAATGCATGGGGGGTTGAAAGATTCTTGTGGATATGAATGAACTGAATGTGCTGTTCATGGGTTCACATTTACATTCGTAATTTGAACAAAATACACTAAGATGAATTGTTCTGCATTCTAGTCAATATGAGAGGATATGATAATTTAAGGGTTTGAGGAGGAGAGATTTTAGTCCGGAAAGAGAGAAGAATGATTCTAGAAACACTTCATGGAGAAGTCATAAGCTTTGTCACCATTGACCTTGAAGAATCTAAAGGTGATATCAGAAGACAAAAGTCTATTGGGTGCCTTGAGAAGAAGGGAAAGGTTTTAGAAGAGCATATGAGAGACTCTGGGGTTATAAAGTTCCAGTGCTCATTAAATGAGACTTTGTCTTCCATTCACATGAAATTTGATGTCATAGGGGGATCATATTGTGTGAAATGCTAATTCTTCTTTTTCTGCTGTTACTTTTTCTTCTTAAACCATTTTGTCATCATGACTCAAATTTATGTAAGTGGACATGAGATATGCTGTGATCAAAACATATTTAAGGATCAAATCAGAAGAAAGGACTTGTCGGTAGCTCAACTTTTGTTGTCTCTGTGTATATAAGTAGATGAAAATTTCATGGCAGGTGAAACCATGTAAATATTTCATCTTAATATTCATTTAGCACAAGACCACATTGCTGTCCTCAATGCAGTTCTTTGACACATTAAAACTTATTATCAACTGACGCAATTGATGAACAATAGTAGGAAGGAGAAAAGTCAACATCATTGAGTTCAAACATCTCAGAGTTTTACTTATCAAAACTTGACTTTTCTGAGCTGTGGAGGAAACAGCTAACCAGGAGTCAGTAGTTTAGATTCAGTTGCAGGATATGTAACTAGAGAACTCAGATGGAAACATGATTTTGGCATGTTCATGTCTTATATATGACAGTGCTGCAAGATATAAGCCTACTAGATGTAGAAGTATCAATAGAGAACTTGCAAGATACATAAAGTTATAAGTCCTCATGGACATGGCCAATCACAACTCATAAGTAGTGTAAAATCATGCAACTGGTACATTTCTTTGACCTCAACAGATCATTTACTTTTCTCTCTCTAGAAAATTTGGCAGTGGAAATCAAATAATCAGTGCCGGAGCCTGGACCATCCAATAAAAGGGGTGTTTCCTGGTCCTCCCACATGCATCCCTCACTTTTCTTTATAGATGTGCATTCTCATGTCCCCTCATCCTTTTGAGATACTGTGTTTTGATTCCACTTTCTTTCTAGCTAGTGAACGAGAAGAAGCGGATATCAGGATGATCTTCTGCAAACATCATATACGGAAACTTTTTCTTTTTCCCAATAATAGGAGAAGAAATTATGAAGATGCCGAATTTGCGTCATTTAGTCCTCTGTAGCAGAACATACTTGGTTGTTGCCATGTCAAATTATCCTAAATGGACTTTTGTTGGTTTTGACTATTAGTTTTGCACAAAAATGGACAGTGAAAGCCCTAATAATTTGGGGTGTAAGCATGACATCTCCGGTACTAAATTGGTGAATCCAGAATTTGTAGTTAATACTGCTGGAGAATTTGTTAGATAAGGCCATAAGATGGATCTGCCATACTGTGTATAGAATGTGACTGATGAAATCTTCTATATTTTAGTTCTTGGTAATGCCAAGAATTTACAACCAATATTTGTAGGGTTCTAGATAGATCAGAAGATCTGTTGTTGTGTTAGTTGTATATAAATGAAGAACATGTTAATGGTGGTTCTATAGTAAGGTTGGAGAAGTACATAAAATGAAATCTTAGTGTAATAAAGATCAGAGAGAATATGGTGAACCTTCAATCACTTTTATTAACCATTTTTACAAGAAGCACATGGATGTGGAAATTCTAAGAAATTTTTAAAACAGTTGCTGCTATTACTTATATATACTAGAGCTAGATTCTAGGTTAATTATTGTAAGTTCTATTTAAGTGGAAAGATGTTGGCTGTATTTGCAAGTATTTCTACCTCTTTTGTTTAGAAATTAATACCAAGTATGTTGCAACAAAGCAGTACTGGCTACTCTGATCTCTATTTGTTTGATTGCTCCTTTTCTAGGCATAGAAATTAATAAATTGTCAAACATGAATCCAGTATCTTCTCAGCCATAGAGAGAGAGAAGGAGGTGAAGGGCTCTTACTCAAATGGGACATCTTCCAGCAATCTAGGTGAGCTCAATGTCAAAAAGCTAATTCAGAGATGATAAAAATTTCTCAACTTAATGAGCATGTCAAATGGATTTAATTGTAGTTGAGCATCTTCAATTTTTATCAATTCATCTACCAAGTAATTCAAACTACAATTGACTCAGGCATCTTGTTTTCTATTTTTCAGGCTCTGGTCTTGTTCTGCTTGATTTTTCTTATGACATGATTGGTTAAAAAAGAGAAAATGAGAATGAGTCTTGCTACGGTGTGCACCCTTCTCTTTTCTGAATCAGGTTCTATCTTAACTTGCTCCTCAGCTTTTAATATTATTCTTTTGGATTCAATTGTAATTGTTTGTCCATGGTAGGAAACTTAAGAAGATATTCTTTTTCTCCATCATCTTGGATAGTCTGGAAAATAGTAAAAAAAGGTTTCATCTTGGAAAAACCCATGGACTAAAGGCTTCCTTCATTTTCTTGTCGCTATTTGTTTGTAATACTGCAACTGGGTCTTTTACCTTATTCTAATAAAATATGTAAAAATCTTCTATTCCTCCTGTTGATCTCTACACAACAGCGGAACATTTTAAACAATTAAGATCTCATGCCTGGTCCCTTCCTGAAAGACAAGAGCTCATGCCCCTTCTCCTACACTCTAGAATGCTGTTGGTTGACCACAATCTATTGCTTAAACCATGTAAGAGGTCCTAACCTTGCATCTCATTGCTTTATCTACCTCTGTAGCATAAGTATCTTCATCTGTACCAAGTCCATATTGCGATTCTTTTACTCTTCCGATGATTTAAGACTAGAGAGACCTCTTTAAAGATGCTCCACCTTGTCCATTAATCATCAAGTGGTATGACAGGCTTTAAATGACTGTTGGTCCAAGGGATCAACAGGATTGACTCAGTCAAAGCCAATGAACTGCCATACTGATCCATGAAACAAAGGTTTCAGGGAGGTTAGAGGACATGATTACAGCTAAGAGGACCATCCTTGTTTTCCTGTTAGAATCTAATTACAAACTCTAAGAAGTTGGGAGATTGACATTTTTGCAATTGTTGCTAGAACAAAGAGCCAGCACCACAGTGTGCAGTTTGAGTATGTTCATGATTGAATAAAACTGCATCTGGGTGAAAGAATGTCCAATTGCCTAGACCACTTTCATTTCTCATACATATGAAATAAAAATTTCAAAATGAGACCAACGGATACCCATGATCTGTATGCAGTCACAACACTGATCCATCAGGTTTGGGTAGAATGGACTCACAAACCAATGCCTCAAAATCTATTTGGAAGAAGAAGAAGATTTTTGGTGAGGATGCAAAAGCTTAAACTTGCAAAACATGACTGTGGATCTTGTACCAGCTATAATCGTATTTAAAAGAAAGTGGTCTATGGCTCATTATTTAAGTTAAAATTTCCAGGAACCTAAATCAGAATAATCAAATCTTGGAAATGTTTGGTTCCGAAATTTAGGAGTTAGAAAAGCTGAGGTATAGTAATTATATTTGGCTTAACTATAATGGCCATAATCATAATAGAGTAATATATTAAAATAATTCTTTTGGTAATAATAGATTAATCTATGATATTGAAAGTAAATATAAAATATTTAAATGTAAAAGTTTACTCTCTCAAATCATATATATATATATATAGATATATTGGATAAACACACACACATAGGTTTACTTTGTGATACTAATACTAAGAAAAAGACATTTTGTCCCTTGAGACTTATTTATTAGAATCTTTGAATAAGATTCATCAAGCTTTGGTAAAAATTTATACTAATTGTGATCAATATTCATCAGAAATAACATAAGATGTTCAACATGTACAAATTATTACATGCTAAATTAGTTGAAAGGAGACTGAAAAAGAGAAATTAGTTGAAGCGTTGAAATTGGACTAAAATTGGGTCAACAGTTGACACACCATTGTTGCCTGTCAAACATAAGAAAATTTAGAAAAGATCAAATAATTGTGCTGTTGGCATCGATTCTATGCAGTTGATTTGATTCTTAGTGGCATGATGGATATAGAGTGGCTAAAAAGATGATGATTATAGCTTGGGAAAAGATACCACAGATGACCTACATTGTCCTGATAGCACTGACCACCCTCTGTATACTGCTACAGACACAGGAGGTGTCTGAAGATCTAGCATTCCTTTGATATGTCCTATTTGAAAACTCAGGTTATCTCCAACTGCGAGACAGAATGGTGGATTCGTCTCACAGCAAAGGTAAGTTGCAGACTTGCACCAATTGATGGACTACAGTATGCATGTCTGGATATAGCAAAAGCAACTGCACCTACCAAGATACCAAACGTAAACCCAGCAGCTCAAGTCTTTCCCTTGCCTGGAACAGATAGCCCTAATCAGTAAGAATCTACTAAGGACTTTGGTGAAAAGACACTGTGAACTATGTTTCATCAGTGTATAGTATTCTTGAGGCCCAAGAATGTGAAGGTCATATGTTGCTGACATTGAAGGACATATGAACAAGTATAATAACTTACAACTTTTGTGGCTTGTGAAGGTCAACATCATCACATCTTCTCTTTAAGAATTATCTTGTAGAAGTCCTTGTCCATCAATGGTCCCTACCAAACTGAATCATTTTAGTTGATTTAGAAAGATTCCTGCCACCTTTGTGCATCCTCTGTACGTGTGGATACTCTCAAAAGCCTTCATGAAGCTACAATACTGCCAAAGATATCTAGAAGTAGTCTCCAGTGACCATAGGATGTTGATCTTTTAGCTGCATCGATTTAGCTTGCCAGATCTTGCAAACAGTACAAGAAATAAAATATGAAAAAAAGGCATAAATTAATCAGATTTAAACAAAAACTATTAACTCTAATTCTCTCACAGTACAATGATATTAACTCCTCTACTCCGTACTTATATACATCCAGTTATAATCAACAATCATTCTTTCCAGGTTTTTTTTTCAATAGAATCTAGGGAAGTGTTCTCTCACCTTACAATGATATTAACTCCTCTACTCCATACTTATATACATCCGGTTATAATCAACAATCATTCTTTCCAGGTTTTTTTTTTCCATAAAATCTAGGGAAGTGCCTTTCGAGCAGCAGACCCGATGCCTGAACAATGACTGTGGTCACAACTTGCAAGGGCTCATAACAAGCAAAATGAACTTTTTATAATATTATATTATTTCAGAAATTTTTACAAGGAGGGTAGCAGGAAATGATAATGATAACCTATTTAAAGAAAAAGAAAAAATAGGAAGGGTGTAGTGAGGCTGAGTGTTCTTTTATCTTATTTTTAGAGCTGTATGTGTTATTGATAACCATGATTTATTTCATAGATTTACAGTAGAAACATCTTTTCCTGCACTGGTAAAACGAAATGATCAAGCTAATATTTGACAACCAGTCTTTTCAAATATATTCAGATGTGTTGTTTGCTCAAATATGTATTTTGGAACTGTGCTAACAAAAGTTTGGTTCAATTTCTTTTCATATGACATTTCTCAATCACTATACTTGGATCATGCAGAAAACAAGTGATGCAGTCTCTGTAAACCTGTAAACACCAAAAGCTCCATGTTGGTATGGCATCTCTCTATGACAACTTTAGTCCTTGAGGCTTTTCACTGTCATAACTCGAGAAATGAGTCTGATAAATTCAGTTTGTTCCTTGTTTCAAGCATCTTAGCTGGAGCTATTTGCTTGTCGGCAGTGTTGAGATTTGTAAGCTCAGTGCGAATTTCCAATATTTATCAGCAGGAGTAGGGAAAGTTGCAAGCTCATAATAATACAATTCTCTCAACATCTTGCTTAAAATGATCTCCTCTGTTAGCATTTGTAGTTCTTAATGGAGAAATTCTACAAGAAGTTGTTCAGAGGTGGCAACACATCCACCTGACATTAGCTTTTGTTATATGAAATCACAGCCATGTCGGAAGTAATATTCTGGTTCGATTCAAAATAACGAAAGGAAAGATTTACTCACCCATGATTTGCAAAAGGAAAGCTCACAAGATATTTACAGGTAGGAGGATGCGATGTTTCGTGCATCTGAAGGCATAAAAGCTAGTATCAAAAGCACAACGAGAAGGCCGATGGGAAGCAGAAGCAGCATGGAAGGGGGAGGTGGCAATGGTGGCAGTACAAGTGGGAGTATCAGTAGTGATGCAGTGAGGAAGAGAAGCAGCAGAAATGATTCCATGCTGAAATAGGCTGTAGGAGAAGCTCTTTGATCCGGCTCATGCACTAGAGTTCCCTTGTGCCCAATAATTGCACCACTTGTCAGTTTCTTCCTCCTCATCCTGCCCTCCATGGAACCAACCCAGCGAGCTTGTCTCAATGTGATTGCTTGGTAGACTCGACTGATAGCTCAGTAACTCAAAATGCATTTAAAGGTTTTGATTACAGCATCTACTCCACAAGCTTCCTGGGACTCCAATCTTCTCTCAGATAAGTAGATGCTTTCACAGAATTCCTGCTTGTTTAAATTTGAGATCTAATAGCCACTTACTTAGCACAGCCTTATATCACAAAGCTGTCCTGTTTGAATTCCTCCCAGATCTGTGAAGCGAGCAGGTTTTGCTGACAAACAACACCCTTCTTTTCTGAGATTGGGATTATGGAAAACTCACACCAAGCTCAGGGTTTGAAAGTGTGCTGCAAAGACTGGTTTTTTTCCAAAAACAGGATCACAAATTGCCTGAAAGCATTGGCCATCACAGGAGGTTAGTTTTCTGGATGTGATCCTTGATGCAAAATTTAATCTTTAAGAAAATGAGATCAATTTTATGATTTCATCCACAAAAGTAGATCTACCATGCAGTCTCAAAGTAATTTTTGTATGTACCAAGAAAAAAAGAAGATGAATAGGAAAAAGAAGAGAAGGAACCAATTCTTG
The DNA here is from genome assembly GCA_029747655.1 of Ensete ventricosum. NCBI lineage: Eukaryota > Viridiplantae > Streptophyta > Magnoliopsida > Zingiberales > Musaceae > Ensete > Ensete ventricosum. The sequence goes on along the minus strand of JAQQAF010000006.1, from coordinate 3,230,892 downwards.
CTATTAAAAAGAGAAACATAAAAATGTCTTGCACTTTCACATTGATTCTATCCTCAGCATTACATTACCTCTGTTGTTTTCCAACTTTTGGAGGATCTGCACTGCTAAAATTAAAGCAACTTCCATCAAACAGAGAAGCAAAGCAATAACATAACATGCATACATAAAAGAAATGATTGAATAGATTCTATATGAAGGTATGAAGAATAAGAAAAAAAAAAATCAAATCCTTGGCATTTAGAACTTGTTTGCTTTGCAAATAACCTTGTGCTCAAGAATAGAATTTACAAGAACTAGAGGACTACAGAAATTACATGCAATACCTTTGTTTTAATCTCTTCCTGCACGTAGAAATCAATACCTCCTTGTCATTTCACCCCTCTCCTAGAATGGATTCCCTCTTTATATCCGTGCCAAGAACACTGGAAGGAGAATGACATGTGGAATCAGTGCACATGCGTTCTCTCATTCTCTTCTCCTTAGATATGAGACAGGAACACAAGGGGAGGGAAGGAGAAAGACAGAAGGCTAGCCATAAGGGTTGGGAGAGACGTGGTGGTGAGAGATGTGCCTCAAAGAAACACATGTGATGTTGATATCTTACCTTGGCTGCTTCTGCTGCTGCCTATTGTAGGTGTGTTGGGTGGGGTGATTGGAAGTCTCATGTCTGTCCCATTTTATCTATGGGTGCAGATACACTGCATTCCATTTTTCTCAACGTGCATCACCCATGCAAGTTGGGGTGGTGGTGGGGTAGAGCTAATGGTTTCTTTTCTCCATTGTGGCAAACTGAGCTGGTTTGATGTTTAAGGTTCCTCTCCCCTGGCCATCTACCATTTCCTCCTCCATCCCATCTCTTTCTTGATCCTACTACCAGTCAGAATGGCTTCCTTGCCTTGTCCTTGAGCTTTGATGGCATGGGCAGCAGATCTTAATGCATCATACCAAACTCAGATGCATGCAACAGTTAGCTTGTCTGAGAAATGTGTTCTGCTGGTGGATGAAGAAATGCTGCAGCAATACTTGCATTGGTACATATATTTGTTTACCTCCAACTGTGTCTGTGAACCCATGGCTTTTGGTACATATTGCTACAGCAGGCTTTGGTAGATGTCACCTTCTCAAGACCCTTCCTTGTTGATCTTTTCTTCCAAAGTGAATGAAGGATTCAATTGGAAAAACTTTCAACATAAATAGGTGACCAAATTTTCTGGTCAACTACTGAGAAATTTCTCAACACAAAGCACTGCCCTCCATAGTTATCTTAATTTGCAAAGATTACTAAAATAATGGAGTCACCATTCACAATCACCGATAACTTACTGAAGGAAAACCCATAGAAGAAAAAGCATTTTGATTAATTGAAGAAGGATAAATCTGTTAAAACGTATCCCTTGGACATGTCGTTGTGCATGTAATCCTTCCAGTCCATTTGTCTGGCACTCTGATCCGAGACAATTATTATTCAGCAGCATAAGTTCTGCATCAGAGCCCATGCACAAGTTTCTCTATAGAAACATGTCACTTTGTTTCTCTCTAATCTGGCATTTTGTTTGAAAAATCACAAGATAAGAGAGAGATGTGGGGGAAAGTTTAGCTTGGATTCCTTCATCTCTTAGATTTCTCAGCAGCTGCACATCGATTTCCTCATCACAATAATACCAGTGCTGTCTGTCATGTGTATAAACTAATGGTCCTGATACTCTCTCCAGAACTCAACAACAATAAACAAAGAGCAAGTTTAGCCAACTTGACACTGTCCTGCCCACACCTTCTTCTGTATTTGCTGCCAAATTGCTTCCTCCCGTTCTCCACTCCTTAATCTCTTTTGGTGATTTGTGTGCTTCAGTAGTTGGTACTCTGTTTCCGAAAAATAATGCATCTTTCTATTCATGGTAGCCAGAAAATGCCAAACGGTCAACTTATCAAATGCACATACAGATTGTTTGGTTGTCAAGCTTTTATATCAAGTCAATGCTCACAGCTTTGTGAATGTCAACTTGTGTGTAGAAACAGGTGAGATGGAACCCAGTCTTTCTTTCATATTGCATCATTGTCATTTCAAGAATTTTCTTTGCTTGTCTCAGCAGAAGGTGGCAAATGGCAAACCATCTTTGATCTTGTCACAAGCTACTGTTTGGATTGACAATCCATTCCAACTCCATCACCACACCTAAACAAGGCAGGAACGTGTCTCTTCTCACTTAAATCTGATGCATTGAACCAACCAGTTCTTAGACCAAGCTACAGGAGTCTGATACCAGTGTCCTTTTGCAGGGGGGAGAAATGAACAGGACCACCATCATTATTGCCACCAGTGCTGCTTTGGATTCAGATGAATCTACTGTAGAGGAGAGGTAATGCTTGCTTCCTGCAGAAGTGAGGGGACAGCATATGGTGCTACTATCAGTGGGTTTGAGTGCTACAACAGAGTAGAGGTAAAAGAAAACCAGCCTTCTTTTATTCCACTGTTGGCTTTTCAGTTTGATAAGAGCCACTTAAGAGAGTCATCACAAGTCAAAGCAAAGTAAGCTCTACTTACATTTAAGCACAATAGAATTAACAGTGTCATACAATTGTTTTGGGGTTCTGCATCTTTTTCCTGCTGCTAACATCTGGTGTTGTGAAACTCCCAGTCTGGAAATGACATTAGTATAATATTTTAACTAGAATCAAGAACATGTTTTGACATGATGATAATAATGGTTGGTGGGTGTGCTTTGGCAGCCATGAAGCATGGTGAATACCTGTTTAGGCCAACACTGTGCATCACTGCTAGATCTAAGCCACCACGTTCGACTCCTCAATCATATACTTTGTGCTAATCTTTGTGCTAAAAACTCAGTGAAATATAACTTTTAAAACATGTGTCTATTAAAGATTGAACATTAAGTTCATCAGAGGAAGAATCTACTAACATGTTTGTGATGTGGATCCAAATGATTGGACCCAGACACACATCTCAACATAGTGACAAAATTTGTCCTCATCAGGTACTTATGCAATGTACTCAATATTATCACTGATAATTATATCAGTATATTTTTTATCCTGGCTTTTGATTTCCTGTTTTCTGACTTCTTTGGCAATTGAAAAACCAGGCCTTAGACTTTGGATTGGAGAGAGCTTGGGAAGTCATGGCTTTTGACCTTTTTCATATTTGGCTTTCTATCGTTATGAACTAAAATAAGGCCTTTGGCCTTTTGTTAACTTTTAAAGATTAGAGATTTGAATGACTTTTTATGTTGGCTTTGGATCATTCATTAGGTTCTAGAAGAAGGCCTTTGATTTTGTGGAAGTCTGGAAAAATTAGGGATTTGGATGCCAGTAGTCAGTCACAGAGATGTTGGGTTGGCAAGAAATCTTTAGAGCAACATTTCAACACCATCCTTGGTGACCTTCTTGAAGATCCAAATGCAAAACCCAACAGGTGTGTTCACTTTTCCCACCCTTCTTCTAATTATATTCTCAACCTATTGTTCAAGCTTGACAATCAAACTCATCCATAATGAAATCAGAAACTTCAGTTGTTACACATTGACTCATTTATTTATTTCCATCTTCTATTCTAAATCTCATTCATTCTGTAGCTAACGTAAATCTAGATATTAATACTTTCAGGTTTAAAAATTTAAAGAAAGTAGAAGAAGAAGTTTTATTTTGGCAAGAGAATAGGGATTCAGAACGCCAAAAGCTATCAACACTTTATAAGAGTAAAACTAGATAAATGAACTTTGGGTTGGGAAATTTGGCAATGCAAACTGTCAAGGTAATTGTTCAAATCATACCCCAAGTAATTCATGATGATATCATTGAGTTGTAGTCTTAAAGACTTTAGATGTATGTGTAACAACTTGCCATCATAAATGTGAATGGTTTCTGGGCTTCAGCTTGACATATATCAGAAACCTCAGAAGCAATCTTTCATCTTTGGAGTGGAATGATGGGAAAAGTCACAAGCAACAGGTTTGCCATTATACCATATCATCCATCAGACTATCATCAATCCAAGAAAACATTAGGTTGAGAAGAGAGGAGGAGGATGCTAAGAAATGGCAGGCCATACATATTGTTGCCAATACCAAACCAGGTGAGATTGTATCCAAATGGATAAAGAAAAGTCAACCTCACTTGCAATGCAATTGGCTCTGCATCAGCACTAAATTGTGAGATAGCATTTAAGAGTATTGAGTTCTTCACCAACACAGCTATTGACAGACTTTTTAGTTCTTCATGTGATCAAAGATATGTTGCAAACAAGCATATATGCTACCTACCATCTACAAATCTTTGATGCTGCTAAATCTATACTGCTTCTTGTACTCCAAAACACTAACCTACTCTGCAAACACTCAGATGTTGAAGGTTTCCTTGGCTGCTATTGCTCCCCACAACACAACATCTATGGAATGAGAAGATCCAAGACAAGATGGATTGGGATCTCACATGCATCAGGTGAAACAGAGTTCAACTAATACTTGATATTATGATGTTCTTAACATACTTTATTTGTTGATGTGCAACTAAGAAGAGCCATCAGTGCAAGAGTTTGCTGAAGAAAGACCAGTTTGGGAGAATGTGAAACTTGTTGGCTCAATACATACATCAATGCTGAGTGAGATGTGACCTCTAACACAACACTTTAGATTGAATTAGGAATTTGTTTCTTTTACATCTATATATATTGTTGTAAAGTTTGAAAATAGAGAATTTTTGTGCATTAATACACTCTTTTAATGTGAAAATAAGAGTATTTTGTGCATTGCAAATGGCATGTTTTCAGAACATGATCAAGATAACAGTTTAATACAATTTATTTCACTTTGAAGCTAGTAATCAATATCATTACATCAGATGGGAAATGATCTATGATTTTATTTTAGAATTAGGGGATCTTATTTTTTTAAAGCCATTTATATTAATTGTAACAGTTATGGATGACTATATGATGAGAATATTAATGGGTATTTTATACAAGAAAAAAAAAAGAACTCTAACTATTAGTTTTTTTAACACCTCTTACATTCGTTTTTTACTTGGGAATGCCTTAATCTTTCCTATTTGGACGAAAATATTTTTAATAAGATGACTTTATCACATATGTTATTTAAAAAAAGCAATAATTAGTTGTTATAAAATTTGTAAATAAAAATATAAAAAACGATACTAAGATGATAATTATCATTTTCTATTTATTTTTAAAAATAAAATAATTAGTTATAAAAATTAAGATTTTTTAAAATAATCAAATCATTGAAGTAAAAGTATGAGAGTGTTTTTGTCCAAGAAAAAAAAAATACCCCTCATGTAAAAAATGAATATGGGGCCATCCAATTGTGAGATTTTTATTTTTGATAAAATATTTAACGCTAATTATAAATTATATTTTATTAATAGGATGAATACTTTTGAAAACATACTCATTTTGGGTTCTCCTGTTATGGTTTTTTTTTCCCCCCCCAAATATGCATTTAATTCAAAAATTACCCAAACTATCCCTCTCTCCCTCCCTCCCTCCCTCCCTCCTCTCCCATCCTTTCGCATCGTCTCCTCTTCTCCTCACCTCTCCTCCTCTTCACTGGCGGTGGAGCCTTCGATGGGAGCAACAACGGTCAGAGGCAGCGGAGGAGGCAAAACGGGTAGTTTAGGTAATTTCATAAATCGGGAATACAAAAAAAAAAAAGGATATGTTTTTGAGAAAAAAAATCCAAAACGTGTGTATATATATATATATATATATATATATATATATATATATATATATATATATACACGTTTGTGTGTGTGTGTGTGTGAGAGAGAGAGAGAGAGAGAGAGAGAGAGAGAGATGGAGGATAAGGAGGTGGTGAACAAGAAGGTGGTGCTGAAGCAGTACATCCCGGACGGGCCGGCCACGGAGAGCGACATGGAGCTGGTGGCGACGGACACCCTCCGGCTGCGGCTCCCGCCGGGGTCGACGGCCGTGCTCGTCAAGAACCTCTACCTCTCCTGCGACCCCTACATGCGCTCTCGCATGACCAAGCACGATGAGCCCAGCTATGTCGATGACTTCATCCCCGGCACGGTATCGTACCATCCACTCTGCAAAACTCTCTCTCTCGATATCATGTACCTCATGGTTCTGTGTTTTATGACTGATAAATGAGTACTTGTGTGTGTGTGTTGGTTGTTACCCAGTGAAGCTTGTCTATGCTTTTGGGGACTTGGATGATGTTTGTTCTCTAGGGCATCGATGATGTGGACAAGGGAAAGGAGGAAACCAAGGTTTGGTGGAACAGAGATTAAGTGCAGAAACAGAGAAGAAGAATGGTGATGGTGTTGCTGAAAAGAGAATGAGGGAGACAGGGGCTGCCCTAGATTTTTTGTGTTGCTGAAAAAACATTGTGGTGCCCTAGATTTTCCTTTTCCCCTCTCCGAAGAGATAGATACATGAACACCCAAAACAATTATCTACAGTAATCTAGAGGTTTTAGGTTATGGATCACACCGATCGGGATTTATGGGGCTGACCAAGGATCCAGAGCTCTTTATTAGAAATCATAGTGCCAAATCCAAGTAAAAAATAACCCTATAGCTTAATTTTTTGATTCTATTTGAATTATTTAGATGACATTTTCTCCTCTTGTTCATGATTGCCCTGTTTGTCCTGCAGCCGATACCCGGTTATGGTGTGTGTAAAGTTTTGGACTCTGGGCATCCTGATTTTAAGATGGGCGACTATGCGTGGGGTATGACCGGTTGGGAAGAGTATAGCCTCATTACATCAACAGAGGGACTTTTCAAGATCAATCACACCGATGTGCCTCTTTCTTACTATACTGGTATTCTTGGTGAGTTGCTGCTTCTCACCCAAATGTATATGCATATCTGTCATTAGAAGTTATTTAACTTGGTTAATTAATTGTATCTTCTTCTTTCTGCAACAAAATATAATTTGGTGATCATGCTGCCTTAGTATGCATGACGACCTATCTAAAGTGTTTATACCTTCGACTCCGAAAGGTGTTTGATTGCTACATAATATGTTTTGACTTTGAGATTTAAGCTCGACTCATGATATGATATGTGAGGCAGAGTATTATGTATGGGATAAGCATGGTTCTTTCAAAAGAGAAAGATATTTGATTTCTAATAGGGGCTAGATACTTCACTTGGTAATGATAGAAGGATGTCCTATTTATACAGAACCGATATATCTATAAACCAAATTTCTATCAAAGAACATGTCGAGATGGTCTAAAAACTCTTGGAAACACACGATCTGAATTCACTAAATCAGAAAGTCAGATACATAATAGATTATCGGAATAGTTGATTGCGTGTGTGTCTTTTAAGGGTGAACACCAACAACAACAAAGCATTTTGAAGGAAAAGTTATATTCAAATGCATCAAATAACACATTTAACACTAGAAAGAAAGAATACAAAGAAGTAAAAGGACTCCTTCTTGGAAGCAAAAGAAACATCTATTTTTATTGATGCATTCAGTTCAGGGTACCAACAATTTTTAGTTGCAGCAAAAGCTTCTAATCTTTGATTGCAATTATGAATTTTTTTTTTCTTTAGGATTGTCAACCACATACCTCTTTGTTTTTGGAAGGCTTTCTCCATCCAACAAACTAAACTTGATATTTTTTTGGAACGTTTTATTCATCCATCTTTTTTGGAAGTGAGTTTATACTCACATACTTGATGCTTTAAAAGCCATATATATGTGCTCCCCAAGAAATGCGAGTATAAGCTCACTGAGTTGAGTACTTTGGTGCTTCCTCGAGGAAGTAACAACTGGAACATCCATTAAACCATGAATTCTGTGCTTGAGACACTTTGTAATATCATCTTTTTCTATTTTTGGTCTTCAGGCATGCCAGGTTTCACAGCATATGTAGGATTCTACGAGATTGGCTCCCCCAAGAAGGGGGAACGCGTCTTCGTATCAGCAGCATCTGGTGCTGTTGGCCAGCTTGTGGGGCAATTTGCAAAGCTAATGGGCTGTTATGTTGTCGGAAGTGCTGGCTCTGACGAAAAGGTTTGATCGGATTCCAGGCACTGTTTACTTCTCTAATCAGATGGTGGCATGCACATACATGTAAATCATTCATGTTAATCATTGATGATGCAAGCCAGTTCTTTTAAGATCTATTGTTCCTTAAGTGCCGACGCAGAAGACCGAAAACTAATATCGCATCAAGTTAAAATCGGCATTGCTGTTGAAACTCACACTCTGTTCAAAACTTGGATCCAATGGAGGAGGGCAAGATTTGGTTCACATGACAAACCCCAAGCTTTACATGGTTGGAAATATGGCAAACTGATCCTATGGTCTGATGGATACTGTCTCATGTTTATAAATGTCTATTATGTCTTAATATTCTCATCTGCGCATAAAACTCGGGGACGTTCATCTTTCAACTTTTCACTCTTCGTCTGCATTTTTTTTTTTTTTTTTCTCAGGTCAATCTACTGAAAAACAAGTTTGGCTTTGATGAGGCTTTCAACTATAAGAAAGAACCTGATCTGAATAAAGCTCTGAGAAGGTAAGTTACTAGTTGGTGCAGAATTCAGTCTTTTGAAGGTCATATATATCGCCCTCTTGCATCCATTTTCTTTGCATGAAATGCATGATCTGTCGTAATCAATGCTGTATCAGAAGTGAACCTTTGTCTGATTCTTAATGCTCTGTTGTCCCCGAAAACTTCAAAGTGGACCTTTGTCTGATTCCTATTCCTCTAATTGTACCTGAAAACTTCGATTTCCCAAGACAAGTTTCTTGTTCGGGCCTAAGCTGGCCATGGAGTAGTCCACAATGAGACTTGGTTAACCTTCTCTGGCTAAAAGAGCATTTCCTTCTATATCATGGAAACATGTTTTTGTCAGGTGCTTCCCAGAGGGCATCGACATCTACTTTGAGAACGTCGGTGGTGCGATGCTTGAAGCTGTTCTCCGCAACATGAGGCTCAATGGCCGAATCGCCGCATGTGGAATGATTTCTCAGTACAACCTCGAAAGACCTGAAGGTGTGAGCCACCTGTTCACCATCGTCGCGAAGCGCATCCGCATGCAGGGGTTCGTCATATTTGATCACTACCGCAGCTACCGCGAATTTGAGGAGAAGGTAGTGCAGTACATAAAGGAAGGGAAGATCGTGTGCATGGAAGACATAGCTGAAGGACTTGAGAATGCCCCCGCAGCACTTATAGGCCTCTTTGCTGGTCGAAATGTCGGCAAGCAGTTGGTCGTCGTTGCTCGCGAGCAACAGTCCATATGAACTTTTCTTCTTCTTCTTCTTCTTCTTCTTCTTCTTCTTCTTATGCCTGCAATATTAAGTTGACTGTATCGAACTTTTCTCTCTCAAGTGAAGTTGTGTATTGGAAGTTTGAAGAACATTTTAACGGTGAATAATAAGCTTCTGCACCTCAAATGTTGTAAGCTTATTTATGGACCTTAAGATTGATAATTAGTAGATTGTGCAGTTTTGCAACTCAAATTTACATGGATAAATGCAAAAGATTATTGACTATTCAGGTATAATACAGGAGAGATTCTAAAGATTGAAATCTTATTTATGCACTCAAGTGAACCCTATCACATGGTGTGATTACAACTTGAGTTGAGTCATATCTAACATAAGCCGCACATAGATTGAGATTATAAAGATTGAAATCTTATTTTGTATCGAAATTGGCTCTGCATCAGCACTAAGTTGTGAGATTGCATTTAGGAGTATTAGAGTTCTTCACCAACACAGCTATTGACAGACTTTTAGTTCCTCATGTGATCAAAGATCTGTTGTACTCCCCAACACTATCCTACTCTGCCTGCTAACGTCAGTTAATTCATAATAAATTATTAAATTTAACAATAATATATATATATAATTTAAATTTTAAAAAAAATTAAAATCTATTTTAGCTCTTACGATTTTGATCATGGATTACTTAAGTTATTATGATTTAATTGTATCCAAAACAATCTTTATATTTTTAAAAACATAAGACGTAAGTCATTTCCATCCAATCTAAGTTAATGATTCTTAAAATATGCTTATGTGACATAATAAATCAGTAATATAATGATGTATAATTTAAATTAAAAAAAATTAAGATTATGATCAATAACTAATAAAAAAGAGAAGAGATCGTTAAAGTGACCGCTACCAACTACTACTGCCGTCAGCCACATGCTCTTGCCTTATGTTCTCAAAACAATTTGAGGTGAAACCCATCAGCATCTGTCTCTTTCTTTCTCTCTCTCTCTCTCTCTCTCTCTCTCTCATTCTTTTATTCATTCCCATCGTGTCAAACCTATATATATATATATATATATATATATATATATATATATATATATATATATATATATATATATATATATATATATATATATATATATATATATGTACGATCTGCATAAAAACAAACATATCGTTCAGGTGTTACTTATGCATGGATATGAGCTATATGAAAACAAAGATGTTCATCAAACAATTTACATGTCACTCTTGGAGGTTACTCTCTTTGGTCGCCATTCAAAGCATATGTTCACACATTCTTCCAATTTACTACTCATGATTTGATGTTGGGTAAGATGTCATACAGTCATTTTTTATTTGGTAGCTAAGTGTTGGGATTGGGATTTATCGGTCAACAAACCCAAGTATTTAAGTGTTTTTATGTTGGGTAAGATGTCATATAGTTTTGAAAGACTTGTAATAATTTTTAAGGATCTTCGATAATGACTTTCATCATGTTTCCATTGAAAATTTTGTACGCTCTTTGAAAAAAATTAGAATATCACTATAAAAGAAAAACCACACAAAGGCCTTCTTAATAAAAAAATTTATAAACCTAAAATATAAATAGGACACCTTTATTACTGAGAAATTGAATACAACGTATAGTATCACTAACCAATTATACTCTATGAAAATATCTTTTGATGGTGAACTACAAACATTGTTATTTCTTAGTTCATTATCACAAAGTTGAGAGACGCTAGTGGTGTCCCTCAACAATTCTGTACCAGATGGTGTCACTATGAGACAAGTAACAAACAATTTGTTGAATGAGGAGTAGACGAGAAATAATTCAGTAATATCTCAAATTAATTCATAAGACTAACAAAAGGTCAAAGTCCAAGGATAGAAGCGACTCATGCATGTATAGAAACAAGTCAAGAGAAAGAAAAAAATAATATTGTTTACTATAATTGTAGTAAAAAAAGATATTACAAGAATCATTATAAATAACATCAAAAAAAAAGTTGAGCTTACGTAGTTAAAAGAGTATACCGCAGCTATAATACAAAGTGGTGATTATTTGATTTTATGTACTTCAGATGATATTTTTTATGTATATGTCAAGATCTTAAATAGACGATTAATATAGGTGCTTCTTACCATGCTACATCATGGAGGGGGTTTTTTACTACCTATAAGTTTGAAAATTTTATATTATCAAGATGGGCAACTATAACACGACAGACATCATTAACATGGGAGATATCCACGAAAAGACCAACCTTGATTACGAGTTGGTGCTTAAGGATGTGAGACATATGGTTGACTTGAGGCTGAATTTAATTTGAGTTGATAGGTTAGATGATGAAGAATTTAATAGCAGATTCTATGCTTGTTATAGGTGTTGTGTAAGTCAATCACGTGAGTGATGACACGTGTGACAAACTGCACAATCTTTTTGTATTATTATTATTGATATATTTTTATATTATATTATTATATGATGAATATTTATTGTGATGTTCTTGGTTCCGTGTAATGAAAATCGAATCGTGATGAAATCATGATAATGAGATTGATTCACCTTTAAACATAGACCCTAAATAATCTCAGTTATAAGTCACTCGAGAGGATATCGAGATTATCGGACATACCGATGTACTATATATATGTCTATATGATGGAGGCGGTTGATCTCATAGCTATTTGTGAGGGGATACTAAAGATATAATACATGTATTTATTAGAGAATTAGTTTACTTATTGATCCACTTATGATATGCTGGATGGTTAATGATACATATCATCGAACAACGATTTCGTAGTCTCAATTGTGTGTCTGATTCTTAGACTTGACATGTAAAGGATGTCTTGTTTGAGTACTTCTTTCTTTAATATCGGACTTACAGGTTTAAAAAATTCTAGATCAGGTATAGCCGATTATCGACATTCATAGTTAACTTTACGAAGTCAATTGAGTATCAATAAAGGATCATCAACTATCGGTATCACGAGAGGAATATCCCGTGTATTATCGCTTGGACAAATCCTCGGTCGAGGTCGTTCGGATTGAGAGAGAATAAGTTCTCCGGGAGAATTCGATTAGAAAGAGACTCCGACAGATTTCGTATGTGGCCTGATAGTGTCATGCCTAATATACGATCTTTGAGATATTGGATGGATAAGGGACTATAGATATACGATAACTGAGGACGGATAGATCCAATGGATTAGATCTCCTATACCGTATGAGACTATGGCGTAGTGGCCTAGTACGTCCATAGCTGATGAGTCAAATGAATTATTATGAAATAATAATTCATTGAGTCAGAAGGAGTTCTGACAGGTAGGACTCGCGGCCAGCTCGATATTGGGCCTAGAGGGTCACACACATATGATGGATGTTTCAGCATGTAGAGGATTGTGTATGAGTTATCCGATTAATCCCTGTTCTTGTTTGATAAGACCCAATATTAATTGACTCCTTGTATTAGACTCAATTAGAGGTCAATTAAGATTATTAGATAGGGATCCAATAATATAAGATTAGTAGGTAGGTGGATAGGGATTGAATTACCCACTAAGGCAGAATCTATTAGGGTTTTCGGGTGGCTATCTATAAATAGGAGGCAGGGGCGCCACAACAGTGGTGGACTACACCTTTGGCTACCCCCTCCCCTTATCCTCCCTTCCTCACCTTCTCAGCCAACCAACCCTTCCTTGTCGCGAGAGGACATCGAAGAAGATAGGTGATTTTCTTCCACGGTTACTGTGAGAATGTGCGAAGGAGTTGTAAGTTATGGGTTATGATTGGAGAAGCATCGCTGCAAAGATCCATAATGTGGATGCCACTAGAGAGGAGGACATCTGACCTTCTTCATCCTCTACATCTGGATCTGAAACTTCAAGGATATATGATATCCCTAGGTAATCAATCTCTCATGTATCACAGTTTTTTATTTTGCAGGTTTTTCGCCCACCAATTTTTTCACGACGACTTGATATACATGGAAAACCTATTTTGTTTTATTTCTTCCTTTGTTCATGTGATGCTCCCACTAGGTTTCCCAATATTTTACAGAGGAAAATGAAAGTTCAGTAAGGGTTCTCTTATTGTAACTAGTGGAAAGAAATGTTACACTTTGTATAGGTTACAAGCTAAAGCTTTTGGTGTAAAGTTGAATGCCACAGCATAAGACTTCAACATAGAGTTATGACATAGGCGACTAGGATACATGAGCGAGAAGGGGCTACAAGTTCTTTCCAAGAGAGAAATCTTGCGAGACCTCAAAGGTACATGTTTGAACATTTGTATTGATTGTTTGGCTAGCAAATAACATGAAGTTTCCTTACTAGTCATGTTTTGTCTAGAAAAATACATGTCTTAGATCGTGTCTATACAAATTAAATATATGTGATCATTTGAAGATAAAAACTCTTGATGGATCTATTAACGTTCATGGTATCAATGGTGCACTTTATTTTATCACTTTTATATATGACTTTTCAAGAAAGTTTGAGTTATGCTATAAAGATCAAAGATCATGTTATTAATATTTTCAAAGAGTTTTATACCAGAGTTGAAAGGGAGATAGAAAGATAACAAAAATGCATAAGATCATATAATGATGGTGAGTACACATGATTGTTTTATAATTATTGCAGGTCATATGACATCCAATATAAGAAGACAGTTTTTGGTATGCCTCAGCATAATACAATTGCAGAGATGATGAAACGTATCATGAAAAAAATCAGATAAGCAAAGCTATCCAAAAAAATTTTGTGATGATATTTTAAGGATTGTAGTTGATATGATCAACTTATCACCATGTATATCTCTAGATGATGATGTTGTAGAGCATGTATAGTGAAGGAAAGATGTTTCATATAAGCACTAGAGAGTATTTGGTTGTAATGCATTTGCACACGTTCGAAACTTTGAGAGGTCCAAGCTATATGATACGATTATTTATTATTTTTTTCTCTTGACTACTCATATTATCAGTTTGATTACGAGCTTTGAAATCTAGAAAAATAAAAGGTGTTTAAAAACAGAAATGAACTCTTTTTTGATAATCAAATCGTGATGACGCATAGGTCATATGTCGCCTACGCACTACTAACCTGAATTCCCTCTATGGCTAATCGATGACTAATTGGGCAGTGTAGCCATCACCTACCGACTGTTGTTCACAGGTGATCCCTAATCGATGTTCCCTTCCCCTCATGCATGTCTCATTTATCCACGTGTGTCTGTAGTAGTCGATTAACAACAACCCTTTGTGATCATTACACAGCCGCTATAAACCACGACCTCCGGCTTTCCGTCAACGCTAGTCGTAGGAGGCACGGCAGCTGCGTCGCCATTCTGAGAAGCATAAGGCTGCTTGTCGGGTGGTATATACAGAGGGAAGCATAAGGTCAACAGTGGTGTGGCATCAAAGAAGTATATTTCCATTTGACAACAAGTGGTGGCAAAAGGATTCCAAATTGCCCAATGATTGAACTGAGGTCAAAGGTGGTCCAATCATCTTTGGATGGTCGGTCTCCTCTCCTCCCCCACAATAATATATATCTGTAAGCAACGTGACTTCACTTTTGTCCTGCCTCAAGCAATTTGATTTGGATGGTCTCATCTCCTCCCAACAATAACATATCTGTAAGTTATACCCTTTCTGTTGCTCCATTATGTCAAAATAATTCACACAAACATGTCATGTCTGCCTTTTCCTTCCTCAATTCACACCAAAAAACTAAAAGCTAAATCAGGTTAGAATTCATGGTTTTCCAATCCTAGTAGTATAGTCAAAGATACACCGGACACTGTAAGACTGGTATATATATATATATATAGTGTTCTCCACCATCCAAAACTTGACTCATTATACTTTTTTTTTTTTTTTATCCATATCAGGCTTTCATTCAGCACCAACATTATTAACATCTCGGAAACAGGTCTCTGTTGGTAGCTTGAAGCTTAAACAGAACATAGCCTGAAAACATAATAACAGGGAGAAAAGGTCATGCGATTCGGAAAAACTATGCAAAAAGGGCACGAAAAAAAATCAGGCTTTTTGCAGGTTATTATAAAGAAAATATGATCAACAGGATAAAAGAAAATAAATAATCGAAAATTTAACTCCTGATAATTCTAAGTTGTCTCAGTGATTGGATGGAGTATGTTGCTTGGATTCTAAAGGCCCATGCTAGGTCTGCAGCCCTAAGTTGTGACCACAATGAGAACTGGAATTTTAAAACTACATATTCAAAAAAGTAAACAATGTATGTTAATACCTTGTTGGGGGCAACGTCCCTAACCCGATGGAAAATTGGGTCTGTTATCTTAGTACTCAAAAGAGACTCTGCTTTCTGCAAAAGCAAGAGATCAAAATTTTCAATATCACTAAATAAACAAAATTAAAGAAACTGTTGCTGCAGCAATTTGAGCAGATATTTATGAAAAGAATGTAGATTGAACTTCCACATCAAATGAAAAAGATTGATACAACCGGAAGAGTAGTTTCGACGTATTGAAAAAAAAAACAACAAACGTAATGCAAATTTATTGTGCATCATAGGAGAAATTAGACAATTCCAAGTATGCTAACATAGGCAAATCATATAATGGCAGCAAAAAGACACTGATCTCATTTACACAAATATTATCCTCAAAGTAGCTTAATTGATGGCCACATCAGTAGACAACCCAAGGATCATCACATTTTTCACTATTATCTTTGTTCAAGCCTTCTTAGCTTCTACCACCTCTCCAAATCAGTGATTAAAAAGTTGCTCGGACGCTCGCCTAGGAGCTCGGGCGAGGCGAGGTGAGACCCGAGCACCTCATTTAAGGGCCAAGCGGCACGCTTCAATGATGCGCCGCTTGGGCGCTCGCCCAAGCCCAAGCATCAAGCGCTCGAGCGAGCGCCCGATTGATATAAGGCGACCAAACCATTTAAATTTGTATTAGTTGCTTCAATTGAACCAATTAACGTCCACAGTTATATCAATGCATGACCCCACCTCCCAACCCTAAGCACACTTCTCTCTTTGTTTTAGTTGCCAACGATTTCTCCTTCTGCATTCGCTGCCGACAATTTCTCTTTGCATCCAGCGCCGACGACTTCTCCCACTGCCTCCGAGTCTTCCTCTATCGCCGACCGAGTCTCCTCAGCTTACGTTGTCTATCGCTACTATCTACTGTCGCTTTCCATTACCTGTTGTTGTCCGCGACACGACTCTGCTACCGCTATTGCTATTTGCTACCTCCTATTGTCCGCAACTCTGTAGCTTCCGCTGCTGCCTGCGACTCAGCTTCTCACAGCAACTTCTTCGATCTCTACTCTTCCCTACTGTTGTTAATAGTAAATATACTATTAACAATATATTATTATTATTCTAAATAATATTTATTTATTAGATTAATATTTAGATTTTAACATTACTAATCTTTGTTTTTAATTTAATATCATATTTGTATTTAAATAATTATATTTATTAATTATATTATTTTTTATATTTTAATACTTTAGAGCATCTCACTTCGCTCGGGCAAGCGCCTAGCACCCGAGCGTTCCAGGACCTTGGCGCCTAGTAGCGCTTTTTAGATCTCTGCTCTACATACCACCAATCCAAAGTCTAAACCAAGAATTTGATTTTATCATTATGCCGCTGCAACGACATACTGACACAGTATATCATGGGCTTTGCACCAACCGACACAAGACAAATTAGATGAAAGGAGGTGTCAATACACCTGTAACATCAAATGAAACTCCATACTGATAAAATATGGCATGCTTGCGCACCTCAGTATCGTCAGTACAAACACTATTTTAAATGGTTTGCTTTCATAATATAGGAGAAAAAAAAATCCTTTTCAACCTTCTCTTCTTGTTGAATGCAGATAAAAGATACCAAAAGCTTTTACTTTCTGAATTTTCTGAACTTCAATTTTGCATGCATTTCAAATATTTTTCAACGAATGTGGAACTTGCCCTTGTTAGTTTTTGTTGAGATCAATGAATCAAAAAAGGGAACCTTGTTTCGCTCGGACCGGTACAAAACAAGCTAACGCACTGGTCCGAGCATGAATTTGATACACGGGACAACTCAAAACAAGGGCAGTCCGGTCTGCCATATGTAAAGAAAATGCATCTCTTGTGTGTCTTTGTCCTAATGGCATCTCGTGCTCAAGCTGGACCCATCGTGAGATCCTTCGCCGCACTGTCACGAACGGTCGTTCTGTGAACCGTTCGTCGCTTTTTTTTTTGCTTGTACAAATGTTGGGCAGCCTATTTTGCCTTGGTTTTGGGTGATTTTGCCTAGAAATTGTGAGCAGAAATAGTCTGTCAGGCTGCAGAACGATCGCTCGCTGCGCGGAGCCAGAATAGCCCAAAACTGCCCAGTTTTGGGCCGTTATCGCGTGCTGCGACGACCGGATTGAGCAGAGCAAAACGTCAGCCATCTCAGCCCCTTGGAACCCCCCGGGTGGCACAGGGCTGGATGGGGCTTTGGTATAGTAGTCGGGCGTGAGCACTCAAAGAAATTGAAGTGTTTTGCGTCCGACACCCTTGGGAACTGTCGTTTGTGGACTTGCGACCGTTCTTACAGCCCTCCAAAGTCTTATTTCGCTCTCTTTCTCCCTTTTTCTGCTGCACACAAGGTGTTCGACGAATTGCTTGTAAGAGCTGCCCTCTTGGCGAGACGTCGGGACTTGTCCGTCGCTCGTTTTCAAAACTAATCAACTTCTCTTTTTGCAGGTCCTTCGGGACCCGCACGAGGTTGCAATTGGGCTGACCCTTTGCGGGCAAATACGCTTCGGCGTTTCATGGCTTAGGCAATCCCAGCTAAGTCCGGAACAGTGGGCAAAGATTGCTTCGCGACTTAGGCAATTCCAGCTAAGTCTACAAGTTTGTCGCAAGGGTGCCACACGACTTAGGCAAATTCCGCTAAGTCCGTGACATTATGGTATCAGAGCAGGCAAGCAATTCGAACAAGCAAGCGAAGAGGATTCGCAATCTCGCCATGGCGAAACACCGTGGTGAATCGAGCAAGATGGGGCAAGCTGGACCGTTGCCCCAAGCGGCCGAAAGTGGGCTGCAAGTGCAAACTCGCTCACAAATTGCTGGAGCCGCTTAGGAGGAGCGCGGCAGTGAACATGACGAGCATGAAGTTGGGTACTCTTCGCTAGCGGAGGAAGCACAATCTGGTGCACCAACTGGAAAAAGGAGCCACAAGGAGAGACTTTCAACGATGGAAACCTGCCTCGATGTTCTTGAAGCGAGCTTAGAGGAACTCTATCAAGGCCAAGGAAGGCTCCTTGGGGTAGAGAGCTCGCAAGAAGAAGCTGAATCTCGGATCGACAAGGTTGAGTCCCTGGTTGACCGATTGACGGAGGATACTAAAGACTCCGTAAGACATCTACATGAAGTTGTGGCGGAACTCACGGCCAAAGCGACGTTGCTCACTAGAACTCTTAATGCGGGAGGGAACAATACCCGCACTGCACCGCCACAAAGCTTCAGAGCACCAGAGCCGTATTGCTACGGGGGCGCTAGAGATGCCAAAGAGCTCGAGAATTTCCTGTTCAACATGGAACAGTATTTTCGTGCTACGAGACCTGATTCGGAGGAAACCAAAGTTTCGATAGCAACCATGTATCTGAATGGAGACGCAAAACTTTGGTGGCGAACTCGTTGGGAAGAGATCCAACAAGGCCAATGTCGAGTGGATACGTGGGAAGACTTGAAACGCGAGTTGAGAACGCAGTTTCTACCCGAGAACACTGAGTTCGTCGCAAGAAGGAAACTGAGACAACTCCGCCAAAGTACTTCCATCCGAGACTATGTGAAGCAATTTTTGGCACTGATGCTGGATATACAAGACATGTCCGAAAAGGACAAACTATTCAGCTTCCTCGATGGCTTAAAGCCATGAGCACAACAGGAACTAAATCGGAGGAATGTCACCGACGTGGTCGGGGCAATTGCAGCCACAAAAAGGCTGACTGGTTTCGTTTCTTTGGAGGACTTGGGAAAGAAGAAACAACCTTTGGGAAATCGCTCAATAAAATACTCTCATACAAAGGAGTTTGGGGGCGAACAGAAGAAAAAGAGCTTCCACAAAGGGCCAAGCTCGAAAGGCAAGGCCCCAAAATCTGGCGGATGCTTCTTGTGCGGAGGACCGCACATGGTGAGGGAGTGCCCGAAGAAGCAGGCACTTGATGCTTTAACGGCATCAATACACCCCGACAAGTCGGACAAGGGCAAAGCTGTCACCCTTAGTTTGAGCAGTTCTGAATCCAGCAACGACGACGAGGAGTCGCAAGGACCCCGAATGGGAGCGATGTGTTTGTTGAATGCATTACGGGGTCAAGTGGGGGAGAGAACAAAAACAAAGATGTAGAAGGCAGCAAGTAGCGAGCTGATGTACGTGGACATCAAACTTAATGGTCGAACAACCCTTGCAATGGTGGACACAGGAGCTACCCACAACTTTATTGCCGATTGTGAAGCAAAGCGACTTGGACTTGTCTTGGAGAAGAACCCAAGTCGTATGATGGATGTGAACTCAGAGGCCAAGCAAATCTCTGGACTAGCAAAGGGGGTCCCTATAAAAATTGGAACATGGAGCGAGTGCACAAACATGATGGCGGTACCTTTGGACGACTTCCAAGTGAATCTTGGAATAGAGTTCATGCACGCGGCGAAGTTAGTGCCGGTGCCGTTCCTAAACTCTTTATGCCTAATGGGAGGCGACGACCCCTGTGTAGTTCCAGTCTCTCGAGGGAGGACCAAGGACCCTCAGCAAATATCGGCACTACAGTTGAAGAAAGGGGTGCGAAAATGCGAATTAACTTTCGTGGCTGCTGTGAAGCTGGAGCCACTTGACGGGGAGGTCATTCATGAACCTGCTACGGTGCCGAACGTTCTGAAGGAGTTCTCAGACGTCATGGCACCTGAGTTGCCGAAGACTCTACCACCACGCAAAGGCGTGGATAATAATATTGAGTTGGAACCGGGAGTTAAGCCTCCAGCGAGACCACCATACCGCATGGCCCCTCCAGAATTGGCAAAACTGAGGAAGCAATTAGATGAACTGTTAAGCGGTGGTCTCATCCGCAGCTCAAAGGCACCATTTGAAGCTCTAATCCTCTTCCAGAAGAAACAAGATGGGAGCCTCCGATTATGTGTCGACTATCGAGCCCTAAACAAAGTGACAGTGAAGAACAAGTATCCTATTCCGTTTATTGCGGATTTGTTTAATCAACTGGGCAAAGCTAAGTATTTCTCTAAACTCGACCTTCGATCGAGGTATTGGCAAGTGCGCATTGCAGAAGGTGATGAGGCGAAGACTACCTGTATGACCAGGTATGGAGCGTTTGAGTTCTTGGTGATGCCTTTCGGCTTAACCAACGCTCCGACCACATTTTGTACTCTAATGAACCAGCTGTTGAAGGATTATTTGGACAAGTTTATGGTCGTTTACCTAGACGATATAGTCATCTATAGCCAAACACTTGAGGAGCATATTGCGCACCTTCAGACAATCTTCAGAGTTCTCAAGGAGAACACTTTGTTCGTGAAGAGGGAAAAATGCTATTTTGCTCAGATAGAGATTCTGTTTTTGGGGCATGAATCTGCAATGGTTCTATCCGAATGGACAAGTCCAACGTGCAAGCTCTGGTAGAATGGCGAGCGCCAAAGAAGGTGCCAGAGTTGAGATCCTTTCTTGGGTTTGTCAACTATTATCGGCGCTTTATAGCTGGATACTCGAAGCGCGTAGCTCCACTAACGGAGTTGCTAAAGAAAGAGCAATCGTGGAGATGGTCAGACAAATGCGAAGCGGCATTCCAAGACCTAAAGACTGTCGTATTTGAGGAACCAGTACTCAAATTACAAGACTACGGAAAGTCGTTCGAAGTCCATACAGATGCTTCGGACTTTGCTATTGGGAGAGTACTTATGCAGGAGGGTCACCCAGTGGCCTACGAGAGTCGTAAGCTCAACGAGACTAAGCGACGATATCCAGTGCATGAGAAGGAGATGACAGCGGTGGTCCACTGTCTACGAGTCTGGTGACACTACCTTTTGGGAGCACCATTCGTGCTAAAGACGAACAATGTCGCATTGAGTTACTTTCAAACTCAGAAGAAGCTCTCCCCGAAACAAGCACGATGGCAAGACTTCTTAGCGGAGTTCGACATAGTAATGGAGTACAAACCCGGAAAGACAAATGTCGTGGCCGATGCATTAAGCTGGAAAGTTGAGTTGGTGAATGCTATGCAACTGGAAGGCGGAGGCCAAGCAAGTCAATTGCAATCCGACTTTCTTTCCAGGATCAGGGATGGACCGTACAGTGATCCTCAAGCAGTACCCTTGATGCAACTTATCAAAGAGGGCAAGTTCCGACGATTTTGGGTCCAAGAGGGACTTATCTATACCAAAGGGAATAGAGTTTATGTTCCGCGAGCGGACAATTTGCGACGTGAACTCTTGAAAGATCACGATTCCCTTTAGGCTGGACATCCGGGCATTCATCGAACAATGACTCTCATGGAGAGGTACTTCTATTAGCCGAAGATGGGGACAGATGTGGAGGATTACGTTCGAATGTGCCTTACTTACCAACAGGATAAGGTAGAGCAGCGGAAGCCAGTGGGGCTTTTGGAGCCGCTGCCCGTACCAGAAAGGCCATGAGAGCGCATTTCCTAGACTTCATATCAAGCTTGCCCGTAGTAGGGGGACTGGGATCGGTACTTGTAGTCGTCGATCGGTTTTCAAAATATGCAACGTTTATTGCTGCACCCCTACATTGTTCAACAGAAGAGGTGGCCAAGTTGATGATGAAGAATGTTGTGAAGTATTGGAGAGTTCCACACAATATCATTAGTGATCGAGATTCTCGGTTCTTGGGACGATTCTGGACCAAGTTATTCAAGTTGTTGGGATTAAAATTATACTTCTCCACAAACCTCCACCCCTAGACGGATGGTCAAACGGAGATAATTAACTCACTGTTAGAACGGTATCTCCGGCACTATGTAAGTGCAAATCAACGAGATTGGGTGAAGCTGTTGGACATAGCTCAATTCTCCTATAACTTGCAGCGGAGCTCTGCGTCCAACAAGAGCCCCTTCGAGATTATCATAGGACAACAGCCGTCGACTCCTCACACGTTGGCCATTGGATATACGAGGAGTAGTCCGTCAACATCTCACTTTGCAAAAGAATGACATCGAAATGCAGATATTGCACGGGCCTACTTGGAGAAGGCGGCTAAGAAGATGAAGAAGTGGGCAGACTTGGGAAGGCGACCCTAGGAATTTAAAATTGGCGACTTGGTGTTGGTGAAGCTCCAACCAGCATCACTCCAGTTCTTTAGGCACAAAGTGCACAAAGGATTGGTACGCAAGTATGAAGAGTATTTCCCAATCATTAGTCGAGTAGGCAACGTCTCCTACAAGTTGCAGCTGCAAGCATGGTTCAAAATTTATAACGTATTCGATGCAAGCAACTTGAAAGCCTACCATTCAGATCCTCAAGACGCCTCACGAAATATTTCAACTCGACTACCCCCCATCAGAGCCTCCTACAAAAAGCGAGTTAAGACAATTCTGGCGGATCGCAAGACTAAGCTACCCAACGGAGTGGAGCGAACTGAATACTTGGTGAAGTGGCAAAAACTTCCCCGAACTGAAGCCAGTTGGGAGCCAGAAGATGCCCTATGACATGAAGAAGCCTGCGTTAAAGCCTATCAACAAGCGTCGACGAGGGCGTCGACAAGTTAGGTGGTGGAGAATGTCACGAACGGTCGTTCTGTGAACCGTTCGTCCCTTTTTTTTTCTTGTACAAATGTTGGGCAGCCTGTTTTGCATTGGTTTTGGGTGATTTTGCCTAGAAACAGTTTGTCAGGCTGCAGAACGATCGTTCGCTGCGCGGAGCCAGAACAAGCCAAAAATGCCCAATTTGGGCCGTTCTCGCATGCTGTGACGACCGGATTGAGCGAAGCAAAACGTCAACCATCTCAGCCCCTTGGAACCCCCTGGGTGGCACAAGACTGGATAGGGATTTGGTATAGTAGTCGGGCGTGAGCACTCAAAGAAATTGAAGTGTTTTGCGTCTGACACTCTTGGGAACGTCGGTTGTGGACTTGCGACCGTTCTTACAGCCCTCCAAAGCCTGTTTCACTCTCTTTCTCGTTTTTTCTGTTGCACACAAGGTGTTCGACGAATTGCTTGTAAGAGCTGCCCTCTTGGCGAGACGTCAGGACTTGTCCGTCGCTCGTTTTCAAAACTAATCAACTTCTCTTTTTGCAAGTCCTTCGGGACCCGCACAAGGTTGCAATTGGGCTGACCCTTTGCGGGCAAATACGCTTCGGCGTTTCATGGCTTAGGCAATCCCAGCTAAGTCCGGAACAGTGGGCAAAGATTGCTTCGCGACTTAGGCAATTCCAGCTAAGTCTACAAGTTTGTTGCAAGGGTGCCACACGACTTAGGCAAATTCCGCTAAGTCCGTGACAGCACACCGCCACAATGCACTGCCGCCACCTACCAATACATACCTCTTCTCCTCCTCTTTCTTCCTCTTCCTCTTCTTCCTCCTTTGTCGTCCTCTTCCTCCACCACCTCCTCTCTTCTTCCTCTTCCTCCTCTCTCTTCCTCCCTCTTCTTTCTTTCTCTTCCTTCACCCTCTCCTCTTCTTTCTTCCTCCTTCCTCCCCTTCCTCCAACCTCTCCTCTTCTTTCTTCCTCCTTCCTCCCCTTCCTCTTCTCCTGTGACATCTTTCTCTCTGAGTTCTTTCTCTTCAAATCACCAGTACATACTGGTGTACCATAATTGGTACATCGATACTGTTTGGCACCGGTCCAACCCAAGGAATGATAGGGATCTGATACCCAAAATGGTGGTCCTTGAATCAAAGCATATTTTATGATGACATTTCAAGTAAACAAATATTATGTGCAATTCTTTCTTCTTTTCTCTATGTTCCTTTTATCAATGTTCCATTAGGAACAAGGCAAAATTATATGGTGGTCCTTTTTAACATGAAACCAAAGTAGTTTTAAGGAACATTGACTTGACATCTTATTTGTTGATTAATTGAGCTCTTTCCTAAAGCTGAGTAACTATAATTTCGTCAGAATCTGCTCTTGATATCACATTTGTTCTTGTATACATGTACCACAAAAGATGTTCCTCTATCCATTGTTTTTCTTGGATGTCTTAGATTTATTACTTTGTCAAACAGACTAAGAAACCAAATTTAAATCTTTATTTCACAACTTGTATATATACATAAGTGTATCCAAGGTTGAATCAAGATGATGTCTTACAATCAGCTATCAGATTTTGAATTGTTAGATTTTATTCTTTAGAATCCACCTGAGATCCATATAACCAACTGAAATTGCCAAGATTAATCTCAATCCAACTTTTTTATTTTCTGGATAAGTGGCATGATCACCATCTCGATTTGAAAACCTTCTTAAAAACCAAAAATAAGGTGCCAGTCAAAAAATACAACTCAGAATACATTTCATGCACAGGCCTGATATGACATGATCAGTAGTAACACATGATGGAATGTATTATTCAGTCACTGACCTGCACGTGCACAGAATGTAGTTGTTTAAACCCTGCCTAAGCCCCAAAGAAGAATGATTGATATATTTGGTCTTTGGCTAAAGAGGGACACAATTAGGTTACTGTTTTCATGTTTAAAAACATTTGAGTACCTATCGTTTTGCCAAGATCCAAACTATATGATATGATTAACAAAAGCCAAGTCTAAATGACTACAGCATAAAAATGACCATATGACAAAGATTCACATGTCATTCATTCAGTAAACTTTGGAAAGAACCAACAACTCAGTATAGTTACCAGCAGATTACTTTTATCAAGTGTTGCACAAGCCCGACAGTGAATCTGACTAAAAATCTTAAGTCCTTTCTGCATCAGATATGCAAATGTAGGTACGTTGGTGAAATTTTACTCTTACACAAAAAAGTTACCCATTGAAGCACAGCGAGTTG
Source organism: Ensete ventricosum (assembly GCA_029747655.1). Taxonomy (NCBI): domain Eukaryota; kingdom Viridiplantae; phylum Streptophyta; class Magnoliopsida; order Zingiberales; family Musaceae; genus Ensete; species Ensete ventricosum. The sequence goes on along the minus strand of JAQQAF010000006.1, from coordinate 3,205,613 downwards.
GTTACAACCTTCTTGTAATAAAATATCCTTGCAGCTATTATAACCAGCTTCCAGCAATTCCCAACTGAAACTGGTGTAATACTACTACAAAGTACAAACTGTAAGCACACAAGCTTATCCCTCTATGTACATCCCCTGACTGTTACTTTCTTATATAACTAATAGTTAGTTACTTTCTTTGTTCCTTATTTGCATGATTAAATAAATGTTAACAATAAATAGCAGGGAAAGACACTAAAGAAATACTAAGATTTGAACTATAAGCCCCTTTTTGACTTGATTAAAATGTCTAATGTGAACTGTGGTGTAGACTTTGAATGATTAAAACTTTGGGAGAATATCCTGAGCTTTGAGGATAAAGCTTTGAGGATAAATAAGAAAGAAAAGATATTTTAGTTTATTCAATTTGAGAAGTTAAAATAGATTATTATCAAGTACAAAAGCACAAACAATACAAGATCATAAAACACATGTGAAGGACTCACAGATAATATTGATTCTTTGGTTTCAGTTGATCGAATGAAGCAATAGCAGTGTATCCAAGGTAAAGACCCCCTCCAGTGTTCCCTTTGAATAAGGCCCTTAAAGACATCTGTTTGGTCATTCACCATAAGTCAAGAAGATTACAACAATAATAGCCATACATTTGTCATATTTCACATGTAACCAAGTAGATATAATCCAAGTGAGCAAAATACAAAGTAATAATAACCTTAATAGATATTTCAATGATAACCTCATCAGAGATAAACCTAGATTAAAAAAATAGCTGCCTACGAATTGCACAAGCCATCGAAGATCTATCAACTTTACAAACAGGACGCAAATAGGTTTTAGGTACATTCATCATGGAGATGGAGTAATTTATTAAACAGCCAATGTAGATATGTACATCTGTTCTCTAAAAATTTGAATCACTGCATTTCCAATGGTACCACACCTTATAACATTCTGTATATGTTAACTGGCCAAACCATTTCATTCAGATTCCAGTTAAAATGATAAAAACAAAAGCTCACCTAAAAAATCCAAAGCAGAAGCTGGAAGATTCATGATTACATGGTCAACATGCTCCCATGGCCTAGACACTGTTAAATGGAAGCCTCTGATTCTCTTGTTGGCATTCATATTTCCCTGAAACACTGCAATTAGAAATCTCTCTTCAGCAATATGATTTAAAGAAGAAACCATAACTATATAACAAGAATTGGAAAGCCAATAGGATGGTAAATATTTCTCGATGGTAATTTCCACAGTACTTGCTACAACATACTCAAGATGCCAGAAGTGAGACAAGGAGATGTGTGACTACACTCCTCAGAAAGGGTCTCCTTAATTAGGCAGCTCTTGAGGTATCATCATATTATGTTAAGATCTGTCATACTTGTGTGCTCAGTATGTAAAGGAAAAGAATCGGTTTTACCTCATCTACATGAAAGAAAATATTTCATAAGAGATGCTTTCTAATTACAGGCAAAAATTTCCGATAGAAAAAGAATTCCGCTCTTGTTTCTCTATAGCAATATTCGGTAATAAAGATCTCCATACTATTTTGAAAACTATATATTAACAATACGAGTCCATCACATAACAATACAAAGTTTAAGACTAGTGCTATTAGTCTAAGTTGCAGCGGAAAAGTAATTACTGATGTTTTAATTTCTGACACCAGTTTGACAGGCTGGACAGGGACTGTTATAGCAGGAACATGGAGTTATTTAACACAAAAAATTTCTGAATTTAAATGATTACTCGTACACATTCAGCAAACATACCTTCACTAGCCTTGTCCAGCTGTCTTTTAACAGCAGGTTTTTTTTTCACAGATGACCCATTTACAGAATCTTGATTATCTTTTCCAGCATTGAGCATGTCTTGGGTAACAACTACAATATGGTTAACAGTTATTGTAGGAGTAAAGAGGAAAAAACATGCACCTATTCTTGACTTAGTTATGAATTCCTCCAGTCTCCGTACCTTCTTTTTCGTTGGTTGCTAATTTGTCGGAATGATTATCATTTGAAACAGCTTCTCCAGTTTTTTGCATACCATCAGAATCGGGCACTGTCATTACATGGTGCATGAAAGCCCTTGCATCCATGTTATATGTATAAACATGATCCTCTACCTTGTTAATATTTGCATTAATCCGTAGATAATAAACACTATTAGGATTTAAGTCGTTTGCATATACATGGCAACCTTTTCGTGCTGCTGGAATGGAAAAAGGACCTATTCCAGCAAACATATCACAAATTGTCTCTCCTCTTTGGAACAATGAAACCAAACGAATGTGTTCATGTTCAAGTCTCGAGTTCCAATAGACCAAGCTATAATCAAGTTTAAATGTAACACCATACTGCTTTACTTCAGTGACCATATCACTTTTTCCTGCTAGAACTTCAAAAGTTGGCACTCGGAACTCATTTGTAATGGTTCCAATTTTATTCACCACAGTTTGAATTATTGGCTGATTTTTCTGCATGTAGGACCAATAAAAGAGAGATTACACAAATCTTAATTTAATTTTGCAAAATAATCAAAGGAAGAATGCTGTTAGCATTCAGCACAAATAATTCCTATTCACTGTTGATAATGGGAAAGGAGCAATTGGAATATCATGCTGTGCATAGATAACACTTGAAATGATCAGGTGAAGAAACACAGGTACACCTTGAACGAGAGAGAGAGAGAGAGAGAGAGAGAGAGAGAGAGAGAGAGAGAGAGAGAGAGGAAGCTAAAGTTAATAATTTCCGGTAGGAAGGAGGCAGGACAAGCAATACATTAACTTCTGCAAACAAGTATCAGTTGTTCATCCAGGTCAGATGCTACATGTGCTAATCTAACTTAGGTGCACACAACTGCTACACTAGGGATTCACTGTTCAATGGTGCTCACCAAACTAGGAGCAGTTATACGTAACTATATGTTAATATTTGCAAGGAATGGTCCTTAATTAGATAAGTTGAATCCAGAAATTCCAGGATTCATCGTATCTAACATTATCCACTGGTAAGTCTGTTCTTTTGTTGAGAGAAACAAAAAGTATGAAGGTCTAATATACATGTGCACCTATGTATTTTTGCAATTAGATATTGACACTGTTAAGCCATTCCTATTTGACTTTTGATGTGTGGATTTTTATCAAGTATGGTGCAACAGAAAGAAGAGACAAAATGTGATGGTTACACTAATTAAAATGTGGTTTTGCATTATACCAGGTACCTCACATCACATGATATGTGATTGACCTAAGAACAGTGATACTTATTGGTCATCTTAGTTAGCTCACCAGTGAGTGGTTTATCTAGCAAAATAGAGCTCCAGCATAGGCACACTTCTTGGTTGTTCTTTAATAACAGTGCCACTCATACATAATTTGTGAAATGCTCACCAGCTTAAGAAAAAATTGGGAAATGTTGTTGGTGGATGGTGTTGGGAAGATAACTTTGACCCCATCAATGGGGTTGGATGGTGTTGGGAAGGGGATTGGCTACCACAAAGAGAGGATCCTTAGCTGGGGATTGACAAAGACAGTGTTAAAATATATATCTTTATCTGTGATTATAACCCTAAACTTATGACATTTACATGTTTACATATCCTTAGACATATAGCTGTCCATTGCTGTATGATGCAAACAAGAAGCGCTAAGCTCATTCATGATTAGAGAGTATCTGCATGAGGCAGGTATATACAAGAAAAAAAATCAGTAAGACATACATCATGTATAACCTTTGCGATGACATCCTTATAAGGAAGTTGGTCTTCTGTCAAATTCAGATGAGCAACATGTCCTGTAGAGTGAAAAAATACATTTTGTTCATATAACAAGCCTCACCAAATTAGACACAGCAAATAGAAGGGTCAAATTCGAGAGCACAATAAAGAATTTTTGACAAAGTGAATAATCATCTTCATAAGTCATAGATAACAAAAACTTGCATAAACCATAAGAAGCAGTAGAACAACAGATAGTAAAAGGAACTTAACTACTGTTTCAAAGGAAGTTGGTACCTCCATTCCATGGGGTAGTATTTGTTTTAAAATATGATCTGCAACAAGAGAATAAAGGTTTAAAACAAATTATTCCCATATGCATGTTAGACAACCAGAGATTATCAACAGCTTATCATTCTAGGTTTCAAATTTACCTTTAATCCCCTATATAATTGATATATAATGAAATATCAGTTTAATTGGAAAGTGTCAGATTATCATTCTACCTTCCTGATGGTTCACCCATCATCTGTAATAAACAGGATGCTAAGATGACAGAAATGGTGTATAGGTGCAGAAAAAGATGGAGGCTGTAGCAAGGGACTAGGTGCAATGACAAGAAGAATAAAGCCATGTCAGCAGTAGTGAATAACTGAAGATACACAGGCCAAAATGGCAATGTATTAGATGATTATGGATGCCAACACTAGGCAAATGATAATGGTGGGTGACAAGATGCATGGTAACCTAGTTGTTGCAGAAGACATCATCGTTGATGTAGATGGAGTTGGTGCTACAAGTGGCAGCAGCCCTGATTTGTTAAACGCGATGAAGATAAATGAAGCAGAAGCAATGATGGAGGCAAAGATGGGAAAAGTTGTGAGTGGTTGTAAAGTTTGTATATGCCAGGAAATAGCATTGGCTAGAAGAAGTATGGTATATTGGCATGAGTTTTGCAAGTAAGGTAAATGATCAATGCAGGAAAAGATCAGGGATTCCTGCGAGGAGGTATCAAGAAGAACACCCATGGTAAGTGATTGTTGCGGTGATGTCAGTAAGAAGTACGAGGTCCAATGTTGATTTTTGGTGGTGGAGTACAAAGGTAATCATGAGTCTCATAATTAAGGAATTTGCTAGGTCACATTCTATAATACGGGGACAAAATGAATGAGATTGCACAAAGAGTCTAAGGGAGCGAGTTATATACAAATTTTCCTTAGAAGGTCCACAAAATTCACAGATCAAGCATTACAGAAAGAAGCATCTTCACATTTGAGTAGTTTTGGAAAAAACAAGACTTGATGAATTATCAATCAAGTGTTTTTTAAGAACTGCAAGGTCTCCAGGTTGTTGCCTTTTGGTAAATGGGTATAATTAAATGCACGGCTACATTCTTTAATGCTTCTCCCATGGTGGCTCGTAGACTAACTCTTACACAAGGCATTTCATATTTTATTTTTTTTCATGGTCTTACGAAAACTTTTCGGTGGGATGAAAACCTGGAATTAAATTTAAGGATGAGATTGTAATAGTCCTAATATTTCCATGATCACCTAACTGTTTGTATATCCTCAACGAAACAGGGCAAAAAACCATATCAACAAACTACAGTTAATAAGGTGACTAAACATGAAGAGTGCCAAATGCAACTAACCTGCACCCCAATATGAATATCCTAGTGTTAATGAATATGGCACTGCTTCAATGTTGCATAGACCCATTATGGGATCCAACACATGACTTGGAATTTCAGATAAATCTGTACTACAAACAAGATAAAATTGTTAGCTGAAATACATAAGAGAAGATGCTTAAATACAACAATGAAACAGCATATATTTCTCTAAATAAAGAAACAAATATTGCTATACTCTCAGTAGATTTAGTTCCTTTGTTTAATTTTTCCTGACTGGTGCCTCTCTGAATAATCATAGCAGATATAATTGCAAAACAAATAAACACAAGAAATTAACTATAGCTTGTAAGCTTTACAGCTGCATGAAACACCAACTTCTAATATTTAGGCATAAAACCTCACCAGAATTTTGTATCTTTTCAGATAGTATGACAAGACGATTTTTCTCACTAGTTGGATCCTCAACAATGGGTTTGATACGAGCTCTGTCCAGCATATATCTGCAATGGATAACATTTACATACTTTAATAGTGAGGACAGCCTGCTTGGCAAGTGCAGGTGCATTCTAGATATTCGCCCAATAACTAATCACGTAACTACCTATTTTATTTAAATAAGCAAAAAGACAATAGATCACATAAAAATGGATAGATGGTAGAAGGGATGATAAGTATCTTAGATACTATAGAAAGACAAACATCTATTCTGAAATAAAGTGTCTATCATTTTGGCTCTCTTTGCCTCATGACCTCTTGCTTTGAAGAATTGAAACTACAGACTCACACCAGTTTTAGTAAACTATTGGTATACCAACCTGTACTGCCCCATATAAGTGAATAACATAATGAAAAAAAAGGAATGTGTATGTGCTGTATCAAGCTAACTCAATTGAACGAGAATTTTTTTTTTTTAAAGCAACATGCTATATTGCTATAAGTTCTAATACCAATACTTTGAAAGACTGGTAAATTTGATAGATATCTAAATCCTTGCTTGTCTTATAGTGTCGTAAAAACGAAGATTGCCTAGTGAAATTTATATGGCCAAACTGAGTACATTAATTTGTTAGCAGCTTCCTTTAGGCTTTGTTGGGCGTGTATATCACTAAACATGACACCTGAGTACCACAAAAAAGGTAGGCTACTTATGCTAAACTTTGAGGCTTCCAAATTGGTCAATTATAGGATTCCTCTTTACATAATTTTGAAAGAAACATAAGACTTGAACGTGTTACATAGACCAAGATTCTCATTTGGTTTCCACTATTCAATATGGTAACCAACTTAACTGCCACAAAAACTAAAACAAGAGATTTCTGTGAATAAAAAAGATAATTTAGGAGGTAAAAAGTTACACATTTGGAGATAAAAAAGATGGATTTGTAAATCCAATGCAGTGGATCTGTAAGTATCCACTTCGGTTGTGCAGTCCTACCACTCGGCCCTTGTGCATTATGTCATTAGGTTTTCAGACCACACAATAGTCGCATAGGATTATACTGGGCCATATATAGCTCATGCACCCTCCTAAAGTTCAAGCAGTTCTAGAGTTGTTTGGAGGAGAACCCTAATATTAGTGATTAGAGACTCTACCAACACTGAATAGAAATAGCACCATAAATCAACAAATTGGCCAAAACTGTGAAACTGAGTTTTTTTAGGTTTAAATTCAATGTCTCAGTTTACACCAGAAATCTAAAACTCTCTTGAAAAAACCTACTAGAAGAACAACATTGTGCGAGTCAATGAACAATTGTTACTGGCTTTATAAACTATTGACGGACCTAGGTAAGTCCTATCAATGTCTCACCAACTTCGCAGGGATGCTTCATATCAGCCAACTGTTAAAGGGACTGACCTCAAACTGGTAATATATGACAGTAATGCAAATGCTGTATGTACTCTCCTCAAATGTGATGTGCCAAAGCAGCTTTCCACATTTCAGTTTACATATATAAGTCAGCACCTCAACTGACGAAACTAAGTTATTCAAGTAAACCTTGGATCCACTGCAAGATATTGTCGTAAAGCTTCTTATGCTTGACTTGCTACCACCAATGACAATAACCAATTCAAAGTGACTACGCATCATCTCTTAAAATATTGATTGAAACTCAAGAAAGACATTAATCCCTAATTCTTCTCCTCTTAATGAACGTTGTTACATTTTATTTCTCTTACAAGATCCTCTATGGTACAAATTTGTATGCAATTTTTCACTGTGTTGTAGTTTTCTTCACATCGTAATAACAAATAATCCATTTAGTTAGCTTCCACATACAATTTTCATCCGTTGGCGTCCAAAAACAATTGTATGTGATCCTACAGGCAAAGAATAGGTTCATTCCTTATGATTCTAAACAAATTTTTCATCAACTTATTTTGGCGCTTCGCATGATTCCTCCATCTTATCTCTCTTCAACTCATAAAAATTATTTCTTGAATTCCAACATACCATACCAAACGGATGAAACAAGTTAGTCAAGAAGAATGAAGTACATTTCAACGGTTATGGCACTCACCCGCGGAGGAGGCGGCCGACGGACGTGCAATGTTCCCGAGGAATACGGAGGGACCAGAGCTGGAGATTCACGTCAAATTTGCTCTCATCCAACAACGACACCTCCGCGTCCCTTCCCCTGTGCTCCTCCGCCTCCGATAGAGGCTTCGTTGCTACTTGACAAGAACCGACCTCGCCTCGGCTCGTCGGATTCGTGCCGCCGTCCGTGGGTTCCGCCGGTAGGGCCTCCCGAGGTGGGCACACGGAGTCGTCCCCGGTTAACAGGACGGCCGCGCGGGCGGCAGAAGCTTCGCCGGCCGCCGCATCCATGACCTACGGAGAACGACCGACCTTACGGAGAGAAACGGGTACGGGTTTTCTTGAACCACCACACCGACTCAATTCTTGAACATACTAACCGAACCGGGCTACTTAATTCTTGATTATAAAACCGAACCAATCCCGGTTCGACTCGGATCGACCGATTGCGAGATTTGGCCAAGTAACCCTGGTTCGACCCAGAAGTTGGACCGAGGGACCAAAGACTCGGACTTTTACCCAACCTAAACATGACTCCTGATTGGGCGCCAAGTGGCCCCAAAAAATGGGACCCATTTCTCTACCCCCTCATGTTTTTGCCGCCTTCATTTCATGCATTGCACTGTCTCTATAGTGCTTAATCATTGACTTTGGTGTATGTTACGAAACTTTCATGAGTCGAGCTTAGGTGTCGGCTCGACATGTTCTCGTCCGAGTGCGTAAGTCCACCAACATCGATGGGGGTCGAAACTTCCTGCGTTGATTGATGCTCCCTTGAGGGTCCTCGACACATAACTCAGTCGACGTGTCCCTTGGGCCGTCTCGGGGATGACGATCCTGCACACAGGCCTCTTTGGAGATGGAAGGGGTGACCCAGAGAGGCCCCTCCGACGCCCAAGTTAGCAAGAATCCTGAATGGCCCTCTCGGGAGGGTAAAGTTTAGAGTTCTGGAGAAAAGAGAGTGAGATCGAGAGAGAGAGAGAGAGTGCCCCCCTTTACTTGCTGTCGGAGGAAGTGTTTTATACCTGTGGGAGGGGAACTTGCCCGTACACTCAGCCTTACATTTGTCGTCCCTCGGGATATGACCGAAACGTACGAAGTACGTGCGACTGCAGCGGCATGGAGCGAGGGCATGGCACGCCATGCCACATTAATGGGCGTGGGCTAGGCAGTGTCGTGTTCGGGCACCTCCACCTCGAACTCCAGATCGACAGCCGACTTGGTCCCTCGGGCTAACATGGCTTCCTCCGAAGTGTTGTCGTGGCCGTCCATCTGACATGGGCTTGGATGAGTCGGACCAGCCCATTGGGTACCCTATCAGTGTATCACCTGAGTTAAACATGATACAGATGGATGGTATATACCAATCTGACTCGTCATCATCGAAATGTGATTTACTTGAGCGAGTCTCCATCGACATGCATCTACATATCGTGCATTGATATGTTAGTATAAAACCGTCAGTAAAGATCAATACATATCGTACCAATAAATCTTCGAGATGGTCCGATACATGAAATGATAGAACCTGCTTACAACCATGTTCTATACACAACCATGTTCTATACAAACATATAGGATACACCAATCTCTGTTCAGGCAGTTTACAGTTAGCACTTTAGGATGACCTAAAAGAAACAAGAAGCTCTAATAAGCATTCAGTCACTCCACAGATGAATGCCATCCATATCTGATGGAGTGTTTTGGTGAATACATGCTCCAATAATAAATTATAACTCTGTTTCTGTTTCCTTAGTTCATCCCTTGGTGTGTCGAGAATTGGTATCCTTCTCTTGTGATGCCATTCTTTTCACTTTGGGCTCCATTTAGGAACAGAGTGATGGTTGGGAAAACTAGGCCTATGTATATAGTAAAAAAAAAAATTATTTACAATCACATTTTTACTATTTATAATTTTATTTTAAATTTTTTTATTATTTCTAAACTATCTTTTGTAAATATCTTTAGGACAACACTGATGAGGAGGATGGAATAAGGGATTATGAGAAAAATAAAATAGAATCGATAATGCTAAGACAGTAAATAAGATAATATTTTTTAATTTAAAAAAATTATCAATAGTATAGAGGAGGAGACTATGGATGGATACTAAGCTTCCAGAAGAATTGAGGGGTTGAGATAGGCCAAAAAAGTGGGGAGGAAATAAAAAAGAAAATTAAAAGGATGGAGAACAATAAGAAAAATGAAGAGAAAAAAAGAAAGTAGAATAGGAGGAAGAAAAGAAGAAAGAAAGAGATGAGGACAAAGAAATTAATGGAGGATGGGCAAGAGGAGGAGGAGAATGAACCATCAGAAAATAATAATGGAGGACGTCCAAGAAGAGAGAGAGAAGAATAGATGAACAGGAAAAAAAAAGTCCCCCACCGTGTGATAGCAGAAGGATGGCAAAAAGAGGTTAGATTGCACACACTTTTTTTTGCAATCTTTGATGACACTTTGTCTTGCAAGAAATAGTTGTGTCGTTAACTATAGAAAATAGAAATTTACCCAAAAAGAACAGCATCCAACCATAGATCCCGCGATAAAATTTATCTTTCACATTCTGGAATGTCATGCAATATAAAGCAGAAGGAATGACAACTGACCGCTATGAATGTGAGTTGGAAGATCCATGAAAGAAAACCCAGACTGCAACCCTCTATTGATAGTTGAATGAAGGGCAGGGAGTGGGGAAAACTCCTGGAGTCAGAGTGTGAGGTAAAAAAAACATAAACAGCTTCAAGTCTGAAATCCACTTTGATCAGAGTCAACATCTACCCCTCTGACCTGTCAAGAATTCCTTGGCCTCGACAATATCCTGCATAGCAAAGGACAATTAACACTCGAATCAGCATAACATGACAAATAACTCTTTTGTAATATAGACCAGATTCCAGAAATACATGCATATGCAAACAAACACACTTCGTGTTTGAAGAAAATAAGTAAATTTGCATATATGTGTGAGCACACAATTAAACTCGACAGTCCAACTTATGCTGAATCATGAACATTAAAATTGACCGGAACACATAAACCTTTGATTCTTCAACAGATTGAATATCAAATTCAAGTGAATGAAAAAGATCCAACTCAAAGAACCAATAAGCCTCATGCCAGTTAGGGCCTAGCACTCAGATACAATTTCCTTGTCAAGCATTTTATATATGGGCCAAGGCAAAATTTCATAATAAAGCTCTATTCGCAAAAGTACATTGGTGGATCTGCTTGGCAAAAATCATAAGAAACTGAAATCTTAAAATCACCTTAATTCTGAAAGATTTGGAGCTATATGTCAAATATCTAGTAACCCATTAATGTTACCAATCAGCTCAATCCCCAGCTTGGCGATTTTGTTTTGGAAAAAACTTGGCAAACAACCTCATTATTATAATCAATAAAATGAGATTTGAAAGCTATAAAGATAACGGCAGAACCAGTAAGCATCTAAAACAGAAAAAGAAAAAAAAGGTGGAAAAAAAGAGAAAGAAGCTTAAACGATAAGCATGCATCACCTAGGTGCTCTTGTAACAGAAACTCAGGTGTAATAAGAGAAGGGCCAATGATTGAAACAAGATTATATTTGGTACTTGTGGTTGTCATCCATGTACTTCCATCGTTGTGGTTTAAATGAAAAAGCAGGAAGTCTTTCTAAAGGCTATATCAGCCAATTGGCTAAGTAGTGATCGTAGCAGAAGAAAATAGTTCAGTTAAAAAGAAATCATTATGTACTGTGAGTAAGAAAATTTACTCAAGGATTTTTATTTCTGGCATTGCGTAAAGACAAAATAATGTTTCATGCAATTTGACCTTAATTTTTTTGATGGTAAGAAAATAATCCTGTAAATAACTAGCCCAAAAAAAGCATGATCTTTAGGCACATAATTGATAAGAAATATCATTTATGGTTAAAGCAACCTTTTGTAGTAGTACAGCTTCGTGGAGACATGTCGGAAACAGAATCAACCCAATTCTGACCATGAGAAGACCATAGCATCCTAATGAAATGATGAGATAAACTGGAAGCTGGAAAGTAGAAGATAAATTTGTTGGTACCATAAAGAGAAAGATGACCATTTTAAACTTAAAAAAAAAGAAATAAGAGGCATGAAACTGACCAACCAAGTGTAGCTACGAGGAACTACTGATGTTTGGAGTAGGCTGATCCAAAGGCCAACAACAACCACCACCAAAGTCATGATCTTTAGAATATGCTTCATTGTCAGCACAACAATCACTTTAAGGCTGTTACCTATATGCAAACCAACCCATATTTCAGTCAAGTCATTATTGTTAATTTCGTTATGTTAGGTTGAGTTTATAGGTTTACATATGAGTCATTTTCCATTTTGACTGAATTTGTTGGATGCATATTTATAGTAAATTGGTAAGGATGATCAGTAAGAGGTCACAAATATTTTGATCAAAAGGGGATTCTTAAGTTTCCCACCAAATGTACTTCAAAATTTTTAAGGGCTAAGAAAACAGACAAGAAAAAACTCTCATCGGTTACTCTTTGATTACTGTTCATCCAGGAACACCACTTTTTGCAAACCAAAAAACACCCCAAATTACAGACAGGCAGTGTGCATTTGGTTTTCAATTAATGAAATCTTGCTGCTTTGAGTCTGATGGACCTGGATTTGGTTTCGTTACTTCCCTCAAATCATTTTTTTCTTAATTTGATTCTTCCCATGGCTTCTATTCCACCATTCCTTTCACTCCCAAATCCTAAAAAAGTCATATTTTACGTCCTCCCATAATTTCTTTCGTTCCCGAATCCAAAGGAAACTATCTTTTTCCATCCTCCCATGGAGGATCATGACTTCTAAGGACCACTAAAAGCCACAAGGATGAAGGACAGCATGCTTCCTTGAAGGTGGGTCCTAAAGATGACATCCTGAGCCCCATCCCTACGAGTTATGGGTTCTCTGTCCACATCAATACTAAGACATTTATCCTTCTATCCTCTCCTTGTCTCATATTAACATCAAAACCGAGACTTCTATCCTTCTTGCATCTCCTGTTCACATCTCTCAATCCTCCTCTTCTCTACCATTTCCTTGCTTCCACTTTAATCTCACTATTTACGCCTTTCCTCTTCGATAGTCACTACTACCAAAGACAATGGTACTGCCACTTGTGATCAGTTGTGGCTGCCTGATACACCTACATGAATAATCCCTTGGCAATAAGAGATTCAATTTTTAATTTTGGATATCCTTTCTACATCTGAAACAATTGTGGTTGAAATGCTTAGGTATGCGGGCTTGACACTGGCTATTGAATTGCTACCTGGTCCCTAAGCAAGCATCAACAACTTCATAATTTCTTCACGTCTGGGATTTATTGCACTAGAACAGCTCATGTAAGACAAAGATAAACATAAGCAAGATTGGAGAAAAACCCTAAGTTAAACTATATGCTTAAATAGACAATAATCATAAACAGCAAAATTTGCTCTCTTTTTTGCTCCAAAAATCGTCATCCTCACCTAATCTCATTCTTGACAAAAGCACCTGAAACTCCAAATTGTCAAATTCTTACAGAAATCTGTTCTCGAAGCTTTCCAGAGGTCCAGCCACAAGTCCTCTATCCTCATCCTAGAATGGCTTTCGCCACATTTTCATCGGCAGTCCGCGATCCGTTCTTGATCGCGAGTCTAGGGCGACGAGATCCGAAGAGGAAAAAGGAAGAGGAGAAGAGCATAAAAGACCGAAGCGAACCTGCAGCCGAAGCGCTCGTTAGATCCCACTGCCGCTCCCCCGCTCACGTCGTCGCCGCTCGCTGCGACGAGAAGGGGAGAAGAGAGACAAGCCGACTGGTAATGGAAGGCTTTACTCGTTTGAGGTTTTTTCTCTAATTTTTATCTTTAATATATATTCCTTAAAAAAATAAATCTTTATATATACATATATATTCCTTAAATATTAAATCTTTTCACTTCCATAAAAAAAGAACATTGCTCCAATAAGGTCAAGTTGACTATTATTAATGATCTTATTTACATAAGTAAATAGTTTTATTAATTTCATCAATCATTTGATCCTCGAGATTTTCAAAATTTTAACTTTTGAGTTTTATGGAAATAGTAATGTCAAACTAAAATTTAGAAGGGCTAATACAAAAACTAGAATTTTTTCAGGGATATCTATTTTTTTTATTTATTTTCCCTTGCAACTAAGCATAATTAACATCTACAAATCTGAATTTAAATAATGCATATAAAGATATAAATAGTCAAATTTCGTTGATCCCCTTCTCAAGCAACAAAGTCTTTAAGAGATTAATTTTATTTAGAGTTTCAATCCATCATATAATGGAACTAAAGAAGATTGATACATATATATTTCAATGTTTTGCAGGTATTTATATGCTAAGCTGAAATATGGAGCCATAAATATAGAGATTAATTTGTTGTATGCTGTACTATTTTATTTTTTTTCTTTTATGGGTTATTATGAGATATCAGTCTAAAACAGTACATATGCTTTGGTGGTATGACTATGCTACAAAAGTAGTATACTTCTTGACATCAGAAATAACAGTAGTAATTGGCAAACATCTGAGCTATTTGTTTTGCAAAGTTCATTGAGCTACTCTCATCCTGTAGATTCTGCAGAAGGTCAAATGTTTCATATGCATCAAGCATGCATGGTGGTGGTGGTGTTCAACAAATCTGATGTCAGTCTCTAATTCTTGCAGGAAGAGAAGAGAATGGTGGCATCAATTGTTAGGGTGAGAGCCTGTTGAGGTCTTTAAATGATACATGGACAGGAGGCTGAGGAAGCAGCTAAATAAGTTGGCCAATCACTACCATCTTTAATTGCAGGACTTGGTCAAGAAGAGGGGTAGAAATCTTGTTCCTTGAATCCACATCAAATGCTCTCAAGAACTGGTGCAGGTGACAAATCCTCATACAAACTGGGCAAGCATGAATGCTGCATTTAATATGAGAGTGGCAGTTACATTTAATCCCTTGGCTTATCCTACAGTGAAGCTGATGGATACAAGAAAAATTGTGGAATTCAATGCTGGAAGAGTGTATGAAACTAAGTAGAACTGCAGTAGGTTGGTTTTTAATGTATTCTTTGTTTGCTGCTGCTGCTGTGGAGTTACATGGTGCAGTAATGGAGGAAGCTGTCAGCTTCATTTAGTGATCAGCACAGATCATATATATATATATATATATATATATATATATATATATATATATATGGAGACATCTCCATTTCTTGAGCACATATCAGCCCCTCTTGCAATGCTGGCACAGTAAGGCTGTGAAACATCACAAATCTAATCCAAAGGAATTTTTAGAAGACTCTGTGTATCTTGAAGCAATTGTTTCTACTGTGTTATTGGCTGCTAAGGTTCAATTATTGGTTCAAGTGGAGAACTCTTAAGTGAATTTTTATGTGCAAAAGTCACTCCTTTTCACCATACTCACAAGACATGGAATTGAATTCTATTCCATGCATAATTGTACTACACAGATGTGCCTTGAGACATAATAGTTTTGATGGAAGTACATGTATTTTATCTGCTGTTTGTTCAGTCTGCATTGACTGTTTTGACCACCTCTCTGAGTCTCTGAATTTTTTTTTTTTCTTTTACTGAATTTTCTTTAAGAGAAGACTGAGTAAAAGAAGACTGCACTGTCAAGTTTATAATTCAAGGACTATGGCCAAAGTTTGAACAAGCTTAGGATGTCATCATCAATGGTAGAGATGAATTCTTATTAGTTGCAGTGCAGGAATACAAACTAAATCATTTACAGAATTGGAGAAGCACTCTTGAATGCTCTTTTTTGGTTCTTCAGAAACACTGCTTCTGCCATCAACATGGCTGTATGAAGAGGCTTCTGAAACACTTCAACTTCTTCAAATTTGCTACCTAATGCCATGGAAATCCATATCCCCCCTCCCCAACAAGCACATTCATTGCTCTGAATTTGACTCTTTTTGATCTTTTATTCAAAGATAACACAGACTTTTTTCTTTTTTTTTGTCTGAACATAAATCCAGCCTCATCCTTCTTTCCTCCATGAATGGTGGTCAAGATATGAACAGAATCACAAAAGAAAATAACACCTCTCACAGTGAATCTGCTGTGTTCAGCTCGCAGTCTCATCCTTTCCCAGCAGCCTCTTCCAAACAGATTAATCCTCTTCAATTTTGTGTGCTCGAATTTGACTTCCATCTCAAATCAAATGCCTTCATGTATGCTTGTTGTCATGCAAGCAGAATCCATCAGTATCATAGCTTTTAATCATAAGAAAAAGTATATAAAAAAAGCATTGCTATGAGTAAAAGGCAGGGAAATCAAATTGTTCATTTACGATTAGGAGTCCATTTGCATCATCACTTGGATACATTTGAAGAAATCAAAATCAAAGCAGCTGAGCATGACTTGCAATGCTTTCTCTCTTGTGTTACTGCTAGCCAATGTATGAAGCTCCTACCGACACAAGTAAAGATATCAAATCGCAAAAGAGCAACTTTATCATAGAAAAACCTCACTCTGGTTTCTCTCCATCTTTCTAATTATAAATTACTACAGTTTCAAATCTTCAGCCAATTCAACTGAGAAATCGTGTTTTGTAGTGAGCTGACAGTACTAGCATCTGATTTCACTGCTCCTCCACAAGCTCCGGTTCTGCAGGGCTGCCATTACACCATCTTGCCTAAAGTTGCTCAAAGTCATTAACTGCGTAGTAATCGACACCTATCGAGTTCTTAAAGCATTTCATGTTGTGTGATGGGTTTTGCTGACTACAACCACCACCTGAGGTACTGAAGGTGAGGACAACAGAAGGCCAGTAAAATATATATACGTGTATCTATGAATACGAAGAAGAAGAGATCAAAATGATTGATTTCCTTTTTCTTTTTCTGGCTCCGTAGAATATATGTAGGTGTATCACGTAAGAGTGTGCTCGAGAAGAGATGGGAGCAGTGAGTGAGATGAGCAAAGGCGTGGGCTGCGACATTAAACTGTCAATGGATATAACTTCACACCATTAAATCTGTGTTGAAGCCCCCAACGACCACAGATTGGCACCTCAATTCATTGCGTACTACTGCCCATCGTACAGTCATGATATGTGGAAGCTCCTGCACGCCATATTTGTTCCTTCTTCATTAGCCTTTGCCCATTTACTTCGTCGTGGAGGCTGTGGTTGTGAGCCTGCATTTCTCTCTCTCTCTCTCTCTTTCTCTCACAGATGTCTTGTTTGCTTCATCGTGAGAATTAGGGTTGAGCATGGCCATGAATGAATGCCCACCAAGAAGAAGCAGTTCATAAATTTCGAGGGAGTTTAATGCTTGAGGTGGTATTTATTCACAGGGATTGAGAGATCGATGGTTTCATATCATCCAAACTTCTGTCATGGGAGGCATGGCACAAACTAAGATGGACAAACCGCTTTCATGTAGCGATGAAATCAACCAGGAAGTTGGCTTATGTTGATGTGACCAAACACCAATATCAACTGTGTGCTTTGTTATTGCTGTGGATTAGCGTCTAAGAACAGTGTTAGAATAACCATTGAATGATTGCAAACTGCCAACTTAATGGGGGTCAAGCAGCTACTGTTACTCTCATCAACATGAACAGTAGTGGTGGATGGAAGGATTGCCAACATTGTCGTTGGGATCATTAGCTGAGACAAAATGATGTGTTTAACATTAACATGGTTGACCAACCACGTTTCAGCAGCATCGTTCGTTCGAGCAGGGGAGCTTTAAACGGTGGTATTTGAGGCATTTAAGGTCACTCTACTCATCAACTTTAAATGCTCGGCCTGTGCTCCTTTTAATGGGGTTGGATGAAGTCTATTTAAGAACCCTCTTTAAGTATCAACCCTCTCCCTCCCTCCTGCTTGACCACATCAATCTAAAAGGGAGAGAAAGACTCAGCTTTTCTCTTCACCAAAGCTTTTCCTCTCTCTCTCTCTCTCTCTCTCTCTCTCTACACTTCTCTTTTTTTTTGTCATAGCCTTCTTCTTCCCTTTGTGTGTATACATGTTCCATTTGAGTGCAGGAAGGAAGGCTTGGTGCTCGATTCAAGTGAGCTATGGATCAAATGGAGCTTTCCCTAGGAGGGTCTTCCCTGTCACTCTTAAGTGAGAGCACCACCAATAGCTCACCTGCAAGGTCGGAGGCCAACCCTAGGAGGAAGAGGAAGCAAACTTGGGATGACCCCACGATTCACACTAGTATTGACCTCCAGCTCGATGATCCCTTGCCCCTGGATTGGGAGCAGTGCCTTGACCTACAAGTGATCACCTCTCTCTCTCTCTCTCTCTCTCTCTCTCGCTAGTGCAACTACTACTGTCTTAGTACCATCCTTAAAGCTAGTGAAAAGAATACATGAAGATCTTGCAATTTTGCTGCTTCCTACTGTTGACCTGACATACATTGTGGTTATAATCAAACACTTGGATTATGGTTTTGTCATACGGATTGTTTAATTTCCTTCTGTTGACCTGACAATAATCTTGTAACAGTCCGGAAGGATTTACTTCTTGAACAGAAAGACCTTGAGAAAGAGCTGGAGCAGACCCAAGGAGCAAAAGCTAGACCTGGAGCTCAACATCGCCACCTTCGCAAGCTCGGAGAAGAAGACTGCCTCCGCTAGTCCAGAGAAGCCAAGCAAGTCTTCTTCATCCGGCAACATGGTCGCGGCCGTGTGCGTGAACTGCCACCTCCTCGTCATGCTGTGCAAGTCATCTCCTTCCTGCCCAAACTGCAAGCACAACTCACTGCCTCCACCAGCACAACAACCGATGCCCGTCAAGCTCGAGACAGTCAAGTCACTGGAGACTCTCAGCCTCCTCCATTAGTCAGCACACTCGCAGACGAACCAAAGAACCCTTCTAAGACCCTTTCTCTCTCTATATAGTTAGCGTTACAGATTGATTGAGAGAGAGAGAGAGAGAGAGAGAGAGAGAATGAAGCAGCAATGTACGTGGTAGCAGTATGTTCATTTATAAGCTTTTACTGTATGCAGTGTGTGTTGCACAGTGTAATGGCAGTGTTAAGTGTAGTAGATGAAGGGCATGAATGCCACCTGCTCTCATCACACATTCTATTCCCTTCTCTTTCACCTGTTTCAACTCTACATGGGGTTAGAACTTACTGATGGAGTAATAATTTTGGGCACCGGGAAAACTGGCACTCACTGCCCAAGGAAAGAAGGAGGAGCAATCCCAAGTATGGAACACCACCCCATGCTGATTGATGCCTATCTGAGACCTGAGGCTGTGTGCAATTCCCTACAATTTACTGCCTTTTTCTCATATTAAATCCAACCTAAAAGCTGATAACAAGTTGATTTATTCTCAGGAAAATGGATCCACTAAATGAAGCCATCAGCAAAACAAGAGTGAAAAAAGACTCCACTAGTCCACCCAGAATCCACTGTTCCTGTTGTGCCTCATCAAATCAGAGCACCTCCTCATGCCAAGGCATTTGATTCCACTGGAACATTGTGTGACATCAACCAAATATTCCTCAGAAGGATGTGAGATTAATTAACCTTGTGTTAGTTCCACGGTTGCTGGACCTGTCTTCCTCTTCATCATCCTCGTGGCAATTGAACCTGGCACTCCCCTCTCCCCTTCCCCTTCCTTCAACATGCATGGCTGCTGATGCTGCACTACTGCTGCAAGTGATTCATGCATGGCCTGTATAAAGATGCTTCCTCTCTCTCTCTGTGTGTGAAGGAATCTCATTCGTGGGTGGCGGCCAACCACAACTCCATTTCCTTCGACAGCAAGAAGTAGATAGAGACCGGTTTAGTCTCTCACTGCATTGGAAAAAGAGAAGCTTTACTCAGCTTGTGTTGCAGACATGGCCTTTAAACTAGATGATCTCATGGAAGAGAGCAGCCTTAGGAAGCTCTACTGTTGTGTGTGTGTGTTACGCCATTCCATAAACCGGAAAGGCGAGAGCAAGGAAAA
The DNA here is from genome assembly GCA_029747655.1 of Ensete ventricosum. Lineage (NCBI taxonomy): Eukaryota > Viridiplantae > Streptophyta > Magnoliopsida > Zingiberales > Musaceae > Ensete > Ensete ventricosum. The sequence goes on along the minus strand of JAQQAF010000006.1, from coordinate 3,185,756 downwards.
CGAAGTATCAAGATTCTGATGCTTGTCAAATGAGGGATGTCCTTGTCTTCTGCAAGCAGAGCATCCAAGCAATGTGGAGGGAAATGGGGATTCCTTCCACCTAACAAGCAATTAGATCACACCGACTTGGTTGAGATTCCATCTGAGGTAAGCAGCATCAGCTGCAGTTCCATGCAAGTGATCATGACTCCCTCCTCACCTCCATGCACCTCACCAATTAAGTCTCTGGTTTTTTGTGCTCTCTCGTATGTTCATTTCCGAGCATCGCAGCCTACAACTGTTTGATGCCTACCCTTCCAATACCCCAACTTTTTATATGCCAAGTCTCCTCAAGCATCTTCCAAGTGCAGCTAGTGGGATTCTGATCTCCTCTAAACCCCCACAACCAAACCCTTATTATAAATTCACCACCTCATTCCCTTACAAGTATCAATCAGATCATTAAGAACATAAAAAAGGATCTTGTTAAGTAGATGTCGGTTTTCAGCGCGACAAAGTTCGGCCGATGCTGGTCGTCTCTTGAGTTCGGCAAGCAGCCTCACCGGAATCAGGTCGTCAGTGAGACGGTGCACGGTGCCCAGCTCGCCGCCGCAGCGCAGTCTTCGAGCTGCGTAACCTGTGTCGAGGAGAACAAGGTCTGCGAGTGTGGGAAAGATACTCAAGTCTTGAACTTGCAGAGTGAACACCATGCAAAGGCTTCCAGCTCCTTCACTCACTCGGCGATCAATATGGTCGGGATGCTAATAGGTAATCTGCTCTTTTGCATGGCTCTCCTCTTTCGCATGGCTCCTCATCCACGAGTCTCTTGATGCAGGACTCGGTCAGCTGTCTACTCCATATGCTTTGGAGAATGGAGGGTGGAGCTCGGTGTTCCTGCTGGTGGGGCTTGGAGTTATGTGTGCCTACACCTCGCATATCATAGGGAAGTGCCTGGAAGAGGATTCCAGGTCCAAGACCTACCAAGACATCGGGCAGCAAGCTTTCGGGGCGAAAGGAAGGATCATAGCTTCCACCTTCATCTACTTGGAGATCTTCTTCGCCCTCGTATCCTACACCATCTCGCTGACCGATAACCTGCCCTTGGTGCTCTCCGGCGTGCATGCCCATCTTTCATGGCTGCCTCTGTCGGCGTCGCAGCTACTGACAGTCGTCGCGGTGCTAGTTGCGCTGCCCACCCTCTGGCTGAGGGACCTGTCTTCCATCTCCTTCCTCTCCTTCGGTGGAATCGTCATGTCGCTCCTCATCTTCGTCACCATCGCCTGCACCGCAGCGTTCGGCGGTGTGAAGGGGAACCACAGCATCCCTCTGCTTCAGCTTCGCAAGATCCCAGGGATCTCTGGGCTCTACATCTTCAGCTACGCCGGACATATCGTCTTCCCTAACATATACACCGCCATGAAGGACCCTTCCAAGTTCACCAAGGTAGCATTCTTGTACACCAGAGCTCAAACTGAGATGTGAGTTTTAGGGCTCATGATCATGTGTTCCGCTCCGTTCCCTAAATTGCAGGTTTCCATCGCGAGCTTCACCATCGTCACCATGCTCTACACCGCTCTCGGCTTCATGGGCGCCAAGCTTTTCGGGCCGGCCGTCAGCTCACAGATCACCCTCAGCATGCCTCCCCACCTCATCGCCACCAAGATCGCGCTGTGGGCGACGGTGCTGACGCCGATGACCAAGTACGCCCTCGAGTTCGCTCCCTTCGCCAGCCAACTCGACCACCAGCTTCCTTCCACCATGAGCTCCAGGACAAGGATGCTGATAAGGGGCAGCGTGGGCTCCATCCTGCTGCTGGTTATCCTGGCGCTGGCCCTCTCCCTCCCTTACTTCGAGCACGTCCTCAGCCTCACCGGCTCCCTCGTGAGCATAGCCATCTCGCTCGTCTTCCCCTGTGCCTTTTACCTTAAGATCTGCTGGCCTCAGGTCTCCAAGCCCACGGTTGTCCTCAACGGGTTGCTAATAGTTCTTGGAGCTCTCCTCGGCGTGGTGGGAACGATCGCTTCTTCCAAGGCACTCATCCAAAGCATTCGAAGAGGTCATTCACTTTGAGCTTTGTGAACTGTTCTAAGCCTGTCATATCTACGTATCAACATGAAGACTGCCACACATGAAGCTTCATTGTCTGTTCCTCCCAATCATACGATGATGATGATGATGATGGAATAAATACAAATACCCCAATTTCCTTGAAAGAAGACACAAATTGTTCATGCTATGGGAATAATAATTCCATGTTGGAATTAACTAGTCTTGTCTTGACATGATAAGTTCGCCTTCCTATCATTTCATCCTTTGGTTTCAGTGAGGGAGTCGTCCGTGTTCCCTGGCGTCGCTGCGACAGCGGTTGCGCCGTGAAAAAGACCGACCGCGTAACGCTGTTTCCTTCCTCTGACCGTTTGCGGACGGGGCTGCGCTCACGGCACGTGTTCCTTGTGACGCCGGCGTGGGCACTCCGGTCGTCGAGATTCGTGCTTCACGCGATGCATGATTAACTCGTGAGGGACCTCTCCAACCTTCGTATACATATATATATATATATATATATATGTGAAAGGGACCCACCGTCTACCTCGAGCTGCGGGGCACACCGACCACGAACCAGTCGCGTTGCTTCTTCCCCGACCCCCGCGAGTGTTGTGGACTTGAGATACGATTTATATAGAATTCTTAGGCCCTCTCTTGTGGTGACATGAACACATATTTCAACATCTCTCTCTCTAAGAATGGGACAATTCCAACATTAAGCACAACTCAGAGTGGGTGTCATTGCCATCAGAAGGTGGTGGTGGGAGTGAAGGAAGCAACAGTGGCTACGATCTACTGTTCAAAATTCCCACGTGCTTCAGCGACATCACCATCTTCTTTTTGACTTCCATCTCGTGTCTCGCTTCTCCCAAAAAGTGCTGCGTCATAATTCCAGCCGTGGGTTTGACCTTTGTCTCTCCCCGTCACTCGATTTAGCGACGTCATGATCCGAGTACGTAAAACACGTCGTCGTGTGATGGAACGGTCAACCCCTGCCATCCCATTTCGCGTGTTGTCATGCGATCGGTACCCCCCCACCAACATCTCTGTATTCGTCTCTGTATCTGTTGCTTCGTCTACGCCACAGTCTCATCTCACTCTCCTACTGCTCTCTCTCTGGGGAACAAATCATTCTGCTATACGTAATAATAGAGAGAGAGAGAGAGATGCACAGGGTGTGGTATGCTGAAGCTGGCAACGTGAGTTGCATGCACAAGCACATCGGTCAAAGTAGAAACGTGATTCCTACTCTGAGGGAAGAAAGAAAGTGAGGATGAGCAGAGCAAGTCCCCACTTCTCAGGAACTAGTGAGAGCAAAGCATGAGAAATGGGGCACCGATCAAAATAAGTTGTCATAAATATCGGAATTCGCAGGTAAAGTCCTAACACATATAGATTCCACTTCATGCGCATGGCTTCTCTCCCCGTGGAGCACAGGTCGACAGCAGATGACTTTGTTAAAGAACTGCGAATAGAAATTGCATTGCAATGACGGATAAATGAGAGTGTTGAATTCTCGAGTACCGATTTGGAGGAGAAAGATCCAAGAAAACCTAACAAATCAAATTGTTATATTTTTTTTTACACAAGTCATGCTTATTGCACGTCAAGTTCAAAAGTTTTAGGTCGCTTATGCTATGATATTTCAAAAGCTTGAGATTTAATATAGGTAATGGAAGACTCGTGGTATGAAAACATGGACCTCAACTCTGATGGCCCCTACATCGATCCATCTTTTTCTTCTTTGCAGAATAAGAAATCATCACTTAGAATGAGCGGAGAGCAAGACCGAATGACCAAAAAAATACAAAAAAGGATTAAACAGATACTGAGAGAGACAAATTGGGACACTCAACATTAATGTGAATATACTGCACAGACTTGAAGTCTTCATCTATATATCTCTATAAAAAATGAAGGGGTTGTTCATGTATACAACTGTTCAAAGAATATGTGTGTGTGTGTAATTGATCATACACTTCTCCTTGTCCTATCAAATATTCTAGGGTTAGGGTGGGAGGGGGTCATCTTCTCTACATGGTTGATCCATGGCTTCGCCAGTCCTCAGATTCCTAAATACTGCACCAGGTTGCCAACCTGCATCGCCGCGTCTTGCCACCGCCATGCGTCGAAGCTTTGGTGGCTTAGAAGATTCATTGCCTTGCTTAGAAGGTCGGCGCCGTTCTTCTTCACCTCCGCCACCTTCGGGCACTTCAGCAGCCCTATGTAAGCATCCAAGTCGTGGACGCACACCGGGTTCTGCATCTTGAAGAAGTCGAGGGCGAGCTCCACTCCTACGTGGGCGTAGCAGGAGCTGCTCCATGGCAGCTCGTATCTCTCCGCCAGGACCTTCAAGTTCTCGTTGAGGAAGACGCCGGGAAGCTTGGTGACCGGGTCGTTCACGTTCACCACCCTCAGGACCTTCACCCCGAGCTCCTCGCAGCGATCCTTGAACCCCGAGTTCCCCACCCGGGGGCCGCCGAAGGAGTACACCGTGATGGGCACCTCCCGCCGCGACCCGTCGCGGTTCAAGCCGAGCTCGGCGAGGTCGTACCCGAGGAGCAGAGCCAGCGAGCTACCCATGCTGTGCCCCGCCAATGTGATGCTTAGCTCCTCGTCCTTATACTTGTTGATGAGCCGGGAGACCTCGGAGAGCAGCTGCTCCCTGCAGCTGCCGCTGCTGAACTTGCTGCTGCTGTCGTCGGAAGTGTAGAGGCTGAGGAAGCCGGACTCGACCTTGACATCGGGGCGGGGGTCGTGGGGGTCCAGCCGCGCCGCCGTCAGCGAGCTCATCAAATTCGCGATCCACTCGGTGTTGGTGACGGTCCCCCGGAAGGAGACCACAATGTCCCGCCGCCCCAGCCGGCGCACCGCCTCGTCGGACGACACCGCGACGTAACCGATCCACCGGCTACAGCACGTGCCGGTCTGCGTGGGAATGCTGATGTCCGGCGTCGCGTACACGTACTTGGTGACCTCGTACCCCGCATCCGCCATGCCCACCTCCCGCAGCATGCTCTTCTTCCCGTACTTGCAGTTCAGACACCGCTTCGAGGCAGGGTCGAGGTCGAACGCCTTGTAGCACGCCACCACGAGCTCCCCGTACCGCACGATCTCGTCACGCAGCAGCGGGTCGAGGGGCACCACGAGGTCCTCCCAGTCGCCGGCGCCCTGGATCTCCCGCCACACGCTGGCAAGCGACGGCCTGCACACGGCGCCCACCGCCGAGTGCTTGACCGCCACAGCCGGCGCCGCATGCCGTGTCACCACCGCGGGTGCCGCCGCCGCCACCGACGAGGCCGAGACGCGAGTCCGCCGGTGCGGCCGAGCTTCACGTGACAACAAAGAAGCGCTCTGTGCCGGTAGCCGCAACGCCATGCGAGCGGAGCTGAAGGAGAGGAATCGAGAGAGAGAGGGAAAGGAAGGAGGCAGCAGCGATCGTCTCGCTTTGGTGGTGCTGAGGAGGTGAGGTGAGTGGGGTGGGTTGGTATATATATCGGTGGAACGCGGGTTTGGGAAGGTGAGACAACGAGTTAATCTGATCCCACACCAAAAAGCGTTGAATTCCGGTGACTCTCTCTTCTTCCCAGTGGTCGGTTCGCCTGCTTTGCGGCTCCAACACACACACCTCAATAATTCCTTCACATACAAAAACTCAAAACTTACAACCACAGCGACGGAAGAATGGGGAATTAGGGATGATAGCAGACGTACGTGTGTGTGTGGGTGGGGCTTGAAAACGCTGATCCGATGGATGTAAGGCTTTTCCGCTGGTCAACGCGAATAAACAAGTAAAAGTGGACGGGAAGAGGGGAGGGGGGGGCTTTGATGTTAAACGTGGGACGTGGAACTTTGACGGGAGCTCAGGTGGGTTCCCTTCTCTTCTCTTCTCTTCTCTTCTCTGCTCTGCTCCGTCCATGCACGTCCTTTTCGTACATGCATAAGACTTTTTTTGGGCTTACAGAACCAAATCATGCGGTATTCCTCATTTGCCCCCTCGCAGTTGTTGCCATGTCAGCTTCCGGAGATGACAAACACATCTGCCATATCATCATCATAGTATTTTATTAATCGATTAATATAAAACCCTTTACGAGTTTCTTTTACCTCATGATAAAAAAAAAAAAAAAAGCATATCAAATTATAGAGTTGATATGGAAATTAATTTACTACAAGCTTTTTCTTCTTTTTTTTTTCTTTTTGATATGGAAATTTGTGACAGTGAAACAAATTTGTTGTAGGAATGGTTTGGCGATGGCATCACAACCACAAGTATAATAAATGAAAGAATCGGTGCTATATGTTCACTGTACAACCAACCAAACCCATAACCAAACATTAATTATGGAGCAATCAATATATGTGCCTTGCAAGATGTGTAAGACAATAAATGTAAAACCTGAATTGTTGTCGTCTTTGATTTCCCAAGAAATGGGTCATCGTATTTATTCTATAATATATGAAATCAGTCAACCATTGGGCAGTAGTCAACACACTATACTCATATTTGAATTTTTCTGTAATAGTAAAATATTTTTGTAATAGTATTTTTTTTCTTGCATTATTGAAAACACTGGACTAGTACATAAGAAAAAGTATTAGCCAAAGAAAAAAAGAATCACTGTTTGGAAATTTTGAAAATAAAAGATAAGAGAAATAATAAAAAAATGATGAAACCACATATTAAGTATAGATAAGATTATGTTACTATGGCATGACAACGACACGAACTCAACTATGTAGGACACTTGGTATTAATGTCATTAAACTCTATTGAGGCCGCTCATGGATGACCACAGACTTAAATATTAGTGGTTGACTTCATTGGGGTCTTCTTCATGATATCACTAGTCAAACTAGGGATTATACTTTTTTTTTTCTTTTGGAAATCTCTTTCTACCATTTATAACAAAGATCGTATGAAGCTACTAAGTAACGTAAATAATGTCCAGCAAAGTTAATTGCATTCGATGTATGAAGCCGATAGCCAAGGTTTGACCTAATCATTGACTTGCCAAATTCTGCATTAACTTCGGCTGTACGAAGAACAGGAGTGCAGAAAGCTGTCAAACGTAGGGAGGGAGACAAGACGAGAGATCGAAAGTGAAGGGAAGGGGAGAGATGATGAGGTGGTAGATTTGGATTCACAAAGGATAGGAGTGTAAGAATCTGCACGCATGGGGCCGTCGAAGAACATGTTCGATGGAAATCGCAGTCAAAGGAGCAGATGGAAAGATTAGGGTAATCTACGTCTGCTTTCATATCGAAGGTCAATGCAATGGCTCGTTGCGAGATGTATGGAAGACTACTTTGTGAGGACGGAGAGTAAAATACTTTTTTTTGTGTTCATCCGCGTTTCGCACGACGCCGGTGGTCAACCGAGCTATTCATGTTGCATGCTTCGTAAAACATACATATGTTAATCTACAAACGCAGTCAACCCTCGATTCCCTTCCCTGTTTATAAAAAAAGTCATCGAAAGTACTCACTTTGGTCAACTGATGAATGCTAGTTATGTTCACACATCGACGCCAATGAAGTAGCAGTACAGCATTTGAGGCTGTATGTGTTGATGGATAGATGGCCAGATAGAGAGAGAGAGAGAGAGAGAGAGAGAGAGAGAGAGAGAGAGAGGTGTTACAAATAATTCAATTAGTTACGATTGATTGGGTAGTTAGGATTTGATAAAATATAAAGATTTAGATCTAATTTAATCTAGATAACGATGATGATATTAATTTAAATGAGGGTGAGATTTATTTAGATCTGATAGATTTTTTGATGTTTTAAAATATTTGTATTCTATCTTTTATTCAATATAAATAGGTGTTCTTGGATATAAATTACAGATTGAAAGTACACCTGGTATCATCTATTATTTTTTTCTCTTTTTTTCTAAAATTCTGTAGAAAAGCCAACGGTTGACCAACAGCGTGAAGATGACATGTCTTACGGTAAGTATTTCTCATAACTTTTTCATATCCTCAAAAGTGATAAGTATTAATTTTGAGTTATTAAGATGAAAATTTTGCTTATTTCATATGGATTATAGAATTTGGTAGAAAATGGTTTTGTTCAGTATGACCTATAGGATCATAAGATTACTAAAGATCAAAAGGATCAGATGAATTAGAATTTACAGAAAGATGTAAAAGCTCTCTATATTCTACAACAACCAATAGATGATTCTCTATTTCCTCAAATCATGATGACATCAACATCAACAAAGTTCAATTTTTACTTGAACTTTGTTCTAATTTATCATCTGTATAGTAATTCTGACTGAATCATCAAACCTCTAAAATAGAATTTTATCCCCTGTCATATGATTATTGTATCAATTATCAAAAAACTAAACAGATCTAGAATATTCTTCATCAGATGCTATAAAAAAATATTTTCTTCTCTTTTATTATTATTATTTTCCTCGTGATAATGTGTTTGATTCTTGTTTCATCTTTTTTAAGATATCCATATTTTTCACAAGAACATAGAGGAACATTTGGATTTTTATTTTTTTACCAATAATCTTTTCAATATGCCTTATTTCTTTTATAATAAAAATATTTTTGAGTTTCTTTATTACCTTTATTTGATTTGTCTCGTCTTTTATAATTTTGATCTCTCGCTTGAAATCTGATTTCTAAATTTTTCTTCTGTGCTTTTTTTTATCTATCTTCATTTGAAAATCATGTTCTGAAATCTCATCTGAACATCTGTTCACTTTTTGTTCATGAACTAAAAGATATCTCATTAATTCATCAATAGATGATATACTTGTATCTTTAGTTTCTTTTATAGCAGTAGAGATCATGTCAAATTTCGAAGATAAATTTAATAAAAAAATTTCTACTATAATTTGATCTTTTAGATTTTCATCAAAAGATTTTATTTGATTTATAATAAAAGAAACTTTTGAAAAGAAATCAACAATCGATTCTAAATCTTCTTCAAATTCACGACAAAGAATTTGAAGCTTTGATGTCATCATGATTCGAGGAAATATAGAATCATCTATTGCTTATTGTAGCATATATAGGGCTTTTACATCTTTCTGTATATTCTCATTCATTTGATCTTTTTGATCTTTAGTAATCTTAGGATCATGTAGATCATACTTAACAAAATCATTTTCTACCAAATTTCATAATCCATGTGAAATAAGTAATGTTTTCATCTTAATAACAAAAAATTAATAGTTATCATCTTTGAAGATAGAAATAAGTTATTAGAAACACTTAATCTAAGACATATCATTTTCTCTTTTTTTCTTTTTTTTATCTATTAGATTTTTATTTTTTTTAATAGATGTATTTTTTTTTTAATCTTCTTTGAATCAGACGATGATAATACTGTTGACTTTTACGTACAACTTCATCAAACGAACAAAAATGAACAGATCTAATGTACAGGGGATAAAAGTCTCATTCGTCATGGATGACAGCCAAAGTTCACATCTTTGGCGATTATGGATTTGAGTGCGCCACCGTTTTGTTCGTTTGCTGCTTCCCCTCGTATGGTTTTCCACGGAGGAAGCGAACAATTGGTACGATTGTGAAGACTAACGACAGAGACGTAGCTGCGTACGTGTTTTCTACTGTTGACTTGAACGGCTTGTGTGGTTCACACATCTAGATTTGGGGGATATAATCCAACTATATCTATTATAAACTGATGGTTTATGAACTCTTTTGTTGGAGGTTGGAATGATAAGAGAGAGAGAGAGAGAGAGAGAGAGAGAGAGAGAGAGAGAGAGAGAGAGAGAGAGAGAAAAGGAAAAACTATAGACAAATCAACACAGATCGCCTGTCTCATCCGAGTCAGGGAACACGAAGTGGCCGATGGACCCCACAGTGGACTTTTTTTTTTTTTTTTGGCTTTGTAATAATAATTTGGCTCAAGTTTCTTTTTTGGTGCATTGTACAAAATAAAGACAAATAAAAGATAGTGAAGGTGATGCAACATAACAACAAAACAGAAATATGGATGAAACAAAGAATCTGCCTTCAAATCAATGGAATGGAGGAAGAAAATTAATTATAGATTGGGGAATATAATGTACATTGTAATCATGACAATGGGATCATGAGTAATATGAAATGGAGTATATGAACAGGGAATGCCCTTTACAACATCTCTCTTTGGCAATGGCAACTTGTGGTTTCAGTTCTGCAAGCTTTGGGGCCTGTGGTCACCTTATGTCTCTGCTCATGGGGTGTCGTCGTTGGCTTGGAACTGTTATGCTCCCTGTTCTTTGTATTCCACATCAGGATCATGCTTGTGATAGAATATCCGACTTCTGATCGCCGTCGGCAGTGGATTGAACCTGCACAGCGTACTGCAGGTTCCACAGCACATCTTCTATCGAAGGGTGAGAAGGTTCCTGCGACAAGCATTTGCCTGTGATTGAGATCACCGTCGATAGAGACTCTTGCGAGGAAGAAGCCAGCACAGCCGGATCAATAATGTGCCGTTGTTCTGCTTGGCCAGTCGATAACATTGCCTGCAAATAGGAAACAGTGATTGCTTGTAAGAAATTGTTCTGTCGAAACAAATTCATCTTCCATTTGCGAGAAGATAAAATGTGAAAATTTTCTTATGATAGCTACATGTTATGTTATAGTATGATAGTATATGGACTAATGTTAACAAATAAAAGCACCTTAATAAACTTTGCTTGTGAGGAATGATTGTTTTCAATTCCCAAAGCGAAAGCTGGTCTCTCCAAGCTTTTGTGGCCTTTTTCATTGCAAATAGCAGCCAAATGAAACTTACTCGTTAACATCCGAGGCCAAGTAAAAGCTGGTTTTCTAGAAGTTTTTTTCGGTAGCATTTCCATTTGCGAATAGCATATCCAATTTAAGCTATGAGCAGACTTAAATAACAGACCGTTCACCGTCGTTAACATCTTGCAATGCCATTTCTTTTTGTAATCACTGCAGCAGTATCGGTTACTGACATGATTTCTCATTGCCATCACTCTTATGAAGGCCAAAATAAAAAGGCACAACTAGTTCAAGAAATGCCAACATCAAGATATTTGACAGAAAGTGCGCAGTTTTCACTTTCACTGTGCTTATCTAGATTAATATGTTTGTTACTGTAGCAAGCATGAACAGAAAATTGATCTCACCAGTTCTTTTGTACAATGATCAGCGCCTTGTTCGGATAGTGCTGGTCCCATTAGTGCTTCGAGTAACACGAGGCCAAATGAATAAACATCATCCTCCAAGTTTACCATCTCCCTGCACAGGCAACGTTATATATGGAAATATCGGTAAATGTGATCTTCTATAGTTGATGGGTCTGATCTATCTTGACATGGTTTACTTGGCTGATTCTAGGTTCATGTAAAAACAACGGAACAAAAATTAGCTGTTCAATTGGGATGGGAAAAAGCATTACTCACAATGATGGAGATCTGCTCTGTTTGTGACCTTCTGCCCTTGCCTGCAGAAGGAGATTCTCATTAGCATCAATGCATCAAATATCTGAAATATTATCAAAATCATAGCCTGAAAAGAAGTGCATATTTTTTTCACTCTGTTAACCTTAATACAGACCTCATGTTTGTAAATTTCTTCCGTTATAATGGACAAACCATAGTCACTCACTTTTGCAGTCAAATGCTCGTCAAGCAAAATATTGCTTGTTTTCAATTGATTATTGTAGAAACCAGGAATAGTACCGGTATGTAAAAAGTGGACTGCTTTTGCAATGCCTATTAAAATTGCCAGTCTATCTGGCCACTTAAGAGCTCTCTCCAGTCTGCATTCTGCAGAAAAAAGGTGCATGGAAACCAAATCGTTAAAAGGTCCATGGCATGGGAAACATTAAACTTGTAAGGAGCATTTTTACCAGAAAGATGACTACGAAGATTTCCATTAGCTACATATTCGTAGATAAGGAAGACTCTGTTGACATTAGAATCATCTTGTGCAGTATCAATGCAGTGCCCCAAGAGGCAGACCAAATGGGGATGGCGAAGTTTTGAGAGTAGATCTAGACGAAGCTTCAGATTTCTAATAGAATATCGCTTGAACAATGCCAAGCATCTTATAGCTACAAAGGTTCCATTTTCTATTCTGCCCTTGTACAGCTGAAAAAACAAAAAGAAAACTCAGGAGTACTGAAAGCAATATACAAAGTGGTATCTATAAAAGAAAGAAATATACATAATTTCACATTATTGTTAGCTTCCTTTCTGAAAGAGACTCAAGAACTAAAAATTACCTTCAAAATAACTTGAACCATAAAATGGTATTTATTTTTTGTAATTGTACCGAATCACTTCTCAATAAAAACCACTTCTGGTAGTAGCAAACAGGAACTGTGTTTTTCATGCTTCACACTAGAAGATTCAAAAACCTTATAAGAGGCTATATAAATCAGGGTATTCATATCAATTTTCTAAATCCATAGGCAAATTGAGGAACAAGGCTAATGCTTGGGAGCAGGGCAAAGTGAGAAATCCAAGCAACCAAGATATAAGTTTTTTCTTAAAATTTGTACAATTCTTCCTAGGACAAGAAGATTTGTAAAAGGCTAAAATAATACATATAACACTAACAACTAGTGACAAGTTACCAATGAATACAGCAGGATCACATATATTTCATGTCAGGAGCCAGCTGTTTATTGCCTCAAAAACAACTTTACTGTAACTAACCTCGCTTAGTAGAGTGATCTATCAAGATGGGAATCAAGCAGCACAAGATAAGCAAAGAAATTTTAGTGCCTCCGGTAAAAATTATGGATTGACTAAGACAATATTTTAATTGGTCCGTAAATCAAATATTTTGCTCCCCTTCAAATTTAGCTTCCCTTCAAAGGGAATTCCTTATATTTCTTATCTTCATCCTTCAAACGAATGGGTGTGTGGAAGAAAGTTAAATGATGTGATGATCCTTGCAAATTAAGGGTCATAGAGAGCAAGTCATCTCTGAAGGTGATTGATAGAGGGGAGGCAATAAAAGATTTCATTGATTTAGAAATCCAGTATTAGACAAAAGTGAACTTGACATGACACATGAAAAAAAACTCCAACTAACCTTTAAGAGTTTAATTTTGGTTTTTGACAACTGAAGGGGCCTGAATTTTGGCATTTGTTATAAATGGTTAATGCTTTTCTGCAGTGATTGAATCCTACTTGGAACTACCCTAAGAAAAAAGAGTCCCAGTTGGTACAAAATAAAAACTTGAGGCTGGAATATCATGTGTAGCTATTCGAGGGTACTATTGAATTGTAGCTTACTCTGTATTTGAGGAGTTTCAATATCAAAAGAAGGGAAACTGGAGGATCAGTTGGATTTCTTATGTTTGACTGATTCAAGGGCTTCTTATTTTACAAAATTAAAAGGATCAAAATAGAAATTTCTTTCTGTCTTCGATCTTACTCTCCTCATATTTCTTCTCTGTAAACAACTTCAAGAGACGACTATTTTTGAAATATAGCAAACAGCAAGCAGGTAGCACAAAATGAGAAAGAAATCTGATTACACCAGTTTTTTCTTTGTTTCTGCCTTTTTTTTTTCCTGACATTCTAAGTCTTATGTAAAAAGTTCAACGGCTAAACCTGCTTTGTACCACATAAGAACAAGGAAATTTCAATTTTCTACCTAAAAAGTGTCAGCACAAAATGACCAAACAAGTAGCATCTAAGCCTCAGCATTTAATTGAAAAAGCAATGTTATCAGTGACGATATAGCCTTTTTAAATATTTTATCTCAAACTGAAAATAGGAAAAAAAAATACTGATCTACAAAATACAATGTACCAAATGTTCTTTCACATTTAGACTCACTTCTTATTGTGTCTTTTCTTGGGTTTCGATTGAACTTGTGTGAAATCTATTGATGCATAAATGTTTTTTTATAAAAAAAAGTGTAAGCGTTAAAAAATTGAATTTCAGTAAGCACCTTGCCAGTTGAACCTTCGCCGATATATGCTGACTGTTCAAAATTATTTGTTGCTTCTTTTAACTCTTCTAGAGAAAACGCCCGATACATAGGCAACACTTGTGTTCCTAGCTTTCTTGCTTGAGAAATATACCCTGAAAGGAAGAAAATAAATAAATAATTGAATCTCCCAAAATTTTTCATACTGTGTTAGTTTTACTTTAGGAATGACATAATTTACAAGCCAGGCATTGTTAGATGTAATAAAATTTTTAAACGAAAAAAATGTTAAAATCAATAAAGTACAGGCTATGAACAAGGCTCCTAGATAGAGAAAACTATTCTCCTAAGGGCGTCAGGAGAAAGAGGGAAAAAAATCATAAGCTTATAGCGAGTAGGGTTTCCATTGCTTTTAGCATCTACCTTTTCTAATGGTTTAAGCCTATACTATATAAACTTATATTTGAGAACTTGACACAAAGATTGCACATATTAGCATGAACCTCCTAACAATCCTATCAGTTGAGAAGAGTAAACCAACAGTTTATAGGCATGCACATGTGCTGGAAAATTAAGACCTAGCTACTACTAGTACCTATCAGCTGGAGAGGAAGATGGACAAAAACATTTACCATCATGTTCTGAATCATCCAGACAATATTTCTTTTCTGTCTTTACTAACATATTTGAGCAATATATAAAGACAGTGAATCATACGGTGGAATGCCTTAGGAATCCCTTAAGAAAGGCAGAGAAGAAACCACAACATCTTTTGTCAAAGCATAAAGGCTCTCCAGAGTCTGGATGCAACATGATGAATATCCTGATTAGAAAAGCAGAAAAACTGGAAGAAGATTACTTACTTGCATTAGCAAGAAGCTCAGACGAGATTCCTGTGGGTGAATTATCTGGTGCTGACTTTGGCAATAGTCGTTGTTCTGCTATTGTTCGGCGACAAATCCTTCTGCAAGAAACAAAAAGAACTAACAGAAGCAATAGCATAATTAAGAGAATTCCTCCTACGACAGCAACCAACAAGGGTGTGTTCTTCCTCTTGGAATCTTTCCCATCCATGTGATTCACTTGGCAGAATTTAGACTCGTGCTGATGCTGGGGGTCAAAAGACAAGCAATTCCAATTGAACTTTACAACCCTCTTATTCAAATTTGAGCTCAGACAAGAAGGTAATTCACCAGAGAGTCTGTTAGTAGAAATGTCAACAAACCCAAGCTGACTGCTGCAAGCTAAACTACTCGGAAGTGATCCGCTAAGCATATTGGCTGCCAGGTTCAAATAGCTGATGTTTGGCAAAGCAAATAACGCTGCAGGTGGAGTCCCCTCGAGTAGGTTAAATGATAGGTCAAGGTGTTGGAGTCGATCCAATTCCTCAAACTGCAGTGGAATCTCACCGGCCAGTGAGTTCTTGCTTAGCAAGATGGTGACAAGCCCTTTTGGCATTACTGGCAGCTCAGAGTCCAACCTGTTGTCTCTCAGGTCCAACATCTCGAGGCTGTTTAGTCTACTTAGATCAGGGATTTTGCCTGAAATGTGATTGCCCGACAAAGCAAGTTCAGTTAGTGTGCTAACTCTACCAATTGATGCTGGCATCAGACCCTTCAGGCTGTTATTCTGCAAGCTCAAAACCGAGAGGTTCGTCATCGATTCAAACCAATCAGGAACTGTATCATTGAAGTAGTTTCCATCAAGGGAAAATGTTTGAAGCTTCGTCATGACAGATATCTTTGGAGGGACAGCACCATACAGAAAGTTAGAGCTCAGATCGAGCACTTCAAGCGAATACATTCTATGGATCTTGTCCGGGAGAGGACCCCATATCCCCAAAGAAACCAAGATGACTACTCTCAAGGTAGTCAACCTAGCCAGAGTTGTCACAAAAGAATCAACAACGAAGCCCGACGAAAGAGTCATGCCAGGGACTGAGTAACCATCATATGCACCAGGCTTTGCAAGCTTATCGCCCACTATCTTGAGCTCTGTGACGGAGGTTCCATCGCAGCTGATACTTAGATTCGGCGAAGACGGCGAGTAACACAGGTTATCAGTGTTATTCCAAGCATCCAACAGTTTTGGGAGCTCCAGCTGCTTCCTCAGCTGCAGCAACAACTGGGTGTGCGTCGTTTGCATTTGCTCGGTTAGAGGGAAAACGAACAAGCAACACAAGATGACTGCTGGGAACACAAAAGAGGGTGCCATTTTGGACGGAACCTATGGTTAAGGTGGGAAGCAGAAGAGTCTTTCCTTGACAAAGAACTGCTAAATTCCCTGTTTAAATCCAAGAAAAAAATATATATTTCTTTCCACTGAAAGAACTGCAACTTTGCATCAATGTTGACACCCTTTGCTTTCTCTAACCTGTTTAGAGCGCATCAGACCACAGAATAATGACCAACAAGACGACGGCAGCTTGAGATATTACCAGAAACGCTCCCAAATCCTGTCTTCAATTGCAATAAAGAGCTTTAAACTCACCCAAAATCCTAACTTTTCGTCCAAATCCAGGGTAGTATTCGTCTGTTCCCCAACTCGCGAACCAAAAACCAACACGAAGAACGTCAAGAATTCCCCACCGACATCCACCAAGAAGTGATTTTGACGCCAAAATCTCAGCTCCCAGAAGCAACCTGAGCAAAACCCACCAAGGAAGCGGCAACGACACCAAAGAAAGTACGCGAATCTTTCACCTCCTCTTAATCCTCCCCCTCAAGGAGCAACCTTGCTCCAAGAACACTGACCGCAGACCGACCCTGACTTGGAATCTTTGGAAAGGGCAAGGCGAGAATTAAAGAGAGCACATGGGCGTTGCCTGATGACAGGCAACCGTCTCTCAACATTAATGGAGGGCGGAGAAGAGCGGCAGCAGCAGCAGCAGTGATGGCAGAGCTCAGCAGAGACCACAGCCAGAGAGAACAGGGAACAAAGGGAGAAGATTGAAGAGTAGATTGGAGGCGTGGTCTCTGGGGAAAGATCACGCAGCCTTGGATGGATAGACTTTGGAGTGGTGGTTCTCACACTCCATTTCCATTCTTACCAGTGAGAAGTCACCAATGAAAACTGCAAGTTGGAAGATGGTGAAGCTTGAGCTTAGTGGCTATTTAATTAGGGTTTTGTCGGCATTGGGAGTTTAGTGGCTATTTAATGAGGTTATGATTCCAAGGTGAGACCCAAAGGACTATAGGTTTTCAAATTTGAAGCTATTGTTCTTTGTTTTCTCCCTATTTCACCACCATGGGAAGTTAATATTTTATAAATTTTAAATAAAATATATAATTTAAGATCTTTATCCATCTATCTTAAACAAATTTAAGAGAGAGAGTTCATTATTTATTTAAATGATAAATATCAAAGATAAATTTTAATCCCATGATATTATAGTGATTTGATAAAGACTTTATCAGTTAAACTAGTTAACACCTTTTAAATTAAAATAATTTTACTATTCATATACTTGTAATTTACCCAGTAATCATCTCTTTTGAAAGTTACTGTTTTTTAATAAAAAAAGGTACTCTATATATATATATATATATATTATTGGTTAAGCTAATTAATATTTATAAAAAAATAGATTAAAATAAATACTTAAGACAACATCAAATTTTTTATGGTAATTTAGCTTGGTAATCATCTTTACCCTCTAGCTTCATCTCATCTATATAAGTTACTGTTCTCAAATCAATAAAGTGTTGCAATTGATGCATTGCAAAAGTTTGTCTGAATTTGTTGTTATATGTCAGAATCAAAGTAGGGTTTGGGTTTCATTTAATGCTTGTTTTATGACCCAAAAAAAAAAAAAAAGACCCATCAATTGTAGATATGATTTGCTAAAAGGCAATTCTGCATCATCATCTACCAATTTAAATTGCATTCCCATAAATGAATGGTTACATTGCATCTGTGTAATAATAGTACTTTGGGAAACAGCACTGTTGAGTGATGTTGAACATGACAGTAGTAGAATAGCAGTCAAAACTTGTTCTCTCAAAGTGAGAGAGAACCAAATACCAGAGGAGGATAAGAGTGTCATCCCAAAGACAAGTCAAAAAGAAAAGTGCAGTGCTGCCCATCTGCCTTTATCCTGTGTCTGTGTGTGATTGCAATGCAGTAAAGGGAATAGTTTAATTCAGGTTGAGGAAAGGGGGATGATGACAGTGAGCCACTCTTTCAAACAGGCTGCCATGAGATGGCAGAGATCTGTAGGAATCATGCATGCCACTCCTCTCAAACAGTTGACTGCCTTGAGATGGCAGATTGGAAGGCATCATGCAAACAGCAGGAGCAGATGGTTGGCTGTGTTTGGAGTCATGTGAGATGAGGCTTTGGAGGGAAGTCCTCCACCAGGAAGAATGATTGAAAGAGGACAGCAGCCAATTCTTTTCTTTTTATCTTTTAGCTTTTCCTTTGCTTTAATATGGTTGGCTTTGGTTTTGGAGGCTTGTGAGGTGAGTCTGAGAAGAATGATTGAAGAGAAGACATGGTTTTTTTTTTTTTTTTTTGGCTTTTTAAGTCCTCTTGTTCTTTGACCAGTGGTTGAGCATCCAACAGTAATATATCCATCATATTTTTATAAGTTAATCATAGTCTTACTTATTTTTTATTTTTGCTTCTGTACTTTAACAGTAATATTTTATTTTTTGATCAAATGGAGCATGAAAACTAGCCATGAAATAAATAATTTTATAGAACTGCATGAACAGTGTTTGCAGTAAAATAGAAGTGTCTTTTTCCACCAGTAAATAACAAATAAAGATTCTTAGGAACACTATTCAAAAGCTACTAACAAACCTGCAAATGGCCAAACTCACATAGCCTATAAAAAAAAGGAAGAAATGTTCTTTAGTTTGACTGACAGCAATCTCAGGAGCTAATACATTGAACAGCCAGAGGCTGATGCTTCACCACATCTGCTGCCCCTTTTGTGAGGGTATTGAGCTGGCAGGAGACATGGAAGAAGACTTCCTCCAACACAAACATACAGACACTCTGACATGCACCATTCAGACAAGAATTCACTTTGTTTTCTTGTGATCCATTGGATAGAACTTTAACAAGGAGAGCCTGCACCTAGCTCCTGTTGAAGGACCATGCTCAAAAGAAATATGGTTTCTGCTTACATTTTTAATGTCTGAAACCAGATGGGAAGGACTGTGGTCCTACATGAATGATCAATTGGTGGATTGATAGAGTGCCAAAAACATCCCCAGGCAAGAAATGGATTGGGTCCTCTTGCAGATCCTGACAAGAGATGAGCTAGTTCATGTAACAAGATTGAAGCTACAAGGAAGATGGTGGCAAATCTTGAGCTCAGGAAATTTTACATGCTTGACTGATAACTTTTAAAACTCAGACAGGGGATGTTCTTGTCAGCAAAGATTGCTGGTTGACATGAAACAAACTGTATTCATCAATAAAACAAACTGTATGGAGAGTACAGAGTCTGCAACCTGTTTGGCTGTCATCATCCACTGATTTGAAGTGTTCCATAAGATCAGCTCATTTGAATCCTTCTGCTTAGACAGGATCTAAGAAAAACCTGATGCTTGTTTCATCTCACTGAAACAACACAATGCATTAATAATTTACATCAAGGGATACCAAAATTTATAATTATTACGTACCATTCGGAGATAGAAGTTAGATCGTCGACCTAGAACCACTGAGATGCCCCCGTGTCAAGTTTGTATCAGATGGATAATTTTTTTCTTATAGTTTTTATAAAATATTCTAGTTGGGCCAATTATTTGAAAAATGACTGCTTTCATCAAAATTGATAAACTGAAAAATTATATTTATGTATCTGATGTGATTGGTCAAAATTAGCTTGTTGACAGTGAATGAAGCTCCTAAATACTTCAGCATTGCTCTGCTTTGTCACCATGGCAGAATCCTGAGCTTTTCCTCCCCTGTAAAAGGAACAGCAAGCAAGATAAAGATGTGAAGGATTCCTCTAAAACAAATATTGCATCAAGTGAATGAACTATTAAGTTCCATCTGCAGCCACCATATCAAAACTATCATGGTTTCTGCTAAGGCAGTAATTATATTGCATATCTAAAGGTATTAACACCTCCAATCCATGACCACTATGAGCTCCACTGACTTCTCCACAGGTGGTGATAGGCTTCTCCATCAACCTCACACAGAGGAATGAAGCTTCTTCACATGGAGGACTGCACAAGTGGATGATTGATTCAGAGAAAGAGAGACCCAAAACAAAATTGGGTTAAGATTCACATAACCATGTTGTTGCTGCACTACACAGTGAAAAGACTTAAAAGGTATGCATAGAACACCAAAAAGCAAATAGAGATATTTGAATTCCCTGAGCATAATACCTTCCATGTTCTTATATATATATATATATATATATATATATATATATATATATATATATACCAATTAAAATGGGAGTCCCAATCTCAAAATATTTACATATTACTTCCTATTTCTTAGCATTAATATATGCTAATGTCATCCAAAACTTGTACTTCCCTAATAATTTTTTAAAATTTTTCCTAAGAGAAATGGAAGTAATTTTGCATACTTTCATTGGATTAAGTAGTCCAATGACTGACTGCATCATTAATTTTTGAATTAAATGTATGAACTATTGAATACTTTTAGAATCACATATTGGCAAATAAAGAAAACAAAATTAAATCAAATCAAATCACTATATCCAAACAGCACTCATGAGACAACCCACATGGGATCTAATTGGCATGCTAAGATGAACAGAGGTGGTGACAACCACAAGATCCCAGTGATGATAAAAGAAGAACAATAAAATGCTTCTTCCACGCGTTTGAGACGTACCCGCGTCGGCTACCTCTCTTGTCGTTCGCGGCAGAGGTGGCACTTGATTCCCATTTTAAGTGGGGCCCGCTTTTTTATCCAATCACAGAGAAGGTGTCTCGAGGAGTATGATGAGGCTATGGGTGATACGTCTTGAAGTCCAGACTTGAACGAAACCATTTCCAACGGCGGGATAGTCCTCGAGGCGTGCTCACCTCTCTCTCTATCTCTCTCTCTCCGTCTCCCCCTGCCATGCCTCAGCCGTGAGAGAGATGGGCGAAATGGGGAGTTCTTCTTCGCCGTCGCCCTCGTCCTCGAGCGCGCACTCCTCCGTCTTCCACAGTTACCCGCTGATCTCGGCCGTCCTGGCCTTCGCCATCGCCCAATCAATCAAGTTCTTCACCACCTGGTGAGCCTGCATCTCCAGTTGCCTCGTTCACTCTGGGGTTTAAAAAATCTCTGTTCATCCGTCGAGTTATTTGGAGTTCTTTTTGGCTTTTGCGAGCGTTCTTGTTTCCTTGATCTGGAAATCCTGCATGTTCCGTTCAAGAAAGCTTGGATCTTTGACCGTTGTTGGTTTGGGATTTGGGGGCTCTCAGACTCTGGTGTTGTAGTATGGTAAAAAGAAGTGCTTTTCCGGCTTTTGTTTCCTTGATCTGGAAATCCTGCACGCTTGTTCAAGAAATCTTGGATCTTGAAAAGAAAAAGGATCTCCAGGAGTCACTCTGACGATGATTATTGTTGTATCTAATAGTCTTTCTTTGATCCTGAATGACCCGCTAATGTAAAGTGTGGCGAGTGTTAATATGCGCAACCATTATCAAACTTGTTATTTTTAATCATTATTAGAGATGAGTAATTCACCAAAGAATTTTCCTTTTAAGGTTGCAATTGTGATTCCCTAGAGTAAGGTATCACATTTTCAAACTCTTTATCGGAACACAATATATAATTTTATATTTTAAGTTTAGCTGCCCATAATGTTCAATACTTTCTTTTGTGTACAAAATGTACTCTTACTATGCTACTGCTTAAATATAATATTGTTTCCTTTTCATGCACCTAGGATTTTTGTTGCATATGTATCTAAAACAGTGGGGTCATTCGAGCTGTATTTAAATGACCACTTTGAGTTGCTAATATGCCATCATTGTCATTGGTCTATATTTTATCCGCATATGAGTTTTATGTTGTCAATTTGTATGAATTTGTAAAATTAGATCATGAGACAATGAAGCCTTTTTGTCCAAAGAGTTAACAGTTTTTGGTAGATTTACAGGTACAAGGAAAGACACTGGGATGCCAAGCAGCTTATTGGATCTGGTGGGATGCCATCATCCCATTCAGCCACAGTGACTGCACTAGCACTAGCTATTGGAATTCAAGATGGATTGGACAGTTCTGCTTTTGCTACAGCATCGATATTAGCATTTGTGGTAAGGCCGACTTAAGTTTCTTACAGTTTTCATTATAAAAATTATTATGTTGCTTCTCTGTTAGATTCATTGTAAAAAATGAATTAAAATTTCTAAAACTGACCTTAAACTTCTACAAAGCTCATATATATTTAGAATATGCTAAGCTTTTTTTGTTGTTGAATCCATTTCTGAGGTGCCAATGTGTATAGGGCCATGTATTTCTTCTATATCTCTAAATCCATACAATTCTGTTGATCTTTTATCACTATGCAATTTTATGTGACACCATCCTTAGTTGATTCTGGAACCATGTTGGGTGTCTTCAGAAAACATCATCCTGTTGCTTGCAGACATTCAAATATGGCACTTTAGGGGCTTAGATATTGATTGTGCAAGCCTAAACAAGAGGTAGTGAATAACAAGATATCGATATCGGAATTTTAATCAACTAAAGATAATGGAAAATAAATTATCACAGAATAATTATGCTTTGATGTATTTGTTCACCATAACTCTTATTCTGCATTGATAACAGAAGTATTCAGATACCTTCCTCTTCACCATCTCATAGATTGTACCCGTAGGATTTGTTTGATTTAGTTGATAAAATTATCATGAACTGTGGTGAATCCTTTTTAATCAGAGACTTATTTGTCATGTTTTGCATTCCTTATAGGTTCCAGGGATTCAATTAAATGGCTAGGTGACACACTTTATAATTGATTAAAAGCAGTGCTTTTTGCTTGTCCTACAGCTTGATTTTACTTGGTTATGAGATTTTGGGTGTTCCACTATTTTGCAGGTGATGTGTGATGCTTTTGGTGTTCGACTGCATACTGGAAAGCAGGCAGAGGTACATCGTAATATCATAACTTTAAAAAATGTTAGACAATATGGTCTCAAAGGGGAAATTCTTTGCATGCTGGCTTATGTGACATCAACTTATGTGTGAATTTGTGAACATATAGTATACACTCCTATACAGAACAAGATAGAGATCTTTGTATCAGGTGCCGAGCTGGACCAGTTGCCATTTAAATTTAAAGTATATCACATTAGCAAAGATACTGTTTCATATAAACATAGGAGTGAATATATAGGTGATTTTGTTTGTTGATTTTCTGTAAGTATAAATGTACAAGTCGTTGTGATGTTTTATGTGGCAATTTCAGATACTGTGCATATCCTAATCAAGCTTTAGAACAATGAACTATGGTCCTGGCTTCCTAACAAGAAGCAGCAGGCTGGGTACTTCAGTTGAATTCTTAAGTAGATGATTGAATAAATGGATAAAGAAAATATTTTTTTAAAAGATGCTAAATCTTTGAACATACATCTAAGTAGCACGTGTTTGAAGGTGTTGGATAACCTAGCTGGTGTGTACTTTGATGGCCCTCGCAAGGTGCTAATTAGTAGCATGTGTATCAACGGGTACTACTTAAATCTAAGACAAGAATTAGTAATTGAAGGTTCATGGTCTCATAATCATTATCTGATATATAAATGTTCATATCTAGTCAAATATTCATCTTACCATCAAACCAGATATGAACATCCAGAAGAGTATCCTTAGTCATAGTCTTCTAAGCTACATTCATTCATTGTGGTGATAAAAAAGTGCCATACATGTCAAAACTCATGAAAGGAATTTTCTGCAAGGACTGAGGCAGGTGTGCACATTTGTTTTCTATGCCTGGGTCAAGCTACTTATGTCAATAGACTGCTGACCTTTTTTGGATTCAGCCCACTAACTAGCTAATTTTGGTCTTATCTTTCTTCAATCATGTCACAAGAGGAATGACTAATTAGTTATCAGACTTGGTGTGTTGTTCCTGAAACTTGAGAACTCAACCATGGTCCTTTTATCTTATTGAGCTACTTTTTGTGAAACTTTTATTACAACCTGCTTGCTTTTGAACTATCACCCCCATTCCTAACTTGCCATCTCATAAATGATGCATTTATAAGACAAGACCTGAAATTGGCTGATGGGTTCTATGGTATTTTAGGTTGTTTTATAGTTCAAACAGTTCAGTTCATTAATAACATTTATTTCTCCTGATATGCCAGGTGTTAAATCAAATTATGTATGAACTTCCAGAAGAGCATCCTCTGTCTGATACTAGACCACTACATGAACTTCTTGGCCATACTCCTATTCAGGTTTGATACAATGCTGTAATCTTCTAAAGGGTAGTGGTAACTACTATGATCAACCTGGTACATCTTGTCCTCTTGCATATGCATATGTACACATCCCTATAAATCCCCCAAAAAACAAATATGTAAGCCATTTCATATATGAGAATTTTCTGGCCACGATAATTCCCTCCTACGATCATGAAAAGTAGTTCATACTTCATATGGTGTTCTACTTTAAACCTATGCCGGGATGAATTGTTTCCTATTCCTAACAAAGTATCGTTAATGCTCTACTGTTGGTCTAATTACCTATAGATTCTTCATATTGACACTGTCGGGACAACAAACTTCATCATTAACACCTTAGTTTAAACCAAAAATTGGATGGTTAGACTAATCTCTTTCCTCGGATCTTAGTGCCGAGTTGGGATAATTGGGCCACCTTAACGGCAAAAGAATGGTAGTAGTTTAACCATTAGATATAGTAATCCTAGCTAAACTCTCAGCCATGCCTGTTCATGAAAGATACCTTGGGTTATTATATTCAGCATCCTGTCTCCTAATCTTTCTCTCTACATTTTTCTTAGGTCATCGCTGGTGCTGCCCTGGGGTCTGTGGTAGCGATCGTAGCTCAATTAATCAACAGATTTGCTGGTGGTGAATGGCAATCAGAAATCATAAACAAATTGATCGACGACATCTGACGTCATCAGGCTGTGCTTTCTGCTCATTATAGGAATGGAGAGAAGCATCATTGGCTAATCATATATGGGCATTTAATCCACAGTTAGCATGATGATTGATGTGTGAGTGGTATTTCATACAAGACAAGGATAAAATTCCATTCTAACTGTGATGCATACCTAAGTTCGATCATTGTGTATGACCATTCTACTACTGTGCATTGGATCCATATAGACCTGTTTGATCAAAAATGTAATATCGGTGGACATTCTTTTATTTTTCTACCCTCTGGTGATCAATGAATTCATTCTTGAAGGCACCTAAACTAGGTTTTAGTTCATTATCGCAGATGCTTTGACTTCCTAAGGAAATTTTTATTCTTCTTCTTCCACAATGACTTGGCAATGTTCTAAAAGATGCCATTCGATTTCCGTGTTTGAGAAGGGAAGGAAAGAAAGATCAAAAAAGGACTTCTTTTCTCCTTCAAGAATTCTGGTATGGTTAGAATTCTTTTTTCTTGGTTTTTCTTGAAAATGTTTTTGTGATCATCTAAAAACCTACGACTTTTTTTATTATTTTTTGCTGAAATTTGAGAAAAAAATTTCCTTGGATGAATCAAATCACGAGATCGGAACAGCCACCGAACATGCATTATCAAGTCCAAATCCGTGTTTTCCCGTCGCTCCTAGAAACTTGGAATCCACAAGATTCGTGGAGATCGCAAGATTGATCACGTCTGCTAGAGTTGACCAAAATCTAATCACGCCGCTTTTATTGACCACGCATCAATGTCCGTTGACCGCTACTATATATATAGAGAAAGAGAGGAGTTTACGGGTCATCGGTTCTTGGCCGTCTCTTCCTCTACCCGACCCTCCGACATCTTGGAGAGAAAGCTTCTGCCCTGCGCCGACCTCTCTCCTTTCCGGCAGCTCTCCGATGGTTTCCTCCAGATGGGTGAGGCCTGAGGTAATGCTACTCTCTATCCTCCTCTTTCCATACTTCTCATATGAGACGGTCCTGATAAAGTTAGATTTCTTTGTCGAATCTTCATGTCTGTATCTACTTCACTGATGTTAGATTTCTTCGTAATCTATAACTTCTATTCTTCTTTTCTATTTTTTTCTATTTTTTAAAAAAAATCTGTGTTCGCTGTTAATCTTTGAATCTTTTATGCCATAGTTGCTATTGTGCAATAGGTTTCCTCTTAAAGTAACATTACTGTCCACATATCTCTTTTTCACTGTGGTAGAAGGAATTCACACTGACGATTTATTTATAGTTTGATGTGATTTGAATAGTTGAGACAAAAGATCTCAAAATGATCCAGTTGGCCCCAAATAGTTAGGACTTTATGGCTATGTTCTTGTTGTTAATATATTATTTTCCTTTTGGTATTTGAAGACTATTAACTGTTGATAATAATAATTGCAAAATTTGGTATCATTATGAGGGTTTATATACGACCTGTGAGTTAAATTTTATATGGGGTTTAAATGCTACAAATTGCTTTGTGTTCATAAATTACCATCCATATTCATAGATCGATTCTTTTAACGATGTGTGCAGGTTTTTCCTCTCTTTGCGGCTGTCGGAACAGCTGTTGGCATCTGTGGCATGCAGCTGATACGAAACATCTGCATCAACCCTGAAGTGAGGTATGCAAGTTTTCCTTTGTCAATATGTTGCTCCAAAAGATTTAATTTGCTGCTTTGCATGGTATTCAACAATAGAAGTAAATTATGTGAATTGAGAGTTTGACATTAAGAATTTAATTATGGTGCTTTTATGTTAATTGTACCAATAATTTGGTTCTCACTAGAACCTGATGATGCATCTGTAAAATGTGGGGAAAGAAACTTACTTGTGCTAGATAATTTAATCACAAAAAGAAATTTGAGCGCCTACTCAATATTGATGCAAAGTCATTATTTTTGTTTGTTGCTGCCGTAACTCTTCAATGAATGATAAAAAAAAGGATTTTATGGCCAACTTGAATTTTTTTTTTTTTTCTGACAAGATGAATCGCCATATTACTTGTTTGTAGTCGAGAAAGATCATGTAGGGTTTTCATGGGATGCAAAAGAGTTCTAATTAATATTCAAAAGTGGCAAATGATTTGGCCATCTGGATTAGAATTGTGACTTTAGTGAAACACTAATTCTTTATCTGTTTGCATGTAATGTTGAGTAGAATATAGCTGATAAAGTGTAGATGAAATTCAACAGTTGAACATATAACATTACTTGCACTAATCGCTGGAAGTAAAATAAGTTATTAAACAGACCCTGTTATGTGTTTATTTGTTCTTCATATTGCTCCTTGTAATGTTTTTGTCCTATTGAAGCAGGTGTGGTGACATCAAATTTCTATTTGGTACATACATACATCGGTTTTCCTACTTCACTTTTAATTGATGAGATTTCTCTTCGAATATACTTTTCTTCAGTATCAGTGAAAACTTTTCTCAGGCAACTCTATTTACGCTATGCTTTGTGTTATTCCTTTGATCTTACAGTCACGTAGTCTTTTATTGCTTCCCATATTTTTTTTGTGTCAGTAACTTGACCTGCAACTCGCCACAACATCTACTTCTTCAGGTGAAACAAATCCCTCAGAGGTTGCACTAACTCTAATTTGAATCTTTTGACAGGGTCACAAAGGAAAACAGAGCTGCAGGTGTGCTTGACAACTATGAAGAGGGAGAAAGATACGCCGAGCATGGCCTCCGAAAGTTTGTGCGCAACAAATCCCCCCAGATCATGCCATCTCTGAACAGTTTCTTCTCAGATCCTATTTCGGACGACTAGTGGATGCTGTCCCGATTTCTGATACATAATTTCCTTCTTGTCCCATGTGATTTTTGACATTGGAGGAACTTATTTACGTTGATGCGGTAAGTGAGCATTTCATGTTTGAGTCGCGAACAATCTAATCTCATTTCATGAATAAATTCCTCAATGACTGGTTTAATTTTTGAATCACTTGGTGCTGTGCATCCATTGTCTCATGCATCTGTATTCCTTCAAACTTTAGAATTCCATCCTCACAGGATCTTCCAAGATCTGTGATGCTACATAGATTTGGAAAGCCTGGTTAACTGGCTTTGAGCTAGAAAGAGGTCATCATAGTATAATTCATATATATACTTTGAAACTCGAAGAGATCAATCTTAATCTTCATTGATGAACTTGGATTTTTGGAACCTGAAGTGTAATCTCCATCCATATGCAGTGAGTAGGTAAAAAAGTGAGATGGAAGAGGTGCAGAGAGAGAATCTAAATCTGTGTTGAAAGTGAGATGGAGGTGGTACCTGTTTGAACTTGGATTTTACAGACAGGTCAAACATATCTGAAGACTTGATGCATAAAGAGACAACACAGACATTTCACATTGAGATTTCCTTAGACACTGTCATATATATGCCCATCTTATTGTCGAGGTTCTCACTGTGTTCATGCTCCCAAGAGGAACAATGTTCCTAAGAGATGCAGGTAAGTATCAGAGCACCAGTGTGTACATGTTCCCAAGAGGATAATGAACACAGGTGATCTTTAAGCTTCTACATGAAGTCACAGATCTATTAGTAAGTTGAAGTAGCACAAGGAGGGAGAAAAGGTAGACAGAGAGCACAAGTACATGGTAGAAGCTAAGTCTGAAGAAGGTGAAGGAAGGGCAGAGCTACAGAGGAGGAGGAGGAGGAGTACATGCAATACAAGCTAAGAGGAGAATGGCAGAGGAAGTAGCATCTTCTTCCTCACTGAAGCTGCTCCTCTTGAACTTGCACACCTTTTGCAGCCTCACCACCTCTTGCTTTGGGTCCTTTCCCTTCACCTCATTGTCCTGCTTGTTCCTCTTCATGGATTCCTGCCTTCTGAATCTGGTTTCTTCTACCTTGGACACCATTTTTTTTTATCCCCCACCCTCTCCCCCCTTCAGGAAACAGGTCTCCCTCCAAGCATGGAAAACCAAGTCTTCATGGTGCCATTTATATAGGACTGAATTGAGCTGCCCCCCCCCAACCCATATTGTCCTCAGTCAGAAAACTGCCCTTTGGCTCTGTTGATCTCACATTTCTGCAACACCAATTAATAAACCTTATCTGCAAGCTATTAGGACAAGTCACTCTCACCATCTTGATTGAAATGTTTGGTCCTACCATGCAGGTTCTGGCACAAGCCAGAGTAGAATGGCTTAACCCCTAATTTAGAAGATGTTGGATGTTGTAAAATTATTTATCTTCTTACTGCATGTTTCATATATTTTATCTGAACTGGACTGAGCAAATCAAGTTGTTTTGCTCAAGAAAAAGAAGAAATAAATCACATTGTCATCAGGCAAAAAAAAAAAAAAAAAAAGAACACAAGAACAGCATGTTATGTGGCTGACAGAGAAGGAAGGCCAAGAGAGACTCTTGTGATTTGCAGCAAAAAAAAAAAAAAAAAACAGTAGGGAAATGAAGGCAAAAGAATGAATTGATTTCCAGCTGCCTCTGTATCTGTCTCATTTGAGGTTGGTTCTCTGTATGTGGCTGCTGCTTTAGCCTCTCATCAAAGAGAAGAAAACATCAACCTTCATGTGCATTGCCATGTGAGCAATGCTGTCTTGTGACCCTCCCTACCTACCTTCCATGGCCTGACTGTTCTTTGTTCTATAACAATCATCAACAAACCATATGCTGCAGTCCTTTCAGATTGCAACTTACCAACAAAACAGGTGAAGAAAAGACATCCAAGCTTCAAGATGTGATTCAATGTGGAAGGAAGGGTGGGAAGTAAAAAGTTTTGATCCTTTGGAGTTCATCAAATCACTGCATCTCAAGCTACTTTTTCCTTTCAAATCCTACTCTAATAACACCTCCACCAAATCCAGTAGCACTGTCTTAATCATGTGATGGATTCATGCACTCAAATGTGCTACGAGAAACTTAAGACAAAAAAAAAAACAATCTCAGAAACCATTACCTCTGCACATGTTTTGCTGTGTGTTAATCTTCTGCTTCTGTAGCACTCGAAAGGAACTCACAGTCGAGTGACAGTGAAGGCATATTTCATGCACAATGGGGTGTCGGGCACCGAGAGAACAAAGACAGTGGTGGGTTCAGCAGGCTATGGTTTCGTGTCCCACTCACATGAGGATGGATTGTGAGATCCCATGTCCGCTACAGAGGTCCACCACAGCCAAGAACACCACCATGGAAACTTGAGCTCTGTGCTTCGACAGTCACTCCCACAGTCTCCCAAGTTACACATGGCATATTAGTGAGTCTCCCACCATTAGAGATGGAAGCAAGAACTGAGGAGGAGAAAAGAACCAGCATTCCATGTGTGTGCAGTGATTACTATATACCTTGCGCTGCTCCATGAACTGGCATGGCGGCGGCCGATGCTTCAGAATGATTGAGGAGTGAAACCAAACAAGCGATGGCAGCATTGGCCTTCAATCATTGTCAGGTATTCGTGCAGGAATCATAAGCAGCTGCTGCTGCTTCAATTCAGTAAAGAAAGGGGCAAGCAGAAGAAGATTAATAATATATTATCATGCATGATTGCAATGCACAAGAGATGGAAGATTGCATCTCTCTCTCTGTCTCTTTCTCTTTATCTCCTTTGTATTATGCATGATTGCATGGTTAAGTCTGTATCGATCAAAGAGATGAACGATAAAAGGTGAAAGGCAAATCCTATCATCGAATAGGGTGGCGGCGTGCAGGAAGACAAGCCCATCCTTCTTTGAGATGCGTGCAACAACCTGATGAGAAGTGTGGTGGATCTTTGGAGCCATCTCATTGATCTTAGAATCTTCAACTTATTATGCTTCTGATGTAATATTTAGCATCACATTCGCTTACGTTTAGGATTGAGAACCCATTAGGATTAATTGTGGATTGATAGACCAAATCTTCCTATGTTTCTTTATTTCTTTGTTATGTTGGGATTGTTTCAATCAAAATACTTGATATCACGGTTAAATCTCATGAGATAATTCACTCCTATATTTAATGGGTTTAAATCATTGATAAAAAAAACTCTTCAACTCAAAATATAAAATTATATTGAGATACTACACCCAAATAAACAATACTAAATATGCCATATATATATATATATATATATATGATTTTCTTAGCTTTTTTTTTTCTTTTTTTCCCAAAAGGCATCCCTTTTTAGGTTTTTCTCTCTCATCAATCCTTTCCACCAATCTTTTCACCCATTTTGAATTGTTAGGATGCTCTGATTTGGCTCATTTACAGAATTTTTTAATAATATTATAGGATATTTATTAAGAAACTAAAATTATTATAAAATTATCAAAAAAAATATCATAAGTGACATCATATTGTGCTTCTTTAATTATCATTACTTATAAATCATTTAGATCATTTATATATATTTTATAGTATTCTGGCGGCTAAAATATTATAATAAATTTTATATATTTTTAAATTAAGGGTATCATTTGATATATATATATATATATATATATATATATATATATATATATATATATATAAGAAGAAGAAGAAGAAGAGAAAGAAAAGTCAGGAGAACCACAGAAAAAAATTGTAAAAGGAGAGAACATAAAAATAATAAAAACGGAGATACAATAATGACGACCAGTACAAATAGACGAATCACAATGAGCTAATCCAAGCACCTGACAATAATACAAAGGACCCACCAGAGATGAATCAAATGGAAGGAAGACAACAGTGAAGCCGTCGTCTCCTTACTAGCAGACAATAATACCAAGGCAAACCGACAGGGAGAAAGAATCCAGCAGCGGAGGCCGCTGTCGTCTTCTCTCTACTCTAGTAGGCGAGGGAGAACACGGTGGCAAAAAATGACAGGAAGAAGGCCAAAGCAACCGAAGGAATCTCACGGACCGAGAAGTTCTCACTCCCGCCGCCGGTAGTCGGTGGCGGCGCAGGGCCGTCCGCGGCCATGGCTGCGGTGCTCATGAGCGCCACGAGGAGGAGGAGGAGGAAGGAACCGGCCAAGAGAAATGTTCTGGTTGCTGCCATTTCGAGCTACAACGAGTTTATGAGAGGAACACCATCCTATCATCCCATCATTTATAGCGCTGCGGTGGTGGGAACGAAGCCAGTCAACCCCACTTGTCGGAGCCCACCGGGAGGAGGACAAATGTTATCTTTGACATAACTTGCAGCAGCACTTCTAGATGTGCATGTAGCTTAAAGACCACGTAAGTTTTCAGGGAAATGAGAAGGTTGTCACCAGAAGAGACCAGCAGCACTTCTAGGAAGCTTCGGCAGAGTTGCTGAACCCAAAAAAAGTCACCAACTAATCCCCATGGGTGGTGGTGTGACATTTCTACCGAAGCACAGCAGTCAGTCAATATGATAATGAAGGTCGAGCAAGGCACGCAGATATTTATGACCATTTATAATGCAAAGATCTGCATGACTCCAAGCTTGAGAGGTGTGCACCCTCCTCTTTCCAACCATGGCTGCTATGATCTTGATGACCAATGGAACGACAACTAAAAGTCAATTATCTACCAAAAATAAAATTAGGACATGTGCAGGGAGAAGTCAATCGAGTAGCTTCGTTTTCAAGGAAGATTAGCAGAGATTGTTCAATTCCAGATAGGCCCCCCCAAAAAAACTGTGATGATTTTAGTTCATATTTGTTCTAAGACACAACAAAAATAAAAGATTTTGCACGTACAAAAATTGATATATGATGATTTTATTTCATATTTGTTCTAAGACATCAAATTTATCATGACAGGTATCATACATCTATGAAATAAGCTGCTGGTGGTAGTCAGAAAGCAGACTAAGTAGCTGATGAGGAAAGATTAAGCAGCTGCGCCTTTGGAAATTAGGCAGACTAGTTTAACACATGACATCAGAAAAAAAAAAAAAAAAAGGGTCAGAACAAGTAGTTTGCGGGAAGATGACCCAACTATTGGAGGTCTGACATACCGGAACAAACCGGATGTGTCCACCTTGAACAAAGGTAAGATTTGCAAGCAGCTTCGCTTAAGGAGCACTAACTCTCGACTACTAAGACCGGCAAACATCCGTTTTTCAGAGTTTTGACCAAAACTGTGATGAACGTTGTAAGAGCCAGCCACCGAAAAGCTTAATGATGAAGAAGCTTTAGGATCGATCATAGACCAAAGAAGCCAAGCTCGCTGGCTCTCTCCTTCTCAAATGTCTCAAAGTATTGATATATGATGGTCACAGCAAGCAGGATCCCGGTTCCGGAACCAATTGCACCCATGAAATCCGCTAGAACCGTCAATGCACCGATGCACATGCCACCGAAAGCTGCCGCAGTTGGAATGTACCTGTTCAATTCCTTCTGTAAATTTGACTCCCGATGACCCGGCATAACCATTTGTTGATCCTGTGCAACACCAAATTCAGAAACCAATGTTAGCACTCAAAAGTATCACTGACGTCCTATAGGCCTAATGATTATAACTTATCTTTCACCAGAACAAAAAATTGTGCCTTAATTATGCAAGTAGCGCAAACTATCTTTCGGCTTATCAAAAAGAGTGAAATCAAAAAGCAACCACCATATGCAGCTGGTACATATGTCGCATGCAGGTGTAATGTCGTTCAAGTTAGAGATTAAAAAATATATAATCAATTACAAGGAAAAGATAATTTCAAAAGAATATTTTTTTAAATGTATATGGTTAAATAAGGCAATCAAGGTGCTATCTTGAAAGTGCCACCCACCTGGCCTTCCATCGTTATAAGAAAAAATTGAATCACGACATAGGTTGAGTTGGTCGAGTCCCTCGAGGCTCACCTATCTACGTGATCGAGTTCTTGCCTACGACATAGAGATGTCACCGGTGACCTAAGGCATGGTATGCTTGGTCGAGTCCCTCGAGGGCATATCATCAAATTAGACTCATCTTGTAACGATGGTGATGACTTAACTGAATATCATGGTTGGTCAAGTCCCTCGAGACCATGATGATTCAGAGGCCGAACGTGACGGGAATCACAAGGAGTTGTGATTGGCAAGAGTTGCCTACCTTTTGGGCTCAGTATTTCTTTAAAAGGTCTGAAAGACAAAAGGCAGAAAACACACGATGATTTTCACAACAGGAAAAAAGGAGAAAAAAAGG
The DNA here is from genome assembly GCA_029747655.1 of Ensete ventricosum. NCBI lineage: Eukaryota > Viridiplantae > Streptophyta > Magnoliopsida > Zingiberales > Musaceae > Ensete > Ensete ventricosum. The sequence continues at coordinate 3,151,660 of JAQQAF010000006.1, read as the reverse complement.
ATAAATAGTACAGGTGCTTGCTTTTACAATTTATCTATACCATTGGTCTCCATGTTAGCTAGATAAATGTGTTTCTGATTCTTGGAAAACTTTTGCACAGTAACACTCATCTGCCAGTATATTAAGGTATACACCTATTATAAACTCTGTGATGCATATATGCATTTAATTCGCTGAATTCTAACACTGCCCGAGACCATCAAATTCCATGTATCAATCATAGCTCTGACAAGTTGTCATCAATACTTAGCACATGCATTTCCAGGTTCTACATTACCTAGCTTCCTCAGCTGAAAACTGAATGCATCGAGATATCATCTAAAGTATACCTTAAGTTGCTTGGCCACATCTTTTGCAGATGATCCGGAGACTTCTATCCAAGTTTTGGAAAAAAGTGCACAGGCTGAAAGCATAAAGATTATATAGAAAAGTGCATGGAATGGATTTGCTGCCATATCTGCCAAGCTGCACAACATGATCCAAAACAAAGATCATAAGAAATACAAGTAACTGAAAATTAGAAAAGGAAGAGGATTTGTATCTGATGAGGGAGGGAGGGAAGGGGGATGGGAGAGACGGGGGTGGGCAGGAGTGAGTGAGACAATCACCTTGATGGTGCTGTAATATAGTAAGCTATACCACCTACAGGGATGGATTGACCAGAATACTCGGACTCTTTCCATTTACCCAGCAGATTCACAAAGAAATTTCCACTGTATCTCCTGTACAACAACTATAGTGGATATGGAGAAAGTTTAGCCTCAGCAATAAAATGAAGTTCGTATGGTTCTACAACTATAACTCGAAAAGGTATACCTGGGAAATAAAGTACAGGTTAGTGACAAGAGCTGACTGTAAAATTATGGGCATATTAGAGGTGTAGAACAACTTGATAGGGTAGGAACCTTGCTGCCCACGAGCATTCTTTGATCTCACAGGCAATACAACACGAAAACCTTGGAAGTAGATAACTATAAGAAAGACTAGAACTGTAGCAAGCAAGTTGGTCACATTTGGAAGATTCTGACGGTAGAAAGCCTCACGAAGAGCACGGACTTTATCTGTTCGAGTTATCAGGAGATGGAATAAGGCAATGACAGCACCTTCAAATTCAGCACCACGCCCAGTGTTAATGGTTGTTGGGCTAAATGCCTTCCAAATGATATTCTCGCTGCAGAAGGTGTACATTTAGCATTTATTCTGAGTAAAATGGAAACAAAAATGCAAAATGGTTTCAAACGTACCAGATATTGGTAGCGATGAACAAAGAAATACCAGATCCCAGACCATAACCTTTCTGAAGAAGTTCATCCAAACAGATGACAATGATACCAGCAAAGAAAAGCTGAAGTATAATGAGAATAGCATTCCCAGTACCAAGTTGGCTGACACTGCCATACATCCCAGATAGAACGTATGCGACAGCCTCTCCGATAGAGATTAGAATGCCGAGTAACTTTTGTGCACCATTTCTGGAAAAGAAAATGACAATTTTTAGAAGACTGAACACCCAATTGACTTTGTTGTTGTAATGAGAACATAAGCTTGCCCTTCAACCCATGATTTGGTACAGACAATTTGCTTCCAAGTCATCAATTGCTCTTCACACTTAATGGTTGCAACAAACACCTCCAGAAGGACAAAAGACACAACATAAAGAAGGACAATAAACAAAACATTTTGATTATTTTACACCAACAATTGGTTTGAAACTCAAAACACCTTATATATTACAGGTGCCTATGATTTTTTTTTCCTTATACATATCATGTTTTTAACCACCATAGAACAAGTAGCAACTAAGAAACCTGCTACAAGAGATGGTGCTATCATCAACCAAAGCTATGTATGAAGTGGCAATATTTAACTTCAAATGGTCTTTCTGCTTAAAGGACAAATCCGATGTACAAGACTTCCACCAAATGCAAGGTCCAGGGAGGACAAAAACGTCCAGGAAGATTAATGTACATAGCCTTACCTCTATATTTAGAGAGGTCAATTTCAAGACTCAAAACTTGGTCTCTCAAGTTGCAAAGAATCAACCTGGTTTCCAAGACAAGATTGCCAACTAGAAAACCTATCTGAAATACACTGATATCATAAGCAATTCATCCTAATATTTAATTGCAATCCAATTCCATTAGTCATGTAACAGGTGGTGTGAACTCATATTCAACTTGGCCATTTGATTTTAGTGGAGTCCAAAGCAGGTTGAGGGAACCCATCCAACCGTTGAATTGGCCAATCAGCGCAACTCCCCATTCTAATATGCAATCCATGGTTCAATGCAATACAGTCCCTACAACCACTAGTTCACTCTCGGCAGATAAGGAGAATTTTTATTAAGTGATTAGGCAGATAAAGATATTCGAAAAATGGCAATGACTTGATGAAAACAGCTAGTGGTAATGGTTAGTTGTTCACTAAAGCCAATAGTAAATTTAGGACTTGTCATTTTAATACAGTTACCAGGTTCAATAGCATCCTCTTATAATGATACTAACAATATAATGAACTACATGTTGAATCTTCTAACCAAACTTGTCCGATAATGATATGGCAACACCAGAACTAAGACTCTCTAGTGTGTGTCTAAAGGTAGAAGAATAAAATTCTGAAAATGATACCACTCAACCATGCAAACCCCAGAGACAAAAGTTTCCAGTGATGACACCAAATATTTTCATAAGCAACACTTACAAAAGAGCTCGATCCTCTCGTACGCTGTTGTCGACTTCGACAATCTTGGAACCAACCAAGAGTTGCATCACCAATCCAGAAGTCACAATTGGAGTGATTCCAAGCTCCATGACAGTTCCACGATTAGATGCAAGAATAACTCGCATCCAGTAAAAAGGATCGGCTCCAGTAGTTGAATGTATGCCATAAAGTGGAAGCTGACTGCAAACCAGAAAGATAAAGAGAGAAATAACTGTATAGATGACCTTTTCCCTGAATGGAATTTTTCGATCAGCACTTTGAACCTCAGGCAAGAAAGCCAAAAATGGTCTAACAAGATGAAGCACTCTAAATCCTCCAGCCATTCTCTTGCAGCCTGACAACAACGAATGACAGAATTACAAATTGAACAAATACAAACTAGTGGAGCCCGCCCTATTGTTTTATCAACTACATAATCAAGAATCAAGGAAAGAGATAAGAAAGATGCTGATTGAAATATGGAAAAATTGGCAAATGCCACATATATCCCTTATATAAGAAACTGACGTATGACCATATAAACCAGGACATAGTTCACCTCTGCTGACCGATAATTTAAGTGAGAAGAAATACAAGTTAACTAAATCATCTTAACAATAAAGACTAAAGCAAATTACAAGATCAACACATGTATTCTTAATTTTATTACTGAATTATGCTCATCGAGTCCATTTCCAGCTGCAACTTTGATGCCCATTCTCTTTCAGAATACATGAAATATATGAAATCAGAATGTTCTCCAGAAAATTGATGGTGCGAAATCAACATCCAAAGGTCACCTGCGACCACGATGTCCATGATTTGGGAGATGATGGGATCACCTACAAAAATACAAACTATCTTCCCAAAGGCAGGATAATGTATTCACTAATTACGATTTATCACAGAATTCTGAATGGGTCTACGAGATCAAGCAAGGAATTACTGGATGGACCAATAATTTAAGTGAGAAGAAATACAAGTTAACTAAATCATCTTAACAATAAAGACTAAAGCAAATTACAAGATCAACACATGTATTCTTAATTTTATTACTGAATTATGCTCATCGAGTCCATTTCCAGCTGCAACTTTGATGCCCATTCTCTTTCAGAATACATGAAATATATGAAATCAGAATGTTCTCCAGAAAATTGATGGTGCGAAATCAACATCCAAAGGTCACCTGCGACCACGATGTCCATGATTTGGGAGATGATGGGATCACCTACAAAGATACAAACTATCTTCCCAAAGGCAGGATAATGTATTCACTAATTACGATTTATCACAGAATTCTGAATGGGTCTAAGAGATCAAGCAAGGAATTACTGGATGGACCGCCAACGTTCCTACAACCGATCCGAAATGGAAAGATCTTGAAAAACTAGGGTATGAATGATTTTATGCATACAAATAACAAGAGCATCACAGCATATAAATCCTCAGTAATCTAACAAAAAAGAAATTTTTGGGGCAAACAAATATCACAGATTCAGAACATCCATGATCCAAGAAATCAAGAACATCTAACACGAAACAAACATAAAACAAACACAAACAACAGAAAACAGCCAGACGAAAAAAAGGGAACAAGATTCTGCCTAGTGATCTCACGCGTAACCAGACAGGTCTACACAAATCTGCCCCGATCCAGATCTGTGCAAATCCAGAGACAGGAGTTAATTCAATACCTCCCAACTGCCACCGGATCCCGCGTCGCGTTGCCCTCAGCCGGATGCTCTCTCCCTCTCTCTCTCTCTCTCTCTCTCTCTCTCTCTCTCAGATTTATCAGGGTAACAGATCAGGTGACACAACCATGGCAAAAGATCCCGTGAGATCGAGGAAGACGAGTACGCGCACCGAGTCGACGTCCTTCGTAAGAAGAACCGGGTTCGGGTTCGGGTTCGGGTTTTGAACCCTGATCCATAACATAACTCCAAGAGTAAAATTACAGAAAGGTTCTTCAACTTTATTAAATTTCAAATATATTTGAAGCTTAAGAATATGAGAGGTGGAGATCATAAATGGAAGACTGAGAATATATGTTTCGGATTTATCGTTTCTTAATTTGTTCTATAAAATAAAATAATCAGTAAAGAATGGACAATAATAATAAAATTATTAGGTTTAATTATTTGAAATTAGATACATTGATCTTTTGTCATCAGATCAGTAAAAAATTATATATTTAGTTAAATCTAAAATATTTAAAAAATTTATTTATAATTATTATTAATTTTTTATGAACTTTCTTTTTCATATATATATATATATATATATATATATATATGAAGGTCAAATGCAAAGTATGTTGGCCGCTGGCCTCGTTCAAAAAAATCGACCGTTGGCGGCTCTCCCTTCTTCCCGTTTTATCAGTGTTCGACGAGAGGCCCCAACAATCCCCAACGCCCACCGAGAGAGACGACAGCAGCTGCGGCATGCTTCTGAGCCCAGGGTTTCGCTCCGCTGCCGCCATGGCCGGGTGGGACGAGGAAGCCCTCCTATTCGCGACCGTCGTCGTGGAGGACACGCCCGTGAGAGAATCCCGTCAGCACAAGCGGAGGCGCCTCAGGACCCCCTTATCGACCACCTCCACCAGGTCTTCAACCCCATCCTCTTCCTCCTCCGCCCGTATTCTCTTTTCGACCAGTTCTTGATCTTTTCCCCTTTGCAGAAAGCGGGCGCCACGGAGGAAGCCTGCGGTCTCGATTCCGCCCGTGGTGCTTCGTCTCGACGACGACGACGACGACGAAGAACAAACCGCTGGTATGGTTTTGTTTCTCTTCTCCTCGGCCGTCTTTCTGCGGATTGGCGTGTTCTTTTTCCCACAGAATATGGATCTTTGAACAGATCGTGGCGGTGAGACAACCAACAAGGAGACCGAGGCGGCGGTGGCGGTCGACGGAGCAAAGCAGATAGACAAACAAGGATCTTTGTCTGAGAAGGCACCGATCAAGGGGTTGCCGTGCATGGATCGGTTGAGGGAAGAGCTCTCCTGCGCTGTAAGAGGCTTTTCTTGATCTGATTCTTTGACTAATACCTGGAGTAAATACATCCTCTTTTGTAATCATCAAGGTGGCTTCCTTTGATGCAGATTTGTCTGGAGATTTGCTTTGAGCCAAGCACTACTCCTTGTGGGCACAGGTAATATCCCAACTGGTGATAGTGATATAGAGTTGAATGGATTTGTTCTTTGATGTATGTGATGGCTAAGATCTTGAAGAGAAAACCAAAGCCCTCAGTTTTGCAATTGGGTTAAACATGTCAACTTCTTTGCTTTCAATATGTTGCATGAGATTAGGAAAACAAATCAAACCCTAGAATTGTTCTACACTCTGCTTATTCATCCTGCTTTGTTCTTGTGATTGGTAAATAGTTGTGGTTAGTCCATGAATAAGAATGAGTAAGGTGGGAATTTAGGATTTCTCAAAAGAAGACACTATAATCAATCCACTTATGCCTGAGCATTATTAATTGTGAACACAACTACTAATTATCCTGCTTCTAATTTGCCTTCACTTTACTATTTCTTTTTTTCACCTTCTTTTCTGCAAAGTCCTAAGGTATATGGAATTATGAATAAGAATGCATCAAAGAGAGCTGATGAATGCTGTAAGGGAAGGAGTAGAGAGAATCCATGTGGAATCAGATGCAGTTGCCTTGATGTCTACTTTGTGCAAGCAAAAAAATTCTTCTTGGTACATTTTGAATGTAATCATAGTCTTCATAGGTATATATTGGTTTCTTACAGTGTTCTAAGGATTATAGAATTACACAAAAATTGTAGATTAGCTAGTTAGTTTATAACTTGTGCCTGAGCACATGAAATTGACAAGTTATGTAAAGGAAATTTGACACCTGAACTCAATATTTTGTTTTGCTGCTCTTTTGTTATAGTCATATTATTTTTTTGTTGTTGTCCAGTTAAGTGTTAGGGTTGATAAGTATTCTTTTAGAATCCTAATATGAATCAAATTACTTGGATACTCAAGCATGCAAAGAAAACTTTCAGAATTAAGGTTTGATTTCTTTTCCATGTATCTCTAAAAATGATTAAGCTAAAGTTTTCAAGAGATCTTAGGTTTGAATTTGGATTAACCTGGAAGAAACACTTATTCTTTGTAATTGATTATTCTCATGTGGTGAAGGATTTGAATTGTTCACCGTAGACTCAATTAAAAAATGTTGAATCACGTATATCTTTTCATCGATTATTTTTAAATATTTTATTTAATTCTTGATCTCTAAATTTTTCCTTTGGCATCCATATCTTCTCCCTCGACGAAGAATTGACAAGTTATGGAAATGGAATTTGACTAATGAACTCGATACTATTTGTTCTTTTATAATTGTCCAATTAAGTAATAATACTACATTTGCTTCTTTTTTCTCAAAATGAAAACCAATGCTGCATCATCTTACTGATAAAGATCACATTCTTATTGCAGCTTCTGCATCAAATGCTTGAAATCTGCTGCTAATAAATGCGGAAAGCGATGCCCAAAATGCAGGCAACTGATCAGGTAAATCTTTGCGACTGCTCTTTCTTCTTCGGCTTCAGCAAAATATGCTCCATTGTCACTTCTTTCTTCTGAGACGAAGTCGCCATTGTTGCAGCAATGCGAGATCTTGCACCATAAACACCGTACTGTGGAACACAGTTCAGCTTCTATTCCCTGAAGAAGTGGAAGCAAGGAAGAGCAGCAGCGCAGTCGCTGCTACTCCACCTGGTGGCAAAACCCAGAGTAGCAGTTCTGAACAGAACAACAGCAACACAAACATCAGTAGCAGAAGCATCCGGAGAAGCGCAGCTCAAGCTTCTTCCCAGGTGACAGAGAGAGACACCAGGAGCTTCAGAAGAAGGATTGGCCCGAGCCAGTCGGAGGACGCAGCCATGGCTTTGAGGCTGCAAAGGGAAGAATTCAGGGTGGCATTTCAAGGCAGCCGCGAGCAACAGCTGCGCGCACTCCGTTATGCTCGAGCCAATCTTAGAGCTGCCGCCTCCATGACCGTCCACGGTCGCCTAAGGGGCCGAACAACATAACATAGCAATTGATCGACCTGTTAACGGCATTGTTCTGCTGCTTTCTCTCTCTGCCAATTGAAAGGGCACGGTACGTTGACTTTTAGAGTGAGTCAACAGACAAATTCTTTCTGATGACAACTATTCTCATAGTGTTCAGAAAGAAAGATTCAAAGAATCAAGCAGGGACCGTGGAAATCTTTGTGCTACTAGTTGGTCAACTCTTAATCCAATGTTATTCTGAATTCAAATGAATTATTTATGACTCAAACACCATATTTCAGGTCAACTATTACTGTGTCTTGTTTGCAGGTCAACCTCATTTCGTTACTACAAAATACTGTTAATTCCCATCATTTTCCTATTGATGAAGTTGGAGCTGAATTTTAAATCTTAATCCAATGTTATCTGAAGTATATTGACTCAAACAGGTCAACTGTTCCTATTTTGACTTTAAGACAGTAAATACTATTGAGCCATGCAATCTTGCAGGCAATGTGAGAATTAGTGGTAACGGTGAGTCCAAATATTATGAGCCATAAAAAAAACTACAGAAATGTACGCGGCAAGCAAACGAGTGGTGATTAAAGACACTTGGCTTCTCTGTTGGGTGAACCCCACGTTTGTTGGGGCGGGCCCCACTCGAACCAGAGAAGGCGAGGGAACGTTTGGATAAGAAACCGAGGAGGGGCTGAAGAGAGAGACAGGGGTCGAGAGGAGGAGAAGAGAATGGAGGTGACGATGTCGATGGGCTCGCTCGTTCGGCTTCCCACCTGCAACCCGAAAGGAGCGCTGCTTCAAGAAGACGCCCGCTTCTTCTTGCGCGGCTCGCCCCTTGCCAGCGACAAGACCGGCAACAAGCGACAGCAGCGGCGGCGGAATCTGCTGGTTGTGGAAGCCAAGGGGAAGAGGGGGATGATGGCGGGTCGGCAGTTCCAGCGCCCTCCCCCTCCCCGTCTCCCCAAGATCGAGGATGACGGCAACCCTCGCTTCGTTGTCTTCGTCCGCACGTCCAACGTATCGTGTCATCAGCTTTTTCCCCCCTCCTTTTCTCTTTCTTTTGTGTCCTCAAGATTGAGGAAATTTAATGATAATTTTCAATCAAAGCCTTAAATTTTTCTGATTTTGTTCTTGTTTTTTCCGGATTGATAAACATTGGGTTTTACAAGTCTAGAGGGAAGCTCATTTTTCGTCACTAAATTTAGCGAATTTTAATTCTTTAGGAAGGTATTCAAGAAAAGTTGAATCTAGATAAGCATGTTGGTAGGCATATGGCCATGAAGGAGAGGGCAATTGGCAAGCCCAATTTTTTGATTCATTAGCTTCACTAGAGCATGTGGAACTGCTGAAAGGACCAACTATTTTTGGTACACAGCAGAACTCTACTTGATGATCTTCTTCTGCCCATACTTGGACACCTAAGGATGAACAACGTATCATAAGAAAGATAATAGTTTGCATCATCATTGTTATAAATAAATATGTTTTGGAAGCGATTTAGAGTCACCTGGCACAAAAAGTTTTCAAAAGAGATGGGTAAACCTTCACACAAGTTGTTGTTTTGTAGGATCTTATGAATCTATGACATTCAATTTGTCAATCACAAACTGAAGGCATATGATGTGGTAATTTTGCAGGTGTATCTTTGGTACCCGCTTAGTGTAATAACTGGTGGCACAACTGCGAAGATTATGGTTGCGGCAAAAGATAACTTTCTTGGAAAATATATCTACAAAGACACCATTGCTCGAAATATTGCAGCTGTTATATATAGAGTAATGTTTTCTCTTGGTATCTCTCGTGTCCTTCATTTTCTCAACCACCTACTCTACGAATAAAAGAATGAAGATAAATTATTCACTATTTTGTCCATAATGATGCTTGCATTTATAATTGTTTAATTGTTTAGCTGTCCTTTTTTTTTTCAGCTTATATGGGTCAGTGAAGACTTTCAGCTCTTATGCCATCAAAACCTTTTGTGTCTACTCTAAGTTGAGCACAACTTTTCCTTTCTGTGTTAGACGTAGTCTTAGTGAAACTCATATTGAATCCTCCTTTGAAACTCTATCAATTTTGTATCAATCCTTGACTCCCTGTTCCGTTGTCATCATTGAACTTCAACACAAGTATTCACCAAAAGTTAACAAATCAGGTTTTAGTGAACCCTCCTTGACACCTTCCAAAGCAGCAAGAAATAGTTTTTAGGATTTGTGGGAAACATAGGCATAGCAGATAATGAGTGAAAATCATCATTCTAATTTATGCATGCATGAAATGGCATTTGTTCTATCATAATTCTCTCCTCTGTTTTTGCTTAGATGTGATTGAATTGTTCTCGAAATCATTGTATTTTATTTGCTTCAACTTTCCTAGCCTATCCTGCACATTCATATACTTGCTTGCTAGCATGCACCCATATGATGCAAGCTAGTTGGTTAGGAAATCATTTCACTTCATATCTCTATATTACCATTATTTGGTTTAAATTATAGGAATAGTTGTGTATCGGCAACCTTATTCTTGGATCTAGCACCTTATCGATAATCATGCAACTTCATATGATTTTAAGTTGTAACTTCATTCCTCTTAGGATTACAGTTATATCTAGTGCCTTAAGTATTTATCTTGATAAAAAGGGTATCTCCTGTGAGCTTGATGGAATATAATCATAACTGTTTCCTTGTTCGCTGGTGTCTTTCATGTTTTTTAGTTAAAATTTTCACATAATTGGTTGCTGGTAGTGTTTGTTAGGCAGATCTTTCTCCGTTAGATTATACTGGTGCTATTCTTGTCCTAAATTTATCTTGATAAAAGAATGTCGTTTATTTCTTAGTAATTGCTTGGTTTTATACAGAATTTTCTGGATCCATAAATTTGTTGGAAACAGCTAGCAGTGGTCAGAACCTGCTGAGAATAATACAGCTGAATTGGCTAAGAATTAGTCCGAATTGACCAGATTTCATCAATGTTGGCTTAGACAAGCTGAGTTCCAATCAGATTTAGTCGAGTTTGAACTAGAATAGCATGAATCTCGAATAAGCCCGGATGCACCAGTTCTGGAATCTCCACTGTCTGGAAGCTTAATGTGAATCATGATTCCTTATATTCGGAATCATTATTTTGTGTATCCTGAAGTGTATCCAGCATATTAAGGAATATGGCACCACAATCCCTCATGGATTTAAAAATCTTTTCTTTTTCTTGTATGTTAGTTATTGGACACAAATAAAAGAGAAACTAAACTCACTTGTCTGAACGTTTTATCCTACACACATGTATTCATTATATGTATGCTTCCTAGATGTTTTAACATGGCTTCATTCTTGAACCCACACCAGCCTCCAAATCTGTATCTGCACCGAGTTTGGATGTTTAGGTCCAAACAATTCCCTGAAAAAATTTGGGAATTTCTTGTTTGATCTACATGATCCATTGAGGGATGAGTCGGTCCTACAAGTCGTGTTGAATTTAGACAACCACAGAAGAACTAGTGGGCTATGATTGCTTAGCCATTTCATCATTTGAGTTCTTCTATACCATTGTGTGCAGCTTGAACTGTGTCAGATACCACGTTCTCACAGAATAACATGATGTAACTAACTTAAAAGTTTTTATAAAGAAGACTATCCTTTATCAGATTTTTGCATTATGTTTTTAAGAAGTTCACTGTGATAATTTCTAGTCTATTTTAGAAGCCTTTAAATTTTCAACTGTAAGTAAATTGCTTGTCATGTGTATACAGGATGAGAAGGAAATACAAAAGACAGCAGTTAAACAATACCGTGTTCTGCGATCTGCTACATCATTTAGATATGGTTACAAACTTGTTGTAAGGCTCTACAATCCTAAAATTAAATATATATTGCCAGTGTTGCTAGAGAGAGGAACTTCTTTCTCCTTCAGTGTGTAAAATTCCTGCTAATTCGCTTTGATCTTTGCAGGAAAATAACAATTTGAGGGCTGCAATTGCTACTTCTGATGTCATTGAAGTATGTTTCTTCCCCTTTTTTTCTTAGTGTCTTATCTCCTATTCAACACTCATAGTATGAAGTTATTTTTTGCATCACCTGCATAGTTTTGGAATAAATGCTTTAGATCACAAAAAAATACGGTACTTATGTGATCCTTCTATGATGTACATAATTTTCTTATGGATATTTCTAGAGTGCCACAGATACTTTGCCATGATGGTGCCTAAAGCTGCTTATTGGATAGAATCGACCAATATTCACACAGTTGCATGATTTCATTTATCTGCTCTAAATTCAGCATCAAGTGAGTTTACATAGTCATGTAAATTTTTCTGGTCTACTGATTTTTAAAATATCTTGTGTTGAGTTATCTATATTGGAGTATGAGAATTTTATATCAGCACAATGATGAGAAAAGATTTTATATGTTAACTTCTGCCTTTTTTTTTTTTTTTCTTCTCGAAGACTGTATTTGTGATCTTATTCATGACACTGCACGATACCTCTTCTTTTTATATGTTTAACATCTCAGCAAGAACATCGAAAGGATCTATTGTGATTACCACTAACACTACATTAAAAGCTTTTGCATATGATTAGGGTGCAGTGTTAATCCGTGGAAGATGGAAGCACAGAATCCTTCTTCCTTTCTACGTGTGAGCCTAAGGGGCTTCGAAATGTGCATGTGGTACACCAGCATGTTGCACTATGAGGCACTGGTGCATGCTTATATGGGTAAACTAGACTATAAGTTGATACTGATCTTCCATAGGATCGAAGTGCTTACCACCGTACCACAGCCATAGCTTATGTTGAGGGCACAACCTTGATCTTTTCAAGATGGCAACATAGTCCTTCTCATATGTTGTAGATGGGCATAAAAGGGGCTTAGCAGTTCACATGTAGTGCACCAGTAGATTGGGCTATAAGAACCAATATCATGAACTGGCGTAAGACCCATATGTTCCTAAGGTACCTCTCTGCATCTTATATTCAGTAGGTTCGTAATGCATTTGAATTACCGCGAAACTGCTTGAGATAAATTTTCTCAATAAAAAAAAAAAATTTACATTTTGTTTTTGTCAGACTAAATTCTGACTTTTCATTATGATAATTGTCACTTTACTGTTAAAGGTTGTCGGAGCTTGATCAATAATCGTGTTTTCTTTACAGCTTCCAACACAGGAAGAGCTTAAAACCGTCCTTGACAAGGTGAAAGACTTCTTCGGCAATGCTACTAGTGGTGCTAAAGAGTCATTCGGAAAGCTTACTTCCTTGGGTTCATTAACCGATGAGGAATCAGAATCACAATCCGAGTGAGTATTACAAACCAAAAAAAAAAAAAAAAAAAACAGGATCTTTGTCTCTGAGCTGTATTGTAAAAGTTAAAATTTGGTCATTTAGTTAGGCCACACTCTTGTTTAGGTCCTTGTAAGTTTAGATGTTTACTTTTGTGATATTGTGAATGGAGAAATCATAAACAACTCCTCCTTTTGGTTTCTTATAAACAGCAGTTATAAAAATGTTTGACACAAACCATTTTATGCTTCTTGTTGTAGAGTGAAGAGCTGAAGGAATATGGACTTACGACATCAAGATGGCCAAAAGATTTCTGTGAGCTGATATCTTTTTCTGATGTTATCAAATCTTTACCTTAGTTGTTCGGACTCGACAGGTCAAACTTTTGTGTACATCTCTTCTTGATCATCGAGTGAAATTGTTCACCTTTTCTTTCAATCTCCACCAACTGATGTTGGAGTTGCAAGTTCTGCTGTTTGCAAATGGTATTTCAAAGCTCTACAAGAATAGATACGTAGCAGAAGAACTCCATTGTGATACTATCTAAAAAGGACTTGGATTCTCCATAATTCATACCATGAGATGGTCGTCAGAGGTCAATTCGAGGGCAGCCTTGAAGATTCTATTGAAGGAAGAATGAACAGAGAAGCAGAGAACAATGGAATCTTGAAATGGATAGCAGAGTCTGGGCAGCAGCATCTCCACCTGCGTCGTCGTATCCTCTCCCTCTCCCTCTTCCTGTGCGATGCGTACCTGAAGACAAAAGCTCGAGGCAGAATCTTCGGTGGATCATGGAAGGAATCTATTCACTTCCTCCTCCTCATTGAGACAGCAGAAGATACAGCAGACATGAGTGCTTGCTCTCGTGCTCCTCAACCACCACCATGTCCTAATCCATCTCAAAGCATCTTCTCGCGAGACTTCCGGAGGTGACTCTTTCTCTCTCTCTCGATTCGATCATTTGTTTAAGCAACCCATGAACTGGCAGCATCTCGAGGCCCGAGCTATAAGACTTTGCAAGGGATTCGTGCACTGTTCATGCATGAACTTTGCACCCCACGACTTCTCCTTCGTTCCACTCTCTCTATCTCTCTCTCTGGACATGGGGAGGCAACCATGCTGTGACAAGGCCGGGATGAGACGGGGGACATGGACAGCAGAAGAAGACCAGAAGCTCGTCAACTTCATCATCAACAATGGCGTTCATTGTTGGCGCCTCGTGCCCAAGCTTGCTGGTACCTACCGGACCTTCTCCGATGCCCGTACCGTGCTTGAGGTCATGATTTCTTACGGTTTGCAACGACGAGCTGTGTCGAATCATTAGGGTATGTATGTTTCTTTGGATGCTTTGCTGTAGGTCTGATGAGATGCGGGAAGAGCTGCAGGCTAAGATGGACAAACTACCTTCGTCCCGACCTCAGGCGAGAGGCCATCTCCCAGGAAGAAGAGACCCAAATCATCCAACTCCATTCCCGTCTCGGGAACAGGTAACCTCGATCTCACTCACGCTCTTCTTCTTCTTCTACGCCTTGTTAACTTCGCCTTTCCCCTCAGATGGTCCAAGATCGCATCATATTTCCCCGGCCGGACCGATAACGAGATCAAGAACCACTGGAACACCAGAATCAAGAAGAGACTCAACCTCCCCGGCCTGAATCCTCCGGCGACTCACGAGCTCATCGATCCGCCAAATGCCAATAATCCGGAGACGATCGGTATGAAACCGAAGCAAGAAGACAAAATCTCTGGCTTCGACCGTCCGATTTGGATGCCGTTCGAGATCACGAACGCAGGGGAGATCAGGCTGCAGGTCAACTCTTCAGGCAGCTGCAGCTCCTCCTCAGCACAACACTCGCTCTGCGCTTCTTCTTCTTTTCCTTCATCGGAAGCAACCATTTCTCTCGATGATCTCTTCTTCTATGGGAACTTGCTGTGAACCATTGTCTGAAGCAACAACTGAGGCAAAAGAATTCAGATTTCAGAACGTAGTTGTTCATCATTAATTCTTTGTAATCTTCTTAACATTCTTCAAACAAATGCATGGACTAGATTTCCCTTCTCCGAACAAGCCTAAACTACTAAATCGATTGCTTTGCATACAGCAGATACATGCATTGACTTTTTTTGTTCTTGGAAGAAGTTTTCCAAACAAGCCTACAAGGTTTGGATCTGCATAAGCAAGCTGCCATTATAAATCACAGAGTGAGAAGGTTGTCACAGCTGAGATCAAGGAGGATGCATGATGGCCGATGGAATCCAAGGGACAGAGGAATCTAATTGGGATCATCCATCCATCATCTCATGTTCTTGGAAGTATGCTTGATTCATATACCAGAGTGCAGTTATTTAGTCATAAATCAATTGGACAATAAACATTTCATGCACATGGATTATATCATTCATTACTTGGATGTCATCTTCCTGAGGGTTATGATCTTTATTATAATAATGTAATTGGCACCCCTTGACATCATATCATAAAAACTCAAAAGAAATAGTAGATTTGTTACATCTTGAAGAAATATGTAGCTGTAATTAAAACTCTAATCATAACCTGATAAGGTATTAGCTAGAAAGAGAACAACAAAAAGAAAAAAAAAAAAACAGGATTGTTTGAAAGAAAAGACACTTTTATTTTGATTGTTATAATTTTCTGATATGTAGATCTGCACATCATTATCAATATATTGATCGGTATAGATAGATCTTTCGATGTTTCTTCTTCTATTTAGTTTTTTTTTTTTCTTTGATTTCTTGAAACTTGTCTTAAGATTTTATTTTCACATGATATTTGAAATCTTCTGATTAGTGAGACCTTTATAATCTCATTATTCTATTACTGAAGAATTGATATGTTTTTGCTCACCATCTTCATTTATATTTTTTTTTTTCATGCAAATTTTGTCTAGTAATATACTTGATATTTTGTCATTTATATGATTGATTGATTTATGCTTGATTATAGAAGATCAACCTGAAATATGTGCATTTTATTTATACAACCAAAGAAATATGTTGTTTCGATTTTTAAGTAGCATACATAGAACGATACAAATCATACAAATACGTGCTATGAATGAATGCTAAGAATAAGCAATCATAATAACCTTTACAAAAAATAAGTGCTTACAACTCAATTCTTTTCAGGAATCTTAGCAATAAAAAGGCATATATATATATATATATATATATATATATATATTGAAAGGAGGTTACTATTTGTAACCCCATTTGTATTTTATAATCGATGCTAAGAACTTTGAATATTTCTAAATTGTCAGTTTATAAATAAATATATATTTTCTTAATTTATAATTTAATTTGAATAATTTTTTTACTCCATGCTTATAATTCATTTTCTTTTTTTGCTCCTACTTCTCTTCTTAATTTTCAAAGGTGACATAAAATAAAGAAAAAAAGATAAATAATAATATAGGATAAATTGAAGATCGAAAAAATAAAAGTGAGAAATAGTTTTTGATATTTATTATAACAATTTAATATTTTTATGGTTATGTATATTCTGTAACAACCTAAAAAGGTTGTGAATAATAAGAAGGGACTGTAAATAATAATAAGAAGGGACTGTAAAATTTTAAGAAATTATGAATAGTAAAAAGGTTGTGAATAATAAGAAGGAACTGTAAATAATAATAAGCTCCAAAATGTTACCTTTAGACAGACACCTAAGTAATAATATATGGAACGACATATATACGTTGTTTCCATATAAATAAGAAAGATTTCTATATCAGGAACACTGTCCAAATATGTCTAAATTTCTTCTAGATACGGTCGGATCTCATGTGATATAGCCAAAAGGACGGCGCAACGTACAAGGAAAGCACAGATACGGGCAACAATTTAGTGGGCGGATCGATTCAAAACGCTTTGACCAAAATATTACTCACTCCTCTTTCTTGGTTATCATCCGTTGTGCCAAAAGCTTCCACCTTTTCCAGCGAGCCGCAGAGCCCGAAAGGTTTACCGCTTCTTCCATTTCAAAAGCCTCACCTTTTCTTGGGATTTCTCAGCATTTTGAGCCCAATTTTTGGGAACCCTTTCGTTTCTTCGGTGCTTGAAATGGGATCTCATCAAGCTCAGGTAAATAGCTCTTTCCATCCGACTTGCTTGCTCAGTTTCTTCTCGATTTGAATCGAGCATTTCTTGAGGGTGTAAGGAGATGTGGGTGTCGGCAGGAGAAGCATGTTGCAGCATTAGGGGGATCGATATCTTTCGGGAGATTCTTGTCGGAATCGCTAGACTGGGGCAAATGGTCTTCCTTCCACCATAATAGATACTTGGAAGAGGTCGAGAGGTACTCGGTGCCGGGTGGTGTTGCTCGGAAGAAAGCTTACTTCGAAGCTCACTACAAGAGGGTCGCAGCTAAGAAGGAAGCCGCAAATGCTGCCAATAAAAGCTTCCCTGAGAGACAAACAGATGTCGCTGGATTCGTAGAATCTGAGAAGAAGAGTAATCGTACGGTTGACCAAGGTGCTTGTTTATCGAGAGCAGGTATCGGTTTTGATCTGTGTGAAGTAGCAGAAGCGGAGAAGGGAAATGCCATAGAAGAAGATAAGATTCACATCGGTTCTTCTCTGCAACTTGAAGCAACAGATGTAGCAGTTGAAGAGGGCGAACAAGCAGAATCCGAGGAGAAGAGTAATCATAAGGTTGACAATTCGAGAAAAGGTACCAGTTTTGATCTGTGTGACAAGAGCAATGAACCACAAGTGGCAGAAGCGGAGAAGGGGAATGCAATAGAAGGAGATGAGATTCACATTGGTTCTTCTCTGCAACTTGAACCAACAGATGTAGCAGTTGAAGACATTGAAAACAAGAACAAGTCTTCCGGGTTTGAGCTTAGTGAGATCTGGACATCGGAGAAGAAGCCACTGAAGGTAATGTGCTTGGCTAGTTCTTCGGTTTCGGTTTCATATCTATGTCAATGCCACTGATGACATGATAATTTGGTTCTTCCAGGAAAGTCTTGTCATTAATATGGATAATATAGATTCAGCTGAGAAGAAATATAGTGTGACTGTTTCAAGATCATCAGTTAGCCATAAATCATCAGGATTGCCCCCTTCCCCTGCATCCAGGATTCCATTTTCCCCGTCAAGGCCGGTTTCATCCTTGAGATGTCCCAAGGAGAACATTACCACTCCAAGCAGTAACAGGAAATATGATTCTATCTCAAAGGAGAACAAGAAATCAGTTCCAACATTTCCAAAATCGTTGCACATGTCGGTCAATCTTACTCGATTTCAGAATGGAGGAGGGGCCAATCCAAAAGCTAAAATGTCACCCGTTCATGAGAAGGTCAAGGAAACAAAAGCTACTGTGAATTCAGCAAAGCCATCTCCAGATCTCTCATGTCATCATAGGACACCATATAAGGTGCTTCTTTCAATTCCATTGTAAATGAATTCTATGTCCCATAGGATGTTCTCTATGATAAGCCACATCTGATTGAGCAACTCAGGTATCGTTGGATGGAGCGCCAAGAGTAAACTCGGTTATCATACAATCAGAAAAGAAGAGGTACGACAAGGTTGACGATTCTGCTATTAAATATTTTGATCTTGCAGGCCTTAAGATATCACAAACTGCATTTAAGTGTAGTAAGGTATATCATTGCCCATGATAATCTCTAAAGGGACATGATCATGAAATATTGGATTAGAAACAATTTTTTGTTTAAGAACACTAAACATGAACACAGGCACACACTTTAATTCAACTTTAGATTATATATACACATAGATTATTGCGTTCGATTTACTTATAGACTCTAGATGGTGCTACTAACTCTTTGTAAACATCTATTTGTGCTGCAGGAATTCTAATGATACAGGCAGTAGAGCTTGCAGAGAGACTGCATCATTTTCTCTTACAACCAGAGCTGGTGGAATCATAGAACTAAAAAAGGAGGTACAAGTGTGTACTTAGTAGATCTGAATTGCTTAATTACATGCATAAATGATTACACAGCAATATTTTTTTTTTATCGTAATGAAGTTTTCCTTATGCATCCTAATTTCTCCTTCGTTTAGTATTTGTTCTCATTTTTCATTTGGATGGTGAGTCTTCTTCTAAAGAGGTAATGAGACTACATCTCCAAGAGCTGTCAAAGTTCCTTTTATATTATAAATCCTTCAACTCTTCTCAAATTCTATTTCACATTCCCATAATTTAGTGGACAAAACATCTTAATATCTTTTTAGAAGTTTTATGTCTGCTCTTCACAGGATAATTACATTTCACAGTCAACTTGGCTTGTTTAACTTCATCCAATTTAAATGTGACAATTACCTTCAATACGCAGAAATCATTTGAATCGAAGAAAATGCATCAAAGCTATCATTTTAAAGCTAGGTCATTGCCAGAATTCTATCAAAATGCTGAACCAAATAAGAAGGAAAAGACGGAGGTATCCTTCTCGTACTAATTTATCTGAAAGTCTTTGTTTTATGATTATTAATCTAATTATTTTTATAATTAGTCATTCGAATACCAGATAACTATTATCAGATGATATTTAATACTCTCATGAACTTCTAAGATATTTGGTTCTCTCATGATAAGATACACTATGTACTTGCATTTTGCGCTGTTATATACTGCCCATTTCCATTAAAAAAAAATCATTACTTCTCCACAGTATAATTCTTGATTTTTTATCTATGCAAGAGTTAAGGCTATCAACCAAATTGTTTGAAACCATCATTCATCTATTTCCTGCACATCTAATATATGTATTGTATTTGCAGAAAACAGCTGAAAGTGAACAAAATAAATTGCAGCATGCCCATTGTTTCAAAGCCAGACCATTGCCAGAATTCTATCATAATATTAATCCAACAAAGTCGGGGGTGAAGGTACGGTTCTCTTATGATTTTTCAATTTGATTACTGTAACATAAAACACCTTCTCACAATTCAGGAACATGAAGGTTATTTGGTTCTTGTATCTGCTATACATGCACCTGGATTTAAGGAAAACTTATTACAGATATCCTTCATCAACATTATCACACATCATTATACTCCTAGAAAAGAATAACAATAGTATACAGAATTGTTTCTCGGGAAAGATGTTCATGATAAATATATATTTTTTTTTTGCTAGCCTAGGGTCAAATTAAAAGAGAATAATCAGTATTTTTTACAACTTCATGTCACATTCAATTCGAAAAATGAATAATCGGCAAATACTCTTATGAATTCATTAACAATTTTAAGCTACAGATATTACATGTCAAAAACAGGTAAAGATATTAAGAACCCGTTAGACCTATGCTATGTGGGTCGTAAGCAACTCAGGGTGGTTAATCCAAGAAGTTGGCAAATATAATTCACACAAGCATTAGATAACGGAGATGTGAACAAAGTTATTAGGATAGTCTTGATTTCCAGCCCAAATTAATTCACTAGGCATTAGTAAAGCCACACTATGAGAGACCAACGGATCCTTATTCTGTCTAGTAAATATTAGGCTAACGTATAACTAATAAATTGGTTGTCGACAAGTTTTGGCATTTAAGATATATGAATTTTTTCCATTTGTTAAGGGAAAACCAATTGTATTTGTAGATGTTTCTTTGCATCTGTGGACAATGAACTTTTTATATCTCGACTGGAGTTTCTTGTTAACACATTTATTGTGGTTTGCAGATTTCATCGGAAAAACCTCATTCCCGAGCTTGCAGGGATCACTAGATCAGAAGCCAGCTGATATCAGAACTCTCTTTTGAACTATAAAACTCTTTAATATCAATGGTCCAACAAATGATAAACCTCACCGTAAAATGTGCTACTAAACAAATCCAATCAAAAGAGAGCAGCATATCTGTGCTATCTGACATCTGAGTATATTAAAAGTTTGACTTCTAACTTTGTTCATCCTTATAAAACATGCAGTCTATTTAGTAGAATGATTATGGAAGCTTATCATGAAGTCTTGCAATGTATCTCCATTTATCATATACTTACAAAACCTGCAAGGATTTTGTGTTCAGCAGCAGATACGACACAGAATTATCTTCTATGACCAATTTGAGGACATTCATACAGATTACCCATTGCTTTTGGTGAGACAGCATCTTTATGTCTTACTTTGGGTTTGTACATAAAAGATAAGAGAATCACACCATGTAATATGCCATGACATTTATCCTGATACCAAAACACTGGCATCTGTAATGATCAAGCAATGAAATGAAGGATAGTCCAGCAATTCTATCATTGTGGACATAGTTTGAAGCTAAAACCAGAATAAAAAACACAAATCTTTTAATTTTGAGTCACTTCTGCATGACACACAAAGAAGTTTTTGGTAGATTTATGTTGTCTAAACACTAATGTGTAAATTCTTGATTGCACTCTATAGTTCCACTTTACCACATAGCTGCTCATGGTTTATTTTCCATTCAAAGCAGAGGTCTATCTGTTTTCACCAACTTATTTTTGTTGGCAGTATATGACTTGAAACCTATAGCTCAAATGAGGTTTATTCAAAAGGGGCACAAAGCTGTTTTCACAGATACTAATCATATAAAAAAAAGTGGGAAAAGACACTCTTTTAAGCTTTTTCCTTGTGATCAGAATCATTTCCAACAAATCTAGGAGAATAATCTTTGTTCACTGGGACCTGTATTCAGATATCATACGAAGAGCAATCTTTATGTGAGTGATCAAGATTGGGAGTCATGTAAACAATATTTCTATAGGATCATATTCTTTGTTCATGATTGGAATGATCCCCACTGTTAACATTTCATTGTTGTTACCAAATGTAATATATCTCAGATTGAATTGTGGGAGCAGTCGTGTGATTCCCACGCAACATGACATCAATTCCATCGCCAAGTTCAACAACAAGAATGAACAGAACTTGTCTCTCTCAAGCATAGAATTGCTCCATGAATCCAACACAGACTTCAATTGCAATCAAGGTCAAGACAGAAGAGAATACTGGGAACAGGAAGCTGCAGTTCTCAGCTCTCTATACAACTTCATAACTCAAAAACAAATAAGATGAACTGAGTCTGCTGAGGTAAGTCCTGGTGAAGGAGTGACAGTGCCAAGTCTCACAACCCCAAAAAATCTGATGCATTGGTAGAAGTGCACAGAAATGTTTTAGAGTAACACAACAACATGGCACCCACATGCAGATTGAACACAGCATTGGCCTCAGCATCTCATCATGCAGATGAACAGATGGGTGGAATCATAGCCTCTGCCAAAAAGAAAGAGTGAAGGCTCTCAAAAGGAGAGAAAGTTTTCGTTCTCTCTGTAGAGCAGGGCACTAGTTACCACCCACTTTTATTTGAACAGAGGTGGATGAACTGGGACCTATATAGAATGACAAGGGCCAAATGATGACAGAATCCTTGCTGCTACAGCAGTACTTGTGCCATAATTGTATCACTATTTCAAAGTGAGGCCTTGGATGCATCTCTATGCACTCTTCCTTTTAGGCTCCTACTGCAGCTCCTCTTTTTGTCAAAAGAACGCACCTATCAGTCTCAGAAAGCATATGTTTATTCTCTTCCGCCCCTACGCATGCAGGAATCCGGCATCTGTTTACTACTTGGATCAATTGATTACTCTGCGACAACAGGAAAAATTGTTGTCTTGGATAAAGATCGAATCTGTGAGTTGTGTGAGCACAGAGGAGCATCAACTCCAATGAGTTCAAACCACTTTTAACCTTTGATTCAGTGGATATCTGTCTCCTTAGCTTGCACTCGCCTGTTAGCTAGAGATGGACTCTCTCTCTCTCTCTCTCTCTCTCCTTGACAGCTCAATTAGCCAACAGTGTCATCCATCGAGTGCTATATAAAGAGCAACACCATTGCCAACGTCTTTAGCTCCAACTCCCAGTGTGTGTGAGGCCAGTAGGTGAGCAGAGTAGTAAGTAGTAAACAGAGATGGAAGGAGGGCCATGCAAAGGGTTAGGGGAGATGGGAAAAGGGTCGTATAGGAGCCTTTCGGGGACATGGCGGCGAGCCGAGAGTGCCGTGAACCGCGCCGTCGCCCACAGCCGCGTTGGCAAGTACTTCAAGGTGGAAGTCCGCAAGAGTTCCTTCACCAAGGAGCTCCGTGCCGGCGTCGCCACCTTCCTCACCATGGCCTACATCATATCCGTCAACGCGGCGATCCTGACCGACTCCGGTGGGCCATGCACGCACCGGGACTGCAGGCAGATGCATGTCGCCGCGAACTCTTCCGCCATGCACGCGCACCATGCCGTCCCCGGACGTGGGTGTGACTTGGACGCTGACGCGGAGTACCAGAAGTGCTTGGCGACGACCAAGAGTGACATCGTCATGGCTACCGTCATTGCCGCCGTGGTCGGCAGCTTCGCGATGGGCTCCTTCGCCAATCTGCCGCTGGCATTGGCCCCCGGCATGGGGGCCAACGCCTACTTCGCCTACAACATCGTGGGGTTCCATGGCACCGGGCCGGTGCCGTACGAGACCGCGATGGGCGCCGTCATGCTCGAAGGGTGCCTGTTCCTCGCCCTGTCGGTGCTCGGCCTGCGCGCCAAGCTGGCCCGGATGATTCCTCGCTCCATCCGCCTCGCCTCGGCCGCCGGCATCGGCCTCTTCCTGGCCTTCACAGGCCTCCAAGCCCGTGAAGGGATAGGGCTCGTCGGGCCGAGCAAGTCGACGTTGGTGACGCTTGCGGCCTGCTCGAGGACTGACGCGGTCACAGGCGAATGCCTCAGCGGCGTCATGCAGAGCCCCACGTTCTGGCTCGCCGCCGTGGGCTTCCTCGTCACCGCCGTCTGCCTCTCGAGGAAGGTGAAGGGCAGCATGATATATGGCATCGTCGTCGTGACCTTGGTGTCGTGGTTCAGAGGCACCAGCGTCAGTGTCTTCCCCGACACCGCGACAGGGAATTCCAACTACGAGTACTTCAAGAAGGTGGTGGACTTCCACATGATCAAGAACACAGCCGGGAAGATAAGCTTCAGCGGCTTCAACACGAGCCAAGTGTGGCTGGCGGTGGTCACTCTCCTCTACGTCGACGTCCTCGACACGACCGGATCGATGTACTCGATGGCAGAGTACGGGGGGTTCACCGACGAGGAGGGCGGTTTCGAGGGGGAGTACCGCGCGTTCATCGTCGACGCGAGCGCCACCATCGTGGGCTCTGCGCTGGGCACCACGACGGTGACGACCTACATCGAGTCGACCGCGGGGCTCAGGGAGGGTGGCCGCACCGGGCTCACGGCGATCACAGTAGCGGCTCTGTTCCTCGTGTCGGCCTTCTTCACGCCGCTGCTGACGAACGTGCCGCCGTGGGCGGTCGGGCCGTCGCTGGTGCTGGTGGGGGCGATGATGATGAAGATGGTGAAGGAGATCGAGTGGGCGGAGATGAAGGAGGCAGTGCCGGCGTTCCTGACCATGATCCTGATGCCGCTCACGTACTCGATAGCGAACGGGATCATTGCGGGGGTGGGGTTGCACGCGGCGCTGCATCTGTACGACAACGTGGTGGGGGTGTGGAGGTGGGTGGCGAAGGCGAGGAAGATGATGGGAGAGGCTCAGAATCAGGTGTCTGCCGCGGCTGCGGACTTGCCTCCCACTCCTGTTTGATGAATTGTTCTTCCCTTTGGTTAGCATCAATGACTTGCATTCTTCTGTTGCATGACAAAGAACTCTCAACACTTCTCTCCCTTTGGGAAGGAGGAGGAGGAGGAGCGTGCATGGATGCATGAAACACCCTTCATCTTTCCTTTCTCCTTCCTCATGAAGAAGGCTATGTCAAGGCTTATAATTCTGTTTATTCTCTCTCTCTCTATCTCTCTCTCTCTCTGTGTGTTAATTAGGAAGAAGAATCTAGAAATCATATTTATTATCTCATTAGTGGTGAAGAGTTTAGTAGAATCCCAACACCACAACAAAGACTACATTAATAGTGTTGAAATCATTTTATCTCATTGTTCTATTGTCTTTAACATAAATTTTGAGCATCAAACATTGAGATGGAGGAGAATTCCATCCAAAAACAATTCCTTGATCAGATCACACAATCAATGAGAAATCATCACTCAATATACAACAAATTTGATGCCTCCAAATTAAAATTAAAAGAATCCCTCCACAATGAATTATAATAATTATAGATCATTCAAACACAAGTTACCTCAATACACTCTCATACAATAAATATATATATATATATATATATATATATATATATATATATATATATATATATATTTCTATTTTCAAAGTAAATGAATTTGATCATGTGTTCTTATTAAAATTTTATCAGTTAAATTAATTTATATGTTTTAAATTTGTAAGATAAGATATTGAATCATAATCATTGATATCTAAGTTTGATATATCATCAATAATCATTAAATCAATATTTTTGTTATAAACAAAAATTATTATTACATGTCAAAATTAACGTTTATGTTGAATTTCAGATTTTGATGATGAAATCAATTGATGGGTTTTTGATCTAATATGGATTGCTATAAATTGATTGATGTAGGATTAATTATGATAAAAAAATTATTATAATCAAGATCGGCCAAAGTTAAATCTATGCATCGGATCAATGCGGTTGGGAACTCGCCAGGAGTGCGTCGGGAGCTCACCGAGGGTATCAGGAATTTGCTAGGATGACATAAAGGAGTTCGCTAGAAGAAAACCGAGACTCATCAGAAGATTGTTGGGGGTAACTGAAAAGATTATCATGAGTTATGATGGTCTTGTAATGGATGTTTGATAATTATGATTATATTTAATTAAGTTATAATTAGCATCGTAAGACTGACTATGACAGGAGCAATGGAGTTATAACCAGATGATGGACTAAGATCAAGCTTAGGCATCAGGCTGGGTTCGGACGATGTAGTGAGATCTCTAGGAGATTCGACGAAGGGATCAGGAAGCTCACTGGGAGATCACCGGAAGACTTGTCACAAGAATGTCGGATTGGCGGGAGTTAGGTCTTGTTTAGCTTGTTGGTCATTAAGTGTTGTAATCATTGAGTCATAGTTAGGAATTGAGTCCTAATTAAGTTGGATTTGGATGAAATCAAAATCAATTCAATAAGACAATTGGGTCCACTATTGAGATTTGATTGAGCTTAATTAGTTGACCAAAAGGTTGGTCAACATTAGGTTCAAGCCGAAATTCCAAAAGTGGAGAGAACAACTTTTGCAGAAATTTTGACGGGTAAACCGTCGCCGCCCAGGCTTTCGGGCGGCTAACAATAGTTGACCCGCCTAGGTTGGGCGGTTGAATCGCCCGTACCCTGATTTTTCGGATACAGTTGGATTTTGACTCCGGTTTTGAAGCCAATTTGGGGTCTATAAATACCCTAAGTTTTCTTACGACAATAATTTTGGGCATTATATTCTGAGAAAATATTATGTGAGAATTATAAGAAAAAGAAAAGGGATAAAAGAGTGATCAAATAGTATAATCTTGTCTCCCTTGTAAGTAAAGTGTAAGGGTTTGATATTACTTCAAAAAATATCGATAGTGGATGCCGGTATACCTCAAGAAGGATGACTCGGGAGTTGACACATCTGATGCTGAACTACTACAAAAATTATGAGTACTTCTTTGCTTTCAATTGTTTGCATATTCTTCTATTAATACTTCCGATTTAACTCAACTCTTTGAAATTAAAGTTTTCACGATATTCAAATGTTGCTTATCTTTCTGATTTGATTATTAACTTAGTAATTTTCTTTTAATCAATAACTCGGTTTAATTAAGAACTAAAAACTTCATATTTTCTATCTTAGTTTAATTGAAAAATTTTCATCTAAATCTAAAATTTATATTTGCATTAATTCACCCCTCCTCTCAGTCACAATTGATCCTAATAGCTTAAAAATGGGAGAAAAATTAAAATCAATCTATTACACATAAAAGATACTTTGTATAGATTGGTCACTTTCAAACGAGTGGAGGGAGAAAGAGGGTATGCTTCACTCTCTCTTTTAATCATTAGATATTAAGAAAATATTCTCTGTAATGAAAAATATTTGGATAATATTTGTATTTCAATTTTGTTGATGTGATATATCGATCGATTGACTCTTTATTATTTTATATTTTTCTCATATGCCGAGCTCTGAATGGTTACATGAATGAATATTCTCGTATAAAAAGCATGATCATATTAATATATTTTTAAGAACATAACTTGGGTAATAATAAGATTAAGTTTAGTATCACAAACCCAATACCCTTCTCTCTTTTACAGGTATGCCTTGATCCATCCTGTAATGACAAGGGCACCTCATCAATTAGTAGCAAGTTAACCATGGTTAGTTCAACTTAAAGCAAAGTGATGTGCAATCGTCGTATTATGTTCCTTCTCTATTATTATCTTTCCATGGAATTATTTCCACTGCATTATCTGCTGAATCTATCTAACCAAACAACTGTATTTTTTTTTGTTTTCATTGAATGCAAATTGTTCCATATTTTTATAGCTGATGTGTCTCTGTACAATCAAATCATGTAATTTTTGGACCGAAGAATGTACAATCAAATCATGATGCGAATGATCGTATACTTTTCGGTTAAACTTAGCAAAATAATTTTTTTTGGGGGAAAAAAAAAAGCTTCTAACTATGTTCCCTTTTTCTTCTGCTGTAGATCATTATGTATCACCTGCTTGGGGCTTGACCAAGTTTTTATGTGTACTAGTATCATGTCATCAACAAATTTAATTTTTAGGTGAGTGGTGGAAACATTGTTCATCTCGATGCTAGTAAATCTAATGTGCAAAATTCTCTCTTTTCAATGGTCAAGCAACATTTCTATGCAAAATTATAAGAAGATTTGTATTTTATGCAAAATTGTCTCTGCATATATTTGTTGTTCTCTTCATGTGGAGCCTTTGATGAAAGCTTGGACCTTTTGTTCCACTCCCAAATGTGATACTGTCAATGGAAAGAAGAAAGTTTTTTTTTTTTTTTTGGTATTTATTGTGCAGTACAACTTATTCTTAGTGCAACCTCCTTAATCCATTTCCAAAAGAATCATCACCACATATGTATAACAATTGAATCTTCTCCTTTCTCCATTGGAGCCACAAAAATGCAAAGTAGAACAAACCTTTTGTGGATTTGATCTCATTTTAGTTGACCAAGACATGATAAAGTTTTGCTGCAATCACTGTCAGTTCCATTCCAGTCTCAGTTCTTGAGGAGATGCCACAACACAGGAATGAGGCAGCTCAAACAGGAGAAGCCAAGGAGTTGTCCCAAAAGTTTCCATTCCATTACATAAAAAATACTTAGGAATGCAACTCTTCTTCCACATCAACTTTACATAAGATTCAGCATCACACTAACACTTGGCAAAAGGATGAGTGTGCCCTCAGCTCCTCGCATCTCATGCTGTTAGTAGTAGTAGTAGTAGTACTAAAAGAGAGAGATAGATAGAGAGAGAGAGAGAGAGAGGAACCAAAGGCCTACACCTCGATGATGGTGTGGCGTGGGCTGCTCATGACTTGCCTCTCTGCCATGGCCATCATCATCAGCTTCCTTTCCTTGATTGCAGGATCCTCCAAAACCAGCACCTTGTCCTTGTCCCTCACGCCCACCATGTGGAGATGATCACCATCCTCTCTCTCCTTGCCCTTGAACAGTAGCCTCTGCTCCCTTGGCTCCAACCCTGTCACCATGCCCACAACTGTCTTCAACTCTCCTGCAGCAGTACCACAGATGAATTCAGATCCAAACACAAGTAAAAAATATGAGCAGATGAAACCTAATTGGCTCACCAAATGTGGCAGTGGCTCCGATGGATATCTCATGCCAACTTGACCCAGTAGAGATTCTCACCGTGATCACCTCATCAGCTCCCTCACCACATTCTCTCTTCTGAACCAGCATGCCTCCCGGCCGCAGCTCCCACTGGATGTCACCATTCCTGCTGCAGCCACCATTGCTGCCACCGGCCTTGGAAGAACTCCTCTTGAAGAGCTTCTTGGATCTCAACCTGATCATTCTTCCTTGTCTTTGACCCCCCCTCTTCTCTCTCTCTGTATGCACAACTTTGGAGACTCGGAGGAGGGAGTACATATAGAGAGAGAGAGAGAGAGATGTCGGACACTCTTTGCAAGCGTGCGTCAGGATAAAGAGGTCATTGATGGAGAAGAGGTTCTTTATGTCTTAAGAAACGAGAAAGCGTAGGGTGTGATAAGCTTCTTTACAAAGGTTCTTTGGTAGACCTGAAAAGAGATGAGAACTTTAGCTGCTTTTGGTGGGTTTGTTTGCTAAAGGGGGGGAGATGAGCTCTGTAGCTGTTTGATTAGAGTGGTGGTGTGTGGCGAGACTTAGGGAAGGTGAGTGCAGCACATGAAGTCTGCAAAACCTGCTTTTGCTTGATTGAAGGGAGAATAATATAATGGTGATGGTTGGTGAGGATGGACAGGATCTGAAGAAGAAGAAGACATCTTTGGGTTTGAGGAGATGAACACAAGTGTGATGGATGGATGATACCAGCATCAAAGCATTTTTCTTCTTTCAAGGCTTTGGTTTGGTACTGTAGCTTGTGATGTATCATTATAAAAATCAAGAAAGAAAGCAGAATTATTCTTCTTTGAGATTTCTAGAGAAAAAACTTCCAAGTTTTTTTAGAAAAAAAAAAAACTATATACCTCAAAGTTTTAATGCAGTATCAGACTCTTATAGATTTTGAATTATAATCAGTATATCAATAGAAATACAAATAATAAGTATATATTATTCTCACTTAGTAGTATGATTTATGATATATACAAATAATATGTATATATTATTCTCACTTGGTAGTATGATTTATAATATCTATGGATTCAAGACTTCAAGTTTTTTTTAAAAAAATATATATCTTAGTGTTCTAGTCATTGTAAAAGTTTTAAAAAATATCATACAAAACATGAGACATAAATTTAAAAAAATATATTTTTTTTCTATTAAATGAATGTGACCTAAGAAAATTTTCTATCCACTTACTATCTATCATATAAAATATATTGGTGTAACATAGATACAATTTGAATGCAACTGAATTGGATTAGATTTCAATTGAATTGGAAGCATCAATCATTGGATGACCTTTCATTAACATAAACTAGGGTTATAGGTTATCATCATGTTTTTTTTTGTGCCTGGTTATAATGAATGCGTGAGCTTGAAGTTTATAGCGGAAGAACATGGATTTCAGATCAATATATAATAGCAATTTAGATAGTGTGAGGTGAGTTGAGGAAGAGGAGAGTGATTGATGTAATTTTTTTTTTTTTTTGTGACATGACTACTATATCATCATTAAACAGAAAAGCACTCAAGAGAAACTTTGATAAGAAGCTATCATTTATAATTCCATTCTACATTGCTTATTTTTCCTTTTTAATATCATTTCCATTTACTAGTTTAATAGAATATTTAAAGATAGATAGTTATGTAATATTAAATTACCTATATATATATATATATTATTTATATAATAAGTAAAATAGGATGTCAAGCACAAAAAAGCGCATGGGATAGAAAAAGAATTTATTAAAGAACAAAATACAATTTTTCTTCTCTTTGGTTCTTATACAAAAATAATTTAATGTCCTTATAGTAATTCAAATATAAATTAAAAAAGTGAATATTACATACACAAGTGGTACAATTAGTTAACATAAAAAATATTTCTAATTTCGATAAAATTATCAATCGATATATTGAGTCACTGAGTTGAATGTCAAGTAGTTTAATCGGTAAAGATTTAATCATTTATGATATTTTTATCGTTAAATAAAATATTGAGTCCATTTTAAATTATAATCGATAAATATTTTAATATGATTTAAGCAGTACAATAAGCATGTGTATTAGAAAAAAAAAATCAAACTAATTTCCAAGCTTTCAACCTGGTTAATTATATTTCCCTAAGTGAGTCATGGTTGGATCGAACTCGGATCCATGGCCTCATTGGATTTGGGCCCCAAACTCCGAACCCGCAGCTTTCTCCTCCGGTAACGTTGAAGTGGTGTGGGCCTTCTTTGGGCCCCAACGCTGTTTCGACTCTCACCTCACCTGCGGGCTCCACATGTCTGGTTCGAGAGAGGGCCCGCGTCACCACAGATTTAAGCCGCACGATTGCAGAAAAGTCCCCTGCTTTTGCGTATTTACGTAGAGAGTCCATCAGCTTAACGCTTGGTTTGCGCATTGTTACGCGGGGGTACGATTAGCATTTTATTTAAGTAATGTACCGGCGTGTAAATTTACATGTCCGGTGTTACACAATAGCTATAGTTGTTGGATTTTTCTATAAATTAATTGAAATTCATGTGGGTCCCACTGTTTATAACTACTCTGAGAGAGCCACGTCATCTATGTTGTGGAGGAACGTTTGGGTGCACGAAGCCTTTATTTTCGCCAACCCTAACAGCTTACGCGATCGAGCGGTTCACTCTGTGCGAGAGAGCGTGCCGCCGTCCACCTCCGCCGCAGTCTACGAAGGGGAGGAGGTAGAAGGGGAGAGGAGGAGGAGGAGGAGGAGGAGAGGCGAGATGGCGCTGGCGTTCGACGAGTACGGGCGGCCCTTCATCATCATAAAGGAACAGGGGCAGAAGTCACGGCTGCGGGGACTCGAGGCGCAGAAGGCCAACATCTCCGCGGGGAAGGCGGTGGCTAGGATTCTCCGCACCTCCCTCGGCCCCAAGGGGATGGACAAGATGCTCCAGAGTCCGGACGGGGACGTCGTCATTAGTCAGTCTTCCTTTTCTCCTTCTTGACGATGCTTCGATCTTGTTTCTTCTTTGCTATTCTTGGAGATCACTAGTAAAGCGGATTCTTTGTTCTGATTCTTGTTTGAGGTGCTTCCGTGGCAATGGGAGGGAGGTCGAGTAATCTGTTTTGCTTGTTGCGATTTTTGCCTCGAGCTAGGGTTTTTGAATTTTGGGTTGTAGGAAAGGCGTGTTTTTGTTCATCACTAACTGGTAAATTTTTGGTAAGATGGTGCTTTCTCGAATGATACTTATTTAGGGTTCAAGGCTCGCTAATGAAGTGGGAAAGACAAACGGTTTGAATCGTAATAAAGGAGTATTGAAGTTTGTTTGAGTTGGGAGAAACGTGATCTAGCTTACCGGGGCTTATGGTAGTCTCCGGTACTTGTCTGGTTTGTTCGGGAAATGATCAGGAAATACAAAAAGAGATGGATGGAACTCTGGTACTTCACTTGAGAGCTAATGAAGGTTGTTATTTACATTGTTTAATGTAACTGTAAGCTTTTAGTAGGTAGTGAAATTGAAAGTAAAATTATAGCACCCTGACATTGTGCAATGATCTACTTTTCATTCACCCACAATAATGTGTTGTAACAAATTTGAACACACCTTCCGTGTTCAACTTAAGCATGATTCGAGGTGCTGCTCCTGTGTTGTGCATACCGAGCAGTACGGTACAGGAGAATGCTGCTAATTGGCAACATGGTACTAGCACAAAAACCATGCAAATTCATGTATGTTATGGCAAGGCACATGCATTTTTGTGTTATATAACATGTACCATGTGTCATGGTGATGACCATGTAGCACAGCGTAAGGTGTCTGACACCTTGAACAATGAACTTAGGTTATAATTTGGGTGAAAAATGTTTTAGATATTAGACTAAAGCTCTTCACAGATGGTTGGTTATCTATTGGTTACTTTTAACCTTAAACTAGAAGTTGTTACATTGACCCTCTGTCTACTTTAGGGCACTGAAAAGTTGACTATGATTGTATTTCCATGGTTTAGGATTTTTTTCATATATAGGGTCATTTTTAGTAGGCAGTCGATCTCTCCCTCCCTTAAACTTCTGCATTTGCTGATTATTGTTCCTGTATGGTGGCAGCAAATGATGGGGCAACAATCCTGGAGCAGATGGATGTTGACAATCAGATTGCAAAGCTGATGGTGGAACTATCCCGTAGTCAGGACTATGAAATTGGTGATGGTACGACCGGAGTTGTTGTTCTGGCCGGTGCGCTTCTTGAGCAGGCTGAGAAGCTATTGGAACGTGGTGTTCATCCTATTAGAATCTCTGAGGGATATGAAATGGCCTCTAAGTTATCTGCGGAGCATCTTGAGAGTATATCACAGAAGTTTGAATTTAGTGTTACCGATATAGAGCCTTTGGTGCAAACTTGCATGACAACTTTATCTTCAAAAATGTAAGTTTAATTTACCTTTATTCAGTCCATTGATCTATCTTCTTCCTTACTTTCCTTCTATTGTTATGTAATTTGTTTATCTCCAGTAAACAACTCATCACGGTCATGTTGCAGTGTCAATCGTTGCAAGCGTGCACTAGCTGAGATTGCTGTTAAGGCAGTTCTTGCAGTTGCTGATTTAGAGAGGAAAGACGTCAATTTGGAACTAATCAAGGTTGAAGGAAAGGTCGGAGGAAAATTGGAAGATACAGAGCTCATATATGGAATTCTTGTTGACAAGGATATGAGCCATCCACAAATGCCAAAAAGAATCGAGAATGCCAATATTGCTATCCTGACATGCCCATTTGAGCCACCCAAGCCAAAGACAAAGCATAAGATTGACATTGACACTGTTGAGAAATTTCAAACTTTACGCCAGCAGGAGCAGAATTACTTTGATGACATGGTCCAAAAATGCAAGGTACATACATCCAAAGTTGTGTGTATTTTCATCTTATCAACAAGTTACTTCAAAAAGGTTCTCGCATGTGGGCCTGTTTGCTGTAACATTTTGGATATTAGGCTTTTCACAAACTGTAGAGAGTTTGTTGTTTGTTAATATTTGCAATTCAGTCAATTAAAATATAATCACTTATCAACTAGAGTCAATTTTTAGTGAATTTTCACTTTAATTTGATTTTTCTATTTAATTTGAATTGATCTAATTTTGTTAAGTTCTAAGTTTTTAGTTTTATATTTTCTCTGCTATCATCTAATATGTAAGATGCTATTTGGTGATACATTGTCATATGACAATCAAGTGAATTTTTATTTCAAATGAATTCTGGGTTCTGTTTTTGACGGTTATAGGATGTTGGTGCAACCCTTGTTATCTGTCAATGGGGTTTTGATGACGAAGCAAACCATTTATTAATGCATCGGAATTTGCCTGCTGTTAGATGGGTTGGTGGTGTTGAATTGGAATTGATTGCTATAGCTACAGGTTTGTATTTTGTATTAGTTCACTAGAAATAATGAAGCAACAAAGAGAACTTATCATAGGTTGACTCTTGTTTCTATTGACACAGGTGGGAGGATAGTTCCAAGGTTCCAGGAGTTGACAACTGAAAAGCTGGGAAAGGTAGGATTTACTTGGAATTCTCTCATATAAGTTTTATACTTGGGATATCTGAACATTTGGTTTGTCAGATGGTAACTATTAAGTTGATTAACTTTCTCTGTGCAAGCTCAAACCTTTTGTTTTATGCCACTGCATAGTTCTATGTCCCACTGTTTTAACATTGCTAAGTGCTAACATTTAAGAAGTTCTTTTTGTGTAATGAAATCATCAAGTATTTATGTGGTGAGGTAGGCTCCTCAAGTGAAGCTCACCGAGCAAGAATCAATCTTGATTGATTGGAGATCAGGTGTTAATTTTTATTTTTATTTGAAAAATTCCAGATTTCATATAAAATGTTTTTCTAACTTCTAAATGGGTTTCTCATTTCATCTGGAGTCCTTGAAAAAAATTGAGATAGAAAAGCACAACAGTTCTAACATCTGCAGAAGAACGTCTACAAATAATATGCATGATACAAAAAATTACACAAATGTGCATGATACAAAAACTATACAATGCAACTAATTTACATACCAAAAAAAATACAGTTATAAGTTTTAACATCTTACAGAAAACTTATGATAATATTTTAATGATATTCTAACTAAACTAATCCTACTAATTTTCTAATTGGCCTTCCCAAATTACTTATGGAAGTACATATGAAAATCCCTATAAAAAAGAACAAAAGTCCAACTTAAACTATGGAGTCAGTCCACTGAACTCAATGTAACTGAACACAACTTGACTCATCTTGTATATGGTATGCATCACTTTATAGGCTAAAATATAAACTGGCTAATACACTCCTGTTTTTAGTATTTTGAAGTGCATAAGCTATATAGAGATTTGATAGATCTACATGCATCAACTATCTTGGCTGAAATGACCTGAGATATTGTATATCTGCCACATATTGTCATTTACACTACTAGCAATAATATCTGGAAATTATTTATAAATAGAAATAACCAACCTAAACTTTTTACTGAACTGAAATAGGAAAAACTTTGGGGAAGACTAGAGGTGGTAAATTGGCCCTAGAGGGTTGATTTGCTTACAGTTACCAAGAAACTGTAGGTTACATTTGGAAATTTAGGCTATAAAAGTGTCCACGAATAAATTTAATGTGAATGCCAATACGTATAGATATATGCAGTATCATCTTTCCCTTCAGCCTATTTTCAGTTTGTAATTTTTTTGTGTTAGAGCTAGGTAATCTTCATTGTTTAAAAAACATAAAACCTAAGTTACACTTATTTATATTTGCATGCTTCTATAATGTATGCTGAACTTGGTTAAGAGTAAATTTTAGTGATTGGTGTCCCAACTTGTTGTAGTGATATGTATCAAGAAACTGTAAGGTATCATCTATATGGAGTCATTTGCATGGATGTTCTCCATCAGTGAGCCTTGATGAGGAAATATCTTTAGGCAGAGTAAGAAGACTAAGAACCATTAAATCTTGTGACAGTTCTATCCCTAAGTTATTAATTTAGCTACAACTAAAGTGTAATATCCTTAAATAATCTAGCAATTTGTAGATAACAGCTTTGGTAGAAAATATAATTATATATCTGGATTTATATACATTTGGTAGAAATTCTGGTAAATATTTGGATGCTTCATACCCTAGTAAATAGTTGAGGTAGCAATACCGTCAGTGAATGCATTGACCGAATCACCTATAAGGGCATGGTAAAAAAATTGTTTTGTTCTCCTTTACAGAGTCTGTTGTGGTGATTCTCGACTTTTCATTGTATTACGTGGAGAGACATTATTCTTTATGGTACCAAAGGATTTCAAGTTACTGAATTAACTTATGAATGGGCCTTTGTTGAATATGTTTAGTTGATTTTCTGAATACCAGTGCATCAGTTTTATGAGTGCTAATATTATTAGGGAACTTTTTTCTTTGTTCTTTCTCACCAGGCTGGATTAGTTAGAGAGAAATCATTTGGAACTACCAAGGACAGGATGCTGTATATTGAACACTGTGCTAACTCCAGAGCTGTAACAGTTTTCATTCGTGGTGGTATGCATGTCTAATCCTACTGTAGTACTCGTGGTAGATTGGTAACCCAATTGTATTTGCATTGTGAATACTTCATTCTTTTGAATCTAGCTAAGTATGTTTCAGATTGATAATGAGGTTGTAGCTTTGGAATCTGCATATATATATAAGGTTTGCAATTTTGACCTACCGGGCGGTACATACCGGTTCGCTAGGTTATCGGTACGCGGACCGCCCGCTACCGGGCGATTCCGTCAAAAATCGACCGTCGACGGTCGATTTCGGCGGTCAGCGGCCGATTGAAGAAGAAATCGATCGTCGATGGTTGATTGAGGAAGAAAAGGGAAGAAGAGGAAAAGAAAAAAAAGAATAGGGGAAGAAAGAATACCTCGCCTGCGCGCCGTCCTCGCTCGCCTGCGCGCCGTCCTCGCTCGCCTGCGCGCCGTCCTCGCTCGCCTGCGCGCCGTCCTCGCTCGCCTGCCGCGCCGCCCCGCCCCGCCCGTGGTCGCCTGCGCGCTGTCGTCGCCTGCACGCCGTCGTCGCCCGCGGGTCGCCTGTGCGTGGTCGTTGCTCGCGGCCGCGGCAGCTTTTTCTCCCGCGCGAGGAGACGGAGCGTCTCCCTGCGCGGGGAGACAGATCGAGGCGATGTCGCCCCTTTTTTTTTTGTTTAAATATTTTAATATTTTTAATATTATATTATATTATAAAAATATTATATTTTAATACCGGGTGGTACGCACTGTGCATACTGCCCGGTATGGACCGGTAAGTCAAACCTTGATATATATATATGTATATATAGTATGTCTTTTAAAAGAATGGGATTTGATACATTTGATGGTACTTCTAGTTCTCTTTTTAGGCTGAAACGTTTATTTTTCTTACACTAGTTTTTTGGAGGCATGTGCTAGAATAATATTGATATTTGTAGTCATATGGTTAAATCCTTGTCTTATAATCCTGAACTTTTTTTTTCCATTGAGAAATTAGGAGAACTGCCTTTTCACCCTTGTTGAACAGATTGAATATGAATACATGATAAAGTTGTTGTTCTCTAAATTGGGTGAAAATGAGTTCTGACATGGCATCAGAACAGAGCATGGCATTACTGTGTGCTATATCCCATTAGATGGATTGATTTGATGCCCTAACCTTCTTCATTAATAATCAACTGGTTTATAATTCAAATCGAGGATCAACATTATTGATTATGATTCTTAACATCTAAAGGGCAAGGAAACAAATAAGTATATAATATGGAGCTCTCTAAGCTGTTTATCTTCTAGGCACCAAAAGGCCTTGTAACAACATTTGTTCCTTATTTTTATTTGATTAATAGAACCCGAATGTCACTTTGTTTTGTGTTTTGATCAAGGTTTGCAATTTCGACCTGTACCGCCCGGTACGGGCGGTACATACCGGTCCGTCAGGTTGTTGGTACGTGGACTGCTCGCTATTGGGCGGTTCTGCCAAAAATCAACCGTTAGCGGCCGATTGAGGGAGAAATCGATTGTCGGCGGTCGATTGAGCGAGAAAAAGGGAAGAAGAAGAAGAAGAGGAAAAGAAGAAAAAAAAGAAAAGAGGAGAAGAAAGACCTAGCGCCTGCATGCTGTCCTCGCCCGCGCGTTGTCGCCGCCCGCACGCCGTCCTCGCTGGCGTGCTGTCGCCGCCCGTGGGTCGCCAGTGCCCGCGCGCCGTTGCGGGAGCTTTTTCTCCTGCGCGGGGAGAAGTCGACATCGTCCCTTTTCTCTTTTTTTTTTAATATTTTAATATTTTAATATTACATTATATAAAATTATATTATAAAATATTTATATTATATTTTAATATACCAAGTGGTATGCACTGTGTGTACCGCCTAGTATGGTACCGTACCAGTACCGAGATGAACTCGGTACACTGGTACGGACCGATAAGCCAAACCTTGGTTTTGATATACATCTAAAGGCATTTAATCTTGAACATTGAATCCTCATTTGAAATATGCATTTTATCTATTTTTGTTTCATGTACAGTGATTGTTTCGTGTAGGCTCAGTCAACTGTATTGGTTTCAATCTGGGTCTTTTTTTGATGAATGTTCATGTGCATTTATTCTAGTCTACTTGATTGACATAAAGATTGATGGTCTTATTTTCTCATCTCATTAAGCATCTTGTTGGTCCTATGTGGCATCACTTAAAGAAATCTTAACTCTAATTAGTGATTCTGTATTAAGAATAAAAAAAATGAGATGGAATGAATTGAGTGCATTTTTGTTATTATACTAAAAAACAGATGATGTTGAAATTTTATGATAGATGATCAAGAAGTATCCAACTAAAAAGGTTCAGGTTCTTGGGACTGAGTATTTGTCTAAAGAGGATATTTCACATAGGATAGGGCAGGTTACAAGTGGGAATGCATGCTTGTGAGTTCTATAATCATTATACTATGGCTTTACTGAATATTAATTTGATAATAAGGTGAGAAAATTGTTTAAGCTGGTTTAGGTATGTCTAAATAAGACTGGTCGAAATTCTTGTTGACCCCCCGTACTATGCCTCAAAATCAAAGTCTCCTCCTGTACTTTAAAACTCATATAAGTAACCCCTTGTACTGTGTCTCAAAATCAAAGTCCCCCGTACTTTAAAACTCGTATAAGTGACCCCATGTACTACGATTTCGCATCAAAGTGACCCCCTCTGTTAGAAATACTTTTAAAAAGATATTTTTAAGAAGAATACTTTTCTTTAAGAAGATTTTATTTAAAAATATCTTATTGTAATAATCTTAATGATTTATTTTTTAAAAAAATTGATTTTTTTATTTTAAATTACCATGGATAGATTTGGAAGTTATTCTTAAAAGAAATCACATGAAACAACTAAAAAGGGAGGAAAATTCTTTTTAAAAATTATCCTTATCCTTAACAAAAATTCCTTAATAGTTTATGGTTATAAAATTAATCTTGATTGCTTTCAATGGTGCATGGCTTTTACGTAGCTAGAGCATGCTAAAATTAGAACAAAAAAGTTTTAGTTATTTTTAATACAAAATTATCTAAGTTGAAATTTATAAAAAAAGGGATTTTGATGATAGGTTAAAAATTATTGGCGTGAATGATTAAAATATTGATGGGTTATATGTTGACCTAAAGTAGGTTGTATAATTGAATGATAGATTACTTTTGAATTTGAACTTAGAATAAATAAAAATTCGGGGGTACCTTTGATGCGAAATCGTAGTACGGGGGGTCACTTATATGAGTTTTAAAGTACGGGGGGTAACTTTGATTTTGAGGCATAGTGTGGGGGGTCATCTATACGAGTTTTAAAGTACGGGGGGTGACTTTGATTTTAAGGCATAGTACGGGGGGTTACTTATATGAGTTTTAAAGTAGGAAAGATGATTTTGATTTTGAGGCATAGTACGGGGGGTCACTCATACAAGTTTTAAAGTACTGGAGGTGATTTTGACTTTGAGGCATAGTACGGGGGGTCACTTATACGAGTTTTAAAGTACGGGAGGTGATTTTAACTTTGAGGCATAGTACGGGGGGTCAACAAGAATTTTGGCCGAAGACTATTGTGTATACTAGTGAGGAGAGTGAACCAGTTTAATTCAGCTACAGAAGGCAGAGGAAGGGAGGACAGGAGGGATAAGGCAACGTTAAGAAAGGCATCATCATCAATTATGCTAAATGGGAGAAGATTATCCATGTCTGATCTTAAATGAGCACATATCTCCCACAACATTTATATGCTTTGTTTGCTAACGAATTCAACATGTTTTCTTATTTGTTTATTTAGGAATGGGTTATCTATGTGTAACTTTTTATGTTTATGCATCTGATTAGCAGTAATGCGTCTCACAAATTAGGCACTTTGTTTTACTGGAGAAAGCACAGCGATTAATTAATTTGAATTTTTTATTGAATCTTTAATGGTGATGCTATAGGTAACAAAATGATGATAGAAGAAACTAAACGTAGTCTTCATGATGCACTTTGTGTGGCCCGGAATCTGATCCGGAACAATTCTATTGTATATGGTGGTGGTTCTGCTGAAATTTCTTGCTCAATTGCTGTTGAAGCTGCTGCAGATAGACATCCTGGGGTTGAGCAGGTGAATAATTTTAGACACCTTTGGGAAATTGTCTAGCAAATAT
Source organism: Ensete ventricosum (assembly GCA_029747655.1). NCBI lineage: Eukaryota > Viridiplantae > Streptophyta > Magnoliopsida > Zingiberales > Musaceae > Ensete > Ensete ventricosum. The sequence continues at coordinate 3,111,211 of JAQQAF010000006.1, read as the reverse complement.
TTTGAAGCCTGAAGTTCAAGTGTTTCTCTGTTTCCTTTTTCAGTATGCTATCAGGTCCTTCGCTGAAGCTTTAGATTCTATTCCTATGGCTCTTGCTGAGAACAGTGGCCTCCCACCTATTGATACTCTTACTGCAGTCAAATCTCAGCAAATTAAGGTATGCAGTTCAGGTCTTTTATTGGAATAAGTTGCTCTTAAACTCTAGGTATCATGATTTATCCACAGAATCAGGTGGCAGGTTATAAATTAGATAATTAGAAGTGCAGTGGGAAGCCTTGCTTGCCTGCATCTTCCACAGAGAAGGGCATGTATACAGAGAAGTTGTGCCATATAGGGGGATGGGAACTAAACGAACATGTCCTCTTTGACTTACCTTGATTCCACATAGAAGGGACCTGAGACCACATAAATAAAGAAATCGAAAAGGTTTTTCTCATTTTTGGTCATAAACTTTATAGGATATATCTCCAAGTAATCTAGAACTTTTCAGTATACAGTGAAGAGCCACAACTATGCAGCGTGGAAGGCTGCATGACCATGCTGTGTATGAGTCATTTTATAACTATATTGTAGTTAGTTGTTAATTGATTAATATCTTATTGATTTCAGAGAAAACTACTACTATATAAAAGCTGAAATATAACTCCCACATATTTTTTGTCCATGATAATTAAAAAGATTTCCTTTTGAACTTTTGGTTGGTTATTTTGGAAAATAAAAAACCAGCTCATGTTTTCAAGAATCACTAGTGAGTTATTTATGAGTTATTATTTTTTTATTATTTGTCACGAACATTTTTTATGAATGTCAAATGTTGTGATATACAGTTATATATTTTAGAAAATTTTTATTGCCTTATCCGTGTTGTACTTGTATTTATTTTTTAATTTTTGTCAAAATATCCGAAATGGATTGTATTCATCTGTCATCTCCATATCCATCCTTTGAAGGTATAAATACCTGGGGGACTGGTGAAGATGAACTGATGGACCATTCTTATTATTTCATATCATGTTGTTATTTATTAATCATATGATGACAAGATTCAAGGCTGTAGCATTCTTTTTGAGTTGTCTGTTGGCACCAATTTCCCATTATCCAAGGTCAGATAGGCACATGCATTCACGTTTAGTTTACGGCACACCGCTGATGTTTCTCGTTCCTGAGAACCAAGATTAAGTGAACTATTTCTTGTACCTTTCATATATCTTCAACACTTAAATATTCTCATGGCATGGTTTTTGCAGGAAAATAATCCATATTGTGGCATAGATTGCAATGATGTTGGGACAAACAATATGAGAGAGCAGAATGTATTTGAGACGCTGATCGGCAAACAACAACAGATTTTGCTTGCAACACAAGTTGTGAAAATGATTTTGAAGATTGATGATGTAATCAGTCCGTCTGAGTACTGATTTTGGTCACGAAGATTCTGAACAAAGAAATATCTCTATCAGAATTTGCTAGTGCTAAGCCGGAGAAATGTCTGTGTTGCATCTAAGAATTCTAATGGCTTGCTTTTTGTGCTTTCTTTGTTAATTTGAGTGACTGTCTTTTTTTGCAATGAATTTGTTACAAGTGTTATCTATATCATGTTACACTTGGATCAAGGGGATGATGGGTGTCTGTTTCCTGCGGTTCGATAGACTTCTGTAGATCTGGATCAGATGCACAGCGAGATTCTTGGATGTTTTTTTTCTCGGAATTTGATACCTGGCATTTCTTTTCTCTCATGACTGTGAATCTCTTCATGCTTGAATGAATTCAAAAGGTGAAAATTTTAGTAGTTGAAACAGAATCATCCAAAAATTTTAGCCAAATGGTTTATGATCTTTTGCTCCTCAAGGGGAGTAGTATCCTTCTACATGAGCTTAGGGACTGTCGATTGACTTGTCTTCCCATGATTTAAAAAAAAATCTATTTGTTTTTTGTTTCTTGTTTATATGGGTAAATAATAAAAAAATACAGATGATATGGTATTGATAAAAATATGTTTTTTTTTTCTTGATTGCTTTGATTCCTTTTCACTCGGTAAACAATAGTGAGGAGCAAAAGAATATTAATTATATGAAAAGAAAAAGGAAAAATGGGGTCATGTTGTCATCCAATTAAACCTTCTTTAATAGTGTTTGCTCTAGTGACGTGGTAGTATTAATTATAGATTATCTCTTATAGTTAAGTATTTTTAATGTTTTGATCTTTATATTTTAAAATATTATATTGATATTTTAATAATAACGAAAGTGAAATGTCTATGTTTATGTATTTGGTGGTGAATTTTAATATTTGATGGTGAATAGTGTTGACAGTGGCGGATAGCGGCGACGTTGACCTAGTTGCTTCCGACGACGATAAGGTCATTGTGATGTCATCAATTTCCATGTGAAGTGTGTCGTTGACCTCATCGACGCCCACCTTGTGCCACTTTATATTTGTATCGACGTTGATGTAGTTACTGCTCGGATAATGTGTCGTCATCGACGCATATGGTGGTGGTTGCTCCTCATCTCCTTGCTCCTTTGTCATACCATTCTTCTAAGAGCATTGCCTCGGAATCCTCAAATCCCTCTCCCACCCAGTCATAGCTGAGGATACCTCTACCCACCCCCTCCTGCCTTGGTTCACTCCCACTTGGGACTCTCCACCGTGCGCAAGGAGCGCTCTGTCACCTCCCCTAATCCGTTTGTTGTGGTGCTTGCCCTTTGCCCCAATGGCCTCTCGCACGATGACGATGATGTGGAAGAGCTTTGGTTAGTTCTCGATGTTGTACTCCAAAGGGTCATAAGAGCTCTTGCTGCTCCCTCCGCTATCACGTTAGTTTAGACACCACTTATCGTCGTGTCAATTCGACAACAAGAGGAGTGGCAGGAGCTCTGACGACCCTTTGTGGATGTCGCCCTTTGTGGGACAATGTCAGGCAGTAACCAGAGCTTGTCGAAGTTATCGCCATCATGCGGGAGGCTGATGGAGCATAGGGTGAGTGCGATTGCAAATGGGTCGGGGAGGTGATAAAGCGCTTATTGTACATGGTGGAGAGTTCCGAATGGGAGCGGATTGGGAGAGGGTGGAAGAGGGGGGGGGGGGGGGGGGGGGGGTGTTGGGTTTGTAACAGGGGAAGGTGTGGAGGGAGTGGTAGAGGCATTAACAAAGACGTCCTTAACTGCTATGGGGTGGGAGAAGGATTTGGGGATTCTCAGGTGCTGCTCCCAAGATAATGAGATGGCGGAGCAGGGGGATAAGAAGCGGTCACCACAATCTATATCGATGCCGATGTAGTAGTCAATATCAACGCAGATACAGAGCGATGAGGGGTGAGCGACGATGAGATCAGGGGCGCACTCCTAGTGGAGGCGGGTGGCATCGCGATGATAGCATACCTTATCATCGTTAGAGATGGCCTAACAACTACGTCAACGTTGACACCCACGATGCTATCGCTGCCACCACCGATATTATCTGCTATCGAATGTTATTTTTTTTAACTTTTATTTATATATATATTTTTTGTAAAATTGATATCATTGGGATATATGAATTTATATATTTTACTTTTATAAGGATATTAATATAAAATTTTAAAATATAAAAATTGAGACACCGAAGGTATTTAACTATAGGGATAATATGTGATTACTCTCGCTACTGATGGCGTTATGCATATTGTACCATTATAAACTAAGAAGAAAAGCCCTCTTTTAGTGTGTGTCTTCTCTCGCGGCGCACGCGGCGTTCCACATACTGTGCCGCGCCGACCCTCCTTTGGATCTTCGATGGAGGGCGAGACGGGACGGTGCGTGAGGGTTCTGTGCCCCAAGAAGTCGTTGCTCTCCTCCAAGAACCCCGGCCTCCGATGGCTGATCGGATCCCCTCTCTTCCTTTCCCCCTTCACCGTAGTCTCCTCTTTCCGCTGCCTCCACTCCCTCCCCGACAACGATCCCGACTCCCCCGACTTCGCCAAAGAAGCAGGTCTGCTCCCACGCCCTTCTCCTTTAGTATTGCCCCATTGTAATGAATGAAACCCTCGTTGCTTTTCTTGATTGTTCGGTTAGAATTGGTAGAATTCGATCTAAACAAACATATTTCAAAGAAATTGTCACAAGAAAATGTTGTCTTTCTAGTGAAAGAGAAACAACGGTATGGATTTGGAGTTCTCTCTCTCTCTCTCTCTCTCTCTCTTTCTAATAGAATGACGGGCCGATGATCCCGCTGTGTCTTTAAAATTTATTGTTTATATATTGGATACAATTGAGGAGGTTATTGACATTTCTAGAAGTATACTACATTTATCTATACCGGAAGCATATTTGATACGTGTATGTCAAGAATTTCAAAGTTTCTGATCATAGGATTTCCTTGATGTTTTAAGAATTTTGTGTGATACAGTGGTGTGGATGACTTGTACCTGCCTTGGAATGTGGTCAAATGGAAGTGTTGACTTATTGTTGGATTTGGAGCCTTCAATCGATGCTCTTTACTTTATTTTTGGAAAATTGCAATTGCACCTCGACCCTGCAGTGGAATAAAACTGTGTTCTTCTGCATAGATTTTAAATATCTAGTTTAATCTAGCAAATGCTGTAGATCTACCTCTATGCCCCTGAGGTTAGTCTTGGTAAGAATCACCTGATGATTGAGGCATACCATAACGACAGAGACATTTTAATGAGGTTTTGCACTTTAGCAATATGTTCTATTATTTATTTTGTCCTTGTAGGGCACATGTATGTTCTCTTTCTCAAGCTTCTGTTTCGTCACATTTTGGTTCAGATAAATTTATTGGCTTATGGTTATCTGAAGCTCCGTGTGTATATGTTTAAAGATTATCAGGTTGCATGCACTTTCTTTTCACAATTGTGATAATGAGAGTTCCATTTCCTTAATTTCATTTTATTAAAAAAAATTATTTTCAAATTGCAATTTTAGTATTAGGTCTTGTTTGACTTGTTTTCTGCATGTTGTTCTTGCAGATGAAATTAGGATGCTACTTCTAAGAGGATTCAATATTATAGGTGCATTATTTGTTGGCGATGGAAACAAGGAGAAAGGTGCTTGGAAGGCAGTTGAGGCTTCGAGTAAAATGAGAAAATTTCTTTTTGGTGATGGAGATTGTGATCTAATAGGTGCTGCAACTGATTTAATAACTGATGACATTCATTTCTTTGTCTCACATTCTACAAATGTGGAAAGTATGGAAGCAGTTAGTACAGTTGTTTTTGAAGATAATCCTGAAAGATATGTGTGGGAGAAAGGTTGTCTACTCAGATGTGAGCTGGAATTGAAGTTGCCTGTTTTTGTTCCTCTTGATAAAACATCAGGTGCAATTTTTTTTGTTTCGAGTAGTAATTTGAAACTCTTTTGCATGCCTAATATGTCCTGAAGTATTGTCTTCTCATCTTAGAAATAAATCCATCACATTAATATTTTGATAATTTTGAGCGTACCATCAGTACAAAAAAACTCTAAAAATACCTGCAAAATAGAAAAAAAATAGATTAGAATTTTTAAGTTAGAAATAAATACAAATTTAGTATAATTTTAGCAAAACTACTGTAAATTGATCTAATATCAATCAAATTTTGATTAAATCATCATTAAAATTACTAACCACAGTTTTTAAAACTCAATTAAAACCTAATTTAACCTATTATACCATGCTAAACTTATGATCCAATCCTTAATATGCATGAAATTTTAAGATTTGACCTATTAAGTGCTTAATTTCGAAAAAAATAATATTAAATACATAATCACAATATTAAGGACCTTAATTACTCTTTAATTAACATTGTCATTAAGTCATACACCATATAGAATAGGCTTAATCATCTCATAAATGAATAAAAATATAAAGAGAGAATACATACCTCTTGATTAGAGTGTTCTTCCTCTTAATCTTCTCAAATTAACCTCCTAAATTTGATCCAATCTACAAATCATAGGTTTGTTAAGTTTAAGAGAGTGAAACTATGAGGATAAGAGAGAGATATGAGTAAAAAAGAGTTCGAGTGAGAGAAAGAGAGATGAGTTGAAAGAGGGGGGAGGAAAGGGTTTAAAAACTTTTCTCTAAGCCTCAAATGGTCAAATTGATCGTTTGAAATAGGGCAATCTCATCATTTGATCGGTAACAATTGAAATTCGATCGTTATTGACCAATACAGGTTGGTAATGGTTGGATTTAAATTGCTACCACCTGGTACAGATCTCGTATCATCTGATACGGGGTCAAGTGACTGGTACCACCCGATAAAGGGTGGTCTGTGTACCGATATCCTGTCGGATCGGTGCGTACCACCCATACCGGGTGGTATGCATCGGTACAACAAATCCTGGAAAGAACTATAATTTTTTAATTTAAAATCATTATGTCTATACCTATACATGATTGTACCCAGGGTTTTTAGTACCAGCCTGTTGCCTATATCGGCTGGTCATCAAACTGGTATGGTATTGTGACGCTGACTGGTATACTGCCCTATGCTGGTTGGTTTTGGTGGGAAGAAAATGTATAGGACCAAAAACTATCAGTTACAGTCAGTGAACACCAGTGTGGATGGATTAACTGGGCCTCGTCACCTCCTAGCTGTCCAACTGGTAAAAACTGGTTGGACCTAGCCCACTTATTGCTATACCTATCCAACTAGTATTGTAATTTGGTTCAGGAGATGTAAATCTAGAAGGCTGAACTCATCATCATCCAAGCCTTTTCCCCCCAGTGTGGGTTCATATTTTAATACATCTGAAAATTGAGGGGGCCATAAAAGATATGATCCAACTTTAGGACAAGGTTAAACTAAATTTGGATTGCCAATGTTATTTCCATGGTTAACTAAGAACCTAAAATGAATGACCTCTAAGGCGCTAAATTGGGTAAGTCAAACGGAAATTGGTGACCTTGTACTCCTAGATTTTTCCTGTTGACTTGGAGATTGATTTGGGTTAGATTTGAATGCTTTGCTGGTTCATCTGGAACACCATCTTTGCATTATATCTTAAGATGAGTCTCGTTGATAATATCTTCGATGCTCCTGACTTATCTGTTTATTTTGATGAAGAAAATCATAAAGATAAGTCATACCAACATGGGCCTTGAGTTTTTCATGGAGGTAAATATGTGATAATAAATTCTGTCCCCTAAAAACTGGTTGTAACTTTTCATCAAATGCAGAACCTTATTAAGATACTTGTTCTATCTGGTCAGGATTACATGTGTAGAGGCTTTTTATATTGATTGTTCTTTTGAGAAGGCCAAGGCCAATTAAGAGCATTGGTCTATGGCTGTAATGCACAAGCATTATGGGACATGGTCTTTTTAGAGAGTGAATTTTCTGGCTGATATTGTTCCCTCTAAATATGGTTGATTTCTTTTATCATGTAATTAAATTATACTGTCACCAAAATTTTTATCTTTGTTATTGTACAACCCAAGTATTATATGTGATGCCTACATGTGCTTTGCTAGCATGGTACCTGTATGAGGCCTTGTGTATTGGGTATATGCCAGTGCACCATGAAGTTACCATTTGGCGGTATGCATATAGCAACAACAACAACAACAGTAGGAAAGTCATAAATCCCAACTGTTTGGGGTTGGCTACATGGATTTCTTGCCCCCATTGAGATCCGTAAAAAAACATATGTTCAGTTAAGTTTATGGTACTTAAATATTTATTTATAGTTTCTATTAGAGTCTTTTTAGATCTTCCTCTATCTCTTCTCGTACCACTAACATTAATCATTTTACCTCTTCTAGCTACTGCATTCAGAGGTCTCGTAAGCAAATGCTCATATCATTTTAAATTATTTTCTCTCATCTCATCCTCTATCGAAATGATGCTAGTTGTTCATAAATAAAAATATTTATTTTTCTATCTTTCCTAGCAACTGCACACATCTATCCCAACATTCTTAGCAGGCGGTATGCATGCGTAATAAAATTCTTGAATTGAATGTTTGTTATTTTTTCTGTTTTGTTAAAAGGAAATGTTAAAGATTCTGCCCTTTTTCTTGCATCAGCTTACATGTTATGTTTCAAATATCATCAGATGTTGCAGAGATTATTTCAACATTGGTTGACGAGGCGGCTGCCAAATTAAGAGATCCGTATGTTGCATACCTAGTTGAAGGGTCAAACGTTGAAACTGATGAGTCATCTTGTTCCATTGTTTTCCATGGTATGGAGTTGGATTTAAATCCAGATCATTCTGATTCCATGCTTTTTAAGGCTAGTATGAAGGAATCTGGTGCAAAGGATCTAGCTTGTTCACATTTTTACTTGAAAGATAAGAACATTTCATCATCAACAATAAGAGAGGTAATTTTAGATCTCTATAAATGCATTTTCTTTGGGTTCTTTTGTGATCATTGTTGTTTTGTGAAATAGAGTATTGGTTCTGAACATATGCTTTAAGATTCAAGGTAAACATCCTCCCCCTTCTTTTGGGTTTTTGTTGAACATCTCTTTAATGTAAAAGGCTTTGATGTCAGACCATTTAAGGTTTGCTATAAAATCATGCATTGAGTTCATCTGTAAATGCTGTTAATGGCATTGGATTGCAATTGCAAAAAGAAAATAAAGAAAGATCATGTACAACATTACTTACCTACTTAGATATCTTTGCATCTTCTATATTGTTATCATTTTTTTGTTTTCTCTACTTCTATGTTATTTAAATCATGCATTAGAGGCTTTCAATTCCATCTGTTTGACTGTTCTATTTGTTAGAATGCAGATGCTATCCAAATAACTGTTCTATTCAACCAATCCAGAAATAATTGTACATCAGCTGTTCCAGTTGCCGAGTATTTTCCAGGTACTTGTTATTTTCCAAGTTCTTCTTTTATCTATTTTCCTGAATCTATTGTGTTTTCCTGTAGTTTCATTGACAATTCTCACTCATTTCAGCAACTGAATATGCAAGAAATTTAAATGTTAATTTCAAGCTAGATGTCCTCTGCTATGCGTCTGAAGATTTTACCATAGCTGCTGCTCTATCTAAATTAATTATACCTGGATTAATTGATCAGCTAAATAGTATCAAGAAGGCTGTCATACCAGAGCTGTTATCACAACAACCCGAGGTAATGCTTCTCTTCAAGTTAATCAGCTGTTCAGCTCTGTTGTCTCTGCCATTGCTTGTCACATGCACTGTTTTTAGTTCCACAAATTTTAACACTCTGCACATCAACTTCCAGGGAGATATTTAATCTAATTTTTGTGATGATAAAAATATCAATTTTAACCCATGTCTCAAAGGGATACGATTCTCATATATTTGGGATTTTCGAGAAATTTAGTCTCATTCCATCAATAACCATCAAAAGAGTCACCTAGAATTTTCAAAATACGAATCATAATAGTAAAATAGCTTTTCTGATGGTACCCATGTTGATAATATAGGACTTTGTTTATACTCTTTTGATTCACTAAATCATCTATTAGAACTAGTTATGAAAATCAGTTCAATGACAACAGATAAGTAAAGAAGTTTCTTTGAGTTGTAATAGAGCTAATGTAGCTTGATTTTCCCCATTGTACTAAATAATGTCCATTGTGGTCGAGTGGCTACTGGCTTTGAGTTAGGTTCTGCTCAATGCATTTTCTGATGCTGTACGACAAAACTTGAGTAGTGCAGGTTTAATGAAGCCACAACAGCTGCTATCACAATCTGTTGTAGCACAGCAGCCTAAAAATTCATTGTAACTTAAATCGATCCCCACTATACGAATCAATTTACTTCTTTTACTATCCCCTAACTCATATGTCATGAAGAAGCAAAGTCTTTCAAGTGAATGGAAGAAAATGTATCTCTGTAAAATTATCACAATCGTCACTGAACATGGAACTTATATGATAAATTCTACTCAATATATGAACGTTTGGTGACAGATAAATCACTTGATTTATTTGATAATATGATCATAATGTTTTACATCTATGTTTTTGGGTTTGTGGAACATTCAATGTTGCCCCTTACCCTTAATCCTTTTGAATTCCTTCCACCTCTATGTGCCTGCCATGCTCTATTTATAATACTACTTTTTTTTAACACTCAATTTTCCCTTTTCCTGGTGGAGTCTGAACAACTGCAAGTAATTCTCGCTTGGAATTTGTCATTTCCAAAATAGTTGAAATATAATTCTGCTGTAGCTTGAATTGAAGTCTGGTTTTGAGAATTCAACCTGCATCCTGTCCAAGCTCAAACATAGGCTGCCTGGGTGATGTAGGGATGTAGAAATGTGTGTACATATATCTGTATTCACTAAGTTGTTTGACATGCACTGTTCCTTTTATTTTACATTGATTGATGATTAATCTCTCATAATATATCGATATGCAGCTTTGTCGATATCACTTTCTTCCACCTGAACTATTACATCCAATAACAGCTATCTATGATCTTAGATATGGTGAGACTGAAATGAAACAAGGTAATAGAATTGAGGGTGGCTCATTCTTATGTAAAACATTTGCATTTTTTTCTGTAGTATGGTTACTTTCTCTAAAGATGCTTACTTGCAAATCTTAATGCTTATTTAACATTTACACAAGTGGCAATGTTTAATTAATTTAGGTGAAATGAGGAGATCTTTGCACTCGAGACTGGGTTTACCCTTGGACCGTCCTCTACTCCGGATTGCTAATGCTTTAAGTTTTGGCATGAAGAGCACCAAGGACACCCATTCAGTGAAATATGGTGCTTACTAAATGTTGAGAAAGAGGATTTTAGCATTCTCAGTGTTTTCAAATTTCTATTGTCTTTGTTTTTCATCATATATTAGTTTTTGTTCATTTGAAAGAGTGGACCTTAAACTTGGGCAACTTATTTTGTGTACAACTAACAGGTTCTTCATTGCTTAAAAATGTTCACAATGAGATTCCAAGTAGTGGGGGTTAGTGTTCTGTTACTTTAAAATGCCAGTAATCTTTATTTTTATTTTACATTTTTCTTGAGTTCATTGTGACTTTGTTACTTGAATGCATTCTGCAGTTTCTGGAGGCATTATCTCATTGATCGATGGATCTTATGAATACTATCATTACCTCCTCTATGGTTTTGATGACAATGTAATTACTCTTTCAGTACGAGTTTCAAATTTCATAATTTGTACATCGATAGCCTATATGAATTTGTATTTATATCCCCATAGGTTATGACATTAGGTTGGAGTCCATGTTGTTACCTTCCCCATGTTCTTTCCATGTTGTTACCTTCCCCATGTTCTTTCACATGATAAACATGGAATGCCATGGCACTAGCACATGGGTCCATGTTGCAGCTCATGTTAAGCCAATGCCTTGATAATAATGCTGGACCCACAAGGGTATTTTCTTTATATTGTGGCCATATGCATCTTGCAAAGCATATTTTATGAAAAATTTACACGAGTGTTCTCTGTTTATCAATTTGGACCCATATTTATTTGGTGCCTTGTTTCTTAGTTTTTGCTTAATTTAATTTTCTAACTGCCATTTACTATTTCTCTACAGTAGTTTGAAGTTTGAACTCTTGACTTCTTATTGTATTGTATGTTAGTTTCACAATATTTTCTGAAAGTACATTATTTCTGTTCATTGATAGTAATAGCTAATAAAAAGCCCTGCATAGTCAGATGTACAAAGTTTTACTTGAAGTACATGATCTTTTTCTTTTATAATTTCCAGTTTCAATTTTTTGGCACTAACGAAATGATAATAGTAGGGCTGGGGATGTGCTTATCGCTCTTTGCAAACTATCATATCCTGGTATCGACTTCAACAATATGCATCCATAGGTGTTCCTTCACACAGGTATGGAAAAATTACAACACCTTTTCGCTGAATGGTATTTCTTATGTGAATTGGCAACTTCCGTTCTTCTCCTTTTCAACGTCCTGTATTCATATGATGACATCGAGTCTATTTTCCTTTTATGAGAATGCACTATGTTAGTTTGATGATAATTGGATCTCTTTTAACTGTTCTTATGTAGTATTTGCGAACAATCCTTTCAGGGAAATTCAACAGGCTCTTGTTGACATGGGTGATAAGGAGCCATCTTTTGTTGGATCACGCGAATGGATTGGAGCTATTGAGTTAAGCTATGTTTTGGACAAACTTCTTGGAGTAAGATTTGTACTCTTTGCATAAAACTGCAAATTTTTTAAATATTCTTTGGTTGGTTATTAACTATTAAGAAAAATGAATTTTCAACTGAAGAAAACTTTGTAGTCATTATATATTTGGGGTACATGTTAGTAATTCAGTTGGGCTAGAAGAAAATTATGTTGTTCATAATGGTGGGGAGAATGGCATTTGAACAGTAAAAGGAAATCAGGACCTGAGAGCAAATTGAAGCTATATGAAGCTATTTGTGGCTTAGTTGGTTTTTGATTTGGTAATTTCTATTCAATCAGCAACTTGAAGCCGTATGAAGCTATCTTGTGGCTTAGTTAGTTTTTGATTTGGGTTATCTACTTTTTTTCTTCACTATATTAGGTCATAACCATGGACATTTGAGTTTGAAATTTTCACAATTTGTTTGGTAAGATAGGTAAAATCAAGTTGTCTAGACACCTGGTTATGGTGACCTGTAGTTATTGTTGGCAGCTTTTAGGATTCAGTTGCCATTAGTTGGTCTCTTATGTAGTTAGTTTAATGTCTATGATTAGATTAATTAGATTAGTGGTTTAATGGCACTTGTGATGACATTGGTGGTATCACTTTGTGATTAGGTTAGATATATACATAAAGAATATTCACAGATTTCATTTTGTTTATGGTAATTTAATAGGTGGCAAGTACTTTATTCTGGTAGGTATCAAGTTGCAGGTTCTTGTACTTATGCTTGTTGATATCCTGTGATGACAATCCCATTATTTGCAGCCAAAGAGAATTGTACACTTTTTTCTTGTAACATGTAAAGAAGACTTTTATTTGCAGGTCAGCTGTAAAATTATTAATGTGAGATCTGGGGAAGAGCTTCCAGAGAAGTGTAGGGAGCTGTCCATTCATTTTCAGACACAGGGAACTCCAGTAATGATTGGTAAGTAGTAATATGGGCAAAGATGATCTAAAGGACATTCTGAGTGCATGGTTATCTGCATCAATGACCTCGATCCAAGTCAGATTATGCCACATCTTTCAAACAAACATGATAGCCATTAAAATACCATGGGACCATGTGACATCTCATTTTTTGTTAGAACCTACCAAAAATTACAAGTCACCTGAAGGTTTCTACCATGATGAGCTCTTATGTTGATTTCTTGATACCTTTCACTCTTTTCCAAGATACGGTTGGATGTTCAGCTTGGTACAAAGATACAAAAAGGATTTAACTAGTCTAAAGATGGTAAAACTGATAAAATAGGATAACTTGCTCGCACATTTACTTGATTTAGTCCATTTGAAACCTTTTCTTACACCCTAATAAAATATGCAGGTGGTGGGGTTCTAGCGTATACCCTTTTGGGAGTCGACTACAACCAAGCAAGTGGGGATTGTGCATTTCTTATTCTCGATCCACACTATACAGGTAATGATGATCTTAAGAAGATTGTGAATGGTGGATGGTGTGGGTGGAAGAAGTCTGTCGATAGCAAAGGCCGGAACTTTTTTTTAAAGGATAAGTTTTATAACCTCCTCCTCCCACAAAGGCCCAACATGGTCTGAATACCCGTCTGAAGTATCAGCAGGAGAGAGAAGAAACTATAGAAAGCTGGCAAACACAGGGGATCTATGTGTTTGCCAAGAGTAGTCAGTTAATTTATCAAAATTTTCTTCAAACAAAGTCGGGATTCGGACTTCAACCACATTGTATTGGACATTTTGGGAGTGGAGAGAAAAATATAGTTGAGATGAGTTGATTTCTTTCGGTGTTCATCATTTGGTAAAACAGCCTCACTCGTACATGTGTTTGCCTTATAGTATGGTAGCCGATCATTATAAATTATTCGAAGTATTGTTTTGTGATGATTTGCAACAGTCTACTTTATTTCTGAAGGAACAAGCGATGAAGCTTCGTTTATGATTTTTAAAAAGTGTAGTATATGAGACTGCTGCTCTACAATAGTTAGAAGCAGTCTCTCAGGTGCAGTTCAGTTGCTGAAGGATCTTCTAATGTTCAATGCTAAAGTTTACCTCTGTCCGTCTCCTGAGACCATGTCCGATGATGCTGTCTGCTTGTGAGAAGAAGAAAAGGAACACAAGAGCATAGGAACTTGGTCGATCATAAATGTCATCAACAGCAATCATAAATCCCCTTCAGATGTTGGACAAGAAGATGAGGTAACGTCACTCTTATCATACCACACCTGCGAAATTGATGTCCCACCTTTTAGATTTTTGCCGTATCAAGCAAACTTCTTTTATTGCTCCCAGGTAAAGACAAAGCCAATGTCCGTTGTTCCTGGCCACCCGCCCCGCTTCACGTGCCGCGCCCCCGATTTCCGCCCTCCACGTGCCGCTCCTCAGATCTCCCCGAGTAATTTCTCCATGCACGCATCGCTTCTTCACCCTCTCGGCTACCCGACGGGTGACTGCTAGAAATAACTGCGGCCGGGTTTGCCGTTAAAAGGGTTGCATAAGCAACGTTGGGGCCTCTGCGAGTCCCATTAGAAGAAACAGCGATTTCCGGCCCCACCCGCCCTTCTCTGTTGAGCCGTGTTCCGACGCCACGTCCCAGAGCGACGCGTGTCCGCGTCCGCGGAAGTCGGCACACTCGGCGAGTGGGCCACCCCGTTGGCAGGCGAACCCTGGTGGCGAACCAACAGCCGAGCCGCTGGGGATTCCTCTGCTTCCTGCCACTGCCGAGTGCTGCTGCTTCTGCTGCGGCCATCAGCGAATTTAATGGATCTGCCGCGCCTCCGCTTAATTGCCTTCCTTCTCTTCTCCCTCCTCCTTTTCCTCCTCCGCCAGTTAATATACCTATTATTCCTAATCCAACACAACCCCACCTCTCTCTCTCTCTCTCTCTCTCTCGCTTCTTCTTCTTCTTCTTCTTCTTCTTTATCATCTTCATCTTCCTCCACTTCTTCTTCAGATCTGGATGTGCCATCATCGTGTCGCTCCGCGGATGCCTCACACGGCGGTCGTTCTTTTATCTGAACTGGATTCAGAATGATGTGATCTTTTCTTGATCTCCTGTTCTTGATCGTCGTTCCCCGTGTGGAACTTCCGGGGATATTGGATCTTGGGCGGTGGGGAGAGCGGGACATGAATCCTCTGTGCTGCATTGCGCCCGTGTCGCTGGAGCGGGGGGACCGCGGAAACCCGTCGCCGGTGGTGGAACTCAAGTCGGCGAAGCCCGCCCTTGGGGCCGAAAGCCCCACCAGGAACTCGTCAAGCAAGAGGCTGATCCAGGCCCCCGCGATCCCGCCCGACTCGGATGCGGCCGCCGCGTGCCACGAGGCGGCGGAGGAGTCGGCGGCGGTGGCGGAGGGTGGGGATGGGAGGGGTGTGAATGGGGCCGTGGCGGGGATTCTTTGGAAGTGGGTTAACTTTGGGAAGGGGTGGCGATCCCGGTGGTTCGTGCTGCAGGACGGGGTGCTGTCTTATTACAAGGTTCACGGGCCGGATAGGATATTGATGGGGCCGGTGGCTTCTGAGGCCGGAGTGAGGGTCATCGGGGAAGAGTCGCTCAGACGGGTGCGGAAGGAGCAGCAGTGGGGGAATGTCGGGTTTGCGCGGCAGGGAGCCACCAAGCAGTGGAAGCCATTTGGGGAGGTACATTTGAAGGTGAGATTTCAATCTTCTCTTTGGTTCTTATTGTTATTATTATTTACTATCGAATAGTTCATCTTTTTTACATGTGAATCATCTTGTTTGCTTTTGTTTCTTTTTCCTGTTCATGACACTTGGCTATAAACTGTAGCGAGCAAATGTAATATGTATAACATCCTACTTTAGGTTATGGCATGACAAAGTAAAATCATTGCTGTTTTGAGAAAAGGTGGCATGAATTGCTCATGAGAAGAAGTTGTTGCTCATGAGAAAGTGGGATGTATAACATCGTAGGAACATTTCTCCTTTTCTGATATATGTCAATTAAAATAGAATTCATGATTTTGGCTTCAAAAAAAATTCAGCTTTTGGGAGAAAATATGTAGTCTTTTGATAATTGGATCCAAAAAGTATGGGTAATGCGGACATAACTGATATGTGGAAAATGTTTATGCAAACTGATTTACTGAAATGTTTGATGTGGCTTAATTTCCAACAAACAAATTTCATTACTATGAAATTAGAGTTTTCTTTTAGTCCAACTTGTAGACAGTTTCTAAGAAAGATGGCAACGTTAATTTTCTGAAGGAAATATGGTTTCTTTCAAATTTACTCAATCAGCACATCATTGCCGACAAGGTCAATCCTAATGCCTGAAAAATTTTGTGTAAAATATTTCGCCAGGAAGATGTGAATAAAAGAAATATGGTAGTAATCATAAGTTTAAGATACTTCTAGAAGTACAGAAATGGCAATATCTTATGCAAGAATTTCTTACATGATGTCTTTTTTATATCTATGTTGTTCTTATTCCGTGCCCTATTCAAAGCCTATTTTCAATGTTGACTGCAATAGTGCTGGCATGTTGCAAGTAACAACCGTGTTGCTACATAGGCATGCATTTATGGGATTAGCGCTTTTGGAATAGGTTTATGTCTTCGTTCTCCAGCAGGACAATATAGAATAACATCAATAGTAAGAGTGGCGTATTATCTATTTGTTCAATGGCATATAATGCACGTGACTTAGTAATCACATTATAAATTTGTTTTTCTTGGAAGTTGATGAATTAAACAAGGGACAATGTACTATACAAGTATTATTCAAGGTTTGCAATTTCGACATTCGGACGGTACATATCGGTCCGTCAGGTTGCCAGTACGCGGACCGCTCGCTACCGGATGGTACCATCAAAAACCGACAATTGGCGGTCGATTTCGGTCGTCGGCGGTCGATTGAGGGAGAAATCGGGTTGATTGAGGGAGAAAAAGGGAAGAAAAAGAAGAGGAAAATAAAAAAAGAAGAGAAGAAGAAAACCTAGCGCCTGTCCTCGCCCGCGCACCGTCGTCGCCCTCGTCCACGGTTCGCCGGCGCATCGTCGCTCGCGGATCGCCTACGCCTGTCGCCACCCGCACCCGCGCGAGGAGACGGAACGTCTCCCTGCGCGGAGAGAAAAATCGAGGCGACGTCGTTGCCCCTTTTCTTTTAATTTTTTAATATATTTTAATATTATATTATATAATATTATATTATAAAAAAATATTTTATTATATTTTATATATCGTACGGTATGCACTGTGCATACCACCCGGTGTCGTACCGGTACCGGCAATATGTTAGTACACCGGTATGGACCGGTAAGTCAAACCTTGGTATTTTGTATACCTTTACATTTTATTTTTTATATCAAAATTGAGATTGATGAACAAATAAATGTATGAGCTATATACAGCAAGAGACTACATGGTGATGCTCTGAAGTCCTAAAAGTAATTATTTTGAGAGGTAAATTAATTAGAAAATCAGTAAAAATGTTATTAGATATGCTAAATACAAGACAGGTGAATTGAAGGATCTAGAGAAAGAGATGTGTAAACTTGCTAAATTTGGGTATGGTTTCAGATGTCTGAAAGTGAAAACTTAATAAAAAGTATCATTTTTTAATCATATATTACATGTTGAACTTAAGATCCTTTGGTCAACCTATATATATGGATTTAGGGTTTTGGGTCAATCAAAGGAACAAAAGATACAGCTCTGCGCAAGCAAATATTAAATGAGTATAATTTTGAAGGATTTTTCTAGCATTTATGATCTGGTGATTTAGAATACATCTCTTCACAGTGGTGAAATCAAATTTTTAGGAAGTAAAATTTTGCCAACAAGAAATAGTCCCACCAATTATGTGGTGAAATCGAATCTTGAATTTTTCATGCTTTTTAAGTGGAGATACCTCTGCAAATTGATAGTCAAAACCATCTTATCCATGGAGGAAGGCTTTCACCCATTTATGAAATCTATGGCTTATTCAGGTCAAAAAATATTATTATTCTTATTGTTTATATACGTAGCTTCATGCATGAATAAGATGTTAGTTCTAAAATGCATCCTCCGTAGTGCCATTCATGTTCCTTGTGTTCCCTAAGTAGAGCAATTTGTACGGCAATACCTGTTGTATCAACTGTTCATCGGTGGTGATAGAATGAGGTGACTGTAATAATTGCTCATCATCTACCCTTGATTCAATGACCCTTCAATGTAGTATTCAACTGGATTGTTCTATTTCCTCTTAAACTATCCTATACTAGTTAAATTGTATACTCTTGCATGTATATTACTTTAACAAGTGAGCAGTGAATATCATTTTTCAGGTTTCTTCAATTCGTGCCAGCAAGTCAGATGATAAAAGGCTGTACATATTTACTGGCACTAAAACTCTACATTTACGGTGTAATTCTAGAGAAGATCGAACCACATGGATTGAAGCTCTATTTTCTGCTAAGGAGCATTTTGCTCGTCTGCTAACAAGTAATGAATTTGAACCTATGGTAGAAGTTACTGTCTCGACTGAGAAATTACGAGGAAGATTGCTGCTGGAACAGTTGAGTGAAGCAACAGTTAGAGAATGTGAGTCTATTATGCTATCTGAAATATCTGAACTGCAGAATAAATTGAAGTCTCTGCAACAAAAGCATCTTATTCTGCTTGACACATTAAGTAAATTGGAGGTAACTTTTCTTCTAAGAATGATAGGCATTTGTTTCAATTATTTGCAGGTAGTTGTTAAACAATACTGAGGATAAAACGACATTTGTTTCAATTATTTGCAGGTAGTTGTTAAACAATTCTGAGGATAAAACCATCAATGCAACATAATCTATAGTGGTCTTCTCCAGTCCATTTTTTCTGTTAATTTCCCTGCTTACTAATAATAGGAGCTTCTTCTTGAATTCAGGCACAGACTGGACTGAAACCTTCTTCTCTTCCTGTCCTTTAGCTTTTGATTTGCATTTGTTCTCTGTTTGATGTTTGAGGCACTTCACTATCTTTCTAATGACACTTGTCTTTAGTTTAGATTCTTTATGCTACACTCTTATTGTCTCTCCTGTTGTATTTCACTCTGCATTTTTGGACTTATTTAGTTATGTACTTAATTTCCATCGCAATGAAATAACTAGTTCAAGCTTTTAAATACTATTGAATTTGAACTAATGCTCTGACTTCCAGTGGATCGATATTATGATTTTATATGCTTGTATGTGTATACACATATATGTTCATATGTGCAAGCAAAACTAGGTAATTTTTGTGTTTGATGAATTGATAATATGTTAGTTTGGAAAGTTTCTTTAATTGTGTTTATATGTTCTACCAAAATAAAATTAGAACTCTTGGAAAGTTTCTTTAATTGTGTTTATATGTTCTACCAAAATAAAATTAGAACTCTTGATCATATTCATGACCCTTGCACTTATTAATTCAAAATCAACAGATCCAACACCTAAATTGGAAATCTGCACTCTACTCTGTACTTGAGGTTCCTTGAAACAACGGTTTGGTTTATACGGTTCCAACTCATGCATTAGTGGGCCTGAAATGAACCATTAACAATATCATATGATATTTCTACATGATGAACCATTAGAAAAATCAAGAATGAGACTAGCCAAATTGCAGATTTGGATTGGAGAATCAGGATTTTGGCCAAAAGTTTTAAAATTTCAAATGAAAAGATAGATAACAATTCAAACTGTAAAAATTGGAAAAACGTATATGATCTAATAGTCAAAGTTAGCAACATGTTTCTACTTTACTATCCATTCCATGGATCCATTAGTTAATTGCTTTCTAAAACACGAACATTACAATATCACCAATCATCTATATATACTCCTAATTTTCAAGTTTAATTTCTATCTAAAGATTGACTAATGACTACTATAGAAATTTAGGAAATTCTTGAATTTTCTATGTACGACACCTATAGTTTTACCATTATCATAAGTTTTACTATTCATTTCAGATTTTTCTAATTATTGCAGGATTAGATTAATTAAGTTGACATCTAATTAATATTTTGAGAACAAAATCCTATAAATTCTCTTTCAGAATTTTCTAAGTATTGCAGGATTCAATTAAGTAAGAGGACATTTAATTAATGTTTTGATAATAAAATCCTATAAATTCTATTAGTTATCTAGTTATACCCTTAAATCATTATAATTAATGAGACTATTTAGTATTTACATCTAAGCATTTTATGATTGCCAATACTGATTCAATAATATAATTTTTGTCTTAAGAACCTGATATTGTATATTATTCTCTTGTATATGTATTACTTGTTATACATTATTTTATATGCTTGTGATATGTTATCTGCTTCATATTTAATGTTAATTGTTCACTTTCCATTCCTTTTATTTTTCTATCCTTTTTCCTTGTCATTTCATCTATTTTCTCTCCTTTTCTATTTCTTTTCTTGTCGATTCTTGTTTCCTCTCTTTGTTCTTTTTTTTCCCCCTTTTATCTTGCTTCCTGTGAAGTGACTGGGGACTTAGCTAAGCATGAGTTATCTGGATAATCAGTAAGTGAAGGGGGGAATGAGCAATTTACACCAAGGGGAGTGGTCGAAGTTGATGATAGTAATGAGCATTGAGTTGTGGGAAGGAATGCTCTTGACCATGATAACTTTTGGCCCTCTTGGCAAGGGTAGAGTCCATAAGTCCCCTACACCTCCCTTCTCCTCTCTCCTCTTCTCTTCTTCTTATCTTTCTTCTCTTCAGGAACTCTGGACATGGAAATGGAATCTGGATACAACACAGATACAATAACATGGCGAGAAAAGGACATGATATGACATGATCATTATATGTTTTATCAATATTTCATTTACTATAAGTACATATTTTGTCACTAATGCTATCCTTGTATGGATTTATAATGAAGTGGAGTGAAGAGCTAGTATCTATCTTGTGTATATTCTCTCTTATTACTTGTGTTTTCTTCATGTAGACAGAGAAAGTTGAACTGGAAACTACAGTAGTTGATGAAACAAAGGAGCGTGAAGCGCATCTTGGATTGGTGAATGGAAGATTCAGTGGTTAGTAGTATTTACTCTTACCTTGAGTATTGATGTCAATATGAAACTTTAAGAATAGGTGTATATTATCTAATGTTGACAAACATTGTTTGGTTTTACTCCAAAATATTTGGATTTTTTTTTGGAGGTTTGGTGTCAAATTACTCAATTAGATTTTGCTTTTTTTACTCTTTCCAAGCTTTCTAGTTTGGGATCAATCTTGGTTTTTGTATGATATTTTCCTGGAGGCCCATGATAGTGAATACAAAAAATGGTATTAGACTATTAGCTACCATAATTGACACACAAAAAATGTACAATATAACCTCCACATATCAAGTTTCCAACCAATGAATTCTTCCTTTTATATAATTAATTTTAGTATCTGATTAACCAAATTAATAAAAAATATTTAAAATATAAGGAATAGCAAGCTAACACAAAATTGCAATAATTGATTTCATCAAAATTCATATGGTAATGAATCCTTAAATTGTTTTATTTTCCATTGAAGAAATATGGGAATCTGACGATCGAGAGGCATGCATTTAGTGATGATTTCTGTTTGGCTAGAGAAAAATAATGTTTAGATCCCTCATCAGCAACATTCCTTTAGTTGTAGACTCCAACTAATCTTTTTTCTGATGGTTTATGTAAAATTTGAAGATTTTGACTGTTTATTTTCTATAATCTGAGGAGATCTGTTAACTTCTTATTCTTTTCAGACTTCTATTCAGTCATATCGGAGGGGACTGCAACTGACTCAGAAGCAGACAATGAAAGTCAGGGGGCAGATGTGGAAACAGATGAAGATGATGGAATGTATTTTGATACTAGAGACTTCTTATCTTCTGAGTCACTGAGAAGTGGTTCATACCGTAGTCGGGAACATCTGGGTAATGATGTTGCTGGGTCTACATTTGGCATTGAATCCAGCTTTCCTGATAGTATGCAAGATATTGGTCTAGGAGTCAGAACTTTGGAATATCCCTATGTTAAACGGAGGAACAAATTGCCTGAGCCCAAGGAAAAAGAAAAACCTGTTGGTTTGTGGTCAATAATTAAAGAGAATATTGGGAAGGATCTTTCTGGAGTTTGCCTCCCTGTTTACTTCAATGAGCCACTGTCTTCTTTGCAGAAATGTTTTGAGGATCTGGAATATTCGTACTTGGTTGATCGAGCATTAGAATGGGGCAGGCAGGTGTGTTTATATTATTTGAACTTTGATATTTATACTCTTTCTGATTGCTTAGATGCTGTTTTTTCTCTTGATTTTGTTGTGAAAGCTTCAATTTTTCTGTAGGAAATGTAGGCAGATTATCTACCCAATTTTTCTTGTGAAAACTTCAATTTTTTTACCTCTTTATTTGGATTTCCTGGATTGAACCCATGAAGCCCTTTGTCATGGTGGAGCATTGTTACTGCTGCTCCAAGGACTTCCCTAACATATGTGCATTATATCCATTCCAGAAATCACTAGCCAAAGAATGCCAACTGAAACTAATTCATATATCTTGCATCACATGCATTGATGTAATCTGGGACTCTTCTTCAATATCATCTGCTTAGTTATTTTTGGCACCCTTTGGTTCAAGGATATAGTTGATATTGAATTATGGTCTTCATTGACTAAGCTTCATCAAAGTGTCTGGTCCCCTTAGAATTATCTCTTAAACCTAAATTTTAGTTTAAATTCATTCAGTACTATTTTACTATTTGTCGATATTGAAATATGCTTCTGCTTGCAGTTACATGGAAGGCTTCCCTATGCTTGTTGATGTAAATTTGGTCTGATATGTTCCAAGATTTTCTGGTCATCTCGTGAAAGGAATTATATGTGGTAATTGGCAGTCAGTCTAGAAATTCTATTAAATCTTCTGTTGATTCCTCTCAAATTTTATTTCTTCTTAGTTGTCCACCACATGGATAATCGGATGTAGCTTGGAATCCAATGAACCTTCTGAAAACATGGTGTAGTTCTTAGCCGTTGCCATAATCATCTGGATCTATCATTTGTTTATTTTGTTTTCTAGTCCTGCAAAATGGTGATTGTGAATACCTATTGATGATAATAATACAAGCAACCTGTGATTAGAACTATGATTGTGATCACAAGTTATATAGTGAAGGCTTGTTTTCAAATGTCACAAGCCAATTCAAAACAATAATTGACAGTATCTGATTAAGTAGCACTTTTTCACTACATTGTCTGTATTAATTACCATCCTACTAAAACTACTGTTATTTAGAATGAGTTGTATGGTTATGACTATTTATCAGTTTTGATATACAACTTGAATAGTGCACTGAGATTTGATGGGGAATATCTTATGTATATGTAATTGGCTATAGAGTTTGGTGCTCCAAATTGTGATAAGAAATGAATGTGCTGAACATAATGCAGGGAAACAGCCTAATGAGGATTCTTCACGTTGCTGCTTTTGCTGTATCTGGATATGCTTCTACAGAAGGCCGACAGTGCAAACCCTTTAACCCTCTGCTTGGGGAAACTTATGAAGCTGATTTTCCAGACAAGGGTCTTCGCTTCTTCTCTGAGAAGGTTAAAGTTTCTCCTTTTCAGCAGTTGCTTAACACACTTACTAATTATCATGGATTATGGCTTCTCCTAGAATTCATATATTCTTGGACAGCAACAAGAGACCTCACTTTGACTTCTGTTTCTTCCATATGATTCTTATCTTTCATCCCACAAATATGATGATCTTTTGTGCTTGGAGCACTATAACATCATAATAGGTATCATATTGCTGGTTATAGTGACTAACACGTCCACTGCTTTCAGGTGAGTCACCACCCAATGGTTGTTGCTTGTCACTGTGAAGGTAGAGGATGGAATTTCTGGGGTGATTCCAATTTAAAAGGAAGGTTTTGGGGTAGATCCATTCAACTTGATCCTATTGGGATTCTAACTCTTCAGTTTGAAGATGGGGAGACATTTCAGTGGAGCAAAGTTACTACTTCAATATATAACATAATTATTGGAAAGATCTATTGCGATCATTATGGTACTATGCGAATAAAGGGCAGCGGCAGCTATTCCTGCAAGCTAAAGTTCAAAGAACAGTCCATTATTGACCGTAATCCCCGTCAGGTATTTCAGTTGTTAACATGGAACATGCACATGCTACAATGTCTTTGTCACAAGACTACTACTTCATCATGTTTCTATGTCTTTATATATTATTTATTTTTCTTCTATATGTTTTGCATTTTGTTCTAACTTCTAAACGAGAAAATCAGATCATCCAACTCAGCAGAGCATTTCATGTTGATTCATCTTTTTTACATAAGGAGAATGACTACATGCAAAACACAATATGTAGGACTTATTACTTGAATCAAATGTTTGTTATTCTTACGAAGAGCAAAATTCTTGTAGCATTTCAAATGACTTTCAGCCATGACAAAATCAGAAAATATGAATTTTGTACTCATGATGAGTGGTAATAAGATACCTGTGTAACGAATACTTGGAAAAAAATTGCAAAGCAATAATGCCAAGCAAGTTATATAGTTTTCCTCCAAAATAAAAAACTGAACAAGTCATTTCGAAGGTGACATCTTTACACAACTATCAAAAGGTTGCAGCACATAGTTATTAAGCCATCATACTTGTATGCTCTCTTTTTCTCTCAGTCTGCTGAATGGGTTTGTGTTTTTTTTTCAGGTACATGGTTTTGTACAAGATAATAGAACTGGTAACAAGGTAGCAATGTTGATGGGGAAGTGGGATGAGGCCATCTATTATGTGCTAGGAGACCCAAGCACAAAACCGAAGGGTTATGATCCGATGTCAGAAGCAGTTCTTCTTTGGGAGCGAGATAAGTCTGTAACTCAAACACGATACAACCTCACACCATTTGCCATTTCATTAAACGAGTTGGCACCATCTTTGATGGAAAAGTTGCCACCAACCGACTCCCGCTTACGGCCTGATCAGCGACATTTAGAGAATGGGGAATACGAGCTGGCAAATTTAGAGAAACTCAGGCTGGAACAATTACAACGACAGGTTTTTCCTTTCTTTCTCTCTGCTTTTGCCCCAGCATCTCAAATTTAATCTTCTGCATTTCCTTAAAGTTCGATCGATAATGCTTCTGGGAGTCAGGTGGTTTGTCTTTCACTTAGCATCAGTGGACATTCCTGTACTGATGATGGAGATCATTCATTTGCAAAAACTAGAAAGCAAATTTATAAATGAGCATTAAGATCTCTTCACTTTCTATTGTTAAAGGAAGTTTGTCTGTAACAAAAACTATATTGTTTACAGGCAAGAAGGCTGCAGGAGAAGGGATGGAAACCAAGGTGGTTCAGAAAAGAGGGCGACGATGACTGTTACCGGTATATGGGTGGATACTGGGAAGCAAGAGAGAAAGTAAAATGGGAGGGAATTCCTGATATATTTGGTCAGGGTGACACTCCGTTGGGTACGGATTAAAATTTTGTTTCTTATCTCGCATGTGCATGCATTGCAAAAATTCAGTAATGCAGTGATCTATAATAATTAGGATGATGCATTTGTCTTTATCAAGCATCGGTTGTTTGAGATCAAGATTTGTCTATGACTGGTTCATGTTCCTTGGTGATATTAGCCGGTCCAAGATCAAGACTACAAGAGAGAATGCATGAGATGAATGAATGTGTGATATGCTATGACTACAAGAAAGCTAGCTAGCTAATGTCATTCAAAATTTATGGCACATAAGAGTAAGTCTTGCTTTTATAATTTTGGTTTGTCTCGTTGGAAAAGAATTTGAAGTGTTTTAATCCATCATATTTGACTATGATCAGATACCATATTTTCAAGGTCTAACCGGTAAGGGGTATAGTATAATTTGACCATTGATCGGTTCTAGTGTTACTATCAACTCATTCTATTATGGTTAGGGGGACGAAGAAGAAAGAAAGAGGACAAACACTATGATGGAGTAAAAGCGCTAACAACATGTATTCGACTCGACGACGCAATACGATGAGAAGCTAATTTGATCTTATTCTTTGACTCACTCTTGAGGTATTGAGTTCTCATCACCTAAGCACATGTTGATATAATAAATCTATGATCGGATGTCCAATGCCTTTTTTTTTATTTTTTTTATAGAGAAATGTTCATATTATTCTTGGGTATCCAAGAAGACTCATACATACAATAATAATAGTTCTTAAAATATGGTGATAGAAATCATTCCAAGACATCATGAACTGTTTCCCAAGGCTAATTTGAAGTCATCGTCTGTCATTGTTTCAGTTATGCAGCTTACACAACATATCTCAGTGGTGCAGCTATGGAACATTTAACTACTAATCCTTGCGACTCCCCCATCTCCTCTTTTAAGCCTTTCCAATTATTAGGCCTACCGTTCTCTAGCCAACATTTCCTCCATTTTGACTGTCTTCTTTCTCATCAGACCAATAGCTTTCAGCTGCCATGTGCTTCCTCTCTTCCAGTGGAGCTCACATGAGATGATTATATATTATTATTTTTTTTTTTTGGAAGAACTCGAGAGAGAGAGAGAGAGAGAGAGAGAGAAATTTACTGTTATGATCACTGAAAGCCCTGAGGCTGGAGGCAGCCACCCATAAAGCCATGGGGACAAAATGGAGTCTATGAGCCTGGGTTTCTGCCTGCCTAAATCTCCTTTCTTTGACCTGATGAGTGTGTCTTTGTGTTTGGTCTATGTGGTTCTTCTGATTTAAATCCAGTAACAGAGAGAGAGAGAGAGAGAGAGAGAGAGAGAGAGAGAGGATATGGGATATGTCAGAGTGGTGTTTTGGATGCTTATCCTCATGCTTGCAGGCCTCTCCTTTCCCCATCAACAAACTGTAGCTGGTAAAGTATCTTCTTCTTAATCTACTGCAGCATTTCATATGTAGTATAGAGAGAGAGAGATAGAGAGAGAGAGAGAGAGGGAGGGAGGTTTTATCATCCAAAGTCTTGACATGTTTCATTCTTATGCTGTGATGGATCGAAAGGCGCCATTAGACTGCATGATCAGCGGCGGGGAGCGACGCAGACGACGAAAGAGAAGCTGCCTTGGTGGTGGAATCAGGATTACGCTCGAGTAAAGAGACGAAGACCGATACACAATGAGTTCAATCCGTGAGTTTAATTAAGCAGGCCTCGAGCTTTTCCTTCGATCCCTCGGTCGCTTGAAGACGAGCCAACACTGTAGTGTTTGTTCATAGAGATCTCAAGTTCATTTTTTACTCCCATGCCCGAGAGTAGATGGCAATGCCATTGCAATCTCTCTCTACCTCTTTGATATGTACGTAGGATCTCCAAGTACAGGTCCCTGTTTTGAAGCCATTCTACATCCATCAACAGCAGCAATCTAACATCTGAGGTTTCTACCACAACCCATCGACATATAGATATATTTATTGCTCACTGTCGATATATATATAGATATATTATATTTCATGTTCTTGTCGAAGAAACATATGAGAGAAAAAAAAGATAGCGTAGACTGTGTGCTTGGTTTGGTTTATGTCTTCTCATGTTTCATGATGTTTGAATCCATCTATTTGGTCAGATCATATGTTTGACCCTTTTACGCGCGCTAACCCGAATGTTCAAGAACCATTCAACTCACATCTCTCTCTCTCTCTCTCTCTCTCTCGGAGGAACGGAGACTTTGCAGGTAAAGAAAGGTCCGTAACGCAGCTTGATGTGTCTCCAACTATCCTTGTTGTCCTTCTTACAGGTCACATTAATTACCATGCTAATACTCAAATATGCGAATCTTTGACTCGTTCATGAATTCATTCATGTCAGCCAAGAGAGAGAGAGAGAGGTCACATGGACGGACGCATGGAAAAGAGAGAAAGAAGAATCGTGTGTTGGGTTCAGAAAAGAAGAAAGAGGACAGGACAAGGGAGACGAAGTCTCCGTTGGACTGCGGAAGCCGCGTTGGGTGGCGTCGGGGGTGGGGAAAGCCAAGCAAAAGAAGGTCTCATCAGAGCTCACGCACCGAGGCGGAGCGCACTGCCGCCACATGTAGCTACCACCACTGTCTCCTCCCTCCCTCCATGTCGCCCACGCCGTGCTTAATCCTCACTCCCATCTCAGAACCGATAGTTTTTGGTTATATTAAATTTATAATCGGAATGGAAACAATTCGGACAGTTCTGATTTTAAAATCCGACAGTTTCAGTATCAAAACGGGATTGTCTATTTTTAATTTATTATGTTGTTGGAAAGCACATATTTATCATTTAAATCAGCATTTTAATTATTTTTTTTTTAGGATCGATTTTGGATTTGAATGTGAACCGCTGATTCTAGTTTTGTTTCTTGCTTTCAATAATAATAACCGCTAGTTATATTCGGTTTTGTTTTAATTCTGATATAGCATATTTTGATTCGTCTAATATCTATTTTTTATATAATCTTTCAAAATCCAAGTAGATACGATCGATTTAGCTCAAATCAAGGCCTCGGAAAGAAGCGCTATTTCGGACCACCGCTCGAGGGGCTAGGCTCAAGTTGTGTCCATTGCCTCTACCGTAAGGTTTCTTTCTATATGTTCTCTACACAGAAGAAGGATCTGTTTCAACCCAGACAACGACTCATGAAAGGATCGTGTCTACTACATATACGTCATAAAAACAACCAACACAATAGTCAGAATTGACAGATAGGTCGGGGTTCGGCCACCGACTAGTGTCCGACGTCGACCTACCACCGTCGCACATTAACCCACTTCGTACGACTTTTGCCTCACCATGCTACGGACAAAACCACCGATCAGGGCTCATTCAATAAGAAAAAGCCACCTAGTCAAACGGACTTACCATGACCAAAATGATAGAGGCCCTCGCCTCGAGCCCCAAGGTAAAACAAGATGTTGTGAATAAGAACCCTTGATCAGGAGCTGACAAGCAAAGAAGAGGAGCGTCCAACTAACCTTACCATGACTAAGGTCTCGTCGGAGTGCCCCACCCATCACTTTGAGGGTGTCAAGCAGACCTCTTTGGCATGGCAGAGAATCAAAACGATGCATGACAAAGGCGTAAGAAAATCAAGATGAGGAGATAAGAGCATGAAGATATTGATAAAATAGTATGCTCCCCGGGGTTTATAAAGATCGGCTCAAAATGTAAGTCTTAGGATCCTTGGCATGCATCCCAAGAAAATTCTTCGATTCTCGGATATAGGTATGAAGTGATACTTTAGAAATTCTAGAAAGATATGTAATTAATAGGCGAAAGACATAAAAGAAATCACTTAAGGAGAAAGTAAGCCACCTAAGTGACCAATCGCAACATGATAACTCAACTCATCGTTATTGTGAAACGTCACATATTACCCTCAGCCCCCAATGCTTCCCCCCATCGACGTCTGATCTAGATAGGCTTTCCCTTTCACATGGCTTTTAGTTCATGATTACCAACATCGCTTGGGCATTATCCCGATCGATCTCAAGGGATTTCAGCCCATTTACAGTGCTCTTAGCCCCTGACTACTAACATCGCTCGGGTGTGATCCCGACCGATCTCAATGCCTTCCAGCCCTTTCACAGGGATTTCAACCCTTGATTATTAGCATTGCTCGAGCATGATCCCGACCAATCTCAAGGGCTTCCAGCCCCTGACTACCAACATCGCTCGCTCGGGAATGATCTCGATTGATGACATGGGCTTCTAGCCCCTTCACAGGGCTTTTAGTCCATGACTACTAGCATCGCTTGGGCGTGATCTCGATTGATCTCAAGAGCTTCCAACCTCTTCACAAGGCTTTCAACCCCTAATTACCAGTATCACTCGGGGATGATCCCGACCGATATCAAGAGCTTTTAGCCCTTGACTACTAGCATCACTCGGGCATAATCTCAATTGATCTTAAGGGCTTATAGCCCGCTCACAGGGCTTTTAGCCCCTGACTATTAGTATCGCTTAGGCATGATCTCGACTGATCTCAAGGGCTTTTAGCCCTTTCATAGGGCATTTAGCCCATGACTATTAGTATCGCTTGGGCATTATCCTGACTGATCTCAAGGGCTTCAAGCCCTTTCATAGGGTTTTCAGCCCCTGATTACCAGTATCGCTCGGGCATGATCCCGATTGATTTCAAGGGCTTTCAACCCCTGACTATCAGCATCGCTTGAGCATGACCCCAACCGATGTTAAGGGCTTCGAGCCCCTTCACAAGGTTTTTAGCCCCTTACTGCTAGCATTGCTCGGGCGTGATCCCGATACATCTCTAGGGCTACCACTAGCATCACTTAGGCATGATTTAGACCGATCTTAAGGTCATCCAGCCCCCTCACAGGGCTTTTAGCCCCTAACTACTAGCATCGCTTGGGCATGATCTCGACCGATCCCATAGGGCTCTCAGTCCTGAATAGATTTTTAAGAGTTTTCGAGCTCTTAGCCCCAAACATATTCTCAAGGGCTTTTGAGCTCTCAAATGGCTTTCAATCCTGCACATAGGACTCTCAGTCTCGAATAAATTCTCATGAGCTTTCGAGCTCCCATAGGGCTCTTAGTTTCGAATAGATTTTTAAGAGTTTCCGAGCTTCCAAAGGGCTCTCAGCCCCTAATAGATTCTCAAGGGCTTTCAGTCTCGAATACAGAGCTCTCAGTCTCGAACAGATTCTCAAGAGTTTCCGAGCTCCCAAAGGGCTCATAGTCCCAAACAGATTCTGAAGAGTTTTCGAGCTCTCGTAAGGCTCTCATTATCGAACATATTCTCAAGAACTTCAGAGCTCCCAATAGTCTCTCAGTCATGAACAGATTCTTAAGAGCTTTCAAGCTCTTAAAGGGCTTTCAATCTTGAACACAAGACACTCAGTCATAAACTTTCAAGGGCTTTCGAGCTCTTAATGGGCTTTTAGTCCTAAATACAAGGCTCTTAGTCACAAACAAACTTTCAAGGGCTTCCAAGCTCTTAAAGGGCTTTCAGTCTCAAACTCAGGGCTCTCAGTCGCAAATAAACTTTTTAGAGTTTCAGAGCTCCCACAAGGCTCTGAGTCTCGAACAAATTTCCAAGAGCTTCCGAGCTCTTACAGGGCTTGAAAACAACCTAAAACAACCCCCAAAGGGCTCTCAGCCATGATACAAGAACGAAGAGCTCCCAAACTTCCAGCCCCAATCGGTCTCAAACCCCGGATGACCCCTAAAGGAATCTTACTCACGAACAGCCTCCGATGGGTTATATACATTAGACCGACAAAAGTCTTAGTTTCCGAACACGACCCCCACTTGGTCATTCATATTGAGTACAAGTCTCGATCGACTCCGCCTGCTTTAGATCCTGGCTGATCCCACCCGTTTTGATTTCGACCTAAAAGTCAACACTCCCAAAATAAAGCCTACGAAGTAAGCAAAACCCCAATCAAGAGCCATGCACCCTAGTTCTCCCAAGACGCAACTCCCTTTCGGGGGAGAGAGAATGATAATGCATATTTTAGCCCGTCCAATGTACACTTCCACGTCACCTTCCAAAAGCCAAGCAGACACGACCGACTCAGCTCATATTAAAGTCTCGAAAAGAAGCATTACCCCGAACCACCACTCAAGGGGTTGGGCCTAGGCTACGTCTCTTGCCTCCACCGCAAGGTTTCCTTCCGTACGTCTCTTACACAGTAGGAGGACTTATTTCAACCCAGACAACGACCTATGGAAGGATCATGTCTACTGTAGATACATAATAAAAGTAACCAACATAACAGTTGAAATTGATAGATAGATCAAGGTATCAACCATCAACTAGCATACGATGCCGACCTACCACCCTCGGACATTAACTCACTTTGTACGACTTTTGTCTCACTAGATAGTATAAAAGGAGCTTAGGCAAATAAGCAAGCGGACTTTCTTGAATATGAGACATACTACACAAAACAATTCACTTAGTTGACTTGACCATCGAAGGAGTCGAGTCGGGATAGCATCCCACACCCTAACAATGGCCTTAGCGCAAGCATCGACGATCGAAGAGTCAACTGAGGAGCGAAAAAGACACATTCATAAAAAAAGAAGCTTTACTCGCGGAGGCCAACCAAGCAAGGCCCCTCGACTGAGGATGAGCAACTTCCCTTGAAACATCGCAACGGACTTCGAGAGGTTGCAACTCCACCAAGAACCAAAAGTCGACTCTGGCATGAAGCGACCGCCCAGATTCTCGATCTGCTAGCTGACGCCCCGAGGAGCCAGCACTTCCCTCGAGCGCTAACAAAGAATCTCCGGGAGTTCATGTGTACTGTGTACGCGGGGAGAACCAAGTCGATGCGACACATTAACGTCGGTACGTAAAAATGTAAAACTAAGATGAGGTGATAACTTAGCCTCGTAAAAATATATAACAAATTCAAATTCAAACTAAATCATAATCGAATCTAACTCGAGAGTACCCATCTTATATCCCAAAGTCTGAGATTATTTTTTTAGCTTGTTGTTATCGAGTCTTCTCTAAAATAAAATTTATATAAAAAAAGAGTGATCGATGATTTAAATTAAATAATAAGATTTATGTGTATAATACCACTGATTTTAACTTTAAGTATTTTATTTCAATAATGAAAATTCCATGAGCCATATTTATCAATTTGCCACTTACAACAACAAAAGACTACCTTAATATT
The DNA here is from genome assembly GCA_029747655.1 of Ensete ventricosum. NCBI lineage: Eukaryota > Viridiplantae > Streptophyta > Magnoliopsida > Zingiberales > Musaceae > Ensete > Ensete ventricosum. The sequence goes on along the minus strand of JAQQAF010000006.1, from coordinate 3,078,542 downwards.
TTTGTTTTAAAACAAAAGAGACGTTCATAGCAATCACTATCCACAACACAGATTGATTCTTGAAGAAGAGGGTGATCACCATTAGTGAGCTCCGTTGGAGGTCTTCAAGCTAAAATTATCATCTGATGATCAAATACAGTGTGAAGTTAATGTGTTGAAAGATTGGATTTCTCATCTCTCTCTCTCTCTCTCTCTTTTGGTAATGGCACAGAGGGCACTGAGTTGGGATGCAATTTTTTTATTTATTTATTTACCTCTGAATCATTTAATTGTTTCAATGGGCTGGGAATTCTGTGTGGCTCTCAGCTTTAATGCTTCACAACAGCAACCATGATCACCCACCAATTCATCCAATGTTTTCAAGATGATGGGTTCATAAAGTAAGCTGTGCCTTCTTCAGTCACTGCCAACAGACTGAAGAAAAGATCAAACATCAATCATTCATTCTACTCAAAGTAGATGCTCATCTACTATGTTGCATTAAGTGCTTTGTCCAAGCATTTCTTTATCATAGACCCCCATGCATGCACTATTTTTCTCTGCTCTATATGTCCAGTATCAAGCTTTTCTTGCATGCCCTCTCAATGCCCACTCTGCATGAAACATTCCCTGCCAACTACCAGTAACTTCAGATCATATGACAAGAAGAAAGCAGGAAAAAGTGCTTCAGTATACTGTGGCATAAATATTAATAGCTTCTCAAATCCCATCTGGTGTATATATATACATATATATATATATATATATACAGGTAGGTGAAGAAGAAGAAGAAGCGCAGGACTTTTCTTAGGCCCTTTCATCTGCCATTAAGCTGATACAGAGCTTGTTCTTGGGAGAGACTTGATAAGCAAAGAACATAATCTTCTACCATTGCAATTAACATGTGAAGCAGGACTATTCTGAGGCTTCTTCATCTTCCTTTTGCTCCCCCTTACCAAGCTGACGCAGAGTTTGTTTATCTCCATGGATGCTCGAGCTTGCTCTGAGCATTAGCCGAGGGAATCAGGAGGCTTCGCTTTAGGACTGTAAAGGGCAGCTCAGGTGCCCCACATTGCGCCCAAATCTATTGAGTAGTCTCGTTCCTTAAGGATCTTTGCGAAGCCCCGGCCGTGAAGCAAGGTAGTCGGTTCACTGGAGCTTTAGGAACCAAAGCAGCTGTTCCGCTGCCATCTTTATTCTGTGTGTTTCCTTGTGCTCTCTCTCTCTCCCTCTCCCCTCCGTAGCTACTATATATATATATATATATATATGGTTGTGTACCGGCAATTGCACTCCACAGCCACCTCGAGCTTGGCCCTCGTCCTCCTCAGCAATGGCGTTGACGACAGCAGCGAAGACGCACATGATCAAGGCGGATCGCCACCTCTTCTCCTCTTCGGACGATAGCGTGGTGATGAAGCAGATCCTGGCCACCCACTCCCCCGACGGCCGGGACATCAATACGCGCCCGCTCTTGCGACTGGTGGAGGACGTGCTGCAGAGGGCCACCCCTACCGTCATCGTGGTACTCTCTCCTTTTGTCATTTAGACCCATCTTCCATGTTCCTTGATCCAATCTTGTGTGTTCTTGGTGCGGCATTGAGCAGACGCCACAAGCGCAGCTGGAACTGGTGGACGACAAGGCGCACCATGTTGAGGTCCGCGGCATGCTCGAAGCGCTTGCGTACACCATTCACAGGATTTCTTGCGAGGTAATGGTTCCTTCCTGCTGCTGCTTTTCTTTCTCGACGTGACCTAATTAAGCTGCTGAACGATGTGTGATTATAGATTACCTGCAAGTGCTCCGGCGGCGGCGATGCGCACGGGACGACGCTGGTTCTGCTTAACTCGCTGGCGAACTACACTTGGGATGCGAAGGTTGTGATAGCCCTCGCCGCGTTTGCCGTGAGCTATGGAGAGTTTTGGCTCACCGCCCAGCTGCACACCATCAATCCTCTGGCCAAGTCCGTCGCCCTCCTCAAGCAGCTGCCTGACATCCTCGAGCACACCGACGCCCTCAAGCCCCGCTTCGACGCCATCAACAACCTCATCAAGGCGATGCTGGATGTCACCAAGTGCATCATCCAGTTCAAGGAGCTTCCGTCCGAGTACATTTCGCCGGACACCCCGGCCATGGCCATGGCCCTAGCGCACGTCCCCACCGCCGTCTACTGGACCATCAGAAGCGTCGTTGCTTGCGCCTCTCAAATCGTTTCCCTCATTGGCCTCGGTCACGAGTAAGCTCTATCCCTTACTTCCATGAAATGCAAGTACATCAGCTCATCCTTCTTCCCTTGATTCGCAGGTACATCAGCTCCACCAGTGAAGTATGGGAGCTGTCGAGCTTGGCCCACAAAGTTGGCAGCATTCATGGGCACCTCACCAAGCAACTTGATCTGTGCAGTCGACACATCGGTAAACGTTTCTTGGATCAGCTTCTGCTTAGGATCAAGTATGGGTAGAACCCAAAGCGATTGCTTTTTTGATTCAGGTGAGAAGAAGCACATCGAAGCTTACCAGACCCTGGTGCGGCTCTTTGAGTCTGTACACATCGATAACTTGAAGATCCTCCGGGCTCTGATCGCTTCCAAGGACGATCGGCCCCTCATCGACGGCTCCACGAAGAGAAGAGTCAGCGTCGACGTGCTGAGGCGGAAGATCGTGATGTTGTTGATCTCCGACCTCGACATCATCCACGAGGAGCTCTTCGTTCTCATACAGATCTACAACGACGCGCATCAAGGGAAGATCGACCGCCACTACGAGGTCGTCTGGCTGCCGGTGACCGATCGCCACGTCCCGTGGACTGCTGCCAAAGAGGAGACCTTCAACCGCCTGGCATCCAACATGCCGTGGTACTCGCTGCACCACCCCTCGCTACTAGATCCGGCGGCCATCAAGTACATACGGGACGTGTGGCACTTCGACAAGAAGCCATTGCTGGTGGTGCTGGACCCCCAGGGGAAGGTCGTCTGCCCTAATGCCCTCCACATGGTGTGGATCTGGGGAAGCCAGGCGTTCCCCTTCACCAGCAACAGAGAAGAAGCTCTCTGGAAGGAAGAAGTATGGCGAGTCGAGTTCTTGGTCGACGAAATCGATCCTGTCATGCTTGCATGGGTACGAATTAGCTGCTCACCCAGCGCTACAACATCTGTGCGGCATTACAATTCATCGGCACTTTGCTCTGTTTGATTCCACAGGTAAAAGAAGGGCGCCATGTTTGCCTGTACGGAGGAGAGAAGATCGAGTGGATAAGGGAGTTCACGACTGTGATGAAGCGGGTGTCGCAGGAAGCCAAGATCCCCATCGAGATGGTGTACGTGGGAAAGAGCAACCCCAAGGAGCGGGTGAAGAAGGCCATCAACGTGATCGCCACCGAGAAGCTGAGCGGGTACTGGCAGGACCCGGTGATGGTGTGGTTCTTCTGGGTGCGGCTGGAGAGCATGTGGCACTCCAAGATGCAGAGCGGTCGGACCATCGAGAACGACCCCATCATGCGGGAGGTGATGACGATGCTGAGCTTCGACGGGAGCGACGACGGGTGGGCCATCATCAGCCATGGCTCGATGGACATGGTGAAGTCCCACGGGAGGAAGATCATCGACTGCCTCCTGCAGTTCGACTCCTGGAAGGGGAGTGTGCAGGAGCAGGGCTTCGTCCCCGCTCTCACCGGCGCTCTAGAGCCCTTCCACACCCATGAGCACTGTACCCGCCTCATCCTCCCCGGCGACACCGGCAGGATTACGGAGCAGGTGGTCTGCGCCGAGTGCAACCGTCCCATGGAGAAGTTCGTGCTCTACCGCTGCTGCAACGACTGAGTGCGCCGCCTGCCGAACCCTGGTTTCCTGCCATGGGAGATCATCAGAAGCTCGGTCGAGTAGGAAGGATCCAAATAAACGTGTGTGTGAGAGAGCGCTCGCTGCTTCTTCATCGTTCTGCAAGTGCAGTGTCGTACGTCCATTTGAGTTGCTTACGATTGTGCTGTTCCTTTCTTAGTTGTTAACCTTTCCTTTGTCATAAATAAATTTTAAAAAAACTACTTATCATTGTCCATCTTATCTGTTAGCTAACTTCTTCTTCTTCTTCTTCTTCCTCTCATCTAATTCCTTGGCCTCGGTTCCATTGGAATACCAAAAGAGAGATCGAAAACTGTATACATTGCACTCTTAGAGATATCTTGAACGTATATGTTATCTAAAAATTAATGGATAAATTTTTGAAAAAAAAACTTAATAGTTTTTTTAAAAAACTTATATATATATATATATACTAAGGGAGTTAAACAGAATAAATTTTTGATGGATAAATTTATGAAAAAAATTAATAGTTTTCTGAAAAAACTTACATATATATATATATATGGATAAATTAAACAAAATTAATGGATAATTTTTTGAAAAAAACTTAATATTTATATATTATATACATATTTATTTATATATATATATATATATATATATGGTGGTCATGCGTTGGCACCGACTCGAGATAGTGGCCGCACGACAAGAGCGCCGTGAAACCTTTGATGGAAGCAGGCAATTGGGGATCGCGCTCCAAGATTGCCCTCAACTGCGTTGTGCTTCCTTTCCCTCGCGCACAATGGTTTCGGCCGCCCTTTCCCCTTGATGGTTAATCCAACACTGCTCGTCGATTGAGATTGCGGCAACGATGTCGGTAGGATTCGTAATGGGAGATCATCTTTAACTACATGATTCGAAGGTACGCCGCCACCCTTACGTTGAGTTTAGAAGGAGGCAAGGCACAATTCGGAAGGCTTCTTCGTCTCACATATGTTCTATCGCAAATAAACCTAACGAAAACTAGTTTTTCTTTCCTCTATTTCCCCTTGTTAACTACTATGTTTCGCCATCAGCTACATTTTGCATTGCCCTTTTTTATGATTGTTTAGTTTTTAAGTTTGGATTTTTTACTTTGTGTTTAAATCTGACATTTAAGTGAATCATGCTGGTCAATTGTGAATTTTAAGACAATGTAACACAACAATTAATTTCAATCAAATCAGAGTTGACTCTTTTTTGCTTTGTGATTGACTATACCTTGGATCAAGACTCTGCACATGACTTTGAGCACGAAAATAGGGCTTACAGACTTTTCATCCGAGATCTTATCATCAGAGATATCATGGCAGATGCGATTTTTCATCTTCATCCAACTTATTGGCGCCAAAGACATAAGGCTTTTTAGGTTTCATGCTTGAAATTGTTGAAGTTCTTGACATAACTTCAGATAAAAATTGCGCTACTATGTGGATCACCTGCTGCTTTGTAGTTATCTTTTTCACCTTTACGAGAGTGAGTAGCCAAAATTGAAGTGTATATGAAGTGCGGCTTTAGCAAAATAAAGAGGAAAACAAATTAAGGTGTAGTTGAAATAAGTGACCAAGACTATCTTTGTAGGTATCTTAGAGTTCATTGACAGGAACAAGTGGATGGACAAGATGTTGGTCAAGGAATTAAATAAAAGCTGGTTACATGAAGTGGTCCATTTCTAAAATTGACCTCAAGTACCTCAACTGAAAATTAAAATATTATATAAGATGATTGTAAGACTGTAGTACCATGCACTCTTTATTGGTCAAAATTTTTTGCAGTTATGAAACAACTTCAACATGCCCCGCATTGATACATGACGTGCCGCTGCATGAGAGACTTGCATTTCTTGCAAACTGCAACTCCATCTGAACTCTCTGAAAATGGACTTATGATAGAGTAATCACAGGGTTCTGTGGTCGAAGAAGGATCAAGAGATTTTCTCAAGGCATTCAAGAATCCCTGCTTTCTAACTCTTTCGCCCCATAATTGAAAATGTGATAAATATTCTAACGCTTCATTCCCTACAAGCTTAAAAATTTCAGTTGATGTCCCTTCACTTACAAGTAGCCAACCTGTACTTACTGAATCATAGGTCAACAAGGAATTGATCTCTCTTGTAATAAAATCAGATTCAATTGCATAACCAAGTCGCAGCCTTGAACTCTGCATGCTGTCCAAACGTAACCAAAATATATTAATATTTATATGTGACAAGTATTTACTTAGTTCTTCGTCCATGACTCTTGTTAAAATATTACTTGTTTGCTCAAAATTTTTGCTTCCAACATAGATAAGCTCTACTCGAATTCCAGCTTCACTGATGTCCTTCATTCTTTTGGTTAATTCTCGAACCCATCCTAAATCATTACTTCCATAAAGACAAATGATTTTTCCATCTTCCATCTGAAAATAGTTTGACATTGTTAGTGGACGATAAAAAGATGTATATAATTGTCAAATCGATGTATATTGATAGTTAGGGAACAAATACTCTGTAAAGTTAAATGTCAAACTTTACATGCTAAAGTACAACACAAAATAAGGTATACTAACATAGCAGAGCCGACTACATTTCATTGTTACTTTTTCCATAGCATTTAGTAGGTTGTGTGGTTTTTCAAGTTAATATTATCTTATTTTTAATGACTGTTCAATCGAATGAAATTTGTAGGCATTGATATTGACTTGTAGAATTCATTAAGTGTATTTGACTCATTCAAATAAAATATTTGGGATGAATGAAAATTGAGAGTTTCATTTTATCTGAATTGTGTTTCTTCTTCTAAGTAAATTAGATGATAAGAATATGTTGTTTCCTCAGATATAATTGAAGAATTTAAACAAATTGTGTAGGAGTTATGTTCCTTTCTTTTACTATTGCTGAATTATGTAGTCTTCATCCTATGTAAAATAGGGACATCTATCTAAAATGCGAAATTGCAATGTAGTCTATTACATAATATCCAATTGTCTAAAGAAAGGAATGAGATCATTTTAATAATATACCAAAATCTAAGTATCTAAGGAAAGGCTTGAGATCACTTTAATAATACCATTTTGTCAATAAAATAATCTCTGCATTATGAAAATAGGCATTATTTTATGTTTGTACATCAGTGACATATCATGAAACAGAAACATGTTAAACAAGTAATAAAAAATGTGCAATTATATACTTTGTCTTTTCTTCTTCTTAGTTAGTTGTAAATTTCAAGGGTATCCTGCTTTCTAGGGTATGGCGTATCTTTACACCTTGATGAAAACAACAAAATTTAACATGGAAAAAGTCATGATAATTTTAAAATTAACATGATTCCTATTGATTTCGGTATGATATGCCTGATTCATATTTGTACTAAGACCAATTCAATTTTTGTCAATTTCTAAGCCATAATAACCAGAAATTGATCAAGGTTCTCTAGAATCTATCAAACTCAAATGAACTTACCTGATTTTGACCAATTCTAGCAAATTTGATAGTCTCAAAAGAAGGGGGGAAAAAAAAGAAGAAAAGGAAGAGGGAAATGAGAACAAGAGAAGCTAACATAGAGGAGAAGAGGTAGAAGGAGATTTAACAAGACTCACTAGACATCATAATTAAATATTTAAATATTCATGATTTGTTTTGGGAGTCTTTTTTATACAGAGATCAGTGGCAGAGAAAAAGATCTATGTAGTCAAACCCAAATAGCTCGAACATTACAGCTTGTTATTGTTATTTTTATTGAATTATATCTTGTTGATTCTATTGATCAATCCTATCAATCTGAATCATGTGCCCTTCCTAGCTGAACTTGAGCCTGGTGAAACTTCTGTTAATTATGAATTTGACAATGCTAGTGTGGGATATGATACATTAGATTTCTTAGTAAGGATACTACAAAGTGTGAGATATTATTATATTAGATTTTATATGTTTCTTAACTCAAACAAATGTAAAGTTGACTTATTAGACTTATATTCAGAAAAGAATAGTTTGTAATGCATCTTACAGGAAATTGAGAAGCTTACCCAGTAGGATAAAAGGGGATCAATATCATCTAGTAGAAGGTTCATTGTCCAACTTTGTTCTACCCAAAGCTCCCTTTCTCGTGAAATTGTAAAGGGATAAGCTTTCGGTCCCCAAATTGCTATCATATCAAATGCATCTAGTGACAGTACCTTTCCATAAGAATCTAAGACCACCATCATTGGGTCTCCTTTGAAGTTCCATACTTGTTGTATAAATTTCATAACTGATGGGCTTACTTTCGTAGGTTCACTTATTGAATACCATGGTATCATGTCTGCTATTTGATTGTGTGTTCTCTCTCCAACTTCCGCTGAGAAGTTAATCGGAAGCCAAACAATCTCATAGGGTTCCTTTGACGTGGTAAGTGATTTGTTTTGTGACTGTTGTATAATAAGAAGAAGCTTTTCTGGGTACACGTCCATACTTGAGATGAAGATTATAACAACCTTATTTTTCAACACATCCACACCAACCTGGTAATCACCAAAAAAAACTACAAAAAATTACTAACAGAGAAATGCAGTTCAAAAGTACTTCCAATCAACAATTAGATTTAAGTGCCCCTGAAATAGTGCACAGGTTCAGCATGTGTTTGGCTAGTTGTGCTAGTTCAAAGATGATTAATTAAATGTCAATTGAGTTCCATTTTTACATCCAGAATATGTCTCTTTCCTTTGTTAGGAATGTAAATCACACAATCAAATCTAACAGTACAATTTTAAAGGAAGAAGTAAACTTAGCTGTAGGTCTGACTTGAACTAACCTTTTTCTGAGAGAAAGAATCTCTGAGTGGAAAATCATCCTTTAGTGCAAACAATGTGTAGAGAACATCATGGTTGTCAACATGGACCTCCTCAAACAAGTTCAAGAGCCTCAAATACACTTTTGACTCTTTGTAACAAAAAGAAGAACAAGTATCACAACATTAATTATCAGAAGGTTTAAAAGAAACTAAAACTATGTATTCAGTTATTTACTAATTACTCTTTGATGGGTGTAAAATGAAAACCCAAGTAACATGCTATTCTAAAATATAGCCTCTAGTTAGACTTAGTTTTTCTACATATTCTATAGTAGTTGAATGGTACAACCTATCTGATGATATTTGAACTAACCACTTTAACTATTCTATAATGTGAGTTGAATAACAATAACAACAACGAAGCCATAAGTTCCAAATATTTGGGGTCGGCTACATGGATCTTTTGCCGCCATTGAATGGATAAAAAGTCATATCTTTAGTTAAGTTTAGAGTATTTAAATTTTTATTTATAGTTTTTTTAAAGTCCTTTTAGGTTTTTCTATACCTATTCTCATACTACTAACATTAATAATTTCATCACTTTTGAATACTGCATCCAAAGGTCTATAAGCACATGCTCTTTTCATTTTAAATGATTTTCTTTCATTTTATCCTCTATCGTAGCAATACCTAATTGTTCACGAATAAAAGTATTTCTTTTCCTATCTTTCCTAGTATCTCCACACATTTATCTCAATATTTTTATCTTAGCAACACAAACTTTTTGTATATATTATTTCTAATGTAAAGGGATTACCATAAATAATATTTTTTTGTTAAACTTAGATGACTTGATCAACATGGATTACAACTACCATAATTTTAATACTCCATGAAGTAGCCATGTTTAAGTCATATATCCTTTATATCTATTGAATTCTATAATTTTCGTTCAATATACTTCTATTCATGCAGTAATGCATTCCTATAACTGCCAAGGAAACTCTTTTTACAAAGGGAACTCTTCTTATTTTATTATTTTATTGTTATTAGCTACATTAACTTCTTGCTGCATGACAGTCATATATCAAAAAGGAGGATCGCGAAAATTCATCTTAGGTCATCTAGTTAAGTATTTTCATACCCGTATAAAGTAAACATTTCTAAAACTACTATTTGCAGTTCCAGCCACCTTATTGTAGCAATATCGAGTCTAAGAAGACCTAATAATGCACTAATATGGCAATTAATAAATGTCTTTCTACATGCCAACGTTCTCAGTTACTTCAGTTTTGCATCATGATCAGCAAACTTACAATCTTACAAAATTGATAAGTTGTGTGACATGTGAGGTATCTTATATTTCATGCTTCATATTTAGCAAATGGACTTCTATAAACATATTTACTTGCATTTGTAAAACTTGGTCAATTAGAAGTGGTTATTTTTAGCTACAGGATCTGCTACTATGAGATGGTAGGATGGTTATATTTATCATGTTAGGGCCATTTTCCTAAATTTGATGAATCACTTTGGTTTGAGAAAATATATTTCTCATGGACATCCAATATATTTGTGTAGATCATATGTTATAGCATTATGCTAATTGTGAACTAGGAGAATACAATAGATAGGTATTTTGCAAAAATAGCACAATGGAAAGGAAGAAAGGAAAGGAGCACCTGAAGATGGGACGTAACAAGGGTGGAAGGCACCATCAAAGACCAGATAACAGCAAGACCATTAGAAAGTTTCTCCTCTAGAACAAATAATATTGTCGAAAGCCATGTAGTATTTTTCACTTTTTTCAATAAATAGAAAGTTTCTCCTCTATTATTCAATCTCTTTTCAATAAATAAGAACTCTTTCACATATGCTGACACTTTAATCCGTTTCTTCAGATGGATGTAATAATTAATGTAAAACAAGAAAATGTGCAACTTTTAGAGGCATGTCTAGTAGGTTAGCAGGTCTCGTGATGAAAGAAAGTCTAGGGGTTCACAGAAAGTGCAAATTTTGAACCTTCATATATCTTATACCTAGGTGTGCCATTGACTTATGCTTGTATGGTGTTACTACATTCTGATTCATGTAACTTGTTATGGTTAAGATTTTAAATATTTGTGAATATACTGTAAAAGAAATATAGAGATGAAACACAAGGCTGGGTTTGGGTAACTATTATGGGGATGAAAATTATGAAATATCCTGAAGCCAACAAAAAAAAAGTAATCCATTACATGAGGCCTCCATCAATATAAGATACAAGAAAAATCAATTATATGCAATCTTACTTTTCTAACCTTTATAAGTAAAAAGGTCCTTTATGTTAAGTGCTCAATTTATTCCTTCATAAGTCCTAGGGCTATTATGTGGGCATCTAGAAGTCCTTAACTTCAATGGATTAAAATTTTCATATATCAAGCATGAAAAATTGGATAGTTGATCATATCTGGGAACAATTTTATGAGACATATTCTTCCTGCCATAGATTGGTCATGTAGATTATATAAGTTGATTTTCTAGTTCCCTTCTTTTCATATGAGGCATTATAGAGTATGTATTGACCAATTGACATAGTAGAACTCTTCTATTACTCTTTTCTGGTATTACTGCTCAAATCAGAATAATGTATTACCAATTTGTTGATTGAAGGCATCAAACTTCGTACTTAAACCAGCATATATGTAGCTGATCTTTTGAACTAAACTCCAAAGTTCCCATGCTGCAGGGATAGCTTTTGCCTGAAATTTTGATTTGAAGCCATTAGCATTCATCTTATTTCATACTGCTGCATCATTGAAAACCAAGATGAAGGTAGGCAAATAATTAATAATAAAAACTAGATAGTTTTACTTAAAGAAATCAGTGCGATCCCTGATCAGTCTTCTATAAAACTATTTATCACTTTGAAAACTCAGACATATCAAGTTTAGGGGAAGAATACTCACTATCTCAAATCTAGAAGCTATCATGCTAGTGATCTGGGAAGCACATGCCACTGAACTTCTGATTACCCAATAGGAAGCTATATGGATTTGGGTCTTCATCATAGCCATAGCCTCATAGTCTAAGGTTACATACTGCAGCGGAAGTATTTCAAACTCCATCACGCATTTTGTCACACTGACCATTTTCTCAAGAAGATATCTTAAAGCCTTGGAGCGGTGTTTCAACATGATAGTAAATTTTGTGCTGTCACTCATTCCCTTGATTGCTGCCAGTGAAAAGGCAAGAGGATTGGTGAGACATAACTGTGCAATGAGCCAATACTTTCCGTAGTTTGATGCTAATGCTGCAAGAACTATGGCAAGCTTTGTACTCCAGCGATGTTTTTCCAGCAACTCCAACACAGCATTTGCGATTGCGTCGGAGCGTTGATCTGCAGCGCTATGCTGCAGCATCTGCAAATAAGATCATTTAGAAATGTATCAAATTGCATATATGTTTCATATATGGAAATAAGAGCATGATTTACTTCACATGACATGTGATGGACTGTCATTCCTAATTCTTTTACAGTGCTGAGAATTTCTGGCATTCTGCTTGCTTCTGCTGTCCTCTTGGACCACTTCTTTGCATGACTTGATTCCTGGAAAAAAACAGTCTATCAGTACCATAGCCTTATAATTCAGTAAATAGCTTTGACATTTTATGGATGTTTCTTATGTAATAATTGTGCACTCAACAAATATATTTTATCCGAAACTGTCATTTACTATTCTAGAGACATTGGTTTTAGAAAAATTACTCAGAAATTGCAATAGAAAAGAAGATAGACTGAACCAGTAGTTAGTACACTTGACATTTTGATGTTGAGAAATATGTCCTCAGTCAGATCAAGCAATGGAGCCGAATCAACTTGATGATCTTCTGGCGCATGTTTTTGAATAATCTTCTTCATCAAGATGTCTTCGTACTCGGATAGGATGTCATCTGAACTAGCTTGAGACTGCATCATGGAAATCATTCGAAACTATATATGATATTTGTGGTTTTTCAGCACCATGGTCGTATATTAATAGGGTCATGACTTGATGGTTCTTTGGTACAGGAAGGAATTGGATTCACACAAGATTTGGGAGTTCTTGGAATCTGCTTTTGTCAGACAAGTAGCATCATCTTATTGCGGTGGGTAGTACTCACTTCCTCTTTATCCTTAAGTTGTTTTAGGCCGTGTGTTGTAGTGTAAAACACATGCTCAGAAAGACCTTAAGTGTAGTCTCTGGAAAGTAGCTAAGCATGTGAGGTGACTGATACTTCTGAAACAAAGAGAGGCCAAAATGAGCCTGTTATGAGTGAGATTGATATATATTGTGGCTTCTTGGTTGGTTTGCTTCATTGGAATGCCCAATAATGAAGCCATATGAGAATAAAGAAAGTTAAGGCAAAAGTGAGAGGTTGCTTAAAAGATGGATGATACCAGTACTTAGCTAGTCTTCTTTACATGCTTTATAAAATTCCGTGATCACCTCTTTAACCGACATATTGAATATGAGCTTCACCCTTATTGAAGGTAGCATCTTTTATATGTAGGTTTCAAGTAAATTTAAAGTTGGTTCTTTCTTTCCTGCCTTTTGCCTTTTCCAGGACAGCAACACATAGCTTTTTCATATGAATGAGTGGTTGTTCTCAATACAAAGATTGAACAGTTTGCAATATAAACTTGTGTGTGACTATATATGTCAATAACATGCCTTATATGTGGAGACCATTCTACCAGTAGTAACAGAAACTGATGAATTAGTAGCTGTCTGTCTTTGTGATTAGTTTTCTTTAGATTTGGATAGTGTGTCATGCATGCTTTTAGTGTTTAGTAATAGTTGATTTCTATTGAATGAATAATCTTTTGTGTGTCTTTATGATGAATGTTATGTTGAGTTTTCATCCACAATGGAAAATATTTGCCCAGAGTTGTGTTTTCATGTAAGCATGCATCTTGGGGACCAGTGATGCCAAAGGTGAGTATTTGTTCAAGTAAATCTTGTCAAAAGATGAAAGAACAAAAAAAAAAAGAAGAAGAAGAAGAAGAAAAAGTAGGGCATTATTTATTGCAGACTAAATGCAAAAGATTTGTATTTTGACCAAACTAATTAGGGGTTTACATTTTCTACCAGAAAAGATTTGGGTAGCTGGCCCATATCATTTCATTATATGTTTACTTCATTAGCTTTTCTTTCTTTTTTTTATTTGTTTCTTTTCTTTTCGGAAAGTGTGGGACTGAATAATATGATCATAAGGTTTTAGAAGATCATATGGTAGGATACAAAACTTGTTAAAGTCAGATGTTGAAAGAATTGAAACATAAGACTGCAAGATAAGAATCCGAACCTTGAACCTTGTACTAGGAAAGAAAGATGATCTACCACAACTTTATTTGGCTTTGTGATGTCCTTGTTGAAGTCAATTTCTTAGAATCACAGTCAATGTCTAAAAGTTCGGTGCAAGATAGGTATCAAAAACCCAACTTGGAAAGAAAGAAAGATGCTCTATCGTTACAGTTTTGGTTTTGGTGACGTCCTTTGACATACATTAAGAACATTTTGGCATATGTTATCGTCATGTATATGCTATTTGTTGATCGAATATTGACTGCTCGAGCATATATCTGAATCAATTTCAAACCGATCTCTAATATAATTTGAAGTTTGTATTTTCTTTTTCTTTAGCGTTCTCCTGTAAATTAACTTTTTAAATATCATGTGAATGGTCAAAGATTATGCCACCTGCACTGGAGGGGATAATTATAAATTATTTGTTGTAGTTAGACCTCATTATTATCATAATCCATAGATTTAAAAAAAATTATATTAAACTTCTCATAACTATGAAAATAAAATATTTAATTTTATTTATCCTAATGTTATCGGTTTTATCAATGGAAGATACCGATAAATAAAAAGATAATAGATAAAAAGATAATTTTTGTGGTAGTGGTGGATGGTAGTGTTGTTGGTGGCTGTTGTATTGGTGGTCGGTTTTGTCGATATTGATCCGAACATCGACAACGAGGAGGAAGAGGAGGCAGAGCGATGAGACATCTGCGTCGGAGGAGGAAGAGGAGGGAGGTGAGGCATCTTCGTTAACACCACATCGCTTTGCCTCTTCTTCCTCTTTCGGTGTTGTGGTGGTCGACGAGAATGAAGAGGAGGCGGAGCGGTGCGGTGTCGACGACATCGCATGAATTATGCAGTGGTCGGCGAGACTGAAGAGGAGGCAGAGCGATGCAGCGTCGGAGAAGGAAGAGGAGGAAGGTGAGGTATCTGCATTGGCGCTACATCACTCTGCCTTCTCTTCCTCTTCCGACGATGTGGTGGTCGACGAGAATGAAGATGAGGTAAAGCGGTGCAGCATCGACATAAAGGAGGCAATGCAGCGTCGCACCGAACAATGTGATGGTTGGTGAAAACGAAGAGGAGGTAGAATGGTGTGGAGGTAGAGCGGTGTGGCGTCAATGCAAAGGCAGCAATGCGGTGTCGCACCGAATGATGCGGTGGTCAGCAAGAATGAAGAGGAGGTAGAGCCATGCAGTGTCGACATAAAGGAGATAGTGTGGCATTAGACCGAACGATACAGTGGTCGACAAGAACGAAGAGGAGACAAAGTGGTGCAACATCGACGCATATGCCTCACTTGCCTCCTCTTCCACCTTTAGCGCCAACGCAAATGTAAAGCGACTTTGGCATGCGGCGTTGATGCATATGCCTCATCGCTTTGTCTCCTCGTCGTCGATGTTCGGATCGACATCGATAAGGCCGACCACCATATCGTTCTCATCGACCGCCACCACAACAGTCACCCATGGCACCATCATTTGTCACCACCGTTAAAATTTATCTTTTTGCTCATCTTTTTTGTGTCATTCATATACGTACTATCACATGCTGTATCTTTCATCCGTAAAGTTGACAATATTAGGTAAATGACATTAAATGTTTCACTTTCATAATCATAGAAATTTTAATATAATTTTTTTAAGTTTAGAAATATGGAAGTTAAAAGAGGTTTAAGTACTGCAGCTAATTGGTGGCAGCAATCTTCATAAACCTAAGTAATGATGTGATTAGTTATTTGCTATATGGTTTGATTGCCAAATGTATGAAATGCTTGTGCTAACGAAAAATTATCCCATCATATTGGATGCAGAGTTATTTGTGTTTGTTATTTACTATATGGTTTGGTTGGTAGCCAAATGTATGAAATGTTTGTGCTAATGAATTAACTAGTTATATTATCTCATCATATTGGATCATGAGCTCTTTGTGGAGTTGTCGTGACCTATCATAAGCGGGAGATGACTAAAACCACTTTTATAAAAGTAAAGTGTTGGATGGGTGTATTATCATTAATTTAGGTTTAATTATTTTGAATCATCCACAAAGTTAGGTCATAATACTTCCATAGCTTCCTAATTGGGCATCAAGATTGAATTTTCCAAATTCTACTTCACCTTGTAAATTAGTTTCGAGTATTTTTTTTTTTCTTAATCGGAATTTGGATAGTTATATTTTTGTTCGTGAAGAGAGAATATCCCATATATAAGATGAGAAATTTAAAAGATCGCTCTAAAGTCTTCTATTTGTAACGATTGAAAGAGTAAGATGATTATTATATTGGTTTTGATCGACGATTTAATAAGATTAAGTTCTTTTTCTCAAATGGAAAAGATACGTAAATATCTCCTAGAAAAGAAAGGCATGACACTGACTTAAACATCGGACACCCTCATCCCAACGAGACTTTTGTGCAGGTTTTTCTCAGTAGATATCTACCCGAGCGGTTCCCGAGAAAGCCCACCCGAGGTGTCGGCTCCCGAAATACCAAACTAAACCAAACCGGGCGCCCCCGCCACCGAATGACATGAACAAACTTACGCACTCAGAAGGGACCAGACCGTGTTGACTCATCGACTACGATACCAAAATCCCACAACACCTGATATATATGGTTTTGTAAGGTTATTAGATACATCCCAAATCAAGAGGACTTAGATGCTATGAAATCTTGATCGGCTCTGTCCGAATCAATAAAAAATTCTATGAATGCACGCAAAAATGGATGATAAGATGAGAGAATGCTTGCTTGCACGGCCTCTTTTGAAGTCAACTTCGATGCCGTCCTTATAAGCCACTTCACTATGTAATAGGTTTTCTTTCGGATGACACAGCCAGAAGTAGCGTACAAGCAAAGGAAAACCTCACGCAAGCATCGACGTTAATAGTTTGGCATATCCAACGCAGCTCTCTTTTTTACAGCAAAGAAGATTGATATATACATCACATTTTGATCTAAAAACTTGCTAGTAAATATCTCTCTCGCTCATCCCCTCCCATTCTTCTCTGCCTTCCCCAGCAGACATGGCGTCCTCGTTTCATCTTCTTCCTCTCCTACTTTGCTGCTCCAGTCTTCTGCTACGACGTACGTCCGCAGCGGCCCCTTCTTTGCTGCTCCAATTAAGAGGTTTGTCCGTCGATGATTCTTCATCCCCTTCGAGAGAGAGAGACAATATATGGGTTGTTGACTGATTCCAGGTGCAGATGAGAGGCACCCTTTGCTCCGCCGCCCACGCACCAAAATCTTCCACCCGCCCACCGGCCTCTGCGTGACGCGGAGGAGCATGGCCGACCCGCTGAAGCTTGGCCCTTGCACCGCGTCCGATTCGTGGCGCTACACGCCGCAGGAGTTCTTGATGGTGAGCGGCACCTACTTCTGCCTGCGAGCGGTCGGCCTGGGCGCGCCGGTGAGGCTGGGGATCATCTGCGACCCGTCGGACTCGCGGTGGCAGCTCGTGTCGGGTTCGGAGAAGACGCATCTGGCCACGAAGCTGACGGATGGCACGGAGGTGTGCTTGGACGTCGACTCTGACGGCTGCCTCGTCTCCAATTCCTGCGACGGCTTCCATGGCGGAGATGACGAGCGCCTGCAATTGGATAGCCAGTGGTTTAAGCTGCTCACTGCGGGCTTCAAGAAGCAGTCTCAGCCATCATAAAGTAGTATTACAGATCGGTACATATGTTTGTATATTTTGCAGGGAAAATATTGACATCATATCTGTGAAATAATGAATCCATTTGCTCTTCTTTTGAGTGAGTGAACATTACGACAAGAAGTAAAACAAGAAACTAAGTTGATTCTGTCTTCAGCTACATGCACTTGGAAAGAACAAATTTATACACCCAGAAGACGAAACATATTACATTCACATACTGTAGTACTGTACGAATCTATGCTTCAGGAGAGCTTTATTCTGGTCTGGATTGAGCTCCGGCAAATGGGGCAGAAGCTAAGCCGAGGTCCACAGTCAACACATGTCTGCAGTGCAGGTCAACAACAAATCCATCATCATCGTCATACAAACCATTTCAGATTCACCATGGTTATGGTTACGCTGGTGAATCTGAAAGCCATGTCTGCAGTGCAGGTTCTTACCTGATGCCCACAGCCAAAAGCCATGTTTCTGGGATTGGAGAGACAAACCGGGCAAGCCTGCAAGCGACAAACCTCATCACTCGTCGTAGCGTTGGAAGAACGGGTTCGGAATCAGATGTGATTTCTTGTATGGTTTACCTGAGTCTCCACCGGTGCCGTCGCAGTTGGTGTGGTTGTTCTGTGATGAGGGTAAGACGATGATGAACTGTGCTTAGGACCCGCTGATCCGGAAGCACTCGGGCCAAGAAAAGCTGCAGGAGAAGTACCGGGAGGAGGTGGAAGAGGCACTCTTCTTGGAGATGTTCCACCATTCCCGCTGCTCGTCACACATTGCAGTCACAGATCATGGAGTAGCAGTGGGAGAGAACTAATCGAGAAGTAGAGTTCGGCATCTGCATACCCTAAGATGCCGAGATCAATTGTTGCTCTGTACTGTGCAGGTATTTCCATGAGTGCAGCAAGAGCGAACTCTGTTTCTTCTCGGCTTTTTGCCGTTCCCTTCTCCATGATGGACGTAAAATTCACAAACTATTTGAAACAATTTACATCATCAAACACAAGCAATAGAAAGAAAAAAAAAAAACCGAGTGAAGAATGAATCCAAATTGCTGTGATCTCTGTACCTGGAAATTGTCGAAAGATCTAGCAGGAATGTTGTCATCGAATTCCTTCATCATGTCCCAGGGTCCATCCCCAACCCCTACCAGGATAATGGACAAGGGGAACTCACTGCACCACCAAGACATGAATCAGTGAGAACAATGTCAAAACCAAGCACGTCAGAAGACGGATCGATCGATCGACCTAGCTTTGACGATGGCATCAACTGTCCTCTGTTCTTGGGAGCTCAATCGGCCAAGGTCAGTATCCACACTTCTTGTCACCTGTTCCAACATCACAGTCTAAAACATCTCAACTGCAGACAAAAAGGATGCCCTTTGAACAGATGCAGAAATCTAAGAATCGCATCGAGATTTAAGGAAGGAGCAATGCTGTAGATGGAGCATGCGTACCTGTCCGTCTGCAATTATGAGTAGAACATGGTATTGACCCCCGGTCTGCTCCACAATGGTCACAGCCATCTCGATCATCGGAGCAAAAGATGTTGGCCCTGTAGTTGAACATGCTCACAACCCCCTCCGATGAATCTTAGCACTCCAATTCACCAAAACTAAGGTTGCGAGAGGTACCAGCTAATCTCAGAAGCGGGGCGATCTCTCGGTACCGTTCTAAAGCTTCCTCAAATCCATTGCAAGGTCTCTCCCCCGGATAGAAGCTGAAGACATCTGTGTCATGGGTGGTTGCTGCGGATGGGGTACACACAGCCATCATCAATCACCTCACGAGTCAACCTTAAAGGCTGAAGAACAAAGCAAGGGGGGAGTGACTGTGATTACCATCTCCAAATCCAAAACAGGGGATCAGGTTGTCCTCGTCGAACGCCGACAAGGTCCGTCCGATGATGGAGATGGCTTGTTCGTAGGGGTTTTGGGCAGCACCGATGGAGTGCAAGCTGCGGCCGCCGAACGAGAGTTTACCTGTATGAGAAGGTGAGCTCCATGTTCACGGTGGTGAGCAGTGGACTTGGGGGGGGGGGGGGGGGGGGGGTGGTGGTTTACCTGTCCACTCGTTGCTTTTGGTGAAGTCGATGCCTACGATAAGATTCGAGGATTCGAGGCCAGCTCGTGACAGGGCCGCAGTTACCTGTTGAAGTCGCATGATTCAAACGCAGGACACGACAATGGTGAATAGAGATTCGACAGGATCTATCAGTCTATCCACTTGAGATTCTAGGAGAGATGAGATCCATTTTCTAGATCAGTAGGTGATCGGCTTTCTATCACTCGTCTCCCTCGAGATACCTATCGTTGCCTAAGCTGATGCTGACTGCATTGGTAAGAATGGAGCTTGCGGATTGTATCAAGAACAGAAGGTAACAGAGGGTAACCTGCTCCAAGGAATTGTAGTCGTCGGCTATTCTAGAGTAGTTCGGCTGTCTTCTTCTTGTGGCTTGGGAAGAACTCGTCCCTGTTTGACCGGGTCTGAAGTCATAGCTCGGCGGCGAGGAGTAGGAGCGAGACGCAGGGTAGGCCATGGGTGGGGAATCGTAGCTTTGCGATGGAGGAGGATAGGAAGACCAGCCACGGGAGAAGCTGGTGGTGCTGTAGGGCTGCTCCGGGTACTGCCTCGCATCCCTGCTGCTGGATTCCGTCGAGCTTGCGCCGCCCATTCTACTCCAGCGATTGAATACACCGTGGATCAAAGGATTCGGATGTCCTTTTATTGCTGCTGTGTGCATCTCGGACTCTTACCAAGTCCAAGTCATCATGCAAACAAGAAGACGCCGATAAGCACGAGGAATGAACATGGCAAAGGATGGAGACGAGTGGCAGAGAAGAAGACGACCACCGAAAAGGGAACAGAACTGAAGGAAAGAATCGAACTAGAAGAAGAGGGAGTGTAGAACCACCACATCGCCATGAATTGCCTCCTTATTTCCTTCTCATTACCTGAAGCATGAAGAGGGGGTAAGGTGGCTTGGCATGTTCTTCTGACAGTTCGTCAACAATGTACCCCCACCATTTCCTCTCTCTCTCTCACTGCAGCTGGTGACAAGAGGAGAGGAAGATTCCCTCCGGCAAGGCAACCATGGGATTGATGGACGATAACGGAGTTGACTGAGTACATTCCAGACTGATGTCAGGAATGACTCCAATTGCACTAAGAAAAGACTCGGCGTTGACCTGCAAAAAGAAACATGCAAATTTCTTTGATATATCATTTCATTTTCCTATTAATTTTAATTACAGAACAAAAAAAGGATGGGGATCTTGATCAATCCGAATTCATCTCAATTAAGGTTGACTTGGTGTAATAATTTTTTTCGTCGATTACTTGAGACTTTTATTTCTTAAAAATATCATTTTAAAGAAATAACTTGTTGACTTCAGTCAATCAAAAATTAAAAAAAAAATGCAGGCATTAAAGAAAAGGACTTATTATTTTCTCTGTCATGTTCATGTTTCCATGAATAGTTGTGCATGACCGAAGTGTTCTTTTGGGTGATTCAATCCAAATAATTCATGTAAATGCTAAGTCATTGAGAGGTTGCCTTCTCGTTTTGAATGATTGCATGGTTTTTTTTTTTCCTTCTTTCTTCTTCTTTTGAATAACATGTCAAATTTAATTAAAAAAATTGGTGGAAAAATTAGCCTGGTCTTTAATAAATAATGTCATAGTGGAATGAGACCCGATCCGACCTAGCTTTTGACTATTTTAAATTATTGTAGAAAAACAAGAATTCCATATTCGAAATGTTTCTTTGATATAAACATAATTCTTCATTTTTTAGTGGAAGGTTTGTCTGATTTAACTCCTTTTTTTTTTGCATTTCTTATATATGAAAAATGGTAAGAAATTTTGCCTTGTTTAATCATCGGACGATGATGAGATGCTTAATTTTTTGGAGTGAAAAATGAAAAGTAATAAGCAACAACCACGAAGTTTCAAGATTTATAAGCCAATAATTATTTGTATTTTTCAAACCTACCCGATGGAAAATGAGACTTCAACTACTTTGTTGGCCAAACAGCACTAAAAAGGTGACATTTTTCTTATTGTTTTCCAAGATTAGTTTCAGAAGATGAATTCGTTCTAAATGTCACCCACACTTCCAAGTAAGTGATGACACATTGGTGGAATCCGGTTTCTGATTCCAAGTAATTAAAAATAATTTTTAATTAAAATGAAATTATAATTTAATATCAAAAATTTGTATATATATTATATAATTATGAATTGTCGATTCTAGTTCACCCACCATAGCACATGAAAACGGCCCAAAACCAGGTCAAAACTGACTGTTTTTGGTCGTCTGAGCGAGCGATGAGTGACGGGCAGCACCTTCTCTGCTATACGAATGTCTCATCCAGTCTTGTACCACTCGAGGGGTTTCAGGGTGTTGAGATGACTGACGTTTCGTACGTTCATCGAGATCATCGCAACACGTGAAAACGATCCAAAAACATATCAAAACTGACTGTTTTTAGTCGCCCGAGCGAGCGGCAAGCGACGGAGAGCAACTTCCGTGCAATACGAATGCCACATCCATACGATTCATACTTTGAATCTAGTTCCAATTTTAATCCAATCGTATTGAGATATGGTAGTGGCTATATTTTTAGTGTTGTAACCTCGGTTGTCCTTATCGATTCATACTTTTCCTTTGGACACAAAAATGTTACTTTGATGACTATCCAAGCCGATGTCACTATCCTCGCATTGTCATGACATCAATTACTTTTGCGTTTTCCGCACAAGACAGCAGCATCCACCTCGATTTGTACATCCAATCTCTCGAGACATCCTAATAATTAGTATTATTATGTCGTATATAATTTAAATAATAAAAAAATATTTGCTTTTAATCTTCAAGCAGTTCTTGATTGAAATAATTGCTTGCTGAAGTCTCTGAATCTATCCGTATAACTTTGATGGGGTCTTTATCATATAATATAGTGGACTGACTCATAGACGAAGACTTTGTATCCAGTCTACCGAAGTTAATTGATGGAACAATAATTTTTCATCATTGTTAGTGTCTATAGTTACACAACAATATTATAACTCTCTTGGAGAAAGGAACAGATCTGCTCATGTAGTGGACAATAAGATTATTGATCAACAAACTGTCACTGATGAAAGAAGCAAAAGTATTGGCCGAGTAAAAGTTGCTCTGTGATAGTAAGCACAGATTTAATAGGTACTGTAACACAATACCAAATGACTTCATACCCATCAGATACAAGCAAGCAGTTGAGAACCAAACTTAAAAGAGTCTGAATCTGTAAGAACTATCTTAAAAACTTATAACTTGTTTTACTCGAACAAAGATTTTAAGCTGCTTTTGTGTAGATTCTGACGGCAACAGCTGACCCCAAGATTGCCACAGGAACCAAAAACTGGAGGAGCCTGATGATGAACTCAGATGTCTTGTCCTGGTTGTAGTGAGGCTGCTTGGGAGGAGTGTATTTAAATTTCTGAGGGATTGTTGCAGTGTCAATCTTGCCGATTAAGTACTCATCCATCATCGCCCTTGCGGTATTACTATGCCCAATGTCTTCAAAATCATCAGTTGCATCTTTCCCTGACAAAGAAAAGACATGTCCAAGATAAAACATCCTACTGATGAATTAGTGATGCTGTATGGAGATCTGGGTAACTCGAAATAGATCTACCAGTTGATGACAACAGAACATCATCCCCTCCAGGGTGATCTTCTAAGAACTTGGTAACATCATAAACCTGCACAGAAATCACGAAAACCAAAAAGAGAAGACCAAACTACCGTGAGCAACTTCTAAAACATGAAAGCTGAGTAAAAAAAGCAACACCACTAATGCATCACAATGACAGCAAAACTAATTATGCAGAAACCTCCGAGAACCAAGTTATTAATATTAAAAAGTAACATCATTATCGATCCCCATTTTAAGTTCATACAATTGGTCCCATATATGTTACGTCTGCCCACATGACAGACAGATTTGTCAATCAGAAACCGTATTATTTAAGCTGATACGGCAAGCAACCAAAATGTTGCTACGTCGGTCCAATTCTCTTTCTCTTGTGTTTCTCCTGTTCTTCCTCTTGCTCACTCCTCCACTATGACCACCAGCACCTCCTCCTCCCAGCCCACAGCTACTCCTCATAGTCTTACAAGTGTTTCTGAAACTCGAACTCTGATCTCCCAAATAGCAAAGGAGCTACCTTATTGTTATCCCAAGATCCATCCTCAAAACTATTTAGATACTTTGATCATTAAATATTACCCATGTGTTGTTGGCTGATATAAAGAAATTCATGCATCATTAGATCTAAGGATTAACAAGCTAGTGAAAGAATACCACCAGTGTTAGCTGGTAAACTTACTTCTTAAAAGTTTTAATAAAATCTTTGAAATTCGTAAAGGTAAAGTTATTGACTTAGAAGCACGTGCTTGTGTTCAATTTATCTTCCCCTGTAGTAGAGGTTCATCCCCAAACGAAAACTCGATCCATAAAGTTATCATTAATGCCTTATTTATTTGCAAGTTAATAGACATCCTATGAAGAAGGGCCCATGTGGAGACAGACATAACTAACAGAAGCATAGTATGAGATATATTTTAGTTATCTTAGCGTGTGTCCCCAAGTGCACCCAATCCTGAGTGTGCTCCACTAATGAATGAAGTTCCATGTAATATCCATTGTCGTATAGTTACTTAAGCTCAAAGTATTGGTAGCACATGATGATCAAACTACATATTTGAATTGTCACTGAAAAATCAACCTGATTTCCAATAAGAATCCCTATCAGGAAAGATGCAATATAGGATCTTATTTCCACATATACAAACCACAATTCAAAAGTTTACAGGCTAAGAGATACAGAATGAAACACATATAGTGTTAGTTACAAGTGCCCTGCAAGCCAATCACGTGAGTGATAACACGTGTGACACACTGCACAGTCTTTTTGCATTATTATTATTGATATATTTTCACATTATATTATCTATTGAATATATACATTGTGATGTTCTTGGTTCTGTGCAATGAGAGTCAGATCGTGATGAGATCACGATAATGCGACCGATTCGCCTTTAAACACAGACCCTAAATAATCTCGGTCATAGGTTACTCAAGAGGGACATCGAGATACTGGATAGACCAGTGTACTATATACTTGTCCATATGATAAAGGCGACTGGTCTCGTAGCCACTTGTGTAGGGAGACTAAGGGTACAGTACAGGTGCTCATTGGAGAATGAGTTTATTGATTGATCCGCTTATAGAATACTGGATGGTTAATGATACCTATCGTCAGACAGCGATCCGTAGTCCCAGTTGTGTGTTTGATCCTTAGACTTGAGACACCAAGGATGCCTTGTTTGAGTACTCATTTCTTTGACGTTGGACTTATAGGTCTGAAAAGTTTCAGATCTGGTACAACCGGTTATCGGGATTGGTAACCAACCTTACGAAGGCAATTGAGTATTAATAGAGGATCATCCACTCTCGGTATAGCGAGAGGAATATCCCGTGTGTTATCGCTCGGACAAATCCTCGGTCGGGGTCGTTCAGATTGAGAGCGAGACTTGGACGGATTTCGTATAAGGCCTGATAGTACCATGCCTAATATACGGTCTCTGACTATAGATACACAGTAACTGAGGACAGACAGGTTCAATGGTTAAGATCCCTTGTTCCGCTGGGGACTATGACGTAGTGGCCTAATACGTTCATAGTCGATGAGTCGAGTAAATTGTTATGAGATAACAATTCACTTAGTCAGAATGAGTTCTGACAGGTAGGACTCACGGCCAGCTTGGTATTGGGTCTAGAGGGTCACACACATATGATGGATGTTTCAGCGAATAGAGGATTAAATTCAAGTTATCCAATTAGTCTTTGTTCTTATTGAATGAGACCCAATATTGATGAGCTCCTTCCCTGCTGCAAGAGGGCCGTGAAGAAGATAAGTGATCTTCTTCACGAGTGCTGCTAGAAGGTGCGCAAGAGTTACGAGTTTTTGGGCTGCGATTGGAGGAGCATCGCTGCAATGATCCATAGTGTGGACACCGCTAGAGAGGAGGACGTTTGACCTTCTTCATCCTCTCCATCTAGATCTGAAATTTTAGGGATATACAATCTCTCAAGGTAATCAATCTCTTACGTATTGCATTTTTTTGTTTTGACGAGTTTTTCGCGCACCAATCTTTGCACGATGACTTGATATATGTAAGAGACATGTTTTGTTATCTTTCTTCCGCTACGCATGTGATACTCCCGTTGGGTTTCCCAACATATAACGCCTCAGTATTATTGGACTTGTATCATGATTTCTCTTCTGAAAAAGTGATCAACATTAATAGTCTTTCTTCTTCATTCAATCATTACATGTATGGGTCCTTATAATCCATGGTTCTTTCAAATGCTAGAGTCAAGAGTCCATCTCTAGCCTATTTCTAATTCTTTTATAGTCAAGATATTTTATGGAAAGTTAGAATCATGAACATCATTCATTAATTGAACATATTCTTTCCAAATTGTAATTTACTACTTGAATTTAGACCACATGCACAATTTTGCAGGTTGATACTCCCTAGAGAGCAGATTATTGTAGCAGAGTGATACCATGTAGCAAGCATCTGTCGTCATACTAGTTTATTGGTTCACCATAAGTTATTCTATTTCTACCAATATTCTAACAAGTTCTTTTCTGAAAAACATGATATTTGTTGTTCTTCTGATGTTGAAAAGTTTTAAGAAAAAAAAATAGAGGCCTAATAACACACGTCACTTTGTACTGACAAACTAATGATATGGAAGTATAATCCAATATATTCTCCAATCAGAAATATGATCACTGCCAATATTGCATAAAAAACACAAAGGAAATAAAACCTCAAATATAATGCACTCCATGCATGAAAGAAATCCTCTAGAGGGGGTGAATATCATATGGTCAGAAAAATCCATGTCTAACATGTTCATCAGATAGACAACAGTAAAAGCCCTTTCTTGTACTTGGAATGTTTTCAAGAATAATTAACAGGCAGACTATAATTGTAATGAAGTTACAAAAAGTTGGACAAACTGATAGAAACCTCACAAAACATGTTTTGGGGCTATGCATTTTGTTCATGGCATCCTTAACACTTCCTTTTAACAAAGATATTCGTTCATATAGCATCAAGGTTCAAATACATGATGGGATTCACATGATAGTTCGAGAAGGTTCAGATCCCCACTCTGTAACATCCTGCATCAATTCGATGACCTTTAGTATCTTTTACCTTTGGACAAAACTCCAGCTTATGACCTTAGATCTTTCAGCTATGTGAGAGCAATAAGCTAAAATACCCATAATTATATACACAACTTTTAACTTAAACAAGAATAATAGGTAGAAATATAACCGATATTTCAAAGAAAAGTTGGAAATTTTGCTAGCAAACCTCACATGACATGTCTTTCGACCATGTCTTGATTTGTGCGGATCATCCTCAGACAGAGGGCCAATTTAATCTTCCCTGCATCAGTCCAAATTTGTTGGATGTCTCCAAAGAAGCATATGTATCAAAGTGTTCTAATACCATGATGACGCTGTAACCTATTTCGAGCATTTATGGACAACTAATCGCATCTTTGCCAAAGTAATCTTATACCATGCCGGTTCCATAATCCATCTCGAATTTCGGTGGGCATGAAATCAAACCGTCATGCTTTCCGAAGGTAGCCCAACTCCCTCTAGTAGCTTGCCGTAAAGAAAATCCGCAACCTACCATAGGCATACGAAACCAACTCGCGAATTGACAAGATTTCAATAGTCGAGACGAGAAGGTCGTTCCTTTCGTAGATAAACAAACAGATGGGGGCTCAGACATGATTGAATCGAACATGAACAGAGAGAGAAGGAGAAATAAAGAAATTATACCATGCACATACAGATGAATCAACGGAATCGAATTGACGCGAGATGGATACAGACCTTGCCGTTGATGACAAGCCAACAGTCCTTGTTGGTGTTGTGGGTCGAGACCTCGGCCAAGGTGTAGACCTTCCCATGACTCCCCATCTCCTCTCTCTCTCTCTCTCTCTCTCTTTCTCTCTCTCTCTCTCCCAGAAAACAGACCGGCGAAACCAAAGAAGAGGGAAGGGTTCGGTGGGGAGTAGTTGGTGAAGGGCGCCCTTTTTTATATACCGCTCTTAATATTTAGATGGTATATATAATAGTTTATTTACATATTTGCCCCTAAATATTTTAATATGTGCATAGTAATACTCCACAAATGCCTCTAAGTAACAACTTCCAATTCCATTGCATATTATGGCTCACTTGGCAACCTTTCAGTCAATGATGTGGGTGGTGGAAATAAAACAATCTCAAGTGAATTGGTAGGTGGGGGTTGGTTGGCTCACCAACTTATTTGGTGCATGGATTAAATGTTGTTATTATTATTATTATTATTATTATTATTATTATTATTATTATTATTATTATCATCATCATCAATCACTTTCTTTCTCTATCTCCTGTTTAATAAACTTCATATTGTGAATTGGGTTCAACCTTCTTAGCTTTTTATCCTCTCCATCATCCTTAATTCTTAGATGAAATATGACATGAACCTACTTTATTCTGTCAAATTACTCCTTAATGAGGACTTATAATAACTTTCCTAATGAATCATCTTATCTCAACTCAACAAACTCTTTAGCTATAAATTAATCTTATATTTGGTTAGAAGGATATCAGAATCAAATGAAAATAGATCAAGTAGATATAGGTATCTGAGAATTTTACTTGATAATAAAATGCAGTTTTAGTTAACTATTTAAGTGGTGGAATTCAAACTAGAACCTTCTAGTTTGTGGCCTCCTGTGTATTCTTTCCACCTAATTGGTCAAGACTCTCTCCTTACCTACTACTTTAGCTTCCTATCTTCCCTTGACCTTATTACGATGTTGATATAGTGAACTGCCTTTTGCCTTCTTCTTTTACCAAGTTTAATTCAATGTTGCCATCCAATAATTGTATTTGAGTTAATTGGCTCTTTGATTGGGAAATGCCTTATAAATGCTGGCACCATGCTCACCACATTGAAGGCTACAGGACACATTAGATGTGCCTTAAAACTCATTGTACATCTCAAACATCCAATATGGAGTAGCCTGGCAATAGCTTTTATGATAGTAACATAAGTGATGCTTTGTGCTCAATGATCAAAGAAGACTTCAACAGCTGGACGGTTTCTGCTTCCTGACCTTCCTGTTCAACAACACAGTCTTGGGCATTTGATGATATCAAGATCTATAATTGAGAATGAGTTCAAGAGCTTGGCAAAAAGAAAAAAAAGATGTAATATGCCTTATGACATTGTTGTTGTTGGCATTGGAGTGCATGAGGTTAGAGGGGAATGTTGCTAAATGTCTTGGTGTATTTATTCTTTGTGAGAGTTTGGGTGCTATCCCTAGTTGGACTCAGTTTGAGAAGCCTAATTCATCTATAGCTCAAAAGTTGACCCAAGCAGGTAGTCCAGTGTAATGCCAATGACCTTTATTGTTGTTACATATAATTGTAAATTGCTACAGATATATTTATCCAGCCAAAACACAAATCAAATTACCATGTAAATGCAATATTCTGTAGATTGAAAAATAATAATTACTCTAAATATCTACATCACCCAATTTGAAGTTAAAAGACAGTTTGACTAGAGTCGACTTTGGCAAGTTACTTCAATGATGTAAGAATAAGAACAATCCATTGTGCAAGGTAACATTGAAGTTAAGGATATGGATAACAGCATATCACATCAACATACAAGAGAATGCACAAGTAGTCTAAGCCTCACAAACAAGTATTCCTTGTTGTCATCAAAACAGAAACACTATAGTGTGGGAAAGATTCCAAGTTGAATCATCAATAGGTCATGGAGTTTTAATAACCCAAAGCATGACTGGGTAAAGAGCTAGTATTATTTTGTTCAGCTTTTCCTTTTGAGTACCACTAAGCATCAATTGGAAGATAACTTTTGGATAATTTGAGTTTTGCTAACTCAAACATGACATACGATAAGTTGCAGTAGAAAGTAGACAGGATTGGAATTTATAGTCATTAAACCAACCACGATCTATACAAAGACAGCCTAGAACATACTTCTAGAAAAGCAGTTTATGCTGTTACAAGAAAAAAAAAATCATGAAACTAAGCGACCATTAACATTTGCTCTTTAGTTGTATTCTTATGATGAGTTCTCGACATGCCTGAAACAAGATCCTAGAAAATGATAATACGGCAATATGGATACCAGTAAATATGCACAGATAATGAAACAAATGTCATAATATAACATAGATTTTTTAGTTGTATTCTTATGATGAGTTCTTGAAATGCCTGAAACAAGATCCTAGAAAATGATAATAAGGCAATATGGATACCAGTCGATATGCACAGATAATGAAACAAATGTCATAATATAACATAGATTTCAATGCATATTACAAGTGATGGATTAACAATTTGCTGGTCTAAGATGCAGAAGTTCTTAGTGTCAGGCTGCACAAATCAATGCAGAAAGGCAAAGAAGAGTCAGGCGATTTGAAAAGTTACAAGGTGCATAATGAAAAGGAGCTAAACTCAATTTATTCTGCAGCAGTTAATCATGATAAACTATATTACACATTAGTGTTCCTGAAGTTGGTCATTAAAGGGAACAACTGAAGCAAAACTTTGGAGCTGCATATCAAAGATAGTAAAAGACCAACCTAATCACATCATTAGATCACAAAGCTTTTTTGTACACTGCTAATGTTGCATGCACAAGAAATAAGCCTAAAGAAAATATATTGCTATAATCACAAAACAGAATCAAACTACCTTATAAGCTACAGAGAATACAGAAGAAAACAACTAAATTTTGCTTCTATTGTAAAGAAGAAGGATTACAGCAATAGATTCATCCAGTCCACATACCAAAAGGAAAAGAATCTACTATAACATAGAATTAGTGAAGTCATCAGTGCATCAAGTGAGAAGTAATTGGATAATGCTAGTCTTCATTTCTAATATAGTCATTCTGAGAACAAAGGAGTGACATTGCTAATAAAATACAATCCTAAAAATTTGCATGAATTTAAAAATAAAATAAGAATTGAGCATGATAAATTACCAAGATTATCCTTGATTATTAAATTTAAACATTTTCAAGAATTAAGGCCAAAAGTAATTATGCAGGTGTTACGATAAAGTAGACACTAATCAAGTCAAATATTGACAGGCTCCGATGGACCAGAAAGTGCAAAAGATAACACCCACCAAGCATGCAAACATTAATTCTGTAAGTATGATAATCATGAGATAACAAAAAGATATGTTCATGCACACACTTCCTACTGAATTGGTCATCCAGGTAGCTGTGTCAGTCATTATGTGGTATGCTGTCCTGCTAAGCACTAACCAAAAGCAGATAAGCCAATCTCCGAGGTTGTATAAAGATGAGAACTAATTAAACCACGGTCCTACATTTCCTACAATTGAAGCATCTCTCATGACAAAAAGAACTAATGTAACCGACATCTACAGCAACAACATTGCAGTCAAAAGTAGTAATCCAAGGATCAACTAAAATCAAATTACATGATTTCACAGCTAGTTATGGGTTGAGTCTGCATGA
Organism: Ensete ventricosum; assembly: GCA_029747655.1. NCBI lineage: Eukaryota > Viridiplantae > Streptophyta > Magnoliopsida > Zingiberales > Musaceae > Ensete > Ensete ventricosum. The sequence goes on along the minus strand of JAQQAF010000006.1, from coordinate 3,047,325 downwards.
TTCCACTTGACCACAGAGACAGATAATTAGTGCAGAAAGAATTAAATTCAAAAGTAACAAAACTGCAGAATATATGACAATGCAGAGCCAGGCCTCCCTTGAGCTACAAATTAATCATATGTTTGGTCTTTAATTTGCGAGACTTACCACCTCAACACTAGCACTTAGTGAAAGCAGCCCCTGCAATCAAGAAGGCCAAACTAGTTTTACACTCAGAATTTTATTCAATGATGGATTGGATGACACCAGCACCGACGGTCTTCCCGCCCTCCCTGATAGCGAACCGCATTCCCTGTTCACAGGCAACAGGCATGATGAGTTCAACCACCATCTTGACACGGTCTCCGGGCATGACCATCTTGGCCTCCTCATCCTTGTCGTTCATAATGGTGGTGACACGGCCCGTGACATCCGTGGTCCTCATGTAGAACTGAGGCCTATACCCCGAGAAGAAAGGCGAGTGCCTCCCACCCTCCTCTTTCTTAAGGACATAGACAATGGCCACGAATTTGGTGTGCGGCGTGATGGTGCCGGGCTTGGCAAGCACCATGCCCCGCTGGATGTCGGCCTTCTGCACACCACGGAGGAGTAGGCCGACATTGTCTCCGGCCATTGCATCATCGAGCGTCTTTTGGAACATCTCGACACCGGTGACCGTGGTGTTCCGCGTCTCCCGGAGACCTACAATGTCGATGGTCTCACCGATTCTTACCGTGCCACGCTCGACTCGCCCGGTGGCGACGGTCCCACGGCCGGTAATGGAGAAAACATCTTCGACAGCTAGGAGGAAGGGGAGGTCGGTCTGCCGCTGCGGGATGGGGATGTAGCTATCGACGGAGTCCATGAGTTCGTAGATCTTATCTACCCAGATGTTTTCACCGCGCTTTATGCTGGGATTGGCCATAAGGGCCTCGAGGGCGAGGAGAGCAGAGCCGGAGATGATGGGGACGTCGTCGCCGGGGAACTCGTAGGAGGACAGAAGCTCGCGAACCTCGAGCTCGACGAGCTGGAGCAACTCCTCGTCGTCCACCTGGTCCTGCTTGTTGAGGAAGACCACCATGTTGGGCACACCGACCTGCTTGGCCAGGAGGATGTGCTCCTTGGTCTGGGGCATGGGGCCGTCGGCGCCGGAGACGACGAGGATGGCGCCGTCCATTTGGGCAGCACCGGTAATCATGTTCTTGACGTAGTCGGCATGGCCGGGGCAGTCGACGTGGGCGTAGTGCCGGGACTCGGTCTCGTACTCGACGGTGGCGGTGTTGATGGTGATACCGCGGGCGCGCTCCTCGGGGGCGGCGTCGATCTCGTCGTACTTCTTGGGGGAGGAGCCGCCGACGGCAGCGAGGGCCATGGTAAGAGCGGCGGTGAGCGTGGTCTTGCCGTGGTCGACGTGCCCGATGGTGCCGATGTTCACATGCGGCTTCTTGCGCTCGAACTTGCCGCGGGCGGCTCGGACGACGAGCAGGCCACCGCTGCCGCGGCGGAGTCGCTGCTGAGAGGAAGCGGCGGTGTTGCAGCACAAGTTACCAGTAGACAAAGAGAAGGAAGAGGAGAGGAAATTGGCGTTGGAGGAGGAGATTGCAGGGGATTTGGGGGTTCTAGGCTTTGCGTAAGATGAGGGAAGGAGAGCCTTTTGGGCTCCGACCATGGTGGTGATGGAGGCCATATGGAGGCGAAGGGTAAGGATGAGGACGAGAAGGGGATTGCGGAGACGACGAAGGATAATGATGAGGACGAGAAGGGGATTGAGGCGCGCTACGGGAAGCGGAGGAAGGGGAACGATGCGGCTGCAGTCGCAGCAGTCCTCTTATCCCTATCCACAACCGGGAAAGGAAGGCCGCACATACACCGGAATGGTTTTGGGGTTCGATCAATGTTATATAGCAATCCTTGTAACTTTTCCGATATATCGTACGATATGACAGATATGGAGGGCAAAACGTAGCCACAATATATGGAAGGGTGTGCAGATCGTGGCCTTCCTTCCACCTCAGAACGAATCTTGATGCTGATCACACATTTCTCTCCCACTGGAAAAAAAGCTTGACCTCAGATTTGCCTTTTGGTGATTCGTAACGTTTCCAGCCATATGATATTTGGATCATTCACAATCTTAATTGGTCTATTTAGCACTTGTCGTGAGGGCCTATAGTTGGCCAGGCCGAATAAATGGGCCTTCAGACTTTAATTGGGCTTCGATGTGCTTGCGTGTTCAATAATTGAAGACATAAAACTGGTTTACCTTACTAACGCACAAGAAAATTAGAAAGGATCCCTAATTGAAGACTTTAATTGGGATTCGATCCGTTCCCGCTTTTAATCTCAACCGCATAATAATGTTGGTTAAATCAATTTCTACATTATTTTATTTTATTTAAAACAGGTAAATGATTCGAATCAAGTATTTAAATCAGGTGCATGTGGTTCGTTATTAGGGTTAGAATGATGCGAATATATATATATATATATATATATATATATATGTGTGTGTGTGTGTGTGTGTGTGTGTGTGTTGTATTGTTTCTAATCCATTGATGAGGAAATATTGGTGGAAGTATCGGCCAGTTTGCATTCCATTCCCTTTGCGCGCACGCAGCGGAGATCGCCCAATTATGGCGATCACCAAAGGCTTGTCTTCCCTCTTCTTCTCCTCTTCCTCCGGGTTCAAACCCCTCCTCTTCCTCAAAGCCCCCCCTGCTCCGTTCCCATCCTACCACCGGCGCGGCTTCTCCTTTACCGCCACCCCTTACCCCCTCTACTACGAACTCGTCGGCTACCGGCCCGCGCGCCGCCGACGCCCAAACGCCCATGAGGCGGCGTCCGACCACTTGCCCTCCACTTCTCCAGACGACGACGCCGCCGAGTCCGCCGCCCAGGAGAGGCCCGCGATGGACCGCTCCAAGCGGAGGTACTACCGCAAGCGGCAGCGCCGGATGTACGGCGGATCTGATTCTGAAGACGACAAACGCGGTGGCGCCGGTGACGGGTTCGTCGAGCTCAAGCCGGAAGTCATTGACTTCCCGCGCCTCCACGCCCGCGAGGAGGAGCTCTACTTCTACGACGCGTTCGCGTATCCCTGGGAGAAGGAGAAGCACTACCGCATGGTGTACCAGCTTGAGAAGAAATATTTTCCCCAGTATTCCCTTGACAATGCCTTCATCGACCCCAGTGCGAAGCCGGTGCCGTCGGCATCGTCTGAGGAAGGAGCAGAAAAGAAGAAGGGGAGGAAGTCAGGGAAGTCAAAGAAGGAGAAGGATGATCGTGAGGAGAGGGACGAGAGGGCTTTGATCTTCTTTGAGGAAACAGAGGAGCAGAAAAAGGAGAAACCTGCTTCTGGTGGTGTTACAGAGAAGAAAGTGGAGGAGTTCTTCAAGTGTTTGACCAATGGCCCAAAAGCTGGTGACCGGCAAAAGGCTGTTGCTACCAACACGAAAGACCAAGGAGAGCCGTATCTAGTGAGCAGGAAGACTGAGCTTCCTCCAAGATGGGATGGGCCATCAGGGACAGTCGTTCTTGTGGACAAACCTAAAGGTTCGTTTCACTGTCTTGTCAATTATTTGCTTGAAGTTTGTTACTTCATAGGTCTTATTTGCAGTGATGTTCTTGATTACTAATCTGATGTGATGATCACAAATTACAATTGATAAACCAAAATTGATATCAAATAATGTGTTTAAGTAATTATTGTCAGCGGCAATAAAATATGCAATCATGTCATATTTCACCAAGTTAACTGCTGCTAATTGCAAGTAGCCAGCAAAAGTGGAAGATAAGAGTGTCATCTGAAGGACATAGAAACATAAGCAATGAAATAATAATGCCACTCTTAATTATTAAAAGAAGAATAGTATCCCTGTCAACTATAACTTAGGATCATCAGAATCATTCTCTGGATAAAAATATTCTATGATATACAACGATGCAACCTTTTCTTATGGTACTTTTTGGAGTTTATCCACATTGTAGTTGCACAATCTTCTCTCTTATAAACTTTCTTCATGGAGTTGTTTGTAACTAGCATGCAATAGGCTATAGAATATCTAACTTGTGGTTCATGTGCAAAATTCCCTCACTTAGAAAAGAGAAAATGAACGTGTGGTCTCATGAGATTCTTCCAAGATTCTCCAATAATTTATACCATTGACACTCCTTTATTTCTTTGGTAAATAATAGAATAAAATATTAGGTAAACTTAATAATCTTGATGGTACCATTGAAAGAAAGTACTTTGCTAAATTTAGTGATACAATGGTGCACATGAATTTTATTCAATTGGCATTTTTGTTATACTGCATTCATGTTTTTGTTGTTTTCACTAACGTTATGAAAGCTAAATTGTACATAAGACAGGGTGGACCTCATTTACTGTTTGTGGAAAGCTGCGGCGTTTAGTCAAAGTGCAAAAGGTAACTTAAATTGTTTTCTAACATGCATGTTTTTGTCAATGGTGGCTCTGGTGAATGCTGATTCTAAAATCTTATTATCAAAGGTTGGGCATGCTGGTACTCTTGACCCTATGGCCACAGGATTGTTAATTGTTTGTGTCGGTAAAGCCACCAAATTGGTCGAGAGGTACACAAAATCTAACTCATTTCACAAAATATAATTCTAAATCTTGTTTCAATTTTATACTGTCATTAAATGTGCTTTGATCTAGCCAAACTTATTATTTTGTTCCATTATTTAGTCTCAAGAGTTTTATTTTGGATGTATCTAGTTAATTAGCTAGTAAATTTGTCATAGTACAACTACTGCAAAAAAAGTGAGCTTTGAAAACATGATTTTTGGAAGTTTCATGCCATTTTACAGGAAACTTCCTTTTTGGAGAAATGTGAAGTACAGGATTTTGAGCATTTTCAAAATAAATAAGACCAGGCTTTCAAGTGACATAACTGGTCTTATAAATGATAGATCCAGAATGATTTAGCCCTGTGTCTAGATGTCTTAAACACCAGAGGTTTTTGTCTAGCTTCATTCTTGACTCCTTTAAGTCGATACTAACCCTTATGACATTGTTAAGAAGCCATGGAATCTGCCAAAGGGAGGTTGGAGTCATTGGATAGAAGAGAAAATTCTGTACGCTATCCATGTTCAGATTTTAAATGAAACATTCTTTCCTCATAAAAGGAGTCCTTTGTTTTGCATAACTAGCTCAATTGGAGGTGGCTCAATTATAAGGAGCCTAATAATCTGAGTCAGCTAATGTCACTAAGGAGAAAGTGCTCCCAGATTCACTTGATCTATTTTTTTTTCTCCCTTTTTCATTCATAATACTATAGCTAGCTGATAAGCTGTTGGATTTGTGGATACTGCATTTCTTTGTTCCCTTAGGATGTGCCTATAGCTATCTGTGCTTCTGTGGATGCTATGTTTTCTTTTGTTTTTTCCTTTTGGTGTCTCTGTTTACATGACCACTTGGCATCTGATACTTGCGACATGTGTTATATTTTTCAAAAATAAATGAGCACCTGTGTTTACTAATATTTTGCTTGTATTGACATATGCAGATATCAAGGGATGATCAAAGGATACAGTGGTGTTTTCAGGCTCGGAGAGGCTACATCAACTTGGGATGCTGATTCACCGGTACATTCTCTTTAGTTTAGTATAGTCGCAATTTGCCTTCTCACACAGTTTAGTTCACATAGGAAGATATTTGAAGGAAGATTAGATTTCTTGCTCCCATTCAACTTCTTGATGCCAATAATTTGAAAATATTGTTTGTGTGACATGAAAATTTATTTGTATGTTATATCAAAGGTTGATTCTAGAGGTTTCCGTTTCATGCTCATTTTGGCGGTATTGTCATTCCTATAAAAATTTTTGCTGTCATAAGTTTTGATATTTACTATGCTTTACCCTTGTGTTTCTATATCAAATGAGTCCTTCAATTCTTTTTTCTCGTGGCAGAGTTGTTGATGTATGGTTAAGTTCTCTATTTTGCCCTGTCTTCTCTTTTAATCATCATTTTAGTTTAGCTCAGTTCAAGATTTACATCCAAACCAAGGTTTGCAATTTCGACCTGTACCGCCCGCTACCGGGCGGTTCCGTCAAAAATCGGCCGTCGGCGGCCGATTTTGAAAAAAAATCGACCGTCGGCGGTCGATTGAGTGAGAAATCGACCGTCGGCGGTCGATTGAGTGAGAAATCGACCGTCGGCGGTCGATTGAGTGAGAAATCGACCGTCGGCGGTCGATTGAGTGAGAAATCGACTATCGGCAGTCGATTGAGTGAGAAATCGACCGTCGACGGTCGATTGAGGAAGAAAAAGGGAAGAAGAAGAGGAAAAGGAAAAAAAAAAGAAGAGGGGAAGAAAGAATACCTCGCTAGCGCCGTCTTCGCCCGCCTGCTGTCGCCGCCCGCGGTCGCTTTTTCTCCCGCGCGAGGAGACGGAGCGTCTCCCCGCGTGAGGAGACAGATCGAGGCGACGTCCCCCCTTTTCTTTTTCTTTTTTTTCTTTTTTTAATATTTTTAATATTATATTATAAAAATATTCTGTTAAATTTTAATACCGGGCGGTATGCACAGTACGGACCGGTAAGTAAAACCTTGATCCAAACAATGATGTATGTTCATTACAGAAGATATTGATACATTGTGCCAGAGCTGTCAGTTTGCGGAATTGAATGTTGACCTTTTGGATTTCAATCAATGGCTTGGTTGTGGACTAAGATTGAATCAGTCGAGAGATATGTTTAGGAAGAAATTGATCCATTAGAAGGGAGTGAGCATAAATAAAATATCTGTTTATTTTCCATAAAAAGTCATAAGTAGAGCAAAAAGGGAGCAAACTGGTGTTAGAAGTTACTTCAGAGATACTACATATGGCTATACAGTAATTCACATTATACAGTATAACTGAAATATACTTCGAATGATGCTTTATTGATGATAAAAATAATTGGTTTTTTGGTATTGATTGGATATGTTTGCGACAAAGCTGATAATTGTGAGAACGCATCAGAATGCTGAAGGCTCACAAGGAATGGAAGTTGGTAGTAAGAAAGGAAAGCATTTAGATATTAAAAGATATCTTTTTGCCTTTTAGGTTTGTTAGAAGTTCTCTAATCTATCGAAACATCTTGATTTGTTCTTTTGTTTATTGCATATTTATGCTTCTCTAGTTTGATGCTTTTTTAACTTTATGTTGGCAATCCTGTTTTGAAGAATTAAATGCCGGGTTTTTTGTGCAAGTCATTGTATGCAGGATTTCACAAAATCATGCCTTTTTTTATTCTTTCGTTGATAATTTTTGTCATTATATTGACTAGGTCATTCAACGAGAACCATGGGAACACATCAAAGATGAGGATATAAAAAAGGCTGCTGCACCATTCTTGGGAGAGATATTGCAAGTTCCACCAATGTTTTCTGCAATCAAGGTTAGTGATTTTTTCACTTTTGAAAATGCATTTGTTTTTTTCTTTAATATTTAGCTCTTTCACATAGTCACTTGTAAATGTATAATTAAAACTTACAGCTACTAAAGGTTATCATCTGGGAGATCCATCTTTTGTGTTCCTGCGATTCACCATGATGGGAAGGCCTGATAGATCAAGGCTGTGTGAGGAACAAATGGGATAGATCTGGTTAACCACTAGTTCTAGAAATCCTAGAGAACTTTGTAACACTAATATGACAGTTCTAGTCGTCAATATTTTATAAGAATAGACAATATGAAGGAGGACAGCCTCCCAAATTAGGATGAATTGTGTTTATGTTCGTTTCCTTTTCAATCTCTATAACAGTGCAATATGTTACACAAAGAACAGACTGGGACATCCAAACGACACCAATTTTGCATCTTCTGTCATCTTGAGTTGGTTTGTTACTTCTTGTAGAACCACAGAATTGATTACTCTAGTTGATTCAGCAGCTCACACAATATCCTAATTATAAAAAAAAATGTCTGTTCTTATGACTTAGGAGAGAATACTTTTGGCAAATCAACAGTTGCTTTGTAGGTTAAAAGGTTGATTTGCAGCTCGACTTCCATTGTGCTCATGGCTGATTTTGCCTTCATGTGGTTAAACTTTATTGATGTAATTGGAACTTGTAATCATGATAAAATGTCAACTGGAGATTGAATAAGTAACAGAGTCCTTTCTCTCATAATCCCATTAATGCTTTTTAACTTATATGCAAATCATAACCCTGGCTTGAACTTGAACTCCTAAGTTTTGCACGCATTCTCCTTAAGATTTATTTACTCCAAGGAATCGCTAATTTTGGCTAACTTTCATTGACATATAGCGCAATTGTAAGTTTGTAAGGACAAATTATCTTTAATTATTTTATTCTTGAGAAGTACTATGATTACTTGCAGGTAGGTGGTGAAAAGATGTATGAGAAAGCAAGGAGAGGAGAAATGATCGAGTTATCACCAAGGCGTATATCGATATATGATTTTGCTATTGCACGCAGCTTGGATGACAGGTCCGTCTTATGGTTATGTATTTTAAACATACTGCTTTCTAGGATACTACAATAGCAAGGATCATATCACCTAGTTTTTGTGATAGATTTGTTTAATTTGTGTTGAATTTTTTTTCTGGTAAGGACTGGTCATTCGGTGAGTGGTATAATCATGTGATTGTAGGACCACTGATTCGAAAAAGTTTATCTGATAGCTTAAACTGACCAATTTGATAGGACACAACTGAAGTTCTTGGTTCCATTGAGGACCCCTTATTTGTCTGGAACTGACAGATCATGTATAGTTTTTGACAAGGTAATCATGTTCATATGGTCTCAGTCTGACTTGCGTTTGATAAAACTGAATAAAGCTTTAGTCTATGAAGACACAGACCTGATTGATTCAATGGGATTAACCAAGAAAAACATTCTGAAAGATTAAGCAAGATTTAAGCTCCAGAATAAATTGGTTGTCTTTTTGACCAAGCATCATTCTCCCTGAAAAGCCAGCATAAATCATTGAACATAATCAATCTTTGATGTGATATTTATTTTAAGACTGCAATGGTGATGGACCTTTTGTAGCAGCTGTTCCATGAGAGTGTTGTAGAATAAATACCTCTGTAAGTACAGGCCAAGTGTGTGGTGAACACATTCTATTGACAGTTCATTGGTAGCATAATTTTGACTTCATTAATCAGTATCTATATTATTTATTTCTAGATTCATGTGTTCCCTATATACTGCAGACAAAATTTGATATTCAGAGTCACCTGCTCTAAAGGAACATACATTCGGTCTCTTTGTGCTGATTTTGGAAAAGCTCTTGGCAGGTATTCTTATATTCCATATTAGTCCAGATAGGCATAGAAGATTGCAATGCCAATTTCTTATAACATATGCTTCCAAATAGCTTTTTTCTGTAATTATAAGCATTTTACTCCGATGCTGTCTTTCAAAGCGTATTTGAAGATGTATTCATAATTGCTTATACCCTAAGCAAGTTGCGTTGACAGGAGTATTGCTTGTACTTGAGCGGTGCCTCTAAAACTATTAGTAATATTTATGGAGGTTGAATGAGACTTGATTCAACATTTTGATATTTCTCTTTTGTCAATACAATTCGTCTTCCTCAATCTTATGGGTCAGCTTCAAACCTAACCTAACCTATTTCTTTTAGCAGCATCTTATCCTTTGGATCTTCTTGACTTTGCTGTTGGTTAATGTGAGTTCTGAGTGTCAGAGGTTGAGAGGAGTCACAGCTTATTGTGTTTGGCCTTAATCTTTTTGTCTTTGGAAGTCGGTTTTCTCTGCCATGCGAGTATGAAGCCTCGGTTGGAAAATTGACCTCTATCATTGACATAATTCTACAGGTCCTTTTGGATCGGTCTGCTTTATTGCTAGATGTCTCATTATTGATGTGAATTTCTTTTTGATATGGTAGATAAGATTTCCAATTAAAGATAAAGGTGTTCGTAGTGGACATGTTATCATTTTCACCCTGAAAGTTGTACTAAGTTCTTTAATGGCTCCCTTAACCCTTCAACGAGTCAAATATATCTCCATTGTCTGTCATTTTTTTCATCTACTCTTTTGTTGAACATGAAAATCCAATAACTTACTGAACCAATAAAGTCTGCTACCTTTACCTTCTCCAATATCTTGAGCACAATCTAGTTTATATGTTGGACCACCAATGTTTGCTCATATATTGTACATCAAAATTAGTAAAATGTTGGTTGATTCAGGTGAAATTTCCTAATAAGTGATGGTTAATGTTGTTTGCAGCTGTGCTCATTTGACTGCCCTACGGAGAGACTCAATTGGTAAGTTATCCAAGATCTTCTCTTCGAATGTGACAAAGGAAACATCTTTTGACTTTATTATAAACAAATTTGCATGCAACCTTTCATTTCTTCTTTATTATTATAATGTAACCTATCTGTGATGGCTGTGTTCATTTTGTTACTTTGAATCACAGAGCGAGTGCGGGCAAAATTTAATTCCTTGTGCAGATGAATCATATAACGAAGTCCAGATGGTTAATAAATGTAGTTGTCTGCTTCTTTCAATTTAAATTGGTTGTGTAGAAGCTATTTTTTGCCATTGCCGTTGCACCCTCAGGCTATTTCTGTAAAAAATTACAACAGATTAGTGGTGATAAATCATACAGTACACAAATATCCCATGGTTTCTATTATTGGTGAGCTCGAAAGATGTGCCCATAGTATCTTATCACTGTTACTCATGGATATTGAGAAAGACAAGTGATCACTTTCTAGTTTTCTAGAGACATATGAAGCTGACTCAGCCTGATATTGACATCCATTATGCTCTTCTACAGGAGAATTTTCAGCCGATGATGCATGGAGTTTTGAAGAACTACAGGAGCACATTATCAAGGGATACTTCTGATGGCGAACTTGTCAGATGCATACTGTATCAAGGAAACTAATCTATAAATGGCTGAATTCACCATCCGAAAATTTATCAGTGGTGCCGAGCATTCTCTTGGTGAGTTCATTCTGTTCCTTTTTTTTTTTCCTTCCGCTTTTAGGTTCCTATAATATTCTAGGAAGGGTTTTGCATTGTCTCTATACGCTCGTGTCGGTCCAAATTCATAGCCTAGTATATTGGCCTACTCTCCTGATTTTAAAGCATGATGATTAGACATGATATGTGAACTTTATCATGACTAGTATCTGAGTTCTTTTTGTACGATCGATAAAAACATGACACATTTAAATGGTTCTTCAGCATTCAAGAAAAACAAAAAAATCAAATATGTGGACTTATTTGTATAAGATAATTATGTTGTTCATTTGTGCGTTATCATGCTGATTACATTATTACAAGAGGCTGATGCATCAGATTCTTTGAAGGACATGTTACTTAGCTGTAGGATGGCAAACCAAGAGAAGGTTATTTATATCTTTCAAGGTGCAAGCTTTTGTCTGCAACAGCCTTCTATGCCACTGCCTTCATGGACATGAGCTTCTGAAGCTCCAGGTTGTGGCGCCTGCGCTTGATGAACTCGTTCGCCTCCATGTTGACGTCTTCTTCACGTTCACTGCTGCCACCGCCACCGCTGACACGAGGCTGCACTGCGACGGCCTCATCGTTTGGGGCCTCCTCGTCGAAGCTCAGTACGGATTTCTTCTTGAACATCATCTGAAGGTTAGGAAAGCGAGGACCGGTGTACACGGTCGCCGTCCTGGACTCACCGCCTTCCTGGAACCTGACATGGTTGCGCATGATTGTCGTCCTGGACTCATCATCTTCCTGGAACCTGACATGGTTGCGCATGATCGTCATCCTGGACTCACCATCTTCCTGGAACCTGACATGGTTGCGCGGCGAGTTCTGCGCGTTGGAAAACATTTGGTTGAGCGCCTGACGGTTTGTCTGCCGGTGTTGCTTTGCTTGCTGCTGGGCTTCCTCTATATAGGCTAACGAAAGGGCACATATTCCTCAGAGATAAGGGTGAATCCTGTGCTCCTTTTGTCAGTGTCAGGCATCTTCAACAAAACAAAATACTGTGGAAGAGTTATCGAGAGCCGAAATGATTGAAGACCCAAAGGTTCCCGAGTGTCCATGAAGAAATCATGCTGCTGGTGCTGTTCTTCTTCTTCCCGTGTGTACTGCCGTTGATGCTTGTGAGAATGATGGGGGGTCACCGTCGCTGCTCATAACGAGGGTCGCATGGCACATGAAAGGCCTGCAAATGCATGATTCCTTCCTGCTCATACCTAAGCTGGAAGGATTCTTCTAGCCACAGTCGTTCGATCAGTTCCTCGACTCGTTAGGTCGGGTTGCATCTCGAATCGGAGGCCCATATCCCGGTCAGCGAGCCTCTCGAATCGGAGGTGCATAGCCCGGTCGGTCAGTGAGTCGCTAATTCTCCACCCTCATCTCATCAAGTAACTTATTAAAGGCTAATTATGTATTATCCTTTGTAGTTAGTTATTTTTAATGTTTTAGTCTTTATATTTTAAAAAGTTATATTGGCATCTCTCCATAATTACGAAAATAAAACATTTATGTCTATTTATTCTAGCGTTATCGATTTTATCGATTAAAATATAAAAAGTAAAAATATAAATTTTAATGTTTCATATGACGAATGATGTCGCGGTGGTTGCATCAGGAGGTGGCATAAAAGCTTAGGGTTGCTCTACATTTGCATCGATGTTGATGTAATTGCTGAGCAGCAAAAGGGTCACTCGACATCTACATCAATGTCAAAGATACAGAGCGGTGTCGCTTGACAACTACATTGGTGGCTTTTTCGTCGTCCGATAACTATATCGACGTCGACACGAATGGTGGTGGCGAATGCGTCAGTTTCGGCATGGCATGAAAAAGGGGAGATGAGGACTTCGTCGGATGAGGAGTTCTATTTGTCGCAATTGTCATTGATTAGAATCGAGCTCCCGATTGACGTATTCAACAATTGTAAAAAAATGTGGGTCTCGAAATTCGACGTTGAGTACGTTATCATACTCGTCGTCGACGTAGTTGTCGAGTAGCCCTCCCCACTCGTCGTCAATCTTCTCATCTATAATAACCACCCGTGATCTCCATGACGTTGTTATCCATCACCATCAATTGGAACATTAAAATTATTTTTTAATTTTTTATATTTTTATTAATAAAAATCGATGATAATAAGAAAATAAACTTAGATATATAAATTTTGTAACTATAGAGATGCTAATATAAATTTTTAAAGTATAGGGATTGAGATGTTAAAAATAAACAAACTAGATGGTGATAATTTATAATTAGCTCATTTTTTTGATAGATCAAAACATGAGGCCTCTCCGATTTCTCGAGCTAAGCTCGAACTAGAAAGAGCTCTCTCGAGTTCGAAATCAATCTCCGCCATTTTATTTCGAAGGATTAAGTTATTTGGAAACATTCCGTATATCCAACATAGTTGAATCTCGTCGTTCAATATCTTTGACACAACCAAATATAAGTATCCTAAATCTCTTACACAACCAAACATAAGTATCCGATAACGAAGCATCATATATCTCCCATGCGATCAGATCAAAACATGAAGCGTCATATCTCTATCTCTTAACGAAGCTTAAACCAACCATCTAAGAGTGATGTATTCCGATCATAAAAGAGTTCCCCACACTTACCAACGTTCCAAAACTCACCCAAGAGGCATCCATGGTTTGTGACATGGGTTGATAGATAGTCCCAATAAGAGTTTAGTTGTATGGTGAGAGATATGACAAACATATGTTGGAAGTATTAGATAGAGATAGATGGATGATAAGGGGATTTGACACTCAGAACGCCACGTCACTGTCAGCCCGACACCTATTAAGATGTCTCGTCAATTCGACACGTCAGCAAAGTTGTATCAACATGGTCGGCAAAACGTGTGATGGTGTTAATTGTAACACTTACAGTTCGAGCGATGCTTCACGTGTCTGATAAATTCCAACGATCCCATATAATTACTTCCGTGAATTAACTCTTCATTTAATCCAAATATTTATCAGAGCATTATATAAAAAAGGATTCAGATATGCTACTATTCCGAGGAGAGTTATGAAATATCCGAACCCTCTGAATCTTTTATTATCTTATTATTTTTTTCGACTTAGGTTTTATTGGGGCTCTATCCAAATCTACCAACTTTTATCCTCTCGACTTAGATTTTATAGGGGCTCTACCATATTTGGATATCTCCCGACACTCACATTTTGTTGACTCTATGTTTCAATATCTCGAACAATAAGTTGTTTTGCTCTCTCACCTACTCAACGACTATGTTTTGATATAAATGATGCAAGAAATATTTTGATCATAAACACAAAACATCAAAGGATAAATTCCCTAAGCATGAGAATCGGACGTTGTACCAGAAAAGGTGATATATCTAAAATTGGACGTTGAGCCGGAAGATTGGTCGACGTGCCAAAGATCGGACTTCGTACTATAAATTTAGGTATCGTGTCAGAAATATTGGGTATTAAATCAAAAGATCATATATCATCGAAAGTCAACATATCAATAGATCAGACGATATGCCAAAGGAAAGGATGATGTATCGGATGTTCGGAAGAAATATCAAAAGAATGGATGACAAGACGAAATGACATATAACGTGCTGAAAAGCTTTTAAATTATATCGGATGTACAATTGGATTATTAAAGTCTTTATCAAGGTATTTCTACATCAAATTGAGTTTGTATTAGGTCTAAACAATGCCAACTTATTGAAAAAGTCAATGGGTTTAGACTTGGGGCAAATTAGGACCGTTAGAAGGCCAAAATAATAGCCTTGAGTATGCATGGGTGGTGGTACCGCCTAAATTAGTCGACAACCACAAATAGTACTTATCGATGGTGGTATCACCTAGGGCAAAGATGGTACCACCCAGAATTCAAAAATTACGATGATAGTATCTCCCAAAAGTTCAAAATTGTGGCATCAAAAGTTTTGATGGTGGTACCACCATGTGTTAATAGAAGTAACTACGTACCTCGAAATTTTGGAGATTTGAATTTTTTGACTCTATTTTGAAGAAGCCTATTGGGGCCTATAAATATCTCATTGAGGCTTGGTTGTTGGAGCATAAAATTCTGAATTTGTAAAGGGTTGTAGCTCTCATTTTGAGCATTGTTTAAGTCTCTTCCTCTTTATTGAGTCTAGAATTAATTCTAAGTTGTAGGATGTGAGAGATCTTATAAAAGAATGAGTGTTGAGGTTCTATTATGAGTTGATTAAAAGGAGAAAGAGTTATAACGATGATAGTTAGTTTATTTTCGTCCATCGGAGAGAAGATCGGTTGTTAAAAGTCAATAATCTTAAAGAAATGGACGTATGTCAAAAAGATAAAATCACTATAAATCGATTTACATTGATTCTCTTATTTTTTTATTTGTTATTGATTACTTATTTACTTTATTTGTAACGTTTTATAGTATTTTTGATTAATCATATTTTTATAGATGAATTTATCGATCAATCAAACATATAAATCGATTAAAATTTATTATAACACAAATTCGCCTACATGCTTCTCTTATTATTAGAACTTATTTTTTATATATAATATTTAATATAATATTAATATTTTTATTAAAAAATTAAAATCCAATTAATTGGCCAACTAGTTCAACCAATAACCGATGTTCGATACAAATATTTAAATAATTATGGATTGAACAGTACAAATCATTTATATATATCCTGATTCTGATTTAGAGCATCTCCGGTGCAATCCCGAGAAATCTCTACTCTTCGACCACTTTTTTTTTTTTTTTCAAGATTTAGTTGGGTTCCTTTGACCCGTCCATTCCATGAGATAAAAAGTCTTGGGAATCCAATATTAAAGAGCAATAATTAAGAGCACTCTAATAATGCTGCATCCCACCTTGTGGAATCTATTCTAAATCATGTGTTCCCGACCACAAGTGGTTCGTCGTCATCCCCTCTGCCACCGACTCCAACTTTAGCATTCATCTTTCTTTCGAGACTTTGGATTTTTCGCTTTATATATATATATATATATATATATATATATATATATATATATATATATATATATATATATATATATAAAGTAAAAGGGGAATAACATCTCAACTTAGTGCAATCTAATAAGAAAAAAGAAGATAAATACATTTTGATTCGTGCCCTAATAGAATGAAATAAAATATATACTGACGATATAAAGTTTTTAAGGGAAAATTTTGTTAGAATTTTAGATACTTTATCAGAAAATATCTTAATATTAGCTTCTTTTTTTTTATCGGATGACACCCCTTTTTTTCAACTAAGTTGATTTAATACTATTTTTAAAATTTTATGATAAATAATTATCAAGATTGGAAAAAATTAATAATAACATCTGTGATCAAATCATTTAGGTATGGATATGAAGGCATTTTCATCCGAGTCGAAAGAAAATGCCCTCAAATAAATAAAAAATGAATGTGGGGACGTAAAGGCTTTTTTTGATAAAAATGCCCTAGAATTTTTATATAAATAAAAAGAATAATAAACCAATAACCATTTATCAAAGAGACAAAAAATTTGAAATGAAAATATAAATTCTAGATTATACTGACATATTATATTGCTACCAATATCTTATCACTAATAACATATCAAATTTAGATGAACATACCAACCTCCAGCTGCTGATACCAAATCAAATTATTTGATCTTCATCAATGGTAAATAATCAACCTGTCATACTTTCAAGTCACTGCATAGTTATCAGCCAAAAGATGATATCAAATAATGTAATTCCAGAATCCCTATAATATGTTCCAATTTATGTAGCTCCTAGCTTTGTTCTTTTGCACATTTGAAAATTCAACAATTTCAAACCCTGGTTACCCTAATAAGAGAGAAGGCTTGTGGAGCCATTCCACCAGCATTTAGGCAAGAAATTTACCCCCAGATATGCGAAAGTAAATCAAGCAAGTTTTACTTACAAACTACCTGAAGATCTTCTCTTGTTCATCCCTAACTAACGCATTGTAGAAACCCGTGCAAACAGCAGCAGGGTTTTCCTTGAACTGCGATTCCATGAGACAATTTGGGCGGCCTTGAGCTTCTCCTTAAAATGGTTCAGAAGCACCAGCTGAAGCAGAAAAAGAATCCCCTCTGTTTGTTCTCCATTGCTGCCGCTGTAGTATCACCCATTTCATCTCGAGCCGCCATCAGTGAACTCGTCCCAGGAGACTCAGGTGGTAAAACCATGTTCTCAGAACTGAAGGCACGGGAAGGAACCACATGTTCGGGTGGTGAAAGCGTGGACAGATAATGTAGAAGCATCTGAACTATCTGGCTAAAGTTGGGTCTTGAATTTGGGTCCTCCTTCCAACAAGAAGTTAAGATCATAGCCATTTCCTTGGGAAGGTCATCTGCACTGGGCCTGACGTTCTAAAACACAAAAAGTACGATGTACAACTACAATATTGCTTAACAAATAGTATGAGTTAACAGGATTTAACAGCACGGTGGACTGACTACCTTGAAAGCAGCTGCGTAGGCTGCTTGCAGGTTAGACATGCCTTCAAACGGAAGCCGATTATGAAGCAGCTCCCATAACACAATTGCAAAGCTGTATACATCCACCTTGTGATTGTAATGTTTCTTTTCCCCATGCCTTAACGTCACAGTGCTATATAACTGTGAAAAGAAAATGTTGTAGATTAGGTAATCAAATAATAACCTAAAATGACTCAGCAGCAAACTATGGATGTAAGCAAGCACTAAGATGCACCTCTGGGGCCATCCAACGGTATGTCCCTGTTTCTGCAGTCATCATCTCTGTCAATGTTTCTTCCCTTGCCAAGCCAAGATCGACAAGTTTCACCGTCCTCTGATCTGCAGTCAACAGCAAGTTCTCTGGGAAAGAAACAAGGATCAAAGAATCATCAAGAGAAATCTCATATATGAACTTATTAAACAGCCCGCAAGGGTATAAAGAGCAAATCCAGCACTTGACATAATTCTGGAACATGTCTTCGTAAAAGTTAAGGTTGCGCAGACGGTCAAAAATGGAGAAGTCAAAAGCATGAGCAGTTCTTTTTTTTTTAATTAATCGATAGAAACTAAAAAGTAAGTCATCGATGGTCATCCGTCTAATGATGTTAAAAATGCTCCAAGCAGATTTAGACTAAATTAAGGGAAGTGGCCATATCCGAAGGACTGGCGATATAGTTCTATGCTAAGGATCTGGCATCTAGCCAATGCTGCATACTTCATACCTATGGCAATCCAGTGGAGAATCACAGATATAAGTAAGAGTGACATTTCATTATCTACCACATAAATTTTAGTCGATGGACCATAATGTCAAATCCTTTTCCAGATTAGTTTGTGTGTTTGACTATTGAATGAACTCGCATTTTGAGCTTAGCACCAAGAAAGACTAAGAAAATACATCAAGATAATGATAGCGATCATTAATTCCTAAGTCTCTTTTGATAAACCTTTACCTCTTTAAAGAGAACATGCACTAAAGAGTTTGGTCATCTAAGAGAGTGCCAGTGAAACCTCTTAGCATCAAATCTTTGTATTTTCATTACTAAGGTTATTTTTCACATTTAGGTTTTTTGGTATTGGCTGGTAACCATATAATACATCTGGTGTCGCATTAATCTTAGAAGATCATAAAAGATGAGGAAAGAAGGCAAGAATAATGACAAGAAGCACTTGAGATTATCCAGTTTGGGAAATGAATTATCTAAAATAAAGACAGAATTATGAATATCCTTAAACTTGTGTTCATATTAATGAGGTATACATCGAACTATTTTACATTGGTAGATATAACATTTCTAACAATTGATTCAATGGAAGTATAATGAAACTGCCAAAGCAAGCATGTGATATTACTCAAATGAATAACTCCTTTGCTGAACAAGGTGCTAAAAATTTAGACTATATCATCTTCGTAAGATGTACTTCTGGGAAAAAGGACAATGCAACTGCTACAATTGGTGCAAGTACGATGAATCAGGAGCAAAGATTTTCAGCTGAGATAAGCAATTAAAAAGAAAAAATGGAACCACCATAACATCATGGGATGATGTCTTGATAAGGTTAGTGCATTGCACAATTACCAAGACCTATGCACAATTAGGAACCTTAATCTCTAGAACCAATATAGGGAAGATTTCACAGAATAGTGGCACTGAACGACATACAATGCAAGAGGATTAAGAATAATGACAAGCAACAGGTTCAAGCAACGAAAGATTGATGTGAAGAGGAATTCCTTGGTTGGAACAACCGGCAACAGAAGCTGATTAATGCAGCTGCGAGAAAATCACTAAGAGAGATCTAAAACAACACAGAGCAACCAACACGCAGATTATGTCAAAACCCTAAAAGGAAAATTGATGAAGAGCCAACTGACATCAGCATATGGCATAAAAGTTGATCAAGTCTAAGAATCAGCAATAGCTATGCAAAAGTATAGCACATAGTAAGATGTCCTAAATCCAAGATAATTGTTCATTTAGCCTGGTAATAAGTACAAAATATTATGTGGTGTAATCTCTAACAAGTAGAATAGATTGAAAATTTTTGACGCAGATGAAAAAAGCAAGGTGATTGTTGGCTTAGAGATGTTCATCAAATAATTTTCGGCGATGGTTGACCGCAAAAGAAAAAAGAACGAATAAATTCACTACCTGGTCAATGATTGTTATGAACAAAGTGATTGCATGTGTAGTTTACGCCTCCTCATTATTGCTAATAGTTCTACAATTATATTATTTAAGGTGTCATGAAAGCATGGTTAATGATGATATTATTAGATAAGTTTTAAATGCACTTGTATATGTTCTTGATCGGGTTAGACTCCAATGAGAACAAACAGAAAAAGATAGAAGATTCAGTACCATCAAGCATCCATCTGTAACCCCTAAATTACAGCTACAAATAAATGTTATAGTAGTATAGCTGATTAAAGGAAATGATCACGCATCACTCTTGGTAATGTTCAGAAACAACTACAAGGATCAAGCTCCGTAAACAATAGAACATTATAACAAAGGAAAGACAATAGCTGACTCGAAGAATGTTACCAGGCTTCAGATCCCGGTGAATGATCCCATGAGAATGCAAGCACTCCATGGCCCGAGCTATATCCAGTGCAAAGCCAACAGCAAGACGAGGCTCCAAGCTCCTCGGCCTCATGTTTACCAAGTACTTGCGCAGCGAGCCCCCTGGAAGAAGCTCGGTGACCACCACCATCACCGGCTCCTTGCAAGCGCCAATGAACTGCAATCGGCACGACACCAGATCCCAGTACGACCACCAGCATAGAACAATTTAAAAGAACATGAACATCTAAGTGGAACTAACCTTGACCAGGTTCTTATGCTGAACCCGGGAGAGCAGCGTCACCTCCCTGGCGAACCTCGCCTCCCTCTTCGCCAACTCCTCGGAGGTGTCCCCTTTGTGCATAACCTTAATAGCAACATTCTGATTCTTGTACCTGCGCATCACGGCCAACAACAAGCAGGCGCCCATCAGAACGCAAAACACAAAAAAGGGGGAGCAATTCAAGAACCCCAAGAATCGTTGACCCAAGACAAAGCGACTCACTTTCCCTCATACACCTTGGCATGAGCGCCCTCCCCGATCTTTGGCCCGACGAAGAGCAACTTGGGATCGATGAGCCACTTCGGATCTAGGCAGGGCTCCTCCAGCGCAAAGAACCCGTTGTCAGACTCCATCTCTGCAACCAATTTAGAGGATCTAGCATCTACCTGTCCTCACAGTAGCGAATCATGAAGGCTGCCAGTAGCAGTCAAGGACACACACAAAAATCCAATCTTTCCTGCTAATTCCAGACGGATTTAGGCAACAGAAGCGCCGGAGCAGAAGGCGTTCTCTGCATCTCCGCCGGCTGCCCTTCCAAACACCCTACACCCCATATCAGCTGCAACCCACGAGTTTCTACCACAGGAACAATGAAATATTGCAGCCTCCATGTTTCCGAAACTTCATGACAAAGCCAAATGCCACTGCTACCACCAAATCCTAACCACCCCCAACCCCTTCCCCTTCTTACGAGTTGACGAACAGACAGGCCTTGCAAGACTTCTTGGCAGAGATGAGGAGGTCTTCTCGCAGTCCGCAATGAAGCAGCCGAGTAGATGTCGAAGGGGGAATCCCAAACCGCATCAGCATCATGCCCTCATATATTTAATATCCGCCTTCACGACCTATCCATCTATGATGCTTTTTTACTTCCCCTGCACATATATTTTTTTTTATTTGGTTTATTCTGTAATCATTTTAGTCTCTTATGATATAAATATAGATTATTTCTATTTTATTATAATTCCTCTCATATGGTTCAGTATCAACTCAGGTTTTCTTAATAAAATTATATAGGAAAAGTATAATCAAATCACCACTGAAAAGACTGATTTAAAGATGCTAGCTAGCATAAACAGTAAACTTTTGACTTGTAATAGTAAAATTGTATTTTTTAAATATATTTATAGTAAAAAAGGAAAATATCATAAATTGACCAAGGAGTGCAAAAATCAAAGCCAACCACCAATCAAAAATCAAATCCAGTTCGAAAGTTTTGGGCTGTGTGTCAAAAAGCTTAAGAAGGTTAAGATCCACCTGCTTCCACAATAATAATAATAATAATAATAATATAATGATTCTGGTGATTATTCTAATTCTACAACACAGGGTTATGTTGGCATTAGAAACGAGAGGGGTACATCACATGGAGACTATGCAGCCCAACGTAGTATAATAATAATAATAATAATAATAATAACAACGTCAATTTGGCTTTTCATTTACCTCAACTGTTGCGTGATGAGAACGATAAGAGAGGGACTGAGCGCGTGTACGACAGTGGGGGACGCGCATGTGACAGGAATCATCCCATTCTTTATGCTCCCCTTATTTTATGATTGATGTATATGATAAGGATATGGCATCAGATCGATTGGTCATTTGCAAAAAAAAAAAAAAAAATCAAACTCTAAATCAATTCGATTCATTGATCAGATCATCTAGATATTAAATATCATAAATTTTTTATTTTATTGTTGGTATATTTGTATCTGTCTTAATAGTATTTAATTTTTTTATAAGGATGAAAGAAAAAAAATCTTATTTTATTATATTTACTCCCTGTTAACTCTAAGGTTTGTACGATGTAAGGAGAGAAAAATCTAACTTGATTCAAGCCTGATGATGTGTAACGTATGCTATCCCAATCTATCATACATGATCGAAGATAAGTTCATCATGATATCACTCAAACATCGATAATATCTTATATAAGAGAGTAAATAAATATGATGTCTGTGTCAGTAGTGTTTAAGATATATAAAAAAAAAGAGTGTATAATAAATGGAAGGAAAATAAAAGTATATATATATATTTATACTCTAAGTCCTTTTGGTTGTTGATGGTTTAAATTGTTAAGGGCTGACATGATTGGCACAATCACTTGTCAAACTAAGATGGTGGATCATACTAACCTTTGTTAATGCACTCTAACGGTTACTAATATAGCATACTTTTTATATGTCGCTGGGTGTTTCATCGTGTCCCAGGAGTTAGCACAGCGGGGGCTTAGACTGCAAATGCAAGAGGGAGCCCAGCACAACGTGGAGTCCAGGGAAGGGGCGTTCGAGTGCTTGGTTCGGGTTGTCGCTTTGATGCGGGTCTTCTTCCCGACCCCGTGGAGTTGCTCTTGCAAAAAAAGATCTTCGTCCGGGTGGTGGGTATCTAGGGAGATCCCTCCGATGGCTAAATTAGTATTACCCTTGGGGGTGTAGTCTGGTATCCCTCTCTAGGACGTCGGTGCTTTTTCTCTTTTTTGGAATCGGAACGAGGCAGTCCCCCCTAAAGTTGCCCTTGGGATGGCCTTTTTATGCCTGTATATCGACGACTAGTTATGTCGCACCCTCATTATGCTTTTGACGTTCTCTGTCAACCTATTTAATGTTGCAAGCATCGTCAGCGACTATTCGTGCTGCTGGTGAGGGCATTGCGTGTTGCTTATGCTCTGTTGTCGTACAGTATCTTCAGATCTTTTCGAAATCCGATGACGACTGCGTGACGTCCGATATTGTTAAACCTCGGGTACCTCCGTCTATTTGTGACATGTCACTCGTGTGGGTCAGAGGAAGCAGTTTATCTTGGGTCACGTCGTTTGGTCCGGAGAGGAGCCCACTATTACCCCTATTACTATCTATGCAACTCAATCATGTGATAATGTTATATAATTTTCATCCAATATAATTTAATTACTCATTACATGTAGCTGACTATCAATTTTTATTTCTTCTACTACGCCCCTATTAGCGTCTTTTATTACATTACAATTTTATAATTTTTTATACATTTATATTTTAAAAATATAATAATAAAATTTAAATTTATGACCTATTGATTGATTCAACCAATAATCAATATCTCATGATTTAATCGGGTCAATTATCAATCTAATCTAATAATTATACTGAGGAAAGA
Organism: Ensete ventricosum; assembly: GCA_029747655.1. Lineage (NCBI taxonomy): Eukaryota > Viridiplantae > Streptophyta > Magnoliopsida > Zingiberales > Musaceae > Ensete > Ensete ventricosum. The sequence continues at coordinate 3,023,897 of JAQQAF010000006.1, read as the reverse complement.
TCAAAATTCATTGGATTTCATGATAAATCTATCTGATACATCGAAGCAGTGATAATTATCTTAAATTAGATTTGATCAATTTTGATCCAGAAAATGAACTGGGCTGATACCTGATTTCGAAAACAAAAAAAAAGATCCCATCATGATAAAATTTTCAGAAATCAATTAGGATCGAATGGTTTTGCTCATCCCATCCCAATAATATATATATATAAATATATATGGTAGGTAAGCCTAGATGATGATGGTATGATGCGGCGTCGGATCAATCAGAAAGCCTATAGAGTACGAACGTCAACCCTGCCGACAGCCGTCTGATCCAGTAGCAGCGTCTCAGCGTTTGGTTCGCGAGTCATGGTGTGTCGGCTGGACCGGAATTATTGGGTTGCGACAAATGTGAAGGGCGTGTGGGGAGGACGGTGTGATTTGACGTCGTGTTATCAATTGGGTCTATTATTTTTATGTTGTTATTACTCGCCACGATGCAGGTTTCATGGGACCATGGTTCCGTTCATCAAAGGGTAGGCCATTAAAGTTTCATGCGTTGGGTTACGGAAGGGGACATCAAGTTGGCATCTGATCACTGCCACTGATATGAGCCATATAAATTAGGCATCAAATTTGTCCCATAGTAAAACCAATTTAAAAGTCCATCATCATAACAACACGAGGTGAACCCGAACTCGTAGGTGCGGATCCATGCATCGCTCTTGACCCGGGCAAGATCCGACCCGGAATACGAAACTTCTGGGCCGGGCTTCTCCGCGCGTGTAATTGTGTCTCTAGAAGGTTCCCCGCTGAGTCGCCACTTCCTCATCATAATACATGTATCGTTGTTGCCTGGTCACATCCCGCCTCTACCCTCACCGTCGTCTTCGAATCCGAGGAGCTCCAGCACAAGGTATCTTTAGGGTTTCCATTGCTTCTTCTTTTCGTCTCTTTCCGTTTAAGAAATCTGGATGATCTAGGTTGCGAGATGCCATGTGTTGTTGTTCTTTGTGTGATTTGTGAGTCGGGTGGGGGAAGAACAATGCGATGCGTAACTTTTCTCTTTCGATGCCCCTTTCTATTTCGTGCTTATTGTGTTTGATGCGAATATATTAGACTATCTTGTAGGATTGTAATTCGAATGAATCACCGACGGTGGCTCTTGCTTGAATGTGATCTTTATACACGATGGCTTCTGGTTTGCCTACTGAGTTTCTTTTAGGGTGCATTGGCTGTTCTTACTTAACTACTATATACATGTCTCTTGTTTTCTATTTGCATGTAAGACTAAGATTTAGAGATACAATGATCTAGTGATGCTAGTTAAACGTACGCATATTTTTGAGAATTAACTGTCCATCATCCCCATTCTCTAGAATGTAGCAAGAGTTAATCTATTGTGTGAATAATTTGAGAGCCGTGTGGTAAACGTGTATACGTTCTTGAAGAATTAGGGACCTATTGTGTGAAATTTATAGCTTTTTAATACTACAAATACATGGCATGGCACTTTTACTTGTTAAAATAAACTGAATTCAAAAGCCAGTAAGAAATTTCCGTCATGGTGTTACTAGAGGTAGAGAGGGAAGGAGAAAGATGGAGAACTAAAAAGGATTTTGAAATTAAGGGATAAAAACACTCTTATATCTGGCTTACCAGGAAGGCTGTGCTCTTTTGGTGGGCTGTTGATTGTGAATGGATTTTCCAAGAGTTAAAGTGTCACATTATTGCAACGTCAAGCTCTTTCTTTTCTAGACCCCTTTGCCTTTCCTCATGCAGAATGACAAGCTAAACTATATTTTAATTCTCGGCAACTTAGCTAAAATGTTAGGAGAACTATCTAGTCCATGAAATTGAGGTGGCATCTGTGGCCTTTATGCTGAAGTTGTGAAGACACTACCTTCATGGAAACTCTGTATATATCTACACTAATCAAAGGATTATAGACTCCATGCCTTCACTTAGGAGTTGCTCTACAACTGTAGAGCTGGTCAAGAACTAAGATCTCCTTATTCATAAGCTTTTAAAAGCTACGTTCTGTGCAAAAACAAGTGGATGTCAAAACTAAGACAAAAGGAAATACATTGATCTCTTTTTTTTCAAGTGTTCCTAAATAAGTAGAGCAACATAGTTACAACAAAATAGATCAAATAATGACCTGAGATCAAGTTGTAATTGGTTTTGATGGATTGAGATAATAATATATTACAATTCAGGAACTAATGGACATAGCAGAAACATAAAACAGCAAATTGAAGAGGATGCCTAGGACCAGCAATAAATTTGATCATGGTGTTCAACTGACAGCTTTTTGCTTCTTATATCAAAGCTATTAATCTTTGTTATATTTATATTAAGTATTGGTTAAAATTAATTTTAATTTATGCCTGGTTCAAGGGTAGCCCAACAATCCTGGGCCAATCCGGATATGTGAACATGTTATTAGGTCCTTATTGTCAGTGTTCATGTGGATTTCATCTTCAATTTTAGGAAATGGTTATAATGTTCGTTGCATAAAATGGATAGAGTATTCCAATAATTTGTTTAACTATGAAAATAAGCTTAACATGTATATGCAATGCTGACATGCTTAAATTGACACCTAGTTCTGTTGTTAGAAATATTTTCTTGTTTCCTTTTGGTAGGAAAAAACTATCTGTTTGCTATATTTCTCTTGTCAATTGTTGTCTTTTGCCTTTTTTCATATATTGTATTATTTCAAGTCCACATTTATGTTGAACCAAAATATTTCTCTACCATTTACTAAATGATAGCTTTAAATACTTGCTGCCTCAGTTTAAATGTGGAAATATAGTCATGGTAGGAACATGGATTATGCATCAATTTATTTAATTTTTCACTTGATATATAAAACCAAAAATAACTTCTTGCAAGGTAGGTAAAACTGTGGGCAATCCAATTGATCCTGGGATATTCCATCCTTGCAACTTGGTGGTCTCTTCTTTCTGTCCCCACCTCCCTTTTTTTTTTTTAAATATATGTAATTTCTTAGCCAGGGACTACAGGAGTTGATAGAGTTACCACTGTAGGATGAGAAATACAACTTATTCTTGCCTTATTGCAAGTTTATGAGCTAAGAAATTCTGTTGAGGAGAGGCATGGGACATGATTTCTCTCCGGAGGGAAAGTTGACATCGTTGAAGAGTGATAAGACTTTAAACCATAGAGAGGATTGTTGGATTCAATAATTGGAGTGTTTAGAATGGCAAGGTGAGTATTATGACTCAAGTGAGTTCTTTCCTCAAACAAGAATTAAAAAATATTCCAGGTTGCGACATGCTGAACGGCCTGCAGTCTTCTAGAAAAGCTTGTACTGGAGACCTCCCATCCGCATAGCATCAAATTCACAAGAGCATACTGAATTATGATAAAAAAGTTGTTGGTTCCAAACGCGCATGGAAGCAAGAGAACCTTAGAGCAAGTGATTGAAGGTGGTGAAAGTGAGAACACCTTGATATTGTGCAGATCTTTATCGATTACCCCAAGTAATAACTTATAAAAATGGGTAAGGGTAAGTAATTCAAGATTAAGCTGATATATATATGTGTGTGTGTATATATATATGTATATGGATATACATATACATATACATACACACACACATATATATATATATATATATATATATATATAAACACATTTGGCAGAGTTATCCTGAGTCTACAAGTTAAGGTGCCTAGCTCCTGGCACAGAAATGCCAACTTCAATGGTGGGTTATCTTGATCCTAGTAGTCTTGGGAATATGCGTCGCCTACAGCAATACCGACACTAATGGTGGGTCAGGTTCTTGTTTGTAGGGAACCTGGACAAGGGTTGCTGGCCAATTGAAGTTTTTAATGATTTATCTATAGTATCGGATCTCCTTTAGCTGTATCATTTCAATCTATTCTCTTATCTGCAACATGGATGTATGTTCAGATATAGACGTGTAATCTAGATTCTTCCTTCTTCTCATGACTCTCCAGTTGCATTGATCAACTTGTGGGCGATGCTAGAGTTCAAATGGTGGGGTATTTAACTGTATAAATCAAGTTAAATCGGTTTTCTGTGTCTATTTAAGATCGTTATCTATATCTCAATTGAGCATATTTTTCTTGATATGGATGCAACATTGGGAATCTCTGTTTAGGTCTGGATATTTAGCAAAGTTGGATGTCCATTAATTAAAGCCATGATATGATAATATGTTTATAAATATTTTCATTACAAATTAGATCTTTGCAATTTGGATTCTGCATATATATATATATATATATATATATATATATATATATGTATATTGGCGAGATTAAACTTTTCTTTTCCACCTAGGAACAGCATTTTTCGACTTGGTTCCATTTGATTATTCTGTAACTTTTCAATTAACTTTGAATACTTCTTTTACATGATTGTTTATGGAATATAATTACATGGTAATTTATTCTTATTGACTTTAACTGAACTGGTTGGAGCAACGATTCATTTTCACTGCATCCTACAATAGTGGAGTCAGAATGGGTTAAGAGTGAGATCTCAACTCAGTTATCAACCCAATAGAAGTAGAGGTTTACATTATACGCCATAGCTGGCTATAGTAATTCCCATACCTGGGCCCATGGCTTTGCTTACGTGTTAAGTCCATCAACGGTCCTGGAATTCGTATCAGCTTCCGCGTAGATGTGAAGCATACGAGGACAGCTTCCTGACATGCCGGAACATCCGGCAATTTCGGACCATCCACTATCTGGGATGCACGTGTCCCACAACACCAGGTGTGTTAGAGAGTCCAGATTTCTGGAACTATTCAGCCAATCTGAGATATATTTACGGGATAGACAATAAGTGGTGAAGAGGAAATTTGACCTGTTTGTAGAAGCCAGAGCTCAAATTTATATTTTAATAAAACACTCGTTATTTATAGTTCGAAGGCCATTCCAGCACGTATATGAAGTCCCTCGAGAATGTTTACGGGACACGGCAACGCGCATGCATGACCGCAGATGGCAAGCACGCGACACCTGGTGGGGGGTGAAATAAGTAACTGGACCAGCAGCGTCGGCGATACCGACTCTAAGAGACGGTGCATGCACGTTGAAGGCACTCTTGGAAGATGTGAAAGGGTGGTGGGTGCCGATGGCCTACGTCCCGCCTCAACGTGACGCGTCGCGTCATTCCCAGTGCCACCACCAAGATAAGACGATGAAGCTACTCTTTCGTCTCAAATAACAAAACGATTTTAAAAAAAATAGAGTAGGGTATATGATTCCCGAGACTCGATCAACTTGATTTGTCTGATACTAAGAAGAGGGGATGATATGCCAAGAAGATTCCATAGAAGTTGACCATTGCCCCCCCTCCCATCGTTGAACGGAGAAGACGGGGAAGGAATCCTAGTGGTGGGAAACGCTGCTACAAAGCTAAACAATTGGAGCCGACTGACCCCACGTAGATTCTCGTTCAGCACGTAATGTGTTGGTGGTGGACTCCTCGTCATATCCCTCGAGGAATATTACTTCGTACAAACCATAGTTCAAACTCAACAACTGTCGCATGTAGGAACATGTGTTCCTACATGTTTTGGAACCAACCTTTAAGCTTGGATGTAGGTTGCCTGGGAGGTATTTTCATCCTCTTTTTAGTTGGAAATCACTGATAACAACTGTAAGATGCAATAGATGGGAAGTTATCCTGGCAACCTTTTATCATCGATTGCCCCGAAACCAATCTCAATCTTTCTTCCATGAAAGTTTGAGGACTCGATTTAAGTATTTACTAAGAAAACACACACAAAAAAAGGGGAATCTAATTGATGTTTATGTACCATGCATGGTTTGGCCGCCAGGCTGGAAGCCAAAGGAAAAGGGCGTTTTCGACAATTTCGTATTAGTTTATTCTTCTTCTTCGCGGCGGCCCACTTCTTGACTTACACCTCCCGTCGTTTCCTACGCGGCCGTCGTCGCTTACGTTCGGCTCACCGCCTCCAAGGACTGCCGTCCTTTTTACCTTCACTCGCTCTCATCACCATCAACTTTTTTTGGCCTAAGCAAAACGTGAAGAGTACGTTAACCTCCTCCGCTTGAAAGCAGAGTCGAGGACGCGTCATCCCCAACTCGGAGGAGAACTCGGCTGCGGTCCTAAACGGAATTGGATTGTTTGGCTAACCAAACCGATCGTATATAGATTAGTGAACCAATAACTAACAATATTAATATTATACGTTTGGTTGTTTCTGATCCCTTGCGTATTACGCTTTGCTTTCCTTTTGTCCTATAAATGCCGGGAAGAAGGTGCCTTTGCAAGGCTTGAAGAGACGCCTCCCCAAAAACACTTCCAAGCTTCTCTTTCCCCTCTCTCTCTCTCTCTCTCTCCTCCCACCTGCAACTAAACTGCTTTGCCACCTGAGCCAGTGAAGAAGGGATCAGGGTTTGCCATGGTGGGAACGTCGTGCTCCTCCTCGTCCTCTTCCGCTTCGTTCGGTTCCTTCGATGAGGACACTGTCGCCGCCGCCAAGCGTTTCCCCGGCGCCGCCACCATCAAGTTCCTCTGTAGCTACGGCGGCAAGATCCTCCCCCGGTACCCCGACGGCAAGCTCCGCTATATCGGCGGCGACACCCGCGTGCTGGCTGTCGACCGCTCCGTCCCCTTCTCAGGTACACTTGATCCGTTCCTGGTATTGATTTCCGTCGTGTAATTCGATTTTGCCGGAGGACAAGCGGTGATAGATTGATGGGGTTTTCGGCCGGTGAACAGAGCTGCAGGAGAAGATGAGGGAGATGTGCGGGTGGGGCGCGGTCAGCGTCCGCTGCCAGCTGCCGACGGAGGACCTCGACGCGCTCGTGTCGGTCAAGTCCGACGAGGACCTCGCCAACATCATGGAGGAGTACGATCGCGCTGGCCGCGAGAAGATCCGGGCCTTCTTGTTCCCCCCATCGCCCATACCGAGAAGCCCCACCCACCCAGCGGCGAAGGCCACGGCGGGACCCAGCGGCCGGCCCTGGATACTCTCCGAGAAGCCCTGCATCCACCAGATCTCTGACCCGATGAGGTATCCTGGCCGGTACGATAAGTCCGGCGCCATATCCTCCGGAGATATACGCTACCGTGCCCATCGCCACCACCCCCAACATCACCACCATCACCATCATCTCCATGGCCACCATGCGACTCCCAAGCCGTGCAACTATCTCGTGCACCAAGATAGCCAGTAGCAGTAGTACCACCGCCACCATGGAGAATAACTCGAGGTAAAACAGAAGAACCGAACCGGAGCTCCGTTCACCTGTAAACACGGGAGTAGACTGTACCGAGTCTCGCTTGCTTTTAATACAAAAATAAATCCAAAAAAGAAAACGAACCTCCCAACAATTAAACTCTTAAATAACCTAAAATTTTTCTTCCTCCTCATCTGTGGCCACTGGATTTTTCCTCCTCCCTCGACTGTGTGATTTCGTTGTGTTTCCACCTCTCCGTTCGTGTCAACGTGAGTCGCTCGTGTCTTCCGTTAGGACTCCGTCCGTGGTCGCCCACTCTCTTAGGTTTGCGTCCTTTCCACTCGTGTTTTCTTGGTCGTGTCCGTTAAACCTGCCGTTTGTTCTCTTTCTGTTGAAATGTCTTTTTTATATTTATTTCGTTTTTTTTTTTTTTTGGGTGGCTATTACTCATTCAATCGCTTTGGCTCTGTTCGCAGGTTGCTTTGTGGTGCAGTGGACCTCTTCATCGCGGGACCATGTATTTTTGTTGGCACCCGCAATCGATGCGCCGGACACACCAAATTCAAACAGCAAATCTACTTTCACATATCAAAAACAAAAAAAAAACGTTTATTTTTATCTTACTTAAAATGATAGTACACTAATTATTTTAATTTATATTACTATATTTCAATGCCGTTCTGTATATAGCTTTCATACGAGCAATAATTTTTTTTTCTTCCTGTTTTCAGAGACAAAATAGCTCTTATTTTATATTTGAGCAATAAACTTATTTTATAGAAAAAACAAAGCTGATAAATGTTTTAAAGTGTTTTTTAGATTCTTAATTTACTTGGAAATTGGCCGGGATTGAGCAGGTCTGCCGCTTACTGTGGCTTTTTTACTTGTGGTGAAAGCCTATGAGTGTGACCCTTGATCCAACTAATTTTATTAAAAGTATGTAAAATTTTGTTGAGCTCGATTAACTAATAACAACTGCTTTTTGCAATTTTTTAAGACATTAGTACATACTTTTTTAAACATAAAAAATAGCGATATTTTTTGCATTCAAAATTTTTATTTGATTCCTTCCGGAACCTACTCGAGTCAACGACGTCAATTTTGTGTTTTTAATACGAATCAGTAATATTATTAAATGCAATAAATTTGTAAGATGTTAGAAGGGGTTACAAAAAGAATGGGAATGGTGATGGTACTTCAGATGCGACCGAGGAGGAGGTCGGCTTTGACTCTTTCAATGGTGGTGATGTGTCGCTGTTATGAACGGGGAACATGCCATCCAACACTAAATTGGTTGAATTTGGAAGAAGAAATTAGATCATATTAAATATATGATCAAATGGTATTGTACCTATTAAATTAACTATTTGTGACAAAATAACAATAACAACATATTGATCACTTCAATTTTCATGGGATAAAAGCTCCTCATCACTCTTCCCTTTTCTGTCAGAGTCCCCCCTCCTCCGGTTCCTTCCCTGAACTTAAAACCAAGTGTGGTGCTTATCGCTGTATCCTCCGTTAAATCAAACGGAAAAAGGCTAATTGATCAAGAATGCAGGGAGTTGATAAGCATATATAATAGCACAAGGCTGCTGCCGATGGGGAACGTACCATAGATGATGATGATGATGAGCACGACAAGAATTATTCCAGCTACTTTTTATCACCTTCATCATCCAAGGTGATGAACACGGACTTCATTCACATTCATATAGAGACTCAAATTGGGCCGCGAAAGAGAAGCCACAGAGTTAGCCCAACCCAAGATGGCCGGCCGAGCACTCAAATTTGCCGCGACACGGAAGGAATTCCTCCCTCGTCTTAATCGCCCCTATGGCGTAACGGGACACGTGGATAGATCCAGTACCTTAATCCCGCACTCCATCATCAACCGCTACAGCCCGCCCACCGAATCGGATCCTCCTGTGGGCAAGGGGGGGCGGAAAGATTAAAAAAAAAAAGGGGGAGAAGATCCGAACCCGCCAACGCACTCATCTGACCACTCCCACGTGGACACATCACACCCTCCACCACTGCCCCCGTCATCGGAATCTTGCACGTATTTTAAAGAACTCCATGCCCCCGCGTCGAACCTTGTCGCGTGGCTCCGCATCATTGCCCACTTATTTACTCCCATTATTGGACCTTCTTAGCATAGTGCCCCCAATAATGTACGCTTTAATTACGACTCATCCCAATATTAAGCGGGTGTTAACTTGCGGTCATACGAGCTGTCTTCAGTTGTATCTGGAAAAACGACATTGATTCGAGCTCATGTGGACGTCCACATCCGCATAGCCTATTGCTTATAATTTAAATGTGGGATCACCGTCAGCGACACGTTGGTGCTCCTATCGATCGATCCACGCGTATCGTTGTCAGGGCCCCGGGGGGGCGTACCTCAAGTCGTTCCGCAGCATTCCAGACCGCAGGTTGGTCCCGTCGTGGACACGGATTAAGTCACGGAACGTATCGTTGTCAGGGCCCGGGGGGGGGGGGGGCGGGTGTACCGCAATCCGCAGGTTGGTCCCGCCTGTGGACACGGATTAGGTCACGGTGGGGTCCGCATCACTGGAACTCGACCGGATGCGGACCCCACACGGATGCACTACCTAATTCCACTTATCACCACAATACCTCGGTGGCCGCCACGGCCAATACATCGCAATGGAAACCGGACCCCACCGACCACCCCAGCCTTTTTCTCCCGTGCATAAATAAATACACGTGAAGGGAAAGGAGGTTCGCGTTCTGTAAGCCGAACGGCCGTCGCCGCCGCCTCTCTTCGCCGAACTTGGAAGGCCCATATTCGATCCATTGCCACACCCTCTCTTCCTCTTTAGGAAAAAGGAAAGGCGAGATCTGTGCAACCAGAGGAGGCTTGGAAAGGGGGAGGGAGAGAGGAAGAAGGAAGGACTCGACCGAGAAGTACGCCAACCGAGGGTTGCTGTATGTCAGATCGTGGCAACGGTGAGGGCCACTACTACGGCGGATTCGGTGAGCTTGCCAACCCTCTGCAATGGCCACAACTGAGGAAAAAGCGACGCCTTGCTGTTCTCCCAACCTCCTACCCTCCAAGCCCAGCGGCGCCAAGGGAGAAGCGCCTCGGCGCGAGCCGGCGGTCGGGGAATGGATCGCAGCGGCGGATCCAAAGCGGTCCGCCTCGTCAGCGACGGCCATGAGCCCGCTCGTCCCCGTCGAGGACGTCAAGGACCCTCCCGCAAAGGCTTCCCTCCCGAGTACCGATCCTGCATCCTTGTCCACCTTTCTCGATCTTGTTTCTTTATATGACCTTTAGATCTGATATTGCGGTGTCATGCTTACTTTAAATTTCTGCCACGTTATTGATCGGAGAGAAAAAAAACCTCGGAAATTAATGGATAAAGGACAAAACTACGTTCGTTTTAATCGGGAGGATTGCACGTACTTGCCCAATACGTGGATCAGATTGACGATACGACCTAAATATATAAAGGACACTTTCAGGCGTTTGCTATGTTTGTTAGAAGAATAGTTTGTTAAGGCATCTTACTTATTTTTTTTTTTTTAACTGAGAATGTATGCGGTGTGGGCTGCAACATCATATGTTTGACAAACTATGAGATCAATGGAATCAGATATTATGATGATCTAGTGACAAGATAATTTATGATACAATTCTTCCCCACAATTATTCTTCCCGATTATATGAATGCCTTATTGTGGATATGCCTTTTTCGAAATCTTGCATGAACTGATGGGCCTTTAAAATTAGATGTGCTCCAATTCAAATATGTTTTGTGATGTTGGTCCATTTCGTAGTTCTTTGTATCGATATCCAAGATTCACCATACCGTATCATAGTATCCAGTACGGATGGTATATACCAATCTGATAGAGGATTGGTACGGGCCATATATATTGATTTGTCGGTACATCCCATCAAAGTGTATATTAGTACGTTGGTGTGGTTCAATATGTACCATATCGACAGCCGATCAGCACACCGGTATGGGCCGGTAAGGTAAACCATGCCGATATCAATGTTTTTTTTTTTTTTTACCGTCCATGCTAAACGTGTTCGTTATCTAATAGGGCACACAGCGCTTTCAAAATTTCTGTTCTGTTTTCATTGTCACTGATAGGTAAGAATGCTTACCGAATACACTTCATCTTAGGTGGTTCTCCTTGATCCAAGGAAACAAACAAATATAAATTAGTTGGATGTAGTCCTTGTGTTTTCATTATGAAATATGCCTGCACTTCCTAAATGAATTAGTGATCTTTCTGGGTGCTTCTTGCTACACGTTATTATCTTTTTTATTGCTTGCAAAAGAAAGAAGAAAAAATTGTTGATATTCTTTTTGCTTTAGTTTGGTGCTTGTTGGTGTTCAAATATCAATTTATTTTCTTGATTAAACACATTTTATTAGTCATCATAATCGGTGTTCAGGTCTGGTGGATAGACTAGCGAAAGATATGATTAGATATTAAGAATAGGAGGTAAGGTAATTTTGGTGGCCAAGAACAATAAATTGAGCCTTTAGCACAAGAGAGAAAACAAGAATTGTAGGTTAAAGGTGGAATTAAGTACATAGGAGGGAGCAATGATCCAATAGAATAAAAAACTATTTCTTTTTTTTAATCTGGGAGTGGTTCCCTTTATTTTCATTGCATTTAGTAAGTACACATCGATATCAAAAGAATCATATTCCCTTTATCTTACCAACTGTACGAGCAAACCGTGGCTTGTTTTGAAACTATAGAATGAGTGGCATGAGTTGTATGAATCAAGGTTCGTAATCTCGTACCGTACCCACATATCGATCAGCTGTCGGTACGGTATGCATCAAGTTGTACTGAGCATATCGACACATGGTACACTAAGGTACCGAGTTGTACCAAGCATATCGGTCCTCTATCGGACCGGTACGTGCCGAGGGTATCGAGCGGTACGATACGGTATTGCAAACCTTGGTATGAATTATCTAACAAACAAATAGGTAGTTTAGGGGTAGGTACATGTATGCAATTAAAAAAGTTGATGACTTTGAATAATATGCACAAACGTTCAGATGTGCTACATACGTAAATACAAATTGCATATTTGTAATGGACATTTTTGAAGTCTATTATAATTGGGCCATCTTATAAGCATGTTGGTTAGGCAAATTATAACAACATTTTGACAGTACTTTCGGATCAACTCAATTGGCATCTTTGCAATCAACATATTATGGAATGGTCCTTTACTCTGAAGTTGATGAGCTAAATATCTGCCATCATTGAATAAGCCAATAAGGTGAACAACAAAATGCACAATCTTAAACTGACGATGCCCCTCTTTCAGTGCCTTGGTGCTTGTCATTTAAACCTCGATCACCTCTTAACTAACATCTACTTTTGCTCTGCAGATCTTAGTGCGTTATCCATAAATGAGAAAAATTCTATTTTCCTTAATTCTTTGTTTCTGGAAGTTTAAGCCACTTTTATTGTCCTTTTTTTTCGTCATTTGTGCTGGGTTATCTGCTCGCTAATCTTTTCTTGTCCTCTTATTTCGGTGATGTTTAGTAAATATAGTTGTGTGGATACGTCTTGTTATGATTGCTTCTGACATTTGATGTTTAATTTAAGGCATCCCCATCATGATGAGGGCTCAGACAAGCCACCCTCTTGATCCATTGTCTGCTGCCGAAATCGCTGTTGCAGTAGCAACTGTTAGGTCTGCTGGTGCAACTCCGGAGGTTGGCTATTTTATACTATATATATGCTTCCTGTTGCAGTAACCATGTTCTTTAATTTGATAGTGAGTGGTTATTTGAATCGACTACACTATGCTTCCTTTGCAGGTCAGAGATAGTATGCGGTTTGTTGAAGTTGTTCTGTTGGAGCCAGAGAAAAATATTGTGGCATTGGCTGATGCCTACTTTTTCCCCCCTTTCCAACCATCACTACTTCCCAGAACAAAGGGTGGTCCTGTCATCCCGAGTAAGCTTCCACCCAGGAGGGCAAGGCTTGTTGTCTATAACAAAAAATCAAATGAGACAAGCATTTGGATTGTTGAGCTGTCTGAAGTACATGCAGCAACTCGTGGTGGTCATCACAGGGGAAAAGTCATCTCCTCTGAAGTTGTTCCTGATGTACAGCCTCCTATGGTATGTGCTTCATACTTCTAGAAAAGTTAATGGCTATATAATGCATCTTTAGAAATAAATATTGTAAAATGTTCTTGGCACTGTTATGAAATCTTTGTTCCGCTCGAGCACTAATTTTCAGATTCCTTAAAATTTGTTTCCAATCAGAAGTAGAATGTTCGTTAAATTTACTGTGCATAACGTAATGAGCATGTATATAGTGTTACATTGGCATAAACCTCATAGTCAGATTTGGATGCACTTGGTCTTATCTGATTTTTTGGAAGAAAATAACATAACATAAGGGCCATGATTTCTGTAATTATCATTTCAGACCCTGACTTAGTTACTGAGAATATTGAAAAAGAGTGGTTTCTAAGGTGGTTTTTCCTTCTTTTGCTACAAAATATTGTCCATGCCAGTGCTTACCACCAATTTGCTCACAATGATAAGATGTAGATGTCAGTTTTGCTTTCAAATAATAAATGTCAGTAAAATGTCTTATTTGATGTGTATCTTAAAGTGTATAATGCTAATAATATATGGCTTCTCTGGAATTGAGAAACGTTTCAAGTAGTTAAGTAATTTTCCAGATGTTTACATTCGCAAAAGTTCTGTAAAATCATTAGTTGAATTTTATTCATCTCATTCTAGAACTTCTTTCCCACAAGCATTGTCAATGATTTTGGTCTGAAAGTAACTTTTTGTTTGATCTTCTTATTTGTCAACCATAGGATGCTATAGAATATGCAGAGTGTGAAGCTACTGTTAAAAGCTATCCTCCATTCATAGAAGCAATGAGAAAGAGAGGAGTAGAGGATATGGATCTTGTAATGGTAGATGCTTGGTAAGCAATAATTGTGACATTTCTCAAGTAATCATGCTTATGGTTGTTGTCCTTGATAAATTCTGTACTATGACCTTCATATTCTCCAGGTGTGTTGGTTACCACAGTGATGCCGATGCTCCTAGCCACAGGCTTGCAAAGCCACTAATTTTTTGTCGGACAGAGAGTGACTGCCCTATGGAGAATGGTTATGCACGTCCTGTTGAAGGCCTCTATATTCTTGTTGACATGCAAAACAATGTGATAATTGAGTTCGAAGATAGAAAATTGGTCCCTCTGCCTCCAGCTGATCCATTGAGGAACTATACACCTGGAGAAACTCGTGGAGGTGTTGACAGAAGTGATATAAAGCCTCTGCATATTCTTCAGCCTGAAGGTCCAAGTTTTCGTATAAATGGTTATTTTGTGGAGTGGCAAAAGGTATTTATTACTTCAGTACTCTTTTTTTCTACATCTGATACCTTATTAATTCATGACCCATGAGGTGTAACTAAATGCAATTGTTCTGCACTGCTGCTGCACAGTGGAGCTTCCGTATTGGTTTCACCCCAAGGGAGGGCTTAGTAATACACTCTGTGGCATACATTGATGGCAGTCGTGGACGGAGACCTGTGGCACATAGGTTGAGTTTTGTTGAGATGGTAGTTCCCTATGGAGATCCAAATGAACCACATTATCGTAAAAATGCATTTGATGCTGGTGAAGATGGCCTTGGGAAAAATGCTCACTCTCTTAAAAGGGTAACATGTGCTATTCTATTTCTGACAAATTTGGTTTTACATTCTCACTCATCATCTCTTCTTTATAGATTATATTAATTGTCCAAAAACGATTTGTGATCCAGGGTTGTGACTGCCTGGGCTACATCAAATACTTTGATGCTCATTTTACAAATTACACTGGTGTAATAGAGACTATTGAAAATTGTGTTTGCTTGCATGAGGAGGATCATGGAATCTTATGGAAGCATCAAGATTGGCGAACGGGCTTAGCAGAAGTTAGGAGATCAAGAAGGCTAACTGTGTCCTTCATATGCACAGTTGCTAACTATGAATATGGATTTTTCTGGCACTTCTATCAGGTAAATTGAGAAAATTGCATTTTGTATGTCAAGTATCTGAAACATAGCTTTTCTCTACTATGGATTTTTCTTGAGCGGTCTAATTCATGTTTTATGTTGAAAAGGCATATGCATTTCGAGGTTTATTCATGATTTACTATACATAGCTGCCTTGGTTTCTTTTAATACTTATAAACTAATTGTTGCTATAATTGGAATAATACTCCCAGATAATTATCCATACTGTACCATTTGCATATTTTTCAGCCTTATAATTGATCACCTTTCTTCCCATCATTAGCATTGCATGGAGAAATTTCTAGTTGTTGTGGCTGTTCCACCTTTTAGTATATTTTTTGGCCTTAAAATTGATCATCTTCTTCCCATCATTAGCATTGCATGGAGAAGTTTCTAGTTTTTGCAGCTGTTCCACCTTTTTCTCTCCGGGTATCTGTTCTCTTTAACGCCAGTGGTTACATAAGTAGTCAATTGTATTGCCATTTCACTTATTTTGCATATGACAATCAGATTGAAAAAGTGATCATAATATTTACACGAGCTATTAAGAATAAAATATAAGGAGAAAGATTATGTATATTTCTTTATGAAGTGGACAAGCTTTATGTTAGAGATAAGTTGAATCAATTTTAGTCATGGAGTGTGTCAGATTTTCATTATGCGATGCTGGTTGGTGATTATTTACTGTGACCATACAATTGAGTATGTCTCTGAGAATATTTTTAGTTGTTGAGATGATCCAGTTGTGGATGGTTCCTGAAAGTGACCAAAGTATGATCAATCACTATGTAGCTGGAGCCTGGATGTAACATTCTCTGTTAGGGTACCATGTTACTCTCTCTAGTCTAACTTGAAAGTTGGAAGTATTGGAACCAGGAGACTGTTTAGACTTTAAGTAGAGTCGACTTTCGTTGAGACAGTCTAAAGATGTGTCTTTTTGTTGGGTGGGGTGAGTTATACTACTATTATAACATAATGCCCAAGCGCGTGACCTACTCTACCTATCCTTTTTTCCTTGGTTCTCTTTCTTATACCTTGTTTCTCTTTGGGGTTTCTTTTTACAAAAGACTTTCTATTTGCTCATTAAAATCTGTCAGATATGTTCTTAAATTGTCCAGAACCATTTATTATTGCCACTGAAGAACCTTTTAAGTTCCCAATATAAAGCTTCTTCAACTGTTGATGAGAGATAGTCAGGACCTATCTTCTTGTACGAAATCCTTTCCAGTGCTTCTCCATTTCTTCTTTAGCAATTTCATCGACATCTTTTGTTCGAAGTTGGAGCATCTTTAATTTATGTAAAATCTGTATAGATATTCCTTTCTCAGTCTTCACAAGTTATTCAATATATGACCTTGAACTTTCACAAGTTATTCAATTTATGACCTTGAACTTCCATCACACGCTTTGCTGCCCATTTTATAATTTGTTGCCAATGTTGTTGTGACAGATGCAGTTCATTACGCTATGTCTGTTCCATTTTGATGTTGAACGATCAAATTGCCTCTAACAAAACTGGAGCTTCTTATTGGTTCAGGATGGGAAAAAGAATGTGTTGGAATTTCTAGTTATATTCTTGCTGTCAGATGTGATTAAAGCAAAACACCAAATGATTGGTTGGCTGCTTTTTTCTGGTTGTCCTTCACTAATATCTATGTATTTAGTGTTAATGTGTATAGAGAGGGAAAGGAGTTCATCAGGTACTGTTTTGGGCAGTAAGCAGTTATTTAAAGCAAGGTTCTGAATGTCGTACCATATCAGTGTATCGATTGGCTATTGGTATGGTATGTACCGAGCTATACCTTCTTGTACCGAGCATACAGATACATAGTATGGTAAGGTAGTATCGGTCCTCTATCGGACCGGTATGTACTGCCCATACTGAGCGATATTGTACGGTATTGCAAACCCTGATTTAAAGACTCTTTATAGTACAATATCAGGATGCATATTACTTGATTTCATGATCATGTTATTAGGTATTCTGATGGTGTAACCATGATATCAGGTTTTAGAAACTGATTGAGATGAAACAGGGGAACCTAATTTAATTTTGTTCTGAAATATGGTGCATGACAGCAAAGAGATTCTGCATTTATAAGGATGCATTGTGCAGACAGGTTGTACTTCTAGCACTTTGTTCGTTTTCTAGCCAGAACAAGGGACATTACTGTTATAATAACATTAGGCTTTTGAATTTTTAAGCCTGGAAACTTAGGCTGTTTTTCTGTCATTTAACATCACCTTGCTGGATTTTTGGTCTCTACAACTTAGCCTGGAACTTGTCCATTGGATGCAGGATGGTAAGATTGAAGCAGAAGTAAAATTGACTGGAATTCTCAGCTTAGGAGCATTGCAACCTGGTGAATCAAGAAAATATGGTACAACCATCGCTCCAGGCTTATATGCACCAGTTCATCAACATTTCTTTGTTGCTCGCATGGACATGGCTGTTGATTGTAAACCTACTGAAGCCTTCAATCAGGTAGTATTTTTTTTTCTTGAACTTGTTTCATGTGCAGCTTGGACTCCTATTACTTGTGATTTTTTTTCCTTTCCTTCTTGTCCTTACTAGTATGTTCTGCTACCTTATTCTTAGATATATATCAATAAATTGTCTATAGACATGCTAAAACCAGGCAAAATTTTTGCACTGGTGTTTGGCATGATGCCCATATGAAGAGCCTAAATTAAGTTGATAGAAGCCCATGCATGAAGAGTTCACCATGCTGTTGCTGTTGGCCAGAGTAGAAGCTCATAAATCATGTGTATATATATGCATACACACATATATATATACATATACATACATATATGTGTGCATGTATGTATGTATATTAGGGTTTGCCTTTTTGAGTACCAGATCCATTTTGGCAATCTACTGGAATGGTATATATCGGCCTATATTGGTGCACTGACACATGGTACGCCTGTGCATACCAGTGTTTCCATGAGGAAGAAAGAGGGTAAAGTGGAAGGGGTGGTGGAGGAATAAAGGAGGAAGGAGAAAGGAGGAAGGAAGAAGAAGAAAGAAGAAGACAATAAAAAGTGTAGTAGTAGCATACCTGGGAAGAAGCAACAGTGTCGAAACGGAAGTGGCAGCAACAGCATCAGAGTGGCGAAGAGGCAGTGCCACTGCAGCATCGAAGTGACATTGCTGTAGCATGGCAGTGACAAAGAGGCAACGACGAATGCTGCGGCATCGTACGTGAGAAGAGGGCTCATGTTCGCGATCCCTAATTTACCTTTCTTTTCTTATTTTGAACATGGTCCCTAATTTGCCTTTTTTGTTTTTAAATACTGAAATGGACTAGCGCTCATCACTTTTCAATTTTTTTACTATTTTAATCAGGTCGTCCGAAACAGGAGTAGTTCGCATATCGGTCCATTCCTGGATCTGTACGTACTAAACCATTTTGGGTGGTACAACAATCACTGATATATATGTGTGTGTGTGTATATATATATAAATATATATATGTATACATATATATGTATATATATACATATCTACATATACATATATAGCCTTAACTGAGATCGCGGTGTCTCCTCAGAGACACTGATTAGCATATGTTATATCAGCATTTCTCTAGCATAGAAGCATGCTATGTAATAGAAAGTGTTTGTCTGTATTTATTATTTATTGTTATGCTTTTAGTTGATCCAGAATAAATTGTACACCGTGATGATTGATGGGAACCAAGAAAGAATTGCAATTTTTGTAATTTTTAGAATTTTCTCAAAGAAAAGGATCACAACTGTTTCATATTAGTTAATAGTGTTGTTGCCATTTCTATTTCAAGATCATAAGCCATCAGTACATCTAGGATTGGAAACACTGAATTTCTATATGAATTCCTTCTAATCTTAGCTCCCTTTTATCTAAATGATTTAATTTTATTGAGTCAACATTGTATAGAGGCTGTGATATTTGATTTATTATATAAAAGGAAAGCACTGTAGTTGTTCTTCTGGTTAAATGTCTATTCATTTCTGAGTTATATTCTTAAGAACAAGGTGGGAAGAGATTCATGGTTTTTATCCCTCTTGGCATGGATCCCTGGTCATATATATATTTCTTATGTAGAGGTCAAATTTTACAAATCTCATAGTCAATCAGTCTTACTAGAAATTACATTAATAAATGTCTGAGCACAAAGAAACGAAAAGAGCTCATTGGGTAAGGTGAGAAGCAACTAGGACTGCATATGTCATTGGTTAACAAAATCAATAATAAAGTCACATTCTTCTTTCTTATCCTGAATGGTCCAACTTGAATCCTTGTAAGAAGTATGCAAAGTACTCCGACTACTAGAAGCAATTGTTGTATCTACGTTTGATCTTTCATAAGAACCCCTGGTGATGATATACATGAATAAAGAGCAAAGGATGAGCTATTATTATTTCACCTGAACTCTTTTATCCTTAATGATTTATTGTAGAGACACAAAGGATGTTCTTCTGAAAAGGGTATATTTGCCTACTGTTTCAGTAGAGAAGAATTATATTATGTGGATACAAGGTCAGAAAGGTTGTTTTGAAATTTGAAATTTGTCCATTCATTCACAGAGACTAAACTTAATTTTCTTCATATAACTTTATAACGTGCAATTAAAAGCTACCTAAATTAGAAGCTAGGTTTGACCGATGTTTATGCACTGTTTTTTTGCCCTACAGGTGATTGAGGTAAATGGCAAGGTAGAAGATCCAGGTCAAAACAATGTTCATAACAATGCCTTTTATGCTGAAGAAAAGCTTCTCAAGTCAGAGCTGGAAGCTATGCGTGATTGTGATCCTTTCTCTGCACGTCACTGGATCGTGAGTACTATACTGTCTTTACTGCAAGCACATAATTTTGCTCACTGTAGTGTAACATCTCAAATTTAACTTTGTTGTGGACATTTGATCATCTTGAATTTTAATTTGGAATAAAGACATTTGCATTGGAGGAGTATTTGACCAAATGATCATCCATTTGCTTACATCTAATTACACTGTAGCTTACATTGTTAATTTAAGATAGGAATTATTACTTTAACCACTGACTTCAATAGTTTGAGTTGATCAAATAGTATGTAATCATGTTGCATAAAAAAATCACTGAGACAATCCATTTTTCAGGTAAGGAACACAAGGACTGTAAATCGAACAGGTCAACCTACAGGCTATAAGCTCATGCCTGGTCTGAATTGCCTCCCATTAGCTGGTCCAGAAGCAAAATTCTTGAGAAGAGCTGCATTTTTAAAGCATAATCTATGGGTTACACCTTATAGTCGTGATGAGATGTACCCTGGAGGAGAGTTTCCCAATCAGAATCCCCGCATAAATGAGGGATTAGCAACATGGGTTAAGAAGAATAGGTCCCTTGAGGAAGCTGACATTGTTCTATGGTTAGTTTCCTGGATAATGGTCATACGAGAAACAATTTCTTTCTACACATATGAATTGGCTTTCTATTTCCTTTAGTTTCAATGCATAGTATATCCGCATATAGATCTTAAATCACCTTACATTTGATTGGCTTGAATTGCAGGTACGTATTTGGAATCACACACATACCCAGGTTGGAAGATTGGCCTGTCATGCCTGTGGATCGGATTGGCTTTATGCTCATGGTAATTTTGCTCCCGTTCTATGATTCCTTTTTGTTCTCAGATATGTACTGTTGATCTCTTAATCATGGCCATCAATTTGGTACTTGTTATTTGACCGAAAAAATGACTAAGCAAGTTTAGAATCTCTAATTTTCCGAAAAACATAGATTTTGCTCATCACCTTTTGCATATATCTTCTAGTATCTGTCAGTTATATAATATTTTTCTTAAATTTTGTTGCCATTAATGGACTTTCAATAGAAGTTCCTGGTACATCTTATTGAAGTGGTTTGAAGATTGTATGTCAGATAGGAGTTAATAGGGCAACTCATTCTACATTTGAAGTTGAGGGACCTAGACATGTTAATTTAACTCGTGCGCTTGGAGGTTCAAGTTGACGACTTGAAATTATGTGGTAAAAACTAAAAAGTTCACATATGAATTTTAGTTTGTGCCTTTCTATCGTTGGAATTATGTGGTAACTTTGGGAAGTTCGAGCCAAGATAGGTGCACAATACAGTTTGCTGTATCGATAGGCCCAATGGTAATGGTACTGTCTAAAATCAATCCATCTTTTCACCCTATGTCAGAAATTGATTGGAACCAACTAGAATCAATCAAACTTAAGCTGCTTTAAGTCGATTCTAGATGATTTAATAGCCTCAAAAGAAGAAAGAGAAGCTAAGTGAGAAGTAAAGGGTGAGAAAATTGAAGCCAATACGGATGAAAGAATGAAAACTTGTGACCATAATATATGAAACAGAGGAGACACTGCAACAGTTGTATTTGTCATCTAAAATCATTGTGCAATTTTCATTGTCTAAAAAGTAAAACAAAGAGAGGAAAATATTTGGATACCGAAGTCTAATAAAGAGTAACGCCTAACCTTAGGAAAGGAAATAGACATGGCATAACATGGAAGGGAGATAATATGATATTCGTGACTAATCTCAAATTTCATGATATTATTTGAAGTGAATTCCATACTCATTCTACATCATTCTGGTATTGTGTTGTATCTTCCTTGCTGTTGGAAAGGTAGGCTTGCTCTTGCCTTAGTGCAAATTTGTTGTTCTAGATAATTGAGTAAAACTTTAATCCTTGTAAAGGAACATAATTTTTCTATTAATAAATTCATTTAGTCCTAATTTATCTCCCATCATCCTATGCTCACATGATAGCTCGTGATACTGTAGATATTGGAATTATATTCTGCAATAGATTTAAACTTTGCATCCAATATTGACCTTCTGTTTCTACCGTATATAGCACTTGCCAAGATTTTGCTTACAGGTTCAGTTGTCACATAGATAGATAGATAGATAGATAGATAGATAGATACCAGTGATGGTTGACAATTTCTGTTGACTTTGCAGCCGCATGGCTTCTTTAACTGCTCCCCAGCAGTGGACGTGCCACCGAGTGCTAATGAAATAGAGAAGGACGGTGGATCCCCAAAATTGATCCAGAACGGACTGCTCGCTAAGCTTTGAGGGAGGATGTAAGAGCTAAACATCTCTAATATATCCATGTAATAAAATAAGCATCACCAGCGAAACCTTGATGCTAGTGGTTCTATGTTTGCAGTATGCTAGATTAAGTTTTGATCGTCGTGTGATACAATAGATACCCTTTCCCTTTGTTTTGGAAATTGCTTCTCTTAGTCATGCTTTGTCTAAGTCATATGATTAATGTTGATCTGTTCCTTCTTCCTTTCATTTTGTCTTTATCGATATATGTTTGACTTTGTGATATATACATATGTGATAAAATAGACATACAGGAGATAGTAGAATTATTTTTTATTATTATCGAGTAAATGGAAACGATGGAATCGAGCAATGGCTACTATGATAGGATACCACAACAAACTTTTTCTTTATTTTTTGTGATATGTAGTACAAACTTGGATGGAATTAAGCCTTCTCTTTTGCGTTCAATCCTTTATCTGCCGCTTCCATCTCTTTCCACTTCCACCTCGCCATTACCGTCTTCATCCCCAGTATGCACATCATCGGATGCTGCTCGTTCCATTCTCCGTTCGTCAACTTCATCTTCTCCGACACCATCGCCAGTTTCTTCTACTACTGCTGCAGTCTTCTTCTCTTCTCCGGGGGCTTCTTCGGGAGGGCGCTCATCCTCGAGTGTTCCGTCACCCACGGCAACCGCTTCTCCTTCCTTCATCTCCTCCGATCTGTCTTCCTCCAGCATGTCGTTTCCCTCAGCTTGTTCCGGTCGGACGAGGAGGCAGCGCATTAGCTTCTCGGTGCAGGCGAAGCTGGTGAGGTAAATAGCAGACGGGACGGAGAGAGCGAGAGCGAGCGCGAATAAGAGGGCCAAGGAAGGGATCACCACCGGCGCGAAGGCGACGATGGCAGCTGCCACGGCGGCCTTCTTGACGAGAGACTGTCCCCGCCGCGGGAGCTTCGCATCGGCGGAAACGGGGGGAGATTGAGGTGGGTTTGGTTCCATGGGGAGACGCTCAGCGAATGGGGCCGGTGGTAGGGTTAGTGGGGAATATATAGTGGCGGAAGGGAGCGGCGGGGGCTGACGGTGGCCATCGGAGATGCGGAGTGCTCTCATTCGATCTCCTCGGGACTCGTAGCGTCAGAAAAGGAAGGCGTCTTCGCACTTTTGCTTTAAGATGTGTGCTCATACGATAGGTAGATGAGGCGGTGGGTGGCAGGATTAGGAGGCAAACGGTGTCTGTGTTTTTTTTATAAGTAATTAATCAATAAATTATAATTATTTTTTATCATTTGTTAAATAATCATATTCTATTTTTTTATCATATTAAATGAGTGCACAACTAAGTGACATGGAAGTTCGGCTTAGGTGCAACTTTAGGTCTTTTACATCGAGTGTATGGTTAAAGGGAGCATGGAGGCTCAACTTAGGTGAGACCCTTAACTTTTAACATCGAGTGCACGATTAAGGGGAGTGCGGAGGCTCGGCTTAGGGGCAATACTCGGCGTTCGACACCAAGTACACGACTAAGGGGAGTGTGGAGGCTCATCTTAGGTACAACCCTCGACCTTCGACATCGAGTGCATAGCTAAGGGGAGCGTGGAGGCTTAGCTTAGGTGTAACACTCGACTTTTGACACCGAGTGCATGTTGGGAAACCATGTAGAACATCATATACGTAATGAAAAATAAAAATAAAAAGGGTCTCCCACGTTTATCATGTCATCGTATGATGATTGGTGTACAAAATATCACAAAATCGAAAAATCTATACGTTATGTGTTAGATATTTTATCTAGAGAGATCGTATATCCCTGAAAACCCAGATCCAAAGGAGAGGATAAAGGAGGTTAGATGTTCTCACCTCTAGTGAATCTACACGGTGGAAGAAATGCTATGCTTGTCCCTTATAGCATAAAAAACTCATAGCTTTTTGTGCATCACCTTATAGCAAGCATGGAAGAAGTTTTCTTCTTCCCTGTCCTCGTGCACCAAGAAGAAGGGTGGTCGGTTCAGAAGAAAAGGGAGGGAGGAGATTAGGAGGAGGCGACAAAAAGTCTCTAGTTTATGAGCTCTGTGGCCCATTCCTATTTATAAAGATTACTGTGAACTTAACCCTAATGAATTCTACCATATTGGGTACTTGATCTCCATCTAATTATCTAAGCCTCTTGGATTAGTGAATTTCTATCAAATAATCTCTTATTAGCTCTTATTGGATCTTATCCATAGGATCCAATAATACAAGGGCTTATTGGATATCCAATAAAATAGGGGCTCCGTGGATATTTCAATCTATACTCATCGCAACATCCACCATATATGTGTGACCCTCTATGCCCAATATCGAGTTTGTTATGAGTTGCACCTATCAAAACTCTTTCTAACTCAGAATTTCTTTTAACTCAATGAATTTTTATCTCATAACAATTCACTCAACTTATCGACTATGGACGTACTAGGTCACTACGACATAATCCCTAGATAGTATAAGGGATTTAATTTATTAGCCTTGTATATCCTTAGTTACTGTATATCTATAGTCCTTCATCCATCTAATATCTCAGAGATCATATAACGGGCATGATACTATCATGCATCATATGGAATCTATCCTAGTCTCGCTCAAACTAGATTCTTTTGGAGAACTCATTCTCTCTATTTGAATGACCCTCGTCAAGGATTTGGTTAAGCAAAAATACACGAAATATTCCTCTCGTGATGTTGAGAGTAGATGATCATCTATTGATACCCAATTACCTTCGTAAGATTGGTTACAAATCCCAATAACTAGTTGTATCAGATCTAAAAATTCCAAACTTGTAAGTCTGACGTTAAAGAAATGAATACTCAAATAAGACATCTTTAGTGTCTCATGTCTAAGGATTAAACTCACAGTTGGGACTACAAAATCGTTATATGACGTTAGGTATCATCAATTATCCAATATTTCATAAGGGTATCAATTAGTGAACTCATTCTCTAATAAGCAACTGTACTGTATCCTTAGTATCCCGCATAAGCGACTATGAGACTAGATATTTTCATCATATGGATGAGTATACAATACACATATTTGTTCAGTTATTTTAATATCCTTTTCGAGTAACCTGTGATTGAGATTATTTAAGTTTTATGCTTAAAGGTAAATTGGTCTCATTATCGTGATCTCATCATGATTTGATTCTCATTGCACAGATCAAAGAATATCCAAAGACATCACTATATATATATATATATATATGAGAAAATATAAATAATAATAATATGTAAAAAAATTATGCAACATGTCATATGTGTCATCACTCACGTTATTGGCTTGTATGACACCTATAACCAATAGGCTAGACCTAGGTGCAACCCTCAGCCTTTAACACCGAGTGCACGACGAAGGAGAGTGCGGAGGCTTGACTTAAGTGCAACCCTTAGCCTTTGACACAGAATGCACGT
The DNA here is from genome assembly GCA_029747655.1 of Ensete ventricosum. Classification (NCBI taxonomy): domain Eukaryota; kingdom Viridiplantae; phylum Streptophyta; class Magnoliopsida; order Zingiberales; family Musaceae; genus Ensete; species Ensete ventricosum. The sequence continues at coordinate 2,998,144 of JAQQAF010000006.1, read as the reverse complement.
CTAAAGAGAGCATGGAGGCTCGGCCTAGGTGCAACTCTCGGCCTTCGACATCGAGTGCACGGTTAGGGGGAGCACAGAAGCTTGGCTTAGGTTCAACCCTTGGCCTTCTGAGGATGAAAGAACTTCTCCTATAATTTGGCTGACCAAGTTTATATTTTTCGGTGCATACATCCCATAGGTGTGTCTTTTATAGATGTTGATAGTCCATCTTTAGTCATATAACTTTTTAAGTTTGATATGTGTCGTGTACTTGGTAGTCGTTCTCCTTCCATGCTCACGAGGCGATAGGTTCCCTCGTAAACTATGTCGACTTCCCAGTTAGGTGCTAGTTTACCCTGGGCCCTTATTGGATCGCTGATTTCAGTCTTGTGTAGGACGAGATCACCGATTCTGACTCATCGAGGGTGGACTCGATATAAACAACATAGTTTAGCATGCTTAACTTAATGCTTAGCAAAAGGATGAAATCGTGTATGTAAAGATGAGTTACTTGATAACTAAAAGAATTTATATAAAGTTTACAAATACAAAAAGAATTGCTGACTTGAAGATTTTAATATTCATGTCATGTATTGTATAGGGACTAGAGGTGCCCATGGTCATCAAAAGTGATATAAATTTGACACGATGGACCATGAAAATTTCTCTTCAGCATAAACGAAAATGATACATCCATAAGATTTTAAATTATGTAGTATATTCAACAAGTTATTAGGCCTTGAGTGAAGAGTAGAGCGGAAAAGTTTGAGAGAAGTTCTAGGCTTTTTAATAGATGATTCATGTGTAGTGGATGCATTGTGAGACTAAGTATATGCTAATGGAGATATCTAGATGAAACTTTTTAAAGCTTAAAGGGGGCTAGAATCAAGTACCTGACAAAGTGTCATTGCATGATCTCACATGAGATAAAGAGTTAGTGGATGCATTGTGAGACTAAGTGAGAAACGATCGAAGGCAACATCAAGGATGAAGGTACACTTAGATCTGATTAGAATATTGGGCTCAATAGAGGCCTAATCCAAGGAATGATGGATGCAATAACTATCATCATCTAAATATAGACTTGGTAACTTGGGTGAAACATGGTATAGTATCTAAACCACATGAACGAGTCGACTTAAGAGACTAGATATAAAGCAAAAACACCAATTTTGTTGAGTTTTTCTTATATAGATATCAATGACAAGAACTTTTATTGAGATAAGAGTGGAACCATGTCATTCCTTAATATCCTTATTTTGCTACGACAAACTTATTTAACTTGATTCCAAACTTGAAAAGATCTTCGAACACATGTATATTAACTCGACATGACATTTAATGAAAAGACTAAGGTGAGAGTTCGATTCAACTTGCAATGGTGAAGTTTGAGGTGAAACTACTTAGAGAACATAGATATGTTAAAATAGGTGACCAAAAATAGAAATAAAATGATAACGAGTCCAAAAGGACTAAGCTACCCAAAAGTAAGCATCGATTAAAATAAAAATAGATTTCATTGACCCCACACTATAGTCAAAATTTAACTAACAAGTTGAAGCAACATTAGTAGATTAAAATTTGACTATTCAATAACAATGATGAGAAATCTACCGGAAGTTGAGAGACGTGTTACAATTTAAGGTATAATTGACGATACAACATGGTGAGAAGTTGCATCATCTAAAAAGGCTTCAACAAGGACATTGAATGAATAAGGGGGAAGAATGTCAAGGACTTTTTATAACGAACATGTTCAATGTAATATCTATGCTTTTTGATTATGTTAACGCATTAGGCAACATGTAAAAGATTTAGAGTAGATTTGACGGCCCTATTTTAGTTTGATTTGATTGAAGCTGATTGAATTACATTTATTCATATAACATATCTAAATCATACTAAATTCAATAACAAATCATTAAATATGGAAGCGGAGGGGCAAACATGAATATATGTCTAGCAATTTTGATATAAACTTTAATTTAGCAAAATATTATTGGGTTAAGGTTCATTTTAGCCCATGTAGTTTTGACTATGAATCACTTAAGATTTTATGGTTTACTCGTATATAACATAACCACTATACTTTCAAAAACATATTATAGAGGCCCCTCCCACGAAGTCTAAGTTAATAGATGTTAGAGTTTGCTTACGTTGCATGTTAGCTCCTAATAAATTATTAATATAATGATACGTCTAATTTAAATTTTAAGAAAACATAATCAATTTTAGCTCTTTTGGTCATGGACCATTTAGGCCCTTATGATCTTGCTTATATCTAAAATAACCCTTATATTTTCGAAAACATAACATATAAGCCTTGCTTGTCAAATATGAGGTAACAAACGTTAGAGTTTGCTTACTCAGCATGTTGACTCATAATAAATATTTAATATAATAATATATATAATTTAAATTAAAAATTAAAACCACCATCAATTACGGAATGATGCATCGTTATGGAAGTGACCACCAACAATAACATCGAGATGTTACTGCTTAGCAAAGCGTCGTACGCACACTGCCTCTCTCGTGTTAGTGATAAGCCTAGGAACTTCTAGTCCTGCCTTAGGTGTATGTGCGTCGTATGCACGTAATGGTCTCTTCGTCACTCTTCCTCTTAGGTATTTCGTCTCCATCGCCTCCCACTTTCTCATCTCTTATACTCCCACTCATCGTGCCTATGATGTGGTAGTCTAGCTCTCTCTCATCTCCATCTTTAAACTCTCTTATCTTTGTCTCTCCGCCTTTATCCATCGCTACGGCCTTTGCTTCTTCCTCTTCTTTGACAAATATAATTTTTTAAAATTTAAATTATATATATCATTATATTAATAATTTATCGTGAGTTCGCATGTGACGTAAGGAGACCCTAATATGTGTTAATTCATTCTTAACCAAAAGGGCTCATATATTACGTTTTTGGAGATATATATGAGCTATTTTAGATATAAACAAAACCATAAGGGTTTAAATGGTCCATGACCAAAATTATAGGGGGATTTTTTTAAAAATTTAAATTATACGTATCATTATATTAATAGTTTATTATGATTCAACATGTCACGTAAACATACTTTAATGTATGTTAACTCAGACTTGACTAAAGAGACTTATATGCTACGTTTTTTAAAATATATGAGTTATTTTAGACACAATTAAACCAAAATAACTTAAGTAGTCTATGATCAAAACTATAGGGGCTAAGATGAACAGTAATATTTGTTCCAAAGTAACTAGAATGATTAGGTGTATATATGACTATTTTATAGTTTTTTAATAAAAATAATTATAATGATGTATATTGAATAAATTATCCTTTTATTTTGAATAAAAATATATAAAATATATAAAATATGTAAGTCTCTCACACGCACTCACCGACACACTTGCACATACACGCACGGACGCACACGCAGCGGACACAAACACACGCACACACACATATATTAGAAAAATAGGACACACACACACTAATAGGACATACGCACACACTCATACACGCACGCGCACACACCCACACACGCACGCACATGCACTCACACACGCACGCACGTACGTACGTACGCACACACATTAGAGAAATAGCACACACATGCAATTAGAACTTTTAATATTTAGCTCAGTAGAAGCATTTTGTGACCAATAATATCTATATTCATGGAAGAAAAATATTTCAATGATTATATGTGCAAAAAGAATTTTGATACTTAAAGTAATATAGAAAATTTTGCAGAGCTCCAATTTATTATATGCTTAGAGATCCGAGATTACAAAAAAAAAAAAAAAAAAATCTCTAATCCGGATGATCATGCTAATGGATAAGAGCCCAAATCAATTAAAATCCTGAATCGCAAGATGACAATCCAATGCCTCACCATCAATGCTCTAAAGCTCATAAAACTTGATTTCATTTCTCATGTTTTAGACGAGTTGGAGAAAATTGACAATGATCCTCCAAACACAATGTCACACCCACTATCAGTTTAATTGGTCAATGGATAATTTATCAAAATATCCTGAGTTCAAATTTTATTTTTATATTTTTTTTTTTTAAATACAAAAAATAAAAAAACTATTTATATGATCACCCATTAATAATTAATTATTAATAAATTTATAAGCATAATATTATAATTTCTCCACTTAAAGTTTAATAACATATTGGGAAACAATCAAATCATATTAGGTCTGCTTTAATATCAACTATTATTTATTATTATTATTATTGTTAGGGATAATAGTGGTCCTCCTCCTAAATCGGACGACGTGGCCCAAGACCAACCGACGTGGAAGGACAGGGTTGGAGGATCAATTTCTCGAACCCCGCCCTCTAGCGCATACGAGCGACGTGTCATAAATAGACAGATAAGCCTGAGGTCTGGCAGCATCGGACACCATGTAGTCACCATTAGGTCTCATAAGAACTTGAGGGAACCACACGACAACAGAGCAGAAACAACATGCAACCGACAGCATGTATAGTCGTCGGCATTGCCAACGACATTAAACGGACTGGCAGAGAACGCTAAAGGAATGATGAAGTCGAGACTTGATGGGTCAGCGACATAGAGGTAGAAAAATGTCACCCCAAGGTCTCTTTGGAGATACGCTCACTGTCCCTCTCTACTTCAATTCAAAAGGAGAAGAAGCTCCAGCGCTCAAGCATGACGCCAGACTTCACCCTTCCGATAAACCCTAACTTGATCATCGGAGGGACATCCCCGGGAACCCACCACTCGGGAGGTCGTGTCTTGCAGGAACAGCCTAACGAGGTTAGAAAGACTTGTATCAAAGTTATAGCTAGAGCATCGACACCCGCTGACCTCGGATTGGTAGCGTGGAGCGTCTCTCATGCTAGCAGCTCGAACCCGTTGTGCAGATCCACTAGACACTGTGGAAGACCCACAATATTTGGCGTTAGAAGGAGGGCCACCAATATCACCAGAGGGCTCGATGTCTATCAATCCTAGAGAGGATGCCCCTCCCGCAACCCAACTAACCTCGGGAGGAGCTTATCGACCCCCACCTCCATTCCCTCCATTCGGAGACGGGAACACACCTTCCCACACCTAGGGGCGATACTGGAGTTTACTTAACGATCCTAAGCTAACTCCACCCCCGCCGAACCTAAGGACCCCGGTGGTAACTCCTGAGGCATTTCAGGGGCTTACCAACCAGGTCAAAGTCATTGCAGGAATACTTCAAGTAATTATCCCCTACATCCTGCAACTCACCCAACAGCCGAGCTCTCGGCCCCCAGCAACTCCCCTACCTTAGACAAGAACTACACCACCACTAAATGAGCCATCACCGACGACCTGCTCCATTTCTCCCTGGAGTCCGATCAGGCTCCCTTGGGAGACGTAATTAAGCAACCAGAGCTCACGTCGGCCCGTAACTTTCCGAACCCCAACACACTCTCCTCCGACTTCACCGGTTCCCTAAGGGAGCAATTACGTCTGATGAATCAGAGGCTCGATGATGTCCGAAGGACCATAAGGATGAAAGATGAGCACGCCGAAGGTCCCCTCCGTGGTTCTCCCTTCGTCCATGAAATTCAAGATGCACATATTCCATCACACTTTCGTCTCCCGATGCTGGAGGCATACGATGGCAGCTCCGATCCAACAGAGCATGTGGCTATGTTCGATGAGCAGATGACTATGTATGGCACCTTAGATGTCATAATGTGTCGGACTTTCCTGACGATTCTCTGAGGAATCACCCGAGGATGGTACAATCGGTTACCACCCTCCTCCATTCACTCCTTTAATCAGCTTGCAAGGGAATTCGATGGTAACTTCCTCTCTAGCGCCCGACCAAAACCAACTGCTGCATCCCTCCTCGGGATGAGACAAAAGGAGGAGGAACACCTTAGACAATACCTTGCCCGCTTCATAAATGAAGTCAGGGTCATTCCCGATGTGCATCCATCGTTGGTCATCCAGGCTTTTATGATCGGGATCAGACCATTCCCGAAGATGTTGTATTGGGCCAACCAGTATGTCGTCATCGAGACTTTGGTCACGGAGAAACATGAAGATCAGAAGCGCCCCCAGGGTGAACCCTCCCGGGGTCCACCCTCTAGGCTCTCAAGGAGGAGGATGGAAAGAGGTGAACAGACCATGCCCCGACCGCCCAATGTTTCGCTCAACTCCACTCGAACGGAGATCTTCCTCCAGATCCGAGAAAAGGGACTCTTAAAGACTCCCAACCCATTGAGGTCTCGAGCCGAAGACCGAGACCATCGACGTTACTGTCGCTTCCACTGCCACTATGGGCATGATACTGAGGAATTCTATGACTTGAAGAACCAGATCGAGAAACAGGTCAGCAACCCAGGACATACCCGATGAAAACTTGCCCCGAGATGGGAGGGGCCGTATCGTGTTACCTAAGTCATTCGGGATGGGACATACACCCTATCGACAACGGAAGAGAAAACACTCTCGAACCTGGCATGTGTCAAACTTAAAGAAATTCTATGTCTAGCATAATAATATTAACTCAACATTCAAAGTCACGAAGATAAAAATAGTGTTCAAAGAGAAAAAATTATTTAATAACAAAAAGTTACAGAATGGTCAGGCGGCATAGTCGAAAGCAAATCTTCAAACGCCCAACATTTCAAAAAAAGGAAAAAAAAAAAAGAGAAGTATCTACGGGGTCAGTTGCTTCTCTGAGAGGGTACCATCGTCGAAGGGCTAATCGAGGTCCATCTTGACATTGACATCTTCCAGACACTCGACGAAGGGGTCCAACTCGATCATAATGTCCGGGTGCTAACCTCGAAATCGCTCGAGCGCCACCCGATACCCGTAGCTGACCCTCCCCATCTTCTCGAGGTCGAATTCAAATCCTCGGGATTCCTTGTAGGCGGTAATCGCCTTCTGGCCCTCGGCCTTCAGTTTGGCTTTGAGGAAGGCCACCGCCTCGGTCAGTGAGAGAACGTCCCCCTCTAGACGAGCTCGGTCGTTCCGAGCCCCATTCAAACTGGAGCGCAGAAGCCCGATTTCCTACTTGAATTCCCTCTGCTGACTCCTAAGGGACTCTAGTTCAGTCCTCATCCCCTCGATCTCAGCCTCCAGCTCTTTCGCCCGTCGCTCAGCGGCCACAGTTGACTCCTGGCTGACGCTAGCCTTTAGCTCCTTGTTCGTAGCCCGAAGAGCCAGAATCTTCTCATGTTGGCTCCGAACCAGTCGACCCGCATCATGGACTCGATCGATGAGGGCACTAGTGAAGTCCCTGCAAGCAGACAAGAGTTATGCTTAAAAATGGGGGGAAGGAGGTTTGGCAGAGATCCTTACCCAAACAACCGACTTGCCGACCCGATTCATGATCTCCTCAGAGGAGCACTCATACACTTGCTTCGCCAAGGTGGGGTGTAGAGCTCCCTGCAAGTATTCCCCGGACAACGACCCCTCAGTCCAGAACTAACTGGATCCGAAGATTGTCGACCACCTCGGCACCAAGGATCCTCACTCTCGACGTATTTCAATCGCGTCATGATAGAGGTGAAGTACCTATCCGCCCCGCTTGATCTTCGACCTCGCACTGCCTCTCATGGTGTACCCCTGCTCGAGGACCTCCTTGAGGTCCACCATCCCTTTGCCCTTGTCGGCAGAGGTCCTTGCAGTGCTCCCAGAAGTGTCCGTAGGCTATTCAGCGGCCACCTTCCGTAGGTGTTTCCTCAAACCTGCCTTCGCGTCGAAGCTAGGGCGCTTCTCGACTGTAGACACCCCAGCGTCCCCTGCTACAGGCGCGCTGGCTGCCGACGGAGCCGCCGAACCGCTACCCGCTCTACCATTGGACTTCATCTTGGCGTGGTTAAACATCTCTGCACAACAAAAAGGTATGATTAGAAAATAATCCAAATCTAATCTAAAAATAGAAAAGACATACCCTCAGGGGTAAGGCTGAGACCCACTTCGACCAACTAGGCCTCGTTCATATCCTTCACCCCCCTTGAAAATGGAAAGGATTCCCCGTAGGATCTCGACCAGTTTAGTCTCATCGGTCGAAAATTCTGGTACGGAACTACTCACCGTCCAAGAGGTCCACTCAGTCGGGAAGCTCCAGCCCTGGTGGCAGGAAATGAAGAAAAAGCGCAACTTCCAGCTTTTGTTGCTGGAAGGCGCACTGCTCATGCAGAATCCGTTGCGAGTGGCCAAGTAATATATGACTTGCCCCCGACTTAGCCGGAAGTAAGCCATAAACAACTCCTAGGTAGCCCTTATACCCGACACATGACACTCCCATAAAAAAGCCACCAGATGCCGTCACGAATTGGATGCCATCTGGGAAGGAGAAATCCTCCACTACTCGAGGCACGCCTTAATTATAGGATGCAATGAGAATCTTAATCCCGCTTTAAGGGCATCGGTCGACAGACCGAAGCCGCATGGAAAAACATCATAAGGACTCTCCCCCAGCAGAGGGACATGAAGTTTGTACTAAGGAGGAATAAAATAGTTCTTCCTCACCTCAACCAATCAACGAGTTGTTACGATTGAGTCTACATTGAAGAAAGACAGCATCGTCGCAAGGCGTCAACGGTCCCTGAGTCGCCCAGAGTACTGGTCGATGGGACAACCGTCACTGACACGGAGTCCCCGGAGGGATGACTTAATACCCTAGACCTATGGGTCGAGAGTTCGACCGATCGGGTCTCGGAGTGGGAGGAGGCGGAAGACATTCGACTTGCTCGAGAAACTATTGGGGGAAAAAGAAGGGGATGAAGGTCAAAGACGTAGGTGCAGCCGACGCCAAAGATGACGAAGAAACAACAGCGACAGCAAGGTAGAAGTGCATAGTGCAAGAGAAGGTTGCGGAAAAACAAGGGTAGGGGGACTAATACATCGCCCTAGCGCCTGTTGGTGGTTCGCCTGCCCCAGAAAAGGTGGGACAACTCATCATGACGTCTCACGCTCCACACCCAATGAGTTACCATGTGGGACACATGTCACCCCGCGAGTGATTCTGATCAACAAACAAATCTTTTTCAATCCCAACGAGAATATCCCCGACTATTAACAAGCGAGCTCTCAGCCTCGCCCAAGGGCTTTCAATCCCGACTATTTATAAGCGAGCTCTCAGCCTCACCCAAGGGCTTTTAGTCCCACTATCTACAAGTGAGCTTTCAGCCTTGCCCAAGGGCTTTCAGTCCCGACTATCAATAAGCGAGCTCTCAGCCTCGCCCAAGGGCTTTCAGTCCCGACTATCAACAAGCGGGCTCTCAACTTCGCCTAAGAATGATAGAGACGTGGCCCAAGGCCAACCGACATGGAAGGATGAGACCGGATGACCAATTTCCCAGACCCCACCCTCTAGCGCACACGAGCAACGTGTCACAAACAGGTAGACAAGCATGAGGTCTGGCAGCATCAGACATCGTGCAGTCACCATCAGGTCTCATAAGAACTTGAGGGAACCACACGCAACAAAGCAGAAACAACACGCAATCGGCGACTTGTATAGTCGTCGGCGCTGCCAGCGACATTAAATAGACTAGCAGAGAATGCCAGAGGAATGATTAAGCCGAGACTTGACCGGTCGACGATATAGAGGTATAAAAATGTCACCCTAAGATCTCTCTGGGGGTACGTTCACTCTCCCTCTCTACTTCAATTCAAAAGGAGAAGAAGCTTCGGCGCTCAAGCAGGACGTCAGACTTCACCATTCTGATCAACCCTAACTTGATCGTCGGAGGGACCTCCCCAGAAATCTACCACCCAGGAAGTCTTGTCTTGCAAGAACAACTTAATGAGGTTAGAAAGACCCGCATCAAAATCACAGCAGGAGCATCGACACCTGTCGACCTCGGATTGCTAGCGTTGAGCACCTCTCGTGCTAGCGGCTCGAACCTCATTGTGCGGATCCACTGGACGCGGTGGAAGACCCACAACAATTATTATGTAAAGATAAATATTAAAAATGGAATAATTGATGTATCGATTATTATTAGGTTTGTGTTGACTCTTATTATTCTAGCTATTGAGATTAGTTCCTGCAACAATGATTAGTTCCTGTAACAATGCTTGTTCATGTGGTGATCGGATTGGATGGATAATTTTGCTAAGAAATGTTTCGCTGCTCATAAGAATGATTGCTTTTAAGTGTTTGATAATTTTAATAAGCATTAATGTGAAATGATTCGCATTGAGTGCTATAATTGTTTTACATGGTAAATTGTTAGCAGCATATATTATTGGATTAAATACATGATTATGAATCTTTACGATGTTCTATATAATTGTGCCATATAGCTGCGGTTTCCTATTTATGGGTGGGGTGTAATCAAATTCCTTTTAATGACCTTTTAATAGTGGTAAAATAAAATGATAATGGGTCTGACCATTCTTTTTTACCAACACATATTATTTTGTCAATCTTTATAACGAACGAAAAAAAGGTATCCTTTTATTACAATTTTTGGAGACTGAATTCCTTCCGAACCATCTGTTTATTTGACCATCTTGTATTTGTTTCTTAAACTAAAAAAAATTAATTATAAATGATAATTTGATTTACCTACTTATTATTAATGATTTTTTTTACTCTTTATGTACATCGCTCAGGAATTTTATATGTAATTATTACAACAATCACCCATAAAAAAACCCGGACAATTTATTTTTTATTATCCATAAATGATATGATATATAATATTTCATAATTTCTAAATATAATCATGCTTTTATTGGTTTTAGTTTATCATATACGAAAAATAAAAATATCAAACACTCGTGTCCTCATGCACACTGTCACATGAATAGCTAATTGAATAATAATAATTATTATTATTATTATAAAATTCAAAGATAAATCTAATATAAAAAATTACCCTTTTATGTTAATTGAATATACCGCCGGTTGAATGCAAAAAGCAACAAAAAAAAAATTTTATTATAAAATGTTGAGGATTGAATCCCATTTATCTTTTTGTAAAAAAATTTAAAATTCCATTTGATGTTTTTAAAAATCTTTAAATAAAAATTCAAATCCTCTGTGGAAGGTAAATTAGTTATAATATGAAGTTTCAAGTAAATTACATATATACTCATAAGCTGGTAAATCCCTGCAACACATTTTACCCTCTGATTCCACTGATGAAAATATACCACCCCGCCCCCCAAAAAAACAAAAAACAAAACCAAAAAAAGAAGAACAGTTAGATCTGCCAATGAACCCACCCAGGGAACATCTTGACAATTTGATGATGTACATGTATCATAAGACCTAAACTGATACACCTGCCAAAAAGCTCAATCATGAACTTGTCCACTGGAATCCCTGTACCTCTGCATATAACAGCTGTATCTCTGTGTCCTCCCCTCTCACTTGTCCTTTTTTTTTTTTTTACTTCGCCACCCTAAAAAGCTTTTTGGGCTTTTTCCCCCCTTTCTCTTCCCTTCCATACATTTTCTACGATACTTTATTATTATTATTTATTATTTACTGCAGTAATGTTTTTATTGTTTGAAAGCACATTAAGGTTAATTAGTATTGTTATCGTTTTAACTGCGCTAATATTTACCACTTGATTACAAATAAGTCAAAGCGTTGCTCGTACACGTGGGTGCGCCACCAAGCGCGCCGTAAGCGAAGTGAATGTTGATTCGTTGCTGCAAACGTGACCCGGGCGATACCAAGGGAAGAGATACGGCGGGACAGGTGGGTCCCCCGGTGGTATCCTGTGGGTAGATTTTCGGGGCGAGGAAAGCGTGCTTCTTAATGTGGAAGAAACCAATGATAGGGGCCGCCGCGTAATACCCACGCTCGCACCCGCGGCTCGGCGAGCCGGGCCGGGTTCGTATCCCCTCCAATTACCGAGGCCATTCTTGAACTATTAACTGGCTCCGTTGATCGCATCGTGACCGTCGGATTCGATTGGGCCCGCCGGAAGGATTGTTTGGAAGGTGACGAGTCGTGGAGAGGATCCCTGGGAGCCGGTTCGGACCGGTTCGGACAGCCACGCTGTAACCCTAGGCTTAAATACCCGTCCGATCGCTCGCCTGCTTGCTCTTGAGTAACGAGATCTTCTTGCCATCCCCCCATCTCTCTCGCTCGTCGCATCTTCCCCCGCCTCCTCGGAACCCTAGTCAGCGCATCCGGAACCCTAGTCCGGCCCCTGCCACTCGCCCTCCCCTCCTCCGGTCGGCCGGGAATCCGTGGTGCTCTGGATTTCCTCGGTTGCGATGGATCTCGCCGGCCTCACCGTCGTCCTCCGCGCCGCTCTCAGCCCCATCCCCGACGAGCGAAAGGCCGCCGAGGAGAGTCTCAATCAGGTGAATTGCGTCTCCATTTGCTGTTCTTGATTTCTTGGTTTCGTTGGGTTTCAGGTTCATGATTGGTTCCCTGCTGCTGTTGATGATGTTGGCTACTGTATGATCGTGGGAACTTGTCGTATATTGTGTGTGTTTTAGATGGGATTTTGAAATTTGATCGAGTAGAGCTTCAAGGTTTTGGTGATGCTGTTTAATTGATTCAAGCAATATCAATTGTCATCTCACTTCAGCTCATTGCCAAGGGCGGAGCCGACCTATTTGTCTCGATTTCTGACTCGCACATCTCAACGACAATTGTATATCATGGTTTATTGTGTCATCCCTTTTATGTTTTTCGTGATGGTGTTTTCTGTTTCTGGGTATTAAGTGATTTTACTTTTGTCATCCAGTGAGGAATTAATTAACAAAGAATGATTTTCTATAGATTACACTGCCATAATAAGATATGCTTAATCAGGGAATTAGTTTACACGTTTTCTTTCATAAGATATGAACCAACAGGGTATAAACCCATAAGTGGACTGGTGTGAGCAAATATAGGATCTGGTAATAACGATGCACCAATCCTGTTTATGATGCTTCATTTTCTCTTTTTGTCTTCTTCCAAGAATGTTCCTGTCGTAATGAGACAGAATTGACAATTGCTAATTCTCTTAGTGATTTGACTCTGTAGCCAAGCAATGTTATCCTATACATTAGACATGCAAGATAAACGTGGAACCCGATGTAATTCATTGTTGATCATGCATCTTATTGGGTTTGTAAATATGAATTTTTGTTTCATACTTTCATGCAGTTCCAGTATACACCACTGCATATGGTGAGGTTGTTGCAGATAGTAGTAGATGGTACTTGTGATATGAGTGTACGCCAAGTTGCCAGTATCCATTTCAAAAATTTTGTGGCGAAAAACTGGTCGCCTGATGAGCCTGGTAGGAGCAATTATAAGTTAAATTCTTTTTAATTGACTAATTGTTAATTTACCAAATGACTACTGTTCTTTCTTAGGTGAGCCCCAAAAGGTATTAGAGACTGACAAGAGCATGGTTCGTGAGAATATTCTTGGATTTGTTGCACAAGTTCCGCCACTGCTGAGGTACATTATTTGATTATCTGTTTTTTTTTTCATTAATGAGCTTTTGTGACACTCGATTGCCAATTTTATTAAATGTCTTTCTCATGATAAATTTTCTCTTTGCTATGATTGCTACCTCTCTTGTTATCTCTGCTAAAACAGACTCCATCCGTCCATTGAATTTATTAATTCTGGATCTGAAGCATGAAGTTTTCTCTGGATGCTTGTCATAATCTTCTTGGATAATACCATATTTTCTTTGGTGTGACTTACACGTGCGGATGCTGGTATCTTGGTGCTTTTGGAACTTCTTCAAGACTACAATTTTCTTGTAAGCAAGGATTTCAGTCATGTTACAATATCGGTTTCATTAACCTGTGGGACCAGAATGATATTGTATCAGGAGATATATCGACCCATACCACCCCATATCATTGCATAAAGTTAAATTAAATGAATCATGCTGTACTGGTATTAAGCCATATTTTTTGATAATATTACTTGGTCGAGAATATGGGTCGACCTTGCTTGTCGCTTCTTTTCAGATTCTGTTTTGGAGAGACACCACCTGAATGTTCTTTATATGTTCGTATATGGTTCTTCTTGCAAGAATTATTTTGAAGTAGGCTTAGCTTTTAGATGTTTTAATCTGATTCGTGTTTTTGTGTCTTGGGGAGTTTCAAAGTGTTCTACTCTTGCGGCCTGCCTTGACACATCTCAGCACAATGCATGTTGTATCAAGAGTGTGCTGACATATATTTCTGCACAGTTTTGGCTTGTTCACGCTACCACGCTGGCTCATTATGGTGACACATGTATAGTTAAAAATCAAACCTTTGATTCAATGATCTTTTATGTTCTTAATTGAACAGATATATTTGGACATACATCTTTCAGCAATAGGCATCATGCGAATAGTGTTTTTGTGTTATGGAGATCCAAATATGCTTAATTTATTACATTCATTATCTAGGTGTAGGTTAGGTCTAAGCTGAGGCATGATAGATTGATCAATGTAAATAGATTTTGTGCAAATCTATTTAAATCAAATAAATGTTCATAGATTAGAGTGAGATTTTCTAGAATTTGATGAAGAGAATTGCCAAGATATATTTGAGTTCAAAGCAGGATAAAATTATGTCTTTCTTTAATCTATTCAGAGAATGTCTAGTTGGTATATACATTAACCTGGGCCACACTTGGTTGTAACTTGTATCGTACTTGAATCGATAATCTTTCTGCTTAAGCCCTGGTGTTGTTACCTCTCCTGGCTACTTCTTTCAATGTTTTATCATCTATATGTTTTTTATTTGATTTCTTATATGTCTAAGTAAAAGGGGTAGGTCTGCTGCTAATATTTAAACCTTTTTTTTCTTTATTGACGCCGTCAATATGAGTTATAGCTGATTTTTAACTCGACCAACAGGTTGTCATAAATGCGATAGTTCTGCATGAAGGTTTTTTGCATTAAAATTGATGCATCAATGTCTGCATCTCCACGACCATGATATACATCTTGCATTTCATGAAAGCAGTTACTGTGATCTGTCTTTTTCTTTGAATCCTCACTTTTTCAGTGATTTCTGGATGGTATTGTCGGCTCTTCTGACATTTTATTGACATGAGACAGAGCTCAACTCGGAGAATGCATTAAAACAATCATCCAAACCGATTATCCAGAAAAGTGGCCAAGTCTTCTTCACTGGATTAAGTGCAATTTGCTATCGCAAGATCAACAAGTGTTAGGAGCTTTATATGTATTACGGGTTCTTTCTAGGAAATATGAGTGAGTATTCTACACAAATAAGTCTTATTACTTAATAATCTTATTGTATTCTAAAGAAAAGAGTTTCTGTTTGCTTTATAAAACATCTATTTTTTTTGTGTTGATACTAATTACCAAATTTCAGCAAGTTATTAAATGCTTGCTCCTTTTGGTAAGCACATCAATGATTAATTATTCATACAGTATACTTTTTATTAAAAAATCAGTTTATTATCAGAAAATTATACTTAAAAAAATCTGTTTCTTGAATTACTTGCTATTGTTTAGTAACTAAATGTTTTTGCTTCTCTCAAGGTTCAAGTCCGATGAAGAACGAATACCGCTTTCTGCAGTTGTTGAAGAGACCTTCCCTCTTTTACTAAACGTATTTAACAAATTTGTTCAGATTGTTAACCCAACAATTGAAGTAGCTGATTTAATCAAACTCATATGTAAAATATTTTGGTCATCCATATATGTAAGTCCTAATCTGACTTTCTTAGTTTCGTACTAGAATTCTGGCAAAAAGATAGTTAAGATTTCTTGTTTTCTATTGTCTAAAATTCTTTGCAGTTAGAGATCCCACGACAGCTATTTGATCCCAATGTGTTTGGTGCATGGATGGCTCTATTCTTGAATATATTGGAGAGACCTGTTCCTTTAGAAGGGCAACCATCTGATCCGGAGGTCAGGAAATCTTGGGCATGGTGGAAAGTCAAGAAGTGGACAATCCACATTTTAAATCGTTTATATACTCGGTGGGTTAAATTGGTCAAAAAGGAAATTTTTTAGTTATGTTTTGTGCTTAATTAACTTGTGGTTTGGACTCACAGGTTTGGTGATCTGAAGCTTCAGAAGCCAGAGAGCAAAGCATTTGCTCAAATGTTTCAAAAGAATTATGCTGGAAGAATTTTGGGTTGCTACCTTCAGTTGCTTAATGCAATTCGTATAGGCGAATATTTACCTGATAGAGTTACCAACCTTATACTTCAATATCTCAGCAGCAGGTTAGTCTTGCTTAATGCAGCTATATATATAACTTTAAGTTTGCTGGTACAGTCAAGTCATGTTGGGTGCGGACAACAATTGAGAAACTGTGTTAGATTCATTTAATTGTATGATTCATTAATAATTCTTTTTTTCAGCTGTAGCAAATAGTCCTGAAATTTTGATACTTCTTTCCATGCAACCTTCGCTTCCATGATCCTCCATATCCTATTTTCCTTTATTTTTTTCTTTGGATTGTTTAGTTAAAGAGTGAGTTCTCAGTCAAAATCTTTAAGGTGAAGTTAATGGAAAAAGGAAGAATCCCTTGACCTTATTATGATTAAGAAAAAAATTATAAAACTGAGCTGTAACCTATGATGGGTGTATGAACTAAAAAATAGACATCTATGATGAGAATTGCCAAATACATAATGGTATTCACATGGATCAAATTCTTTGGAAGCAGTCAAGAATGTTTTGCTGGTCTAACATTTCCATTGTCTAACTGGGAAATACAATATTATTGCTGGTCTCGTTTATTGAGTTTTGCTAGTCAGGCGATTTTTATCTTTACGTGAATTTACCATTAGCTTTTAGAAGTTGCTACAGGAAAAAAATGGCTTGTATCATCATCATTTAGTAAGATTTATTGTTTGTACTTTTGGTTTATTTTAAGCTTCTTTAATGCTGCCACCTGCATGGTTGTGTAGCTCCTTTATTCTGTGGGGAAAAAGTTTAATATAGTCAATCAAATCAAAACAAATATAGTTTGATGAAGATAATCTATATATAAAATAATGATAATAAGGCAAGATAAAGATAAATAAGGTAATTGAACATTTTTAAGTCACGTAAAAGCTAATAAGACAATAAGAGATTGTCAAATATAAATGCTAGAAGACTAGAAGTTACTGTTTATTTTCCGTTGGTTTCCTTATGTCTTAGACTTGTAGTGTGCTCAATTGTTGATTATAACTCCTTTATGTGCCATGTGATACTAAAACAGTAAGTACGGTATGATAAAACCATTTTTTATCCTCAGGTAGTCATGTGATGTAGAATTTTAGCAATCTATGTTGTCAATTGGCCTCAATTTTCTTTTGAATCTTATGTGCAGTATTTCAAAGACTAGTATGTACCAATTGCTGCAGCCTCAGCTTGACATCATTCTTTTTGAGATAGTCTTTCCCCTTATGTGTTTCAATGACAATGATCAGAAATTATGGAGTGAAGACCCACATGAGTATGTCAGGAAGGGCTATGGTGAGTCTTTAGTCTTTTTGTTCTGCAATAAGATGAAAGTCCAATAAATATTATATTCTAATGATGATCATTAGGTTAATAACTTTTTCTCCCTTGTACAGATATTATAGAAGATTTGTACAGTCCTCGTACTGCAGCCATGGACTTTGTGACTGAATTAGTTAGAAAGCGTGGGAAAGGAAACTTCCAGAAATTCATTCATTTCATTGTGGATATTTTTACAAGGTATATATATTATTCTAGACCCTTGACATTACCTGAGAATTGCTACAAATAACATATTTAGTATTGAGCATGATTGTATATAACCAGATACAATGAGGCATCTGTTGAGTTTAAGCCATATCGTCAGAAAGATGGTGCTCTTCTAGCTATTGGAACATTGTGTGATAAACTTAAGCAAACAGAGCCTTATAAGTCAGAGCTGGAACGTATGTTAGTGCAACATGTTCTTCCTGAATTCACAAGTCCTATTGGTCATCTTCGAGCTAAGGTTTGCTTTCTCATAACGTTTGTGGTCAATTTGGTTGAATTGTTAAACCCTTTATGCTCAGTAATGTTTTACTACTGTTGAACAGTGAAATTTTGTTTTCTCTTGACCACTGATGTTGATTACTTTTGGATTTATGATTCTATGTTGATGGTCAGAATTTAATGTAGCGCGAATATGTATTTCCCATTAGAAGCATTGCATATGTCTTTGATGTTGCTTCTTAATCCATAATTTCAGCTAAACTATATTACATCTCCTTTTTAGTTCATTTGTTGGTTTTTATGTGATAATTGAAGATATGAACCAAGGTTTGTCATACCTGTCCGTATCGGTATATCGAGATTATCTTGGTACGATATGGTACATGGGACCGAGTGGTATGCACAATATATACCGCCTGGTACATTAAAATATAATATAATATAATATTAAATATTAATATATTAAAAAAAGAAAAGAACTCGGCGACGTCACCACGATCTTTCTCCCTGTGGGGAGATGTTCCGCCTCCTCACGCGGGAGAAGAATCGCCCGCGGGCGACCCGTGGGCGAGGACGGTGCGGGGAAAGGAGGTATGTATCCTCTTCTTCTTTATTCTTCTCCTCCTCTCCTTCTTTCTTCTTCTCCTCTTCTTCTTCTTCTTCCCTTTTGTTCCCTCAATCAATTGCCGATGGTCGATTTCTCCCTCAATCGATCGTCGATGGTCGATTTTGGTGGTACTGTCCGGTAGTGGGCGGTTCGTGTATCGGTCAGCTGCCGGACCACTACGTACCAGGCGGTACAGGGTCTTACCGCTTGGTAAGGCATACCTTGATATGAACATTATACGTTTGGGTGATGTTTCATTTTGGTCTTCATTCTGCCTTTTATGGTGAATCCAGTGATTTTCTGTGGTTTGCGGGCTTACTGATATTTGGGTCAGTCAAACCAAATTCCAAGATTCCAAAGATAGCTATGATTTTGTTGCCCTGTAAGTCATTGGTCCTGCAATTTATACACTGGTGAGTTTCTTTGCTCTGAAGCTCTCAAAGACGTGTGCCACCTTGTCCTCATCACTTAAGACTTTTTTAAGCACTGTGGATCAGCAACTTAAATAGATAGTATCCTATAATTGATCTGATGGAATTTTATGACAGGTGGATCTTGATTTGGTGTCAAGTACATAGCCAAGACAAATCTTGTATCTAGAGGTACCAAGTGCCTGCCAATATACTTTTTGGTTGTACTTTCATGTAGTTGAGGGATTGGAGCCTGTAATTATTTTAGACATTGGAAGTTTCTAAGAGTGGAAATGAAAAGCTTGTAATGGCAAGCAATGTTCAACTATAATTTTTAAGTGCCAAATTGTTGGTGGAACTCAATCCTTAATAGCTTACATAGTTCATCTGTTTTTTTGTAATTTGAGGTGTCAAATTTGTCACAAGACATGCCTTTAACACAAGGTGGTGGAAATGTTTTGTGGAGTTTAACAATGGCTTTCTTCTGAAGATGCAGAGAGGTCAAATACCTTGCAATGTAGTTTTATGGTGTATCAGCACATAGTATGCCAACATGAATCATAGTACCATCCTGTGGGGGAAGAGCAGAGGAAGAAGGAGACAGTGGAGAAGAGGAGAATTAGGATGTGGATAAGGAGAAATACAGGGGATGAGGCCGACAGCAAGTGACAGGTGGGCAGCGGGATCGGGTGATTATGCGGACAGAGAGAATTGTTTTGTGAACCCTTGCAAGCCCTAAAAGACACTGGAACTTGTGAGCCCTAAAAGCCATCCGGTTAAAATGGAAAAACCAGGCCTAACATCTTTAAGAAAATTGGAGTTGCAAGTCCTAAAGGTCATCCAGTTCGGGGTCTTTTAAAATGAAAAGACCATGCCTAACATTTAAAATAAATTGGACTGGGCTGCTCGAAATGAGGCAGTTACATCTCGGTTTATGCTTAAGTGCTAAATATCTGTCAGTATGGACTGGTTCATGTAAAATTGCATTCGTTGCTTTTACCATTACAATGCTTACAAGCTTCAGGATCATAGGTTGTAATCTTATGATGGAAAATTACTGATTTTTTGTTTGTTCGTGGATTGTTTGAAGCAGGTTAATTTCATACCAGAGGCATTATTAATCAACCTTGCAAACAGTACCTCAACTATTCCTATTCCATTTAATTAGTATTGCTAAATTTAATTAGGATATAGCTTCTTGGTCATTATGTAATTGTGGGCAATTATTTAAGCATGGATATACTTTTTGAGGATCATGGTTAACAAAACCACAATAACTTTATGTCACCCATCTAATCTCCATGTGATATAATGAGAGTTTTTCTTATGGTCTTTGGTCTTTCCTCTTAATACTTCTGTGTTATGCTCCCAGAGAGAATTTGAGTGTTACCCTTGTGTTCTTTTCTTGTTTTTCAATCATTTTTTTCTAGCTGCCTCATCAGCTACCTGGCTCCATCCTTTTTCAATTGGCAATGATGTATCAGTGTGGTTCAACTTCTCACAGAACACGCTACCTCAGGAGCAACTAAGCCTGATGCTCTCAATATTGGCAACATAATTTTAGTGATCGTTTGTCATTTTACCTTCATAATACACTGCCAATGTGGTGTCTGGGATTTCTTGATTTTTGTAAGAATTTAAGGTAAGAGAATGCTAGTGGAAATTAGTGGTTTTTATTTAATATATCTGCTATAGGTGGTGGTATGATTATTGTTAGCAGCTACATCATGTTGGACAAAGATGTTTGGAGACCTCCTTCACAACATTGAGAAGAAATGGAAGAAAGAGAACATTGATGCTTCTATGCAGTTTAAAAATTATCTATACTCATACCTCTAATGAGAATGTCTTCAAGCCAACTTACAGATGATAATCTACAAAATGTAAGCATTTCAGTCCATGAAATGTAGTTGGAGATTTATAGATGATACTCTAGTAAGTATTAGATAGATACCCCTCTTGTTCAAATCAAGGTCTGCAATACCGATGGGGAGAAGAAACATCTCCCCGCATGGGGAGAAGGAATGAGGCGACGTCGCCCCTTTTTTATTTTTTAACTTTATATATATATCTCGAGCGGTATTTTTAGGCATACCACTCGGCAAGTTTTGCAATTTCGACATTTATCGGGTAGTACATATCGGTCCGCCAGGTTACCGGTACGCGGACCGCCAGCTACCGGGCGGTTCCACCAAAAATCGATCGTCGGCAGTCGATTGAGCGAGAAAAAGGGAAGAAGAAGAAGAGGAAAAGAAGAAAAAAATAAAAGAGAAGAAAGAATACATAGTGCCCGCTCGCGGTCGTCGCCGTTTGCGGGTCGCCAGCGCCCACGCGTCGTCGCCGCCCGCGAGTCGCGGGCGCTTTTTCTCCCGCGTAGGGAGAAAGATCGAGGCGACGTCGCCCCCTTTTCTCTTTTTTTTTTAATATTTTAATATTTTAATATTTTAATATTATATAATATTATATTATATTATATAATATTTATATTATATTTTAATATATGGGCGGTAAGCACTGTGTGTACCACCCGATACCAGTACCGTACCAGTAATGAGATGAACTCGGTACACCGGTACGGACCGATTAGTCAAACCTTGCCACTCGGTACCAGCATGCCATACCGTACTGAGCTGAGCTTGGTATGTCAGTATGGTGCGGTTTGACGAGCCTTGTTTCAAATAATATTTGTATGGTTGTTTATTGTGGAATCTAACTTTTGTACAGGAGAAAAAACATAATACTACTCTTCTTCGTGTTTGCTTTGGTGTTTCTTAAAGGATTGTTTTTGCACTTGAATCTTGAAATGGCAGACATATGTAATAGTGCATCAGTCCTTTTGCTTTATGGAATTTGAGTCGACTTTTTTCTTAATTAGGCAGCATGGGTTGCAGGGCAATATGCCCATATCAACTTTTCAGATCAGAACAATTTTCGCAGAGTGTTTCACTGTGTTGTCTCTGGCCTGAGAGATCCAGAGCTTCCTGTGCGTGTTGACTCGGTATTTGCATTGCGCTCCTTTGTTGAGGCTTGCAAAGGTATGGTTTTATAATCATGTTTGTTTATTTTTGCGTTTTCTTTTTTTAAACAAAACAAAGTATTTGAGATTGTTATCTCTTGTACAGATCTGAATGAGATTCGTCCAATTCTTCCTCAACTACTTGATGGTATTTTTCTGCTCTTATCTGAGTATGTTTATGTTGCACATTATGGGAATTTGGAAATAAGATTCTTAATTTTCTCTCTGCAGAGTTCTTTAAACTCATGAATGAAGTGGAGAATGAGGACCTTGTTTTCACTCTTGAGACTATCGTCGACAAATTTGGTGAAGAGATGGCACCATATGCTTTTGGGTTGTGCCAGAATCTGGTAATGTAATTGCATGATGCTGGTTTTCTTGTATAGTTTTTGTAAAATCCTTTATTCTCTAGAAATTATGTGCAGGCTGCTGCATTTTGGAGGTGCCTGAATGCATCAGAATCAGATGATGAAACTGATGATGCAGGTGCTCTAGCAGCTGTTGGATGTTTACGTGCCATAAGCACTATTCTTGAATCTGTTAGTGGGCTTCCCCATCTTTTTGTCCAAGTTGAGCCTACTTTATTACCTATTATGCGGAAAATGCTGACTACAGATGGCCAAGGTACATATTCTAGATGTCCTTTATTAAATGCATGTGATTCTGATCAGTGGGCTATATTTGTATTCTAAATGTCCTCTATTAAACTCCTTTATTAATTGTCACCCTCCACTATAACTATTTGACATGTACTATAACTATATTTAGAACTCTTATACACCACCAAATTCAAAGCAAGATATATACAAGCATTAAATTTTTGGATATAGTTAGGCTCTTATGTGTTATTGATGGCTCATTGTAAGCATATTGCTTGATCCAGTAACTTCAAGTTGCATGTTTAGTGCATTGAAGTGAATTTTTTGGGGAACTTGTTTCAACTCCTCTTGCTTTCTGTTTGGCATTAATATAATGATTTTGTTTATTGCAGATGTTTTTGAAGAAGTTTTAGAAATAGTCTCCTATATGACGTTTTACTCGCCAACAATCTCATTGGAGATGTGGGGCCTTTGGCCTTTAATTGTGGATGCACTTGGAGATTGGGCTATAGATTTCTTCGATAGTAAGACTTTGCTTTTTATAATATTAATTACTGTTGTTCTTTTGAAGCTTTCTTTCTTCCACACTGCTATCAAGTCCTCTTTATTTCTGCTGCAATAAAAGTCCATCCAGCATCTTAAACTTCTGATGTTATTTTCTTTGGATGTATCATGTGCTTCCTCTTTGTAGTTCTGCATGCACATATTATTTGATGTTTACTCTGAGATAATTACAAAATTTGGGTGCATACTAGTATCCTCATTTGTTTGGGTAATTTCAGGAATGTCATTGTTTTCCTATCCATTGAAATGCTTAGGATGATTGGATATAAATGCACTCTTAATCAAGGATTGCCATACAAGTCTGTACCAGCATACCGAGCTCAGCTTGGTACATTCGGTATAATATAAATAATGTAATATAATAATATAATATAAATTAAAAAAATAAAAAGGGACGACGTCGCCTCATTCCTTCACCCCGCGCGGGGAGAAGGAATCGCTAGCCGGCAAAGAAATCGTCCGCGGGTGACGGATCGCGTAGGCGACAGATAGCGCGGGGGAACAGGGAATAGTAGCGTAGGGGAACCAGGTTTTTCTCCCTCTTCTTCTTTCTCCCTCCCTCGGCTAATACCGATCAAAATCGATCGCCGATGGTCGATTTCCAATCGATTACATCGGTACCGCTCGGTAGTGGGCGGTTCGTGTACCAGTCAGCTGGTGGACTGGTACATATAGCTCGGTTTGGGGCCTTACCACGTGGTAAAGCAAACCTTGCTCTTAATATTGAGTGGAGTGCTATAGGATTTGGTTATCGTGATTAAGATACCAATAATTTCTTAAGGTCGTTGACCATAAGATGCATCAGCTGCTAGTTTTTCTTACCAAGGCACATGCTATTCACAATAATTGGGTTCTTCAAGAGCAATTGGTGGACTTCGCAGAATGATAGAATTTGCAGTTTATCATTTGAACTCATGTATAGTAGCTGATTTAGTTGGTGAATGTAAATCAATCTTTGAAATTGTGAATTAAAATTAGGCTAGGCTTGTATTTATCGAAATTTTAGTGCTCAATACTTTAATCAGGTAAGTTTTACTTGCTGGACACTTATAAGGTAGGTCTCCCTATATTTCTTTTAGTTTTATTGTTTCACTAGTATACCAATGCTTTATAATACAAAAAATAATAAATCAGCCAGGAGTTTTTAATATTTATCACTTTTGATTATCAAATAGTTATTCCATTAACTAATAAATATTGAACTGGCTGACTGTTTGATTCTTGTCTACCTTGTTTATGTGACTGCATTTCTTTTAATGATTTATCAGGTTATTGTAGTGATTGTTTAGTTCTTCTTGCTGCTTTTTGTTAAATTAGTATTGAATGTTTTCTGTTCTTATTTTTGTGGATATCTCTTACCTAGGTGGATAATATAATTATTTGTTTATGCTTTGGGTATTGGGTAATTGCATATATTTCATTGCAATGATCTTCTTATCAGTGTTCCCCTTTGTAAATGCACATTGAAATTTAGTAAGTGCTATTTTCTTCCAGATATTCTTGTTCCTTTGGACAACTACATATCCAGGAGTACATCACATTATCTTACATGCAAGGATCCTGACTACCAGCAAAGCTTATGGAATACACTGTCAACTGTAATTTCTATTTACTACAAAGAACATGCCTAATCCTTTCAATTTTGATATCTCATTATTACTAAAAATCTTTAAACATGAGTCGACTCAGATGAATACTTGTGACATATAAATAGAAAATTTTCATTAAATCATGACCGCACTCATATTTGGTGATACAATTGCAGATAATGTCAGACAAAAACATTGATGACGCTGATATGGAACCTGCTCCTAAGCTTATTGAAGTTGTCTTTCAAAATTGTAAAGGTCAAGTGGATCACTGGGTTGAGCCTTATCTAAGGATCACAATTGAACGATTACGTCAAGCAGAGAGGTCATACTTGAAGTGCCTCCTGATGCTAGTGGTGAGTCATTTGATATGAAGTAACAGTATTTATATATTTCGAATCTAGGGCTGAGTATACTGTTCTTTTTGTGTAATTTTTGACTATCTAATAGACTAGGGAGTACTAAGTTTAAATTCAGGAACGACTTCATAGAAACGTGTGTGTGGACATCTGCATGCATCGTTCCAACTTAATTCTTATGAACTACTCCATTGTGTAAGTTCTTTTTTGTTTGGATTCACTGAAATACAAATCTATTTATCCTTATTCCATTTAAGGTACTGATGAAAATAGGCTAAGAAACAATTTCTGTGGCTTGTATATTTACAAATTTTATGTTGGATTGTGCAAGCTGTTATGCCTAGTTTGTTTTGTTGGATCCTTGGATACTTGACCATATTTACGTAGTTCCTTCCCAATAAAATTATTGGAAACCTCAACTAATGTGACATAATATCAGAATGCACTATAGGCTTTCCTTTTTTGGTAGAAGTGGTGGCAACTTGTGCTGCTCTGAGTTCGTTCTTCTTTGTCCAAGGTTGATGTAGGACAAGTGTGGCTGGAACCCAAAGGGTTGGAAAGTTGCTATTAGGTATTGGTTAGGACTTGGGAGTAACATTTGCTGGTAACTTGGTTTACATTGAAAATTTTAACCAGTTTGCTTATGGAGATAAAAAGTAACTAAGTTGCTACACTCTGGATTTGATTCTGATTGTATGTTTTCTAATGAATTTATTTCCTTCTTTTTCTCTTAAGGAAATAACCAAAGAAATTGCTACTGGTAAACAGACATCAAATTAGAAATTTGATGATAACTTGGGAGTAACATTTGCTGGTAACTTGGTTTACATTGAAAATTTTAACCAGTTTGCTTATGGAGATAAAAAGTAACTAAGTTGCTACACTCTGGATTTGATTCTGATTGTATGTTTTTTAATGAATTTATTTCCTTCTTTTTCTCTTAAGGAAATAACCAAAGAAATTGCTACTGGTAAACAGACATCAAATTAGAAATTTGTGGGTTAGGGTTGCTTAACCGTGCATTGTTTAGGATACAATATAATGTTATTTACTCCAAACTGTCTCTTGCATATCTGTTGAATTTTAAGTTTGCTCTCTGTTTTAATGACCTTGAACCTCTATTTTAATGAAACAGAATAAGCAATAATTTCCTTTTTGAAATCATGCTTCCTGGAAGACCAATTGGTTAAAAACACTATGGAAATAAAATTTTTGGCAAGTAGCATTCCTGTTTCTGGCCCTAATATATCATTCAATACACCTGCAACAATATAACATGCATTACTTTCAAGGTCAAACTCTGCAAGCCTTAGAGAGTACAAGAAGCACCCATAACCTACACTCTTGTTTTACAATCATTAAGGTGGTGTTGTGTCTTCTGTTATTGTTATCTGGATATCCCTTCGTGCTATGTTCATGCATAGTTGTGCCATGCGGGTATTCATTTTTTATGTTCTTATCCTAATTCAAATCCAAGCTCCATCTGCCTAGATAATTAATTATTACTCTCTAGTCATGTTTTCATCTTTATTGTTGCATTATCTTATATTTTACCTAAGAGCTATATCATCCTTGAAATTCATATTGTAATGCTGTTGGTTTGTGCCAAATTAATTGGAATTTTCTTTTTTGGCACTCTTTCTATCTTCAGTTATTGGTCTCTGTTCCATTACAACAACTTAGTACTTTTGCAGATTGCAGATGCTCTATATTACAATCCCTCATTGACACTTGGGATACTTCATAAGCTTGGTGTGGCTACAGAAGTATTCAATCTTTGGTTCCAGATGCTACAAGAAGTGAAAAAGAGTGGGATGCGTGCACATTTTAAAAGGTGTAGGCTCTTTTTCTTTTCCATGTCATGTTTAGTATTATAATTGACTGAATATCCCTTTTTAATTGCAGGGAACATGATAAAAAGGTTTGCTGCTTAGGACTGACTTCACTTCTTGGCCTTCCAGGCGATCAGTTGCCAGGAGAAGCATTTGAACGTGTTTTTAAAGCAACACTTGAACTTCTTGTCTCTTACAAAGATCAAGTAGCTGGTACAGCATCTCAATGCTTTAGATTTTCAGGAGAATCTATGCCTTTTCTTAAGTTCTTTGTTTTCTTAACTCTAGCTGTTGCTTCATAGTTTCCTTTTTGTATGTGGATGTCTTTTTATAGTCATCTTTTTACCCAATAGCCTATGATATCTATCTTATACTTTTAAAGTATCTTTCTATGATTAGGTCTTTGTTAATCCTGGTTATTAAATTTGGTCTGTGGTTGTCCTTATTTGTCTTACAAATTCATCTTGATCATTAACAAAATGATATGCATCAAACAAACTTATAGTTATCATATCTTCTTATGATTTATTTGTTCTTTGCTGTTTGCTTTTTCACCTTCGTTTTGTTTCTTGTTTCTTCTTTTTCTACCCTAGTGTCTGCCACAAGATAACATAGATGCAGAAATGATTCTAGCAGGTGATAGTATTTCTAATTTTATTTGGCTAACCCACCCTCTTTGTGTATGAGCAGAAGCTAAGAAGCAGGATGATGCTGAGGTAGATGATGATATGGATGGCATTGAAGATGATGATGAAGATGAGGAAGAGTCTGACAAAGAAATGGGAGATGATGCTGAGGATGGGGATGAAGCTGATAGTCTAAAGCTCCAAAAGTTAGCAGCAGAGGTTGTTAGATTTAATGTTTTTGGTTCATTCTATTTTGTTTTGCATACAAATGATTAGAATTTTCCCTCAGAACATCTAGTTATTTGCATAATATTTTATAACAAGGTTTGACATATTGGTCCATACCGGTGTACCAAGATCATCTCGGTATCGGTATGGTACCGGTATTGGGTGGTACACAGTGTGTACCACCAAGTACGTTAAAATATATTAAAATATTTTTTATAATATAATATTATATAATATAGTATTAAATATAGTATTAAATATTAATATTTAAAAAATAAAAAAAGGGGCGATGTTGTCTCGATCTTTCTCCCCACGCGGGGAGACGTTCTGTCTCCTCACGTGGGAGAAAAATCGCCCGCGGGCGGCTATGGCGTGCGGACGAGGACGGTGCGGGAAAGGAGGTACTTCTTTCTTCTTTTCCTCTTCTTCTTTCTTCTTTTCCCTTAATCGACTACCGACGGTCGATTTCTCCCTCAATCGGCCGTTGATGGTCGATTTTGGCGGTACCCCTCCCATAGCGGGGGATCCGCGTATCGGTAACCTGGTGGACCGGTATGTACCGCACGTACCAGGTGGTACAGATCGAAATTGCATTCCTTGTTTTATAATGACATGGAAATCTGTCACATAGGGAGTTCTCTTGGGTCTTGGCTCAATTTATAGTTTCATGTTTTGGATTGATATTCATCCATGAAGGTTATCAACGAGGTTCCTGCCATTTAAAAGACTTGTAAACAATGACAAGGTTAGAAATGATTTTGATGTTTTCACATTTTGTAGCTGAGAAGCAACGTATCGCAGAAGTTAGTAACAGTAAGGATCCTAAAATGAAAAATTAGAGTTTTCAAATAAAAATATAGATTACAAAATGAGATAATTTTTGGGTTACAGAAAGCTTAAGGACAAGTGCTTGATGTGCTTCAGCCAGTTCTGGTAAGGTATAAGTCCAAGTTAAGCATCATAGACAATATTGCATAGTGATGTTGTATCCTCTGTTTTGGCTTTTTTTCTGTTTTGTGGGTATGTTTTTCTCATCTTTGATTTTGTTCCAATGAAATCAGGCAAGAGGGTTCCAGTCAAATGATGAGGATGATGACTCAGATGATGATTACAGTGATGATGAGGAATTCCAATCACCGATTGATGAAGTGGACCCTTTTATCTTCTTTATTGATACTGTCCAAGGTAAGGATTGTTTCATTTTCATACATATGCTTTCCAGTGTATGCTTTTTCATGTGTCAGAAACAGTTGTATTGGATGTTGATGTTGTCTACAGCTGTGCAAGCATCCGATCCCACTAGGTTTCAGAACCTAACGCGGACCTTGGACTTCCACTATCAGGCTCTGGCAAGTGGTGTTGCTCAACATGCTGAGCAGAGAAGAGTGGAGATTGAAAAAGAGAAGCTGGAGAAAGCAGCAACTCAGTGATGTTAGTGCCTGTGCTACATTTCGGGACTATCCCCATTATTCATTTTGTTGCCTGTTCTGTCAGTGGGGAAGAACCGAGTTTGGTTATGGTGTCGTAGGTAGTCTCTTTGAGGAGTTGATATAGCCATCATCCATGTGAGGGATGATAGGCGCTGGCTTAGATGCTCCTAGAATTTTTGCTTCTCCTGTGATAGGAGAGATGAAGATAACAGATGCACCGCGAGAACTGCTCTGTGCTGTTATCTTTGATAGTTTTGTTATGGTTTTCTGCGTGGGAGTGGCAGCTCCATGGTGAATTAAGTCGTCACATAATCTGAGTCGCTCATTTTCCGTTTGTTCTCGATCTGTTGGAAAGAGATTCACCAGTCTTATCTGTCAGAGGCTATTGTTTGAGGAATTCTTTCTTGCGCATAAGATGGGTTGTCAGTATAGAGTGTATAGTGTATAATTATTATTCTAAGGGATTCTACAATGTCTTCTATATTGTTTGGTCTGTGTCCCAACATTTATTCATATCCCCCAGAACGGGATTGTACCTAGACTGATTATTCTTTCTGGTCTACGTGCATCTATTGATCTTCATGTTTGGCAAACAAAATGTATTCACATTGGAGCTTGCTTGACTTAGATTAACTTTTGTTGTTAGTAACAAAGAAATGCTCTTTTGCGTTGTAGAGATTGTGATGGAAAAGCCTTTTTAAACGAGAAACACAGGTGCCGATGGGGACGTGGTCATTATTTGAACACACCTTTTTAGAGCATTTTCAAAGAATGAACATTTCGATAGAAGCTTGTCAGTCACATTCTCTTTCTGTTATGAGCAATTTTTTTTTAAAAAAAATTAAATATATTATTTATAAAAAAATTCATGATGTTTTAGAAATATTCAAGATTCTTAAAATAAGATTGTAAATAGTTAAAAAAAAAAAAGAATATAAATAAAGTGATGTAGAACAGAAGTAATGTAAACTGCACTCGAACGTTACCAGCAGAAATCATAGTTTTGAATCCAAGACCATAACACCCAATATACTCACGCTTTTATTAGGACAAATAATACGGAAAAACAAATAAATACATTTAAGCGCTTCTGCTCATGTGTGCATGCCTCCGCTTAATTCCCAGACCACAAGAAAACGGTCTCTCTCACGATAAGAATGCCGCTGATAGGAGGTGCGGCAGTCACCTTCGCCGCTCCGGCGCTCACGCTCCGCCGATGCCGTCCGATTCGGTGCACCGTGACGAACGCCGCAACCTCGAAGGAGGCGGCGCTCCTCCGGCGGGCGGCGGAGGTGGCCGACCTCTCGGCGGGGAACTCCTCGCCCCACCCTAACTTTGGGTGCGTGATCGCAAGGGCCGGAGACGTGATCGGGGAGGGCTTTCTCTACGCGCAGGGTACCAAATGTGCGGAGCTCCAGGCCGTCGAGAAGGCCGGCGGCCTTGCTCGCGGCGCCACCGCCTACCTTAACATGGAGCCCGGTGATTGCTACTCCGATCGCACCGCCGTCTCCTCCCTCGTCCAGGTCCGCGCCACTTTCCTTCCTCTCTTTCTCGTTAGGTCATGAAAAGCTGAGTTTTTTATGGTGTCATATCATCTACTCATTCCCTGTTTGTTGACATGGTTGCGAGTTGTTTGTTCAAATATCTCAACGGGTTTGATGTTTTATCTGCCAATCTTCTATGAAAAAGGGTTCTTTGGGACTATCAGATAAGTAGCTTCACAGTTTATTTCCATTCCTCCATTTCCCTCTTTTCTCTTTATGGGGCGTTTTTGATTCCAGGTGACCAAGACTAGTCTGTTGCAGATGTCTTTGGTTCCTTCAATTGCTTTTAGTTTTTTAGTTGAATGGTCCATCCATCTAATGTTCTGTGTGCTTGGTATGCGCAGTTCCATGAAATGGTCCTTCCATTTCATCATTATAGTCTTTGATACAAGTTCCATTACCTTCTTTCACAGCTAGAAATATATAAAGTCGAGGTCACAAGCTATGTACTCTTCTTAATATTTTGAGGATCTCCTCGATGGACTTTGGAGTACTGTTGTTGATAATAGTCTACCTAGATAATATAGCACTAGCATATGATATTTGGTATATCACATTCAGCCATGTATGCATCTTTAATTCCTTTTGCTTTGTTATTGCTGCTCGTGGGATGTGTATACTTGAGACAGCTTTTCTTCAAAAGTAGTAAAATGTCATGTGTCATTTCTCACCGCCTGATTTAGGTGAAGGTTCTAACTTGGCTTTCTTGAGTTTCATGTTAGTGTTAGTGATGGATTATATTTGGTAGATGTATTTTTATTTCCAATGTGATGAAAAATATTGACATGGTTACCGTCATCTGTTAGTCATGTTGTATATGATTAAAGCTAGAATGAAATTTATAGTTACATTTATCAATAATTATCTGGGAAAGATAATCATATCAAGCTTGTTCCTCTATGAAGCTTGCTTCAGACTACAAGGGCTTGACATGTCTAGGAGCCTTGTCACATGACCAAGAAAAAAAAAACAAAATTTGGATTTGTATCTTCTTCTCTTCTTCTCCAGGTCTCCACCTAGAAATGTTACTTCCTTGGCTACCAGTTAGAACTTGAATGACAAACCACAGAGACCAACTGGTAGGTTGTTACAAAATTCTCTTATTCCACAACCTTGCTTTATATTTATTAAAAGTTTTATTTGGTGAAACATCCATCTCAAATATTTGCTTCCATGCAGTGATTTTTTTGACCTTTGTTGTCTTCTACATCACAGTTTCTTTTTTTATCTGTTGAATTTTGAGATTGTTTTTCATTTTGGAGTGTAAAGAACCCATTCATTCTCCAATGTTTAACAAGTTCCCGTTAATATCCGATATTTAACAAGCCAAAAAAATTCTAAATAAATTTGACTTGCAAATGCATTCTTTAGTAAATGTAGATAGTGATTTAAGAAGTCTTTTTATCTGCTTAAACAAGGGAACGTAACTTTCTAATTTACTCAAATAGACAGCACCTAAAATGAATTTGTTTATCATTTGATACCTTAATTAGTTAGGCAGGAATTTCAAGGGTTGTAATTGGCCTCAGACATCCACTCCAACATCTACGAGGGAAAGCAATACAGTCACTAAGAAGTGAAAGTGTTCAAGTTGATGTTCTTGGGGAAGATTTGCAGAGCAAGGAATTTGAGGTAACGGTTTTCATGTGATCACAGGCTAGGTTACATCACTTTTGTTTCTTCCATTCTATTTCTGTATCTCATTTTAATGCTAGTTGGTAAGAGAACATTGCACATGCATAAGTTTTGATACCTTTATTTTTATTCTCAAATGTGACAAATTGTTCCTTAGAAATTCAACTATGTTCAATATTGATAATGCAATTTTTGCAGCACAGCTTTATATCTTGAATGGTGAAAGTGGTTAAA
Organism: Ensete ventricosum; assembly: GCA_029747655.1. Taxonomy (NCBI): domain Eukaryota; kingdom Viridiplantae; phylum Streptophyta; class Magnoliopsida; order Zingiberales; family Musaceae; genus Ensete; species Ensete ventricosum. Next base: position 2,965,635 of record JAQQAF010000006.1, on the reverse strand, counting down.
ATAAATTTGTACCACTTGGTTTGAACTGATGTTCAATACTTAGAACCTGGATTGCATTTTAGTTAGTTACAAATTGGTTATTTCCTCAAGAAGTTTAAACTCGAAATGCTAAAGACTTATTTGCATATTAACAGGCACAGAGCCAGAAAATTTTGTAAATAATTTACTCTAATTACATGATGCATATGTAATATTTCTGTAGTTTTCAGAAGCTATTAATCTATGTATATCCAACTTCACATTGCCATGGTTGTATATTTCATGTCATCTTCCTCTTAACATTTTGAAACTTCTATTATAGGATGCTTTGAAGTCCTGCCTTATGGTAAACGCTCCATTACTTTATAGAGCTGCCTTTCATGTTCCATTTTCCATTCTCAAGTATGCTATGACCTTGGACGGTGAGAAATAAGTTCTTTTCTGTTATGTACGTCTTTCTTTGCATTTAAGTGCTAAGCGTGTTACATTTTTGTTGCTTATCAAATCTCTCGAATACTTGAACTTCCAACTTTCTAAGAGCTCTTTTTGGATCTTTCAGTGATCATAATACTATTTAAAGGTTGTTAAATACAGGTAAAATTGCAACTATGAGTGGACATGCTTCCTGGATAAGTAGCAAGGTATCTAGAGGTCGCGTATTTGAGTTGCGTGGTAGAAGTGATGCCATCATTGTAGGGGGGAATACTGTGCGTCGTGATGGTAAACATCTGCAAATATGTTTCAAGTGAAAGAGCTGATAAAATTGCTTTGGTTTCTTTTATGAGGTGATATTACATCTTTTTATGTTCCCTCAGATCCACAGCTAACTGCCAGACATGGAGGAGGACATGTTCCTGTAAGGATTGTGATGTCACAAACTTTAAATCTTCCTGATGAAGCAAAGCTCTGGAATGTTACTGAAGCTTACACTATAGTTGTAACACAAAGAGGTGCTTGCAGAGATTTGCAAAAAAAGCTTGCAAAAAAGGGTGTAGAAGTGGTGGAGTTTGATATTCTGAACCCTAGAGATGTTATGGAATATTGCTATGACCGTGGATACCTCTCGGTACTATGGGAGTGCGGTGGGATTCTTTCTGCACCTGCTATTTCATCTGGTGTCATACATAAGGTAGCTACTAAATTAAAATATTTAGCAAGGTTTGCAATTTCGACCAGTACCGCCCGATACGGGCGGTACATACTGGTCCGCCCGATACGGGCGGTACATACTGGTCCGCCCGATACGGGCGGTACATACTGGTCCGCCAGGTTACCGGTACGTGGACCGCCCGCTATCGGGCGGTTCCGTCAAAAATCGGCCGTCGACGGCCGATTTTGAAAGAAATCGACCGTCGGCGGTCGATTGAGTGAGAAATCGACCGTCGACGGTCGATTGAGGAAGAAAAAGGGAAGAAGAAGAGGAAAAGGAAAAAAAAAAAAGAAGAGGGGAAGAAAGAATACCTCGCCAGCGCCGTCCTCGCCCGCGGGTCGCCTGCGCGCGGTCGCCGCCCGCGGCTGCCACCGCAGCCGTTTTTTCTCCCGCGCGAGGAGACAGATCGAGGCGACGTCGCCCCCCTTTTATTTTTCTTTTTTTTAATATTTTATTTTTAAAATATTATATTATACAATATTATATTATAAAAAATATTATATTATATTTTAATACCAGGCGGTACATACTGTGCATACCGCCCGGTATGGGTTCCGTACCAGTACCAACAATATGTCGGTACACCGGTATGGACCAGTAAGTAAAACCTTGATATTTAGTAGGAAAGAGTTTTGCTGTTGTATCTTTAACTTGTTTTGAATCTTTAACTTCTCTTCTATTCATGCATGGTTTAGAATGTGTATTAGATAATATTTCTAACGGATTTCAAGGTTTATGTATGAATATCATAAAAGGCTAATTGTATCAGGAAAGAATGTTTAACCTTAAACCTTTTTAATCAAATTATATTTTCATTGCTTTCAACTGATATCTTCTTTAATTTCTTATTAAAGTAGATTAACTATTCTGTTTACTATATATATGTATATTTTTTTAGCTCCTTGTTCTTAGCTTTTCTATGTGGCAGGTTTATGCATTTGTTGCACCAAAAATTATTGGGGGAGTAAATGCTCCATCCCCAGTTGGTGACTTAGGGATGGTTCAAATGTCACAAGCATTGAATTTAACTGATGTCTCTTATGAGCAAGTAAGTCCTTGGATATGTTATTTTTCTACTTTCATGTTGCAATATATGCATATTTTAATTTTATTTGTTATTGGTGTACCAAGTGACTGTTATAATTTTTCTGTAAATTAGAATAGCCAGTTGTCCATGCTCTTGATGGAATAGAAAATTAGGATTGTCCATTAGTTAAAATAGATTCTTTCTTGCCATTGGACTTTTGTTGGTTGTCAAACCTGATTCAACTATTCTTTCTCTGGGCTTGTGACTGGTTGTGGCTATACTCTGTAAATTCTCATAAAGCATATAATGATTATTCATTGACATCGCCACAACTAAGTAATGAAAATTTTGACTAATATCTAATTTTCGTTTTACCTTTTTGACTCTTTTTTTATACTGTGCAATTTGGTTTATACGTGGTTTTACATTGACCAGTGCAACATAATCACCCTTCTAAAGAAAAGGTTGGCTGTCTGAAGCATCAAATGGATGGTTGTAGGGAAAAAAATGTCGTTTCGACTTTCGAGTAACCCATCTTCTATGATGCCTGTCTCTTTGGAACTCAAGGAGATAGTTGTACAAGCTTATAGAACAGATCCTATTCAAGTAAGGTCGTGACAATTTCAGAATCATGCTCTCGCTGTTATAGTTAGATCTAAGACAACATTGAGGCTTGGGTAGACCAAAGGTACATTTATTATAGTAAACCTGTATATCACTTCGACCCTAAACCTTACAACCTGACATTTAAAACATTGTGCAATTGCTAAAGCCATGTGTTGCTTGAGGTTAGGCCACTTAAATCTGTATGTCATCATCAAAATGGTCTCATCCTTGAAAAGTTACTGGTCACTGACATTTATAACGGTCTCTAAAGGATGAACAAGAACACATAACAAATTACCACCTAGTAATGTTAGTTTAGATGATTGGAGGTTATTGTTATTTATTTCAAGGCAGCAGACAACAAATGCCTGTCCAAATATCATTTTGTTGAGCATATCATAGCATCACAAGAATAGGGAAAAAAATAAGATAAAATGACAGAAATAGTAGTTGGCTAGATAAAATGGAGTGGCATTGTCCTTTTTCATTCGCAGTTTGCTTTTTGATGCAAGTCAAATCCCTTAAAAATCGTTCAACACTGAAGACGTTCTTCAGATTTTTTAAATCTCAAACTATATTATATATTTGTTTGAAGTTTGAACTGTTGAAAAAAAGAAGTTTCAACTGTTGGACATGATAACCATTTGTTTGTTTTTCCTATGTAGTTCACTTTTAATCTGTATCATGTGCTTTTTCCTTGGAAGCTAGGTTGGACCAGACATGCTTATAAGTGGATTTCTTCAGCCCATTCCAGATCTTTCACCTGTAATCCCATCATCAGATGAAATTTCAGCTCTTGATCCAACAGTTTCTCCATTTGATACAAAAATTATATCCTTTTATAAGACATGGGATCCATATGGAGCATTCTCAAACTACTCCCCGCATCCTATACAAATGGCTGATGAAAATGGAAATTACCTGACATGGTCAACCATGGAACACTATTATCAGGTACATCGTGATAGCCTACTGGTGACTTGATTCTATCATATCATATTATTTCACTTGGACTTACATGGTAACTTTCTGAAGTAGCTCCTTGTGTTGAATAACAAATCATTCAAGATGAGTATTAGCATGGTCTGCAGGCACACAAGTTTGTGGGAGTCGATAATCCTCTCGCAAAAGATGCCTTTGAACAGACAAAGATGGCAAAAAGCCCAGAGGAAGCATCACGGCTGGGAAGAAAATTGCAGAGACAACACCCTGAAGTGGTATGCTTTGTCCTATCTAAGAGTTTTGTTGCTTTATTCTAAATCTTTAACATTCCATACCTTTTCTTTAGAACAAAAATAGGATCTTTCTAGTCTTTCACCAGTTATACATCCCTTGTGAACTTCTAGAAAGGTGCCTTTAAACAATTAAAAACTGCACTTAATCTTTTTTATGTTGTTGGCTTTTTAACCTACAATTGTACATGGCGAACGATTGTTGGTGAATATAAAATTAAATTTGATCCATTACGCATTCTTCCTTTTTCCATTCTCATCTTACTTTCTTGTTTAAATTACTTAATGAAATAGTTATTCCCTGTAATCTGCTCATTTGACTCAACAGTAAAAGGCGCATACTATGTTTGGTGCAAAAATTGATAGCTAGACTTGAACTTTGGGCCTATTTCCTGGGGATCGAGTTTCCATTTTCCAGTTAGTTGATTTTTTGTGGATGAGCTAAGAAATTTCTTTACTGCCGGTTAAACTTCCGTGGTTATGCCAAACCGACAACAATTAGGTCCTTTCTATCTACAGCTGTTGGAATAAACTCAAGGATTGTATTATGATAATGTTTGAAGTGTATGCCTGAATCTTACTCTCATGGCCACCAGGTTCGCGCTGACTGGGACTCTGCCAAGATAGACATCATGTACAGGGCTCTCAAATGCAAATTCTCAACATATCCGCATTTAAAAGCCATGCTTTGCTCAACTGCAGGCTCTGTTCTCGTGGAAGCATCACCCCACGATCTCTTCTGGGGTGGAGGCCGGGAGGGAGAGGGCCTAAATTACTTGGGCATGCTACTGATGCAACTGAGAACAGAGTTCTTGGAAGAAAGCTCAAAAACAAGTGTTGTTTCTTAAAGAATCTGTTCTTGCTGTTGTGAGTTATAGTGTGAGTGTACTTTTTGATGTAGTGATAAGTTTAGAGCTGTGTTACACTTTTTTGAAGGATTTTTTTTTAATGTTATAAATTTCTGGATAATAGTTTTATTTTTATTGATAAAAAAATATTAAATATATTTTTAGTCGATAAAAGAAAGCTTTTGAATTCGAATTTTATTTTTTATTATTTATATTTTAGATAAGGATGGTATTAATGCAGTTAAGGAAGATTACATGTAATTCTCGATCATACAAAGAGAGACGATCATGCAATCAACGATCATGTAATCAACCGATAAAATAGTTGCATTAGCCGAGCAGCAAACGGGAAAGTAATACTAACCAGCATGTCTCCCTCTCGCAAGTCAATGGGAGAGAGGGAGAGGGAGAGGGAGCGCTAACTCCGACGGATAGGTTTCCATTGGTCTCCCTACAGCGGCGCTTTGATCACCTGCAGTATCTGAACCACCTCGGCCATGGAAGGCCTACTCGACGGTATCTGAGAGGTGCAAACCAACCCCAGCTTGAGCACCGGCAGCACCTCCTCCTCCGGGAACTCCCCCATGGTCGAGTCGACGCAGTCCACCGCGCTGCCCTGCTCCACGAGCACCCTCACATGGTCGATCAGTATCACCACATCGTCCTCTCCGTACTCCACCGGCTTCTTCCCCGTCACCAGCTCCAGGATCAGCACCCCGAAGCCATATATGTCGCACTTCTCGTTCACCCTCAGGCTCCGGCACGCCAGCTCCGGCGCCATGTAGCCCGTCGCGCTCTGGAATCTGCTGCTGATCATGTGCTTGTCGAGCTTCTGCAGCAGCCGCACCAGCCCGAAATCGGATATCTTGGGCTCGCACTTCTCGTCCAGGAGTATGTTGGTCGGCTTCAGGTTGTAGTGGACGATGGGAGGGCGGAACGACTGGTGCAAGTGGGCGATGCCCTTCGCCGTCCCCAGCGCGATCTTGAAGCGATCCGCCCAGGAGAGAGGTGGTATGGCCTCTGTCCTCTCGTGAAGCCTGGCGTGCAAGCTCCCGGCGGGGAAGTAGTCTGAGATCAGTAGCTGCAGCTGAGGAGTCCAGTAGTAGCCCTTCAGCTGCACCAGATTCGGGTGCATCACCTTGCCCAGTATCCGAACCTCGCGATCGAAGTCGTCATGGTACCGAACTATGTTAGCCGTCAAGAGCTTCTTAACGGCGATCGTCCCTCCTCCTCCGATCGATGCTCGGTAGACCGTGCCGAAGACTCCCCTCCCGAGCTCCGTCGCCTTGGTCAGTAAGGCCTCGGCGCCACCAACCAGATCCTCCGATCTCAGACTGCTTCTGGGGCCAAACACCACCATCCTACCCGCGGCAGGTCCCGTCGATCTCGTCGAGCTCGAGCAGATGCTCCCCAAGGCGTTCTCCAGGAGCCCAATCCTCCTCCGAGCCGAAATGTTAAGCAGAGTGACCACCACCACCCCTAGAACTATGACGAGAGCAGCCGAGATGGCGACGATCGACGACACGCTGAAGAACCTCCTGTGCCGCATCGACACCGCTGGGTTCGCGACGGCGGGCACGTCGTCGTCGTCGTTGTTGCCGTTGATGTAAGTGTATGGGTCGAGCACCAACGGCTTGGGGACGTTCAACTTGCATGGCTCCGCCACCAGGGGAGTGCAGAGGCCGAGGTTGCCCTGCAGCGAACTCTGGTCTAGGCTCTGGAATACGCCTCCCGCCGGAAGCCGACCGATGAGCTGGTTGTGCGATATGTTTACGGCGAGGAGGTTGTCCAGGCGGCCGAGCTCCTGCGGTATCTCGCCGCTCAAGTTGTTGAACTCCAGCTTGAGGATTTCAAGCTTCTTTAGCTCGGCCATGGAGGCCGGAATCGATCCATTTAAGCTGTTATGGGAAAAGCTCCTAAACAACATCAACGAATCCGATCAGAGTCGTCTCTATTTGGATGAGAAACATAGAGAAGCAGAGCGATTTCAGCTACTTACAGAAGATACAAGGACGAGCAGTTGCTGATCTCCTCGGGGATGGGGCCGATCAGAGAGTTTCCGTCCAGTTGCAGAACGGAGAGGCTACCGGAATCGCACAGATCTCCCGGGATCGACCCATACAACGCGTTTCTGCGGAGATCCAAGACCGACAGGTTTCGAAACAAGCCGAGCTCCGGCGGCAGCTGGGTGCGGAAGTCGTTCCATGAGAGGTTCAAGTACCTCAGACCAAAGTACAGCGCCATCTCCGCCGGAATGGTGCCGGTGAGCTTATTATCCGATAGATCCAGTGACTGCAGCGTCTCCGATATCCACGTCGACTCTGCCGGCATTGTGCCGGTGAGCTCGTTCGATGACAAGTCGAGAACCTGTAGACCCAGATCGAACAGCCCCTTCGGGATGCTGCCATCGAGGCCGTTCCGCTTCAGATGGAGCTCGGCGAGCTTCGTGCATCCTGCGATCGAGTCGGGGATGGCTCCAGTGAGCATGTTATTGGTTAGGCTCAGATAACTCAGATCTGTGAGGCCGCCGAGCGAAGACGGCAGGTTTCCAGTGAGCTTGTTGTCGGATAAGTCCAAGTGCTGGATGGCTGTCAAATTGCCGATCCACGACGGAATGTCGCCGGACAGCCGGTTGTTCGACAAGCTGAGAGATGTCAGAGAATGGAGGTAACGCATGGAGCTCGGAAGGGCTCCGACGAACGAGTTGTAGCTCAAATCCAAGCTGCTGAGATGCGGGCAGAGACCGACGCCGGCCGGGATGGGCCCCGAGAACCGATTGCCGTTCAGGTGGAGGCTCTTAAGGGTATGCAGGCGCGCGATGCCTTCAGGGACTCCTCCGGAGAAAGAATTAAGTGAGAGGTCCAGCACCCGGAGCCGGGAGAGGGACCGGAGGCCCGTGGCGAAGTCCGGCGCGCCGGAGAGCCGGTTGCCGGAGAGGTCGAGCTGGAGCAGGAAGGAGCAGCGGGACAATGCGGCGGGCAAGGGGCCCTCGAGGCGGTTGCCCGCGAGCGAAAGGAAGCGGAGGGTGCCGCATGTGGCGTTGGAGAAGATGGAGCCGGGGAGGGGGCCGGAGATGGCGTTGGAGGAGAGGTCAAGGGAGCGGATGGAGGGGAGGCGGGCGAGGTCGTCGGGTAGGCCACCGGAGAAGGCGTTGCGGCTGAGGTCGAGGGAGCGGAGGGCGGGGAGGAGGGAGAGGCCCGGCGGGATTGGCCCGGAGAGGTTGTTATTGGAGAGGGAGAGGGCGGCGAGGGCGGGGAGGCGGTCGAGGCCACGGGGAAGAGGCCCAGAGAGGGACAGCGAGTCGAGGGCGAGGCGGCTCACCCGGGACGTGGCCGGGTCGCACTCCACATGCGCCCAGCTGCATGGGGTGGAGTCGTCCTCGTTCCACGACGCCAGCGCCGCCGTCGGGTCCTCCAGCGCCGCCTTGAAGACGATGAGTCCCAGCACCTCGTCGTTCAGCGGCGCCGGCAGGTCCACGGCGCTGGCGACTACCGCTACAAGGATTTGGAGGAGGGGGAGGAGGAGGAAGTCAGTGAATCTCATCACCATCATCATCTTTGCTGCAAGCAGCAGCAGCTGCAGCCGCTGCTGCTATGTATCTATGGACCAATCTACCTACCCGTGCGTTTCTTGGAGTGACTTCGGCTGTCTTCTTGTGCCGGCTGGTTGGATTCAGGGACTGAGGCATCCGAGTGTTATGTTACAGGACAAAGACTCGGAATTGATGGAAAGATAGCACCAAAATAAAGGAAAGGCGAGGAGGAAGAGGAGAGTCACGTTATTGGGGACTGTTGGCTCCATGTCCGCTAGCTTCCGTGAGCAAGGAAGGGCGCGACCCCTTCCCAAAAATTTTTGCTTTCAGAGCTGCGTCGCGACATGGCACTACAAACCACATACACCATGGGAGAATAAAAAGAAGATGCTTCAGCTGTTGGTTGAAGAAGATCTTGAATTATTGAAATGCAATTTGGTATCATCTCTCCATCCTCCCGGTGAGATCCTTGGACTCTCAGGAACCCTACAGTGCTCCATACCGTAGAGTCTCGTGCAGTTCTACATTTCATTGTGTAATGATGCCCGCGAATCGAGCTCTTCTCTACGAGGGATTAATGAGTTGTGTACGAGACTTCTCAACCCTATATATGAGACGGAAGTAGATGTCACCTCGCTCAAACCTGTAGCTTTCCAACTTGTGTGCCAAAATGTTTTGAAACCAACAAGTGGATAATCCAAAAGCACTTGTCGGAGCTGTAAGCTTTCCGACTGCAGATTGAAGTGCGAGAAAATTAAATTAAGCTCGAGTGGTAGCTCACTGCATCTGCTGCTGACAAGTCATTACACTTTGAGCACCTAAACATCACTACTTAGTACTGCAGCCACTTGAAGAAAACTGAAGTGGTAGCCTGTTGAGCCTGCTGTCTATTTCATGTTGCCGGAGATGGTAGAGAGAGAAAACCGAGCACCTAAATCTCAGTCCAGATATACCACCAGGGGCTTAATCAACTGGAATCCACTGCAAGGAGCCTGAAATGGCAGCCCGCTGCCTCGAGAGAGAAAATGGAACCGATAAATCTCTCAGGCCATGCTAGGATCTGATCAACTGCAGCCATTTCAAAGGCACAACAAGCAAGACATGAGCTTTTCCCTCGCCACCACTGCAACTCGAAGTGCTGCTGCTGCTGCTCCAGGAAACGACAATGGACAACTCCTGGGACGCCCTCCGCGTCGAAGGCGGCGACACCCGAGGAGACGGCCATGGGGTGGCGTGGAGGTCACATGCAAAAAGTTGCTCTCGGGGGTGGGAGAAAGCGTTTGTGACCGGGGTTTCTTGCTGATGATTCTTGCAAGAGTAGGCATCGGCCAAAGGGGTACAGCAGCTTTTACGTCTCAATTTGGTGTCAGACCGACCAGATTCCTTCCACTGTCTCTGCTCGTGTGTCGACGAGGACGATGTTGGTCTGTCTCTGTACGTCTCTCTCTCTCTCTCTCTCTCTCTCTCTCTCTCTCTCTCGAGGTTGACTAAACTGTTACTAAGCTTCGTGTTTAGTATCATACTAATATATGTTATGAAGATTTGAATTCGAAGGACTTCCTCGTGCCATGACTTCATCTCAGCCATATATGCTCATCGATTTAACAAGCATTGCTTTAATAACATAGAACCCTCAAATTTAGTAGTCTTTGCTCATGTAGAATTAGTTCTTTTGCACATTGTTCTTTAGCCACATAATATCTTGTCAGAGAGTAATGATTTATGTATTATTTTGTATAGTTGATAGATAAACATAACAATAATATATATATATATATATATATATATAACAAAAAAAATAAAAGTCCAACATATAATGTTCCTACTGTTGTGGAATATGGGAAAATTCCATTAAATGTAATTTCCATATTAATAGAGAGTATTTTGGTAACTTGAATCCTAAGGACGACCATGCTTTGCTCGTCGCCGTACTAGAAATAGGTGACCTCAGGAACTGTCTGTCCCCTATACGATAACTACAGCGTATCCGAATCAACCCGGCTCAGATCACGCAGCAGAACACAAAGTAAACGTTTAATCGCACGATGCCCCACATGGCTACCTTGAGGCGGACAGGGTTCAGCTTTTCTTTTCTCCGCTTAGATTGATTGCATGGCTTGGTGACGATAAAGCCAAGTGCTTTGAGATTCGTACGTACGCCGAGTGACTGTGTTATCGTTACGTGGTTTACGAACCACGCATTCAAGACTCGCGTTCCGACTAAAGATAGGAGGTGGAGCCGACGGTGGGTCCCACGCGGGTGCAATGCGGTAGAGCGAGTCATGCGTTTAAGTTATGGTCTCCCATTTACCGTCCGTCCGTGTTTTATTTCCTCGGTTGGGCACAACGAGAATAGGAGGAATCCAACGACGCGCAAATTGGCGCCAGCCCTCGCTATCCACGTGCCTCGCACGCCCATCCCCTTCCCTCCCCACCCCCCACCGCATCGCACGGCCCGCACCAATTCAATTCGGAGGAGAATATATTCGCCACCTCCCTCCCTCCCTCGCTGTCGATCCTATTTGGGGGCACGCGAGGAGAGACCCAAGGGAATTGGAACCATCGAGAGAGGCGGGGAGAGACCGACGACGACGACGTCGACAAAATGATCTCTTCTTTCTCCAGGAGTGGTGCCTCCGAAGGCGCGAGGAGGAGGGGCAAATGGAAGAAGGCCGACCCGCAGGCCGTTGCCACGGTCGCGGAGGAGCGAATGGATGCCTCGGAGGAGGAGGCGATCGTGGAGGCCTTCCGAAAGGCCTTGATCGATCGGAATCTGCTGCCCCCTCGTCATGACGACTACCACACCTTGTTGCGGTCGGTATCGATTGTCGATCTCGTACCGACTATTTCATCTTTCTTCCACGGATCTCATTTTGTACATCTAGATATCGTTATCGTTGGTTGATGATGGATTTAGATTATAACGCCAATCCTTCGTAGTTCGTACAACGACCAATCGAGCGTCATTGAATTATCGGAATTACGTGGTGGAGGTGATCATGGAATGGAGATGGAATTTAATGAATTGCAGAAGCAATTATTATGGAACATTAAGTTTTGGGATCATAATGATGGTCGTGAGAATCGTGCTCCATGAGCAGGCGAAGTCGGGAAATGGAGAACCTGCATTACTGAACAGGGACATATAGGGCTTCCTATGTCATGTTGCCTTGCTACCTAGCTCGATGCCCTCTTTGCCTTGATTAGGTGGTTCTGTACAAGGCATTAGCTTTTCATTTGTTGCCGATTTCTTCATGACAGATGAAGCTGCTACCTTTCAAGCTTTATTAGAGTTTAGAGGTGGAGACATAAGACATTGCAAATATTATGCTGGAGTAGATGGGTTCGACCCCTCCGAAATATAAATGCTAGAACCTGATCTCTGTTTTAAATATCTCCGTACTTGGAATAATTCATCTGCATATCTTCTGCAGTTATTACTCATGCCACACATTGAATCATCTTAGATATCTTTATGCTTGCAAAATTGCCATTGGATGCCTCTGCTTTCTGAGTTTAACTTCTGCATAAATTTGGAAGATTCTTCATTGTTGTATAAATTGACCATGCCCATGAGCATATGCTTAATCATTACCTTGTATACAAAGGACACAATGTGATAAATCTATGTATTGGGCCGTTTGCACCAGAATTCTATTAGACTGTACAAGCCAATGAATGTTAACAAGCTAAATTGTAGATGTTCACAACTCCAACTTAGTTGTTCGTCATCACTGTTTTGTAAAGTTTCTTATTTAGAAAATGTTTAAAGTTGTATCAAACTCTTTATCAGTCTTCTTGTGACAAATGCTAACAATTTTCTCTGCAAAATTAGCTCACATTACTATGATTAGATAGCATGTACAGTTTCTGTTTTAAGGATGATGCTCCTTAACTGCGGGTCTTTCCTAATCCTGATTATGTTGGTTTCTTTGAATGAATAGTGTGTAATTAAAGAGGAATGTCATGTTGAAAAATGGTTTTCCAAGTTGTCCATCACTGGATCCACTTCTAAATATAATTTTCTTTTTACAATAATCACCTGCATTATCCAGATTTATGAAGACATAAGTCGTACACCTTTCCACTATTAGCATGTCATGCTTAGGAAGAATGCTCTTGCGCCCCTCTTCAATTCAAATGTCTTGCCCTCTTATATCATCTTATCGAACCCAATCTTTCTTTTGAATAGTCAGCTTATAAACATAACTTTCTCCTTGAGCTCATTTCCTTTGCATGCTCACTGTTTATGGGGCATAACTGTATGTGTATTTCATATATACATGTATAAATTTGTAAATTATGTCTATCTATGATATTCCTGTCTGCAAAACACATATTTCCATGCATATCCTTCCAAAATCTGTTACTTTACCTCTGTTGTATGTATATGCAAGAATCACAGACAAACTAGTGGAAACACCGACTCTGGATCCTTCCTAGTGGAGGTTCTAGTAAATGATGTACACAGTGTATGAGGCTACTGCCAAAGTGGGGTCTGGGAGTACCAATGTATGTAGTGTTACCTCTAAATACAGAGAAATTGTTCCCATGACTTAAATTCTACCCTCCCAGATCACAACCTTATGTTGTATCAACTAGTTGAAGTCCTAATCTGTACCAAAAATTCAGCAGATATGCCTTATGCTTTGAGCCCCTACAAAAAAGGAATCCTCATAGAAAGCTCACATATTCTCTTTCCTTGCATCATGCTGATAGATTAGTAACAAAGCGTTGGCTCATACTTGGGAGCTTCATTAGGCCTATTCACCAAATCATGGAGAAGATGTGTGCTTTTGGGAATGATATTATGATGCCTTGTGCTACCAAGATCTTTCATTGAGCACTTTGGTACCATATATGTATAATCATGTGAATCTTGTAATTTCTTATACTTATTAGGTACATATTCAAATTAGTCTGGATCATCCCAATAATGCTTAGATCAAATGAGATATTTAGTAATATTTGTCATCTGTTGTGTGCCTGTTCAATATCAAATCACTTCATGCTAGAATCTGACTCTTATATTAGGTTGTGATTGATTGGCACTTTGGGCCTAATACCTATTCCCTGATCAAATTATCCTTGGAATTGATCTAATTGAAATGCATTGAGAACATCTCATGGTTTAAAACTTTAACCTGATTCATACTTTTCCTAATCTATTTCAGATTGATTTTTCACTCTTCCCCTCTCCCTTTCCCTCTTCAATCTCAATCATGCTACACACTTTCATTTGAATTCTGGCTTCTGCAGATTTTTGAAGGCACGTGGGCTCAACATTGAGAAAGCGACCCGAATGTGGTCGGAGATGCTCCAGTGGAGGAACGACTTCGGTGCTGATACTATCCTGCAAGTAAAAATAACTGGATCATAGCTATTATATTCTCCGTTAATGTGTATGATAGTCAGATGTACAAAGTGTCTTGATATAAACTTTTACATAGTCCAGTTCCAAACACAGTTCTGCTATCCTGAAATTTTAATTTGATTGAACATCTATTAAAGTAGTATCCACACGTGTTATACATTCTGGTTTTCAAAACAGACTTGCAACTTGCAAACCTAGTACACACAAGAGAGTACTTCCACCAGATAAAAGGATCTTAAGCCAAAAATATATGCAGAAGTTAAGAGTACTTATTCTTTAGCTTGAAATAACAAATAGAGAGTCCAAATTTCATAATGGATAGTAATGATATTTAAGAAATGCATATTATAGAATCAGGAGTTCATGCTTTGTTTTTATTGTTCTATATTTCTTTCTTTCCTGTTATTGAAGAACCAGGTTAGAAGCAATACAGAAGTTAAGCCTGTGTCATGTCAGAGGGCTTTACTTCTAAGCTATCACTTGTTGTGACTTTGATTGCCTAACAGATTAATGCTCTTTAGGACTTTGTGTATGATGAACTGGATAAAGTACTTCAGTATTATCCGCATGGTTTTCATGGTGTGGACAAAGATGGAAGACCTGTTTATATAGAAAGACTTGGGAAAGTCGACCCCAACAAACTGCTTAGTGTTACTACAGTTGAAAGATTTGTGAGGTACCATGTTCAGGGGATAGAGAAGGTACTTACTGAGAAATACCCAGCATGCTCTGTTGCAGCCCAAAAGCATATTGATACTATGACAACAGTTTTAGATGCACAAGGAGTGGTATGTGGCTACTGTTTTACCTGACAATTTGAACGAGTTTACATAATATATGTGACTGCTTTTTCCTGTCCAACTCGATTATTCAGAACTGGATGAGTGTTGGCAAATTAGCTCGTGATGTTGTACTTCGAATCCAGAAAGTTGACAGTGATAATTACCCTGAGGTGATATCTGTCATACTGTATAAACAGCATAGAATTTGATACAAGCCAATCAATCTACTTCCTATAATCTATCTCAATTTTGCAGATATTGCATAAGCTGTTTATTATAAATGCTGGAAGCGGTTGCAGATTACTTTGGAACACTATAAAAGGCATAATTGATCCAAGGACATCAGCTAAGATAGTGGTAGATTTTTCTTTAATGTATCCTTGTTCCCAACATTTTATGCAGTAATTTTAGTCTTTCACCTTATTTTGCAGGTATTAGGAGACACATATCAGAATACTTTACTTGAATCAATTGAGATGAGGTTTGCATTCTTCTCTTTGTGTAAATTTAGTCATATCTGCTAAATGCTTTGTGGTTTTGGGTTCTGGACTTGGGATGCATTTCATCTTCTCTTTTTGTAATGACAGTTAATGAAATTCATTTCATTTTCTCTTTTTGTTGATTACAGTCAACTTCCTGCTTTTCTTGGTGGCTCTTGCACTTGTACTAATGAGGGAGGATGTCTTACATCCAATAAAGGACCATGGAGTGACCCCCAGATAATAAGTGTGAGAACAATTTAAATTCTTAATTATGTTTACAAGTTAGAATAAGATAGTTCTTCTGGTGCCCTTAGTCTTTACCTAAAACCAACAGTGTGCTATTTCTTTTACCTGCTTTCCAGTCAGTTCACTCTGAAAGAACAAGCTCAAAGGTTGGAGGGAATACCTTGGGTGAAAAAAAATTGAATCGCCAGGTTAAGTTTCATTTTCTTCAGGTCGTAGATAGTTCCAGTAGTCTACATAAGACAGCTATCATAGTCATGTAGTGTATCACCTTATTTGCAGGTTGCAATGTTCAAAAAAGGTATCATTCAGGTGAAGTCAGATAAGGAAGATGCAGTATCTCCTATTCAATCAATTCCACAGCCTGACATGCCGACAATTCCAGCATATGAAAATGTCAGTTTTCTTGTATCTACTTGTCTTCTTGGCTTCGGATTCTTTCTGTGTATCCCTGTGAGTGTGTTGTTTGTTTGTTTCTGAAACATGGTTTGAGTGATCGTGCATGTGTTTTATGAACATAACTTGCACATGTACATGATGATGAAAATGAACACTTAGTCATATGCACTCATGTTTCTTTTTTTTTTTTATCCACTCATGCACGCAAGATGTATTTATTTGCATGTGTTATCAGTGGGTATGCTTGTTTCTTTGATTGCTTCTGTCTACTTCATTTGCACTCCTACCCAACTTTTATTTCCATTGTTGCTCTACTGTAATGCGACATTCGGCAGCCTATAATATAATTTCATCATTTTACAATGCTCAAACATGATGCTCCATGCTTATAATCAAGAGTGTCTCAAGTAGGATATTCTTTTGCTGATGTTCTTTTGCTTTCCCGTTGTACATTGTTTTTTTAGTCAAAAACTAGGTTAATCTTAATAATGTATTTATCCATTTTGTTTATTAATATCTAATCCCTTAAGAGTAATAATTCATTTTAGTTTCACATGAGAATGAAGATTACAGTTAAATTTCTTTTGTTTTTATTAAGTATGTGAAATAAAGATAACAAGAAAAACCTTAGTAAGAAGATTGGAAATAAAAGAAATGCAGATAATTTTAAAAGACTTCAGTCCAAGAAAGAGAAAAAGTGAAGAACAACAAGCAGATAAAGGAACATTAATCCTAAAGTCTAAAAGGGTTAAGACTTCCTCTCCACTTTATGTAGAATCTCAATGAGGCGCTACTTTAGCATTTCCTTCATCTTTGCCATGTTAATTGCACCCAACCAGTTCATAGCAATCAACAAAACCTATTATCACCAAATTCCACAATGCACATACTTCACTGTAAGTATGTGAAATATATCATTCAAGTTGTGCTTCCAAGTCCTTTTTAAGTGTAAACTGGAACTTGATGCACATCACAACTCGTATTTGCATAATACCAAACTTTATCTAGAGTTTCCAATGCAATGGTATTAAGCATGAGCCATGATCATGCAGTGCCATGCACAAAGGGAATCTGTAATGAACTTGTCTTGTGAAACAGGACATACTACTTGGTACTTTATGATTTATAGTACTTGCTTTATGGGTATATGACGTATGATTATGAATGCAAAAGCTACACTGATATTAACTATTGAGTTGTGTGCATTTCTGTCAGAGTCCTCAAATCACGACGGATGAAAACATGCCTTTAAACAGCCCAACTAGTCAAACCAAACTTTGTGATCAACTTGGAGGTACTTCATGTCATCAATATGCATTTCTATTTTTACTTTTCAAAGATTTGTGAACCTTAATTTTCTATGGTTGCAATGGAATGCTGCATCATAGTCACAGTTTTCTGCATGCTTTTTTAACTTATATATTCATTTTTTATTATTGAATTGTAAAATGTTAGAACATTTTGTAGATATAAGTTCTTGGTGACTGTACATCAGCATATATAGCTATAAAAAAAAATCAAGAAGTCACTTCAATGTTAAGATACTGTGATGGAACCAAATGGGCATGTGGAATAGATGTTTGTTTACATGTGCCAAGTTCAATACGTAGACATGCACATATCGTATGAATGTACAGAAGTTCCATATGTATCACACCAATGCTTTGCTGGGATGTTCATACATGGAACAATTATGAAAACCTTATGATCAGTGTAAACCAATGTCTGCATATTTTTGTAGATTCTAAGCATGCCCCATTTGCTTTTTCAATAATGGAGACCCATACACTTATACGTCAACTAAGGTTTTCATTAATTTGGAATACTAACTGGTATCAGGAAGCTGACATTTTAGAAGAATAATAAGTGAAGATTCAATTGTTCATATATTTTTGTTTACCTTGCTCTTAAAAAGTCGTCACACTTATTCCAAATTATTGTTGAATCTTGAAATCAAGATTTTAATTAGTGATCTAATAGTGCTTCTAACAATCTAGCAGATCAGTATCATACAAAATTACCAAACAATATACAAATCTTTGCACCATCAGGCATCACCAGAGAGAAAATAAATGTCGCTTGTATCAATAACTTAGCATGATATTTTTTCTAATCTTTAATTGTTTTAGAAGAACTTTCATGTCAGGAAAGAGATGCAAGTTTATATTGTCTTGTGAATAGAATCTAACAATCAGCATGCTGCTTATTGCAAGCAAGACCCATGGAGTTCAGTAAAGAAAAAGTACACTTTGGGAAGTTCCTCGCCATGTTTGATTGTGATAGATACCAAGTTCAAAATTTGAGCAAATTATTGTGCTTCTGAATAACAATGCACCGGATATAGAAATATACCCATGGGCCTTACTGGAAAAAGAGCTGAGAAAAACTTTTTGCTTATGAATAACAATACACCGGACATTGAGATATACCCATAGGCGGTTCTGGAGAACAGCATGGTAGATAGAGTAAGTTGCATAATTTTTTTTGTTTTTATAAAATTAAGATGTGACCAACCATTGAATGAAAATTAGTTTTGTCCATATACTAATGTCAAAGATAAAATCAGTTTCTGTCCAAGTGCAACTCTCTCTTTTAAAAGTTTCTTTCTAAAAAATTGAAGGACTGTGAACTTTATTACCTTGTCTACTCTGCTGCACTGCTTTTCAGCTACTCTTTTTATTCACTATAATTTTGGACAATTACGGTGCTTTTATTGGCTCATATATGATTCTAATTAGACTAATTCCAACTAATTAAGGGCCCTTGGATCAAAATTACTAGCAAAAGATGGCCTTTTGTAACTTGAGGCTGAGAGTGACATTTCAGAGAATACTAAGTCTGCCAAAATGTCATCGTAGTTTAAAAACACTTCATGTTTAGTCAACTAGTGGTTCCAATTCAATTAACAGCTCAGCTGGATATCATGAAAATATCAGACACTTCTTATTTAAATGGGACAAGGCAATGATCTGCAATTTGATTACCTGTAATACAACAACTAGCATTACTATTCAATCTCAATCTTTAAGATGATTAACTACTAAACATGTCAGGAACAAAAAAAACATTCAAGCATGTGAAAGGATTTTCCTTGTATAATTTCTTTTCCATTTATTGTGCCAAATATTCACCTTACAAATTACTTAAAATTTTTCCCAGTATCTGTCAGTCCTTGATCTGCATATATTGTTACAGATAAATATCTGGTCACACAAAGAGCATTGCAAGTCTCTCAACTTTACATTGTTTAGAATCTGGCATCACATGCTTATGATATAGATTTGTTTGGTAGCATGCATGACTAGTGAGCCTTAAGCATTTTTTCTAGGAAGTAATCACAGTTTCCTGAGTGTTTGGTTTTCCTATGCAGGTGGTCTGGTTGATGATTCCACCCGAGGGAACTCATTATCCAAGTTGCTTATGCTAGTGATAGGTGCTGTCGGAAAGTTCATAATGAAAGTGCTAGCTGTTTTATATTTATTTTTTGGACTGAAAAATGATGCCATCGATCTGGTTAAAGTGAAGTCTTCGGATCATCATGGCCTTGATCCGACAAATGCAAATTCCATAAACCACCTCGCCAGACATGATGTCACAGAAGTACCTGTCCTACCATGCTTGGAGAGGCTGCAGAGGTTAGAAGAACTGGTAACTGAGTTAAACGAGAAACCTGCAAGGGTTCCTCAAGAAAAAGACAACATGATTCTAGATTCACTAAATCACATTCAGCCTATAGAGCATGACCTACAGAAGACAAATAATGTTAGTGCTTTTCTTAACCCTTTCTCTTTTCCAAGGATTTTAAGCATAAGAAGTTTCACTTCCTTGCAAAAAAATATTGGCTTATATATCAATTGTCGGTTCGTGTAGGTTGTGCAAGCGACCTCACAAAAGCCACTTGAAATGAAAGATTCATTGCAGAATTTAAGAGGGGCTGCCTGACAAGTAGGTTTCTAATCTAAATAGGCTAAATTACAGTAAGAATGATGGGTGACTAATAATATATCAAATTCTTTTGCTTCTTGACATGCAGAAATAACAGTCTGCTGAGTTATATTGTTCAGTATCTAGCTAACACATTCATCTTCTTAAATGGACAAGCTCAATTTACTCCATTTCAACAATGATGGCTCCTTGCGACCTCAGTTTTTATACGACCAAATTGCAACAACAAACCTCCTCTGCCCAAAAAGAGAAACACCTGTATCATGTACTTTGAGCGCTAGGCTACCAACCCAAAAAATAGTTTGAATGCCATGGCTTCTTCTTCTTGTTATTGTCATGCCTTCCGGTTGTTGGAGTTGGTGTTGGTGTACTTGGCTGACCGATTCTATGTTAATGGCAATCTATTGATTTATTGCACTGCAAGTCGTGTTTGGTTTAAAGACTGGAAAATTATTGCGGGATGATCTTCAGAAGATTTGTTCTGACCATTGCTATACTTGTGCAGATTGTTAAGCTCGAGTTATTCTCTATTTTGAGTATAGGATTCTAAATTTCTCTGTCATCTGAAATGCTTAAAGCTCTTCTCACAGGAGTTTAAATTTAGGTGGTTAACAAAACAATCTTCAGCTATCCATGGCAGCAGATTATGCCATTTACTGTTGAACGTGTATTATTACATGTAGCTTATATAAGACAGTGTGTGGATTGGTAGAAATTAATGAAAAAGAATGATGATATGTGAACTCTAATGTAAAACTGATTCAATGCTCAAGCTAAACAGTGTCAATATGTCACTCTTTGAGTAAATTGATGTGCCACTTCTGTTATGGTTACATCTCGATGCCAGTAGTTAGCTGACAGTGTCTCCTTGATCTTGTTCCTTGTTCCAGCATAGAGAGAATGGAACAGTTCTCAATCTTTCCTGCTGATGCTGGTAATTTAAATTTAAAATGGTGATAGGTGTGCACAAATTCATCTACTTTAAATACTTCTTCATGTTCATTGATTATTACACTAGGAATAACAATTATTGAACTCTTTCCTCACCAATTGTTTGAGATTTTTGGCATTGGAGCTTTGAATGGTATACATACTTCAGGACTCCTCAAGTTAACACCGTAAGAAACCCTGGTTTAGTTCGAGCCTATTGAATCTCAAGAATTGAAACTGAATCGATAATGGTTCATGACCTGAAACTAAATTGACTTTTTAAAAAGAATAAAAAATAAAATTCATGATATAGTTGTCAGTATTTGAAAGTCAAATTTTAATGATTTTGATTTGAATCTTAGTGAAATTTTTTATTTTTTATTATTTTCATAGTTAAATTTTTATATTAAAAATAAGCAAAGACCAACCCACGTTTAGAAGCAATTATGACTTAAAACAATAAATCTAATATTTAATGAACAATATAAATTTATATTTTTTGGGCTTAATAATAAGAATTTAATTAAATTACTTATACCGCAAAAAAGATGCCAATTCATAGTGTTCACCTATTATTGGTACTGCTATTGTTATTTTACTTTTAGAATACGGCATAAGATAACTGTAATTATCCTAATGGTATATATAGTAACGACCATTGGCTCATACGACATATAAACCGATATGTCTCGCCCGATATGTAACAAGATGATTAGTAAACAAGCACAGCACATTGCCCCTCCCTAAGACACGCGTATCGCACGTGCCTTTCACAAACCATTCCTCCGTCGCCATTGATGGCAGTGCTCCGCCACTCCGCCGCCTTTCCGTTTCTCCTCCTCCTCGCCCTCCTCATCTGCATCCCTGCGCTGGCCTATGGCGTCTGGCTAAACGATGGCGGCGGAGGGGTAGAAGAAGAAGGGGAGCAGTTTTCAGAGGAGCTCTTCTTGAAGCCCTTGCCCGATCGGAAAGTCCTCGCCCACTTTCATTTCCAGAGCACCGCCCCTCCCTCTGCCGCCATTGGTCGCCATCACCATCTCTTCCCAAAGGCCATCGCCCAGCTGGTACTCCTCTGACGATCCCTCCCTTCGTGATCCAAGATTGGGGTTCCAGTAAAGATTTTGGTTTGGAGCTATTCATCCAATTGCTTGCATTTCTGATCCATTAATGCGGTTAAACTTGTCATCATCCTAATTTTAGGTGTATGATTCAAAGCATTAGCCTCATTCGCTAGTCTCCTCTAGATACATTTGTTGTGTCGATGAAATTGGGGACTTCGCTAGCTCAAATTTCCCCGGTCTATGATTATTGCATAACTAAGCATATCCTCTTTCTTAGTCTTAGTCTATTAGTGCTAATCCAATTGGAAAGCATGTAAAAGGCTAAAACTTCGAGGGGAATTTGAGTAGTACAACTCACCTTCCATCTTAGATCTGTTCAAATAGATGGTAAAAGAACTGATTTGTACGCCTTGTCAAACCTATATGCTTAAGTGACTAAAGGGTATTGATGGGAAATTTATGATCTCTGCCCTCTATTATGTCTTTACCTTCAAATGCCAATTTTTTGTTTTTTTCCTGTTGTACATCGGACAATGTTATGCTGTACTTGAACAAATACAAAGGAGAACACTTTTATAATGAGAGAGGAAGAGAGAATGAGAATGCAAATAACTGAAAGCATTAGTACTAATAATTCTCCACATATTGACATAGCAAGAAATGATGCCTACCCAAGGAAAAGGTTTAGTGTCTAGCTATACTGTTATGCACTTTCTTCCAAAACAATGTAGTCATGATACAAGGAGGGGTTTCAGGAAGGATTTGTTTTTTACATTCAAAGCTAAAATTTAGAAAGTAGAGATAAGGGAAAGTGAGGATTTAATTGTCAAGGTTTTTGGATCTATATGATGTATTTGGCACATCAGCAACAGCGTGGTGGTGGGTTTTCAGGTTGTTTTGTGAGAAAATTTATGGTTAGACAGCAGGGTATGCCTTTTAATGTTCCAGGATTGCTATAATGAGATTGGGTTGGACGCCATTCCTAGCTGGAAAAGATTGGCTTGTTTAAGAGTGGCCGAGTAAATCTATACGACGGGATAAGGTAAGGCAACAGCCAGGTTCTTGTGAGAATTCGGAGGTATTTTAAGATCTCTGGCATCGTATAAAAGATTTTGGTGAGATTCCATATTTCTCCCATCAAGAAGCAGCAGCTAATGAGAAATTAAAATTAAGATCATTGGACGCAAAAGAAGATAAAAAAAAATTGTCAGGCTTCATTGCAACTATCTTTTACATCAAAATAGGAAGATGACATGTAGATTTTCTAGGACTTCCTTGTAATTACTTATTAACTTGTCTAACTTAATTATACTTCCGAAAAAAAGAGACTGAATACTTCCCTGAAGTAGCCCCAAAAGAATGATGAGGATGTTTATCTGAAAGTAGCAGAAAAGTGAGGATGTTTATCTTAAAATAGCAGAAAAGTACAATAACTTGTTCTGCATCACAAATTTTATCACTGATAAGAGTGACTCAAGTTGTTTTGTGTCAGTTAAGGTTTTACAGTAAACTGATTATTAGCTTTTGTTTGGTCTTGTTTATCATGATATAGATTCTCTTAGAAGCTACTGGTTACATAAACTCACATGGCAAGGAATTGTGGTACAGAACTTCTTTGCTTTAACTTACCAAGCAATCTGAATGTTCCTTATTATCATGGTTTAATTGATTCACCTGTTCTATGCTGACAAAACAATCTTTAATGTGATTCTGTAATTTTCTTTAACAAGTTTCCTTTGTACTTGGCTATGATGACTGCAGCCCTGTCATATTTACTGGAAATTGCTTTTGCAAGTAATGGTAGCAAATAAAGGTCAACAAGATGTTGCAGATATTTCTTAATCTGTATTGATCACCTCCTTGAATCTAGTTTAAGCATATTCATTTCTTCTTGTGGACCAAATTTCGATTTAAAGTGTAATTTTTTTCTTCAGACTCCTATTCATGAAGATCATATGTAGAGCTTTATATGTTATATCAATAAACATTTTTTTGTTATATTGCACCAAAAAGTTCTTTTACACTTGTTCTTTTCATGTTTGCTCATGTAATTTTAAATATTTTTTGTTGATTATATATTATTTGTCTCAAGTTAATTATAGCATTAACTGTCATGTCCACTGCAGTTAAATATTATTTTTTCCAATGTAATATAGTTGAACATAGATCCAAAAGTTGTGGTTTTGTTCACCTTCTCTCTTTCTAAGATTTAGCTGATGGTCTAATGTCTTTAAGATAGAGAGATAGAGGAACAATTATGGTCAAAGATTTGCATCAAGGTGCCAGAAACTTTTACGTTCTAATGTGTTGGTTCTTTCTCTAACTATATTGTTATATATCATGATACTTGAACCAGGTCCAGAAATTCCGAATTAAGGAACTGGAATTGTCCTTCACACAAGGACGCTGGAACTATGAGAGCTGGGGTGGATCCGATCCAATATCTAGCACCAATGCCAAACCCCCTGGGGTTGAGTTGTGGGCTCTCTTTGATCTTCCTGTTATGGAAATTGATGCCACTTGGAAGGATCTTACACATTCCCTCTCAGGCCTATTTTGTGCTTCGATCAACTTTCTCGAGTCCTCTACTTCCTACTTTGCTCCAAGTTGGGCATTTCGGTCAAATGTCAGCAACCTGAGATATGGTGCACTGCCCCGTGAGGCAGTTTGTACGGAAAATCTCACTCCCTGGTTAAAGCTTCTTCCTTGTCGTGACAAGGCTGGGCTAGCTTCCTTACTGGACAGGCCTTCTATATATAAAGGACATTATCATTCTCAAAGATTGCAGTTAACCTCAACTAAATCAACTGGTATAGTTCTCAAACAGACACTTACTGTTGTGCTCAGACCTGATGTTCAAAGGAATTCTGCATACTCTTCATTGGATAAATCCATTCAGCCGAGTTGGTCAATCAGTTCAATGTTCAAGAAGAATGTTACTGGACTCTGTGTTCCTGCTAAAACTAGCAGAATTTTCTTTGAACTTGAGACAAATATGGTTGTTGAACTTGAGAAGCTGGGATATGGAGATTCTTGCAGTAACTCAATATTTGATTTGTCTCCAAATCCAGTTAGGGTGTTCAAAGAGTCGAATCCTTTGCCAGGTCGAAGTAATTCCATTATTTATGAATACATTAACTATAGAGAGCATGAGCCTTTGGATTTGGGTATGAAGTGGAAGCTTCCTTTTATATGGTCTTGCTCTCAAGCACCATTTCATGTAAGCAGGTTTCTTATGGGAAGTGGAAATGAAAGAGGCTCTATAGCTATATCATTGCAATCTACGGAGTCAAATAAAGAGTTCCTTGCCAAATCACATGGGTGCACCATGCAGGTTCTTATTTTTCAGGTTGTTCCTTGGTATGTAAAAGTTTATTATCATACGCTACAAGTATTCATAGATGGAAAGCCTCAGAGTGTCTCAGATGTGATCGAGAAGATTCAAGTTAGCCCCTCAGAAGACAAACTGTTTCCTGGAACATTGGAACTGATGCTTAGGTATCCTTGCAGTGTGCAATCAGTTGCATTGACTTTAGAGTTTGACAAGGTCTGTTTCAGTTGGACTTTTATTTTTTCCGTGGTGTCCCTTTTGCGTACAAAAGAAATAGTTTGTTTAATCTAGTTCTTATTGGTAACTTTGGCATGATGTACATCATAACCATCCTTTGAATGTTAAATAACACTTCTGCAAAATCTTTAATGCAAAATTTTATGATTTTTTAATTTAGTCATGATTCTTGTACAGGGGTTCTTACACATTGATGAATATCCACCGGATGCTAACCAAGGCTTCGATATTCCATCAGCTCTAGTTACCTTTCCTAACTTCCATTCAAGCAGAAGCTATGTTGAAGATAACTTCTCGATAAATTCTCCGCTTCTACTAAAATTTCAGGTATCTACTTGACATTTCAGCTACTGTTAGAAACATTGGTTGCTAGGAAATAATGAATCATGGCATTCTACATCAGCTACTATTTTTGGTGTCTGCTCCTATTTCATTTGGATTTATTTTTTCTGCAGGAAAAGAATGTTGTACGGTCATACACAGAAGCACTGCTCGTGCCCTTGACAACACCTGATTTTAGCATGCCATACAATGTCATCACCTTCACTTGCACTGTTTTAGCATTGTATTTTGGATCCTTACTTAATGTCTTGCGGCGAAGAGTTGGAGAGGAAGAAAGACTATTGAACAGCAAAGGTAGTTCTGTATTTTGTCTATCACAAAATATTTGTGTTTTGTTTTTCAAATCTTCTGTAGCAGTACATTTCTTTCTGACACCTTTTGCAGTAGGTGTGATGGAGAAAATCCTTGGAGTTATTTAATTTTTTAACTAGAATTCTTATGAGCTGTAGCTCTTTGTTTTACTTTAGATGAATGACTGAAATGCAGCACATTCACCAAACAATGCTTATCCTTCTAATAAAGAAGGGCAAAAGCTCCATAAATAAATTATATAATTTGAAATTCTTTAAATAATCATGAAACCAAGTATAAATATTTAACAGGAACAATAAGGTTGATAGAAATCTAAGTTCTTAGACATTAGACAAGGGGATGCATTATCCTTGCCTGCTCTGCGCACACTCACTAATTCTTCACTATTGTTTTTATATTATCTTCGCTACATATTTTTAAAATATTTCATTTTCTTTGTTTGCTCTGCAGATACCACTAGGATTCGGCTGATTCCTTTACTGCTGTCCAAGTTTTCCTCCAAGCTAAAGGGAAGGACAGATCGGACACCCAAGTCATCATCTTTGTTAGGATCAAAGTTTTTACTCATACTTGTGGTTGTATCAAGTGTTCTTTGGCATTATATCTCAAACTGATGGATTATGCCCTCAGATGAACAATGCTTTTGTTTGCGGTAAGAGTTTGGAGACTAATTAGCTTATTGTTTCATAATTCTCTTTTTTAACTCCAGCATTGATCACTTGTTTGTTAACAGAATGCTGGTGATGGTGATACTTGGGTGTCGTTCATGATCACCTGCTGTAATTTCTCATACCTTTTAGTTCATTCTTAGAATTTTTGTTATATATTCCTTGGCAACACTGATAAATTTTTGGATTACTCTCTTTCTCGTTTAGAACTCAATCTGCATAATAGAAGACTGTGAAGTGATCACATTTCCACATCAGCCCTTTGGCCGGTAACAGCCTGTATCCAACTCTTTTGCTGCAGCTAATTTTGATTACCTGAAATAATTGAGTTTCCTTTTTTTGTCAGAACAAATTACCTATTAAGTTACCATTATAATGACACCTTTACTTCAAATTTGGCACTATTTTTTGGAATAATCCGGCAAATATTTTTTGAATAATTTATGCTGTGTCTGTCTAGATATTAACCAATACCTGTTTTTTATTCTCCACCAATCTAATGAATAGTAGAATGGGTTGCTTATGAGACTTTCTTGCTGATTCAGGGAAATATGATATCATTCAAATATTTCCAAGTTGCATGATCTTTATTTTCCAATCCCCTCTTGCTAAAAGCTTACTTTAAGTATAAAATTGCCGAGTTTCTCGAATGAGTTTGGTTTGTAAAAGTCGTATTCTGAACACCTTAAACTTTATTATTTTTTTATCGTCATCTGAGACATCTACATTTGTCTATTATTACTTGTTTAAATTATATTGCAAGAAGTTGTCCATAAGAAATGTTTTCTGTAGGACCTCAACCTCTTAATTTCATATGGTAAATGAAAATGTTTCTTTATATATATATATATATATATATACTTGCATTTGAGACTAGAAAAAGGATTTACATTACCTTTTGGGTAGTATGATCCGTTATATGCACATCATTACTTTTTTCGATAGTATGATTTTGTGATGCACGTGCGAAGGAGACGTGAGGTCTTCAACCTTGTGAGTTAATTTATTATCCTTCTTTCCTTTTTTTTTGTTTGGTTCATCGTGATATCGTCGAACGTGATTAGCAAATAGACTCATACTTAGCGATTCAACAAAAATATCATTCCGATTCAACAAATGATGGTTGTTGTTGTTGTAGAATTTTATGTCATGATCGAGGAGTCAACACATTTTGGTTCCGTCCATATTCGCAAGCTCATTTACGTAATATAAGGAATCATCCGATTTCAAGTTGGGCTTGGAAAAGATGGATCGAGTGAATTATGAGTTTGGGTACAAGATTGCTCTGACACACTTCAGAACTAAGCACCTGGGACTGGAGGCTGAAGAGGGTCCCTACACCACCCTCCCTGAAGATGATAATGTCCCAATGGAGGTGAAGGTCCCCTTCGACGATAGCGACCCAATCACCATGTAAGAATAACGTTTTGTAACTAACTTAGTTGTCTTCTTGTAATTGGCTTGGCTAGGGCTTTCTCGGTCGATAAGAATAAAAATATTTATCTTGAACTCCCGAACTTTGTTTATGATGTGTTTGCCTGTTTAGTGGGGTAGACCCGCCCTCTGCACAAAACGAGTCCTTTGTCGGGATGTTGTTATGAATGGTCGGTCCATTATGCTTTTCGCCATCCTTCACTAAGTTGTTTCTTAGTGAAGCCCATGGGATTGCCCCAAGTCGTATGTCAGACACCTTTATCTTACCCCCGCGCCTTTCACGTGTAGGATCTTCGTAGGTTGGATGCATTCCAGGTCCTAGGGAGCTGACGCCCTTTTGTGGTTGCTAGACGATAAGTTACTTTAATAACTCAATATAGCCCTTCCCAATTTGGAGCCAATTTGCCTCGGGAGCGTATCGGGTCGTTGATTGGTCGGGGATGCACTTTCCAATTATAGAGTTTTGCCACTGCATTCTTGTAGGCCAACATCCGCAGATGGGCCCTGGCTCTTCGTTCTTCCATCTGATCAAGGTTGTAACGACTGAGGCCTTTTCCTCGTAGTGCTCAACCCACAGTTTTGGAAAGACCATTTCTGGAGGCAGCACTACTTCAGTCTTGAACGTCAGACGATATGGTGATCCACCCGTGACGATCTTTGGGGTTGTCCGAGACGCCCATAAGATGCTCAGGAGCTCATCGACCCATGCTCCTTGTGCATTATCGACTCTCTTCTTGAGGCCTTCAAGTATCATGCAATTAGTTACCTCGGCCAGGTTGTTCGTCTATGGATGTGCTACCACGCTGAACTTCGAGTGAATTCCATAGTTCGCACAGAATTCTTCGAATCATGCGTTGTTGAATTGTGCTCTGTTGTATATTATGATGATCCTCGGGATGACAAACCAAGTAATGATTTTCTTCCAAACAAACTTCTCTACCAGTTTTTTGGTTATCGAGGGCAGTGGCTCAGCCTCCACCCATTTTGAGAAGTAGTTAACGGCTAAAATGATGAATCTTCTTTGCCCTCGTGGACCTCGGCCATCACATCTTTAGCCTCGGAGGATGTGAGGCAACGGAGGAGTGGCATGCTAAACAACCTTCGGTAGAGCCACTCATTCATTTCACAGTAGTGAGCTTGAACGCGCTTCAATCGTCGGGCGATCATTGGGTCATTCAGGAGTGTCCCTCCTGCTTTGTACCGCAAGATGTTGTCGATCCAACTCAGGGTGGTTTCAATGACTGTGACATTCGGGTCTAGAATGGATCGGGCGGCTACTGCATCGACTCCCAAGGGGAAGCCACCCTCGCCCTTTGTTGATGCTTTCTTGGCTAGTGAGTCTGCCTGGGTATTTTCTTCCAACAAGATCCTGCTCAGAACGAGACGTTGGAAATTAGTTGTTAGTTGTAGCACCATAGTAAGGTTTTTTACCATTACTGGGTCGCGGGCATTGTAGTCACCTTGGATGTGTTCGACCACTAGTCAGGAGTCGCTATACGCTTCAAGCTCCTTCACGCCTAGCTCCCTGGCTAAATGCAAGTCGGATAACAGGGCTTCATATTCTGCCTCGTTATTGGTTACCTTTACCTCGAGATGAGTGTGTGTTCGTGTGATTGTCCATTGGATCCTTTGAGAATGAGACTTGTGTCGCCTCTTTACTGATTTGTCAGCCCATCCACGAACATGGTCCAAGGCGATCGTTTGGCATTCTGAATGTCGAGCATCCTAGAGTCAACTCAGAGACGAAATCAGCCATTGCTTGCGCTTTGCTTGTCGTCCTGGGTACGTACTGGATGTTGATTGGTTACCACTTGTATCGGATGAGCCTAGAAGTATAGACGTGGCTTCCTGGCCAACTGTACTAGGGCCAGAGCTTATTTTTTAATTAACAAATATCGTCCCTCAGGTTGGTTAGGATGTGACTGATGTAATAAATGGGCTTCTGGATACCTTCATCTTCTCGGACAAGGATGAAACTTACCGCCTGCTCAGATGCCGTGAGATACAAGCTGAGAGTTTTACCAAGACTTGTTGTGGTAAGCTACGATAGTCGGGCAAGGTGCACCTTTAGGTCTTTGAACATGTTTTGACATTCTAAGTCCCATTGGAAGCCTTGTTGTCATCGTATAGTGCCCGAAAGAAAGGGAGGCATTTGTCGTCAGCTCAAGATAGGAATCGGTTAATAGCTACGAGTATGCCCGTAAGGCGTTGAGTTTCTTTGATGGTTCGGGACGGTTGCATCGCAATTATTGTTTGGACCTTCTCGGGGTTAACATCTATCCCCCATTAACGGATGATAAAGCCGAGAAACTTTCCTGAGCTTACTCTAAATACTTACTTAGTCGGGTTGAGGCGCATCCTAAACTCTCGAGGAGTCTGAAATGTCTCGGCGAGGTCTCGTAAGTTGGTTTCTCCCGACTTGATGTTTAAACACCTGGTTGCCCATCATTTGGTATGTTGCCCCGACATTCTTGAGGTTGAACGACATCACCTTATAATAGTAAATTCCTCTATCCATAATGAACGCGGTGTGCTCTTGATCTTCAAGGGCCATCCGTATTTGATTATAGCCCGAGAAAGCGTCCATGAACATAAGGAGTTCATGTCCCGAGGTCTAGTCGACCAACTAATTGATCCTCGAGAGAGGGTAACAATCCTTCGGGCATGCCTGGTTAAGATCAGTATAATAAACGCACATCCTCCAACTTCCATTAGATTTTTTGACAAACACTACATTGGAGAACCAGTGGGGGTACTTGACCTCA
This sequence comes from Ensete ventricosum, assembly GCA_029747655.1. Taxonomy (NCBI): domain Eukaryota; kingdom Viridiplantae; phylum Streptophyta; class Magnoliopsida; order Zingiberales; family Musaceae; genus Ensete; species Ensete ventricosum. The sequence goes on along the minus strand of JAQQAF010000006.1, from coordinate 2,934,956 downwards.
GTTATGTACCCGACCTCCATGAGGCGATCCATTTCGTCATTGATCGCCTTTTGTCGATTTGGGGCAAACCTACGGGGTTTCTGTTTCATGGGCTTCGCCCCGAGTGTAATGTTAAGGCCGTGCTCGGCGATGCTGCATTCAATACCGGGCATATCCTTGGGTGACCATGCAAAGACATTTGTGTTCTCGACCAGGACGTTGATGAGTTACGCTTGATCCTTCTCGGAGAGTGAATCTCCGACCTTGATGACTCAGTCAGGCCGATTCTCATCGAGAGGGAGCTCTAGTATTTGTTCGGTGGGTTCCGCCCGGGAGGCCACTCGGGAACCTCTCGTAGGTCCACTAGAGGCTGGTCCGAGGACGAGGATGACACAATAGTCTCGGTGCAGATTGGATGTTCGGCCCTCAGTTTCTTCAGTAATGTGATAGCGATCAAGTAGCAGCGCCTCGACTCCCATGGGTCACTCCTAGCTTCCCCAACTCCAGCTCTAGTGGGGAACTTTATGGTGCAGTGGTAGGTGGAGACAACTGCTCTAATTCTATTGAGGGTCGATCACCCGATGATATTATGCACAGTCGGGAGCCCCACCACCATGAAGGTCACCATTAGGCTCATGATCGAGGGTGACGGGGAGGACTGTTGTCCCGAGGGGGGCAATGGAGTCCCCCGTAAACCCAGTGAGGGTAGAGCTCATCAACAATAGGCCTGGTCAACCCAAGCTTTTGGAAGGTGTCCTTGTAGAGGATATCCGTTGAGCTACCGGTGTCAACCATGACTCTCTTCACTAGTGCGTTGGCGACATGGATCGAGATCACTAGCGTGTCATCATGGTTAGGGTATTCAGCGTCGCCTGCTTGGAAGGAGATATGGGGCCCATCGGTTTTGCGGGGCGTTTCTCCACAATGGCCCATGTATAAGCCCTCTGTCCTGACGTGCTAACTCCTTCATACGTTGGACCCTCGATGATGACATCAATTTGCTTCTCAATGGGCCCCTGCTATCGTGGGGATGGGTCTCAGAGCCTCCGAACGTAACACTCTAGGTACCTGTGGCGAATGAGCTTCTCTATCTGATTGCGAAGATCGTGGCAGTCTTCCATGTCATGGTTGTAGTCCTGGTGGAATCGACAATACTACACCTGGTCTCGCAGCTCCCTGGGACCTTTCAGAGGGTTGGGTGTCCTCAACAGCCCCTTCTCCTTGATCTGAAGAAAGATGTCCATCCGAGTAGAGTTCAGTGGAGGCGGGGGAGGTCTTGGATAAGACGACTCTGATTGGTCGGACTGCCTCCTCATGGTTTCCGAAGGTTGGCCTCATGACTTCTCGACACGGGGCCTTTTGTGGTCCTCACGCTTGTCTGCCACCAGCACCTCGGCGGCCACGTATTGGTTGGCGCGCTATAGCATCTCTGGGACGATCGTCAAAGGTTGCTCAATCAGGGACCAAAAAAACTTGGTTAGCTGTAGGCCCATTAGGAATGCCTGCATGATCAAAGAGGGATGAGCGTCGGGTAGTACCCTGATTTTTATGACGAGATTTTTATGACGAAACGAGAGACGAAGTGGGAGAGTGGCTCCTCGTCCTTCTTGCTCAGACTAAGGAGTGTTGCTGCTAAGAGCTTTGGTTTGATATTGGCTAGGAAGTTGGACTCGAACTCCTTCACCAACTGATCGAAGGATGAAACTGAGCAAGGCTTTAGTCAGTCGTACCACATCTGGGTGGGGCCTTGGAGGGTAGGGAATGCACGCATATCAGCGCGTCGGACGTGTCGTACAACACCATCTGTACCCAAAAGGCAGGGACGTGCTCTATCGGGTCTGTGCTTCTGTCTTAGGCTTCCAGCATGTGAAGCATGAAGCTTGCAGGGAGGGGCTTATCTTGTATCTCCTAGGTGAATGGGGACATTGTGAGCAGGATCATCACGCTTTCCTCTTTTGACTCATGAACCTCCTTTTGGACCTCGTCCAACTGTCGGGTGACATGGCAAGCTGCATCCGGAGCGAATTTATAGAGTCCGGCGATAAGATATCTGGCTCAGATGGTTTGGGCAAGCTTTCGAGTCACCTTGCTCATGCTGTGACTGAAGGGCCACTAACGGCTCCCCACTCAGCTAGCGCCCACCTCAGATGTGTTGTTCGAGGGGCAGGAGACTAAGAGAAGTCCAAGGGGGAAGCATCTGAGGCATTGGAGGCGCTTGAAGCGGGTTTGGCACTAGGAGCGGGGCTTGCGACAGAAGAGTCGGTAAGGCAAGCTGAGGGGCGAATGATGCTTGAGGAATGAGAGGGATGACGTGTCGGGAAATCTATGATCGACATCTCATGCGCAGCAGAAAATAAAAACAAAACCCATATTCCCGAAGTTAAGTATTTGGTTGTTATGCGATAATTGGTGTGTGAAAAATCTGTAAAACCCGAAAACTACACAAATCATGAGAGATGTGATACCTAAGGAGATCATATATCCCTAAAAAAATTTAGATCCGATGGAGAAGACAAAGGAGCACTCGTGTACTCCTCACTAGCGATAATCCACACGACAGACATGGCATCGAGGCTCCTCAGCAGCGGGATCAGACTCGCCACACTCTTAGGCTAAGGAGGAGGAGAAAAACTCTGAGGAGAAATAGGAGGCTCATCTAGCTCTCTCTCTCTCTCTCTATCTCTCTCTCCTTTTGCTCTACCCTATGAACAAAGGAGTATCTTTTATTTATAAAGGTGAATGAGCATATTCTTGAATAGATTCTATTTATATTGGGAATTTGATCTCTATCCAATTACCCAATCCTATTAGGTCTCATCCATATGATCCAAACAAGTAGCTTCTTGGATATCTCATATCTGCATCTCTACCAGTCGCAACATCTACCATATATGTGTGACCCTCTAGACCCAATACCGAGCTGGCCGTGAGTCCCTCCCATCAGAACTCCTTCTGATATAGTGAATTATTATCCCTATAATAATTCACTTAACTTACCAACTATGTACGTACTAGGCCACTACAGTTATAATCATCAAACGATAAATGAGGATCAAATCTATCGGACCTATCTGTCCTTAGTTACCGTATATCTATAGTCCCTCATCCAACTAATATCCCAAAGACCATATATTGGGCATGGATAGTGTCAGGCCACACACAGAATCCTTCTGAGTCTTTCTAATCAGATTCTCCCGGAGAACTCCTATCTCAATCTGAGCGACCCTGGCTAGGGATTTTGTCTGAGCGAGCATACATAGGATATTCCTCTTATGATACTGATAATCAATGATCCTTTGTTGACACTCAATTGCCTTCGTATGGTTGGCTATCAATCTCGATAATTGGCTATATCAGATCTGGACCTTTCCAAACCTGTAATTCCGACGTCAAAAAAAAGAATACTCATACAAGACATCATTTGTATCTCAAGTCTAAAGACCAAACACACAACTGTAACTATGAAATTGTTATCTGACATTAGGTATCATTATTCATTCAGCATTCTGTAAGCAGATCAATAAGTGAACTCATTCTCCAATGAGCACCTGCACTGTATCTCTAGTGTCCCCACCCAAGCGACTATGAAACCAGCCGCCTCCATCATATGAATGAGTATACAGCACACTAGTCTATTCAGTTATCTCGATGTCCCTCTCAAGTAACCTATGATCAGGATAATTTAGGATCTATGTTTAAAGGTGAATCAGTCTCATTATCATGATCTCATCATGATCTGATTCCCATTGTACAGATCTAGAGATATCATAATATATATCTACAAATATAATATGATAAAATATCAATAATGATAAGCAAAGAGATTACTGCAACATGTCATAGGTGTCATCACTCACGTGATTGGCTTGTAGGGCATCTATAACTAGCATGACGGTATGGATCATTCTCGTCAACGTCTGGACCTGCTACACAAGTCCATGAAAAGCTTCTAGGGAGACGACCGACTGTCCCACTCCCCCTCTAGGAAGCGAGAGCTTTGGGTCATTGAACAATCTCCAGTATCTGACAGGGGTTTGGGAGAAAGTGTTCCCACCCGTAGAGGATGGAGCAGGAATGAGTCTCTCAAAGCTGGGTGAGAGATTTGGGACGTAAGTTCCCTTACCCGGTGATTCCCTCGGGTTGTCGAGTAGGTCCCGATGCTCTTGTGTAATGGGCCCTCCTAGCACAAAAAATGTTATGGAACTTTATGTCATGGTCGATGAGTCAGCATAGTTTGGCTCATCAAGGTTGGTCGAGAAGAGATGAGAAAGCCCAAGAGAGGTCCGTCTGGCCCCAGGTGTGTGTCCTAGGATGCTCCTGCTTAGAGGTGCACCTTGGGGTGCAATTGCTTGGTGACTCCCGCGGGGTCCTGCACAAAGGTTTGGTCGAGATGGGGGATGCCCGATGTGGCCCCTCCAACGATTAAGTTAGTGATGTGGAGTTATAATTGTATGTTCTCTATGTGAGATATCGAGAGTCCCTTGCTACTATTTACCTAGGTGGTGTAATACGTGCAGACACTGAAATAGTATCGTTCGCCGCCATGCTCCTCGGGTGAGGGGTGAACTAGTAATTTATCTACTGATGCTGACTGCTACACCCGTTGTCTTAAGATCCATACGAGGTTGTTTAATGTGTGCGGGTGCTCGAACTGTGCCATGCGCCACCGTGCTCCTCGGGTGAGGGGTGAACCAGTGATCTGTCTACTGATGTCGACTGCTGCGCTCGTTGCCTCAAGATCCGTACGAGATTGTTTAATGCATGCGGGCGCTGGAACTGTGTTGTGCGCCTCGGGTGAGGGGTGAACCAACGATCTGTCTGCTGATGCCAACTGCTACGCCCGTTGTCTCAAGATCCATACGAGGTTGTTTGATGCATATGAGCGATGGAACCATACCATGTGTCATCGTACTCCTCGGGTGAGGGGTGAACCAACGATCTATCTGCTAATGTCGACTATTGCGCCCATTGCCTCAAGATCCATATGAGATTGTTTAATACGTGCGGGCACTGGAACCGTATCGTGCACCGTCGTGCTCCTCGGGTGAGGGGTGAACTAACGATCTATCTACTAATGTCGATTGTTGCGCTTGTTGCTTCATCATATTTCTTGAGCGATAAGTAGAAACAATGCCCATTCCCGAGACGATGGTCCGGACTGAGTTGAATGTGTCGACTTGACATTATGGAGGTGATGTGACCAAAATATATCGTATCAATCACCTCATCCGGAAGACCATAACCACATAGGCACTCCCTATGACAATACTTCCATCCTGCTTTGCTTTAGCCACGATCTCCTCTTCACTTTTCGGGACAAAGAGACGTCGCCACTTCGGGCCTACAAATGATGCACTACAAAACCCCATAGGAAGCCACGCCACAATATAGTGTGGTCGGATTCAAACCAAACCTGGGGCATGCTGTGTTGCATCCATGTCACCTGGTAAACTCTCACTAATTATGTAAATTTTATCTCAGCTATTCCCTCTTATCCGCCCAAACAACAGTATAATGCTGCTGCTCACAAACATTATAAATAAGATTATTATCGATTCAACTTGTTCATACAAACTACACATGCATACACCTCCTACATGATCTCTTTTTTTGCTTTGGTAAGACACCAATACAAAAGCTTTTACTGTACAAATTACAAGAAATACACTAATACAAGCTTTTACTGTACAAATTACAACCACTCTGAAACGGATTCTACCCAAGAGATATTAAAGAAGTACAAGAAAGAAGACAACAAATGAAAAATGTACAAGCTCCACAGTCGTTCTCTAAGCTCAAGTGAGTAGCTCAAGCTAAAGAAGAAGATAATTGCCTCACCATAATATTTGGTCTCACTGTCATCATATCATACTAGTTGGGACTTATGGTTTTGTTGTGATCTTCATCATCATTGGGTCATCATTGATCGCTTGCCCATGTATTCGATGCATGTGAGATTTTGGGACAGATCTATGCAAATTTTCCCTGGAAATTATTACACATGTTGGTCACTCGAGGTAAATAACATTTGGAAAGAATAGAAGGCAAGATAATAGGAACTAGCATGATATTTACACATTCCTTCATTAACTCCGAAATAACAAGATATGATAAAACATGAATGTAGAATTGCAATTCACATCTTATTTACTGGACCATACATGACAAACTTACCCCCTAACTTGTTCATGGGACTAGCCATCTTTTATAACACATCTGGATATTCATTTTACAGATGATTATGACTCGTGAATCATTCAAACCATTTAGTACAAGAGAAACATTATCTCCACCACATACTTCAATGCATCATATTTATTACAACCCTCCGTCGTCCATGTCACAAGTCAACTTATCTACGTAAATGCTCCTCCCAAAATTATGACAACTATCCATCAAGCATCCAAAAACTATGTTTTTCTAATCATACATAGACATAATAAATTATTAAAAGGGGTATGCACTACGTATTTCATAAGTACCAATTCTCAATATGCATCCTGAAATTAAATGGCATGTACTTTGAGAAATATTCAATAAAGTGGCTAGTGACAGAGCAACTAGCATCATAAAGCATACACAAAATTATCAAAATAACATGTAAAACAGCAAGGAGAAACAACAGTAAACAAAAGAAGTGAGTAAAAGGAAGTGTCACCAAAAACACCACGTTGAAAGAAAATTATACCATTTCACACCAACTACAGTAAACCTCAACCTAGAAAAGAACTACAATATGCCACATGCTTACCAAGATGCTTTAACTGTTGAGACATGGTTGGTGTATGTTACACAAATAATAGGCATCAGGTTCGAATTGACGTGTAAGTCATTTAAATAATTTAATGTAATGAATTTTCTTCCTAATTTAAAAAAAAAAACTTAGGACATGGACAAATCATTCAGCAAAGTGCCTCAAGAAAACCCTTCAGCATTGGCCATATGTGAAGGCTCGGAATCTGGAAGAACTTTAATTTCTTTAAGAAATGACAGAAGGGAATAATCACTAGTATTTCAGGCTCAATAGTTTCTATTAGGAAATCCAACATGATGATACAAAATTTGCTTAAAGAAGACAATTTTTGTGTACAATTGGATTAACTAACCCAGTAGGAGACCAGGTGAGATCAGCCAATTACCATCAATTCAAGACTGAAGTAGTATGATTAAGTCAAAAGAGCCAAATTATTATGAAGCCAATCTAAGTCAACCAATTCAATCAATCCTGGTGTCAGTTTAATACAAGTTATCATCATTGTAGTAGAATAATACAAATCAAATGATCAATACAAGAACCCAAATCCAACGAGAAGAAAGGATGTCATGCATCCTTGGAGGCAGTATAGATGTTCCATTTTCATCACTGGAAAGATGAGAAAATCCCTTTGTGGTTATTGTCAACATAGAAAATGATGGTTTTTAATCTTCTAATTAATAAAAGAAGCTACGTGAAACTAGATTCCATAAAACTTGTTCATGGACTAGGATCATAGGAAGAGCAAACAAACAGTGGTTAGACATCCGTTCTTGTTTAGAAAGAAGAAACTAAAAAATGTCTCCATTGTTCACTATAACCTATGATGTTGCTAATACTCTACGTGTTACTTTGGAATGATCATGATGCCAATCAATTGCCAACTACAAAATTGGTGCATTTTTAGGACAACCTAATTTGAGTTGGAGAATTTATCTTTATAGAAGAATCCTATCATTTTGCCATAGCCCCATAATCAGTCATAAGGAACTAAAGCAAATAATACCATGTCATAGAAACCTTCACCACACAACAACAGATGATGTACAGATACAGTTGGCACACCATAATATTTGACACCTTGAGTTGTCACAGAACTAGCTTGAGCCACATAGAAAATGGAGAGAGAGAGAGAGAAGCAACTGGATGAAATTAAGAGGCAAGTGGATGGTAAGGCCAAATGAAGAATGATTCTGAGGCACAAGTGAAATACAAGCAGGTAAAATGTCAGAATTTCGTTTTCTGTGCCAATAGGACTCAAATACTCAAAAAATGAATATAATTCTACTAGAGCAAATGCTCATTGAGGCAATTATTGGAAGTACATCCTGGATTTAAGTGCCTACACAGTCATGGTGTGGTGTCTAACATATCTTTAGACATAAAGGTAGCAATCAAGTCTAACATTGAGCTGATATCATCTGCTGCTGAGCTCCTCAACCGGATGAGTAAGCCCTCACTGATAATACAAGATACACACTGACAACAAGCTTGGTTGACAATCTTTCGCAGGTTGATGGTCAACAGGAATCTAATTGTGGGAAAAGGTTTAATGGAAAGCTTACATCTTGTCATATTTGCATGCAATATCAACCAAAGGTAATTGTTAATTGTGAAGAAACTTAATATCGCACATCTTTGGACATGTTTGCATGTCTAACATATCTTTAGACATAAAGGTAACAATCAAGACTAATATTGAGCTGATATTAACTGCTGCTGAGCTCCTTAACTGGATGAGTAAACCCTAATTAATAATATATGATACACACTTGGTTGACAATCTTTAGCAGATTGGTGGTCAACACAGATCTAATTGTGGGAAAAAGACTAACGGAAAGCTGACATAATGTCGTAGTTGCATGCAATATCAACCAAGGTTAATTGTTAATTATGAAGAAAACTTAACCTCACAGATCTAAAGTAACACAAATAGCAACAGAAAAAAAAAGTGTGATATCAGTGTAATGCGAGGTAGTGACAACTTGGACTTGAACTGATGGTGGTGAGAAAGTATAGTTTGGACCATAATGGCATACCTTAGAAGACGGAGGTAAAGAAGCACTATAGATGCTGTTTCCAGATTCTGTTGCTTTTCTGATTTCTTGAAGTTGATGCGCTATTTCCTCCAGGCGTCGTAGATTGTAGGTTTCCTTTTCCCTCTGTTCCAGTGAAAAGCTCAACTTTTCTCTTCCTTGTTCGATTGCTTTTAGCCTTCTCCGTAAGAGTTCAACTTCGTTTTCAAGTTGAAATCTTTCGCTTTCAACTGCAGGCATCGAACTCCTCCTTAAATCCAACCAGGAAGCTCTAATGATTGAAGCATCCGTTGATTGACCCACTTTTGTAACATCCGAGCTACTTCTCTGCATGTTCAATTCTAATTGTGTCAAGTCTCTGTCTGAATCTTCAGTCACGTGATCACTTCTGCCTAACAAAGATGGTCTATTTAATGTACCATATTCGTGAGATCTGCCCAAATTATATCCCACCTGAGGAAGATATACTTGTTTTGTTTTTCCCTCAGCCAAATCAACTTTGTGACTAATTACATGTACATCAACCACATTCACTTCATTATTCAACTGAGATGAGTTAGGACTTTCTTTATTGGCATTTAGGTTGTGCCTCATACATAAATCATCCAATGGAACTGTGATCTTATCTTTCTCGTCTTGTTTGCTATTTCTTCCATCAACTAGCTGAGAAATTGAATCATCCAAGTCATTTTGCTGTGACCCATTAAATCTAGGTGAGCAAGACTCATTCGCATATCTAGTCTTATGGCTGTGCAGAGAACATGGACCAACTTCTATTGTAACCATGCCCTTCTCTTGCACAGTGCATTCATTTCCATCGTCTGGCACACCTGGATAGTACTTCTCCAAACTATTACACCAGCTAGGATTACCACTGCTTGAATATTGTACATCTGTAGCCATTTCAAGTGATGATGAACATTTGACAAATTCTGCAGAGGACTTCTGCACAGAAGCCATCAAAGACTCACCTTCATTGACACATTGCATCTCATCATTTACCCTTTCCTTCTTTTTAATGGATTCATAGACTTCTTTCAGCATAAGGTCAGGGTCATCAAATGACCCAAAAGAAGCAACTTTGTTTTGTCCAATCAAGCATGTTGCATCAGGCAGATGACCATCTGGTGTCTTCTTGAAACCATTACCACCAATCACCATTTGCTGATATTCTTCAGCTTCCTTATCCAAGATAAGTTTCTCTTTTTCCCACTGCAGAATGATCTCCTTAAGGATCTCCATCTCCTCCTTATCATATGCAGATTTCTCTTCGACCATCCTCTGGTACTGCCAAGCTTCCATCTTGATAGCAGCCTTCTCCTCCTGGAGCCTCAATATCATTGCCATTGCTTCATCAGCAGCACTGGCAGCAGCGCTCCTCTCTTTTTCCAATTCAAGAGAAAGGGCAGCATTAGCATATCGTTCTTCTTCAAGTGCCTGTTTCAGTTCTCTTATTGCATCAGATTCATTCTTTTCCGCTTCACAAACTCCCTCAGTAGCATCAGGTAAGCCCTTATCCACAGTTTGGAATTCATTAGCAAAAGCAACTTCTTGTATGAAAGCATTCTGATCATCTGATAGGCAATAAAAATGAGAAGAACGCAAATTGGCATGACGGTCATATTTATTGATAAGCAACGGTATATAGACTTGTAGGCGTTTACGGGCACATGAAATGCTCAAAGACGGAATTCAAAGATTCATAATTCCTAACCTGAAAGATGATGGAGAGCTTCAGAAACCACATGTCCAGAGCCCTCCACCTGCGGAAGATGGTTGCTGATCTTCGAGGGAGACGCATCGGCTACTGCCCCTTTCCAACCCAACTGCAGAGCTGGAGACGGTGAGGTCGGCGATGAATAACATCTGATGGTCAGATTGTTCCTATCTCGTCGCCGCCTTCTGAGAACAGATAGCCGTTGCCCTTGACGGAAGACCGCCTTCCCCCTAAGGTCCACCAAATCTGCGTCTCCGTCGCTGCAAGATTCTCCTCCATCAAACTCATGAGGCGGGGGCGGGTGAGAAAACGAGCCGCACGACTCCTCGCCTTGACCCATCTCCAACAGCCCGCAGACTGCGTGGCCGCCTCCACCATCATCATCACCAGCTCCAACGAGTTGGACGCTGTCGCAGTTGACATTACTGGAGGCGCGGCAATCGTTCCCATATACTGAATCGAAAACACCGGCGAGTAAGAGCTGAAGGCAGCCGACGCGCTGCTGCCGCTGCTCCCGGTGGAAATGGGGGGCGTCGTGGATGTCGTCGCAAGAGCAAGGTAGGGGTAGGCCGATGAGGGCCAGAAATTTGGAGGCAAAGAACGCGAGGGAGGCAGCGCAAAGGAAGATATAGGCGAGGGCGAGGTCGAGGTAGGCGGCCACCAGGGCGCGCAGGGTCCAGCGGTGGTGCGTCGCCAGGCACGACGCCATCGTAGAAGATATAGCGGGGGCAGACTAGCGGTGGATGCTTCACCGAGGAGGAGGAGGAGGAGGAGGAGGAGGACGACGACGAAGTATTCTTACGAACAGGTGGTGGGCGTTCCGTGGGCGCTGATGCCGATCAAGTTCGCCAGGAAGGATACTAGGGGCGAAATGGAGGTCGGTGGCGAGGAGGGGGCGAAAGGAGAGACGCGAGTGAATTGATATGTCAATTCTTGTTATTGGACGAAACAATGGCCCCACATATACTTCGATATGGGGCCAATTGAAAAGTAGGTAGGGGGGGAAAAGTAGTTCTAACACGTGGCTCTACTTGGTTAATCCACGTGTAATATCGGGCATGCTATTTGGCTGGGGCGGGTCACGTGGTGCTGCCCGCAGAGAAAGACGTGGTCATCAGGCGATCCGACCCTCGGGGATCACGGAATCGGGTTCGAATGCGGATAACATTGGAGAGGATCCGAATAAGGCACCACGTGTATAAATCGTCGGATATTTCTTCTATAAAATATAGTTATCATATAATTTAAGGTTTTGTCTACTTTAAATTATTTTATTTTCTCGTTTGAGTCATTTGGAAATCAATTGATTTCCACTTCCTTATTTGTACGGACAAATTAGGCATGAAATTATTTGATTAATTAATTAATTAATATAAAATGTATTTTTGTTATTTCCAACTTTGTTGCAACCAAGCTCGGCTAATGCTTACGTGCCCTTAGGTGACCCAGGGCATGGCCCGGTTGGGTGCGGCCAATTGGGTTGATCGGTTTGGGCCGGTTCAGGTGATCCAACCCAATTCTTTGCCGGTTCAAAATTGTATAGAAGACATAGGGATAGGGTGGGTGGTGAAGAGGTTTACATCCTCCTCGATTTAAGAAAGCTCTGTCATCAATCCATCAAAAAAGCCATCAGCCACTGGCAGCACCAAATAAACTAGCTTTATTAGTAGACATGGATTCGCTCCCCGTGAACCTCCTACAGTCGTATTGCTGGCGATCAACACTCACGAGATCCAAACTCCTAATCCTCCCCACCTCTATTTAAACCCGGTTGAGCACCAGCGACCACACGGCCCTTCCCAAAAGGTTGAGGAGAATGGCGAGGACGCTCCACGGTGTGGCTTTCTCTCTTGTTCTCCTGGCGCTTTTCTCCGCCGGCGGCCTAGCCGCGGCGGCGGACAGCCACTGCAAGATGACCGAAGAAGGACTGATCGCGTGCCTGCCGTCCATGACGGGGGCGTCACCGGCGAAGCCGTCGCCCAAGTGCTGCGCCGCCCTCGGCAAGGCCGACCTGGCATGCCTGTGCAAGTACGAGGATTCGCCGGCGCTGCCGCAGCTGGGGATCAATCGAAGGTTCGCCGTGCAGCTCCCGGCCAAATGCAAGCTGAGCTTGCCCAAGAACTGCCACTGACACTTCTTCCCGGCTCATTTGATCTGCAAGCGTATGATGAACGCGTTGTGTCGGCTCTCTGTGCGTGTAGGTTCTTTGCTTTGTGATTTGGATTTCATGCTACGTTGGTGATATGTGGTTTTTAGTCTCTTTATTATGATCTCGCATCTATGATTTGAGTTTCTGCCACGTCTATTATAAACATAAAAAATTATAATCATGCTTCAAATATATGAAATAATTTTAATATCAAAAATTAAAATTAAATACTCATATATTAAAGTTTAAAAGTTTATACATTTTACATTATTCAGAAAATCTTTATCAAATATATAAATACACTATCATTACATCTATAAATTATAGTGATATGGATGAGAAAATATTTATAATATTTCTTTTGTATGTTATTAATATATGTAGTGAGTAAGATATAAAAAAAATTAAAATTAAAATAAATAAAATAAAATTTTATTTAAAATAATTTTACTAAATTAAATTTTAAAAGTTTTAAAAAGTATTTTACACGTATGCACGAATTTTATAAAACATGTCAATAAGTCTAATAAATATAATAATATTATATTAAAATTAATTATTAATGTAAATCCTAATTGTTTCATATAGATCAATGTCATACTGTTTTTTATGTACAATACTATTAATCTTTCCTAATATAATTCATAATGACTTATAATTATATTATCAATACAACTATATTATAGCATTCAACTACAATATATAAATATGATAATAAAAATAAATAAATTTAATTAATTAATAAATAATATCAATAATAACATTCAACTAATGATACATTCAACATATCTTTCAGTTACTCACAAGTCACACTCTAATAACATATTCTTTAAAAACTCAGGTTGTAAAGTTTTAATAAATGGAGTGGTGCTTAGGTTTGTTTTGGAATTTTTCTCTTCAAATATTTTATTTAGATAAATTTAGATCTACTAGAGTACATATTGTTATTAAAGAAAAAATTATTGTAGTGTTATTATAAAATATTTTTAATGATTTGATAACTATGTCGATCATATCAAGTTTTAAAATAAAATTTGATAACTATAAAATTTGACTTGTGACAACAAAACATATTATAAATTTAGCTTTTGAGAAATTATCCCTCTAGTTAACATAATATGAATTCTAAAATGGGTTTTCTATTGTCGAGATAATTTATAAAATTAGCATCTAAATATCTCGTCACTTTAATCTAGTCTATTTTTAATGGTACATGAGTATATATATATATATATATATATATATATATATATATATATATATATATATATAATCTTTAATAGGTAAAAAAATCATAATCTCTTTTTTTATCGATCATCATAGCACGCACAAGGCCTATGGTTATCGCAATGCACGACCTACTACTTACAAACTATCAGCTTGGACTCCTTGCATGACCTCACAATGATCCTTACGATCACTATAATATTCCACTACTCTTATGTGAAGTTATTCTCACATGCATGGCTATCATCTCTGCGTAATTCCTCATCGATCGGGCATGTGTCCACGTGTTAGGATCTTAGCTAAGTAGAGTTCATCTTTTCATAATTAATACAAGTTGAGTCATGTTAGTATGCCCAATCGAAATCAGTTATGGGTCAAGTGAGTTCAATCGAGTCAATTATGAGTTGGTTAGAGTTAATTTTTATCTTCGGCTAAGATGAAGTTAGTTATTATTTTCAGTTATGAATTTATTAGTTAATTAAAAGTCCAAATTTAGTGAGAGTATGAGTCAATTCCTAAAATAACTATTGACATAGTCCTATAAATAAGATTATTGGCAATGACTTTGTGACAACCATTGGGGTCACTGTTCGACCATGGTCAACAAACATCGTCACAACAACATCACTATAATCACTGATCAAAGGCATCACCAAATATGGTTGTTTCATTGTTGTGCCATCGCACGCAACGCCACCCACCAAGGTAGGCTGCAGTAGTACTTAGGCTGCTACATACAAGTAATCATCGTTGTATTCAATAATGCTTCGATCTATGCAACTAGTGCCCAAAACTAAAAAAAAGAAAGAAAGAATTTATTCTTTTATAAAACCATTATAAGTGATGAAATAGAAACTAAAAAAAATGAAAGAATATATATAATTTCTTTTCTATACATTGCCACGTATTTATTAAGTTGATATCTATTTAAAACCAAGAGTAGAGGGTCAATTAAATAAATCTTCTAATTAACATCATATCATATAAGGAATTTTATTATAATTAAAATTTTATTTTATTAGATCTATAATATATTTTACCTAATTAAACTAGCTTTCGACCCTACAATTTTATTATAATGTATTACATAATCTTGATCAGTATCTTTATTCTTACAATGTCTAGAAGTAGATCTGATTGGCTTTAAGGTCTACATATTAGAAGATCCAGAAAATAATTCCACTTAGTAGTTAATTCAAAAATGATAGCATGCATCTTGACCCTTATTTATATATCTCTACAATGTCAAACAGATCCTATTTGCTTTTAAGTTCTACACATTAGAAGATTTAGAACCATTTTTTATCATATAATTAATTTTAACTTAGTAATTAATTCAAAGCAACATCCGCATAGAGTATCAATTTCTGCGACCGTGAAATATCCTTCTGTCCAACGCTTGACCCCCCAAAAAGTCAAAAGGCCATTGCAGCTGATAACAATTGTCTCTCATATAAAGATTCAGATGCTTCAACAAATGATCCAGCAAAAAAATCTCATGCACCTCATATGTGGGGACGACTCACCTTTAGCAACCGTCGCTTCTAATCTTCTCGAGAGCAGCCAAATAACCTCAAAAGGTGAAAGGCCATTGCAGCTGATAACGATCGTCTCTCGTATAAAGATTCAGATGCTTCGACAAGCGATTCTACAAGAAAAATCTAATGCAACATAATCTAACAAAAACATTAACATTCAAGTCAGCCATTACAAACCAGAGCAGAATCCAAGGAAAGGCAACACTTCAGCTAATTTACAAAGGAAAATGAGGTAAATTCAATGTATGTATGACTCGTCATCACAGTTAACTGCTCTCTTCCATTCTTTTCTCATCAACAACCATTGCTCTTCGGGAATCAAATCTACCAAGAAAAAGAGGAAATCCTGCAACATTGGCGAAAGCCAACTCTTCGATTCCTGTATAAGTGTGCTA
Organism: Ensete ventricosum; assembly: GCA_029747655.1. Classification (NCBI taxonomy): domain Eukaryota; kingdom Viridiplantae; phylum Streptophyta; class Magnoliopsida; order Zingiberales; family Musaceae; genus Ensete; species Ensete ventricosum. The sequence continues at coordinate 2,919,161 of JAQQAF010000006.1, read as the reverse complement.
TGTCTGCGTGCACCGAACTCGACTGAGCTGAAAAAAAAAGAAAAGATGGTACTATTTACATATATGGATCTTCTTCTTCATTATTTGATTACAACAAACACCTAGTATGAGTAGTGTGTGCTGTGCAAGGTTCGCTTCCATTTGTCTAGAATTCCGGTGGCCTTTCTCCGTGCCCTGGAAGTGCCATTCTGGGCCAGCCGAGATAGACTTCCGTTGGATTTGTCCTCCTCCCCGACCTCCCTCAGCTTCGTTCGATCATGCATGCAGACCGCAAACAGGACCACCACAGCGTTCTCCTTGTTCCGCGCACAGGAGCTGTCCTTTATGATGCCGAGCAAGGGAGGAACACCACCGGTGTCCGCGATCTCCTCCACTGCCTCTTGGTGGCCCGAAAGCAGCGCGAGGATCGCCAGTGACTCATCCACGAGCGACTGATGAGTGATGGCCGTCAACACCACGCCCACCACCCCTTCCCTCACCGCCCTCGCCCTGTTCTCGTGGACCATGCACAGACTGAAAATGGCGGATCCGGCGTCCTTCTTGGCGCTCGGGCTGCCTTGCTCTAATAGCTCGACGAGGGGCTTCATCGCCCCCAGCTCACCTATCTTGAGCTTGTTAGCATCAAGCGCGGACAAGCTGAAAAGTGCCGCGGCAGAGTTGCTACGGGTCTCCATGGTTCCAGTCTTGAGGACATCGATGAGCGAGGGAATGGCTTGGGGATTGTCGCCGATGATCTTCTTATTGCTGTCGTGGATCGAAAGGTTCAGAACCGTCGTCACGATATCCCCCTGAACCGCTGTGTCACTGTTCAATCCAGGCACAGATAAGGCCGAGAGCAACAGTGGAATCGTACCGGGGTTCTCCCCCACAAGGGCACGGAAGGATCTGCTGCCCTTGGTGAGGAGACGGAGCTCCCTGACCGCCTGCTTCCGATCCGGGATAGAGGAGGATAAGGACGACAGCTTGTCGAGGATCCTGCTAAGCGCATTCCGCTCCTTCCGCGTGATCAATCCTTCCTCTTGCTCGTCGTCGAGCGGAGGGAGGGTGACACCCTGCTCGGTGCACCACTGGGAGATCATGCTACGGACGAGGTGATTGGGGGTGAGGGTGGTGTCGGAGAGGACCTCCTGCGTCCGCGGGCAAGTAAGACTCCCAGAACTGAGCCATTCCTGAATGAAACGCCTGTCGTAAGTCTGCAAGAAGGGATGAAGCAAAAGCACCAACGATTCAGAGAGGGCAGGCGGTCGCAATACGATCGATCATGTATTTAAATTCAGAATCAGCTTTACAGCGAACGACAAATGCTCAATTGGTGAAAGAATAGTTGCAGATCAAAATCGAGAACGCAACGAGCTATCACAGCATAAATCCCATGATCATAACTCATCTACGGCACCACAAAAGTTGCGATAGGAAAATTAAAAATTTGCTAAACCGAAACGTAAGGAAGAGAAAAGAAACAACTCGGAGAGAAATCGTCAAAAGATCTAATCTTTTAGGACCAGAACCAAAGTTCCATTCGTTCCGAACGAACGAGAACCAACGATTCACGGATAAGCCCTAATCGGAGAGACACCGAACCTGTCCGGAAGCCAGGACGACAGGATCCCGCATCAGCTCCGCGGAGATCGGGCACAAGAAATGCTCCGGAATCGCCACCGACGCCAGTCTCCTCTCCGCCTTCCTCTGGTTCGCCAGGTTCCCGTTCGAATTCCCGCTCCCGCGAAACCGAAGCTCCTTGACCGCCGCGAGCGCCTTCGCGGCCGCCTCGTACGTCTCGACCCTGCCGTCATCCCCCTCGACAATCGCCTTCACCAGCCGCCTCAGCTCCTTCTTCAACTCCCCCACCCCCGTCTCCGCCGCCCCGGATTTCCCCATCGGCGCAACCTCTCGTCGCCCTCGATGACGCAAACCAGAAGTACAGATCGAAGGATCAGAGATCGCCGCGTCTTCTCTCTCTCTCTCTCTCTCTCTCCCTCTCCCCTCTTCGGATTCCGCGTCACATTCCGCTCAGGATCACCTCTCTGCCTCCCTCGAGCTCCACTGACTCCTTAATAAATCCCAACAAATTAAGCCCCAAGTAAACTACAAATGAAGAAAAAGTAATTTGAAGCATTAGAATGTTAGTGTTAACATGTTCCGCTGGATCCCATTACATCTATCCTTTTCTTGAGCTTTTCTTTTTAGAATTAGTCACAATAATAACCCATATATGAACCTTATGTTGTTCCGACGGGGTAATTTGAGGAACGGGACCCACAAATCACGCTCTTTCTCGATTAATCATCATGAACGCCATGGCCGGACAACTGGCGCCGTCGGTATTCATCTTTTTTTTTTTGTTAAAAAAAAACAAAACTCAAATTAACAAGCTTATTAGTTAATTAGATGTATTATATGTAGAATTGTTGGTTCCATCGTGCAATTAATGGCGTGATTAATGGGATTAATACGGAGTGGATAATGGCAGGGTCAATAACGTGTTCGGTAAGGTAAAGAAAAGGGTTACCGCGCTCGTTCCGATGGGCGCGCTGCGGATATTTACGCCCTCCCACATGGGGGATAATTACGGTAGGCTGCCCTTCTTTCTTTGGGTTGGGACACGAAAGGCTCTGCCGCGTGTCGATATATAAGGTCGTGTCACCGCGTGGTGTCGGAAGCTGCTCATACTTCCAAAAAGGAGCTGAGATGGCCTCCAAAGTCGGTGATTTGGTAAAACCTATCAGTAGATAAGTTAATAAAAAATATTAAAATTTTGATGCATTTATTACTTTCTATTTCCAACTCTTCTTGTTTCCAAAAATATAAATTTACCAAAATGTATTCAACATTTTGAAATTTTACGTTCCCACATGACAAGATTAAATGTACAAGCATAACAGCTGCATCTGTAATTATATTAAAAATATAAACTACTAATGATGTTAAAATTGCAACTTATTTATATTATTTTCATTACAAACATCTACAGCTAATTAATATAGTTTGGAAATAGCATATTTGTGACTCTGAATTTTATTTATTTAAATATTTTATATATGTCACTTCCATTAGCCTTCATCCAATTTGCTTAGTATGATTATCAATAAGTTTAAGGAACCATTAATAATTTAAATATGTAATTTGTCCCCTGTGTTTTCATAATTATTCAACTTCTTTGTTTTAAAATTAAATACGAGTGGACAAATACAATTTTCCATAATTTTTTATATATGCTATTTTAACAAAAAAAATTATTTAATGACAACTGGTCATAATGTCCCAAGAATTAAAAGAAATCTCATACCATGATTAAGCTATGCACAGCATAACTTCATTTTAAAATATTATTTTCTATTTTTTTTAATGTTTATGATTAATACTAATTGTATCACATCTTTAATTAATTACAGCATTAAAGGTTAGAGGATCAAATTAATCACCAAATCCTAACAATAATTGACAGATTTTTGGGTTTTTGTTTTAGGAGATGCACTCATGCTAATTACACATGAGCATAGTACATGATCAATGCAGTAAGTTGTACCGGTGTGCTGACCCCACCGGCTTTACAGATCACATGATGTGTCCCAAACGTGGGAAGGGCCCCGCGCCAGGCGCAGTGCCGCCCTGGCGATTCGGCACGTAGCTACTCGAATGGCGCGGAGGTAAGTTGCGCTCCAAGTGTTTGTTGTATTGACACAGCAGGCTGGATTTGTCTTGAAGCCCTCGATGGCATGGCTTGGCTATACCAACGTGGCTCCCAATCATTCATCCAGCTTGCCAGCCTATGTGTCCATTTGTGTTCCTGTTGTTTTGCTTCCTTCCCATCGTTGCTTCCCCAAACCTGCCTTCATTTTATTTGTTCTTCTCTCTTCTTTGGTGTTGGGCATTGATAGGGATGGTAGTGGCCGCCTCTCCAATTGGTCGACGTGACTCGAGCGCATCCAATCTGGAGCGGGATCAGCTGACTGGGTAGGTGATGGGACCCCTGACGTCTGCGAACGACGTGCCATAACAAGGGGAGAAGCCCAATGCATAGCGTCGTCAAGCGCCGTACGATCTTCGTCAAATCTCAAGAAATCAGAAAAGATCATATGGTAGCAGAGCAGAAACAACACGCGATACCCTCGCCCGCAGCATGGACGACCGTCGGTAGTGCCTACAACATTAAACATTTTGACAGAGAATGTTAGAGGAATGATGAAGAGGAAGCACGATCGATCATCGACGGATAGGTATAAAAGATCACCCCAAAGGCAACTTCAAGGGAGGCTTCCTTCCCTATTTCACTTCCAAAAAGAAAGAAAAAACTCCAGCACTAGGAAAAGTGGTGTCGGGCAACCCCTTGTGGATAGTGCTAACTTAGCCATCGAAGGGATCTCCCCGGGGAATCCATCACCCGGGTGAAGGTCTTTTCTCGCAGGAACATAACCACATAATGGGGAGGGAGATCCTCATCGTAGCGACAACCCGAGCCGAGCACCCCCCACACACCTTCCTCGGACTCCACATCGTGTTGAACTACTCTTGTGCTTACAGGCTGAACCTCGTCGTGCTGATTCCTCGGACAGGATGAATCACCCTGTTTGTATATATTTTGCGTGTCTTTGTTGGTATCATCAACATAATTAGTCATAGACTAATTAATACCATGATGCAATAAGTATGTGTAAGATGATAAGATTTGAGACTATATATCATTGAAGGTTGGTTATGTTTGTGTCACCACGTGACTCGCTTCAAACTCGGCTCCAACGCGGGAATCGAGTCTGAACGTTGGGCTCGACTCGTGGGCTTGGACACGGGCCGGGTTGGATCGGATCGGGTTTCATTCCCGTTCATCACGTGTTTGGCACGTGCACTGGCAGCCTCGGAGCAAAGACGTTAGGGTTTCGGAGGGCATATAAGAGAGAAGAAGCTTAGGGAGGGCGAATTCCTCGAGACCCGAGGTGTCGCCACCGCTCGGCCATAATGGGTACAGATCTTGAACCCTAGACTCGAGCTCTAAAGAGCGCTTCGTCTTGCATTCTGCTCCTCGCTCACGTCCATGGCGTTCTTCCTATTATTTTTGTTGCTGCAGGTATCTCACGGGACTCCATGCACAAGAGGCGCGCCACCGGAGGGAAGAAGAAGGCCTGGAGGAAGAAGAGAAAGTGAGACCCTTCTTCTCCCTTTTCCCGAATTCCCTTTCTTTGGTTCCTTTCTTCTCTAAAATGATGGTTCTGATCTATCGTTTGAACTTCGGTTGTTTCGCACATTAGAATCGTATTTCTTTCTCTTAATCATCGGATGCGTATCCGATTATGACTTGTATCTTGCTGCGCTTTTGTCCATTTTTTTCGATCTCTATTGAAATGATTGGGTTCCGATGTGTAAACTTGATGAATTTATATCAATCTCTAATCTTTTTCTTCTTTCTTCTCCATTTCTAGCTGATTTTCTGCTTTTCATCTGCTTCTTGTATCGTTTACTTGTTGTAATATCGAGTGTTGATCGCCTTTGTTAACCATATTTGTGCTATCCATCAAAACTAAAGTTAGATCCTTCTAAAGATTTCACTTTTTTATAGGTATGAGTTGGGAAGGCAGCCGGCAAACACAAAGCTTTCGAGCAACAAAACGGTGAGGAGGGTCCGAGTCCGAGGGGGCAATGTGAAATGGAGGGCCCTTCGGTTGGACAGTGGGAATTATTCTTGGGGAAGTGAGGCTGTGACGCGCAAGACCCGTATCCTTGATGTGGTCTATAACGCTTCGAACAACGAACTTGTGAGGACACAGACCCTCGTGAAGAGTGCCATCGTGCAGGTTGATGCTGCCCCATTCAAGCAGTGGTACCTCCAGCATTACGGGGTTGAGATTGGAAGGAAGAAGAAGGCCCCAGCAGCTTCCAAGAAGGACGCAATGGAGGTAGCTTTAGTTGTTGTTTCATGTACTTCTTGTTAGAATCAACATGCTCATGGTATACTTGCTTACCCTTAAAGCAGAAACTTCTTTGGTGCTAATTGTGATTATTGTCTATGTTAGAAAATTGTGGGGTTTTTCTAGTTTATCTTTTTGAGATATCTGAAAACTCCTTTTATGTTCTAAAGGATTTTTTTTTTGTTTTGTCCTTCACAAACAATTTGGGTGATGTCGCCAATTTCTATCAATGATTCTCTAAATTTTGATATATGCTGGAGTAGAGTCCTTCCTCTCTATGAGTTGTGATTTAGTTTTACCCTATTTTTTATTATAAACAATGCTGATTTAGTTTGGGTTGCCGACATTTGTTTTGAGAGAGTTTATTCAGGCAAAGAGCTCTGAGATCCCTAGTTGTATATTTTAGCTTGAATATCTGTTTTTTTGTTATGGTTGCAAATTTTGAGAATTTTAATACATTCTCAATATCTAGAATATCGAGGGATTTTTTATTTTTAGCAACTTTCTTATGGGAAACTTCCTAACCATTTATTAAAATTATCTTGGATGATGTTCGTTATGTTCTGAATGGAATCAACTTGTGATACCATAACACATGTAATTCTCGAACGATACTTTTCTTACTTGTCAACCCAATTGTTGGCATGTGTTCTAGTTCCATGGCATTCTTCTGAAAGAATTGACACTTTGAGTGGTATATTGTCTTGCCATGGATCAAGCAACAAATTGAAATTAAAATTTGATGCTTTTGCGCGAGCAAGTGTTAGTATTATCCTTAGGCTTATTCCTAGATCTAAGTTATGAGACATGCCCGAAACATGATGTGGACAATGCACATTAAGTCTGATTAAACATGTTTAGATTTTAATCCCAGACTATGTTTAAAATTTTGCTGAAATGGATTGATGCCTTCCCTCTTATTCTGCTCCCCATTTGTCCTCTGATGGGCAGGACGGTGAAGCTGCCGCGGAGGAAGAAAAGAAGAGCAACCATGTAACCAGGAAGCTGGAGAAACGACAGCAGGGGCGGAAACTTGATCCCCACATCGAGGATCAATTTGGTGCTGGAAGGTTGTTGGCTTGTATATCTTCCCGCCCTGGTCAATGTGGGAGAGCTGATGGGTAAGCAGAATCTAGTGGAATTCTTGTTGCCAGCAACCAACTGACCATTATTTGGTGCTCATTTTTGCTGTTTGACTTACAGGTCCAATAATATTATACAATAATAATATGATGTGTGATGATACAGGTACATTTTGGAAGGAAAGGAGCTCGAGTTCTACATGAAGAAGCTTCAGCGAAAGAAGGGCAAGGGCGCAGGGGCTGCAGCTTGAGGGAACCATTTATTTCTCTGATTCCACTGTGAGTTTCAAAATGCTATAGTTATGCACTTTCTTTCAACCTTTTGTTTTTGAATTTGAGAGATGTTCTCTTATTGAAATTTTGACATTGTGACATAGAGATAAGTTCAGACACTGTATAGACTCAGCCTCTGATGAATCTCCTGTGGTAAATTTTCTATCATAAGAAGCCTTTTCATATTGTTGTTGTTAGTGGCTTGATGATTAAAATAAAATTAGTTTAGCTTGTCAACCTCAGCTACCAATTGGCATAAAAAATTGATATGAGCTTATTGGCTGTTTAAAGTAACATATAATTTGTTTACAGTTGTTTTGTGTTTTATTTTTTTTCTAAATGTAAAAAAATTACAGTTGTATAGATTTGAAAACATGACACAAATCCTGTAGGTTAGGACTGTGCCATATTCCATCAATCAGATACAAGAATCAAATGTCAAACTTGTGACTGAGATGCAATATGATTAGCTTCCAGTATTTTAATTGTTGATAGAACATTTCTTTCCCTGGTATAAGTTGTAGGGGATGAGTTTTTATGTTTAAGAGCCATGCATTTTGTTTTTGCTGATTTTATTTGGATTTGGGTTAGGATTCATATCCATGCAAGAAGCTGAGATCTGTTGGATCAAATTTTTATTGCACAAGGCCATTTATTCTGTGTGTTCTCTCCTTAGTGTATCCATGCAAGAAGATGAGATCTGGTTGGATCAAATTTTTATTGCACAAGGCCTACTTGATTGACACAATCAATTTATTCTGTGTTTTCTCCTTATACATTAGTGTATCGACGCAAGAAGATGATCCATTGGATCAAATTTTTATTGCACAAGGCCGCTTGATTGACAATTTATTGTGTTCTCTCCTTACACATTAGTGTTTGACCCTCTTCTTCACAGATCTATGGACGTCAACTTGACGAATTTGATTCTTGGGCTGTGAGCATGATAACATTCTTGAGGTGGTCCGACGATTCTTTTATATAGAGATTAGAAATTCTATTATAAATGAAGAATTATCATGCAATTCTCTTTTTTTTTCTTCACTATTTATAAAATTATATTGTAAATAGTGAAGAGAAAAAAAAGAGAGTTGCAATCGTAGAAATTTTTCATGATAATTCTTCATTTATAATAGAATGATTTAAAAATATTTAATAAAGTAAAATTATATTGTAAAGTAAATTAAATATTGTAAATATTTAATAAAGTAAAATTATATTGTAAGATTTTAAGATCTGAACCCTCAACAATAAAGTAAATTCTTTTTTTTAAAAAAACTTTAATATAAGTGGATTTAAAACAATGCTATCGAACTAATATTTTTAATCTAAGATTTAATATAAATAAAAAAATATATATTAAATGATACTTTAAATCTTTAATTCTTAATAAATGAAAAGTATCATTATCAAATTACTATCATCTAAAACATAAAAATATATCATCATTATCTTTGATTAGTATATCCCATCCATCACCATCATCATCATCATCAAACTTTTAACATCATACTAATTTGCCAATTATGAAATAAAGATTTGTAAATAATGATATCACCACCTCTCTATTTGGGAGATCTTTAGGTGGGTTTGAGATTCTAATTACGCAGCCCAGTCCTCGATTAATCAAATCATATCAATAACTAATACTCCGATCTAATACCAATCATATTTTTTTATTGTTATTTGTAGCAGAATACAATTTCCCAGTGGGAAATGCCTTTTGGAAATCCACAAAAGGGTTGGATTCCAATAACACCTAAAGATCTCAAGAAGAAGCCTATGACCGAAACATGAGAGATAAACGTCAACTAATAATGGAAAAGAGCCAAAGATAATAACTCATTTGGCGATTACATGATCTTTCCTACCCTAATTATTCATAAGCATATATATATGCCTTCAATAAAAACACATTCTTAGGGAAACCAACAGCTGAGCCACACAAGGAAGATGGAAGATAACCAAGCAAAACAAACACGACCACCGATACTGCTTTGTCATAATCTCTTGGATAAGCGCCACCATCCTAGTACCTGTAGCGAGCAGGCTTGTAGGGGCCCTCGACCGGGACGCTAATGTACTCGGCTTGCGATGGAGTGAGCTTGGTGAGCTTGGCTCCCAGCTTGCCGAGGTGAAGGGCTGCCACTTTCTCGTCCAAATGCTTGGGTAGAACGTAGACTTTCTTCTCGTACTTCCCGGTGCTCCTCTCCTTCCACAACTCCAGCTGTGCTATCACCTGTTCAGATTTTGGTTTAATGGATGCATCAGTGGAAAAGCATGATCTCTTCTTTGGTGTTAATCGACTATATGAAATAGATTTTGATCCATGTTCCGATGAGGTCCATGGCCAAGGCCACCGATTGGCACGACGCCATTGATGGCACTGAGACTACATGACAATCTAACCATGGCCAAGGCCACCGATTGGCACGACGCCATCGATGGCACTGAGACTACATGACAATCTAACGGAAGATTTTGATGGGCCTTATACCTCGAGAACCCAAAGGGTTCTGATACATTTTAGCCTTGTATACTCGAATGAAGTATGAGCGAAACAAAAATAAGAAACCGCGCAAGAAGGAACTAACTTCTTTTAACAACTACTATAGTTGGAAATAGTATTAATGTTGGAGTATGACAATCTAAATGGCATCCATGCAATTCCTATGCACAAACCTTTTTTTATTTCTACAAATCCCACATGATTAAAATAGATCAAATTTATCAAGGCTTAGCAAGTATACAAGCTATAAGGGATTGTATTAAAAAAAAAAATATGAATCGGCAAGAACAATTTAGTGTTGAAGACCATACCTGGTTGGTGAAGGAGCAGGACATGACAAAGCTAGGATGTCCGGTGGCACAACCAAGGTTCATAAGACGCCCCTCGGCGAGAACTATAATGCCAGCATTGGTCTCTGGGAAAACCCAGCGATCAGTCTGAGGCTTGATGGTGATGCGCTTGACGCCCGGGTAGGCCTCCAGCCCCTGCATGTCAATCTCATTGTCAAAGTGGCCGATGTTGCAGACAATGGCGTTGTTCTTCATCTTCTTCATGTGATCAACCATGATGATGTCCTTGTTCCCGGTGGTTGTCACAAATATATCAGCCTCGGAAACAACATCCTCCAGAGTGAGGACAGGAAGGCCTTCCATCAGAGCCTGAAGAGCACAGATGGGGTCAATCTCGGTAACGATGACCCGAGCACCAGCTTGCTTCAGGGCAGCAGCACAGCCCTTGCCCACATCACCATAGCCGCACACCACAGCGACCTTGCCAGCAATCATGATATCAGTAGCGCGCATCAGCCCATCGGGAAGAGAGTGGCGGCACCCATACAGATTGTCGAACTGTTCAGGGAAGACCAAGAAAGGTAAGAACAATCATATGCAAAATCCTCATATCTGAGAACTAGACACTAGAAAAAATATCACAATTTGCAGCACTTCAAGTCATTTAAAAGCAATAAAGATCACAATTTGAACAGAAATATCTATTGCATCAGAGATGAAATTGGATGAAAGATGAACACAGTTTGCTAATAATGACTAGACATTAGTGATCTATTAGCTATTGAGTGTTACCGACACTCACAATCCACCAACAGTAAATTATCTTGCAGTAAATAATTAATACTGAAACAGTACAATTGGACCAGCACCAGACCCAGATCCAGATCCAGATCCAAAAGATAGACAATAAATACCAGATCTTATAGTATATAACCTACAGGACGCTCCCCCAATCAGATCCAAAACAAAGAAACAAACAAAAAGGTGACATCTTGATGCCAAATTATAGCAGTCAAAATCCAAAATATCACACATAAATAGTCTATCAACATCGAAACAAGAAACCTGAGATCTGGAATTAAACTATTGCAAATCTGTAAAAAACATCATCCTGGATCTGGATCTGGGCCTCGAGAATGCACAGATCCGGACCCGAGAAGTCCAGAAAAAGTAGAAAGCCCAAATTAGAAGATGAAACGAAAAATCACCTTGCTCTTGGTGACGGAGTCGTTGACGTTGATGGCAGGGAACAGCAGGGCGCCGCTCGCCTGCATCTGGTAGAGTCGCTTGACGCCGGTGGTGGTCTCCTCTGACACACCGACGAGCCGCTCCTTCATCCGGCGGTACTTCTTGGGGTCGACCTTGAGCCCGTCGCGGATGATCCCGAGCACGATCTGGAACTCGGCGTTGTCCGTGGATGCCGGGTCGGGTAGTTTGCCCGTCTTCTCGAACTCCTCCTCGGCCTTGACGCCCTCGTGGATGAGGAGCGTGGCGTCACCGCCGTCGTCGACGATGAGGTCGGGACCGCCGGAGGGGCCCCAGTCGAGGCACCGCTCGGTGCACCACCAGTACTCGGCGAGTGTCTCGCCTTTCCAGGCGAAGACGGCAGCGGAGTCGCGGGCGATGGCGGCGGCGGCGTGGTCCTGGGTGGAGAAGATGTTGCAGGAGCACCAGCGGACCTCGGCGCCGAGGGCGGTAAGGGTCTCGATGAGGACGGCGGTCTGGATGGTCATGTGGAGGGATCCGGAGATGCGGGCGCCAGCGAAGGGCTGGGAGGGGCCGAACTCGGCGCGGCAGGACATGAGCCCCGGCATCTCCACCTCCGCCAGCTCGATCTCGAGGCGGCCGAAGTCCGCCTGGGACAGATCCTTCACCTTATACTCGCGCCCCGCCGACGTCTTCTCCACCAGCAACGCCATCCTCCGGTCGATGCAGCAACCGATGAAAAGGAGAGGGAAACGAGTCAAGGCGGCGGCGGAGGCGAAGGATGCGAGAGATGGAGGCTCACTGAAGTGGGTATATATAGAAAAATGCGAGAGGAAATGGACGGTCGAGATGAGAAAGAGTTGGATATGCGGAGACGCGAGACGTCAGATTCTGGGCGGTGGGGCCCAATGGAGTGGGTGGGTGCGAGTGGAGGCGCAGACAGAGAGAGAGAGAGGAGAAAGGGCCATGTGGGCTTCGAGGAATGTGCGAAGATGTGATGGACGGCAGATCTGGTTTCGTTTCCATCTTGTTTAGGTGGGGTGTATAATAGTAAAAAAATATATAAAGCACGTTATTGACGGTAATGAAATAAATATCAATAAGAATTACAATATACACATATAGAGACAATTTTGACATTTCAAAGTGAAAGGAATACAAAATAGGCGATATATAATCATGGTCAAAAATTCCTGCCAATAAGAATCTGACACGTTCGACTCAGTGAGTCTTACTGCCAACTTATCCATTCACATACAAAAAGCACATGAGGATACGATATACACATATAATTCTATGAAGAACGATTAATCTAATAAAAAAGATGCGTACAATTATTCAAATAAAGTTGGTGGTGAAGATGTGAGATCCACGGAACACAGTGATCACTGTCGTCAATGCCTGCCAACATATAACTACTCCTCCACCTACTTTGATTTTTTTTTTTTGTCCTTTATTTTCTTTTTGACTTTGTATTAAGAACACATCCAAATCTTGAGTTGGAGTGTCCAAAAACCTGATCCAGAATTTTCTATTCGGTCACCACAAAATAAGAAGTGATGATACACCTATTCTTTGTACTACAATTTTTTCTTTTTAACTTTTATTTATTTTCTAAAAAAATAAATGATGAAATTGTGACGTGCCTAAGTATAGTCATTATATAATTCTTAATTTAATACAAGTGTATCATATATATATATATATAATTTTAAGGCTAATTATAGATTAGCTATAGACTTCTTTAATATTTAGATTCTTAGATTTAAAAAATTTATATTACAATGACTATAGTTATGAAATTAAAATATTTAATTTTATTTACTGATTTCATCGTGGGGGCCGACGATGTTTGTGGTCGATAAGAATATTGGGGACTTCTATGATTTTTTTGAGGAAGCGGATAACACATATATGGATGGTCTATGTTTACGTTAATATCAATTGACAATTATACTAGTATTATTGCATATGCAGAGCAGCATTACTTCCTATCTATGTTGGTGTTAACAATGATACGAATAAGGATAGTGCTCATCTTTCTTTCCATCTTCTCTGATCTCTAATCCTTCGTCCCATTTTTACTGTTTGATATGCACAAGAGTGAAAAAAAAAGGATGATTAATGAAGATGCAAAATACAAATGATACAGTGTTATGGTGATCTTTTAGTGACATCATAAGTTGTTGTTTCAGTGTCACGAGCTAAAACATGCACATCAACTCTGGGGAAATTAGGTAATTGTTTGATTAAAAGTCTTTTCCACTCACCAACTTGCCTTTTTTTTTGGGGTCATTTTTGGGACCTAATCAGCTAAGACAATCTTTAGAAATCAATCAAAATATGCTTACATGTGATTATTCCGTCATATTTCAAATTATTTTGGGCTTCATTCTGTAAGGAAATTAATAAAAAAGAGAAAAATGTGAATTCAGTGTAATACAAAAAAACAAAAGAACATTTGATTAGTATGAGAAATAAAATAAAGAAGCATTTAATAGTAATACAACTAAAATATTAGATCTATCCATTCATACCCTTTTAAAAACAATTTTATCACCAATTTAAGCGCATTTTCATTTTTTTATTTCTGTCATATATATATATATATATATATATATATATATATATATATATATATATATATATATATATGACATATCGCTTATTTATCGATATACTAATTAATTTGGATATTTTATTTTTTAATTATAATATTAAAAATATAATTAATAAAATATTTATATTTATTAACACAAAATAAATAAATAGAATGATGTCATCACCATCAACGGCAACCAACCCCCCAACGATGTCTCGCCTATGAATCCTCTTCCCCCTTCCCCCTTCCCACTCCCAACTCAAACTCCGCGTACCTCACCGTCCTCTTGGAAGACTCCTTCCTCCTGCCCTTCTCCGACTCTGCCGCCGCTAGCGCCATGGAGTCCGTGAGCGAATGGGGTCTCTCTCCGCTCTCCTCCGTGGATCCGGAGATCCATGACCTCATCGAGCACGAGAAGCGGCGGCAGTCGCACGGCATCGAGCTCATCGCCTCCGAGAACTTCACCTCATTCGCCGTCATCGAGGCCCTCGGTAGCGCCCTCACCAACAAGTACTCCGAGGGCATGCCCGGGAACCGCTACTACGGCGGCAACGAGCACATCGACGCCATCGAGAACCTCTGCCGCTCCCGCGCCATCGCCGCCTACCACCTTGACCCTGCCAAGTGGGGCGTCAATGTCCAGCCCTACTCCGGCAGCCCCGCCAACTTCGCCGCCTACACCGCCCTCCTCAACCCCCACGATCGCATCATGGGCCTTGATCTCCCGTCCGGTGGCCACCTCACCCATGGATACTACACCTCCGGGGGCAAGAAGATCTCCGCCACCTCCATCTACTTCGAGAGCCTCCCGTACAAGGTTAGCTCCGTCACCGGCTACATCGACTACGATAAGCTCGAGGAGAAGGCCCTCGACTTTCGTCCCAAGCTCATTATCTGCGGTGGCAGCGCCTACCCCAGGGATTGGGACTACGCGAGGTTCAGATCCATCGCCGACAAGTGCGGGGCCTTGTTGCTTTGCGATATGGCTCACATCAGTGGCCTTGTGGCCGCCCAGGTAATGAACTGTGATTTCTTTATCTAGGGTTCTTTTTGGTTCCTGTTTTAAGAATGAAGCCTTCCGTTTTCCTTTTGTTTCTTCTTATTGCAAGTGATGGGTAGGATAGATCTGATAGATCTGGACAAGTGGTTTTTGGTTTTCTTCAGCGTATTATGTTTGCACCATCTTTTCAAGATCTGGTTTGAATGGATGGCCTTTGTTAGATTCTTGCATGATATGGAATAGATCTGCAGGTTCGGATTAGATTAAATAAACTAGCTTTTATGCAATGCACTTTTCAAGAACCGATTTTTCAGTTAATTACTAGACGTAGGCGCAAGATCTGAATGTTATTATATTGTTGTATCTTTTTCTTTGACCTATATTAGGGTCGATGGGTAGTAATGCATGCTCAAACATCTTGAATTTGTGTGTTCTTGATTTTGACTTGGTCTTAGATTTTTGTGGGTTTGAGCTACATTGCCTTTCCTTTGCCTGATGTCAACAAAAGACTTTAGTTTTACGATTATTGACTGCATTGTTATATATCTATTCATTTAGTGGAAATTAAAGCTCAGTTATGATCAGTTTAAAATTTCACAGTGTTCTTGCATGATAAGTCAGAGTAATTTCAAAGTTGATCTATTAGTTTTTTTGAGAAATTTGTATTTTGCTCTGCATGCATCTAAGTATTGTGCTGATCAAAAGGGTTATTTCACTACGATGTAGGAAGCTGCAAACCCCTTCGAGTTCTGTGACGTAGTCACTACCACTACTCACAAGAGTCTCAGAGTACCGAGGTCTGGCATGATATTCTACAGGAAAGGCCCTAAGCCTCCAAAGAAAGGACAGCCGGAAGATGCTGTTTATGATTTTGAGGACAAAATCAACTTTTCAGTGTTTCCAGCTCTCCAAGGCGGCCCTCACAATCACCAGATTGCTGCATTGGCTGTGGCACTGAAGCAAGCCATGTCGCCTGGATTCAAGGCGTATGCCAAGCTGGTTAAGGCCAATGCTGTTGCTCTCGGGAATTATCTGATGAGCAAGGGCTACAAGCTCGTGACAGATGGAACTGAGAACCACCTTGTCCTCTGGGATCTTCGACCCCTTGGCTTGACTGGTACTAAAAGTTTCACTTCTTTATGTAGCTATTTGGTGTTTATTTCTCTTAAATTTATCTATCCCTTCACCTTTGATTTGTGTAGGAAACAAGGTTGAGAAACTTTGTGATCTTTGCAATATTACTGTTAATAAGAATGCTGTATTTGGAGACAGCAGTGCGTTAGCTCCTGGTGGTGTGCGTATAGGTAAGAACATTCCTTTGCATGATTTACTTGCATCAGTTGTAAAGCTCTGAAAAGTAGTAGTTCAGTATTAGACTTTAAGTTCTTTTACTTCTCTGAATTTGCTTTGTATAAAGCACTAGGAGGTTGGCTTTTTTCCCAACTTGGCATCAAGGGTTAGAATCATAAAGACAGACTTAACCTACTTAGTGAAGGTCTACATGTGAACTAATGGAGGACTACTTGCCATACAACCCTTCATTTTCTAGCTCAATGCCAATTTTTCTTTGCTCGATATCGAAGGCATAATGAACTTGGAAATGCCTGTGGAATCTAAGGTTGCAGAGTCTAAGCTTCTATCAAGTGAACCAGTAATAATGTATTTTATTCTCAACAGAATTTCATCGATTATGGATGAAATTATAGAATTTTCTTAGGTTGCTGACCTTATTATCCTCTTTATGTAACTTCTTCCCTTCATTCCCCTAAATCTTGCCTTTCGTATCTTTTCCTGCCTTACTACTGCGAGTGCACATTGGGTAGAACCTCGTATTTTGGTCTAATTAATTGTGCACTCATTTATTTGATACCCTGTTTTATTGGCATCATTGCAATTGATGCACCATTGGTTTGAAATCAGGGTTGACACCACAATAGACATTTTCTGAAATATGAAGAGATTAGTATAGTTTCTTACTGCAGATGATTTGAGCTTTAATATTTTAGGTTGCATCATCTAAGATTTACTCTCTGCAAGTTCTGCTACCCACTGTAAGATGGAAGTTCCCTTGTGTTCGTCTCTTATCAGAATCGCTGATGTGTATTCTAGGCCATGAGGTGTCCTAATGAGGATAATAAGAATTTTGAAGCAGATTGCTGTGGTCTGATAGGTGTGGCAGTGTTGGATTAGTATTTATGAAAATAGTGAATATCACTAAAAACATAATTGTTAGCATATTAGGTCATGTTACACCAAACCTACCCTATACAAGTTGTTACATTGGCTGGTAGGCAGCGGTCCTAACATGGACCTACTTGTCCAATAGTGCTGTTTTGTTTGAGTGTTTCTGATCTTGTGATTGTGGCTAATGTTACAATTTTAATAACAAATGTATGTGCACAAGGATAGCCCAAAATTGATCATTAGACAATGGAACTTGAGAGTACTAAGTTCACATAAGGCAAAAATGTTATATATATGTAAAATGTTCCTAATAAGGCCAGACATGAACAATATGGTTAAATTGTTGAAGTAGAAACAGTCAACTTAGGTCATATAATTAAACAAGACACCAGAGTTGTCAAGGATCATATCATAGAATAACTAACAGAAGAGCCGATTTAGGATGTTATTGAGCATATAATACAAGGATTTAGAAAGGACATTCATGGTTCTAGTACTATATGTAAAAGCTTTCTTTGATGTCTGCTGAATTTATGGAGTATATTTAAAATATTTTTGTTAAGTTAGCTAATCTGTTTTTGCTCTTCCTAGCTCTTACCTTCATAGATTCCCTTCATCTGTTTACTCCTACAACATCATATTATTTTGTTTCAGTTTAACTAGTCCTCCATGATTAGTATGGGCTTTATTTTTTTCGTTTTACCTCTACAAGAACGGGTGCATTAACCCTTGAGAAACATATTCAACGTTGTTGGATCATTATATGCTTCTGCAATGCTTTTTCTCGTCGTCATAGGAGTTCCATGTGATTCATCTTTCAGGCACTCCTGCCATGACATCACGGGGCTTGGTGGAGAAGGATTTCGAGCAGATAGGCGAGTTCCTTCACCAGGCTGTGACCATTTGCCTGAGCATTCAGAAAGAACATGGGAAGCTGCTGAAGGACTTCAACAAAGGGTTGGTGAACAACAAGGACATACAGGAGCTCAAGGCAGCAGTCGAAAAGTTTGCCGCATCATTTGACATGCCTGGCTTTCAAATGTCTGCAATGAAGTACAAAGACTAGCTGGAAAGAAAAGGTACGAGGACTAGGGTATCGTCATCATCAGCATGCAACTCTGCTCATGTTTCTTTCAACCCCTTATATTTTGGTAAATTTCTGCTTGGTTTTGCATGTTTAATCATGCACATGAACTCTTCGCTTTTGCTTCTACTATGCCCTTTGATGCTAGTTCATGTGCTTCTAAAGTAAACTAGGTAGTATAATGATCCTTATGAATAATGATATTTTTTGACCTGTGAGAAGGTTTCTTATCACTATTGTGAAATTATACCTTTTTCTTGAGTTTAATAAACCTAGGCATGATGACAGCCAACTTGTTAGTGTTTGGTTGACTTTATTTGGGTTCAGATGAATGAAATCAAGTTTTAGCATGGTGTATATAAAATCCATCTCAGTGATGCAGCTTTTAGACCAGATCAATTCGGATATCATATTTTTTGTTATTTGATGAGATACTTGATTCATTCAAGGACTAGGGATGGTGATCGATAGCTTTGCTACTGACCTTTCAAAAGAGTATAGTCCACCATACATCAGAATGTTGCCATTAGGAGCAATTTAAAGCCTCCTCCTCAAGCTAGGCTTTTCTAGCCAAATTAATTAATATAAGGAATTTGTTTACAGGAGGAATTATGACAAATAACAAAAAATTTCCACCAATTCAAGTTCGAGTCCCATAATATCAAATTATGTGTCATGAACACCTGTTTGAAATAGTGTACAAAAATATATGAAATTACAACTGATAAAATGGTCAATGAGAGGGCAAAACCAATACGTATACAGTCAACACAAATATGATGAAGCGACACTACACTTGAACCAAATAATATGGAGGAACAACCACGACAAAAGTAGACCTCCAGGAAAAAATAGAGCATATTGTCTACGTCACAGGATCAGTTTGGACTCGAGTTCAGATTGCTAACAACCATCTGTTGCAAAAATGCAAGTGATCGATATTTCACTGAATGGTGATGGAGCACGACAATGCTGAAGTAGCAAGTTCTGCACCAGTATGGTTGTTTTCTTTTCCTTCCATACTTCTCTGTTCCATTGAATATTGGTTAATCCATCAGACTGCATTATACGGATGAGAAAAAACTTGAACATACTCTGATAGAGTTTCTGCAGCTGTACATATCTCTTGAACCAGCTCTCAATTTGCTCAAAAGTTTTAAGTAGATACACAATTGATGAACTTGGTTTTTCAGTATTTGATGACATGGTGTGGTAGCCAAAGCTCGGACATCACTATGTGGAATGCATCTTAAGGTAACAGAGGTGAGTGCCATTCAAAGTGTTTCTGAACCTGATAAATTGTTGAGGAAAGTACAACATATTGAGGAACAACCAAAACATGTAAGCATTCAAGGCAAAAGAAGTTATATCCAGTAGCAATGACTTTTGAGTTACTACTTGTCAATAAATTGTTTTTGTTCCATTTAGTGGAGTATTGTCCATGAACCATTTAGACAAAATGACTGTTAAACCATGTTGATGACTTGACGTCGATAATTTAGTAACTTTTACTAGCCACAAAACCAAATTCAAAGATTCGATTAATCAGAAGAGAAGATCTCTCCACAGTTTTGCATATGACAAAAATGAAAATGACAATCTGGAGGAACTCTTAAGTGAGTCATTTTTATTTTAAGTCCCCATATGAGTCGTGACTATGATGATGGATGAACTTAAGTGACATGAACGATGCTAAGGAATGAGCAGTAGATTCAAATGTATCAAATTGCTATTTCTTCAAGGTTTCATCAGCTGACCTTGACTTCAAGGATATGCTGGACTAATTTTGATTTTGCCAACCGATATGAGCTTGATGGATAAAATATTTGTGCCAATATTTATACTAACTACGTTGGCAAGTCCAGTCCTATTGTGCAGTCAGTCAAGACAACGTTCCAGCTTATTATGAATGGCGACCGATTAGACTTGATTGAAACTTCAACTGAAGTGTAAGAAATCAAAATTGGCAAAAAGTTAAAAATTTATGAACCCAAGTTAAATTTTCTCCAAAATTCAAGGACTAGTGATGTGATTTATCCCTTAAACTAGTGTAGTTAAATTTAGGACTAATTACATATTATCTTCTATACGTAGTTACATTGGTATCCCTACGAAAATGAAACATCTAGGTTCGTTTATCCTAACATCGTCGATTTTACTAAGAAAAATACGAAAACAAAAGGTAAAAATATAATTTTAATGTTCAGTTGGTGATGACAGACGATGTCGTTGGTGGCAAACGACATTGTTGGGGGCCACCGGTGACTGATGAGGAGAGCGGTGGCAAGAGGTGAAGGTCACGCTACATCTGCATCGACGTCGACGCAGTTACCGAGCGATGAAAGGGCCTCTCGGCATTTGCATCAGCACCGACACAGATGTAGAGCGGCATCGCTCGACAACTACGTCGACGCTGACGCAGATGTAGAGCGACCATCATCTCTCGTCGTCGTTCTCCTCATCCACAACAGCCACCCACGGCTCCTAGTAGTGTTGTTGTACGCCACCACCGATGCCATTTGCCACTACCAACCGGAACATTAAGATTACTTTTTTGTTTTTTGTTTTCGCATTTCCGTTAGTAAAACCAACGTCATTATGATAATTGGATCCAGATGTTTTACTTTCGTAACTATAAAGATGCCAACATAATTTTATGAAAATGTAAGAGTCAAGATACTAAATGTAGCTAACTAAGCTAGCAGGTTTCATCTTGATAACTTTCACATTAAAGATGATGCTAGTAAGATACCTCAACTAAGTGCTTATGCAACTCAACAAATTTCTCATGTGGTATAGACTTCAGGATAGACTTTAATCGGTAGACATCACTCTCCTCGAGTTATGACAGAAAACTGTGCCCTGATTACTGCAAATAGCAAAACTGAGCTCTGGATTAGCAAACTGCAGCCAGGAAGCGAACAACAGAGAACTAACAAATTCAAATGAGCAAGCAAAGGATAGTGTCAAAACATGAGCCATGAGTAATTTAAACAGTGATGCTCTAACCTGGAATACATCCACAGTGATTGGAGTCTGCAACTTGAGGCACTATTTGACTTGTGAACCACCAGGATATATCAGAAAATTTTGTCCTGTAGAACTGCATCTGATAGACCAACTCTCCAGTAGCTCTGCTTATGACATTATTGCTAATTGCAAGCTCCTCATCATTCTCCCATACTCAAGCTAATATGACTCTCATCTTGGAGTTCCTGTGACCAGTCCAAAATTCCAAGAATAGTCCTGGTGTTTGTTTAAGAGTTTAAGAAAAGAGAGTTTGTCAATCATAACCATTAGTTTCTATCTTTTTTATATGTATAGGAACATTCTAAACTCACCCAAGAAACAAATTAATGTCATAAGACCAACAGATACGCTAGCTATACTGCAGGCTAACATCTATGGAGGCACAAATAGAACAGCTCTATGCACTATTCAGATTGCATGCAACAAGCAAAAATAATCTAAGCTAGATCTTAACCTGTTCTCGATATCATTTCCTCCTGATGGCAATGCAACCCGGATTGAATTTTTTAGGACCATTTGAAGTCCTTCAAATACCCTCACACCAACATCATGACAGGTTACAGAGTTTTTTTTTTTTTTTTTACTTGTCAACATAGTTCTGAACTATCATGGTGTCATATTCTCATATGATATTCCCTGCAAAATTGAAAATGTGTTACAATAAATGGAAGCAGAAAAGCCTTCTTATTTAGCAAACAACTACTGCTGTATCATCTCAAAGAACAACAAGTTTCCTGTTTGACTGTAACATCAACCAATGGAAAACTGATCTATAGGGCCTAATCTTTATGCATCCATGATATTGATGAACAATGCAAACATTTTGGCATGATATGCATGACCAAAACATACTAGTCAACATGCACCATAATTAAAATTTTCATATTTGATAATACAGATAAATTTCATTAAAGGTGTTCAACTTCTAAAGAATTTAATTCTTAATATTAAATCTATTGCCAAATGAGCAAACAGCCTTCCCCAAAAGAGAGGGGAAAAAAAAAAAAAACAATACTGCAAAACCCACTCTTTTCTTTTTCTCCCCAAAATTATAACATGAATATGATAAAAAGAAATCATAAGAACCTTTTTGATCAGTCCAGTTGCCATATCTTAAGTAAATATCTTTACTTCTCAATATCAGCATGCTCAAAAAGGTACATGTGAGAAATATGGCTTGTGTTTCTTGTATTTTTTGTCAATTGTTTGATGTAAACCTATTGATCTATGCACAAGCAGCTACTTTGTTCTTTATATATATAAACTCATTTTGGATATCCATCCACCCATCAAATGTGTATTCATGAATTATACTCTTTGTTCACAGAATTTACATGTTGACTAGGATATAGGCACTTCCAACTATGAAAAAGAACATCAACAATGTAAACTCTTGTGGTTCTTAAGGATTCCAACTTTCTAGAATTTATGCACTGATTAACCATCATACATAACCTAGAATTTTTTTTTTATATTTATCCATATATTATCCTAAATCAGACAAACAGATGTGCTTTCCAAACTAATTTATAGATAGTCATCTGTTGACCATAACTTGTTAAGCAGAAAAACCAGATGGTCAAAGAGTCCAAACAAAGCCTCAAGCTTTATGATGAAGAAAAGATGCAGAAGCAAGAAATAACCCAAATCACGATAACTCTAACCTTCGTTCTCATCTTATGGCACGATATGGGCACGTAGAACAGGTTTGCTCAATCGGCGTCCTCCGTCCGGAAGCTGCTCTCCCGGATGTGTTCCGGAAGAAGTAGCCCTCGCTGGAGTACTTCCCCGTCAGCTTCCTCGGCGTCTGGGAAGTACGTGTTGGGATCCCCGTCTCGTCCGGGTAGATAAAGGCCTTAAATTTCCTCTCCATCTCCGCCAAAGCTCTTAAAGATGATCTCCGGCGAATGGTCGATCGAGGAAGAAGACAGTCTCGGGGCTGGAAATATCTCCCGACACTTGGGCCACAGCCATCCTTATCATAAATATCAGTGGAATGTCAAGAAATCAAAGAATCCTAAAGGCATTGGAAGAGAAGGGATCTGAGGGATTGCAACGCATCAGGGTTAGGGCAGCAACGGTGAGGAGGGAGCACTGGATAGAGCAGGCGGCAGAGGGCAGCGGCTTGCCGGCCATCGTCGCCGGTGGATTCTCGGCGGTCGGAGCGGGATGCGTCTGGTGGGCCCGAGCCGGAGATCGGTGTCACTGATCAAGAGAACATAGAATTGAGGGAGAGGGTTAAAGAATGGGCTTTTGGCCCGCTTATCTACCCGGCCGTGATCGAACGCAGCAAAGTAGGCTACGCCTCCTGTTTGTGGGGCCACTCGTTCTGCCAATAATGATGAAGGTAAGTAAGACATGGGTAAATTTTCGGTCAAGAACCTGGCGTCGAAATGCCACGTCAACGAACCGGGTTTGTTTTCGGTCCAGGCCCGTTCGAGCTCAAATTGGGCCCCGAACTTACAACAAATCAGATCTATTGATGTATTATTTGTTGCAATCTCGAAATCAATCATTGTCTTCTTAAATGTTTATTATATAATTTTAATTGCGTCACCATGATTCCACCCCCGGTCAAAACTTCCACGGAATCTATCAACCTCGAAACCAATTTCCCTTTTGGGTTCAATGTTGGGTCCAATTCTCACAATATTGCGTAATACTAAACAGTGGAAGTTCGATATTTTTCTGACGAAATAAAGCTTATGCATGAGATTCTAAAAGAAGAGGTTAATTTTATATGTTGACTTCCTTCATTATATGTTTCCAATTAAACTAGCCAATCAAGCTTCACAACAAGCTCTTCATCAAGTCACGTTTAAATCATGGAGTCGAGCGCGAAATCAAAAGCAAAGAAATCGGGTTCCGGTGTGGTTTAGCCACCAACGGGATGAACCCAGCATCTCGAGCCGGATTGTGGAGTAGGATAAGGTTAGAGGTTCTGGAGGGGCAGTGAAGTTAGTTAGGTGGACGTTATCCTAATACACCTTTATTTTTTTTGGTTTCATAATAATAATAATAATAATATTATTATTATTATTATTTATATCTCCCTAAATCCAACCACCACCTCGTCGGTGCCTGCTGCCTAAACGCTGTTACCGCTTCCCTCCGTCACCAAACCTGAGGCGATCCTACATTTCCCAAAACGCCCCCCACCGTGTCTCTGCACGTTGATAAATATTAAAGTTTTTATTTTGATTTAATGTTGGAGATTTAAGGGGGCATTATAGAAGGGAAATTAAAATTTCAAAAATAGTGAAAATTAGATATCATTAAAAATTTCAATTGGGGGAAGGCCCGGAAATTTAGGAGGGCGGTTAGTTAAATCCGACGAGGATTAGGGACACTATGGTAATTTGAAGTGGGAATAGAAGGTGACATAAAACATACGTTCCCATCCCTTCGGTGCCTTCGACACCTCGAATACGAGAGGGGAGAGCGCGGAGACAACCACAGAGAAAAGATCAAGAGAAGAGGAAGAAGAGGAAAAGGGGAGAAGAAACGAGAGACAACAATAATCGAAGAGAAGACAGGAGGTTGATGTGAGCCTCCATCTCGATCACCTCCTCGTCGTACCTCTCTCGAGCAGCCGTCCCCTCGCCCTCCCGGTCCGAGCGTCGTCATCTTCCCACGGGCGTCAAACCCGGTACGGACTCATCATCTCCTTTTTCTTGGATTCTTGTCTGTGTTCCTTTTGGTCTGCCGTGGTGCCGATGCTTATTTTCGTGCTGTACGTGGTAAGTGGACTGGGGGGGGTGTTTGGGGTCGGGTTCTTGACCGGTTGGCGGCCACCTCGGCACACGGCTTTGGACCTCGTCGGTGGTTTTTAGTCATCTGGGTTTTGTGCGGGCGTGGAATATGGGTGGGTGAGGGCTGGGGAATCGGATTTCCCAAGATCCGAGGTGGTGGCTTGGTATGTTCTGGTGGACCTTTCGACTTTCTACCAGATAGAGGTTCTTGATGGGTTTTGATCGTTGATCTCCTGTTGCTGGAGGAGCTTGGGGCCTGGCCACCCCATTAGATTTGTTTTCTAGGGATCGCTGTTTTAGTAGAGGGTGTGGGTTGGAGTTGGTTTCTGTTTGTTCTGTGTAAGCTGATTAATTCTGTAGTGATGAATGATGATAATGTTGGTGGATGACCAGTGCCCGTTCTCGGGAGCAAGGTGGAGTTGTGATGTTTGACTCAGGTATTGTGGAGTCAACGGGATTAGCACATCAAGGCAATCGATACAAAACTGAGTCATAGTGGGAAATCAGTTTCTTTACCATATGTTGAAGTTACTGTTCATTTGTGTGCATCATGAGAATCTTCAGTAGTTCTCTGTTTAGTTCTGCAGATTCATGTCAGTTTGAAACGAAAAAATTATGCCTTGAATTTTGTACTTATTTCTGTCAATATCTCCCAATAGGTATGACAATAGCAGTTGACATAAGTATGATGCATCGGTACAATCAGCTCTCTCTTAAAAGGACAAGATTTTGCTGCTGGAGTCTCTTTTACTTCGTCTTAGTCTCATCCCTCAGAAATCTTCATATCTTTCTAGAGACAAAACCTCAATAAAGACAAAAAAAAGAAAAGAGAAGAAAATTTCATGGAAATTTACATAAATTTGAGTATAATTTTCCATCCCCAAGAAGGAAGCGGAGAGCTATTTGACTGCCTTCGTCCCTCCACGTCTTTCTTGAAGATCTCCAATATTTCTGTCTCCGGATTGATGTAGAATGGTGCTCAACACTGAGATGTTACCCTTTGACTTGGTGGTGAGCCAGGTTGGAACTGAATCTTGTCATCTCTGAAGGTGGAGCTCTATTATCATCCCTTGTCATTTGAGTTGTATGTCAGTGTTCAATTAAATTGATTGTTAAGCTGGAATGGATGTGGGTGGGATCCAGGATAGTCTCAAACTCTTGACCAACCTAGTTGATTTATACTGCTGGATGTTTTGGGTTTGAGGTTGAGCTTTTAGTTTGTAATCCAAATAGGTGTGTCCTATAGGGCAATACGACAACAGAGGATGGATCATAATTGCAGATGACATTTTATGCCTCTTGTGAGAAAGATATAGCACCTAGTTATTGTGGACACCATATGTTTGTGAACTGTTCTGGACATTGGATGTCAGATTGACTGATGCAACCATAAAGGTTTTTAACTTGTCCAATGTGAAAAGGATTTATTTTTGGATGTTAAAGAGGTAAAGTACCTATAATTTGAGAATGTTATCACATGATATTATCAGATCCTTTTGGAATCCCTTTTCATTCTGAAAATGACTTAATTCTTATGGGGTATCATATTCTGGATCCAATCATTTGACATCACTTTTGTTCTTCAAGATATGATCAGAACCATTGGACAAACTAGATAACTAGATGGCTTGCTTAAGTGGATTTCCATCATGTTTTCCTGCAAGTTTGATACAATGATGATGTGTATGCAAGGGAATGTTTGCTAAAATGTGAGAATTGATAAACAGAACAAGTATTGCAATTGACTTGCTGAGATCCAATAATTTTGGTCTTTTCTAGGATAATTTTAATAGGACTTGAATGCTAATTGAATCTACGTTTTCACAGTTTTAATAGGACATCGAGTCGTGTTTTGCATCAAGTGCATTTATTTGATTACCTTCTTATTGTCTTATGATTAAGGAATTTGCTATCCACATGAGCAAATGTGCTAAACCCATCCCTGAAAGGAAGACTCCCTCCAAACCAAAAGAAAAGGTGAAAATTTACATTCTCCATTAAAAACTTCTATCATGTCTATTATGTGAAGAGCTTTTGCAAAAAGCTGAAGCAATACCAAACCTGTAAAATGTCTAACAAGTCAATTACTTTTTAAGCTTAGTTTGAACTATAGGCATCATTTTTTCTGATTACATTTTGATTTAGTGGATATATGAAACAAGCAGGTATTTCTATCATGGAGCCCTGGCAATTGTTATGATCTACTTCTATCATGTCCATTATCGAGGCCGATTTATCTTGAACTTTTTGTTCAGCATTAGCTTTTCTTTTTCATATTTTCTAATAATATTGAGATAATGTTTATTTTTCTATTAATTTATCTTCTTCATTCAGAGTAAGGCAGTCAGCGATGGTTAGCATAAGGCGAAGAAGATATTTGGGGCTCTGTTCTGGTAATGCAATTTACTCAATCTATAAATGATATCACAGCATGCATGATGCAAATGATTGTTTTCCGTTTAATTTTATTAGTCTAGGATTGATGACTTATAGCTCTATACCATGGACCTTGATTCTTAGCAGATATACATGCCTTGTATACTAAGTGATTTCTTTGTGGTGGAAGACAGTATTTCTATTCCATCTCTAGTTTGATCTTCCCAAGGTTTCAATTGTTGTTAATGTCTCGAAAGAAGTCACGTTGATGAATAAGGGCAGACTTGGTACCTTCAGTAAGAGTAAAAGGGCATATCAGTGCACAAGGCTCCCACCAGTGTGGGATCCAGGATATACCTGCAATCTTACCCTTGAATATTAAAAGAGGTTATTTCCGTGACTCTTACTTGATCTTTCAGGTCGCAAAGGAACTACCAAGGTTCGCCCTTATTTTTAGTGAGAGTCAAAATTGAAGACATTAGTTAACTTGAATCTTTGTGACATGGTGACATGGATGGATTAGTTATATCTCTGACATCTTATTTTCTATTACATGGAAGTGGAACTATCATGTCCCATCTTAATAATTGAATGAATTTACAGCATGCTTGTTGTAAGGGTTCTAGCATGATGTTGCAGGAAAAAGTTCTTTCCCGGTTGTGGTTCCTCAGCCAATTGAGAATGGCGATTCTGTGGAAAATCCTAATCGACATCTCAAGCCGGTCAGTGTATATCCCATATCTTCAGTTAACACAAGCCTTTAATTTAGAATCCTAGGTTCATTTTTCTCCAGCTATATTCCTGCCACATGTCTTTTATCAATGATTTATATGTTATAATTTGTAACCTTTGTGATGACATAATTGTTGTCTCAAAAATGTTACATTTATAAGTTTTACTTATACTCTTAAAAACCTACTTCAGCAATTGCAATCATTACATTCTATGTGATGTTCGTGTACTGTAATGTTCATATACTGTAGGCTTATACTAATAAGTAATAACACACATTTTCACTCTTTCTGCTGGTATATACAGTTTGCCCTTATGAGTGTTGTTATTATCGGTTTGGTACATTAGTTGCTTAGATTTGTATACATTTTATTAAAATAATTAATTTGGTTTTGAGTATGCAGGCATGTTTACATCAATATTATAGTATGTGTTCTGTCCTTTTTCAAGTTTTACTGTTGCTCATATCAGGAAGATTAAGAGGAATAAGTTATTTTACAGTTAATGGAGTAGATGGTGTCTCATTTAACTATAATGGTGATCAATTAAAGCTGATAACTCTTCTCGCAACTACTAGCATTCCCAGACATGGTCCATTCTATTGATCATGAAAGATGATACAAATCCTGAAGAATGATGTTGTAGACAATATTCATCATTTTTGAAATACAAACCACCAAATGGAATTTTGACAACAACTGCATCCTTAGTTGTTGCTAACGTATGCCACTAATTTGTTTTTCATATTTGGATTGTCAAAAGCTGATCATTGACCCAAGGTCACAATGGCTTGTTAAAATCCATTTTTTTTGTATCTTAGGTTATGTGTATTCCATACCATCACTTGGGATCTGAAATCCGAAAACTGTTTAAAAAGTTTTGTTTAATTAAGAAGATTTTTGAAATGCCTTTTCTAATTGATCGAGTTCATATACATAGTTCTTACTATACCAAGAAACCAAGACTTTTCAGCATCCACCAAGTGTTCAAGCTGAGCTAAATATACTTGTCGCATTCATTGATCAAATTCAAGAGACAGCAATACATGGTTTCAAATCTAAGGCACAAGGAAACTGTTCCGTTTGTTATAAGTTAATGGAGTATGCTAGAGTGCACATTAAGTCTTGTATGAGGTACATCTAGACAACAGTTTACAGGTTATTCCTCCTTATCACAATTCTTAGGCTGAAGGTGGCCATGAGGAACTGTGACTAAAAATATTTCAGGTTTGCGAAAACTATTAATCAAATTAACACTCAAAATATACAAATGGTATGTTCACATTTCATAAAATGACTGACCTTTTATTTTTCTATGTTCGTATTCTAGATTTAGGACAAGCAGCTCAATTCTTTAAAGTAGTATCTCTGACTCTTTTCAAGTTGCAAGATGCATCTAGGAGTAAAAAATAATGCTTGTTCAAAAATTCACATAATTTCTTCCATTGATGAAATAGTCTTATAGTTTGATTTTGCATTAATTCTGATCCTTTATCGATCAGTACCTATATCTCTCAGTTGCACCAATAGGAACTATTGGTATATAAAAGCTTGAATTATCAGTGGCAGCTCTGGTAGTTTTGGGTATCTAATAGCAATGTGCAATTATCAGTCTCATGTGGATTAGGTCTCATTTAAATAGTCCACATAATATGTTTGTTTGTTGATCTAGTAGTATGTATTATTTAGCCATGATGATCAATCAATTTTTATTTCTACATGATTAAATTACTGAAAGACTAGAGCATTTCCATGCAACATTGTAGCATAGTAAGAAACAATTGTTGTAAAATTGACTTCACTAGTTTAGCTAATGATGGTCATAATGCCTATGCTGAATTCTTCCTGGGGTTCGACAGAATTGTTCTCATTTTGCAAAATATTATGCTAGTTTGATCCTGCATGTATTGCTTCTTCCATATATTAAGTCATACATGTGATTCGCGTATATGAAGATCAACATATTATGCCGGAAGGTATATGGACGTCTAGAAAGCTTGTTATTTGGTTTAGTTTACCTTTTCCCCCTTTCGGCACCTTATGCTCCACTGTAGTATCATTGTTAAGTGATTGTGTAATCCATGTATCCCTGATTTAGCTACCGATGGTCATAGTGGTTATGCTCAATTCCTTTTGGGGTTTGACAGATTTTTTTCTCGTTGGAGCAACCTATTATGCTAGCTTGATATGGCATACGTTGCTTCTTCCATATATTCAGTCCTACGAGTGATAAATAGAAGATCAACATATTACACTGGAAAATTTATGTACTTCTAAAAAGCTTGTTATTTGGTTAAGTTTACTTTTTCCCCTATCCATGCCTTATACTCCAATTTCACTGTAGTACCATAGTTCAGTGATTGTGTAAACCTTTTTCTACACCTTATTTCTTTAGAGTTTATACTATGTGGTACATTGGACTTTCGAAATGAGACACTGAAAAAGTGACTCTACCACTGAATGATATTTCCACTTCTTTGCAGTTTGAACCAATAGGCCCCTTCCTGGTATCTATGTTAACTCAATCACCATAACTCAATTATTGACAAACCCTTTCCTCAAAGACCTACTATAATATTATTAAGCGTTAACTGTAGTCCTTTGCTGAGGTATTTCCATGCTTATTGTGTTCTGCAGGTAAATAAGTCTGAAACATATTCTGAATCCTCAAATACATCTGGCTTGTCTATGTCGAAGGAAACGCTGAACCATTATTGTCCTGGTTTGTTTTTTTTCATGAAAATTCACTTGATATTGAATGTCTTGAAACCTTTATATATTTATTCTCTGAATATGGAATACCTTCAGGTACGAATAATCATGCATAATGTTGTAGTTCCTTTTTATTTGCTTAGAAGAAGGAATAGGTGACAAGAGCCAGAAGATTTTCATACACTGGAAAAGGAAAATAGAAAATTTCATACACTAGAAAGAATAATTTTAATTCATGTAATTTTTCATCAGTTCTTGAAGTGTGACTATTCAATATGCAAGTAGAAATTTTGAAGCTTTTTGTTTTTGTACATACATGTTTGTGTATAAAAGAGGTAAATATCGGTTCATTTTCTCTTGCAGAGATCGCCATGTTCTACATTTACCGAACTGGATTGCTGACCTATTAAATTACTTTTTGTAGAAACAAATTTGAAGAGCAAAAACACGTACACTTGTTATTAAGACTCACTAAGCTTGCCATGACTTTTAAAACAAGAGTTGAGAATTTTAGAGTTTTTCTCATTCTGTTGACATCAACTTATCAAACTTTCATAAAGAGAGCTGACTTAGTGTTTACTGTTTTAAGCGAGTTTTCTTTTGATTGTTTATTGAATTGGCATGCCATTTTGCTACTTCTATTTGAGGTAAAGAAATAAAGCGCAGCAAGCGACATAGGAGAACGCACTACGAAGACCAAGAACCACGCAAAATGACTGGGGTTTACTTTAAAAATATGAAATGGCAGGCAGCAATAAAAGTTGACAAGAAACAGATTCATTTGGGAACTGTAGAGTCTCAGGAAGAAGCTGCTCGATTGTATGACAGGTATTAAGTTATCAGATGCACTTAGCTGGTATTTTTAATTTTTGTTTGTGCCAGAAAACTTCTAGGTTTTCCAACAATATCATTGTCTTACTTTTATTATTCTCAACCAAACTGGTGACAAGATTTTCAGTGAAAACATCCACAAGTTAGCTTCGGCCACCTGCCCCATAACTTTGATATTTCTTGTAAAATCAGAGATCATTTATTGTACAGGATTCAGGGAACAATTTCGTTAGGCAATTGTTTGCGGTAACTAGTTCACAGTATGATATAACTGACGTTGACTTGAATGATTACTAGAAGATACTGATGTTGTAGTAGTGCTTCTGTTCCTGTGGGTATTGCTTTTCTTGAGTTCATCTTTACCTACAGAGCGGCTTTCATGTGCGGAAGAGAGCCCAATTTTGAGCTTGCAGAGGAGGAGAAACAAGAACTAAAACAGTACAACTGGGATGATTTCTTGGCCATGACTCGCAGTGCAATCAACAATAAGAGTAAAGTGAAGCTTATTTGTATTGATTGTATGTCATGCTCGACGGAGGAGCTGTTCCATTCTCATTTCTTTTGGTTTTTGATTTCCAGAGCACCAGAGAAAGCTTGGTGCAGGGAGACGAAAGAAGTCAGAGACTCAACTGCCAAATAACAACCGGAAACAGGAGGGAGGCACCCCTGTTTCATCTGTTTCCGAGGATGATGAAGATGTCGACGACGTCGATACATCTGTCTTGTGATCACTGACTGTGATGCAAGGAATCCAGAATACAAGCTCTAATCATTTTTACTATCCAGGCTAGCTTATACATGCACATACACATTTCATGGTTTAGCTTTATTAATTACCTCATTAGTTTGCTTTATATAAAAGGCCCCTATTAGGGCAACGTTTTTGTTGCCATCTTCTAAACAAAGACTCCATTTCAGATGTCTCAGCTTCTATGATTGTGTTGACCATCATATACCTTGTCGAATTGATGCAAATGTTGATCGATGGTGTGTGAGCCTCAAGACGTAAATCTTGATTGGGGACTTCGTTCAGTTGTGATCCAAGTTATTAGATTGTTTGTTTGATTACTGGTATATCGATCATCGACATTTCTCTTTCACAAAGAACAGTTGACTGTTCTGCACTGAAGAAAACTAGTTCTATGAATACAAACCATTACTTTCTACTTTGTCCTCCGTTTCTTGTGACACTTTTTCTCGAGAGAAATATTGGAATACATCCACACCGTCGCATAAACCTATTTCAATCCTATTTACTCTAATATCCTTGGTTTTATCAATGAAAAATATAGCATGTGATTGTACATGTAAAATTATTTATTTTGCCAATGATAAAATAGTCATTTCAGGTAGATGAAAGAATGAAATCATCGGCTTAGGTAGCGAATAGAGTCGATGTTGCCACTTGCAAAGGATCGTGAGACCGAGCATTGCGGTAAAAGTCGAGGAGGAGTGGGCGTTGGTGCTTTGCTCTCTTGTGGCCAAAGAAGGGAAGGCTTTGGGCGGATTTGTCCCTTACGATTGCGACAATGAATCTTACTTGCTATCGATGAGGAAAGCTATAGTGGAGTGGGTTGCACGCGCCTCAACTACCTACCCACACATTTGTTGCACCCATGACATGCCTCTCATCGGTATCAAAGGTGAACACACAACCCCTTCCGACAAAGGCGGAGGAGGCTTATGGCCAAAGGAGGCCAAGTTGCTTGTCAACAATTACTTTCCTCATAAAAACGTTTTAATCATTACCTCCACCTTTAGAAAAGCGGACAAAGAGAATGTGGACAAGGCGACGAGGCCATCTTCGAGGATTGGCGATGGTGAACCCATCAATAAGGCATGATCGTGGGGTAAGTTAAGAAAGAAAAATACTCGAGTCTTATCCATACCATGGTTGAGACAAAGCAACGATGCACGATCCATCAACGTTGCAATCGTGAGGGATGATTTCACCTAAAGCCTTCCTTTCTTTGGCTACGAGGGAGCAAATCACCTTCACCCACTCCTCCTCATCCTCAACTTTTGTCGCCAAGAGGATGTAGGCGCTCGATCTCACTATCCTTTGCTAGTGATAGTATTGACTATATTTATTACCTAAGCAAGCAATGATCGCATTCTTACCCCCATCTGAAATGATTATTTTAAAATTAATAAAATCAATACTTTTGTATGTGCTATCAAGTGCGTGTTGTATCTTTGGTTGTTAAAACTAACGTTGATAAATAGAATTAAATATTTTACTTTCGTATAGATATATATATATATATAATTTTTTAAATATAGAAATTAAGATCTTAAAGAGGTTAATATGATATAGACGTTTTAGAACACCCATTCTTCTTAGCGTCACGTTATAAGAGAATCTTTGGGGAATCTTCAGATCATGTCGTGTGTAAAGACCGTTATTTATCATCCGTTATGGAGGTTTGTCGTTTCGGATCTTTGGTTCCCAACTCGTCGACTCGGCTTCGTTTTGGAAGACGGCTTGCTTGCTCTCGCGTCGTTGGCGTGCGGCGGGCATGCGGGAGATGTCGTCGGAAGAGAGGGCGACGGACGCGCCCGGCAGCCGACCTTCGGACGGCTGGAAGGGGCGCATCATCATCCCCACTCTCCTCGCTGGTCACCCACCTCTCCCTTTTTGCCCTCTATCTCGTGAACTGTCCTTGTAATTATCAGTTCTTTGTAGATCCCAAGGATTCGATTCGATTTGTTCGATTGATTTCAGGGGTGGTCGGTGGAGGAGCTGGATTGGTCTCTAAGCATCGGAAGGTTCTCGGCACGGGCACCATCGCCGCCACCTATGCGGCCGATTTGGCCATCGTTACCGGTTGCTACTGCGGTAATCTGTCGCCTTAGTCTGTTATTTTGGTTGAGATTAGATACCTCTGTTGCTTTGGGAATATAATCGTGGTTCAGTGTGTAAAGATCAATTATTTAGGTAGAAAAATGGTTAGATTATGTCTTTTTATTATGTGTCTTGGTTCTTTCTTTCGATGCCGAGTAATTTGAATGTATAATTTTTGTGCATTTGGGCGTTTACTGGATCATGACGATCTTATTTACTAAGTCTTTGTTCAGTTTCCCTATATATTTTTCTTACATGGATAAGATTACTTGTAATCCCCCCTAGCATAGATAAGATTCCTTATAATCCCCCCAGCACACAAACTAAGTATAATGAAGCACACATCACAAAAATACAAGTGCGTCCGGTCTGAAAACGATAAATAGACAAAAAAAACAGCTAAATATTGTATTCCTGGATTTATATGTATGTAATGAATTAAACCATTGAAGTTCATAGTCTACCAAATTTCAATATGTTGGTAGAGATGTAATAGCAAAACTACATAGAAATTGTTTAAGAATCCCCTAAGGGCACATGATAGGTAAAAGAAGAACTTATCGATTAGGCCAACTTGAGATGGCATACATAATTCACAAAATATCCAATATAAATTGGTTGAGTGAATTACAATACCCACCTGCAATGTGAGATGAAAAAAGGTCCAGTGTGCCATTAATTAGAAATGTTAGGAAGCACCAGCTGAAGTCATTGCCTGTAGGCTAAGTGAGAATGCATATAAGGAATGTGGAAAAGTGGTTAAGACAAAGTACTATTCTGGAAATTAATTTTTCATGAAATGACCTCATCTCATTATCGATTTTGTTCCAATTTCAATTCAATGTCAGGGAAGATGTATTATGTTGTTCTATCTCTTGAGGATAGAAAAGAAACAAAGAAGTTCAGAAAGATATATCCACCAGTTTAGATATATTCTCTTATAAAAATTTAATCACCATTGAGTGTTTTGTTGACGGACCAAAGAGCTGGTTGCACTAACATGTTCTGAATGTCGAGATAGCATGGTTTAACACCCACTTTAATTATAAATGTTAGGGGCAACTTTTATTCAATGGCACATCTAGCAATATACATAGCTTAGAGACCACCAGCAAAATCTTGATTTCATCATTCCATCAAGACGCCAACGTTAGTGATTCTAACCCAACAAGAAAACCACCAAAAGATTGTAACAAAAGATGTCATTTCTCTCTCTTCCTTCTATCTAAAACACAAAATATCATGGTTATGACGACAAACTTCCTATTTGTTGAAAATAAACTAAGAACGTGTTTTTTTGTTACATTCACTAAATAACTACATAGTTTTTGCTAGAATACAGCTTATACCAAAGTCCTTTTGTGATTAACAATGACCAAAGCAAGAAAGAGGGAGTAATTCCAAACCAAAAGCATAGCTAGAATCAAAGAAATTATATTTCAAGAAGGATATTTGGATTGCAGTGTCACCTGAGGATCTGAAATGTCTCATTTTTTGAGGAACAATGATATCGACTACTTGTCCCAGTTTAGCTCCAGGAAAGAAAAACAGGTCAGGAATGAAATGGAAAGTGTAGTTCCTCAGGATAAATATGATGATTTGGATCAGCAATTGAACTAGGGATTAGGATTGGAGAGCTGGATCAGCTCTGGTGTTTTTGCCGTAAGACAAATTGGAACAACCTAAAAAGTCAAAACTATATTCAGAAAAATAAAACAAATAAAAATAAGAAATGTAACGATTATTTTTTTCTCTTCTTCCTCATTGTTTCTTTCTTGTATTCTTCTCCTCTCCTGCTATTCTCCTCTTTTCCTTCCCTTCATTATCCTATCTTTCTCGTGTTCTCTTTCTGCTCATTTTTCCTCTCTTATCTTCTTGTGCTCCAGGCAATATCATGGTTGGTGACACTTGCTAGTTTTCGAGTAGGGGCCTTGTGGGTCATGTGACTCATGACTTCTGAGCCTCATGTCTCCTGCTTTAAGATCCTCTCGGAAGGAAAAAGGGATTAGTTGGGATGGGTCGAACCAACTTGATATCAGGTGGAGTTGGCTGATATGCTTTCTAGTATCTCTGCAACTAAATATTGGAGTTTCAAGGTTGAGTCACGTTCTTGACTCTACATGCTGCATGGAGTTAATGGTCTCAAAGCAGATGAAAATCAAGAGCACTGGAAGTTAGTTACCTTTTTTATTCAGAGGAAACTGATTTATGGAACATTAGACTTATACTGTTCATGGTACAAGGCAGAGTGTTTAGACATGTATAGTAGCGTATGAGATATGATTAAGGAAAAGAGGATGTTAGAGGCTCTGCTACTTTTCCTTTTTATGAGTACTCTAAATAGGAATCTTACCAGATCTACTTTGATATATTGTGTCACTTTATTGATGCCCTTTAGTCTTGCTGCTGTGTTTATACTGATTATTCAGGTGCACGGGAAATTGCAAGAGATGCTCGAGCTTCAGAACCCGATGACCTTTTTAATTCTGTGATAGGAGGAATTGCAAGTGGTGCTCTTCTTGGGAGGCTACAAGGTGGTGGACCTTCTTTTTTATCATAACTTTTCTTGCTTAATTTCATATATGTATGTACAGTATGTTAACGGAATGAATTAGGCAGGTCATTTTTTCAAGAGAAGGTGAATAGATGGTTTAGCATTGTGTTCTTTCGGTTGAGTCTTTATTATTTAATTTCTTTGATCTTCTATACAATTGCCATAGGAAATGTGTATGGGTATAACCATTGTTGCCAAACGTGGTCAGCTAATTTCCATCTGAGTCTGTTTCTATGTGAAATGGGTTTGGCTATAGTTTTGTGAATGTAAGTTGATTCTATTATCTGTAAAATTGATCCGAACATAGGTTCTTATTCCACCATTTCTATATATTTGAATATCCAGTGCACTTTAAATGATCAAAAACTGTTCTCACGGATACATAAACTAACTTTTCTTTGTTATTTGTATCATAATAAAGCCATGTTGACCTGCACATCAGGTTGCATTACAATCATCAGTTTTTCCATTACCTAATTTTTCTTTTTTTCCATTTCATTGCAGGTGGTCAACTAGGAACAGCTAAATATGCAATCATCTTCGCAGCTGCAGGGACGGCACTAGATTTCACCACCATACAGCTGAGACCCCATTTTCAAAGCTTCAAGAACACTCTTACCAGAATCAAAAATGGAAATTCAAGCTGGAGTTTCCCGGAGTGGTCACCTATTCAAGTGCTAGACGAAGAAGCTCTTGCTGCTAAGCGTGCTCGAGAACAACAGTTATACGCCGAAAGAACATTCGGTAAATTGAATAAAAAAGAATAAGGAGATTCAACAACTGGGAGCATGTTTTTACTATGCAATTGTCAAGTTCCCATCTCGAGAGTTCATCTGCAGTATGGGGACAAGTACAGGCGAGTTCCAGACTCAAAGTTTCAATCTCTCTTCCATGTCATGTTTGTTCTTTGCTCTTGGGATCAGGATCTAAGGATAATAGGAAAGCAATTTCTCAAGGATAATAACCAGCTCAAGCCTGCTTGGAGCTAATTCTGTATTGAGTTCCAAATCCTTTGGAATGTGAAGCTACTGCAAACTTTCCTTTTTCTCTGCTGCTGTTACCAAACAAGCTGTTGAGCCATGTTTACATTTATTTGCTACAGTGATTGTATTTAAAATATTTTAGAATATTCTTGAAAGAGCACAAAAGTCGAGTAAAGGCATGAAAATATTGTGTAAACTGAGGGAAATTATATGCTTTAAACCTACCAAAAAAAAAAAGGACCAAATTTGTGTGTGTGAGAATTCTGCATACAAACAAGCAATGGCATGTCTTATTGGGAGAATTCTGCATACACCTCCAAAAATGTTCACCAGGGTAGGAAGTCTTCAGTTCAAAAGATAAAGCTTAGGTGCCCACAGCCCTGAAAACAAGAATATAAGTTTACACTGAACCAATGTATTAAGCAGGACAGAAGACCTTCAAATTCTAATAACGCTGATACAAGTTTGTGAGCAATGATGAGATGTGACCATGAAACAATATGCCAAGAAAATGTAGTCATCTGACAAGAAAATGTGACTAAAGAGCAATTTAAATAGGATATTTCTGATATAATAAAACCATGGCTGGATCTAACAATTAGCTTCAGTCCTTTTTCTGTTTCAGAGAACTCGGTTGCGATCGCTTCAATAGAGTTCTTTGTGTTGAAAATGAATTGAAAAAACAAAAGCACACTTATTATTGAGGTTTCAATATTTATGTATATAGAGATAAGAGACGGATTTTTCTCAACTGATGAACGAGATAATCTCGTTAAGTTAACACTTTGATCATCTACTACTTCAGTATACTTCTGGCTTGATGCTGTATCATTCTCATCTCTATCCTGGGAAAGATGCCACAGATACATAATACTCAGCCTGCTCGCCAAAGAAAGAAACAGCAACATATGCTTCTCACTCAGACTTCCTTCACATCAGTAAAGACAAAACTTACTGTTGCATTTGCTCGATCGCAGAGGTTTCTTATGATTCTTCTTGGAATAACTTTTAATGCTATCCTACCCTGAAACCTCTTCTGGTTGTCACCCAAAATTACAAGATTTGTAGGGGATTTGCCAAATATTTTGGATCATCCACGAGACATGGAACACCGAAGGCGTTCTGTCACTTGTCGACGCATCACCCCCCGGAGCAGGTGGATGTGGAAAATATTTCTCTTGTAATTATTACTTGCAAGAAAATTATCACAATCATTTAATTTATAGTCATAATTAGAACATTTCTCTTGTAATTATTCCTTGCAAAAAAAAATTTATGACATCATTTAATTTATAGTCATAATTAGTAGTTAGACTGTCCGCATCGACGGCTTCTTCTTCTGTTTATGGCGAACATGGAAGGCGACATGAGCATCCCATAATAGTGTATGAGCATCAACTGGTTGTTTGGTGTTCCCTTCTCCATCAGCATCCTCACATATCTACTCATATTCCATTTCCTTTTTGTAATGATGTTCCATTGTCCTTTATGCTACGCATGAGTTGTACAATTTACAAATAATTTGTTGGTTTGATCGAAATAAATTTATGTAATTTATAATTTGATCAATCGTCATGACTCAACTTTCATTTCGAGTAATTGATATTACATATTTTGGCCTATTAAACATGGACTTTCATGTCAATCTCGACGAAAGTCGAGTAGACACATCCGACTTGACTCGAACCCAGGTCTCAGGAAGGAGTGCTACCTTGATCCACCGTTCGAGGACCTCAAGTCAACATCAATAAACAAATCAACGACCTGCTCCTCACCCACCACTCGAGGACCTCAGGTCGACACCATAGACAAATCGACGACTCGCTCCTCATCCGAGGAGCACGACAATGTATAGCTCTGAACCAGTGCCTGTACACATTAAACACCCTCATACAAACTCTTCTTCCCGCATGTAGTATAAAAATCGCCCAGGTAAACAATAAAAAAGAGGGACATTCAAACTCGAGCAATCTACACTCTAATATTTCACTTCTCATTGCTAACTTGATAGTCAGATGGGCTAAGTTGAGGCACCCACACCACCCAACTAAGGCCTAGGTGCAGGACGTGAGACTCAGATCGAGGGATTGACGAGTAGACGGACCTTGGACCGCCGAGGAAGCTCTCTCCTAAGTCGACACTCCACCCGAATTCATCCAGCGAGGCTGCACAGACGTTTTTGCGTACACAGGTCGAACCAAGCCAAGACAACACCTTAGTCTTGACAAAAGGAACCCGAACACTAACTATTCATGATTCCGATGAAGAATTTTTTTTTAAATGATATAGTTTAGAATTTAAAATGAGCAAATTTTATCATCAATTTAAATTAGTAAAATTGATATTATCTAACTCGTGTTTTGAGTTTTATCATATTTGGAATAGAGGAGTTATTAAGTGATAGGGCATATCCTAGCCCATCCGACAAGGGTCACCAGATCACCACAACGGAACCAACTAGGCACCTCCAAGTCAGCTCGGATCGTGGCCTTAAGATTCGTTCCCGTCGCCCAAGAAGCATGGTAAGGTATGATACACCCCAGACGATGTCAGTGGGCAGATTGTTGGTCCGTCCCACCATCCAAGGAACACAACAACGTACGATGCAGCCTAGACAACATCAATGCCAAAGTATGCTCCAACTATCTCGAGGTACTAGCACGTATTAACACTCACATACGGTGGCATCGCCAATCATTAAACATCCTTGTATGACCCCCCCTCCCGGGCAGGAGATATAAAAGCTATCCCAATGAACAGTATGGAGGGGAACACACACAACACCACCACAATATTTCCTTGAGAGCTCAGACTCACAATTAACTTAACCATCGGAGGGACTGAGTCGGAAGGACCCTCTGCCTAACTCAGATCTTTTGTGCAGGACGTGATCAATGAGGAGGAGGAGTTGAACGTCAGTTCGAGCTTGGGAAGACGACCCGAAGATTCAGAAGCAGAGTCATCAGCCTGTCACACTCTCTCCCCGACATGTTTAAGCTGCGTGGACACCCTTGCACATTGGACCAAGTCAAGACGCCACCTAGGAATCAAGATAAAGAACAACAACACTAAGTATTCATGATTGAGATGAGAAAAAAAATTTCTCAAAAGCAAAAAAACTTCTGTATTATGTGTTTCTTGTCTCACTTCAATTTGAGGTACAAGATGTAATTATCTGATATCCTGCAAAATAATAGCATCAAGGATTTATTAGTCAAATATTTTAAATTTATAATTTTTTAAATTTATATTTTTAAATTTATAATGTTTAAATTTAATTTTTGATGGTTACATATGAAAGGACATGTCCGTTTAGACAAACAACACTCTTTTGTGATGATATTCTAGATATTTTCGACTCTATAAATAAAATTTTAAATCCTTAATAAATTCAGTTCAGAGTTAAATATAATTCCTTCTCTTATTTTAATATGTTTCTTTTATTGCTTGGTTCGGTGAAAGGGACTAGTCAAGTTATTTCACTTAAAAATATTGTTCTATATAATGTCATTTTTATACCTTCAATTTATTCAGAGAATATAGTTTTATATACTCTGTTGATGTGAGATACAATAAGTTCTTCATCATCTTCGATAGCTAAGGAGTCATGTTTAGTAGATGATGACTCGATTGATCTAAAAATAATACAATGTATTTAAGTTCAAGGGTGCCGCACGACTTTGTTCTTGTGAATCCCTTATATATCCTATAGGCAAGGAAATTGAAATTTAAAACAAGAGCAGATACTTCAGATGTCAGTAACCTGTAAAAATTTGCCGACTTTGTTCATGTTTTCATGCTTGGATTTGATGTTGCGGATGCACTCGCTCGTCTACGCCTGGACAATCTTTACGCAGACTCTTTCGAGATCAAGGATGTGAAGATGCTACGGGGATAACACCTTCCTTTGTGCTATCGGATCTCCTCGCAGTTCTATATTCTGTTAAATTTTATTGATTTTGATTGTTATGATTGATAACATGTTAGAGGTTAATCTAAAGCGGAACCAAGGTTTCCAAAATATTATGTTTATTGAGGCCAGCTCAGCAAATACATCAAACCAGACATGGGTGCACCTAAAACATAAGCACACAAAACATAGTTAATTAACCCCATAGGAACAAGAGAACAATCATACACACTGTATCAAAGATTCAGAAGACAAAGTGTGGTCTCAGAATGCACACCTGATGCAGTAAACATTCATAATCCAGCCCTACAAAGTCACAAAAAAGGGGAAAAATCTGCAAGGCTAAAAGCATAAGGCTCCCGTGGATTACCAAAGGTCAAACCCAAAGTATCAGAACTTCACATCAGATAAACACAGCGTT
Organism: Ensete ventricosum; assembly: GCA_029747655.1. Taxonomy (NCBI): domain Eukaryota; kingdom Viridiplantae; phylum Streptophyta; class Magnoliopsida; order Zingiberales; family Musaceae; genus Ensete; species Ensete ventricosum. Next base: position 2,876,886 of record JAQQAF010000006.1, on the reverse strand, counting down.
GTACATGAATTTCTTCATAATACCATAAAACTTGTCTCTTACCACCTGCAGCATAACTGGAGCATCAACTCTGATAAACTACAAAAAAAAGTTTATACATTCTCAAAAATGCAAAAACGAACTAGAAAAGAAATCACTGATTTTCCTAACCTGTGCTGTTTTGTTTCAGACATATCATGAGATGTGGGAAAAAAAAATTTTGATGTGCAATATTATTTTGTAAGTAGAATAATATCATTATAAGTTTCTTACAGTTGTCGCTGCTAATCGCTCCAAGGCTACAACAGAAGATATACCGAAGGCATTGTCCTAGTCCCACTATCTAGTATTTACACAGAATGGACTTGTGGCAATGGCCTTCCTGGACTTTCAGTTAGATCTTATCTGAATCCAGCCTCATCAAGCACTTCCCTCGGCATCTGACCAGTAGTCCTCAAGTTCATCAAGATCATCAAGTATAGACTGGTTGAGCCGCTTCCTCGATATCCTCCTATGCCTTTTAAGCTCAAGTCGTGGTTCTGCTTGTTTGACACCCATGTTACGCACCTTGTACCTGCAAAAAATTCAGCTTCATCTTGTTTCGCAAGTATTACTATCACAATATGTACATTGACATTGACCTACAATATATCCACCCAATCACTCGAGTAACGAATCATATATTCTCTCACTAAATGTGGTGGTGCAGATTCCAATACCATTATACGGGCAATCCTATTTGACACCTCAAAATGAGCGGTCTTAGTTCTAAGTGTTAAGTCATAGTAATTTCCCATCAATGAACCAATATAAATCAATTGAGACAGTCTCGAGATCACTGAGATGAATGTGCAACTCATAAAAAATGAATGTTAAACTTACTTCCCAAAATAATTATACAGACTATTGCTCACATCACAAAGCACGCATACATTCATATACAAATTGACCTCTTTTATCTTAATCTTACCTCACATCACTTTCTCTCTTTGTTCCTATTGTCCGTAACTGAAATTCCTCTCTGATTCTGATCTCATCAAGCAACTGCAAATAGTATGGATATCTTTCCCAGTCTGCCTTGACAATGCATCCAGGTTCGCCAAGGTGTAAGCAGTCATTAAATGCACATTTCAGGGGTTCACTAGCACTACGCATCTGTCTGATCTGAAGACATCAAAAAAATGTCAGTATGATTACGAAGAAACAATTGAGAGAATGACAGTATGCAAATTCGACAAAACCTCTGGAAATGTTTCTGCAAGAGATTTCTTTGTAACTTTCATCAAACTCGGCTGGTTAAAGCCAGGAGTATCAGCAAGGTAGCCTCCACCAGATAGTGGAAGTAAAGAAACATGTCGTGTTGTGTGCTTTCCTCTGCCACTTTTAGACACATTGCCAACACGTTGTTCTCCAAGCCACTTACTTTTTTCATACTGACCAATTTATGCAAAAAAAATAAGTTTTCAATATAATGATAATGTAAACTGCAATATATATAAAATAAATTAATCGTATACATGGATAAATTGAAAAGTAAAGTTCTAGATAAAACAGTTAAACGAGAAACCTAATCACTGTCATGTATGTTATACATGCTTTCAAATCAGCTAATCAAAATTCATTCCTACTACTCATGAAATTCACAAGGTATGTGTAACGGACAAGAATCCTCATTTAATACAAACAGAAAGTTTGATCAACAACAAATATGTCAGGATAAAAAAAATTTAAAAGTAGTCTTTTGAAAATACGCACATGCTCAAGCAACTTATTTATTTTCTCTTCATCAGAAATGTTCAGGGTGAGCCTCAAGGAATTGATAAGGCTGGACTTCCCAACACCGCTTGGACCAACAACTACAGTTGTTTTCCTTTTCAATATGTCTTCAACAGCAGCTAATCCAGATTTCTGATCAACACTGCAGAATAGTGGTTTATAGCCCCATCCATGTAGCCTTTCTTTCCAGACAGATAAAGTCTGCATCCAAGAAACATGATATATATACTATACATTCGTGCAATAATCAATTTCTAAAATAATATATGAAAAACCTATGTTGAATTCATATTACAGTCCTCATGATTATTAATCATGATAATCAACATAAAATGTAAAACAGTAATCAATTTACATTCAAGGATTACTCAATATGATACTTTCTAGGTTTAATCACAAATGAACAAAAGACATACTCATATCAGTTAACAGCATGTCTTATCATTGGAAGACTGCCACTAGAATCAACCCTTTCAAATGAGTTCACAAACAATAGCACGAGAGCAAATCAATCCCAACTTCATAACAAAAATTTCATTCTAATGTGTCATAAGTCAATTACCTTTCAAACTAAAAGAATAGCAGTATGGCATCGAGAGGCAATTTGCACTTAGTGTGCATCATGAGACAAAAAGTTCCACTTGTTAAGTGATGCAATGCCACGAAAGGACGGATTGGACAACTAGTCACTAGAAAAAAACACCAAGTTACTATTCCAAGACATTATACACAGGCAGACCCCTGGGTTACATTACTCTATGTACCATTGTACCTGTGTTTTATTTACAACATATGCTGCAACAAAAGCAACCAGCCTGAACTAACATATGCCCAGTGTGAGTCCAATTAGCCTAGTGTGCAGGCATTTAATAGAAGGCAAGAAGCAAAGTTTGACAGACAGATGTCCACAGATATTCGCAACAAACATACAAGAAGAAGAGAATCCTACATGAGATAGAAAATTACATGTTAAAATGGTAACAGAACACCTTGGTTACTACTAAATGCTCAATGGTTATTAAGTCACTGTTACATCTGAATCATGTCCACCGGCATTAAATGATCTTTATAAATAGTTTGTAATTTTAGTTGTTAGAATACCTAAGTCAAACAAGCAAAGTCAAGTTCTGTTTAGTTCAAAATTTGACATACCAACAAGCATCCACCTCCACTCATAATCCTGTGAGATAGACTTGACCTGGTATGCCTGTGTTCTTCATGCCACATTCACCCTTTCTTCGAAATCAAATCATTGATTATGAATTATGAATATATTTCTTTCTTAAAATCCCAATAACAATTTCACCGTATAATATAATCTTTACTTGACATACGAATGTAAGCATGCCAAAAAATTTCAGTATCTCAATTTTCAAAAAACATAATAAAGAATATAAATCTGAAGAAAATAAATTTAATTGTTCTTCTAACACTAACAGGATTCATAGCAAATATAGCCAATTCCAGATTTCTCAATAAAGAAGATTAAAATGAGGATACTTTACCAAAGAAAGATTAAAAATCATGCTCTAAGACCTGTAGTGAATGAATTTCTCTCTTTACCCTTTTTATGCTAATTTTTTATGGACTTACTTAATTTTTAGATTTTTAATATGGTAGAAACTACAAAAAAAAGCCAAGTCCAACCAAAGCTACCTACACCAAACAAGAACGGCAGTTTTCGTACATGGTGTCAACTTACCCATTGGCCAAGGCAAAAATCAGAAAGAAAAGTTCAAGACACAATCAAACTCACACCAAATATAGGCAAGTTAAACAATTCTAACCCAAAAAAAAAAATGCATGAGTAGATATTGCTCGAAAAAAAATCAACTCCACAAACAGAAGAACCAAACTACAGTAAACTAGCCAATGTCTTTTAGACCACAAATATGAGTACAAAACATAACATTTTCTGGAAAGCACACCCTTTGCAAAAAATACAACAAGCCTAAATGCCTAATTCAAATGATCCAAAAAACTAGATAGTTCAAGAAAACAAGGTGATCGCTATCCTGACTAGTTGAACTATACTAAATGATGAAGCTTTTTGTTAGGTACTTTTACCTAGAACAAGTTAGGGTTAAACATTAACATTATTAAGCCAAAGGAAAAGGAGAAAAATGGTGTACATGAAAATGTTAAATCTGGAAAGAAAAATAATAGAGGTTCGTATTTGGATTAGTAAAAAAAGATATATAATAAACTACATGAAAGGGCCTTTCCAGAACCCTTCTATCTTACATTAAAGATATATAGAAGGTGTCAAGCATGTTTTTACAAATTGTATCAGCTATAGTTGGCTTCATAATCCACAGTTTGCAATAGAAGCATATTTCAGGCCTGTGCTGTTTCTACAGAGTGATTATGTAATATAGCGATAAAGAAAAGGCAAGACCCAACCTAGTTCCCCGTTATGTAAATGGAAACTCTTTTTTGTTCATTCATCTCACATCATCTTGGCAAAGCTCTAATCAGCAGTATCTATTGAAAAAGAGGGCACCCATCCTCCCATCTACCTATCAAGCATAGGCACCTTATAAGTTCTCCCTCCTTATAATTCTCTGTAGCATCTTTATCTCCCTCCCATTTTTATATCAGTTTAGGCAGTATTTTACCCTTTGAAATCCTTACAAACACACTCCTCCTTTTCATCAACTCTCACACACTTCACAAACTCTGGTGGAGATCCAATGTCCATTTTCCTGCAGTTATTGCTCTTTTCCCTTTGAAGTCCTTACGAAGACACTCGTCCTTTTCATCAACCCTCACACACTTCACAAACTCGGGTGGAGATCCATGTCCATTTTCCTGCAGTTATTGCTCTTTTCCCACGAAGATTGCCCTTAATGTTGGATCAGTATACAAGTCATTCCACCATTTGTATGTCTTTTTAGTCTAAACTATCAAATTTATTATTGTGCTTTTTGGTTAGTTCAATTTTAGATACTGTGCCATCTAAAGATCATGCAATTTGATAGACTAATTCCACTTGTTCACCGTAGCTGCAAAGTTTTATTAATAGTGCCATCTTACTTGAGTCATTTTTTCAGCTTTGGTACCAATATACTGAGATTAATTTTAGCTTAGGTTTCATTAACTAATTGATTCACATTGAACTAAAGTAGTTCTGTTGTTAAGCACCAAGTTCAATTTAGCTTTATACACTACCATATCACATAAACCCCGATTACCAAAATAAAAAACCTTACAGACTGATATGATACTGATGAATCAACCAAAGAACGGCATCCGAAGCCACACAAGAATAAGTTCGCCTTCAAAATCAATGATCGACCCAAGAAAACAATCGAAAATGCAAGCTGGTTACCCACAGAAATCGAATAAGAAAGCAAGCTGATGAGCAAACCTCATCGCCAACAAGCTCCGATTTATTCATTGCCAACGTGAGCGGCAAGCCAGTGGACTCCGCCTCAACCAAGAACCGGGTTAACGTGAACGGTTCTGGCTTTGGCTGATCCATCGAGAAGAGGACCAGTAGATTATTCACATTAGCCACCGGCGGGTCCAAGATCTCAGAGCTCCTCTTAAATACGTCCTCGATCATCCCCCTCCGGTCGACCCAGTCAACAGAACCGACGAGAACCCTGTCACCGACAAGGACCCTCCTCTTGATCTTCTTGAGCAGAGCCCTGACGACGCAGAGCAGCTCCCGTCCCACCCGGGGGTCGTTCCCGAAGAATCCAGGGTTCTCGGGCTCGCCGCCGGCAGACACGACGATAACGCGCATGAAATTAGCCTGGGCGGCAGCGACGAGGCCGACGGCCTGGGAGGGGAGGAGGTGGCGGTCGTCGTCGGAGTCGAGGGGGGAGGTGGCGGAGGGGAGGTCCTTGACGATGTCCCTGGCCTTGAGGAGGTTCTTATCGGGGGCGGGCCTACGGGGGTTCTCACGGGAGGATAGGGCGGCAAAGGAGCCGGCGTGAAAGGGGGCGCGGGCGCGGCGTAGGACGGCGGAAGCCGGCGGGAAGGGGCGAAGGCGTAGGGCGGCAAGGGAGAAGAAGGGCGGCATCGGAGAGAAGGAAGAGAGAGACGGGGTCGGTGGTTAGGGTCAAAATGAGTGAGTGCGCGGAAATGGACGACTGGGGAGTGGGGAGGGGACTGGATGTGGGACCCACGAGGATGGGCCTTCGAGCGTGAGCGCGGTGTCGAAGCGGGTGGGATTGTGGTAAGTGCTTCACATTTTTCGGCGCATCAGAATGACACGATTACTTAATGGACAACTAACACACGAGTTCGGCCCATTACGATCCACTCCTACCCGTCCCTACACCCAATGAGATCGGGCCGACGATGGTGTGTTAACGCATATTATCTACATTTGATGCGGACAAAAAAAAAAGAGAGTCCACCTCTGACCATTTTGGACCAACTTTCTTTTGGCTTTATTTTGGGTTGACATCAGTGGATGGTTCTATTGATCCCTCCCAAATAAGCTTTATATGCCACTTCAGCTGAAAAATACTGGAAAAGAGTTACCATCTTTCCTCATTTTAGCATCAAAGTCAACACCAGAAAATGTACAACAAGCTTGCAAAGCAGCAGCCATGATACAAGAAAAATATAAAAGAAAAAAAAAATGCAAACTTGCATACAAACATTGATAAGATGTTTAACAGAAACATATTGAGAACACATCCATCTCCATTAGACATGTCTTGAAGAATTCTGTATACACCTCCATAAATGTTCACCAAGGTAGGCAGTCTTCAGTTCAAAAGATCCAGCTTAGGCACCCACAGCCCTGAAAACAAGAATATATGTTTACACTGAACTATTGTATTAAGCAGCACAGAGGATCTTCAATCTCTTGTAAAGCTGATATACAAGTATGTGAGTATGATGAGATGCGAGAATAAAACAAAATGCCAAGGTTTCCATCAAGATGAATAGCCATCTGAGAAGAAAATGTGATCATAGAGCAATTAAATAAGATATTTCCGATATAAAATCATGGCTGGATCCAACAATTAGAGATCCTGACCTTAGGTTCAGTGCTTTTTTGTTTCTGAGAACTTGGTTGCGATGGCTTAAATGGAATTCCAGGAGTTATCTGGTCATCATCTACTTTGTTGAAGACTTCAGTATGCCTCTGGTCTGATGCTGAATCCTTCTCATCCCAGCCAGCGAAAGGTGGCACAAATACATAATTGTCAGGCTGTTAGCCAAAGAAACAGCATTAGCTTCATGCTCATCTCTACAGCAATTCATCTCAGCATATGTTTCCCCGATTTCTTCATCAATAAAGACAAAACTTACTGTTGCATTTGCTCGATCGCAGACGTTTCTTCTGATTCTTTCTGGAATAACTTCTGATGCTATCCTACCCTGAAACCTCTTTTGGTTGTCACCAAAAATTGCTCGATTTGCGCACAGGTGGTGTTGCGGTTCGACGAAAATTACCACTATTAATCTTCAAAGAATTTGTATCCTTGGGTTTTGTGGTATCAGCATTGGACTCAGTTGTGGATGGAGCTGCATGGATCGGTGACGATGCAGCTTTAACATGAGCTTCTAAGCTTTCATTAGGATCAATTGAATTGGTAGCATTTCTTCCACTCTTTCTTCTTCGGGCATGATTAAAGCATTGTGTGGAAGGGACGTCTCGAGCAGTTTCCCAGTTGCCGAACTGCGGCATTTGAGCTTGTTGCTGCGTCCAAACAAAGCCAGAAGTCAGTAATTTTCTATCCAGAAAAAGAATGAAGTTGGCACATCGATCGTGAAAAGAAATCTCAAGGATTATGCACTAAATATCTTTGTCATTGTGACATATAGAAAATAAATGAGGTAGCTACTGATTTATGCCTTGGTCCACCAAAACCTTCTCTGATCAAAGGCCAAGTTTGATAGAGAATCACAAAATGCAGATCGTGAAGGTAGAATAGATGTTTTGCGCCATGAAATAGAACCAAATTATTGGACATAGAAATATTTTGAGACATATCCCTCTGGTGTCCCAAATGCACAATCACATCTAATGTAGCAAATTGATAGCAAGATTTTATTGGATCCAAATGTGAAACTGAGATAAAGAATCTTATATGAAATCATGGAAAGCAAAACATTTGTAATAATTCACAAGTATGTGCAGTTGGTGCTCTTAATCAGAATATTGTTATTACCACCAATTCCTTCTCAACTTAAAACTGTGGTGCATGATTCAATCCAAAGCAATCCAAGAAGAATGCTTCATCTTTTATCAGAATGCATGCATTGTGAATATAACAGCAGGATAAAATCATATTTGATTCTATAACACTCCACATTGGCGAACTCATCATTCCCACATACAAAGATCGAAATCCATAAAAGCACATCTCTTTGCACACCTGTTTCTTACACCAATCAAGGCAACACAATTAGTACAAGCAGAAGACGCTCCATATGCCTCCAAAGATGGGAAGAAGGCAGAAAAAAATTATTATATATCTACCAAAGGGAGCAAAAATGTCAATTAACTTTCCCACTAAAAGAAACATTAGAACAAGCAGATAGAGAGCTACAAAGAACCCACAGCATAATCAACCAAACCTTTGATTCCTAAGACAAGACCACCAGCAAAACCACATCAAAGCCAAAAAAGAAACCAATTCCAGATTTCTCAAGAATGCCAAACATGATGATCGAAAACATCCCAAAGGGAGGAAAACGCACCGCCATTCTCTGATTTCAGTCCTCGAACGATGAAAAGGACCCTTGGAAGCGTCAAAATTGCTACCTTTTCTCCTCCCGTCAAGATTCCACGATGCCCAGAGGGCCAGAAGCTTCAGCAATCTCCTCTTTAGATTGGAGAACACCCTTGATGAGGGGCAATTTGGCCGTGCTTTTTAAATCGTCTTCATCGTGTTCGAACGTGTGAAGCAGTATATATATATATATATATATATATATATATATATATATATATATATATATATATATATATATATATATATATATATGAAGAGAGAGAAAGAGAGAGCATTTCTTCTTTTTTTTTCTTTTTCGAGTTTTTCTGGGAATTAGTTCAATAGTAAATGCGAAAAACATTTGAAATGATCGACTATTGGTGAAATTAAGTTTGAAACTATTGGTGAAATTAAAGAAAATTATTTAGAAAAAAATATTAGACATTTAATTTTTTAATATTATATTTTTATGACATCATGTAGCGCCGATAGCGAAAGTAGTAGTCACATCGATTGAAAAAATATAATTCGAGTTCAACAAAAAATAAAGAATTCCTTTGAGTAGAAAAGTGTTATTTAATTTATAAAACCTCTTTTTGGTCTATCACTTTACGCCTATTGATTGAACTATTAAAAAAACTATCGAAACCATTCAAGAGCTTGAAATTTATTTACCTATCTTTCTTGGAATTCTTGTTGATGAAAGATGACAAAACGAATAAACCCACCCAAAAATAAATATTTACCAAACATGTAAATCTTGAAGAGATTGAAGTCAGAATTCACAAAAGTTTTCAAGTATGAAAGAAATTTTCATTATATTAAATAGCAGCATATGACTCTTGATAGTGTCGTTTATGAAGCTTGTCAGGTGGATGTGTTTCACCTTTAAATATGTCGAGCAAGTCTTTGCTGGTCCAGGCCCGTGTGCGCTAGTACGCCCGCTTCGCAATCTCTTCGGCACAGAGCGCGGCTGGTTCGGATGAGTGGTGACTCAGGGGTCGGCTCGGGAGTCCTGATGCTGGAGTGGAGAAGCCCGGGTGAAGAAGGGGTCGGTCGCTGGTTCCTGCAAGGAGGTCGGGTCGGGTAGGTTCCCGACGTGACCCCTCCGACGATCAAGTCAGTTTTTCGGTCCTTTTTGGCGATCCCCCTGCCCTGTGTAGGTGCAGGAGCTTTTATAGTGGGTGCTGTGGGTTGTTCGTACCTGACGACCTTACCGCATTCATGACTCACCATGCTGCCGCGCCTCTCGCTATACCTGCCGTACTGGTGGTGAGGTGTGCGCCTGCAGGTGGGGGTTGCCGACCTTACCTGTGCCAGGTCGGCTGTACGGCACCTGGTGTCCTTCGACCAATCACGTTGGTTTGGCCACGTCAGCGGCCTAGCTGTCCGGAGGCGTGATGACTTGGCAGCCAGGTCGGCATCTGTCATATCAACTCTAAACATTTTTTACACATGAATTCGAATAATGAGAGTGTTGGGAAGGGTCTCATCTATCGATCGAGTTATTAGTTCTCATAATTAAAAGCAAACTTTTTAGCAAAGACATGAAAGTTCTGCATATGACAAGCTTCATCTCAAGGCATCACCCCACTTTTTAAGACAATTTAGAATCTATGTTATCAATCATCAAGAAATGTATTACTAGCTTCGGTTCATCTTCCCTGTAGGAAAGATCGACTTGTCTGCAAGCTACAACAATTATTATGTTGTTTGTTCTTCCGCTGTCAGACTTCTGCTTTATTCTATTTAGTCAACCCTCATACCAAAATATTTAGGAAGATGATCTGTTGTGAGTTATACACACAAGAAAGCTGTGGGTTTCATATCTTGATCATTGACACAAACAACCCATTCTAGACCATCAGATTTTTTTTTAAAGACATAAGTCAGATCTGAGAAGTTTTCTCATGGCACTCATTCGAATCAATTTAAGCTGATAAAAAAAAAAACCATGAGGAAGAATCATCCATCATTCTAGTAAGAAAACACTTAAACCTCTGGCGAGGGAGAGAGATGCTCTCTCCAGGTTAGAAGATAAATGTGTTTTCAGCTCATGAACATCCCAAATCACATCTTAATTTCATGATTGTTATAGTGATGTGTCTGTCATATGTTAATTAATATATAGGGTTTAGGTTCATTTTGACCCCTATGTTTTTAACTATTAACTACTTAAGTTATTGAGTAAAAATAATTAATATACTTTCAAAAACATAAAATATAAGTTTCTCTCGTTAAATCTGAGCTAATAGACATTAGAGTATGCTTACATAATATACCGACTTATAATAAATTATTAATATAATATCACATATAATTTAAGTTTAAAAAAAAATATTTTAACTCTTATGATTTTGGTCATGAACCATTGAAGTCTTATGATTTCGCTTGTATCTAAAATAACCTCTATATCTTTAAAAACATAATATATAGGCTCTTCTCGTCGAATATAAGTTGACAAATATTAGAGTTTGTTTACCTGCTGACTTATAATAAATTATTAATATAATGACATGTGTAGTTTAAGTTTAATAAAAAGATATAACTTATTGAGAAAGAGGAAGCGACGAAGACCGTTGCTATGGACAAAGGCGGAGAGGGAGAAGTATGAGAAGCCGAAGGTGGAGGTGAGAGAGAGCTATACTACCACATCATAGGCACGATAGGTGGGAGCGTAGAAGAAGACGAAGTGGGAGGCGGTAGCAACGAAAACACCTAGGAGGAAAAGGGACTAAGAGATTATTGCACGCTTAGCATTGGACTGATCGACACACATCCACCTAAGGCAGGACTGAAAACTCCTAAGCTTGTCACTAGCACGAGAGAATCTACGTGCGTATGACACTCTGCTAGGCAACAACATCTAAGTGTTGCTACTAGTGTTTGCATCCACAACGATGTATCATCATGCCATTGATAATAATTTTAAATTTTAATATAAATTATATATTATTATATTAATTATTTATTATTAGTTAGCATGTCTTGTTAGTATAATCTAATATATATTACCCTAGACTTGACAAAAAGGGGCTTATATATTATGTTTTTAAAAATATAAAGATTATTCTAAGCACGAGCAAAATCATAAGAGATTAAGTGATGCATGACCAAAATCACATGAGTTAAAAATAATATTTTTAAAAAACTTAAATTATATGTTAATATCTTTCATAAATAAACATTAAAAAATAATATTGTATTGATAAAATCCTAGATGCTATTGTTTTATAAGATGTAGGATATAGGACATTGATATCTTATGCCTTTAAATCTAAGTGAGACAAGAAACACATAATACACCTATTTTTACAAAAAAGAAAAAAGAAAATTTGTTAGTGACTCCTCTATTCCAAATATGATAATAATCAAAACATGAGTTAGATAGAGAGTTAAGTTTACTAAGTTAAATTGATGATGAAATTTGATCATATTAGAATCTAACTACATTAATTACAAAAAAAAAAATTCTTCATCTAAATCATGAATAGTTAGTGACTCCTAGATGAGTCAATTGACGATTGATCAAATTATAAATGACATCAATATATTTCAATCGAACCAACAAATTATTTGTAAATTATTTATATAACCATGGTACAAGTCATGCGTAGCATAAAGGGACAATGTTACATCATTACAAAAAGGAAATGGAATATGACTAGATATCTACTTTAAGCTGCGGTCCTAAAGATAGATGCTGATGGAGAAGGGAACACCAAACGACCATTTGGTGCTCTTACACTATTATTATGAGATGCTCATATCAACCAACCTTCATGTCGATACAGACTGTCTAACTACTAATTATGACTACAAATTAAAATGATGTCATAATTTTTTTTTTTTTTTTTTTTTGCAAGGAATCATTACAGAAAGGAAATGGAATATGACTAGATATCTACTTTGGTCCTAATAAATATGTTTGATGGAGAAGGGAACACCAAACAACCAGTTGATGCCCATACAACTATAATGAGATGCTCATCTCGCCTTCCCGTCGATACCGACAGTGTAACCACTAATTATGACTCTAAATTAAATGATGTCATAATTTTTCTTGGAAAGAATAATTAAAGATTGAAATGATCACACTTCTTACTAACGTACGGAGAAGAAGTGCGACGGATCTGGTGTCCTGGCCGAGTCACCAAACACGTGAGGCTCGTCCCTGCTTCCTGCCGGGGCGTGGGCCCCGACGATCTCTTCCTCTCGCGGCTGATGCGCCGAGGGACAACGCGACGCCTTCCGTGTCCCGTAGTCGCTCGTAGATTATGATATGCTTTCTCTTCCGAGAAGGGGGGGAAGTGTCCAAAGTATTTGGAGGAGGATTGCGACAACGGGCCGAGCCATCGAACACAAGACCTCCGTCCCCGGACGTGGGGCCCCACTCCTCCATTCTGTCGCGGCTGATGCGTGTCGCCTCGCTCGTGGATTATTTTATTCTCTTCTCTTCCGAGGAAGAGGGATTAATGACCGTGTCCCAAAACATTTGGAATCGCGATACGGGGCCGACGGCTCTCGTGTCTCGGCCAAGCCACCGAACACGTGAGGTGCGGCTGATGCGCCGAGGCGTGACACGACACTTCCCACCGTGTCCACGTCTCGGTCGGCCAAGACATGAAGTCGCGCGTTTCGGTATCGTTGTGTGCTTTCCGCGTCGACGTCCGTAACGCGATTCATGCACGCATGCCCACACGTACGTACACCATCCACAGTTCTTTCCCACTATAAAAAGGACAGCACAGCAGGTAGTGTCAAAATGCTGTGGACATGGGATCAAATCACTGTAAAAAAAAGGAACCTGGACAAGGAATCTTTTCTGGCGAGCGATGGGTACAAAGACATGTTGGATCCATGAACACTTTTCCCCAGCACAGAATCTGCTGTGCAAATCACCTGTGCCCCCAAAGTGTACAAATCACTTTGTCACAGGGCATACAATAGGGGTCGGACTATTGGAATTAAAGATGAATAGCTCTGTGATAAAATATCATAATTAAAGATTATGATAGAGACACATATGAAACAATATGCTTGTTTCCTTATATCCTTGATCAACTATAGATTCGAGGATTAATCATAGATTTAAATAGCTACTCCGATTACGTGATTTACGTATATATAATTGAGGAAAATCTCTCAATCCTCTTCACAATCTATTCCTTAATTCAACATTGTAGCAAAGCTCTTTTTTACGAGAGTAATCTGTTCTCTCCATTAATTTGTTGCTACCGATTTGCTTGGCGTCCTTCTGTCGATTATCATCGCTTCTTTGATCACACTAATGTCATTCTACCCATCTCTCGGGCTCTCTCTATAGCATCTATTCACCCTCGTGACTCTTTGAAGCTATTCTTTGTCATCGACGAAGCCTCTATGTTCTTCCTCACCAACGAAAGCGCTTGCGCTACCCTCGATCCATCTTGAGAAGGTCGTTGGCTTGTTCACCACAACTCCTCGCTACTATTGCTCCTCTTCTGCTCTCTGTCACCGCTGATCTTCCTCACTGGTGGACTTCAAGCGAGCCAAGTGCCCACCTCTTCACCCCTTATCTACCTTGTTGAAGTCAACAGCTTCCTTCTCCTCCGTACTGTCATGGGCTTCGCTGAATTTGCCTAAGTCGTGCGGCACCCTTGCGGCACTCCCGAAGACTTAGCTGAAATTACCTAAGTCGTGAAGCAACATTGCCCACTGTTCTGGACTTAGCTGGGATTGCCTAAGTCATGAAACGCCCAAAGCGTTATCTGTCCGCACAGGGTCAGCCCTCTTACAACCTCTTAAGGTCCCGTAGGACCTGCAAAGAAGAAGTTGATTAGCTTAGAAGCGAGCGACGGACACATCCCGACGTCTCGCAAAGCGGAAAGATATACAAGTAATTTGTCAAACACCTTGAGTGTATCTGAGAAAAGAGAGTGAAATGGGACTTTGGAGGGTTGTAGGAATGGTCGTAAGTCCGCAAACGACAGTTCCCAATGTATCAGACGCAAGACAAGTTCAATTGCTGATGAACGCCTACGCCCGACATATACCCGGAGCCCCATCCAGCCCGGTGCCACCCGGGGGGTTCCAAGGTGCTGAAATGGCTGACATTTTACATCGCTCAGAAAGGTTGCCATGACACACGAAAAAGACCCAAAAATAGGACTGTTTTTGGGCTGTTTTGGCTCTGTGCAGCGAACGATCGTTCTGCAGCCTTCTACACTACTTTCGCTCACATTTATTAGGTAAAAACACATAAACTCAAGGCAAACAAGCTGCCAAACATATGTACAAGCAAGAAAAAGCAACAAACGGTTCACGGAGTGAAGATGTTGCGGTTGAGCGACGTCCGTTCGTGACAATACGTCGACATCTTCTTTGATGTTGTAACTTTGTCGATTACCACTGTAATTCTGATGCCTTCTCCATGTTAGTCGCCTTGCTCTCAGCGCCCACCACACCCTCGTCCTCCCATCTTTTTGCTTCAGGCTTTGCACCTATATATCATTGATCGTCGCTCCCTCCTCCGCCCCAAACCCGATTTCAAGTTTCAATTTCACAACCGTCTTCCCCTCTCCTTCCTATGCTAGCGACTTTCTCCATGGATGCCTGCTTCGACAACCTCCTCCCTGCGGCAACAGCCTCTCTTTGCTGCAACCCGTCGCTAGCATCTCACTAGTTCTACTCTTTCGACGGCCTCATCTCGTGGGTTGACCTACTATTGTTATTGCCATTATCTTATCGTGGGCTGATCTCCGTCGAGTTCTCCCACGCCGAGGTTGCACAATAATAGGCCGAGCACCCGCTGTCTCCTCTCAGCCCATTCGTCCTCGGAGGTGCATAGTATCGCCATTTCCGATGGAGTTCCTACTACTCGCAGTGCTTCATAAATGAAGCTGTCAAACTTTAACCAAATCACAACATCCGCCTGCCATCTTCCTTAAAATAGATCTAAGCGGGCCCATCGCAATTCTCCTCCTACAATTGGGCACCTCTCCTGCAGCTTAATCCATCAGATCGAGAACATTGATGATAGAACATCTAAGTCAGTCTATAATGCCTTCCTTAGAGCAAATTCAATTAGTTAGAATTCTAAGCAATAAGAAATAGTTACAAGTTACACCACTGAAGCTGAATACTGAGCCATCACTATCACTGTTACCGATATAATATAAGAACCTGACATTATATCCAATTTCACTCTTACAATATACTGTTATAATGTTAGTGTCACATAATTATGTGTCAATCCAATATTATACTAACGCATGAAATATATTACTATCAACTTCCACTTCGTCATACATCAACTATATAATTCTGATCAACTAGTAGACTCCTTCATAAAGCCTCTCGCCCGTAAGATATTTCAATTATATAGATCTAAGATTGACATTCTTGACAGAAGTTAAATCTTATGGGGACATAATAGAAGATCATATTATAGATGCACATATATAATAACATTTGTGCATAATTATATCCTCAATTAATTAATTTTAAAAAATATTTATAAATTTAAAGAATTGATTTGATAATTTAAATGTATGATTGAAAAAAAATCTATTAATCCTTTTCATAGTCTTTGTCGCAGTTCTAACACTTTGTGGACTCGAGGTGTAGTGGTTCAAACATCAAAGGATGAGAGTCCAACAACACCGCCCATCACGCCACTGATGGCGGTGCTGATACACAAGCAATATCGATTACACGGAGAAGCACTGTTGATTTCCGACACCACTGAGGAAGACGACGTCGCGTCCGTCGCAATGTCGACACTCTCGTAATTACGGCCAATTATAAGGGATAATTCCGTCCCTCCGGCGCGACACGTTTCGGCAGTTCACTCGTCCCGATACGGTGCGCCGTCCTACCGTGCCGGACACCACATCACCACCCCGAGTTTTCACCGCAAACCAAGTCACCCCCGCCGTCATCACCCACCCCGACACCCCTTCCTATTCATGGGTCCCGCCGAGGTGGACAAGGCGCAGGTCGACGTCGAAACTTTATCCGCCACTTCATTTTTGGTCCATCGGACTTAATGGGTTTTTTTTTTTTTACCGTCTCCGTAACTCCAACCCCACTTGTTAAAAGGACGGCCGGGTGGGGAGACGATGCGCTCTCCATCCCATCGGCTCATCATCCGTCCGCTGCTCCTCCCTTCGATCCGTCTTCTCCTTTCGATCTCCTCTTTCTCTCCTTGCCTTGGCCTTTTAGCTCGACTTCCAACTCCGATTCTTCTTCGGCTTGTTCTACCTTGGGCGAAGAACTTCCCCGTGGTTTGAGGGTCGAGGGTTTCGATCGTCTTCCGCTGGATTCGGAGATGAACGATTCCGGAATACGATTGATGTTCTTTTCTTCTCTTTCTTGTTCTTCGGATCGAGATTAGGGTGGCTGCAGTGGATTGTGTGCTGCTGCTGTTGGCAGATGCTCGCATGCTGGTTTGACAACGAGAGAGAGCACGCCGGTCTGCAATCATGGGAGCGGCCATGGCTGTGTGTACCAGCGTGCTCTTTCTCGTTGTCACCTGGCTCGCTCGCCCTCGTGATGGAGCGTCTTCTTTGCCCGGAAACCCCTCCAGGTTTGTTTCTTTGTCGCTTCGATCCCTAGCTATTCAGTTTCCCGTATGATTCGTTCTTGTCCGTCGTTCGATATTTCTTGTTAGTTGCATTCGATTTGTGAAATCATGGTGATCGGAGGTCGATATAGGCCAAGTTGAGAACTTTCTTTTTTAACTTCTCTAGTCTTTTTTATCCTCAAAATTTGGACGTTAGGATCATTGCTCTCTATGTAACGCACACATGTTCTATCCTGAAGCTAGTAGCTAGCTTCTCCAATGGTTTGGAGCTTCAATCTCTCTATTTTAAGTGACTGCTCAATTTAGCTAAACAAAAGCATGATTTACTGGTCTCATGCTCAACTATTGTTGTTTATGCTTCTTTCAAATCAATATATGATCAGGAACGATCCAGCTATCGTGTTTCCCTTTCAGTAATCTCTGCCATGAATTACGATGAATTTGATTATAAGGTCACATAGCTTGGCGAGTACCTAAGATACACGAACTATTCAGTAAAACATTTCAAATTTTATGTGCTATAACATATAGGATAATTCAAATCTCATCCCAACTTTTCATTTACGACACTTTATACTATTTACACTAGTTATGCATTAGTGGCACTAGCTCAAACAGTCTTCTCCAGTTCACGTTGTTGCATTATGGCTGTTTATGCTGTCGTCCCATTTCGGACTTGATATCTAGCCAGTAATTGTTGTGTTTTTTTGCTTAGATTAATTGGTAATGAAGTTTTTCCTGCCTATTGTATCTTTTGAATCCAAATTCCACATGTTTCTTTTGGTTCTAGATTTGGCAGGTATCTTCCCTATTGGACAAGACAGCTAACGAACTATCCTGTTAAATGAATACACTAGAAGGCAGTTTTCTGCCCTCAGCTTGTCTTGTTTATTACATCACAGGAATAAAAGTGTCTGTTAGTATCCTGTGTGATATACATGCACTTAAAAGCTTTCGATTCATTTGACTATTTTCAATTTGCATTTTTCTCATATAATCACTAATTATTTTTTACCTGTTTCATTTTTTACCATACATATAATGACAGCTTCTTTTCTACAAAGTTGACTTTTCATCTACTATCGGGTACTGTTGTTAGTCTGGTTCTGTTAGTTTCCTTTTTTAAGGGCAAAAGTATTTTATCTTTCAGCAAGTGTTGATCTGCCTGCTTGTCATAAAAACTATGTTCACAAAATGCTTTGTTGTCTTTTTGGAGTCTAATGACATTACTTACATGTCCAATTGTGTAAACATTTCTTTTATGGTATGTATCCAGTACATCTGGTTTTTTTTTTCTAAGAACTTCATCATTTGATTTAAGCAGTGTAGGAATAAAAATTTGGTCTCTAGATAAATATTATTGGTTGTTCTCTAAATCTATGATAGTTTTACTGACTTAAACAAGCATGTTTGTCTGAGTAAAAATGTAAATTCTGTATTTAGTAATAATATGAAATTGACATAAGCATGCAATCATTAAGAAATATTAATGAGAAGGATTTATAACTGAGTTTTAAGAATTAAGAGGTTCTGTGAAACTAGCATAGCATCAGGAGAAAATATTACATAATCTTGGATGAAACAATTAACATTGTAGACAAATATGGAAGGCTTGTGAAACAAAATTTGTGAATGACAATGACACTACAGAAACAAATTCAAGAGTGATGTAGGCATAGCATCACTTTAAGTACATCTTGTTACATTTTGCAAGAATGCAAGTGATAAGTGTTTATGTTAGTAGAAACCTGAATGATCTTCTAAAGTGTAGAAGTTGACAATCTATACTACTTATCACATATGATGAAGGAATTGTATACCATATGTGTGTTTTCAAGAATATCTGACTAAACATGGACTGGTTTTCACATATTTAAGTAATAAAGCAAAGGCGAGGAAAGACATTGTTCAACTTATTGATGCAAGTTGGACAACAATCTCAAGATTTATGTTATCTATTACAGTTTCATATCCTTGTCGATGCTGGAACTAAATATTTGAAAAATAAACAAGTTGGATAAGGTACATGTTAATTTTTTACTTTAATTTGTTGTGTGATAGTAAATATTGTATTAAGTTGGAATTTATGGCTATGGTTCTGTTTATAGGAATTACCTTCTTATTTGAAGAGATAATCAATTACATGTGAGTAGAAAAAGCCATGTTTCCACACGGTTGAAGATATATGCTACTGTATAGATAACTGAAATTTGGTGGATATGCATAGCTGGAATCTGTAACAATGATTGACCAGCATGTTTGAAAGAATAATATTCATGTAATAACTTCAAAAACAAAGATGAATTTTACTAAAGAGTTACATGTTCTAGAACAAAAAGAGATATATATTACAATTTATTAAATGCAACAGGAGACACAAGAAAATCCCAAAGTTTATGCAATAGATTTTGAGAGCACTTTTTTGTCATCTAGCTTGATTGTTATGGTAGTGTCTAAAGATTGAACTACAATATCTAACTAATTATCAAAAGGCTAGAAATAGTCATCACTTTAATAGACAATCAAATTTCTAGTTCTATAAGTGAATAATCTTTGATGAAAAATATTGTGTATATAACATTGGTTAAGATCAAATTTCTTTGATATCTAAACCAAGTTTCTGAATACTGTACCATACCAACGTATCGATCAACTATCGGTATGATACATACCAAGCTGTACCGAGTGTATCAACATATGATATACTAAGGTACCAAGCTGTATCGAGCATATCGATTCTCTATTGTACCAATACGTACCACTCGTATCAAGTGGTACGATATGGTATTGCAACCCTTGGTTTGAACTGTAATACCGATAATTGTCAAAATCACATAGCTGGAGGATGATATCATATTTGTTAATAGTAAAAATTATAATATCTGATAATAGGTTTTGTTTACATGATCAGATTAGTGCTGATTTTTATTTCATTATTGTTGCACTGCAAACGAAGGAATCAAGCAGTTATTAATGCTAAAAAAATTCACTATCTCCAAATATGACATGCAAATGTGAAATAAGATTGAATGAGATAGAGATGGCCTTTGCAGGATTGATAGTGGATTTGGTTATGAAGATTTTAGATATATACGAGGTTAAATAAGGTGGATAGCTATATAATGGATACTCATATGCATTCAAAGGAAAGACTTGAGAGATGCAACTTTTACATGACAAATTTTGAATTCCAACCCTTGGCTTTTATTTCTTTAAAATAGAAGGGAGAGAGAGAGAGAGACTTGCAAGATACAAGAGGATTAACAGGAGCATGTTTCATACTTAACTATACAACAAATAATGTTTTGATTTAAGAAATAAATACAGAATGTTAGAATTTTAGAGCTGTTTTTTGTAAAAGCATACACTTCTCTCAAACGTAACTTTTGATATAAATGTGATGAGAGGTAGGTACCCGTAAATCCCCAATCTCTTCGTTCCTCTCTTTGTTTTAGTGGTGTCCTGATCCTCAACTGAGAATTCCTGTCCTATTTATTTTCCCATGGTTTTTATTACTACAAAGTGGTGATTTTTTATGGATATATGGTGTTAAACCTATAAATTAAGTAAATTAAAACCTTTTTCTCTTCTGACAAACTAGGACACTGTGAAGTAAATCAAAACATTAACAAATTAGTTGTTTTGAAGTGTAATGTTCACCTCATGTGCAGGGTAGATCTAACCCCCCAATAGAGCACTCCAGTTCAATGATTTTGACAGATTTCCTTGACTTTTATTCTAAACTGTGTCTATATAGGATTGCTTTGTTTGGTTGTCAATGGATCGACATCATAGAATAGTGAACTAGAAGCAAGTTCTAGCAGGAGGATTATTGTTTACCTCCGTTTGACAAAAATAGTCCAAATTTCCTGACAATGCTAATGGAATTGCACTAACCCAGTTGTCTAGGTTTGATACTGCAATATCAGTTAAGAATCTGGAGTGGTAGAGGTACTGGATGCTAAAGATCCTAAGTAATTTTGTCTAATAAAACTACAAGAGAGGGTGACGTAGGACAATCCTAGAGAGTGATAAGGCTTAAGGATTTAGAAGAGAGTTGATTAAAAGAGAAAGAAAGGGATATAGACGGGGAGAAACAGACAAAACATGTTCAATTCATAGAAATCTTAATTCAAAGTTTCAAACAATGAAATAATAAGTAGTGCAAATCTAAACACATTAGTCTTGAGGAAGAATGACATCAATGCCTCTCTTCGTGACTAGCTTGACTTCATTGTGAGGTTGTCCACTGGTCTTTGATGTTGATTAGCTCTAACAAGGGTTCTTAATAGTTCGGGGTTTAGGTAGTACCATAATTTGGGAAGATAAGAAAGAAAGAAAATGGATAACTTATTGGACTAATTCCAAATACTCCGAAATGAGATGAGCAGAAGTGTGAATTCTTTATACTTTGAGAGATATTGTTTGATGTAGAATGAGTGGTAGTTAATTTTTTATTATATTTATTGTTATTTTTTTCTTTCTTTTTCTTTTCCTTTATTCCCAAATAAAATAAATACTTCACTTTGCTCGAAATGTTGGTGTGGGACCATATTAATTATAGGTCATTTTTAATTGCTAGTAGTCTTCTGTCTCATGACCAGGATTAGAAGTTTTGGTTTGCTGCTGATTATGATGTCATCTCGTGCTGGCAAGATACCAGTATCGAGTTGCATCAGTTCATATTTTGAGTTAGTAACTTATTACCCAAATCCTTTCTCTTCTTTTTGTATTAAGGCAAAAATAACAAGAATAGGATATCATGTTTGAATTAGTGCATGCACACAACTTTAATAATGAGTCACGAGACATATACAAACATATTGTCTTGTAGGTCTGGTGTCAATTTAGGTTTGATCCTTGTGGATCTAAATTTTGGTAAGATATACATAAATCTAGATTAGATCCATTTACTTTTGTGCTAATTTGACTTAGCCCATATGAATCTTGGTTAGATCCATATGAATTCATGTTTGATTTAACCAGAAATTAAATCGTAAAAATCAGGGTTTGTTGTACCATTGTGTATCGCCCAATATGCGTGATACATATCGGTTCAACAAGATATCAGTACGCGGACACCCTCTACCAGGTGGTAACAATCACTTGACCTCATATCCGGTGATACATGGTCTGTACCAAGTGGTGACGTTCGAAATCCGACTGTTATCGACCTGTACTGATCAATAACAATGGATTTAGATTGTTATTAATCAAGTGCTGAGATTGCCCTAGTTCAAAAGGTCAATTTGAAGGGTTTTAAAACCTTTTCTCCCCCTCTTTCAATTCATTTTTCTCCCTCGATCTCTTAAACTCTTTCAAACTCTTTTTTCACTCCTCTCTCATTCTCACATTTTTATTCTTCTAAACTCAACAAAGCTATGATTTATGGACTGAATCAAATTTATGAGGCTAATTTGGGAGGATTAAGAGAAAGAACACTAGAATTAAGAGGCATGTATTCTCTTTCTAGATTTTTATTGGTTATGAGATGATTAAGTCCATGCTATGTAGTGCATAACATAATGTCTAATATGTTTTTGATGATAGAATAGTGTTAATTAGGAGCAATTAAGGCCTTTAATATTGTGATTAGGGTGTTTAATATGATTTTTTTTTCAAATTAGATATTTAATATATCAAATCTTTATATTTCATGCATAATAAGGATTGGATCATATGTTTGTGATGGCATAATAGGTTAATTACTTTTTAATTAAGTTTTATAATATTATGATTAGTGGTTTTAATGATGATTTAATCAAAATTTAATTGATATTGGGTTAATTTACATTATTTTTTACTAAAATTGTTTGAATTTATATTTATTTCTAACTTAAAAAATCCTAATATAATTTTTTATTTTTTTTGGATATTTTTGGAGTTTTTTTTAATGAATTTGGACATATCGTTGGTACCCCTCGGTACGTACCATACCGAGTAGGACTCGGTCCACCAATGCGGGCCAAAATTATAATCCTTAGTAAAAATACTATTACTATCTATACTAAAGCTTTTTGCTAGGTTACAAGCCCCTACCAACTGGCATCATTGGTGCACTAATCAAACTAGCTAGGGTGAAAATCACATCTTTGCACTTCACTACATTTCAAAACTTACATTTGTGGTTAAGTTGTATGTCGGTGGTGTCAAAAAAATGAAGAGAGAGAAAGAAAAAAAGGGAGAGTGTGCTAGAAGATAATTTGTTTACTGAAGATTATGTAAACAAAATTAGAAAAGTGGAACACCTATTTTTCTAGGAAAATAGTTTTTATTTTTCGTTTAAAAATGTTATCTAGAATTTTTCTTCTCTTGAAATTTTATTGTGAAATATTATTAAAAGTAGAAAAGATTGTTGGGATATAGAAAAAAATTGCTTAAGAGTGGATAGCTTGAAAGAACAAATGTAAAAAACAAGAAAAGAACTAAGAGGATAACACTAAAAGTCAGTTCACTTGTTTTGAATTTATCCCCTTTTTTGTTCCCCTGCCTTGTTCACTATTCTCAATAATGGAATTACGGGTGTATGCAAATGATATATGATCATATTTCCATTTTTATAAAAATTAATGTATCTGAATGATCTGATAGGATTTGATATGAATATACTGGATCAATGGACTGTTCTGGTGTGCTTCCACCAAATATTGGTTCCATTTGGTGAAAAAGTCACTTCTGATGGACATTTGTGACCATTCTGACCTTGAGCATGACAAAACAGTAGCTTTAAACTTATGTTATAATTCCTCGAGGTCTTAGCAAGTTAACCAAAGATTCTTAATTAAGCCATGATTTGATGGTTTTTGGAGGCATGCTTCCATAGGTCATAGTCCTATTATAGAAGATACTGATCTTGCTTCACATTTTCTTTTATTTGTCATGAAAGGAATTTTCTTGTGTCTAGCTTAATTGCAATCTTTTAGAAAGCCTGATCAAAAGCTTTTTGTCCATGCTAGCTATTGCGATTTTTCATTGGCTAATTCACCATTTGTAGATGATACAAATGAGCACTTTTTGTTTCACCATATTTATGATTTAATATTTATTTCACCATCCACCAGCAGTAAAATTTATTTCATCAATTCTTCTTATGAGCACTTTTTGTTTGTTTGTTTTTTTTTAACTGAATCTACTTGTCTACAAGTATGTATCATAGCTTATTGGCTGATATCCTTTTTAACTTAGCTGTAATCAGTTTATTCATCATAGTTTTATGATCTAAAGCTGGTTTCAGTCACATATAACAGTTGCAAATGCTGGTTTTCTGTTCACCCGCATAAGTTGCTGATGAAGGCAGCAGAAGGTAAATTGTTGCTGCCGAACTGTAGGCCCTACCTTTACCAACAACCCATTGCCAGTTCTAAGTCATTGTTGCTTCTGCCAGTTTTTACACTCTACAATATTATTTGACCTGAAATAATTTTATTTTGACTTCATCAAGTCCAACGGCAAGAAGTCCTGATGTCCCAATTATTTTAAATCAGCTTCACTACTCTATCGAGTAAAAACGACTTTAGTGGGTTGAGCCTAGCGTGTAGATTTAGGATTTGGTTGCAGTCTGATCTATGGTAATGATTTGAGATTTGGTGCTCGCAAGGAGGCAAATTATTGGAACTTTCAAGGATTACTGGCTAAAATTATTTTAGCAGACATTTAAACATTTACCGATGGCGTAATAAAGCATGGCATGGATGAAAATTTGGCAAAATGACAATTTCTTGTATGCAACCCTGACTATGAAAGAGAGTTGAAGGGCTACTTCACCTGCTATCTATCTCAGTTTCCTTCTATGTTTTTCGTATTTAACAGATTATCCAGAGCTTCTTTGTTATGATTTCGGTGAAACTTAATGCTGAAATGGCAGTTAGACGATCTTAAAGATGGGACCAAACACAAACCTCTACAAGTCAAGTCTTCATATGCAAACAAGGCCTGCTCTGGAGTTAGTTGGGTTACCAATCTTAGATTGAAGTGTTCTCCAGGAAAACCACACAAAAGAGATTGACAAACCCAATGTTGTCAAAACATGTAAATTTCACAGCTGAAGCTTGGTATGATATGTGGATTCCAAGAATTTTTGAAAAACAGTAAACACAGCTCTGTCAAAACATGAAAATTTCATAGCTGAAGTTTGGTATGATATGCGGATTCCAAGAATATTTGGAGAACAGTCTGGGGGGTTGTCACTCCTCAACTCAGCTCTTTCTACATCTAAAGATGGCAGAAGCAGAAAATTGTGCTCAAAGCTGCCTGCTTGCCTTTTCACTATCATAGCACTCGAAGGTTGGTCAGAACCTTGTGCAAGAACCATGTCAGAAGCCCAAGGTATAAATGGTAACGCGAACCTTATATTAACATTTATTTAAATGTCAGAATTTTTATTTTTTTTTAGCAAATACCATATGATTTGATGAGGTGATCAGAATTTGCAACTGCTCAGCTTGCATATTTACCTTCAGAGCTTGTTTGTTTGCAAATAATTCGTTGAATATAATTTTTTTTTCTGGAAAATAGAAGTTTGAATATCTTTTTGTTCTGGAAAATAACTGTCTTGCACTGAAATTTTGCAGCCACATTATAGAAACCATAGAGAGGAACAATATATGTATGGCAAGGCAGGATCGCTGGTTGCTCTGCATGGAAGTGATTTGTAACCTTTGGAGCACCTGAGCTCCATAACCAATGGATCGAAACCTATGAATTGATTTGTAAGTGTTGGAATGGCAATCTTTTGTTTTTTTTGTCGGAGGGAGAAAAAGAAAAAAAAAAAAAGACCCTCCTGCCTGACACTTTATACGGGCAAATAATACCGAGTGCAAACATGCTTTCATGGCCCTTAACACTACAAAATTTTTTAATTTTGCAGCTCAAGGAGAGATCCCAAATGGCAGCCAAGACAAAGATGATGCTGCATATGCCCGAAAGACCAACCACTTAATGCTACAGTTCCACCAGTCTTTCCAGCCATGGCAGTCTCAGACTCCGTAGTGTTAAAAAAGTTGGTGGAGCCCTACCAATTTGTATTTGTTTTTTTGTTTTTTTTTTCTTTGAAAGGCACGAGAGAGGATATTCCAAGCAAGCCAATGAAACACACTTGATATATGTGGCTACGTTCACTCTCTTCTACGTATCATAGATTTGATTTGATCGAAAAGTTGGGACTACATTGAAATATTTACGTCAGTTCGTAGGTCTGGAAAGTTGGGATTACATTGGCATTAGAAGATGTTAACCATCTTCTTCTTGAGTTACTACTCCATTCTCATGATTTCACCATATGGAGATGGTTCAAACTATATCAGAACATAGGGTAATCTCCTTTGTCATCGTACATAATAATACAAAAGGTCGTTGATTTATTTTCCTCGCACTATAAAAATCTCGTTTTAGTATGATACGAAAAGAAGAGATGAATAGAAAATTCGAAACACAAAGAGCTTTCCTCTCTCTCTCTCTCTCTCTCTCTTATTTATGCGGGGTCTCATGAATCTCTCGAAGCAACTGGTATTGACTTAGCATTGGAGTAAAATTAAAAGTACCTCTTTTTTTATTTTAGTCTCTTCTTCTTATTAAAAGTCAATACTGTTATGTAGATACTCTATGATACATCCACAAGAATATTTTTGGTTTCTATACAGACAGGAGAAGCAGTAAAAAAATAAAGCGTAGAGGGAAAAATATATTATAAATGCTGACTTGAATTCTATTACTTACACGGTCATAAAAAAAAACACTTTAAAACAGCCCCATTAAATTTTGCATTTTATGATGCCTTTCTCCTGCAGCATAGAAGAGTGCTGGAGAATTTTCCCCTATGCCGCAGTTTCTCATGTTTCAGTGAGTGATTCGAAGATGTGACAACTGAAGCTGAAGTCCTCTTATCTTTCTTAATGAACTATATTTTCCCATTAACACTGCTATTAAAGTTGCTTAATTCCACTTTACTAACATCCTCTATTAACTCACCTCCCCTAATTACACCACATAGTAACAATAGACATCCTCCTTGTAGGTTTCAGTTGATATAACATGCACTCCTGTACATGGTGACATCTCTCTCTCCCTCCCTCCCTCCCTCCCTCCCTCTCTTCCCCATGGACTTTGGGTGCTTCAAGGTCGACATGGGCGATGATGGATTGTTGGAAGCATGCCATCCCAATGGACACCAAGATTTCAATTACCAGCTGGATGATCCATTTCACAGCGTCGCCAATGGCTTCCCTTGTGGCTTCGATGGCTTTTGTCCCCAACATCTCTCTCCACCAATGGATGACACAGAGAACATGGTGCCCATCCAAGGCATCCAAAGCCTGGGGTTGCCTTGCTACATCACAGAGAGCAGGAATGGAGGTCATGTGGCGACAGAAGATGTTAGCAGGGTTTCGATGACTCCCTCTCTCTCGACTCCCATCGACTTCAGCTACCCCGACGAGTTGTCCAGTGTGGTCAACAACAAGCCGCCCCAGATGGAGGTCGAGAAGAACAAGAAGGCCATGTCTGCGAGAAGAAGTGGGGGTAAAGGACAGAAGAAGACCAGCGTGGTGAAAGGCCAATGGACTGCTGAAGAAGACAGGCAAGTCTTTTTCCTTTCTCTTCCTGTATGAGCAGCTATTGATCGATCGCTGATTCATGAATACATGCTGCAGATTGCTGGTAAGTCTGGTGGAGCAGCATGGATTGAGGAAGTGGTCTCACATAGCTTTGATGCTGCATGGAAGAATAGGAAAGCAATGCAGAGAAAGATGGCACAACCATCTGAGGCCAAACATCAAGGTTTTTGCATACTCTCATTTGCATCATTAGATCAAATAATCTTGCTTTGATCTCTTTTTCTTCTCCATCATCCATCCATCTACTTAATTAACATACATACTCCTAAACATTCATATGTGTTAACTACATCTAAAACAAGGGTTTACTTTGGTACATAATCGTGGGATTAAGACTCCATAGAATTCAAGTTTGCCTTCATTATGTTTCTAAGAAGCACAATAATTCATTACTGTGTAGAAGACATTTCTATTATATTCATTAGCATATACGACGACGCTCAAACGTGGATTCGGATATGAGATCTGTAACTTGTGCAACAATGCACTAACCAATCCGGATAGCTCAACCCAGATGCATTTCTTATTCTTTCTGTTCGTGAATATTAATAGGATTTATATGTCAATATATAAGACATACGCTGTGTTCATTGTATTCATGCAGAAAGATACATGGACTGACGAGGAAGACAAGATTCTGATTCAAGCTCACACCGAGGTAGGCAACAAATGGGCTGAGATCGCCAAGAGGCTCCCAGGGAGGACGGAGAACTCCATCAAGAACCACTGGAACGCAACCAAGCGAAGGCAGTTCGCCCGGCGGCGGTGCCGCAACAGGAAGAACCCTAAGTCCGGCATGCTCCTGCAGAACTACATCAAAAGCTTGGCCCTGAGCTCCGCGCCGTCCACAAGGAGGCGCAAAGCCAGCGGAAACTCGAAGGCGGCGACGGCGGGCGCGGTGGAGGAGTGGAGCGCTGCCGCAGATGCCTCCCCAAACAGCGACGATAACTTGGTCCCTGCATGCGACTTCAGCGACGTCATGGCCAGCCTGCTGTTCGACGAGGAAGAGGAGGAGGAGAAGGCCGTCCCGTGTGAGAGTTATGACGTCGGTTATTTCTTGGACCAGCTCGGTTGCGGTGCAGACGTTGACAAGAGCTTGCAGACGGAGGTGGAAGTGGCGATGGAGTGGGAAGACATGGCAGCCATGCCGCTGTGCTGCGAGGACATGAAACCGGAGATGGACCTGCTTGAGATGCTCTCTCAAAGTAGCATGCAGTAGCAGCGAGTCCTGAAGTGCAAACCGGTGGGGAAGATTTATCCTTTTTGATACACAATAATTAACACGTTAAAGATAGCATCGCATGATTCTTGTAATAAGGATTGGCTTTATGCATGTCTAATTATAAATTATCCTTATAGTTATAGACATATGCTCTTTAGTATCTCGATTCTTCGATAACAAAAAAACATATATATATATATATTAAAAAATTTATAATTATAAATTAAAATATTTAACTCTACTTATGGTATCATCGTTGATTTTATTGACGTAGAATACAGCACGTGATAATACAATGTATGAATGACATGAAAACAATGGACAAAAAGATAATTCAATGATGATGATGGACTAATTATATGTTATCCCTTATAGTTAGACATCTTTAGTATTTGGGTTGATAGACTTAAAATATTTACATTGAAATATTTATAGTTATGAAAGTAAAAATATTTATCCTGTTTACCCTAACATCTTCGATTTTACTGACTAGAGATACAACATGTGACAATAGTGCATGAATGGTGTCATACTACTTTGCTTCATTTGCTTCCTCAAATATTTTACCTCTTTGCCTTCTCTTACTCATCATCGATATTCGGATCGACATTAGCAAGGTTGACCATCGTGTCATTGTCATCGATCATTACCATAACAACCACTCATTGTGCTACTATCATTGAAATTATCTTTTTTTGTCTATCATTTTTATACTATTCATACATGGGCTATGACATGCTGTATCTTCCGTCGATAAAACCAACGATATTAGGGTAATGAAGTTAAATATTTTACTTTCATAACTATAATAATTTTAATATAAAATTTTAAAATCTAAAGATCGAAAAGCTAAAAAGATGTAACTACATAGTTTGTCATCGTCGTTGAAATTATCTTAATCTTTTTTCGTTCATATATGTAATATCACGTGTTGTATCTTATATCATTAGGTTAATTCTTCTTCTCTCTCTTTCTCTCTCTCACCTATGGTTCACTTAAAATACAGCCAAATATATAGACGAAGATGAAGCAATCAGCACAATCAACCTCGGCACTTAGCAAATTTTGGAGATAAAATTCTACTCTCAGCAGATAAGGTGATAAACGTATCATTAGCATCTAACGTCATTGTAATCAAACCTATGCCATATAAATGAGTAGAAGAGAATATACATCACTTGGATGCATTTTGGGTGCAAATCTATATCACAATAGTTAGCTGCTTGTGACAAGTTCGAAAGTGGACTCTTTGAGTCCCCATCATACATCGAAACAATCATACCTTTGACTTGTAAATTTGCACTTTTCATTTTTAATTTTTTATAAAAAAATCATATGTCAACAAACCCAACACCTCCACTTATGACAAGTTGGGAGTGGACTCAGGTTGGATTCCAGTCCCGATCACACATCCAACAACCAATAATATGACTTATCTAGTTTAGAGCCCTGTATTACAATTAAAAATGTATCCAGTGTTATTTTTGTGTGCTTTATTTTTATTTTTAGGTTTAAAGCATATAATTTTCCCTCAGTTTACAACAATATTTTCATGCCTTTACTCGACTTTTGTGCTCTTTCAAGAATATTCTAAAATATTTTAAATACAATCACTGTAGCAAATAAATGTAAACATGGCTCAACAGCTTGTTTGATAACAGCAGCAGAGAAAAAGGAAAGTTTGCAGTAGCTTCACATTCCAAAGGATTTGGAACTCAAATCAGAATCAGCTCCAAGCAGGCTTGAGCTGATTATTATCCTTGAGAATTGCTTTCGTATTATCCTTCGATCCTGATCCCAAGAGCAAAGAACAAACATGACATGGAAGAGAGATTGAAACTTTTGAGTCTGGAACTCGCCTGTACTTGTCCCCATACTGCAGATGAACTCTCGAGACGGGAACTTGACAATTGCATGGTAAGTACATGCTCCCAGTTGTTGAATCTCCTTATTCTTTTTTATTCAATTTACCGAATGTTCTTCTGGCGTATAACTGTTGTTCTCGAGCACGCTTGGCAGCAAGAGCTTCTTCGTCTAGCACTTGCATAGGTGACCACTCTGGGAAACTCCAGCTTGAATTTCCATTTTTGATTCTGGTAAGAGTGTTCTTGAAGCTTTGAAAATGGGGTCTCAGCTGTATGGTGGTGAAATCTAGTGCCGTCCCTGCAGCTGCGAAGCTGATTGCATATTTAGCTGCTCCTAGTTGACCACCTGCAATGAAATGGACAAAAGAAAAATTAGGCAATGGAAAAACTGATGATTGTAATGCAACCTGATGTGCAGGACAACATGGCTTTATTATGATACAAATAACTAAGAAAAGTTAGTTTATGTATCCGTCCGTGAGAACAGTTTTTGCTCCTTTAAAGTGCACTGGATATTCAAATATATAGAAATGGTGGGATAAGAACCTATATTCGGATCAGTTTTACAGATAATATAATCAACTTACATTCACAAAACTATAGCCAAACCCATTCCACATAGAAACAGACTCAGATGGAAATTAGCTGACCACATTTGGCAACAATGGTTATACCCATACACATTTCCTATAGTAATTGCATAAAAGATCAAAGAACTTGAACAATAAAGACTCTACTGAAAGAACACAATGCTAAACCATCTATTCACCTTCTCTTGAAAAATGACCTGCCTAATTCATTCCGTTAACATACTGTACATACGTATATGAAATTAAGCAAGAAAAGTTATGATGATAAAGAAGGTCCACCACCTTGTAGCCTCCCAAGAAGAGCGCCACTTGCAATTCCTCCTATCACAGAATTAAAAAGGTCATCGGGTTCTGAAAATCGAGCATCTCTTGCAATTTCCCATGCACCTGAATAATCAGTATAAACACAGCAGCAAGACTAAAGGACATCAGTAAAGTGACACAAAATATGTAAGTAGATCTGGTAAGATTCCTATTTAGAGTACTCATAAAAAGGAAAAGTAGCAGAGCCTGTAACATCCTCTTTTCCTTAATCATATCTCATATGCTACTATACATGTCTAAACACTGTGTCTTGTACCATGAACAGTATAAGTTTAATGTTCCATAAATCAGTTTCCTCTGAATCAAAAAGGTAACTAACTTCCAGTGCTCTTGATTTTAGAATCGCTAACGTTGGCATCTTGATGGAATGATGAAATCAATATTTTGCTGGTGGTCCCTAAGCTATGTATATTGCTAGATGTGTCATTGGATAAAAGTTGCCCCTAACATTTATGATTAAAGTGGGTGTTAAACCATGCTATCTCGACATTCAGAACATGTTAGTGCAACCAGCTCTTTGGTCCGTCAACAAAACACTCAATGGTGATTAATTTTTTATAAGAGAATATATCTAAACTGGTGGATATATCTTTCTGAACTTCTTTGTTTCTTTTCTATCCTCAAGATATAGAACAACATAATACATATTCCGTGACATTGAATTGAAATTGGAACAAAATCGATAATGAGATGAGGTCATTTCATGAAAAATTAATTTCCAGAATAGTACTTTGTCTTAACCACTTTTCCACATTCCTTATATGCATTCTCACTTAGCCTACAGGCAACGACTTCAGCTGGTGCTTCCTAACATTTCTAATTAATGGCACACTGGACCTTTTTTCACCTCACATTGCAGGTGGGTATTGTAATTCACTCAACCAATTTATATTGAATATTTTGTGAGTTATGTATGCCATCTCAAGTTGGCCTAATCGATAAGTTCCTCTTTTACCTATCATGTGCCCTTCGGGGATTCTTAAACAATTTCTATGTAGTTTTGCTATTACATCTCTACCAACATATTGAAATTTGGTAGACTATGAACTTCAATGGTTTAATTCATTACATACATATAAATCCAGGAATACAATATTTAGCTGTTTTTTTTGTCTATTTATCGTTTTCAGACCAGACGCACTTGTATTTTTGTGATGTGTGCTTTGTTATACTTAGTTTGTGTGCTGGGGGGATTATAAGTAATCTTATCTATGCTAGGGGGGATTACAAGTAATCTTATCCATGTAAGAAAAATATATAGGGAAACTGACCAAAGACTTAGTAAATAAGATTGTCATGATCCAGTAAACGCCCAAATGCACAAAAATTCTTCCTTCAAATTACTCAGCATCGAAACAAAGAACCAAGACACATAATAAAAAGACATAATCTAACAATTTTTCTACCTAAATAATTGATCTTTACACACTGAACCACGATTATATTCCCAAAGCAACAGAGGTATCTAATCTCAACCAAAATAACAGACTAAGGCGACAGATTACCGCAGTAGCAACCGGTAACGATGGCCAAATTGGCCGCATAGGTGGCGGCGATGGTGCCCGTGCCGAGTACCTTCCGATGCTTAGAGACCAATCCAGCTCCTCCACCGACCACCCCTGAAATCAATCGGATCGAATCCTTGGGATCTAAGAAGAACTGACAATTACACGGACAGTTCACGAGATAGAGGGCAAAAAGGGAGAGGTGGGTGACCAGCGAGGAGAGTGGGGACGATGATGCGCCCTTCCAGCCGTCCGAAGGTCGGCTGCCGAGCGCGTCCGTGGCCCTCTCTTCCGACGACATCTCCCGCGTTGCCGCCGCACGCCAACGACGCGAGAGCAAGCAAGCCGTCTTCCAAAAAGAGCCCGAGTCGACGTGTAGGGAACAAAAGACCCGATACAACAAACCTCCGTAACGGATGATAAATAACGATCGCTACATACGACGTTATATAAAGATTCCTTCAAGATTCTCTTATAACGTGTCCGAGACGAAGAATTGAGTGTTATGAAACCTCTGTATCGGGCTAATTACATATTAATCTCTTTAATATCTGAGATTTTATATTTAAAATATTTATATTGATGTCTCTATAGATTTTATCTAAAATTAAAATATTTAGTCTTATCTATCCTAATATTATCGATTTTATCCAAGAAAGATACAACAAATCATGCCAAATACAAAATTATCGATTTTGCCAATTATAAAATGATCATTGCATATGGGTGAAAGAATTAAGCCACTTAGGCAACAAATAGAGTCTATAACTGAACGTTATATCCTCTTAGCGATGAAGGTTGAGGATGAGGAGGAGTGGGCGGAGGTGCTTTGCTCCCTTGTAGCCAAAGAAGGGGAGGCTTTAGTCGAGCTCGTTCCACTCGAGTACTTTTCCATCTTAATTTATCCCACGATCGTGCCTCATCGACATGTTTGCCATCGCTAATCCTCGATGATGGTCTCATTGCTCTGTCCACGAGACAAAGGGATAAAAGAGAGATGGGTGATCAACAAGAAGAGTGGGAGTGGGGAAGATGATGCACCCCTTCTAGCCATCCGAAGATCGATTGTCGGGCACGTCAATCACTCTCTCTTTCGATGACATCTCCCGCATGCCAACAAAGCGAGAGCAAACAAGTTGTGTTCCAAAACGAACCCGAGTCGACGAGTTAGGAACCAAAGATCTGAAACAATAAAGCTCTGTAACGAATGATAAATAACAATCTTTACACACGAAGCGATCTAAAGATTCATCAAGATTCTCTTATAATGTGACACAACGAATGAGTGTTCTAAAACGTCAATATTAGACTAATTACATATTAACTTCTTTAATATCTCAGTTTTTATATTTAAAAAATATATTTATATCTCCATATGTATGAAATTAAAATATTTAATTTTATTTATCCTAACGTTATCTGTTTTAACAATGAAAAAAAGTAAAATTATATTAATTTTAAAATAATCATTTTAGATGGATGTAAGAATGTTGCTTGCTTAGGGATATAAAGCTGGTAACTCTTTTCCAGTATTTTTCAGCTGAAGTGGCATATAAAGCTTATTTCGGAGGGATCAATAGAACCATCCACTGATGTCAACCCAAAATAAAGCCAAAAAAAAATTGGTCCAAAATGGTCAGAGGTGGACTGCTCTATTTTTTGTCCGCATCAAATGTAGATAATATGCGTTAACACACCATCGTCGGCCCGATCTCAATGGGTGTAGGGATGGGTAGGAGTGGATCGTAATGGGCCGAACTCGTGTGTTAGTTGTCCATTAAGTAATCGTGTCATTCTGATGCGCCGAAAAATGTGAAGCACTTACCACAATCCCACCCGCTTCGACACCGCTCTCACGCTCGAGGGCCCATCCTCGTGGGTCCCACATCCAGTCCCCTCCCCACTCCCCCAGTCGTCCGTTCCGGCGCACTCACTCATTTTGACCCTAACCACCGACCCCGTCTCTCTCTTCCTTCTCTCCGATGCCGCCCTTCTTCTCCCTTGCCGCCCTACGCCTTCGCCCCTTCCCGCCGGCTTCCGCCGTCCTACGCCGCGCCCGCGCCCCCTTTCACGCCGGCTCCTTTGCCACCCTCTCCTCCCGTGAGAACCCCCGTAGGCCCGCCCCCGATAAGAACCTCCTCAAGGCCAGGGACATCGTCAAGGACCTCCCCTCCGCCACCTCCCCCCTCGACTCCGATGACGACCGCCGCCGCCACCTCCACCCCTCCCAGGCCGTCGGCCTCGTCGCTGCCGCCCAGGCTAATTTCATGCGCGTTATCGTCGTGTCTGCCGGCGGCGAGCCCGAGAACCCTGGATTCTTCGGGGACGACCCCCGGGTGGGACGCGAGCTGCTCTGCGTCGTCAGGGCTCTGCTCAAGAAGATCAAGAGGAGGGTCCTTGTCGGTGACAGGGTTCTCGTCGGTTCTGTTGACTGGGTCGACCGGAGGGGGATGATCGAGGACGTATTTAAGAGGAGCTCTGAGATCTTGGACCCGCCGGTGGCTAATGTGAATAATCTACTGGTCCTCTTCTCGATGGATCAGCCAAAGCCAGAACCGTTCACGTTAACCCGGTTCTTGGTTGAGGCGGAGTCCACTGGCTTGCCGCTCACGTTGGCAATGAATAAATCGGAGCTTGTTGGCGATGAGGTTTGTTCATCAGCTTGCTTTCTTATTCGATTTCTGTGGGTAACCAGCTTGCATTTTCGATTGTTTTCTTGGGTCGATCATTGATTTTGAAGGCGAACTTATTCTTGTGTGGCTTCGGATGCCGTTCTTTGGTTGATTCATCAGTATCATATCAGTCTGTAAGGTTTTTTATTTTGGTAATCGGGGTTTATGTGATATGGTAGTGTATAAAGCTAAATTGAACTTGGTGCTTAACAACAGAACTACTTTAGTTCAATGTGAATCAATTAGTTAATGAAACCTAAGCTAAAATTAATCTCAGTATATTGGTACCAAAGCTGAAAAAATGACTCAAGTAAGATGGCACTATTAATAAAATTTTGCAGCTACGGTGAACAAGTGGAATTAGTCTATCAAATTGCATGATCTTTAGATGGCACAGTATCTAAAATTGAACTAACCAAAAAGCACAATAATAAATTTGATAGTTTAGACTAAAAAGACATACAAATGGTGGAATGACTTGTATACTGATCCAACATTAAGGGCAATCTTCGTGGGAAAAGAGCAATAACTGCAGGAAAATGGACATGGATCTCCACCCGAGTTTGTGAAGTGTGTGAGGGTTGATGAAAAGGACGAGTGTCTTCATAAGGACTTCAAAGGGAAAAGAGCAATAACTGCAGGAAAATGGACATTGGATCTCCACCAGAGTTTGTGAAGTGTGTGAGAGTTGATGAAAAGGAGGAGTGTGTTTGTAAGGATTTCAAAGGGTAAAATACTGCCTAAACTGATATAAAAATGGGAGGGAGATAAAGATGCTACAGAGAATTATAAGGAGGGAGAACTTATAAGGTGCCTATGCTTGATAGGTAGATGGGAGGATGGGTGCCCTCTTTTTCAATAGATACTGCTGATTAGAGCTTTGCCAAGATGATGTGAGATGAATGAACAAAAAAGAGTTTCCATTTACATAACGGGGAACTAGGTTGGGTCTTGCCTTTTCTTTATCGCTATATTACATAATCACTCTGTAGAAACAGCACAGGCCTGAAATATGCTTCTATTGCAAACTGTGGATTATGAAGCCAACTATAGCTGATACAATTTGTAAAAACATGCTTGACACCTTCTATATATCTTTAATGTAAGATAGAAGGGTTCTGGAAAGGCCCTTTCATGTAGTTTATTATATATCTTTTTTTACTAATCCAAATACGAACCTCTATTATTTTTCTTTCCAGATTTAACATTTTCATGTACACCATTTTTCTCCTTTTCCTTTGGCTTAATAATGTTAATGTTTAACCCTAACTTGTTCTAGGTAAAAGTACCTAACAAAAAGCTTCATCATTTAGTATAGTTCAACTAGTCAGGATAGCGATCACCTTGTTTTCTTGAACTATCTAGTTTTTTGGATCATTTGAATTAGACATTTAGGCTTGTTGTATTTTTTGCAAAGGGTGTGCTTTACAGAAAATGTTATGTTTTGTACTCATATTTGTGGTCTAAAAGACATTGGCTAGTTTACTGTAGTTTGGTTCTTCTGTTTGTGGAGTTGATTTTTTTTCGAGCAATATCTACTCATGCATTTTTTTTTTGGGTTAGAGTTGTTTAACTTGCCTATATTTGGTGTGAGTTTGATTGTGTCTTGAACTTTTCTTTCTGATTTTTGCCTTGGCCAATGGGTAAGTTGACACCATGTACGAAAACTGCCGTTCTTGTTTGGTGTAGGTAGCTTTGGTTGGACTTGGCTTTTTTTTGTAGTTTCTACCATATTAAAAATCTAAAAATTAAGTATGTCCATAAAAAATTAGCATAAAAAGGGTAAAGAGAGAAATTCATTCACTACAGGTCTTAGAGCATGATTTTTAATCTTTCTTTGGTAAAGTATCCTCATTTTAATCTTCTTTATTGAGAAATCTGGAATTGGCTATATTTGCTATGAATCCTGTTAGTGTTAGAAGAACAATTAAATTTATTTTCTTCAGATTTATATTCTTTATTATGTTTTTTGAAAATTGAGATACTGAAATTTTTTGGCATGCTTACATTCGTATGTCAAGTAAAGATTATATTATACGGTGAAATTGTTATTGGGATTTTAAGAAAGAAATATATTCATAATTCATAATCAATGATTTGATTTTGAAGAAAGGGTGAATGTGGCATGAAGAACACAGGCATACCAGGTCAAGTCTATCTCACAGGATTATGAGTGGAGGTGGATGCTTGTTGGTATGTCAAATTTTGAACTAAACAGAACTTGACTTTGCTTGTTTGACTTAGGTATTCTAACAACTAAAATTACAAACTATTTATAAAGATCATTTAGTGCCGGTGGACATGATTCAGATGTAACAGTGACTTAATAACCATTGAGCATTTAGTAGTAACCAAGGTGTTCTGTTGCCATTTTAACATGTAATTTTCTATCTCATGTAGGATTCTCTTCTTCTTGTATGTTTGTTGCGAATATCTGTGGACATCTGTCTGTCAAACTTTGCTTCTTGCCTTCTATTAAATGCCTGCACACTAGGCTAATTGGACTCACACTGGGCATATGTTAGTTCAGGCTGGTTGCTTTTGTTGCAGCATATGTTGCAAATAAAACACAGGTACAATGGTACATAGAGTAATGTAACCCAGGAGTCTTCCTGTGTATAATGTCTTGGAATAGTAACTTGGTGTTTTTTTCTAGTGACTAGTTGTCCAATCCGTCCTTTCGTGGCATTGCATCACTTAACAAGTGGAACTTTGTCTCATGATGCACACTAAGTGCAAATTGCCTCTCGATGCCATACTGCTATTCTTTTAGTTTGAAAGGTAATTGACTTATGACACATTAGAATGAAATTTTTGTTATGAAGTTGGGATTGATTTGCTCTCGTGCTATTGTTTGTGAACTCATTTGAAAGGATTGATTCTAGTGGCAGTCTTCCAATGATAAGACATGCTGTTAACTGATATGAGTATGTCTTTTGTTCATTTGTGATTAAACCTAGAAAGTATCATATTGAGTAATCCTTGAATGTAAATTGATTACTGTTTTACATTTTATGTTGATTATCATGATTAATAATCATGAGGACTGTAATATGAATTCAACATAGGTTTTTCATATATTATTTTAGAAATTGATTATTGCACGAATGTATAGTATATATATCATGTTTCTTGGATGCAGACTTTATCTGTCTGGAAAGAAAGGCTACATGGATGGGGCTATAAACCACTATTCTGCAGTGTTGATCAGAAATCTGGATTAGCTGCTGTTGAAGACATATTGAAAAGGAAAACAACTGTAGTTGTTGGTCCAAGCGGTGTTGGGAAGTCCAGCCTTATCAATTCCTTGAGGCTCACCCTGAACATTTCTGATGAAGAGAAAATAAATAAGTTGCTTGAGCATGTGCGTATTTTCAAAAGACTACTTTTAAATTTTTTTTATCCTGACATATTTGTTGTTGATCAAACTTTCTGTTTGTATTAAATGAGGATTCTTGTCCATTACACATACCTTGTGAATTTCATGAGTAGTAGGAATGAATTTTGATTAGCTGATTTGAAAGCATGTATAACATACATGACAGTGATTAGGTTTCTCGTTTAACTGTTTTATCTAGAACTTTACTTTTCAATCTATCCATGTATACGATTAATTTATTTTATGTATATTGCAGTTTACATTATCATTATATTGAAAACTTATTTTTTTTTGCATAAATTGGTCAGTATGAAAAAAGTAAGTGGCTTGGAGAACAACGTGTTGGCAATGTGTCTAAAAGTGGCAGAGGAAAGCACACAACATGACATGTTTCTTTACTTCCACTATCTGGTGGAGGCTACCTTGCTGATACTCCTGGCTTTAACCAGCCGAGTTTGATGAAAGTTACAAAGAAATCTCTTGCAGAAACATTTCCAGAGGTTTTGTCGAATTTGCATACTGTCATTCTCTCAATTGTTTCTTCGTAATCATACTGACATTTTTTTGATGTCTTCAGATCAGACAGATGCTTAGTGCTAGTGAACCCCTGAAATGTGCATTTAATGACTGCTTACACCTTGGCGAACCTGGATGCATTGTCAAGGCAGACTGGGAAAGATATCCATACTATTTGCAGTTGCTTGATGAGATCAGAATCAGAGGGGAATTCCAGTTACGGACAATAGGAACAAAGAGAGAAAGTGATGTGAGGTAAGATTAAGATACAAGAGGTCAATTTGTATATGAATGTATGCATGCTTAGTTATGTGAACAATATTCTGTATATTGTTTTGGGAAGTAAGTTTAACATTCATTTGTTATGAGTTGCACGTTCAGCTCAGTGATTTAGACACTGTCTCAATTGATTTATATTGGTTGATTGATAGGAAATTACTGTGACTAACACAGAACTATGACCGTTCATTTTGAGGTGTCAAATAGGATTGCTCGTATAATGGTATTGGAATCTGCACCACCACATTTAGCGAGAGAATATATGATTCATTACTCGAGTGATTGGGTGGATATAATGAAGGTCAATCTCAATGTACATATTGTGATATTAATACTTGCGAAACAAGATGAAGTAAGCTGAATTTTTGCAGGTACAAGGTGCGTAACATGGGTGTCAAACAAGCAGAACCACGACTTGAGCTTAAAAGGCACAGGAGGATATCGAGGACGCTGCTCAAGCAGTCTATACTTGATGATCTCAATGATCTTG
The DNA here is from genome assembly GCA_029747655.1 of Ensete ventricosum. Taxonomy (NCBI): domain Eukaryota; kingdom Viridiplantae; phylum Streptophyta; class Magnoliopsida; order Zingiberales; family Musaceae; genus Ensete; species Ensete ventricosum. The sequence goes on along the minus strand of JAQQAF010000006.1, from coordinate 2,836,427 downwards.
ATGAACTCGAGGACTACTGGTCAAATGCCGAGGGAAGTGCTAGATGAGGCTGCATTCAGATAGATCTAGCTGAAAGTCCAGGAAGGCCATTGCCACAGGTCCATTCTGTGTAAATACTAAATAGTGGGACTAGGACAATGCCTTCTGTATATCTTCTGTTGTAGCCTTGTAGCGATTAGCAGCTACAACTGTAAGACACTTATAATGATCTTATTCTGCTTACAAAATAATATTGCACATGAAAATTCTTTTTCCCCACAACTCACGAGATGTCTTAAACAAAACAGCACAGGTTAGGAAAATCAGTGATTTCTTTTCTAGTTCGTTTTTTGCATTTCTGAGAATGTATGAACTTTTTTTGTAGTTTAGCAGAGTTCATGATTCGGTTTTGCTGCAGGTGGTATACGATCAAATTCTTATGAGGAGACAAGTTTTACGGTATTATGAAGAAATTCGTGGACATCGCTGTGTTTATCTGATGTGAAGTTCTGATACTTTGGCTTTGACCTTTGGTGTTCTGCGAGAGCCTTATGCTGTTAGCCTTGCAGATGTTTCCCCTTTTTTTATGACTTTGTAGCACTGGATTATGAATGTCTACTACTGCATCAGGTGCGCATTCTGAGACCACACTTTGTTTTCTGAAATTTGATAGTGTGTATGATTGTTCTATTGTTCCTATGGGGTTACTTAACTATGTTTTGTGTGCTTATATTTTAGGTGCACCCATGTCTGGTTTGATGTATTTACTGAGCTGCTCACAAATTCTACGAGGTTGGTACTCAAGAGCAATTGACTTGTTTCTGCCTCAGGTATGCTCGAGTACTTCTCGTTTATACACATAAAAAAAACTAGAAATGGAGACTGAGATATTTAACACAATTAGGAAGAAAGAGGCAACATAAGACTTTTTATATAGTTCATTGCCAATGGACATTCACATACAAAAAAACATGAGAAATATGGGTTGGTTATAAAAACCCACATCCACATTGTGCAAACAGAAGTCTGATTAAGCGAACATCCAAAGCCCTCTAACTTGTTTATTCTCTCCTCTGATCAACTATTTGTTATTGAGCAAAGACGGAAAGCCAGCCCTTAGCCTTTCAAATCAAAGCCCTGCAATTTCTGCAAATCCAACAGAAAACAGTAATCAACTAGTCATAGGCAAGAGGAAAAGTAATAGTGTGATGTTTATCTAGAAAAGATGTGTTCTTACTTCCACATTTTCCTTTAGGGACAGGTTTGCCACAGTATTTGGCAACAAAGACAGCCTTCTTCAAGCTAATCGTCTGTTCAACCCCTGGGGGGATGTTTTTGCAGAGACATGGCACATCCACTTTTTTGATCTCAGCGCAACAAGCCTTAGAGGGTTTGATTTGTGGCCCTTTGATCTGGACATACTTCCTACACTGTTTCACCAGCTTTGTAAGGTCTGTTCCGCAGATCTTTAGCTGTGCTTGTGCAGGAGAAATCAGGAGGAATGCTGCAACCATGGCCAAGAAGACCAACAGGGACAAGGAAAGCCTGCGTGCTGCCATCTTTGTGGACTCTCAAACACCAACCTTGAAAGACTCTTTTCACAGATTTGTCTCGTGGATAGCTCAGTTGTGCAGAATGAAACAAGTTGGGGTGAATTTATAGCATTTTTGGGCTGTAGCAGAGACATTTTGCTGGCTAGAAGAATCCAAACCTGCCAAATAACAAAGAACACTCATTGATTGCATGATATATTTTTAAGGGACGCAAATGATTCATGACATATTTCAGTGATTAACTGATTACCATAGTGAAAACTTCTTTTTCTGAATTTTCCTACACTAAGGAGATCAGCACTGGCATTTTTTGGCGGTGCCATAACCATTTAAGAGTTGATTTGTTTCCGTGTGTAGGACGGATTTCTTTTAATGATGTGATCGAGAAATGAGAAGCTAACATTATCCATCGGGCATCATCTCTAGTAAGAAATGAAATAAGTCAAGAAGATTGCACTTTTTTGCATTTGTTTTGGTGTCACACACCAAATCTCTGAACATTTCTGTTGAGCGAATCCCCCCACTTAGAGAGTGAAGATATCTCTTATGTAAAAAAATATCATTCAAATATCCGACGATACAATATCTTTCTTTTTTTTACATAATATATCTTATGTACATAATATATCTTATAATATTTTTTAGCATCAAAAATATTATTGTTCTTCTTTATACCACTACTTGTAAACTGACAAGGCTTGAAGCAAGAGCATCCACTTTGCTTTTCAAAAACAAAGACTTCTTGGAGAGAGGGGGCAGTGTTCGCGCGGTTGTCACCTCCCAAGACGTTTTCTAGAAAATCCTTGAGAGGTTTCCAGCTTCAATTTCTTTAGCAGAGAGATTATCGATAGGCAACATTGTCTTAATTCTCTAGGATCGCTTCTGACTTCACCAATTCTGGATCAAGTTAGAAACTTCATTATCCATTAGTAAGTGGATAGAACTACCCTTAACTTGTTGAGAGTCGGATGACCTAGAATCACATTGTATGATGAAGTGAGATTGACCACCATAAATGTGATCATCATAATCTTCGATCTTGGCTCTTTAAAGGTAAGATTACAATCCCAATGGGAGAGATTGAATCTCATGTGAACCCACTAAGAGCCGAGGCCATCGGGGTGAGGTCTTTCTCTATCAACCCAAGATTTTAGAATACATCGCAGTACAAGATATCAGTGGAACTTCTTGTATCCACCATGATTATCTTTATTCCAATCTCTTATACTTTTAAAGTAATCTCTCGACCATCCTTTGGCATAAGATGTTTTCCAATATGGCCCATGCGTAAGCTTTTCTTCCATACGTGCTTTCCCTATCGGATGCTAGTTCATCAACGATCACATCACTTTGTTTCTCAATCAGAGAAATGAGGATGAGAAGAGGGTTCTCGAGTCCTTTGGAAGTATCGCCTGAGGTGTCCTCTATCGATAGGATCTTCGATCTGTTATTATAGGTCTCGACATTCTTCATTGTCATGTTCGTAGTCCCGATAGTACCTGTAATACTTGGTTTTATCTTTGACTTATGATCACGCCCTCAATGGTCTAGGCCCACTTAAAAGTCCCCTCTAATTAATTTGGAGAAATATCTCGATCTTCGAGGCTTTGAGAGGTGGTGGCGGCAACCTTGGAATTGAAGGCTCTAACTTGCTGAATCTCTTCCTAGATGATTTTGGGGATGATCTTCAAGGTTGTTCTACATGGGGTCTTTTATTCATTTCCTCACGTCTCGCTGCCACCAATGTTTCAACAATAATGAATTGATGAGCCCTCTGGAACATTTCAAAGACTGGGTCTAGGGATTATTCGACTAATGATCAAAAGAATCTTGTGGGTCATAGTCCGGTTATGAATGATTGTATAATCACTGCGGGGTGAGCAACGGTCACTTCTTGAATTTCTACGGCAAAACAAGTGACAAAGAGAGAGAGAGAGAGAGAGAGAGAGAGAGGGAAAGGAGAGTTGTTGTTGATAGCTTGGGTCAAGAAATGTAGCTCAAATTCCTTACGAGTTGATCCAAGGATGTGATTGAAAATGGTTGTAGTCGACTATACCATACCTGAGACGGTCCTTAGAGGGTGGTAGGGAACGCTCAACATATCAAAGCGTCTAAGGTGCCATACAAGGCCATATCAAAGGCGATGACATGCTTTGGTGGGTAAACACTATCATCATACGCTTCCAATGGTTATGCTGGTTACAAGTGCCCTACAAGCCAATGACATAAGTAATAACACATGTGACACGCTACACGATCTTTTTGCTTATTACTATTATTGATAGTTTCTCACATTATATTGTCTATTGTAAGTGATGTCCTGGATCTATGCAATAAGAATCAAATCATGATAAGATTATAATAATTAGATCGATTCACTTATAAACACAGATCATATGTTACTCGAGAGGGACATTGAGATAACCAGGTATATCAATATACTGTATTCCCATCCATGTGATGGAATCGACTAGTCTAATAATTGCTCATATCGGGACACTAATGATACAATACAAGCGTTCATTGGAGAATGAGTTCACTGATTGATTTACTTATAAAATATTATATGGTTAATGATACCTAATATCATATAGTGATTTCATAATCTTAGTTGTGTGTTTAGTCATTAGACTTGAGATACCAAGGATGTTTTGTTTGAGTACTCATTTCTTTGACACCAAAGTTACAGGTCTGGAGGTTCCAAATGTGATACAACCGGTTATCGGGATTGGTAGTCAACCTTATGAAGGCAATCGAGTGTTAATAGTGGATCATCTACTCTTGGTATCACGAGAAGAATATCTCGTATGTTCTTGCTTGGACAAATCCCTGACCGGAGTCGTTCGAATTTTGAGCAAAAACGTTATTTGGGAGAATCCAATTAGAACGAGGCTCAAATAGATTTTATATGTGGCCTGACGATACCAACTTAAATATACGATCTCTAAGATATTAGATGGACGATGGACTATATATACACAGTAACTAAGGATAAATATGTCAAATGGATTAGATACCCTATACTGTCTGGGGATTATGATACAGTGGTTTAGTATGTCCATAGTCGATGAGTTGAGTGAATTATTATGGGATACCACTTTTACTGAGTCAAAAAGAGTTATGATATACGATACTCATGGCCAATTCGATATTGGGCCTAGAGGGTCATATATATATAGTTGATGATTATATGATTAAATATGAGTTATCCAATTAGCTCCTGTTTCAATTGGATGAGACCCAACATTAATGGACTCCTTGCATGATACCCAATTAGAGGTCAATTGAGATGATTGGATAGAGATCCAATAATCTAAGGTAATTCGATAGAGATCCATTCCCTATTATTCATTAGAATTTTTGATGGCTCTCTATAAATAGAAGGTAGGAGCAACCAAAAAAGGGATATGTTACACCTTTAGTCGTCCCCTCCTCTCCTCTCTCCATCTTCTCAGCCTCTTCTAGCCTCTTCTTGTAGAAGGTAACAAAAAAAATATAAGATTTGATTCTACGTTCGCTGCGAGAAGATGCGTAGGAGTTACAGGTTTTTAGATGTCATTAAATGAATACCGCTATAACGATCCATTATCATTAGAGTGGAGTACATCTTACATCCAAAGCTCTCTAACTTCTGCATGTTATTGAGCAAAGATGGAAAGCCAGCCCTTAGGCTTTCAATTCAATTCAAAGCCCTGCAACTTCTGCAAACCCAATAGGAAACAGTAATCAACTGGTCATAGGGCAAGAGGAAAAATGATAGTTTGAAGTTTATGTAGAAAAGATGTGTTCTTACTTGCACAATTTTCCTTTAGGGACAGGTTTGCCACAGCAAAGACAGCCTTCTTCAAGCTAATTTTCCTTTTAACTCGTCATGAATGATGATTTCAGTATTTTGCATAGAGTTGGATTATAGATGCATGCACTGTATATTATGATGTGGTCGAAAGATGAGAAGCAGAGAGTCTCATATGGGCACCATTCATTACGTAAAACTGCCTGTCTGTCTTTTTTTTTAATCATGTCTTTTGTATCACTTTTAATGTTCCGTGTAATCTTAATTTACTTACAGAAAGCAATTTAAGGATAGGCTACTTACTTCAAGGTTTTCAATTTAAGGGCTATGGCCTCGAGACTCTAAAGAGCTCATGCAAACAAGAAAACATAACATTTGAAACCTCGGTTCCACTTTAGATTAATCGCTAACACATTATCAATCATAACAATCAAATAAGATTTTTAACAGAATACAAAACCACGAGGAGATCCGTCGGATTCCGCTACCTTAAACCATGTCAAAACCCAGTACTCTTCTTCTTCAGTACTTTTCTGCCAGTCTAGCAGTGACTGCTCTAAGTTTGGAGTAGACCTTGCCGGCCGGTGATCCCAATATAAGGCTACATAGAGAATCTCTAGCGACTTTTATGTTCAAGAAAGACCCCAGGATGTGGATCTTGGTGTCCGCAATCACGATTCGGGTCCTTGTAGAATTTTCAATAGCAAACTTGGTCTTGCCTCCCTTCCCGGACAGCCTACCGATAGCACGAGAAAGGTGTTCTCCCCGTAGCGTCTTCACATCCTTGATCTCGAAAGAGTCCACGTAAAGATCGTCCAGACGTAGCAGAGCAAGAGCATCCGCAACATCAAATCCAAGCATGAAAGCATGAACAAAGTCCGCACATTTTTGCAGGTTACTGACATCTGGAGTATCTGCTCTTGTTTTAAGTTCCACCTTCCTTGCCTATAGGATATAAAGGGATTCACAATAAAACAAAAAACTAACATGAAAAATAATTTCAAAGTAGAAACTCATATATGCGTGGTCCAAGAAAGATTAATTGTTGGGAACAAAGTTAATCAACAAAGAGTACAAATATTTCAGCCTCCCTAAAACACCAAGCACTATCAAGGAAGTGTCTCTTTTTGTCATCAAACAAGATTGCATGGAATGAATGAATCAAATTTATTTTCTTAAATGCAGTCGATTCAACAAAAATTGCATATGGACGTTTAATTTGCAGTTAACAATAACATATTTCAAATCCAATATCTCAACCAAATTACTTCACAGATCATTTTTTTCTCAAAAGAAAAAACAAAGCATCGATCAGCATAAACAGGCACATGAAGTTCGTAGAGGTTTTCACTAAATCAAGTTCTGTAATCCAGATCATTAAAAAGGAAATTAGACAATTTATTTTGAAAACCAATATCTCAACCAATTTTTTTCTAGAAGCATTCTTTCTCAAAATAAAAAAAAAGTGTTGATCAGCACAAACATGCATATCCAGATCTTTCAAAGGAAACTATGCCCCTAAGAAATTTAGATATTCATCAAACTGTAGCTCAAGAAATCCTCCTACAGCAGAGCAGATTTATGGGACACAATAGCTATTAAGAATGTCACATACCAAATAAATATTACATTTGCTTACATTATTTTGAGCAAGATCTATCACATTAACGAATACAAGACCCATTCCCTTGAAAAACTAAAGGTTAAAACATACTATACTCTGAACATGTGAATATCGGTACAGTAGATCGTAAAGAATGCCACTTAGATTTCATAAAAATAGCATATCTTAGATATTTGCACACACAGAATATGAAAGTGCATCTATTTTCCCTGAAATTAGCATCTCAAAACTTAACATATTATGGTAACCAGTTCAACGTAACACACATGTAGATGGAGACCACCAAATTTTGGTAGCTTAGTTTATGCTGTTCATAGCGGTTTCTTTTAATACAATTTTGAGAAAGAAAATAGAGGAAAACATCAACATAGTGCAAGTAACAGAAAAAAAAATGTCTAATGAGAATTAGACACTTGCAAAGCCTATTTGGCAGACAAAAAAAAGAGATTATATCAATTTTCAGTGGACTTAGCTTCTTCTCAAAAACTTACAGCAAGAAGATACAAGTAGTTTAACATAGGACACCTCCAAAATAGAGACTGGTGAATTTGGTTGCTTAGTTGACGCTGTTTATAACTGTTCTTTGTATATAAATTTGAGATGGATCCCAGACGAAAATGTCTAAACAGTGTGAGTAACATAGGAAGATCAAGTTCTCTTATAAGAATATGAATTGAACATATACCTAAGTGAAATAAGCTTGACTAACTAATGAATAGCTGGAGTACTATGATCAATCAACCAAGATTGGCAAAGTTACCCAAATTAACCTCAAAGTACATAAAAGGTTTCAGGGTCTTCTAAATAAACTCAGCTGATCTCACCCAAACCTGAAAGCACAAATACCATAAAAGCCAAAGAAGCAATCAATCAATTTCTGATGCAGCCAAATGGTAAGCTGAAGAACTGCATTAACTTTTGTTTGTTTAAATTGTATGGGTTGTATCTTCCCTTTTCTCTATCTTTTACAAATTTCAGTCTGACAAGCATGGCCCTGAACCATCACTTAATCTGGTTTCTCTGAACGGGCATGCCACGTCTCAAAAGATAAATTTATCATGAAAAGATCAAAGTATTGTAGCACATAAGCCAGTCAAATATTGAACCTGAAACAGCATCATAAACCTATACACAACTATGTAAAAGTCGACGAAGGCACAAACTTGAAGCTCCAAGTCTGTTCCTTCCTTTCTGACAACTACAGAACCTCAAATTAGATATCCGATTCGATTAATAGATGCCTAATCTACTGGGGGAGGGGAGAAGACGGTGATCAAACCTTAAGGTTCATCCTGATGTCGATCTTCATCTGCTCATAGATAGGGGTGTAGATCTCCATCCAGCAGCGCTTGAGCGGCGCGTAGCGGTGGGGCGGGACCCCTACCTTCCGGAACTGGACCTTCCCGTCGGACATGTCGTGCGGCTTCAGAGCCTCGAACTGGGGCCGGAGCACGGCCGCGGGAGCGGCAGCAGCGACCTTCTCGATCTCCATCGCCGAACTGGTCGCTTCGCTCGACGCCATGAACCAGAAACCTCTTCTTAGGGTATGCTACTATGTCGGCGCGATCGAGCGAAAGAGCGACTAGGGTTTCAAGGATGCTGCTGTTATAGGAATTGCCACGGGCTTGTGACGACGTAGTTCGCAGGACACACCGCCCTAGACCATACACTTCGGACGGTGGATCGCTGAACTGTTCTCAAATCCAACGGCCTTAATCAAAGAAGGTAGGATCCTTATTGAGCCAATGACCGGACAATTGTAATTCTCCATCGGACCGTTCGTTTTGCTCGATCTCACTTCTCGGCCGTCCATTACCAGTGTTGCGTTTCGAAATCATCATCATAATATCAGTCCATTTACTTATAATTGATATGCTTTCATATATGTATATATATATTACTATTTATTATTTTATAATTTTTTTTTAAAATTAAGTATTTTTAAATTATCTATTTATAAATTAAGATAAATACCTTCTGCTTCATCCTCTACCCCCTCTTATCCTCTTCTTCCTTCTCTTCCTCCTCCTTCATATTCTCTTTTTCTTTTTTCTACTAGAAAGTTGACATGTAAGGGATAAAATAAGGAGTTTATGAAAAAAAAACGATAATATTAATATTATAAATAGTAAAATAAATATTTTATTAGTTTAAAATAAGATTATCAACAATAAAAGGTTGTCACTAGTAAAGAGGGGACTGCACATAGTAAACTTCTTTAGGTTCTTCTCGAATCACATTTCCTATTTATGATATTTTAAACAGAGCTTCTCATTTTGTAAAAAGATTAAATTATTTCTTTAAACATATTATTTGTTGAAATCAAATATATGTTGAACTATTTTAGTATTACAGTGATTTTTGTGTAGAGTTATAGAGTTTTGTATAGAGTTCAAATATATTAGAACTCCATTAAGAAACATTATAACTGGATAATGTCTCATTATTTTCTTATCATAATTCTTTCATAATAAATTATTATAATATATTTATAAAACATTTAGACAAAGTGCAAAGAAATTTTTTTTTGACATGGTTTATTTTGAAATATATCAAGACCTTCGTAATTATCATCGAAAATCATTCAAATTTTTTTAGTAATACAAATTTGATATTTATTATTAGTAAACGTTTTAATAATATATTATAATTTTTTTGTTAGAGATTTAATGTCTTTGATCTTGACAAAAATACGGCACGTCCATTCAAAAATATTTTAACTAAGAAATTTATTTATTATCATTGTTTTTAATAAATAAAGTAAAAATTACAAGACTCTTTAAAAATTATAGGCCTAAATTTTAAGGTTTACATAAAAAAAAATTGTTTTAAGAATATATCAAAATATTTTTAATTCTCATTTAAAATAATTTAAAAACATAAAAATATTTTATGAAACCTAAATACATATAATAAGATTAATATTTAATATTTATAAGAGTTTAAACTAATCAAGATTGAGTTTAACAATAATATAATTATAGCTCATTAATAAAAAAAAAGGCTGCAATCTTATTAAAAAGAAACTTAGAGACTTACTGAGTTTTTAAGATTAATAATCAGTTTGAGTACTCTTACTGAGTTTTGATGAAAAACTTAAAAATTAAAGCTATCTCACGTTAATAAGAGTATTATTATATTTTTTAAATATTTTAAAAATAAGAGACGTTATCCGAGACAAAAACTTAAAATTTAAACTTTTATCGGAAAAAGCATCGTATAATTATAAATATGTCAGAAGTGGAATAGAGGATAATAAGATAAAAAGAATTCGGCATGTTTTATATTTGGATAACAGCTTCTACATAAGTTTACCTTTTAATATACATGAATAATAAATACATCATTGGAATTGCCCCAAAAATATCTGCAGCGGTCTAAATTGGAGGCAACGTTGGGTACATACATACGTGGAATAATACGTACGGTCAGGCAATTACGTAATATTCTCATCGGTAAAGGATAATGATAGATACTAAGTGGCCACTGAACGAATACAGTCCGCGTACGTATTCTCTCCCTGAATACGCCGTTTTCTCTTTTGACGTTACGGGACGGTTTCTTTCAGCTACATAAAATTGAAGCCTCCTTTTATTTGGCTTCGTCTTCTATTATGTGCGGTCAACGGGAAGGAAACGGTGGCAAATCTTCTCCATTAACTCCGTTTGTGGACCTCACGACGCTTCACAGTTGATGCGCCAATACCCGCCGTTGGATCTAGAACGAACATTTTTCATATCAATCCCTTAAATTTTTATATATTGTGACTGAATGATAACATAGTGTGCCGTAGGGGTGTATTTGAGAAGATAATTTAGGCGATGGTATATATGACAAAGTACGTGTCTATTTTTGTGAAACGAAGCATTTGGGGTGTGGGGGGGGGGGTACCGAATAATGGCTGCCCTCCTCTCCCTGACCTGCGTCGTCTCCCCCAAACCCTCGCTTCCCGTCCCCAGTCAGAGGTCGAACGCCCGATGGCGGTGGGAGTCGGTTGCTTCGAGAGTTGCGTCGCAGCCTGAGAGGCGGAGATCGAGAGTTGTCGCTCTGGTTTCCCGGGCTTCCCGGGTCGTCTTCCGTGACCTCGACGCCGATGATTTCAGGCACCCACTCGATAAGCAGGTTCGACCTTTGATCGTACCATAGGATAAAGGCTGTCGATCTTCTATCGTTGTAATCAGGATTTTATGCTGATTCCCTTCGGTTGGGTACCTCGAACCTTGCAAATTTTGGATTTTATGGTAATACGCTATATTTCGTTTTCGCCTGAAACAATCATTTCATGTGCAAAATTATTTTTTTTTGGGGCTTTAGTTCTTTCTTTTTTCTCCTCTTACACGTTTCTGTGTCTTCAGCATCTGATCCTTTTGGTTTGATGGATAATCTTGTTTCTTCGTGTGTGTCCAGAATACTTTGCTGCTGAGGACGATTCCTGGGTTGAATGAACTTGGCAAGGCGTTGTTAGGTAACATCACATGGAATCTACTCCTTTTAGCTCATGAAAGCTTTTGCAACTATATTTCACTTGACTCTGGAAATGGTCAGCAATTAATATACTTTGTATAGTGGTTTAATCATCGGTTATCTTAGAGACGGGATAATTTACACTTCTTTTCATATTGAGTAGGGACTTCAAAGCTGATAGGTTTTAACTGATTTTTTCTTTTATTTTTGAAAGGTGATATCCTCGATGATTTTACCTTTGTATTTTTTATTTTTAAAGTGTCTAAGTTGGCAGTGTATATTTTTGTCATTGCAGGACCAATGACAGAGCAAGTAATGCTTCTTGAGAACATAGGAACATCAGTACTTGTTTCTGAAAACCAGGTTGGCTGCTTGCAAGAATTAAGTATCTAATTCAACATGCAGATATCTATCATATTGAATGATTAACTACATGAAATAATTTAGCTTTGCTTGCTATGTATTTGAGTTCATCTGTGGATTCCTTCATGGTTCATCCTCAGATGCATTATAATACTACAAACTTGTCGTTGTGAAAATGATGATGGATTGATCACTTTGTTTCTGCATTTCAACTTCGTGATTGCAGAAGATTTTGGCAAAAAAAGATCTTTTAAATTATTGCTGTTTTTAGGCAAAAAAAACCTTTTATACCTGCTGCTACCTTTCTGAATTTTAGCTTAATATAACTTTACTCTGCATATAGATCTTTATTTTTTTGGAGATATTTTCCCTCTAATTTCCACTTCTACAACTTTAATACATGAAATACTTTGAATGGTCCTGTTTGTAAAAAAAAAAGTTGTTATTGGAAGACAATCCTACTAAAGATCTTGGAAGACATAAGACCAAAGTACAAATGCTTATTGTGTTTAATAAGAAATTTTAGTATCCATAGTTGTGACTTATGTAAAAAGTAAACAAAGGAGAAAGAGGTGGGACAAATGTCCTACTGTGGGATTTGTTAGTGAATGCCGTTCAAGTAGAGATTATAACACAAAATTTGGCAAATATTGTAATTTTCGTGAGCCCCTAACACCAGCTTAATTGTTTCAGATTTATCTGCTTGATATTATCTTTTAGCAATTTTCCCTTGTTGAAGCAAAAATTGGAAAGCTTGTCAGAAAGCTTTTTGGGGAAAACACAATTGGTTTTCGTTAAGCATGTTGCAACATCTTAGGTGGCTTTTGCTGAGAGCAATTTTCAAATAAGGTTACATAGGCCTTCATCACATAAAAGGAATAGTAATCTAATGATTTTGAGGCATCTTTACATGCCATTTCCATGTAATTGGATGGATAATTGAGATCAGAGTAGCATGGACCTCTGTGTCTTAATAAATATTCCTACTCAAACTTTGATTCTCAGTTTGCTCGACTGGCTTCTGTTCATAGAAGTCGCATACTGAGCAAGAACGATAAATCCATGATGGACTTTCCTCGGGACAAACTTTTTCACTTAACACACACAAGGCAAATGCCCATAGAAACAGTGTATTAGACCAGGCCACCGGGGGTTGAGGATGCACAATTGTGTGTATCACAGATCAGATGTAGTGGACATGACAGATGTGTAAGTGGTTTATATTGTGACAGATTGTGCACAAGCAACAAGGTCGACGCAGATTTGTTGTTCCATATCTCTTCTCTACTTTTTGGAGCATCATGTAGTGAAATAATTCACTCTTGGTGAATATATTAATTACAGTTGTCAATTTTTTGTGATCATTTATCCCTATCTATAACTATGTTCTCCCCTCTCTTTTTACAGCTCCCCGGTCTTCATAAATTGATGATTGAGGCAGCAAAAGTACTAGACACGGAAGCTCCTGATCTTTATGTCCGCCAGAATCCTGTTCCAAATGCATACACCCTGGCAATCAGTGGTAGGAAACCATTTATAGTTGTTCACACTAGCCTTGTGGAGCTTCTTACTAGAAGAGAACTACAGGTATCATCATCTTTATTTTGCGGTGTAGAAACATTAGAATACATTTAATTATTTATTTAGATAAACAAGCAGCAAGAAAATGAAATGTGAGATTGTTCATAAGAGATCTGCATGCCTACGTGCTCTGAAATGAAAAATGGGGTTCCCTCGTATAGAAGTTTGAGATTTTTCATGCCTACTGGATAGAAAATATCTTATATTTGTGACTCCATTCCTTGACGAGATATGCATTTTTTTAATGGTTAAATGCTGGAGAATGTGTTGCCTTTATTATTTACTAATTTCTTGGATCATTGTTGCTCCATTTAAATTCTCGCTCTCTTGCCTGTTGCTTTTTGGAAGTTCTGAAGTCATCAATAACATGTATCTTATATCATTATTTTAATGTTGGTGACAGTAAATTCCTGCAGGCGAGTCATAATATTGTATTTCAATTTCCAGAAGAAAATCTTATTTGACTTGAATCCAATAATTTACTTACATATGCCGAGGTTTTCCTTTAACTAGGCCGTTTTGGCTCATGAGTTGGGCCACTTAAAATGTGACCATGGGGTGTGGCTTACATTTGCAAACATAATTACACTTGGAGCTTACTCTGTGCCTGGTATGATGTCTTACATCTTGTGGTGCTCTTCATGGATTTATGAACATCCACGCTGAGATAGATCTAATGTCTTCAGGCCTTGGTGGGTTGATTGCCCAGAGTTTGGAAGAACAGCTTTTTAGGTGGCTTCGAGCTGCTGAGCTAACTTGCGATAGGGCGGCTCTCCTTGTCGCACAAGATCCAAAGGTACTTTTTGATGTATTTGAGGATGGCCATCGTCCATTCAGTTTATGATATAAATGTTAGCTATTATGTTTGACCAAACATTAATATCCCAAAACACATGCATTCTGGACAACGTTGATTGGTTATTTAATGGTGTGGTATCATTTCTATATCTTCACCTTGTCTCTGTATAGAGCTTCATATCTGTTGAAATAGTATACCAACGCATCATGGTTAGTGGTAGGAATCAAATTTCTGTTACTCTATACTCATCCACCGGAATCCCATTAGGAATATTAGAGTTGACCTCATTTACGAGTTTAGGGTTCCCGACCAGGCAAACTATATTCCACATGTAGATTTTTATATATGCACATTGTTCATTTTGTCTGGAGCTATGATTTCATAAACACCCATGCCGTTTGAAATTTTAAGAAGATACTTATTAAACTTGATAAATTTATAAGGATATCTATAATATATATTCTGTGATACCTGCGACTTTATGAGGATTTATTATAAAGTTTACAAGCGAGCTGAAGAGCCTCTATGCACCTTCTTCTGTTTTATCTCTGGAAGGGGGTGGGAAATGCAACTGCTAGATGCTTATTTGGGATCACATTCCAACTTCTAGTCAATGACGATGTTTTTTTAGTTATTTCTTCTTGCAGTACATTTATCAATTTCTAATTACCTTTTTCTTGTGTCCTATCAAGAGGTGGTCATCTCTGTTTTGATGAAACTGGCTGGAGGGTGTCCATCTCTTTCTGATCAGCTAAATGTAGATGCATTCTTGGAGCAAGCTCGGTCATATGACAAGGCTTCTTCCAACCCCATTGGTTGGTACATCAGGTTTGTCATGTGCTTTAATGTGACATTAATTTGTAGTATTTAGATATTACACAAACTTCGCTCAAAGGAAGAAAAAGATACATGTAGTCAACCCTAAATAATATGGACTTTACGGCTTCTCTTACTGTGTAAATCATTTTATGAGGTTTCTTGTTGAAATTTAACTTCAAAGTTCATTTGTGTGGTACTAGGAATGCTCAAACGAGGCAGTTATCCCACCCCTTACCTGTTCTACGTGCCCGTGAAATTGATGAGTGGTCAAGGGGTCAGGAATACAAATATCTACTAAAGCATGCTATCCTACTAGAAGATTCTCTAAATGCCTAGAAATACCTTGTGCGGTGAAGATTGTGATGATGTTTTAAATGTCTAATGTTGAAATTAAACCGGAAGGTAACTAGAAATGTTTTGCAATTCTGTTCTAAATGTTGTCGGTGCCATGTAATTATGCACATCTAATTCATTGTCTGGATTCTGTAGTGCATGGTTGGAAATAGGATGCTGGAAGAGCTAAGGAGGGCGGATATTGATACTAGAGCATCATAAAGATACGAAGAAATTTAGTGAATATTAGCATTGTACACAATATATACAGTATTGTATAGATATACATGAGACAACGGATCTTTGATATTTGTGCATGTAATCTGTTTTTTTAAGCTCTGAAACACAAGGAAAGTTGGATGATTGATTTGAAATGTTGTATACTTCCTATAGTTAGCTGGGCCTGCTAAGATTTATTACTACTGTATACCTTAACATAGTTTAATACATTCTTCTTGTTGCTGTTTGTAAACTAGATCCTTGTTTCTGTCCATAGAACCATACTTATGTAGGTGAATGTTTGTCTTCCTGTCTACGGATAGGGTATTTATATCTTTCAGGTTTTGTTTATTTTTTGTATAATAAATAATGGGCTAACAGTAATCTTGACAATTCTAGTTTGGTTAGTTTTTATTATCAATTTTGACTTATAAACGAGAGTTGTGTCATGTAGACACTTATGGGGACTTCGGTCTGTAATAGACCATGATCCTTAGTGTGTAATCGTTTAAAGCTTGTAAAGTTCATGATTGTAATTTGTATTGGTTATATAAAATATTTAGGGAAACGAACTTTGAGATGTAGGGAAATGAGTCGCTCAGAGGAGTAGGTATCCAAGTTTGGCATTTAGAGGAATGACCAACCCTTTGCACGAGAGGCATCACGAGGATAAATAAGTTGGGAAAAATGTGTAACACACAAAGATTGGAATGATTGAGTTCGAGCTAAGGCTTGACGTTGACAACCAAACTTGATGGTGCTCAAGGCAAGCGATATGAGAATGATTGAGTGTTCGTGACCATCCTAAAGCGACCGAAACTTGGCACCATGGAGCATTGAAACTTTGTCTTTGATATGGGAAGGATATGTCCATAGGAGGTTGAAGTGTGCAATAAGTTTAGCATGTTGCTAGGCCTAGAGGGTGCAGCGGGGGTTGTATTAGGGAAGAGTCGCAATCTAAAAAATGCATTTACAGGGGTAGAATAATGTACAGTTTGTTCAGCAAGACAGAGTAGTCCAAGCGGATGGTTGTCTCCGAAACTTTCAGAGGGAAAGATGCGAAAAGGAAATTTGCTCTAATAGGATAGATATCTAGGAGGGATAAGTCTTAGTTCTCTAGAGGGAGAATCATATGTGGGCTGTGTACCTACCACCAAGGGAGAATTTCGAGTGCAAGTACCAATGAGTCACACTGGGGGGGGACAAACTTGATCATACTGAGGTATGATCGAAGCAGTTGGAGAGTTGGATTGCTCTAGTGCTTATATTTCACTTATGAGAACTCAATAAGTCATAGGACAAGACTGAGTAAGTGAACGTTTATATTAAGGAAGCTAAGGAGAACATAATCGGCGCGAGCCCTACAACAGGATGGTAGAGGCCATGCATGGGAGTTGTAATTTTTCTTTCCATCGATCAAGGAGAACTGCTCAGAGGACACAGAGATATTGAAGCATGAGGTCGAAAGGGGCAAGGAAGCGACGACGAGTCCAGAGGGACTCAGCTAGCTAAAAAGCTAAGCGTCGATCAGAATAGAGGTGGACTCAGAGGAGTGTCACAATACAATAGAGGTGGATCTACAGATCACGAATAAAGAGACACAGATACAAGACAACAAATAATAGCGTCATGGGCTTGGCAGCACCATGGTACCGCAGAGGCAGGACTTCCGTGGAGTCATCGATCCCTTGCTCTTATAGAAGGAGAGCATTGATCGTGAAACGGGTCGAGGAGGTGGAGATACAGAAGCAAACTCCAAGTACCAAGACAAAGCTAAAGGGTAAAGACCAGAGAACTTTATAAGACCGGTGTCAATAGGCTTCTCATCAAAATAACTGAAAGTGAGGGACTTCGGGTTGATGCAGGAGTGCTCGACCAAGGAAAATAAGTATACACTACGTGGCGTTGTACATTTTCTACTTAGAGGAGTATGTGGCAAAGATGATGGATAAGATCATATAATCCTAGAGGCGACCAAAACTATCAAAGATTTGCTCCAAGTTGGGGTGAAATTTTGCTCTTTCGGGCAAAACTTCTTGCATTCAGTAAGTTTGATGGCAGTAAGAAGACAAATCACAGTAGCTAACTCAATACAAGAAGTGCAAACACTTCGGATGCTTCAGAAGTATGAGCAAAGAGCGGGCGAAGAATAGTAAACGACTTGATACATGAGGTACAACCTCGAGGAGTCAAGCAAAGTTAAATAGCTTTACCTTCTCAACTCTTAAGAGAATGGGCGAAACCGAGTACCACAGTTCTTTTATTTATTCAGTAGAGGAGCTATGCATAAGTTCAAAGACCCTTTGAAGAAACCTAATGAAAGATAATAGTTGTCAAATTCTCACCATTGGTGATCGGTGCTACTGAGAGTATATTGTTTGCTTCATTTTTTAATAGAATGCCAATCGAAGGTGGAAGTGAGGAGAACCTACTTGGAAGTGACAACTAAATTGAAAAAGAATCGATAGACAAATTTTATAAATGACCTTAAAAACTTTAAGGTCCGCGAGATGATGCTCGTAAAAGCTCCAAGCATCCACTTAGTTTAAGCGGTATGAGACGTTTGAGATATTGGTGCAAAATAAGGAATGTCTTTTCTTTTATCAAAATGATTTGCATAAATCAACAAGGACCAACATAACTAAATCGACCTCACACTTGAGTCAATCATTAGCGAGTTGAAGCAGTAGGGTGGATCAAAGTTCGACTACTCAACAACAACGACGAAGAGCAGTTGGGAGCCAAAAGACATGTTACAGCCAGAGCAGAAGATTGAAGATTCAGTAAAAGGTGAGGAGATACAGCGTCTGTAGCGACTTCGACGATGACTCGAATGAATAATTAAGGGAGAATGTCACGAATAAAAATATAAAGAGGATGCTTGATGTAATGCTCATGTATGTCAATGTCTTTCGAGTTTTGTTCATACTTTGTATAGCAAATAGCGACTAGCAATAGCTTGGTAGCCCTAGTTTAGTTAGCTTTTATGGTCAGTTTTGGCTTGTAAATGAGTGTTGTGTCATGTGGACATTTGTAGGGACTTTAGTCTGTAATGGATCATAATCTTTTGTGTGCAATCGTTCAGAGCTTATAAAGTTAATGTTTGTAATTTGTATTGGCTACATAAAGTGTTTGTTAAAAGGGTTGTTTGTGGATCCTTTGTGAAATGATTTATTTTATACATTTTCTCTTTTATAGGTCTTACGGGACTATAAGAGGTTTCGATAAGATTGACCTTGGCAGATGGACACACGATGGTGCCGCATAATTTAAACAAAATTAGCTAAGTTTGTTTAAGAATTATTCATTCACAAATCTTAATCTTCTTTGGTTCATGCTTTAGAAAAATGATATATTAAAATCACATTTGACAAGGTTGATATTAATTTTTTGTTCTTGCAGGAATTGATTGGAAGGCAGAAGCTAGCAAGCCTTACTCAAGATGACGAGGATAACATATTAAACCATGGGAAGAAATTTAGAGAGTTGAAAGCAGCCAAGCCTGTGAAAGCTACCAGTGCTAAACAAGAACAATAATAATCTCTTTACATTTGATCTTTCTATTTCAATCAATTTATCTTGATATGAATCCAATTGAAAAAGGAGAGGACCATCACCCCAACAATATAATCCCATAATATATTATATTTCTTCTTTCCTTGTGGGATCATGAGATGACTCCAGTAGCCCCTCCTTCCATGTAATAAATAATTAATACATAGAACACATACATGGTTGTGGTTGTGAATGACAAGGTCAGCTCTTGTACTCAAAATGGTGATGTGAGGGGGGGGGGGGAGGCATCAGTAGTCTTTGTTTTAACATATGACAATTAACCACCCTCTTGCAAGTGGTGATTTGACATGAAGATAAACAAGATTTGCCTAACCTGCATTTGGAAATTATGAACAAAATTTGGTTATTATATAACTTTGTCCTCTTGATTTGATTTCTAAGAATCAGCATGATGTGAACTTTTGTGTATGACCAAATCAAGTCAATCCAACACTTTGATTAAACCACTCACTCAGCAAATGAAAGGGTCTCTCAACATAAAAATCAATGACTTGCAAGTATATCCAGAACCATACATTATTACCTTAACCATTAGATAATATGTAGACTAAATCTTTTCAATGCCTTCCAAATATTAGTGTAAAATTTCAAATGATCATAAGATCATCCAGCTCAAGTATATTTTTGGTAGTAGTAGCTTTCAGGATGCAGAAGTCGAATTTTCATTTAATATTTTATTTATATTCATTATCAACTCTCCATTTGATCTTTTAAATATTATATTATAGGATAAAAGAGTAAAAAACAAATGCATTTAGTTTTTTCCCTTGTTCAACAATAAACAAAGAAAAAAGTCATTTTCATGTCTTATCCTTGGATTCCTTTGTACTTCCCCCACTGTTTTCTGTGTTGAAGAAGAGCAGGAAATGAAGGAAGATGATAAAAAAAAGTCATTTTCATGTCTTATCCTTGGATTCCTTTATACTTCCCCCATTGTTTGAGGACGAAAAGGAAGAAGATGAGAACTTTTCCCCCACTGTTTTCTGTTTTGTTTATAATTCCCCCACTGTTTTCTGTGTGCTGAAGAAGAGCAGGAAATGAAAGAAGATGAGAAAAAAAGTCATTTTCATGTCTTATCCTTGGATTCCTTTATTCTTCCCCCATTGTTTGAGGAGGAAAAAGGAAGAAGATGAGAACAGGGGTTCTGTACTTTTCCCCCACTGTTTTCTGAGTTTTCCTTTGTACTTCCCCCCTGTTTTCTGTTTTCTGAATTTATTTATTTTACAACCTTTTATTTCATCTTACTCATCATTGATATTGAGATCTTTGCCGACGACACTCACTCACTGTCCTCCTAATATTATATTTCAAGGAGAAAAATAAGAGGAATAGCAAGAATAAGAAGATGAGGAAAAAACAGGAAAAATAGGAGCAGAAAGACACTGTTTTCTGTGTCTTCACACTTTTCACTCGATTCAATCACAGTAAAACGTAAAGAGAGAGAGAGAGAGAGAGAGAGAGAGAGGGAGCAGAAGCACTTTATTCCTCCGGCCACAGGAATAAGCTTAACCCCAACGCAAAGGCGATTTAAGCTGGTCCACCGCGTGTGACCGGAAAAGCTAAACAACACACACAACGTATCATCAACATCATATATATATATATATATATATATATATATATATATATATATATATATATATATACACACACACACACACACATAGGCATATAAATATATAACAAAAGGTTGCTCACAAGTCACGCACGCCACCCTCTCTCTCTTGCTTTCACTCGTATTGAGACGTTGAGCGTTTTTACTTTCCACAACACCACCAATTCAAGCCGTTTCTCTCACATCTCGACAAAATTAGGGTTTATTGCTATGTGTTCCAAATATTCTTTTTATCCAATTGTAATGTTAATATTTTAGATGTAATCTTTGAGAGGAGGATTGGAATGGCTGAATTGAGCTAACCACAGTTAATTAGAATTAACTGTGGTGTAATCCCACAATTAAGTTTCTATTATATTGGCCACATAGGAACGCCACGTTACATATTTTTCTCCCTCAAAACGTTTCTATAATTATATATCTCTTTATATTCAAATCTTATCTTTATCATTTACTTTTGATTAAAAAATATAAAAAAATTAAAATCTTTTCACATGCTCAAAAATAGTTTCATAATTATATATATTAATGGAGAAATAGAAACGTGAGAAATTGACGAAGCAATATTTTTGCTTTTTTTTTTTTTTTTTCTTTCTACTGAGGTTGAGAAGGAGGAAAAAAAAAAGGTATCATTTTTGCCTGCTGTACAAAAATAGAAAAAAGAAAAACCAGAAAAAAAAAAAGAACTCCCTCTCAATTCATCATCATCATCTCACCGGCACCAACCTCCGGAGGGGCTCCGGCGGCATAGAGCCATCGATCCATGGGAGAGCACTCGGCCTTGTGCGCCAGCTTCCAGTGGAGCGCCTGGCACGCCCGCGAGCAGTAGTTGACGACACCGCAGACAGAGCAGCGCCGGAACTCGTGCCGCCTCGTCTCCGGCCGGCCGCAGCCGCTGTGGGAGCAGAGGCGGAGGCCATCCTCCCCCGGCCACCCGCTGGCGCCCCTTGCCGCGAACCACTCCGCCATGAACCGGTTGGCGGGGTGGGCCTCGGGCGCCGGCACGTTGCAGCCGAAGTCGCTCAGGAGGGAGCAGCCGGAGGCCAGCGCGTCGCCGTGGCGTTTCCAGACGGGGGAGGAGTTGAGGACGGCAGCGAGTTCGCGGGCGTTGGCCTGGATGAGGAAGCGCCGCCCCTCGGCGACATTCCGGCGGACGCCGTAGCCGTCCTGTAGACAGTGGCCGAGCTCCCGGAGCGCGTCGACGTGGCCGAGGACGGCCGCGCGGGCGCAAAGGGCGACCCCGGCGCGGAGGTCCTTGTCGTCCTTGGAGCCTCCACTGCCGTTGAACTGGATGACCGCCAGCGAGTACAGCGCCGCGGCGTGGGAGCCCATCGCCGCCCGCGCCATCAGCGACGCACCGGTCCCCCGGTTCTGCAGGCAGTAGAAACGGATCTGCAGCAACAAATCACAGAAGAGGAATCCCCAAAATCCTTCCTTTCGACCAAGAACGAAACAGGGGAGACGCCACCTACCATGCCGAGGATATAACAGGCCTCCAGATTTCCGGCGTCGGCACACTGCTTCAAGAACTCGTGTGCCGACTCCGACCAGTTCTTGGCTCTAACCGCAAGCGATTTCACGGACGCCATGGCAAGAGCCAGGGGATCGGATCCCAATTCGTTCAGCCTCTTGCATCTACAAAGGCAAAAAAAAAAAAAAAAAAAAGCGATTTTTAGCAGAGAGATGGAACAAATGAGACGAGTATTGGAGCGAAATGCAGGGGAAGCTCGGAAGGAATAGTACGTTATCCGGACGCCAACGAGGTCAGCGGGGCGAGCGGCGGAGGCGCTCAGCTTGCAGAGGATGGAGACGACGAGATCGTCAGGAAGGGAGTCGAAGAAGTCTGGCATCTCCCCAGCGACGCCCTCAGCAGCCATCATCCGCGCGGCTTCGTCCGCCGCTGCTCCTCCAGCAGGGACCCGCCGCTGCCTCTTCCTTCTCCTGCTCTCCTCCTCCTCCTCCTCCTCCTCCTCCTCCTCTGGCTCCTCGGCTCTCCACTGCGGCCTGGGGTAGCAGACGCCTCTCCTTGTCCGCATGGCGCTCTTGTTGGCTGCCGGGATGGGCGAAGGACGCCGCAGGAGAAAGAGAGCGACAAGAAGACCACCGTTTATACACAGACAGGTATACACAAAAAAGCAGGAGTGTCTTAGCCAAACGAAATGACCGTATCGCCATCGGTCGACGGTGGGAATCGACTGCTAACACACGGTCAAAATTGCGTTGACCCGTCACTTCCCCCTCACGCATGCTTCCCCTTCTCTCTCCTCTCTTTCTAACACACGATATCTAAGGAAAGGAAAAAGAAATCAATTAAAATTAAGGATAATTAACTATGATCAGTATCACGGTTCTTGTATTCTAAAAACTAATACTGAGGTTTCTATACTTATAAAAATAAAATATTTAATCTCAATTTTTCTCGTGACGTTAGTTTCATCAACTAAAAAAATCCTACGTGTTATCACATAAAAATAATTTTACAATCTATTAATTTTATATAAATTTTTTGCTTGGAGTTTTTTACACATACAAAACTAAATTCTTTATTGATATGGCTTACTCTTTTTATAATTTTTTTATTTTTATTTTTGTCTCTCTCTTGGTGCATATTTTGTTCAATGAAGAGGGCTTAGGGCATGGCGTTAGGGTTCCCTGATTACTACGGTGTGTAATTTCCGATATCAATGCATTCAAATGTTATCTTCATCGACATCTCTAGTGGTAGCGTTGAACCACCTCTCTTCTTCGCCCACCAACAAGGGGAGGAAAGCATGTAAAAGCCTCCATACTACTACGAGCAATAAATTTATATAAAATTTTTTTTTATTATATTCATTTATATACTTTTATAACATGTGTGTTTTTTTTTTTGTATGGATAAAATTAATGAGGGGAATTGGGATTAAGCTTCACTTTCATAAGTATAAAAATTGAGATATTATTCATAGTTAATTACATAAAGTCATATATAATTATCCCTTAAAATATATTTACCGGTTAATAAATGATAACGAAAGAATCCATATTTAATGTAATGTTAGGTTTGCCATGAAATGTTGATGGAAACACAGTATCAGCAAAAGGTGGCTGTTCGAGAGTAGCTTTGTGGTCAGGTGGAGAGAGAGAGAGAGAGGAAGAAGAAGAAGAAAGGATGGGTGACCAAAGAATTAAAGAACGGTCGGAAACAAAATAACAACGTTAATTAAGTTTGAATCGATGTACTTGTAATCAATGAAGCTTTTCGTGGATAAGTGATTTGAAAATAAATTATGTATTATGTATAGATTCTCCAACTCTACAATAATTGAAATATATGATTCGAATTGATTTGAAAAAAAAATTAAAATATATGATAAAACTGAAATTTATTTGCTTCCGTTAATACGAGATTTGCAAATATATTATTGTGTATTGTGTATAGTAGATTCTCGACTTCTCCAACTCCATAAGAATTGAAATATACGATCAGAACCATTTCTAAGGGGAAATATATATATATATATATATGATAAAATAAAATAAAAATCGTTTCCAAATAATTTTATCTAAAATCAGTATCACAAGAATTGAAATATACGGTGGGAATGGTTGAAAGAAAGAAAAAAAAAAAATATAATATATGTTAAAATTAAAAAATTATTTCTCGATAGAGAGACCACATCTCTTGAAGAGAGATTTGACTTGGAAAAGATTGGAGATCTCAATCGCAATGCAATGCGATAAGAATGTTTGATGGAGCGGAAGGAGATAGCTTTGATGTCACATCTCGTGTTCATTCAAGACCTAATCTATGTTCTATCACGACAGACATAAAACAACAGCATATCACTCACGTCCATCTTTAGGTCTTGTCACCTATGATGGATGTCGCATACTCTTATCAAAGCATGAAATGTAGAGGTGCTCGGTACATGAAATCTCACATGATTGAATGATGCAGATGGAAATCGTATATCCATACTTTACTTTATAAATGGGAGTGTTTATATATGATTCGAGATAAATAATAATAATAATAATAATGATCAAGTTTGAGGCTACCGAAACAAGTCAGAGTTGATTATACGATATGTGAGAGTTAGGACAAGAGCTTATCCGATAAGATCCTCATACGCTCAAGTAGAATGGACATAAAATTAATTTTAAAGGGACATACTCTATGGGGTCAGTCATATTTGATAAGTCCATTTTTGATATAAAATATTTTGATAGTCAATACTCACTTGTTGATCAATCGCTCCAAGGGTGTCGACATAAAATAAAGAGGTTTAATCATCCTTCCCCTATCGTTAACGTTAACGTGGGGGTGAGTATAGCTTGTCGACCTCCATGGATAACAATCCATGGGAGGTCGTTTGAGCTTGTCCCCCTCTTAATCGCTCATATGGACAAAATATCAAGGGGATGATACATTAAGGCCTCGGTCAATTGACCCTCGATGTCAGTCCTAGGGTTTGATCTTTTCCAAAGGATATCTTACACACCACATATAACTTGAGATTAACTTGAGCATCAGAGGGAGGGAGTAGATCGGAAAACTCCTCTTACGCTGGTCTTTGTGCAAGAAACCCCAGACCCTCACCTCGAAGCCACCTCAAGATCGTCCCAAAGTCACCTTAGATGCCTTGGTATAGCTTAGAGAGGACCTCAAATGTCCCTACACCTTTGGGTCTAGACCATGCCGAGCTGACTCAAGTATCGATAGTACATTTGCTCAATACATCCAAACTCAAGTAGAATGCATCTCGCTTGGAGAACAAAAAATTATGCTCAAAGCTTATGTACTTGTGTCAAATAACTTTGATTGATATACTTGAGATTATTTTAATGTATAATTACTTGTATTGAATGGGTACGTAATTTTATAGAAATGCTAGCATTACTTAAACATGGAGAGTCATATGAATCATACAAAAAAAATAAATATTATTAACGTTATGTGTTGACTAGATATCTCACGGGGTGTTAACATATAAGCTGCCCGACTTGGTAATAAATTAATAATCATATGACGTTCAAATATTTTTCATATCAGGGTGGTTGGTCGCATGATTTGTTATACCGAGCTATATCGCTTGGTATGAGTGGTACATATCAATCTTGCAAAGGATCGATATGTTGATCACCTTCTACCAAGTTATACCCATTGCATGATCCTGTATCGGACGAGACGGGGTTTGTACTAGTCAGTAACGATCGAATTTCAATTGTTATCGATCAAGGGCTCAAATTGTCCTATTTTAAATAGCTTTAAACCCTCTCATCCGCTACAATCATCCACCCGACGTGTAAAGGAAAAAAACACAAAGTGGAAGGTAGTATCGTCATCTGCACCATAGGAAAGAATTGAGTTAGGCAACGACAACAGTGCCTGGCCAATGATGGCAGTGACGTCAAGGATGGTCTCATCTACACAATTTAAAAGGTGGTGCATGGACCGATGAGTAATATTTTAGAAATACCACCCAAGATTCAGATCACATAACTCATCAATGTACTAGTTATGTTTATACATGGAAGGAGGAGAGAAATATTTTGAGCACATGTGGTAGAGCCTATACAATATAGACATAGAGCTCATCGAATTCACATCCATTATAATTATGGAGAATCTTGCGACTGACAACAATACAGAAACAGTTGGTCATACTTCCAAGCAATAGTATAGTGATCGATCTTATGATACAAAGTAGTAAATCGATGACGAAAGTAGAATTCTAATACTCTTCATGCTCCACACAAATATAAGCCATAATTATCCTTGCCTTAAGAGTCATCTCGGACACATATAGTTCACAACGATCAAACTATGACCATCACCACATCAATACACTAATGACATATGATGTATCAGTATACTATCTCATGGGATCATTTTCAAGATTGAGTCCGACAAACATATTAAATTGATATATAGATACATAGGATCGAGAACCTCGATCCATCGCTCGTGGAGTCCCGTTAATTTTTTTAATGGTAAAATCAAGTATATTCATCGATAATTTACTTAATTAATTTGAATCTTAAAGTTTAAGTTATTTAAAAAATAATCTAATAATTCAATTCATTTCTTTATGGATAATTCAATGTTAATGAAATGAAGGTCTCAAACGTCAAACGTACCACAAAGTTACTCTGCAAAGCTCAAAAAAGATTTATCACTATTTTGTCCTAATTTAGATTGTTTTTACTAAAATTATATTAAGATATATTTATTTTTTACTTAAAAATCCTAATATAATTTTTTTCTATTTTTTTAAAAAATATAGATCTATTTTCGATAATTATATCGTACCATCAGTAGGCCTAGCTATAACGACATGTATGTCGGTACATTAGTACACATCGATATGTATTGATAAAATAAATCTTGATTGGTGGGTACATAGTTTAATATTTCTAAAGGAGAGACATAAAATATATCGAGATATTTTAAGCTTTTAGATACAATAATATTGATAAGAAAAATTAAAAGGGGTATAAATTAAATTCGAGAGGGATACAAATAGAAATAGACACTTTTGAGTCAAATACAAGAATTGGTGGCATGTGGATTAAGCTAATGCTCGCTATAACCTGATCAACTTTGACTGCTACAAGTCATTTGACCACATCCACCAACTTCTCGTCAAACCCTAATTCCCACCACATGCATCGAGTTAAGGTTGAGCGAGGTGGCCATCTCTCACTAGTCGAAGCACCTGTGGTGGTTGGTTCCTTTACTTGGAAGAAGGGAGAGCTGCTTTGTGGCCTGATCTCATCCGAATGACATGACCGTAGTAGTAGTAGTAGAAGAAGAAGAAGAAGAAGAAGAAGAAGAAGAAGAAGAAGAAGAAGAAGAAGAAGAAGGTGGTCATCATCATCATCATAATCTATTGTTTTTTTGCTTGGTTGAATCAAACACATGTATCGATTCCCAATGTTTTATTCTCCATTTGGCCCCGAGATTATTGAGTTCCCATTGCCATCACTGTGGCTAACACTGCCATTGATTGCTAAGTCTCCTAATCCCTTACGCTATCCTCTTTTTCCCATTCCATGTGCATTTGGAGATGCATACACTATGGATTCTTGCCAAGTGATCGTTTGTGTGTCCAAACAAGAAAGAGAAAGAGAATTCTTAATTCAAGGATAAATGTGCGCTAACTTTGAAGGCAATAAATGGTATTAATTATGGTAGATAAGTAGTTATATTCTTCGATTGTTAGAGAAGGTACGAGGAAAAATCTCATCTTTAATATCTATCACTTATGTAACAGTATACACTAGATAAGTAGTCATATTCTTCAATCATTAGAAAAGGTACAAGGATTATTATTTATAATATCAATATTATCTATTTTTTTTTATTTCTCACAATCACTTATTAGTCGCCATCATCGTCGTAGCCGACGATACTCATTGTTGTCATTGATGTCGCTCATCGCTGTCCGATCCTACTTACCCACCCTTTTATGACGTCCTTCGATGAAGAATAGAATGAGAAGAAAAAAAAAAAAGGAAGAGTCATAAAGTGTGTGTTTTAGTACATTTACAAAGGAATAGTCAAGAGATATTAAGAATTTTTTAAAAAGTTTATAA
This sequence comes from Ensete ventricosum, assembly GCA_029747655.1. Taxonomy (NCBI): domain Eukaryota; kingdom Viridiplantae; phylum Streptophyta; class Magnoliopsida; order Zingiberales; family Musaceae; genus Ensete; species Ensete ventricosum. The sequence goes on along the minus strand of JAQQAF010000006.1, from coordinate 2,808,128 downwards.
ATAGTAAAATGAGGGTTATCAATAGTAATCTCCTATTTATAATGGTATGGGTTTGAATCATATGATTATTTATGTAATATTAGCTTTTTATTTGAACCCGCATCATACATTTGAATTTTGAATTTAATTTACAGAAGACATTTGGGTTTAATTTCATAAATAATATCAAGTCAATTTCTTAAGTGTAAACTTTTGGGACAAGTAATCAATTAGCTTAAAAAAACACAGACCCACCCGACACGTAACTATATTCTCAGAGTGGATGCAATCCCACCGACACGAGCCTACGTTTGACCTCAAGATTAGCTTGTTGTGCCAATGACTTGGGATGTCAATGCATCGTTAATAGGAGAGCCAATCGTCACCAACATCAAATAGTTTGTCATTAATTGTAAAACATTAAATACAAGTTGAGTATGGTCTCATCATGTTGACCACCAAATAGTTGTGGAGGGTCTCTCTTGGCTTGAGTTTGAGCCTATAACTAATTTGGCATCGAGAGATGAGTGGGTTTGAGAATAGATAATATTAAAATATTTGTGTCAGTGATTTTTTGATTAAAAAAAATACTTCACATACTTTAAAACAAGGTTTTCCTTACTGAGAGCAGTAAGACCTCGTACCGCCCGATACATACCGATCTAGTAGTTGATCGACATGCAAACCGGTCGTTACCGGACGATACAGCTAAAATCGATCGTTGACGATTGATTTCGATCGTCGGTGGTCGATTTCGATCGTCAACGGTCGATTTTGACTATCGGCAATCGATTAACGGAGAAATCAACCGTCGGCGATCGATTGAAGAAGAAAAAGAGAAAAAAAAAAAGAGGAAAAGAAGAAATAAGAAGGACCTGGTCGTCGTCCTCATCTGCACATTGCCAGTGCGCCCTTCTCACCCGCGGGTTACTCGCGAGACGTCGTCACCCTCGCAACCCGCGAGCGACTATCGTCCCAACGTGGGGAGACACTCGTCTGCACGCTACCGGTGTGCCCTCACCGCCCGTGAGTTACTCGCGAGACGTCATCGCTCTCGCAGCCCACGAGCAACTATCGTCCCCTCGCTGAGAGAGAGACCGAGATGACGTCACCTATTTATTTTTTTAATATTTTTAATATTATATTATATAATATTATAATAATTTAATAATATCACTGTGTATATCACCGTCGTATCGGTATTGACAAAATATCGATATATGGATATGAACCGATAAATAAAAAGTTGCTTTAAAATTGATATATATATATATATATATATATATATATATATATATATATATATATATATATATATATATATGTTCGAGGATTCGAGTAAATGCTTGAGTTTGAAAAGTATTAATTCATATGAAAGGGAAAGCTCTTTTGAAAAATAATATTTGGATATATATTTTGTAATGTGATGTGTAATATGAACCATTGTGCATTACATACCATCAGGTCATAAATGGGATCGTGAAATCGTGCATCGAACATAGAGACATGAAATAATGGTCAGTTGACTCAAACTTCCATTGATGTCAACAAGGATTGATCTGATAGAGAGATGTGACGTGTGGACATGAACTATCCATATGTCAGATAATTCATCCAATTAGGGTTTGTAAAAGTATTTTGCAAATAACTTCTCTCTTGGTTAATTTATTTATTTATATTATTCGATTCATACGAAAAATTTGGAACAAAGAATAAGATTGATAGATCATTTTGTTTAAAAAAAAAACATAAAATAACAATGACGGAACTGAAATTGATTAAGGAGACATAATCAAAATCTTTTTTTTTTTAAAGTGTAAAGAATTTATTTTAATTCATATCATATAAAATAATACATAAAATATGAAGAAAATGGACAAAGGCATGATAGTTAGTAGTAATATAATCATAAACAAACACATCTCTTTTTCAGGCATCGTCCGAGGTGAGGTGTCGGTACGTCACCGACAGCCGCTACGCCGGTCGTCGTTGGCGGCGGCCGTGGCAAGCCACCGTCTTACCCCACACGTGCCGCCCTCCCACGGGCTCATCTCCAGCGAAGATGGCGGACGTGGTCAGCGCCCTTGACAGAACGATGGCGCCGTTCTCCCCCCTCTCTCTCTCTCTCTCTCTCTCTCTCTCTCTCTTTCAACATTTATGCAATTATAAGGGATCAAAACGAAGACTCTCCGAGTGACCTTTAGACTCCATCATTTTTTACCCGATCGTTCGATTAAGGAACGAGGTCCTCAACTTTGATTAGCAACGACAGATGGATTCTTGATTGGTCGAGGAAAAATCTATCATCAAACAATGATTTCAAATTATTAAAAATCAAATTATTGAATCGAGCAGCACTATAATCGAATCACACCAAATATGGGTACTAATGTTGGTACTTGAAATTATAATATGATAGGTAGGTCACATACGTAGATCAATGCTTCGATTGACTTAACTAATAAGCAATAGAATGCAATCAAACCAAGAAGAACTTAACAAAATAAAAATAAAAAGAGAAGAGAAATTGACACTTTTTTTGGTAAGGATATCTCGAGTCAAATTAAATATTTCTTATTCCTTTGGGCTAAATTAGTATTTGTCAATCCATTTGCTTCTTGACTAAGGTGCATCACATAAGCCCCACTATCTTGAATCGAAAGAGAAATCATCAAATCCAACGTGTATGGTGGAGAACAAATCCTTTATTCAACCCTCATCTTGTGAATTGACCTAGGCCTGTCTTGAGGTGTCCATGGGAAATGTAGGTGCAAGATTACCTCACCTTGTCTCCATCAACATTAAATGGATATGGCACCATTACATGATGGTAGCCCACAAGTCTATAAAAAAATCTACCAATTTATTAAAATGAAAGAAAAAAAAACAAGAGGATAAAGCTACTACCAATTACCATAATAATAATAATAATAAGTAGGATGGAAGGAACAAGAAAAAATTGATTAAGAGCAAGGCTACAAGTTGACAAGCATTCAAATTGATGATTAACTATGTTTAACATCCTAACATATGCATCACATGACACACAAAATAAACAGGCCTTATCAGTATTATCTTTGATATATCAATATCTCAATCATAATGAGACTTGGGACCTCAATGCCCTCTCAATGAATGTGGTTGATGGCTGGAGACAATGATTGGATTGGATGCTATCCCTAGGTCAAGTAGATGGATATTTGGTTGATGGTGGTATCTTGGCTATTGCTTGTGGAAAGAGGAGGCAAGTTCCAAGTTTTGGGGGCAATGGTACGAGAATCCAAGTCAAGGATGAGCACCACTTGCTCTGAACAAGTCCCTCTTCTTACATTGCTTGTGCTTCTTTCTTTCCCTTCCATTTGATGACAGAAAAAGATTGGGCTGAAGGGGATAAGAACAAGGAGCTGGAAATCATTGGCCACATGCTTTACTGCATCAGGAAAAAGAGAACAAGAGGTTGTGGTGGTGGATGAAGGTGAAGGTACAACAAGCAATCAATCATACAATCAATCAATCAATCAATCTATCAATCATGGTCATAGTATTTAACATCATCATGGTCTTCAGGATCTGTGAGGGATGAGATGGATAAATCACATTGCAAATATACTTAACCCCATGCAAGGAAACCAGAGTGGTTAATTTGGATACTTCATGTCATCTCATCCACTGGGTGGCCATATATATGGACATGGATCCCAATAAAAAAAAAGAAAAAAAAGAGTGGGAAATGATGAGTACCATCTTGAAAGCTCATTGGTTGAAGTCATGTGAAATCCATGGATTGAAGTTGAAGATGTTATACGCATCATAATCACAAAGTATAGTGAACACATGATGAAGGAAAACTTTTTGTTTTTCTCATCATTGCATTGTTTCATTGCTAGGCCATCCTGAAGGGAAGAATCTCATGAACTGTCATCTCTAACAATTGACTCGAGATTAGTTTCATAAATGTTTCATCTACACTCGTCTGCATGAATTCAGAATGAGATTCTTCTTGTTTTCCTTCAAAAATTTATTTGGCCTTTTGTTATTCTAAAATAATAATAAAAAGAATCCATTTAATATACATCTAATGCCACCAAAATTTCCTCAATAAATGATTGACCAGCTGAATCCATTTAAATGGAATCCTACACCAACACACACAATGGTCATTGGCTCCACTGCTAGCCGGCAAGATTGATCAGTGGATACATCCTGTAGCTACTAATTAAGACATGAATCCCACCTAATTTTGCATGATATCAAACAAATGTAGGATGCACTCTACGTTTCATCTATAGGAGGTAGTTTGGTAAGAGCACTTGATGGATCAACAACGGCCTATTATTTGTCATTTCCGGGTCTCTATTTTTAGCCCATCACATCAAATTATTAGGGCCTGCCACAGGGAACGCCAGACTTCGCCCAACCAATGGATCTCATCACAAGCAAAAATTATGACGCCTTATTGGCTTGAAGTGGCCTATAAATTTGATTGAATTGAGTCTCATCACAAGTATGGGGGTATAGAATGCTCCTTTTACTAAATTGCTAATAAGACAAAAACTTATTCAGCTACATGATATTCTCCCAGTCACTATAAAAATTAATCACTGTATGCAGTAGACACTGGGAGACATTTCTTGTATTCTCTTTTCCAATCCAGATGAACACATTCAGAGTGTAGCAGACTGTACCCCAGGAACACTAAAAGAAGTATGTGCAATGTAGATTGCTATCTTTCTCATATGGATAGCATTTGCACCATGGACCAATACTACAAGTTAGTGTCGTCTCCATGTTCTATACTGTGCTAATTGTAAGATATGTACCCGACTCAATCAAACACTTGGGAATATACATACTGACCATTTACTGTGCATATTTCATTCCTAGCCAATGACATAATTGAAATCCGATTGAGTCTACTTGGATGAAGCCAGTGGTTTGTTTAAATCACACAATGCTGCCAAAACACGAGCATCCTACATGACTACATCAAGTAATGATCAACAGAGAAGACATGAAAAAATATAGCTACATAGTTCGATAACTCAGTGCATACAATTGAAATAGGCTAGAGAACATACCCAATTACCGGATCCAGAAGCCAGAATCCATTCATCTAATTGTGTCTCTTCTCTGCATGACACATGAAGGAAAAGCAAACACCCAACAACTTCGGCATTGTGGCGAGTAAATACGTTCAAAGAGTTGCTAAAAAAAATAACATGCTGTCAAAGAAGTTGGATTAAACAATCTCATTCGATAGCATTGCTAAATAATAACATTCAGTTGTCAGGTCACGAACCTTTCAGTCTCTTGAGCACATCTTCAAACAGAGACCGCTCATCGTCGACCATTAGCAGACACCCTGTTAGGCATTTCTTCGAACATGTGACCAATGGTCATAACCATCAAAAAGTCTTACTAGGCATTTCCTCAAGCATATCGCGCTCGAGAGGGATCATTGAAATTACACTTTCGATCCATGGAACGAGCCGTTCCCCCACCGAATCATTGCATTCTTTATACAGATGATGAACATTTGCAGACACTAAGATCGAAATAAATAGCTGAAAGCCCAAAGAAAATTAACTAACAAATCACAAAGCGAAGATGCTCCACGGCCACAATTAGAAATCCTCATCCAGCTTGAATACGTGGATTCCTCCATTCCCGTTCAAGCTCGACATCACGGAAGCCTTCTGGTACTCACCGACCCTTTTCTCGAAGAAGTTGGTCTTCCCCTGCAGAGAGATGAGTTCCATCCAGTCGAATGGGTTGGAGACCCCGTACATCTTGCGGTAGCCCAGCGCCCCGAGCAGGCGGTCGGCCACAAACTCGATGTACTGGCTCATCAGGGCACCATTCATCCCGACGAGCGCGACGGGCAGGGCGTCGCAGACGAACTCCCGCTCGATATCAACGGCGTCGGCAACGATAGCCCGGACCTTGTCCTCAGAGAGCTTGTTGCGGAGGAGGCCGTAAAGGAGGCAGGCAAAGTCGCAGTGAAGGCCCTCGTCACGGGAGATGAGCTCGTTGGAGAAGGTGAGACCGGGCATGAGGCCGCGCTTCTTGAGCCAGAAGATGGCGCAGAAGGAGCCGGAGAAAAATATGCCCTCGAAGCAGGCGAAGGCGACGAGTCGCTCGGCGAATGAGCCGGAAGAATCAATCCATCGGAGGGCCCAGTCGGCCTTCCGAGCGACCGCAGGGACGGTGTCGATGGCGTGGAAGAGGCGAGACTTCTCATTGGGGTCCTTGATGTAGGTATCGAGTAGAAGGGAGTACATCTCGGAGTGGATGTTCTCGATTGCAATCTGGAAACCGTAGAAGGCGCGGGCCTCGGGGAGTTGGACGTCGCGCATGAAGCGGGCGGCGAGGTTCTCGACGACGATGCCGTCGGAGGCGGCAAAAAAGGCGAGGACGTGGGAGACGAAGTGGCGCTCGTCGTCGGAGAGGCGGTGCTGCCACTGGGAGAGGTCCGGCGACAAGTCCACCTCCTCTGCGGTCCAGAAGGAGGCCACTGCCTTCTTGTAGAACTCCCAGATGGAGGGGTAGGTGATAGGAAACATGCAGAAGCGGTCTGGGTTCTCCGCCAGCAGCGGCTCCGACTCCTCCAGTCCTCGTATTCCTTCTCCTTGGGAAGCAGGCGGCACAATCGCGGGCATGGCTGGTCGAGCAAGCCGGAGAGGACGGAGATCAGCAGTAGAGGAGGAAGAAGGGGATTTGCGTATCGGACGAGGAGGAAGGGGATTGGGTGTACATATATATCGGGTGAGACAGAGACGGCGGGGGATTTGAATTTGATGGGCTTCGGCTTGCACCGGAAGGAAGCAGGGGTGATTGGGTAACCGTGTGTGCAGTTACCGCGTCGTTCTTGCATGGGAAGACAGAGAGGTAAAAGGGGGACCGTCGGCAGGCGGAAATTACCCCCTTTCAGCCACCTTTTATGTGATTGGACAATGTCGTTGGGCCCACAAAGAAGCAATCGATGCGACCGAGTGTACGTTTGGATGCTTCTGAAGTCGGGCGGGAAACTGTCCTGTAATCTTGACGGCGTTAACGGGATGAGCGTTATGGATGAGAGGGGAACGGTTCCACGGGCGGCCACGTCGCGGGATGACGAAGGTATACCCGTGCGCCGTTTGCAATGGGGACGTTTATGGTGGTGGGGAACGGCCGGCCAAAGTGTGGTGCGGGTGACGACAAGATGGTTCGGATCTCGTTGGCCCATCGGAAAAAGAGGTGACGGGGCGCAAAATATCTGACGAGCCCAAAAGACAACGAATCCTACCGATAGGCACCTATACACGCGCGCAAACCTCCGACAGCGGTCACCTGCCCTGTGATTGGAGGGAACTTGGTGGCCCCCCCCCCCCCCCGATGGTTTTGTAATCTAAAGTAGGTGATCATCATATGATGTAAGATGGATTTACCACCAAAAGGGATGCAGCATGTAATATGGACTGCATCGGGTGGCTCAGACTGTGTGGGTCGTGTCTGGCCCGATCCAACATTGTCAGGTAAGAAATGTAATATGGCCGGCATCGAAGCCTCGGTCCATCCACTTAGTAGTGGACATGAATTTAACCGCTGTTACTCTGCGTTGCATGTAGATTATGACAAATTAATTTGATTGGATAACATTAATCTCAAAGGGTTAAAACTTATAGGAATCGACTCGATTCATATTACACGGCCATTATGTGCAAGTTAAACTAGACTTGACACCAAGTTTATGGTGCAAGTCAATTAGACGGGATATTACAGCATATATCAAGGCCCTTGGTGTAAGCAAATTAGAGGGAATAACAGTGCACGAACATTAATTAAACAACAAGCAACATGGAGAGGGACAAATATAAGATTTTGAATCCGTAACTTGCTCTGGTACCATGAGAAATAAAATACCAAGGCCATGTAAGCTAAGAAATTTGGTGATATATAAAAAACAAACATCTAATCAATAATGTGAGGAAAATAATGAGATCAAAGGCACAAAAATCCTCGTAGAAGTTGCTGAAGACGAGATGGAGGACAACGATGCTGCATCGTTTATGGCCGAGAGAGGGCATGTGACGATTCATAGATTGAATCCTTGAACTACAAGAAGGCCAAGGCCAATGATAAAAGGTCGATAGGGATACTGACACCATGCTAACAAAAAAAAGGCGAGTAGTTACCCCATAATCATAATCTGACGATTATCGACATATGATTCTATGACTTAATAATAGATGAACAATTCATAGACTCATTACCAATATAAACCACAACCCAAGCTCAACAATCACCTAAAACCTCTCAAAGTGTGTACATCCTTAAAAGGAAGATCTCTTCTATCCTCTCACTACATATTTGAACATACTGTAACTGTTATTATCTTAGACATCTAAGAGGCCTTTGCCGAGAATACTCCAGACATAGTCTTACAAGATGGTCAGTCAAATCCCAAAATTTTGAAATCTACGAACAGAAAATTGAACCATGATTATTTTGAGCAATCTGAATATGATTCAATAGGTGAGAAAGAAAATATGAGATTTATGAATATGAGAAAACACTAATGCTATTCAGGCTTAGATACTAATGACAACGATTTATTAGATGATCTAAAAAAAAAAAATTGAAGTTGTATGGGGAAAAGCTAAAATGAAGAAAAGAAGAAATGATGAACAGAGTGAGCTTGGAGAAATTCCAGAGGGGCTGGTGTGTTATCCGAACACATACACACAGTCTCTCTTTATGCACGTCTGTGTCTGTGTGATTTCTGTGAAAGTGTGTGGAGTGGTTAGATGTTTTGTGGTCTTTGATGCCATTGGCCGCAATCATATTCTTGTGGAGGGACAGATGGGACATCGGTGTTGCCTGCCTGCTGTACTTGCTTGATGCAATTAAGCATGTCAACTTCGCACCAAGCTGTAACAGGCAGATCGCACACACATAATCGTGCTGCCGCCCAGCTTTTTGCTCCATTTGATTGGTTTCTACTATCCCATCTGTTTCCTTTCAGCTGCGTCAACAGTTGGATAAGGCCAACTTCGACATCAGGATAGCGGTTTTGATTTTTGAGTTCATCAGTTTCAATTTGGTTAAATTTGAAATCAGAATCGAATCAGTTTTAGGCGGACCCAAGTCATCAAACGTTCAATGTCTGTTTAAATCCATCAGTTTCAATTGATTAAAAAAATTAATTATCAAATCAAAATTAATACATATTAAATTACTAAATCACTACATTATTAGTGTTGATCCAATTCAATTTCGGTCTTAGAATCGATTCAGTTTCTAAGAAACCTAGTGTTATCAATCAGTCAACCGATGTGGATCCGCAGTAGCAGACGGATGTGGACACGTGATAGCAGCCCCATTGACCCCCCAGCAGTGATGGGATGAACCCACTGACGACGTCCCTTTTGGTACGTACATCACCTCGTCAACGCCAACCCATCGCTTTTAACAGCGAAGGGCGAGAGGGGCGTGGGTGCCGATCCTTAATGGTGGTGGGCGGCCGCTGTCCCCCAAAGGAGGAGAGGCATCTTCCCCACCCACATTAGTCTCGGGCTGTTGTGGGGATGAACTGAGAGCATCAGCCCAAAAAAAAAGCTGAGACAGGATGATGTGTGGGCTGCCTCTCACAGCACAAGCTTTGCCCATCGCACAGCTTTTTTTTTATCTCCAAGAGCAACTGGCCACCAACCCATGAGACATCAGATAGAGGTGCTGCCTGCCTATGGCTGATGTGATTTTGGTGATGTTAGAGGCTGTTAATGTCACCTCATCATCTCCTCCCTCTAATTAATCTTAGTTTATCTAATAAAAATCTTTTGAATTGAATTCCACCTTGATCAAAACTTACTCACCCTTACCCACTTTTTTTTTTTTAATGTGTCATCAAATTCAATCGTTAAAAAAAAATCTAAATTTCAACTTCATTACTTACCATTTATATTAAAAAAATTATTTATCTAAATATTAGATTAAAAATCAGAGCTACCATGCTATCATTCATATATGTAAGGTTATATTTACAATTCATCCTTCTTTGTTTCACACACAAATATTTTCAACAATAATGGATTGAAACTAAAATATTATAAGGATCTAAATATTGATGTTTGGCCACACAATCTAATAAAGAAAGCCCTCTTCTTTTAAAAATCATGCTTCAACTTCCCGTAAGTTGTGTTATTGTATTAGATCATTTGAAGAGAAAACACATACAAGGATCTTTTCATTCTAGAACCAATACTAAATATTAATACACTACTCTAAGGGCTCCTATATATATGTATCAGTTTTTGTATGTGGACAGTCATCAGTTTGTGTTTAGACGAATCCCCTATTAACATACCTAAAACAATTTTATCTATGTTGTTAATTTTAGGACATGTTTGGTTGCACAAAAATGGCTTCCTAGACGTAGGATTATCATTATTATTGCTTCTTCTTCTTCTAGTGTTTTTGAAGGATTTCAACAGTCAAAAGTGGAGTTGAAGCCCTGAAATCTATGATTAACTTGAGGCTATGCTAAATTTCTTCAGCTGGCTTCAGCATGTAAATGATTGAAGTCACTCGAAAGAAATGGACATGTCACACTCATCACCAAAGAGATTGATACGTGACGAGAGAAGTGAGATCATAGTGAGAAGTTTCTTTTGACAACATTGACTTACCTGTCATTGAGCTCCATCTTCCCACAAGGCTTTGCTCCCAACTCGTGCCTCAATTATTGCACCCTCTACCACTGCCAAGGGGCATACATGTCAAGTGACGATGAATCAGATACAAGATAAAGATCCAAAAGAAGCTTAAGATCAAACTATAATGAAGAGAAGTCGACCAAAGGAAAATTATATAGAAAGCTGTTTCTCCTTCATTCATCTTACTCTTAAAGCACGCATACACACCATTCAAACATGCAACTTGGATATCAAACAAATAAGATGATAAAAAATGTCCTCCAAAAATACTTAATTCTTGCAAAATGGAAAACAATAGGTACGCCATAATGACCCCGAGATTGTAGTTATTGGCTAAACTATAACTTTGCACATTTTATGTTTATGATCAGAAGAAACAATGAGAATTTTGATTTATCATGTGATATCAATCAAGTCAAAAACACAAGGGTGCACTATTGTGGTCTAATCAATAATGATGGAACATTTACAATGAGCTATGCTTGCTACCTTCCAGCAAAAACAGGTTAAGTAACATATTAACTCAGCTTAAGGAATCTACCCCAGGATGGATGACGTAATAAACAATGCACACAAAAGTTATAACGAGGAAGACTTACCAAAATTTTTATGGTGCAAAGACCAACCCTACCAGCATGGGCATGCTGGTAAAGTTGGCCGGTAGGAAGTTTGTATATAAAGACTCAGACTAGTAGCTAAGCCATCACATTCATTGTTGGATTGTATGTCTTTGGTTCTATGGAAGAGGATGACCCAAGAGAATTGCAGCTGCTACACCTCCCCTCGACCCATATTCTTTCTGAAGCACCCATGTCCTTGGTGGGAACTGATCCATCTGATCATCCTTTGCTTGACCTTAATCTGTCAATGAGTGTTGGAACACAGCGGTCACATTTCGAGGAGTCCAACAGCTATGCAAAAAATCTGCAACTACTGAAGCAACAAACCACGGAGCAGATCCAACTTACTGCTGTAGAGAAGGCTTATGCTGAGAGAATAAGGGAGCTGACAAGGAAGGAGATAGACTCAGCAAGGAAAGAGTTTGCACAAGCTAGGCTGGTCTGGGAGCAAGCCAGAGAGGAGGTGGACAAAGTGGAGAGGATGAAGGAGATAGCCACCAGAAATATGAACCCTTCCTGCTTGGAGTTCACCTGCCACAGTTGTCATCAACGGTTCCGACCATAGCAGAACTCAGTTACCATATCAGGTCCAGGCTCTTTAGTGTATGTGGGTCATCATCATTAAGTGATCTTTTTCCACAATTTAATGTTTCCATGTTGAGATTCAATCCAAAAATCAAGCATCCATGCATTTGTTGTATCATTTATCCTAGCAAAATGTCTTTGACCATATCGGTGACACACTAAGCCACTTGAGCTAAATGTGAAATAGTAACATCACTATGATCATAAAAAAAAATGTTCTAATTGCAAAATTGTTTACCTTTCTAGTTGATCTGTATGATATTGATATTTTCTTCTTGAATATTTTTCACGTAATCTATGAAACAGTAATCATCTTCACAGGAAAATTATGTCTAGAGAACAGAAACCTCTGCATGCTCATCATCAGTGAAGATCCATGGCAAGCCTGCTCAAAAAGAAATTGGAGTGGGGTTCAAACACACTCCAATACCCTTATTAAGAGTCACTGTATGGGGAAAATTAAGATTAACAAAAACAGTTCTGAGAATTTCAGGTGGTTATTTCACAGTAAATTTCATCATGAGTTAATTATCACTCTACAATGTCAATAGTTTGAAACTATCTAACCATAAAGCTTGAGAATGAAAACAAAATATGAACACTTCTAGTTGTCATAGTAAAATTAACTCTTCATTCTTCAAAGGTCAGAGAGTAGATCATTCATACTAGCATGTTACCTCCAGCACACTTCAGAACTTGTTTATAAATCTAACCTGAATTAACAGAAGCCTCGATTCTAACTGGTAAAAAGGTTGGTATCATTATGTATGAACAAATTATCAAAGGTTCACCTAGGACATGCTAAACCCCACCTCACCCAACATTTGCGACCTGTTTCCCTATACACCTGCTACCAATATTTGGCAATGTTTAGTCATGTCAATTGCTAAATGGTAAGGTACATAATACAATTAGACCTATTAGCAGATCAATCTTTGCACTCATTGATATTTTGTATGATCGTAAGAAGTTCGAATCTTATTATCATATCTTGTTGCAACCCTGTGTACGTCTCCATGCAAGCTGTAGGCTAACCAAGGGTTTGTTCATGTGGATGTTATCAGTAGGACTATTTCCAAGTGTCATCCACTTCAGACCCGAACACACAACCGGTGATGAGCATCGCTACTTCAACCCTTCCCACACACAGTTTGTTGGGTGAAAGAGATTATTAAATCTCTTCTTCAAACCAACAAAATGAAGAAGGTTGAGAAAATATTGCAGAAAAAGAAAATAAAACAGACATTGTGAAGAAAGGACTACAATATAACATCACTAATCATTCTGAAGATCAAGATTAAAATTGGTGGAATAGAACTAAAACAGAAACCATGAAGCCGATAACTCACCCAAAACGCCTTTTAAAATATTATACGGTACTACTAGGTGAAGAAAACCTTTACTATGTTCTATAAGCAAATCAATTACAAGTATTGCATGAATTACAAGCTTGTTTATATTGGCTTTCTTTATTCATAATCGATGTATAGTCTGAGGACACAGGAACTAAATACTAGCAACACTAGTATCATTGGTTAATAGTGTTACGTATAAAGTTGTTCAGAAATAGTATCATTAATCGAGTTATTTATACTAGTAACACTAACTTATATGATCTTAATTTTTGGATTACATGTTCCTCAATTTTTGTATGACTTGACTAATCATGCAGTAGAATCAGACCTGTCACTGGACAATCAATATATCACATGACACATACAGGAAAATCAAGATATCAGATAACACATATTTGCAAATGATACAATAATTAGCCAATTACACAATTCACAATAACTCATTAAAAAATTCATTCAAAAAGCAGATGCACAAGTTTAGGGCAATAATTTGAAGGATAAAAGATTAGATTATTATAGTTGCCTGTGACTTGCAGCACTGGCCTTGCAACTCACTCCCAAGTTTCAAGATTTATCGGTGTCCTTATATTTCTTGATCTCTCAAACAATCTTGGCTTCTATGCCTCAAATTCCAAGTGTGGTCGTGATATATCAATAAATATTTATGAAATTTTCATCGCTTTGCAAGTAACGAAACAAGTTCCATCTCATGCATTCTCTGCAAGTGAAATCATGTGCTGGTGACCTGTGTTTTAACCATTATTGTAGATTGATGGAACTCATTCTTCTACGTTCTATAAAGTCAATTTAATGCTTATGATAAGTCATTATAGAAATTTAACTCTTTTACAAAACAGAAAGTATCCATTAACAACAAAAGCAAAGAAGACAACGATATTTAACAATGCTAATTCACAAGATTATTATGAACAAATTAGGAAATGTCTCAGGAGATGATCACCAAAACAGAAATCCTCTAAAGCCAGAACACATCCAATTGAAAACATAGACACTACTGTCATTATTGTGAACTTGCTACAGTCACAGCCATCGATAAGATGAGAACTCAGAACCATCTTCTAATTTCAACTCGTAACTCAGCCTCTTTGTTTCTCTGCATGTTCACCGCTTTTTAACCAATTCTTAATCCTCAATTCGTACAAGATTCCCTTTCGGTCAATCATCATTATAAATTTCTCGTGTCCCATTCAGCATTCTTTGAATAACTTGCTTCTCTATCGTCGACACAAAAAGAGTAAACGAAGCAGAACAAGGAAGGTACCTGGCCGTTCTCTACAGCGAAAGACTGGAAAAGCAAACCCCGAACATTCGAATCTGAAGATATTCTCCGGGGGTTCCAAGGATTCAAGAACAGCGTGGGAATCGACGACCTCCAACAGATCCGTCTGGCTGAGGACCAGCTTCTTCTTGCGATGTAAAAGAAAACAGTTGAGAGGGAATGGGGATTAGGATTAGGGTTTTTGAGGAGCCGGTGAACCGGGATTTGGGTGGCTGGAATTTTGTGGTGCGTGAAGCGATTCCCGCCCGCCACGGGGCGGGGCGGTAATACGAACTCGCCGGGTCGGGGATTGAACCGGTGAACAGATTAAACCAGCGTGGTCTAACACCGGCTTAATTTTGTGCTCGTAATTAGTTCCCGTCCTGACTCGCTCATAGCCGGGTTTGATCAAGTTCGGATCGCACGTAGCTGAATCCAAAGGATACCATATCGCACGCACGAGGTTTCAAGATTTGTTGTGAAGCGAACGGTTACGGGAAGAAAAATATCAGCGAGATGGCGCGCAGAAGCGTAGCAATGCGTTCGATGCTGCTCTCGGAGCAGCCATGGCGGCCCTTCCGCCGCCCGATCCTCGCAGCCACCCATTCGATCATCCCTCCTCTTCTTCCCGAACCTAGAGTTAGGGCTACGTGGTGGACCGCTCCACTTCGGTGCTCTCGCGGCGACGCCCCGTCGGCGGCCTCCCCTTCGTCCTCCCCTCTGGATGAACAAGGCCCGCCCCAGGAAGCCTTCCTCAAGGCGATTTCCGGTGACTCTCGGAAACCAGGCAGTCTTTATTCTGTAGCTTGATACTTTGTGGCTGATCAGTTTATTATAACTGCTCTATTCGGAATGGATCCCTATAAGATGCCTACTTTTCTGACAGCGTTTTGCCGGCGTAAAGGCGTATTCAAGAGAGTCCGGATGTATTAGATCGGAATGGAATGTACCCATTAAAGCTATTAATACTAATTAGCCTTACAGGAAATAGGAGGGTGAATAGTTGCAGGAAAGAGCATCCGATATTGGGAAAATTCAATCAGTTGATAGCAATAGCAGATCGAAACCTAATTTCCCCATTCTCCCTCTTCCCCTGCCTTCCCAGACCCAATTCCAACTAAGAATGAGCTTGATCTCCCTCATAACCTAATTAGCATCTCTCTCGATTGGGTATATCTTTTCTCGTCTCTCCATTCCTTCTCTTTCATTCCTCTTCTTTCTACGGACAGTGAAGCAATGGTCATATGGCTTGAAGCTCTGTAATTAATCATGCTTAATAACCAAGCAAGTAGGAACCGTTCTATATATGTTTGTCCATATATATCTTCAAAGAAGATATATTTCATCAGGATAGTTACATAAGGCTCTTGAGATGTTAGAACCTAAAAATTGCATAGCAATCAGTAGGAGAGCAACTTCCGTAGAGCAGTTAATCCTGTATGTCTTAAGTGTGTATGGTATTGATCCTCCATTTTTGAGCTTCTGTCATCGAGGGGTATCCATATCCATTCACTATTAGAGTTTAGTCAGTGGGAGAGGTAGCTTAATAAACAAGTTGGCATACAACGAAGTGACATCATGTCACCTAAAAGCAAAACATCTATTGGATCTTATGGGCTAGTTCATTTTCTGCTATTTGTCAGTAAAGTATTGGATCCTGATTTTCTTTTGTAACCTCCACCTTTTTAACATCTGTTGGCATTGGATCCAGAAGTATCAAAGTCTGAAGGGTTGCACAAACCACAAATGTTGTTATTGGTGGTACGGTGATCAATGATTCTACTAATGAATGGCTTGTTCTATATAAGAAGTTACAATGTCGATTCACTACACCAACCTACTTATTTTTTCCTTCACCTTAATTTAAAGTCAATATTGCAAAACTTATTTTGTTTATATTTATGCTACTTGGAATCGATTTTATTGCTTTTTCATGACACCAACGATAAGACATATGCCTGGCTCCATTGTTGCCTTAGATTCTAGAACATATAAACAGCTAGGCTGTAGTTTGTTTTTTTTTCCTTTCTTATTCTAGAGCATAGTTACATTTGAGCTAGACGTATGTCTAGTTATCCCATCTAGATAAAGAACATTTCTCGGAGAAAAGCTAAATCTGCATTTGGTCCTCTAACTCCCGTGGTTTCTAAATACAAAATCTACTTTGGGCAAATGTATATTTATACTTCTGATAGGAACACAGTTATAGTGCACAATTTCTTGGCATAACAGCTTCCGATATTACATGGATGCTTCCAGAGTCTACTTGGGCCTGTACCCAAGCTGTTTGCTGTAAATACAGATCAAAAGCTGGCCTGACTTTATTAGCATTTGCATTTGTTCCTGCTGTGAGGTACTCAAATATTTAGTTTAAGTGGTCTAGTTGATTAGCCATGGAACCTTATTTAAATTAATTGTTAAGATGCTTTCTTTTCATCTTATTGGCTAGTTGATGATTTGATCGTCTAAAAGGATAACTCATTCATCTTATGCTTGGGGTGCTTTTTTTTTCTCTCCCCCAAATTTGATATTGAACTACAAAAAGGTGATGCTTGTTGCTGAATTGAAGCAACTCTATTGGTAGTTCTATCAAGATGCATATGTTGATAAAGTTGAACCATTTGAATGTATCAGTACGACCAACTTAGAACATGTAGAGCAACAATAAACTGAAAACAGAATATTGATCTACCCCTTCTTGATGGTTCTCCATCTTTTCTACTACTTAATGAGACATTGAGAAACACTAAAAAGGCACTTATTTCATTTTTTATTATGTTGAATTTTTAATGTTAATCAATTTGTTTGTTGTACAGGTTAATTCATATCCCATGGTCAGGCAGTTTACTACAATAGGAACTGGAGATGATGAATTTGTCCAATCAATGGCTGTTGTTGTTGAATTTGTGATCCAAGAATCAATTCCAAATGTTTGTGTTTACTGTTCTGGGAAAACAATCATGTTAGTCAAATAGTTCTTAGAATGCATGCAAACTTTTACTTATGTATCATCCAAGTAAGTTATTATAGTTAGTAACTTTCGGAATGATAAAGAAATATAATATGACATTTTAAGAAGCCATCCTAGCATTGATGATGTTGGGACATGAGATAGGAGGGTTGCAGTACTTCTAGTAACCAAGTTTCTGAAGGGATGAAGAATACAATGAGCATGTACACTACCTACGTGCATTTCTCCTCGTAATAGAAGTTCCAACCTGTTGATCTCATACCTTGTCTCGTGAGTTTTCCTTGCTGTTTACCTACTTTACTGAGTTTGCTCAATTGATTTGGTTTTAAACTCTATGTGGGTGCCATTTGGCTGTTAGAACAGTGATAATTGGTAGCCCAAACCATGTCAATACTCTGAAACTGCTTGGCATAGTGATATCAGGCTGATGGGAAAAAAAAAAGTAGAACTGATGAAAGAAAAGTGAAAAGAAATTGAATTCCATGAAAGAGAATGTAATCTTTTAAATTGGATATGCATAGTATAATATCTATGTTTTGGGACTTGGGAGACATATGAAGAGTTTGAAATTTTTTCGTGGAGGACTTGTAGTCCCTAAATTTGGTTTTTGTACAGATGCATATGTAATGGTAAGTCAACTACAATTGCTAATTAGTTTTCTCTAGTTTTTTATTCTTCATTGTTCACTAAAATCTTTTCTATCTCTGAGCTTTTTTTTTTTTCAGAGGCAAGTGATCAATTTTATTTTCAGGTTACATTAGAACATGATCTTTTTATATCATATGTTTCTTTTTTGAACAGGGTAGGGTGACTCAGAAAGTATCTTCAATGGGCAAGTATGTGTCGGTAAATATTGGACCTATTCATGTTGTCTTAAGTGAGCAGGTACCCTTCATTTTTTTTTTATCTTTTCCACCACATGCTACCTTTGAGAAATTTCATGCCTTGGATGAATATGCCTTAATTTATCTAAGACTGAACTGGAGACATAGATACCAAGTAAATCAGAGTGCTTGTTGGCAACAATTATCATGTGGCATATGATCTGTGTTCCAGTTGAGCTTTCCAGGTCCAAGCCGTCTATAATGTCATGAGAAGAGATGACAGGATGAAGTACTCCTTATGAATCATATGCACATGTTTCTAATGGTTCTAGTTCAATCTACACAATCCATGGCAATTAGCTAGTTCTCAGGTACACAATTTTTTGAGTTAAGCTAGTTTCTTGCAAGTTCTTTTTGCTTGTTTCTGTATGATAGATTTTCCCCAAAAACTATATGATTCCTGGCAGGTCGAAGGTAAATGCTTTTATATCAAATCTTTGATCTTCTGCTTTTCTATGTTTTCAAAAACCAATCTGTACAATGATTCAGATCACTGGTAGATAGGGTTGACATTTGTTCATAAAAGAAGAAAACCAAGGATAGTTGTTTGGAGCATCCGAATGTTATTTCTTATTTTTCAGTAGATGGCTTTGCTATTGAGGCGTTGATCATTCTTAGGCTGCGTTTGCTGTGTCAATGCGTCCAAAAGAATGTGAGACTGGTTAGGTATTTGATCCAATATCTTTAGTTCAGGTTTTTTAGATACAAGATGCACAGAAGTATAGTCCATACGATGTGCCCGTTTGATGCATCAGCATTTTACATAGCTTGTTGCAGTTATGCTTTTACATTCTATACCAGGAACTTCAATGACAATGGCTAATTTTACCGCACTCGTCTGCTCTTAGTCATGACAGGAATAAAACCAGGGCTCGTGACTCTTCCTTTCAAGGATGCTTCCGAGAAGCTCTTTTGTATATCCACAAAAATGGCGTCAAATTCAACGTCAATAACTGAGATGAAGATGGCAAGAAACTTACCATCAAGCTTCTCAATCAGACACCACCCACTGTTTCATGTACGTAGCCCTTACCTACTCCATATCAGTCTACATTAGTCTCCCAACTCCCATTCCATTTCCACTCCCTTGATCCCAACAGGACTTCGATTCCCATGCCCCTTTCAGAAACAGTCCTCCTGGTCACGGCCCACTCATCGCATGTCACCTCTGAAGCTGGAGTGAGTGTGTTTGTGTGCAGAATGCAACCGCCGTACGTAAGTGAGCATCAGCAAATCGACGGCTCCGATGCTTCCATCTGCAGCGGGTCGTGTCATGGGAACTAAGCGCCATCAGACTCCTCAACCCCAGCCACCATTTCCCTTTGCCATATCGAGGTGGTTTCAACATATCAGATAACATTTAAATATGCCGCACCGCCTTTCCGAGCCATAAAACTATTTAAACGGTTTGCCCTTTTCTTGGTGCGGCTCGAACCGCGCGTCCGCACAACAAAAAATATGCGAGAAAGTATCTGCCGTCGATTTTTTGCTCGATGAATCATTCTACCTCGTGCGTATATTTTACGCCTAAACCTCCCCGAGAGCAAAAGTCGACCCGACCGCGGCAAAGGCGGCGTTCCCGATCGAACAGAGCGAGGAGCGAGGAGCGAGGAGCGAGTGAAAGGGACGGCCCAGCCCAATCGGAGACAAACACAAATCTTGCAGTAAACACCCTCTCCTTATTTGTTGCCCATCTGAGATCCAACGCCGAGTCAGAATGAGCGGCCAGGTCGGTCACATCACTATCACACCTCCTCGCGCTCTCTTCCGTGGGTGGTAAGTAAAGGCCGGTAAAACCCTAGTCTTTCTCTCTCTATCATTTTGGGCCAAAAATATCTAAAAATATGGGTGTATATATAGTAAGGAAAAGGCAGAAAAAACAGGATCCTCCGCAACAAGCAATGAACCTTTACCCCAAGGGGAAGGGAAAGGTCCACCCGTCGCCAGCGGCGCCACTGTCCGCCGGTGGAGACGAAGGGAGGCCATCGGTCCATCGCCACGACGCGCTCGCCGTGCTCAAGCTCCTCCCGGCAGCGATCCTGGCCCTGACGGCCGCACTGACTTGCGAGGACAAGGAGGTGCTGGCGTACCTAATCACGCAGTCGATCCATGGTCCCGCCGCCGGAATGGAACCGAGGCGGCGCCGGGAGACGATGCCGCCGGCTCATCGGCCGCTCTTCGACTGCGGCTGCTTCGACTGCTACGCCAGCTTCTGGTCGCGGTGGGATTGCTCCCCCGACCGCGAGCTCATCCACCAGGCTATCGAAGCGTTCGAGGAGCGCCTCGCTAGTTCGGAGAACAAGGGCGGTAGTGACGGCTGCAAGGGGCGGCGGAGGGAGCGGAAGGCGAGGGATAGAACTGAGAAGGGGAAGGGGAAGGGGAAGCAGAAGAAGGAGCGGGGGAAGTCGGTGGAGGTGGAAGAGTTGGTGGTACAGGAGGCGAAGTTGTTCGAAGCATCGGTGGCCAGTGGAGCCGCCCGCTTCTCGGGCGAAGTGAAGGAAGCTTCAGAGACAGCCGAGCCCGCAACGGAGGTAAAGGGCGAGGAGAGGAGCGGGGAAGAGGACGCGGTGGCTGTGGCTGTGGCTGTGGCCAGCGAGAGGCGGAGGGGATGGCCGGACCTGATGGGGCTCTTCAACCCTCGCTTTTGGAGCCTTTGGTGTCCGGGCGCTTGAGGTCCTTTTTCTTTTCTCTCTCTTTTAATTTAAATGAAAAAAAATCAGAAAAAAAGAGAAAATATAGCTTAATCGGGTGCTGTTTTGGAATTTTTGAGTCCGCAGATGCTGTTTAGAGAGTTGTGTAAATTGTTCTTGTTCCCTATTTCCGGTAGTTTTGCTGTTTTTTTTCTGGCCGGGATATAGATATGTGGATATTATTTAGATATGTTGTGGTTAACTCGATCACAGCATTACTTTATGTCTAATATCGACCATGTAATATTGCAATAGCTAGGTTGCATATACCAGTATCATTCAAACTTCAATTGCTACTGTTGGAAGCTATTAATTTTTTGGTTATTTTTTTTAGTGGATTGCATTAAATTTTTGCATGTACTATCGAGTTGAGATTTAAGAAGAGTCGAGTTGGTACGGTTGCTGCATATTATTAATTAGAGTGGTGTGAGGGGGTTTCTACTTGGTTGTTTCTTGTTAAGAGTGGACGATGGTGAGTTTATAAGCTTGGGATGTTGTCCTTTTGAGTTGAGAGGAAAAGGGGGTCTAAATTGTGTGTTGGTTCAGGGAATTAATTATGTATATTTGGAGACTTAATTATCAAAGAGTTATATGTAGTTTGGCTGTAGAGTAGTATAAGGAAGGCTGAGATGCTCCTTTGCCCTGATTATTATTATTATTATTATTATTAATGACAGAGATGATATTGGACTGGTTATTAGTGAGGGGACAACACTTGGGATAATTATGAGATTTGAACCGAAATGAAACCAAAATCGAATTGGTCCAATGATTTGTCCTGTTTCAAGCTAAACAGGAATCGGTTTCGGGCGGTTTGGTTTCGGACTTTAGATTTGGGAAGTCGAAACCGACGTGACGGTTTCGATCTCAGTTTGAATCGTCGATTTTAAATTATTTTAAATTATTTAAAAATAAATTTAGGGTAAATTCTTGAAGAAAACATAAGTTTCATTAACTTCTCGAAGTATTGTTTTACATCTACCTCGGTTGGATCCATCGTCGTCTTCTATTTTGTCTTTGCATCATTATTGCCTTCGCCGTATCGCCGTATCGCCCTTACGCCCTCGTCGAACGAAGAGGCTTGTGGGTGTGGCGCGTCCTTCACCGGACCATAAAGGGACCCTAAAGTGAAAAAGTTATTAAAACTTCTGTTTTTTTTTTTTAAAAAAAAATTCATCTATAAATGTTAAAAAAAAATATTGAAAGTTAAAGTTCCGATTTTGATTTGGCCCTTGTCGGTTTGTTCTTGATTCTTAGTTTTGGAAAATGGAAATTATCTGTTCTGAAATCATGATCGGGTTAACCGAATCGAACCGGATATCGATCCGATATATTTATTAGATTAATTATGTAGAAAAAAAAAATAAATAAAGGGATTAGAAAACAGTGTCTTTGTCCTGCCCACTTCTATGGTGGGTGCCCAAAAGCGTACATATTGCTCCAGGACTGCAATAAAATGCCACTGCACGTCCTTCCTTTTTTTTTTTTTTTTCTTCTTCTTCTTTTCTCTTCTCAGTACTAATTTCATTATTGTACACCTCCTGTACTTCCTCGTTGTGATTAAGTTGCATGAAGACATTTGGAATGGCCCCAAAGGAGGTCACGGGACACGACATTGTCTATTGCAGTGGATGAGGGACATCAAATTAGATATGAATAATCAAAATCTAATTAAAGAATTGCTGAAAAGTTAAAATGTGATTTGATAATTTTTTTCCATATTTATATCTAAAAATTAAGCTTTTCTCGTTACATGAGAAAACTAAATATAAGAAATTATTTTTATTTTTCTCTCAACTTTCTTATTACTACGAATAAATTTTAATTTATTAAAAACTTCCTATTCCCACTTCCATAACCTAACCTTTCTCTTTATCTAAATATTTTGAATTTAATTATAATTTTTTTGAACTAACTCACTGCAATGAGAGAGCCAAATCCCCCCCACCTTCCCACAGGAATGGAACATCTCTGTGGCTGGCCTTACGAATGCAGAGTCTTCATCGATATCTAACATTATGGAGACGACACACTCTGTTCTTGGCTCAGCTTAGCCTTTGTCTTCTCTTGTTTGGTGCCGTCCCAAACCTTCTCTCCGATGATTTCCCTTCCATGTCGGCCCTCTCCGCTGCGACATCGTGCCAAATGGATCACCGGCCACTCCACACCTTTGTCCCTCCTCTGTTCTTCCTGTCCTCTCGCGTTTGCTCTGCATCAGAGCTCCCAGCTCACATGCTGTTTTAGCGTGATACAGTACCCTGCGCACTGCTTTGTTGCTCCCTTCTCCGTGTTCTTCTTCACCCACCATCGTCCTCCACACGCTCCCGCCTTCCATCATTCAGACAGCCCACCCCCCCTTTTATCCTCTCCGCTCCACCCCCCCTCTTCCGTTCCGTTCCTCCATCACACCGAGCAGCAAAGATGAAGGTGAGTAGGAGGCCTTTCACTTCCTGCATTTGCCGTCTTCCACCGTTTCCTGAACACGGTTTCGTCTCCCGCTGCAGCTTCTGGGTTGGATGCACTGCAGGTTCCGCTCCACCAGCGGCGATGTGTTCAAGGACTTGGGAGGCGGTACGTTCACCTTTGTCTGTTTCAGTGCACGTCGATTCCAACTTGACGTGTTCCTCTGTGGACACCGTACCGCGGTTAAGTTGGGACGCTTTATGTGTATGGGTCGCAGGCGGCACCTGTAACTGTCTCGCCGGGCGGCCGTCGCTGGACGAGGACCCCCGCCGAAGCCGCCGCCAATACGAGCCCTTTAAGGCGAGAAGCCTCCGCCTCGATGCGGAGGTGCTCTTTGACGGCGACGGCGGAAGTGGCGGGGGAGATCCGGCGATGGAGGTGCTCTTCGGTGGGCTCCTCACCGTCGGAACCCTAGGGACTGGGTCCTGGCCAATCGAAGAGAAGGGAGAGGAGGATGACGCGGCGACCAACGGGGAGGTGGACGAGAAGAAGCTCATGGTGTTGGCGGTGGAGGAACTCGTCACGCCGGCGGCGCTAGAAGCGATCGCGGAGGAGGAGGCGGAGGCGACGGAGAGGGACCTGACGGTGGTGGGAGCGGAGCTGGAGAAGGTGCTGCCAACGGAGGCGGAGAAGGGCGGCGGCGGGATGTCCTCCGCCCGCTCCAGCCATTCCGGGGCAGCGGCGTGCCCGCTTCAGGGCCTCCTGTTCGGGTCGCCGATCGAGACAGCGTCCGCGGTGGCAGGTGGGCGGAAGGAGCGGCGGGCCTCGCTGGGGGAGCTGATCATGATGAGCCGGATCGCGGAGGGCGGCGGCGTAAGGGCGGAGGAAGCCGAGGTCGCCGGGCTAGACAGCGGCCGCGATGGGGAGCGGAAACCGACGGCTGAGATGTGCATGATGAGAACCAAGATAGCAAAGCACCGCAATGGATCGGACGGTGGTGGCGTCTCAACTAATGGTTCAACGGTGGAGACCAAGATCCAAAAGGTACGTATCACGAGATCACCGTTCATTTTTGCACAATAAATACATCAAAAAAGAAAAAAAAAATCATCAATTTATGATTCAGAGTCAATCATATTCATACACAACAACATAACGAGACATCGAATCCCAATCTACACTAATGATTCCAGTAGAGACATTGAACACAAATAAATATACTCATCTCATGCAATTTCAAGGTGCTTTTATAGTTATATACTTGTCTTTAAGATCTGTATGTCAAATCATATGTCTTGCATATTGGGAGAACCTGGGAAATACATAATGAGGGGTGATGTATGCATGAATTGATCACATTTGCTAACTGGGCAACACTTTGATCTTGGTATTGGGTCAGTGATCAGTGTCTCTGGTGGTCATCTCCCTGTGATAAGTGTCTCTACATTGAACCAAGCTGTGCCCTACCTTCAGTTGGCTCCATGTCAGCCAAGCCAATCAGGACGGTAACAAGTGCCAAAAAACTGGTTGTCCTCTTATGCCTGCCTTAATATGTGAAGATGGCACTGTTGGTTGACAAGGAGCCTAAAAGTGAACCCATAGATAAAAAAAGGTTTGATTGGATTGATACTTCTTTCTCACTAGCTGTTATAAATCAATCACATGGAGCATGCTAACCGGGATATTCGATCTAAAGCTACTTGTTGTCTGCTATATCTGTAATAGCTACTTCAGAGATTTTAGTGTTTTATCTGGATAACAAGAACACTTGGCTGTTACTTGACGTCCCCCTCATTAGATCTGAATCAATCACAAAAGCACCTTCTTCATCGTATCTGTAGGCTGCTAGTAAGCAACAAGTGCGGTAGCACCAGAACAAATGTTTCTTGAACAACAAGAATCTGTCAGTAAGTCGCCCTAGTTTCTTGAATCATTCTAGATCTGTGTGGAAAAATGTTTCTGAAATCTTGCTAGCTTTGCTACAGTGATAGTGATTCTATTAGCCTGTATATGTGTATGATATGGAGTAGCTGTATGTTTCTTTGATCAGACATGTCAGTAGTGATTCACATCAAGAATGCTTGTCTGACTAGTTTCTAGAGAAACGATCCTCAACAACATCCAACCTCTAAAAGAGTTGTTTTCACGTTTCAGATCCTTCAAATTTTCCACAGAAAAGTTCACCCTGAGAGCGGTATCATGACCAAGAAAGCTTCAAAGACTGTCAAGATCGAGAAGAATGATCACACGGCTCTAGTTGGAGGCAATGATCTCAGCGGCACGGGAGGTAGCACACTTGTCACTTTGAAAGGTGAATGCAGAAAAGAAGGCGATCTAAACTTCAGTTTCTGCACCGATCCTCCATCCGATGCTTTCAGTGGCTGCGATTCAAATATCAATCGGGAACACTGGATTAAGACTGACGCAGACTGTAAGTATCCCTTCACAATACATCCAGATGCAATCTGCCGTAATCATTATATCTTAGGTAGCAGTCGAAAATAACCGGTTGCATTATGTTTGGAAATGATTCGATAACTGCCTATCAATGTCTGTTCATTTTCTTCTTAGCTTATTCTTTCTATATGCTAAGGAAAATACTTCACAGGTAAGGCTTAGGCACACATTCAACACCCATCAAAAACAAGACTTTTTATGTGAACATGGGAGCCTTAGCATCTTCTTTTCTTTGTTAAGTTTGTCGACTCAAATTCACTCTCTTTATTCTGATTAAGGATTCCAAGAAAAGAACACGTCCCAACACAGTTGATATGGCATTCCATTTAGGATGCTAAAGGATGACAGATAGCTCTTAGATATAGAGTGAGAGGTTCATATGTTGAACACTTACAGCACCTCTCTTATCTCCAGCATTTCTCGAAATCTGTTATTACAGTGGTGAGATACACATACATGTAAGGTTAAATTTGTCTTTTTCATTCAAAGCACATCAGCACAATCTCATCTTATTGCAGAAAATTTGCGTGTGTAGATGAGATATCTGACCACTCAATGCCTGTGAATCAGCAGATATTATGTGAACTGCAAATTCATCAAGTAAAAACTTCTGAAGCTGACCTTCTCCATCTTAAAATCTACTACTGAAACATGTGTTCTTCTGTGTTGAGACCGACAGATTTGGTGCTGGAGCTGTAGAAGGGAAGGAAGGAGTCAGTCATCTGTAACTTTCCTGGATCCGCACGAGTCATCGATGTAAATTGAACCTTTACAACGAGAAATCAGTATCGAAGAATAAGTTTACAGTGTGGAGGTAATAATACATTCTGAATCAGTTACCAATGTGGAAGCTGCTCCCTTTCTTGTTCTTCTTGGACTATATATATGTACGTGGGAATAAATATACTACTACTACCACTGCTGCTAAGTTTCATATGAGAATTATTACTGCCGTGCTTGTCAACAGGCAATGCTTCTTCCACTGTTGGATCTTTGGATGCTCGTCCAACTGCAACTGCACTAAAGCATGCATGTCTGTAGTGGATGGCCTCTCGTGAGGAGCAGTTTCTTAAGTAGCTTATCGAGAGTGCTTGCGAGTAGGGAGACACTGCATGCGGCAGATGCTGTGTGAGGCATTGATAGGGATACGAAGAATTGCCTCTAAAAGAAATAGATCAAACAGTATGGAACACTTTCTTTTTATTGTCTGTGCAATGGTTTTTTTTTCTATAATGATGTATATTATTATTAAATATTTTAATCAATGATTTGGATCAAATAAAATAGATAAGTTAGTTAACCCATGTTATGATAGTTGATATTAGAATCGACTTATATAAGTATATTATTATTTATTTTAACATCGTGGCTTGTAGTTTTTTAAATCAAACAAATTTGATGAGGCAATCAGCCCATAATGCCTAGGTCTGGATAGCGTGACTCGTCACGATTTGAAACTACTATTAGATTATATGGAAAATGATGGAACTATTATTAGATTATGCCTCAATCAATTGAAAATCGATTTAGTATGAATCGGTTCATCAATAATTTGATTTTGAAGATAATAAATGATTCAATTCGATGAGACTCTTCTTAGATTTGATTAAGTGATTCAGACCGAATCAAACTAATTTTAAAAAATATTAACTAAGAGTTTGTTGTCTTCAGTTCTTTAATTAATTAATCAAATTAATCAAAACATCAAGTTGACCCAATTTTAATGTCATAATTTCACAAATGATATGAGTTAAATTTCACAAATCTATCTCCAGCCCAATTGCACCAAGATTTCGATTCAATGAACTAAATCGAATTGATTCATTTAATATATATATATATATATATATATATATAACTACTTCAAATTATAAACCATTTGACCTCACTCGATTAATCGGTTGGAACTTACTTTATTTTGACGTCCAATTGATTTTAACAACCCTATCAAGGTGTTATTGAAGTAATTGGTTTTGCTGAAGTAATGTTGCACCATTATGTGTCCATTCACAAAGGTTTATATTTTTCAAAACCTCTTATGGTCCTATAAGGACCTATAAAAAAGACTATAAAATAAAAAAAATATTTAACTCGTGATTCATAAATAGTCATTTTAACAAATACTTAATAGGTAATATAAATTATAAACATAAAATTCGTAAGCATTGAATGGTCACGCGACAAAGTGTTTAAGATGATATACCACGATCAAAAGTTTTCATAAGTGCTCACATGACACTTCTATAGAACAAAACAACAAATCAAATTTCGACACTACTCTAAAGGCCCATCCAGCTATGTATCACCCGAGTAACTCCTGTGCTATATTGGCTAACACTTTATGCTACTCTACGGAACTAGAAAACTCCCAAAATAATTACTTGGATAGCTTATATTTGCATTTATGACACAACTCCACACAACCTGTATTTACGGATACTGCATCTCCTCGCCTTTAATGAATGTTAAATCGTCTGCTCTAGTTGCAATGTGACTCTTAGCACTCAACTACACTCATCGATGCTGTTGTTGATTAGTCAAACTTTGATTTGACATGTTACTTCAACTTGTCAATGACTTTGCTCTTGTGTGGAGTCGGTCGAATTATGCTAACCCTTGTTAGCTCCTGCGAATCCTTAAGATGAATTAAAAGACCTTCCTTTAATGTGTTAGTCTCTAAAAGATCTCATGTTGCTTGAACTAAATGGATATTTATTAGAGCTTTAATGAGCATCACCTCATAGACTTTGAAGTTTTTTAGATTTTTCCTTCATAAAATTTGTTTATTAATTCTTGTTCTACTTAATTGTCAACTCTAAGTATGTTCACATCAATTTCACTTTCTATTGACATTCTATTGAAAAATGAAGCTGATAATCTGCTCTTAATATCAATGATCACTATTTGTGTGGATTTAATAACTATTATATTCTATAAAGTTTCTATAAATAGTCTTTAAACTTATGCAAAGCTCCTCTGTTAGATAAATAAGAGAACTTGGTTTTGTCCAACCTTAAGAGTTAAGAAGGCAAAGGATATTTAACTTGGCTCACATCCTTGAGGATGATATTCTATATATGTATTAAGTTGTACTAGCCTTCGCATACTCTTTGCTCATACTTCTAAAGCACCCGAAGTGATTACACTCTTTGCATTGAGTTAACTATGGCGATTCACATTCTCATTGATATCAAACTTCTGGAATACAAGAAGTTTTGCTCAAAAAGAATAAAATTTCATCACGACTTGGAGTAAATCTCCAATAGTTTTAGTCGCCTCTAGGATTGTACAATCTTCTCCATCATCTTTATTGCCTACTCATCTAAGTAGAAAATGTATAACACCACGTATTACCTATTTCATTCCTTGGTCAAGTACTCTTGCATTGATCTGAAGTCCTTCACTTTCAGCTATTTTGATGAGAAGCTTATTAACATCGATTTTACGAAGTTCTTTGGCCTCTACCCTTCAGCCTTATCTTAGTACTTGGAGTTTATCTCTACATCCTTCACGTCCTTAGTCTCTTTCTTAACCAAGCGCTCTTCCTCCATAAGAGCAAGGGATCAATGATTCCATGGAAATCCTACCTCTATGGTACTATGGCACTGTCATGCTCATGCCCCACTATCTATCACCTCACATTTGTATATAGATCCGCTTCTATAGCACTGTGGTACTCCTTCGAGTCTACCTTATTCTAATCGACGTTTGGATTTGGGTCCCTCTGGACTCATCGTTGCTTCCTCGCCCTTTTGATAACCCGCTTCAACAACTCCGTGTTCTCTGAGCAATTCTCTTTGGTTGATGGAAACATATTCTAAGTCTCATGCATGACCTCTGCCATCATTTTGTAGTGCTCGCGTCGATTTTGTTCTCATTTCCTTCCTTGATAGTAACGTTCACTTACTCGGCTTTATTATCTGACTTATCATGTTCCCTTAAGCGTATAGGAGCTCTCGATTGATCCAACTCTCTAACAGCTCTAATCATATCTCGGTATAATGAAGTCACCCTCCAACCCCCCACCTCCTCCTCCTCCTCATGGGACTCGTTAGTTCTTGCACTCATAATTCTCCATCAGTGGTTCACAACTGTCGTATGCTAATAATCCAAGCTTTCATCTGATGCAAAATTTGATTTATGCATGGAAGACTCACCTCTACGGTACTATGGCATTCACTTTTTAAATTCATAGCCCTTTTTGGCATCATGTTATTCACCAAATTAAAGCTCCCAATAGCTCCCGATCATACCTCTATATAATCAAGTCCCTTGTGAGACCTCTCTAGTTTGTGTTATATTGCTTCGAACTATTTTATCATGATCTGCTGTAGCATATGGCCTCCTGGTGGCATGTCTATGACATTTTAATTTTTGTGGGATAAGCTTGGACTACGATCTCTTCGTATGTGGCCTTTGTCAACACATTGCAAGGCCTTGGCCACCTTTGATTATGTTCACTCCTTTAGCAATCGACCTGCATCATCCTTTCTCAAGTCACACTCCGATGAAACATAACTTTAGAAAAGTTTGTCACCAGCATCTCTCAAAGTCCACTAACTTCGCTAAAGTTACTATATCATTGTCTGAATATGATGCATTTGCCCCCCGACACAATCTTTGTTGTGCATGCATCCTTTACAATAACTCGAATGACAGCGTTGCAATCTATTCTTCAAAAGCACTCACCTTCGTGTCCTTTAACTCATACCAAGACCTTCTAACCCTAACTTTGCTTCTATAAGTTAAGTTGTATTAGTTATTTCGTCAAATGCTTTGTCAAGATAAGGTGCATGTGTCTTAAAGATATCTTAGATTTTAGCACCCTGTAGGTTGAGTCTACTCCATGAGCATGAGGGACTGATAGAATGACATGATCTCGCTCTTGCCTCTTCAAGAGTTCATATCATTAGCCTCTGTCTAAGGAAAGTTTTGTGCCTATACTCTATATTATGTCTTCTATATTGACTCCTTTTATGTGGCTTGAGCACTTCACTAAGTTTCACCCAAGTTGCTTTGCTTCTCGAATTATATTGGTTAATGGTAGCTCTTGCATCCACACTTTCATGGGTCAGCCCTCTATTTAGTTTAATCTCTACATCAACCCTAAATGTGTCTTCATTTGGTATTACCGTAGGTTACTCTCCCACTTGATCTCACATAACATCCACCAGTGCATTATCTCATATGAGATCATACATTGACTCCTTGTTACTTGCTCAGTACATTGAGCATTATGGAGTTGCTCAGTACATTGTTACTCCTCCACATATATGATTTGTTATACATGATTCTCCCTTTATAAAACCAGGACTCATCCCTCCTAGATATATATCTCATTGGAGCAACTTTGTTTTTCGCATTATTTCCTTTGAAAGTTTTAGAGACCACTATCCTCTTGAACTACTCTGCCTTGTTGAAAAAAGTGTACATTGTTTTATCCCCACGAATACACTTACTAGATTATGACTCTTTATCGATACAACCCCTATTGCACCCCCCAAGGCCTAACAATATACTGAACTCACTACACATTTCAACCTCCTATAGATGCATCCTTCTCATACTAAAGAGAAAGCTTCAATGCTTTATGGCACCAAGTTTTGATCACCTTGGGATAGTCACGAACAGTCTATCATCCGCATACAAGCCATTGCATTAGTATCAAATTCTTCTGAGTTAGCAATTCCCCTCACCTCTGTGAGTTTTGCATAACTTCTTCGATCGCAGAGCAACTCATCCCACCTTACACAATCTCATCGTTTGTCAAGTGTTATGCTTACCTTGAGTACCATCAAGTTTGGTTGTCAACATCGAGTCATAACTCAAACTCAACCAGTCCAACCTTTGTACGCTACATGTTCTTCCTAGCTCGCTTATCCTAATGATGTCTCTTTTAGTCATTTCACTAATTGTCAATCTCGGATACCCTCTTCTCTGAACGACTCTTTTTCCTACATCTCAATGCTTTTTCCCCCAAATGGTCATATGTGCTAATTGTCATCAACAAAACCCAGTTATTTCTCCTATATCTACATGTAAAGTATTTCTATGTGTGCTTGTTTCGCTCTTATAACATCTATCATGAACTTAATTAGTTTTGCCTAAGTCACGCGACACACTTGCATGTCCGTTCGTAAAGGACCAACCTTCATGAAACCTCCTATGGTCCTTTAAGAACCTACAAAAGAGAAGATTGGCTAAACTAAGTGTTTAATTCAAGATCCAAGTAGTCATTTTAGCAAACACTTGATAGACAATATAAATTACAAATATAAACTTCGCAAGCTCTAAACGATCACATGACAAAGGATCTGAGGTGATTCGTCGTGACCAAAACTCGTCACAAGTGCCCACATGACATTACTATGAAACAAGACAACGTACTAGCTCTAGACACTACCCCAAAAATTCATCCAAGTTAAAAATCCTTAAAATGACTGTATGCATGATTTGTTTTTAGACATTTTTGTCATTTGACAAAACTACAGTACCTTAGTATACTAAACATAATTCCCAAGTCAGTGTAATAGACAATAAAATAGCCGAGAAGGAGAACCAGTAAGGAGTTCACAACTCGATTACTTATAAACTAAATAACGCCTGATTGATTGTTTTTGAAGTAACACAACAAACATTCTTGAACAGTTATATCCCCTTGAGTGTCTAAATTATGTAGACATGGCTGAAACACCTATATCATCCAATTACGTTTCTGCAACAACCAGATGAGGCAAAGAGCTTAAGAGTTGGCATGTCTAAATGCTGCAGCTAGCAAGAGCTGTCCATGAACTCAACCAACAGGTCCTGCACGATTCCCCTGTCAGGCATCTTTCCTGCGGTACCATAGAGTGGCGCAAGCCCTCCACTGATTGGACCTGGGTTTTCTTTTACCTGCAAAGAGCAAGACAAGATTAGTCAAACACTGACATCAGATGGTTTCGGTATTTCTTAATGCACTTACCATTTTAACGGACTCCCTAAGATCTCTTAGGAAGTCTTCAACCACATGAAGATGCTGAAGGGTGACACAGATATGAATACTGTCCAAAATTTTGAAGCAAAATGGTTACCAACATGATAGATTTTTTGGATCGAAGTAAACACTGCAATCTTGTGGTAGAAAACGTGTTTGGATAAAGGTCCACCTGTTGGGTTTCTGTAAAGCATTTAAGTGCCATCCTTTCGAGGTCATCATATCGTTGACCTCAAAGATGTCAACATCATTGGAGCCAAAAGCCACGACAGTCATTTGTGGCTGTCCAATTATAAACAGCCCCGGAATCTCCTCTATCCTGTGAGCATATACAAATTTCAGAAAGAAATTGCAGATCTTGAATAGAAACAGATACCAAGAACATCACTTTTACCCTTTTTGTATCTTCTTGGAGACTTCCATCATCTGTCTTGTATTTTCCAAATAACCTGAAATGTGATTACCATGTGAGTCAGTAGAATGAATCTAGCTTCAAGAAGAGATGAATGAGCAACATTTTTTGTTACCATTCAACCCCAGAGACATCATAGCTGCCCAAGCCCCGGCAATCAACCCACCAGGTCTGCTTCCAGCCATAGTAGGGGATACATATAGCCCACCTGACCACTCTGTGACTGCACCACGCAAAAAGATTGAATGATGAGGGAGTAATTTTCCTACTTTGATTTTATTTCAATTTCTGGCCCTTGGGCAATTTTGATTTAGATTTTGACCGAATGATCAGTTATACAACCACATCAATGTGGATACATGTGAGTATACAGCCATCATTTTATATGTTCTCATAAGTATCATCCGGTATCTAGGACATAAGTGTCATCCGGTATCTAAGACTTTCACCTCTGGTCAGGTAGATTTCCATAGTCTTTCATTAGAAAACAATAGTAAATGAAGGATAAAAACATTTGAAAAGTATTTATATATCCATAATGCTAAATAATCTCACTACCAAACTTTAATTCCAACAATATCTAATAAATACAATCATCTGCTAAGAGGCACAAAAATGCCCCATGACCAGGAATAATCACACTACAACATTTAACTTCATGAATTGTACAAAAAAAAAAAATTAATTCCAAGAGAATATGTTACAATGTTATATTTGCAAATTGATAGATGAGTTAGTATGTCAAGTAACCAAGGAAAGTTCAATCCTGAGCTTATAGTATGAATACCAAATCTTATATGATCTTCACATATCTAAAAGTAGTAGTACATAAGACATTTAAATGTACTTACCAGCAACAAATTGGCACTGCAGAAAATGAATGGACAGCAAGGAAACAGGAACCATGTGCCACAACAAACATAAAAGAAGCATTAGTAGAATCATTATAGATGAAACAAAAAACAAGGTATATCATAGTTTTTCTGTGTTACATGCACACACATCCAAAACCAAAAATTGTGTATGATATCTGTTCACAAAATCTGCAGGATGGACACTTACTTCCGACGTCAAACAACAACAGCTACAGAACAAAAACTTGGCAAAAGAAATTCACAATGTTATAATAAATTATAATATTATTATTTTTAAGAACCACTATTGATGAGTATCATATTTTTTTAAGAATTATTACTGTTATAATTGCCCCATATCTCCATTTATTTTGTCAAATCGGGACACCTGTCCATAACAAATTTGTGGTTGTCCATGGAACGGTGTAAAATTTTCAATTCAAAATCAAATCTGAAACACGATAATCCACTAAAAACATCCTCAAATTCTTGATTGTGTATAACAGCACATATCACCTGTTTAGATTTAATGTGTAATCATTCCCAGCACAGTAGCTCAGACTAAATATGAAGTACAGCAGATGTGATTGCACCAAGTCGAAGTCTGGTACATAAAGTGACATGTCATCATAAGTGACCTGCCGGGATGGCAATAACAAGCCAAACATTCAATTTCCAACTTAAGTTCCATATTAATACTATGCTTCCTAGCAAACTGGACCTTTAAATTTACAGCCTGAATCTAGCAATAGTCATTGTAAATGTACTATGTTTTATAAATGGCTTTCTTGTTTCTTTTCTCTATAGGAAAAGAAGATCAGTGAGAAGAACTATTATCACTAGTATATAAGAATTCATATGAGCATTTTAACTTATTCTCTGAAAATAAAAGTGAACCAAAAACAGAAAGCTTTTCATTATCATCCAAGCCTTTTTTCATTAATGTAGGATCACATAAACAGAGTCAACTGGACTTATTGAAAGATCTGACAAATTCTACAATCATCAAATCAAAAATATGTATAATTTCTAACTGTAGAAGCTCAGACAAGGGACTCATTGACAAACTTAATGGCACATGACAACTGACAAGTAGAAGGAACTACCATGTTTGTTGGAGTTTATTTTGTCATTCAACAAGAACAACCTCAATCTCTTCAAGCATAAGAACAGTCAGGAAGTAGGAAATAGCAAAATTTCTCCATATCGAAGATAGATCATGTTACCTTTCTTATCTCGCGATTTCTGTAAAGAACCACACTTGTGCCCTTAGGACCTAATCCATACTTGTGAACATCAGTTGAAATTGATGTAACCCCTTTAACAGAAAAGTCAAAAGGTGGGATGGGGTACCTGCATAACAATGAATAATATGAAATGAGATCAAGTTAGGCTAGCAATAGATGTCTTATCCATTATCAACTGGTAGACATCTCAGATACAGATAGTTGTGGTAAGAAGATGTATGTTTCATTGATAATTCATAATGATTTATAACACAAACTGATTAATACTAGATGATTCATGAAAATGTATAACACAAACTGATTGCAATATATTATGGTACCAAAGGAGTGCGTTGCGTTCACTTTCAACTTCAAGGTCAAGATGCTGATGATGTTGAATATTCCTTATTTCAAATGTATATGTACATTTATGAAGTAATATTGCTTCTATGATCTCAGGTTCTTCAGACCCATACAAGAATATCTACCCCTCTTATCAATGGACTTGATGTATTTGGGTGTTCTAGGCTTCTAGCTGTATCAAATGTTCACTTCAACAGAGTGATATATTTTCTTCGGTAGTTAATTATTACATCCTTGGACCAAGTAGCATTGATCTATCGACTGCAGTCAAAAGGCCAAAAATCAGTTCAATGCTTACCAACCGGTGCTTATCCAGACAACTCTAGTAAGAATCATTATGTTGTAACAAACATGATGGCAATAGAAAAGCTGAAGAAAAAATAAAAAGTAAAATGACGAATATGTAAGAAGAGATGGATTATCCTGCAGAAAATACCCCAGCTTACGAGCGAATGGTAAAACAAAGCCACCAAGGCAAAGATCAACATGCAAACAAACACCATATCTTGATGCTAAATCCCCAAGCTCCTGTGGTGCAAAATATAAAATAATAAATCAAATTAGAAACAATGTGTAAAGTTCAAAAAGCCATACTTCATTTTGTTCAAAAAGCTGTAACATGAACGATAAAATCAATTACACAAACACATAGATCATACTTCAATAGGATCAATGACGCCATGTGGAAACCCTGGTGCAGATCCAACAATCTGAAAGAACATGGAAAGCAATTTAATTCAAATTATTAAAATGCAGCCTAATGAGAAGTCTAAAAAATATGAAGCATGTCTTCTGTAATATTGTCCAAAACAAAAATGAAATGGCAATAAAAGTCTGCAGAACTTTGTTATATTCTGTTTATTACCATGCACATATCCTTTTAAATGACAGCTATATTCAGGTCGACAAATTAAGTGCAGATATCTTAGTTCACATTCAAATTTGCTCATATGTAGTTTGACAGTACTAGTAACTGCAAATTTGCTGCAGTGAATTAATTTACTCTCTATCTTAAAATACTAGACCTTTATGCCCTGCTTAAACTCCAAAGGAGTTCCAATAAGCATATATATAGAGTAAAGAGATATAGCATATTTGTCAGATCCTACATGTTCCAAAGTGGCAGAATGTCCAGGAACCATGTGCATTGGTAGGTGCATATGCAGACAGTTTAAGAGCTGATACCATAAATAATATTAAAGATCATGACACAAATTGTAATCATCCTACCTTCAATTTACGAAGTATTTAGCATAAAATAACATAGCTGGTGGTAAGTTAGCATTCCTTTCTATGGTGAAAACAAACATCTGACAACAACTGGAGCAAGCATTTGGGCAACTATAAACAACATAACCCGCAGGACTGGCATTTTATAACAGATGGTTTGGTGACCATGCCCCAACTAATTTTTCAAGTTTGCTTGATTACATTTAAGCAGCTGTTTCATAAATACCAGATAAAACTAATATTATTTGAAGTAAAAGTTTAAATTTCCAAGATAATCAATAACATACCTTCACATGATAGTAGGCAATTGAACCAAGCAGCTCATTCTTTAGTTGGTTTAGTGCTAGAGTTCAATTAAGAACAACTTGAAAGTGACCACTCTATGTTTGACTGAGAATCCTATGATCAATTCTGATATAGAGCCAAATCTAAGTTAAGTACATGGTCAACCATAGGTGTCTAAAATTAAATAGGGCTTCAAAACATAATGGTGTGCTTCAGAAAATAAGCATGGTTTTTGAATCAGCAAGTCAAGCTTGAATTGATTAAGCATAAATCAAACTAGGTTGTGTTTGCTCAAGTGAAGGTCACCATATTGACTCAAAGAAGCTCAGATACGAGGCAACACAAAATTAGGTTCCTAGGCTCTGCATGTTATAAATTATGCCAAGATTTTTTAGGGATGGAGTCGATCAAGCATGATACTATGATACTTATAGGAGAATAGGAGAGTCAGAAGAATTTTCTTATTAACTTCCTGGAAAATCATGGAAGCTTGTCAATGATAAAATATAATGAGGCAAAAGCAACCAATGTATAACAATGAATACCAATATGGTGTTTCCATTGATGCAGCGCCTAATTCCTTTAACATCTGCAACGTAATCTTTATTTACAGGAACACGCCACAGCTTAATATTAAAGTATCGTGCAGCTTTGTCATATGCAGAATGTGCCGATCCTGGAATTATCCTGTAAATACAGGGAAAAGAAAAGTCAATTAGAGACATACAAATATTTATGAGATAGCGTAACTTCCTGAAATGTCACTGCACTAAGCTAACTTTGACTCACATTTCTGGATTTGTAATACCCTTCTTGGTTCTCATGTAATCTCGTGTTGTTTTAACAGCTAATAATATACTTTCTGTTCCTCCTGATGTCATGTTGCCACATATTTGTCCTCCAGATGCCTGCTCTCTACTGCCAAGGAGAGCAGCTGTCATTGCAACCACTTCTGCCTCATATCTTGCCACACTTTGGAACACATCCTGATGCAACGGATTGGTATGTGAAAACCTGACATGAGATAACAGATAACTTGAACAATGTTGTCCATAACACCTAACAACATAGAGTGGCAGACTAATCCCAAGAGAAAAGGGCAAAATGCCCTGGAATGATGATTAAAATGCCTCTTTCGACCAAAGCAACTTTCCAAGATATATATGCAACTCTGACTCTTGTAGTGTTGCATCAAATTGCTGTAAGTACTTCCAATTCTTCCATTTAGTCCTCTTGTTTTTTAGATGTGTGCCATAGCTAACTGCATCTTTTATAGATGTTTAGGACAGTTATACACAACCTTGTTCTCTTAGTCAGTCATCCTACCTAGGCAAGAAATCACCCTTTTATCTTTTTTTGCAGAACATCTTAAGCTAGCATCATCTTGGACTTATGTTTTTCTGCCCACTGTCAATGCAAATAAGCATTAAAAATTATGCTAATAGCTCCTTGGTGTACAATGTTAAACACATTTTCATGCAATGTGCATTATCTTTATACGCAATCATGAGGCCCATATGTCTAATATGTTTGACACCAGAATGCATTGACCTTGTTGTGAATTATGACTAGTTAACACTGATTACCTCACAGATACAATTGTCAGAGAAAACACTTGCGAGAAGCAAAAAGTCTTTGTCCAAAATGCTGAACCACCAGGTATTTAGCGACCATAACAAGAACTGTAATCATACATATAATTCAATACCACTTTGTATTCTTTTTTCTTTTTTTTTTGAAGTCATATCATAGGATACAAGTTAGCACAACATCAAGTATAATGGTATTACCATTCTCATAAGTTGTCAAAATTGGTACTTGACTAGCATCCAAAATCTCGTCTAGCAAAAATGTCTCATATTTACAATCATTAATAGAGATTAGGGGGCCATTAAAAGAGATGTATCACATATAAGACCAATTAAAATGACCATATATCTATTGTACCTCCAGCAGCAACAGATTATAATAGCTATATGAATGAACTAACAAAAAGCATCAGATATATGAACGAAATCATATATGACCACCAGGACATATCACCTATTAGCTGTCCACAAAAGCAAATACTGTTAGCACCAGCCAAAGGTGCAACAGAGCTTCACATTGGTGAGAAAGTGTTAAACAAAAAGGCCATAACAGGGAGAAAAAAAAAACTAAATTACATAGTACTTGCAAGACATTTAGCAGGTAAAGCAGTATCAAATCTTACTAACATTGCATGTGCCTCGTTTATCAAAGCAAAATGGTCATCTGAGTCACTTCCACCAATATATCTGCAATGATTCCATAGATAACGTGATAAGTATACGGCACTAATGACTACTTGATTAAATAAAACAACAGTGGTTGTCAAGTTCGTATTCAAAATCTTCAACTGTTAGTGGAAGACATACACTGTACCAGAGCATTTGCCTTGCCAAGCTATATCTTTATTCCTTGCATCTTCTAGTTCCTGTATAGTTGCTTTACCAAGTCCAATGTTCGGTAACTCAGTTCTCCAGCTATCCCTTTTAGACTTACTACCAGATTGTAATTTCTCCACAACCTGAAATAAGAGGAGAAAAGAGGGTATCTTTGTTTCAGTCCCTTAGATGTGTGTATTAGGAAATAAAACGAAACTAACAAAAATTTCCAGGTTTTAGTCTGTAAATAAAGTTGATGCCGCTGTTGTTGAACAAATTGTGGTATTCTGGACAAGAGTTTAACATCCTGAATCAGTATTGAGCTTTTTCAAATTCAGATGTATGGTAACTATGTGATATTACCATTTTTATTAGGTGGTGGCAGCCAAAAAGGGAATATAAAATTTGAGCATGACTCATTGCAGACATACCAAAATCCAAGTATTGTGACATGTATGCCATTTGTTATAGACTATATCTAGACCAACGTGAGATTCCTGATGTAAATATAATGCTAAAATCCTTCTGCATTCTTTAGAATGCATCCCCACAGCATTATAATTAAAAGTACAAATTATCGCATACAGACCACCAAATCATTGTCTTTAAAATATTCTTACAACCAAAAGAATTAGACGATGGTCATACATTAAAGCATAGAAATTTAATTCAAAAAGGCGCATGAATATGTTCATATACTCCAATACAATTAGGCAACCTATCAGTGCATAACTCTTCTAAGTAAATGATGCCATAGATGTCACAGCAAATTCTGACACCAAATTCATGAAAAGCCCATCAAACTAAATCCTAAGATTTTTGAGCTAAATGCGATCCTCAGCTCTCTAAGACGGTGAACCCTCTGCTACCGGATTTTTGAGCTAACGGATTTATCATGGATTACAAATCAAAAAGAATCCTAGAAGATGAATTACACAAAGAACCCACCTTTTTCTTCTCGGATTCAATATACCAGCTCACCCCGGGAATCGACCTGCACCAAATCCAAGAATCTCACACCATGAACAGAGGGATCGCCAAGGAATCCTCGAAAAGAAATCGTATGAGCAAGAAAGAACTCACTTGACGGAGGCGATAAGGAGCCCTAGGACGGCGGCCTTGATCCCTTTCTCACGGACGGAGCGGAAGAGCGCGTGGAGGGAGCGCGCGAGGAGGAGGGTGAGAAGCGGCGCAACGACGAGGGCGAGGGGCTCGTACCGCGAGAGGGCGGTATTGGCGGCGGCACGGAGGCGGAGCATGCGGTCCTCCATTGAGGCGGCGAGGGAAGGGAAGGTGAGAGACGCGAAGGGCGGCCGATGCAAGGGAGAGGGATCCTACCGATGGGGTTGGCTGGCGACAACAGAGACGCAAAAGCATCGTCACGTATCGCTCTTGCTTGTTTACGCGTCCCCAGGACTTGAGGTGACGGTCAGCTTACCGCTGCGGAGTCAAATTAACGGGTTTAAACTCCGTGAAGCACAGTCCACCCGCATCTAATTAATAGAATAAAGCCTTCGGTTCTGTTAAAAACAGGATGGATGGATTCGGATCTTTAAGATCCACATCCATATTAGAACCCGCCATAATTGGTTTAGATAGTAAGTCTGGGTTCACCGGCGGTGAACTGTACAATAATGATTGCTTTCTTTTCGGTTTCAATAGCGTGGAAAGGACGCTCTCTTTCCGTCAATCCTGTCGGAGTCAAATATTTTGCCCGTAATGCTTCCACACTGCTACGCATCCGCCGTTCGTTTCTTGGAATCGAGGGTCGAGATTTGTCCACGTATGTAAGTCAACCCGCCTTCATCGGGTGTTACGCCTAGGTAGGATCAGGTGTTAGGTTCGTTGTAGCGAACAGCAACATCG
This sequence comes from Ensete ventricosum, assembly GCA_029747655.1. Taxonomy (NCBI): domain Eukaryota; kingdom Viridiplantae; phylum Streptophyta; class Magnoliopsida; order Zingiberales; family Musaceae; genus Ensete; species Ensete ventricosum. The sequence continues at coordinate 2,766,594 of JAQQAF010000006.1, read as the reverse complement.
GATCATCTGAAACCGGTGATGCTAAGTCACCGCTTTGGGAAAACGACGTTGGTGGTTGGTCAACGGTGAGGAAGCTTTGAATCGATATATCCAAAGTCGTGTGGAAAGGATTATGTTTGATTCGAGCGAAGTCCTCTCCCACGATCTAAGGAATAATAATACTTAGACTCAAATTGGAATTTATTCAAAGTGATGATAGAATGAGGTGGGGGAATTAAACGTAGCGATTAGTATGGCAAAATTCATTGATTGGAGATCCTTTTAGAGCTTCTCCATTGTCATACGATTATTTTTTTCATATTAATATTGGTAGTAACGTGGTGAATTAGATGCTAATGGTCTTTGTTGGAATTTACATTATTAAGTTTAACATGGAATGATCGAATTAATTTCTAAAACTATTGTTTGGGGTATCATTTTGGGATTAAACATGCTAGTGCTTAATTGATTTGGGATTTATCCCCGAATTATTTGTGTGCATATAAAATTCTCTTGTGAGCTTCACTTGTGGAATGGAATTCATAGATATGATCATGTTGATCTCGTATTTGACAATTGATACGTAGGATTTGGAAACGGGTCATCCCTTATAGTACCATTAGATTTTGCAAAGGAGTTCATATATATATATATATATATATATTCGTGTTGACCGTATAATCTCAATGATGTGAGGTTTTTTCATTGTGAAGCATAAGATATATTTTTGAGACCATCTTGTCACTCATATTCATAAGTGACTAAATTATGATTTTTTTTTTTTATCATAAAGGAGACATTTTAGGATATGTTATACATTTTAGAAGCTTCAGAAATGTCATATGCAAAGGAGATACCTTAAATGTGTCAAGTGATTTATCAGGTGCTTTAGATACTTGTATAATGTATCATGCATAAATGAGATGTTTTGAGTTGTGTCAGACACTTTGGATATTTTCTTATCGTAAACGGATACATCATATATAAACGAAAATGTTCGACATTTGATTATTTTTTAAAAAAATTCATACAAATAAGATATTTTTTTGCTCTAATAAAATATATGACAAGTGGATGAGAAGCTTTAGGATGTTTTGGGTGTTTTAGAATTTTTTTTTTTTAATCTTAGACATATGCATCGTATATATAAGTAATATGTTGGTATGAGATGTTATAAGCACAAAAATATTTTATGCATTTTTCTATTGTATTTTTTTGACTCAAATATCAGTGTGGTATGTATGGTACGGTGCAGTGAGAAATAGATTTAGACATAAAGGAAATAGAACTTTCGATCAAGGTTCTTATGAGGAGACCCTTTTCGTGTAGTTCTAGAGCATCACTTGGTTTGGCTCTTTTTCTTGTTGGATCTCATGTTTTTTATTAGATTAAGGTAGAGATAATTGAAACTAAATTAGATTGGACTCTTAAGCAAGTAATTATAGTACCTAAGGAGGAGGGGCTTATGGCATTGGATCTATGATGATATCAAAGAATAACCGAATAAGAGTGATCACTTGGGTTGGAATCATAATTCAAGACCCATTGTTAATAATATGGATCTATGATTGATCTGGATATTATTATCGAGGGGAAGATAGAGACCCATTGTTCGAGTTTGAATATTTTTATAATTTATGAGAGTGATATTTTACCTTGTTGTGACTTACTATAATTATACTATTATAATAAAAAAAAATTATACTATTATAGTAAAAAAAATTAATATAAAAAATTACTATTAAGTATCTTTTGATGCGACTTGAAAATTCTTTGTCTGACATAATCAAGTGTTAAACAGAATCAATAACTAAAATTTAATTATATTTATAATATACCTTATATAATTAGACAGAACCATATAATTAATTATATTTGGCGTAGAAATCTGAACCGCATACGCTCAAAATTTTAAGCTGCTACATCGATCGTCGTCGGCAGCTGTTGAGGTCAACAGAGGAAGCGATGACGAGGGAGGGAACTATGCATGCATGCTACAAACCCTAAACTAGGAAACCAGAAGCCTTAAGAACGGTGGCTCCACTTCGTTCAAGCATACGCACCATTTCTGGATGCACGTCTTCTCCACAGGTTGTTGTTGATAGGCCCATGTCAATTTCTGTGGATTCCAACATATCGATCTATCTATTCCTACTCTCGAGGTGACCAACTTGGATCACATTACCTTTGCCAATGGTGCTATCTTCTACACATCTCTCCATCTTCTACAGTGTTTCTCATCAGTACTTCAAGTCGCTGCTCTTCTACAGCCCAACCTTCTTCCCGCAGCTTCTTCGCATTAGAATCTCCTAATTGCTTGTCATCCATCACAACATGTGACGGAAACCAATATGAGAACCGGTCAAAGGCATGCATGTTTCCTCCTGACGCAATCGTGTGATACAACACCAGTGTGTCCAAGTTCCATGAATGGGAGCTATAGGAAGCTTGGTTGCAGGTTCCTACACGACCAGGAGAGTCATGGAGATTTGAATTTTCTTCTCCGGTGGAATGACCACCAAAAATTATTCCGATCCACCGAAAGGAACCGATGAGAATGATCACTGTCGCGTGCGTCACGGTGTGGTAAGAGCTTTTGTCACTTTTATAAGAATTTTCAAGCGACTGGAGGTTCTTCTTCCTCTTGTTGTCGTTGGAAGAACAGTGGCCACAGGGATGGAGAACCAGATCGAGAGCTAGTCAAGCACATGTTGCACTGTCATGATTGATCACCACCCTCTCCTTATCAGATGCTGAAGCTCGGTGGACGTGACGGGGTGTGTGATCGATCTGAGACCCAACTCGAGGGTTGGCGTAGGGCTACAGCTCATCGCAAAGAAAGCACCAAACAATATTCCATGGCGTTGACCATGTGTTTCTGACTCTTCGTGTATGTCATTGCAGGAAATCCAATCTCTAGAAGTGCCGCATACGGTGTTCGATGAGAAGTGTGATCGAAATTCACATTCCATGCGTAGAAAAATGGAATGTTTCCGCTCTTAAACCCATTCATTATTCATCATTGATTAATTTTATTGAACCCATTAGTCATTTTTTACTGTTTTCATGGAGTTGGTTTGCTGATTTTAATCATCTAATTAATGATTGAATAATTTGTGACCTTTTCATCCTAATTTATGGTGCGAAGAAAATTGTTTATAAATATATATATGCTTCTAACCTATCTCGCGTGACAGGAGAAGTCAATGGCTATCTTGTCGGGAAACGCATCCATGTCGCAAGCGACACTTTCTCTGCACTGATGCTTTCCACCAGTTCAATGGTTGCCATATATTCCAAACCATAAAGGCCTAAGCAGAAGCAGAGATCGTGAATTAAGAGTCGATCCCTTACTATTTCAATTTAGGTTTGTCGAGGCTAACACTACCACAACTTGTGAGAAGTGCCTCCCTCAACTCATCACCTTCTCTCTCTTTCTCTCTCTCTCTCTCTCCTTCTTGAGTGACCATGGAGAACTACCCACTCCGGTTTCCCTCACAGCAACCTTCTGCTTCGTTTACTACTCCATGTCTCTCCATCTTTCCGGCCGACATGATCGACGGCACCCAAGTCTTTGACACTTTCCAAGGTGGCAACTCGGCTGGTATCTTGGGGTTGAAGGATGAGGTCGAGGTCCCGACCTCCCAAGTCTATGGAACTTGCCAGTTGATGGAATCCTTCGCTGGATCGGGGGAGAACGACGAGAAGCCTAGCACGAAGAAGGAGAAGAAGGTGAGGAAGCCCCGATACGCCTTCCGAACTCGGAGCCAAGTTGATGTACTCGATGATGGCTATCGCTGGAGGAAGTATGGGCAGAAGGCAGTGAAGAACAACAGGTTCCCTAGGTCAGCTCTCTCTCTCTCTCTCTCTCGTGATGCATGCAAATGTTGTCTGAGAAGGAACATAAACAGCTTCAGCTTCTCGTGAAGGAAGCAAGCATCGCACGCCATGAACACTCTTCCCATTCATCAAAAAGTTCATGATGCAGATGAACAATCTTCTTTGTCCAGTCATCTAGAGATTGTTCTTGTTGTTTTGGACCAATAATGCATCAGTTTTAGGAAATCTGATCGTAGAATTTGACTATGAACAGTATACAAACACGATTTTGTTTCGCCTGTAAAAGTCATGTTAAGGTCCATCTCAACTTTGGTTTCTTCGTTTAGCTTCGAGGCTTGACGTTCGTTATTTTCTTTGCAAGTATTACTTTCTCATTCTTCATCTTGTTTTCTCTTATCATGGATCCACCCAAACATTTTTGTCGTCTTCGTAGAAGAATGAAGCACTTGAAATGGATAGTTAATTATCTCCATAAAGATCACGAATACAAAAAATCAATCAATTCTGTCCTTTTAACTGCATACTTTTACTCCTCTGTATTAGATGCATTTTGTTGAAACTTACCATCTTCTTTTTATTGTTATTATTGTATATTGGATGCGTTTATGAACTAAATATATCTCCATAGATGTCATCAGCATCTTAAACTGCTTCATCAGAAAAGAAGAAACACATCATACTGCAAATGTTCTCAAAGATCCTAACACAATATTGCAATTGCTGAGAGCTTTTTCCTGTTACTTCTCATAGGGAAGAACTACAAGCTTTCTTTTTCTTTCATGGAAATGGAGTCCCTAGTTTTTCCTCCCAAAAAGAAATGAACTTATTTACACAAGAAAGCTGTTTGATGCACAAGGGATCATAAAATTGATTGATATGAATAACAAGCACAGCACAGAACTGATTCTGGAGGCAGCTATACTTAGCCTCTGATGTCTTCTTCCTTTGGTTGCAGAAGCTACTACAAATGCACGCATCAAGGTTGCAACGTGAAGAAGCAGGTTCAACGCCTGTCAGGGGACGAAGGCATTGTGGTGACAACCTACGAGGGAGTGCACACTCATCCCACGGAGAAGCCGCATGACAACTTCCAAGATATACTGAATCAAATGCAAATGTACTCCAACTTTTAGGTCTGTTATGTGACGGAAAGAAGATGTTGAACTCATGTATGATTGCTACGGAATAAGTTTCGCCTGTGCAACCTCTACATAGTGGACTCATTTTCCTGCAATGCATACAGACAGCTCTCTTGAACCTTTCAGCATGAAAATTGTGGTTGACACCAAAAAAAAAAAAAAAAATCTTGAGATCAATAGGTTGGTGATGAGTAAAAGTGATCTTCTATTACCAGAAGTTTGATGCTCAAAGGATACAGAAATCTAATTGTTATTTTGATCTTCTATTACCAGAAGTTTGATGCAAGACCAACATGTTTCTGCAATGTTTTCTGTGGATTCAGAACTATTTCTCGGTAGTTATTCTTTTTATTATGAATAGAGTGTAGTAAAAAAAAATAGAATAGTAGAAATAAATTATTATTTTTGGAATAGGTATAGTATGTCATTTTTTTTCCTATCTAAATTCTAACATATCAAGAGATCCATTCGCTTTGGTATAAACAGTAGTAGATATCTGTTTTGGGTATACATTCTAACATAAATTTATTTATCATCAACCTACTTCAGATGTTATTTGTTATTGACTTATCTTAAAAATTAAAAAAAATACAAATAATTTGAAACTGATATGTTCATATTATTTTAAACAATTTTAATTAATATTTTAATATTTATAATTCGTATACAAAAATTCAAATAAAACCAAAAATGTCTTACTAGTTTTCGGAGATCAGGACATCACAGAAAACATAAAGACCAAACATAATAATATTAAGTTCCACCATCATCGATCTCGTTCATGAACCCATAGCAAGTAGAAGCCAGATAACAACTCTGCACGCGGAATCCCTACGACAAGCGGTTTACGCGCTCCTAAGAAAGAGAATGCCCACAAAAATGGCCACCACGAGTGGGGCCCGGGCGTGGAACATGTGCCCCCGACTGATGCTGGGGGTCAACATTATCTCCGGCGGCGGAGGGGCGACCTCGACGAACGGCGGCGGCGGCGGCTGGTTGAGCGACGGCGGAAGTCCCCGGCCGTGCGCCACCGTGATCCGGAACCGCATGCCCTGCAGGCACTGCGCTCCCCCGTCCGCGGCGGAGAAGAAGTAGCTTACGCCTTCCTCCGTCAGCGCCACCGGCACCGTGACGCCCGCCTTCGGGCCCGCTCCGCCGTCGAAGTAGAAGGTCGTGTCGTCGCCGTTGTCATCGGTGAAGTTGCAGAGGGCGTAGGTGGTCGCGTTCAGCGTCTGCATCACCGTGTTGCTCGAGTCCGTGTTGAAAACTGCGCAAGATCGGAACTTTAGCCTATTAATCGACCAAAAATGGGATTTTGAGGGGGCATTTCGAGTTTCCCCCTCGATCCAGAAAGGAGAGAGGAGGAGGAGGAGGTATTTCGTACTGAGGTAGTTGCCCAGGAAGAAGTTCTGGGTGGAGGCCCAGTCGGAGTAGTTGGTGACGGAGGAGTTGGAGGTGGAGTTGAAGAACCACCCAGCTGCGCCGCCGACTGTGTGGTTGGTGTAGGGCGGCGCAGGAGGCGAATCGGCCGCCGAGGTGGTGAAGCTAACCACCATGAACAGGACAGTACTGCCCATCGCCGCCATAGAAGCCCTGTTGGTCATTGCTCCGTCTCTTTCTATCTGCCCTGCTTCCCCGTCTTGCGTGCATCTGATGGATCAACGGACCTCGAGATAAATAATTGGAACAGCTTTTATTGGTTTCTGACACAATCTTTTATATTATGAAATTGATGGTTCAGTGAGATACGAAATGAAGTGTTCATGTACTATGTCCATTTATTAAATCCAACTTGAATCCATCTTCCTATCTGTATTTGTATTAAATATATATATATATATGTATGGCTTAATGATTTATCCCATCATTCGATTCACTTCTGATCCGCTTTTACCGCTCTTCCCACTATTTCTCAGCTCTCTCTCTCTCTCTCTCTCTCTCTCTCTCTCCCCCCTCATTAGCAAACTTTGGACGTTTGCATGGGCGAGAGAAGCTCGCACGGGGAGCTTTGAGCACTCGCTCGGTATATTAAGAGGAAGCTTTGGCTTCGGCTGTGTTGGTGTTGTGTCATGGTTGGTTGTCATGCGTTGGGTTCCAAAACTTGCAAAAAAAAAATATCTGAATGAAAATATACTTTTGTCATCATCTCTACCCTTACTAATGTTATATCATCGTCAATATTATCTCTATTCTTATGTAACCTCTCACTCACAGCTTCTACTCTTTAATGTCATCACCTCTGCCCCATCGGGACGTGAGATCATCCATCCTTCCTTGTCGCCTCTCCGCTCGTCTTTCTCCCTTACTCTCCTCCTTCTCCTCATACGTGTTTCAGTAAAAACAAAAGGTGAAGGTGAGGGGCACACAGGGCACTACACAAAGGCCCTCTCACCTCAGTGTGTAAAGGCGGAGGAGACAATTGGTGAAGGATAAGGTGATGGGGATGACGTTGGAAGTCGTGGGGGTTTAGAAGGTTATCGAGGAGACGAGACAATGGTGTGTTGAAGATCTAAGATAAAAGTTACGACAAAAGGATATTTTTATCAAAATGATGAAAAAAAACATACTCAATGAGTAAAATCTAATTAAGAGGCATCATTAATTAAAAACCCAACAATATTTTTTTAAGGTAAAATTCTTAAAAAGAAACTTAAAATAATTATTTCTTTATGAGAAAGCACCTTAGACAAATGTTTCTTGTTTTAAATTTTAGTTTTATTTGTATTCTTAATCATATATTTTTTTCAAATTCTTTAACAAAGAAAATTTGCTTTTTGGTGATGAAATATTGTAGAAATGCAAAGTGATCGAATAATATCCTTTTGTCTCTCGATTATATAATTGACTTATTAATATTATTATAATATCTAAATATACATCAATAAAAAAATATTTATCTAGTTCTTATTAGCATATTCGTATCGATACCAATTATGATATGAGATTAAGTTAATAATAATAATACTATTTATTCTATTATAGTTTAAGCAACCAATTTAAGGTTATTGAGCTTGAATTACTGACAAGCTTAAGTTAGTCGTAATATATTTATCTATTTATTATACTCATTTCAATTGTGAGACCAAATGAGAGTATGACTTAAGTTCTTAGATAAAATGATATAAACAATTAATATGGCGCCAAAGCAGAAAAATCATGTATTCAAATCTTACCCCGATTATACTTATAAAATAATAATATATTTTTCGATGAGTTCAAGTTGCATGTATTGAGTTTGAGATATAGTCTATCACTGCGGTGTGAGAGTGTGAAGGATGTAACATCATAAATTATATATGATCTAACGACTTAAGGTTTCAGATGAAATGATATCAATAAGAAAATTAACCAACTAAAACAAAACTGGTCAACTAACTGCTCATGTAATTTTGACCATAATTCTATCGTTTCCCTGATTCCATTAATTAATATTCAATCTATTTTCTTATTCTCACTGGAAATTTATTCATTTATATAAAATAATACAATAATATAAATAATACATTTTCGTCAAAATTGATTTCTTCCTACATTTTACTCAGCAGAGCTCAAGTCGTGGCATCTCTATACGTGGCATTGTCAACCCAGTCGGTTCCCAAGTCGCGTTCCGAGTGACGGCGGGGGTGGTGATGCGCATCCGACGGTTTCTCTCTACCGCGAGAAACAACCGCGGCCGTTGGATTAGAACAACTCCCCATCCTGATCTCAGCCTCGCACACGCAGTCCACTTCTGCTGTCTGTTATGCCTCGCGCTAAGAAAACAGTCCCATGTTTCCGTCTTCGGGCCCATCATTCCTTTCTCACTATATAGTGACTGTGTTTTCCGGGGTTCAAAGGGGTTCGGTGTTTGTTGCTCCAAACGTAACGGAATCGGAACGGCCTCGTCTTCCTCGTCCAGCTCTTCCCACCTTATAAACCCGGTGGAACCCCAGTCCGCGAACTCTCGACTCGGGAATCTGCGAGGCATCGTTGATGGAATCGGCGGAAGGCGAGCAGAGGTCGTCGCTGGAAGAAGGGCTCCTCCTGCCCGAGGTCCGATCCTTCTTCTCATGGCATTTACATTTCGTTCGCTTTTCTGCTCTCCATATGAATCCCTTGGTCTTGTTATCTCTTGATCGGTCTCGGATCCTTCTTTGCTTCCCAATATTTGAACTCGTCAAGATTGTTGATGGTTCTCCGTTGACGAGGGTGTTTGATTCGTGTGTCGTGGTTCTTTAACTAGACTGTGGTATCTTTAAGCGAGCTAGTTGTGTATGGCCGCAAGTATTGCTTCGATATTGATACAACAACGATCAGGTTTCGGATGTTCGAGCGAGATTTGTTATGAGGTTTAGTTTCAGGTGGTGCTCGATCGGACCTTTAACTTGGAATCAGAGTCTGCTTATTTGAATATCCTTCTAGTATCGGATAATGGGATCTTGATTTTTAAAGAGTTTTCGGAGGATCATTGCTCGCATGTTTTTCGACATTTTCGATCTTGCATCTCGTCACTTGATAGGACCTCCTATTCTATGCACTTGAATCTTGTTACTGGTGTCATTCAATGGGGGGATACTGGTTTGTTTCACTAAATGCTGTTGGACCAAAGTTACAAGCATGATAAATAGGATGCATATCTCTATTTGTCTAACATGTGTATATCGATATGGTTTGTTACATTCTTCAACGTCTGAAATTTTATTAGGAGATACAATGAACTTTTGCATGTACCTCTGATTATGTAAATGTCATGCTCGGTCAACTCAACCAACTTAGGATCCAAGAATGTACCTTCCAAAATGCTCTACTCATTTCTTTTTGGTGGATGAAACATCAAGTCATTTGAACTGTTCTTATGCAGTAATTGATACACATCAGATATGTTGTGTGCTGTTATTAGGACCTTACTGCAGTAGTATGTCTTAACAAAAGAGAAGAATGCTTCCTCTGATGGGCTGGCGGCCTTCTGCTTGCGACATGTAAAGGCTCCCACTAATGGACTCTCTATCTGATTTATACCAGTGCAGCTATAGTTAGGTCTTGGACATTTGGCTGGCTTTTCCATCACCTTTGCCTAGACCATGGTTAGGCGTATTAAAGTAGAAGATGGAATAAAATGCTTATTTTATATTAATAAATATTTCGTATAGTGATGAAGACAAATTTGGTCACTTACTGACTAGGATCGCAAGGCTCGACCTAGGCCTTTTTTAGTTTAGGTAAGATGACACATCAGAGAGTGTCAGTGTAACTGGTAAAAGGAGACCAATTGTTGTTCAGATCTTGAGCTACCAAGCTGCGTTAACACTAGCTGAGGTTATCGTGATCAAGGTGTGGCGGTGAGTGACGAATTTTGTTTGAATCGGATGGAGCTGAGCCATGGTTCGCTCTACAGAGGATTTAACCTTCAAAGTTAATCTTCCAAAACATAGAGACATTGGGAATGTAGTAGGTGGTCGTTTGACTGAAGTCAGAACTTAGTCTCAGATGGTCAATAAGTAGAGGTAGAATATTCAAAATTGTAAGGGCGCAAGAACCAAGGAATCAATCCCCTTTACCTGGGGAAGATGTTCCTTCTAATAGTTTACAGTGGTAGGCTGCCCATATGGGTTAGATTTGATCCTCCATTGCTTCCGTTGGGATGTTGTTGATGAGAGTACACTCTGGGCCACCTGTCGCATGATATTTTAAGAATGGTTTATGAAGTAGCTCGTACAATACAATAGGTAGCCCTTGATCTTGAAACTCTAACGTTAACTTATGTTATGGGATGTGATTCAGCTTTTTGGGAACGAGAGGAGGGAGGATGGACTAAAAAGCTCGACCGAAAGGTTAATCCATCAGGGTTTCAGTTTTCAAACTATTTGTTACAAATAATCTTTGACTACTTTACGTTTAATTCCTCTACAATTCGAGTATCATATAGTCATTAATCAGCGCAGCAATTTGGAGTTAGTTTGATGAACACACAACTTGTTTGATGAGCGTTATCTTGACTGGCTTAGGTAGTTTCAGTCAAAATTTCTTGATCATATTTCCCATGATAACATGGCCTCCATGTGACCTTAACTCACCACTAGTTTGTTCTTGACTTTGTAATTGAAGATTGCAAGTAACGGACCATACACTGGAGATGGATCTGTGGACATGCAAGGGAACCCCATACTGAAGGATGGCACAGGCAACTGGAGAGCTTGTCCTTTCATTCTAGGTATGTACATTAACTGGCCACATTAAATCTGCATAAAGTGACTGCTTATTTTCAAATCACAAATTATAGGGAACGAGTGCTGCGAACGATTAGCCTACTACGGAATATCGACAAATATTGTCACTTACCTGAAGAACAAGCTTCATGAGTCGAATGTTTCTGCTGCAAGAAAGGTTTCGACTTGGCAAGGAACCTGCTATGTGACCCCATTAGTTGGTGCAATTTTGGCTGATGCATACTGGGGAAGATACCGGACAATAGCAGTGTTTTCAACAATATATTTTATTGTAAGTATGGTCGGTGCTGTCTCTTACTTCCTTTTGCAATGGTCATCCCTTGCTGTTTAGAGTACTGTGTCATGATGCCCGTTTTCTTTTGTACTAAGATAAATATGATAAATGCTGCTTTATTGAACATAGGGAATGGCCATGTTGACCCTTTCGGCAACTGTTCCTGCTCTTGAGCCTCCCCCCTGTGTAGGATCTGTTTGCCCAAAAGCAAGTGCGGTTCAGTATGCGATTCTCTTCATTGGACTCTACTCGATTGCACTGGGAACTGGTGGAATTAAACCATGTGTTTCTTCGTTTGGAGCTGACCAATTTGATGATACTGATGAAGATGAGCGAAAAACGAAGCAATCTTTCTTTGACTGGTTTTACTTCTCTATTAGCATTGGAGCTCTCATATCCAGCAGCTTTTTAGTTTGGGTGCAAGACAAGTTTGGATGGGGCTGGGGCTTTGGAATTCCTACAACCTTCCTGGGATTAGCCGTATGTAGCTTTTCCTTAGGCACCTCACGTTATAGATTCCAGAAACCAGGAGGAAACCCTCTTCCAAGAATGTGCCAGGTGATTGTTGCCTCTTTTCGCAAGCGGAAAGTAGATGTCCCTCGTGACAGTTCCCTCCTGTATGAAGTACCCGGAGATGCCCCAGCAACTCAAGGAAGACGAAAGCTGGAGCACACAGATGATCTCAAGTAAACAACTCAACTTCCATAACAACTTTGATTTTGTTTGCTAAATGCTTATCTTGATTAATTATAGAACTGGACTATTCCAATTTTTATGATTATGAGGAAATTAAAGAACTGAATCCATCAAAAAGATATGACTTCCAAATTTGCTTAATGAAGTTCTCTTGCCCTTCTTTTCTAGTTATCCTTGGAAATTTATGTTTTCAGTTGTGTCACTGCAGTTGGGATATCATTGTATAACTGCACCTTTAAAAGTTATTGGATAGGAATCATTATATCAGTTATCAGAGCTATTTAAACTTCGGACTTATGCACTATATATAATATCCTATGATTGGATACTTATGCATGAGATCATGTATTTTAATATTATAAAAAAACATTAACTATTCAAGCGGCATGTTTTACAACAAACCTAGGTAGTTGGTGCTTTGTGTTGGATGGAATCTAATGCTCAAACAATCGAGCACTTCTATCATTGAATTGTCGTGAGTATATGCGTGGTCGAAGTGATATGATGTTTCTTTGTAGGATGTTCTAAAATGCCTTTTTAAGTTCTAACATCTCTTAACTTGTACCTTGTTGTTTGATGTCATGTCTAAGAGGACAGAAGCATTAGAAGGATGTTTAGAATTTTCTAGGTGACATTAATGATCTGTCAACTCCGGTTTAGTATGAGCAAATGACATATAAGGATATTGTATTCAATAAAATGGACGAAGCTTTAGGATTTCAGATTGATTATTGTGCATTAGACCATTAAGTAAACAGTCTGCTTATTTCATTTATTGTTTATAATAGTGGTATCAGCACCGACGTTAAATGTAACAAGGAACTATTTATATGCGAAATTCATGGTCTACATAAATTTGAAATACGCATTATTAACTATTACCTACTTTACTGCAGATTCCTCGACAAGGCTGCTACAGTGACAGATCTTAACGGGGAGAACGTCTGCTCTATAAATCCATGGAGGTTGTGTACAGTCACTCAGGTGGAAGAATTGAAGATTCTTACGAGGATGTTCCCTGTTTGGGCAACCACCATAGTGTTCTCTGCAGTTAATGCACAGATGTCCACGCTGTTCGTTGTTCAAGGGATGGTTATGGACAGGTCCATCGGCTCCTTCGTGATTCCACCTGCATCTATGTCAACAGTTGATGTCATCAGTGTCATTGTATGGGTGCTATTATATGATAATATTGTTGTTCCGGTGGCAAGGAGGTTCACAGGCAACGAGAGAGGGTTTTCAGACGTGCAAAGGATGGGCATCGGCCTGTTCACATCCGTACTAGCAATGGCAGCGGCTGCGCTGGTGGAGATCAAGCGACTGGACATAGCCAACGCTGAGGGTTTAGTGCACGAGAAAGTGGCCGTACCACTGAGCATTATGTGGCAGACACCTCAATATTCTTTGATCGGAGCAGCAGAAGTATTCACATACGTCGGCTCGCTCGCATTTTTCTATAATCAGGCCCCTGATGCCATGAGAAGTTTGTGCAGTGCATTATCACTTCTTACGATTGGGCTGGGGAGCTACTTGAGTTCCTTGATCGTCACTGCTGTGACATCGCTGTCGACTTGGGGAGGCAACACGGGATGGATTCCTGATAACCTGAACGAGGGGCACCTCGACTACCACTTCTGGCTTCTTGCGGGGCTGAGCTGTTTGAACCTTTGGATCTACGCAGCCTGTGCTAAGAGGTACAGAAGCAAGAGAATCGTCGTTTCATCCTGAACTCCAAAAGAAGCGTTGGCTGCCGTCGTTCATGAAACTTTCAACTTGTACATGTTGTCACGTTGAATTGGTCACCGACCCCGAATGTTTCTTTTCCAAGTCTAGGCTTGTGGTGGATAGGGCAGTCGCTACATTTTCAATTACTACGTACAGTCTCTTTCTTTGCTCACGTCCACGTCAATTTGTAACCTCCCATGATGGCAGATTACTTGCTGCTGTGACTTGAATTCTTCAATATATGTTGTCAAAGATTCAAAGAAAGTGCTGTTCAGGGTGATCTTAATTCTGTAGAGAATAAAATCCAGTCGACAATGAGGTTTCTGCACAGACACTCGACTCGGTCAGTGTTGGCCTGTGGGGGGGGGGGGGGGGGTTTGGCCCTTTTTTTTTTTTTTTTGTATCGGCGTACACGTACACTCACTCAATCGGATGTGCACCTGAGTCGCACGTGATTAATCGACTTGGAAAGGGGGAAGATCTCCACGAGGCACCCTGTCTGTTGGGGGTGTTTGACCCACCTCGCGAAATCACCACACCCCCGCCATGGCGACTCCCTCCCCAGCACCGCCCGTCTCTGCCGCTGCCGGAACTACGTCCGGCGCCTCGGATCCCTCGTCTGCCACGCACCCCCTCTCCCGACCCTTCGCATCCCCTCCTCTCCTACCCACTCCGCCCTTCTCCTCCCAGCCGCTCAGCAAACCCCTTGGCCACCCTCCGCCTCCACCGCCGCCTCAGGGATTCCTCTACCGTCAACGGAGCTTCGCCACCAGGCCTGCTGCTGGGCCGGCCCCGGCGGCCTCGGATCAGTCCGCCGCGGTGGCCAACCCTGCAGTGTACACCAGGACCGCAACCCCCGCAGCCGTGATGACCTTCGCCGCCGCTACCCAGTCCAGGCCCTTTGCTTACGGCCCAGTCGATCAGCCGGTCCGCAACGTGAGGCCGCGTTTGCCACCCCCGACTTCACAGCCCGTGACGCCGATCGTGGTCCCGAGGCCCGTGGTCACTGCCGCAGGTGCTCCTAGGAGTGCTCCAGTAGCAACGCAGCTAAAGGTTCGCAATGCCCTTATACAGATTTCCCCCACATCCCTTTCTTCTCTGGGCATTATGTTATGATATCTATTTTTTCCTATATTTCATGATAATCACACATATCTTCGTAATCTATAGAAATTAGCTTTCATACTTCATAGTTGGGCTCTTGTCATACTCAACTTGCTAGAAAACCAGGGGGTCGATCTCTAATTTGCATCACGCTCATTGCTATCTAACTTTTAACTTTTCAGGCTGCAAAACTCTCTTCAGTGTCTTCAACACCAGAGCACAATAACTGCAAGGAGAGGTAAGTGGCAATTTACATTATTTCTCTCAAATTCATTGATGGCTTTCTGCCTGCGAATGCTGATGATGTTCATTTATATGCAGGGACAAGAGTAGGGAAGATGATGTTGTGATCATTCACGATAGAAAAGTAAGCAAAACTTAGGCATTTCTTTTAATACCTCTGTTGACTTTATAATAAGGAAGAGGACCAAATTTGGTACATTTGTGTATGTGATATATTCAAAATTTATTTTATGTATGATTGCTTTTTATAAGTTATTGTTGTGCTTGGAATTATAAAATATGGTGCTATTCAGGAAGAAAGCTGGATTGCTACCAGCTCTAGGTGGATTACTATGTTCATATGAATAAAGATAGCTGGGGGAATATATTTGTTGAGTCTTATGGAAAAAGACATATGCTAATTGCTAATTTCAGGCCTTTGTATGTCACAACAGCAATTTTCCTTTTATATTAGACATGATAAAAGTCGTGCAATTTATTCTCTGTTCAGTTGTTTCTGCTAGAAGGATATCTGATCTTGAAGCTTGTCTGGGTGAAAATAGGAAGCTTCAGTTGTTTCTTACTATTGGATAATATATTGTGTAATTTCTATATCTGTTTACTTGATTTTCTAGAAAAAATATTCTAAAGGGCCTATATCAAGCGGTTTGCCAGCCAAACACATGGTCACTTTGCAAAGTTGTGCTAATATGATTTGTTGGGGCTAGGTGTTGGATTTTTTAGATCCTATGCAGTATGTTGTTCATGTGTAATGCTTGAGATTTCAATTTGGCAAGAAGTTCAATTGTTTAAGAACTTACTTTTGGGGCTTACATTGTTATAGTTCAGGGCTAGCTATTTGGTTATTTCTGGCTGATGAGCTTAGTTCTTTAATGTATTTCATTTTTTATCTCATACCATTTTGACCTTTTAATAGAAATTATTGGAGTTTTTTCCACGTATGTAATCATGCACAGACACCTTTCTTATTTCTAAGAAGTTTGCTTTCTTCACTATTCTTTTCTCATCGAGCATCCTTTAAAAAAAAATTAAGTTACCTAAGAGTTGCCAAATGACATCAATTACTCTTGGTGAGTATTTTAAACTCGAGACTGTGAAGATGTGACAATTTGTAAGAGGACAAAGGGATACAAGTTCAGTAGATTTGTTGTGTGTAAATTTCTGTGTTGACAGAGGGCAGTTTCATTGATTGTGCTCACTTAAATTTTCAAGTTGTTGTACAACACAAGGAAAATCTCATTTTTTTGTAGTGTTTGTTGAAATAAGCTAGATATGTTGTATGCAGTAATTGGCACAAATATATAAAGCTTGGTATGATTATTTAAACAGATTTAGTCTACAATATATGTAATGGTTATTACTGATGGTGATCTTTATGCCTATTGAAGGTCAGAGTACTGGATGGTTGCTCGCCCTCCCTTTATTCCCTTTGTCGTTCTTGGATGCGGAATGGCCAACCTCATGAAATTCAGGTTTCAATATATCCTTCTTTTTACCAATAAGCTTTGTGATTTCTACTATAGCAAATATGCTAGTGTTCTTCGCCTATCAAATTTTTTTTTCTGATGTTCTTTGTGGCTATGCATATGGGGCTTCTATGCTTGGTCTAGTACTTCATATTTTTTTGTTTGAATGATAATGTGTTGCTCATTATTTGCTCCTCCATATTTGAATCAGCTAGGTGTTGCTAAGCATTCAGCACGTAATTGCTTATATGCTTTAGGTCCTATAGAAAAGTTCTATAGAGCATATATAAAAGAAATCTCTGCATGTCAATAAGTAGAATTCAATAATTTTATTTTTGTGGTACGGGTGCAAGCAGGCCAGGGGTGTGTAGTCTGGTGGTTGGAAATTTCAAGACACATGGCGTCAGTTAGGATTGGCTGCTATGTCGACAATTAGCAATTTTGTTTTTTTCTTTTCTTTCCTTTTACTTTTTTTTAAATTCTTCATATTACTTCTTGCAGTTAAACTTCGCCAACACTGAGAAGCTCATTCCAATACCTTTGCCTTTATCCACATTTGATGCTCAAGTGATGAAGCAGCATGAAGATGTTACTGAAACTGAAGATGCCAACAATGAGGAGGTCTGTTGTGTAACATTAATCCAATTAACTTTGCCTATTGGAATAGAGTTACTTTATCTTGTATATATAAGCTTGGTTAGCATTGCTTAGTTGAAGGAGAACATCACAATATTTCTTAAGCTTTTGCTTTCGGATTAAGACTGAAAATTATGATTAAACTTAATGAAAAATTACAATGCCAACGTGTAAAGGCATTCGTGTGGATGCAACGAAGAGAAGATTTAGATGAGAGTTAAGATATGAAGATAACCAAAACAACTTAACACCGCCATTATCAGGTATCTGCAAAATGAGTATAATCCATAAGCATTCGATATGTTCCACTTGTTTGTAAATCTTGTCTAGTTTCATAGATAACTATAACTTGCTATATAATTTGCCACTTTGGTTTTTGTTAGAACCCTTGTGAATTCTAAGTTTGGGTTTTGATCTTTATAGGGGATCGACCTCCTAGAACTCTATAGGGGTTCCCTCCTCCAAGGTATTCGGCACAATGGCCGAAGAAAGCTTGATCTTATTCATGATAAAAAGGTTATGGCTACAAGTGTTTATATAGGGTCTCAAAACCCTAACTCTTAATAGGACTCCTTCTTTAATTAAAACTAAGATTCCTACTAAACCAAGACTCCAACTCCTTTAACTCTTAACCAACCTCGAGAGAGTCCAAACTAATTGAAACTCCTTCTCTCACTAACCCTAACCGCCTCCTCTCAACCCTAGCCCACTTTCCCTCATCAAGGTGGGCGGCCCAATGGGTTGATTACAAGCTTGACTTGGTTGACTCCGACTCGAATCCAACTCCGACTCCTATTCAGTCGAATCCCTACTAGGATTTGGGTTGATTTATTACAATTGACTTAAATCTTCTTCTAGTCGACCTAATATCAGGTCTAGGTTGGCCAACAAGGCCCAATCTAAGAACTCGACTCAATCGACTAGGACCCGACTCAGCTAGGGTCCTAACAGACCCACCCTCTTCAAATCAGCCTTGTCCTCAAGGCTAAGGCTCAATGAACTTTGGGTCCTGGTCTGCAATTCTTCTTGGAGCTTCCTCGTGGTATCTACGGTAGGCGTATCATGGTCTAGCGGTCCAGCATTGTCTTGTATCTCTCCATCAATAGTAGTAGTGTCTGGACGGTGGTGCATTATGATCCTACAATCCCAAAGCGATCGTCAGCTGAACTTAGACCTCCTCATCAGCCGAGATGTCTGGTGGGTGGATTTGGGCTGAGTTATCCTCTCTAAACTTCCATTTGCGGTGAGAAACTTGGAGGATCAGTTGTATTTTTGAATTGGTGCGCAGATCCGATCCATAAGTCATGGCTCCGATGTGATCTCCAATTTTATAGGGTCCAAAGAAATAGGAAGACCACTTCCTTGAAGATCGAGTCTTCGTAGATTCTTGCAGGTAGGGCTGAAGACGAAGGAAGACTCGATCTTCAATAACAAACTTCCTTCTACTCCGACGTTTGTCGGGCGGCTTTTCTTTCTTGCGTGGGCTGGCGTGTAATTGTTCTTTAATGGTAGCCAGGCTTTCCTCTGAGATGATGACTGCCCTCTGGTAGAATCCTGGTAAGGTGAGCCCGATCTGAGTTTGGAGTGAGTAGAAGCTGCAACTTTTTAAGGCTTATTTTCGTCTCTCCTTTGTGCCGTTGACATGTATCATGCCAAGCCTCAAATTCAGCAATGGTTAGTATTTCTTCGTCGTAGATTGAAAGATTTGGTTAAATGGAGAAAGATTTGGTTAACCAAATATCAAATAGTTATTTACAGCAACCAGCAAGCATTCTTACATGGTTAAGCTTTTATTTTTGTGCAATCTATTTACCTTGTTCTTTCCTTGGATCATATTGTTAGTAAACCACTTATTAGGATTTTAGAAAAGGGCACTGGAAATGAGGATAAAAAAAATTGGATACTTTATCTCAAGCAATTGTTTTGCTAAATAAATCTTGCAACCTTTTATTGTCCAGAGTTTTAGCCTTTTTCTTTATGTATCCTCCTTTGCTTGCAACTCTTTTTTCCTTAGCTGCTAGAATTGTGGAATCATAATATCAAAGATATACTTGTATTGAAATATGAGATTAACTTGCAGCCTGTAGGTTGTGTTGAGGAGTTATCTGCACATGATTTGTTAGAAATACATATAAATCGTGCTAAGAGAGTTCGAGCAAGGTACGCTTCCTACCTAATATGTTGTTCTATCTGTTTATTTTGTCATAACCTTCTACATCGTTTTGTATATCTACCGATTTGAAGTTGAGGCCTTGGTTAATAAGTCTCTTACTTGCAATTTTTACTTCTTTTTCGGTCATGGCAATTGCTTGATTAACATATATATACAGGGATAGTTTACTAAGAGTCGATAATAATGTGTCCTTTTTTAAGAGACTACTGGAATAAGAAGTTGGTCCGAGACGAAAGGCCATATATCTAACAGATTTTGTTATTTGCTTTTACATGGACTTCAGTGTTCCATCATGACCTTCCTGAGGGTATATAATGTTGGTTTTGATATGTCACTTGTCTATACATAATGATGTGTAGAGTGCAGGATTACATAGTAGTCTAAACCAGCTTCCACATGTATTCTATTTGTACGTTAAAGTATTCCTTAGCAAACAATGAAAGCTGTGAATTATGGTGCCGAGTAAGCTATTATTAGTTCCAAGGCCTTGTTGCCGACATTTGTTTTCTTAAATTCATTTGCCCTTTCCTTGTTTGTGATTTCTACCTTCAAATATATCTGAAGGTTAGCGTGCGATATAGGCCCACTCTAGCATCACCTGCATGCTTTGCCATTTATTTCCAGCAGCAAATTGAAAGAGACAATACTGCCTTTTCCCCAAGGGCATGCTATATGTGCTTCTATTAGTGCACATAAAAAATAAAATAAAATCCTACTGCTTAGTGCATTGCACAAAGCAATTATTGTAGCAAGTCATGTACATTCTTGCTTTGCTCCTGAACTGGTGCATCAGATGCCTTGATGGATGACCACTGATAAAAAGGAAGATCCCTTTGTTCTAAAAACTACTTGTCTGTGACTGCCAACAGTTTTCAGGGAAAGCATTTGCTGTAGCTAATTATTCTCTCAGGACTCTGAATAATGATAAACCTAATCTCCTGCTTTCTTATCTGATGTGTAGGCTGCAAAAAGAACGTCTTCTGAGGATTGAACGTTGCAAACAGAGATTGGCCTTTCTCCTTCCTCCTCCCATGGAGTTTGAAAGAAATGAAACTAACAAACTACTATCTGGTGATTAGCTCCAATCCCCCAGCTACGTCTCTCCCTTTTCCCCAAGCCAGCATGAGAGACTTTACACGCAGGTAGCTGGATCATGTTTAAGTTGCGCAGATAGTGCTTGTTGGGCTTCAAGTTTTGTAGTGGGACGAAGGAGAAGATTCAGTATAGGTTGCATATCAGTTGTATATAAATCTGATAGGATTTGAAAATTTAGTGAGTTTGGACAAGAAAGCTTTTTTCACATGAGAATATAATTTGACAAGCACACTATCTGTTGTGATCTGTTCATTTCCAGAACTGTATATAACAAATATATACAAGCTTAACAATTTCCAAAAGAGTTGATTTGAGATGGTATAAGTTTTCGATTTATGATTCAATGATTCTGATATATTTCAATCAATCCATCTCAAAGACACCACTCCTCTTGATCAATGTCACATTTTATTCTTCTCTTCTTCAGTATCAAAACACAACTCAATTTGCTAGTTAATACGGTTATTTGCAGCTCCAAAAAGGAAACGAGTTTAGCAGTTCATCTGACGCCACTGAATTCTCTCAAAATAAAAAGATGTAATGTTGGCTCTCTACGCTTTGACTTCATCTGTGGATCATGCTGCACTCGAACGTAATGCAATGGTTGACCGCAGTAGAGCGAAGAGTCTGTCACCTTTGACTTCACCTATGGGTGGTGATGTTATACATCTATTTAAGTCATCGGTCTTTTCACAAGCACGCGCGTGCACGCACTCACGGTCAATGCCTTCAAATTCGTGCTGAAGCATGCGCCAAATCGGAAGGCCTAATTATAGATTACAACATATCGTCGTTAGACCTCTTTTATCATCGCACTCACGGTACTTAGACTTATGAAATTTATATTAAAATCTTTATAGTTATAAAATTAAAATATTTAATCTCATTTACTCTAGTGTCATCGATTTTATTGACAAAAGATATAACATGTAACAACATGAATAACACGAAAACGATAAGCAATAAGATAATTTATGGTGAAGAATGATAGCACCATTGTTGGTTGTTGTGGTGGTGATCGATGAAAACGATGCAATGATCGACCTTATCAATATCGATCCGAACATCGATGATGAGAAGAAAGAGAAGGTAGAGCAATGAGACATTAGTACCAGAGCCAAAGGAGGAGGAAGAGAGCCAGGTGAGATATTTGCATCAGCACCACACTGCTCTGCCTCCACTTCCTCCTCCGACATAGTTGCCTTCTCTTTCTCATCCGACATCGATGAAGATATAAAGCGATGCTAGAGAAGGAAGAGTAAGTAGAGTGGTGCGACACCGATACAGATGTCTCACCTTCCTCCTTCGACACTAGATTGCTCTGCCTCACTTGCTCTCTCTTCCTCCTCTTTCCTCGTCGTCGATAATAAAAATGTCCCACCTGCTTCCTCTTCCTCCTTTAGGGCCGATGTAAATACAATAGTATCGGAGAAAAAGCAACATGGTATCGACGTAGATGTCTCATCGCTCTATCTCCTTTTTTATCCTTGTCATTGATGTTCGTTGATCACTATGTCATTCTTGTCAACCACTACTACAACAACCACCCATGACATCATCATAATTAAAATTATCTTTTTATTTATCATTTTCATGTGTTGTCGTATGATATATATTTCGTCGGTAAAATAAATGATATTAAATATTTTACTTTTATAATTATATAATTTTAAATTTAAAATCCAGATATTTGAGAGTTCTAACTTAGATGAGTAATATATAATCAACCCAGTTGGCTCCCATCAGAGGGGTTAGGGATGCCTTGAGATTTGTGCCAACAATGAGCGCTTAAGAAGTGGGGATGGAGACGGGTTCGGGTGCGCCCACAGGGGGAGACTATTCGCTCACGGACTCTTGAAGCCTTGCGTAGTGACCGGGAGCGGCAATCCGGTAACCATGGAAGACGATGCACCGGCCGGCCTCGGTTTCGGCGGCGGCGACGACGG
Organism: Ensete ventricosum; assembly: GCA_029747655.1. Taxonomy (NCBI): domain Eukaryota; kingdom Viridiplantae; phylum Streptophyta; class Magnoliopsida; order Zingiberales; family Musaceae; genus Ensete; species Ensete ventricosum. Next base: position 2,744,072 of record JAQQAF010000006.1, on the reverse strand, counting down.
ATCTCCGGCTTCCGCCGTCACCAGGCAGCAGGTACTTCGCGCTATTCCTTCTAAGGGTTGTTTCTTGCGTTTCAGTTGTCTCTGGCGTTCTTCCCCTGGTTGTATTTCTCGAGGAAATTGCTATCTTTAGGGCGCAGTAATCTACTTGTTCACCTGTACTTTCATTTCCACTGTTGTATATGTGGTTATTATGCTTGAATCTGTGTTGAACCATGTCCAAGGTTGTGCCCTTATAATTTTATTTCATTTTTCGCTAAAATCCTTGATTTCTTTATTCCATGATGATTATAATTGCTTTGAATGGTTTTAATCGCAACCATATATGTGACCTCACGTGTGGTGCCTTGCTTGCCGGTATACTGCAGCTCGATGGAAGTGTTTGATGTAATTTAGGTTTCAACGAAGACTGGGTTTTGCTTTGCTTGTTCTTGACCTTCTTTATATGTTTTAATGATTTTACTTAATTTCAGGATTGTTTTCCTTTAACGTTTAGGTTTTTTAGAAAAGGCCATTTAAGTTATATGTCAAATTAACTAAATATTAAGGTCTTAAAATTCCACCTTTAGAAGTTCTTTTTGTTGTTGACGGTCCAAATCTTTCTTATTTTTTTGATTCCATTCTTGATCAATTATTGTTTAAACTTAATGTGAAAACTTTTCTATTTTCACTTATGAAGGTTTTTGTGACCTTGTGCTGTGACAATGAAATTTATATATGACTTGATCATATGAACCATACTGATTCTGGTGCAATCTTGTCTAAAATTACTAATGGGTGTACCACAACTAATACAATTATTTTGAATCCTCCTTTGACTGGATGGAAATGCAGATTGATCATCAGAAATTCAATAGCAAAGCTCAGTCTTCATGATTTTTTTGGGTTAAACTGCTCGAGAATTATTCTGAGTGACATTATATAACTAGAGAAAGTTTTACATCTGGGATAGTTTAAAAGCAAGATTGATATGGCCTGATCTTGAATTCTGAAGATTTTGCATCATTAGTTCAGAAAAAATAGGAACTGTGGTTTAGAGTTGCTTGACTCGGCATATAGGTAGATTGAAATTTGAAGCAGAGAAGGATATTCTTGGTGACAAAATATAGACATTTCTGTTATATCAGTCATGACTTCCCTTGGTGACATGACTTCATGTACGATTAAGTTTTTTTGAGTGAGAATTCAATGTGGACTGCCACTTGTATTGTACTCATCATAGCTGGTGATCAATACTAACATTCTTCTTTACTGTTTTAACTCATGTGTTGGCTCAACAAGGTGGCTGATAGTGATTCTTTTTTGAGAATATAGGGATTATGTTCATTGACCCTCACCAAGCTCACATTGGTGGGAGCCTCGTGCACTGGGATCATCCTTTAGGACATACTGTAGCATTAACTATTTGTTTAGTGATTGGGAAGTGTCTCTTTGAATTTTCTGTGTCCAGGTGGATGCTGCAGTTCTGCAATACCAGAATCAAAGGCTTGTTCAGCAGCTGGAGGCCCAAAAAGCTGAAATGCACACACTGGAAGGGAAGTTCAAAGAGTTGAGGGAGAGACAAAGTTCTTATGATAAGTGTTTGATGACCGTTAACAAGATGTGGAATCAGGTTATCTTGTGACTGCAGTAATTCGTATTTTAATATAATGTTCTCACTTGTCCTTTTCCTGATTTGACATACCTTTGCAACTCCTGACAAAATCATAGTTAGTTGATGATTTGATCCTGCTTGGCATACGAGCTGGTGGTGACCTGCGTTACTTACAAACATTGGACCATGAAGATCACTGCAAAGGTTGTTTCTTGAGGTTTACTCTTTTATTATAAATGAAATGACATTGTCATCTAGCACTTATGCTGTTGAAAGTTATGTTGTGGTAGCTTGATCCTTTCATTTTTTTTTCCAGATGCCCTTGTATCATGTCCCCCAGAAGAAACATTTCTCTGCAGGCTTATAAGAGCAGGATCTGTGGAAAAAATGAGTGGAAGTTTATCTCTGAATTTTGTTCAAGAAGCACTTGCTTCACGCCATGCAGCCACCATTGATCTGATGAAATATGTTCTGGAGACAATCACTTCTCGACGAGAAAAAAATGAATGCCTATCTTTTGCTTTACATGGGAAACTAGCTCCAGAAGGTTAGAATTGAAGGCTTGAAGCATATTTAGCTGGTTGTATTCTGATTACAGTTTGCTGTATACCTTTTTTATTTGGTTGGGCATTTAGTTTGTCTTTCTGCACTATGATGGCCTATAGATGCTATTGTTCAAATCCAGAAGTTTGATGAATCCTTGAGAGAGGTCATTAACAACATGCATCAATCTGCCGATATTCTCTTGGAGAAGCACAAACAATTTACAGAAGAAATAAACACTTACAAAGCAAGCCTTTCAACAACACAATCTGAGATAAAACGCCTTTCAGGTACTGGAATGAAGTTTTTTCCTTTTGCTCCATAAGATCTTCATATATTAGAAGTCTCTGATCTTCATATATTAGAAGTCTGTTTTCTAAACTGTTGTTGCATTTATTCTACTTTCTAATACATGGAATTCCTTTTTCATATGAAGCTTAAATTGGCAAGAGACTTACACATGTCCTAACATAACTAATTCTTGCCATAGAAAAAACAAACAGCTTGTGTTTACGACTGTTGGTTTTCAAACATATACTACAACAGGAGATTCATTTGAAGCCTGTTCCAATTTTCATAATGTATTAGTTGGTGTTGAGGAAAGAATAATTTAATTGATTGTGCTTGCCTTGTGCTAGTCTCCAAAGCCCTGTATAATAAGTAGAAGAAATTATGGTAAAAAAGGAGAGCTTATGATGGTTATTGAAAAATGAGGCTGGTAATGAGATCTTCCAGCTATTTAGATGAGAAGATAGTGGTGGAATTGTAGCGTTTCATTTGGAATGCAGGAGGTACAGTTTGTGTAGCATGATAGAGCAGGAGTCACACATGACAAGATAAAGGTATGATAAGAGGCAAAATGGATTAGGAAGTGAGTCAAGGATGGACTTAGTGGAGATCCTTGAACACCACGAAGCAAACACAGGTGTTGAAATGGCAATAAGAAGAGGGACAATGTATGAGATGATGTTGATTGGTGGGTGGAGGGTCGTAAGTGAATGATGATAAGACGTAAAATGGAATAGGGAAGTAAATGAAGGTAGAGTTAGTGTAGATCATGACAATGGCAATGCACACACTGAGGTGAAAGTGGCAATTAGAAGAGGGACACTATATGAAATGGTGTTGACCGGTGGATGGTGAATTATAGCTGGATAGGGCAGTGGTGAAGTGAAAGACAAGGTGGAGATGATGGTGAAATGTGAGAGGTTTATGGAAGATGGTTTGGTGGAGATAGGTGAGGTATGTCTGAAGTGAAAATCAAGGCAAAAGAGTGGTGGATGTTGTGGATTTAAATAGTAAGATGGAAGATATGGTGTAAATTGGGAGGCCGACAGAGTAGGGTGGTGGTGGTGTCTGTTATAGTAGCAACATGGACGACAAGGTGGAGTTGGTGGTGGCAAGTGGGATGTTGGCAAATTTGTGGTTGTTAGAGGTGGACAGAATAGTGTCAAATTTAGGATGACCAATAATTACTAGAATGTGGAAGATCATCAGAGGAGAGAGAGAGAGATGATAATTTTAACAATGCTTTGCGAAATAAGTAATTTAATTATGCATTGTGGAGGATGCACTAGTAGTGAATCTAGTGATGAAAAGTCAAGCCATGTTCTTTTTGTACTAATTCTACCTATCAAGCTTTAGCTGACCTCTGGATTTACAAGATTTAATATGAAACTGACCATACCATAATGAGTCCCATCATTCAGTACCATGCAATATCCTGTACCAAAGCATACAGACAATTCAGTAGATAGTCATTTTTTAGTGAGATATCACAGTGTACCATATGGATATGATATTGTATGGTTCAATATGGGACCATTGTGGGGGTGGGTGCTTGAGATTTGATTCCTTGGATTAAATACAGTATGTGTACAAAATGGCAGGACTTTGCAGTCTTATGAGGAAGTGGGACATTTATGCTTAGTTTTTTCACTAACTTTTGTCATATATATTTTTTTATTTTTGAGCTAACAAATGTTTTTTTAATGATAAAGGCGAATTAGAGGAGAGTATGGCAGAGCTCGAGGAAAGTCGACGCAAGTTGGCAATTTTACAGATGCATAAGCATGGAGCATCTACGACACATGCTTCAATTGCAAATGCTGCAAATGGAAGCAGTTCACCAGATAGATCTGCAGATAGAACCATGGGATTGAAGGATCTGAAAGACTCAATTGAGGAGGCTAAGGTGTAATGAAAGCTTGCATTTGGCTTAATATTTGTTCTTCGGGGATAATTTATTATTCAGTTTGATGCAGTTATCTCCCTTATTTTCTTTCCCAAAAATGGCAGACATTGGCAGCTAGCCGTCTTTTGGAACTTCAGGAAGCCCAGGAAGATTTCTTGATTCTCTCAAAGCAATTGGATGATCTTCAAGTTATATTCTTGAATACTGAAGTTTTCTTAATACTTTTTAGGTTGCTGATTAGATTTGTCTTGATGTTTGTGTCCTAAATTACACTTAACTCCGAACTATTTTTGTTAATGTAGAGCCAATTGAAGGATGAACATTATGTTGTCTCATCAAAACCCTACACTCTACTAAATGATCAACTCCAGCACCTGAATGCAGAACTTGCACGGTACAAGGGTCTGATTGAATCCTTGCAGGTAACATTGTGTTTTTGTGGTTATTTTTGTGATTAATTGTTAAGTATCTTATAAGATATATATTCAGGTTGACAGGAACAACTATCTTCCAAGGGAGAATGAATTAAATCTTAAAGCAGACTCAGCTGATGCTATTAAGATTTCTGTTAGCAATTATGAGGCAAAGATTGCAGAACTTGAGCTTCAGATTCAAAAGTTTGTTGCTGAAAAAAATGATCTTGAAAGTAAACTTGAAGAAGCTGAACAGGATTTAGGTCAAAAGCTTTTCTTATTTAAGAATATGCATAGTCTTTTAAAGACATACTTAAGCTATTGCTGTTTCAGGTAGAAAAGACATCAAGGATGAAATTAATGTCATGGCATCAGCATTAACTAAAGAAATGGAGATGATGGAAAGCCAATTAAATAGGTCAAAATTGGCAGCTTCGGAAGCACTTGCACTACGTAAAGAAGCTGATTCTTTGAGACCTCTGTTAAATAGAAGGGTATTGGCCAAATCTTGCTCTCTGTGTTCTGATATGCCATTTTGTTTGACTATAATCTCCAGTCTTTTGTGACATGTTTTTAGCTATCTACATCCTCTCCGTATTTATTTCGGAAACAATTTGAGCATCAACATTCCAATTGTAAAATGGATTTCTAAATTATTGCATAACCATTTTTTCCTAGTTTCTATTCCTATATGTTTATGACTTGAGTATAATATCTCATTTCTACATTTTTCTGGAAAGTAGATTTTAAGGTTCCATAAGATTTTGTTGCTGATTAAAGTTTAAAATTTCTTTGATATGGTTGTTTATGCCTTTTGTTAGCACTAAACCCACAAAGTTAGAGAACATACATGAGCCGTGGTCTTTCATACATCTCTTGCTTCTAACATAACTTGATTTTTTTTTACATACAGATATGTTTCTGTAATTTGCCAGAAAAAATATGTGTTTTAGAATAGCTAATTTAAACATGCCACATAGGGATCAGAGACTATATAAATCTTACAACAAATTATTGGTCAATGATGTTTGAGAAGCTAAATCTCTCCTATTTTTGCTACACTTTTTGACTTATTTTTTTGTGTTCTAGATTACTTTTATCCTTGAGTCTAGTCTCTGTAATTGTCAATTGTAACTTTTCTATAATTTTATTTTTGACAAGATTAATATGTTTCTCTTTTGATTGTATTATTAACGTCTTCAATGTTTTTAGATTAGTGAACACAAAATCCTATCTGATAAATATGCGGAAGAAATGGTTGAGATTAAATCCCTCAAGGCTCTGGTATGTTTATCTAGAACATGCTTATTAAGTTTCATTATAAATTAAGGTTTGATTTTGTTACTTGATCAACCATAGCAACAAAGCAAGTAGTTGGATGATTATGTGTAAATTTACAAATGGTTTTTACTGCTGAATAAAATAAACTGCAGGTTGATAAATTGGAAAAGGAAAAGCAGGAGCTGCAATTTATCATGGATATGCATGGACAAGAATGTCTCGATACCAGGTATGTGCAAAGTCTAAGCACATCATTTTTACACATATCGGAGTTCATTCCTAAATTGTCTGCTCTATATATTGCCCCTCCTTTTCTAGTAGTCTTATAACATTTTTTTAATATTAATTTCTTGTTTTCCTTTGGAAGTTAACATTTCCTTATAGACCTATTTGATCTTCTTGATCTTTGCTCATGCTGGTGATAATAAATGCTAAAAGCAAACCTTGCAGTTTACCAGCATTGTCCATTGCCCAGAGCATAATAGCATGGATTGACACAGGATCTGTTTGTCCTCCAAGGGGTTTGTGGTAGCTAGTGTTGTATCAGCATTTCCATGGCATGGCTGCATGCTGAAATTGTGCTTACATGGTATGTGTTGATTGGCATAGGATGACATGGTGACACGTGTTGCTTAGAAGTCCATTTCTTTTTTCTTATAAGGGTTTGTAGGTGCTTGAATTATTCTTGCAAAAAGATTCATCAACATGTAACACCCGTCAATTAGAATATAGTGAAGTACCCCCTTTTGATAATTTTGAAGTTTGCTTGTAACATAATTGTTTGACATTTGATACTTAAGATTTAAATGTTTACATAATAGTAATGGTACTTGATTAAAAGTCTCATTGTTTCTTATATAAGGCTTGACATGTGCATGAACTATTTATGTAGAAAGTTCGTCAACATAATTTGTCAATATGATAATTGTAAAGTACTCCTTTTGATAGTTCTGAAGTTTGTTTGTCACGTATTGTTTAACATTAGTATATATGTTTTCATATGTTATCCGTTTTAAAGCATGATGTTGTTTTTCAATGTTATGATTTTATATGCAATATTAAGTGCATTCTGAAATATATTGTGCTTGAGATGGCTCTTATTGTTTAGGTAGTGTGTTGTTCACAGTATTCTCATGCAATAATAAGCCTTAGTCCTATCAGGGGTATTCTGATGATTACTCAACTAACTATTTTAGTTTGATCTTTGACAAAAGATTTAAAGGATTTGAACTTTTGATTCTGCACAGAACAATTGTAGAAATCAAGGAATCAGAACACAGAGCTCATATACAAGCTGATCTTTTGAAAGCTACTTTAGCAGAGCACAGCCTTGAGTTACGAGTGAAAGCAGCAAATGATGCTGAGGCAACTTGCCAGCAAAGACTTTCTACTGCTGAAGCTGGAATTCCAGAATTAAGGGCCAAGTTAGATGCTTCTGAGAGGTTTAATATCTGCCATGGTCCAGCCTAACTCTCATATTAAGCCATTTTTAATGTATTTGAATTTTTTATTTCTGTCATCCTTAAACGAATTTTACCTTTATTTTCTGCCTAAGTTTTTTGTGGTTTATTGCTTAATTTTTTGGATGGATTTTATTTATGTTGAGAAGTTTTAATAATGATGCTGTATAATTGTGAAAATATGTTTTTTGGGGCTAAATAGTTGGACAGAAACCTATTGTTATTTGTTCACGAATAATTTTGCCACGCTGAAGAGTTCATTGTTGCTTATTAATGCCAGGTAATGTGAAAAATTTCTTTGCAGGGGTAAGCAATCAGACATAAGTGTTTTGTTGTTTTTTAATGAATAATTTTTCATGTTGAAAAGTTTGTTGTTGTTTTTTGTAGCCATACTTAGTAGTTATGTAAAATTCATTTAGATTCTAGTGAATAAGGAAGCAATATGTAGGACAAGAAAGTGAATGAGCCTTGGTGTCACATTAAGGTTGCTCTTTGCGGCCCGAGTGGCCTTGGTTCAACACTTGAAAATAACCTCTCTGGTATCAGGGCTAAGGACTGATTACTTGATCCTCCTCAGACCTAACATTGACAAGAGGGCACTAGGTTCAGCCTTCTAAGTTATATGTTGATATGCTCTTTTATTCTGATTTATTTTTGTTGCTCAGAGATGTCTTAGAGCTTCAAGAGGCCATAAGAATAAAAGATGCAGAAGCTGAGGCTTATATTTCTGAAATAGAGGTCACGTTCCTGGTCTTTCTGTGTGCTTTTCTTTTTAGTATATTGTGGTTATTTATATATTTAATTGTTTGTTATCCCATTTTCCAAACAGACAATTGGTCAAGCATACGAAGATATGCAGACACAGAACCAACATTTGCTTCAACTGGTTGCTGATAGAGATGCCTACAATATCAAGGTTCTGCCATGATCTTGTAGAGCATATCATTGCAAAAAGTGATTTCTCCATGCAGTTCATTTGTTTTCTGTCAGATGTTCACAACTAATAATTTTGGTTTGTCATTGTAAAAACTAATATGAATATTCAATAACCCTTGCCCATGTCTGATGTCAGATCTTGTGACCAAATTAGAACAATATATCGGCCATTGTTCATCATTTAAAAGAAATTGACTGAAAAGCATTATAAGCATTGAGGTTATGCATTTTAGTCTCCAATGATATTGCTCATGAATTGAACTAGCTGTTAAACCAGAAAACTTGTCTTTGTATAGAAAGGGAAATTGTTAATCAATATATGAAGTTAATGAGATAATGAGAACTGTGATTTCTGTGTGTTAGTCATGAACATTAACATTGCTTCCTACTTTTGATTTATTTTGTAAAATCAGATTGACATTTGCCTATTGTTTTTCTTTTTCCCATTCAATTATAGCATCTGGGAGATTTGTTGCTTTATCTACAATATGCAAAAGAATTTATAATTGTTATATCTGATGTATGCCAGCTAGTTTCTGATAGTGTGAAGATGAAGCAAACTCATAGCTCTCTTCTTTCTGAAAAGCAAGCCATGTCGAAGCAACTCCAGCAAGTGAATAGCTCATTAGAGTTCTTAAAGACAAAAGTTGCTCATGGTGAAGAACAGGTTCTCTTTTTTTTTTCGCTTTTGTACTTTTTTCTTCTTTTGTTATTTTCATGAGAATTTTCACTTGTTTTCAAGCAAATAGGTTGTTAACCGAGTGAATCATACAGATGAAGTTACATGTTACACAAGCTGTTAAAGCTTCCATGGAAAATAGGCACATTAACATCAACCTGGAGAAAACTAAGCTGGAGTTGGTTGATGCGGAGAAAGAGTTGAAGTGGCTCAGATCAACCATTAATTCATTTGAGAAAGAATATGAACGGAACCAGAAAAAGTTCACCGAGTTGAAAGTGGAACTAGAGAGAGAAAGGTGCTGATCTACTGAATTAAATTAGTGGTATATAGATCTACTCTATTTCTAACAGTTGATGCTATATTGCTCCTGGTTTTCAATGTATGAATCTGAACCCAGAAATGAGAAGAAAAAGCTAGAGGAAGAACTTGCTGAGGTAAAAAATGAAGTCATGGAAATGAGTTCTGAGAGTGAAGAAGTTACGATCCAGAAACTTCAAGATGAGATCAAGGAGTGCAAGGCAATTCTCAAATGTGGTGTATGTTTTGACAGACCAAAGGAGGTAATAGATTTTTATTATTCTGGAAGCTCTGTATGGCACTTTTCATGTCTACAAAAGTTTATTATTCAACTTGTTTCTCTTATAAATTTAAATAAATGAATATTGCTTCTGAGATGTTTGAACAGTACGATCACTTCAATATAGAAGATTTCACAACACATGTTGCCTCAACTTGATTTTACAGTCGATCGTTTCATTGTCTTTCTCGAGTATAACATTTCTCTCTTACTATTTTTTTTTTCTTCTCAGGTTGTGATCACCAAGTGCTTCCATCTATTTTGCTATCCGTGCATCCAGCGGAATCTGGAGATCCGTCATCGCAGGTGCCCTGGATGTGGCACTGCATTTGGACAAAATGATGTTCGCGAGGTGAAGATATGAGCTTTTCAGAGTCGCCTCTCTAATCACCGGAGCCTTACAGATTCGTCATTGTAGGTGCCATGAGATTCGTTACTCGCTCTCTCTCTCTCTCTCTCTCCCTCTCTCCCCATATACATATATAGGCTTTTAAGGAATCCAATCCATTTTACAATTTTGAATCTCTCAGATGTTTCTTTCATGTTTGGTATTCTATAATACCAAGGTTGGTGACATAAATGGTTGAATGAAAGCAATTAGGAGCAAGTTTAATTTGTTGTTCTTGGGTTACAGCTCTTTCTCTCCTGGCAGTTGATATCTCATGCTGGCAGTTCTTGATTTATCAGTGAGTTTGATGTGCTAGTCTACCTGCTTTGCTTCGGTTCTTATGAAGTAAGTTCGAGTTCTGTTTGAGTTCCTATTAATAGAACATGTTGATCAACTATAGTGCAATCATGAAACTAGTTATAAATTATCTTCTATAGTTAGCTATTTGTGGTATTTTAGTCTCTTTATTTTAAAAAGTTATATTGGCATTAATATAGTTATGAAAATAAAAAATCTAGATTTATTTATCTTAATGTTATTGGTTTTACCAATGAAAATATGAAAAATAAAAGATAAAAATTAATTTTAATATTTTACTTGGTGGTTGTTGATGACGTCAGAGGTGGCAGATGTAGAGCGACAACGAAGCGCTTTGTGGCTCCAACATGGAGTGGGGTGACTCTGTGCTGATCTTGAAATTATTAAGACCCTACAAGTGGTTCTCCCATCCTCTCTTTAGAATCCTTAGTAGCACATTCGTCTTGCTTTTCCTTCTCGTGCTTACCCGATTGTCATTGTTGGCCAAAACTCTCATAGTTGCTTTCGTCTCGTCCACCTTCCTGACATCCCCCACTATCTTGTCTTTGTTGCTCTTTACCAGGTTTAGCAGTGCAATCGTAGCATTTGCTCTCGTCCTCATGCTTCCCCCAACCACCGGATCCATTAGGATGTTGACGTTATCTACCCATTAGAACACCTTCATGCTCTGCTCGCATCTTGCCACATGGGGCAATCACTATTGTTGCATCCTCCACCAACCCCCTTCGCCTATCCTTCACCACCAGGGTAAAGAAGGGTAGCACAGTGCCCATCTCGACAAGGGTGGTGCGATTGAATCGATAGAGGTCCAAGCCGAAAAGAGCCTTGAGTGCGTCCTTGATGAACCTAGTCGGTGTGCTAGGAGCTTCCTTGATCCGATGATGGAACGATACACTTCAATAGAGAGGTTGTAAAGGGTTGCGATAACAAGAGAAAGGATGCGGGGGGGGTGGCGATGAGGGCATTGACGATGCCCAGTGTGACATGAGTGCCTCATCGACGAAGATAGAGAGGTTTAGCAATGATGTTCTCCTGGGCCTCGACCATAGACGAGTGGTTATGATTGAGGAGGTGGGCAGCAAGGAGGGGCGCATCAATGAGGGGGTGCGCATCTCCAAGTCCTACTTCGACAAGCGACAGATCTCTACGATGGTTTCAGCAACGAACTTTGATTCCGTGACGATGGAACACTAATGCAAATATAGAATGACAAAAGAGTCACTTAGCAATTGCGTTGACATCAACATAGAGATAGATGCAAAGCAACTCTCACCTTTACCATTGCTCTCCTCATCCACAACAGTCACCTGAGACCTCCAACAACGTTATAATCCACCACCACCAATAATTAAAATATTATTATTTTTAATATATTTTTATTGATAAAATTGAGATGAATGAATCAAGATATTTCATTTTCCTAACTATAGAAATGCCAATATAACTTTAGATCGAGATGCTAAAGGTAATTTAACTACCAAAATTAGCCATGTAATCATATAATGATTCCTTGCATGAGTTCTATATCAAACGGGATATAAGTCACTTATATTAACTAGAATATGAAATCTAATGACATTGGTAATATGAACGCCCAGATCACATTTCTAGCCTGTCTCTCTATATGAATATCCAACACAAACAAGCATATATTGTAGTTACGACTCCGATGACTTTGTGTAAGGCACACATATGCTACTACCACAATGTTGTTTCAATCATCATTCGGATGCGTGCATGAGAAAAATCTCATCCGATAAGCACCAACACAAACAAAACCAATTGTGATTGATATCTACTACTCACTCAGCAGCAGCTGACCAAGCCCAATCAAATGAATCTCCAAGGTTTTTTGTTTTTGTTGCTCGGTTTATTTGGATCAGCTCTTACAAACCAGTGATCCTCAAAAACAAAGCAGCAGCAGCAGGTAATGTTACAGAGACGATCTAGTTGATCTGCCTCTGAAGCAGTTTTGTTGTCCAAGTCTCGTGAACAAATGTGATCTTGTAGGGATTTACAATCATGAAAAGTTATAATGATGAAGTTAATCAACACCCATCCCGGGGATCTTCACCAACACGCAAAGCAATTGCTCTTTCGCCAATTCTTCAGTGATCGCAGATTACAGGCCATTAAAATCGCTTGAGGTTAAATCATGTACTAGAATTTTCTGCCCTTGTGTGGCATTTCCTGCAGGGTAAAATGGAAAGCAAAGTCAGAGTAGGGAACAAAAGGAGACGCAGGAGTAATACACTATTGCGGGTAATAAGAAGTCATGATGTTGATGTTCAACTGCCGACAACACCAATGTTTTCTTTGTATATCAGTAGTGTCAATGGTATATAATAACTTGGGTTATAAAAGTATGATCGAAGTAACAATGCATCCATTTTCATATGCTTGTATTGACATGTAAGTTTGTCATCTTATCAGGTCACCAAAGAAAAAGAAGTATGGTAAGTCTGCTTAAAAATAATAACAAAGACAAGGGTAAATCAAGATGACACCAAAGGTAAAGCAAGATGGTTCCATGTTAATCGCTATGAATTATTTATCGCTATTAACTATTAGACCGATTAGCATAATTCAGTTTAAACCACCAAAGATTCCACGTTTCTGGCTTGATTGCAGATTGATGCTTCTAATTAGTATCATGATGGATGGGAAGGTCCCGACTAGAGAAAATAGGATGCGAGATCTACACCATCAAATGATTTTGTTATCTGTAACTTGTTATATGAAAAAGAACTATCAAAATATGTACATAAACTCAGTGAAATCAACAAGCGCTCCGGCACTTGCCTAGGCAAGGCGTTGCAAGGCCCGAGCGCCTCAGTTAGAGTTTTGGTGGGCGCCTTCAATTGGGTGCCACTTAGGCATGCACCTGGGCCTAGGAGTTGGGTGGCCCAAGTGCTCGTCTAACCCAAATCAATTTTAAACAAGCTTGAGTTGAACCCAAATTGACTGATTCGATTCAACCAAGCTGGATAACCCTCACTCGTCCCTCATCCCCGACCCCCTTTCTTCGCATGTGACCTTTCTTCCTTTAACCTAATTGTCATCTTCTTTTGTGTGCAAGGCATTTGGATCCACTCTTCCGAGAGGGTGTGCAAGCCAATGGTCGACATTTGTGTGCAAGCCAACGGTGCCTCCCCTCACGAACGTAGGTATCTTACCTCTTTCCTCTCTTTCCAACCCTCTCCAAGTTCCATCGGTGTTGGTCCTCACGCTCCTGCCACGTCCCCTCCACCCATCTCTCTCTCTCTCTCGCCATGTTTTTACTTTAACCTTCAACGATGGTACCTCTCTTTGTCTCTCTCTCTTTCTCTCACCGTGTTGTTCCCTCCCCTTCGATGATGGTACCTCTCTCCTGTTTGACTCACGACAACCCCGAAGACCAATGGTACAACCACCTCCTGTTCTCTGCTTCTCACTAACAAAATCACCTCCTATCTCCCTTGGCTTCTCTCGCTCCCCCCTCAAACCCCCTCGTCTCTCTCTAGCTTTCTCTCCCGACGACTCTCAACATCACCAATTGCTAATGATAGCCCCTCCCCCTCTCCTTCGTCCCTCTTCTTATTTCTCTCTCTACTTCTTCCCCAACCCCATGCTCTCGACCAACTTTCCCCTCCCATCAACACCCTGTCCTTTTCTGCTTCTTTCTCTCCCTCACAGCTCCATTTGCCACTGAAATATGTTAATTATCGATGTCACAACTAGGATTTTAAATGATCATTTATTAAAATTCTTGTCAAAATCCTTGGACTTTTGATGTTAATTTTTTTTGTTATGTTATTTTTGTTATTATATTTGATCAATGATATACTTTAATGCTTGATAGATGTTTTAGTCAAGATTTGACTTACCGGTCCATACCGATGTACCAAGTTCATCTTGGTATATATAAATTTTTTATAATATAATATTATATAATATAATATTAAAATATTAAAAAAAGAGAAAAGGGGCGACATCGCCTTGATCTTTCTCCCCGCGCAGGAGAAAAAGCACCCATGACCCACAGGCGGCGACGGCACACGGGCGAGGATGGTGAGTGGGCGCTAGGTATTCTTTCTTCTTCTCCTCTTTTCTTTTTTTCTTCTTTTCCTCTTCTTCTTCTTCTTCCCTTTTTGTCGCTCAATCGACCGTCGACGGTCAATTTCTCCCTCAATCGACCGTCGACGATCGATTTTTGGCGGAACCGCCCGGTAGCGGACGGTCCACGTACCGACAACCTGACAGATCGGTATGTATCGCCCATACCGAGCGGTACAGGTCAAAATTGCAAACCTAGGTTTTAGTAGTGATGTTTTGATTATGAAGTGATATAGAATTTATATTTTGTCTAATTATCGCCTTTCTTCTTAAATATATTCTTATAATTTATATTGGCAAGCACCTCGCTTTGCTCAAGCGTTTCAGAACCTTGGCGCCTAGCACCTTTGTCAACAGACTCAACACTACATAAACTGTTATGTACCATATCAGACTTGATACCTAACATATAACAATTAATTCCGAGCACAACATAAAAGATATATACAATTAAATTGCAATGTTCGGGTGCCTCGAAGTTGGCTTGAATACTGCACCAAACCCAACAATTAGATTAAGTTGCCTCATAGAAGGTATAATGCACCATTGTGCATAAAGGACCAATAGGAAGACACATGAACTAACTGAAAGTCTGCAGGATCAGAAATGAGTTTGGGTCTAGGATTGACATTGACTGAATTTGATGGTAGAACCTTTTCTCCTGCTCTTTTTGTCTTTATTTCTATTTGTGAAGCAATCAGTAACTTGCTAGGGCAAGGAAATTGACAGAAATCATTAACATCAATCAAGAACTTATCAAGACCAACCAGAATTGAATAAACCTAGCCCTAACCTAGTCCAAACCCATCAGATCGTCAGGTCCATCTATCCACTGCCAAGAGTGGCCACCCTCATCAATAGGGAACCAAATTGCATCTAAAAGAAAAAGAATAACTTGCAGAAGATAGTTGTATCAATCAAGGTTTGCAATTTTGATCTGTACCGCCCGATATGGGCAGTACGTACCGGTCCACCAGGTTATTGGTACACGGACTGCCCGCTACTGGGCAGTACCGCCAAAATCAACCGTTGGCAGTCGATTTCGACCGTCGGCGATCGATTGAGGGAGAAATCGACCGTCGGCAGTCGATTGAGGGAGAAAAAGGGAAGAAAAAAAAGAGGAAAAGAAGAAAGAAGAACAAGAGGAGAAGAAGAAAGAAGAAGACCTCCTTTCCCGCATCGTCCTCGCCCGCGGGCGATTCTTCTCCCGCGCGAAGAGACGTTCCTAAGAGGAAAAGAAGAAAGAAGAAGACCTCCTTTCCCAGTGCCGTCCTCGCTCGCGGGTGATTCTTCTCCCGCGCGGGGAGAAAGACTGAGGCGACGTCACCAGTTTTTTTCTTTTTTTAAATAGATTAATATATATAATATTATATATATATTATATTATAAAATACTATAATATATTTTAATATATCGGGTGGTATGTACTATGTACCACCCAATACTGTATACCATACCGTACCAAGATAATCTTGATACGCCGGTACGGACCGGTATGTCAATTAATACTATTAACTGATCTTCCAGAATGTCATTAGTTGGGTATCATTCTATAAACTTGTCAACTATCATACCCTTAAATTGTCTAATTTCCCACATTCAGTTACAAATATTTATTTACCACTGAATAAAGGATAACTACTATTGAGTTATACAGCTGAATCCACATTTATTTTGACTTCAAGGATGTCTCAAGTTTTAGTCATTTATTACAAGGCCTACATAAGATATTACTGTATGCCTGATCAGATTATCATAAGATATTAAAGTATGACAATCTGTAGGATTTAACATAGATTTTAATTTAGCAAACAACAGTTTTTATCAGTCTCAGCCAGTAATATATAAATACAGAATTGAGTGTAGAAAACAAACTACAAGACATAATTTATCTTCAACAGTATAAAAACATACATTCACTCAAACGGATTAGTAGAATCTTAAAAGAATTATAGAACACAACATTTTTCTGGAGCTAACTAGAAATTTCATCTAGGCATAGCCTAAACATTTTCTTGTCAGAAATTAAAAAAAGTGCTAAAATTCCATAGTCAAGATTCATCGTATGTCTGAAGCAGTGCCATATCCCCCTCCATTCTTTTCTTTTATCTTTAAATTAGTTTATGCAAGTAGAAAACCATGTAAAGAACTCAGTTCATGGAAGAATTTATATTTACAACTATTTACAAGAAAATGAATATTGGTTTCCAAACAGCACATTTTTCATAAACAGAAATAACTATCTAAATCCACAGTAAAAGACACTGTAACAGATCCTCTAACATGCTTTACAATAGAATGCTGAATCAAAAGTTCAAATGGATAAACAGATTCACTTACAGGTGGATAGCTCTGCACATAATAAAATTGTGGAGGCTGCCCAACAATCATCTGCTGTCCATACTGCAAAAGATGATGAAAATGACTAAATGACCACTATCTTGCACAACAGATGGACATATCTTAAAAAACTCTTCTTTGTTGGCATAATAAGTAAATATAGGAAAATTGCACACCATTGGTCCACTAGGGTGGACATATGCCTGGGATGATTGCATCGGTGGAGCCTGAGGATTGTAAAGAACAGGCTGATGGCCAAATGATGGACCAACCTATAAAAATGTGAGCACAAGACATTGAAAAAAATGATAACAAGGATAATATAGGATCAGTATAGAAGCGGAAAAAAATGGAAAACAAAGCAGATCACAAACAAGTTCACATCAATGGCAATATTTCCTTTATGAAAATTCAGTAACTGTCAATGATAACAAAGATATGTGCACATCTGATATGTTCTTATCCAGTTCACTACCAACTAAATGCTAGATGTTATATAACTGGATCGAAATTTATGAGGTGTCATTGAGAAGACATCCCGGTAGCTCGGGCAAACAATGTACAGTGTTGAGGTCAATGGTTTGAGTCCTAATGGAAGGGTTAAACTACAAACAATGAGGTGACTTTTGTTCACTATCAGTAATCAAGTGTCAATTCCACCAATTTCACAACCTTAGTTTCCTAGAGAGCTTAAAATAAGAAAAAACAGAAGATAGGTAATGAGTGGGACACTGATGGCAGATAGTAATATCAATCTAAATTTTCACCATATGAAGAAATAAAACAAGATCTTATAGTACATCACTCACATGCACAATCTATATTTGTAATGGTTATGAATTGTAAGTGCTAGTCTTAGAACAAAGAAGAGGACATCAAACATATTTAGTAGTCTAGTATAGCTTAAATCACATTCTGAAAATAGCATGTAATGACTCTACACATGCATGAACTAAATGACACTCAAGTCAATTGAAAAGAGAAGAAAAAGACAAAAAATTTACTGAAAGACTATATCAAATTCTCATTATTCTAAACTTCATAGGTAAAAAGGATATAACAAAAACAATGACTACACAACAGGAAAAGGATTCCTAAAAGGGAAAGAAATAAAGTAAAAGTCAATCACATAATCTACACAAAACTAATCTATAAAAAATAAGAGCACAATACACAAATTAAAAAACATAGAAAAAGAACAGGATCTTACCCCCACCCCTATAGGCAGACCGTGCATATGAGGAACAGCAGTTGCATTACTAGGGTAATAAATTGATCCATCAGATACTGCTGTATGCAGCCTCATAGAAGATAATGGGGTAAAACTCTTAGCATTCGGATTGAGCTTAAATTCCTGAATCATAAAAGCAGAGGTAACTGGGCCGAAATATTAAAGGAAAAAATGAAACCAAATGAACTGGCCTAGTGGCAAAGTCAAGCAGGGAAAAAAAAATCACTTCTACCAGCAACTCACCTTAGCGTTTGGGTTAAGTGTTGATTTATCTGAAGATGATGATCCACAAGAAGAGCTCGGTGATAAACGAGGATGACTTAATGCTGAGTCAGCACATGCATGCTCCATAAAACCACCATGTCGTATAGGGGGATCAATAGGTTTGGAAGCAGCAGGTAATTTGCCAAGTACCGGAGAATCTGAAGGTTCAGTAATTATATTTCCTTGACTGAAAGATGAAGGATCAGACAAAGTGGCACTTATAGATAACCCCTCTGATTCTGTCGATAGATGCTTATCTGCGACATGTAGAATGTTTATAAGAAGACATAGGTCAACCTCCGAAAGGTGGAGCAAAACACATAACTTGGCAAACCATGTACAAATAAAATATTTTTCAAAGAAACTTGGACACATTCAAAGATAAGAATGTTGGTGAAAGTTGTATGCACTACCGAAACCTCCATCATAAACAACACCAGGGAAGAAAATAAGAGATTACAAATAATTATCAATACTCTCAGAAAAAAAAAACCTGAAGCATAAACAATTTCAAGTTTAAGAAAAGAAATACTTAACAAGATGAGAATGACAAGATATTCAATGAAGTTAAAAATCATAGCATTTCAGAAACAATCTCATCAAAGACAATACTGACCATCCGATGCTCGAGACTCCTGAATAGCCTACAGGAGAGAATCATGTCAGAACCAAACAAAGGGGTTTAGAAGTTGCATGAACTATTGATAATAGAAAAACTCACCATACACTCCTTGCCACCTTGATCTTTAATCTGGTTCGTATCCAGCCTAGATACATCATAGTATCATACTCATCAAATCAACATATTATGACAAAAGTCCATTGATGACCAATATGAACAATCTCTCATGCACCCATTACAACAATTTTATTTTGAAAAGTCAAGTATAGAATCAAATGACCTAACAGCAGAACAAACCTGATATCGACATCCAAGGATGGGGAACTCCATGAAATAGAATTTGACATTAGCTCAGTATTATGATCAACAGAAGAGAGACCTAAATCCTTATCAGCAAGAAAGTGCAAATCCATCTCCTCATCCTGCACAATTTATGAACACAGAAATCAACATATAGGTAAAAGAATATTTCACCTCATGTTAATTATCAGAAGCCTGAACAAAGAAGATGGACCAGATTTTATAGTTTGTGCATTGTTGTTTGGATAATGCAAATAACAACTGCAATATTCAACAAGGTATATTTGTCGATAACATTTCATGTAATCAACATGACATATTGTGAAATCATTTTACTAGTCAAACTATTGTCAATCATTTTCTTAGTCATGATATTTGTCAAATTACTGTAAAAGATTGCTAGAGTCATTATGGCTTTTATCTTGAATACCACAAATCATATCCAAATAGTTTCAACTTTCAATAACTTAGCTTTCAAATTATGGAACATGAGTCCCAACAGATGCATGGTATAAAGTTAAATACCTTTATCTCATTTAAAGCAAGGTTTGTCATGTTGCTATGTACTGCCCGGTATGGGCGGTATGTACCGGTCCAACAGAGGAACAGTATGGGCGGTACATACCGATTTGTTGATATGCCTCGCCGTATTGTGTCAATCGGTTGCTATGGTTCTGTACGTGTCATACCGATGGCGATCGGTATACTGGTATGAACTGGTAAGACGAACCATTACTTAAAGAACCAAAAGAAATTAACAAGGAAATCATAGTAGTGCTTTAGCTATACAGTTTTGTAGTTCCTACATGGTTAGTGCTAGACATGGTTAGATATGTACTCAATGACCACACATTGTGAACAAATCATACACAAAACTTAAATCAGAAATAACAAGATTTGTTTTTGTTTGAAGACTGCCCATTATGAATCAAACATGAAATGGCAACCATGTAATCAATCAGAAATCCAGTGAGGAGACTACTAATGTCAGAAACTCATAACCTTTTCATCCAAGTTGAGTTCAATCACTACAAGATTATTCTGACAAGACATAGGCCATAGGTCTGATGTATAACCCACAGCTAAGGACAAAAGAACAAGGAACTCTGATAGCTGTATACTAAAACATAGCCAGAACAAACAGTATGGCCGAGCTTAAAACTATTCATATCAGCAAAATAGAAAAGGGAAAAATGTTGTGATTACCACTGATGAACTGGTAGCTTGTGTTTCGATGTATGATGCCTGTGCTTCATTACCACTTTTCTTTTTTTCTCTAAATCCACTATCATTGGCTTCCCTACGTACAGCTGAATATTTGCTCTCCTCGTCAAGGCCAAAATCATCATGTGAATAAAAGCCTCTTTCCTGTTACATAAAGCATTAAAATAAGTGAACACAATTTCAGAATTGCAGCTGTTTAGAAGGTATTCGCGTAATTAAGAAAAAAAAAAGTCACCTCAGCTAGATGAAAATCAAGGGTGTCCTCTCCCTCTATTTCTCTAGCTATTCTTGAAGCTACTCTTTCAAGCTCTTTCATTTGGGGACCTCTTTCAAGCTTAGTAGTATATAGTTCCTCATTAAAGGTACTCTTAACTCCAAACAAAGTCTCATTTGTTTCAAACTGATCCCAGTTCCTAATTTAGAAAATTATAAAACACATCAATTAAGAAAACACTATCAACTTAGTGACAGCAAAAGCTAATTAGTAGTGTCAAGGCTAATTCGGATAGTGACAGTAAAAAGAGTACCTAGAGCTCTTGCAAGAATAATTTGGATATCTATATATTAATTATTCATTACTTAGACAATAAGAAACTGCAATTGATATAAGAAATGTAATGATGAGTTTTGAAATAAGTATCGAAGGATATATGAATTAAAAGTGTGTTGCAAGGCAGTAAAAGAATGAACCCAAAGTAAGATGCAAGAAATATGAACAAAAAGACATGATACTAATGGGATACAGCTAGTTAACCTAGAAATACCATAATATGCAAAATAAAAAAGTTGATGTCACTTCAGCTACCTATCCAATGTTCCATCAAATATATTGTCCAGTTCAGGACAATCAGGATCATCTTCATCAGGCATCCATGGTGCCAGCTGTCTCTCCATCTCCACATGATGAGAATGAGAAATAACAGAATCTATCATGAGGTCTTTTCTCTTCTCATGTGCATGCCCACTGGTAAATTCATCACTACTTAGTGACACATCCTGATATGATGAGAGAAAAGTAAAAAAGGGAAAAGTATCATATGCACCATATAAGAACTAGAATAGAGACACATGAATTTTTCAGAGTACAACAAAATAAGTAAAAGATGGACAAGTCATTCAAGTATTAACCAGCTATGCAAATGCATATGGTCAATGTAACATTCACTCAAGCATCAAACTTTCAGGACGTGATTTATGCATTGCATGGTGCACATGCTAATGTGAAAGAGGAAAACTGCTCACGGAAGTGCATGTCATTTGTACACCCACAATTTGGTGCAATACTCAACAGCAAGAATAATAGCAGCTTACGAGAAAAACAAAATCATTAGCATGGATGAGATGGGTGCTGGGCTGGCATGGAATGGCATGACAGAACACATTTTGTCATATAGGGTCTACCACTAACCTGGTATCTAATAATTGAATTCTTGCAATTAATGAGTAACACAACTCCAATAGCAAGCCAATTTAATTTAAAACCTAAAAGAATATAAAAAACAAATTAAGATAAACCTTTGCAAGAACTTGGACAAGTTCTCGTGCAGGTATGATCATTGGCTGAGGTGTTTTGAAAGAATCATGGACAGATTTCTGCTCTCTGACTGAACCATCATTAACAACTTGAGCCATTTTCAAAACAATTTCTGCAACCAATTCCAAACACTTATTAATCATGCAAAATAGACAGGAAACAGAGTCAATGGAAGAGAAATTTTTATTATCAAGATACTGAATTACACAAATCACAAAAATAGGGAGGGGAGGGGTAAAACATAACCATACGACTGGTACTACAACTTGTGGTACAATCACGCACAAACAAAGTACAGGTACATACCAAAATCTTTATCAGCATTTGTTGCATGAAAGATCCCCGAGATTATAGAACCATTTTTCACATGAACTTCCACATGATGACCAACAAGACATGTCAGAACATATATTAGTCGATCACGTGATGGGCTAGTAACCCTTCCTGCCTTGATCCCATTTGATGAGCCTGTGCCACAAAAACTTCATAAGACAAAAGGATTTGACAAGTATAACAGCTCATCTTAACAGGCATTACCAAAACTAGGGAAGGCTGACTTTCTTGATTGCATCTTACTGTCCATCCTTGAACCTGTCACTGTATCAACTCTACGATGGTTATATCCATTGGCAGATGGCCGGCCTTGGTGCGAATTCATTCTGTGTTAATTTCTGTGTAGACATGGATTAAATACACATCAGTTTCAGATTAAATAGTAAAATAAAACACTGATTCAACAAAACAAAAAGAAGGATAAAGAAGTCCAAATATATATTTGAAGAACTAAAAAAATAATATGATAGGAAAAAGAACTGCTTTGTCAAAGTAACAAAAACATTGAAAATGAAACAGCAAAGTACATAGGACATGGAAGACATGTAGTTTCTGTTCCACATCTCTAACATGTCACCAAGAGGTCCAAGAATGCAAAAGAAATGCATGCGAAAAAAGAAAGGACCAGAGCTGATACCCAAGAAAGAATAAATGGAGCTGAGGCCAAGAGAGGGAGAGAGAAATTTCCAAGGCTAATTGCATGGTCAGAGATGAAAAGAAACAATATGCTCCAAGTCTGGAATCTGACAACAAAACCAAGAAATATTTCATGTTAGTATACCATAATCCACCTCAAAGCTATAACTCCACTACATTTTAACCAGGGTTCTAAGCTGCATAGGGAATCAACGCTAGTATCCAATCTCTTGTTGCTGTGTTGTTTCTTAAGCCTACCATATATAGCTCATTAAATGATATTCTTGCTCTTCTCTCCCCTGGACTTCATTGGTCTCATCACTGCCTCAAATGAACTTGGAAACAAGAGAAAGAAATGGAGGCAACAGTTTATCCAATAAATAAGAAAAGATAAATCACAACTGTGAGGGACCAAAGGCCAGTGAAATAATCCCTTAGTCATCTATGATTTCTGAAACCTGGATGGATACCTGGATGAACTGATAAAGCTGAGAATTTTGGGAACTCATGTCAGTGTAAACTTATAGGCTTCGAGATGGTCAGATGATGCAGACTTCAACTTCAGGGGGAAAAGTCCAGGCTTGAATAAGCAGGAACACGAAATCACAAGTTAGATAAAGGAAGACAGACTTGCAAGTCTACTCCATACATGTGCAAGTCTAACAAAACAGAAATCAAGCAGACAAGGTATAATGAGAGAAAGATAAGGCAAATAACTGGTATGAACATATATCTTTTTTATCAACAAATAGCCTTATTGGAACCATCAAGAATCATATAGAAAACAAGATCCGTCCACTCCATACATGTGCAAGTCTAACAAAACAGAAATCAAGCAGACAAGGTATAATGAGAGAAAGATAAGGCAAACAACTGGTATGAACATATAACTTTTTTATAAGCAAATAGCCTTATTGGAACCATCAAGAAATCATATAAAAAATAAGATCCAGCAGACAGAAAACTTAGCATCTGCTCCATATATGGCACATACATGAGCAAGTCTCACAAGAAAGAATCATGCAAACAACAAGATACAGTGACAGAAAGATAAGGCAAACAACTGGTAATGAACATGTCTCCTTCTTATGCAAATAGCCTTATTGGAACCATCAAGAATAATAATAAAAAAAAGATTCAGTGGACAGCAAGGAAGCATCTGCTCCATGCATGGCACATACGTGAGCAGGTCTAACAAGACAGAAATCATGCAAACAACAAGGTATAAGGAGAGAAAGATGAGGTAAACAGCTGGTGTGAACATACATCCTTTTGATAAACTAAACAGCCTTATTACAACAGAATATAATTTTTTTTTCAAGAATAGCAATTTGTTCCAGCCTAGATACAATACTTAATCGAAACCTAGGATCATTGAACCGGCGCTGGGCCACTAGAGATAGGAACAAGCAAATATGCAAGACGATCGGTACCTTCAACGATTGGAACCTCAATAGAGGCCCCTGTTGCGATACGAGAGATCCCGACCTCCTGCAAAGAAGCCAACAGATGAATTACACTGCTCCAAGCTCGTTTTTCTAACTTGAACTATTCCAGATCAGCAATTAGTAGGAAAGACGAAAAAGAAACAAAATTGGTTCCAGTCTGGAGATTTTCTATCCAATGCAGATCAAGAAGGAAAGCATATCGCCTAAAATGACACGTCAAGAACAAGCATCCAGATCACAGAGATGGATCAGGTCACCAAGAAGAAATTCTTATTTCTTTTTGGGTAAGAAAGGATCTCGGATCAATAAAGGGGGAAGAGAGCTGCGAACCTCGGCCGGCGGGATCTCGGAGGCGAACCGACGAATCGAAGGGCGCTGGGATTGAAATCGGCTCCTTATCAGGGCTGAAATCGAAGAAAGAGAGCGAGAGAGAGAGATGAGGGTGTTTTAGGGTTCCGCAAGAACAAAAGGGCCGACGATGAAGACGTTTCGGGCGAGGTTGGGGACGGGCGATAACAGCGTTCTACCCGAGGCCCGACTTCTATGCATAATTTTTTGAAATATAAGGCTTGGAGCGCTAAAAAAGACCATAACAACATTAAGGAGGAAGGAAACATTTATGAATAATCCCCTTTAACTTAGTGTCATTATCTTTGAATAGAGGGTCGAAGAGCCTACAGAAACAACAGTAGACCATAAAATGGTAAATTTCTCAATAAACCCCTATCATTTTTATATTTTTAAAGTGTTCTGTTGTGCCTGGAACTTGTGGTGTAATTTCCGCAGAGTTTAAGGGCTGGAGAGCTAAAGTGTTCTGTGATTGCCTTTTTTAATTTAAATACATAATAAATATGTTGCTTGAGACTTACTATTTTTCTTTTTTTTGTTGTTGTAGTAAATTTGTTGGTGCTATTGAATAGTCTATCTAATATAAGAGTAAATGTTCTTATTCTAGTCGCAAATGTTATAAGGAATTTTTCCAGATGTCAATGTTCATATTTACTGTTAATTTTAGCTGGGCGTACGTAATAAAAAAATTGTAATGTTTATTAAGCATGAGAGATTGCACGATAAGATTGATCCTTTCAGATCAAGTGATTGGGATCTCTTTGGTCTCTCTATCAAAATACCCTAACATTGATGCTAATTGATGATGTTTGAAGCAGCTTTTCCTTGGAACTGAATCGTCCACAAAAAAATGGTTGGCACACTGAGAACGAACTGTGGAAGAACGGCAGAACCATGCCAAAATCACTGCAAGGAGGCGAGCCATGGCAAGAGTTCATTCTATCACCTCCATGGAAGAAGGAACTGTTCATCTTCCTGAGCTCTTTCAGAATGATTGAGGCACTTTTCGTTGTCCAAGAGAAGCATGGAAGGATGATTTCTGTGTATCGGTTTATCTGACTCGGAAGAGATGAAAGGAAGGGGAAGAAGGCGACTAATTGAGACGGTGAACACTCTGTCTGCTCCACCTAACACTGCAGGAAGATTTAAGAGCAATGGAAGGGCTCTCACAACCTTATCCTCTGGCTTTGTCTCGCCCCCGAGAAAGAAGAAGATAACCTTATCCATCTCTCCGGCAATCAAAATTCGACACGTCGGATGGATGAGCTGATCTGGCAACCGAAGCGAATCCTGATGTCGTCTCTCCCATTCCATACTTAGCGCAGCCCAAACAGAGCAGCTCGAGACCCGATATTTGATTCAGCAGATCGATCACCGACTACTACATCAATGGCATCGGCGTTCGCTGGCACCATGGCGATGCCGGGCGTCGGCCGCAGCAGGCCCCTCGCCGGCTCGGATGCGTTCTTCCAGCCCCTCAAGCTGCCTGTTCGGAGGCCTACTCCCGCGGCAGCGGGTCGATGGCGGCCGAGAAGCCAGCTCAAGGTCCGAGCGTCGTCCGCGAAGGAGAAGGCAATGAGCGGGCTAGCGACGGCAGCATTGGCAGCGGCGTTGCTGATCCCGGACGTGGCGGAGGCGGCACAGCCGGGGGTCTCGCCGTCGCTCAAGAACTTCCTCCTCAGCATCGTCGCGGGCGGCGTCGTGCTCGTCGTGATCGTCGGGGCCGTCGTCGCCGTCGCCAACTTCGACCCTGTGAAGCGGAGCTGAGACTGATTCACGACGATGTGTGGACTCGCATGCATGCAAGTCTCCGCAGCTATAAATGCCATTGCCTTCAATTTCGTCTACCTCTAAACGGAGAATGGTGTGATGAGCTCTCAAGTTTGTCGTTGTTGGTAGAACAATGTCGATGATTAATAACCTCATTCTCGTTCTCAGTCCTGCGTGCAGAATTACATGATTATAATTAATTCCAATGGGGAATGAATTCTAATTTTTGCAGGGACATACTTCACCAGTAACACTCGAAATCTTGTCATTCTTTTTTACATAACCAATCGAAGCATTAATTTCTAATGCATTGAATGGGGGCGTTAGGAATACACACACAGATCACAAACTTATGATTCCTACCTGAGCATTCTGTACACAAGCAGAAAGAACAAATGGATGCCATCAGAAGAGACACTTAATATGGATTTATATCAAGTATATATCACAATCAAATCTAATTGCTTCAATTCATATAATCCATGCAAATTTATTTCACGGCTTTTATACTTCACACCATGTTTCAAATTCCAAAGCATACAAGACTTTCTTCCCCTGGAACATGTTGCTTGCTGTTCTAAAGTTACTTCTGACTCATTCAAATAACCTATGGTTCTTTACAACTCTCTTCCATCAACGTACCACTGTCACACTTCTACCTATCAATATCAAATTCCTTAGAAGATTTTGACATCCTCAGTGAAGCTTTCCCATGAATCCTGTTTTACTATGGAATCCACCATGCAACAAAACTAGTGAATCACTGAATTCAAATCAGATCTGGAATCTCTTGGTCTATCAGTAAGTTGTTATTCTCGATGATCACAGTTACTGCATATACAATCGATAGGAAAAGTATTGAAACCAATGAATATATGATGTGGCTGTTGATGTGACAGCCCAATCAACTTCGAGGATGAACCTGCCATTTCTTTTTATACGCATGTGGACGTGAGTCCAAAGTAGACAATTGTATCTTATCTCATCCCTTATCACCTACGTGGATAAAAAGACAAATAGAGATTGTCAGAGGCAGTTAACAATCATCTCTATGCAAAATATTTCATAAAATATTTCACCTCTTTACTACCAAGTATAAAAGTTTACTTTTAGCACAATTATCAAAAGATTACATGGGGTTACTAAATTGGGTGTCGAAGGGGGACTAGGTTAGAAAACCCCTCCTTAGTCTCCGTGTAAGTGACACCTTGAGAGCTCGAGGTTTTCATCTCGAAGGCATCTTGATCACACCTCGACCATCTCTATGCACATGGGCCAAGATAATGTCGAGTTGACCAGGACGTCAACGACATCTTCCTATAACATTTCAACACTAGAGAGAATAAGCTTTGCCCTCAACCCACAATATTTTCACTCGGGGGGGGGGGGGGCTGCAAAACCACTTTTGTACATCAATACATCCATCTCAGGATAGACACCGATGAGATACTAGCGTTTATTCAACGACCTAGGTCTCTTGCCCACAGGGATGACCCAGAGCCACTTGCTCGTCCCCGCCAATGTGTTTCTAAACCTCACCCAGTAGGTGTAAACGTTAATGGGATAATACAAGTTGTTGCCCCACTCCCACCCCAACTAGCGTAGTAGGTGATGCCACCATCCCAATCGCAATCCCTAGTTCCGTTGAAGCTCCTCAACCCAACGCGACACCAACACCCCATATGTGCCCAAGGCCTATTGAGTCATCAACGGAGGGGGCACTTTGGTCCCCAACCATGAAATTCAACGATCCACACCACCCTTAGTCTACCCTGCCAGAATCCAAGGCTCAATCTGTGGACTCAATGGAGGACTCCATACGGGTCCAACTATGATAGATGGACCAACATTTAGAGATGTGACAAGTGCTCCAACGATCAAAAGGGAAAGAGTTGGTCGACCCCACATCAGGTCGATCATTATTCATCCAAAAAGTCCAAAAGGAACTCGTTCCAACAAGCTATCGTCTTATATTCTTGGAGGCGTTCGATGATAATGCCAACTCGATGGAGCACATCACAACTTTTCACACCCAGATGTCTCTATGTAGCCCCTCGGATGCCCTAATATGCTATACTTTTCCAACCATGTTAAGAGGTCCAACACGAGAATGATATGTTCGCTTGAAGTTGCTTTCCACATGCTCTTTCGCCATTTGGTGAGAGAGTTCGAGCAACACTTCCTCGCCCTCGATGCTCAACAATAAGACTCTTTGGACTTAGGCAAGGAGAGGAAGAGACACTTGCAAACCTCATCACTTGGTTCACAAACGAGATCCAAGGCATAACAGATGCCCATCCATCGATCATTACGTAAACCTTCATGATGGGCTCAAGCCCTCCTGTCTCTTTTGATCGCTGATATAAACTACCAACTATTGTACCTAAGACGCTTCAAAGAGCCAATAAATACATTGCTACTGAGACGATAATCTTGGGTAAGCACAAAAAGTCCTGCAAGAGGCTAAAGCAAGAGCGATCAAAATTAACCTTGACCCTGGGGTTATCCCGACGAAGAAGAAATGACTGACCAAAGCTACCTCGCCCAAGATCCGAGTTGGACACTTTAATTATGATTAGAATTGAATTTTTTTCAAGTAAAAGAGGAAGGGCTCTTAAGGATTCTTACTCAATAAGGACCCTATTGGCAAAAAGAAACAAGTCCAAATAATGTCCGGAACACCTCAAGCAGTTCATTCGAAAGAACCAGAAACCCTCACCCCAATCCTAAGGGCCAATAGAGAGATAAATTGATGTCATCGTTGATGGATCCACCTGGGGGGGATAGCTCCTCGAGCTGCAAAGCTTATGCCCGAGCCACCATCGAAAAGCACACAAGGATGGATGGCTACCCAAAAGTAACCTCCAAAGTGGGAGAGGCATAATATCTTGACCCAAATCACAATGATACCTTAGTGGTTTCTGTAAGAATGATTAATGCCTGGGTGGAGAGGGTCATGATCGACATAGATAACTCTAATGATATCCTACACATTGATGCTTTCCAAACACTTGTGATGTCCACTAACGACCTTACCCCATGACTTCTTCATTGATGTGGTTCACTGACGACTCCATCTCGCCTCTGAGACTATGAATCTACACAATATATTTAGAGACGAACCTTGCTCAAAAATAATATTAACCAAATTCATAATGGTGGACATATCCTCCTCGACATACAACACAATCATAAGCCGACCCACACTGAACAGACTTAGGACGATAATATCAACTTATCATATAACAATAAAGTTCCTGATGAGGGCCATCATCGAAGAGTTAAGAAGCAATACAAAGGAGTCACATCAATGCTATCTAACGATCATTTTCCTACCAAAGAAAGTCCAACCCAAGGCACCACATGTGGAATCCCAAGACATTGTCAAGTCCACTGCATCCTGAGCCAATGAAACCATTGATCAAGGTACCTCTCGATATAGCCCGACCAGATCGAGCTCTCAAGGTCAAGACGACACTTCTTAAGGAGAGGGGGGTATAACTTATCAATTTTCTTTGAGAGAATGGTGAAGTGTTCGCGTGGTCGTCAAGAGATATGTTGTGGATCAACCCAAGCGTAGCACACCATCACCCAAATATTTCTCTCGAGACACGACCAATAAAGCAAGGGTCTTGCAAGTTTGCTCCCGACCACCAACAAGTAATTAATGATGAGGTATATAAGATATTAGGAGTGAGGTTTATTTTCGAGATGCAATACCCCTAATGGTTCGCCAACATTGTATTTGTTAACAAATCTAATAAAAATTAAAGGACGTGTGTTGATTATATCAATCTCAGCAAGACATGTCCAAAGGACAACTACCTCCTCCCTTAGATTGATTAGTTGGTTGATGCCACCTTGGGTTACGAGCTCTTCACCTTTATAGATGCATTCTCAAGATATAACAAAATCAGGATAATGCTAGAGGATCCAGAACATAGTTCATCACTGACCGACGCATATCTTGCTACCGAGTCATGCTTTTGGAATAAAAATGCTAGGACAACCTATCAAAGGATGATGAACCAGATGTTCAAGCATCAATTGAGGAGAAATGTTGAGAATTATGTGGATGACATGATAGTAAAGAGCAAGACAACCAACTCACATCTAGCAGACTTAGCCGAGATGTTCCAAATCCTGAAAAAAAATACAGCATGCACCTCAATTCGACCAAGCGAGTCTTTGGAGTTAACTCAAAAAAGTTGCTCAGCTCCATTGTGCATCAAAGAGAAATAGACATAAACCCCGAGAAAGTATGAGTCATATTAGAGATGCATCCACCTCAGTCGGTAAGAGAGGTTCAGCAGTTAACAGATCGACTGACAACACTCAATCAATTCTTCTCTCGATGCGATGACAAGTGCATACCTTTCTTTCGAGCATTAAAGAACTGAGGGAATTCCTGTTGAGTGAGGAATGCTACGATGAATTTGAAAAGTTGAAGGTTCATCTAACCAAGCTATCATAACTCACCTCCTCTACCTCAAACAAAGTTCTAAGCCTCTACCTCGCCACCATCGTCCTGGCTGTTAGCTCGATATTGGTATAGGACGATGAAAAAGTCCAAAGACTTATCTACGATGTTAGTAATGTTTTGAGTGAATCTGAAGAGCGATACCCTGCTATTGAGAGTCTAGCATTTATGCTAATCTTGACAGCAAAAAAGCTTCGCCCCTATTTTCAGATGCATGTTGTACAAGTGATCACCGACCAACCACTCAAGCAAGTTTTCTCTCCCTTCGATGTCTCGAGTCAACTGCTGATCCAAGTGTTGACAAGTTCACCATTCAATATGTCTCAAAGACCACCATAAAGATCCAAGCGTTCACAGACTTTTATGAGACTTTATCTCATAACTCGCCCCTTCTTCATCCGAGGTCAATAAACACACCCCACCCACATTGACACTATTCATAGACAGCTCGACACAGACCCATGTTGAAAGGCCCCAATTGATAATATTTTCAATAATAAAAGTAAATAAAAATCATTTCCACAACTTGCAGCATACCCACAGCTTACGATTCTTGGCAGTTGTCGACAAGAGGGCAACGGAATAGAAAGAACAAGAAATGATTGAACTTTACTAAAATGTTTGCAACCACGGGAATCAAGACGAGTCATTAGATCAAAATCCGAAAAACGCGAGAGAATTTGATGTCCAGATCACCTCTTAGGCTACGGAACTAACCGACAGGATCAAGCGGTAAGCACGACGGCGCCGCCTGCGGCCTTTATCTTCTTCTCTGCGATCTTGGAGATGAGCTTGGCCTTCACGACGACGGGGCGGCCCGGGGGCAGCATCCCCTTGCCCAGGACCTTGAAGTATCCGAACTGGGTAACGTCGATGAGGGGGGCGGTGGTGGCAGCGTCCTTGGCGGCAGCGTCCTTGACAGCGTCGGGGACGAGGGACCAGAGGCGGTCGACGTTGAGGGCGGGGCAGTGGAACTTATTGCGAAGGCGGTGGAAGTAGCGCATGCCGACCTTGCCGAAGTAGCCAGGGTGGTACTTGTCGAAGAGGATGCGGTGGTGGTGCATGCCTCCGGCGTTGCCGCGGCCACCGGGGTGCTTCCGGTGCTTCCCGATGCGTCCGTGTCCGGCACTCACGTGCCCCCTCTTCTTCCGGTTCTTCTTGAAGCGGGTCGTCATGGCGGTAGACGCGGCTTCTCTCGTCCACCACGGCTAGGGTTTCTGCGGGGAGAAGAATGGATGAGCTGCAGCCCACATCATATATAGATGAGAGAAGAGATCTTGACCGTGTGATTGAGGTTGGACGATGAGATTGGTATGCGGGCTGGGCTATTTAGTGGGCCTATTCTTTAAATCCGTCGAGGCATATACTAAAAATTATTCTTTACAACCCAAGAATTGATGTTATTTTAAATACTTTTATGTTTGTATATTTTATTTTAATTTACTAATATTAGTTGTAATTGATAGTAATTAATCAGAGTTTTTCTGAATGGATATTAATTAGAGGATTTGTAGAAAAATCTCAATATTTGAAATTATCATGGACCTATAATTATCTGCTTCTAAATCATCTCATTTCAAATAACTCATTTTGAAGAACGATCACAATTGATCTTAAACAGTTATATATATGAACAATTAATGGAGTAGGTGCAATAATATGGAATAATTAGCCGATTAATTTTGATGAATTTGAAAGTCAATTAAGTAAATTGATCATAACACTTTAAAACATCAAATCCTAATTTACTTTCAATATAAGATTAAAAATATCAACAGCTATTAACATATTTTAATCAAATGAATGGTGACGATTAACCACGATAATGATGATCATCGATATATTATAAATGGCTATTGTCCATATTTAGCCAATCTATAAATAATTATCATAAACCTATATATTACTATCTCAATATGGGGATGGAAGAGATTAATATACATAATCTTGCCATTATACAGATAGATTATTTTCTCAGAGTAAGTTTAGATCGTAAGTTACATAATTGATCTTTAGAATAGTCATCATTTATTAAGTGACCAAAGGCTAAGATTATACATTAATATATTAAGAAGTACTATACATGATGTAATTATCAATGACATATCTATCATTTGACTCGATCTTGGACTATATGAGCAAAAAATTAAAAAAATGATCGAGAAAGTAATTCAATTGTCTATAAAAGAATAAATTCAAATGTAATTGATCTGAATAATAATAAATTAATAAACTTTATATTTAATTAGAGACCTAAAGAAACATTTAATAAAATAAAATAAAAAATTTCTGAATTCATCGTTGTCCCTGCTAACCGGAAAACCAAGGAGGGATAGACTTTTCCCAATCAACCAAGCACTCTAATTTGATGGCCTGCAGCTCCATTTGTAATGATGAAGCATCCAATATTCTGTATCAAATTATTGTGGAATTTTATACCATGACCATTGAGTCAGCATAGCTTGATTTCGTCCATATGTACAATCACATCCTCGACGATCAAGAAAAAGTGGGGAGCTCGGGAGAGGTCAACGGGGTGCGTCTCGGAATTCAGCTCGTATCGATCGAAGATTCATGCACAAAGACCTCGTCGGGAGTGGAGTGCCCGATGCAGCCCCTCTGATGCTCAAGTCAGTGCTCCGACCGAGGATTAGTGTGAATACAATATGTATGGTATAAGTTTATTTCTTTCTTTCCCCCCTAAATTGTGCCTGAAAGATGACTTTTATATTTGTCTGCCGAAGGTCGATCGTACCTTGGCCTTTAATATCGTCGGTGTCTTTTGTTGAGGTGACATACGGCCTCACTGGTCCCAAGGTCCTCGAGCGTCGTGTATGCTCCTGATGATGTCGTGCACAGGGTTCGCATCGTCCTCCTCATCATTGTCCAGCTCGGATATCGACTGCATCAGATCAACTGCGATCGTGCCATGTCGACCGCGACTGCACCAGGTCGGCGAAAAGTGTGGTGCGTGACTTTGATACGTGGTGGGTGACGGGACAACCAGTTATCAGTCCTATCACAAATGATTCGTATCCAGACTTAGCAGTTCTCCTTATCTGATAGTTTCTGGTGTGTTCTACTGTGCTCACACTGTTTCCCAGACTTGAGGGAATCAACAAGCAGCAGTAGCTGAAGCATGATGATGATGTGAAACAGGTGGCACAGACCAAGTCACTGCAGCCATGCATTCATCTGGTCCTGCTTTGTTCTTGAGATTTCTCTGCAGATCCTGTGTGGCCTTTATTTCTCCTGATGATGATGACCTTTTGGCATGGATCTACAGTGCAAACCAGGAAGAAGATGGGGCTGCCAATAACTATTCACCTGCTCCCTACTTGTGCAGGAAGATAACTCCTCCATTTTCTTTTGTAGGCAATCCATCACATACCTTGACATTTAGCTCAATTAATATCAGGAGAAAGATGTCTGCACAGTGCAGGTGAGAAGAACAATGAGCACATCCCATGTAAAAAGTAAAACCTAATCTTGAAGCTGAAAGCTTTTCATGAGATTATGTGTATAGAATTACTCCACTTCCACACTTTTCCTAATCATCAAAGATTTAGTTCCCTTGTAAGCCAATTAGAACTGCCATGTCTTATTGCCACTAAGCCAATGCCTAATGTTATCCACAAGTTTCTCATTGTTTTTGTACACTCAACTGGCTTTAGATATGTTTTCACTCATTTTTCTTCTGCTAAACTTCAATTCTGATATGTGAACATCAAAGTTGAATTGCTAAAATGACATACTGTAAATAGGCCAAAGATTTATCTAAGCATTACTGGGTGAATGAATATATAATGACTTTTTAAGAATCTGCAAATGGTTCTATTTGTCACATCAACCACAAATCTAAAGAAGCTACTTGCCCACTTTAGTGGCCAGAACTTGCAAGTAAATTCTCCTCCATTTCTTGTGTACATTTCAAATCTTTCGTCATTGCCAAGAAACTTGTCAAGAATAAATATATCGTAGAGTGGTTGGTATGTCATCAACAGATGATGGTCTCTTCTCCCTTCTCCCTTCAAACTCAAAAGTCTTCCCTGACATTGTCTTGCTGATTTCAGGGACCAAATGCTACATGAACATGGTCTCATACTTGATACTGAGGTTGCTAACTGAAGCTGGGATGAATGATTCAAAGCTGGGATCAGAACTCAGATTGAAGATTTCATAGAACAGAGACAAACTAGATGATACTGATGGATGCCAACTTAAGCCCTTGCTCCCTAACTCCTTGACCATTCTTGTTCTTGAGATTTTTAGTGAGGTTTGGCTTTAAATTATTGCTTGTTTGATCTTTTGAGACTGGAAAAAGGTCTGAGTCATCTGTTACAAACATAGGTTCAGAGATCCAGATAGACATCCTAGCAATCACATCTCAATGTTCAACTATGAGGTTTACTTTGTTTCATTCTCCCTGGTTGATGCATTGAGATCATCTCCATTCATTGACCTTGACATGTTAAGCAGCAGTATCTTCTTCAACACATGAATGACCATCAACTAGCATCATACAGCCATTGCATAAGAAAGAAACAAACAAAACAATTTCTCAAATAGAGAAATTAATGTTTTAGCTCATCTGTTCCTCTTTTGGGTGCTTTGCCTACCTCCACTACCATCATAATCAACACAACCAACAACCTGGTGTGGTCAAGATTTATATTTGGCATGTTCTTTTGGATTTATTATTAAGTTTATTTAAACAAGATCTATGGAAAAGCAATTTGTCAAATTTAGAGCCCATAAACAATTTGCTGATCAAAGTTATGCAGGCTAGAATGTCATTATTATGAGGATGCATGGTGCTTGTAGAAATTGTTTTGTTCCACTTGTTTCAGCAGTGAACACAAGATTGAAGTCAATCCAACCTGTTTCACATCAATCTTTCATTTTTAGTTTAACATTCACCAACCCCAGTTTGGATTAATCAAACTTGAGAGCTGACACAGTACTCAATAGGGGGCAATTGGCTCTTTCTTCTTCTGAATTTTTTCTGAAACCTTTCCCGAGCTTACTATTTGTCTATTGGAATACATGCGGATTAACTCCTTAACTCTTCATGTTTTGTATTTTTTAATGCTCTAATTGTTTTCATTTTCATATTAATTCTTCTAATCTCAAGTCATTGTTGACATGCTATTGACTAACTGTAAAAGGAAATAGTTTTAAGAATGGGATATACTGTTGGATTAATTAATTTCAATGGACTAAACTAAGGACTAATGTGAAAATAAAAATAGTTGAAGGAATAAAACGCTAATCCAGCGGTGTCTTTATATTGATCAAAGCAGTTGGCAGCAAATCCATTTGCGCTGTGCAAATATAAGGAATTAGAAGGGTGAAAACGCTAATCTGGTAGAAGATATCTCAGGGACCTTAATATGCAGAGTGTTATGCAAATACGAAGAGTTAAAAGGATGAGAACGCTAATCCAGTAGTGTTCGACGCGGAGGGACTAAATTGTGGAAAGAGCTCTACTTTTCAAGCGTCGTCGACTCCCATTGGCATTATTTTTGTGTTGGCGAAAGCTTATTGATTGCGCGGCTGTTGCGGTGTGATCGCATCAACCTTGCCATGGCAGCGAGACCCCACCCATCCCTGTCTCTGATCGAAGGCGCCAAAGCACAGCCAATGGCTTGCTTCAAGCTGACCTCTCTCACACTCAAGATTCGACCCATCTCTTTCACTCTCCCACACACTTCATATCAACTACTCCTCCTCCTCTCTGGCCTTCCATCCGATGCATCTTGTGGGCTGTGCCTGCAGCTACAGAAGCGACGGTATGCCACCTGAACTGAATTCTTCTTGTTCTTGAAATTCCAGCCACTGATACCGCTTCTTTGGCTTTAATGATTTGGGTGAGAAATCATCCGGTTATGAGTGGCATCGACCTTTGAATTAGCTTCGATGTTTGTTTCCTCTTAAAGTAAAGAAAGAAAAAAGATCTTTTGTAGTTCATTGAAAAGGAATAATGGGGTTTCAATGATGAATGAGATAGCCACAATCAAAATAGCAGAGAGTCACAGGTAGCAGGAAGATGCAATAGGAGGGGTAATCCATAATTCAATATAGTAGGAAGATATACATGTTGATGCAAAATGATTCTTGCATGTGGAAGAACAGATTGGAGCCGTGTGAATTATTGTGCCTGTGAATTTGGCCCAAATTGCTCGAAAGGTAACGCGTTGGTAAAAGTTCTTCATTTGTTTAAGATTTCTAAACAGCCAGCAAATTGGTTTGCTGGAAATGATATTATTGAGAAAATCCTCGAGTTATGAGGGGCTGATGCTATGGGATGGGTTCATAGATAAGTAGCAAAAGAGTAGGTCTTGAGGAAGTTGGTCAAATTACGAGGCAATAAAGATGACATATACCTTTGTCAGTATAACCACACGAGAAGTGCTAAGATGTTTGTCCTGTTTTTTCTTTTTTCTCTTTATTTTTAGTGAATTAGAATATTTGTCACTCAACTTGATGCTTTAATTGATAAACTATATTGAGTTTTATCTAATAAGATTTTTCTTTTAGTATACCATGGTTCATGAAGTTGTTTATCCTGTTTAAAATACAATATGAATCTGTTCGTGCAGTATTGAAAGTATTCTTCAGGTTGGAAATGGCTTCTTATTTCCGATTTCCAGACCTTCTGTATATGATGTAAATTATCCACAAGTCAGGTATCATGGCTATGATGTCAGCAATTTAGCCCAATGCAATCTCGATGTGTACTGGTAGCATGGAGTGAAGTTTTCTGGTCCTTCTCATGGTGGCTATCCTTCCGTAAATGGTGACAAAAGTAAATTCGAGATGATAGTTAATGGAACGCTCGAAGAACTCCCAAAAGCTCCAGTATGATTTAGCAGAAACTAGAAATGATGGCTTTGGCCCCGCAAACCAAACTCTTAAACAAGCTCCAGTGAGCACCAGTCACACCAATTCTAGATCTGCAGGATTTGTTGCATCGGATAGCGCTAGGCATGCCTTGAATTACTCATTTCAAACTGGTGAGGAGTTCTCCATTGAATTCATGCGAGATAAGGCAAATCCAAAGAGGCCTTATATTCCAAATCCTTCTCGACATCAAATCACTAGCTCTAACTATGTGGACTTGAGAAGAAGACGGGCCATCTCTAATGCAGAACCTGGAAGTGGATCAGATGTTCCAGGTCTTGCCTCTGAAAATAAAGCACCATCAAAAAAAATAGAGAAGAAAGGATTTGTTGAGACCAACAACAAAAGTTACCTTGCATTAACAAAGACAGTGTCACATGCCCCAGCTGGTAACAGTAGTTATCGAAGATTTCATCCTCAGTATGCTTCATCAGATCCTTCACCAACAAGAGTGAAATTCCTATGCAGTTATGGTGGTAAATTCCTACCTCGACCGAGTGATGGAAAACTCAGATATGTGGGAGGTGCGACACACATCCTCCGAATTAGCAAGTCCATGTCCTGGGAAGAGCTCATGCAAAGAGCAAGAAGAATGTACAACCAAACTTCCGTTATCAAGTATCAATTGCCTGGGGAAGATCTGGATGCCTTAATATCTGTGCACTGTAATGATGATTTGCAGCATATGATTGATGAGTGCACTGTTTTAGAAGACAGTGAGGCATCACAGAGGCCTAGGATGTTTCTGTTCTCCTCAGATGATAGTGACATCATGCATTTCACTCTTGGCACCATGGAGGGGGATTCTGAAGCTCAATATGTTGCAGCTATCAATGGTTTAGAGGCATCTGTTGACACTTCAAGTCTTCAAGGATTACAAAGTATGTCAGCCGGTGACTTGGATCAGTCGATTAGTGCTAGTGTTGAATTTCGAGTCAATCCAAGATCGACTGTTTCTGAAACAACTGGGACATACATTTCACCTGAGGCTTGCAGATCAAGAACTCCTACCAGGAGTTTGTCTTCACCAATGCAAGCAAACTTGTCTGGTGACTTCAAAAACCACCCAGAATTTAAAGACTACAACAAAAGGCATAATGCTGAAGGTCCATACTCTGCCATCCATCATCATGACACGCACCAGAGCGATGGAAATGGGATTCCAACTTCTGCATCCACTAGTGAAACCTATGCAAAGCCACTCAATAAACTTCTTGATTCTCATTGGAGTGGAACTGAAGATTTCTCTGTTGGCATCTCAAGTCAAAACCAAAATGTAGAAAATAGGGCGGCAAAACCCATAGTAAAAGGCTTGAGCCAGCAAATAGATGCAGCCAAGGAAAATCAATCAGGACATAGATTGTCTTCCCCAGGACAGCAGCATGGTGTTTCACTTTCATATTTGCAACTTGAAACACCCTGTGGAACTTCAGCCTCGGATTTTGAAACTTCTTCAAGGCATCAGATGAATATTTTAGAAACTCAGGTGTCATTACCACTTGACACTAGTGTTAGTGCTGGCAAGAGTAGTATGCCTCAAGAACATGTCCAACCTTACACTTCTGCTGGAGAAGTTACCACTGAATGTTCTGATTATAAGCCCAAGATAACTGCCCTTGTCTCTGAAGATTCACATCCAAGGGTCTCAAGGGTATCTTTTAAGGATCAGATGCCAATAAATCAGGAAGAGTTATTAATTAAGTTATCAAACTTTAATGATGAAATTGGTTCTCACAATTCAGAACTTGATCAATTCTCCCATAAGAAGCAACAACTAGTTGGACTTTTCGTTCCTGTGCCCGTAGAAGACCTGTCTTCTGAATCTGATATCTTAGCCATCACAGCAAATCCACTGAGGTCTAATCCTACAAGTACTCAGAATGTTGTGAAAGAAATCGAAAGATGTGAAACATCAGTTTCAGTTATCCAAAGGAATCAAGTTGGCATTGTAACCATAGCACAGACACCAGAAAATTTCAGTTGTCCTCATGAACCTATGACTGGCAATAAACCCTTGACAGAGCACAGTGCATGCAATCATGAAGAAGCTGTTGTCCCTTCATCATCTCACCTAGCATCCAACCAGAATGTCAATGCAAGAAATAGGACTACTGAATTACACAGGAAGGTGGAGAAGCCTGAGAGGGACTACACTCCATTATCCGTGGCTGATGAGAAAAACACTTTTAAAAAGTCTAGGATCTGGAATGAATCTGAGATGAGCGGAAGCCGAGAGAGTTCCAGTTTTGATGGTAAGACATTTATGCCTGATATTTGTTCCCAAGATCCTCTTGTAGAAGGATCAGAAGCCACAAAACCAAATTCTCCATCTTCAAGCATAGGAAGCATCCAGAAACAGAAGGAAAATCCAACACGTCTTTCTGGCAAGCTGTGCAAGGAGGAGATAACTACCACAGTTAGAAAGTTGGACATTGCAAGAAAATATGCTGATACTCATCTGGACAGGGATGCAGGAATTGCTTCTCAAGGGAATAGTTCTCTTCCTACTATGGAACACAATGACCGTCTTAATTATTCTAAGTCTCAATTTCTTCCTGAACTAGTCTCCAATTATTTTTCCAAGGTTAAATCTTCTGAGGAGCCCTCTAATTCAACTACCTCAAGTAAGCCAAATATCATAATCGGCTTGGATATGCCAAGTGGTGAAAGTCAGTATTCTCTTTTGAATTTGTTCAATGATGAGTTTTCAAGCAAAGATGTCACAGTTATGAATCAAAAGCAAGTTCACGAGGAACATTTTCTTACTGAAATTGAAGGCTCGCATTCTGGTCAACTTGATTTTGCTCCTTTAGAAGATGAAGTCATGTTTGGCCAGAAGAATCCTCAAGTTGATTTTGCTGAGGTAATGCAATGACAATCATCCAGCTACCATGGAAATTAATGTGCAATACCCAGTTTAATCATTTATCGTTGTCATGGCTTTCAGGTAGACAGTTCTCTTGCAAATGTTGGAGAAAACTTAAGAACAGCACTATTGGAGTATGAGGTAGTTTTTTCTGTGTTAAGGTGTTTGTATGTTTCAATTATATTCTTTGTGCAGACAATTTTTCCAACTTTTGTTGCATACAGGAATGTGTATCTGATAAGAAGGAAGTGAATGAGCCAGGAACTAATGTTTCTACGGAAGTTCCACATCTAAGAAACGTGCAGGTTTGTTGATGAATATCTGTATAGCCAACATTAATTTTTTGGACTTTGCAAGCTGAAGTACCTTCCATCTGGCATTTGATCATAATTATTGGGTTTTCCACTTTTAGTTATACGAAAGATAGGGTTGATTAATGTTAATGTGTACACCGAGGCTTTTGCTCAAAAACCAGACATCATACCAGAGCTGATTCTTAAAGCAGCAATGCAGTATACAATTAGTCGATTTATTTTTCTTCAATAATTTTCCATGCTACAATGATTTTGTTTATCAGTTTTTATTTTCCATTTGTATTGGGTTTTTCAGACCTTTTGTTCCCTTAACTTCCCATAGCAGTCTGCAAATTCAGGTGTTCTAGAACTTTCCATGACCAGCAAGTCAGTTGTTCTAGTTTACATTTCCAATGCATTTCTTCACTACTATCCTTGACTTCTTGTGATGTCATGAGAGCAGATTATAAAGGATGAAGATCTTGAGGAGCTGCGAGAACTGGGTTCTGGCACATATGGAACTGTGTACCATGGAAAATGGAGGGGCACAG
This sequence comes from Ensete ventricosum, assembly GCA_029747655.1. NCBI lineage: Eukaryota > Viridiplantae > Streptophyta > Magnoliopsida > Zingiberales > Musaceae > Ensete > Ensete ventricosum. Next base: position 2,702,451 of record JAQQAF010000006.1, on the reverse strand, counting down.
ATGTAGCCATTAAGCGGATAAAGAATAGTTACTTTACTGGTCAATCGTCACAGACGGACAAAACGGTGATGTTCGAGGCCAAATAAATCATTAGAACCTTCTTTTCCTTTCATTGACTGTTGACTGTTGAGTATTAAACATGTGCATGTGAACACTAGTTATATGAATGAATTGAGAAGCTGACATTATTAAGTAGTGTTTCCTTTGTGGTTAATAAGTTTAGTGCTTGTATTCCAGATATTAGGTTTTTGGCGTGAAGTGGGTATCCTATCAAAGCTTCACCATCCAAATGTTGTAGCCTTTTATGGAATTGTAAAGTATGAACCAGGAGGAACATTGGCAACTGTGACAGAATTTATGCCTCATGGCTCTCTCAAGCATGTTTTACGACGCAAAGACAAGTACATGCTTTTGTCACTCTACTTTATCAATATTTTCATATGCATATTGCTAATATCTTATAATGGATCTCCTAGGTATCTTGATTTCCGTAAGCGGCTATTAATCGCAATGGATGCAGCTATTGGTATGGAATATCTGCATTCAAAGAATATTGTACATTTTGATCTGAAATGTGATAACTTGCTTGTAAACTTCAAGGACCAGTCCAGACCGATTTGTAAGGTAATTTAAATAATCAGATGCTTGAATATTTCATTTGGCCTACAAGGTCTGCTTAATCCCATGTATCAATAATTTATATTTCTGTGTATACCAAGTAATCAATTGGTATCTGATAATGCCACCCCATGTTGAATTAAGATTTTGTACTTGTCTCATCCAGGTCTGTGATTTTGGCTTGTCAAAAATGAAACTACACACCATGGTTTCTGGTGGTGTGAGGGGAACACTTCCATGGATGGCCCCAGAATTGCTCTATACCAGCAGCAACAAGGTGTCTGAAAAGGTAATTAGATCAGTTTTTGTAATTTGAACAGCTCCATTGTGAGTTTGATTACAGCATAGTGTTGCATTAAGGAAAACCAATTTCTGTTGCATGGACTGACACCCCAATTTACACATTGTACGTCTCCTACTTTGGTAGTTTTTTGTCAGTTATGCATTAGCTAGTCGCATTTGCTTCATGGAAAATTCTCAGGGAACATGCTTGATCAGTTTCGTCATATTAACTGCTAAGATAGACCTCATCAAATTGTATGCTCTTTAAAACCATGACGAGACAAGCATCTCACGGTAGACAAAAAGCACCCTCAGTATTATGAAACAATCTAGTAAAGCATGTCAATATACATTGACATTAACATGTTAATATACATTTATATAGTCAGTTTCATGCAACATTTATATGTTAATGTATATTAACATGTTAATATACATTTATATAGTCAGTTTCACGGTAGACAAAAAGCACCCTCAGTGACAAGGAGGCCTCGAGTAAAGCATGTTAATATACATTTATATAGTCAGAATTTCAAAAAATTAAATTCCATTTTTTTTTACCTTTTCTTTTTTTTTATTGTCTATGTCTATGCATTACCTGGGATCATTTCTTTTTTCAAATCACATTTACATCTTTCATATCCCACTCCAGTGACCTGCATTTCTAGTTTAGGCTAGTTGACCTTTTAGCATTTCAAAGTGACAGCATAAGTATACATTCTACAATCTGCCTTACCTGAGATTGGAGATCAATATCACCATAAAGATTATCCTAAAATATGTTCACTGCAAAATTATTTTGAGAAGTACATGTAAAAATTATAATGTATGACAATAATCGGTTCAGTTTCACATTGAAAACAGATTGATGTATATTCCTTCGGCATTGTCATGTGGGAGATTCTCACTGGTGAAGAGCCTTACGCGGATATGCACTATGGAGAGGTTATAGGTATGCTTATGAAACTTCATCTGAAACAACTTCATCGGATGCGTTACTCACATATGCAATAATAGCTTTTCTTAATGATCTCCTTGGATGGTATCTCTGATCTTTTCAATTTGAAAATAATACTGTGTCACTGTAAGACCAATGAACACCTTAAAGACTTTGATATTTTGAGTGTTTTAGCGGATGATTTGTCAAAGAGCATCATAGACTTCTAAGCCAGCTATAACATTCATTTGGGTTCTAATATTGTCGTAAGCGTTCATGAGAGATACTGACAAAAAGATTCAGAGTAATTTATTATCTAATTTCTTTTCTTCCTTTGGCATCCATTCTCAAAGCTAAAGTTCATTTGTACTTCCAAGTTTAGGCATTAATCATGTCAGATTAGCAATCAGCTATTAGATTCTTGAATAGCGTTTCTACGCATAAATGAACTGACAGGCTTTCGGTCTTCCTTATAAAGAATTTTACATGCCTTACTCAACATTTAGACTGTAAATGCAGGAGGTCTTCTGCATAATACATTGAGGCCTCCCGTGCCAGTTTCATGCAACAAAGACTGGAGAAATCTAATGGAACAATGCTGGGCAACCAATCCTGAGCAACGACCAACGTTCACCCAAATCGCCAGCTGCCTATACTCCATCTATAAAGCCAGTCAAACTAGTAAGGCATCCAGTTGACAGTAGATACAATTACAAACTCTTTCAATTTTATTTTGCCCTTGATTTAGTTGGGGGTACTAAATTGCCACCTCCCAGGTGAAATTGTTGGGCTTGAATATGAGACTTTCACTTTTCATGGTGGAGAAGTTGTATGTTTGCATCATGTGAAAACCACAAAACTGTGTATCATTATTGTTCTTCCTCATTTATGTACTGCTTTTTCTTGTTCTAGAAACAATTATTAGGAGGCTCTTAAGAAGTAAAACTTGTTAGTACATCTACAAACGGCCACTGAACCAACAAGATGACAGTCATCTTCAATCTCAGTCATTTGAGAGCTTTTGTAACCTTCAAACAGAGAAAACTCCATCTTCACATCTTGACCAAGATTGATCCTTTTTTCAACTATTGTGTCCATCTTCAAGATTGAACACAGCAGTCCTATTACTGATCATGGCATGTTCTTGAGCTGGTGTTGCAGGTGCTTTTGCTCCATTCCATGCCCACAAAATTTTGACTTACAACCAATAGCAAAAATCTCTCTCTCTCTCTAACAATTCAGAAAATCTAAATTGCAATCATTGATTGGTCTCAAATCTGAACATGAGAAATCAAACAATAAATCCAAGGCTCACAATTATATTTATAGCTGCGGTTACTGATTACCAATCATTGTTCGGACCGATATTGTATAGGTTTGTATGGATGCACTAAGTGTCGATATGTTAGTACATACCAAAAGTTTCATAAAAACCCTAAAAAACTGTCAAGAATAAGGTTTGTATCATCCTAGCGAGTACCGGTAAATATCATATCATACTAGATGTTAATTAAACCAAAAATGATTAATACAATTATTAAAAAAAAAAACAATGACAGGTAAAGGTAGACTATAATTAGAAATCCAAAAACACAATAACACAACATGGTCTAAGGAAAAAGGTGGCTCAAATGTTGAAACAACAAGGAGGTGATCAGCACATATCTTGAATAAAAAGCAATCAAAGTCAATGGTCCATGCTGATCACAACCTTTTGAATCAGAGACTGAACGTATTATATTGGTGAAATGTTTTGGAGGATAATAATGGGTCCCCTCCACGATCGATCGACATGGCCTGAGAGCATCTGAGTTGGAGCGGGACCAGCTAACTGGACGAGCGATAAGGCCCCTAACACTCGCAGATGATGCGCTATAACGAGAGGAGGAGCCCAAGGCGCATCGCTGTAGGCGCCGCACCATCTCCATCGAATCTCAAAGAATTAGAAAGGATCGTACAACAACAGGGCATAAACAACATGCAACACGATCGAACGGGCGCCGACGATGCCTACAACATTAAATGTCCTGATAGAGAGCACTGGGGAATGATGGAAGGAAGCACCACTAGCCACCAATCGACAGATATAAAAAATCACCACAAAGGCAACTCTAGGGAGGCTGACCATCCCACCTTGACTCCACAAAAAAGAAGAAAAACTTCGACCCCGAAAAGGGGTGTCAAAAATACTCCCGTCTAAAAGACTAACTTAGCTGTCGGAGGGACCTCCCCGGGGCAAAGGTCTTTACTTGTAGATACCAGACCACAAAATGAGGGAAAAACCCCTGGACGACTAGAACACCTCCGAACCCAGTAAACTCCTCGTATCTTCCCCGAGCTCCAAGTCCTGCTAAGCTGCTCCTGTACGTGCAAGCCAAACTACATCGTGCTGACTCCTCGAACACGACGGATCATCCACTAACAAGGACCAAATCTAAGCATAGCAAGTTAATATTATTTTATTGACATACCAAAAAGTGGCAAGACCCGAATATGCATGGATTCTTATTATTACACTTGTATATATATATATATATATATATATATATATATATATATATATATATATATATATATATATATATATCTCTCTCTCTCTCTCTCTCTCTCTCTCTCTTAGATAAGATAATAATAGGGGGCGTAGTTTAAATGGTAGAGTGCTCACTTTGCATGCGTTAGTTACGGGTTCGATATCCCGCATCTCCAGTTAGTTTTTTAACTTCCTTTTTAAAGTAAATGCTTTTATTAATTATGTCCCTTTTAAAAAAACAAAAAACTGGTTTCTTTTCTATGATTGTTTTCTTTTTTATGATCTTATTTTTTTTTAAAAAAATTATCTAACAACCTATTCTACTTTGTTTTGTGATATTTCTATATCTCAAAATCAAAATTAGCTTCATTAATTTTTTTTAATTTTAATACTTATTTTTTCTTGTAATTTATTTTAGCGATAGTGTTTTTCTTATAAATAAAGAATATTTTCCTAAATTACTCTATTCTACTACGTATTTTCTGTTTTTATCTTTGTATGATGTAATATATTTTATAAAAAATTACTTTCCAATTCATTTTAGTGGTGGTCTAATTCTCAAAATCAAAATTTGTTTTTATAACTTCCTTTTAAAATAGATGCTTCACTTAATGATTTTTTTTAAAAAAAATCGTTTCTATGAATTGTTTTCTATTTTTAATTTATTTTTTCCTTTGTTACTAAAATATTAGAGAAAAAAACAACGGGGGATGTAGCTCAAACGGTAGAGCGCTCGCTTTGCATGCGAGAGGTACGGGGTTCGATACCCCGCATCTCCATTTTTACGTTTTTAACTTCTTTTTTAAAATAAATACTTTTCTTAATGATGCCGTTTAAAAAAACACAAAAAAACTGGTTTTTTTTCTTTTTTTATGATATTAGTTTAAAAAAAAATATTATCTAACAACCTATTCTAGTTTGTTTTGTGATATTTCTATATCTCAAAATCAAAATTAGCTTCGTTAATTTTTTATTTTGATACTCATTTTTTTCTTGTAATTTATTTTAATGATGTTATTTTTCTTATAATTAAAGAATATTTTCTAGTAAAAATGTTTTCTTACATTACTTTTTTCTACTTAATATTTTCTGTTTTTATCTTTGTATGATGTAATATATTTTATAAAAAAATATTTTCTAATTAATTTTTGTGGTGGTCTAATTCTCAAAATCAAAATTAGTTTTTATAACTTCCTTTTAAAATAGATGCTTCACTTAATGATATTCTTTTTTAAAAAAATCGTTTCTATGAATTGTTTTCTATTTTTAATTTATTTTTTCCTTTGTTACTAAAATATTAGAAAAGAAAATAACGGGGGATGTAGCTCAAACGGTAGAGCGCTCGCTTTGCATGCGAGAGGTACGGGGTTCGATACCCCGCATCTCCATTTATATTTTTAACTTCTTTTTTAAAATAAATACTTTCCTTAATGATGCCGTTTAAAAAAACACAAAAAACTGGTTTTTTTTCTTTTTATATGATATTAGTTTTTTTTAAAATATTATCTAACAACCTATTCTAGTTTGTTTTGTGATATTTCTATATCTCAAAATCAAAATTAGCTTCATTAATTTTTTATTTTGATACTCATTTTTTTCTTGTAATTTATTTTAATGATGTTATTTTTCTTATAATTAAAGAATATTTTCTAGTAAAAATGTTTTCTTACATTACTTTTTTCTACTTAATATTTTCTGTTTTTATTTTTGCATGATGTCATTTATTTTATAAAAAAATATTTTCTAATTAATTTTTGTGGTGGTCTAATTCTCAAAATCAAAATTAGTTTTTATAACTTCCTTTTAAAATAGATGCTTCACTTAATGATTTTTTTTAAAAAAATTGTTTCTATGAATTGTTTTCTATTTTTAATTTATTTTGTCCTTTGTTACTAAAATATTTTAAAGAAGAAAATAACGGGGGATGTAGCTCAAACGGTAGAGCGCTCGCTTTGCATGCAAGAGGTACGGGGTTCGATACCCCGCATCTCCATTTATGTTTTTAACTTCTTTTTTAAAATAAATACTTTCCTTAATGATGCCGTTTAAAAAAACACAAAAAACTGGTTTTTTTTCTTTTTATATGATATTAGTTTTTTTTAAAATATTATCTAACAACCTATTCTAGTTTGTTTTGTGATATTTCTATATCTCAAAATCAAAATTAACTTCATTAATTTTTTATTTTGATACTCATTTTTTTCTTGTAATTTATTTTAATGATGTTATTTTTTTTATAATTAAAGAATATTTTCTAGTAAAAATGTTTTCTTACATTACTTTTTTCTACTTAATATTTTCTGTTTTTATTTTTGCATGATGTCATTTATTTTATAAAAAAATATTTTCTAATTAATTTTTGTGGTGGTCTAATTCTCAAAATCAAAATTTGTTTTTATAACTTCCTTTTAAAATAGATGCTTCACTTAATGATTTTTTTTTTAAAAAAATCGTTTCTATGAATTGTTTTCTATTTTTAATTTATTTTATCCTTTGTTACTAAAATATTTTAGAGAAGAAAACAACGGGGGATGTAGCTCAAACGGTAGAGCGCTCGCTTTGCATGCGAGAGGTACGGGGTTCGATATCCCGCATCTCCATTTATGTTTTTAACTTCTTTTTTAAAATAAATGATTTACTTAATGATTTTTTTTAAAAAATATTTTCTTTTCTACGAATTTTTTCTATTTTTAATTGCTTTTTATGATGTGTTTATTTAAAAGAAATATTTTCTAGCCAACCTATTCTACTTTGTTTTTGTGATGTTCTATTTCTCAAAATCAAAATTAGTTTCAGTAATTTCTTATTTTAATATTCCTTTTTTGTAATTATTTTTGCTATGCTCTTTTTCTTATAAAAAATATTTTCTAATAACCTGTTTTCCTTTTTTATAATATTTTTGTGATGTTCTTTTCCTTATAAATAAAAAATATTTTATAATAACCTGTTTTCCTTTTTTGCGCTTTTTAAATTAAATTAATTTTAGTTATTTTTCTTTGTTTATACTCGTTGGTTTTTGTTTGTAATTTCTTTTTGTGGTTTTTTCTTAAAGTAAAAAACTTGATTTTTTAAATTAAAAACTTGATTTTTTTACTTAAAACTTGATTTTTTAAAGTAAAAAATTGATTTTTTTTCTTAAAGTAAAAAATTGATTTTTTTTTTCTTAACGTAAAAAAAATGATTTTTTTCTTAAAGCAAAAAAATTATAATAACCTGTTTTAGGTTTTTGTGTTGTTTTCTTTTAAAAATTATTTTAATATTTATTGGTTTTTGCTTGTACTTTCTAATAACTTATTTTTAATTTATTTTTATGACGTTATTTTTCTTTAAAAAATATCTTTTTATTTTAACTCATTGGTTGCCTGATTGTGTAAAGTATTGACATTTTAGAGACTTTCTAGTAAAACACAATAATCACATGATTTTTCTATGGTATGCTTTTGTTTAAGCAATCCAAAAACTAATGGGCAATTTACTCATAAAATATTCTCTTTTTATGCTTTTATCAACCAACATCCCTATTTCAAAATTTTGTATCTACATGATGCAAAATTTCATTAGACTTTTCGAATCAATCTATTTTTTTTTTAATTTCTTTAGATATTATCAATTGGTTCCAAAAGAAATATTATTGACGCACACGATTTGTTGAGCCGAACCACTATTCAATATATTTATGCTTGAGTTATATAATTATAAGATATTCATCACTAGGTATAGATATATGAGAATCAAATAAGTTGGATTTGATTTTTGATTTTTGATTTTTTTTTAAATGCAGGAATGGGAAAGCAAGGGAGCTGCTTAGGACCTTTAGTGCAATAATTGTGGTCATGCATCTATTAATCCTGATCCAATGAGTTTTTAGTTGTCCAAAAGCTTGTTCAATGAATTAAATTTTTTTTTTTTAGATAACACATTTGGTATTTTATACTCTTATGTAAAATTTATTATTAATTTTCTAAATCGGAACCTTATAACAAGCAAACAACACCTGATAAGAAGAATAGTCTAGTTTGATGTGCCAATAAGTAGATTTTATCATCCATGATCATGTAAATTTTTGGCCAACTATATAACTGAATATGATAAATCATAAAACAATATTAGATATTGAATCTCTTCTCTAGCCTAATTTTGGGTTAGAACACTGATCTCCCAAGTCTCAATTCTTCAAAAAGGACAAAAGAGAAGGCCTTAATAGAAATTAATTGCTCAATAACTTAGAGACCCATTAGGCCTAAGCTTTACAAAAATATCTTTTAAATTTTTTATTATTAGTGTTAAATCATGGCCATGTGAAGGATCATAGTACTTTAGAATGTTACAAGGATGGATGTGCAACAACTCCTATATTTATGTTTGTATACATGTTGCTCAAATCACATATATTTATTTATGTATGTATCTATCTATCTATCTTCAACTTCTTCTTGTAGCAATACAAATAGGAGTGTGTGTGTGTGATGTTATAATGGATGGGCTCAGTGGACATTCCAATAGGGGGATTGATTCCACTACTTCACAAATGGCTACCCCATCAACTCATACCAAAAGTCATATATGAGTTGGTGGAGGCACAACACTCATATTTTATGGGAGTCACTGATGCAGTGCTTTGCATAGGCATTCATTCCTGCAGTTGAAGAAGAGGGACTGCTACCATATATATGCTTGGAGGAGGGGAGGGGAGGGGGCTTACAAAGGCAACTCCATCACTATAATAATGAGACCTCTCTCTCTTCAGCTCCTAAGGAAGGGTGATTTCTACTGCTTTGAGTTCATCAGTAGGGATGGAGTTTTTTTGGTAGTGCTGTCAACTACACCTTATCTACAAAGAATTATCATCAGGTAAATGATGGGTATGCAGAAAGGAAATATATTGTTCCTAGGGTTCATAATAGGGTTTTTATTCCTATCTATATTTTTATGGTAGGAGGACACATGGAAAATAATTCCTTTTTTTTTTTTTTTTTGTTCCAAGCCAAAGACAAATAATGTTTAGGCATATATTAGAATCTCAACTCATTTGATGGTTAGATATAATAATATCTTTCATTTCCTTGTAACATATGATGTTATGACAAATAGATACAACTATTTGAAATGATAATTTATTGGTGTAAATAAGTCTATTCATGGAGAAATTGATTTTTGCAATAAAACAACTATAAATTCATGAGATAATTACATTAAAATAATTTTTTTTTTTAAAAAAACTCTTAGTACCATCATATACCAGTACTTCAGTAATGAAAATTTATTTGATGAGATTTTTTAGCCCTAAACTCTTGATATGCAAGATCTAATACATCATCATCAATTCAGATTTTGACAAATCTTTATCTACCTTTTCTAAACTAAAATTGCTTCTATTTGAATCCTTGCTTCATCATATTTGTCTTCTACCAATATAAGGAAGATGCCCACTGCTATAATTAGTCCATGAAGCATCCAATTCATATTCTTTTTGAAAGAAACATCACATACTCAATATCTTTTATTTTTTGTCAAACTCATAATAATTGTATGTTCACTTACTTGTTTTTTAATCAATTTGAGTCATTCTAAGATCTTTGGCACATACACTTCTACTCTTGGGTATAAGCTATTTAGGTTTAGCTCTGTGACCTTCACCATGTTGTATTTTGATGTATATATATATATATATATATATATATATATATATATATATATAAACTTTTGGATGTTATAAAAATATTCATACAAATATCTACATGATTGATTCAATTGGAATAATAGTTATTGAGCTTGAATTTAGATAGAATAATATATATTTATTATTCTTAGTGTCATTCAAATTACAACACAGTAGATCAAAATATTCGATTAAAATATATTTAATATCAAATCAGGCTCACAAATATCAGATAAAAATTGTGTTGCTAATCAAGGTTATTCCTTGGAGATTATATTTGATAGATGGTAGAAAGGTAAGCTTTCATCCTAAGTACTTTTGTTCTTAAAAAGAAAAAGAAAAAAAAAAGGAAACTTTGATCATAAGGCTTAATTAACCACCCTTGTGAGTTGTTCAAAACAGTGGTTAGTCTTGATTGTTCACATCAGCTTTACCAATGAATGAATGATGGGTCATAGATTCTAAAGTCTTTTGAATCAAATAGTCCAACAACACTTGATAAAAGAGGTGATTCCTTGTTTCACCTTTTCCCATTAACCTAGGTAAAACTTTGACCCTTTGGATTCTTGTTCATCTTTGGGGGGTATCTTTCCTTCTTTCTCTCTCCCTTCCTTTCTTCCTATCCTATGTATGTATTTTGATGCTTCTTCATGGTTCAAAAAATTGGAACATTGAAAGTACATTTAAAAAAAAATTAAAAAAAAATTGAACATGGATGCAACCATTACTATCATTATTGCCATTAGTTTCTAGATCCCAAATCACTCTTCTTTCACCTCATCAAGCCACTTCCTTGCTGCTCCTTTTGTACTTGGTTGGGGTCACCTCAGTCATCTTTCTTTAGCAACATACACTATCAACCTCAATTTTTATCCCACAAACTAAAATGAATGGTCTAAAATTTTTTTGATGCTTTGCCTCATCTCATTTGGTAATTCAATTGGTGATATAGAATTGATGTGGTCAATCTCATACTTGATTTAAAGATGTACTAGTTCCATATAATTTTATGAATATTAAAATGATGATCCTCCAATAAATATGTTCTAATTCACCACCACAGTTAAAAGATTCTAAGATTACTTATGATAGAGATGGATAGGGCTATCTAATTATCACCAATTATAGTGGTAAAATAACAAGAATCAACAACCAAAAAATATTTTGATTTTTAATTCATTCCTTTTATTATAACCATGTTGCCTAAAATTTATAATTGATATCATTATGAAATATAGATTTATCATAATAAAAATTAAGAATTTTAGACAATAAATTTTTTTTTTGGGTGATGTATAATATCGTTTTAATATATAATAGTAAGATTTGGATATTAAATTACATCTTCACCATATACTATTTGTAAAAAAAAAAAAAAGGTAAGATAATAATAATAGATTAATCATATCAAACAAGTTTTTATGTACCAAAAGCTCATAAAAGTTTTTAAGTGGACCTCCTGCCAAATCTACAACCTGGTTTGGTGTCATTATTGTGGGTCATGTCAAGAACAATGTTTGCCTTTACTGCCTTCACACCAATTACCCACAACACAAGCATTCATGTGAAATCATCTCTCATGAAGACCTTTAGTTGATGTGAAACCCTACATCATGACCATGGTGATCACATTACAACCTCCATCAACAACAAAAATTGCCCACTTTAATCCATTTTTAACTCTCATCAACAATTTTTTTTTTTTTTTTTGTGATATTGTGTAGATGAATCTACTTCAAATCTTAGAAATGTTGACATGGAAATGTAGTGATCGACAAAATGTGGAATCCACACATCTACCCAAATAATAGAGAGCACTAGCAAACCCACACAAAGAAATCCACAACATTTAAATACCAAAAATATCATTTCATCTTATTAGTTTATCAAACCTATTGAGTGTCTTTTTTTTTAATTTTATTTTATAAATAGGAGGCGATAAAAGTGGGATTTAATCCGATTATTGGTTGACAGCTTAAAAAAATAATTATCATAAAATCAAATTAAGTGCGAGAAGATAACTATAGGATCAGCTGTCTCCATCAGAACAGGGTTTAGGTGGGACCAATCGGTACTGTTACGGGGGCCCCTTATTCGGACCGCGGACACCTGTCCCGTTAATGTGAACGGTGTTGGGTACAGTGTAGGTGATGCGTACGCTTTGTTCCCCGGGGGTGGAAGTTGGAACAAGGGACATGTCTGGTACTTAGGAAATTTAATGGAGGGTATTATAGTCAATTTAGTGTAATTATGACAGCATTATACTGCTATATATTATTACCACCTATATTTTCTCTCTCTCTCTCTCTCTCCTCCCGTCGCGGCTGCAACGTTTCCCCAAGCGAAGGGTAAAGCACCAGCGGCAGCTCATGCCTCCTCCTGCTCTTCTCACTTCTCGCTTCCTAATCCTCTCTTTCCCTTAAAGAAACTGCCTTTTTCGCCTATTTCGTCCTCGGCTTCGATTTGGATCTCGATTTGCTTCGTTTGGTGTGTTTTTTTAGGGAGTTATCGGAGGTCCGGGGAGTACAGTGACGCTGGATCTGCATTTATCAGCCAAGGAATGCGCTTCGGTATCGCCGGAGATTAGGGCTTGCGATCGCAGAGGAGCGCCCGGGGGCGTAGAATGCGGCGTACCGCTGACGACGACGGCGACGCGGCGGAGGGAGACGGCGGGGATGAAGTGGCCGAGGATCGAGAGAAGCCCGCTGTTCAGATGAGGGGCAGATCTCAGGGCGGAGGCGGGCGTAGGGTGGCCCCCACTGTCTGCGCCGCCAACGATGAGGAGGCGGTGGACGCGGTGGTCGAGAAGGCCCTGCCGAACGGGGACCTGTACACCGGGGGGTTCGCGGGGAGCGCACCGCACGGGCGGGGGAAGTACCTCTGGGTGGACGGGTGCATGTACGAGGGGGAGTGGCGACGGGGGAAGGCTGCTGGGAAGGGGAAGTTCTCGTGGCCTTCTGGCGCCACCTTCGAGGGTGAGTTCCGGTCCGGTAGGATGGAGGGCTTCGGCACCTTCATCGGGGCTGACGGCAATACCTACCGCGGCCAGTGGGTCGCCGACCGCAAGCACGGGTTCGGGAGCAAGTCCTACGCCAACGGAGACTACTACGAGGGCATGTGGAGGCGCAACCTCCAGGAGGGCCACGGGCGGTACATCTGGCGGAATGGCAACCAGTACATCGGTGAGTGGCGAGGCGGCGTCATCAATGGCCGCGGCGCCCTTATCTGGGCCAACGGCAACCGATACGACGGCCAGTGGGAGAACGGCGTCCCCAAGGGCAGCGGCGTCTTTACCTGGCCTGACGGTAGCTGCTACGTCGGCAGCTGGAGCCACGGCGAGCCCATGGCCCTCAATGGGACCTTCTATCCCGCCCCCACCACCGCCCGGAAGGAGACCCCCGGGAAAAGAAGCTCCTTCTTTCATTTGGATGATGAGTTGGGGGCGCCGTTGACACCGCTGGTTCCGTTTTCCGGGAAGCTTGCTTCAATCGACGGTGGAGCACTTGGGAGAGGGAGCTCGGCAGCAGAGAAGAGCTTCCCCAGGATCTGCATATGGGAGTTGGATGGCGAGGCAGGGGACATTACTTGCGATATCATCGACACCCTTGAGGCATCAATGCTCTATAAGGATGCATCGACGTTCGACCAGAGCAGTGCCACCCTCATCGGTACAGTGCAGCAGCGACAGAATCCCTGCTGCTTATCAACTCATGAAGTGAAGAAGCCGGGTCAGACAATATCGAAGGGACACAAGAACTATGATTTGATGTTAAACCTTCAACTAGGCATTAGGTAGATGGTTAAAAAGTTTTTGGTTTTATCCATTGTTGGCATTGTCCTGAGAATGTGGTTGTTGATCTGCTTGGTCAATTTGATTTTTTGGACCAGATACTCAATTGGGAAGCCAGGTTCAGCACAGCTGAGGGAGCTGAGGCCATCGGACTTTGATCCGATGGAGAAGTATTGGATGAGGTTTCCTCCAGAGGGATCGAAGATTACTCCGCCACACTTGTCCGTTGAATTCCGCTGGAAGGATTACTGCCCCATGGTCTTTAGGTATATATTTGTGCTATTTTTACCTCAAAAGGAGTTTGCATTTTCGGGTGATGAAATTGTTGGCTTGGTTCTTGGATTGCAGGCACCTGAGGAAGTTGTTTTCAGTGGATCCAGCTGATTATATGTTAGCTATTTGTGGAAATGATGCTCTGAGGGAGCTATCTTCTCCTGGGAAGAGTGGAAGCTTCTTTTTCCTGACCCAGGATGATCGTTTTATGATTAAGACAGTAAAGAAATCTGAAGCAAAGGTAAGACAGGCAGCTCCTTTTTCCTCCTTTAGGTATTATTTATCGTGATTGTTGATCGTACTGGTCTCCTAGTGCTGGTTCACCTTCTCTGAATTACTGGATTAATTTGACTAGTAAAGATAGATTTTTCTCAGTTGGTAGGACTCAAGTGCACACATCCTTTTTCCTGGGAACAATGTATTGCCCTTGATATTCGTTCCTTCATTTGATTTGCAATACATGTGCAGGTTCTCATTAGGATGTTACCCAGTTATTACCGCCATGTATGTCAGTATGCGAACTCGTTAGTCACGAGATTCTACGGTGTGCATTGCGTGAAACCTAATGGTGGTCAAAAGGTACACAGATATTAAGCATAAGCTTGCATGTGTTGTTTCCTGTTTTACGGCAATTGCTACATGCATTAGTTATTCTCCAGATCATGATTCATGTATGTTGGTTGGAAGTCAGGTCCGTTTCATTGTTATGGGTAACTTGTTCTGCTCGGAATATCGTATACATCGAAGATTTGACTTGAAAGGTTCATCCCATGGCCGGACAACTGACAAGGCTGAGGAAGAGATTGATGAGACGACAACCCTTAAGGATCTTGACCTCAACTTTGTATTTCACCTCCAAACATCTTGGTACTTGGAGCTTCTTGAGTAAGTTTACATTTCTAATAGCAGAAATGTGATTGTTTTTGTTACTTTTACTCTCGTCTCTGTGCTATTATTTGGTCTGATAGAACCTTGATACCTTAGACAAATCAAGCGAGACTGCGAGTTCTTAGAAGCAGAAGGAATTATGGATTATAGTCTTCTGGTGGGGGTTCATTTCTGTGACGATGTCTCAGCATCTAAACCGAACATATCATCATTTATTGGTTCACCAAGTAAGTTGATAATTTTTGGAACCCTGGTAACAGTTGTAAACAATTCATGGGATTGTTGATGGTGATCTGATCATAGTAATGATGCATGGTCAGAAATATATGGCAAAAAGGAACCTTTTCAAGAAGAAGATGCCTGGCCAGACTTACGAGACTCGATGTCATCCTGTCAAGATGTGAATGAGATTCTGGATACACGGTACTCTTTCCGGTGTTGAGTTTGATGTTTGTTTTCTAATTGAGGAAGCTTAGTGTTGATTCTTTGAAAATACATTCTCCTTGAAGCAATGATAATAATGCCATGATGGTGATGTCTCTTCCCTTGTTTAAAAAGGGTGCTTTTAATTTAAGGTTCATTCCTGCTGTGCTATAAAACTAGCATTCAGATGTCTTATTTTACCTAAAGAACTTGTGGTAGTTAATTGTGAGTGCCGTTTTTAAATCGGGCTTGCCTTTACCTAAAGAACTTGTGGTAGAGTAAGTTGCGGGTCATTATCTGCTACCACAAAAGATTGCGGATTGCTGTTTGTGAATTTTGTTTTGAAGATATAGTACTTAGAACCATTTAAATAACTGTATCTGCATAGAATAAGCTGGTTTTATTTAATCTATTTTATGCTTTTCATACATTGCATTGGTTTAAACAAGTTGTCATTTCAGCCCACTAAAGATTCTGTGTCGCTTTTAAGATTCTCTGTCAACTAGTCGTCACATAATGATATACTTCTGTTCCTATGGACAGAGTAATCGAATTAGTTTAAAACTTGTGGACTCTTAGCCTATTCTAGAGGCCCTACACAGTTTTAAGTGGTATGATGTGGTTGGTTCTCATCATGATGTAGCTGCAATGTCATGTACTTGGCTAGCACTGAATGAATATTGCACATATGGACCTAAAAGTTCGCTCCATGTGTAGCAAAAAGAGAAAGCATAATCTCTTAATAGTCATATGTATAATGATTGCTGTTCCTATCCCAAAGATGATTCTTAATATCACTGTTATATGCTTAAAAAGTTTCAATAGTATCTTCTAATATCAAGTTCTCTTTGTTATTTCAGGAGACCCTTTAACCGTCTGGGGGCAAACATGCCAGCAAAGGCAGAGCATGTCACAAGAAGTGAATCCGAGCCATTTGTAAGCGGTGTAGGGTTGTCAACACCTACACAAAGCGGCATGCTTCATGATGTATTCCTCTACTTTGGGATAATTGATATCCTTCAGGACTATGACATCACAAAAAAGTTGGAGCATGCCTACAAATCATTGCAGGCCGATCCCAATTCCATCTCGGCTGTGGACCCAAAGCTCTACTCCAGAAGGTTCCAAGATTTCATAAACAGAATTTTTGTGGAAAACGATTAACGTAACTTATCAGTTCATAAACCTTAAGATACGAGGCAGGGAGTTTGGCCGTTGGAATGACATGCATCATCAGCTCAACAGCAATCAAAGTGGTACATATATGTGCAGCTCTAGTTAATCTGAACACAGGAGCTCCAAAATGCCACAAAAGGGAAGAATTATGTGGTTATAGAGGCAATTTTAACGTTGCTACAACAGGTGGTGGGCGAGGCTGAATTTTGTAGCTCAGCCAATTTGTATATGGTTATTGGAGCAAGGGAGAGTTGGATTCCTTTTGTATCACTCTTTTTTTTTTTTCCGTAAAATAGGGAGGGGGTATAATTCATTTGCTTCCTGAATAGAGAAGATTTTTTTTTGTTTTTTTAAGCAAGTTGTTGTTAGAGATATGGAATAAGGCCTGTACAGATGGATGTTGTTGTTGATGATGGTGATGATATATGTATGAGAGGATGGTAAAAGTTAATATTTATATGATTATGGCCTCCCTTTCTTTCCCTCCTCCCTCTCCTTCAGAGAATTCAGCTTCTTTTTGTGTGTTATTGTTCTTTCCTTTTCAGGACTGAAATGGTTGGAAGTAAAGATTTTGCAGATGATGCAGGGAAGCAGACACTACACTTGATGGACTTGTGTGTTAAATTGAGGATTTGAGAAAAGAGAAGTGGGAAGAATGGCATCAAAAGAAGTGAAAAGTGTTGGATGTTGATCACATCTGTTCTGTAGTATGTGTTATCTCAATCTCATTCTTAACCTTTCTTTTGTTCCTTGTTCAGTGTTGCTGATCCTTTTCTCAGTATCCTATGGCCTTCTGATTTGTTTGATCATGGAGTTCTAACATGATTGAACACAGCATAATTGGAGAGCATTCAGTAATTTGTTTGGTGAGAAACAAGATTATTGTAAGAACAATGATAAGTTTCACTACTCATCCACTGTTTATTTATTCAAAGCTTGACAATTTGAATTCAGAAAGTTATGTGTGATTTTGCTTCAACTTGATTTATTTCTTTGTTCTTAGATCAATGTGATCTATTATGAAAATAGAGACAAAAAAAAAACCAGAGCAATAAGAACAAAGAACTTCAATATATATCATTTGAATAAAATACATATATAACATAGAACTCTTAAAATTTTATGGAATATAATAAATAATAATAAAAGAGGTATACAGTCAACTCCAAACTACTTTTGGTATTAAGTAATATTTTTCTACAAGAAATTATTTTAAAAATATTTTTAACTTATGCCAGTATAAATGCCATGCATGCAGATCTCATTATTTTATGCAAAAAAAAAAAAGAAGAGAAGATAAATCCTCTTTTTCTTTTCAATTTTTTGACAAAATTTTACTGTTTTAAATATTCAATAAAGACAATAAAATTTTGCATTCCACATAAAGATAAGAACTTTGCAATCTTATACTATAATAGATTGCTGAAGGGAAAGCAGAGAGAGTGGGAGGCACATTCTCTCTCTCTCTCATGCTTGTGTGAGGTCAAAGTTTGTGTCAGGACTTAAGCCTTACGTACTTCATCTTTTTTTTTCTTTTTTTCCCTCCTCCTCCTTTTGCTGCTTTTTTTTATTTTATTTTAACATGATGAATTGGCCAAAGTCTACTATTATAATAATACTTGACAGATTATTATTAGTAGTATTGATATAAAGGAAGGCAGCAACACGAGGAAAGTGTGTTGACCAAATCTATCCATGCTGTGAAGTGTATCTTTCTAGATCTCACCTACCCTTAAAATATGTGTATTCCATCACAGTAAGCAGTCCCCATTAACTTTCTACATCTTTGTTTCCTGACAAGAAAGATTCCTCCTCAAACTAATTAGAACAACTAAACCAACAAGTACTAAACAAGTTTCCCTAATTATTATTATTATTATTATTTGTGCACCAAACGCACACACACACCAAAAGAACAATCTCTTGGAAATCTTGCATGATGTTTGACTCATGTCAGACAACTGCAGAAACCTAGACACGATCTTGTGAACTTGCTGAGGTTGTAAGGAGGGAAAGGGAAGAACAGTGTCATTGTCTGCAGGTACTGCTGATGGACTGGCCGGTCTCCTGCCTGCTTGCAACAAAGTGTTTGAGCAAATGGAGCAATCAAATAAATGTTGATGTTGGGGGATTCCACATGGGATTGCTGTGGCTGTTTGCTTCAGGTCGGCCTCAGCTGCCAACATGATGGCGAGCCATGGCTGTCCTCCACAGCCTTCTCGAGAAAAAAAGGGAATGCATGCATGCCTGTGCATACAAAGGGGAAAAGAGATCCAAGGTAGGTTAAAATGCTGCTCTTTGTTTAGTTAGGGCTTCAGGGTATACAATATTTTGGCTGCTAACTATTGAAGCTTGTGCAGATGCTGTTCATGGTTTCCAGTCAAGCAGGGAAGGTGTTTGAGGGAGGAAAGGAACACATACGGTTGGGATGGGCAGATCAATGCAGGGTTTGAGAGGGAAGTGAAGTGCATGCGAGGAGGACCAGAATAAGTCTCACGAACCATAGAGAGTGTGTGTGTGTCATTGATGTGATGAAGTGATGGATGGTATGTATTCTTACTACCAACTCAGCAGCAGCCATCCCATGTTTACATATAAGACAAATGGCAGATGATGATGGACATTAAATTAAAGCTTTGCCGGCAAGTGTTGGATGGTTTCTGTTCACAGCTCTGTCATCTAACCCATCCATCTTTCACTTTCACACTCTATTGAGACACGAGTGGGGGCACAAAGAGATGCGATGAGATGAGATGGTGGCTGAGAGCTGCAACACCGCATGGATTGACATCTTATACAGATCATACACAACACTGCATGGATATTAAATGCAAGCATCGGTTCAAGAAGATAAGAGAAGAGAGAGGCGACTGTAGATTAAGTTGACGGGAGGCAGTAGTACGCAGCCGGAAATGGTGGTGGTGGGGCTACATGAATGAAACAAACACAAGTTGTCGAGTTCTATCTATCTACATGCCTCCCGCCATTAATGGCTTCTTAACGCCATTGTTTCCTCTATAGATTAAGTTGACGGGAGGCAGTAGTCCGACAGCCCCAAATGGTGGTGGTGGGCTACATGAATGAAACAAACACAAGTTGTCGAGTTCTATCTACCTACATGCCGCTCGCCATTAATGGCTTCTTAACGCCATTGTTTCCTTTTCTCTCTCTCTCTCTCTCTCTCTCTCTCGCTTCCTTCCTTTTCATGCCCATTCTCGGTGCTGCATATATACCGACCGAGCCGAGCCGAGCACAACAGACGCACAGCCGTATGCCTTCTTTTCTTCTTTCCCCCCTCTCTCTCCATCACCTTTTTTCCCATATGCACGTCAATTAAGCTACGGAGTAATAATTTAACTGTTGCATGTCTTCGTATACCCTACGAATTAACATTACCATGTTATATATGGCATTATATAATATGTTTGATGGTGGTGCTTCTTTGGGCCATGGCTACATATCACTATTAAGATATCAATGCTGCTTCCCCTTTATGGCCTTGGTGGGGCCTTCCATGTCAACCGTATGGACCTGATGATCGAAATAAGAATGGGAGAGGAGTAATAATAATAATGCCTGTTTTAAAAAAAAGTAAAAGCTTCATGACTGACTGACTGACTATTTTATGAAAACGAAAAAAAATAAATCTTTTGCCATGTCATCATCCTTTTAACAAAATAAACATCGTAGAATGATTTAGAACTGTTTTAAGTTTTATTCGAGGCCTGTCTCCAAGCCAAATTGGATGACCAGACCAAGGCAGGAAAACCGTACCCTCTCTTTCCTGAGCTGACGTCATGGAACTATCGGAAGCAGACAAGAGAGAGGCTGTGGAGGAGTCCTGTTTCCTGTGGGAATCGAGACAGATGATAACCATACACTGTATCACCAATAGCAGCAACAACAACAACAACAACAAACATAAAAAGTAAGTCAAATCTCTACGACAACAACAACAACAAAAAAAAAAAAAAAGCAGAGACTTGGTATTACCGATAGAAAGTTACACTTTGGTTCTCATTCTACAAGCCGAGTCCATGGCCGGATGAGGCAGGTTCATTGCCAAAGAAAACAAATAAAGAATGAGGGTTATACCTTTTAACTTTTTCTAATGTTCCGGTGGGTGGGTGGGTGGCTGAGAACAATAATAATTTGTCACAGAAAGCCCCAAAAAAATAAAAAAGTCAACGCCTAGCAAGCTGCCTCATTCATATGTTCTCTTTCTCTTTAGGATTGTTGGAAATATGAAGACAAATCCAATAAGGAACAGGACCGCTAATGTCTTCAAGTCATAGAGATCCCTAACAGATTTCAAGTCCCCAAGAGCCAGACCAGCCTTCAGGTACAGAGAAGTAGAGTCTGGTTAGTCCCCCCCAGTATTATATAGGAAAATATATGACCAATAATGATAAAAGTTGGCTAAAAGGCTGATGCCAATAAACCCAGAAACGCCAATAAAGAACAAGATGTTTTCAGATAATTCACCACAGCCTAGTCAATTATACAGTCATATGATGAATGTTCAAGTTCAACAGAAGCTAATCTACACAATAGCATGGACTACATACAAAGGAATGGTGGTAGATCTCCTATAAGTTGTAGGTTCTACAGGTCTACTACGGATCTTGCAAGCAAGTTCTCATCTTAACCCATTTTAGACAACACAGATGTGAGCCATGTGTGTGCGCCATCAATAACTAGAGTAAGAAACTCAGCATTCATAAAGAGGAGGAGATAGATGCAATAGTTAAGAAAAAAAAAAAAAAGGGGGAAAACCAAAATCACCTTTAGATGTTGGTAAATCACAACAACAGATAGCACCAAATCATAAAGCATAGAAATGATGACCCTCAAAATATAGAGGTACGAACGACTGTACATTTCATCCTCCCAAGTAAGTCCCAAAACCCTCTTGTGCACTGGGTTGGTCTTTTTCTAACATGATGGTCCTCAAAATCTATAAATTTTATAAATGGAATTGATCCCAATGCTGCCATTAGAGGGGTAGGCGCCTCATGGGCCCCAGCTGAAAGAGCTGGGCCATGTTGCAGGGTCAGCCTGTGCCTGCAAAGGCTCAACTTAAATGTAAATTTGCAAGAGTGAAAAGATCAACAAACCTACTAGCTAGCCCCATATAGGTCAACCTTCTAAATACAGTGAAAAAGATAACTATTGTTGCTCAAATGTAACATACTAGCAAGTTTGAATAAAACTTCAAAATCTCAATACACATCCATCACCAGTGAATTATAGGGCAAAAATGCAACAGCAAGTTAGTGCCACATATAGAAACATCTTAGCTGGCTACACAGCCAAGTAAACTAGAGTGGAAATGAATGATACTAAGAGGAAATTTATTTGAAAATGAATAAAACGAAATGACAGTTCAAAATTAAGTAGATTCTAGCAAATAAAAATAAAACTTACTCTGACTGTTATGTAAGATGCTGGAACAAGACCAACCAACGTTGCAAGAAAGAAAATGCGGAAAGGAACATCAACAATTGGAGATGCCAGATTTATGAATGTGTTAGGTAAGGATGGGGTTATCCTCAAAAAAAGCATGTAATTTAGCAGCCTTTCTCTGCGTTTTGCTATCTGCATCCAGAAAAAGAACAGATACTGAGATGAGCAAATTGTTAATCAATTGATTCAAGTATGTCAAGAAGAAAGCCATAAGCCTGAAAAGGTCTCTATAAAACAAATATAAACAGAGGCAGATCAGAAAATAAAAGGCTCTAGAAAACAAATATAAACAGAGGCAGATCAGAAAATAAAAAGGCAAATTATCACACAACGAACTATGTCAGTACCTCTGCTTGGAAAAATCTCAACTTTTCAGGCCACATCCAGCTGACCAAAGGCCTGCCAATTAACTTGGAAAGGAAATAGCAGGACGAAGCGCCAGAAGTTGCAGAGAAAACAACCAGAATAACACCTTTTATGACCCCAAAAAGAGCTCCAGCCAGTAATGACAAGAATATGGTACCAGGTATCATGAATGTCTGCATAAAGATGTAGATTGAACAATATCCTAATACAAATTTGGCTTGGTAATCTCTGGCATATACGGCCAAATTATCTCTGCATAAGAGAATAACAGGCAAAG
This sequence comes from Ensete ventricosum, assembly GCA_029747655.1. Classification (NCBI taxonomy): domain Eukaryota; kingdom Viridiplantae; phylum Streptophyta; class Magnoliopsida; order Zingiberales; family Musaceae; genus Ensete; species Ensete ventricosum. The sequence goes on along the minus strand of JAQQAF010000006.1, from coordinate 2,679,766 downwards.
AAAAACTTAATAATATGCTAACTAAGTACAAGAAGTAAAGAAGCTGTGCATTATGTCATTTTTTTTACTGCAAGCATAATTTCTATATTACATACAGATAGATCAGTTGTATTGGATATTAATCCAAATTAAATTGTAAGGAGATACTACTGCTAGGAAAAAGAAAAGAGAGTTCACAATGGGAAGTTTGCTACTTAAGCATTAAGCCAAAGTTGATATTAAGAACAGAATAAGTTGTGAACTGATAGGTTGCCATTCAATAGAAGATAGAAGGATGTCAGGAACTCGTTTGACAATATCAACACAAAGATACCTTGTTTATCATACACCACCAGATAATTATCTTAGACTGGCCATGAACAAAAATGCCCTTGAACATGCCCTTTCCAGTTATTTTGCTTATACTTGAATACTACTACTATTTAATTCCTATGCAAAATATGATGCAACATTAAGTTATTACAACAAAGTTATGGTCACGATTTGCTTATACTTGAATATGACTATGATCTAATTCCTTGAAATTCATATGCAAATATGGTGCAACATTAAGTTATTACAACATAGTTATGGCCATGGATAAAAATGCCCTTCAACATGCCCTTTCCAATTATTTTACTTATACTTGAATACTACTACGAGTTAAATCCTATGCAAACATGATGCAACATTGTATTACTACAACAAAGATATGGCCACTATTTCTTAGTGAATATAAAGAACCGCATCGACAGAAGATTACAAGTAAATCCAAAACAAATTTCTGCTTAACTTGGAATAGGCTGCTGGTACTGGTAAATCTGGAACAGAAAATCCAAAGAGTTCATTTAGAAAAAGGTTTCCCACAGTTATTCACATAATAGTACCACAAGTTTCATCAGTCTGAATGAATAGGACAATGGAACTACAGTTGGAGAATGAAAAAGGTTGTACAGAGTACAGACATTGAGGGGTGTTCACGGCTGCTTCTAAAAATGAATCACCAAGCACGATAACATAACAACAAATCAACTGGTTCCAGCCATCAACGATAGATATGCAAAAAAGAAAAAAAAAAGAAAAAAAACATGAATCATATGAAGCTAACAAAATAAAACTACAGCTTACAAAAGAACATCCTAATTCTTCAATGGACTATGTTTCTGAACAAAAATGAGAATCTTCAAAGTTTAAAAAAAAAAAAAATCATTCAATGGCTCTGGCAAATAAACAACTTATAATTCAAAGTCACCAGCTAAACATCCTCCAAACATTCCCAAGCCCCAAATATGACCATCCAATGAAATCTATAAGAGATATCTTTTATACTACAATAAATGGACCAAATGTTCTTCTAAACCAAACCTCTACAATACCAATCTTGAATTGAAATATACTGTATCACGTATTAAAAGAAAGAGCAAAATATATAGTGTCATATCAATACAAACCCCATTCATTCATTCAAAAAAAGAAAAAAATCCTCTAAATGATTACTAGCTCAATGCTCCGATATCCCAATCTACACAGTAAACTTTTAGATCAAAGAAGTTGCTTTTCTAAAATTTTGGCAGATTTAATTTCTAAAACTAAGAAGCTGCTATTGTAAAATTTGGCAATTTGCTCACATTTTCTGAAAAGATTTTTAAAAAAGATAAACTAAAAAAATTGTTTAAGAAAAGGTCATGACCTGTTTCTGACTTCTTCTAAAAGGAATTCTGACACAATCACCCTCGACCTCGACATGCATCGCTATTGTAATAACCACCACCACCATCAATTACAACCACCTCCCTACCCCCCCCCCCCCCCCCACCACCACCAGCACCGGTCACCACTTCCATTGGTCACCAACACTATTAACAAAGCATTACTACGATAATTGCTATTGTTGCCACCACCACCATCTCCTCCAACAATGCCATTGCTTGTCAAGACTTTGCTTCACAATAACATTTGGCCAAAAAGCAATTTTAGAAACAAACTTTTCATAACAAAGCATACTCACAAGATGCTAGTACTTCCACAAACCAATTCCAAAAGAAGCTTTTCAAAAGCTGCCTTTTAGAAAAGGAAGATCAATATAGTACATGTCCAAAGGCAAAGAATATAAATAGGGTGTTCTCCAATACTTGGGGCGGAGGTGTTCTAGATGTGAAGTATCATATATATACATTTGGGGATTTTCTTATACGATGACAATCAAATTTAAGTAGCATTAGCACATCTAAATAGCCCTAAGGTTCTAAACGTTACATTAGAAAACCTATATCATACTTTTGCAATGATTGTTAATCAGCGTTAATGCTGATCGAAATTGTTCATACGTATATTGGTTTGTGACCTATCTGGATGCATCTGACTAACGACTAGACGAAAAGATCACACAAATCTAAAAGTATTGAATTAGGGAAGCACGCCCATACGACAAATAATATCTCAGGACGAGAATTACACAGAAGAAAAGGTATCAATTTATGCTGTGCTGCAAGAAGAAAACCAATTTCAAGCAGATCCACCATGGAAGTAGAGATAAAGAAAGAAAGGAGCTCACTTGAGGACGCGAAGGTCGGAGAGGTTGCGCGGCAGCCTGAGGATCTTATCGTACTCGGCCTCGGGCATGGTGACGAAGATACAAAACAGTCCAACGGCGAAGATCAAGAACACAGCGGCCGCGGCAGCCGCCTCCCACCTGGTGAGCGGGATCCTGGACTCGGTCCTGAGCGTCTTCTTGGCCGTCGGCGTGTCGTCGGCAGCCATCTCCTCGTCGCGGACGATCGCTATCCTCAGTGGCGGCGCCATGGAGACGAGAATTACCGGCAGCGGCGCGCGGGATCGATCCAAGGACCTGCTGCTGCTTCATGAAAGGTCGCAAGATCGCATCATGTCACTGGAGCAGGAGGAGGAGATTCTGCGACAGAATCGAGCGGGAGATGAGGATTAAATCCAACAAGAATTGGGGATTTCCCCGAGGGATGGATGGTGAAAGCCCTAGAAAGTGGACAGCGATGGGGGAGGAAGGAGGAGGAGGCACAGCGGGATACGTTGCAAGGGGGGGACCGTGGTCTCTTCTTTTATTCTCGAGTCTCTTTTTAACTATTCTTTTTTTAGTTTTAATTAATTTAAATCAGATTAGAGTATTTATAAAAATACATTTATAATATACTCTAAAAGGATGACAAAAACGTATTAAATGGATGAAATAGTAATAAAAATATTAGAGTTTTTAATTACTATTTTACAATTCTCTCTTTACTATTTATAACTTCATATTATATAATATATGAAGTTAGTAAGGTTATAAAATAATAAAATATATTATTTTATTATTTTTTAAGAGATTGTGGATTTGAGATTGTCAATAGTAAAAGAAGGCTCTAAATAGCAAAGTCCCCTTTCTCTATTTCATCATTATAAATGAAAAAAACTTAAATAACCTTAATAATTTAAATATATTTGATAGTAAAAAAAACTAAAAACATTCAAAATCTTTTAAAGATTCAAATGTTCTAATTAAAAAAGTATACTAGTTTAGAGTTTGTATTTTTATTTTCATAATTATATTTGAAATTAAGATTAATATATAATATTTTCTAATAACCTAAATAGAAATATTATAAAGAATTAAATGAATAAAAATAATATTAGATTTGAGACATAGATTAATGCAAAGATAAAGAAACTCAAATAGACAATACATTTTGAGTTATAGATTTTATTTTATTTTTTTTAAAAATCTTTGAAACTCTGATTAGTAAACTAAACCGGTTGGAAATTTAGTTCATGATTTCTCTAATCAGACCAATTGGGTCCGTTCAAGTTTCGTAACAATAGCCTAAACCTATGCATATGATTTAGATGACATGTAGATTATAGAATATGTTATTTGTGTGATGATATTTTACATTTGAACTTAGTTTGATCTATTATTTCAACTCATGTTTACATTTTTTACTGGTTTGAGTATGATTTACTAATTCTATTTCTTAAGTATTGGACGGTTTCATGGGTTATGATAAGTTGTCGAAACTGATATCAAATCATAATTTAAAATATTATTATTATTATTATATTTATAAAAAAATAGATTCAAACTCAAAATCTTACGATAAATTATCTAAATATTTATATATTAAGCTAGCTGACATCTTTTATATATATATATATCAAAATACTAGCTGTCAAAGTCATGATTTATAGTTCAAAAGATTTTTTTTATTTTTTATTTGTAAAGATAATGCATCAAGATAATATTGTACTTGTGGAAAAGAAAGTCCAAAACTTTAACTCTTAAAGATGACAAAAAAACAGACTACAAATATTGAGTTTGTCCTTTAACTCAATCATTATGACGTCCAACCTTTGTGTACTTCTGATCTCATGACTGCTCACAATGGGTCTAAATCAGTATGTGTTGTCTCAGATATTGATGGGGTCATTTGATAAATATATTGAATGCATATTATCGGATCTCATTGACCATTACTAATAAAATTTGGAAATTTTTAGTCTCTCAGTTATATCTTTAAAATAATAGTACAATTGATAGTCGACAAGGATTGCACATGCGAGGCGAAGCGATGGACTCGAAAAACGATATGCAACTGTAATCGTATCATTCGAGATCATACCAAGCAACAACTAGGATCGTACAAGGCAACCCCATGTGGCACGGGGCCGTAACAGTCGACCCGTACCGATTGTCTGGATTATCGACGACCATTAACAGCTTGTGACTGACCCTCGACGATAGGTATAAAATGATAACCCCTTGATCGATGCCAAGAGATTGAACCTCGAACACTCATCATTACTCTTAAAAACTGACTTAAGTTTCGAAGGGCTCGAGTCAAGAATCTTTCTTCTCGATATCAACCTGCTATATTAGAATTCGACGTCGAAGGCAATCATAGCTCCACATCGGATTGACCCCGAAGATATCAGCCTCAGTCCTTCAATCCTTTTTAGTTATTCCCTCCCTCCAACTAATTACGTGGACACGACCAAATCAAACCTTACTGATTCCCGGGCTATAGCATGAAAAACAATAGCGACAATATATCATGAGTTTATTTCCTTGAATTTAATCAAAAAATATTGATACCATACTTATATTTCATTTAGATTTATATCATTAGTTTTCGTTAACAAGTCAAGATTCAATTAGTTTGTCCGAGAGATAAAATATTGAAATAAATATGAGATCCTTTCGTAATAGTTTAACCTTTTAGGATTTTTAAGAACTTTCATTTCCATTTATTGTATTAAATTTTTTGCTAAATTTATATTTTTATTTATAAAAAATTATACAATACATGTTCTTCATTTGAATTTTACCATATATTTTGGGTTTCATGTAAACTATTTATATTGGGTCCTTCCATAATATCTTAATTTTTAAACTTTTTAATCTTTAGACCATATCTTTAAGAGTTTCAAAAATTTCACCAAATTTTAAGTGTTTAATTAAAAATATTCAGACAGTACATGTTCTTCATTTAGGTTTATAGTACATGTTCTTCATTTACGTTTGGACCATACACTTGGAATTCATTCACACTTCAACTTGTGAGAAAATATACTAAAATATACATTGGATCCTTTCCTAATATATTAATATTTTTAAATTTTAATCTCTCAATCATATCTTTAAGAGTCATGAACTTCCATTCACTATATCAATTTTTTAAGCCAAATATTTAGTTTTAATCAAATATATTGTTATAGTACTCATTTTTCATTTAGGTTTGCATCATTTATTCAACCTTTGTTCACATGTCAAGTGAGATGAGATGTTAAGTATATATTGCATCATTTTTCATTCACTTCACTGTATCAATTTTTTTTATCAAATCTATAATATTTAATTAAAAATATTTATGCAATACATATTCTTCATTTGAGCCGACACCATATACTCAAATTTGTTGAATGTAAACCAACTTATTGTGAAATGAGATGCTAAAATGTATATATATATATATATACCTTTTGTGATATTTAATCTTCTAATTTTTAGTATTCATGAATTTTTATTCACTACATCAAAAAATTTATTAAATATGTGGTATTTAATTAAAAATATTCAAAACAACTTACTCGTGAGAGAAAATATTAAAACATATGTCGGATCCTTAGCTCGATCATATGTTTAAGAATCATAAACTTTCAATCACTATATCAAAATTTTCAATAAAATCTTTAGGATTTTTATTTATTTATTTATATAATCTCGATTCTCCATTTACCTAAACCAACTTGTTGGTGAGAGGAGAAGGTCAAGTATATATTAAGTCCTTCAAGACTATCTTAATCTTTAAGTCTGCCAACCACATCATTAAGAGCCATAAACTTCCATTCCCTGCATCAAAGTTTTCACAAAACATTCCATATCTAATAAAAAATATTCATGTGGCACTCGTTCTTCATTTAGGTTTTGCATCATTCGAGTTAAAGCCACAGTAAAAAGTTTGCAGTGAGAGAGGCTTCCACTCCCCACATCAAGCTTTTGACAAGGTCTCAAATCATTTGTCTTTGTCGCATGGCCAATGCTTGTCATCAATGGCCTTCTCCACTTCAACTGGCCTTCTAAAATCTTCTGAACTCACCAATCCATTCATAGCTTCCCTGTCATCAATTTTGAAGGACTGACCATCTCTGTTCTTAGAGAAGCATCGAAGACAAACCTGAAGAGATCAACAAAGTAGAGGAAGATTATTGCATGTATTAGAAATGGATCACAGCCTTTCTGATATCTGATGGAGTACCGCTCTTTACTACAGTTCTCATGCATGTCTGCATCTGTAGCAGAACTGATGCATCCAGCTCACACATACTGGCAGACCTCATGACTGCAACTGAGCTATGGAAATGATGACTGACTCCAGCTAACATATCCCGATTTTTATGTCGAAGGCAAGGAGACAAGGAGAAGGACTACTGACGGCCACCGGACTCGCGCTCGACGAGCGACTTGACATGGATGAACTCCTCCACCGTGCAGGGAAGCTTCAGTGGACCTGGGGCACCGGAGCGGTAGCCGTAGACCTCCTTGGCCTTGTCGAGAAGACCAGCAAAGAGCGGATGATTAATATAAGTTACAGGCATCGTCAGCTTCTGCAACCCAGCACCTCCTTCTTCGTTCGGGAGGCCAACTTCCACTGTTAATTGTCCCTTCTTCATCTTCCTCCTCCTGTACCGGACATGGAAACAGTGCACATTAGATCGATCTTGGTCAAAGAGATAGGAGAGGAAAAGAGACAGCTAAGGAGCAGGAGTAGAACCAAGGAAAGGTCCAGGCTTTGTTCTTGGGTTACCTACCAAGAAGGTCAATTTGAAGGGCTTATTATAGGGAGAATGATCTGATGGTGGTTTACATGTGGGATGAATTTGATTTTAATGTAGAATCGTAGGTGCAGATTTACTAATCCTGAAGACACTCTCACTAAATCATTCTCGGTGCATGCAGCAGCAGAAGATTGGCTAACGTGAGTAGTGTTTGCCGTTCAATGTCGGGTGTTGAATCAAAGGGATGCAAGATCCATGCATCGGCATCCTTGTTGACCTTTCCCTCTCTTCATAGAGTGTAACATCCTACCTAATGAAGCACACCAGAAATGATCACATCTGATCGCTCCATGCAATACAGTGAGAATACCATCAAAGACATTATACTCTTCAGACCTTATAAATGAACCAACCCCTCCGTCTTATGTTAGCAGACTTCTACGTTATAAATATAGATGTTACAGAGAGAGAGAGAGAGAGAGAGAGGTGGGTGGTGTAATCCAATAATTACAGCTCTTCCTGTCTCTCACTCGTATTCATCTCGTGTAGCTACAGATGGCCAAGGCCACTGGTCGGCGCTGCAGTCCACGTCTGTTCCATGGACGTGGACCTCTCTTAACAGGTACGTAGAAGAGACGAAGGAAGAGCTCTCTCGGTGGTGATAGATTATAATAGATTTAGAAATGCTTGATTGTTTCATTGATATATGTTCTATTTATATACGTTAGATAATTTATCAAGTGTTGATAGAGTCATCGTCTACATCTTCAGTCGTATCTTTTATGTGTGTCTTCTATAGATCTCTATCCATATCTTATATCTTGCCCCTATAAAATTGAACTCCTATAAAAGACATAGATCTTGGATCAATATAATGAAAATATTTTTTTAGGAAAATGGTTTTGTGAGAGAGAGTCTGCTAGTTGATCGGCATTGTGTTTATGAGAAACACATAGTTGATGTTTAATAACTTAATCTTTGACGAAATGAAAATCTATAACAATGTGTTTCATGTGCGAGTGAAACACTAGATTGATGCATGGTAGGTGACTCCAATATTATCACAATATATTGTATGAGTTATGATAGAGTTAATATCCAATTCTTTCAATAGATTCATGACCTAGTTGATTTCTATAGTAATGGTGGTGATGGCTTTGTATTCAGCTTCAATTGTAGACCTTACGATTGTCTCCTGCTTCTTTCAACTCCAACTGATTGGATTTGCTCTAAGAAAGATAATATATCCCGATGTAGAAGTTTTGCTATCAATATTTCATGCCTAATTAGTATCGAAAAAGATATAAAGATGAACTGGTGAGTGTTTTCGAAGAAGGAGTCCATGATTAAGAGTCTCTTTGAGATATCACAAGACTCTTTTTACTGCAGATCAATGAATAATAGATGGTTGATGCATGAATTAAGATAATTTATTTACTACAAATTGGATGTCTGGATGTGTGAGAGATAGATACTGTAAAGACCCAACTCCTTGACAATATTCTGTAGAATCTGCAGTAGTGATGTCATCATATAACTTAAGTAATTCAATAGCAAAGAGTGGAGCGATAACTTTTTTAGCATTTTCCATATTTGTCTTTAATAGAAGATCCTGAATATATTTTTTTTGAGATAGAAATAGTCTTGAAGAGGTGCAGTTAAATTTCACTCATAGAAAGTAGCTCAAGATTCTAAGATCTTTGATAGAGAATCAATTTACTAATTGGTTTAGGAATCCCTTTATCTCCATAGGATTATTGTATGTACGGATAATATCATCCACATACATTATTAGATATATTGTACCTTCGTTTTTTCTTTTGTAGAAATAATGAAGTATTTGACTTAGAGTTGATGAAACCAATTGATGTAAAAAGATATTCATTGTCACGGGCTTAGCTGATTTTGCCTAAGCCGTGCGGCACCCCTGCGTATCCATCCGCACAGGTCAGCCTTCCCCGAGATCTCCCAGAGTCCCTTAGACTTACAAAAGAGAAAACGGGGAAGGCTGACCTGTGCGGATGGATACGCAGGGGTGCCGCACGGCTTAGGCAAAATCAGCTAAGCCCGTTACAATGATCTCCACATCGACTCGAAGTGTGCCTTCATATGATGTTGCCTTGGATTACTCCCCCACTTGATCTCGAAATGCATCCACCAATGCATTACCTCATTCGAGATCATGCGACGACTCCTCGTCGCTCGCTCGGTCCGTTGAGCGTTTTGGAGATATCTCCTTGAGAAACTCTTCCTCAATATGTGCGATCTGTTGCACCTGATTCTCCCTCTGGAGAACTAGGACTTATCCCTCCTGGATATCTGTCCTATTAGAGCAACTTTCCTCTTTACATTCTTCCCACTGGAAGTTTCGGAGACCACCATCCCCTTTGGACTACTCCGTCTTGCTGAACAACTTGTGCCTTGTTCTGTTTACCAGGCTCTTAGAGCTCTATAAATATCTTTTTGTAGCTTACATACATATTTTGGATACTAGAGGTTATTACATAAAAATATCTTCAGTTAAAGTCTTCTGTAATAAAATATTATTAACATCTAATTGTAATAATTGCTAGCCTTCGGTTATAGCCAAACTCAAGATAAGTCGAATCGTTGTTGGTTTAACAACTGCACTAAATGTCTCTATGAAGTCAATATCAGGTCATTGATGAAACCATTTGGTCACTAAACATGCTTTATATCTAGCAACAAATTCATATGGCTTTTGCTTAATTCAAAAAACTCATTTATATCCGATGATATTTTGTGTTGATGAAATAGTACAAGGGTCAATGTAGAATTTCTTAGTAAGACATTATATTATTCACACATAGCTTTACGCCAATGTGGAGATTTTTGAGCTTGAGTGATAGTGGTGGGTTCAATGGGCTCTAAAAGAAAAATTTATTATAGCATAAAAGTAAAGTATTTGACATAGTTTAAAAATACTACTTTTGGAGCGTGTGGTCATAGTATGACTATGTACGATGGGGTTGTATAGTAGGTATATATATTTATGGTGAGTCACGGACAATTGCCTAATCAGACTAAGGTATCTCAGAGCTACTAGGTCAATGAGAATATAATGACAGTGGTTGTGTTTCTAAGGATAATGTTTTATCACTGGTTGAATTTGTGAAGGAGTAGTGGAGGGAGTTAGAATTTGTTGAACCGGAGGAATAATAAAGCGTGTATCATGATGAAAATGACTAGATGGTGTAGTGAAAAGTTCATTTGATGAGGTAGAATGAATACTACAGTGATGTATGCTTGTTGTAGTGGCTTTCATGGTTGGAGACCTATATTTTTTAAATGGAAAGGTAGACTCCACAAAAATGACATGACATGATATAAATACTTTCTGAGTTTAAAAATTCATAACATCGATAAATATTATGTTCAAGAGAGTATCCTATGAAAATACAGGGCTTAAATCTCAGTGTTAACTTATGGGAGATATAGGGTCATAGTTATAGATAACATAGACAACCAAATACTTTGAGTTTTTCAATGTTTTAGAGTTGATGAAATAGTTTTTCAAATAGTGACTCAAATTAGAGGAGTGAAGTGAGCATACGATTAATATATTAAATGATAGTTTGAAAGGGTGCTGACTAGAAGATTACTAGCATGGAGGCTTGATGTAGGAGGACAAGACTAGTTTCAACTATATGTCGATGTTTACATTTGGCAGAGCCAACTAGTTGAGGGGTATGTGGTAGTGACTTGAGGTATTATATACCATAAGTCATCAGAGTAAACTATTTTAATTGTAAACAGAAAGAAGTTATTGACCAACTTTTTAAAGCGATTAAAAACTATGAAAACTTTAGATTTATGTTTAAGATGATATAGTCATGTATATTTAGTAAAATAATATATGAAAATGACATAAAATCTAAAGTTGTCAAAAGAAGTGATTAGGTAGGGCCCAAATATTTGTCTAAATAATTTTAAATTACATATAACACGATACGAAGGATGTTCCAAATGGTAGCTTATGACTTTTATTGCTAAGACATAAGACATACATCACAATTAGTTATGAAGAGAATAACGAGAAAATAATTTTTGTAATTGAAGACGATGATTCCACAAATCAATTGAAGTTTCAACTGAAGAGTGAACAATAGGTTGGGTGATTTGGGAAGCTGACAACCACTCTTAAATGTTATCTTTATTCGGGCCTTGAACCAAGGATGCTCGTGTGCTCAAATCCTTTACAAAAAAAGAGTTAGGAAAGAATTCAATTGATGTATTATTTTATTTGCAGAGTTGAAATAAGGTTCATTTTACTGTGAAATGCATATAAAATATCATCGAGTGTAATCATCGAGTGTAAAAATGATAGTATATAAATTAAGTATCGTGAAACTAGTATAAGGATTCTATTACCATCACCGATGATAATGTCATCATTGTCTCCATAGTCGTTGTAAATAGATAAATTCTAAAGATCAGAGGTGATATAATGAGAAGCATCTGACTCTACAATCCAATTAGTTGAATGAGCAATCGAAGTAGTCATGGTATTCGTTTGAGGCCAATTGAATGTAGTAAGAAGGTTGGGTTGAGATCAACAGACTTTGACAGTGTATGCGACTTTATCATGTAATTGATAGATGACACTTTGTTGGTTTGAATTATCGAGATGTCGGGGCTATTGATGGGTACTGAGGTCGCCACCCTGATAGTTGTTGAAATTTGGATTCAAAAATTGATGGGATATATTTATGTGTTACTGATATGTCCAGGAGGCACTTTGGTTATTTATTTGCTAATGTTCTTGGTATTTTGGTGACTCCTTATGGATTTTTGACTGGCTTGAGCTGTGATGGTTGATCCTGGCATCTTGTCCTCACATTTCAAATATGTCTCATAATCAGTTAATTTATCGTAGAGTTCTTCAAAGGACATCGGTGAGTTACACACCCGAATTGCCACTGCTAATTCTTTATATTTGTCTCAGAGGGCATTGAGAGTATAGACTATGATTTCTTCATCAGTGAGGGAATGACCTATCAAGGCCAAGTCATCGATGATAACTTTGATATTTTAAAGATGGTCATCAATAGTCCTTCCTTCTTGTTTTGTTTTCATCGAGGTGGAGAGGAGAATGAGCATGCAAGTATAAGAGTGATTAGCTGGTGTGATTTGTAACTTGGATCATGCTTTCACGATAGTGTTGCACGAAGATATCAATGGGGTGATGGATCTAGGGACCGAGGCTTGAATTACTTGGAGGATAAGACAATCTTGACGTAACCGTAGTTTGTGAGCAGAATTTGGTACTAGATTAGGTTCTCATAGTATTTGGATCATTTTTGGTGGACAATTAAGAGCATTGGCAACATCGCTGATCACTGAGAGGCGGTTGCTGTCGCTACATTCCCCTTCTTATTGGAGTGGGTAGTAGATTGCAGCCGTCAAGGGACGGAGAGCGACTGTGTTTGACCGAGTTCAGTGGCTAGAGGGGTGGCCGAGTTCGACGGTTGGGAGAGGAGCACTCGACAGAAAATAGTCCCAAAGGACTCACCGAAGCTGAAGACGAAGAGCGACGGTTGCACTAACAAAGGCTGAATGTGCGATGGCAGTAGGCAAGAAAGTGTTGGACCTAGTCCAACGCATTGCGACGGTGATGATTACTGTAGCTTGAGGGGCGACTCGCTTCTTGCACGCTCTTGGATTGCCATTGGCGTGACGACAGCTACGGTGTTGTGTCGATGCTCTCTTTCATAAAGGACGTGTGCAGCCCTTGTTAGGGAAGATGTCGTGCGGAGTAGGACTTTGACAGATATGAGAAGACATCAATCAGATTCCCTAGAATACATCGACAATGGTAAGAGCGATAATGAGCCACTCACCGTTGTTTACAGTGTGAAATTGTAACACCCCACATTTTTAAAATATTTATAAAAACTTATTTTAAATTATTTATAAGGATCTATTTATAAAATGAGGATTATATAATAATTTTTTGATTAAATAATTTTATATTTAAAGTTTATTGTTATGACCTAAATATAAATCTTAGATCTGAGAAGAATCATGAAAGATTAATATTAAGATATATATATATATATGATTGCATTCCTTCCATTGATAGTGTGCATCTCCTTTTGCAGCTCCTCTATCTGGCTTAATGTTTTCAAAAGGGGAGACTGCACCACATTTGATTCAAGGTATTGACTGGAATCATCAATCATCAATACCTCTCATTGGAGAAAATATGAATTTATCAGTTTTATGCTTTGTTTTTTCTTCTTTTTCGAGGTTAAGGATTCATCAACTTAAACAGAGGAAGCATACAACTATTTTTGACTGTGTCTAATCATGAAAATTAGTCAAAATGGTAGGAGGAGACTTCATCCACTGGTTCTGACAAACCTGCTGAAGCTTATTGATCCTGGAAAACTCTTCTGATCATGAATTTTGCCATCAATACCGATCTATTTTAGTTTTATCAGAAGGAGCACAAGATCTAACATGGCAATCTGTTTTCTTCCTCTTCGAGTCATGAAATTTTTCTGTGAATCGTAGAAGATATCTCATTGACTGTGAAACCCTTTACAGTCAAAGTTTCTGTATCCCACAAGTGACAAAGTCTCAAGTCTTTACCTTCACCCTCTTGAGACGGCGTGGCTGATATCACTGCATCACGAACAAGACTTCTTCATGGACGCTGTCATTGAGCTGATGCCATATTACTCACTGGGCCGCATGAACTCCTCTGTGGCCTTTCACTTCCAAAAACAACGTAGTCGTAAGCTAGCTAATGATCTTAGAAGAGATTTCTTCACATCTAGCTAAGGTTCTGCCTCGCATTTGGAGGTGATTAGATCCGACGCCATGAAGTATGGTATAAGCAAACAAAGTCAATATTCTCGGAGATTTGGCTTGAAGTCAAACCGTACCGATATCGACGACCAGTTGATACGTACTCTTCACTCCCATTTGCATGACCGGGAGCTGGCCGTCTAAGGCCATTTCTGTGGACTATGAGAGAATAAACTAGTGTTCTATGATAGAAAGCTCATCAGGTTGAAGACAAGAAAGGCAAAGGGTTTAGGTTTATGATCCATCATGAATGACATAAAAGAAACCTACAGCCGTAGATGATCGAAGTTGTGTTAAGGTCAAGACTTGCATTACTAAGAACAAGAAAAGAAGGGTGAAAGCAACTGCTACTCTTCTTTGGAGTCTTTCCCTCTCAGGAACAGTGGGCTAAAGAATGGTTCCAAACGTTCATGGCAAGTTACGGCAGCACCAAAAATTCCATTCTCCTCATTGACCAAGGGCAAAGCTCTCTTTTTTATGGCCTCCACCATCCCCTCCCATCTCAGCTCTGGCCAGCACCTCCTCATGGGCAACCACGGCCGTCGCCGCCACCACCACATAAGCTCCTTCAACCCTTCCTGGTGCTTCAGACCTTCCCCAACAAAAGACACACCAAAGAGAGCAACTCCAAATGACAGAATCCCCACCACGGCTTCCTTCCCTTCTCTCCCAAGGAATAAGCGTCTGTTTCGCCTTGGGTCCATGTCCATCGCCGTATCGTCGCCACGGATAGGCTGCATGGGACAGATCAAGAGAGACCGGCCATCTTCTCGCGACTCGACCTCCTCCTCCTCGTCGAAGACCAGCGGTTCGTCTTCGAGGGGACGTGGCAAGTTGGTGAAGATCACGATGGCGCTGTTGAGGAGGAGCGCGAGCGATCCAACGAGCTCGAGGGTCGGGGGAGCGGAGGACGACGGTGGTGTGGTGGGAGCTGGTGTCACCGTTGCTGACATGGACCCGCCGCTGCCGGTGGTGAGGCGAGTGGCTGCGAGGGATGGACTCTCGGTCAGTCTGTGGGAGAGGAGGTGCGGCGGAGGTGAACGGAGAGAGCTCCAGCTTCAGCTGTCGCAGCAGCAGCCACCTCCTGCTTTAGCTTTGATCTCTTCATGCAACTAAAACTGTTTACTTGGGAGAAGTGAGACGATTAATGTCTTCGTTTTGTGCAGTGAAACGTTCACTTAATTCTTCTTTATTGGTATTCCTATGGGTTGATTCCCCGAAGGACCCACCGATCTTAGAAGGGCCCCACATTTTGACCCCTCGTCTCCGTAGTCTCGCGCGGACAACAAAAGCCGCCCGACCCCTAACCCTGTTTGCAACCCTAACCCTACCCCTCACGCCGATCTCCTCTTCCAATGCTCAGCGACCCGTCCGCTGCCGCCGCCAAAGGCCGACGGAAGCGCAAGGCCGGCGAGCTCCCAGGTGATGGGGAGAAGGGCTCCAATTCGGGCCGGAAGCGGTCGAACGAATCTTCGGCCGCTGACTACGCCGCCATCCTCCGGGGCGCCATCGAGTTCCGGGACCAGACTGGTCTTGCTCCGACCAAGTCTAACTTGGCTCCCTTCTACGAGTTTGTGAAGGGCTTCCTTCCCGATACGCTCTCACCGGACCAGGTGTTCAACAAGCTACGCCACATCCGCCACAAGTACAACCATTCTGCCGCTGATACCGGCGATGACCTTGTTCTCAAGCTCGCCGCCAAGCTCTGGCCCGAGGAGGAGGTAAAGAAGGGCAATAAGGAAACGACGAATCCGAAAAAAGAGAAAAAACACAATTCTGTCGCCCTCGAGGAGGATAGAGATGTAGAGAAGGGGAATAAAGAGGAAAAGAACCCAAGAAAAGAAGAGAACGGGAAGAAAGAGGAAAAGAGTCCCAAAAAACACAATTTAGTTGCCTTCGAGGAGGATAGAAAAGCAGAGAAGGGGAAGAAGGAGGAAAAGAGCTCGAACAAACAGAAATTACACAATTCGATGAACCTCGAGGAGGATGGAGATGCCAAGGGGATGAAAGAGGAAAAGAACATGAAAAAACAGAAAATACACAATTCGGTGATCGAGGAGGATAGATATGTGGAGAAATGGAATAAGGATGAAAAGAGCCCTAGGAAAGAGACAAAACACAATTTGATGGTGGTTCAAGTGGATAGAGATGCAGACAAGGAAGCTGATAAGAAAGGGAAGAAGGGAACGGACACAAAATTAATGAAAAAGCCAAATGTGGTCACTCCCGAGGAAGAGGATGAGGAAATTGGAAATAAGATCAGGGAAGAGGAAATGCAAAATAAGAATGGGGAGGAATGGGGAATTGAACCTGAATCTTTTCCTTATTTGACCCATCATGTGGCAGAGCATTGGAAAACTAATGGTTTGTCAAAAGCATCACTGGAAGTGGGGATGAAGCTTATAAATAAATCAAAGGCGAGAACTTTGGAGGACAAGTGGAAGCGGCAATTGGAAGATGAGATGAAATTCGAGATGAATTGGGCGAAGACCTGCAGGGAACTCTTTGCAATGCTGTTAGAGATGCATAAGGCTATGAGGTGATAGATTACATTGTATTGTGCTATAAGGGCTAGTTCTCTTTCTTTTGTATCCGATATATGATTCTAATTTTAGTTTCTTGGTGGTGGAGGGTATGTATAATGTATCCATATTAACTTATGCTTATATTTTGGGATGATGTAGTATGCTTGTTTTACTCTTCAAACTTTATGTTTTGTTGACTCTTCTCTAGTTAGTTACCCTTTAAATAGCATTATTAATTAATGACAATGTATTCTGTATTGAAATTACAAAAGAAAATTTGAGTGATGTTATATTTGTTCGCATTGTTAGCTGCTAAGTTATACTTTTGGCAACTACTTGGTTATTGGCATAGTCAGTAATGGTGTTCAGATTTTTTTTGAGTCCCATGTATATGTTCATCATGCTTAATGTAAAGAATATGGTCTGGTCTAAAGAGCTTGTCTGTTCATTGAATTGAATTAGAAATTGGGCTTGTGAAGTGTTTCCTTATTTGCCTTTTCGGGGTCATGCCATCATACAATTTTTAGATCTGAGCATTTAAGTTTGTGGTGGCTTATATTCTGACTTGCTTTTTGTCATGAGTCTTCTTCGAAATTTTGTTTTCTCCTTATCGAGCTTTACGCTTTAAAATGTATGATAGATTTACCTTGCATAAGCTCAAACTTGTTGCAGCAACAAACTAGTCTTACCATGAGTGCAATGTATTATTGCATCTTACTGTCATTTCAGTTTATTTTACTTATCTATTGGTTCTTGTTTCATTAATGCATTACAAATAAACACATGTGAGTTGATGGACAATGAACCAGAACAGTTGTCATCCATTTGGCATAATCTAATAGGAGAGATAAAAAGTCTACTGCATGATAAAATATACTGATTTTTCATCTTAGATTTTTTCCTTTCATGTGAACACCCCTTATCTGATTTTATTAAGGATTAGCAGAGTCTAGTACCATCTACCTCACAGTGACATGGTTTTCCATATTAAGATTTGCACTGCAGCTGTGTCAAATCATTCTCAAGTGAACCCATTTAATTTACTGATTGAAGTACACTGAGATCTCCGAAAGCTAGCGAACCTATGGGCAACAAGGTTATTAATCTAACATAAGTTCATTTTATTAATCTAACATTTGAATGAAGTACACTGAGATCTCCGAAAGCTAGCGAACCCAGTAAAGTGTATTCATAGGTTCACGTGTAATCCGTCGCCAAAGTTTGTCAATTTTATTAATCTAACATTTGAATGATTGTATTTTATTTTTTAATATTTTGTTGGTCATTTTGCTCTGGTGCACCAGGTAGATATTTCTGCTAGTGGTTCGAATAAGACGGTCAATTATCGAATAATCATCAGGTTCAGCATTGACCTTTTTGAGACTTTACATGATTAAGATTCTTAAGAACACTTTTGATGCATGATAAATGCAGTTTATTATCCCAAGAATTTTATTATGTTCTCTTGGAATAGAAAAGTTAAAATGATCCTTAGGTTGTAGGTCAGTCCCCTTTAATTGAGCAACCTACAGTGATTATTAGGGATGCAGTGTCTATAAGACACTCCAAGGCAAAAAAAAAAAGAAAAAAGTAAATGCTGCAAATGGAAGTTGCAGATACAATCATTTAGATGCCTGTATTTATAGTGGTCTTTTGCAGCTGCAACTAAGATATCTGAAGTCCTATGAATGACACTCCGGGTATTGCAGCGCGAGGAGAAGGTTCTCTGCGAGCACGACAAGTGCAAAAACATCATGAGGACTGAGATAGCAGACAAAATGTTGCATTGCACATGTTGTGTTGCCTACCAGTGGTTACGCAAGCAATTAACCTTAGGAGGATCGTACACATATGTTGTGCAAGATGAAGATTGTATAGCATAGATTAATCTTTTCTTATTTTACTAAACATGGTTTACAGTTTGTTGGAAGAGCCTATGCGAGAACCTATGCAAGAATGTCACATAATTTTTAGATGAATGACTGTTCTAAGTCAATATGTATATTAATTTATTTTGGCATAATTTAGATGAATTGCTAGATATCATATTTGTATATAAAAATCTGTTTTGTTCAAGCATTATGAACTGGAGATAGCTTCTACAGTTGCAGGAAAACAAGAAGTAACCAGATACATGCAGATGATTTCTTAAAGGCAGCAGCATTCAGATTCTTGGGATCACAGCTGCAGTCAATCACAAACCATTCTTTCTTGCTCACAAACAGGTTGAAGCTGTCATGCTGTGATCTAGCAAAAAGTGATAGTGTTTCAACCACCAACTATTCTTTGTTTGCAGTGCTTAGCCCTCCCCTTTTATGAAATGATAAATTGCTTGCACAGATTCATGGTATGTTACATTGCTTAATTGATGGAACTTGCTTCACCTATTTTAGTTATTGGATTAGTTACATGAGCAGTTTATGATGCATCAGGCCCTACCTACTATGAGAAAGTGTGGCCTGTTTCACAAACAATACTGGAGCTGAGTTCAGTGTTTATTGTTTATTATGGTGAAAAAAAGTGTAAATTAGCATAACCAGTATGATACATAATTCATAATGAATTAGTGTGATATATATATATATATATATATATATATATATATATATATATATATATATATATACATACACACACACACACACATAGGAAATTTGTGAATTTACATTTTTTTTTTGAGCCAATTAATGTGGAACAAATATTTGTTCGAGACTTGGAAGAAAACGGCATCCGTGAAACCGTTACGACAAACCTGCAATATGTTCCGGTGTGAAGAAAAGTTTAAACCGCCTTTCGGCACCTCACCTCCGGTCGAACCGGAATCTGGGGCGGGGAATAGGGTCACCGCGCTCTATCTTCCCGTTCCCCTTCCTCTCTTCCACCCCAAACCCAATCCTCTTCCTCCGCCTCCCATCGATCTGCGCTCCTTCTCTTCCTCCTCCTCCTCCTCCACCACCGCCGCTCCCTCCGCCAGTGGACTTCGAGAAGCCGCCGCCGAACCCCTTCCTCCCCCGAACTCCCTCCCCTTGCTTATCGTCTTCGCAGGGTTGCTATCTGCTTGGGCCTTCTTCCGCGCCCTCCCGGCCGACTTCCGGGAACGATGGCGCGGCCTGCGGGAGTCTTCGAAGGGGGCGGAGGCGAAGAACTTGGAGTTCCGTTGCACCTTATTCGGGCCGTCATTGCGTCGGAGGATCGCCGGTTCTTCCACCAAAAAAAAAAAAAAATTGGGTTTGATCCTTACGGGATCGGACGCGCTGTGGTCCGTTACTCCGAAGGCAGAGGCGGGAGCACCATCACCCAGCAGGTAAATCGCTGCTTCGCCTCTCATACTCTGTTACTAGATTTATTGTGCTTGCTTAGATCTTTTGTTGGTCAATTTGGTCAGAAATGGCACAAGATCACAAGTCAACCTTAGTAATTGAACTAGTGAGTTATTAGTTCTCCATATTGTTTGATAATGTTACTGTTTGGGTTTATATAGATTTTCTCAAGTTATTGCCTCTGGTGATTATTCTGATACTGTGGATTCATTTGGGATAGTATTTGATGAGGAACAAAGAAGATACAAACATATTGCACAACAAACAAGCTTCTTCAAGGGCAGCATTAACTTTTAAGTTGAAGAACAATGTAGGTTTATGTTGTCCCATGATGCTTTCGCATGTAACTCAGGAGACGACCTATGAGAATGGTACCTTGGCAATGGGTATTTCAACAATCTGAGGCATAGGAAAGCTTGATCTTGATCTAGAGTGATGCTACCTGAGAGTTTGACATTTTTTTAATCCATTAGACAAGTTTTTCTATTCAAGTAAAAGGCACAAAGCTGTGATGCTAGCCACTGAATGCCAGCTTGAGATTTTTTTGGCATTGGCATGATAGCTAGTCCTAGAATTTAAAACATTGATGTGCTCTTCCAAGTTAACCTGCGCCCCATCCCATGAGTTTATTTTGGCATGTTGCTGTGCACTAATTTGCCTGTTGCTATGGCTTAAGAATAAAGCAACATCATAACTGAAAAGCATACAGATTCATTTTACATATTTACAACTCAACCTTGTGGTTGAACCATGTATTTAGACATTGCTGTCTCTGTGATCTGTTTAATATTTTGAATCTGCATGACTTAGAGATTGCAGGAAGATCCTTTTCAACCTTTTTTCTGCAGGAATATGAGCTTGCAGGAAACATAGAGGTCCAATCTCAGTCACAGATATTTGGGACTGGGAAATGGCAAGCATACTTCATGAAGCAAGAGAAAATATGGAAAAAAAACAGCCACAGGATGTACAAATATAGCCATTAATGATTTCTGTGCAATATCCACAGCCTTATCATGCAGAGTAAGGCACAATACTCTATCTTGCTTATAAACCTATATTTTGTTTCTTTCCTAAACGTTGTTAAATTTCAAATATGTCACCCCTTTCAAAAAAGTTTGAAGGAGTTTTCTCGTAAACACATGGAGTGGTATTCAGCCATTGACACTAAGGATTGCATGAGAAAGTGGAAATGTGGCTTACACCGTTAAAGGAAAATATTGGAGGAAAAAGATGAAGACAAAATTATTGGCAAGCCTATCACTCAACCATTTCATTCAGGTACAGATTCTTGGCAAAATGCTTCAGTTGAAAGGTTCTAATAATTCTTACAAACTCAAACTATTAACCTCAATCACTAAAGTAGGTATTTTTTTCAGGCTTCTTGTTCATTTCTCCACTTTGTCTTTTGTACTATAAATGTGTCAAAAGTCTTAAATATACTTTAATGTATTAACATAAAACTATAATCATTTTAGTTTTTTCTGTATACAAAAGTTTTATTTCCTTGTGTTTTTGCTTTCAATATTTACTTTAATTTTTTATAAAAGCTGGACGGGTTTCTCCTTATGAAATGGTAAAGTTGCATACATTAGTGCATCTTGGACCTGCAATAACGAGCTCTTTGCATCACGCCATCTTTTATTTTCCTAAATAATATAAGTGATATATTTGAATTGGTTCCTTCATTATTTGTTTTCGTTTCTTCCTAAGTTTAGTTTTTTACTTCTATATCTGCATGGTTCCCATTTGATACTTAACAAAGTAATTTTTTTTTTCTTTTACCTTATGGTGGAGAGAGGAACATATCAAATATCTACTTATGATTATGTCTTATTAGATTTTTTGAGATATACTATTGGGAAACCTTAGCTAGAGCATCACATGCGTAGCGAAAATCAAAACAAAACCGGTTTCTCACGTAGATCAAATCGTCATACAAAAGATTGGGTCGCGAGAAAAACGCAAAAATCGATAAAACCATGTCATGTGATAGATTGATTACTTAGGGAGATCGTATATCCCTATATTTCCATATCCGTATGGAGAGGATGAAGGAGGTCAAGCATCATCCTCTCTAGTGATATTCACACGATGGATCTCTACAGCGAAACTCCTCCAATCTGATCTTGCAACTCTTGCACAGAAGGAGGGAGGAGAATATGAGGGGGAGACAAGAGCTGCAGCCTATCAACCATGAGTCTCTCCTCCTATTTATAGAGAGCCACAAAAAACCCTAGGGCTCCCGCCATAGTGGGTATTAGATCTCCATCCAATAACCCACTAACCTTGCATTATTGAATCTCTATCTAATAATCTTCTTAGGCCTCTAATTGGGCCTTAAGTAAGGAGCCCATCGACATAGGGTCTCATCTAATAAGAATAGGGGCTAATTGGATCTTTATCCAATCCTCTATTCGTCGAAGCATCCACCATATGTGTGTGACCCTTTAAGCCCGATATTGAGCTGGCCATGAGTCGCTCTCATCAGAACTCCTTTTGATATAATGAATTATTATCTTCATAATAATTCACTTGACTCATCGACTATGGACGTACTAGGCCACTACGCCATAATCCCCAAACGGTATAGGGGGATAAAATACATCGGACCTATCTGTCTACAATTATCATGTATCTATAATCCCCCATCCAACTAATATCCCAGAGACCGTATATTGGACATGGTACTGTCAGGTCACGGTACAGAATCATTTTGTCTTGCTCTAATCAGATTCTACTGGAGAACTATTTCTCTCTCAATCTGAATGACCCTGGCCAGGGATTTGTCTGAGCAAGCACATACGGGATATTCCTCTTGCGATTCCGAGAGTGGATGATCCTTTATTGACACTCAATTGTCTTCGTAAGGTTGGCTATCAATCCCGATAACCAGCTATGTCAAACCTGAAACTTTCCAAACCTGTAAGTCCGGCGTCAAAGAAAGGAGTACTCATACAAGACATTTTTGGTGTCTCAAGTCAAAGGACCATATACACATATTGGACTATGGAATCGTTGTCTGACATTAGGTATCATCAACCATATAACACTTCATAAGTGGATCAATCAGTGAACTCATTCTCTAATGAGTACATGTACTGTATTCTTAGTGTCTCCACACAAGTGGCTATGAGACCAAGATGTCCCTCTCGAATAACCTATGATCAGGATTATTTAGGATCTGTGTTTAGAGGTAAATCGATCTCATTATCGTGATTTCATCACGATTCGATTCCCATTGCACAGAACCAAGGACATCACAATATATATGCTACAGATAATATAATGTGAGAATATATCAATAATAATCTTAAGTAAAAAGATTGCGCAGCGTGTCACACGTGTCATCACTCACGTGATTGGCTTGCAGGGCATTTGTAACCAGCATATACAACGGAAATGACCAGAAGCACACTTATCAAAAATCCACATTATATCTATAACTTTTTATATCCACTGATTCAGTTTGTATATTATAATGGGTTTCCCACTGACAGTACATATCTTCTATAATCTTAATCATATTATAACATCTCATAAATATTGAATTTAAAAAATGATAGTGTTTTCAGCTAATTGTTTGATCTAGTATTTGGTGTAATCTTCTTCACCCTTGTATCTAGATTTGGGACTTCACTTTGATGCATTTGTGACAATTTTAGCTTGCAAATCTACAACCCCAAGTTAACTTAATACATTATTTGGTTCTACAGGTAACAAGTCTGAGTGGTCCTTAGAATCAAAGAAGTCCAGTTCTCATGATCTATTTCAGTTTGAAGACTTGGGGGCTTTACAGCAGTTTTTTTTGCATAAGCCAAAACTTTTCACATGTACATAAAATATACAAAATTTCGATCGCCTTGTGCTTGACTTCATGGTTTAATCTAAAATTTTCAGTGGACCAAATCTTATAGACAAGTAAATGAAGAATCTTGGGTTGAACTGTGCTGTCTATATAGTAGCTATTGCTAGCACATTAGGTTTGGTTTAGTCTTTATAGAAGTATAATAACTATATAAAGAATTATCGGGAACTCCCTCAACAAGGTGGTGGCTATATTTAACAAATGAATTGACATGTAATGCTCTAAGTTGTGCAATTACCTTCTTGGAGAAACAATAATTTCTTTCAACTTTGCATTCAGTGACAACATGTTACATTCTTATGTTTTTGTGCTTGATCCTTTGTGTTTTAACCAGATGTTCCATAGGCTATCTTGAATAAATTTGAAGGCAAAGAGACAGAGAAAAAGCTTCTCTAGTTACTGTCTATTTTTTTTTATAACTTGAACAATTAACACTATTGTTTTAAGAGATGCATATTGAACTTAGAACGGGAAGATCTTGGTTCATAATGTAGTATGATTTTTTCAAGAAATTTGTGCTACATGTAAAAAGTAAGCTCTTTGCTCACAAGCTAATTCTTGAAGAAAGCTTATTGGTTTTTTGTCTATGTGGTGGTTTAATGTTGATTTCAATTTAAGGCAATCTGTGAAGTCCTTGATAGCTTCATCTTTACTTTTCCTAAACTTGCCCTCCATCACCAATGGTAGCATGTCTCACCGCTTTTAAACTTGGTCATTTGCGGCAGTTGGTTGTAAGAAATGCTTCCTCTTTTAAGCTTGGAGTATATTTATGTCTTTTACCTCTTGCATTGTTCTTGCCATGACTGCAAAGAATTCTTTTATGCTACATATCAGAAATGAACAACAGGTGATTCAAAAACATGTCTTTTAGTGAAAGTAATATAGTGAACAACAGGTGATTGATTCACTGCAGAGTAGAGTTTCTATAGTGAACAAATAGCCTTTTTCTATCACACATCACATTGCTGGGGTCTGAAGCTTCAAATCACAGTCACCTCTTTTAGTTAAAGTAATGATCTTTATTTGAGGGCTTTGTCTCAGTTTCTTTGCCGATATTAACTTAGGCTCGTAAAACAATGTCATTCTTCAGATTTATAGAATCCTAGTTTATGATCCATACACTGAATCGTTAACTATTTTATGCATCGGTACATGTCATAAATTCCAACCTCTTAGCCTTGATCAACCTAGATCTTTCATCACCTTTGTTTGAGCTCAATCATTGTTTCATCAACCGTATGCAACAATGCATTAATTGTACAACTTAAATCATTACATGTTAATTTATTTATAAAATGTAGTTACCACCTTGTTGAAATTAAACCAAACTTGATGTGTTAGCAGTAGCTTAATATATAGATAGCATATTTCAATTCTCCATTTACTTGTGTTGTCAACTTGGTCCACTCAAAATTTTAGATTTAAGTCATAAAGTCAAGCATAAGGTAATAGAAATTTTTAATATTTTATGTACATGAGAAGTTTTGGTTTACCCAAAAGACATTTATGTAAAGCCCCTAAATCTTCAAACTGAAATAGACGAGGAGCATCAGACCCTGTTACCTGTAGAACCAAAAAAATGTATTAACTTAACTTAGTATTATAGATTTGTATGTTAAAAATGTCACATATACATCAAAGTGAAGATTACACCAAATACTAGATTAAACAATTAGCTAAAAACACTATAATATGATTAAGATTACCAAAGATATGTACTGTCAATGAAAAAAGTATTTTCATATATAAATAAAATACAATATGAATTTTCGAGGATTATTATTCTGATCATTTGGGTTGTATATCCCATAAAATTCAAGAAGACATGATGTGTTCCTCGCTCCATCATAAGTTGATAGACTAAAAAGATTTTGTTTGTTACATATCAAATGGGAGCTATGTTAGAAAGAAACAAAAACAAATAATGAAAGAATCAATTTAAATATATCACTCATATTATTCAGAAGAATAAAACAATTATAAAAGATGGTGCGATACATAAATCTCGTAGCTTTATCATTTCTAGATCACCTAAATCATAAGTAGCAATGGGACCAAAACTAGTTTTTGTAAAAAATTAAAAGTAAATATTGAAATCTAAAAGCATAAGGGAAAAAAAAACCTTTGTATATATAAAAAAATACTACAATGATTATAGCTTTATGTTGATACAGTTTAAAGTATATTTAAGACTTTTGACACATTTAGAAAAATTAACTACTTCAGTGATTGAAGTTGATAGTTAGTTGGAGTTTGTAAGAATTATTAGAACCTTTCAACTGAAGCATTTAAACAATTGCAATGATCCTTTGGTCAGTTGTGTACTAAACGCTAAGGGTATCATTTGAACTAGTCAACTAACATATTTGGTTCTCCTCAATCCGAACAAACGAAGGTCACAAACAAGAAACAAGGCCTTAAAAGAGAGGCAATATTTGGAATGAATGATCTATACGACACAAACAAGAGTGTGACTCACAATAATAACAAACGTCTACTGGTGCCACACAACTTTTGAAGTATAATATATGCTTGCTGGAAAAATTTGTGCAGGTAACATCAATGTGATGAGGTAGATAAAAAAAAATTATTATTAACCTTTAAAATTTAAATGACGCATAACCTGACCATGCCAGTAATTTTCTACTCTTGAACATACAGAAACAAGAACATCATAAAATTTAAAAGTAGAATTTAAATTACCTGTTTTCCTACTCCTTGCAAGCATCAAAATTCCTTTTCTGGAGAGTCAAGAACTACATCAACTGCTATCATATCCACTCGCCCTAATTATATAGACCTAAAGAGCAGAAAGCAGATTATAAGAACTGGAGGTATGTCAACAAGCAACATCAGATTGTAAAATGATCAGCCACAAAGGATTGTGTGAAAGACAAATGGACAGTAGTAGATCAAATAAAGAAAACTACACCAAAAAGAGGTAGGCATTTGAAGTTATTAAGAGAAGGAGCATCAAATATTCTCTAATTTACCTTGAAAGTTGTGGGTTTGATCAACTGGAAAACGACAGCATCGCCATCAACTAGTTCATGATTTATAGAGAAACCTCTCCACCCGGCGCTTAGTCCCCTCTTGTGGGCAAGATAAGTAGTATCAGATTCATCCCCGTTTTCATCTATTAAAGTTATTGTCGCATCACATTTCGGTAGATGCTTGTTGCAGAACATTATAGGGAGGCCCTATTAACATCATTTATGAGACAATAACTAGTGCTTAATCAAGGATTCATCTTCACTGCATTGGACATTGATAGCATCATCAAGGATGAGTGACGTTACCAGCCAAAATCCTCCGGTGGTGTGAGATTGGAGCATAGGCTTCACAAAAGAAGGAAACTTTGGATCGAGTCCCGCTTCTACTTCCTCTGCTTTCGTTTGGGCGTACTCCCTCGCTTCATCTGATGCATATACTCGATTGTCCAAGCCTCTACGCTTCAAAACCCTAGCAATCCGAATTGAGATATATATATATATATATATATTAGGGAAAGATTCTCCGGCCGTGCTAGATTAAGATGCAATCACCAACCTTCTCGGCCTAGCCACGAAGTCTGAAGCTACCTATCCAAGCACCAAAGGAATCGTAAACATCAAGCATCAGGCAAAGGATAACCAAGCAATAGAAGAAATCGGTTAAAAATCGAAGAAAGGAACGGATGCTATTTTCTTGAATCCTCTTCCTCTTGTTTTAGGAGCAGAGGACAATCAACCAACAAGACAAGATCGGGGAAGCAGCGAGCCGAAGAGGCCTACTTCTCGGTAGTTGGGCTCCGGCAGGCTCGCGACGCGGACGGACCGGCGTACGGGGGTGAGGCTTGCATCCCGGGACATCTTTCGCTTGATCTGCTTGGCCTGGTTCAGCAGGAAACAGAGTTATGGAAGCGGAAGAGGGAGAAAGTGAGAAGAAGGAAGGATTTCGAGTGGAGGACCGGGGAGGTCTTGGGGGACGCGGCGGTGTCGCGGAGGGCGACGGAGAGGTGGGGGAGATTAAGCTGTTCGAGCTTCTTCTTGTTCTCCTCTAGCCTCCTCCGCCGCTGCTCTTCGTACGACATCGTCTCTGTGGTTCCCATATCTCTTCCCTGACGACGGACGATAGATTGGTCGAGAGGGGAAGGAGAGCGAGTGATCGCTGTGCAAAGCAGAGAGACGCACAGAGAGAGAAAGAGAGAGAGAGAGAGAGAGGGGTATGGAATTCAAATTTTGAAAGCGGCTTTACATACAACTCCTTTGAAGATTAGTGATTTACTAACAAATAATTCCTGCCACATCATTATTTATTTTTGGATATCATCAATTTCTTTTTTAATGTTACATTCAATCATTATTTAAATTGATAGTTTAAATTTAGATATAATTAGTGTAATAATAGATTATTTGATATTAATAGAAAGGATGTTATCGATCAATCATCATCCGACACTTATTATCTGTGACATCCAGATTAAAAATAAAATAAAATATGCTATTTAATGGTTTATTTATGTGGACACGAATAATATCAAATTAGTAGAGAATAAATTAGAAAGTTATTATTTTATTGATTTAATATATAAATAAAAAAGATACAAAGCTAATTCTTTAATCTATCACATCATAAAGAAAGAAAAGTATATATATACTATAGGGAGAGATTATTTTTTTTCTTTTTTTTTCTATTTTTTTTTGGGGAAAACCATACAAATCTCTGTGCATGGAAACCCACACACCGACACACAATGAATGAATGATATCGAGGCAGCAACTTTGAGTTCCTTAGCTTCCCTTCACTGGAAAGTCTCTGAGCAAAACGAGTCAAGGCTTCTTCGTTCGTTCCTTCTTCCTCCACCGGCTCATAGTCGCCGCCGTTCACTCACTCTCGACACTGTGCTTCCCCAGGAGCTCCTTCCCCACCTTTACCAGCTTCTCCTTCCTCGTTATGTCAAAGTGTTCTCCTGCATGCGCCTCAACGCCTGTTCGGTTCGTGAGACTGAAATGAGTCGTCGTCGTCGTTCTCCAAGCAAGCACACGTACCTGTACGCGAAGGTACTGCTTCTCCGAGCGCAGCGCTTGGAAGAGAACAGAGGCGTGGATGTCCACCATGTTCGCACTCGCTTGCGAGAAGATGTCGATGATGGGGGTGGTGCCATTGTTGTCCTTACTGCTCTCTTGTGCAGTAAGTAAACCTTCCTTCTTGCTTGTTCGACCCGGTGCCGAGAGAGATGACTCCACTGGCTTTATCGGAAACAAGTCGGTGTTCTCCATGAAGACCTCCTTCGTCACTTGGCTCATCGCAGTTAAAAGGTGTTTCAGCTTCAAACTGCACCGTAGAGGACGGAAGGTTTTGTTTGCCCATCATTGTCGAGATAAGATGGAAGAACACAGATGAAGTGGTGGCCGTGATGTGGATGCATGGAACTCTGCTGCCTCACATAACATCTGCCTGCTCTTCGTCTTTGCAAACTAAAACCTTACAACTTTAGATTCGTGTGATGTGAGTTCGATTGTGATCCAAATAGATCAGACGGATAGATCGGTCGTGTATGCTTTGATTGTTGAAAGTATTGATTGAGCTCAGAAAAACGTTGACCGAGTCAATACGGTGCAGTGGTGGCGTTCTCGGCGATCGTACGACCAGACCAAAGGCCGACGAGTCAACTCGGCCTCTGAAACGAAAATCTCATGGGCTCGGGGGTTGACTCGAGAGTCGACTCGGTGGAATCGTCCGATTCGACTCGAGTTTACCGAGTGGACTCGTTGGGGCTCCTTCAAAAGAATAAAAACTAGGTAGCCAAGCGAGCCCTAGCGTTTGGGCCTTCGTCGCTGCCGACGTCGCCGGTCGAGCCACCTCCTTCGCGCCACAGTCGCAAGCTGCTTTTACCTCCCGCTACCCTCCGGTACTGTTCTCTCCTATCCTCTCATGCGTTTCCCGTGTTGTTCTCTCTGTCCCTCTCCTGTTGTATCCCCGTCTCTCCTTTCTTCTCCTCCCCACTGCTATGCTGTCCTCTGTTCTCCTTCACTCTTCCCGTCCACCTCCTGTTTCATCTAAAACGTAATTTTAGTTTTATGAACAGGGTATTGTGAGACTTCAGACGAACCATGTTTGATATGTGACTTGTTTTCTAAACTTGGATGTGGGTTCTGCTTCTGTTGATTGATTGTTCTTTTGGGTGCTTTTTTCTCATTTTTAGTATTTTTCTCCATTTTGGTGGTAGATGCATTTTACTCGCGCATTGGGATGGATCAGAGCTCCGGATAAAAGTCATAAGGGATATTTTAACCAATTCAGTGGATTATCAGATCGGATGGGATGGGGCTTTTCAGTGATCAGATTGGTTCTGGATCGACCCCATCCCGATCCAAATTCAATCTGCTTGCAGGCATACAGGAGATGGTACTCCCTCTTCTCCAACCCCTTTGGTGCTCCTCTGCTGGATGGCCAGAACCAGCAGTTGAGGCCTGTGACCACGAAAAATCTTCTTGGTGCTTGCTTTGACATTCGCCCTTCTCCCAGCTTCAGTCACAAACCATTGAAATCGTTTGCGGCTACGGTGAAGGTGGTTCTTTTAATATATTTTTCA
Source organism: Ensete ventricosum (assembly GCA_029747655.1). Lineage (NCBI taxonomy): Eukaryota > Viridiplantae > Streptophyta > Magnoliopsida > Zingiberales > Musaceae > Ensete > Ensete ventricosum. Next base: position 2,649,376 of record JAQQAF010000006.1, on the reverse strand, counting down.
CTCAAATTCACTCGTAAATCTATGATGTGCCCCAATTTGATTCATATCCAATTTGCTTGCAGCCATACCAGAGTGTCTTTGGAACTCCTTGGTGGGATTGCCAAAACCAATTGTTGAGGTCCATGGCCAGGAAGAATCTATCTGGTCCCTGCTTTGCTGTCCATGCCTCCTCTTCGAGCTTCAATTACACCCCTGTGAGATCCTTTGCGGCTCCAGTGCAGGTGGTGGTTATATATGTATACACACACACACACACACACACACACACACACACACATGCGCAGTATATATTTTAACTTTTGATGTTGTTGATTGGAATTTTTTAGGCTAAACTGAAGCCAAAGCCAGCTCTAGATTCAAATGAGGGACCTAGGCTTAATACAGCGATCACTGCGCCATATGTTCGGCTTGTCACTGATGAGGGTATGTTGAATTCTTTTCCAAATTTTTATGTATACGCTGTAGTAATTGAATTTTTTTTGCATATTTATGATTCTTTGTTACCTCTACATTTGACTGTACTGATTGTTTGAGAGTGGATAACTCAACCGGGGACCAAATGGTTGCCATCTGTCGGTTCAACTTATACCTACTACCTAGTACATATGCAAGTTGATAAGTAGAAGATTGTAGATTGTCATTCTACTTGGGGCTTTGTTGACAGAGTCAGAAGGAATGGATAATGAGTGAATCATGATAAATAATGAGCATAGCATGATTAAGCTGCTGTGAGCATTCAATCTTTGGCAGGATCTATTTCAAAATGAACCAGCACTTTTGCAGTTCACTTGCTGTTATTTCTTCTGAGTTTGCTGAATTTAATTTTTCTTCATTTCTCATGGTTAATATGGTCACATAAACTATTACTTACTGTTATACAAATTTATAGGTCATGGCATTGTTTCAAGAAGAGAAGCACTTGATCGTGCAACAAAGCTCAATCTTGACTTAGTTGAGGTACAGATGGCCTGTTATACCATCATAATTTCTTGTCATACTTATGCATTAAGAAATAAATGCAAATGGTTTTCTAGTACAATAATGCTTTATTCTCACATTTTGTTCAAATAACGTTTGCCATCATCCATTGCATTCAACTACAAGAATCTAATAAGTCTGACTACAAGATGCTCTCATTTTTTTCAATCATTTTATAACAAAGCATGATCATTCAACCTCTATGTATTGATTGCTATCTGTCACAAGTTGGAGTATCATTTGTTGATGGTAGGTTTTGATTTTGCATTAACTCAACAAATTCAGTTTTGTTGTGCAGATAAAGTGGGTGCTGGACTTTGATTTTTTTGCAACTTCAAGCATGCATGCATGCTGATTAAAGCATGAGGCGGCCATACACTGAAATAGACGAAAAAGTAAATGCTGTGTCAATAATAATAGAAAAGTTGGAAGTGCTTCAAAGTTCAAATTACACTATGTTGCATTCAATATTCATCCTTACTTGCATGGAACACATATTTTCAATAGTTTGTCTTGAGGTTATTCTAGAAGTCATATAGAAGCAGCAGAGGATATGGAATGAGAAGGTTCACTTAATTCTAGGTAGACAACTGTTTGCATTGAATATTTGGGATGTGTGCAAGGACTTAGTTGACAAAAGTGGCTGGGTGCGTCTATCTTGTACATGTGCTATTAAGATCACTCGTGCATATTTCTAAGCCTGAACTCCTTAACATCTTTAGACTGGAAAACTAGGCCATACGCACATTACTGAACTTATATTAACACACACATTCCCTAACCTTTGATATTGGTCTGTCCCAGTAAAGGTAATAGGGTATAGGGAGTGAAGGCTGGGAAGAAAGATGTCCTAAGAAGAGGTGGTCTGGGAGGGAGAAACACTACAACAGAAGAAGGCTAATCATGGCTACTGGTCGAATAGAAAAAATAATTTCATTCATGAAATCTTAATAACATAGCATACAGGACTCAGTGCTCACAATTATTTCCAGACTTTAATTTCAATCTTCTTGTTGTGTCCTACTCTTGATGTTCTCTTTCAGTTGATTGCCTCCAGATTTGGATGGTTCTGATGTCTGGCAGTTATGCTGATTCATTGGTAAATCCTTTACTTCTGTTCTTTCAAGGAGAGAAATAAAATATATATCTGAGTGAATTAGAACACTTTTACCTCTGTTTGAGAGGTCCTTGCTCTGGTGTGGCCATGCCATTTGAAAAATATCTTAGCCTAAAAATGCCAACAATGCCAATGGTGTTGGACTTTGAAAATTTTATCTTGGCTATCATTGGCATGATCTGAAACCATGATTGTAGTTCGGTGGGTCGCATAACTAGTTGATCTTTGGGTTATACTCCGTGTGTGTATTTTGCACCCATGTTTCATCTGGTTTTAGGATTTTTTTGCTATCCCCATACTCTGGTCGACAATAGGTTGAACTCGGATTGGTAAATTTGGAGGCAATAGAAATGTCAAAACTGCATGATCATTTGAATTGTCGCTATAACAGGATAAGATCAAGAAAAATTTCTGTAAGCTGTCAGTATAGTTGTCTGCAAAAGCTTTGAGCTTGGCTGGTACATCATATTAGCCTCCAGTATCAGTGAGATTTACTACAAGTCTGAGATACAGCTCTCCCATAGCTATCAGAAGTTCTAACATTGATTGCACTTTGTTGCTTTTGGGCCAACGGGTGACAATATAAGGCAGGCAAAAATTATTCTTATTACAAGGGTTTTTGGTTGTCAGTTCCCCTAATATTAGTACCGCTAGCTAGTGAGCTGTTTCACACATCTCTGTGAAGTCTCATTATCGCATTGATAATATATCTGAGGGAGAGGTCTTTGTCTCCTGTGCATCAGACAATGGAGGACTCTGACATCATAGCTGATTGTCATGGGAAGCCACTGAAGCTACTCTGTGCTGATACAAAACTATTATGGTCAATGACCAGTGTGAACTGGCCTACTTTCTTCATTGTTCCACCATGACTATGACTTTGGAATAGGGCTTGTCAAGGTTGGTTGTGTATTCAACAGTACCAAACTAAGACCATGGCAGACCAGATTGACTGGTCTTGTGGGCTGCAGTTGCTGTGGATTCCTTTCCAGCATTATGACATTCTAAGACATGCAGAAGAAAAAAAGGTTCAAGTTTCTTCAGAACTTCGTATTGGAAAAGATTCTCCACTCCTTCACTGATCACTGATTGCATTATATTTGCTAATGCTGGACCTGCCAACCTGTTCCAGCCTCTGTGTTGCATGCTAGTTTACTACCTTTGCACAGAAACATGCTCATTGCTCTGGTTGATTGCAATTACGGACACTTTAAGTGTCATGTGACCTGCATGGACATGGCAAGGAAACATGAATGTCGATCTTTCAGAAAGGAAGGAAAAACTTTTGTGCTCTTTATGTTTTCTGTGGTCAATTTGATACCTACTGCTAGTGAAGTTTCTTTATTGACCACATGTTTTTTGCTCTTATTTTTCAAAGTTGCAAACATATATGATGTGTCATTTCTCTTTTCTGTCATCATTTGATTTATAAGTTGATCCAAAAATTTGAACAAATTGTCTATTTTCTTCCTATTGCAAATCATTGATATTGTACTCTGGACTTTTGTGCAACTTGTAGATCTGGAAAATCACCAGTCTTTCAAAGTTGTGTAATGAATTATTTGGACCTTGTTTTGGAAAGGAAGTTCTTCATTTTCTTTCTTTGTTATATACATCGTTTACTTTCCTCGACTTCTCTCTATACAGCAGCTTTAAGTACGCTGTTCGAATCTGGTTCACTCTTTGTTTGCTATTCTTTTCCACGGTTTGTACTCCACTCTAGATTGAATATGGACTTACTAGATGTGCATCAAATATGCTATACCATGTATCTGTATGTACTTCTATATGCATTCGTATTAGATAGAATCTGAAACTGATTTTTTTGACATTATAGTACTTTACTTGTTTTACATAGTACTAACTTTTATTACTTGTTTGATTTTGTAGGTTCAAAGAAATGCAAATCCACCTGTTTGCAAGATCATGGACTTCCATAAGGAGAAGTTCAAACAAGAAGTAAAGGAAAAGGAACGTGCCAAAAGCAAGGTAATACAATATGATTCTTTCCTTCTGAGCTATGTAAGTAACCTTATGCATATAATGAATTTTTACCACTAAGGATATGTATTGTAATACAACCAAGGTTTGCCTTACCGAGCAGTGAGACCCCGTACTGTCCGATACGTATCGGTCCGACAGCTGACCGGTACACGGACTGCCCGGTAGCGGTACCATCAAGAACGATCGTCGACGGTCGATTTCAGCCGTCGGCGGTTGATTGAGGGAGAAATCGACCGTCGGCGATCGATTGATGGATAAAAAGGGAAGAAGAAGAAGAGGAAAAGAAGAAAGAAGAAGAGGATACATACATCCTTTCCCCGCGCCCTCCTCGCCCGCGGGTCGCCCGTGCGTCGTCCTTGCCCACGGGTGATTCTTCTCCCGCGCGAGGAGAAAGATCGAGGCGACGTCGCCAGTTTTTTTTAATATATTAATATTTAATATTATATTTAATATAATATTATATTATAAAATGTTATAATATATTTAAATGTATCGGGCGGTAGTACTGTGTGTATTCCCGATATCGTGTACCATACCGTACCGTACCATACCGAGAGAATCTCGATACGCCGATATGGACTGGTATGACAAACCTTGAATACAATAGCTGGAAATCGTCAACAATTATTTTAGATATTTAAAGATCTGCAACTTTTTTTATTGTTTAAAAAATGTATTAATTTATCTATTAACTTTATTTACATTTGCATTCCTGAAAACCAGATGAGTAAGTTGTTAAAAGTTTTTAGTGGCAGATGTTTTTAGTTTGCGACAGTCTTTCAATTATATAACCTTTTTAGATCTTTGAGTTAGCCTCAAGGTCTCAAATATTGATTGCAGTGGTACACACCTACCAGTATTCACCGATTCGACCAAGGATGTCACTCAACTTTTTATTATTTTTTCAGTGATTCCTGAAAGTGTACATTGTTGGTACATTGTTGCTGTACCAGTATTAAACCAGTTCAATGAGATCTCGGAACGAAAATCTGACCAAGATTTTAAAACCTTGATAAGCTTTACCATAAAAGCATTAACATTGAAGTGGAATTGCAGTCACTGCTTGAAGTTCCTGCATCTACTTAAAGCCTTTCCAAGATGGACAGTGTACAATGCGATATGCACTTTGTGAACTGGGAGGAGACATTAAGGCCATACATGTGGGTTTCATGTAAAAACAAGTTGATCAACTTGTTACACAGAGAATGAAAATGCACTAGTTGTTGAGGCATACTTATCCTGGAGAAATTGTGTTCATGGTGTGCGATCTTGTGGTCTTAATGATGATAGTATATTTGTTTGTGTGCCAGATAAAATATGAACAAATTTCAGTGGAACTTTAAGATATTTCCTTCATGTATAATCATTTGTATTTTCTCCCCATATTAGGTTGATACACAAGGTTTAAGTAGCTAGTCATGACCAGGTGGTTTATTCTATCACGTGGATTGGCCTATGTCAAATCACTGAGGTTTTTTAATTTAATAAAGCTATTTTTATGTCCATAAATTATTACTAATAGTTGAAGAGGCTCCTTGTTACAGTTGACAAATGACAATATTTAACAATTGGCTGCAACTTTTAAATACACAACCGATAGAGTCTTATGCAAATCATCTTGCCTAAAAGATTAAAGTGTTATTTAATAACAAAATGATCTACCTTATTGCTGATCATTTAAGATCACATTCTTTAAGGATTTCTTTAACTTAGAAAAGTCTAAGGGGACATGTTCATTTGGATGCATGAACCATTTTGAATCAATGGAACATTACACTTATATGATACTTTTTTTTGTAAATTTATTAAGTTGCTGCATGGCAAATTATGTACTTCTACATCTTCACCAAGATTTTGTAAGGGAAAGAAAAAGAGGCCAAATGGAAATGGAGGAACATGAGCTTGATTGAAATTTTGGTTCGTTAGGGAAATCCTATCTCAGTGGTGGATAGTTGGTTGTCCAACTCTGATCAGCAAACTTCTATTTTGATTAAATCTTCCCTCAGCAGTGGATTGTTGCTTGTCCAATTCTGATCAGCAAACTTCTATCTTGATTATTGCATACCTCGCTTTTGACATCTGATGAGAATCGTTCTGATATCTTGCTTTTCCAGATCTGATGGGAGACCACTCATGTATTTTATGTATCACTTGGCAGATATACTTATCAATCAATAATTCTGTACCAAATATTAATAATCTTTAACAATATTACCAAAAGATATATGTTTTTTTTAACTTCGTGATTACTAAACATATCTTTTGTTTATCATTTCGAAATAAAAATTATTTGATGGTGACCATCCATTGAACTTTTTAAATGAAAAGAAAATATGACTGCTCTTATTTAATAATATGAATACTGATACGATTGATTCAATTTTGTATTTGCTTTCATATTGCAGACATCAATTGCATTGCGGAGCGGGGAGAACAAAGAAGTTCGGTTTAAAGCAAAAATTGTAAGTAATTTATTCAATAGACACACACAAATGTATGTGTGTGTGTGTGTGTGTGTGTGTATATATATATATATATATATATATATATATATATATATGGCAGCACCTTGTGAGTTTCCATTTTGCCTAACTTGAATCAAATAAAAGTGCAACTTGAATTTAATTTGAATGGCCAAACTATTTTTGTTAATGTTGGATCTAAGTTGGAGTGCTAAAGTACTTTTGATGATTTTCATTAAAATGGATTTCCATTCTTTTGTATTTTGTACTACATTTTGCTACTAAGATTTCCATCATTGACAGTTTATCCATTGCATCTCAGTACTTTGCTTACTACTCTAATGAATAACATGTTTATTTGTTTAGCTCCATTGCCATATTTGTGCTTCTATATGTGTATGGTTATTATGTTTGCAACAAAGTGGAAACTCTTTTACTTCTTACAAGCTTATTGGTGGAATTGTGGTCAATGGTTCCCTGCATTTCAGCATCTTGAGGGTATCCGGCTAGTGGATGCCCTCTATATTTTGATAGCATAATTGATGACACTATGTAGATGCTGAAATGGTGTCACACCTTGAGTTCTAGCGTGCCAATTAATAGGTTTGTTATGTACATGTGGGTCATAATTTTACAAACAAATCCAAGTTCATCATATGGTAACTTTCGTCTTGTAAGAACAAGGTGGGATCACTATCAGTTGAGCACATGACCTATAATGACCAATATAGGTGTAGAAGCAAAATATACTAAAACATATATAGTATGGAAGTTATTAACTTAACATTATCATAGTTCTAATTGCTTTAGACTTTTTTTGTAATAACAAAAGAATGTCTCAAAGAGAAATATATGTTACATTGAACAAAATTTCTTGTCCTCCTTTTACTTTTTTGTCCAAATATAATCTTCAATCAAGATTTTGTGATATGAATGCCTTTTTTTTTCATTCTATAGAGTGTTGTTAGATATGTCTTAATGAAATCTGTTGTTTGTTTTGGATAACAACCAACTAGTTAGTTATAAAAATTTGAATTCCTAACACCTTACCAAAAATTTAAATATGATTACATTCGTAACCTATACCTTAAATATGCCTAAATCTACAAAGAAACATTATCTAATTGTATAAAAAAAAGACTCCAACAAACACCAAGACAACGACGATGACAAAAACAAAGCTGTAAGTCCCAATTATTTGGGGTTGACCATAGATCTTTTGCCGCCATTGAGCTATGTAAAAAGTCATATGTTTAGTTAAGTTTAGAGTACTTAAATATTTATTTATAGTTTCTATTAAAATTTTTTTAGGTCTTTAGCTACTTTTCTCGTACCGCTAACATTATTTATTTCACCTCTTCTGACTATTGCATCCAGAGGTTTTCTAAGCATATGTCATTATCATCCTAAATGTTTTTTTCTCATCTTATCCTCTATTGAAGCGATATCTAATTGTGTACAAATAAGAGTATTTCCTTTTCTGTCTTTCCTAGTAACTTTATGTATCTATCTATCTCAACATTCTCATCTCGACAACACAAACTTTCTGTATATGTTGTTTCTTACTTCCCAACACTCAAATCCATAAAGCATCATTAGTTTCACAACTTTTTTATAAAATTTTTCTTTTGATCTCGAAGGTACTCAATGATCACACAAGACTCCTGATGCCCCTCTTTTCATCTCGACAATAAAAAATTCCTGTATATGTTGTTTCTTTACTGCCCAACACTGGTCTCACAACTTTCTTATAAAAAATTTCTTTTGATCTTAAAGGTACTCGATGATCACACGACTCCTAACGCCCTTCGCCATTTAAACTATCATGTTTTCACTCTATGAATGATATCTTCATCGATCTTTCCATCTTGTTGAATAATTAATTTAAGATACCTAAAACTTTTACTTAAAGAGACTTCTTGTTCTATCCAATTTAACTATATTCTCATGTCCATCTCTAGAATCACTAAAATTGCATCTTATATATTTAATTTTAATCCTACTTAGTCTAAAACCCTTAGTTTCTAAGGCTTTTCTCCATAACTCAAGTTTATAATCGATTCCACTTAGTCTCTCGTCATCTAATAACATCAAAGAGGTCTGTCATGGAAGTGACTAGTAAGTTCATCCATCATCAATATAAAAAGGTAAGATCTTGTGTAGAATATTCATTAAATAATTTATAAAAATAGCAAGTATTCTTTGATTTTCGTCTTAAATGCATCTAATATTATCTAAATTCTTATACTTTCTTTCCCTAACTTTAGCAATTTGATATATATCTTTCCCACTATCTTTAATATGTAATTTATTATAAAAATAATCAGAAGGCTTATATCTTGTCATATTAATTGCTTTTCTAGCCCTTTTTTTTAGATTCTTTTATCTTTAAATTTTTCCTCATTTTTACAATTTTGCCAATCTTTAAAACATAATCTTTTAAAGTAAAAGTTGTTTTTTGAACTTCCTTGCAGCACTACCAACTCTCTCTTAAGGTGACACCTCTATCTTTAGTTTCATTAAGAATCTCCTTTGTTAGGCTCCTAATCTTATTAGCGATCGTAATCCAAATAATATTAATATTATCCTCATCTAAAGTCCAAGTCGCATCCCTTTTCATCTTATTCTTTAAAGTGGTTACATTATATCTTTAAAATTTCACCATCTAGTCCTAGTAAATTTTTTTTCTATAATAAATATCTAATACCATTAACCTATGTTGATTCGTCAAACTTTCACTAATTATAACTTTATAATTCCTACAAATAACTTTATCGACCTTTCTAGTGAGAAAAAAATCTACTTGGTTATTGTTGTGACCACTCTTATAAGTAATCAAATATACATCTCTTTTCTTATGGTGAGTAATTATAAAATCTTATGAAGTTGTAAAATCTAAAATCATACTACTATTATTCATTCTCCGCATAACCAAAACCCCTATGCAACCCTTTATATTACCATATGTTTTTCCTACATGACCAATCAAATCTCCTCCAATAATAAGTGTTTCAGTTTTAGACATTCCTTGAATGATATCATCTAAGATTTCCCAAAATTCTCTTCTAGTTTGACTATACAATCCGACTTGAGTGGCATAAGCACTAATGACAAATTAAATTTCTGTCACTCAATCAAACCTAGAAAATGCCCAGAAAAATAAATCCAAAAATAGAAAAATAAGCAAATTTAATCCTATTACTTTTATGGGCGACCTGAACCTAAATTAAGCTCAGTTTCGCATTTTGGGCTTGACTTGATTTGCATCACCTTCAATTTTTAGCTTGCTGGTAGAGCTTTATGATTTTACACAACACACATGTACAGGGCCTATATGTTTATACAAATGTTGCACGACTATTTACATATATGTTTCCAGAAGCATGGAATCTTGGTTCTCGATGTCATTTCAATATATGTGAAAGAAAACCAAGGCTGCAGTTGACATAGATATGGAATAAATTGTTTCGTGGTGCTTGTGTCTTTTTCATGTGAAATTTGATTAGATATCAATCCTAAGAGAGTTTAAAATTAAATGATTGCTTAGGATATGTGTGATGTAACTTTAGTTGAAAGTGAATGTTCTTCAGTCATTTAAAAAATAGTGTAGAACTGCTGCCTTTGCACATTTAAGTTTCCATCTGAAAAATAAAAAAGAAACATTTCCTATGTGCAGTTTGTCTGTTCCAAATGTTTAAATATTTATTCTTTTTCTTACAGAAATTAAGAGACTTGAAAATTAAAGCAGATTTGGTTGTAAGATTGATGGAACGTGGTTACAGGGTAAAGGTAATTTACTATTTGTCTTTGATTGTGCTATTTACAATGTTGATAAGTTATATGTTATTTTCTCAAACTTGACAGTCCTAGAGATCTCTTTTTTTCATTTTTGTGTTAATTTTAGTCAATAGATGATTCTCCAGTTGCTATTTTGCTCTTTTTTTCTTTAGTTAGGATATGTTAGGTTCAGCTGCAAGGTTTCTGGTGCGACTATCATTTGCTACATACTGTTTTTTAGGCGTCAAGCCCCATTGAGTGCCTTATGGTGCTTAAATACTTTAGTATTTGTTGTATCCTCCATAAATTTTAGTCAACATTAATCATTGATAGGGTAGGGTTGCATTGCTGGAACCCAACAGGGTCACTCCTGATTACTCCAGCAGCTTTGCTAGATGAGAGTTTGAAGGTCATGTGATCAGTAAAGTCGACAACCATTACTTGGCTTAGGATTGGTCAATTGATGCCATTGTAGGTGGCTGAAAGTTTGGCAACCGGGAATTTGGCTTTTATTGGCACTTTGGGTGGAATCGTTCATCAAATAAAGAGATCAGTCAGGGGTTGGTTTGTGAATTATCAAAATGCCCTCCCTTGAGAGTTTCTGAACTTTAGGAATGTATTCAAATAAAGAATATCTTTCAAGCTCACGATGTTGATCAGGATTTATTCACAGAGCCCTGGAAATCCTTAGAGATATCATCAGGGCATCATCATGCCTAATATCATGGTCTTCAATATCTCTCTTATTGAAGATGATATCAGCATCTTCTTCCTCCAACCTTCATCACTTGATTGTTATGCGTGTGATTCCACCATCTTACATATGTTGCAACAGAGATTGCTTCTTTAGTAGAAAGCCCTTGTATATGAGTTACACTTTGGTTTTTACTGAGAGAACTGAAAGTGCAAATGTATTCATCTTAAGAGTTCATTTTTCTCACTATATTTAGTATAAAATACCAGCATAAGATACTGAGACATTTACAAGTTTTCCATCTCTCTTTTAATAACTAACGTTCTCACAAGGATAATATGAAGGAAATTGGATTAAATATCCCATACCCCATTTAGTTTGTCTTCTAATATTTTCTAGTTTTGACAGCTTCAGAGAATCTAATCTTAGTTGAGATATGTCCTGATTACTTGTTTACATGGATGAAATGAATAACTTTATGCACATCATTTATATGATGCAGTGTACAGCTATGCCCACAGGCAAAGAAGAGGATGGCTTGGGTGAACTCATATCACAACTTTTACCTCTGGTGAGTGTCGTACTATTATGCTTTGCTTATCACTAAAACCATATAGAATACCTTAATTCATTATTTGTCAATCCTCTGATCTTTTAGTTCCATGTAGCGACAAATAATTTGGAATGCTCTGCTTCATGCATGATCATTAACCCAGTAACCTTATTATTGATCTGTAAAACAGATAGAAGATGTTTCAGTTATAGAAAGTGGTCCACATGTAGATACAAAGCAAGCATATGTGATTGTCAGGCACACTAAGTTTGCAACAAAGAAGTCTGGAAAGAAAGTCAGCAAGGTCGTGGACACAGCAGCCAAAGGGTTTCAAGGAGCAGTTTCTCGCACTCCTGAAGCACTTACCAGTATGAGCCAAGATGGGAAGGCACTCCAAAGCGAAGAATGGGATCCCGTTGATTGCAGTTCAGAGGCTGAGGATGAGGCTCAAGAAAACTTTAAAGAGGAAGCAGATTGGAAAGTATTCAACAATACCAATGACTCAGGAGATTTATTTAATTTTGATTCAGAGGGGAGTAGTACTCACTCTGGCATTAGTGGAAATGCGGATAATGCATCTTCTCGTGCCCGTTTGATGGATAAGAACATCGGTGACACTTCACATCATAAGGTCACTCCACCTGTCAGTGGATTTACAGTTCCAGGGCCTGGACTAGGCTCATTGAGATCTGCTGTAGAAACTTCGAAGGAACCTTCAGTTGTGGATGATAATCGATATAGTAAACGAACTGCAGTGAAGGGGAGGTTTAACCAGCCATACTTGTCAGAGAGAAATAATGCAGCACCTTACTTTAGAGCAGCAAGGAATCAAGGGAGGACACAGCAGGAGCCTATGAGAACTGAAGGTCAAGGACGTCGGGTTGATGCAAAGCAGCCACAGTTCTATGCAACTACTCCTCCACCGTCATCAAGCCCTGGGATTTCCAAAGTTGCAAGAACTCCTGATGGCAGATCTGGAGATGCAACTATGACCAAGGCTGATGATACTGATTCACCATCTAAAGGTTATGGAATTTTCAGTTTGAAGAGTTCTGCAACTGGTAATGGAAAGAGCCAACCAAATTTAAATATTGGTAAACCTGGTGATATTGGATCTCATGCGCCAAGTTATGGAATTTTCAGTAGTTCTAAAGTTCCTAACAGTGGACTGCGAAACTCAGGAGGTGAGACTAGTGCAAAGAATGAGAACCCGTCTTCACCAACACCCGGTTACGGAAATTTCAGCACTAAAAAACCAGCTGCCTCCAGTGATCAGCACTCTGGAGATTCTCCTCCAGGTAAATCCGGCAGTTCTACCCTTCCAACTCGGGGATACGGAATTTTTAGTGCTACCAAATCTGCATCGTCAGGCAAACTAGGGGGGAACTAGGAAGTGATATCATCAGTTACTCAAGCAGATCTAGTGGTCTCTTGTGAGTGCCTTGAAATTTTCTAGACTGGACACTCAAAACTCGAGATTAGAAATACCACAAGAATCAAAGAGGAGGTGAGTGAGATGAATCACCATCATTCAAGAGCTTTTGACATATTCGCAGGGTGTAATACTTCAGTTTAGGCCATCAAATAACTGTATTTTTATTACATAATTTTGTTTTTGATTCTACATTTCAACCAGAGCTCGGTATCAAGCGCGGCTGGTGTGCAATTAATTGTTTAATACAGCCATATTGGTTGAACCATTATGGGACTTGCAGATGAATAATTAAAATTTATAACATGAATAAATTTGTGCAGATCTCTTTGATGATTTTTCGTTTACTTTATTGTAACGAGGCTGGTTGAACTCTTTGTTTCAAAGGCATGCATCTCCATTTACAAATTCATGGTGATATTGTTTGTCCTTTTTAAGAGGGATAATTATAGTGCATCTACAAATCTGCTGGTAAAGGTCTTCGGTTGGGATTAACTCTCCTTTGCATTGCTTATTACCCTTTGCAAAAGAAAAAAGAAACAATTTAATTAGAAATTTTTATCATAGAGTGTTGTCTCTTTTTTTTTTATCATCGTCTGTTATATATATATATATATATATTTTTTATACATATTTGTGAAGCGAGTCGAATGAACTTTATATTGTTACATTTATAAATGAATTGTGTTACCCATAAATGATACACATCATATTCGATTGTATAATCAACCTAGGAATAAAAATAAAAATACCTTAGAATAAAAGAAATAAACCATATTGCCTGTTATGTTAAAAAAAATTTAATAATACTACACTTAGTAAATGAATTGTATCACACACACTCTTAGCTCTACAATCAAGTGTACATAGTCATAGGCCATCTATGAATGTGTGCTAAGTGGCTTTTATCCAACTCATCTCAAACTTTTCATCATATAAAAAGATATAAAATAATTATTTTATAATCTTATTGATGATTTTAGGGGTTTTTATAGCTCAATTTGACACTTAAAGTCTAAATTCGAGCATAACACCATAAGGTTTGTCACTTAAAACTTTCACAATTGAGAGTAAATACATACGATTTTTTATTATTTTATTTTATTTTTAAAAAAAATAATAATATAAATGAATCGATCGATTAATTTAAATCGGATGGTTTAACGAACCAATTTAGGAGGAGCCTTTTGTACATTTGCCTCTAAATAAATTTTAAAAAGAGAAGGATTAGAATAATCGATTACGGGAGACTTTTCTGAATAAACTTCAAATTAAAAGGGTAATTAATTTGTTATATAAATTAGATACCACTATCAGTTAAGGAAAACCATATGCAAAACTCACGTCTATCCTATCGTTATCACTCTCACGAAGACCAAAATAAAGCGATCGACTTGAGAATTCTGAATTCTAAACTGCATTTTTTTTAACATTCAACAAGTCATACTCCCTCCACAAATGCATTTCCCACTCCAACTTCAAATGGTGGGTGCGTTCCAAACTTGAGAACTCCCCAAAACACTTCATTAACAACATGCAAGAAGTGAAACCCACCCACACCCTGAAACAGAAGAGTGTTAAACAAAAATATATATATATATAGCACAGAAAGAGAGAGAGAGAGAGAGAGAGAGAGAGAGAGGAACAAGTGGCCATGGCGCTTCCCGTCTGCAATCAAGGAAAAGTGGCAAAGCTTTTGGACAACGCAGCGTCTCTCGAACTATAATGAAAACTCATAGTGGACGTGAAGCACACACCTTTTGTCGGCATGTTGGCGAGACCTCAGCAAGTGGGCGGTGACAAAAGGTGGCGAGGAGGAAGATGTGATGATTCCAAAGCCGCTTATTATTAACATCCAAAAGCTAAAGCAAAACCCCTTTCCCCCTTCTTTTTCTTTATTATTCTTCCCCTCCCCTCTGTCCTCCTCCTAATTACCTCACCATTAAATACCATTTTTCTACATCAAACCCTACTCCCCTTACGTCCATACTCACCTCAACATGAAGAAGTTTGGCCATGACGTTTCCGCATCAAAAGACGACACCTCATCTTTCTTTATTCTCCCATCCAACCAAATGACCTTCACATCCTTCTAAACTTCATGTTTAGCAACAATATTAATCAACTCATGTTTAATACTTGATGGTCTTGCACCATGCAAAAAAATCGAGCCTTGACTCACTCACTATGAGCTCTGCAACGATGGATATATTTGTCAAAGCCTCTTCAAATAAAAAGCTTAAAGCATGGGTTGGTTGGGTATATTAGACAGGAAGAGAGACCTTCTCTGCATGCCACTGTCCCCAAAATATTCCATGTCTTAAACCTTGCTACTTTACATGCATCTTACTCGGCCTCTCCCCCCCCCACACTTCCATGATGACTGAGCTCTTACATATAATTTATATATCAGAGACAGGGAGAGAATGCAGCTTTTTTTTTTTTTTAATGCAAAAATGTACAGCTCACTAGTCTTTTTTTTTCCTTTTGAATGCACTCTAAGCTTGTCTCTCATTTGACTCACCCTTAATCAAGAAATAATCATTCAAGCAGTTCCCTAAAGATTGATTGCCATAACGAGATCAAGTAGTCTTCCACCCATCACTAATTAATTAGCTTTTTTTTTTTTTCTTCTTTCTTTCCATCTCCACAAGAAAAAAAGACGAGACGAGTCCATGCAGCTGTTGTACCATTTACTCCCCGATGACATGGCTCGAAACGCTTGCGTCGTTCCCAACATAAAGCTCATAATATTATTGTGTGTTTGCTGCTTACTTCGGCTGAGCAATATCGAGAGAGAAATAGTAAATTTAAACTGTCGTTGGAATTTTATGCTATGCTATGCTATGCTATGCTATGCTACGTAGGGATACATGACGGCAGTCCACGTCTCGCTGCTCTTTTCGGGAACCAACCCCCGCAAAACTCACCCACCGGTCCCCGCCACGAAGCATCTGCTGGGGCCCGGTGGCCTGGTGAGGCGAGTGGAATACTTGGGTGAGCGATGGAGAGCCACGAGGGCGGCCGCCGCGGGCTTTTAGATTCCCGTTCCCGGGCAGCGGCGGGGCCCTCAGGAAGCCACGCTCCTGCATGGGACTCGGGCTGGCGGGACCCGCCTCCCGCACCCAACCCCTGACCGCGCGTGCGAAGCCGGGCTTCGTGCTATGGGGGGGGGGGGGGGAGTGGAGCCCACCACGTCTGGGGGAGAGAGAGAGAGAGAGAGAGGTAGGAAGCTGTGGTAGTAATCTATTCGGAGGCCGTGCGGTTTCCTCTGATGCCACCCACCACGGACTACTCACCCACAAGTCCGGTCAAAGGTCAAACTTAAGTTTGAAGTGCTAATTATTAGTAACTTCGATTAATTATTCTATAATAAATACATTATAGATTTCTGTGCAGGGGCTGCTAAATAATTGCATCATATGATATATATATATATATTTTTTTTAACTTGACGTGCTTCAATACACGCATCATTAGTTGAGAACCTCAAGGTGACACGCTTTGTTCGACCATTTAACTATGGCAGATGATAGATAGATAGATACATCGGAATGTGTTGCGAGCCGAGAGGCCTCAGTATTAGATTAAGCATCTCATCTGAGTCGATCACAAATTTTTTTTATAGCTTGATGCAGAGGAGTTTGTAAAGGTCGATGAACTATTGGTGGCTGATGATTTAGATAAACATATCGTTGAGATCGATGTTGAATCCACAGTTATCGAAGATCAACAGTAGTGAAACCTGATGCAGTGTCTGGTGAATTTTTTTTTTTTTTTTTTTTTTATGATGCATAAAGCCACAAATAAAAATAATAATTATTATGTGTGTAAGTAATTGTGTTCGATTTGATTTTTTTTGTGTGTGTTCGATTATTACATTGAGAATTTAATCATTTAGAAGTTTGATTAGGACTAGAAACCTCAATATGATTAGAAGTTTGATTTGGACTGTAAATAATTCGTTAAATTGGTGAGTTAAAGTTTAATTTTTTTGGAAAAGAAAATGATGCCAAATTATTGACATGTGATGGATGTGCTTTTAAAAAAATGGAAAATAATATTATTTTCAGAGAGAGAGAGAGAGAGAGAGAAAAGAAAGAAGAGGGAGGGGGGTGGAAGAGAAGTAACCATCATTACATGTAGGGAAGATGGTGGAACAAGAAAGCTCCATAGACCACCTGTGGAGTATTTACTACACAAGACCTAAAGCATGTAAGCCAACGTAATGTTCATGTGGTGTCACTTCCAACGAGAAGAATGCTGGTGGAGTACCTAAATCCGTAAAGAGTTTAGAAGAGTGGAGTGATGAGGAGAGGGGAAGAAAGAAGAAGGGGGGAGGGCTGATGAGAATGGGGAGGAAGGAAGGAAGGAAGGAAGAGAGTGGTCAAGAGGATCTTCCATCGTTAATCATGGTCTGGGGAGAAATATGATCAGTTATTCTGACCTCAAACATCTTGTCATGTCTTTTTTTGGCCCTCTGTATACTAATTTTTCCCCGGTGCTGGTAAACTGGGTGGTGTTATCATGTTGGGAGGCCACATGCTGACAAGAACACGCATATGGAGAAAGAAAGGGCCGAGACGACTTTTAATTAATTTATTTATTTTTGTTCTTGGCTGGCTCGGACATGGATGAAAAGTACCACAATGAAGTACAAAAAGCTAATAATGCTTTTCCACACACCCAGCCACTATACTCAGCACAGACGACAGCACTTGCGGAGCTTAATCGGCCGGCCATACAAATGAGGTGATCATATCTGGAGTGCGGTGGGAAGAAGGCATCCCACGAAGTAGGCGGCAATTGCAGGTGGAGGAGGAGGTGGAAGAAGAAGAAGAAGAAGAAGAAGAAGAAGAAGTGGCCATCTCTTACTTTTTTGTGGGTACGCATGCAGGGAGGCAGGCATGCATTTGCAGGGGGGCGGGGGAATAGGCAGGTACTGGACATGGCTACGTTTGCAGGGGTGGGGCAATGAGAGCTATATTGCTTGTTTGGAACAGTTGGCTTGTTTCTTTGAATTTGTTCTCTCTGGATGCATATCTTTTGGTGCTCATGACTCATGATTCCTCTCTATACCTACAGCTTCATCGAGAGAGAAGAGAGAGAGAGAGAGATGTCAGGGTCACTTCCTATCTGATGAGTTAGTTCCCTTTTCCGATGAAGGAAGGAAGGAAGGAAGGAAGGGTGAGGGAGGAGAGAAGAGGAGAGGAGAGGAGAGGCATTGATCCATCCATGGGGACCGAAGTGCATGGGAATCCTCAAAAACATAATTTTTTTTTTGTTTTTTGGTAGGAGCTCTCATGAGACAGCAGAGATGAGACAAAGAAGCAAGTCACGTCCCATCCATGTCCATTTGACAGAAAACCCTAATGGCCTTGCGATCGCTGCTGCTGCTGCTGCTGCTGCTGCTGCTGCTGCATGCGCCACTGTCGTCGTCGTCGTGCAGCTCATGCTCAACAATCATGGACTGCAAAGATTTAGTACGCCGATCTCGTGGGCTCGGGGGAGGAGGAGATGAATTGGAATTGGTGGGAGCGAGACGTCGGAAGAAGGTCAACCTTGTTTGGAGCACCGGGAAAAAAAAAAAAGTATCTACCCGCCATGATGGCCGGTGCATGTTCTGGGGGCCACTCCCGCTTAGCCGCTGCCGCAGTATCTCCGGTGCTCGATACACGGCAGAGGTGTCTTTGGCCCTCCGCCGGTGCCCCACCACCACCCCCTGGGGCGCATGACTCCCGACATCATCGACTCCGCTGCCTCACCTGCTTCCCATACAACAAAAGAGACAATTTTGTAATCAATGCAAGTGCAAACTCATGCATGCATTATCATCAACCCCCTCTCTCTCTCTCTATCTATCTACCTGTAAACACAACAACAACTCACCTCCTCCTTAGTGCACATTTCTTTTCTTCTCTCTCTCTCTCTCTCTCTCACTTTCCCATGTATTTTTCTACGTTGATGCCCTTTTTTTTCTTACTTTTGTTTTGTCTCTCTTCTTGGTTTGGGTGGAGATGCATTGATGACGGTGATGATGATGGTATGATGACGACCGGATAGGATAGATAGATAATATGTGAATTTTAATATATACATATAAACAAAAATTAAAAAAAAAGAAGATTTAGTTTCTTTACATGTTTCCATCTTTTAAATACAAATATCAAGTCTCACATCACAAATCATTCATTCATTAAGCGATGGCTGTCGAAAGGTTTTTTGTGGGCGGCAAAAAAAAAAAAAAAAAGCCCAAATAAAATATACGCTATTGGCTTAATCTTAATTTTTTTTTTATGTTCCCTTACTATGTATGATAAAAAAATAGTATGTAGAAGAAGAACTCCATAAGGCATTGAAAACCAAAATCCAAAACGAAGAAGAGACATTGTGACCCCATCATCCACCAATGTTTGTTTGAAGGACTCCTCACTCACTCACTCACTCATCAAAGGATACGCAAATTAGATTGATCACTTACCAAAATGATTGCTTCCGTGGAAAGAAGACATCTCCAATGAAGCCAAGAATTTTTGGACCCTAAGATTCTTGCCTATGCGAGAAAGGGCGTTAGGTCAATTTATCTTCATCATCTTTTTTTTATCTACTAATCTCCATCGAAGCCACTGTTCATGTTTGCTACCTTTCCATTTCTTGTCTTAGGTGGACAAATTTCGACCTTCTTTATCAATTAAATCGAATAAAATCCCTAATCACCATTATCTCTCATCTCCTTATCCTTAATTATAATTCCATCTATACTCTATATATATATATATATATATATATATTTCTGTCACAATGCATTGGCGGAGAGGGGGAGCAGTACGGCAGGGGCAGGGCGGGCCGGAAGCCGGCCCGGTTCGAGAACAACCTCGAACCCATGAGGTGGATGATGGGGGAAACGGCGTCAGGCCTCGTGATTCGTGCAGTAAATAACAAAAGAGAGAGAGAGAGAGAGATGGGCTGTATCGTCCTTTTGTCCGCTCACCAAGTAATCATTTCCGGACATGCATTTCCCCACCACCGTTCCATACCCGCCCACGTAAACACTCTCCTATGTTTCCTCCGCTTCCTTTGTGGTCCCGTCCCTTCAATATTTATGTTTTACATTTCAGTCCCTAATCGACCGCGCCATGAGTCTTATGGGTTTTGCAAATAAGCCCTTAGTAATTGTATTTATTGGGATTAAAGATTTATGAAGGTTGTGGATGTGCGTATAAATAACAGACCCGCGACCCTTTCTCTCCCCTCTTTTGCTTTCTTCTCAGGCTATTGGCTCTCTCTCTCTCTCTCTATTCTTTCTCGCCACAAGCTTCCAAGAAAGAGGAATTATATGGAAAGTGAGAGATCCTGAAGCCCACTGCCGGAGGAGGAGTCACCTGTCGACATCCTCTCTCTTGCTGCTGCCTCCTCCATGCGCGTTTCGCCCTCGCCTTCCTCGATCGCTGCCCGTTGGTATCCGGCTTCTGCTTCGTCTTGAGCTAGTCGATCGGTCGGCCGGAAGGGAATCGGGGTCGGGACCATGGTGTGACGCGATGGTCCCTGCTAGGAACCTCCTCCGGCGGCACTGCGACTCCTACGGGGCTTACCTCTCCGGTGGGGACCCTCGGTTCCATGATTTGGACGGCTTGTCTTCGTTGAAGCTGAACAAGTTGATGGCTGACGAGCCCCCTCCGGCGCCGGAAGACGAGCAATTCGGGTGTGACGACGGCGGCTCCGGAGACTGGCTCCAATTAGGCCTGGGGACTCCTCCTCCCTTGGTTCCCACCGACGCGGCGCCGGGAAGGATGGCAACGACGCAGCTCGAGTTGTTCTCCGCTCGGCCGTCCTCGTCGGCGTCGCCCGCGCCCGGTGCGTTCCCTGTTGCATGGCCGGGGGTCAGCGGCTTCCGTGCTCCGATGATGGGGATGGCGATGACGATGGTGCCGTGGATGAGTCACAGGCGGGAGATGCCATGGGGGCGCTGCAACCCTAATCTCGCCATGGGCGGCAGCTCGGCGACGACGACGCTGCCACCGGTGATGCCGGAGTTCGTCGCACGACAGTTGGTGTACCCGATACCAGGCTCAGCGACGCCGTCGGGGCCAGAGGTTATGCCGGAGATGAGGGTGGTCACCCCGCCGAGACGACCGCAATCGGGTGTCTGGATCATGCTTCAGGCTGCGAGAGATCAGTAAGTTGTACTCGTCTTCCTCCCACCTCCCACCAAAAAAAAAAAAAAGACCAGAAAACACGCCTCTTCCGCTCCTTCTTCTCCCTCCATTTCTTCTTGTTTCTATTAACCGTTGTCTTCAACATCATGTTTCTTCTTATTTTTCCTTTCTATTCTTGGAATTGCTGCAGAGGGAGGGAGCCTTTTCTGCCTCAGATACCCAGGAGCTACTTGAGGATTAAGTACTTCCGACCCTCTCTCTCTCTCTCTCTCTCTCTCTCTCTCTCTCTCAACACGATTCCCTATTTGAGCTGCTTTTAGATGCTGTATTTGTGGAGCTCATCATATTACTGTTGTGGTTCTCGGCTTTGGGGGGTTCTCATCTTGCGTAGCTCGCTCACAGGGACGGGAGGATGACAGTGGGGTTGCTGATGAAGTACTTGGTGAACAAGCTGGGTTTAGAGAATGCACACGAGGTATCTATCTCTCATACTCCCACTTACTCTATGCATGCCCATTGCTTATATTTCTTTGCTGGTTACGGCCAAGACGAAGGCATTCCAAGGTCAGCCATGGTTTTACCAAAATGCAAATGCTACCGGCTGCCATAGAGAGGGGTGGGGGGGCATGGTTTCTTGGCACTTTCCTGCCCTAATTAATTCCCAGGGTGGGTGTTGGGATGGCGAAAGGAACCTGGGAGCTAAAAAGGGTACATAGAAATTGTGGGATTCTAACTTTTGTAGTTGCATGACACATTAGGTGGGATGTGAACGTCTGAGTGGCGTATCATTGCTCATCACCACCAGCAGACCTCTCCCAAAGCTTTTATCACTGTTTGGGTTGGAACAATGGGTCTCCCCTCCCCTCCCCTCCCCTCCCCTCCCCTCCCAACTCTCTTGTGTTCGTTGATGGCCGTAAAACCCCAGTGGTTTAACCCATCATGGCAAGAAAACCTTTTCTATATGTAGGCTTTTCATGCCATAAATAGGACAGACATACCTAAGAAAGGCAGTCTTTTAGATGCAAGAGCTTCTTCACAGATGTGTATATATATATATAAATAAAACCTTGCATGCCATGCTTCCCTTATGGGTTGGGGGGGGAAGCCAATGGCTCCTCTCGGCATCATCTTCTCATTCTGTGGATGTGCTACCGGGCATTATTGTCCTTCCCGGTTGGTTGCCTGTGACAGCCCTAATAGCCATCTTTCACCTACCTTTGCTGAAAGCTATGCGCTATCCTTACATGAATGAACCCCCAACGGGGGTGTTGAAGTTACATGGACGGGCACCCTTTCATCCACAAAGGATATCTCCTCCTCATCATGATGTTAGATCTTGTTTGTGAACTTGGTAGAGGCTTGTCCACTTATCCTCCACATTCCCCTCCATCCATCTCCTTAGAGTGCAGCTACCAGTTTCCTCCTTTTGATTGCTTTCAGAATTTAATTCAAAAATATATATATATATAGTTTATTTGTGTGATATTGTGACTATGATCGATCAGCCAGCCATTAGGTAGTGTGTGATTGGGGTACTTCTCATGTTAGTGTGTTTCCCAGTTTGAATCAAACCATCCATTTCATCTTCCAGATCAACATGAGACTTATTTGTGGCTAAGGATGCATTTAAGCTCGATTAGGCTGTATGATTGCTTGCTTGCTAACCTGACTTGGTTCTTTGCTTGTAGTTAGTTGGTCATGCATGACATACATGTAATTTACTGCTTCATTATCTTCTGCATTTGTACCCATCGACCTAAGTCTTTCCCTCACCTAATTTTCTAAGCAATTCCATTCAAAAGATATTACGATATAGCTTTGATCCATCTCCCAGTTGACATTATTAAATAAATCTTACACCCGGAAGAAATTTTGCGACATACCACAGCTGTACATCTTTGTGTATTGATCAACCATGCTGTTTCTCTTTGAAACTACAAATCATTTGTTCGGGTTTGTATATCCCGTAGAAACTACAAATCTTTTTGGCCTCGATTCTATTATTCCACCACCACATTGTTTGGAGAATTCATAACTACAACTCTGAATCCTTATCTTTTCACCATGAGGAGTTCAAGGTCAGATTTCTGACGCTCATGCTACAGCTATGCTATTTAGCAATCATTAGCAATGACAAGTCCTAATTCCATTTTTTTTTTTTTTTTTTTGGCGCTTGCTGGTCATTGTATTTTCCAAGTTTCTTTAGAACATTTATCTCAACATATTTGTGTTCAAACCTAAAAAAGGTCCGGTCCTAGTTAAAGTCAATCTTGCAATCGCAAATGCCTTAAGCATCATCTACATGTAGTATATATATTACGGCTGGACTTAGTTGTAGTAGGAGGACTATGGCTGTCCTCGAAAACCTAAGATAGAAACTCCAGAGGAATGCAACTTACTCCCCACCCACCTATTTATTTGTTTGTGTTGCTTGGTTTTGTGCTTTGCATGAGGTGAACTGTATGCCATTGATTGACTAGATTTCTCCTTTTTGTTTCCAGCTAATGAATTAGATATCTAATGATATAAGTAAGCATAGAAGAGAATGAATGAATGAATGAATGAATGAATGAATGGTTGGGTGGGGTATAAGGCAGCAGTGCATGGCTTCTCTCCTCCTTTCCATGCAATATTGTGCTCTCTACCACAATGCAGATGCGGTCATGCTTTCGCGGGGCTGTCATCACGCTATGGCTTTTGTGGTTAGGTCTTACGAGGCCGAGAATTCTTGTTAACAGGTGACATCAAAGGGTTTTAAGTGGTGCACTTGTTGAGAATATGAATTGAGAGGGCCCATCATAGTGGTGGCAATACATCTCTTTCTCTCTCTCTCTCTCTCTCTATATATATATATATATATATACATCATAGGCTTTGGAGTGAAGACGAATGCATGGAGTGGGGACTCCATGGCCACAAACAGAATCATTCCCCAAGTGGTGAAGGCGAAGGCATGGAAAGCACGATAGGAGGGGGAGGGGAGAGAGGGATAGCGGAGGACCACGCCCTTCATCTCCTCCACCACCAACTGTGCCTTCCATGTCTCACCAGCTTGTCCATGGAAGATGTGCACGAGGAAGCTCTGCTACACGGTAGGGTTTCCCTCCATTATCTTCCGGCAAGACAATGTTGACCTTCTTTTAGGCTTCTAAGCAAAGGGGATGGATGTGTGGGGTTTCGTACATAGATAGAAAAATAGCAGACATCGTGAGAAGACGTGCGTGCATGCAGTTTTCTTTTTTCTTCTTCTTTTGTGTGTGTATGTGTGTTCGCGCGCTGTATGTTGCTGTTAGGTAGAGAGAGATGAGAGATGAGAGATAAATAAATGAGAGTGATTCCTCGGCGTGCTTTTGGGATCAGCCTTTCTCTTCCAGCCTTAATAATGACGGCAACTGTGTGTGTGTGTTGGTGTACGGAGCAAAACTTGGGTGATGAATTAAGTGGAGCTGCACGCAATGAGATGTGGGATGGAATAAGGTGGTACGTATAAGATATGATATAAAACCATGATGTGTGTGCTTTATGATGAGGATTATAAGGGAGATAACAGTTATGGGGAACAATGATTGATCGTATATGTGCTTTCTAATCACCCTTCTGCTTGTACGTGATGGATATGGGAACACACCGTAGATTAAATAATAAAATTAAAAAAAAATTATGGGAGTGGTGGTTTCACATCATCCATTAATGATATATATATTTTTTTTAAAAAAATCACTTGGGATATATTAAGATAAATTCTCATGTGTCATAGATGATGATGATGATGATAATAATAATAATAATAATATGTTGTAATGTTGTATGGGCTTTATGTAAAATATCATCAACGACCATTAATTAATTATCCTATTAGGTAGGAGGTAGGCATAATGATGGATGCATCAGACTGTTTAAGATTCCTGTGGGATGTGCTACTTAGATTGACATCGTTGCTTGGTCTCTAATTTTGCTGTGCTTTGTTTTATTTAAGACACAACGAAGCGGTGTCACGTCACCGTTTCCATGTTCTTTGAATCAGGTGGAGATCACGTGCAGAGAACAGCTGCTGCTACCCTTCTTGACGCTGCTGCACGTCCGTGACAACATATGGAGGTCGAGGGAGACGGAGACGGAGACGACGACGGCGACGCTGCTCCGGGATTCGGACAGCAGCACGGATCACGTCATGATGTTACAGTACGGCAGGAGCGCGTACACGGAGGCTCGATCGCGCGCATGAATCGTCGCCTCCCCTCCGCGCTGCAAGTTTTGTTCACACTGTCTTCATCATCGCGTGTGTTTCTCGTCATCTTGATTCGTTGAGAAAACAGCTTTGGGGGGGTAACGAGATCTTTGAGGAGGACAACATCAAACTGTTGTGCTTCCGATCTAAATCTTAGATTGAGATAATTTTTTTTTTTTTTTTTCATTTGCTAACTCCATCTTGTTTTTGTTAAACAGTTTCTTTCTCATCATCTCACAGTGCATCATCATCATCTCAGGTTTCAATGAATCACCATCAGAAAAAAAAAAAAATTGTATGTACAAAGAACAGGCACCTCAAATTGATCGATGATAGATATAAAGGATTCAAATGCAGAAATGGGACAGTGATGGAACACAAAAGTTGAATACCCACGAAAGTATGTATACTTGTCGTGCTTCATCACATCAGGGAAATCATCTCACACCACCAAAATAATTCCAGTAGAGAGTAATAATAAATCATGAAACTTCTCAATTCATAACACAAATGCATAACCATAGTCGGGTAAATAACAATCCTTTGTCATGGGTCTAAAGAAGCCTGAAATGTGCTGTATGGCTGAGGTCTTTTTATCTGCCATCCTTTCCATAGTGAATGATGTAGGGCTGGCTGTAAGGGAAGAAGAAGAATCGTCAAACCGGGGCTGCATTAATCCAGCGGGCCGGTGAGAAGACATTTAAATTTGGAATTGCATGAACGAACATCCCGATGGAAAAGTTTTGAGGTCTCTCCTGCCACCCAGGAGGAGGTTACTTCTCTGTTGGAGAACACTCATGATCGATCTTGTTGTGTCATTACAACTTAAAAACTGAAGTTTGCTATTTTTACCAGATTTTTTTTTTTTTTTTTTTTTGCCTCTGGAGAGCTGGTCGATTAGGGGTGTAAAGAAGATCCTCAATGGAATTAGCTCGACCGACTGGTACGTGAGAGCTCTTTCGGATCATTTCGATCGATTGATGTATTAACAACTGCCAGCTTTTCCGGCAATCCGAGGACTGTCCCTGTTCTTCTATTCAGTAATCCGAAGCATCAGCTATATCTAAGAGATTCCCCTGAGAAGAAGATAAAACATGTTAGGGGTGTAAACTTCTGACCGATCTCACACAAACCATCAGACAACTGCGTCTGCTCCTCAGCAAAACCAAGCTCCTGTAGGCAAATTTATAAGTCATCCACCAAAGCTTTGCAAACTCTTTAACGTTTATCAAATATTATGTTCTGTAAAAAAAATCTGAAAACTATCCAAAATATACTATAAGCAAGATTAATGGTTTCTTTTCAAGTGAATTCATACCATACACCTTGATGGAGAACCTGTCACCTTGCAAATAAATTTAGGAATGACACCTTCCAAAAATTGGCATATGTTTAACACCTTTTGGCATATATTGGCATGACATGTAATCAATCATACACATTGTACATTTTGATGCGTGTCGACATGGGGGCAATCAGCATGACAATCCTCATAAGGACGATCTTCTCTTAAAGGATTAAGCAAAGTTGGGAGTGAAGCGTTGTCGAAAATAAAATGAAGTAGGACCAATTCGGAATTGACCTGCACATGTTAGGTCTAATGGTGCCATGACTTGGATCAAAATAGTGAAACCTCAAACTGAACTACTTTTCCAACTCTAATACGGGTATTTTTAAATGTCAGTAGCAACTGTTAATTAGGTGGTCCTATCCTGTATCAGAAGCGACCAGTTCTATCATTTTTAATCGTACCTAAACACCCTTATTTTTCTAGTTAAAGTAGTCCCAGAAGGCCAGTTGAAGTTAACTTATAACAACAAGATAAAACCACCTGTTGCTTCCTTTATGTGCAAGTATCCCTACTTAGGAAGGTCAAGTATCATTCATTATACGAGGCATGTCATTAGATATTGCACATGAAGATTTTAGGTGAAGAGGAAAAAAGTGTAGTCCTTACCTCAACCCTTGTCTCTGTTCCTACCAAACTCATATTTCTAGTTTCTCAGTTACCTTTTCATCTTTAATCCTACCTCAGCACCCTTGTTATTATGCTAAGGAATCCCAGCAGAGTTAGTTGAAGGTGGTTTAAAACAAGAAGAAAAAAACCACCTGTTGCTTCCTTTTATGTGCAAGTGTCCTACTTATGAAGGTTAACATATCAGAGGATCTCATTACACAAGGAGGCATGTCATTCAGTATGGCAAATAAGGATTTTAGGTGAAGAAAAAAAAAAGAAAAAAGATGTGGTCATTTCTTCTACCCTTGTATCTGTTTCTGCCAAAAACCTCAATTTTCTAGTTTCACATAGTTATCCAACTTATTTGGTATAACAGTAGTTTTATAAAATTTACAACTTTTCATCTTCCCCAGAAAAGCTCTTTGTATTAAGATATTATTTGAGCCCAATATTGTGTCCTGTGAACAGCAACACATGAACGCTTTTATTATGCATTTATTTTGCACCGATTAACCTGATGCTTCTTCCATCTATATACAACCAGCGCTTTTATTTTGCTGATCATAACAACAATGTAAAACACGTACTTACTCCCATAGTTCAGGTTAAACAAGCTAACTTCAAAACTAAACATACTAAACAGCCTTTGTTAACTATGGACACATACAAAAAAGAAAAAAAAAGGTCTACTCTCAAAGTTAGCAGTTAAAGGATCATGTCACTGAAATAATTCCATCTTAAGATTTACTCAACTACTTACATTTAGGTTGCCTGTTGCAAAAGGAGGTGTCCTACACAATCAAAATGCAGGATATAACCTAAGTGAAGCTTTATAGAAATCACAGACTTATGAGATTGTCAAAAGCATGTGTTCTTCAGGTTTCCATTATAAGTGGCTTCCAGGTTGTTCTAAAATCTATGCGGGGATCAGGCCATCGCAAACACAATATGTTCAGACTCATATCATGTTCTTAGGATGTCAACATTCCTGGAGCATTAGAAGTTTGAACAGAATTGTTTCTCTTTTTCGTCATCAATTTCGCGGAACAAAGTTAAACAGAAAGCAGGAAATAACAAGAAGATATATCTAAGATCAAAGATATCCTTAAAGTCTTAACCGCAAGACTAAGCCAATGGCCAAATGAAAGGATAAGAAACAAATGAGACGGCTGTCATACCCAAAAGCACCAACCTGAGCTGGAGATAATTCATGTCAAGCTTAAAGCAGGCCAAAATGACTTTTGTAAGGCAAGAGGCACTTATTTATAGATAGAGATAGCACATTTATGTTAAAACTATATTTCAACCGATCAGAAATGATGAATTTATGGTTCTAGATACTTTAGAAAAGGAACAGAAGCTCCACAGGGGACTGCTCGATAATATTGGCTTGGCTTGTGAAACCCATGAACTGGGTTATACTCAAATAAAGATATATGGGCAAGACTTAGTTAAGTTAGCTTCCAGACTGTTGCAGAACCAATGTCATATACAACAGTGTAGTGACAATGATTAATAGCAATTGAAGCTAATTTCCTCGTTAATCTACAAGCTGGTGTTACAATTATCATTTCACAGGCAATATATTTCTAAGGGAGTAACTTTAGTCTAGAAGTAGCAGATGATCCTAAATTCTGACTTATAATTCGCAACCAGCTGGTGTTTTTCCCTCAAACCAACCAAGATATGCACCGTGTCCGACAGAGAATTTGTTGTTTTAACCAAATCAATCAATTAAGAGATGGGAATAGTAAATCTATCCACATTCACATTCAGTTATATTATCATGGAATGCCCACAATTTGCTGACAAATCCCCACTTAAGAAGACAAAAGGCAGAAGGAGCTGTTGGGCAGATGGCCCAGATTCAGCCCATAATGGGCTTTAGTGAAGCCCACAGCCCAGAACCTCACTTATATTAACCTAAAACCTAGATTAGGTGGCTAGGGTTGAGATTAAGAGAGCAGCGGCGGCTGAAAACGTGGGAGAGAAAAAGCAGACTGCAGATTGACAGTAGAGGCCAGAAAACAAGAGATCCAGGAAAGGGAAGAAGACAAGGGCAGGAAAAGACTATTCTCAATCATTCATATCTCAGGTTAGATCAGTTTGCAGTAGATTCTTACTGTGATCTCTTGGGAAGGTTTTGGATATTGTGTTTAAGATTATAGTCCTTGTATCCCTGAGATTCTCTTGTGGCTATTGCTTTGGGCTTGGGCAAGAAGCCTGAGATCTGTATATTCATTATTTTGATAGTGGATTTTCTCTGTATATCCCTGAGATTCTCTTGTGGCTGTTGCAGAACCAATGTCATATACAACAGTGTAGTGACAAAGATTAATAGCAATTGAAGCTAATTTCCTCGTTAATCTACAAGCTGGTGTTACAATTATCATTTCACAGGCAATATATTTCTAAGGGAGTAACTTTAGTCTAGAAGTAGCAGATGATCCTAAATTCTGACTTATAATTCGCAACCAGCTGGTGTTTTTCCCTCAATCCAACCAAAAGAAGGCATGAGTTGATATGCACCGTGTCCGACAGAGAATTTGCTGTTTTAACCAAATCAATCAATTAAGAGATGGGAATAGTAAATCTATCCACATTCACATTCAGTTATATTATCATGGAATGCCCACAATTTGCTGACAAATCCCCACTTAAGAAGACAAAAGGCAGAAGGAGCAGCTAAAAAAATGGACATAACTGCAATAAAAAAATTTCTAAGCTGCTGGGGTGAAAGCCAATAAGTGGAGGCTTCTGTGAACGGAGTTGAACATAAATTTAAGGATCTTATTGAAATCGATTGAGGAACACTATAACAAAGAGAAGGATAACTGAAGACTAGATATTTAGCTAAGTAAATATAAAGACAAAGAGGAAGTTAAAATGAATTCAACAGCAAAATCTAAGCAATGAAAAGAGGAGGTTACCTGGCAAAGGCCGCAGTGGCCCTCGACCAATCCAAGGGCGGGCCAGATGTGGACCTTATCGAACCTCTCGCCGACTTCAGAAAGGCGGCCAACGCGCCTGCCTGTGGCTCACCATTCGTAGCCAGCCCCGCAACTGCCGTCCACCGACCAGTTCCGGCCGGAGACGAGCGGCGCACTCACGTGGGCGATCAAGAGGATTTCCGTGACCCCCTTCACGAGCACCAGGGGTGGAGAATTTCCGTGATCAAGAGGATTTCCGTGACCCCCTTCGCGATCTGCAGCCGATTCAGAGGCGGCGCCTCTGCATAAAAGCACCAGGGGGGGCGGCGGCGGGAGGAGGAGGAGGACGTTGGAGGGAATCCTGACCTTGATGGAGGGGCCGAACAGGCAGAGAGGCACCGACAGTCAAGGGCTGGGGGAAGAGCGGCAAGGCGGCAGCGCAGCCAAGGAGGATCTCAGGCTCTTGCTCGAGGGCCTTCTCCTCGGATGGGATGGGGTTACCGGAGAGCACAACTCCGGATTGAGGGGAGTGAGACGGAGGCCATGAGGCACGAGGAAGACGGCGATGCGACCCCATTGTGAGAGATTAGGGGCGGCGGCGGAGAGGACGGCAGTTGAGGAGCTCAAAGAACGGTTGTCACCGCGCGAGCCTATTTATCCTCTTATGGGAAGACAAAGGGGTCACACGCTCTCGTGCGTGCAAATTTTCCATTTTTTTTTTATTTAAAAAAAAAACTATATTACTTCAAAATCCCCGTTACGAGAGGTGAGTTAAATCAATCCTATCCAAGATACTTTGGGGCGATAATTAAATAAAAAAAATTATAGATAAATTTTAAGGAGGAAAGATTTAAAAAAATTTCACCAATAAACATCTATCCAATTCTACTAGATATTTGAAGGACAGATGATAAGAAATATTTGTTCGTTCATCTAAAAGATTTAAAATAACTAACAATAATCAGCATAATTTATCAACCCTACATAAAAGTTAAATTATTGACAAGTTGAAGTAGTATGACAAATCAAAACTCGACTATTAAAAAACAACGGTAGAGAGCCGTTGGGAGCATGTTGCAACTGGAGTAAAAGATTAAAATTTTAACAAAGGTGAAGAGAAGCAACATCTACAAAAGCTCGACAAGGATGTCGAAAGAATAAGTTTGAGAGAATGTCACAAACAAAATTACAAATATGGTATTCGATATAATGCCTACATATGTTTTGTGGCTTTTAATTTTATTCATGTTGTGCATAGTATGTAGAGGATTTATAGTACGTTTGATAGCCCTATTTTGGTTAGTTTTTATAACTGTTTCAGACTTGTAAATATAAATTATGTGCTATGAACATATAAAGTCAAAACTGCCTAGAAATAGGTCATTTAGTAGTCATTTTAGGACTTTCTAACTGACTAAGGAACTACCCTAGTGGTGGTTCCTTTAGTAGTCACAATACTAAGGAACTACCCTAGTGGCACATGGCTAGATGAGCTTTTGGGGGTAGTACTTAGAGCTGGTTCTTTATCTTATTATGCAACGGTGTTATATGGACACTTGTTGGAACTTGATCACAACGAACCACCTTAGACATTTTATTATACGATTGTATGAAACTTGTGAGTCTTTATTTGTAATTTATATTATCTATCAAATATTTGTTGAAATGATTGTTTGATGCTTCCTCTAACCCATCCTTTTCTTTTTTGTAGGTCCTTAAGAGATCATAAGAAATTTCAAGGAAGTTGATATTTTGTAGACCGTAATGACTTTCTAAATAATTTGAACAATCGTAATTCAATAAAAATAATCATAAGTATTTTCAAAGGTACACGTCATGCTTGACTATTTTAGACTAGTCCTTTAGTAATCCTTTTTATAGTCAATTAAGAGCCTCATAAGCCTTTATCAATCTTGAACCTAATTTTTTTCTTTTAGCTTTCCTTCACTTAGAAATAAGATATACAATCTACATAAAAAGTTAAAATTATATAATTCATAAATAGGAACCATCGTTCTTATCTTAATGTGTCCCACTTAAAAGGCCAATAAGGTCCATTTGCTCGTAAGACACCTCTCATTCTTAATGTATAGTTTGCGTGAATCAATGTTCCCTTCATCTTAATATTTAGTTTTTCCGTCGTAGAGAATGAAATTACTCAAACGAATGAGTATTTGAGATTGGTATTCTTATGAATAACCAATACTTTACATGAAAGATGATAATGACAAATGTGTTACGAAAAACATATAATGCATAGAAAGATTAGGATGACTGAGTTTGAGCTATGGTCCAATATTGTCAATGTAAGTTCCGTAAAGCCATCAATCCATTGTTGTCATAGAGGAAGAGCACTGTAGCTATGAAACAAGATTGAGGAGGTAGAGAAACCAATAGCAAACTCTAACGATAAAAATAAAGTACAAGAATAGTGACTAGAAAACTTCATCAAATTTATATCGAAGAGCTTCTTATTAAGATTGTTGAAAATGGGAGACTTCATACTGACACATGATGATCGACTAAGGAATGGAATAAATAGTATGCGATATTATATTCTTTTTTTAGTTAGACGAGTAGATGATAAAAAAAAATAGATAGGTGGTACAATCCTAGAGGGATGACCAAATATAGCAAATACTTGCTCTAATTAGGATGAAAATTTAATATTTCCAAATAATACTTCATGTATTTTGAAAGTTAGTTTACAATGAGAAAGCAAATATTAGTAGTTACCTCGGTGCATGGAGTGCGACATTTTGAGTGCTTCAAAAGTGTGAGCAAAGAGTGGTGAATGCTAATAACTAACTTGATGCATGGAGTATATCCTCGATGAGGTAGAAGAAGTCAAGTGACCTTTAACCTTCTCAGTTTTTTAGAGAACAGGTGAGATTGTTCCCTAATTTTATTAATTATCTAAGAAGAGAGTTCTAGATGTTTTGGAAGAGAACTTAATAGTTGATAATAATAGTTGAATCCTCATGATCAATTTTACCAAAGGTAGCTTGTCCCTTTATTTTTTAATAGAGTGGCAATCGAAATCAAATATGACATGAACCCACTTAGAGGCAACAATTGGTAGAAGAAGAATTAATGAGAAAATTTTATAAAGGACAAAGTCTCAAAACTTTAAATTATATAAGGAGATATTCGTTAAAGCTCCAATCTACATCCATTAAGTTAATCCATCGTAATAAATTTGAGGGACTTGAACAAAACAAGGAAAGACCTTTTACTTTATCGATGGATCCATGGATACCAACAAAGATAAGCTTGCCTTAACCATTCTCATATTAGAGTTAGTTAATGATGAGTTAAAATAGTGTTAATTAATTAAAATATGACTACTCAACAATGATAGTGAGAGATCAGTTAAGAGCCTAGAGGTGCATTTTAGCTAGAGCAAGATCAAAGATGCAGCAAAGTGAGAAGATTCAACATCTTCAAAGGCATAGATGAGGACATAAAAAAGAAATAAGTGGAGAAAAATATTATGAACTATTAATAGTGAAGGTCTCTGATGCAATGTTCATGCTTTAAATAATATATAAATGGATGCTTTAAATAATATAAAAGAAGATTTCAATAGGTTTGACAGCTCATTTTGGTTGGGTTTTATAGTCCTTTTTGGCTTGTGAGTATAGCTTATGCTCAATCATCCTGATGTAGAAATAAAACTATTTTAAAATGAAAACTCTAGCCCGTAACTTATGGCTAGGTGAGTCTCTAGGGTATTATTAAAGGATGATTCATCGTTTGGTTTCGTAGTGATGTTGCAAGAGCATTCGTGTGCGAGAATATTTACATACGATAAACTACCTTAGACAATTTGTCGCATGATTGTTTAGAACTTGCGAAGTTTATCTTTGTATTTTGTATTACTTATAATATGTTTACGATTTCAAAGTATGCACTACGACATAACAATATCGATATATTACTTATACGTTTATTTGTTCACTAACTTGTTTTCTCTTTAAATGACCTATGAGGTTACAAGATATTTTCTCTTTAAATGACCTATGAGGTTACAAGAATAACGTTGAAAGCTGACATTTACGAATGACGTAAAAAAGAATCGTAAAACTTAGGCAAAATCAACGATACTAGCGAGAAGGTAAGCAACGTCAAGCAACAATCACTTGAGAATTATTCTCTAAGCAAGATTCCCTGCTTAGGGAGAAAAGGGCTCACATACGCAAACTTAAATCACTTCTATGTTTCTAATGGTAGGAATTGAAGCTCCCGCAATGAGAGCAGTCCATGTATCAATCCACCGACAGGTACTTGCCAAGCAAAAATAGATCCTAAACTACTGTTTAATATAGATATGGGTCCATGCAAAAATAGAGAACTCTAGTAATTACGACACCTGAGGTTCTACATGTTTATAGCTTTGTAATGGACATACCAAGATCCTAGATTTCTGAAAGCAAGAATAGACCACACATTGCCTGTCTTAGAATTTGAATCTGCAGCCAGCAATCCCATAGAACAACATTAAGCTGTAGGATGAAACCAAGGGTGGTATTCAAAGCTAGAGAGCAGCATCTTGTCTTAGAATGTGTATCTCTGCAGCCAGGAATCCCAAAGAACAGTAAGCTGTAGGATGAAACCAAGGGTGGTATTCAAAGCTAGAGAGCAGCTTGGCTTAGAATGTCAATCTCTGCAGCCATCAATTCAATAGAACATTAAGCTGTAAGGTACTCAATTCTAGAGAGCAGCTTGTCTTAGAATGTGAATCTGCAGCCAGCAATCCAAAAGAACATTAAGCTGTGGGATGAAACCAAGGTACTCAAATCTAGGGAGCAGCTTGTCTTAGAATTTGAATCTGCAGCCAGCAATCCCAAAGAACAACATTAAGCTGTAGGATGAAACCAAGGGTCTTCAAAGCTAGAGAGCAGCAGCTGCGCATGATCTCAAAATGATACAACAATAACAAAATAACAAGAAAACTGTAAAATCACAACTATTTATGGATGGCAAATTGATCAGATTTACAAGTTACAGCCAGCTGAAAAGGGCTATTTGAATAATAGTACTTTATGACAAAGACAACATCCCACCTTTGCACTGAACTATGATCCAGTTAGAAACTGGAAGAAAATAAAGTCACTTTACGATCCATGCTGATAGAGAGTCGTTAATTTCTCAACGGAAAAAAGCCATTTTCTTATTATTACTGATAGTCCAAATAAAACAACATGACTTCTGAGACATTGCAAGTTCATGATAAAATGGGTTCCAGCCAGAGAATGATTGAAGACTAGGAGAAAATGGTGTCTAAATCAAACATGTTGTCCAACACATTGCAAGTTCATGACAAAATTGGTTCCGGCCAGAAAATAATTTAAGACAACTAGTCAAATCTAAAAAAGTGTTCCGAAAAAAAACATCAAGTCAAATCACCATTTATTAGGAGGTTTCTAGATTTCACGAGAATGACAGTGAGTTCAAGTTCATCTAGTCTTCATCTTTTTCTCTGCTTGAGGTGCTGCAGTTATCTTCTTCCAGTTCCTGATCGCAATCAGCAAGGGGATGACAACCCATGAGCTGTTTGCTCCAACATAGTATGCCCAATAATAGTATGGGCTTGTTGCAAAGTTGTCACCCTCCAGGAAAGCAGTTATGAAGTAAATCAGGCAACCATAGAGCTGGCCAAGACAAACTGCAAACTGAAGAATATAACTGTAGGGTTTCCTAGTGGCAATTGCGTACCTGAAGAATATCATGTCAAACAGATGAAATTACAGAATTCGTATTAATTTGAATTATAAAGCAATTATTTTCTATCAAAAGCAACTCTATTGATTTATCTACTTGTTGAAAACATCATTCCATGGATATTACCACATCTTTATATATTTTTCAACTGGTTACATAGTAACTTCAACCGAGGTTTGCCTTACCAAGCGGTGAGGCCCCATATCGGGCGGTATGTGTTGGTCCACCAACTGAAAATATTATATTATATTATATAAAAATATTATATTATAATATACCGAGCGGTACATACTGTGCATACCACTCGGTACCAGATATCATACCATACCAAGATAAACTCAGTACGCTAGTACGGACCGATACAGCGAACCTTGACTTCAACTTACATCACTTTGTCTACAACTAGCAGACTTTTTCGAGCAAAGGCAACATCCTGAAGCCTAGATGATAGGCCATAGAATGCTTTTGTGACTGTCACCAATAGAAGCCTCTCAAAATTCCCACATTTAGGATATACATATACATATATACATATATATATATATATACATATACATATAAATATATATATATATATATATATATATATATATATACACACACACATATATATATACATATATACATATATGTATACATATATATACATAAATATACATATATATAGCATTAATCCACAGAAACAAGAAAAGTTAAGAGCTTTCATTGTCTGTTCGTTGTAAATATGTATGAAAAAATTATCCTCAAGTATGAAGAGGCATGTGATTTAAGGTGAACATACTGGTATCAGGGATGTTAATGGGTGCTCTCTGAAGCCCAAGCACCTCAATATAACCCTGGCAAGGCACCCAGGCAGTCACTTGGGTCGGCCCAAGCGCATCTAATCAAGATTCCCATAATTGATCAAATTTTGGCTATGTCATATTGGTTTGATCAAATCATTAAAAATATTTGATATCTTAGCTCTAGCCACTTTGTTCGATCAAAACCCCTTCCCCTAATCCTAGCACGTCAAAGCAAGCACCATCCCCTCAGCACAATGGTGCTGAAAACCCTTTTATCATCATAAAATAATTCATGAACACTAGGGGCTAACAGTCTAAACAGGTTGATCCTGATCTTTACTGGACCTGAGAAGCACTTAATGAGTCATGGTGGGTCTCAGTGTTATGACCAAGTCAGAAAATAATCAAACCATAAGTCAAGACCTAACCAAGTCCCAACAAACGCCACTGTCTGAGGGGTGTCCTAGTCCAACCCAATTGAGAACTTGTATTTTCATCCTTAATTTGAAATGTTAATGTTATCTTGGAAACCCCGGAGAACCCTATTTAAAGTCAAGTTAGTGTCCAAAAGACAATGTAGTATAGAATTGGCCTAGGAAATGAGTATTTTTCTTGGTTAAAGTGGTTTTTACAAGATCTTTAAAATCATTCAACAATAATTGTTTGGGATTGGAACAAGTACAAGGTTT
Source organism: Ensete ventricosum (assembly GCA_029747655.1). Classification (NCBI taxonomy): domain Eukaryota; kingdom Viridiplantae; phylum Streptophyta; class Magnoliopsida; order Zingiberales; family Musaceae; genus Ensete; species Ensete ventricosum. Next base: position 2,611,890 of record JAQQAF010000006.1, on the reverse strand, counting down.
TCCTTCTTTTCTAAAAAGCTGACCTACCACAACTTTTCGATGAAGTATTAAATACATACCACAGGTACAAACAAGAAAAGAAATCATCCAAGGAAGTAGCCCTGGTGTAGGCTTAAGCATAAAGGAAGGAGTTTCAACTCTGTGTTTATGAACTCATATTTGTATAATCTCCTAACTAATTTATTTATATGTCAAATGCAAACTCATGGTAATTTTCCATAATGCACTGGCTTCCAACAATTCTATAGAATATATAGCCTATTCCCAGCACTTGCAAACAGCATGTATAAATAAAAAATTTTACTGGAAAAAAAAAGAGTTAATGGAAGCCTTACACTGCAAGAAGGCTGGCTGGACCCTCTAGAACAGCAGTGATACCTTCAACAGTGACAATACCTGCATCTCTTCCAGCATATCTGGAGTCACCTTTGCTATATTCCTTCCCTGGCATTTCAGATCACGATAACAAGCATAAAATCAAAGTTGTCATCAGACTCTGCTCAGAAGCTCCAAATGAATTTGCTGAACTGAAAAATGAAATTCTGCATATGCTGAAAAGACTTACAGACTTCAGCTAGAAAATGTGGAGTTTTCTCCTTGTAAAAATCAGGAGAGAAAGCGAAGTATCCCTCAAGTATAATATGTGTCAGCCCCGTGAATGCCCACCAGCACATAAGCAACCTATCAGTCTTAGACAACTTTGATCGTCCTACAACGGCAGACGAAGATAAAGGAAATAAATTCAACTAACAAGGGAAATAATACACAGTGCATATATTAATTCAACTGCTATGAGGATTTATTTTTTCCTTTCCAGTGTGCTGCCATTCCTGTTGGTCAAAGGGCGGTAAAAGGAGAACACCTTGTTCAAATTACTACCTAACTCTTATGTCACTCCACAATCACACATCCGGGTGCGTTTGGAGTCAACACTGCAATTCAGTTCCCAAGTAACTTGACAGAATCTAACAAAAGTTCAGTGAGACCCGTTTAGATATGGATCACAAAGATCCAGTCCCGTACCAAAAATATCATTTCTAACAATCTTCTCTCAGACGCATTCTTACAACTACGTGGTAGGATCAAAATAACAAGCACGTGTTCTCGTAAGAAAATCCTCAAGAACTAAACCAAGACGAAATATCTAGCAACTAATCAGTCGATCGTTTTGCAATGTAGGTATAGCCAAAGAGAGAAGAGCAAAATCATTACGATTTATCCTATTTCAGGCAAAAATAAAAGAAGGAAATGAACTAGATCACGAAAAGGTGAATCTTGTCAGCGAAAGGCTACTGTATGTGCGACAAGATCTGATCTTTCTTATAAGATTGGATCGAGAGTAAGAAAGAAAGAGAGGGAAGCAAAGCAGACCGGAGAAGAGCCAGATGAGGGAGACGAGGAGGAAGGAGGTGCCGAGGTAAGGGACCAGGATGTCCTTCTGGGAGAGGAAGCAGGGGACATAGTCCGGCAGCTTCAAATCCTTCGGAACGTACGGGTGCTCCCAGTTTCGCCCTTCCGCAGCCGCCATCTCTCCCTCCTCCTTGTGCTGCTTCTGCTTTGCGTGATGGCGATGTCCGGCTTATAGAGAGAAAAGGGAAGCGGCCGAGATACTTCGCACCTACCACATCCTCCTCCCTTGTAATGGAATAATACGATCTCCATCTTCAAGTACCAAATCGTCGATATCAGTCTCCCTCACGGAAGCGGGACCCACAGGGACAGATTCAACGGTAGACTTTTGGGGCGGGGTTTCAAAGAGGGTCCATTTGGTTTATCGGTCTTCGTGCCCACCGGCACGTGCGCCGTGCTCCGGAGCACCAAATCTCGATCAAACCCAGAAGAACACACGGTCGATATTGATTCTTCGTGAATCCAGAGGACCGATGTGGGCGGCTGGATCTGTGATCGACGCAGATGCACCCTCCACGTGTTTCACGTGAGAACCACCGGTGAGCAGGTTGAAACCTTCAAAGCATTCAACAACACTACAATTGTGGTAAGTCAAACGAGTAAAAGGAACCATTCAGTAATTAATCAATATTACTTCATCTTCTTGGAAGCTAATTTTGGCTTTCTTTTAATTACTTGGCTTGGATCTTTCACATCCATTTTGATGTAACAAATACACATCCCAAAAATGCATGTATCTGATAAGAACTATTGTTAAAAAGTAGTTTACATATTAGCAAAATTATGCAAGAATCTGCATTTTTAACTTTCCGATTGATATCCCCAAGAGAAAAAACATGCAGTACAGAGAAAGTATAGTGATAGAACAAAGTTGAATAGGAACAAATAATTTTCTTATCAATATCCAGTTCAATCTGAAAAATCTGAAAACAGAACTTTCCAACTGGTTGCCGAATAGAAATCCATCGGACTATGTTATAACATCAATCAGTTAAAGAAAGACTTTTGAGTCGAAGTAACATTCAAAAAGAACAAAAAATTCATACAATACACCATGAGTGATCAATGAAACAAAAATGGATCCAAGCTAACAGAAGCTTAGGAATAACTAGTTACAAAATAGCCTAAAAATTCTTAGCTATAAAGCAACTCTAGTATTGGAGCTGATGCTAACACTGCAGAGAGGACTTCATATTTCTAGCACCAGTCTTCAAGTTTAGTTCAATTTTATCACACTTCTTGACTACATAACCTCGAAGAATCAAGAAAAGTCCAAAGCAGCTATTACTTTCAAAGGTAGCAAAGACAAATCAATTTTGTCGAAAATGAAAAATGAAAGAAACAACCATGTTCAAGACACACTAGAACACCACAAGAACCTGCAGGCTTAAACATTCAAAAGGATGGCCGACGCAAGGTAGAAGATTATCAAAGCAGAAGTGACACACTAATATTAGCTCTTACAAGAAATCCATCCAGAGAGAACCATCTCAGAACAGAGAATTATTCTTTGAAACATTCACTCCTTCAGATGGCTGATGCAAGCATGCAAAGGATGTGATGCTAGTCCCAATAAACTTGACAATAAGGATTGTGTATCGTTCATGAATAACATGCTACTGTGACAAAAGCACAAGTAAAATATAAAAAGGCCACAATTGTTTTGGAAAAACAGCAGAACCCATGCTATGTTTTAGAGGTACAGTTCTTCAGATATTTTGGTTTTCCTCCCACATGTAATAAATGCATTTCCACTACCAACATATCATATGAATTAATATGTAAACAGATATATTAATAGTGAATTGGAGTTTTCAAGGACTGTTTACTAGAAAGACTGAATTATTACTGAATGATGTTTTCTTGGTAAGATAGGTTGAGGGCTAGAAGTATCACAGGATAGGTGCTAATTGAAAAAATAATTGTGACAATAAATTTTCAATATTGCAAATAATATAATAGTTCTTACTAGAATGACCAACTTATATAATAAAACAATCAGTAAACGATTAAAGAACATGAATACATTATGATAACTGATACAATAATAAGAAGCTGTAAGGTACCAACTGTGTTCGACAAATCAACAACTCATTAATCAAAAACTAAATAAATATTGTACCACAGATTTTAAACAAAGACACGATGCATGATATAGATGGCAAAACTGACAAGATATGAAGTTAAAAACATACAAAAAAGGTTAAAAATTTACAGTGTGCATAATTCATATAGCAAGACTTCACTGGGGTTTAGAGTGATATGTAGTATCTGATGCAATAACTTCAATAATGACAGAAAGTCCAGAATATATAATAATTGAGGCATCAAAGATGCACTGAATCATAAACTATTCAAGATAATAGGGAAATGTTATAAAATAAAAATGTCATAAGGACAATATAATGCAATTTAGAAATAAGAAATAAGAATTTGATTAAAATGTTTGCTGAAATCCATTACATAAACTTATCTTCACCTCAAAAGGTACCAAAAAAATGACTAAAAGTATGACATAATTGTGAAGAAAATAAAACAGCTTGATCATATATTACAGCATATAAGGATGATTTTTAGATATAGAATCTAGGTAGCTCCATCATAAAAAATATTCATTTTGATTGCCCTTGAATATACAAGAAACAGGCTAGGCTATGAAATGAGTTCCTGACACTTTTGGAGGGAGACAAAGTTGCACATCTCTTAGGTTAATAGGCAGTGGTCTATAAATTAGCCGACATGCCTGTGTGTTTGCATAATTCCAATAAATTAAACACAAGCTCCGTGACTAAAAATAATAGTACCAATACACATTATCTATGAAGCATACTTGCAACAAATATACTAATGAAAACACTCGGTTCCCAAGTCTTCATGATCTGAACCTAGAGTTAACCCTTCTAAGTCGTCAGTTGTGCCTCCATCAACTAGCCTCTAGCTAGTGTCCAGTCTCAAAACCCAACAAGGTATTAAGATGCATCCCTCGCAAGTTATCGTTAATAGTTAAAAACCTCCATTACTAATAGAAGAGAAAGAGAGAGAGAGAGAGAGAGGATGAGAAAACAGAATAAGAAAGAGACCACATTGTGACATTTTAGTTCAAACACCTCATGGCACAAGCCTTTTGAGGAAATACTGACAGATAAAAGAGATTAGTTAGAACAATACATTGTGACATAAACTAAAAAACAAGCTGGTTGAAAAATATTAAATACAACTCTGTTCAATCTTTCCAAACACTCTGTACTCTACCATTGACTCCATGCATCTCCAAGATGTCATGCTCATCTTTTCCAAAAGCACTAAATATCCTTCAATAAGCCAGAAGAGGAAAAAAAAAAGGTTCACTTCAGTTTTGCAAAACCCTGCTGATATTGGAAAAGTTCAAGCAACAAGAGGACCAAACAAACCTGGAGAATTTCCATTGAGCAAGCACATAAGTTTATCAAGATCAGTTGGATACTACCCATCATAATATTGAGGCAATCATGATGGAGAATTTGAACACCTAAAACAGCATCCTTTGTCTTCATACATCCCTCTATAATTGCAGCAAACTTCACCAAGCACTGATTGTTTTCTTTTTTTTTTCCCTTTTGTAAATGGATCAAGCAATTTTGTTCAACTAGTTAGTAAATCCTTTTGGAATTAAGCCGAAGTGAGGAACAGGGATAAAGGAAGAACTTATCTTAGGCCTGCGTTGAGCTCTTGCAGAACGCCTTCATCTGAATGTGATCCATATCTGAGAGAGTTCCGGTCGATGATGAGGCCGGCAGAGCCTCGTAGGAACCTCCATTGTGCCTTCGAACGAGCCCACTGCTATAGTATGCCCTGGTCGAGGTAGCATACACGATCGAGGTGATAATGGCAATGAGGGTGGAGTGGACGGTAAAGGCCAGATCAAGGAGCGCATCGGCGCGGTGACGGGAACTATCAAGATCACAGATGGTGGAGATGTCGAGAACACCCAATATCTGGTGGCAACCCTCGGGAATAAAGGCGTCGACGTAGAGGGAGATGCCGGTCTGGAATGACCAGAGACCTTGGAGGGCAATGGAGGCGGCCAGGGCGAGCTCCGCAACGAAGAGCCTCGGAGCAATGGCCACAATGAGCGCGGAGGTAGCAGAGGCAGCAGAGACAAGCGAGGAAATGGAGTCGCACTTGGACTGTAGTTCGGATTGCTGGTATCCGGCGGCCGAGTGGGCGGATGCAGCGGAGAGGAGGGCAAACGCGAGGGCGGCGAGGAGGAAGACGACGTCCGCCGGGAGTGGGAGGATCAAGATGGAGGCGGCGAGGAGGAGAAAGAGGAAGAGGGCGGCGGCCGACTCGAGGTAGGAGAAGCATTGGGCGGCAGCACGGGCTCCATCGGGCGAGGAGAAGAAGGCGTGGACCGCGACGGCGACGAGGAGGCAGAGAAGGGCGAGGTAGAGGGGGAGGTGGCGGAGTAGGTGGTGGCGGTGGGCGGCGAGTGCGAGCGGGTAGTAGGGGCGGGCGGTATGGTCAGCAGCGACGGCAGCACCGCGACCGGAGGTGGAGGAGGACGACGACGGGCCGGCGAGGTGGGCGCGGGTGACTGAGATCAGGTGGTAAAGGCCGTGAGAGAACAAGGCGACGAAAGCAAATGCGTGGTACACAAGATCCGCCATCACCGATCTCTCTCTCTCTCTCTCTCGCCTCTCTCTACTTCGGTCTCGAGAGGAGCAGAAATAGGACGAAGCGTCGCATTTTGTCCCTGCAAAAATTAAACTTGCATGTATGCCTCCAATTTGGGATTTAGTACCCTTTTAAACATTTAACAATAATTGAGAATATGAATATTAAAAATGATTTATTTTGTTTTAATATTTCTAAAATTATACTAATAACATCATTTTATACTTTAATATTCTTAAGCCAAAAAATTATCAATAATAATAATTAATAATTAGATCTTGACCTAGTAGATAGGAAGGATACATGGGACAAACATAATACAGAATACATTTATATCTTAATGTGTAGCTAAAGAAAGTGATTTGAAGGAATATGTAGTCAGTGAAATGCTTTGAGTGTCTGGTAAATAATAGATAAAAATTATATATTAAATATATATTAACGTAAGCGATAAAATTATTTTTTTAATATTTATTCTAAAGATTTTATATGGCCAGACATATAATAAACAATATATATAATAATATAAGTAAATATAAAATAAAAAAAATAAAATTTTCATTGTATAGAAAATATATATTATATTAATTTTTAACAAAATCATTTTAGCAATCTCATAATTTTTAATAACATCATATGGTAACCCTGAAATTTAAAAATATATATTAACATCCTAAAAATACTGAAATGTTAATGCTATCATGAAGTAGCATAAGCATTTAAGGATTTTCAATATAGCATCCATGTGATTTAAAAAATATCAATTTATATTTGAAATGTATATTAAGCTCTCAGTACACATTTCAAATGTATTCCCAAACAATTTAGCTACTTTGAAGCTTTAGTAAGGATAGATACATAAGACTTATTTTATTAAAATTAAAATGGACTTATGTCTCATAATATCCTTGTAAAAACTTATCCTACGTGGCTATCTCACATATCTGATATCTGGGTGAAAGTGTCATATAGGATCATAAAGGTGTCTTCACTTAAAATATGTCGACTAAGTTAGCTTGTAAAGGCCTTTTATTATTACAAGATTAGGATCTCAAATCTCGCCTTCATTACTATTACATATAATAGCATCATAATAATTTCTTTAAAGATCAATCATAAATGCGCTATATATGTCATTTTATATGCCTTTTCCACATCATAAATCATATATCCTTATAAATGATGAATACGCTTATTATTTTATATGCAAGTATAACATGTGTCTCTTTAAATTTTATAATATAAATTAAAAGTACATCATATGAGAAGCTACGACTAATACAAGATTTAGGGAGGATCAATATACTCTAAATATAGAGAGATGACTTTTAGAAGCAATATTACTATTGTACCATGTAATACCTATAAATATAGAGATGATAACTCAAATTATAATCTCCAAAGTATAGAAGAGTAATCTTAGGGTTGTACCAAGATCCAAGACTTAATACAAGGTATGGGAAGAAAGACTATTTTTATGACTGAAACACATGATTAGAATCTTGATCTTTCATATCATAAAAGAGTAACTTAAATATTATATCAAGACCAATTTATATGTGAAAAGACAAATAACTTATGAAGACACCGGTTATGATTGCATCTAACACAAATGATTAAACATGGCCAGGCTTGGAGTAGGAAATAGAGCTCCTTAAAAAGTAACAGCAGTTGGAAACATATTGTTTGAAGTCAAAAATTGGAACAATCTGCAGCTATACAACTACTTTTAACACAATCAAGAAGTAAGAATATGAAACAAATCATATTTGAGTTTTAAGAAGAAACTGTTACCACGGAGATGCAAATTGTGGCTATCCCAAGGATGCAGGCATGAGGCACAATTGATCAATGCAGTTGAGCTCAATGATGTTAGATCTTTCCAAAGGAAGCAAGTCACTGATGATACAGATACTTCAAATCATTGACGTTGTAGGTCTGGTTAAATGATCTGCTATGGCAAAAAAATGCTGAATACAGTAACTTCTTGCATATGGTCACAAGAGTTGTTGCAATTTTTACAGCATCACATCCCCTTCGAGTTCCAAAGATCCAGTCTGGGAAAATTTTCCATCTAATAATTAGATCTACCAACTACTACTATTGCTAATAAAACTATGAACATCACTCATGCAGCATTACCTTTTATAAGAAGGGGGGCTGAGAACCTGCCTTTCTCCCCCTTAACAATTGTTTCATAATAACATTGTCCTCGGTAGGTCAAAATAGCTTATGACATTAGATAAAATCACTGCTTAACGAGGACGTTGCTCCTGGAACAGTGTGTTATTTTGAGAGAGCTTCTCTCGGCAGGTTGAACATTGCTTCTGTAACAGGATGACACTAGTGATGTAAGCTTTACAAAATACATGTCCGCAAGCAGTCGCCGCTTCCCTCATTGTGTCCGTACAAATAGCACATTGTAGCTTCACCTCGATCAAGTCAGATGTGTATTGGCTTTCTGATGCCTGCTCACACCTAAACTACGTCACCAGGAACACTGACCATAATGCAGATGCAGAACTACTATAATCAATAATGCTATAGAACAACAAGTCGTCGAAATCTATGATCAAATTAAGTGTAAGGACGGGATAATTAAGGCATGCTTCTGATCAGAAATTAGGTACACAAAAATTTGAAAAAGGGTGGAGGATCTTGAAAATACAAACAAGGAAATGGAGGTTCCAGAGACTCTATTAAGCTCCATAGTAGATGTATACAACATTTTTTTTTTAGATGTATACAACATTATAGAAAGAAACAGCTATAAATGACAAGCTGACTATAAAAAATGAACTAGTAACTTTGAGCTTTCCTGCATTCATTTCCTTGCAGGAGTCCATATTTCAGTTAAGTTACAAGAAATAATCATCTGGATAGGAAAAGATTCAAAGATATACCTTGCCAGAATTCCAAGCATTTGGGCCTTTAGATCTGTCTTCTGATGACTCCAGCCATTTAAACTCCCAAGATACTGATTAGAAGCCACCAGAATAAGGAAAAGCATTAGATAAACGCTGCATACGAATGTAAAAGGTTGGAATTTACAGACAAGACAGTATGTGACAAACTAAGAAGATGTGGTATTAATGATGAGAAACCAAAAATCATAGAAGATGAATCAATGTAGAAAACCCTAATCTGCATAGTGACAATCATCACAGTTGCTTGTTGAAGGAATTGAAACTTGACCAGTTAGTTCAATACACATATTCCAAAGACAAGACAAGTATGAGCAGGAACAAATAAGACGGATCTCTTTTGATTGGAATCAACTACAAACAATCCTTCGATGACTAGGAAGACAGTCTTGAAACTAGCAGGTTTTTGTGTGATCTTCTAAGATGTGTTATACAAACCATGCATTAAAAATTCTATGACCAATTTAAGTTTCATGTGTTGCATCTGAGTCAGTCTGTCACCCATGCGTGATGGGAATGCAAAGAATGTAGAACTTTTGATCATGTCTCATATAAAGTTTGGTCATGTCCCATGCGTGATGGGATTTAAGCTTTCAAATACAATGATATTGATTAAAAAAATTAAGATAGAACAGATTTTTGGTCTACTGACTTGCCATAGTTACTTAATATCATAACTAATTAATAAAAAGTGCAAAGCATGTTTACAACACATGATGATAACAATCACAATAGTTAGTAACCAAAACACATCAATTCTACCACCAAATTGCCATGGCCATTAATCACTTCACTTGGTTTTAATGATTATAGTTCACAGTTGATGCTGGTTTCTTCAAATATTGCCTTACAATAATTGTCTAAAAAAAGGCAAATATACTTTTAAAAAGTTATGTTTGATTTGTTCCGCTTTCTAAGAGGAGACAGATACTGATGCAAGAAAAGAGAAAATGAGATGGCACACTCTTATTAGATTCTTTTCGATTAGATAAGAAAAAATGCCTCATCAAGAGAACAAGTGAAAAAAAGGTCCACAAAAATAATATATATAAAAGTTTTATAAAGAAAAGATATTCTCGAACCCCACAAATTTTTACTAAAAACTTGAACTCTCAAAATATGAAAATAATAAAAGAACTTGCTTAGCCCATGGTAGACTAATGTTAGGACACTAAGACACCAAATAGATTTAGAAAAGCAATCTAAGCACTCCCCAACATAGATACTGAAAATACTTACGAAAATCAGTCCAATGACTACGGAGATTCGGAACAGACAATATACTTCCTTTTCTGGCCAGGAAAAGAATTACTATTGAATAGTCATTATCTTGACCAATCCTGGGCCTTTTAGAATTGTTTCAGGGACCATTCAATTATATAGAGCCTTAGGATGGAAAAGGTATGTTTGTTTCATAATCTATAAGTAATCCACCGAAAATCCAAAATGGAAAAGGAGAAACATTATGCAAAAGGATGCTTCAATCACCTCCAACTCCAAGCCGAAGTTCTAGATCATCTTCTCAATTGTAGGTGCACATGAACTTGAATAACCTGAGTATGGATTGAACCCGACCATCTGCAACATGACAAATTAATATTAGTCTAAGCAAGCACCGACAGAAACCTCAATGACCAAACCCTGAGAAGAAAACCCAAACAAGTAGCATCCTCAATCAAGCCGGAAGATTGCTTGGTCCTCTAGAAATACCTCTCCACAAGACGCAGGAGGATACATCCGCACACCGTCATCACCGCTCGATAGGGGAGACAGACCAAATCTCAGCTCGAGATCTTGCAATGTCTCCGTGCTCGATCTCGACCTACTCATGTCACAATAAACCTAAAAATCACCTAATTGGTAAGAGAAACCACACGATCAAACCAAAAGTCATAAATTTTACAAGGAAAAACAAATCTTTCTCAGTCAAAAGACGCCAATCTGCCACCATTTCGTGGAACAGAACTACAGGAAAAAGAAAAGGTGGCAAGGCAAACACAACGGAGAACGAGATTCTTGTGCGTGCGAAGATGAACGACAAAAGAGCTGGGATAGAGGAGGAGATTACCGGAGATCACATGGGAACGGTCCGACAAAAGAGTTGAATCCTTCCGAAGATTAGAGATCTCAAACAGCCGAAGTCACCCAATAATAACATAAAAGATCGAGGAAATCGAAAAAAAAAACGAAATCACAAAATTCCCAATCGAATGACAGCGTTACTAAAACCGGAATCGATGAATTACGCAGCGAAATCGAAGATCCACTGCGTCTCCGGTAGCGCGTTGGGACGATACAAAGAAACCTGGAAGTGGGAGCGGTAAAACGAACAAAGAAAAGCTTAATATTATGGAAAATATATTAAGGATATTTTTAATTATTTTTACATGATTTTAAATTTTATATTAATTAAAATTATATATAATTAAGCAAAATTAGTCTGATTTTTCTGGTTGCGCCTTTGGGAATCATCAAGAACCCAGCGCGAATCTTGTCGCAGATCACGGTGACTGCTGAGGGCGACGACGTGGTCGCGGTCGCAAGTCTTTAAGTGCAGTTAATGGTAGAGTTAATTTGGCCGTTAGAGCACCACCTTTTTTGATTCGCCCAATTGTGGAAGCGGAATATTTTACGTGCGGGCCCATTCGAAACGAGGACGGCGGTGGGTCAACGGTCAAGACTCCGCGTCAGCTTCCATCCGACCAATCTCTTCAAATTTGGTAGCCACATTAATCCCTTGAAGATTAATATTTATCTCAACAGAACATTTAAACACAGTCTCTGAACGAAGAAAAATAATATCCGAAAAAAATATTTTTTTGATATTTTTTTCAACAAAGTGCCTCGATTTTAGAATTCTATAATAGTGTTTTTTTTTTTCTAGAGTATTGATTGATTCGTAAAATAAATCGATCTAATTATAATATGTTTCTATTATGTTATAGTATTTCTAGTAATATTAAGAAAATATTGTGTTATAGTGTTTTTACTATGGTGGTTTCCTGATATTATTAAAGACTAACATAAGGTTAGAACACCGTAAACCAAGTATTTTTATAAATTTTATATGAATATATTATATATTTTTTAATCATATTATAGTTTTTATATTATTGTTAATAGTATTGAAATATAATATTAAAAAAGAGCTAAGCTATCAAATCAAAGTATTAAAAGTATTAGAAAAATATACCATTAGAAATTTTTAAAAATACATTGGATAAGGTATAAAACCTTTAGCTCTTAGTAAGTATGATATATTATTATTAAACTACTATTTAAGGTGTAAAAGGTTTTTTTAATCTTAAAAAATATTTTTAAGATTTAAAAAAAAGATTTTTTTTGAGAAATCATGTTATATATAGGATGTCTGTATTTTAAAAAATTATGAGATAATGCCCTTAACTGTAAGAAAAGATGATTTTACTTTTTTTTTTGTTAGATCTATTATCACCTCTATTGATCCTATTGGCTCAATCGTTGCACATAGCACCTGCAACCCTTGCATGAGATGGTGACGATGAAATCATATGCCCCTCTTTTCTTTCTTCCTTGGTAGTCGATAACAAAGGCACATGGATTGCCTCCTTTCCTTCTTCACCTACAATCAGCAACATGACGGGGGCTTGCGAGCAACGACAAAGGCACACAAGTCACTCCCTCTCCTTTCTCGCTTGCAATCCACAATGTACCTATTTATTCTTCTCCTGTGACCAATGATGAGGGTATAAAGCCACTCCTTTTTTTTTTTTTCTTATGATCGATGGTGCACCCCCTTACTTCTTTCCCATGATTAACAATAAAAGTTATTGACGAAAAGAGATATGAGAGTTATGAGCGACTATTTAAGACGAAGAGAGACAACAAGTAAGATTAAAACACAATTAGGTATCAAGGGTACGATTAACAAAGGTAAAATGATTATTTAAAAAAATTAATGTCTCAATTTTTTTTTAAAATAAAAACTCTCTGTCATAAATTTTAAAAATTAGATTATATATATATATATATATATATATATATATATATATATATATATATATATATATATATATATATATATATATATATATATATATATATATATATATATATATATATATATATATACTGAAAAAGATAGAAATCAGGGGTTTTCCTGATAAAATCATCCAATTACAATATAACGACAATAATTGCATGACTTGATATGTAGTAATGATGTGATATGAACTGACGGAGTCAATTGTACTGCAAGGCGAGACGGGGACAACTGACCGCAATGTGAACGATCACACGGGCGGTCGTCGGACGACAAGAAGCCGCTACTACGCGTGTGGATCCAGAAGCGATCGACGGCTGTTCTTGGAGACCATCTCTTTAGGTATCAATTTTGCACGACGATCGTCCTGCCATCGCGGCGGTCGTTCAAGCTTTATTGACCGGATTAAATTTAGTTGCTTATTTCCACGGCAACTGTGGTTGACGAAACCCCAATTGCAACGATGCAGGCGTGACATTTCCTGTAAATCGCGTGAACTTTGTCTTCTCGTCTTCTTCTTTGACCAAAGACATGAGACGAAGTAACTCTAAATAGAGAATGGAGAGCTGCCTGCCTTCCCCGGTCTACCATTCCCGAGTCTACGGTCGAGAGGTACAAAAGCAAGGAATTTTCTTCGTCTTTCTTGTTCACCTCCGATCTTCTCCTCTGCTTCTGTGCACTCCGTATCCCGAAGATTAGGGATTTTGAGTTTGATTCTGGGAGGAGAAAAGAGGAGGGAAGGATGAAGTCGCCGCTGAGATTGTTTCGAGGCTTGAAGCTTGGCAGGCAGGAGGCCCAGGAGGAGAAGCAGCAGCATCGGCCCCCGATGAATATGGACAAGCTTATCCAGGCCACGCAGGTAATTGTGATCCTCCTATTCTTTGAGGCATATCTGCGCATTGAAAAAAGCGGCGATTTTTTTTGTTTTGTTTTTGGGGGTTATTTGGGATTCTGCGCTGCAATTTGTGGTAATTTATTGTTTCTAATTCGAAAAGCTCTTATCTTTTTCGCTTCTGGTATGATTTTCGGAGTTGCATCCCTTCATTTCACAAGTTCAAATCATTTGTACTTTAATTTATGTATAATTTTTGTCCTGAAATGAATTTTGGATTTTATTCTCCAACTTTCAGTTCATCTGATCTGATGCAATCGACGCAATTACCAGTTTCAGCAACATATTGTTTGCTTTCAACGATCTTGTTCATGGAAGTGACTTGTTACCTCCAAACGGCATTTATGTTTCTTTCCGGAGCTTTCTTTTTGGTACCAACATGCTCGATCATTCAGTGTGGGTTACTGATAAAAGTTTTAGAAACTCTGTGCTTTGACACGTTGGTAGGTATGGGAAATCTGTAGCTCATGAGTTGGCAAATTTTGATTGGAAGAGTTACGCAGAATGTGGATATGAACCTTTTTTCGACAGTATTATAAATGAAGAATTAGTTTTATTCATTGCATAGAGAAATCATTCAGCATCTTTGCAGTACTATGGATGGTACAGCTGGATCTTGTTTTCAGAAAACATCAGCCTGGAACCTCTCATGCGTTCTTTACTTTATCTAATTTCTACGTGACATATTTCATCGATCGTTCTAACTTTCCAGCGGCTTTCTAATTTCAATATATGTATATTGGTGGTACAAATTAAACAAGCTTTAAAGTCCCAATCATTTCAGTTGACTTTTATGGATGATGGTGTTAAGTCATGTAATGTTTCCCTTGAAACTTGTTGTAAGTTTGGAACAATTTACTCAATAAAACAATTGGGTGTAATTTGTTGGATATACCACAAATAAAGGATAATTAACAACAATTATAACAACATGCATACTGATTGGGATGAAGATTGATCTAAAATAAAGTAATTCTTTATACATAGGCATTAAGTTTGACACTTTGGTGCTGTCTGGTGACAGGATATGCAGGATATGAGGAGCTGCTGTGATAGCATACTGTCTGCAGCAGCTACTACTGCTAATAATGCACATGGTACTGGTTCATACTATACTTTTGGTTTAAAAGTGATGTGTAGCTCATCATTTCTAAATAATACATTTAAGCAAATTGGTTACTTGGGAATAAAATATGCCTGAATATTTTTATTTATCTACATGTTAGATTTTAACTGTTTTTCTACTTTGGTTGTATACAAAAATTATCTAATATTTATCTTTTGAAAAGCACAATTGTTAAGATTGGCGACTTTGACAATCAAGTTTGAGTTCAACAGTCAAGTAGTTGAAGTGTGAGCAGATCACCCTAATCGAAGTATCAAGATACCAAAATTTCCAACCTGTCTCATGTTCCAAATTAACTACATTGACACTTCACCTTGGGGATAAGGTGAATCCAAGGCATAGGGAGTTGTCATGAAGCAATTTGGATTTGTACGATGTAAGGTCAAGGCAGGTGAAGATGTTACCATATTTGGCCAATATATGGAACTGTTCGGTGCTATTTAAGGTTGCACAAGGTGGCCAACCCTCTTTCTGATGAGGTTCATCACGGTGGGTTACTTGGGAGCTAACAATATCTGCCGACTTGACATCTTACAAGGCTAATTTCTTATCTCAAGATGATTGGAATTGTATCCAATAGATTGGAAAGGCTCTAAATGGTTGCAAAGGCTTTTAAACTAATTAGAAGAGGTCTAAGCAGTACTAGAGTAGCATAAAGTGTTTTGGTAAGCAAATGGGAATCCTAATCCCACTAGAACTGCTCCAAACTAGTCACCATTTTAACCCAAACAAGGGAGGAGTAGCACAACAGTACGATAGTGGTATTTGTGGCGGTACTGTAACAGTACCATAGCAGCACATTGATCTTGTATTTTCTATACATTTCTAATGAATTGATTATAGATTTCTAGACTAGTTTAGAATCCTATTAATAGGCATGGACATAAGTCTAGTGAGCTTCGGTTTAGACTATTGCATTCTCTCTCTGTGCATTAATGAATTACGTTGGTTACTAGAAATCCTAGTTGACAGTTCAATGAGAGACTTCTACCTCTCCCTCTCCATGAGTTGTGGTAGACTTTCTAGAATTGTACTATGGTTTCATTATGATGAGTCTAGTATACTGCTGTATTTTGAATCTATTTTATATCGATATGCTATTTCAGAGTTCTCAGAAGCACTGGAGGAACTGGGCACCTGTTTACTTAAGAAAACTGCATTAAATGATGATGAAGATAGTGGTGAGCAAATTAACTTTTTACTTTCCTGCAATTTGAATTACTATGCAAATAAAAATATATAAATTGGTTTGGTTCTTCTGGAGTTTACTGTGTTTCTTATGGATATACTTACTTTTTTATGACTATATTAAGTCCACAAATCTTATAGCTTGGCCTTGCCAAAAGTATTCAATGCAATCCGATTTTTTTTTTTTTGGTTAGATTTACCTTAACCTAATGATTCGAACAATGAAAATAGCACAATTTTTTTTCCTTTCCAGAATGGGCTTGTGGAGAACACATTTTTGAACATTGTTTGAATCAGTACTTGCGATTCTTTTAGTTTGTTCAGTTCTTGAACTACCAGATACATATTGATTATGCATGCAGGTAGGGCTTTAATGATGATGGGAAAAGCACAATTTGCTCTGCAGAAATTTTTTGATGTCTATGTGAGTCATCTATGCTGTGGCATGAATACAACAAATTTGTCATCCGCTATACCTTAGTGAATGCTTTGGTGGTGTAAGTTGATCATTTTACTCTATTTTACAGCGCCTCGATATCTTACGGACAATGGATAAGCCATCAAGGTCCCTTCTTAGAGAGTTCGAAGTTGTAGAGGTTTGCTTCTTGTAGCAAGCACTTTAAATTGGATGATGATAATATGTATGGATGGTCAATTAGAGAATTATTGTACTGTTCATAGTTCATACTAAGTTGCTCAGTATTTCTTATGCACCTTAACATAAGGAGCAATACTTACCAAGGATTGCAAATTGCTTTAGATTTTTAACTCATTTATTATTTTCTGTCGATAACATTCTCATCAGGTCATCACCAACTCGAAGATGGTTATATAGAACCTTATGCAACTAGTTGGATAAAAAATTTGACGCATTGACAGTTAAAGATATTGTTTCTCTAAGCTAAGCATATTATTTTGTCAAGGTTATAATAACCCCTTTCAGATGTTGATTTTCATATGAAATTCACTGATGACATTTTTCTCATTGATAGACCAGAGAATAGAGACCATAGAATCTGGAGATTCCAGAATAAACACAACTAAATCTAAATAGGGAACATCAAATGGTAAATTAAACAAATTATTGATGAAATTGACACAAATAATATTCAAGATACCAAGCAAGTGCTTTTCTTGCCTTGTATGCTTAGCAGTAAAGGAATATGAAAGAAACATTGCATATGGATTTAGGGCAGGGGCATTAACGAAGGTATGTATTAAGGTTATTATGAGCACTTGATGCCCATTAAAGGGTAATACGTTAGGCCTAATCATGCTTTATGAGCTGGAAATATGTTGGTAACTCGTAAAATGTGTCTGAAAATGGGTGCAACTACATTTGCTGATGCTGGAAGTGATGGTGTTGATTCAAAATATAGAATGACAAGTTGGATATACTTAATTAGGGATAACATGAGGACTGACAATTTGAAGTGATCCATTCGTATGTGATTGAGGTAGCTTGGTTGCCAAAACCATAGAATGAATAAAAGGTGAAAAAAAAGGAATGAAGCAGGAAGGTAAATTTTTGTGTAATCTTTTGGTTTCAGTGATCTTGGAGTCGAGAAAAATCTGATGCAATTTGTAACTGAAGGTCTGAGGTCATTCCTATTTTTTAGGTTGAATTTCCTTCTGAAGTGGCTGCTGCAGTGTTATAGTGGATTAGCTCTTTGGCCCATTAGGAGTTTAATGGTTGGTGGTTTTAAGTCTGTTCAAGTCTCTCAAGAGCCTTAGTGCCATGGTTTTAGACTTTTAGTTATTTCATATTTTTGTGATATTCCATTGTTTGCTGCACTGAAGTTTTGAACTTACATTTTTTTTTACTTTTACTGATTATTGTTATCACATAAGAAACTGTCATCTTGTTTAGGAAGTATAAATTGCTATTTTCTTAGTAAGATTATTTGTTGCTGCAGGAATTGAAACGCCTTTGTGACAATAAAAGGTATGAATGAAATTATTAAAATGTGTCTTCCTCCTCTCTTAAGTGTTTTAGTTCTTAGGTTTGACTTCTCCTCTTCAGAGAGATCTATAAAAATATGTTAGCGGCACATAGAGTCAAGGTGAGATCAAAGCATTCTAAATCTGAAACTATCTCATCAAAGGAGTTGCAAGAAGCTCAAGCCAATTATGAAGAAACGGCAGCCTTATTTGTTTTCCGATCAAAAACATTGAAGAAAAATCAATTTCAAAGTCTTCTTAAGCAAGCTACTAGCCACCATGCTGCACAGGTAGTTATCTAACTCATGCGTCAATAACATGTTATTGCTTCATAGCAGCAGAAACTTGTCTAGCATACTTATTAAATACATTTTTTTTCTTGTTGGTATTCAGCTTAGTTTCTTCAGGAAAGGACTGAAGACTCTTGAGATGGTTGAATCATATGTTAGAGCAGTTGCTGAGCAACACCATATTGATTACCAGTTTAGTGATCTTGAATATGTTGGCTTCGACTATGATGATGATGGTGATGATGGTGGTGATGATGGTGGGGAGCTAAGTTTTGATTATCGAAAAAAAATTCCAGAAAAAAATGTTATTTACACATCTAGAAACTCCATAGAGGTAAAATCTGTAAAGCTTTGTTTTGTGTTAATTCTAGTTCTGCTATGTACTAATCAATTTCCTACATTTCCTTGCTGTTAGAACTTGGTCATACTTATATATGTCGACATACATCATCATTCTAGAAGAACATTTGCCAATATAGGGATGTTTAGAAGTAATGTTGCTTGAAATTTATACCTTGGAGTTATGCATTGATATGGTGCATGGACAATACGTAAAATCATAAAGAAAACCTGTAATAAGCCTTTTTTGTAATTTTATCCATCATGTGCATATACATAAAGGATTTAAATATCCATCCTAGACCGATTTTGATAGTTTACCAGACTGATATGATACAAGCATACAATAAAATAGTAAAAATGAATTGATCAACAATATCATCCCCATATGTTTCACCATATGGTACTTGGTTGGATCAATAATATCCATCTGCAATAAAATAGTAAAAATGAATTGATCAACAATATCATCCCATATGTTTCACCATATGGTACTTGGTTGGACCAACAATATCCATCTGTACGTACTAATCAGACCAGTACTAAGAATCTTATAGTAAATCAGTCTTCCATTTCCTTGATAGTGTCAAGATGTTGATAGGTTTTTACATGAATTATAGTCAAAGTTCCATATCATTGTATAGAAGCATGATGATTAAATGATATCTGGAGATATTCTAGGATAAGTCCAAAGTAGATATTCTATTGTGGTGGACCTGTAACAATTTAGGTTTGGAAAGATAGAAATACAGTTCACAAAAACTTTTAAGTAGCTTCCTGTAAGGATAATTATGGAAATAATTAAAAGTTTTTCAACACAGCAGCAAAAAGCTATCATCTTCAGAGTATTTGGGGCCAGCTACATGTTCCTTTTTTCGGAGCAATATCTCAATTAAACTTGGAGCAGTCAATTTCTTTTTATTGTTTTTAGTAAAGTCTTCTACATTTCCTCTTGCCATCCTTGAATCATTCTGAATATGCTCATATCATTGTAAACAATTTTCTATCCTTTTGTTCCAAAAGAGCTTAATCAAACTGTTCATTAAGCTCAAAAGAGCTTAATAAAAAAGTATATCCTTTTCTTATTTTTCTAATAACCATACACATCCACCTCAACACGCTTATCTTGGCTACATTAACTTTTTTGAATGTCCACCATTGCCAGATTGCCTAGCCCAGTGAATGTGACATCTGTCACCTTAATGAGTTGCTAGGGTTTGATTCCTTGTATGGATATGGTTGAACCTCAAAATAAAGATTTCTCTTTTAGAGCATGTCCTAGTTTAACTGTACATATCTCTGATCTATAAATCATAGCTGACCTGACAACTATCTCACATTATTTTAATTTCGTGGGCATGTGACGGTCACACAAGATGTCAAACACCCTTCTATCCACTTAAATTGTGTGTCAACATCTTCTTAACTGATGAAGTCAGATGCTTGTCTACTTCAATATACTCATAATGCAAGCCACCTCATTCATCAGGTAACTGTGCTTGAAATGAGTAATAGATGATCATGTTACTATTCACCCTACAATTTAGGCGAAATATCTTATCAGCTTAATCATGGGTCTGTTAATAGTTCATAACAGTAAGCCGAAATAAAGTAGAAGAAATGTATTTTGTAGTAGTTTTTCTTAGAACCTAGAAAAGCATGAAACTGTTTAATTAAACTTACTGCCATATTGGTGTGTCACATGTTTACAATGACATGTGAGCTTTAACATCTATACTTACTTTGAATTGTCCATAAATATAGACAGTATTTCTCTAGCCTTAACTGTTGATATTGAAAGTCCTTATAATTGCATAGTAGTGTTCTTTCTAGCTTTTCTTAATCTGTTTCATCACAGATATGGAACATAGGTTTATTGTATATCTCATATTACTACAGCATGCTTGGAAAATCAATGCTGGTTATTTCATGTTTTATTTCATTTGTGCAGGAGAGTCCTGACAAAAGCCAATTAGATATGCATTGGAGACCTGGGTATTGCTGCCAATCAGCACCAATTTTTGCTGTTAGGAAGCCTGATTCAGCAGAGAAGATAGGAAAATCATCCTTATCAACTAGAAAGTTTTGCTCTTATGTTCTACCTACACCAGTTGAAGATAGAACTCCAGAATCAAGTCCCAGTACTGTTCCTTACCTTGAAACAAAGGGTAGTTGGTCAACACCACTGTGGCATTCATCTCCACTAGAGGCAAAGAACACTGTAAAAGATTTCAAGGAGAGTGAATTGCCTAATCCAACTAAGTCTTTAAAGAACTCAATACTTAGAGAGAGCAATATTTATAGTGGGCCCATCAGTATGCCATCTTATTTCTCAGAGAAGCTGTCAGTGCCACAATATAATCAGCAAACAGCTTTCAGTATGAATAATTTAAAACGACAAGCCTTCTCTGGTCCATTGACGAGCAAACCATTTTCAAGCAAACCTATATTTCCTGCTCCTGATTGTAGACCTGTGGAGTTTCCCTCTGAACTCTCTTCAACACCCCATCAGATGTTGAAACCTCAATCATATGTTTCTCGAAAGGTGTCTCCTAAAACCTCATCGCCTCCTGTTTCATCTCTAAAAATCAGTGAGCTTCATGAACTTCCTAGGCCTCCAGTTGATTCGGAGAAGACAACAGGGCTATCCAATTTGGTTGGTTATTCTGGTCCCTTGGTCTCTAAAAGCCAAGTGCTTGCTGCAAGAAGGAATAGGCCATCGGATTTTTCATATAAGGCATCACCATTGCCAACACCTCTTGGACCTATGGACCGCAGTTTCTCAATATCTTCTAATAGTCAAAGAATACCAATACCTACAGTCGCTAGGCTGTTGGCGTCTCCTTGCAATCCAGTCGCAATAGAAGAAATCACTTCGTCACCTCTCACACCTTTATCTCTGGTGACAAGACTTCCAGTATCAACAATTTCATAACCGATTGATTCAGTTACACAGAAAAGGTAAGTGGTTGTGGCTAAGGCCACTTTTGTTTGTTCCATGTTCCAAAGGTAACCTTTTCAATTGTTTAATATTTTCTACCTTTTTCCTCTCATTTAGATCATTTAGAGATGTGTGTAACAATTAGTTTAGGTTGAATTTTTGCATGAAAAGCATGTGAGTTTGTTAGACATATCAATCTTTTTCTGTTGCTACAGATTTGTTTCCTTGGAATTATAGGAAAAACATCTTATCTGTTTTGAGGTGGTTCTTAATACTCTGGTTTGATGTCACCGCCGTCTTTATCATGCGATAGGATCTAAGATCCCTACCCTTCTATAAAAGTCTTAATAACCATTAGATAATGGTTTCTTACTTTTTTTAGCGGACATCCAAGATTTTTTTTTTCTTCAGGATATTTTCACTTGGTACATTCCTGCATTTCAAGTAACTTACCTTATTTGGGTGTCATTGTATATTTCACTGGTTAATAAGGTTGAGTAATTTGAGAAAGATGATGTAAGTTCTAGAAGGTCAGTGCACGGTATGCAGATTTTATAGGTTTTTGTTATGGTATATGATAAAATTATGGAACACACCATAAAGGATGTATATGAAGTATCAATTAGAAAGTGACAAGAATCTTGAGAGTGGAGTAACAATAAGAATCTCATTATATGATTTACAGATAATTCAAGCCATTTAATACATGTCCACGCAATAGTTCAACGAGGAAAGAAATTTGCTAATTGCATTCTGCAGGCTGTTTGTACACAAATGAGCCTAGCTCTGCATACCAGCTGCTTGAGCCACAGCTTAGATGCATGAATGTGACTTGAGATGTTAAATACTTAAATCAATTGAAATTCCACAAACTTGCATGAGGCGAAGGGAACTTAGTAGAATTTTGTCAAAGTTGATACTGTATAGGAAATTATGGAACCAATTTGCTATTTTGGAGAACTTCATTGGATCAGTTTCCAATAATGATCTGCATGAAGTCGTATGGTTTATATATCAACTGTTAATTGAAAGAGGCTTGATGATTCCTTTTATACTCTGATACTTACTGTGGCATGGAACCATTGACTAATGGGACCAGTGACAATTAACATAGATGGCATAGGTTTACACGGATGAGCTGCATATAGCTTAATGATACTGCATGCATCGCCAAAAGAGAATACTAAGAGGCTCTTTTGATCATCTTCTGTATGGTTTCTCTGCTACAAGGCCTCTATCCCTATAGATTGCTAGATTTAAGCACACACATCGCTTGGAAACACAAAAAAAAGGATGGTTTCTCACTGGTTTAAGAAAAAGAGACATACATGCAATAGAAGATGATAGTAAGTGAAATACATGTGACGAAGAAGATTGATGGATAGCTTCAATTGAATGTGAGGATGATGTCGTCCTCAGGGACATGCACAAGCCTCACCCAAGGCGAGGTGGATTATAGTAGCAGATGCCTTCGCTGCAGGCCTACAAAATTTTGAATAATCAAGTTTCTAGTATGCAACTGAGGTCTTCGTATTCTTGATATGCTTGCTTAAATCAAAAATTGGTTTGACAATACTAGACTAGTCAGCTGATGTTCTTTTACTCTTTTGGTTTCAGGATACATGCGATGCAGCATCGCTCTCACCATACATATATCTTCTTGCGGTTTCGTGTAACTTGCCTGTGCATTCTTAGATCCCGGTAGAGCCCCCCTCGCTCAAGATATCAAAGTATAAGTTCCCTAAAATACCATTGTTCATCATAGTATAGTTCGGCATTGAGCCGATGTTACTTTTCAGTCATAGCCATTTAGTTTAGAATTGTAAATAGAAAATTTTCAATTTTTTTGAAGGATGACAAGTACCGATGGGTCATGCGGTCCAAAAGAATTTTGAATGTCATTTGTCCGGAACTTAATGGAAATTAATCGGTTGAAACACTTCAGTGTTTCACATAAGTTCTTGGTGTTCTGTCCCTGTAAAGTTCCTGTACTCAGTGCTGGCCATGTTTCTACTTCAGTGGATTGTTTCTTTTCAATTCGCTATCGATGGATTCATATATCAACAGGACATCCAAAAGGACAGAATATGATCCCAAGGGATTTTGTGATCACATACTGCACATTAACCACTGTCATATTTCCTGAGAGACATTAGAACATTGGATGTTGACAAGGAGGAAAGTCTCTTAGGATCCAATCGGGACTAAGACGTGGGGTGAATTAGTGCTTTCATAAAATTTTCGGTTTGAAATTTTAGTTCGATGAAAACCGATATTGAAAGTATATTTTGACTTGAAAAGTCTTATAAGTAGTTAAATCATAAAGCAATAGTAATGAAGAGAATAAAAGGAAATGTATATCGAGTTTATAGTGGTTCGGTCGATATGACCTACGTCCGCTTTCGATTCCTTCTCCGTTGAGGCCATCGACGTCCATTAATGATCTTCCCACAATGGGCGAAGATCAACTATCATTTTATAATCCTTTTTCCTTTTCATAAGTTTAGGAGAGAACTTTTATAAGTCTCCCACCTCTCTTAGAATAGACTCAAACTTTTAAGAGGAGAGGAACTTTCAAGAGATTACAACAACATTTAAATACTTAGAATCACAAGTGTTTGATCTCAGTTCTTGCTTCCTCAAGCAAGAATAGGTGGGGTATTTATAGGCCCCAAATAGCTTAAAAAGTTGGAGCAGAAAAATTTAAATTCCCTAATTTTCGAGGTACAGACGGTGTACCACTACCGAACAAAGCCCGAGAATATGGGCTATGACAATACCACTGTTGAAATAGGTGGTACTACAACTGTTTGATGTTACTATTATCGGTATCCAATGGTACCATCGCTTAGGAATCCAGAAAAGCACAAAACAGTGCTTTCTATACCCTGAGCAGTACCACCGCTTGACCTGGCATTACCTCCGCCCAGGTCAATGAAATGAGCCTTCCAATGAGCCCAAATTAATCCCAAATAAGGCTCAATAGTCTCTTAATTGAGTTAGTATGATTACATCCAAAACTAACTCAATTATGACCTAAACTCCTTCGATAAGACACAATCAATTACAAAGCATGAATCCTATATTGTCCGACATGCCATTGGTTCATCTGACGCTTCGGCGCATCGTCTCTCATTCAGTGCATTGTCTGATCCATCAACATGTTGACCTCTACAATATCCGATCTTCTTGGCACAATGCCCGAACTTACGGCACTAAGTCATTTCGGCACGTCGACCATTCCTTCGGTCCGGCATCCAATCTTTTGACATGTTCCGTTTTAGCCCAACATATGATTCTTCCTGCTTTAATCAATTTGTATTTCTATGATTGAAGTTAATCCTACATCACTTAAACATTGATTAGATCATAATCTTCATCAATTGATTTTATCATCAAAATATGAGATTCAATAATCTCCCTCTTTTTTATGATGACAACCAATTGATGATGGAGTTTTAACTCCCCTGTCAATATGACATATTGAAATAAAGCAAACTCAAATTCAAAAAGAGTGATAACTTTTAAATTCAAGTCAAAATAATTTAATTATAGTTAAAATATTATTAGATGAATCATAAAATCATGAGTATTGCATGCATAATTTTAGATTAAAATACATGCATGATTCAAATTTTAAATCATCATAACAATTATCATCATAACTTCTCATCATTTGTCATCAACAAAAAGGAGAAAAATATAACATGCACGTTATTGAAACATAGAAGCTAGTCATTTTTGAGATGTGCAAGTTTACAATTTTTGATTCTTGTTGAAATGTGCAAGATAACAATTCTTGCTTCTTCATGTAAGTTAGCAAATTTTACTTCTCTTTTTGGGATGTGTAAGTTTGTAAGTTTTTTATTCTGAAAGATAGCACTTCCCTTTCTCCCCATTTGTTATTGTCAAAAGGAAAAAGAAAGGAAGAATATAATAGTACAGTTTTTTCTTTTATATCAATGTTTCAATCATGAAAGATATTATTAAAAATGAATTTAGCGATGGGGTATATAATTAATGAAGATCATGAAAGATCAAGTTGTGAATACTAAAAGACAAATTATTTTAATAAATATCCTCTTTAGTAAATAACCAAAAAAAATCTTAGGAGGTCAAATAGTAAAAAATCTCAATTTATGCATAAGAAATATCAAGTTATCAAAATCATGGTTTGTTTACATAAGCCTTCTTCTTTAGTAAATGGTAAGAAGAAATCAAAGAAGATCAAAAAAATTTTGATTCCATAAATGAAATCTCGAATCAAGAAATCAAGAGAAAGTTAATGATTTGGTTGAAAAAAATCTTATTTAAATTTAATTTATCAAATCATCAAAATCACTTTCTTCAATCTCTTATTGGAAAACTCATAAATTTAAGGGATAGAGAAATTTTCAAGAAATGCATTTCACTTTTAGTTTCGATTTATATGATTGATTTCGTATAAGCATGCGGAAGTTTGTTATACCAAAATCATGTATCATTGTTTAAAATCGAAAAATATGTTTTATTAACAAAATCATAAATATTCAAGCATAAACTAACTTCAATCAAAAGATTTATTATAACCAAAATAAAAATCGTCAAGTTTCAACCATTTTCATTGAAATAATATTTCATTTATTATTATTAGATCTTCAGTCATATGCCTTTAGCATCCACTATCAAGATATTAATTTTTACTCATAGCTTTTGATTGTAAACAAGAAAGATAGGTTTGTTGTAATAATATATATTTTAAATAACTCTAATTCTTCACATTTATCATGCTCATTTTCTAATTTTTCAAATTTACTAGAGAGAGAAGCATGAGCCTTTAATAATAATAATAATTATTATTATTATTATTATTATTAATTTTTTTAATATTTATATTTCTTACTAATCTTTTTCATCAAACAAATTATGAAACACAACAATTAATTTATTATAAGGTAAAGGGGTTTTAGTTGAGTCACAAACCTCGTCGTTGTGAGCCATCAAAGTGTAGTTCGCCATCTTATCTTCTTTGGTTTGCTCAACGTATTCGGATGCACTTGATTCGTCCTAAGTCACCTTGAGTGTTTTCTTCTTTTTTGATAACTTCTTTTTCTTTAGTTAAGGACAATCACTTTTGAAATACCTCGACCAATTGCATTCATAGTAAGTTATTGTGTCCTTTTTAAGTTTGATTTTATTTTTAGATTCTTATTTTATGAGCTTTTTAAATTTTCTCTACGAAGTTCAAGGTTATTATCATCACTTGAGCCTTCGCTCGAGTGGTTTTCATTTGTTCTCAGTGCCAAGTCATTCATATTTTTTAGAAGGTTATTCTCATGTCTATCATATGTCATATATATCATTTCATATGTCATTAATGACCCGATAAGTTCTTCAAGTGGAGAATAATTTAAGTCCTTTACTTCGTGTATGGTAGTGACTTTTGAATCCTAATTTTTAGGAAGATATCTTAGAATTTTATTAACGAGTTCAAGGTTAGAAAAACTTACCAACTGCTTTCAAATCATTGGCGACATCGTAAAATGGGTGTACATATCTCAAATGGTTTCGCTTGGTTTCATTCGAAATAATTCAGAACTATGCATCAAAAGATTTATCTGAGATTTTTTAACTCTACTAATGACTTCATGTTTAACTTCAAGTGTGTGCCAAATATCGTATGCAATTTCATAAATCAAAATATGATCAAATTTATTTTCGTTCAAAGTGTAAAATAAAGCATTCATAGCTTTTGTATTTAAAAAAAAAAAAATTTCTCAAAATCATATCATTCATTCATAGGTGTAGAGGGTGTTTTAAAACTAAGTTCAATAATATTCCATAACTTTGAATCCATATATAGCAAGAAAACTCTAATTTTTATTTTTCAATATGTATAATTCGTCTCATTAAACATATGAGGACAAGTGATAAAATAACCCTCTTGAGTGTCGAAAAAAGTCATTTAGTCTCTCTTGAGTATTAAACCAATTGAGAAAAACTTAGCTCTGATACCAACTATTATGATCAAATTTGCACTAAGAGGGGGTGAATTAGTGATTCCATAAAAATCTCGATTTAAAATTTTCATTCGATATTAAAAGTGTGCTTTGACTTGAAAAGTTTTATAAGTAGTTACTTAAAAAAGCAATAGTAATGAAGAGCATAAAAGTAAATGCATATCGAGTTTATAGTGGTTCGGTCGACGTAGCCTATGTCCACTTTTGATTCCTCCTCCGTCGAGGTCACCGACATCCACTAATGATCTTGGCGAAGATCAACTATCATTTTACAATCATTTCTACTTTTCACAAGTTTAGGAGATAACCTTTACAAGTCTCACACCTCCCGTAGAATGGACTTTAAACCTTTAAGAGGGGAACTTTAAAGAGATTATATTGTTCACCTAGAATCACAAGTTTTTTATCTTTGTTCTTGCTTCCTCAAGCAAGAATGGATGAGATATTTATAGGCCTCAAATGACTTCAAAAGTTATAGCCAAAAAATTTTACATCCTCGGATTTTCAAGGTACGGGCGATACCACTGTCGACATTGGACGATACCACCGTCGAATAGAGCTTGAGAATCTGGGTTCTAGCGGTGCCACCACTGAAATAAGCGGTACTACCACCGACAACCGATGGTACCATCACCCGGGAACCCGAAAAATATAAAACAATGCCTTTTGTACCATGGGCGGTGCCATCGCATGACCTGGCGATACCTCCCCCAGGTCACTGAAATGAGCCTCCTTACCAGCCCAAATCAATCCCAAATAAAGCCCAATTAAGACTTAATGGGCCCTTAATTGAGTTAGCATGGTGACACTCAAAACTAACTCAATTAAGACAAACTACTTTGATCAATACACAATCAATTATAAAGCATGAATTATATGTTATCTGACATGTTATTGGTTCATTCGATGATTCGTTCGACCCTTCGACACATCATCCTCTCCTTCGATATATTGTCTGATATATCGATATATTGACCTCCACAACATTCAAATTCTTGATGTAATACCTAAATCTTTTAGCATGATGCTTGAACTTACTGCACAAAATCCTTCAGGCACTTCGACTAGTTCTCCGACCCGACATCCAATCTTCTGATATGTTTCATTCTGAGCTAACGTCCGATTCTTTCTACTTTAATCGATTTATCTTTTCATGATCGAAGTTAGTCTTACATACTTAAACACTGATTAGATCATAATCTTCATAAATTGATTTCATAATCAAAATCCGAGATTCAACAAAGCCGACAAAAAATAATGATGATTATTCCCAATTGAAAGGTTTTGGCAGGGTTTAAAACATGCAAAAAAAGAGTATCTCTAGGTTTTTTATTATGATTAAAATACTTCAAAGAAAGATCTAGCCAACAATACATTAGAAGAGCAGCGACACTGATGAATGCAGTAACATTCCAATATTTACATTCCAACAATGAGACTAGATAGCATCTCGACATTCTAAGCTTCAGTCGAAATCGTGAATCGGCTTTTTATGGTTCGAGGAGCTGACTCGATCTCAAGATTTTAAGCTTCAGTAGACTTCACGAACCGGCCTTTTACGCGCTTTCTGGTGTCAGCTCTTAGCTTCCTAGACTCGTAACGAATATGCTTATCATATCTGTAGATGGAACAGATTAAGCAAATTTCAGAAAGGTAGCAAATGTAGCATTGTCGTATCTTGCAAGAATATCATTGTGCAGAGAATTAAATGAACAAGGAAGAACGGAAACAAACAGTATCGTACCTGCGGTTCTTCCTTTTCTCTTTGTATCGCAACACAGCGCTGCCCCTTTGAGCCAACAAGTTGCTGTCGATGTCATTTTTCATGTTGACGGGTGGATCTCCGAAGATCTCTTTAGTTCCTCCAGCAGTTTCGGAGTCATGTGATGGATCTACAGGCCTGGCCATATCCAGTATCTTACTGTGAGTGGTGGATGGCCCTTGGCTTGCTGCATTTCTTGTGTTTTTGTGCCAACTGCCAGTCATGTCCACCTTTTTCCGCTGGAAAAGAGAAGATAATGTATCTGCTCATGATATGAGACTTCATACAACTATCACTAAAGAACAATGCAATGAAAATCAAGACACCTTTTACTAATTAAGAACAAAAATTTTCTTTTGCCAACTTAATATTATCAGTGAAAATTTTTATGAAGTACAAAGGACAAAAATGAAGGTGCCAGATCTAATAAGGTATATTGCAGCCACCAGAGAATTATCCACCATCTAACAAAGAAATATAGTGGAACCAACAGTGGCTAAGAGATAGTAACTAGAATTGACAAACTTCATCGATGCATGGCCATGAGATGGAAGTATGTGGTAAGAAATAACAGTCTCCTGAACAATCCACCAATCACATGACTATTCTTTTAGCAGCAAATGCAATCTGCTTGAAGGAACAAATTTGGCAACCATGGATAAGATTCTAAAATCTCATAGATAAGATGCATTTTATGTTGGTTCTGTAACTTTCCAATATTTACCACCTACAGAGAGAGGACCTTTTGTGATGGTTGAATGAGCACAAATCTTTCGAATGCGTTTATATCATACTTGAAGTTTGCTGGAATGTAGCTGATAGTTCACTTATCAATCATACAACTGTCACATTATTTAGTTTTAGATGTCTCTACTCTTCTACTTTCTAACCACTGAGAAAATTCACTCTCTCCTGGGAAGTGGTTGTATATTTTTACGCCCTTCAAGTATAATGTCATACTATATGGTAATTAAATCCCTCATGAGATAACATAAAAACTGATAAAGATGTTGTCTAGCTGCCGCATATCATACTTGATATCATTGCCAAAACTTGAGTTTTCTTCTACTAGTACCTTACCTAGTATCAAATGGAAAAAAAGGTTTAGAATGGTAGTACAAGATCAATCTTAAAGCTCACGTAAGAAAGTATGCCTATCTAAAAAAATAAAAAAGATTAAAACAAATCAATTCAATATCAAAAAATTCCAATATAAGATAACAAGAGAAAACCAAGGTAATAAACCTATCTAACAGCAGATTCAATGCACATTTTAAAATCTTAAGCTCAATAAAGTTAAGAGCGATGAAGCAGGAACAATGATGAAAAACCAAACATCTAGTTTCATGCTCTATTGACAAATGTTATATGGCTGCTGAATCAGACAAAAGTTAATACTATACCAAATACCTACTGTATCCCATATATGTTTTAAGGCCAAACATTCTTTGTATTTATTAAAGAACATATTATGAGCTGCATGGAAATGCAATGGATCTATAACTTGCATTCGTAGATGTTATGTGACAAATGTTTGTAAATAAGACCTCATTTGATGAAAGACAGCTTGTGTCATATATATCTTCCAGTACATTTGTAGCTCCCAGGGAACTTTCTATAAGAAGTTCACTGTAGCTCTTGATCATAAAACCAGCACTATTTGTCCCAAAACCTGCTTCAAGTGAAGAGTATTCACACCGATTTCTAGTTCTTCCAGAATCAAAATCCCATACCTGCAAGGAAATAGATAGAGTATTTCCATTAAACTAATAAATAAACTGAACCATGAAGACTCAGAAATGTACAAATAGGAAGGTCAAACTCGAGTACCCTTGAAAAAAGGTAAAACTGGCAAAGATTTTTTCAACAATATCTCAACAGTATTAGAGTAATACATTTTTTCAACAATATCTCAACAGTATTAGAGTAAATACATTGCTACTGTCTCATCTAGACCTTGTTAAATATCTCAACAATATGTCACAGTTAATCAGAAATGTATGTAAAAATCATTTTGTCCTTACATAAACTCGTCAAATATCTCAACAATAAGTTGCAGTTAATTAGAAATGCAAGTATGAATTATTTCACCTCTTCTATACTAAAAGGTAAAAGGTAGAACTTAAAGTTCTCCCAGTTGTATTGTCTTAAAATTACATCATGCTTAATCTACATGGTACATGATATGTAGCACAAAGGCAATATTAACTATTTTAGTGGTGAATAGTATCTTTTGCATATTTGTGTCTTTTGTTCTTTGTTTAAAACTCCTTTTATTTCAGTCCTTCAATGACAGTCTGACGATTGAAGGCCGTTAACCTCTGCCTTAAGCACTAATGACCTTCAACGATTCGTCCATAGCAAAGGACAAATACGAAGAAGACAACAAATCATGATTTCATTGGTTGATAGCTTTAGCGGAAAAGAAAACGAAAAAACATATTTTGGTAGCACTCTCCTTCACTAACATCAATGTTTACTGCACAAAATCTTCCTCTGTGATTTTCTGCAGTCCTCTCGGAGGTTGTCGGATACTGGTTGATAGTAGTATGCTCAATTATGTTATTGTCTTCAAAGTAATCTTAGATGCAGTAAAACATGTGATTCAGCAATTTTTCTTTATCTTAATACAGAATTCTGTTGTCTGTCCTTAGTTATAACTTCCATCAGAGAACAAGACTGAAGTGAAGAAAAAAAAAAAATCCAATTTTGAGCAAAGATAAGGCCATTAGTTTCTAACCTCAGCAGCATGATCTATATGATCATGATCCCACACCAAATTCTTTTCCTCCATAAGCCGATCGCTCTCCTTGAGGGCTGTGCGCGCAGAGGATTCCATCATGAGCAACGAGGTATACCCCATTTGCTCCGTTTCCCTTCCCTTCTCCTCTTCCTCCTCCTCGTCCTCCCGATGATCATTCTTCTTGTTCAGTGTCGTTTGCCTCCACTTGCACGACCCCGGCGATTCCCTTGCGACCAACTCCATCAGTTGCCGGAAGAGCGCTTGTCTCCCCTTCCCACCCGTCGCCAACGAACCCTTATGCCTCTTGGCGCATGGGACATACAGCTCTTGGAGCGACGGATCGACGACCGGCGTCGCATCAAGAGCGAACCAGTCATCAACAGAGGTAAATTCGGTGGGGAGGCAAAATTGGTGGATCTTGGATGCGAGATCGAAACCCCAGGCCGCAGCGAGCTCAATTGCGGAGAGGCTCCCAGAAAAGCTCTCGATAGCGGTGCGTGGGTGGGATGAGGGGCCGAAGGCGCCATGGGTGTCGTCGTCGCAAGCGGCGCAAAGGGCGAGGCCGTCGGCTGCGCAGAGGGCGACGGCCGGCGCCGCGGCGCAGCTGTCGCAGATCGGGCCCCGAGTGTGCCTCTGCGCTAGGGCATTGGCGGCGTGGACGTCGGCGTCGCAGGCAAGGCAGAGCCTAGCGGCGTCGGCTCGGCAGTAGAGCACCGCAGTTCCCGCCTCGCCGCAGTGGTCACAGGGCATCCGCCGCCCACCCCCTTCTCGGTCTTCCACTCCCATCTCCACCGCCTGAAACCCTAACTCCCTCCCTAAGAACAGCACCGAGCCCTTCTCTTCCTCCGCTTGTCTTCTCATACTGAGAGAGACCAGCTCAAAAGCGAAGATATTAAGCGTTGTACAGAATCCTATACAAAGTTCATGGTGAACTAGACCATGGAGCACGTCTCACTCACGGCCACGTAGGATAGTTATGTACCAAAGATCACGTGGCAGAAATTTAAGCGGATTGTAAGAGTAAAGAAGGGGGGATCTCCCACGACGTCGACGGTGGAAAATATCATGGCCTTTTTGGCTGAGGTGGCAACAACGGAGAATTAAAAGAAGTCAAAAGAAAAATTGAATTACCGGAAACACCCTTGAACTTTCATTGAAATCTTTAGTCTCGGTGTTATCCACTGTTAATGCCAGTCAACAGATGATTTGATGACTTCCAATAGCTACATATCAATTTTGTGGAATTTTGATGCCAATGCTTTCATCATGCTCGATATCACATAAGTTTTAATATAAAAAAATAACACCATAAAGAAGTTGATCTAATAATGCATAATATTTCTATTGACTCAGAGTCTACGGACAGAGTCGACGCATACAAGCTTACTCTATTTTTGACTTTTCAGGTTATAAAAAAGTAATCTTATTATACGAGCTTATATGATTAGCATTCTATATTAATAACGGATCATATAATTTTAATATTTTATTATTATTATTATATTTATTAATTTTATATTATATATTCTTTTTTTAGTGGTTCTTGGTAGCTAGTTTCTTTACTCACTCTATTTGCAGTATCATTCGATAGATATTAATCTTTTAATTTTTAGTATAAGTTTTGTCATAAAAAATTAAGCTAATTACATATTATCCTATGTAATTGATTATGTTTGTTATTTGGATCCTTATATTTTCAAAAATTATATTAAGATTTCTATACATTTTATAAGATTAAAAATTATAAAAAAAATATTGAAACAATAAGATTAAATATTTCAATTTCGTAAGTGTTAGGATCGTTTAGCAACATGGACTAATGAGACAGCTCGGGCACACTTGAACTGATAGTGTCGAGATAGGTAGCTCGGACACACTTGGACTGATGGTGCCGAGATGGGTCACTGGACATATTTGGACAAAGGGTACCAAGATGGGCAACTCAGGCACATTTGGACTAGGTGTCGAAATAGGCAACTCGGGCACATCGGATTGTTGACATCGAGATGGGCAACTCAGACACATTTGAACTGTTGTGCCGAGGTAGGCGACTCGAGCACATTTGGACTACTGGTGTCGAGATAAATAACTCGAGCACATTTGGACTAGTGGCACCAAGATAGTTAACTCGGGCACATTTGGACTGGTGGTGCCGAGATAGGCAACTCGGGCATGCTCGAACTATTGGTGCCGAGATCGGCAACTCGGACACACTTGGCCTAATGGTGTCGAGATGGGCTACTCTGATACATTTGAATTGTTGGTGCCGAGGTAGGATACTCGCGCACATTTGGACAGTTGGTGCCGAGGTAGGTGACTCGGGCACATTTGGATTATTGGTGCCGAGATAAGCAACTTTGGCACTTTTGGACTGAGGGTGCCGAGATGGGCAACTCGGGCACATTTTGATTTTGACTGGTAGTGTCGAGATAGGCAACTCGGGCACATTTGGACTGGTGGTGTCGAGATAGGCAACTCGGGCACGCTCGGACTGTTGGTGTCGAGATAAGCAACTCGGACACACTTGGCCTAATGATGTCGAGATGGGCACAATTGGACTGAGGGTGCCGAGATGAGCAACTCAGGCACATTTTGACTAGTGGTGCCGAGATGAGTAACTCGGGCACATTTGAATTATTGGTGCCGAGGTAGGCGACTCGAGCACGTTTGGAATATTGGTGCTGAGATATGCAACTTGGGCATATTTGGACTAAGGGTACCAAGATGGGCAATTCGAGCACATTTTGACTTGTGGTGCTGAGATGGGTAACTCGGGCACATTTGGACTGAGGGTACCGAGATGGGCAACTCGGGCACATTTTAACTGGTGGTGCGAGATGGGTAACTCGTGCATGTTTAGACTATTGTTTTCGGGTTTTTGGTGTTTTTGCTCTCGTGACCCGGTCACGCGAGCCGGGAGATTAGTTCCCACGAGCACGTGAGCTTAGTTTGCACGTGCCCTGCATGCTATGAACCCCTTGCATGTGACCTACATGTGCGCTTAACCACGCCACAGCGTGCGTGTCATGCGTACATGATTTTCTTGTGTTGCGATGTTTTAGGGTTGATGTGGCAGATCTACGGTATGGATTTGCATTTATCATCATCGCGACTTCCCTAGGCAAAGTTATTTCTCTTCCTCGGGAAAAGTGAATCGCCACCCTGGGGCCTTATAACCCTTCCCCTTGGCAGCGAGAGACCTTGTATTCTCGCATGTTTACTCTCTCGGTTTTCTTGGTTCTTCCTTCCACCCTCATTTTCTTCAGTTGATTAATCAGGTTGGATGTCCTCCTCGAGTTTGTCAAGTGTTAGGTCGGTTTCTTCCACTGGATCGGAAGGAACAAGATCAAAGAGCCTCGAGATGAGTATCTCGAAGTCGATGTCTCTCGGGATGCCCTCCTCGGTGGATGCCAAGTCACTAAGGGATCTCGAAGTTATGGAGTCATGTCATGACGTCGCTTCGATCGTGACCGAAGAGTCCCTTGAGTTGATCCGGGAGCCCTATAACATCCCAAAAGAATATGTCCTGCGTGCCCCACTGCCGAGCAGCAATCCAGAATCCACCGAGCTAAGTATCTCGGTGGACGCCTTTGAGACTGGTTCGCGCTTCCCCCTTCACCCTAC
Source organism: Ensete ventricosum (assembly GCA_029747655.1). NCBI lineage: Eukaryota > Viridiplantae > Streptophyta > Magnoliopsida > Zingiberales > Musaceae > Ensete > Ensete ventricosum. The sequence goes on along the minus strand of JAQQAF010000006.1, from coordinate 2,576,037 downwards.
CTGCTGGTTACAGGTGCTCTGCAAGCCAATTATGTGAGTGATGACACGTGTGACATGATGTGTGATCTTTTTGCTTATGATTAATATTGGTATATTCTCACATTATATTATTTATTACATATATATTATGATGTCCTTGGTTCTATGTAATGGGAATCAGATCGTGATGAGATCACGATAATGAGATCGATTCATCTTTAAACACATATTCTAAATAATTTTGGTCATAGGTTACTCAAGAGGGACATTGAGATAACCGGATAGATCGGTGTACTATATATCCGTCCATATGATGGAGGCGGCTGGTCTCATAGCCACTTGTGTGGAGACACTAAGGATATAGTACAAGTGCTCATTAGAGAATGAGTTCACTGATTGATCTGCTTATGGAATACTGTATGGTTAATGATACCTAATGTCAAGCAGTGATTTCATAGTCTCAGTTGTGTATCTGGTTCTTAGATTTGAGACACTAAGGATGTCTTGTATGAGTACTCCTTTATTTGACGCCAGACTCATAGGTTTGAAAAATTTCAGATCTGGTACAATTGGTTATCGAGATTGATAGTCAACATTACGAAAGCAATTGAGTGTCAATAGAAGATCATCCACTATCGGTATCATGAGAGGAATATCATATATATGCTTGCTTAGACAAATCTCTAGCCAGGGTCATTTGGATTGAGAGAGAAGGAGTTCTCTAGTATAATCCGATTAGAGCAAGATAAACTGATTTCGTATGTGACTTGACAGTACCACATCCAATATTCGGTCTATAGGATATTATTTGGATGAGGGATTATAGATACATGGTAACTGAGGACAGATAGGTCTGATGGATTCGATCTCCCTATACCGTTTGAGGATTATGGCGTAGTGGCCTAGTACGTCCATAGTCGATGAGTCGAGTGAATTATTATGAGGATAATAATTCACTATATCAGAAGGAGTTCTGATGGGAGAGACTCACGGCCAGCTCGGTATCGGGCCTAGAGGGTCACACACATATGGTGGATGCTTAAGCGAATAGAGGATTGGATAGAGATCCAATTAGCCTTTATTCTCATTAGATGAGACCCTATGCTGATGGGCTCCTTGATTAAGGCCCAATTAGAGGCCTAAGAAGATTATTGAATAGTGATCCAATAATGCAAGGTTAGTGGGATATTGGATAGAGATCCAATACCCACTAAGGAAGGAGCCATAGGATTTTGGTGGCTCTCTATAAATAGGAGGGAAGACTCATGGTTGATAGACTGTAACTTTAGCCATCACCTCCTATTCTTCTTCCTCCCTCCGAGCAAGAGTTACAAGATCAGATTTGAGGAGTTTCGATGTAGAGATCCATCGTGTGGATACCGCCAGAGAATGACGCTTGACCTCCTTCATCTTTTCCACCCGGATTTGAAATACAGGGATATACGATCTCCCTAGGTAAAATCAATCTCTCACACATCGCAGTTTTTCAGTTTTTACGGTTTTTCTTGCGACCCCAATCTTTTGCACGACGATTTGATCTGCACGGGAAAGCGAGTTTTGCTAACACGTCTGCACGTGAGTTCTTGGCTTTAGGCACTTTGATGATAGTGAAGTGGCGGAAGGCCTTGACCAGTCATCTTACCTCAGCCAAGTATTTTACCATTTTCTCGTCCCGAGCCTTGAATTCCCCTTGGATCTACCCGGCTACCAATTGGGAGTTGGTGTGGACCTCGATGTTCTCCACCTGGAGTTGTGCGACGAGCTTTAATCCATGGAGCAATGCCTCGTACTCTACTTCACTATTAGTGACTTTGAATTCAAGGCGAAGTGCTTGTTCGTAGACCTAGTCCGTCGGGCTCTCCACGACGAGGCCGACGCCCCCTCTCTTAGCATTGGCCAACCCATCCACGTATAGCTTCCACGCTGAGATTGGATCGGATGAGTTGGGCGCGGTTGTAAATTTCACAATGAAGTCGACTATCGCTTGAGCCTTAATGGCCATCTTAGGAACATATTCGAGATCGAACTCTCCTAGCTCGATCGACCATTTTAGCATCCGAATTGCGACATCGAATTTAGATAAGATTTGACGGAGTGGCTAGTCAGTGATTACCTTGATGGGATGCCCCTGAAAGTATGTCCTTAGCTTTCAAGCCGCCATTACCAATGCTAGGACCAGCTTTTCGAGTAGGAGATAACGCTCCTCTGGGCCGCTGAGGATATGGATGGAGAAGTATACATGTCTTTCTCCTTCCTTGCCGAGCATTACTAAGAACAAGCTGATCGATGAGGCTCATGCCGTTATATATAGCCCGAGGGGTTCTCCCGAGGAGACCGAGGCAAGTTGAGGTAACCGAGCGAGATATGCCTTCAACTCCTGGAATGCCTCTTCATATCGTGGAGTCCAATTGAAATCATCGGCCTTCTTCAAAGTTCGAATAAAGGGTTGAGTCTTGTCTCCTGCTTGAGAGATGAACCGGCTTAACGCCGCAAGCCGCCTAGTAAGTTGCTACACTTCTTTAATTGTCTCATGGGACTTCATTTGAAGGATGGCCTGCACCTTTTCCGGGTTGGCATCGATCCCTCGTTGATGGATCACAAAGCCAAGGAATTTTCCCGAGGCGACCCTGAAGACACATTTGTTGGGGTTGCACCGCATCCCGACCCATTGCATGGTTCAAAATGTTTCCGCTAAGTTGTATAAATGATTGTTTACCTTTGTGCTTTTTACAATTATGTCGTCAACATAAACCTCCATGGTTCTATCGATATGATCTTTGAACAATTGATTCACCATCCTTTGATAAGTGGCTCAAGTGTTCTTCAACCTGAATGCATCACCTTAAAGCAATACGTGCCATTTGTGGGTGATGAAAGCCGTGTTTTCCCAATCTTAAGGCACCATTCGGATCTGGTTGTATCCCGAGTAGGCATCCATGAATGAGAGCATGTCCCAACATGGCGTCGACTAGTTGATCGATTCGAGGAAGGGGATAACAGTCTTTTGGGCAAGCCCAATTGAGATTGATGTAGTCCACACACATCCGTCAATTTTCATTAGGTTTTTTTGACAAGTATAACGTTTGATAACCAGGTCAGATATGTGACTTCCATGATGAAATCGACTTCAAGTAGTCATGTCACTTCGTCTTCGATAGCCCTTTATCGTTCCGGGGTGAATCTCCTCAACTTTTGCTTGATTGGTCGGGCATCGGGAGCTATATTAAGGTTGTGTTGGGCCTCCTCGGGATTGATGTTGGGCATCTCCTTTGGGGTCCAAGCAAACAAATTGGAATTCTTTCCCAGAAATTCTACCATCTTGACTTGTTGCTCGCCCAAGAGTGCTGAGTCAATTCTCAACGTCTTGTCCAGTTGCTTTGGGTCGACCACGACCTCCTTCACCCCCTCTTTGGATACTTTTCTTCAACTTCGAAGTATTGTATTCCTTATTTGATACGAATAGTTGAAGTGAATTTTCCGAAGAGAGGAAACCATGGTCGACAACCTAGGCTCCCTCGGATTGGCAACCATGGTCGGCAACATAGGCTTCTTCGGGAGCATAGTAGCTGTCAGGTAGCATCGACGAGACTCCCGAACTTCGGGCTTCACCGACCCCTGCATGGGTCAAGAATTTCATGGAGCGATGGAACGTCGACACGATTGCCCTCGGCTTGTTAAGTGTTGGTCGGCCAATTATGACGTTGTATGCTGACGAGAGGTCAACCACCATAAAAGTAACTATAAATGTTTTGGCCCGGGGCTCCTCGCTGACTTGGTAACCTCTTTCTGCACCTCATCCAAACATCAGTTTACATGTCGAACCTGTGCTTGGAGCAAGTTTGTCGAGTCTGATGACAAAGTGTCGAGCTCCCGTGGGGTGTGCTTCGCCTCGAGTTGGTGCGCGGTCGATTTCCCCAAGACAAAGCAGGGGAGCCTCCGACCGGGTTTCTTATGGGAGATCCTGCACTGCAGGGCCAGGCTGAATTGGCACCGTGTGTTCCAAAGAACCGCCTTGGTTTGTCTGCGACTGTTGGGGCTCCAACAGAGGGGGAGCCACTATCTGCGTCAATTGGGGGATGTGGGGGATTATAGCCTATATCATTCCGGTCAAGGCTTAGACCTAATGGGATAGGCTGAGGAATGCCTCAACAGAGACAACTGGAGGTGAGAGATGTAGGACTGGGGGAGTGACTCTGGGATCGTTGAATAGTCGCTAGTACCTGTTAGGAGTCAGCACGGGCTATCCTGTGTCCATCGGCCCCGCTTGGGGGGCTAAGGATTTGACTCCGACCAGAGGTGTTGGGGCGACAGCCTCCTCAACCACCCGGCTCGGGAAGAGGTAGGAATGACTCTCTTGCGATATGGGCCCTCCTTCTAGCGTCAAATGTCGGGGTCGTTCTGTAATGTGGATTGATAAGTCAGCCCAAAGAGGTTCTCTGCCTGCACAAGCTCGTCTTCGTGGAAAGGAGGGAAAGGGATCTTGATTTGGCCCTCAGGTAGACTCTGCCTTCCTGTACTAAGACCCTGACTGAGTTGTTGGTGCTCGGCCGTGTCCCTCCAATGCTCAAGTCAGTGGAAGATTGAATATTTGGAAGTAAGTGCTCTTAGTTGTCGATCCCCCAGCTAGTGGCTGCCTGGGGGTTTTTATACTTGCGAAAGAGGAAATTGTCGTATCGGGTTGTTATCGCTACTACAGTACTCGGTAGGGTCCTCTGATGGCGCCGCGCGACTTTAGCCACGTCGCCAGCCACCTGTCGTTCAGTTGTACTATTGGCCGATCGGCGCGTCGAGTTTCCTGGCTGCCCCTATCGAGGCCAAGTCAACATCCGACGTGTGTCCGACCTGGAAGCCCTGTGGCGTGGCTTAGTGACGTGTTGAGAAGTTGTTGGGCCGTCCATTCTTAGTGCGTTAGTAAGTATAATAATTTCAATAACTTTTGAAAATATAAAGATATAAATACTAAATATAGCTAATTATAAGGGTAATATATAATTAGTCATGAGAAATCTGATAGATGGGATTAGACAAAAACATGTTCCAAAGAATTAATGTATAATTTAGATTATTAATAATTGGTGAAATAATAGGCTATAGTATAAGTATAGATTGCTATTGATTGAATGGGACAAGGATGTGCTTCAAATGTCATGACTTATGTCCACATATATAATTATTATATAGAGACATATTCCGCGTATCATCAAATGCATGAACCTGTCAATACTAGTAGTGATGTTAAACTCTACATGAGGATGAGCCATCGACGAGCGATGAAGATGACGAAGTCCTTCATGACTGGGGAGTAGGAGACATGCATTTATACTGCAAGAAACAATACGTGTGGTTCACATACTTGAGATGATTGGGGAATGATGGTTGTTGGTCTGTTGAAGATGACACAGGAACACTACCTCAAAACAGCTCTCCCAGGTGAAGGCAGATGACAGGGCTTGTGCTGGAGATGATCACGGTGAAAGAACACCGGAAGCTCAGCTTGGTGGAGCTGCTGCTGCTCCTGTCTGTCACAATAAATGCGGTCTTCAGTTGATGGCTGTGGCCTGCAAAAGGGCTAGGGTTCCCCCACAAGGCAAGCCTGGGATCATTGTTGGGGAGGGGGAACAGTGTGGTAGATTTCTGATTCCTCTTGGTTTCTGCAATCTGTGTCTTCCCCCTCTGCACAGATTCCTTTCTGCCAACCCGAGGAAAGGTTCCTTTGTCTGAAGCAGTTAGATGCAAGCCATCCACTTTATTCTCTTCTCAGTCTAGTAGAAATAAAGATCACCATTTCCTGACAGCCAACACCTTGATTTGTCTGCTTACTGTGTCTGCCTCCCTTGCCCTTTTTAAGAGCACAGGAGTCATGAGATAAAACATGATGCATGATGTTGAGCTGGATCGACTGCATGATTAGCTTAGCATCCACCATATATATATATATATATTTGACTTTTAGTTCATGAAGTACTTATCATTGTTAGATTAGATCAGCTTTTAGCAAGCTTTGTTTGAGATACTAGTTTCAAGGTAAGATGAGACAGTTGAGTTGAAGCTTGGATTAATAGTTGAAGATAGATTTTGTACTTGTGATGCATCAGCTGAGACTGGAACAAAAACATCACCTACTTAAAATGGAGATCAGCGCTGGAGAGAAGAATGGCGGCATTGTCGTTGACATCCAAGTGTAGATATCGCAGGACAAGCTGAAAAGATTGCAATTTGCTCACAAAAGTCCGATCTTTTCTTTCTGTATTGATCCAGAATGCAAGAACAAGATCGAAGTGTGGAGCAGTTCAGACGCAGCCATAGCGGCCAAGGTGGAGGAGGCCGCCGCCGCACTTGGGGCAGGCGTCGACGCTCTTTGGGACCATGAAGTACATGAAGCAGGACCTGCAGCCAGCGGCGACGAGGACTTGGGCACTTTCGCCGGGGTCAGCTACAGTGTCAGGGGGAGAGGAAGAGGAGAGGGAGGAGAGGCAGGAGTTGGCGGTGTCGACGCTGCTTTCGTAGTCATCGCTACCGCCTACTCTGGAGCAGCTGTCATCGGAGGAGGAGATCTCTTTGACGGTGATGTAGCTCGACGAATATGTGACGGCGGAGACGACAGCAGTCCGGGGGTCTTTGCTGGTCTTCGTTCCTGTCTCCAAGTTGATGTAGTAGACTTCCCCCGTCTGCCATAAAAACAGAGAAAGCTTAGCACATGTGCTTCCGATCGAGGAAGGAAGCAGATGCTGATGAGATCAATCAATCCGACGACGACACAATAAGACGGGACCGTAGTGGGAAAAAATTGCTGTAGTATCGATCAAAAGACGAGAGAAACTATTCCATTCTCTGTCAAAAACGTCACCTTTTTCTTCTCTTCCTCTTTCCCTTCCAGATCAAAAGAAGGGTCTTTTTTGGTGGAGCAAGGAAAGGAAGGATCTTTCCGCCGGAAAGGATGGTAAAACGGCGTCTGGGGGACGTGAGTTGGGTGGTGCATTAATGATCAATGATTGCGGAAGAGAGAGAAAGAGGAGGATCCCCGTACCCGCATGTCAAGACGCTGCTCCCACTGGTAAGGGAGCGTCGCGTCGGAGTTGAGCTCCACCGTGACTTCTCCCGCGCTCTCATCGCTCGCCTCCAAGAGATGCGCCGCCACCAACGGCGCCGGCGTCAGCGGCACCGAAGCCACCCTTCCGCTTCTCCCGATGCTGCAGCTCCTGAGCGACGCGGCGATCATCTGGATGTTGGGAGCCGTCATGACCTGAAGCAAAACAGAGAAGGGGGAAGCGAGACACGGAGAGCCAGAGAGGAGAGCCGCTTCAGTACCCGAAGACGCCGGTTTTAAACTCGATCATCCCAATATATTCCACGAGCAAATCAAGAACAGTTGCTTCATTGAGGACTGGGCGTCGCGTTGGTGCTTCGGGAGGAGTATAAGCAAAAGCATAGCATACATGGGGAGGGGGAGGGGGAGGGGGAGTTTGCAAAGGACAATTTGAGATGACTTGGTTTGCAGTGTCTTTGCTCTGGATGATGCAGCTTTGACTGCTACGGCAAAGAATGTTGACAAAAAGAGAGGACCAATCAAGACCGGATTTTGACTTTGTTGAGCATGGAGAGCTTCTTGGGTGCTTAGTTTTGTAAGAAAGCTACAGGAGACAAGTGGTGGAATCTTTGCAGTGGCAAAAGTCCATGGAATAGGAGACAGTGGTGCATGAGCCTTGGAAAGAACAAACAATGGTGTTTTTTTTTTTTTTTTGGTGGTCACCTTGAAGAGGATGATGACTCCAATGGGGTGGCCTGATTGCCTCAGATTGATGTGTGCAGGTCATTGGTTCTGCTTTGCCTCAGATCAAACTATGCCTTTTTCCCCCCTCCCCCCCATCAACTTGCATTGGCTGCCTTTAGAGAGAGAGAGAGAGATGCAAAGAGGTATCAGCTAGAGAGAGCCTTGGAAGAAGGGAAGGCTAATATTTAATTTTTGGTATTTGTCTATCTTTTTTTAATGTATATGATAGTTATAAATTCTATATTGTGTAATTTATTTTGGTCTTTCTATTTTTTATTAATTATGATCAATTATTAAAAAAATAAGCTGGTGAAATTTGAAATAATTTTATTAGATTCTTATAAGTCAATATTACCCTTAACATATTTTTGGTGTGAGACTGAATATATAATAATTTGATAGGGGATGGCAATTTTATAGTAAGGATAAAGAAATATATGTTGAATTAAACAGCAAAGTTCAGATTAATAATTTCTCTTTGGGGAAGAGGAAGAAGACAAACAAAGTGGTACATTTAAATGACAAGTTAGCAGTTTACAGCTCATTGGCCAACAAATGTTTAAAGCTAGATTTGTCCTTTTCTCGGTGGTGGTGTTAGTTGATGCTGCACACGTGTGCAGGACAAAAAAAAAAAAATTCCCTTATCCTAATTAGTGATTGGGTACGTTATAACATTCATTTCCTAATAATTAGGATCAAACTTCTGATTGCTAAATTGAGCATCGAAGAGATCGACGTCATAAACCTCATTTGATTTTGATCTTCGTGAAGGTGACACTTCAAGATCTTCACGTTTTTACCTTAGAGTCATCTTGAATATCTCTATATCTACGAGTTCGAAGAACATAAGATTAACCAAGATGTTAACGATATTGTATCTTAATCGTTGGTATTATCAACGATAGATACATGAATGATGATGTCATTATTTTTAAATATTTTTTGAATAAATAAAAAATAGTAACCAAGATACATCTCGAGGTTTTTTATTCCCTCGTATTCTTTAGTTCGGTTAATATATTGAGTGAATATAGCATTAAAATAAAAAATATCATATTAAAACAAGAAAAATATATATATTTTTAATGGTCTCATTGTCAAAAATCTCAATAATAATAACAAAATAGTGAAGTTCAAATTATTTAGGGTCAGTTATATGAACTTTTGCTCAATATCGGGTTGATGTAAAAAAAACAATTTTTTAATTAAATTTAAAATATTTTAAAGTTTTATTATATCATCATCTTCTCTCTTAGTAGCATTGATATTAATAGTTAGTTTCTTACATACTTCAACCAATTATTATGTGTTAATTATAATATATCATTTTGGTAATATCTTATTACCATGTTAACCGAGCATAATTGTTTCTCGCATGGTTACATTAATTCATCCAATTCAACTTGACCTAATACCTATTAGATTTGAGTTAGACTCAAGTCAACATGAACTTATCGGATAAACCCCTAATATATAAAATTAAATAAATAAATAACCTTGTTATTTAATTAATGCAGTGGGTGGATCAACGAGATAATAGTCGATGCCAAAGTGAGATTTCCATTGCTAATGGGTTCCAAATATGAGCAAATTATGATTCTACTAAATCATTCTCCATCGTTTTTACATCCACAATCAAAGTCCTACATCTCCCTTTTATTCTCTCTCAAGCATTTGATCATTCCAACCACTGATCCACTTTGGATTAGGTTCGACCACCAATGAGTCAAAAACGGAGGAAGTGATCGTGTTTGATCCATTGATATCAACGCAACGTTCGTATTTATGTTGAATCATATTGACGAGCGAGCTAATGCAGCGACAGAGGCTGATACCGTCATCAAAAGGGATTCGATGTAAGTCATTTAATATCTTTTTTGTCTTCCTCATTTATTATTATCATCGTCTCCTCCTCCTCCTCCTCCTCCTCCTCTAGATCGTATGTTTTCATCTTTCTATCATATCGTTTAAATCTCATCGATGAGATGAAGATGACAAAAATGATGATGACATGATGAGGATGATCATGTCAGGGTAAGTGACGATCTACAATGATTTGAAGACAAGATGAAAAGATATTTAGGATATTAGAATTTTACTTTGAGATATTTTTATTTTACGTGATATTTATTTAATATTTTGAGCCGTCACATTGAATCAAAAATTAGAGCCATCACATCTAAGCAACTCAGGATATTAAAGCCATCACATCTAATCATGTGCCATTCATTCTCTTAATTATATATATATATATATATATATATATATATATATATATATATATATATATTGTCCAATTTAATGTGCCAAACCTAATATGATCCAAAGGTGAGATGAGACGGAAGGGTTTAATGGCACACTTTCGTACCGTGATATGATATGTGTTCGACGTAAGCTTGTGGTCATCATGTGATCATAATAACATCATAAATATCATTAGATCATCAATAGAAAATAGAAAAATACGAATAAGAATTGAGGGGCAAAAAAAAAAAAAAAAAAGGTTACATTTACTCCCCGGTAAACGTAACCTCCCCACATTTTCTTCTACCCTCGATTACTGACCACCTCCAAATCCAATTCCACGTTCAAATCTTTCCCTTGGAGAGGTAGAAGACGCCATTGACGACCATTCCCCCACGATTTAAACCCTCCCCTTCCTCTTTCTGTTGCTGTCGATCTCGCCCGGTGCCCCTTGCAGTCTCTTCTGGAATCAGGTTCCCCTTAGATCTCTCTTTTCTTGGGTGCGTGTCCGGGACACAGTGTGGGATTGGGGAGGCGGACGACGGCGGCAGCAGAAAGATGGTGAGGTTACCGTATCTGACCGCGCTGACCACCCTCTTCAGCTACGGTCTTCTCTTCGCCTTCGGCCAGCTCAGGGATTTCTTCCGGAAGATCATCGATTGGTCCAAATCCTCCTCCGAGGACCTCAAGGTCCCTCCTTTATTGCTTCTAATTCGCTCGCTTTCGCTTCTGATTCCGCTTCTCGTCTCGCTTTTTTCTGTCGGTTCTTTTAAAGGGATTCTTTTGTTGTCGCGTGGAGCAGGGGTATGCGCCGATCTGCTTAGGGCTCGAAGATTTTTATACCCGCCGCCTCTATCTCCGCATTCAGGTTTGTTCTTTTTGGAATCCTGTTGTCATTTTCTTCTCCAAAATCCCATTCTTTCCCCCCATTTTTTGGGTTCGTTTTCTCCTTATTTCATGACTTGGTACTTTGGCTATCACATATAACGAACAAGCCTTTTTCCTTGATTTTAGTAACAAAATCCATGTATTCGTGGTATTTGTTCCCAGAGAAAATTGGGATATATGTTCGTACACACTTTCAGATCTTTTGAATTCTTTGTTACTTCTGGTGAAGAATCATGGCTGCTCATTCTTGACCTTTCCTCATGTGTTGTTGTGTACCTACTTGGAGGACCTTCTTACCTTCTTCATTTTCGCGCATATTCTTATCACGGGACCCTTCAGTTTCTAGGTAGTAAAATATGGAAGAAACGTCTTTGGTATCTTTTTCAACCTCGATTGAGGAAATCGGGCTCGTACTTGGGATTAGAATACGAAATACTTGACCTTTAATGTGAGTTTTTATAATTGGCATAACCACAATGATTATATTTTTGAAGTAAAATGAAATTATGCAAATAACGTGAGTCTGATTTGCTATTGATTATGATTTCAGAATGAGAATGATCATTAGGGCTGCAAGGACATGATGACATAAGTACAATGATCGTACACGTACATATACGAAATGTATACAGGTGCTTCTATTATGTATGTGTGTTGTGTATCTTATGATGACAAACTTTCTGATACGGCAGGACTGTTTTAGCCGGCCAATCGCCAGTGCCCCGGATGCTTGGATCGATGTTGTTGAACGATACTCTAATGACAATAACAAGACATTGCAGTAAGTACTTTTCATATGGCTTCTTTTCAGATATCTGACTTTTTGATATATACCATTGCCGTGTTTCTGATACTTGAAAATGTAGTCTATAACTGTGGATAATGAAAGTTGTGACCCTGCTGATTGTAATACAAGCTGTCCTAATTTATGGATAATGAATCACGAAGTGCCTTCTCCTGGAATGTTATTTAACATTTACTTAAGTCCTTTTAAGTTGTTGAGGAATTCTTTTAACTGTTTCTACTAATCTTTGCAGTCGGACCTCGAACACTACCAAGTGCCTTAATCTGGGATCATATAACTACCTTGGTTTTGCAGCAGCTGATGAATACTGCACACCCCATGTTATTGATTCTTTGAAGAAATACTCTTGCAGCACCTGCAGCGTCCGTGTAGATGGTGGTATGTATTGTCTGCAGACTAATGAATGTGGAATCAATCTGATTCTTCTTCATTTTGGTCAGGCACGACTGACCTACATACCGAGCTGGAGGAGCTGGTTGCAAGGTTTGTGGGAAAACCAGCTGCTGTAACTTTTGGCATGGGTTATGTGACAAACTCTGCCATTATTCCTGTGCTGATTGGGAAGGTTTGTAGAATTATTTATGCTACTGTGTCAGTAAAAAAAGAAAAAGCAAGCAACAGGATTTTGGTCAGTGTTTAACTTTAAAAAATCATTATGTATAGGGAGGACTGATTATTAGTGATTCTTTGAATCATAACTCAATTGTCAATGGTGCTCGAGGATCAGGTGCAGCAGTACGTGTCTTCCAGCATAATAGTAAGTTTTTAAGCTCACAATGAAATTAATGTTGTCCTCGTGATTGGTTGTTCTAAATTTCTATTACCGTGGTCTTACAGATCCCTCACACTTGGAAGAGGTGCTGAGAGAGCAGATAGCTGAGGGACAGCCCAGAACACATAGGCCCTGGAAGAAGATTATTGTTATTGTTGAGGGCATCTACAGCATGGAGGGAGAACTTTGCCAGCTTCCTGAGATTATAGCGGTTTGCAAGAAATATAAGGCATGGTAGCAGTTAATTTTGTTCGTTTGGTCTTTCCTTGAGCAAATAGGTGCTGCATATGAAGGATTAGTTTGACTTGGTTTCTCTGTGGAAACAGGTGTACACTTACTTGGATGAGGCCCACAGCATTGGTGCAGTGGGAAAAACTGGCAGAGGGGTTTGTGAGCTCCTAGGAGTGGATCCAGCTGATGTAGATATCATGATGGGCACATTTACAAAATCATTTGGATCTTGTGGAGGGTATATTGCAGCATCAAAGGTTCTCATCTTGCAAAAATAAGATTTTACAAGGATTCAATAGTGTATGGCAAATTATGAGAACCCTTCTAAACTCTATTGTCTTATATAGGAAATCATTCGATATTTGAAGTACACTTGCCCGGCATATCTTTATGCGACTTCCATGTCACCACCAGCAGTGCAGCAAGTTATATCTGCAATTAAAGTTATTCTTGGAGAAGATGGGTCAAATAGAGGTACAGACGGGACAGCTTTGACTCATTTTACAGTTTTTATTTTTGCTCAAGTTTTGATGCTCGTTATCGGTAATTGGTGGGTTTCTTATTGATTTGGTCACACCAGGGGCCCAGAAACTTGCACGCATTCGTGAAAATAGTAATTTCTTCCGATCAGAACTTCAGAAGATGGGGTTTGAAGTTCTTGGTGAGAGTGACTCACCGGTTATGCCAATAATGCTTTACAACCCAGCAAAGATTCCAGCCTTTTCTAGGGAATGTCTCAGGCAGAATGTAAGTTTCTCCTTTTTTTTAAGCATATTATGCATGATCGAGATGAATAGTCAGCGAATTTCTCGAGTTCATTGCTCTCTTTGTTCTTCATAATACTGTCCACATGTCTTGGCATGAACCTGTCCTATCCCTTTTAAATAATAACATCAAATGTGAACTAATAAACCTGGAGAAGCAAGAAGGCATGACATGGACATGTAGGCTGTTTTCACCCGATCAACCAGAGCAGCAATCATTTATGAATCTAGTCCAGAACTTGTGTATTATCTAGTTATTTTTATAGGTTGAATGAGGCTTTTTAAACACTTCTAGAGACTACATCTTCTACAACACCATGATAGTCTAATATTTTTTTCGGTTGAATGAGGCTTTGGAGACTACATCTTCTACAAACACCGTGATAGTTTAATGTGCCTAACAATATACTTTGACATTATTCTTAGGATGGAAAGTTTCCAAGAGCATATACTTCTAATGATGATTATTCTGCTTTGTAGGTCGCTGTTGTCACTGTTGCATTTCCAGCCACACCTCTTCTTCTTGCAAGGGCTCGGATTTGTATATCGGCTGCACATTCCAGAGAGGACCTGATCAAAGGACTGGAGGTAAGTTAATTTCTTGGAGATTGACAACCTTCTAGCTCGATTAAATTGATCTTGCTCATGGCGTGATCGTGTCACTTTTTTGATTTGCAACTCCAGGTTATCAGCAAAGTCGGCGACCTTGCAGGCATCAAGTACTTCCCTGTGGAACCACCCAAGCATGAAAAAGAGGGCCACGAGAAGCTGGAGTAGAAAATTCTCGGTTGTCGGTGAACCGAAAAATTCCCTTGCTGGAAGGAAGCAAAATTCGACTGATCACAAAGATGTCTGTCTATGTTAGGGTCTTCCCTTAAATGAGCCATGTTTGTCCATCAGAAGCTAAATTAGGTTATCCACATTTAATCGTCGTCGTCTTCGTATTGTCTTATGTACAGTTAGCTCAGTAAGTCGTGCTAATTAAACATGCTTTCTTATTTTTGTATAACGTCCCCTCTATCAATGTGGAAGTTGCAAACCATGTCCCTGTACTATGTTCAAATGGTTGAGTTACTTTGTATTAAACAGCAATGGAATCTGCTTTTACATTTCTGCTAAGAATCGTGTGTTATTTACGGCTTGCAAGAGAGCATCATGAGGGAATGACTTGTCCTCGAAATTGTATGCTGCTTCCTGTCAAAAGCATGCAACATGCATTAGCTTGACCTCTATGACATGTAACCTTGGAGAGCTTATTATGTGAATGTGTTGCCATTAACTGTGTTGAAGAAGCATAAATATATAGAGAGTGCATGCGATTATTAGATCAATTGCATAGAAACACAGAATTAAACAGGAAAATTGCAGAAAAAATATGGTAATAATCTTGGTACTTGAGATTATTAGATCAATTGTAATAATAAGTCTCAATTAATATAAATAAAAAACTAATTAGAGAAATTTAAGGATAGATAAAACATAATTGGAAGCATATAAACACTGTTCTAAAGTGAAATCTGGCGGTGTAGATATTTTGTAGATATCCCCAACCCAACAAATGCTATCTATCCCTTCAGAGACAGACGATAGAATTAAACCATCAATTTTAAGAGATATATATATATATATATATATATATATATTCCTCTTTTTCAAATAAAAGAAAAGAAAAACTAAGCACAAAGCCAAAGTCTAATAATTTGGTTCAAATATACCATTCATTCATATGTTTGCTTCTCAATTATTAGTCCAGCGGCCTATCTCAGCCCAACTCGGCCCACATTGGCCCATTAACATCGTTCATAAATGTGGATGCCCGATGCATTAGGGTTTTGAGGGTTGTGGTTCCATTGGGTACAGCGATCGTTTTTGGATTGCGGTGGGAAATGGATAACTCGCCGGAACTGCAACGGTTTCTCGAGGTTAGAATTATTTGCTCTAAGTTCTTTCGATCGTTCGCTGACTCGTCTTTCTCCACATCGACGCCATGTTTCTTGATGTTGGCTATGCATAGTTCAATTCGTTCTAGTTGATCCTTGATAGCATATGCTTTGGGCTACGAGGTCCAAGGTTTGATTTTGTGCAAGAAAAAGAGTAATTTTTGGATCTAGCTTTGAGCAAGTAGCGATGTTGGATATCTTGACGACGGGAGTTTTGCTGTTTCTGTCCATTGTCGTCTGTTTGGATTCCATAGTCACATAAATCTCACCTGAGTTCTCGTCTCTGAATATTTCGTTTGTGATTTTAGTGTTCTTTACTGATTAATACTTGTGCTCTGTTTTAGTCTCCTTGTGTTTTTATGTACATTAAAGGTAGACTAGGATGGAATGATGAACATCTTTGATCATGCAGCATCTTTTGATGCAATGGCATATTTTTCACACGAGATTTCTGACCGTCCTCCTAAATATTTTCTATGATAATGTTAGGTAGATATTTATTGTTTATTTGCCTGTATTCACCTCACCTGTTCTATCAGTCAGGTTCTTCTTCTTCAGCAAGATGCATTCTTTTCCTAATATCGAAGAGTATCACAACATTGCACTGTTTCAACTAAAATCCGAACTAATGTTATTCGCTTGGAGTTAGAACATTGCACTTTGATCTTTTCAGATCAGTTTTATACTTTAATGAGGTATTTTATTTGTTAATAAAGCAACATGCCATTAGAAAGGTTGGCACTTTATTAGAATCATCATGGTTGCCAGATTGCTCTTGGATACAAGGCTGAAATATACATGTTATGCACTTCATCTTCCCTTTTTTCTCTAGAAGAGCTTCCTCACTTAGCTTTTTAGAGTTATCACAAGTGTTGTATTCGAGCGGCAGGGCTGCCGATATTAGTTACAACTAAGTTAATACAAGTGATGTTTTTGGGATTCCACTGATTGTATTGTCTCACTTACTGCTTATTTGGGAACTGTTACCACTATTTCTCTCTACGCCAAGTAAGGTCACAAGCCAAGCAATGGGCAATAATATGGGTTCAGCATCGGTGCTAGTTTTCGTATTAGAGTTGAGGTCAGCAAAAGGCATGCTTATGCTATAAAAGGGTAATTCAAAAGTAGGAGATAGATTCAACAATTACACTAATAACTTCAAGTCTTTTTTATTTTGGTGAAGAAAATGGAGTTATTGCTGAATCCTGAGTTGAATCCCTATTTGCGAGGCTAAAGGAAGCAGCAATCAGTTCTGAAACTAGTTGTCTTTTGATAGACGCCAATTTAGCACTCCTACTCATTCTGCTGTAAGCACAAGAACCTTTCTCAAAATTTCACTCTCTCTTGAGATAATAATGCCACTTTGAGTAGCCACTCAGTGATCATGTGCCATGCGCATTCTGAAGTCAGTAAGTTTATTGAAACTATTCTTCTTGTGAATTCCATGTATTAACAGAATGTTTTTTGTCAAGAGAATTTTTGGATTCGATTCTTGAAATGCAAAACCTAGTAACTAATGTAAATTGCATTACAATACAATATGCTTTCTTGGATGTGTGATTCAGGTACATCACCCATAACATACATGGATTTGCATTCATCTTCCATGAATTTTTACAAGCAACTAATTAAAAAGGAATCCCCAGTTCCCTGTTCTTTTCACCTTTATTCTGATGTATATTTCCGCAGAATAAGTTATATTTTTAAACTATTGGTGTTTTTACTGTAGCAAGAGAAGCACAAAGCTATGATCAGTGAGATGGTTGGGAAACTTACAAATGAATGCTGGGATAAGTGCATTACTGGTGCTCCTGGCAGTAAGTTCAGCTCCAGTGAATCAGCTTGCCTTACCAATTGTGCTCAGAGGTACATGGACTTGAGCATGCTCATCATGAAGAAGTTCCAGTCCATGCAACAATAACTGGAAATTTGTTTTTGAGTACTGAACCATTTGTTTCTCTGCATTGAACTTATTGTCTCTTCAGATGTATCATCACGTTTTTGGAAGCTTTGGAGGTAATTGGATTTAGGAGCTAAAACTTCCAACTGTTTTGCCTCATGGTGGTTGAATGAATGTTGATTTTTCTTCAATCCTATTTTTGGATTCTTAATTCATACAAATCTAATCATAATACCATTGTCGCTTGTAGTATTTGCTTTTTATTTGGTGAATGGAAGAAAAAAAATTTAGTTGATTTCATCTATTTATTAATTAATAAATTTAGTATGGTATTTAGGTAATTCGTTTCTTGAAATGTATTTAACATTGCTTAAACCAATTTAAGCTTAACTCATGCCGACTAGCATTAGGTTTTATCCTGTAAAAAAAATAAGTTCTTATCCATCATTTTTGTGCAAACTTGATGAATTTTGATGTTAGGAAATGACAAAAATATTTATGGTTTTTGCCATCTCCTCAAAGAAGTATGACAGGTATAAGCTTCATGTATTGCCACACACTGGTAATTTTGTCTTTTTACTTAAAAAAAGTGCCGCAATTGCATTATTTTAGTCCAAAACACGTCATGTTGCCAGCGGCTGGGCAACTCAGATGACAGGAGCGAGGAACCGCACGTGTCGCCTCTCTCGTCGCCATTAGTGCAGCTTCCTCCGCGCGCCAGGTGGAGCTACCTCGTTCGTACCCACGGCCCACCCAAAGGAAGCTTATTAACCTCGGCCCTCATATTAAGTTTTTTTACAATAAAGCCACCAGCACTGGTTCTCGGAAAGCAGCGTCTGACTCCCCCGCGCTCGGCTACGTCATCTATACCCCCCGTAGGGGGGGGGGTATCGTCGATGATGGAAACACAAATAAATAGCTCGCAAATATGTATATATCTCCGCTGTTAAACCGGACCGCTTTGAAAACAAACCGGCATAATGAACCCGACCCGGGTCGTTTTCTTTCTATTATAACAATTGTGGTCTTAACGCAAACACCGAACCGGATTAGATCGAAGCTGGCTCAACTACAGCAGAAGCTAAACCGGGTTTAACGTCCATATAAATAGACTCGCAGGCCATACGCCTACGCTACACTACACTCCCATCGGTCGGACAACAACGAGAGGGCGGAAGGAAGAGAGGGAGGAAGGGAGAGAGAGATAACTTCGTCTCTCGGTCTCCATCCGATCGTCTAGCGCGCTTCCCGACGGCGATTGTTCCTTTCCCGTGCGCCCCAAAGGTTCGATCTTTCGCCAAAAAGTCCTTTCTCTCCACCTTTGTTCTTGTCCTTTTTGAGTTTCGTTGAGCTCGGATCGGAGCCATGGATATCTTGGGGATCAGTTTTGTACCTCCTTTGGTTGCCATTCTCGTGCTACTTCCATCGACCTCGGAGGCGCTTCGCTTCATCGTCCCCTCTGCGTGATCGTTTTCCGCTGTGGAACCCCGCGTGATTTCCCACGCTGTTGCTGGTCTGAGGGACAAGCCCTCGTCGCGGAGGGGTTGTACTCGTGAGCCCTCGAGTCCCGAGGTCGCATGCCGGAAGTGGGAAGACTTGGGAGAGGCCACGGATGGTCTCCCATCAACCGAAGAAGACCTCCATTAGTGCCGTTTTGGAGAGTATAGGTAGCGATGGGATCGATCGACACTGCTTGTTGTGGTGGTCGCCGGCTCCACATCCGAGGCGTCTTCAAGTCGA
This sequence comes from Ensete ventricosum, assembly GCA_029747655.1. Taxonomy (NCBI): domain Eukaryota; kingdom Viridiplantae; phylum Streptophyta; class Magnoliopsida; order Zingiberales; family Musaceae; genus Ensete; species Ensete ventricosum. Next base: position 2,557,003 of record JAQQAF010000006.1, on the reverse strand, counting down.
ATCCCTTCTCCTCCTCCTCCTCCTCCTCCTGCTTTCTCGCTCCATGATACTGATTCGTTGTGCCTTTCTCTGCAGCTGCAAGCCTCACGGAGGGGTTTCTAAAGCGGAAAAGATCGAGAAGACGAGGGTTTCTTAAGCTCTTGGTGAGCTCGTCGCACTACTACGAGTAGTCACTTCAGCGAACCCAGTAGCCAGGTTTAGGTGTCTCGAGGCGGAGGATGAGTGGCGTCTCGAGGCGGCGTTTCGCGGCGGCTGCGGCCGCGATATCGGTTTCGGTTGTGGCGCTCCTGTTTCTGCTCACCTTCGGTCGGTGTAAAACCAACCAGCCTTCTTCTCTATCTTTCCCGTCATCGTTTTTTGTTTCTCTCTCCCAGATTTTTTTTAAAATTTAAAAATAAGATAGTAATTTTTTTTTTTCCTCCCTTATTTTTCTTCCTCAGGTTTTTATGGGCAGCGAGTCGATGTTGAAAGGGAGATCGGACTCGGATCCGAGCAACACGGCTCCGGCTCCGGCTACAACCGCAAGCTCCTCCAAGTCGACGAAGGTACTATTCTTGTTACCCCAACCGTTAGCTTAAGACAAATCGCTGTCCCCGAACCGTCGGATCTCCGTTGCTGCTATCTATCTGGTAGGACCCGCAGGTTGGTTTCGTACGACCACTGCCCCCTCCCACGGCGCGACCGCCACGGCCACCGCCACCCAGACGACAACCCCTGCCCGCCCACGGAAGTAGCCCACGAACCAATTCCGTGCGTCTTTTTTGTCGATGCCCATGACGAAAAAGGGAAGTGGGAAGGAGGAACGTGATGACGAGTCTCCCCTCCCTCCCTCTTCGTCTGACGTCCTGCCGGTCCCTATTTACCTTTCCACCTTCACGTCGTTTTCTCTTAGTGGAGGACATGGTTTGGTATGGTCACTTCTGGTTAGCTTAGTGGTAAAAAGCAGCAGCTTCTGCTCATCAGTCTCTGGCTTCAGCTTCTTACTACAGAATTGTGCGATGCGGCCGCACTCCTCCCGCGTCTGCAATAAGAGTTTGGAAGCCGAATGCTGTGCCATTTCATATTGCCAACAAGTTTGTCTTAGCTTGCATGATGGAGACAAAACGGAGATTTCTTTGTCTCCTGTCGCTTCTAATTTCTTTTCCTATCTACTGTTAAGTTATTTGAAGCATGATTTGACTCGTAAGAATGTGATAGGTACATCGTCGTCGTCGTCGTCGTCGTCGACGGACCGGGTGGGCGAGGGATGCAGCAAGGACGACATCGTGGTGCACCAGGGGGCGACGCCGCCGCTGCCCAGCGGGATCCCGACGTACACCGTGGTGGTGCTGAACCTGTGCCCCTCGCGTGGCGGCTGCGCCATGGCCCACATCCACCTGACCTGCGGCGCCTTCAGCTCCGCGCGTCTCGTCAACCCCCGCATCTTCCGCCGCCTCCGCGTCAACGACTGCCTCCTCAACGATGGCCGCCCCATTCCCTCGGGTTCCTCCGTCTCGTTTCAGTACGCCAACTCCTTCTCCTATCCCCTCGCCGTCTCCAACGCCTCCTGCATCCGCTCCTCCTAAACCAGCCTGCAGAAGCCGATCTCCCAAAAGAAAGAAAGAAAGAAAAAGAAAAAAAAGAGGTTTCTGTTTGCTTTTTTGATTCCTCCTTTTCTCCGCCGAAGCTTTTTAGCTGCCGCTGATGCTGACCATCTTCTACTTTGTCTCCAACTTTATTGTCTCCGCTCGTTTTCCGGCTGCACACTCGGTGTTAGTTGTCAGAGAGAGTGCGACGAGAGAAGGTAGACTCCGATGCCTCTTTTGGGCTTCGTTATGGAGACGGGGAGGAAGTGTAGTTAATGGGAGTAGAAGTTAACTGGACGTGGGGTGGTGGTGAGCAGTAGTGTCTCACGTGCATGCATAAAAGAACGCATATATGGCTAATTTTGGGTTTACATGCGTTGACAGGGGATGGAAACCCTGTGACAGATTGCAAACACACACTGCTAATACTTTTTTCAATTCGGAAATGACATGACCACTTTGCTCTCTCTCTCTCTCTCTTCCTCTTGCTGTCTCTTTGTTAACCACTTTTATGTATGTTATTATTAGTTTCGCGAGTAGCAAAGAGACATATAAATTAGTATGGAGCATGATAGCAATTAGTCCACTGTCTTTGGGATCCATTAGTGCCTCGTGTGTTGTCCTTGCCTTCATATCCATCCCACTTCTAGTGACAGCTTCAAGCACCACTCCAAAGCTCTAATGATCTCCTCCTACCCATCAAACCCACTTATTTATTATTGTCTTCTCCTATCGCTCGCCAAATGCCCATAAAAGTGACCACAATGCTCTTGACTAATTGATCCCAATTAGTACGTACCTATTGTGATTACCTATGGTGCATCCGACAGGGATTCCTTATATTTCAGGGGAAGGTGGGTGGAAAACATGTGTCGGAAGATAAAATTCACCCCCTTGGAGGTGATTACAAATATGATTTGCATTGAGAGTATTGGGGGGTGTTAGTGGAATTAGGTCCTGATATGGTCATTATGTTTGTGACTTGTAACCTTATAAACCATGAGAGATTAATAATGATGATGACAAATGATATTTGATTTTAGTACCCTTCAACTTTTTTCTCTCCCAACAATGTGATCTCCTCAATATTTGGAAATATATACTAGGGTCTATGTATAATTGATTCAACTCATGAGCATGTCAAGTCAAAATTTCAAGTTGGTCAAGTCAAAGATCAATTGAGGAAGCGCAAAAAAAAAAAAAAAAAGGTACTATAATGGGTATATATTTTGAGTCCGTAGTTTTTTTCTTTAGAAAATTTAATATACTGAATGATTATACTGTAACTAAAAAAATTATTATAATATTTAATCATGTATCCTAAGTTTGAAAAAAGAATTTAAGCCCACATTCATGACTAATAAATAATATTGTATAATTAATCTTATAAACAATCATACAGGATGGTGATGCACAATCATCGATAATTATGATTTTGATATGGAACTAATGCAATCAACATATAAAATCTGCTTCATATATGCAAATAATCACACCTTCCTCCTTTTATCTTATTCTCTTTGGCATCCTAAAAGTTCTTTCTAGGAAGCTCTAAATAGTTATTCAATTGCAGTATAACATTTCATCAAACACCGCACTTCTTTGGGCAGTATAATATTCAACAGTCAAACACGAAGTCAGCATATCTCTTGTAAACTTATTCATCCTTTTCATCAAAATAGCAGTCAAAGAAAAGCTTCGTTGTCTCAATTGACAGTCGATCCGAGCAATGGGGGGACAAAAAATAAATAAATCATTCCTTATTCTCTTGTCTTCAAAGGCGAATCCGATCTCAAGAGGAGTTGACTTTAGAAGCGGATGGCGAGAGCGCGCACTGTACTTGAACTTGATGCTTTGGTCCTTATACACCGACAAGTTATATGGCATAATATGGTCTATCATTCTACGAGGGCTCGTAAATCACCACGATGGAATTGATTAGGCATCCCAAGTTAGCTCAGACTTCGACCTCAAGAAAGGTCGATGATCTACCCTAACAACCAGGAGGCACGACAGTACAAGCGTAGCTCAAATGATGTCGATATCCTAAAATACGATTTAGCCTCCTGAAACATCAACATGCATTAACACCTACGTACGATGGTCAATAGCCATTATGTATCTGCGAATGACGACCCCAAGAGACGAGGTATGAAAGCTACCCTGATAAATAATATCAGACATAGACACAAGACCATCAAGATACATCTCTCAGGAACTCCAGCTCGTAACTAACTTAAGCATCAGAGGGGCTGAGTCGGAAGGACCGTCCGCCTGACTTAGGCCTTTTTATGCAGGTAGTGATCGACAAGGAATAGGAGACAAAACGCTCGTCACGACTTAGGGAGACAGTCTAGAGATCCCAAAGTAAAGTCATCATATTTCTTCGCACCCTCTCTCCGATAAGCACTCGAATCGGATCAAACCGAGACGTCATCTCGGTCTCTGCATAAATTACGTTAACAACTGGTTGTTCATTGACGACGCACAGATCTCTGCCATCGGTTCCAAACAACTTCGAGTCCACCACCGCCTCCACGGTGTTGAATCCACAACACGACAGCTTCAAACTCGACTACGAGCATTTATTTGAACCCGTTGGAGATCACCACCTCGTACTCCGGCTTCCAGTTCACCGTCGCCCCCCGTGCTGGACTGAGAGACGCTGATGTCCGACATGCTGCAATCAGCCAAACCTGCAAAAACAAGCATAGCAAGCTTTAGCAACTCTCCACCGACCCAACGGAGTTCTCCACTGAGACCCCAAGAGAAGCATAAAAGATACCTTCTCTTGTAATGCAAAGAAAAACAAGAGCAACAAAGATGAGTTTGACGATGATGCCATAATTGTTATTGCACTAACACTCTAAACTGTGACTTTTCTCAAGGGATCGGTGATGAGTTAGTTATACAGGAGATAAGGGATGGGCTAAAGAAGCATATCAAAGGGTATATGTAATCAAATTCCTAAATTTAAGCATAACATCTAATTTCCTTTCATGCTAATAAATTTTAGGAATATTTATGTTTATCAATAAATTAAATAATATATATATATATATATATTATTTTTAGGTGGAGGCTCAGGAGAGGGATTGCTCCCTTTTCTTTCTCACCAAGCTATAGACGAAGAACAAGGAGTTGTACCAAAGGTAGATTTCTTATATTTTATTTTCTTAAAAAACTAATATATTTTTATTTTTAATATAATTTAAAAAATTTATTAAAAATATTATAATTATTTATGATACATGCAGTCAGTCATGTATCCATCAACTATATGTTAACCTAACATAGTATTATGCATATACAGTCATGTGTACTATATGCCCAGTATATGGGTTGCTTCCCATTTAATCCAGTGCTAAATAATCTAACTCATTATCTTACATTATTTGATTTGGGCTTAAATATTGATTTAATCAAATTAAATTTAATTAGTTTATATCGATTTATAGTGATTCCAGATCAATTTGATTTACTCACATACATTTAATCTAAAATAAAATTAATATAGTCCAAATTATATAAGTCTAAGATGATTCTAAACGGATTAAATAAGAATTAGAGATTGATTCAGTTATATTTTAGTTTAATCAAGTTTAATTATATCGATGGACCTATAGTTTAAGTCAATTGAGAATTAATTAATATTATTTAATATTAATGACATTTGAAAGATAAATTAAGATTTTTTAAAGTATTATTTGATCTCTATATGGATAAGACTAGTATAAGATTATTTATTTTTGTATCCCTTTGGGGCAAAGCTAGTTTTCAAATATGAATATTATACGGTTCCTACATTTATTGTTGATAGGAATATGTCCCTACATTTGTAGCTAAGGGATATCACTCTATCTATTGTTTTAAGGACGATAGCACATGTAAAATAGTCTCTATATGTAAAGTCAATTAAATTTTATTTTTGACTTGATATCTGTATGTTTCTCAATGGTTATTTTTTACTTATATTCTGATAAAATAAATAAATTATAATAATATTTATAATTATATATATGTTAATAAATAATATTTATTTATTTAACTCTTGATGTACTCCATGAAAAAAATCTATAATGTGACAAACATATGTTTCTTTTCCAACAACGAGAATGAAATTTTTTTAGGATTGCATTCGACTATTAATGTAAGAATTGGAGAATCGTCAAATCATATACACACATGTCGTTGATTGTGTTAATGCATACTTTTGGGCGATATGCACCCACCCACTGTATACTCTCATAGAAAATATTTTGATAACCAATCCTCTCATAAAAAATAGTTCAATATAAATATATTTTTTATCTTCAAACAACCACTATAACTAATTTCAACGAAGAGTAAGTCTTTCTCTATCATTAGCTACAGTCAATTGAATTTTTCTTTTTTAGAGTTGACATCAGTATATTTCTCAATAATGCTGAAGTTACTTTTAACTTATATTCTAATAAATAAATATATATAATAAAATAAATTTTATTAATTTAGCTAATGATGTAGTTGTCGAACAAAAAATCTATGACAACGTATCTAATTTTGTCGCCCTTTCGACGCTGGTTTCTTTTCTGACAAAGAGAAATAAATTTTCTTCGGATTGCATTCGATTATTGATGTGAACAAGAATTGGAGAATGGATCAAGATTGGGTTTATATATATATATATATATATATATATATATATATATATACTCATGCACTTGACGCATATTTGCCTTCCTAATAATGTGCCTATTTGGATCGATGATTTGCCGCAACACCTGCACTCGAGCAATCTATGTTTTATCAAATGCTACGATAAATCTTCATTATAATTTTATGCATGCTTTTCCACTGCCTGCATACCTCAAACAAATGAGAGAAGAAAGATACAATTGTAGGCCTCACCTCCATTTTAAAATCACTAATTTTGATTTTTTTTTTTTTTTTTTGTGAATCAAAATCCAAAGATCGATAATTTCAATTTTTAGTCTCAGTTTCGATTTAAAAAAAAAACAATTTTAGTTAAAATAATTTAAATGAAAAAGTCATAATTTTATGTCAAAATTTTGATCAAAATAATTTTACTTTGAAAAGTGCAGATATTTTCATTTTCATAATAACATTATGAAAATGAATCTATAAAAAACTTGGATTTCCCCATCATTCTTTCAATCGATAGATCAAATTATTTTTTTATTATTTTTGCAAATCATCTTTTTGATTTAGTAGTTTTTCTTTGGTCAATCATTAATACAGACCTCAACCAAATTGGTGTCACATTCAAGCAAATTGGGAAGGTTGTCGAATGATGCACCCACCATTGAAGAATTAAAAATTCTTTACTTATAGCTAAATTCAAAAAATATTATTAGATAAATTCAATTTGACAATCTCCTTGCTTTATTTTATCTTTGCAATAAAAATTTGGCTCCTCCATAAAACTAACTACTCTGATCCTTGCGTTTAGAAGATTCGGAGATAGCTTGTTGTCTATTATAACTTGCATTATTACCTTTCACTAACATACTTAATATACATATTATTAACACCTATTAATAAAATACAATATCATTATATATATATATATATATATATATATATATATATATATATATATATATATATATATATATATATATATATATATATATATATATATATATTATGAGTAGTATGTTGTTCATCAAAACTTGTTTTGCATGGTTCAATTACTATCAATATAATGACATATAGTTCCCTATATAGGGGTACATTTGCTAATGCTGACTCAAAATATTAGAGCAAATAAAAACACATCCATCAAAAGATTAAAATAATATATATATATATATATATTTATAAAGTTTATGAATAAAGCATGTAAGAGTAGATGGAGGAATACGTTTAGCAGTAGGATTTAAAGTATTCTGATAATAATTCATAAAATCTAATTTTTCACCAAAATTGAAAGAAAGTTATTGGCCGAAAATAAATTTAGATGATTTTTTTATTTTTTAATACAAAAAATAAAAAAAGGGATTAAATGGGTACCTAGAAATTTGATTCTAGTTTTTATCCGGATCGTCTTGTGTCAGATATTTCTTCTGAATATATATTTTAGATGTTTCATATCCATCATTTTCTTTAAATTTAAAAAATTAAAAACATTAGTTGCAAAGCACTTGAAACAAGTCATGGATATTTTAGATCTTCTTGAAATAAAGCTTAAAATTATTTGTCATTATTGCTTTGGCCATTATAACAATTTCCTCTAGCTCTACGGTGAAGTGTATCAACAAATTTATTTTTTCATTGTTATTTTTTAAGTTATGAAATGATCAGTATACCCTTAAAGGATAGCCATTAATTGCACTATTGATAAGGCAAAATTGAATATTTATCATCCTTTAGTCCAATCTAAGGTCCAAAAAGAGTCGTAAAGGGCTCAAAAGGCTCAGATCCAATCAAAATAGAAATATCTATTTTAGTTCTAATTTTAAAATAGATCCAACTCCTAATCGATGAATCATTGGTTCATGATATGTTAAATATTGGGCTCATCGGCTTTGCCCGACCACATCGACTCGACCTGTCAGCCTAGTTACATTAGTTCGACAATCACGTCGGCACTCCAGGACTCTCGGGTCAAGTCGGCAGCCACCTCAACAAGCGCAAATGATCCTTCACGCAACGTCGACGACTTAGTGGGTCATACTAATAGTCGACAATCTCGTCGAATGAGGCTTCGAGAATCGATAAAGGTAGCGACCTGTGCAGAACCATACTCGTAGGTCAGTCGAAGGCGCCGTGCCCATTAAACATATCGATACGACCTCCCTCAGCCCTGTAGGTATAAATATCCTCACTGTAACCCATAAGAGGGGAACTCTTTATGAGAACTTTTCTTCGGAACTCTCCCGACCTTCTCAGCACGTCGACTTCCTGTTTCTATACTCCGAGAGCTAATTTAGTCATCAACGAGGTCACGTCGGATATACACCATCTTGACGAGGGTCTTCTTGCAAGACCCGACCGGGAACCAGAGCCAGACCCATGGGCTTTCGAACCCAGTTGCAGCCGAGTGATGCCCGACGTCCCGACCGACCCACCCCAAGTCTCCCAATCTAACTTAGACGATCCTACACAAGCGGGCCGAATCCCGTGCAAGATACAAAATCAAGCAACAGTTCAGTTATCCTTTCGATCTAATCTAATTTTGATTCAGATTGAACCGAAGTCATACCAATAGTGTTGGGTTGGATGGATAATTTGGCTGAAAGCGAGGGCTGTGGCTTTGCGCGTGCGGACATTTCGTCGAACACATGATATCTGACGGCTGGTTGACGAGCAGCCAACGAGAAGCTTAAGGCGCGAGTGGCGGAGATTTTGTTGCAACTATGGGCCGCCACAGGTCTTTTCCGGTCCGGCCCAAATAGATTAGGGATTCACTGATCATCTCGTGGACGCTGGAATCGAATCATCGTGGATCAAACGGGTTATCTTCCTTCTCTCGCTCGCATCGATCGATCCCTCGAGCTTTCCTGTCTTCGATCGCCGAAGGACTCTCCCAATCCCTTGAAGAAAAAAGATCGGCGGTTTTCTTCTTCGTGCCTGCCTCTCTGTCCCTCTTCCCTTCCGAGGGATTCGGTCTTCCCTTTCACAGTCCAGACCAAGAAGCCTCCTCACTCATCCAACTATGCCATGCTCTCTTTAAGGTAGTGTCCTCTTCCTCCTGCTCCCATCAGCTTTGCGGTGATGTGATTTGGAGTTTGCGGTGCTAAAGCTTGCGTTTTGAATGACGGGACGCGACGATTCAGGGGTTTCTGGGGCAGGTACAGGAGGAAGATTCTCATCTCCCTCGGAGTGTTGGGAGGCGGTTATTTCGTGTACAAGCTCTATGAGAGTCACAGGAGGAGACTGTCGGACTTGGAGCGGCAGCTCGACGGCTCTCGACAAGTCGATGAGCTCATCAAGAACCAGTAATTAATTCCTCCCTTTTGTTTTTTTTACTTTCCCATTTCTAACCCTTTGAATCCTCCATTGCTTTGCTTCTTATTGTGATTAATTTGTCGGTTGGTTGTCGTCGTTAATTGTCAGATTGCACGCGCATTTCGAGAACATCCAGAGGATTTCGGACACGACCACGCTGCCGTACGCGATGCACTACCTGCGATCCAGGATATCGAAGGATTTGGATCTCTCACACCTGACGGAGAAGCTAATGCAGGGGAAGGGTCATTCGAGCTCTCTCGCCGTCAAGGAGAAGTTCGAGCTGTGGGAGAGACTTAAAATTCTAAGTATCTTGCTCGCTCTCTGTCTCGGTTTCTGTTCCCATTTGTCATCAGACATGCTCTGATCCATTCCATGCATCTGGTTCTTAAGATTACTTGTCCCATTAGTCATTCAAAAAGTCAAGCTTTCTTCCCAAAGAGGGATCTTTTGTTGCTAAATAATTGTTCTTTCTTTCAGGCTTCACAAGAACGGCAGCTTCATTGTGGTCGATGACAGTGCTTTGCTTATACGTGAGAGTTCAGGTTAACATTTTAGGGAGACAACTCTATGTACAGATTGCACGTGATTCTGAGAATTCTGAGGCTCTGGTAGGTGCTTTTTTCTTGTGTTTATAAGTGCAAAAGGCCCACTTACAATGTATCAGAATGTACTCATGCAGATATACTAATTATGTTGGTTTGTGCTTGTTTTGTTGGATATCTGTTACTTCATGTTTATTCTTGCCTTATGATGGGCATTTTTGCAACCAATTTGTCTGTGAATGATACTTTTTCAGAAATAGTACAAGCATATTGTGTATATTTTTACACACTTGTAACTGCATCCGTAGTTTTTCTACTTAGCCTTTGCCTAATATAGTTCTCTCCATAGTTTCTACGATCTTGGATGACTTATGTGATGTGAATTTATTTCTCAGAGGTCTCACTAATTTGTAAGTCAATTTGTGCATTTAGTATGTTGATTGGTGTATTCTTCAGGACACTCCAAAAATGATGTATGAACTGCACAAACATTCCTGAACTCCAACTTATTGTTTTTTTAAGTACTCTCTGCTCCTAGATCATTTTCTTTTTCTAAAACATTTGTTGGATTGTTTTACGAAGTTGATCTTTATGCCAACCCGAGTGTCCCTAGTAATTGTCAAGGTAGTAATTTCTAAATTTGATTTTCTGTTTTGTCCTTGCTTGCGAGATCTTTAGCTTCACTGCACAACTGTTCACTGTTGATAGTCAACTATCCGTCCTTTTGACTCCAAAGCTTCAACATTCTTCAAACCTCTATAATTTTGCCATAGGATAATTAGATATCTGTGTAATGATTCTTGTTTATAAACTTCACAGACTCAAATATTGATTAATTTTGATCTTTACATAAGCCAAATTTATGGGAGAAGACTTCCATTTTTTAGGAAATCCCTAATCCCCTTGAAACTCATCTAAAAGGGGATTTAGGTTTCTGAACTCAGTTTAATTTGTTTAAGTGGCTTTACTAACTGGAATTATACCAAAAGTATTAGTCATAAATATTAGTGAAGCTCAAAATGAGAAACAAAGTATTTTCTATCATGGTGGCTGTAAATAACAATGGAATGCATTTGAATTGTTGAAAAAGTAGGTACTACTAAGACTTAACTTTAGCCTATTTCACGACTGATTGCATCAAGTTGCTGAACTGCATGCATTAATTACATAATATGACATGGATAGTTGGTTTTTAAAAGCTAGGGTTAAAACATTTGGAAGCCATCAAATATTTTGAAGTGGTGGTTGCGTCTTAGATGTATAGATTAGCTGATTAGTGTATTTCATATCAAAGTCCAGTTATGTTATTTTGAGTTGTGTAGCTTGTCCCACTTTCCTTGAAAGGAAAAATATAAAAATATGCACCATGATAGAACTCGGTATTGGCTCATTTAGCGGGTATACTGTTTCTTTTCTTTCTACAGTTTAAAATACTGTAAAACAGCACACACATGATTCATGTGTTTTCTTTTTTTGGCAGGACGAGATTGATTCATTTGGCAAGCATAGCCAACAAGACTTTCTAGCTACTGCAGATTATCTTGCTACCTATGGAATCAATTCACTGGTTATGAATATGCAGAGTGCTGCTAGGGAAGTTCTAAAAGAGTAAGGAATTAATGCAGATTGATTCCTGTTTTTCATGCATGAAATGATGATTAGTTTTCTTTTTCTTCATCAATATTCAGGATACATGCACTATGAATGTAAACCTTTGATATAATTAAAACACCATGTATGAAACATTTTGCATTTGTATTCATATGCAACCTTTGACTTCAAGGTATAACTTGTGTGCGACTTTGTTGCTAACATCACAATTTTTTATTTCATTGTGCACCATTGTCAGCAAGCAGCTTAAGGAGCCTTTTACTGCTGCCCAACTGAGTGAAACGATGATCCAAATTCTGCAGATGTTCACAAACATTGGTGAACCAAATTACTGGATAAGTTATGTGATGCCTGAAAATGTTAATGACTACAAGCAACAGATAGCCATGTCTGACACTGGATTTGATGATTCCTCTGTTATTATGGATGCCAGCAAACTTGAGCATCTATTATTTGAGACTCGGGCTGTGCTTTCGAGGTATGCAAATATATTCTAGTTTTAATTAATATGTACATATATACCCAATACATCAAGGGTATTTGTCGAAGGACATATAGTAGAGTTTGCATGCCATTATTGACATTGAAAATACAAGAACCAGCTCCTGGGTGTAATTATGAAAAGACCTTGTTGCAAGAACAATTATTGTGTTCATGTTGAGTGCTAATTTAGATAAGGAGCCTATTGGAATTTTTCTTTCTATTTTCATATGATTTTTGAATATATGTTGGAGCTACATATGGATGTTCTTTTTTTCAGCAGTTATGTATGTCATGTTTTGATAAATACTTTGAGGATCAGGATTGAGGTCATGTAGGACTGTCTTGCATGCATAAACTATCTCGAACCTTATGTTAGTGGGAGTCTCGTGTACTAATCTGCCTTCTTATTTTATATTAGATCTAAATATGACTTTGATTTCTACAGGGTTGTATGTGGCTTTAAAACTTTGGTTTTTAAAATTTTGATGGTACTTATCAATGGAGTGTAAATTCAGATTTTCACATATATCAAGCACATCTGGGATTCTTGATTACTAATTCTGTTGTTTGTTCAAGTAAAATGTGGTCCTATGTGTGACTAATAAATGCCATCAATCTTCATTCTATTTGTCCATAAGTCTGAATCTAAGCAATCATTGTTACCTCAAATCCAACCCCAACTCAAGTATTCATGCCGACATCCTTGTTTTGGCGCTGCCCCATGGCAGACCCAAATACTATTCTCATGGCAAACTCGACTGCTATAGTTACTTCTTTTGCATAGGGCACACGCATAGAGGGACTGACATATTCCCTGGTAACCTCCCACTACTTCAGAATTGATTAGTTTTTACTTTATTTATTGGTACATTTCATAAAGCAATTCCATTTTTTTATATTTTTAGGTTTTTTATATTTTCAATATGCATTTCCTGGTGACATGTCTTTTGGCTGATTGAGTCAGACACTTGTATGTTTACCTATTTGACTTCCATATCATGCCCATGCAACATTGGCAGTGACTTTTGCTTGTCCATCTTAGCATTCTCATATAAATATATTTTTCCTTAGCTACCGAAAGTTTGTTCTTTTTTTTGGTTGAGGAACCACCCATAATTCTTACTGAAAAGCATAATAATTATTTATAATATTGGTCATCCAATGAGAACCATTATACATTTGTTTTATAGATAATACAATATAATATTCTGCAAGCAGTCCCTTTTGCTGAACAATTAATCCAAGGTAACAAGGCATTTTTGATGGGGACCATTTTTAGTTTATCTCTGATTAGAATAAATTTTATTAGTTAGTACATATTTTTGTTAAAATCCACTGACAGGTTCATGGTTTTATTTTAATTTTCTAGATTGTTTTGGAAGAGAAAAAGGAAAACCAATAAAGAAAAAGACGAAAGAAATTTAAACTTGATTCATTAAAATTTACAAATCTTGATGAAAGTTTTCAACTCTACAATAAAGTTTTATCACTTTACAAAGTTGAAAGCCCATCACTTGGACATATTATGTAAAAGGAGAGAAATTTAAACTTGATCGTTAAAGTTTATAAATCTTGATGAAAGTTTTCAACTCTACAAGAAAGTTTTATCATTTTACGAAGATGAAAGCCCATCACTTGGACATATTATTTAAAAGAAAGATTTCTCCAAATCATCTAAAAATATTATTCTAATAAATTTATCTTCTTTGAAAGAGGAAAGAGTATATGATTTATTTGCTTAGATGCAATTGTAAAACCGTAAAATGATTGAATGAATTGGTTTTTTTTGTCCTTACATAATATTATCAGTGGTGTGATACAATATTTTAATTTTGATGGTATAATTTCATTGTATACATGTAAGACATATGGAGGTACGAAACTTTTGTTCCGGAAGGTTTCTTATTGAGCTGGAATAAGTCTGATAAATATCCTTGTTTTTTATTATCTTTTCCTATTATCATTTTTTCTATTCCTCTCTCTTTCCCCTTTCTATTCTTAATTATTTAAAAGTATATTTCCTTTTCTCATTATAATTTATCCTGCATCAAGCTTACTAGCAGAACTATGTGAAAGTTTGTGTTGATGGTATACGAGTACTTTTAGACCTCCAGTTTTTACCATGGATGGTATGAATAACCTTTTAAGGCTTCATGCTGGAACATAAAACTGTGTGGACCTCAGGAAGGTTAGAGCTGTTGATACTAGTAATGGCAGGTTATGTTTTATGAATTTTGTTTTCTACAAAAAAAAGTGGAATGCATTGCTTCAATAAAATGCAGTAAAGCAAAAAAATGAAAATAAAATACGATGGATATTTTTTATTCTAATTACTTCATATTTTTCTGACAAAAGCTGAGATTCATACAGAACATTTTTATTCATTTAGGATGGAATTTGATGCAAGTAGAAGTTAATGCAATTTACCCTTTTCTATAACTTGTGTCACTTACCATATGCTTTGCTTGTTTTCTGGGAATGACCTTTTTGCATTACTCTTCATGCAGTCCTGAGTTTGGAAACGTCTTGGAGATATCTCTCAACAAGGTAGTTGATGTCCTGACTGAGGATGTAAGCATACATGTTGGAGGGACAAGCTCTTCAGGAGTTCCCTTAGCGAAACTATTGCCTCAAATCACATGGCTAAGCTTGCCTCTACTTGATGAGCCCGGCAGCAACAAATTTGTGCAGTCTGTTCGAAGCTTACCAGAGGTTGAACTATTCTACACTCTTCTTTATGCAAACATGCCATTGGCATCATAAGTGAATTAGGAAACATAACTGATGATTTTAGTTGATGCAACTGCTCTTTGTAAAAGCTGCTCTCTTGTGCATCCTTTGGAGTCTCAGCAATCTGGTGGGATGAATAAGTGGAGAAGGAAGTTGTGCGCAAGTCTGTTAAATTGTATATGTAGTGATTATTCTTTTGTCAGTGGTGTTTCCAATATTGAGTTTCCATTGAGTTAGTTTTGCCTTTTCACTTTACCAGTCGGAAGAGTGAGTTGAGTGGTGTTGAATTGTCTGAATACATGCATGGATAGGAGCTTTTTATTGCTTGCTGATGTTTCTTTCTCACCTACCTGTTAAAAGTTCTGAATCTCTTTATTATATTTTCATGTTTTAGGTAGCATGTTGGCAGTCTTATTAAGGTTTGGGCTACAAAACTTGGGATTTTCTAGAGCTGAGATGTGATCAAAATGTCAATTATTTTAATATGAGGCTTTGGGGTAGTATCCTGTGTTGGGCCATAGTTTAGTTTTGTAGTAGTGTTGCATTGGCATTTGTACATGGTAACTTTGGGAACAATTGGTTGTGTTGGTCTTTTTTTTTAATAGTACGATTGTTTGTTTAGAGCTAACAAAAGTCTATCCTCCTACTTTGTATTGCTTATAAAATATGTGTTCACTTAGTTGTTATGATAATTTTCATTGTTTGCTTCTAAGTAATTTATTTCTTTTACTTGTAAATCTCATGGGTCTACATGAGGGTATCTATCGAGAGGCTAATTCTTTATGGACAAATATCATAATATTCCCATATGTCTTGGGTAAAAGTGAGCTAAGCCTATGATATATGATATATATGATATTAATGTAGCACATGCACACAAACAAATACTTGGGGGATTTAATGGGGCTACATGGAGGGTAGTTTGTATGCACGATTGTTTGAGAGGTACAATGAGGATATTGAGTTAGGAAGAATAGATGTATGAACAAAGGTTGGAAAAAATCTAGTTTAAGTTAAATTTTAAATTGATCGTAGTGAAGAGTTGGATTATGACATAATCTAATAAATGCATTTATAGTGGTTGAATAATGCATGGTTTTATTGTCTACAGGATGAAGCATCCTTAGGAGATATGTCAATCTCCACACATCTTGAGAGGACAAGTCTCGAATTTTTAGTGGATGATTCATATGAAACAAACTACACATTTCAAAAATATTAAAATATACCTAACTGTGAGAGGAGGTTGAAATTGAGCGAGCAACAAAGAGTCATCATAAGATCTCATTGTGAGATTAAATGCGAGAGTGACCCAAAGCAACACCAAAGAGAAAGACCACTTTGAGTCGACGAGGAGAATATCGAGCTTAATGAGTACTAACCTACATAATGGTGAATGCAAGGGTTAACATTGCCCCAATATAGTCTACATACGAAACATAGAATGAAAGTATGAAGCTTTTTTTTGGACAAATATTAAGGATATAAATACTTACAAAGAAAAGAGTGGAATCATATCATTCCCAGGTAAAATCATTAGGAAGAATATTGATTGAAGGATTAAGGCGGGATATTGACTTAACTTATATGGTGGAGTTGTCATTAGGAAGACCTTGGTATAGGGCAAACGGGTTGTAGAGGTAAACATTTTGAAGAATATGTCCAAGTGTTGTTATTTGTGTTCCCAAAGAAGAACTCAAAAGAGGTAATGCACAATGTTGTACTTCATTAGTGCCCCAAATCTAGTGAAGTCAGTGGAACTTTGACATCAATTGAGCGATGGCTCAACTCGGAGTTGTACTTCATTCATAGGTGGCCCAATGTTACGGAGACTAATCAAGTGTATGAAGGTCAATTATCAAATATGTAAACATAATCAAAAGTGACAGACCCTACAAGGTGTGGGCGTGGTTGCTAAAGATAAGATCATAGTCTAAGTTTTCAACACTAAGATCAGATAGTAATAGAGTTATCAAGAAGCAACATAATGTGGAATACTAAAGGCAATGTGATGCACTGGAATGTCTCAAGGGGTACTTAATCATGCATGGAATGGTTGAAATTGTTAGGAGCTCCTCTTTAGTGAGCAAGAAAACAGAAAGAAGGGTATAGACCTAAGGAGTAAGTTAAATGATGGGTCTTCCATGCATATATTGAATTTGTATCGAATGAAATCTTTAAACATAGATGAAGGCATTATACCATAAAGGTAGATCATCCAAGTGTGCATCATCAAGTCCCATGTGAGACTTGATTATACGAATGTATGATTGGAGCTACTAAATGATTGGAGCTCATACTCTCAAGCGAGTTTGGTGTAACAATTAAACAATACTAAATAAGCGAATGTTGGTACCAAGGACATAAAGGAGAATATGATCGACATAAGTCTTGCAACATGATGGCAAAGATCATGCATGAGAGCTATAGTTTGTCTTTTCATTTATCAGAGATAAACTTCTTGGAGAAGACAAATGTATTGAAGTATGTGGTCAAAAGGGTCATGGAAGCAGGACTTAGCTACCTAAAATCAAGCATCAGTCATAATAGAGGTAACTCAAAAGAAGTGTCACGATGTCATAGTGGTGGATCTATCAATCATAAAAAGAAGGATGTAGATGCAAGACGACTGACAATAGAGTTGTGGGCACAAGGATTGCACAATATCATAGAGGTGGGACTTCTAGATAATTATTCTATTAATTATGATCTAATGCAAAAAGAGCAATGATCGTAAAAGGGGATCGAGATACTAGAGATTACAACGATAAACTCTTAAGAACCAAGATAAGGCAAAAAAAAAAAAAATATCTTTTAAAAGTTTGTATCAAGGGCTTCTTATTGAATTAGTTGAAAATAAGAAATTTAGTAGATAATGTACGATGTTTTATCCTTTTTTTTTTTCTTATTTAGAAGAGTATATGATAAAAGTGATAGAAAAAGTTGGTACAGTTCTAGAGAGATAAATAGATATACTAGAGACTTACCTTAGTTAGGAGAAATTTTATTCTTTTAAGGCAACACTTAATAAGTTTTGAATGTTTGATGGCAAAGAAGAGACTAATTTCAGCATCCAACTAAAGTTGATATACACAATAGTGGAGGAACTCATATTGAAATTTTGTGGAGAAGGCCTTAAAACTTTAAATTCTATAAGATCATGTTAATTAAAACTTTAGTAGGCATCCATATATCTCAATCGATGCAAAACAATTGAAGGATCAGTGCGTAAAAGTAAATATCATTTTCTTCATCTAAAGGGATCCACAAGTACCAATGAAAATCAATAAAACCAAACTAATCTCATGCCAAAGTCAAAGCCATATATGAGTTAGAACAACAATAGTAAATCAAAATTCAACTACTCAACATTAATGTTGAGAGACTAGTTGAGAGCTAGAAGGTGCATCGTAACTAAAGGAGTAGCAGAGATGTAACATTTGTAAAATCTTTGACGAGGACGAGGATGTCAAGAAATAAATGGACGAGGATGTCGGAGGCTATTCGCAATGAAGGTGTTTGATATAATATTTGTGTTTTTTTATTTTATTTTTATGCCTTAGGAAACATGTAAAGGATTAGGAATAGGTTTGAAATCTCATTTTGGTTAGTTAGATCATCGTGTAGAGTCAAAACTTGTCTAAAAATAAAGTCTTTAGCTTGCAACTTATAGTGATTTCTTAGAGTGGAGCTGCAGTCGAAATATCATGCATCTCAACACTCCTGTAAGCTCTTGGATGTTATTTGGTATTTCAGCAATATCATATTACTAAAATGGGCAAGAAGAATTAAAAAAAAAAAACCAAAAGAATAACTAGGTTGGACAAAATCTCTCTCTACATCTATGAAAAAAATTAAAATTTTCACCATAAAATTTATTTACTGTCTCACATAAACCTCAAAGAATTTATCTTTTCTCTCACCCTGGAGAGTAGTAGTATCAAAAGTATTTCTCAAATCTTGTTCCCTCTTCATAAAATCCGAAAGATACATAAGACCTTTGTGGAAGAATAGAATTCTAATTGTTGGGACTTGGTAGAAATTAAAAAAAAAAAAAAAAAACTTATTAATCTCAACATTCTTTTATGGACACTTATGGTCTGTAGCTTTCGACGCAATGAGTGCTTGTAAAATTTATTTTTTATATATTTTTATATTATCAAATATATTGATTATCTTAATGTCTACTAGCATCTCAACTTTACGTTTTGACTGAACGTTGACCGAACGACGGCAATAGCTTGTTCGTGTGTTTGTTTGTTTGTTTACAAATCCATTTCTTTTACTTGCAAAGCCCTTTCCGTCCTTTGGTTCTCCGTCACCGTCGGCTGCTGTTCGTTGTGGGATCCATGCTAACGTGGAAAATAAATTGGAATCCATATTTTTTTTTTTTTTTTTGTCTCTAACTTTTCTTTTAACAGAACTAACTATATATGATTAATACGACTTACGACCAATAAGAACAACGATCATCTTCCACCGTTGAACAAAGCTTGCATGCATCAACAGCTACAGCTCTGGCCACATCCATGAGATCAACAAAAATAACTCAAAAGGAGGCATGCGCTTGAATTAATTTGTCTTAACAAACAAGAGTTCCAAACATTGCCACTCTCATGATTTCAATCTTCAAAAAGAAGAAGAAAGAAAAAAAAAAAACATTAGAAAGAAAAGAGAAAACATGACTCTGATAATGACAATCAAGATGGTTTAGAAGGAGAGTTGAACGACTCCAAGAAATCTCTCACCACTTTAAACTACCAATACCGATACAGAAACAGAGCGCCAGGGGTTGGTCTCTAGGGTAGTCAGAGTCAGCATCGATCCAAATTGGATCATGTTCAAAAAATAATACAGAAAAAAGAATCAATGATTGCCCTCGACGATAATGAGCCAATAATGTCCACGAGGAAAAAAAAACTAAGACACGGTCCAGCTCAGCTCCAAAAAAATCGGGCAATGGATGCATCTCACAGTACGACAGCGGCCTTGTCCTGGGAAATAAGAGGAAGAGGATTGGCTATTAAAGGCTCGTAATGGTCAGCTCCGGCACCACACCAACCTGTAACAACACACGTAGCTTTTGTCTTTAACATTTAGAACAAGGACAAAAAGGAGAGACGACATCTAACTGCACTTGTCAAAACATACAACATGTCAATAGGATGAATAAATCAACATTGCATACCCAGAATAAATCAACAGCAACAGTAGATATTTGTAACCATAACCGACATGATTCATATTCTGATATAATTGGTAAAGTTATGGCAAGATTGCATATCTAGCAGATATAAAATTATAATCGGAAATTTTGAGGCATGGCAGTTTGTCTAGATCTATTTGATAGACATGTGAATTATATCTAAAACAACATGAATTATATGTATTTGGTAATGTAGCTTGAAATTTCAAATATTAGAAGATAAACTATAAAAAAAAAAAGCCTTCAATAAAAAAACTCATATCTAATAGTCCACATGTTAGGTCCACCAAATCATTAACAATGCTCAATTCAGAACCGATCTTGGAATCTTCAAGATGTTGACAAAACCATGAATCGGTCCATAGAAGTAGGATCAGGAGCAGGTCAAACTGGTCCCAGCAACTAAACGAATCTACTAGTCCAATAACAAACCCAACCTAAGTTGATGATACCATGCTAGGCTTTATGCTACTCGGAACATTTCAGCACACATTATCTGAAAAGTTCAGAAAGACAAACAATTGAGGGAACAACAATAGTCCACTTGTTTGACCAGTCATAAATTAGAAACAACTGTGATGCATTCAAGAAAGTCCAACACATAATGATGAAAAAGAAAACCTGTCCTACACTGATGCTCATACTTTTTCTTTCTTCGAAAAGTAAATTGTAGAAGCTATTAACCGTCTATAACATCAGTTGATAGCAATAATTAATCTCAGGCTTAAGTTAAAAAAAAAATAAAGAAGATGATGGGCTGGAATTTCAAGTGTGAGAACTATAAAATTGTACAAGGTTTCACCAGGAGAGTAGAATATAGCAACAACGAAAGCAATGCAACTTAAATTGGGAGGACTAAATTGCAACATGTTAAACAGAACAGTGATCTAATATCAGTCATTGCACCATATTGTCGCCAAAATTCTGTTTACCTGTTCCCTTCATAAATAGAAAAATGGGAGGTTCACAAATTTGAACCCTGGGACTGTGGGGGAGAAAGAAGACACAATCGTTTTCATCCACCATTGCATCCGACCCATGTGCTTGAACCTGAAAAAGTATCAAAGGCGCCAAAACATAGGAGGCACAACTCAGTAATCACGAAACAGGGTCTCATAAATTTAATACGCAGCCTTAGAAAAGACTCATGGTCCAAAAGAATAAACAGATTTCTTTATCATAGCATGACACTCACCACATACACTTCCCGCCGGAACTCTGTTGCCAAGCTCTCAATGGCAATATCATCGCCAAAAGCTGCAGCATGGCCGTTACGATTCTCATCTATGCTCAACAACCCCTCCTCTGTGTATTGTAATGTAATGATGTCATACTCATCCTCCGGAGAGCCAGAGATGGACATGTACTTTGCCCAACTTAGCCCATTATTTATGGCAATGCATCTCTCTTTATAAATGGATTCTGCTGCCCCTTCTCTTCAGTCAATTGAGAAGTAAAGTCAGCAAACAAATACAAACATCTCACACAAATTTCTCTTGCCACAATCTGTGAATCTTAAGAACTCGTCCAAAAGTTAATTGTTTCCGAATTCAATTATAGAACCAATAGATGAAGCAAGATTTAAAACATACATTTTCTATTTACAAGAAGTGGTATGATTTTGTAATCAGACGATAATCCTTTTTTTTTTTTTTATGAGCCACGAAAGGGAAATTCATGATATATGTGAGTAAAAAAAAGAATGGTGTTTTCAACAGTAAAAGCAAGAATATATACAAGAAATTTTGATTTCACAAAGCTCGGCCCAAGATCATGATTTCCTAATAATAGTTAGATGAGAACATAATGCTAGTTTCACACAACAATGTTCCTTCAAGCTTAAGATGGTTTTGACTATGTTGTTCTAAAACAAGAAAATGATGCTACAGGGTCAACCATGAAAAAACCCAAATTTAGCCAACTTGGACAGACAAGATGGGTTGGGCAGCTAAAGTCAACTCAAGTTTCACCTGTCATGCACCAACTGTTACCCGGTGTCCTCTATGGTCAAGTACAATTAAATGACATACCTGGTCCCATGACATTGACTTTAGCTAATATATGGACAAGATTAGCCTAACTATACACAAACGGAAAGCAATAATTTCATTTGAAATAAAACGTTGGAGGCATCAATACGAGTTGTGCATATCTCAACAATGAAAAAAAAAATCTGAATATACCATGTAAAAGTAGATAAAAACTTGTTAAACCTCTTCATCAAGAATGCAGCTGACATATCAGAAGATCATAACATAATCCTGTATGATCCTGAAAAGAATCAGCGCTGTCTGGCAATCTATTACCCTTGCTTTTTCTGATACCTTCCAATTAGCAAATGAGTATGCAACAAAGTCGATCCACAGTACTAGGAAATGCAACAGATTCCATATATTGTAGAATTTCCACAAGTATGAATTTAAAGAAAAAAAAAATACAAGAATATACGAGAAAATTTTTCAAAGAAAAGAAAGAAACAATAAATAGAATTAAGAACGTACAAATAGATCTAAGCGTTGAAAGATCAAAGAAAAAAAAACGTTTAGTAAAGAACAGAAAATTAGTTAAATAAAAAGGAGAAGGCGATGATGTTATACCTTTGGAGTCCTAGATCTACGAGCTCCTGAATGGCGGCATCCAAGCCCTCGCGATCCGCCTTCTTCGCTAGGAGCTTCACCTCCTGCACGACGTGAATGCCCCACCCAGCCTTCAGATCCGGCGAGTACAAGTGCCGAATGGCCACGTCTACCGCCTCCCTCGCCGCACCGTCCGCCGATCCATAGTCCTCCAAGAACCGCTGCACCGCCCGCTGCCGCAGCTCACGCGCCCCGGCCGTCTTGGGCCCCATCGCCCTCCGCGCTGCCGTGAACAGGCAGTTTCCGTCCGCCTCCACGTCACCGCCGTGCTCCAGCCGAAACGCCACACCGGGGTCCTCCGCATCGCCTGGGTTCTTCCAGAAGACCCCCCGCGCGTGGATCTTTTCGAGCCGCCGTCGCTGCTGCTCGTCCAGCCCGGAGACGGCGGCCCAGGCGAAGGCGACTGTCGCCGGATCGGCCGCCTCTGGTGTATGGATCGGGTCCGGGTCCGGCCATTGGAGGAGGGACGGCGAAGGGTTTAGGGTTTCGGCCACGGCGGCGGAGTTGGAGAGGAGCTTTCCCATTTCGGGTTCCGATCTCGCTTTCCTCTTCTTTTTTCTGCCCCTTTTTTCTCTCTCCTTAGCGTTGGAAAAGAGAGAGAGAGAGAGAGGTAGGTAGGGGACAGATTACCGTTGTTGGAAGCGAAAGGACGCGTGGAGGAAGGTTATAGGGTACAGTGGGTTGGAGGAGCTAAAATGCGCCGTCGGGACAGGATAAGGCGTGAGGTAACCGTTGGGGGCTGAGGCGATCTGCTCGATTCATTCGATTAGGTCTCTAGTTCTTTTGCAGCTGAAGTCCGTAAAGCAGGAAACTCTCTTACTTCACGACAAAGCACCTACCATTCGTCGAAAAGTGTGGGTCCCACAGAAAGGGGATGAGGGCCGGAGTTTGGATCACAAGTTCCTGTTGGAAGACAAATAGCCCATCAAAGCGACGTGTTTGGTCACCACTTGGGGACGATGAGACTTTTGAGTGGGTGGGAAGGGCGGGCGAAGTTTTGGCAACAGACGAACCATATCATGTGAAGCCGGCTTTCGATACGCTGATTGGGCACAAAGTGGATCGTCTCTTTACACGGACAACAAATTCGTCGCCACGTTTGAGATGTTTATTTGCCACAATTTCGTGTTTGCGGTTTGGTCTGGCGTTCTCAGAAAGGAGTGACAAGACGAGCCTTGAGATTCGTGCCGTGTCGTAGACGGCAGGAGAGCTCGTGGGGATGTGAGAACCGGCCGTGTTGGCTGGTTGACGTCGGCCGTCACTTTCCCTGACGTCGGCGGATCGACGATGGCGATCCGTCGCTTAATGGCGGTCGGCCACACCTCACGGAAGCCACCGGTGTGACGCGTTTCCCACGTGCAAGGAAGCATCGTTCACACAGTAGTAGCTCCGCTGCGGGCCGTTGGTACATAGTGGTCCGTTCGTTATATGATGGTGACGCGTGTTATCAAGAAAATATTTTTTATACCAACAAGTAGATATTGCACACTAATATAATCTTTTAGACTTTTTCTAATTTAATGTTTGAGTGAAATTACAAAAAAATAATTTGAAAATATTTTCAGATAATACCATAATTTTAAAAAAATTCCTATAAGCATATCTAGCTGCATAAAAAAATTATTTTATCTCTGCCTCCGTTAGACCCATCGCTCCTTCTCTCGTTGTACCATAGATGGAATATTGTGGGTATCCATGCTAGCCCTAGTCACTCCATAACTTATCGCAAGTGTGGGCAGTCA
Organism: Ensete ventricosum; assembly: GCA_029747655.1. Lineage (NCBI taxonomy): Eukaryota > Viridiplantae > Streptophyta > Magnoliopsida > Zingiberales > Musaceae > Ensete > Ensete ventricosum. The sequence continues at coordinate 2,532,532 of JAQQAF010000006.1, read as the reverse complement.
GTCTCTCATTTGGAGATAGCCAAGGGCATCACGATGATAGACATCTAGTTGGGGTGAAGTGGGGATGATCAGTGGGGCCAACTCGAGCATATAAGTGCAAACAATTAGGAGGAGGAACGACGATTGTTAGATCCAACTAAGGCGAAGCCTTCATCGCTAGTTGTCTTCGCGTGTGACTACACTTGCATCATAAGTAATGGGTGATTGTTTGGAGTGGAGGGGAGTGATCAACAAGATAAAAGGTGATGACCGATAGAGGTAGAATGATCGTTTTATAAGTACTCTACGAGAAAAAATTTAATGTTAAAACGCTACTTGAGATAATATAAAAGTTAAAGTTGAATTCATCCTTAATATTTTATTCCAATAATTGATCAAAATATATTTCGTATTAAATTAAATAATATCATATTTAATTTAGAACTAGATGGATAGTAATAGGGTAAATATTAGACAACGTCATCTCAACTTGTCAGCCTGTCAGCTTGAACACGTCAACCCGAGGACCACGTTGGCATCCGAGGACTCTCGGGCCATGTCGGTGACCACCTCGACAAACGCAAGCAACCTTTACGCAATGTCGTTCCCTTAGAGGATCAAACTGACAGTCGACGGCCCTGTCGAATGAGACCTCGAGAACCAGCAAAGGCAGCGTCCAGTATAGAGCCATACCCACAGGTCAGTCGAAGGCCCATTAAACATCTCGGCACAACCTTCTTATGCCCCGCAAGTATGAATACCCTCACTGTAGCCTATAGGGAAGAGATCTCCGAAAACCCTTCCTCGGAACTCTTCGATCTTTTCTTCACCTTGATTTTCAATTTTCACACCCCGAGAGCTAACTTAACCATTTGAGGGGCTGCGACGGATACACACCATCCCAACAAGAGTCTTTCTTGCAACACTTGACTGTGACCCAAAGCAAATGCGATTGATTTCTCAACCTGAGGAGCAGTAGTTGATCGAAGCCCAAGATCTCGACCCATTCTCTCCAAGCCTATTGGTCCAACTCGAACAATCCTGTGCACGCGGGCCGAACCGTATCGTGTTGACTCCTCGTCCACGACATAGAATCTAGCTTGATTATTTAATCAAGCTTTATAATGCAGGACTACGATGTTTTTTTCTCCCCCAATATATTTCTGTATTTGTTTTTAATGTCGTATTAACTTGCGAGGTTGGAATTTTAAAGCTTTAAGGTGGACTGGGCCGGATTCTTATAGGCCCAGCCCAATATTTGGACCGGATACAGATCATTTACTTCATAAGAGTGCAATATTGAGTAAATGGTACAGCTTTTATTTATTTTCCTTCACAAGTTGGTGACAATGAGTGAGAGTTTGATTCTCACCCAATATATTTCTGTATTTGTTTTTCTTTTCTCTGCTTCTCTTTGCCTTCTCTCTCAAGTTGAAGATATGGTGAATGGTACACCAACTGCATGTATCTCATAGGGAGTTCCCCCTTTAGATTCTGTTCATCTGCAATTTTATCCTTAAATATGTATCACCAACTTCAGCACAGAAAAAAGTGATTTTTGTTTGTATTAACAGCCAGTTCTGAACAGTCAAAAAAGACATTACAAACTGTAGTGTAGTGTTTCAGAAAATACAGCATCTTCACAGCAAACTGTGGTTATACTACATTCATCAATGCTGCAGCATCAAAGCATCAGTTATAAAGTTGAAGTACAATTGTAGTGTATAAGAGTTCTTGCACAGCTCGGCCGAGAATACCACCTACAGTGTCCAACCGCGTGTTCTTCTTCTCCTCCTCCACCTTTGCTTCATTGGCCATATGAGTTCAGTCTTCATAAGCTTCAGCCTGCAAGAACTATCTGAACCAGTGGATGCCTTTTTTTCTGCACAATGTTTCTGAAGCAGGCGGCTACGAGTTCCAACTGAATTCACACCATGATCGATATCCTCACCGTCTTGTTCTCTTGATGGATGTTGAGAATGGCTCTCTGTTCTTGACACATAGTGATCACTTGGAACGTTCCTGGAATCAAGAGGTAGCACCACAGATCACAAAATGTCAACATTATTAGATTCAATATCGCTCTACAAGTACAACGCTTCCCCCCCTGCTGCTGCTGCTGCTGCTGCTTCTGCGGCTATCCAATTCCTTTGTCCCCAACAGGGTTTGCGTGGAACCCTAGCTTTTCGTAAATATATATAAAAAAAAAGAAAAAACTTTGGGGGCCCACTCGGCTGACCAAAATCTACGGACATGATGGAGGAATAATTGTTTGCACGAGGAGACGATGGGGCCCGTCCGAGTCAGCGAGGATGGACGTATCTGACGCGAGCGTACATCTCCCACGTGACACCCACCCCCGTCCCGTGACGAACGGGGAATCTGGACCTCTGCTCGCCGTCCGATCGAGGGGCTGTCAGTGGGACCCAACCCTCGCATTAACGCTAGACCCTGTGTTCCCTTTGCGGGACCTCAACTTTTGTGCATACGCACGTATATACACGTGTATAATATATACGCACGTATATACACGTGTAAAAAAAATGTCAAGAAGACGGGCGTCGGGCGGTATCGGCGAAGTGTCACGCGGGGGGATGTGAGCCGAGATCCGCCGAGGAGCTCATGCCTTGTGATTCGGACTCTTGCATACATCGAGGCTCCAAGTACCGCAAGCAAGGACGGGGAGACGGTGGTGTTGGCGGTGGCGTTTGCAGTCGCCGATGCGGCCACCCCCGCCACCCGCCACCACTCGAGGCTCCCGTGGCCTACTTAGGAACTCGCCAAGGCGGAAAAGCAACACCACCAGCACGCACCTCAAGAAGGAAAAGGGGTGGCGGTGGGCCGGCACCGCTGCTGCTGCTCCGCCTTGGAATGGCTGCAGATACTCCGCACGTCATCAGGTAAACGCATGCCATGTATGAGAAGAACAAAGAAAGCGGCGTTACATACCACGTAATAGAGCTCTTATCGCATGTCCTCTAAGGAATTGTTTGTATTGAGAAGCTTTTTTGGACTCTCTGCACCTTCGTAATTATAGAAAAATGTTTTCTTCTTTTCATCTTCATGATTAAATAAAATAAAATAATAATAAGAACTAATATGTTTGACAATAAATGAAGAGATGGATGAAAGATATACTGGGAAATCCCCGTTAATGAGAAGATGGGGCGAGCAACAAAATGTGAAGAGTGATGTTTCACAAGGAAGGCAAAAGGGAAAGCTATTTATACATTAGCATGGAACAACCACATATTCCCAGATGAAATTTTACCCATACTACAAGAAAATAGAGCAAGCAAGAGAAACTAAAATAACCCCTAAGAACAAAAGATATATATATATATATATATATATATATATATATATATATATATATAACCAACATGAGATTGATATGGCATCATTACACACTGAGTGATCTCTCTCCTCTTCCTGTCTTACATCACTGCGCAAGCGTTGGGGTTCTCATCGCTGAAGATTTGTGGGGGATACGCGTATCCCACGTATCCCCCTTGATATCTCGGGTAGTACTGGTAGAACTCGTTTCGCACCAGCTCCACCACCTTGGTCGCCGGCGCTGCCCCGTCCTCCGCCGCTCCGCCGCCTTCCTTCTTGTCCTTCTCGTCTCCTCCTCCTTGGCCACCGCCGCCGTCCTTCTCTTCCTTCTTCTCGCCCTCGGCATTGCCCCCGCCGGCTTCGTCCGCCTTCTTCTCGTCTTTGGTTGCGTCTCCCCCGCCGCCCTTGCCGTCCTCCGCCTTCTTCTCCGCCGGCTCCTGCTTCGCCACCACCGCCTGCTTCCCGGTCCTCTTGTACACGTACTCCCCCAGCTTCTGCGGGTCGAAGACGCCCTTCACCGTCACTTGGGACGCCTTCAGATCCGGCTCCGCCGCCTGCACCCCTGTTCGATTCGCCATCGAACAAAACGGGCAAGCAAAGAAGAAATATCGAATCTTTAGTCAAAATAAGCTAAAAAGGACGGATCTTTGACAGCAATCTCGAAGTTAAACGCCCTGCCCTGACCAGAAAGATTAATGTTCTAAGTCAAGAAAGACAGGTAGATGAGTTTGCTCTTCTTTTGCTGAGAATCGAATTGACTTTTGATGGAGATACGAAGGTTCGAAACGGAATTTTCATCTTGGTCTGTAATGAAATCAGCAAACCAGAAAGCATTGGAACGGAAGAGAACCAGGGGAGGGTACCTTTCATCTTTAGTATTCTCTTCTTGATCTCTTGTGCGCAGGCCTCGCAATGCATATGAACCTTGAGCACCACAGCGATCACTTGCGGCTGCACGCAGAGGCAGTAACAACAGAAGAAGACATGAGACTAAATTAAGAATGTTAGATTAGGAAATATTAGAAGAGACGATGGCTGACCTCTTCCTTCTTCTCCTCTACCTTGGGCTTCTCCTCTGCCTTCTTTTCCTCTTCTTTCTTCTCCGGCTTCGGCGGCGGCAGCGGAGTCAGCAGCTCCACCTTCCTCCCCGCCTTCTTATGGACCCGCTCCACCACCTTCATCGGGTCCTCCGCCGCCTTCTTCCCCTTCACAACCACCTTGTGGGTCCTGCAGTCCGTCTTCACATCTTCCACCCCTTTCCACCGCAGAGCAAGAAGATCCGGCATCATTTCCAATTTTGTCGACGGAATCGAACAGAAGGCGAGATTTTTTGGGTCCTTAAGAAATGTACAACCCTCGTTACCTTCGAATCCCTTCAAGGAGCGCTTCACCTTCCTGGCGCATCCCTCGCAGTGCATGTAGACGCGCATCACGATCTCCTCCGGCGGCGGAGGCGGCGGCTCGTCCGCCTTCTTTTCTTCGCCACCCCCTTCCTTCTTCTCCCCCTCGCCGGCGCCCTTCTTCCCGTCCTCACCCTTCCCCTCCTCCTTCTTCTCCTCCTTCCCCTTGGGCTCCTCCTTCTTCCCCTGCTCCGGCTTTTTCTCCTCCTGCCAAGAAACCATACATCTCATCAGCAAAACCATCAAGAAAAGCTCAAGCAGACGAAATCTTTGAGCGAACCAAAACATAAAAAGAAAACACGTCGGCTTTCGACCTCCCCCATCACTCGCTCGGTCCGAAATCTTGGCTTGGAGCTTCAAGCAGACGACGTCGGCAACGGAAAGCGATACCAGAGGCGTTACTTCCCTTCACTATCAAGCACAGCTCTCTCTTTCTCTCTCTTCCCCTCACTCTCGCTCACACAGTGTGTGCAGCACAGGGCACCAAACGTGGGAATTTGAAGGATCGAAGGGTTCGTGCAAAGGCCATGCGGCGCACGTACCAAAACTTTTTGAGGTCGTTTAAAGGTCGGAAAACTTTCTACGATGAGTCGCTGTTATGCCTATCTCAATAAAATAATAAAAATAATAATTTTCATATCTATAATGACTCATAATCATACTCTAAAAATAATAATCATGTTTTGCAAATTATTATGCATAATATAAAAATAAGTGGCTATATTTGACCGTATGTATTGCTACCAAAGACTTCAATGCACTTGACCACCAATATTAATTGTCCAACGACAAGAACGTATTATGTAGGAATGTAATAATAGTGCAGTTAGTACTTACTAAACATATAAATATACTACGCATATATATCATTTACGATTTTTTTTTTAGTTTCATAATCTTTATATAGCAAGCATTCTCCACTAGGATATATTATGTAAATTATTTATTCGTAACGAGAACTATGAGCCAGCAAAGATGATGAAAGAAACCTATGCGACACCAATAGGTAATCATACGAGGTTATATATATATATATATATATATATTTGCATATTAGCATCTTCCATATCGATATATTTATATATACAAAAAATATTAATTATTTTTTTCATAGATTTACTCTATTATATTTAAATTAGATACAAATGATATATAGTGTAGGAAAATATTTTGTGATTCACCTGATATGTCAATCATACACATCATCTTGTAAATATTTAAATTTTCATATCTTATAAGAAATATTTTTTCTTAAAAGCAAGAAAAATTGGAAATTTTTTGTTATCATACTATTGATCTCCGTTTCTAGGATAGATTGACTTGAGTAATAAATGGATTATCGATCAATCCCCATTTTGTAGGCGAGATGTCATCTTCATCAAACTTAAGAGTGCATTGGGTTTTCTTTAATATATATGTCATAGTAATAAAAACATGGAGCATCAAAATAGATCCATTCGATTTTGTTCATCATCACATAGCCGAACAATTTGTATGAGAAGAGTGATACCTAAATTATTTAATTTTTAATGAAATAAAGGTAGAAAGAGCTAAGCAACATAAATACTTTGCCTTGCCATCTAAATAGCAGCAGTATAGAAGAAGCATATCAAATTGTCATTGTTTTGTAGCAGTGATAGACTTGGTTTAATGTGCTAAGCCAGCCAACTTGCAACAGAGAACACACATCATTTTAAACCTAGAAAAGCTCATCTATGAATGGCTTCAGAATATAAAGTATGTGTAGCACAAAATGCTCAAATGTTTACACCATTAGCTTCAAATTTTATTGATGACAGTGCCAAGTGGTGTACCAGTAAGTACCTCTTTTTTTTGAGCTGCAAGGGAATGGTGTGAGATGGTACTTAACCAATGTGTGGTTAAGAGTAGGATTGTAAGACTAGAAGGCTTCAAACCCAAGACTCCAACCCTTACCACTGGTGACAGATTGCTAAATACCACAGAAAGTGCACACACACACACACACACACAGTGATTAGATTAATCTAACCAGTGACTGATGGTCTCCAAATTTAACTTCTCTGTGGGCATCCACACTATGTAATAAATGAAATTAAGTAATGGAATCACATGCTACTGCACATGAAAAGAGGATGTTGTTTGCACACCTTAAACAACCATCTCATCTAAAAGCCATGGATTGGCTCAAGTCCCTTTGCTCATCCTTGCTTGATGGAGAACCAAAGAACTCCACCTTTTAACTCTTAGCAAAGTGTTCCCTATCTTGCTCTGCATTGCAAGTGGTACCAAAAATCTCAAGCAAGGTTTAATTTTTTTTTCTTTCCCTAAGCTCTCTAACTCACTCGGCATGCAATGGGTATATGGGAGTCGATATCAGAAAGCTTCTGTCTGTAGCTTCCATGGGTTTTGAGACTGATAGCATGTGGCGTGAGCTTTAGTAGGTGACACAATGGAAGTGCTAAGGTGACGCATCCATGAAACTATTTTGTTGCTTTGAGCTTATGCCTTGTCTTTTGCCGCATCCCCTTTTCAGGTCCACCTTCGACTGTGGCACCACATGGAGATGAAGATGAAGATGAAGATGGCAGACAAATATAAGAAGAAACACCACCACCCCCCCCCTCCCCTCCCCTCCCGATCTGAACGTGTGACAAGCGAGGAGGAAAAGGTTCATCTCAAGAGAACTCAGCACACCAGCGAAGATGGCTTGTCCCACTGGCATTTTGCTCTCATCATTCTCTGCTTTACAGATCAGCTTTTGTGAGGAAAGAGCAACCCAGCAATTATAACACTCTCCATTATGGCGCAGAGTTGAAATGGGGAGCATAGAGCTTTGCAAACAAATATTCTTCTTCGTCCAAAAGTGCAAAGTGGGGCATTTAATCCCCCTGTTTCAGATAATGTGGCAACAACAACACTGTTCTCCTACTTCTCCATGAATAGAGGAGAGGTCCCTGCTCTGTTAGTCACAAGTGGTGTGTCCCTTTGCAAACACTGATGCCACCTGCGGTGCTCCACTGTATCATCACATGCTTCTCTGATGCGTGGTCAATCCTCCTCTCCCATCGTTGTGGGGATCCATTTCATTTTTCTGCACTAATTCTCTTTTTTTTTTTTTTTTTTGTACAAATTAAACCCACATTTGCAGAGGATGTTCATTATTTTAGTTGTTTCATACACACAATTAAGTATATATATATATATATATATATATATATATATAATTAAGTGATCCTGTTAATGGGCTTTAATCGGGCCCATATTGAGTAATTAAAAATGGTCCATGGGCCTAACGGCTCGCTGAGCTGTCTGTTACAGTGCATTCATTGGTTAAACACGTCATCGCGCGGCGAGGTGGGAAGGGTGTTGGGTTGGAAAGACTTCTTTGACGACGGTGGCAGCGGCGATGGATCCGGACGCGGTGGCGAAGGCGTTCGTGGAGCACTACTACCGGACGTTTGACGGGAACCGGCCGGGGCTGGGGGGGCTGTACCAGGACGCCTCCATGCTGACCTTCGAGGGCGACAAGATACAGGGCGCCGCGGCCATCGTCGCCAAGTTGACCTCCCTTCCCTTCCAGCAGTGCGTCCACGCTGTCTCCACCGTCGATTGCCAGCCCTCCGGCCCCGGCGGCGGCATGCTCGTCTTCGTCAGCGGCTCCCTCCAGCTTGCCGGGGAATCCCACACCCTCAAGTTCAGCCAGGTATTATACCCTCTTCCTCTGTCTGTCCTTCTCTCACACTCCTTCTGTTACCATCAGATCAGCCGAATGGTTTGATAGGGTCGAAATTATATTTCAGATTAGACCTAATTATTCTCTTCCTTTTTATGATTCTATGGTTTGTGGTTTTTTTTGATCTGATATTATCTTTTAGTTATGATTTTCTTGCGATCAAAATAACTGGGTCGTACTTGTGTGAGTGGCTTGATGATCGGATGGTAATCGGCGTCATGTTGGACTCATTTCTCCTGTTTCGCTCTTTTAGGGCAATAAACGATGGTCTGTTTTCTGTCTTGCTATCATTCTTCTTAATGCCTGTAATGATTTAGAGAGTTGATTCAATGGCGAAGAAGAAAATGGCAGTCTAAGAACATGCGATCATACACAATATGGTGTTGCATTCAGCAAAACCCAGAGCTTTTTATCTCCTCTTTAATGAACTATAGAGATTTAACGAGGGCGTTGAATGAAACTCTTCAAATTATGTTAATATGATGCCCTTTTACTGTTCAATACCACCAAACCCTTAGTCTATCATCTTTGATGACCGAAGAATCTCTTTGCCCTTTTACTGTTCAATACCACCAAACCCTTAGTCTATCATCTTTGATGAATGAATACTCTCTTTGCTACTTGTATGAATAGCATTCAATTTATGTGTTGATTCGGATCGGGATTGCTCGGGAAATAAAAATAGAAATAGCAGAACATTATAAAATTTAAAATGTAAAACTAAAAAGTATACAGGAAATATCATATAAATGATAACAATAGGCAAACCATTTAGAAAAATTATGTAATATGTATCGGAAATTTAAAATTTATCATCCTGCATAAAGACCCACAACTTGGTTGAATTGCAACATCAAATATGAGAGATAACTCTACTTCTTTTCTATTTACTATACTGACAAAATATATGGTGATGCAAAGGCAATAAAGATATCAAATAACTATCTTATAAATTATATGATGATCTAAAAATTGTTCAATTTCAACTTCAAACATGAGGGATGGGGTCTTCTTGTAACTTTAGTGCTTTGAATTAAATTCCAAGAGAGAGAGAGAGAGAGAGTCCATGGTATTTGAATTCAATTCCAAGTTACATGCCATCTTTTTTTTTCTAATTGGTATAATTGAATTATTTTCAAAGCACGGAGTAGAAGCCTATATTATCTTGTGATAACTGTCTTTGTTAAGTAACATATGCATGTTGTTGCTGAGGTCTGTCTGTTGTTGTGGTTTGGTAAAAGGACTTTTGGTTGTGTTAATGAGTATGCATCTTTTGATTTTGTTGGTGATCATCTCTTGTGATCCCGTCTTTGTTAAATAACCTATGACACTAGTGAAATCTTTCTGTAACTCAAGAGAAGTGACTGATGATTTGTGTGGTTTTGCTGTAGATGTTTCATCTGATGCCAACACCTCAGGGAAGCTTCTATGTGCTGAACGACATATTCCGTCTGAACTACGCCTGAAGAATCAATCTTTTTTTTTGTTAGAGGGTAAGTCAAAGGTAGGGATGGATTGCCCTTTTCTTCTCTTTATTTAGTGTTTGGATGGTTGGTTGGATAGTCGAAAAGATTTTGGATCTTTTAATTAGGGATCCAGAAGATGAAGAAGCCTCATCATTTTATGAATTTTCTGGTACGCAAATTTTGTGGCAATTTGTATGCTGTTTAGTCATGAATTTTACTGGTTTTTATTTTGATGCCAATCTTTGCTGCTCTCATATCTGCTAATAATATGAATTTTCTGGTACGCAAATTTTGTGGCAATTTGTATGCGGTTTAGTCATGAATTTTACTGGTTTTATTTTGATGCCAATCTTTGCCGCTCTCATATCTGCTAATAATATGAATTTTCTGGTACGCGAATTTTGTGGCAATTTGTATGCGGTTTAGTCATGAATTTTACTGGTTTTTATTTTGGTGCTAATCTTTGCTGCTCTCATATCTGCTAATAATATGAATTTTCTGGTACGCAAATTTTGTGGCAATTTGTATGCGGTTTAGTCATGAATTTTACTGGTTTTTATTTTGGTGCCAATCTTTGCTGCTCTCATATCTGCTAATAATATGAATTATCTGGTACGGGAATTTTGTGGCAATTTGTATGCGATTTAGTCATGAATTTTACTGGTTTTTATTTTGGTGCCAATCTTTGCTGCTCTCATATATGCTAATAATGACTATGCTTTGGTTACAATTGCTTAGCACAAAGATCGAACATTCATTCATTCATTCATTAATTCATCATAACTCGTTGATTGACACTTTTTCTTGTATGCATCATTTTGCTCTGCTTATATGTGCATTGCTTTATGATAACCCATTGCGATCTCTACCAGCATGAGTAGGAGAATATGACACGATATGTTATTTCATCTGATTGAAATCTATCTGAGACATTGATTTTACTTGGCTAATATTTTTTTTTTATTTCATTCGATTTGATGCATCCATAGAATTTAGATCTGTTGAGTTATCACTGGCATCAATAAGCGAATCGATACGACTCTACGAGCTCGACCATGAAGCATTAACGAGAAAGCTAACTCAAATAAGTCCATATTCGACATATGATTTCACGATCTCATTGATAGTCATATAAAAAATAGCATCATTTCAAGCTGATCTAATTTTATATATGTGAGTATATAATCCTCGATCCAATATAGGCTTGAGCATATAATAGATTTTCAACTAGCATTAAATTTATTTTAAAAATATTTATTTTGACTAAAATATTTACTTTTATAATTTGCTAAATAAAGTTGTATATCAAATCTTTCTAAAACTCGATTATTATATCCCTTATGAGACGGTCCTAATAATTATTGAGATCTATCTATGAATATTTTAATATTAATAATATAAGATGTTTCATTTATATAAATCATTTTAAAATTTTTGGTGAGAAATTTTTTGGGTTGTACAATAAATCAAGATTATTATTGATAAAAAAAATTATTTATATATAATAAATATCAAATAAACTTGATCCCATTATTCTTCATATATAAATAATAATCAATAATATTTTTTATTTAAAGAAAGTAATGATACAAATAAATTTCATATACCATTATCTAAAGGTTTGTTTAAAGTCATAAATAGATTTTTTTAAATTTATATACTAATTATTTTTTTATCAAAAAATCTTTTCGGTTAACCCATATAAATCTAGATTCCTATTCAGAAAACTTATTTTCACATCCATATGATATAGCTCAAAATCATAATAAGCTACTAATGTCATGACGATTCTTAACATATTTATTTTAAAAACTAAAAAATATTAAGTTATAGTTGATGCATTATTTATGAGAAAAAATTTTAATAAAAAAATCTAACTTTTATATCATTTGATATTGCCCTTTGAGTCATATTTATATAACAAATATTAGGCAATTCACGAGTTCTCATACACTATTCTAGTCTATTAATTTTAATTCTTATTTTATTATATTATATAATATTTCAAAATCGTTACTTTTCATAACTGATGAGAACCATGACAAATCTTTTTTATTCGTATATCATGATCTGATTCTTATATATATACTACATAATAACAAAAAATTGTATATCTCTTTTTCCTTTTAGATTATGATTATCTATAAGACATTAGCGGTAATACCAATATTATGTGAGATTTCAGTAATGTTATTTTAATATTCATTTTTAGTAACTCATTTAATGATTTGAGAAATAATAATATCTCGAATATAAAATGATAAAAATATCAACTTTTATTTTTTAATATCAAAATTAAATTATAAGATTTTTCACTAATGCTAATTTGCTAGGAATAATATATTATTAGATTCAAATATCCTTGTAATATTAATAAAGCAATCAAATCTATACCCTTTGAATCTTTTGGGATAACCAATAAAATATTTAAAATAATCTCTGGTTTTCTACTAATCAATAATTCAAAGGAGTTAATGTAATTGACTTAATTGTTTATATTCAGGATATTTATAACAATATTTATAGTTTCTCCTAATATTGATTCATAAGAATTACTCATTATGCTTTTAACTATATTAATAAGAGTATGATTTCAACATCTAACAATCCTATGATTGGGTTCATCATAACTACTATAAAATTTATTACCCATGTCAAATATAATAATTTTAAATTTTTTATTTAATTATATCTCGACTTTATTTATGTATACCTAAAAGTGTAATAGTTTGAGACCTTCAATAGTCATATCTCAACAGGTAATCAACAAAGATGATAAAATATATCTCTCTACTAAAATAAAAAATATAAAGTTACCTGCATATATAATCTTAATGAATTTATAAAAATATATTTTATTCTAATATTTGACTATAAGATCTAAACTCAGGATTCATATTAATTCTTTATATATCATTATATGAAATTTAAAAATTAATTTTTATTGAATCATAAATATATTGAGTTTACAACCAACCAAAAGGAAATAATGTCCTAACAATTTAAGACAATAACTCTAATTTTCTAGAATTATAGGAACACAACATGCATCTTCAAAGTCTATCAAATGAGTGTAGGAGATTAATATCAATTAGTATCATTTTTGTTTTAAGTTGATTCTTTATAATAATGAATATTTTTATTTATTATTTTTATGATAATAATACATTTTTATTACTGATAATATATGTTGAAGTATTAGAATCAATCCATCAAGCATTAAAAAAGGGGTTCTTTAATACTTGATTTGAAACATATAACGATCTGAGTTAAAACTTTCCCTTTTAAACCAAATTCTATAGTCATTCTTCACATAATATTTCTTGTAAGAGAGGTAGTACTTTATTGTAAAGTTTTTTCTTCTATGAGTTTATATATTATTCATAAACTTAAGTGATCTACACTTTATTTTTTAATTATTAACTACTTGAGTAGTATCAAAATATTATTATTGTTTCTTACTTTAATTTTAATTTTATCCAAACATATATCAGTCTTATTTAAGTTTTACTTATCTTTAATCTTATTGTAGTGACTTTTAAATGAGTCAAAATAAAAAAAATAAAATTAAAAATAAATTATACGAGAAATAACTCAATTATATTTATGTTCAAAGTAACTTATAGCTTTGTTTGAGGATATAATCTTAAATTTTTCAAAAATGTCATATTGGGTTTAGTGAACTAGTTCATTAATATATCAGTCTTATCAATAAATTTAAATTAATCTTAAAATATTTTAGTACGTTAGTTATACTTTATAATAAAGTCTAAATATTATTAGTATTTATCATAAAATTAACTTTTTAAACCTCTTTCGATCAATTTTATTGATCCTAGTCTGATCAAGGTCTCAGACACCTATTATAAATTGCATTTACTCAAACCATTTATGATAAAGTAATATAGAAATATAAGAACATTTATTAAATATAATGAAGGAAATACTACTATAATAAAATAATATAATAATAATATTTTATTTTTTTAATAAATGTTGAACCATATATCATTTAAATATTATCTTTGGGTGCAGTATTGATATATTGAGTGTTACAAAAATATTTATAAAGAATTAATAACATCTTTTTTGAATAATATTACCATATTTGGTTATATATATATATATATATATATATATATATATATATATATATATATATATATATAAGAATACCCTAACAATATCATCTCACTAAGTCACACAATTTTTCAAAGTAAATTTAGCTCTGGGATTATCTAATCTCTAAATTATGTGTGTCATTGTAAATATTATTTTTTAATATTATTTATGATTAATTTCTTTATTAAATTTTAAAAGTTATTAGTGTAAGCCACTTTGGTGCCTACAACACGAATACAACAATATAAATTATAATTTAAATTATCTTATAAATGATAAATTTTACTATAATTCATATCTTATAAGTCTATTATTTCAAGTTATTTGGCAATTACCAGTCAAAAACTTAGGAATATGAGTTACAAATAATATTCATAAAAAAAATTTAATCTAATTTATCCCAAAATAGTTTAATAATAATGATAATCATAATACTTATTAAATATTAATCAACATAAAAAATATATGATACTTGTAATTTTGATGAAACATAAATCATGCTTTTATGTAAAAAATAAATATAATTTTATAATTTCAAATATATATATGTGAAAAACTAAATAAATATTGAAAAATAATAATTGAATTCTTTTCACATATAAAATTTTATCAATATGTCATATGAAAAATTATAAAAAATTATAATATATATAGTTTAATTCTATGTGAAATCCTTATACTTGTCAATATTATTTAATTCTATAGACTCAGAATTGCACTATTCAGATTGGGCTCATATATTTAGGCCAACCATTCACCCAATTAGGTTCATCAAAATTAAAGTTGATCAAAATAAAAAAAATCAAAATCTGAATTTCTTTGAATTCATTCAAAACTTAATTAATCAAATTTAAATATAGTCAAGTAGTCAAAATATAATAATGATTAACTCCTAATATTTGATTAAAAATAAATTAAATTAATTAATTTTTTTAATTGAGGATCTAAATTAATAAATTTTAATTTTTGAATGGTAAAACTATTATTTTTCTTAGGATATATAATGAAAATTTATGATTTTTGAATGATAAAAAAATATTAATAGGACATAAATTAAAATTAAGTATATTTATAAGGGTAAAATAATAATTTTTTATAAGAAACCCTAATGCCAGCCACCCTTGCAATTACATCATCATTGCATGTTCCATCGTGCTCACCTGTGTGGGTTTGGAATGGTCATCCATTGCTTGCACGCCACCTATCATCTGTTCCCCGAAATGGGGAGGCTATCCTTACAAGGTTGAACGATGACCCTGTCGGTCGTTGCGTTGTGTCCATGCACGATTGTTGTCATTGCATGCACGAGCATAACACCTTAGCGACGATAGGTGTGTCATCAATCAAAAGCCAATGCGCAGCTATGCACATGCACGTCGCCCAACGACCCCATTGGCTTTGGTATCCCGTGACAACGACTATGGCCAGCAAATATCGCCACAATTGCATTGCTGTAGTCATCGCAGTTGTTACTACCATTGCAGGCAGTGAAGTTACGCAGCCATCACAGCTACCATAGGTAGTGGTGCTGCTATGATCACCATAAGACTGACACAACCTACAATGTTGCATATACAATCATTGTTCATGATTGGACCAACGATCACTAAAGACCATCACCCTCAATAATAATATCATCGATAGCAAATTATCGATAATGGTCTATCAGTCAAACACAAGAAACCTCACATTGCATGCAAATAGACAATATGATAGAATAGATAGAAAAGTAGATCTATAATACAAACAAATTGTTTGTAAATAAAACGAGTGAAAGATGCTAACAAATCAATATAAAGTATGTGATTTTATAAATGTAGCTTTGATACCAATCGTGAGCATAAAGATCATCATTATGCTTCTAGTTTATGAAAACTTTAATGTCAAAAATCTAAAATTAAATAATAATAAATTAAATTTATAACGTGTATCTTTCAATATCATTCAAAAGGTTTTTATTTGATCTATGGGCATATCACTATAGGACCCAAAAACTATATCAATGACTATACACCAAAAGAACTAGACTAGGCGTTTTCTCTCTTATCCTTAGTAAGACTGATATAAGTGATAAATTAAAGCTCTCTCATCAAGATAATCTCTTAAAAAATTCTCTTAAAAAATTCTATCATAATTAATTTTTTTTTATATTGATCAATAGTCATACTCAAAATCCAATTGCATTAATAATATATCTTTTACCTAATTAGTTAGACCTGACTACATGATTCATCGAGAATAACCCATGTCCCGAACCCTTTTGCCTTTAAATATTTGTTCAATGACCCAAGTGTAAACCCACCATCATTCTATTATATGACAAGCTAACTTTCCACCCATTGTAAACGTAATTGCCAAAGGCCCTTTACTAACATAACCCAACCCTTATATGTAATGAACCCAATAGGCTAAGTTTAAGCCTCATCTCATTCCTCCCCCTTATATGTAATTAACCCAATAGTGATCCCCTAATCCAGCCACACACACACACACACCTCTACCTCTTGTGCCTCCACCAAAGCTCCCTTACCTAGCAAGCACTATCACTGAATCCCCATAAAAGACTCCTTGCAAAGTACAGTCGCTTTGTCATTCTCCCCGATCAAAGAGCACAGCTCGAATGATCGATACAGGAAAGACTTCAGCCGAGAGGCGTTGTCCCAATAACTCAATATTTTAAAGAGAGAGGCTGTATGTCTCAGGTGGTGGACCTCTCTCTCTCTCTCTCTCTCCCACTCGACTGACTACCTGACAAGGCTCCCTCCCTCTCTGTTGGGGTGCATGCAAACGACGAAGATAGTTAAAGACTCTCTCGCTGCTTTCAAGAACATGAGTCAAAGGACAGAGACAGGATTACCGGAGCAGCTCTTTCGTCGGAGTTGTTTATATGGCAAGTTCACAAACAGGATTATTGTGTACCAGCTCCAGACCGCATCAATCAGCACAAGAAACAGTAACATTCATTACCATTCAAGGCAAGGTAATCAATCTTCTTCTTCGTTCCCTTCATGCAAGCCACCCGGGCATGTAACTTGGACCAGGAGGTGGAGCAGCAGCAGCAACTGCCGCCGCTGCGATCGCCATTTGTTCTGGGTGGTACCTGGTGGAGGCAACCAAATAGTACGTACGATGAGAACTCGTTTCCTAGCAGCATATATAGAGAGAGGCAAACGAAGAGTCGTTGGGATCACCCAATCTGAAGAGTAGGTTCACATTCTATGGGTTGGAAGAAGCCGTCACCCTCTGGTTGAGGCTGCTGCTGCTGCCGCCCGTAAGCTACAGCATCAGTGTTGGGATCCCACAGCTGTTGCTGATCCGCCTCACTGCTGCTTTCCTCCAACTGCTTGTCATGTTGAAAACCATCACAGGCTTCTCGATATGATAAAGCCAGTCACCAAAACATTCATTAGATTGCATGAAACACAAGAAAGCTACTTACTCTTCTCTTCAGGGCTTTGTTAGCTTCACATAGCAGTTGTTCCTTGTACACAGACACGATGTTACTTGAACGGAAGGATGATATGAACAATTCATGATTCACTTTTGCTGTACTATACCCGTCTTTGGAGATCTCCAAGCTGGTCAAGCATGTATTGGGTCTGCAGAAAGATAGCAAGTTCATCATCAGTGGCTCATGTTTTTTTCAGCATTCGATAACTCATATCTATGGTAAGATGCACAAAAAAAAAAAAAAAAAAAAAAAAAGAGATGATCGACCTACATATATCAACGAGATGATGAACAAAATGTATCATTAGAATGACATGGACATATTAACCAGTGATGCGGAGAAGCATCGTATTAGAAGATTGCACATTACCCTTGTTGATCTTATTTGTCTTAATGATGCATCAAGTTGGCGCTCAAGCTGCTCAAGTTCCTTGATGTTAAGTGGCCCCAGATCTTCACCCAGCAGATTTCTGGGTTTTGATGTAGAACAATTAGTCCGTCGATGATCTTTCAACATTCCTGTGAAAGCTGTGGTTTCTTGTGTCCCAAAAAAGCAGGCTAAGATCAAAGACAAAACAAGGGGTTGTTCACCTTTGCGATCGCTGCAAGCCTTCAACACGCGCCTTGAGCTTCAAATACTCTTGCTGACTACTCTGATGATTTTGCCAAAACTAGGCGTAAGGAACTAACTCTCTCTTTTGCAATTGGCATAAGAACAATTCATCTCTAGAGAGTACATTCTTACATGGTAGGCACCTCAGTTGTGCAACATTACCATCTGCAGTGAACTCATCGATAGTTCTCAGTAACAGTGGCTCCAGCAAGGAAGAATAAATAGTCAACCTACCTGACTATATCCAAGCAGTTCTACTGTCTTCTTTTCTTCTACATTCATTAGTTTTATATTCTTTCTCAGTGGATGACTTCTACCTTTGGCAATTTTATCGATATGTTGTCCACTATCATTTTTATTACTTTGTACCTACCTTTATTTTGTTGTTGATATTTTAGTCATGTCTTTCACTCTTGACACACAAGCCCCTAGAACCATCCCATCTATATACTTCACATTTATAACTCCATGTAGCAATATATGCATAGCCACAAGAAATTTGACATTTGGTTTTCAAAATCTGTAGTGCAATACTACTCTTATCTGGTCTTGGTATGACAACCCAAAATTTACGTGAATGGAAATTTATAGCATCGAAGCATTTGAACTGCTGGGTCACACTAAACCTTCATGACGCAAAAAAGATAAGAATGACAAGCAAGTTGGTTCTTCATGATTATAGAAGCTGAAGGGAACTAAGAAATGTGATGCCTCTTGTCTCGAGATTCAACAATCCAAGATAGAAGAAACTTGATCAAGTTTTAGAAACCAGATTTTTATATTTTTTAATACCAACACCATCTTCTAACATATTACATGTTAGAGGAGAACAGCTAACATTAGTGTAAGAATAACTTTAAATAGATTCATTTACCTGAGTCTCCCTTGATATGATATTTGTTTCTGGTGCACCATAATTGCACTTTTGGTACCTCTCTAGTGTCCTCAACATACTATAAAATTAAGATAACAAATTATCAAAGCTCAACTATGTGTTTCTTAATATGTGAAATAAATTTCAATGGCAATAATCATAAGTACAAAAAATTGAAGCTCCAACAAGCTGCAAGTTACGTCTGGTATTTTGTCAAATTTAACTAATGATTTGGAAATTTAAAAACATACAGTCTCGATTTTTTTTATATAAAAAAGATGTAGCCCCTTGCTTCATTTTCCATGGCTAATGAAGCTGATATATGTTATAGTAGTTTAATTTATTAAAGTGGATACTCATGTGGAGGGTTTATATGAAGCATGGCTAGTGCATCTCTTCTATTAAATAATAAATATATAAATATTTCAAAACATAGAGTTGGGACTCTTACAAGTAATGTGCATTCTTTTGGGTATAATGCATAACATATTAACTACTAAAAAAATCTCTAAGAATATGATATTGCTTGCTCTTAACGTGCAGATTTCCGTTAAAGCTTTCATATCTTAATGAAAATTAAGGGAGAACAATATAATAAACAAAAAACTTAACAGAAGATATGTCACACTCAAAAACAAGAAAGTTATTTTTTCACAATAAATTGACAAGTAAGTTGTGTGACAAAGTCAAGTGCAAAGTAAAATTCAAAATCAAAATATGAAAATATAATAAAATAAAATTAACAAATTTCAAATTCTTAGTTAGGCAAAAGATACTAAACAACAAAGTCATAAGTCTTAATTATTTAGGGTCAACTACATGGATCATTTATTATCATTGAGATCTATAAAAAGTCACATGTCTAAGTAAACATAGAGTATTTAAATTTTTATTTATAGTTTCTATTAAGCCTTTTTTTAGGATTTTCTCTCTCTCCTCGTATTATTAACATTAATCATCTCACCCTTTTTGTCTATCATATCTAGAGGTCTCCTAAGCACATGCTCATACTATCTTAAATGATTTCTTCTCATCTTATCTTCTATCTAAGCAATACCTTATTAATCACAAGTAAAAATATTTTTTGTCCTAGCAACTCCACACGTCAAGATTGAGAATAAATATCGAGACACTTCTCATGGATTCGTCGAGCTTACAAAATAAGATCCATGTTTAATAATGAGCACCAATGCACTATCACCACAAACTACTACTAAAAAAAATGAAAGAGGATTAAGAAACTCTGATGATTAATGAAGATGAACCAATAAAGATAACAGAACTATTAAGATTGGATAAAAACTTGAGTTTGCCATATTTGAGGAAAAAACAAAGTATTATATTGATAATTATATTTAATTAATTTGAATATAAAATTGATTTAAAAGATTGGTTACTCGAACTTTATTCAATTGTTATGAAATTACTCAAACTAAGGGAAAAAGAAAATCGAAACAAGCTTTAAATGAAAGGAAATTAGGCCTTTTATGCCTGGTGGTGGAAGGGTTCTTGCTGAGAAAGTATGGGTTGAGTCTCAAGATGTTTTAGCAATTGATCCAAACAAGAATCACTTGAAAGCATTCTGAGTTCTTGGAGTAAAAGGCATTACGTATTTATAATGGGAGAATCTATTGCGTGCAGACACATGTCGGATGTTTGTGCTCATAAGAAAGCTAAGAACTGGCTAAAATTACAAAGACAACTTCGGAAGGAGAACATGTCACAGATGCTGCACAAAGTGAAGGTCAAATCGGAGAAACAAGGTGTCCGGGTAAAACCATGCATACAACTCGAAGGCACACGCTTGTACCAAATTGTTACTGCCATGTAAAGAGGCTTGGCTCCGAACACTGAAGTCTTGACAGCGAAGGTCTAGAAATTACATTACATTTGCTATAGGAGCTGAAGGGCATTGGGATGTTACTGAGCATAACGAGAATCTGAAAACTAAGGTCCAGAAAACAAGGGATGCACTTACTGGAAGAGCTAAAGAGCATAACAAGATTGGTCTTCTGAAGAAACTCTTTTTTTTCTACGGAATGATAGATGAAATGGTTTCTTCCAGGAAGAGGTAAAACCCTAGGTTCTCACAAGAATGATAGATGTGACGGGACCTCAGCTCTGCTGAAAACAATTATGCAGTCCACACGTACAAATTGAGATCTATTTGAGCACATCCTTGCCATGTCCCCAACGCCTGTACCCGGATCTGCTTAATCAGAATAAAATAGCATAATTAGAAACCCTAATCTTTAGAGAGATTTCTAAAGATGATCCGGATGTAGACCTCAGGTCCCAGGATAAAAATTGAATATTTGAAGACTTCTTTCTCTTCAGCCACAAAAAACTTTTTGTGGCCTATCAAAGAAGCATCAAATAGAACATCTTGAATCAATATTTCCCAGCTCATCAAGTCATGATCCACCATGTAGAGCTGGTGCAACGCACAAGGGGACAAGAAGCTAACTTCGTGTACTTCCCTGTATCCATAGAAGACCTAAATGATCCGATCATTCGCTAAGGTAAGAAAGAATGATGACAATGAATGAAAAGGATAACATCGTTTTGCTTGGTTGTCTGGAGCAAGCAAAAGATATTCTTTTTCCCGACTGATAACGTGTAGATCCATAGCTATTTGACCTTGAGATCCCATCAAACTTCCATTTGTTCACCAAAAGGAAACCGACTCGGAAAGATCCAGGATTATTGGAGAGAGATCAAAGCGGAGAGCCATCGCAGCAAGCGAAAAAAGAAGCTTAAGGCAAGCGAAGTAAAATATCTTCTCAGCTTCTCTTTCCTCGTACCTGGAGCTACTGCAGAACTCGTAGAGCTTCCCGCGGTTGGAGAAGATGATGAGGGCGACCTCGGCGTCGCAGAGCACCGACAGCTCGTAGGCCTTCTTGAGCAGTCCATTCCTGCGCTTAGCAAAGGTCACCTGCCGGTTGATCTTGTTCTCGATCCGCTTCAGCTCCACTCTTCCCCTCCCCATCTCCTCCTCCTCCAGAAAAAAAAGAACCAGATCGACAGCAAGAAGAGGAAGGAAGGTTAAAAAAGGGAGCTTTTGCGCTGGAAAGGGAATCGAAACCAAAACCCATTTGCCATTTATAGGAAAATTGGAAGTGAGGGGGTGACCGCCCCGAACCCTAACAAATCACCACCCTTTTAACCCGCGGAAACTCCCATACTTCAAATATTTCTGCATACAAATCTCCATGCGGGCACGAGATCTACGGTCGAGATGAGCACGATAGAGATTTTGCCATTTGTACGGTAAGATTTTATGCGGGAGTCTGCACGCATCTCTGCGACAGGCGCAACACCAACATGAAGGGTTGGCCGTGGCAGTCCAATTGAAGCCGTTGGTGTACGTGTCGAGCGGAGAGGCGGCAGGCGGATCACAAACTTCCGAGCCGTGTTGAACGGAATCTGAAGACAAATCGTGTGACACCTAACCTTGGAGTCGGGTAGAGGTTTGTGTGTGTGTGTGTGTGTGTGTGTGTGAGAGAGAGAGAGAGAGAGAGACCAGTTTAACTAATAAGAATGTCTTATGACTATTATATCTTGATTTAATTAGAAGCTATAATTATATTATTATCAAATAAACAATACATACAAAACCTCCCCCTAAAAAAAAAAAAATAGAAAATCCATGCCAACGTAAGAGAATTGAGGTAATTTTTTCTTGTTGTTTATGTTCCAAGATGAGTATTACCTCGTATTTAAAGTTATGTTTGTATTATTTGGAGGAAGTGTTATTGTAGGAGTACTCCCTTTACACAAATCTCATATATGGAAATACAAGGAAGAAGAGGTTGCAGTGGAGAAAACTGTGTACCTGAGAACTTAATAGGAATTGGAGAGGAAACAATGGGCTGAATGAAGCTTTACATTTAGATAGGTTTTGGTTTTTAGGAATCAATTCCTAATGCCTGAAAAGTCAATTGTGACTTCACTTTTACCTTCACAAGAAGTACCCTTAAATGTGCAGGGAATGTTTATAGTGTTTCTAATATAGAAGAGAAAGATTCTATAAACATGGTCATTATATATTGAAAATAGCAACTAAGAAGCTATTTGTAGAGTATGAGCCATATGTATTCTTTACATGTTGATTTAGCACTAGTTAGGCAACATGAAAAGTTCCCCCCACCCAAGAAAGATGGGTTTGTAATTGCACTTTGAGGATGGTCTTTGCTTTCACTTCTGGTTTCCAATTTTTGTCTCCCAAGTGTTGTCTCTTGAGAACCTCCTTTAAGTTTATGATCAACAAAAACATATATATATATATATATATATATATATATATATATATATATATATAGCAATCACTATTTTTATAGAAAAAAATACTTTTTTAAATATATAATATGCTTGTTTGGTACAACTGAAGTATCAAAGCTGTAGTGATGAGTTTATTCATATAAGAAAAATTAAGAAAGCCTTCTCATGTTAATTGATATCATGTACCTAATCACATTATAAAGTAATATATGCTAAAATTTAAACTTATGATGAGCTTAATTCAAACTAGTTATGATATATATATATATATATATATATATATAGGTGGGATTTAACACTAATGTCTCAAAAACTTAAGCTATTCAATTATGAATTTAGGCTAAGGTCTAACACTTTATTTTCTTTGAAATCATTTTTTTTATCAACCTTGATTCTGGTGTTATTTTAATTAGATGAGTCTAAATCAAACTAACCAGAACTAATATAGACTTAGATTCTAATGTGCAAAATTATGGCCAAAGAACACTCTATTCTTTCACTATATTAAGATGTAGATACTAGGGTTTGTCATATATTTATATTTTTAATATGTAGTTGGAGAAATAGGTTTGAGCGAAAAATACACAGTTATGAAATGCTCTGAGTATTTGATAAAAAATAGATAAAAAACTACATTTTATATGTGTATTGATGTAACTGTTATTTGGTAAAATTATATTTCAAAAGTTCATTGAATATTTTGTGATAAAAATTTACCCTTCTAATGATTTTAATATTTATTCAAACTTTAATACATATTTCTAAAATTTAAACTAATATATAAAAAATAAATAAATGAATGTATGTAATCTTATAAAAAATTTTGAGTAGCCCAAATATAGAATCAATATAAAGTATGATCATATAAATAAACATAAAATAAATATCCAAAAAATAAATAAAAATAAAATATATAATTCATGTTGATTTCTCACTAAATCGTTTTGATAATATTATAATTATAGATAATATCATAAAATATTTTAAAAATTTATAAAAATAAATATATTAGCATCCAAACATAGATATTAAAATACTAATGTTACTTTGAGATAGCATCAGCATCCGAACATTTTCAATATAAAATTCAGATTAAATATAAATTCATATTTGAACCTTAATGCACAGTTCAATAGTAGCAAAGCAATCATGTCTTATTTCTCACTCTAACTCTTGCACTTACCAGAGAACGACCAATACAAGAAACTTTCTGAAGTATTATTATACAAGTAGTATTATGAAAACGATGGGAAAGGTGGCTGGCTCTTTAATGGCAGCCAACTTCTCCGATGTGATCTCATTTCAACTTTCTTTCAAAGGCTCCATCCATCAATTCTTGTGTTTTAAGGATGTCACGTCGCTTCTTCCCATCAAAGACAAAAGATATGCAACCATAATGATTTCCGTATGGTAATCTGATCACATTGATAAGTTGGATTCTCTATGTTTGCTAAGCTGTTCCAAAAACCTGCTGCAAAAATGAAGAGACAAACCGAGTCAGAGCTTGGATTTGATATCAGCACAATCTACTGCCAAGAAAAAGGAGGAGCTTGAGATCCCCAATCCGAGGAGCCTTCACCCCCTGCATGAAACACACTCTGACAGTGGAGACTGGCATCAGCTCCGCGAACAATGACACTACCCAGTTGCTCATCCTCTACTCCTGGACAAGAAACCCCTGTCGGCAAAACATAGGTCGAAGCTTGGGGGCTGGAGTTGCAGGCAAGACTTGAAACCAGAGACTGATGCATAGGAACTCCATCGGCTGGCAGCATGTGGCCCGCGCTTGTGCCTGGTTTTGTTGCTGATGACAGAAGAGAGAGAGCACAAATGTTGCCGCTGCTGCTTTCTGCTGTTGAAGAGGAGACGGTCATGAGGAATGGCAGGCGTGTTGTTATGCTGAAGCCAGTGATGTCGCCTTGAAGAAGAGGAACCTGCTTCCTGTCGTCGTTGCTGCTGAAGGAGCCCGAGAGATGGTGTTCGCTGTCGACAAAAGTTAGGGGCGAGTGATTTGTAGGTAGCATGTCTTCAGATTCGATGATCCCAGCCCAGTTGTGGCTTTGTGTAGGAGACGGGAGCAGATGAGGCTGCATCAAGAACCTGCTGCCTGCAAATGAGACGAAACTATTACTGCAGAGAAAGATAAGCAGCTTCAGATACTGATCGAACTCAGAAATGTGCGGAAATTATAGGTTCCAATTGAAGGTCCTGACGCTCATCACCTCCAACCAACCCTACTCGTACAAGTTTCTATTCATTTACAGTGTTGGATCACAACTCAAACCTTGATGATTTGGGAGTAAGCTCCCAGGATTAATGGAATCGGGTGGAGGCTTTCTCCGGCGACGATTGTGTCCATCCAAACGTTTCCGACAGCTTCGTTTTGCCTCATCGAACTCCACCAGTCGGTGAAACCTGTGGCAGTCATCAACAATAACTCAAAAATGGTAGAGAGGCAGCCAAGAGCCGTATCAAGCAAAAAACTTCATCGAGTTGCCACAGGAAAAGAAATCATGCACTAGTCAATTCCATTTCTCTCCTAAAGAACAGGAAAAGAAGGTAAACGAAACAGAGATCTGACAGAAAGATATAGATTCTCAGGTACAAGTAACATTACAAGCAGAGAACAGAAGAAAGCAAGACTACAGTGAAAGAGGCAGAATAAAGGACAGGCTCGTCAACCTTATGGAGTTGCCTAGGTTGGTTAGCTTTGGGCTAAGAACTAAGCTTTTGCACGCCAAGAACAAAGTGAAGGTGTAGTAAAAAAAAAAGAAGGAAGATGGTGATGAATTTATTTCCTTATTTTCTCTGATTAAGCAAATGTAGCCGAATTCTGGAATATGTAAACCTTTTATGTAGATCAGAATTCAACATACAAAGCTGAAACATATATAGATGAGTTAAATGGGTCATAAACTGTTGCATTCATTACCTGCTGCACTGCTGGCAGAAGCGCTGCTCCTGGCCGCCCACCATGACGACTGGAGTCTTGGAATGGACCTCACACACCTTGTGGCGTCTGTGGTACTCCCTGGAGCCACTGAGATCGGCTTTGCACCGGTCCACCGAGCACGATGCGTTCTGGCCGGCGTTCCCCGGAGCTCGAGCCCTCCTCGATGGACCTGCCGTCGTCGTCGTCGTCGACATCGAAGGTTGGCATCTCGACTTCTCTGCTGGTCCGATGTCACCCGAGGCACCAAGTTTCAGATCAACCGAGCAATCCATCCCAGTACTGTTCTGGCTTCCAAGGACAAAACTCGACCCGAGGAGAAACTCCATGTTTTTGTCTGCAACCTGCTCAACCTCTGAGAAAACCCATGAAGAGAGCTTGGCATTCCACTCCATGGAAGCAACCTTCTCCTCCTCACTTCTCTCTGACAGTAAACAAACCTCTTCCCTTGAGCGAGAACGATTGGTGGTACAATCGCAGAGAGAGAGAGAGAGAGAGAGAGAGAGAGAGAGAGAGAGAGAGAGAGAGGTTATACTGCAACTGCAACTAGTGCCCTTGTCTATAAATCCTCCTGGAGGAGAAGTGAAAGGGTGTGATTGCTTTTAGCTTTCGAGGCTGGGGGGGTTGGAGGAGGAGAAGGACGACCATGTCATCTTGTCGCCATGCCTCCCCACTTATGCCAACGTGTCCCTCTTGTCTCTTTCCTTTGTGCGTGCCCTACTTGTTGTAGAATCTCCATTCTTTTACTCGCCTCCTCTTCTTCTTCCTGGATTAACTTTTACTCTTTCATCGACACCACCTGAGCAATCCATAAAGCTGAAAGGAATATTCCCTGCACTACAACTGAGGCTATTATAATTGCCCACCAACCTCCATAATTCGACATTAAATCTAATTCCCACACGCCGCCCACCCATCACACCTTGGCGGCCGACGTGGCAACACCCCAGCCGAAGAAGGGCCCTGTGATCTACATTATTTTAAGGAGTTGGATCCGATCGCATTCAACTGTCAGCAACCATCGCTTCTGCACACGTGTCCCCAAAGCATATTTATTCACATACTTCTTACATGTTGTGTAGTATTATCCTATACATAAGAAATATTTGTAGAATTAATAAACCCTACTACTTCTTGCATTTTGTTGATGTGAATTGCTCCTAAAGAGATATGGGCGGGCCCATGTCGAGATTTCTTGGTGCAGAAAGCAGTGGCAACACCCTGGTAGTGTTCAGAATAAAGGTTACACCTTTCACTTGCCTGTACCCTAACATGCAATGGCATCCTCAGCTTTATGTGGGATATATCTTGCCAACATTTGATATTAGCAAATAGTTCCTAGAATTACTCGTTGTCTTCTTTTCTCAATCTCAGCAAACTACATGCATAGAGAGAATAATCTCAACGTTCTTATCACTGAGCTCCTCAAAAGATATGCCACAAGATTACAGTGGAAATTGACTGGCTTCTCAGCAACAAAAGCAATGATCTAATCTTCTTCTCAAAGTCATGGAATGGCCTGAGCCCTCCCTTTTCAGAGCTCGGCTTTGTTAAAGATGGGAGGGAGGGAGGGAGGGATCTTCGGCCACGGCCATTCACTTTTTTGGCAGCTCATGCCCTCAAGAAAGGAGCTCCATTGATCCTTTCTCCAGTTCATGAATACTTGTTGAAGGAGGATACGTACAGTGGCATTGAGAGCAATTTACACTTCCCTGTGTCCTCAACGAATAATTGAGGTTGACACTGGAATGAGTGTTCTCTCAGAGATGGTCATGCGAGAGACAGACCAGACGGTGTAGAGCATTTCGAGGTATGACTGCACTAGAGAGGGAAGAGATCATCCTGCAGGTGCACCATCGGAGGCTTGTTTGCTGATAACTTATTAGTAGGTAGTCATCCAGGCACTAAATGCCTGAACTTAATGTCGTTTCAGTGTAAGTGATTCACTCATATGGCAGTCTTTTGCAGCATTTATTGCTTTTCATGTTAAGAAATAACTCGGAGGATGGTAGAATTAAGAATTCATTGAGAACAGCCGCCGCCGACGTGCGGCCGAGGGCGTGAGTTCCCGGTGGCAAGGTGAGCAGTGCCCCCCTCCCCCCCTCTGGGCGAAGCAACTCACGAGGGGAGTACTCCTCCAAGCCGGCAGCGGCGGCGGGCACGACGTGAAGCAGGCAGGCGACGAGGCGGGGCCGGTCCCCAGGGTTCAAATGAGCCGTCCGCCCGGTCTGGTAGATCCGGCGGCCCATTGAGTCTCGATTGGATTTCATAGATCCTATTTACCAAAAAATAATAATTATATCAAATTATTTTTTGTGTATGATATCGTTTCAATTTAAAATTTCATATCAATTAAGCCAAATATATATATATATATATATATATATATATATATATATATATATATATATATATATATATATTTATGGCTTTTTAAATGGGCTATTCCTTTAGATTTGTAAATGGATTTCTAGTCGCATAAAAGTCTATCTAATTTTGCCTTGTTGAGATAATTGGGTTGGTGTGTGTTTGATGTCAAGCGCCATGACTAAGAAGAGGGATCGGGAGGAAGGCGATGGATCTGGCGGCGGCGCTTCTGCTGCTGCCATTGTGCTTCGGGATCGTCGGAGTCGCGTCGGACGCCTCCGGCCCCCGCTACAAGAAGGGGGGTGGGTAACCCTAGGTGGGACGTCTCTTCCTTATTTCCCTCAGTCTCAGCTCCTCACCCTCCGATCTCACACGTCTCATGGGTTCTTCTGATAATGAAGCGTTCTCCCATCTCGTAGGAGAAAAGAATCGCTGGGGATCAATCTTTCTTTAAATCTTGTTCTTTTCTTGCTCGAAAATTTTGTGAAGTTGAAGGAATTGGTAATTTCTTGTAGACATTATGTTTTCTTTAGGTCTTATTCAGTGAATGGGCATCATTTTTTACAATTGAAATACGTCTTTTCTGTTTTCGTGGCTGAATTCGTCTTTGGGTGTGGTTTATCTTTGATGTCCATCGCGTTTGATCTGTTGATTTTAGATTCATAAACATAGATTTTCTTATCATATATAGCTTTACAACGACGACTCACAAGTTGGAGAACCTAATGGCTTATAGAACTCAATAACCCTTTGTTTGGAGTTGAAGTAGATATTTTTAGTTCTCAAATCGTTGAAAGATGATCGGTAATTTAGTTCTTGAACCATGATTCTTAGTTATGAGAGCTAGGCGTTTAAGTTCTCGACTTGCTAAAGATGATTCATGATCTGGTTCTCGTACCACCGTTCTCAGTTCGAAGCTTCCCTGGTTCCCTTTTTTTTCTTCACAGTGAGACATATCGCTATTTTGATCTCCTCTTCTGCACTCCAGGTTGGTTTCTACATCATATTCTTCGCTCTTTTTTCTATATGTCGCTTGATTTATGTATTAACATTGACAACAGAACACATCACTGAGAAAAAAGCAACCTTGGTGAAGTTCTGCATGGGGATCGCCTTGTAGAAGCCCCCTACAAGCTTGATTTCCGAGTAGCTATTGATTACAAACAACTTTGCAAGAAGAAGCTCACAAAAGAAGATGTGATGAAGTTTAGTAGCGCTGTGTGATCTATGGTGATCTCCCTATCAGCGGATTCCTTGGGATGATTCACGAGGAAGGCAAATATGTGGGTGGCTACATGTACTCCCTCTACAGGCATACTCTCTTTGATGTTTTCTACAATGATGATCGTGTGGTTGAGATTATTGCCAATGCCAATCCTTTTGAATTGGTTGATCTCACACAGAACAATGATATCGAGGTGGAATTTACTTACTCTGTCAAGTGGAAGGAGACAAGCACATCTTTCTAGAAGAGGATGGAGAAATACTCACTGACCCCTTCTCAACTGCGGCATCTTCAGATTCATTGGTTCTCGATTTTAAACTCGTGTTACAATTCTTCTCTTGATTGGATTCCTTGCTACAATTCTCATGCGCGTGCTGAAGAATGATTTTGTCAAGTGAGATATCTTTCAATTTTCTAAACCTTAATTTAGTATTGTTATGCATGGTAAAATAAACTATTAATCACTTTGATCTTCACTCTTCTCTTATAGCTTATCACTTATGTTGGCTATTAAATGATTATTCATAGTTTGACTGTAATTCATACATGTCAATGAATAATGTGCACATGATTATACATTTCTTATTTTAGCTAGATTATGCATTATTCCATATATGTTTATATTTTATAAGGACTGCATATACAGTATGCAGGTCCGTGATTGCTCACATACTTCAGCCACTTTCAGAACATTACTGGTAGCCTACAAAAACCTCATTTGAGAAGCTGAAAAAAATACATTAAGCAATATAATCTAGTTGATTTGTTAAGCAACAATATTAAATTGGGTCTCATCTTGTAAAGAAATCATATTGTTCTTATAGACACTAAAGATGGTTTTGGGATCTTTTACGGACAATTTAATTTCTATTATAAGACCTACTTGATGGAACTCTAAGATCATGTCAAAAATTATTGAACATGGCTTGACTTTTAAATCTGTGATACATGGTTTCACATGACCCCTGAAAGTTATAGAAATGGCTGTGCTGATTCTATAATTTTTCCTGGGTCAGTCAGCTTCGCATGACACCTGACTTGTACATTTGCATTGGTATAAACTTAAGTTTTATGTGCATAAGTAACAAATCTTTTAACAAACATTAGTTCAGTAATTGTGACACTTGTTTTTTACTTCATGTTTATTCCATGTGAATATTTCGGTTACAAAAATGTTTCCATTTGGTGGTTGATTGACTTATGATTTTTTTCACATTATGCAGGCTAAATATGTTCACATTATGCATAATCATCAGAAACTTGCTGACATGCTAGCTTGAGAAAAAAAAATGTTTTAAATATGAATAAGATGATAAAGATTATATACGCTGATTCATTTTGTGTTTAGTTGCAGGTGAGGAATTTGCTATTGACACCAAACCTCTTCAGTGGGCCTCTGTTTTTGACATTTTGTTTCGTCAATACTGTAGCTACACTGTCTGGCACTACTGCAGCTTTACCACTTGGAACCATTGATGTTATTGTTCTCATTTGGACATTGACAACCTCTCCGTTGCTTGTTTTGGGTGGAATTGTTGGTAAAAATAGCAAAACTGAGTTCCGAGCCCCTTGTCAGACTAATAAGTATCCTAGAGAGATTCCACCACTGCCTGGGTACCGAGGAACAATACCACAGATGGTTTTCTGCCTTTCAGTGCAATCTACATTGAGCTATTCTGCATCTTTGGCAGTTTGTGGGGCCACAGTATTTACACCATATATATAGCATTCTTTTCATAGTATTCATTATTCTTCTCATTATGACTGCAATCATCAACATTGCACTAACCTACTTTCAGCTTGCTGCTGAAGATCATGAATAGTGGTGGAGGTAAGCCTACACTTTTGCTATTCAGCACATTGAGCTAGATGTTATATGTGCTTTTACGCTACTTCACTTGCATATAGACCTTTTTGACAACTAATTTTGCTGCCTATGTCAGATTCCTTGATTTCGAAAATACTCTTAACTACATATTTGTGCTTCTGAAGGCATTGATTGCATGGTGACTATTCAAGAGAGATTTTTCTCAGTATCAAGGATGCTTTAATTAGAAACTAGCTTGCCTTATGCAAATTGGTATATCAAATGGCCCGGCCATGGTTACTCAGGGTCCATCTTGATCTCAGTCTTCAGGTCTTTGGCCAATAAGCACTAAGCTATGCCTCACCGGAGCCATGCTTATCATCTTTTAATTCATTATTTAAACTTGTAAGATGAATTAAAAAAGAGGCACCCTACCGTTTGAGAACTGGAAAAGACTGAACTACTAGATTTATCTGCTATCATGCTTTTGACAACCAGGGAAATATAGGTACATCGTGCTTTACCATGCCGTCCATATGCTTTCTAATAGTATGGGGACCTCTCACTTATTGGTTTTCAGCAGGCATTGTTATCCCTCTTTTTCCTTTTGACAGTTCATGTGTGTTACATGTCTAGAGAGAATAGTTTATCCATTTTCTTTCAAAGCCAATTGAGCATTTCATTTGCATTTGAAAACAGAAGCATGAATTGATAGAAGGCATTGGCTGAGATGCACTTGTCCGGCACAAACTTCCTTATTCTTTGAATCATCCTTCTCTTCTGAAGGGGCCTGATTCCTGCTTAACCCAATGCAGGGCTTTCCTATGGGGGTGGACCAACTGGCCTAAATGTAAATGCATACTGCTTGTTCTACTACTGTGCTCTATCATATATGTCTGGGTTTATGCAGACATCCTTCTTCGGCTATGGCTGGCATTTGTTATGGCTTCTTCCTAATGCTTGGTATGGTTGGCTGCTGCACTGCTTTGCTGTTCGTTCGTCACATCTACTGATCCATCAAGTGTGGTAGCCTGTCAGTACCAAATCAAGTTTGAAGAATGCTATTGCAAGAATCAACTTGTGAAATCTGGATCTTCCTTGAGACAAGGAGTAATGGCAGCTTGAACAGACTGGGCCTGTTGCTTCAAAAATAGGCTGCAAGGTACTAATCATCTAGCAATTCTTTCTGTGCCATGATTAGGAAGTTTATGTTTATCACACTTGGATTTCTTAGAGGACTCATTTCTCTTGATGCAACAACATGGATAATTCACTCCTTAGAAGCTTCTCTTAACCTTTGCTGTTGTAACAAAACATCTCAACTGAATGGGGATAGCATCTGAGAACCGCGACAAGGAGGCCATCTTTGAAGAAACCCTACCTAGCATATTCATTACCTTATATGAATTTTTGGAGTTATGGAAGGATTATAAATGTGTAGTAATCATCCTAAAATGCACAGCACCAACTCTATGTATGCATTTTTAGATCAATTATCTAAAAATATCGTGAATGTGTGTTGCAATCTCATCGAATTTATAGTGATATTTTTCTTGATTAATCTCTCTTCTATGTGCAGAATCTAAAATATCATAAAGTGGGAAATGCTTGAAGTAGTAACTTGAAATGCTTGAAGTAGTAACTTTTATCTCATGCATGATATATATACATGGCTGAAATTTGCAGCATCAACATCTTATCCTTTGTTGCAAGATAAAGAGCACTAAAGAAGAGAAATGTTCATTAGAAACTCAGGTTCCAAGAATCACCCTTTTTATCTCTGGTACCAATAAATGGGTGAAGCTGATGTTTCTTAATTCCTAGCAGAGACTTGTTCATCACAAATTTTGTGCTGGTGATCTTTCATTAATATTGATAATTTACCATCTGCATCGTTTGTTATTTTAGCTCATCAGCCTTCATTACACCCAAGAAAACTGCAATAAATGATACCCATTACATGTTCATGTTCATTCACAGCCAAGGACTTGTGATGGATGTAATATAATCTGGCATGCCCACAACACACAAGCAGATTAATGAGTTGTTTGACATCCAAACACCTTTTTTTAATCATATTCAATAACCCGTTTAGTCCAAATATATTGCAGTGGAGTGTCTTAATTGATGATGATGAGGGTGATAATGGAGAGTTGATGCTCTCAATTATGCACTTTGAGTATAGTGCATGGATCGAGAAATAATATTTTATAAATATCACCAAAGATTCAAATCATTTGAATAATTTGAAGTTATTTAAAAAATATGATAATTTAAATTATTATTTTTAGATAATTTAATATTAATGAAAGGATGATCTAGAGGGTATCATAAATTTAATATTCTTTCCTAATTTAGATTATTTTCACTAAAATTATATATATATATATTTCTAACTTAAAAAATATAATTTATTATTTTTCTATTTTTAATCCATGAGACATATGTGGCAACATAATATTATACATGAGAAGATACTATTAGGGGCAAAGTTTATAATTTATCCTTGACCATAGGGCCCAATTAAACGTCTTACCGTGAGCTAGGCTAGAGAGCATCTCGATCAAGAGAACTTATGCCCAAGGTTGTACTTGAAAAAAAAACTATCTCCGTTGAGATCCCAATGTTATGTCTAGGGATGAGCAGGTGAAACACTTTGATCCTATCCTAACCAAGATAATGCCTTTATAGCATTTGTGAAAAAGAAGATAGTAATGATCAACATAAATACTTTATCCAACGTCATTTATTACAAGACGCTCTAAAAGATTATGTCAAAAACTAAAAAACTATGAGAATAAAGTTTAGTAAAGTTATCTAACTTCAATTTCTCGTACGCACATTAGTTTCACTTATCTCACTCCTAATCCTCATCATATATGATTCATGAACTTAATTGATTTGAAGTTTGGAAGTTATCATGATCGAAAAAATAAGATACTTGTTATGTCAGGTTAGGTTGACCCTTATTTGGAAAGAACAAGAGAAAGGGTTCGATTGAAATAATTAGTCAGATAAGGATCATGTTAGAAAAATATAGTATATACTTTCTTACATGATATAAATAAAAGATAATTTTTTACAGGACAAGATTTGTTAAAAAAAGAATACTTAACCGATTGAGGTAAGATTACGTGTATCTGATTCACTCTGCTGCAACAATAGAACAACGACGCTCTTGAGCTGCCCACCCAATCGCTGCTGATAAAAAGAAAAAGAAATAGGCATAGCTGAGACATATTGTAAGACCATGGAAGGATCATATTATATATATATATATATATATATATATATATATATATATATATATATATATATATATATATATATATATATATATATGGAGGCTAAGTTTTAGAAGCTGATCTCGATCAAGGATGATAGATGCTGGTCACCATAAATTTTGTGCATCAACAATTTCTTGCTGAAGGAGCCATTAAACCCATTACAACTCTGCTGAGCTGACCACAGGAGTAGAATTCACTCCCTCTTCTTCTCAGTTGTCACCTCTCCTCTCCATCATGAACTTGGTGAGTCCCCAAGTCACTCACTCACTGACTTGATTTCCCAAAGAGTGTGCTCATTCATTATTATCTCTCTCTTCTCTTTGCATACACTTGCCTGTAATTTTCTTGCCTGCAGTGTTGGCGTGTCATCAACGTTTTCCAGTCTCGGAGAGTAACCAGATGGGTACATGAGAGAGAAGAATGAGAGCTGGCATATTAATAGTCTCTCCCTCATCTTTAATTCTCAAAGCTGTATCATTCATTCCATAAGACAGCCAAATTAAAGGTAACCTAAACATATCAGCGCAAAAGGAGAAGGTCATACCATTTAAAAATTTAAAAAAAAAAAGGAATAATTTACATGTATATTTTTTTGCCAAATTACATCCCTATAGTTAGTTCTTCGTACGAGGGAGGGAGGGAGGGAAGGGGTCTGAGAAGGTAGAAATCCGACGTGATATGGCTTTGCATGTATAAATATGTGGGTTGAGGAGGAAGTAATATACCGTCAAAATCCGACATTTTCTAAGCCCCGGCATTTTAGATCGCGTCGGTCGGTTACTGTCGGCCTTGAAGACACTGCGAGAGGGAAGAGAGGCAGAGCCGAAAGCTTGTGTGTGTGTGTGAGTCTTCATTAAGGGGGAGGGAGGGGCCGAATCCGCCCGGATTGCTGCCCGTGTCTTTGGTGCGCGCACCGCCAGTTGCCTCATTTGCCTCTCGCCGGATCCCTTCACCCAGACAAGCACCATAAAGTGTGTGTTTGTGTGTAAGAGAGAGAGAGAGAGAGAGCAGCCGAAGCAGAGAGGAAAGGCGCCACCTTTAAGGACGAAGCATCGGGAGGTCAGAGAGCGAGAGAGGAGGGCGTGAACAGGGGAGCAGAGCGAAGCAGAGAAGATAGGCGCCAACTTGGACGAACTGGCTGCTTCTTTAGCGGATAGTAGTAGTTTAGAGCAAGTAGAAGTTGGAAGTTGCGCTCGATGGATTCCGGCGAGGAACCGGACGTCCCCGATTCCAAGGGGAGGAAGAAGCGGTACCACCGGCACACCCCGAGGCAGATTCAAGAGCTTGAATCGTATGTTCTCTCTCTCTCTCTCTCTCTCTCTCGTGTATCTGCACTGGTTGTTGTGTTGCTTTCTTTCCTGGCTTGTGGCTCATCATGGCGGCTTGTATCTGACGGGTTTGTCTGAGCTTGTTGTTTAGGATGTTCAAGCTTTGTCCGCACCCGGACGAGAAGCAGAGGATGCAGCTGAGCCGGGATCTGGGGCTGGATCCGCGGCAGATCAAGTTCTGGTTCCAGAACCGAAGGACGCAGATGAAGGCAAGCACTGCTCTCTTTCCTCTTTTCTCTAGTGTTGTTGGTGGAAGGATTGTTCTTGTTTTGCGCGTGGGTCCGAAGAGGAGCCACCTTTGCCTCGTCTGATTGACCCTGCTGCTCTTCCCAGGCGCAACACGATAGGGCGGACAACTGCGTGCTGCGTGCCGAGAACGACAAGATCCGGAGCGAGAACATCGCCATGAGGGAGGCTCTCAAGAACGTCATCTGCCCCTCCTGTGGCGGTCCTCCCACCGATGAGGACTCCTACTTCGACGAGCAGAAGCTGCGGATGGAGAACGCAAGGTTGAAGGAAGAGGTACGCTCGATCTATCTTTCCTTTTAGTTACCTCCGCCCTGCTATTTGGCTTGTGTGCACTTGCTATCTCTTCGGAAGAACAATGGTTCCACTGTTTGATACCAGAACAAAGCTGGATCCATCTCCAGCTAGGAGAAAACAAAGCCATCAGTCTACTTGGTCGTCTGTTCTCATCTTAGTGCTTGGTTGAAAGTGATAAGAAACCTCAAACCAGTGTGCTTTTGTCACCATGGATGAAGCCTCAATTGACACCATCCCATTTCCTATGCATTTTTTTCGTTTTTTGGCTGCTTCAGCATGGAGGAAAGCAGGACACTGTGGTTTGATTTGATTGAAGTTTGCTGCACTTCATTCAAAAAGGCAGTCTGCATCAATCGGATTCAATGATAGATTACATAAACATGCCTGCACATAATTGTTTTAACACAAGACTATGAAGCTTCTTCCGAATTCTTCATGTAATGCCCGCCTTGCAGCTTGATCATGTCTCGAGTCTTGCATCAAAATACCTCGGAAGGCCTGTCACCCAGCTTCCCCCGGTGCAGCCAGTCTCTGTTTCATCACTGGACTTATCAGTTGGGGGCTACAGCGATCCTGCGCTAAACCCTTCCCTCGATCTTGATCTCCTGCGCCGGAATTGCTCTTCTGCTTTCCCGTACCCATACACCCCGGCCGTTTCCGAGCTAGAGAAACCTCTCATGGTGGAGATGGCCACTGGTGCAGTGGAGGAAGTTCTCAGGCTTGTGCGGACCGATGAACCCCTGTGGGTGAAGTCCGGAAGTGATGGGAGGGACAGACTTCAGCTTGACATCTACGACAGGATGTTCCAGAGGTCAGGCCGGCATCTCAGGTTCCCACACACTCGAACTGAGACGTCCAGGGACTCGGCTCCTGTCGCCATGAATGCTACGACATTGATCGACATGTTCATGGATGCCAGCAAGTGCGCGGAGCTAT
Organism: Ensete ventricosum; assembly: GCA_029747655.1. Lineage (NCBI taxonomy): Eukaryota > Viridiplantae > Streptophyta > Magnoliopsida > Zingiberales > Musaceae > Ensete > Ensete ventricosum. The sequence continues at coordinate 2,494,853 of JAQQAF010000006.1, read as the reverse complement.
TTCCCACCATTGTTGCTAAGGCGAGGACCATCGAGGTCCTCGCAGCCGGGATGGCCAGCAGCAGAAGCGGCTCTTTGGTGTTGGTAACGACAGCTCTCGATCCCTTTTTGGTTGAATCCACCACCCACAGTAACTCGCTATATGATTCTAACACACGCAAATGCATGTCGCATGCAGATGTACGAGGAGCTGCAAGTTCTCTCACCTCTTGTTCCTACGCGCGAGTTCTGCTTTCTGCGGTATTGCCAGCAGATCGAATCTGGTATGTGGGTGGTGGCTGATATCTCGGTGGACTATCCAAGAGACAACCAGCTCGGCCTTTCTCCCCGATCAAGGAGGCTTCCTTCAGGCTGCTTGATCGAGGAAACGCCCGATGGCTATTCCAAGGTGATTCATCCATGGAGTTTTGTGCTTCTGCTCCTTTCTCTACCTTTTGACAGAATCACATCGATGATTTTTGATGTAGATTACTTGGGTCGAACACATGGAAATCGAGGCAAATGATCAACCCCACGTCCTGTTCAAGGATCTAATAAACAGCGGTACGGCATTTGGAGCACACCGCTGGATCGCCACCCTCCATAGAATGTGCGAGAGGTTTGCTTGCTTAAACGTCGCTGGTCTCCCAGCCAGAGACCTCGGAGGTAAGGCTTGGTTTTGCTTCGAGGTGTTTTTTTTTTTTACACCCTGTAGTTAAGTTGCTGATCGATCGACGACCATGATTCGTACTGCGGAATGCAGTGGTTCCTTCCCCCGATGGTAAGAGGAGCATGATGAAGCTTGCTCAGAGGATGGTGAACAACTTCTGTGCCAACGTTGGTGCATCGAGCGATCATAAATGGATGAACCTGTCAGGGTCGAACGACGTCGGCGTCAGGATTGCGCTTCACCAAAGTTCAGATGCTGGCCAGCCCAGCGGCGGCGTCCTCTGTGCCGCAACCTCAATATGGCTGCCCGTGTCAGCTGAGCGGGTCTTCAGCTTGTTCAAGGACGAGCGAACTCGCACTCAGGTTCCCATGCAGCTTCTTGAGATGTCTACTTCGATCTCGATTGCTCTCTTTCTTACTTTGGGTATGTTATTGTTGTCATTAACCAGTGGCACATTCTATCAAATGGCAACACACTTCAAGAGGTGGCGCACATCAGCAATGGCTCTCATCCGGGGAATTGCATCTCTCTTCTTCGTGTATGCTTTCTTTCTCTCGTGCATTCAGCTTCCTCGCCTTGGAACTCTGGTATGTAGGGTTTACTTGTGAATGAAACAGGGGCTCAGTTCTTCCCAGAACGCCATGTTGTTACTCCAGGAGTGCTGTACCGACGCGTCAGGGTCGGTGGTGGTCTACGCCCCCATCGATCTACCGGCCATCAACATCGTCATGAGCGGCGGGGATCCATCCTACGTTCCGCTGTTGCCGTTGGGCTTCGCCATACTACCGGACGGGCGATCCGCCGGGGGACAAGGAGCATCCTCCAGCTCGATTCCGATGGGCGGCTCATCTGGCTCGCTGGTGACAGTCGCGTACCAAATACACACGAGCAGCTTGCCGTCCGCCAAACTCAACATGGAGTCAGTAATGACCGTGAATCACTTGATCGGCACCACAGTTCAGCAAATAAAGGTTGCATTGAACTGTGCGGATGCCTGATGCTCTCCCAAGCTACGTCTCCCCCCTCTCCTCTCTCCCATCATCTTTCTTTACTGCTACAGATCTGATGGAGTCTCTTGAGGCCTTTGATGTGGTATTCAAGAGGGGATTAAAGTGGGTCTTCTTGTGTTGGTTGGTTGGCCTTGAATGCTTCCCTCCATTGAGGGGGCTTCAATTGCAACTTTAAGAAGCTGCTGCTGCTGCTGCTGCTGCTGCCAGGCGCAGGACAATCTGATTCTCTTACAGGAACCCGTCAGGCTTTACAATTTACAAGAACTCGATGAAGGAAGTCAAGAACGCACCACTGCCTGCTTCTCCTCTTCTGCTGCTGTCATAAATCCTACTTGTCCTTCAGGTTTCTTTCTTTAGGCCTGCTTCCTTCTCTCCTTTCCCTCGCTTCAATCCCATTCTTTCCTTTCTTCATGCAGCAAGTGGTAATGGTTCGGGCATTGACTTCTGTCCATGAACATTTACTGATGAGCATTTACTTTGAAGATGATATCGATGGTCTTTTATTGGTGAATGTGTTGTTGTTGCTGTTGTTACGGTATTCCATGCATTCCTCATCACTCTGGAAACAGTAGTGATAAATTCTATCAGGCTATCGATCTGTAACTTCATATGATAGAGTGGTCCTTTCGTACCTCTCTTCTTTGATCTTTGCATTAGTTCTTGCTAACAATTCTACATCCCTATTTAAGTTTATTGGGTGATGAATTGTTGCTGGCTTTGAATCGTTCTCCTGGTCTCCATTGGTGCTTTTGGTCCCTGATTCAATCGAGAGCCAGCTATTTCTCTAAGCTCAAATTTTCCAAGTGTAGTACGGCATGCAAGCTGTTGACTAGATCACTACAAGGTTTTCGATGATAAAGAGTGATCAGTCTGTGGGTGACAACAACAAAATATTTGCGATTCTATCTTTGCTTAATTTTGGAGTCCTTTTTTTATTTATAAATTTCTACTTTAATGTAGCATGAATCAGTTCAGATAATAAAAAAGATGATTGATTCCTTAAAAACCAAGGTTGCTGCTACTCTCCAATGCCGGAGAGGTATCAACTATCTCTTTGTGCAAAGCCAACATCCTCCAGTTGATGAATTCTCTTTTACAGAATATTTGTCACTGAAAGATAAGAAAAAATTACATATTTCAAGGAGGCCATGATATAACTGCTGCCCCTTTGGAAGTTTATGTTGATGAACTGTAGAAAGAAGAGAGAATTTGAATGATCATGTGTGCAAGAAAGGAGCTCCATGGTGCTTCTCAGTAAAAGACCAAGTCAATTATAGTTCAGCAGAGACCTACAGAGCATGCCATTTTTAGTTCCTTAACTCAACATTCTAATTGGTAGACTCTACAAGGAACAAATCATTTGACCAATCTTATTGTGAGAAGATTAAGTGTAGGCACTGATGTAAGTGAACATTAATGGATCTGTAGCCAGCACGATACAAATAACACAACCTGCGGTTTAAGTGTGAGGTGATCCAGGTCCCGAACCTGCTACCGATCCGAACAAAGATACTGCATCCTCCTTGGATACAGCAACAAGGTTCAGTGGAGCAGCTGACAACAGTCTTCTTGCCTCCTTGAAGTAGCTGTTATATCGGTCTGAGTGTGAGCGCGGTGTGAGCAGCTCAGGAGTTGCACCACCTGCAGAAATCCGTCGGATTGGAGTCATGAAGCCATTGCCATATCCATATGTGAGATGCATGTTTGTCTTCCTGTCAAAACTATTGCTTGGTTTTAGAGTAGATTTGGATCCATAGGCTGCTTCCTTTTCAGCGAGAAGAAGATTTCGCAACTTTTTGTGTTCCTACAATCACGAAGAAGATGATCTTTAAGAACTAATTCAAAATGAAGGTGCTATTGATAAGAAACCAAACTCCACCCTGTATCTTCTTTTTTGCTCTTCCTTTTGTTGCCTGTCAATTTTATATTCCTCTAGAATGGATACCAGGTGCACCTGGAACAAACAATAGGAAAAGAGTGCTCAGAACTTGAGGAGAACAATTCATAATTAGAATAGACATGTCTTCTTATTACCCCATCATATAGGAAAGGCACATTTCTCTCATCTTCCCAAATAAAGATCTTGCTCATCAGATTGTCAACAATAGCTGGAAACAAGATTTTTTATGTAGTTAATAATGGTCAATGCACAACATCTGTATGGGTCATCCAATAAGTAGCCAGAATGTAAAAAATAATAAATAATAACAAGTACCTGGAATTTTGCTGACGATCACCCGTGCCTTCTCTGCGCGTTTAAGATTCAAGTGGCCACCTCTTCCAGCACTGTACCTGTTCCAATCCTGCACCCAGCAGAGGAAACAAGAATGATCACATTATATTAATATACTTGTAACTTCGTGATTGATAAAAAGGTAATCTTGATTTTTTTTTTCTTGTATCGTTGCAGACACTGAAAAATGGTAGGTAGGTAGGAATGCAGGATTGCCAACTTTGTTATAATCTTCAAGCCAATTCTCTTCCTCGCATGCAAAGAGCCATTTGTTTACTCTGTCTATGATTTCTTTCCTGGTCATAGATTGTTCTTTAGCTTCTTCAATTTGCATCTCAATATTAGTCAGAAGCTCTGAAGGATCAACAAGACCTGAACACAAAAGTATCATCAAGGTGTATAGGAGTTAGAGCGAGCAGATGCCTGTAACAATGCTGAGTTCGGCCCGAGTAGCAAGTGCATACAAGAATCTAGCAATGCACAGGTCTTCTCTGGTGCTGTGGTCGAATCTGGTTCAATGTGTGCATATCTGCATATCTCTTCTAGTTCTAACCTTTTCTTCAGAACAACTTCTTTCATTCTACTGACTTTGAGTTGTTTAAGCCTCTTGACCTCAGCTTCTGTCTGTCAAAAATAAAAAGACATTGTTAAGAGAGATTAACTAATTGTTAAGATATTGATAACAGAAAACACTAATCAAGTGTCTGACCTGCGTGATTATTTCAAGTGAGAGCACACCAGGACACATTACATCATTCTCAGGGGATCGAAACTTGCTCGTCACCTTTTCGAAAGGCCTCCTCTCTTGTTCAGATGAATCCATCAGATTCCACAGTTGTAAGAGCGATGCGGTTGCGTCTTGCAACTGCAGCCCATAAATGGATATAACAGGCTTATGACAATGATTATCTAAAAAAATAAGTTTGCAAAGATATTACTTACCCTCTGCACTCTAATCTTCTTTTCTGTTCTTAGTTTTAGGACGGCTTGAGCTAGGCCTTCCAGTGTGGTATCACTAATATTTGTGGAATTTTCTCCACATGTCTCATGCAGACTGGGATGAACTTCACCCACTATTTTCCTGAAATCCACTCCAAGCGCACCACATAGGGAATGCACCTCATTTACATGCTCCAAGACATTATGCAGACGATCGGACTGGAAGCGGCAGATTTGTGATCAGTTATCAAACTAGTGCGATCAAAATGGCACTGGTACAAATAAAATTTATGTGCATCGTAGCAGAGCATATATAAAGTACTGACGACAAGATGCTTATGTGCCTAGCAATATCGCTCGCTTGCTGTAACAAGCCTCATTTTATGTTGCGTAGAAATTTTAGGAGTAGTAATCTTGTAGATCAATTATATAGAATTATAATAATATTTAGCTGTACATCAAAAGTAGAGTTTAAAATATTTTTTCAGCATAAGCAAATAACTACCTTCTCCTTCTGGAGACTTCGTAGTTTTGTTTGATATTCAGTAAGTTTCCTTGTGGATAAATCATCTTCTTCGATCGTGACAGCATCTCTAAATCCTGTAATCTCTACATTGAGCTTTTCAATCTGGTACCATATATCAGAAAACTGCTTGACACGATCTTCTTTCTTTGCTTGGAGATTTTCCAAAATTGGATTAACCGAAGCAAGTTTTCCCTTCAGCGATGTCGCCTTCTCCACCTGGATACAGAAAATCTGCAAGTAGCCAATAGCTGTGGAGCTTCTAGTTCATGCATCACCGTGCCAAAAACCAAATTCAGAGCAGCAATCCGTCATCCGATGTTAGCTAATTGATCAGGCAAAATAATTGTTTCTGATCTAAAGGACATCTCGATGTTTTCTGGAAAACATTTGTTGCTATATGAACAAGTTTGGGAAGAAAACAAGTAAAGAATTAAAAATAAACCTGCTGAGATACTATCAACAGGAATATCTTATAAAGCAGATCTTAAAAATTATGCATGCATTTCCTAAACATCTTTCTTGAAAAATATATAAATTCCTACTAGCATTGTCTTTCTCTACCTTCCTATTACCCATATTGCCTTTGGTGGTCAACGGTGAATCGATGTCTCAAGACATGCATCAGAATCATCTCTGATTCGGTAATGGCACAGTCGGAAGGCACATCCTTTTAAGTTATATAGACATAAGCGACAGACGTATCCAATAATGGAAAGGAAAAAACAAGTAACCACTGTCAGCACATTTTAAATATATAAATATATATATATATACATATATAGAAATATATTATTTTTTATATGTGGTTACTAATGCTCAATTAAGTACTTAATTGATACACACGATTTATTAACCTCATGCAATCTCCTTAGAAATTCCATGTTCACTCAGGTTTGTACCTCATGCTTAGAAACCACTTTGCGATATCTATGCCATGTCTAAGCAAAGCTGATCCGATACCCTCGCTGATTGCCCTGATAAAATCATGATAGCTAGAGATGAACTACTGCAAAACTAATATTACTTGTAGGTTTTGCCTGATAAAAAATCTGCTGAAAAAATTCCGAATCAAATCAACTCCCTCTAAAGCTCATTCTTGAAAAAAATTATTACCACATTAGTTTCTCATCAGCCCAAATTATTGCTACAAGTTCAGTTGAGCTGGTAAGAAAAATGGTATCAAGAAGTCAGCAAGAAAGCTTATCATATTCCATTATCTATGGACGTCAGAAAAGGGAGTTAACATAAATAATCATTTGATACAGCGGAGTAGGAAAACAAGCAACCAAAAAAAAAAAAATATGCAGGTACCTCCAGCTGGAGACGCTGTTCACCAAGCAAGGCCATAAGAGAGGCAACCTCTGCTTCTTTGGAGACCAAAGATTGATGAAGGCGAGCCCTTGCGCTTTTGGCTTCATCAACCTTCCTACGGTACACTTGCATGCACTCCTTTTCCAACTCCGACAGCATCCGGTCTTTCTCCTTTTCACTCTCTCCGATCTCTGTCCATATTTGCTGCTCTCGCAAGTCCACAGTACAAAGAAAGTGTATCATGGCTTCTCAGTATCCAGACAAGAAGCTAACCTTTTAATGCACAGTGAACATCCACTGACTTGTATATATATATAATCCATGTAAAAGGTGGTTTTCAAATTTATCCCTCTAAATTTAATTTTTATTTGCAAGGAAAGAAAAACACCTATTTCCAATACTGTATCCACAATGAAAGCTGTAGCCCTTAAATTGCATACTGAGAAATAAATGCAAACTAACAAAGTTGGCTAGCAACTATGGACCATAAAACCCAATCTCCTCAAAACAGAAAAAGAATCAAGAAACATAGGACAAGAACAAAAGCAAGGGATCTGCAGAGTGAAAAATGCCCAAAATGTTAACATTAAATTCAAAAAGTAGAAGTGAAAAACCCCTTTCACATGGTCGTTGGTGATCAAATCAAGCAAGAAAAAAAGAGAACAAACATAAGCATGCATAGAGAGAGAGAGAGAGAGAGAGAGAGTGAGAGAGAGAACTGCACCTCAAGCTCTTGAAGCAAAGCACTACTTCCTAACGCCACATGCACTCCCAACCTTGCCATTTCCGCCAACTTCCCTCCTCTTTCTCGGTATAAAAAGATAAAACTCCCAGAAAGAGAAAAGAGCACAAGCTGCTTTTTCTTAGGTGCAAGAGGGCATGGTCGTCTTCGCCATTTTACTTCCCTGTGTTGGGTCGGGACTAGGATTTTTGGAGGAGTAGAGTTCAAGAGATTGAGAAGAGGAGTATGAGTAGAAGATGATGTAGTGCTACAGAGTAGAAGAAAAAAAAAGAGAAACTTTATAGGCTTTGTGAATTAGAGATACTACAAACGCATGCGAGACTTGAGAGATATTTAAGCAAAGCAGAGTGGTCAAGTCATTTTCTTCTTCGTAAAACAAGATCAGATAACTTTATAACATTGCAGCTGAGAGGAGTCGAGGAGGATTCTGGGAAATAAAAGTGAAAAATAAGAAAGATGTAAATCCTATGTAATGCAGATGCAGACGGAGCAAGGAGAGATGAGATGAGTGGTCAGTGTTAAATTTAATGTTGTACTTCTCATTTATTAGGGTAATGCACGCTCTGAGACTGGTGAACGACGGTGTGAAGTAAATTGTGCAGCTACTTTCCATCTTATTCATTTCGTGAGGTAGTAATGCTTTTTTTTGGGCGTTCAACGCAAGACTGATGAACTGATGTGGGTTTGGTAGGTAAAATAAATTATAAGCAGGAGAATATTAAGCAGTGCAGCAGCTACAGACAAAGCAAGGAGAAAGGGAGAGGCCATTTTTATTGGATCCTACCCTAAGGGGTACTTCTCATCTTGTACATTGTTGGTGGAAGGCAGAGGATCTGATGAATGAATGATGTTGGGAAGAGTCTGTCTGGAAGAAGCTGCCACACACACACACACACTGTGATGTCTTCCTGTCAGATTTGCATATGAGAATCTTTCTGCCATCAGTAGTGATTATTATTATTATTACACAACCAAATGCTTCCAAGAAAAGATGCTATGAACCAAAATCTGGTTGCTGGGTTCATATTTAGTGGACTCCTGGCTCAAGGTTGATATTATAGCATCTGCATCTGCATCTGCATCTGCATCTTGAAGTCAACCACTTGAGCTGGAGTGGAGGGAAGGAAATATAAGTTATGACCTTTTTTGTCCACTAGACAAATATAAGTTACCTCAATTGTATTAACCAAAAATTGACACATGAACCAAATAATTAACTTCATTGTCTTACTTTTAACATCAATGTCAAATTGGGACCATTGCCTAAACCATGAAGGTGCACTGACACTGTGTGAGTTCCACTCTCTCCAGTGCATCAGACATGAACAGCTACTTCCCCCAACAACAAAAAAAAAAAAAAAAAAGTCAATACTACTTTTTATTAGAATAGTATTTGGTCATGAATCTCATACATGCAACTAATCTTAATGGGCAACAACTGGTGGTCCACATACATCCCAAAACACCAGCAGCCTTGATGGACAATGACCTCTTTGGGTGCATGATCTACTGTACAAAAGAGGAGCATCCATGTAGATGGTAGGTTCTTGTTTGCTCCATCCACAACTTCAATATCCAGTCCATTATACCAGGAAAGATGAGGAATGGAGATTTGACCTGCCATCAGCTTCTGAATCCATCCAGGACAGTATAGGGAAGCTGGAAAGCATTATGACAGAAGGAACAATTGACCATCCAACAACCCTGTCAAGTAATTAATGTCCAACTTTCTTCAATTTTTTTGTGTTTGACATAATGGACTCAAATGAATGCCTGACTGTATGTTCAGGACAAGAACCTTCATTACACATTGCTAACTGTTACCACTGTGCTTCTTCTACATCTTTAAGACTGATAAGAGACTAATGTCAGGGTTGTCCCATTGGATGTGGATCCAGATCTACTGTTTAATTCCATGGATTGATGAGTAGTAACACAGGTGACCCAAGTCCCAGCTTAAGGTTTAACTGTTCAACAATCTATAGATAGACTTGTGCTTACTTTAGCCTGGACTAAATGTGCCTGCCAAAATCTTTAACTGGATGTATCAAAGTTTGCTGTACAAACTTTTTTTGGATTGATTTTTCTCAGGTTGAGACACATTAACCATTGTCAGATTACTTCAAGCTGTCTACCCAGTTTTTTTTCTTCCAAAAAATTAGCTTTTTTCATTGTAGTTAATTTACTCAGGTGGTCAATGCTGCTATTTGTAGCCTTTGCAGTGCTAACAAGGGGAGAAAATTCTACTGCCTTGAGAGTATTAACTCATAAACAAGTCACCATGGAGATTAAAGATCTACCACTGAATGACTTATCCAGTAATGAACTTTCTATTGCCTCTGTTTGTCCCTAAACTCATAGGATTTTTTTTTTTTTTTTTTTTTTTGGATCCCTTCTTACAGTTTGAGCATCCTTTCATAGCATATGTTGCTCTGCTCATTAACCTTGGAAGCTGTCCTCACAGAAGCTGAACATAATTGTGATGAACTCTATGTCTAACATAAAGTTGTTGTTTTCTTGCCCTTCCAAGCATCTACCCATCTAATAAAAGCCATGTCCTACACAGATTGAGGTTGCCTGTTCTTAAAGGTCATAAATCCATTGAATCATTCAGATTCCCTGGCAAAGACATTTAGGAAATCATCAAAATTAGCAAGAGAAACTCTGATGGGCAGTTAATGGACATCATTGGTTACAATGTTCCATCCTCATCCTTGTCAAGGCAGGCAGTGATTGACAGTGCCCTAACAATCATCAGTTGCCAAGCCCCATCCTGGGAATAGGCTCAAACATGAAATATTTGAATTTTAGTGTGCAAGGCCTCCATCCTTATGCTTGATAAGTACTGCAGTGATTGATAGTTCACAACCAATTTTTAGTTGTGAGGCCTCATTCTTGTCCCTGTCAAGCATGGCCTCCAAATACAACAGATATGGCTTGTGGTGCTGAGTGGAAGACAGAATGAACAAACAATTATATGAGTATCCGTGGCTTGGTTTTCTTTTCCTGCTCATGTCAAGGACAGTCTGATAGGGAAATCCAAGGATCCATCAAAAAGTTGATGGATGATAAATCAGGACTGCCAACTTGAGCAACAATTTGTTTTCATTATTGGTAGAAAACTTGGTTCTTGGACTTGTCAATTGCAGAGAAAAGGATGATGACCTGAAGGTGATTAACAGATGAATTATAACTTGTAGTTATAGCCATACAATGACCAATCAATCAATCTAGCAAAAAAACTGTGTTAGGTGGGTGCATCTCAACCATTTATCCTTTCAAAAGAAGAAAAAAATAAAAGGGTCAAGAACAAGCATCTGGGTAGATAGATGCTTTTACTATGTCAGTGGCAGTAACAGTTAGATTCTGAATCATCTGCCATATGATAAAAAATTTGATATCTCAGAAAAAAAAATCAGCACTTAGTATAGAGTATCAAACTTGTAGCTTTTTCATAGTTACTTTGCTCAAAAGAGATCAAACAAATAAATGAAAAAAAAAAAAGGCCTTAGCTGAAATGATACTGACTCCAACTTGCTTGCTAGTCCCTGCAAACTTAGAAGTACTTCCCATGGTATGCACAATTGATGGGGCAGACTCACCATACTCTTCCTTCCCAATCCGCATCTGAAGTCAAAAGTGAACTGAGAATAAGCTACACTAGCAGAGACAGAAAATTTATGACTAATTGTATGAGAATAACGTGAAAATAATTTGCTTGATTCTACATTTTTGAAACTTCAAAAAAAAAAAACTATATTACTTTCTTTAGGATTCTAACAAAGGTTTGTCTACTGAATCTAGTCTATGTATAAAAGGATTTTTAAGTACAAATGTTTTGTCGAATAATTACTAAGAACATAAAAAAGTCTTGTATTTTTCTTTTCCTGATACCTGAATGGACCAGTAGCAGGAACAATGACATGAAACAGGGAGGGGAATTGCCCACACACTCAGATTCAAGATTATTTAGAAGTTGAACACCATAAAGATAGCTGGTCTGATACATGTTCGGATTTATCCAATGGCCACTCGTTCCCAAAAAAAATCGCATCTATAAATTTATTTTTATAAAAAAAAAGGTCTATCATACTATCAAACATTCATTGCCATATTACATTGAACCAAAATATGCCAGAGAATAATGGCATTTGGAATCATTGTTGAAAGCCTCATCTTATGTCTATCAATCACACAGAGTAATAATATATAGACTCAAGCAAGTATCCAGGGCATGGTATAAAAAACATAAATAATTTTTCATATCCTATGATTTTACTAATTCCTAGTGTGATGCATCATTATTCATTTACCATTATGATGGTCACACCATATGTTTTTTTTTTTTTTTTGTATATATTGATAATCTCATTATCATTGGCAATAATATATTCCTTGCACATTAGTTCTTGCATGCACTCTCACACAAGTTCACAGTAAAATATTTTTTTTATAACCTTCTTTATTTCTTGGGTGTTGAGGTGTGCCCATGTTGGAAGGAAATTTTCTTCCACAATATAAATGCATCAAAGACTTATTGACCAACCAAAAAAAAAAAAAGGGTGTTATTTGAGCTTTTTAAAATATCTATCTCTTACACAATTAAATATTTCATTCATTGTAAAGAAACTTGCATATTTTATGCATAATCATACATAAATACATTGAGCTGCTGCCAAGCGATTACTATGATATATGAAGAATAATTTGTATTATGGATTACATATTCCAAACCTCATAATTTATATGCAATGTAGATTGGGCTGGTAATCAAGATGATTTCACTTGGGTCTACAACATTATATACTTTGGTAGTAATCTTTTTTTTTTTTTTTTTTTTGGGGGGGTGTATTATAACAAGTAAAGAACTATAGCATGATCCTTGATTGAAGCAAAATATCCCGTTATGGCATCAGAACTTTTATAGAACACATCTCTTTTGTTTGAAATACGTATATTGTTAGGGTCTTTACAGGTAATCTATTGTGACAATATTGATGTCATACATTTATGTATAAATCTAATTTTTAATTTTAGAATGAAGAATATAGCTATTTACAATTATTTTGTTTGAAAAGAAAGTATCAAGTAGATATCTACTAATGTATATTTCATTAATTTTAATTAGTATTCTCACAAAATCTTGTTTTCTCTTACTCAAATCCTGTTTTTTTTTGACAAAAGTATCATCTTTACAGGATATATTGAATCACTATCAAATATATCCATCCATAGAGATGATATAGATTATGAATATGAAACCATATCTATTAAAATCACATAAATCATAAATATCAAATCATATCCAATAGATCACGAATATTAAACCAAATCATATCTAGATAAATCTATTTCTTGATATTATAGAAGATTATTAACTAACATATGCTTTGTCTTTATTCTTGATCAAAATCATTTCAAATATCTTGTCATTAGTGTCTATATAAGTGTCCGATCACTAATAATACTTTTCATGTTTCCATAATTAGGTGAAGATGGGAAGAAAGAGGCAGTAGTGGGATGTGGCGGCCAAAAGAAGAGAGAGGGAGACGATCGAAAGGAAGAGGAGGTGGGAGGACGATGACGCATTCTCCCTTTCCGGTTGCCGTGGGGGCGTCGCAGTAGCGGTGGTGGTGGTGGTCTCGTAATGCCACTGCTCGCCAAGGATAGATAGATACACCAAATGGATTCTTACTGTTTCTTCTTTTCTTAGATCTCTCAATGCATTAATTAATATGAGGGGGTCTTATTAAGATTTAGATGTTACGTATAACTTACTCGTACAGAGAGTAAGACCGTATACGGTATTTCCAAAGCGTTACAATCCCTTTCCGTCGACTAATCCGTCGGCGAACTTTGTGTAACCTTTGCATTCATTAGTATACCAAATCTAACGTTATTTTATGTATTCATAATTAGTAGGCCTAAATGTTTATTGACCATCCATCTCATTTTAAATTTTATTTAAGTGACCCATTGTATTATGATTTCACATCAAAGTCATATACTATACTTTATATATTGTCTAACTGACCTCTCATACTATGCATCAAAATCAAAGTCACATTTTATACTTTAAAACTCGCCTAAGTGATCTTTTGTACTATGCTTCAAAATCAAAGTCATCATCTGTACTTTAAAATTCGTTTAAATGACCTTCCGTACTATGTCTCATAATCAAAGTTACCCTCCTCTATTGACGTTCTTTTCTGCAACTCCGATCTCTTACTTTCTTCGTCAATCTCTGTCGGCATTAGTTTGTTTGCATTTCTGCTTTCTTTCTGCCTTTCTATTTTTTCTTTACTTGAGATTTATGATTTCTATAATTTTATTGATAAATAAAATAAATATAAAAATGTGTGTGCTTTTTCTGGATCAAGCGTTATGTTCCATTTTTTCGGTCATTCTCTATTTGTTGATTCACATCTTCAGAGAGCAGTGATGAAGTAAGAGATTTTATCATGTTAGGTCATGCTATTTTCTCATTATCAGATCAACCAAGTCAGTCAAAAATATTGATATCATCCAATAAGACTCCCAAAAATGCACATTCCACAGAGAGGGTGCATCTGTACTAATACTTCCAGAACCATATCTTACTTTTTTATAGGATAAATTTCTGAAGGACATCTCATTTCAAATTTATTGATGATGATATGAGAATACTTGGTCCGATAATTCTATTATTTGTTTTACGAATATTTAGAGTAATATTACTTTATATCTACATCTTTAATTACTAGTAATACTTTCTGGAAATGAACTTCAATTTTTAGCTATTGACGTACCATGTAAATTTTTAGCTTTCCGTATATGTTTGTGTGAAAGTTCATGTTACGTATCTCATCTATTTTGTGGTACTACTGAATTGTGATAAACTACATAATATTTCTTATGTTTAAAATTTAGGCTTAGATTTCATTGTTTAAGTCTTGCATTAAATTTAGAGAACCAATATGCTAATATTGCATTGTTTAGCAGGTGTCCCTCAGACCGAAGATGAGCATCTTCATAAACTAGGAAAAGGTGACTGACGTGGAATAGCTCGAAACTTTATTGTATGTAGGACTCAACACAAGTTGCAAGCCATGCACAAAGATATTTCATTCGATAGAGTAATGCCTCACGAAGAAATAGACGTTTTAACTTCGTCAGATAATTACTCAGACGAAAATGATAGAGAGAACAGTGATAACTCGTCGAGTAGTGAGGATATCGATATTTCTGAATGTGTTTACAAAAATAACATTCCAAATATTAATACGGTGGAGTCTGAAAATGAGGATAACATAGAGAGTTTATGTCCTCCTAAGGATTTTGGGAGTCAGGATCATTGAGAACTTACATTCAGAGAGTTTAACTCCGATCATGATTTTGGAGAGAATCTTTATACTAAATATTGGTGACTACTTCAGTGATGTTAAGAGGCTTCAGAGTTATTTGCATGAGTACAGTATACAAGAGGGTTTTGACTTCAAATATTTGAAAAATGAAAGTATTAGAGTAATCGCAGTTTGTATAATAGCTGGATGTGGGTGGAGGATTAGAGCCAACCCCAATCCTATGCTCAATTGTTTTCAAGTGAAGACGATGACTAACACACACAGTTGCGGTCGTCGTGGCATTAATCACCAGATTACTAGTTCTTTCTTAGCCAAGAAGTATTTTGCCACATTGAATGATGACATATGGTAGCCTAATAATGCATTTAAGAATGATGTGAAGTGGAGGTTTAATGTGGAGGTAACAAAGCAAAAATGCTATCGTGCAAAGAAGAAAGCTCTAAAGATCCTTCAAGGTGAGTATATATTTCACTTTTCCAAGCTACGAGATTATGCATCTATCATCCTATAGACTACATCAGGGTCGACATATAAGGTTGGAACTGATCCATATGATGAGAATAGGTTCAGTTGCTTTTATTACTATTTAACTGCATATATGCAAAGATTCATTGAGGGGTGTAGGCCTATAATTGTAGTTGATGGTTGTCATTTGAAGTAATTATAATTATGTATATTATTAATTTTGTGGCTCATTGAGGCTTTTTGAAGGTTGTGTCATGTGAGAACCATAGGATTTGTGTTCACCACATATAAGATAACTATAAGAATCAATTCAAGGGTGGGGCCTTGAAGGACCTCATGTGACAAACAGCCTTCTCGATGACTGAAAGGAAATTTGGTTACTATATAAACCAAACCAAAAAGGTTAATAAGGATGTGTATCATTAGTTAGCAGCAAAGGACAATCATCAGTGATCATGGAGCGACTTTACATGGTATGTTACCCTTCATATATTTTGTTTGTTGTTGTTATGCAAAAAAATATATCGCTACTAACTTTGACTTTTTTTCGCAATTTTAGGCACCCCAAATCTGACATGTTGGTCGTAGCATCGCAGAGACATTCAATTCTTAGATATTAAAATCACATGACTAACCGATTATCATCATGTCCGAGATGATTGGGAGAATTGTGATAAAGAGAATTGAGACCCAAAGAACCAAAATAGAGGGTCATTGCCATGGTATATACCCTAGAATCTTGAAGAAGATTGACGAAGATAAGAAGTAATGCAAAGATTAGATTATGATTCGTACCGATGACGATGTATTTGAGGTGGATCATTTTACTAGAAAAAGACACAACGCTAGGCTAAGGAAATAGTTCTGTAATTGCAACATATGAGGGCTCATAGGTATTCCTTATCAGCATGTTATAGTCACCATATATTTCCCGAGGTAAGCCCCAGAAGACTACAAATCCTTATTATCATAAGGACATGTGTGAGAAATGTTACGGGAGAGTTTACATAGTGCCTAGTTAGATAACTTTTTTTTTATCCATCATAGATTTTATTTTAATATTATAATCCACTTATGGATCCTTTACTAAAGATTGACACTTACCGATATTGATGATTGACCTTCCGTTGGTGGATTCTCTATCGAGCCATCACATTTCAACAAAATGATTGATCGATCCAAAAAGATGAGAAAACAAACTGATGGTGAGGGGCAACCATCACAAATGAGAACAAAACCGAGGCACCCAAACAATTGTGGGTGATGTGGACAACAAGTATATAATGCTTGTCGATGTCAATATAACATAACTAATCTCGTACATGAAATGACATAGGATGACATTGTAGCAAGCTGAAGCAATAGAAGCAACCCACTTGGAACCGAGCCCAAGTCAACCACCATCGGAGTCTCGATCTAAATCACAAGTATATTTTCAATAATATTATTAATTATCATATATTTTGATAATTGAAACTAACTTTATGAAAATGATCTTTAATATAACAATGACGCTTAACTAAGATACATATCAAGACTATAACAAAATAATACAAATTTTTTCTCGATAAAGGGAAGAAGCAAACTCATTATGAAGCAAGAAGAGAATAAAATGATTAGGACAATAATTAGTAGTAGTTGACTATTGATATTTATATGCATTTACATTCCACTTGGCATAGTTGTTGGATTACTAATAGTTGAGTACATTAGAAGTTTGTATTATATATTTAATTGGCGAGATTTCTAGCTTTTTTGTAGTTAGATCAATTAGTTATATCTTGTTATTCTTTATAGGTTATGTGATTGATTGTAAATGAGATATGTTCGAGTTTTAGGGGAGGTGCTACCGGAATTTAGTCACACTTAAAGATTAAATAATCGTAACAATCATGCACGTTAAGATTTTTAGGAGATTATTTTTTAATTACTTAAAATAATTAAGTGTATAACAAATAAAAATCATCATAAAACAAGCTTAAAGTGTAAAATAAATTAAAACTGAAAGTTAGGATAAATTTTTTTCATGACTTTTCTACCACTTTAAGACCATTATATTAATGAATAATGATAGGGGTATATTTGATTAACATATAATAATATAGAGGTGTATTTGATTTTTATAATTTTTTTATATTTTGAGATATATTATATAATTTAATCGAATTTTAAAGTAAAAATGTAATTTTGTGCGTACGAGGGTGAATAATAATCTCATCTTTATTGGTATACCAAATCTAACGTTCGGATAACACCCCACCGGAAGAAGAAAAAGAACGCGAAGCCATACGCCAGATTTCCATTGGTCAAAATTACGTTCAAAAAATGGACCCCGCATTGTTATCGAATCGTTGCATGACAGCACACGTAAAGTAGGAAGTTTCCTGTCTGTTTCGTGTCAATTGACAGTACCAGCGCTTTGGAATGTGGTTCTCTCTCTCTCTCTCTCTCTCTCTCTCTCTCTCTCGGGTTTTGATGAATGGCTTCTCGCCTCCTCCTTGTCCTCCCCCTCAACCTTTCCCATGCCCCAATACACCGCCGCGGCTCAGGGGCTCTACCTCCGCCTCGCCCTATCTCCGCAGCATGCACCACCTTCGCTTCCTTCCGTGGCGATCCGCGTCCGACCCGAATCCCTTCTCTTGCCGTATTTCCGTTCGTTTTCCTTGATTTATCCTTAAGGTTGCTGCCTTTTGTGAGGTTTCAGCGGCTGGGAATGGGGTCGGGATGGTACGGAGGGGAAGCTCGATGATTTCGAGAGGGTGGTCGGCAGAGGGCACCGGGATTTCTGATGGCAAGAACAAGACGCAGGACGCGAGGCCGATCGTTGTGATCGATAACTATGATAGCTTTACCTATAATCTATGCCAGGTACTGTCCTGTAACTCGAAAGACGAGGGATGGATTGACCGGTGTGGTGGTTCTTGTGGTTCTCGATGTTGTGTTTGATTCTGCTCGTCGGAATGTGATTGCTTTGTTGAATTGCTGCGATTCTGTTTGCTCGGCATCTTTAGAAGACGTGTTCTCGACTGTGATTATTATGGGTTGATCTACTTATGCATAATTAGACAGATTGATAGTTCCTTCAATGCAACAAAAAAGAAATCCCCTAACTTTTCTGCTATTTGAAACTGAAGTATATTGGAGAGCTTGGAGTAGATTTTGAGGTTTACCGCAATGACGAAATCACTGTGGGAGAGATCAAGAAGTAAGTTGATCTTGTCCTTTTCGTTTCACCTGTTCAAGTAATCCCTTAAACTATTTAATTAACCAAGCAAGCAATAATTTTGTTTTAGGAAGAGTCCGCGAGGAATACTTATTTCTCCAGGCCCTGGTGAGTTCTCTGCAATGGTCGTCCTACTTCAATTGTGCCCCAAAGTGTTGACCTTGAATTGTTGCTTCTAAAGGTACACCACAAGATTCGGGTATATCCTTGCAAACTGTTGTGGAACTCGGTCCCTCTGTACCACTATTTGGAGTTTGTATGGGCTTGCAGTGCATAGGAGAGGCTTTTGGAGGTATGAATGTTGCAGGTGCATCAATGTAATGAGGTGTTACTTATATGGACACTTTAATAAGAGCATTGATCTTACAGGAAAGATTGTTCGTTCTCCTTCCGGTGTGGTGCACGGGAAAAGCTCACTTGTTTACTATGATGAAGAGCTTGATGATACATTATTCTGTGGCTTGCCCAAGTAAGATCTATATGCCTTTTGTTGTATCCTTGTTCTCTGTCGCTAAATGATTTCTACTTGGTGGTTGCTGCATTGTTCATGTAACTTGATTAATTTTGTGCGAGACAATGTTAAGTGTTACCTTTCAAAATGTTAATAAAGGAAAGTAAGGTCTCACCCTGAAATCCAGAAAATGTCATAAGCAAACATAACTGTTTCAATGCAAAGAACACTTTAACAAGACTTGTTCAACTCTTCCCTTATCTCCTAATGAACGAGATCAGCATTTTTTTTTTTTATCAGCATCTTCAATTTCATCTATTTCAACCCCCTTTCAATTTCAAGAAAGAAAGTCAATCAGCATCAATTAGAAGATATATATATATATATATATATATATATATATATATTAATGTATGTATGTATGTATACATTTCACACTTGAATTTTTTTTTCAAAAAAAATCCATTCATGAAAATAACATACAGAGCCTTAGTAGTTTGTTTCACTGGTGAACAACCACAACATAAAATGATCATCATTTTCACTGTTCTTTTGCAGCCCATTCACTGCTGCTAGATATCATAGCCTTGTGATTGACAAAGATAGCTTTCCTAGCAATGTTCTTGATATTACAGCATGGACTGAAGATGGACAAGTTATGGCTGCTCGACACAAAAAGTATACACATATTCAGGTGTGTTGGCTAGTCTTTTATCTTTGTCATTACCAGATTTCCTTCTTTTGATATATAGTGTGCTTGAATCTGTTGATAGCTGACTTGTGGAAACTTCTCATTGAAACAACAAAATAGACTATAAGGGTTTTAAGTTGGGAACTTTTTCTTTTAGATCATTGGATGGAAGAGGAGAGCTCATCCATATTGACTATTCACCCAAAACCAATTATGTTCTGCGTTCCAGAACAGATCTACTGTAAATGAAAAATGAAGTCAGCTTTTGTCATGACTAATTCTTCATATAAGGAATCAAATATATATACTGATCTTCATTATTTGCCTAAATGAATTTACATCTGATAATGAACACTATTTTTCTATTCACCTGGTCATCTCTCCCTGCTTAGAGCTGGTGACCTACTCACATACCATCCGAATATTGCCATTTTGTTTTCTTTTATTCACATTCTGAATCATGTGGCGAAACTTGAACAGTCAATTCTAAAGTGCCACTTTCAGTTCTCAAGGATGGTCACGAAGACGCTGGTTAACCATGTCAATAACACATAATAGAGGAACAACATACTGGTAGTACGGTCAAAACTATCTCGCGTTGATTCTTTTCTGAGTCGTGAAATAGATTAGATGATTCTTGTTGTCATGAGTTAGTCCACTCATAAAAGAAAGGAACGTTGTTTGTTTCATATTTCGAATATGATTCAAGGGCAACTCGATATAGGCGTATCAATGTATTTCCTCTTCCAGTTTGATTTTCCTAGAACTCTACTGTGGAACTTGTCTATCCTTTTTGAAGGCTTATTTGACAAGTTAGTTCAGATGTCCTTTAATTATTTGACGAATAACAGAAACGGAAGTGAGAATTCTCTCATCACTCTATTTTCAGATGATTTATCTAATGTGTTATCACTGAGAGAGTGAAGGAATTTTTTTCTGTAATCATGGCTACGATTCAATGGCAAACCACTGAGATTAACATTACTAGAACCATCCTCACTGATCGCACTTCTCTTTTACATGAGTTTTTGCTTTATTTTTTGCCGTCCACAAATCCAGTTGCACAAGGTAACCCAGTTGCACATCCGAGCATGAATTTGAGCTCGTTCTCATGTGCATCGGGTTTGCATGTGGATCAAGAGCTATGCTGCATGGTGAATTGTATATCGCATATTAGTACAGCATCTAAACTTGCTGTTCTTTGGTTTTGAGTCGCAGGGGGTGCAGTTCCATCCGGAGAGTATCATAACTACCGAAGGTAAAATAATGGTGCATAACTTTATCAAACTCACTGAGAAACCACAAGCATAAAATTACAAGCAATGAAAAATTAGGTCTCGGTATGCTGTTTGTTGATCAGGTGATGGAAGAACTAAAACCTATGAAACTCAATAAAGCAAATAATAAGTTTTTTGCTTTGATTTGTCACATTAAAAGTTTGATCTTGAACCGTGCTCCTCCATCCGAGGGAAGGCAGGATATCTCTGTTATAGCTTTCAGGATTCCATTAGCATCGTCTTGTTATGGCTGTTTTCAGAATCATGTTATGGACGAAGGAAATGCTATTAGTAAATCTGCAGGGTTTATTATTACATTAGATAGAACAATCAAGCAACCTCTTCTGTCACATATTCAGTGAAGTAGTAGGATTGTTCTCAGCAAAAAAAAAAAAAAAAAAAATCATCCTACTGCTGCCTGTTTGTTGTTTGGTTTCCTGTTGTATTAGCTGTAGCTGGACCAGACTTTTTTGTATGGATGGTTGACCAGGGAGAAGTAATACACCCTAATCATCATGTGTGTCAATTGCAGATACTGGCACAAACATAAGAGTCCGTCCCTCTCCCACCCATGAATCATCACAGTTGTCTCTTTTCTCTTTTTTGGTTTGATGCTATACGTACATGCTTGTGTTGACTTGTGTTCTCAGTTACATATGCTTAAGACGAAGGCAGGGCAGCAACCATATGTTAACCATGGTTTCAGAGAGACTGTGTGCCTGACTCAGAGTACCTTTCACCATGACTTCTTTGGTGCTTATTATTGTGCATGTCCATCTATCTCCATGTGTTGCCTGGCAAAAGCTTCTTAGCAAGTTATGATTTATTGGTAGGAAATTATATGCTTTCATCGGGGTAAACCTCAAAATCTACTCCAATATATACTTCAGCATCAAATAGGAAAAATAAAACAAAATAATAATAATAATAATAAAATAATAAAGGCGGGGATTTCTCTTTTTGCTGTTGCATTGAAGGAGCTACCGATACGTCTTAATTATTGAACCCAAAGCCAGCAGGGAGAGGGGTCCGCTCACCAAGCGCTACACTGTCAACAATTGCCACGACCACAGACAAAACGAGAATTTTTCTACTTGACGTGTGCTGGCAGTCAAATGATTCGTAATCGATGTGGGGTCCACTACTCTAAATTGTAACATGAAGGTTCTTCGGTCACCTGATAGACAAACAGCTTAGAGAGAGACATAAAATAAATATAAATAACTTGAAATGTAAAGAGAATGCTGAGAGAATGGCAAAATAAACAAAAAAATAAAAAATAATGGATTCTCTTTGTTAAAGGAACGACCATATTGTGAGTTTTTTCCTCTTCTCAGTAAAAACAAATCAAAAATCTTAATTTTAATCATACATTTCTTTGCATCATGCACGTTTTCTCCAAGGAAAAGTCAAAACACTACTAATAGAGAAGTCTGAAAGATGACCAACAAACATAGGCAACAAGTCTCGGATTTCACCTCCCCACCAACAACTAATTAATATTCCGAAATGTGTGGACTATACCCCAAGTAGTAGTAGATATTACAAAATAGCATCATTCCAAATCGAATTCAATTTGGCTTCATCTCCATGTGGAGCCCCCAAGTCTGATAACCTCTTCAGTGCTGCTATCTTTGGGCAGCCTATCGGCAGCTTCATTGCTTTTCTTGTCACTTACATCACCATATAAATCTTTCAACTTTGCCAGATTGCTTGAAACAGCCTTTTTCTCTTTATTTTCATCTCTGAAAGGACTAGGGCGATGGTCAGAATCTGGACCATGGTGGATATGAATGATGCTACGACTCCTGCTCCTACTTCTGCTTCTGCTTCGCCTCAAGCTGGAGTGTCTATACTCATCAGCATCTCGCCCACTCCTTTCATGGTCCCTTCTCCCAGAATCCCTCTCTGAGTGCCTGGATCGTTGGGAATCTCTATCGCGATCACCACGCCGCTCATGTTCATGCCTTCGCTCAGAGTCCCTACCCCGGTCGCGTTCTGAATGGTCTCGATCACGGTAATGGTCCCGACCGTCTCGATCATGGTCACGGTCATGTCGGTCACGGCTACTACTGCGACGAATGCTTGGAGATGATCTTCGATGGTCACCACCATCACTTCTTTCGTGCATGGGACCTAAGTTCCTTCTGACCGGCGAAGAGTCCCTGGTGGATGCACGATGCGGAGCACGCTGACCAAATGAGACTGACAAAGCAGCTTTTACTGAAGGAGGGCGACGGGCAATATCATCTGAGCCCTGCCGACTAGTTTCTCCAGTGACACCACAATGCTTGGTAGGGAGCTTCAGTTTTTCCAGGTTGGCAACAATTTGACGCATAACAGGTACAGGGACACGTGGGAAAAGTGTGTCAAAGTAGTACTGCATCATTATACCCACAAACATTAGAAGATTGGTCATATAAGCTTCATCACAAATGTTTAGCGACAAGAATGTTATGAGCAGCACCAAAATTACCAAAATATTAAATTTCCAGTGCGTTCAGAACATAAAAGAATAAAATGCTAATGTTGTTATTCAACCAAACTAATCAACTACTTCTGATAATGTAACAGTGCAAAATGATGCGTATTGACTGCAAAGAAACAACTACATATATCTATCCCCTAATCAACCATGCAGCATTTTGCCACATTAGATCGCCATAAAGAATGACAATCAGCACTAGAGCGGAATGAAGAGTTCAATGAACAATTATGGTGTGGGAGCCAAGCTACCGGAGTAGCAATACAATGTGTAACATGAAATGATATACATTCAACTGCAACCAAAACGTTCACGAGACCAGCTATCAAAGATCAATCAGTGTCAGCAGTGTGTCACAGTAAAAAAAAAAAAAACTTTTAATATACGGAAGCAATACAATGTGTAACATGAAATGATATACATTCAACTGCAACCAAAACGTTCACGAGACCAGCTATCAAAGATCAATCAGTGTCAGTAGTGTGTCACAGTAAAAAAAAGAACTTTTAATATACGGAAAGAGCAGATGATTCAATTCTAAAAAGAGTACCATCAAGACCAAAAAAGCAACCGAAGACAGTTGATGTTGATTGCTTCTCCAGACAGTTCTAAAACATAAGTTTCTCAGCCCGCTGTGAGAATAATATCAATCATCATAAACTAATCACAACTTTGTGATGTACAAAGGATGACTGGAAACAAACTTTCTGCTAAGAAACAGAAGATGAAAAGGGATTTATGGTTCAACCTAGACCAAAAGTAGCAGACTGGTGCAGTCACCAGCAACCATCCAGATGCCTAAAGGCATTACATGCAATGGCCAGCTACCATCTAAATGCCTGAAGGCATTATATGCAAGAGCGCACTGGTCTTTATTTCATGAAAGCTTCATGTAATCATGTATAGACAAATAACAGAGGCAGCAGCTTATTGCTAAGCTACTTTCAAGTTTGCTCATCGCTAAGCTCCTTTGATCTGACCTCTCATTGCTAAGCTCAAAATTGTAAACTTCAGTTACATCCCTAGGTCTAGTAATTTTGTTAGCAGTCACTGGCAAACCTTGGGCAGACTCTTGGGTCCTATTTTTGGCATTCTACGGTCAACTTCCCAGCCCCCTTTAACGTTCTTGATATTTAATGCAATATAGCTTCCTTCCTTTTCAATAAAAAAGGTCTCACTAATAAACTTTAAACATCCTATAAAATCACTCAAAAACACTTGAAGATTCTAATACTAAAACTGTGGCATGTATTTGGACTTTAAAAGTGCATAAAGAGAATTACGAATATGGCAAATATACGAATTATAAAGATGGCAGCTACACAAGTAGTACACTAGTAAAAGTTAAGACCTTTATACGGTTTTCCAAAATGTTTGCATACTCATAATACTTATCTCAAACTTTATGGTGTTCATTTGGACATGATGCACAAAAAGCCAAGAATGATGCAGTTACTAACTATGTAAGCTAAAATCCATCAGCCCAGGTTGAATAAATTACCGATATGAGACACTCCAATCAAGAGTTTAATAGGACATTTTCCTTCTATCAACCTCTATCTTTACTCAAAGGATTAAGGTCTGCATGAGAGAGAAACAAAAAGGAGGAAACAGAGAAAAATCTGAAGAGGAACAGATCAAAGTTTTTTAGAAAAACTAATATCAGTAGTATAATTGGGGCCATGTTAGAAAAACCATCACTTTTGGACCAATCATCTAGTGAGGATACTGACCAGACACAAGCGAAGATCTACATTTATTAACCACAAGGCCACAAAGGAAAAGATAGTAACATGACCTTAATCATGTATTGTCTCTCTCAATTAATGTCCCCCATATGGAAGCAAGACAATTAGTAGGACTGCAAACAGATCGGTAGATAATTAGATTGCAGTTGGTCCAGGTACAAACTGATGTTTAAGAAACCTCATAATGCAACTAGGAACCCATTGGATCAGCTATCTTATAAGTCATGTCTGATTCAACTTCTAAATAATTGAGAATTCAATTCATGTGTCGGTACACCGGTAAGTACTGGCGTTTTGAAGAGGAAGAAAAAAGGGAGAAAAGGAAGAGACGATGGAGGAAGGAGGAAGAAAGAGGGAAG
The DNA here is from genome assembly GCA_029747655.1 of Ensete ventricosum. Lineage (NCBI taxonomy): Eukaryota > Viridiplantae > Streptophyta > Magnoliopsida > Zingiberales > Musaceae > Ensete > Ensete ventricosum. The sequence continues at coordinate 2,469,402 of JAQQAF010000006.1, read as the reverse complement.
AAGCCGAAGCGACGAAAGAGGAGGAAGAAGGAAAGAGAAAGAGAAAGAGGAGAAAGACTTACCTGAGACGTTATGATGTGCAATGAGGTCATGGTCGCACCCGTTGATCGCAGCATCGGAGGCGACGCTCGTGTGAAAAGTGGGAATTAGGGTATCCCACTTCTCTTATGTGGTGGACCAAAAAGAGGTGGGTCCGTGTACTGATCAATGCTCGAACCGGTATGTGCCACCCGTTTCGTACCGATGCGAACAAAATGACGATCCCTGGTCCTTACTATCTATTGTTATAGGTAAATGAGTAAGTCTTAGCACAAAACATTAGAATAAATGTTACATATAATTGCCGTTGGTAGAAAAAGGTTGCTTTCAAATGATAAATTCCATAGGGTTAAAAGTATGAGAACAAGAACCTTCACCCGTTCCAATCAGAGTATAACAGAAAGGAACACAGATCAGCCACCTTATAATATCTAAAAACTCCACTTTCTGTTACCGCAATTAAACATTGATCGAAAATTGATACAAGGTAATACACATTTCTATAGAATCAAGCACAAGAATGACGATGACAGACGAAATCTATGGTTAGCCAAACAAACTTTTATTAGCCAAACAGGAGACTTCTTCGACTTCCCCTAGAATGAAATCTAGTGATGATGGGAGTAAGGAGACATCCAGCACCAGTATCTGCCAATGGCTGCATGCCATTTATCTGACTGAAATTACCAAAGTGATCGTAGAGCTTATGCAGATGATGGCTTTTAAACTTTTTAGGGAGGTGGAGAGGCAGAAAACATTTAATGGGAGTAACTGAGAACTAGCAAGTAACATAAAGGAAAGGAAAACTTGGTTTATAGGTATTTTATCGAGTTAAGGTTGGGTCAGATAAAATATTTAAGCATTAAATCAGATCATAAGCAGACTGTAATTGTTAGCATTCAGATCTCTGAATCAGATCACAAAGCAGTCTATCAGATTAAATTTAATTCAAATCCACCTTGATCAGATTGGATCCTGGATCATATAAAGATAAGTTTCAGCCGACTGCAGACCTAGTGGGAATAGTGTTCACCTGCCCCATTATATTAGGAAATATATGAACACACCACCCTCCTCTTCCCATAATGTTAGTAAAAAAGGGCACCACTTTAAAAATTAATGAAGTTAGGCATCAATCATATCTTTTACCTATTTTCCAATCTAGTTGTATAACTTTACCATCCTATATCACACCAATACTACATTTAAGCTTCTTTATCATTCGCATGACAAATTTTGGCAGTTAGTATCGTGGTCTTCCATGATTTATCTCATGCCAATAATCATAAAATAACATCTCATTCCAAAAATTTTAAATCATAATCCAAAAGTTGTCCACATCCAAAAGATCTTCATTTCACAACTTATTTTGTATGTATATCCCATAACAATAACCATTCTATGCAATAGACAAATGGCAAATATTCAAATAGAAACACTCCACTGGTTTATTCTCTAAATAACTTTCTCGTGCTCTTGTATTATTTTAACTGGTTAGATGTTTGTGATATTTGAACTAGCTTATGATTCAAAAGTTGGCCCCAATGTTAACAATTGTAAAATATAGCATTGTATATATTTTTAAAAGTTCTGTAAACAGCCCATAATATATGACCTCCTGTATATAGCTAATTACTTTAACAAATTATTAAAAATTGCAAAGGGTAAGTAGAAACGAAGGAATTTGCCTCCAAAATCTTGCTATCAGCAATCAAGGTTTTTACTAGCAAAGACAACTAACAGTTCTAAGTTTATTGGATACAGTCTTGATCTAAGTAGTTCAGGTACCACCATCATCAGACTCCGTAGAAATTTTTTCAGATAAGGTTAGCCAGCAGCCTTGGTTAGCGATATGATTATATAATTACATCTGGACTAACATTTGACTCCACCAATGCATGCAAGAGAACCAAAGACAAGATTTTTCTCATCTTCATAGAAATTCTTCTCATCATATTTAATGATTGGGTTCTGGATGGAATATACTTGTAAAACAGTAAAGTGGCCCACATTTGACCATGAAAAAGATGTTCTAGAGAACCAGCTTGTACAAGACACCTTATATATCCTCCAAACAAAAATCAGCATTTAATTAAATTGTATTGATTCAAATTCCATTTTCATTTGCAATATGCTCGGTATAGAAATAGAGTGTTATCTTTGCTAAAAATGTTACAAACAATAAGAACCATAAGAAAGATACACTTTGACTATAATTTAGAACAACTCATTTCCTTCTTCTAACACAAGTATTATATCCTCCTTAATATGGATGGAGCATAAACATATAATTTTCTGCTCATCATACTTTAATCATGGATATGGAAAACTAAAGATCTCAATATCTATCTTGCAGTTAGGTAAGAAACTACAGATGCTCAAAGATCAATGGATTGAACTTATTTGTAAAATACATCCCCAAAAATCGAAAGAAGAAAGTAGCATCAATATCAGCATGCGAAGAATAACCAAAGCCATGGGTCTGTGATCAAGCAAATCCAAATTTATATATTCATGAATCATATGAATCTGAATCCATTTCTCTTCTTTCAGCTGATCCTACATGCTTAAATAGAAGGCCTAAATTCATGCACTATTTATAGGGCGCACAGAAAAACCATGTAATCAATCTTATGTGCATTCATTGGCTACTATGATATTCAGCAGTAAATGTCTGAACCATAGATTCAAGTCCTTAACAAATGGTCCTCCATGGTGAAATGTCTGAACCATGCCTCCAAAATCTTGTTCGTATGAATTGCCCCATCAAGCAATTCATACGAACAGCGAAGAAGATATTTTATAGGTATTTTATCGAGTTAAGGTTGGGTCAGATAAAATATTTAAGCATTAAATCAGATCATAAGCAGACTGTAATTGTTAGCATTCAGATCTCTGAATCAGATCACAAAGCAGTCTATCAGATTAAATTTAATTCAAATCCACCTTGATCAGATTGGATCCTGGATCATATAAAGATAAGTTTCAGCCGACTGCAGACCTAGTGGGAATAGTGTTCACCTGCCCCATTATATTAGGAAATATATGAACACACCACCCTCCTCTTCCCATAATGTTAGTAAAAAAGGGCACCACTTTAAAAATTAATGAAGTTAGGCATCAATCATATCTTTTACCTATTTTCCAATCTAGTTGTATAACTTTACCATCCTATATCACACCAATACTACATTTAAGCTTCTTTATCATTCGCATGACAAATTTTGGCAGTTAGTATCGTGGTCTTCCATGATTTATCTCATGCCAATAATCATAAAATAACATCTCATTCCAAAAATTTTAAATCATAATCCAAAAGTTGTCCACATCCAAAAGATCTTCATTTCACAACTTATTTTGTATGTATATCCCATAACAATAACCATTCTATGCAATAGACAAATGGCAAATATTCAAATAGAAACACTCCACTGGTTTATTCTCTAAATAACTTTCTCGTGCTCTTGTATTATTTTAACTGGTTAGATGTTTGTGATATTTGAACTAGCTTATGATTCAAAAGTTGGCCCCAATGTTAACAATTGTAAAATATAGCATTGTATATATTTTTAAAAGTTCTGTAAACAGCCCATAATATATGACCTCCTGTATATAGCTAATTACTTTAACAAATTATTAAAAATTGCAAAGGGTAAGTAGAAACGAAGGAATTTGCCTCCAAAATCTTGCTATCAGCAATCAAGGTTTTTACTAGCAAAGACAACTAACAGTTCTAAGTTTATTGGATACAGTCTTGATCTAAGTAGTTCAGGTACCACCATCATCAGACTCCGTAGAAATTTTTTCAGATAAGGTTAGCCAGCAGCCTTGGTTAGCGATATGATTATATAATTACATCTGGACTAACATTTGACTCCACCAATGCATGCAAGAGAACCAAAGACAAGATTTTTCTCATCTTCATAGAAATTCTTCTCATCATATTTAATGATTGGGTTCTGGATGGAATATACTTGTAAAACAGTAAAGTGGCCCACATTTGACCATGAAAAAGATGTTCTAGAGAACCAGCTTGTACAAGACACCTTATATATCCTCCAAACAAAAATCAGCATTTAATTAAATTGTATTGATTCAAATTCCATTTTCATTTGCAATATGCTCGGTATAGAAATAGAGTGTTATCTTTGCTAAAAATGTTACAAACAATAAGAACCATAAGAAAGATACACTTTGACTATAATTTAGAACAACTCATTTCCTTCTTCTAACACAAGTATTATATCCTCCTTAATATGGATGGAGCATAAACATATAATTTTCTGCTCATCATACTTTAATCATGGATATGGAAAACTAAAGATCTCAATATCTATCTTGCAGTTAGGTAAGAAACTACAGATGCTCAAAGATCAATGGATTGAACTTATTTGTAAAATACATCCCCAAAAATCGAAAGAAGAAAGTAGCATCAATATCAGCATGCGAAGAATAACCAAAGCCATGGGTCTGTGATCAAGCAAATCCAAATTTATATATTCATGAATCATATGAATCTGAATCCATTTCTCTTCTTTCAGCTGATCCTACATGCTTAAATAGAAGGCCTAAATTCATGCACTATTTATAGGGCGCACAGAAAAACCATGTAATCAATCTTATGTGCATTCATTGGCTACTATGATATTCAGCAGTAAATGTCTGAACCATAGATTCAAGTCCTTAACAAATGGTCCTCCATGGTGAAATGTCTGAACCATGCCTCCAAAATCTTGTTCGTATGAATTGCCCCATCAAGCAATTCATACGAACAGCGAAGAAGATTCGCAATCTCGTCATGGTGAAACATCGTGGTGAATCGAGCAAGATGGGGCAAGCGGGACCCTTGCTCCAAGCAGCCGCAGGTGGGCTGCAAGTGCAAACTCGCTCGCAAACTGCTGGAGCCGCTTATGAGGAGCGCGGCAGCGAACAAGACGAGCGTGAAGTTGGGTATTCACCACGAGGGGAGGAGGCACCATTTGGAACGCCAATCGGGAAGAAGGGCCACAGAGAGAGACTTACAATGGCGGAAACCCGCCTTGATGTTCTTGAAGCGAGCGTGGAGGAACTCTACCAAGGCCAAGGAAGGCTACTTGGGGTAGAGAGCTCGCAAGAAGAAGCTGAAGCTCGGATCGAGAAAGTTGAATCCCTGATTGATCAACTGACAGAGGACACCAAAGATTCCATACGACATCGACACGAAGTTGTGGCGGAACTCACGACTAAGGTGATGGTGTTAATAAGGACTCTTGATGCGGGAGGGAACAACACCCGCGCTGCGCCACCACAACACTTCAGAGCACCGGAGCTGTAGTGCTACGGAGGTGCTAGGGATGCCAAAGAACTTGAAAATTTCTTGTTCGACATGGAACAGTATTTTCGTAGTACAAGGCTCGATTATGAAGAAACCAAAGTTGCTATAGCAACAATGTATCTGAATGAGGATGCAAAACTTTAGTGGCGAACCCGTTGGGAATAGATCCAGCAAGGCCGATGTCGAGTGGATACGTGGGGAGACTTGAAGCGAGAGTTGAGAACTCAGTTCTTGCCCGAGAACACAGAGTTTGTCGCAAGAAGGAAAGTGAGACAACTCCGCCAGAGTACAACAATCTGAGACTATGTGAAACAATTTTCAGCACTGATGCTGGATATACGGGACATATTTGAGAAAGACAAGCTATTCAACTTCCTCGATAGCTTGAAGCCATGAGCACAACAAGAACTACATCGGAGGAATGACACCGACGTAGTCGGGGCAATTGTAGCCACGGAAAGGCTAACTGACTTTGTTTCTTCGAAGGATTCGAGAAAGAAAAACCAATCTTCAGGAAATCACCCATCTAAATACTCTCGAGCGAAGAAGTCTGGGGGCGAGCAAAAGAAGAAGAATTTTCACAAAGGACTGGGCTCAAGAGGTAGAGTCTCAAAGTCTAGTGGATGCTTCTTGTATGGAGGACCGCACAAAGTGAGGGAGTGCCCATAAAAACAGACACTCAATGCTTTAACGGCATCAATTCTACCCCGTAAGTCAGACAAGGGCAAAGCTATCGCCCTTAGTTCGAGCAGTTCTGACTCCAATAGCGACAGTGAGACGTCGCAAGGACCCAAGATGGGAGCAATGCGTTTGTTGAATGCGTTGCGAGGTCAAGTGGGGGAGAACACAAAGGCAAAGCCACCGAAGGCAGGAAATAGCGAGTTGATGTACGTGGACATCAAGCTTAATGGCCAAACAACCCGTGCAATGGTGGACACAGGCGCGACCCACAATTTTATTGCCGATCGTGAAGCTAAGCGACTGGGATTAATCTTGGAGAAGAGCCCAAGTCGTATGAAGGCAGTGAATTCGGAGGCCAAGCGGATCTCCGGACAAGCAAAAGGGATCCCCATCAAGATCGGGACATGGAGCAAGAGCACAAACTTAATGGCAGTGCCACTAGACGACTTCCAAGTGATTCTCGGAATGGAGTTTATGCACGCAGCGAATTTGGTGCCAGTACCGTTCCTGAACTTCTTGTGTCTAATAGGAGGTGACGATCCCTGCATGGTTCCAATTTCTCGGGGAGGAACCAAGGACCTACAACAAATATCGACTTTACAATTGAAGAAAGGGGTACGAAAAGGTGAATCAACCTTTGTAGCTGCTATGAAGTTAGAGACACCTGATGGGGAAGCCATTCGGGAACCTGCTGTTGTGGCGAACATCCTGAAGGAGTTCTTAGATGTGATGCCAACAGAGTTGCCGAGAACTCTACCACCACGCAGAGGCATGGATCATTGGATTGAGCTGGAGCTGGGAGTTAAGCCTCCAGCGAGACCATCATATCGCATGGCCCCTCCAGAGTTGGCAAAATTGAGGAAGCAGTTAGATGAACTGCTAAGCGATGGTATCATCTGCAGTTCAAAAGCATCTTTCAGAGCTCCAGTCCTCTTCAGAAGAAACAAGATGAGAGTCTCTGAAAATGCATTGATTATCGAGCCCTTAACAAGATGACGATGAAGAACAAGTACCCTATCCCGCTCATCGCGGACTTGTTCGATCAATTGGGCAAGGCAAAGTACTTCTCCAAACTCGACCTTCGGTCGGGGTATTGGCAAGTGCGCATTACAGAAGGTGATGAGGCAAAAACTACCTGTGTGACCAAGTATGGAGCATTCGAGTTCTTGGTGATACCTTTCGGCTTAACTAATGCTCCGGCCACATTATGCACTCTAATGAACCAGCTGTTCAAGGAGTATCTGGACAACTTTGTGGTCGTCTACTTAAACGATATCATCGTTTATAGCCAAACACTTGAGGAGCATGTTAGACACCTCCGAACAATTTTCAAAGTTCTCAGGGAGAACACCTTGTTCGTGAAGAGGAAAAAGTGTTATTTCGCCCAAACAAAGATTTTATTCTTGGGGCATCGAGTCGACAATGGTTCCATCCGAATGGACCAGTATAAGGTGCAAGCTATGGCGGACTGACGAACACCAAAGAAGGTGCCAGAGTTGAGATCCTTCCTTGGGTTTGTCAACTATTATCAGCGCTTCATAACTAGGTATTCGAAGCGCGCAGCTCCGTTGACGGAGTTGTTAAAGAAGGAGCAGTCCTGGAGATGGTCGGACAAATGTGAGGCGACATTTCAAGACCTAAAGACTGCTATGTTGGAGGAATTTGTACTCAGATTACCGGACTATGGAAAGTCTTTTGAAGTCCATACAGATGCTTCTGATTTTGCTATTGGGGGAGTTCTTATGCAAGAGGGTAATCCGATGGCCTACGAGAGTCGCAAACTCAACAAGACCGAGCGACGATATCCTGTGCATGAGAAGGAGATGACAACGGTGGTCCACTGTCTACGAGTGTGGCGACACTACCTTCTGGGAGCATCATTTGTGCTAAGGACAGACAATGTCGCATTGAGTTACTTCCAAACTCAAAAGAAACTCTCCCCAAAGCACAAATGTGACTTGTAATCACATTGTCCAATTCGCATCTTACATAACTTCTATTACCTTCATGATATAATTAAAAAAACACAAGTAATGCTGAACATTCAACATTGCAGGGGATATCTTTTAGTTCCTCTTCTTCCTTTTACCATGGTCACCAAACATCTTTCACTGCGAACTTGAATGGTCAAATTGAATATTCAAATGCAAGTGTATTCACGGAAAGAAACAAAATACTAGTAATAAGTTTACATGACCAGTGTTGAGTCACGACAAGGACAAAAACATGGACAAGCAAAAGTCTCACTCAAACAATATATATAAATATCAATAAGCTTTCAAGAGATTACTTTGTTCCAAGACCAACATCACAAACCTTGAACTTAATTGTTGATAAAGATGTGATGTACTGATCTCTCAAGGAATACTCCATTAGGTAATGCAAGCCCAGAATCTCATATGAACAGGTGGGACATTTACCAAAATGAATTACCTTTCAGCTACCAAAACAAGTAATTAGATAAAGACCATGAATGGAATTTGTTGACTCAAAAACATCAGCTAGAAATACTAAATCAGTTAAATAATAACACACTCATAAAGAATTGTCTGACAGGCATATTTTATGAACAGGCAACAAAGGAAATGAAATAACTAACCTGACCAAGAAGAAGATCACGCACATATACCCCCATTGTCGTAAGCCGACCATTAGAACCAGGAGAGAATTCCTGCAAGAAAAGATAAATACCTAAGTATCTGAATTTAATACCAAAAGAGGCCATGTCATATTTCAACCACCAGGTATAGATGATGTGCAATTATGGAGGTCTTGATCATTGATCTCAATCATGCAAAGATCCATTTTCTTCTTAAAATCATCCACTGAGTAACAAGTACAAATTATAAATTCAGCCCCAAAATCAATCTGAAGTTGCAACTATTTGAGAAAAAAATCATAGGTATAAATAGCCAAACTATATAGAGCTTCAGTGATTGGTCACAAGTACAATATACATAAGCGCATCATCACCAAGGGCAAAGCACAAGTTTCTGTTCTACAAATACTAATCCCACCTGCCTGTGGCTTAGCCATTGTAATTGGAGGTAATAATGGCCCTACAAATCAATCTCGCATGGGCACCATCATTGCCTCCAATCACAAGACATTACAATGTGAGCATTTGCCTTTCCATTCAGAAAGTACAACCCATACCAGATATAGTCAAGACCAACGTTTTACTTACCGGTCCATACTGGCATGCTGACATTTTATCGGTACCAGTACTGTGGCGGTACACAGTGCATACCATCCGATACTATTAAATTATTATAATATTATATAATACAATATAATATTAAAAAATGAAATAAATGGGCGACGTCGCCTTGGTCTCTCTCCCAGCGTGGGGAGACAGAGACGATAGTTGTCCGCAGGCTGCGAGGGCGGCGACCCGCGGGCGGCGAGGGCGCACGGGCAGGTACTTCTTTCTTCTTTTCCTCTTCTTCTTTTCCCTTATTCTTCTTCAATCGATAGTCGACGATCGATTTCTCCGTCAATCGACCGCTGACAGTCGAAATCGACCATCGACAGCTGAAATCGATCGCCGACGACCGAAATCAACCGTCGACGACCGATTTTAGCGGTACCGCTTGGTAGCGGCCGATCCGCGTACCGATCAGCTGCCGGACCGGTATGTACCAAGCAATACGAGGCCTTACAGCGCGCTAAGGAAAACCTTGGTCAAGACTTAATAGCAAAAATGAAAGCAATATAATATAGTGAATTCAAATAAGTTTGTTATGCATATAAATTTTATTTGTTGAAGAAAATATAATTGCTAAAAGCAAAAATGGGTATTGTAGTCATAGTAATGACCGAAAGGGACAAAAATTTTACAAAATAGGAATAGAACAAAGACAAAGTGAATCATTCGTACACACTAAATTTCACTTAATACAAGAAATATAATATGCATAATCCATAAATACGAATTCACACAAGATAGAGGAGCAATGGATAGTAACTGGGATAAATAAAATCTTTAACACAATACAAAAGTAGGTTATTAAAGGTGATAAGATATAAATACAAGATATCAAAGCAGAAAAGGATGATGAAACTATCCAATCACAAATCAATAAACAAGCACAATTAAGAAAAATACAATAGCAATAAGTTTAATTTGAAAATGTGAGTAATATTGCCAAGACACTTTCTAAAGACCATTGCATCAACAGATTTGAGTTGAAAGATGCATCAAGACAGTGTCTCTGCAGGAACATAGAATCATAGTTTCAAAAGAAGTCACACAGATCAACTTTTGAGGCAAATTATCAGTAAAAATTAAGAACTAATAATAACCAGACAAAAGAAAATACCTCATCATCCTTGATGTATGGCTCATACCAAGTCCATAATGTCTTTGGATCTGCAACATAACGCAGGTAGAGGAAACCAATCTATATAACCAAGAACAATATTTTTTAGCTTTACAGATAGTAGTTTGAAACAATAAAGTCATCATTATAACATTATATACACACATCAAAATATCCACCTAGAGAAAATAAATAAATGCTTGCATCCACACCCAGGTTCACCATCGATGTTCACAACCAATGCACCTATATATCATACACAAAAGACCAACATTTTTACATCAAGAGAACTGTGAAACATATTTGTAGAACAGGAATTCAAAAGTGTCAAGTGGCAGTAAAGTTATGGCGAGTGACAATGAAGTTGTGAACCAAAGGAATCCATGTAAGGTTTGTTGATGAGCAAACAAAAGTTCCCAAATTAACTAGCTAGGAAGGCCTAGTTGATGCAAGCTAAAGTATAAATTACCTAACAGTGTTTTGAAAAGCGCTAGCGCCAAAATGCGTTAAGGTCTCAAAATGCCCAAGGCGCTAGATGCTCACCGAGGGAAACAAGACACTCAAAAATATTAAAATATAAAAAAGATATTATAATTAATAAATATGATCATTAAAAAATACCACACTTAATTAAAATCACATAGCCAACTCAAAACATATACTACTGGATATAATTCTTTGACTGCTATGCCTAAGTTGACTCATAATTTGAACTCAATCCCATTCGATAGGATGATTTCTAACCCAAATCTAGAAATGGATAAATCAAATGGTATCTTGATGCAACAGAATTAGAACAAAAGTGCTATTTATTGCAATTTAATACTAAGTGCGATACTTATTGCTATTTAGTGAACTACTTATTGCTTTTCACAACACACTAATTACCACTTATTGCTACTTAGTGCGCTATTTATTGCTTCCCACAATGCACTAATTGTTTCTCATGTCCGTCACACATCGGGTCTTGGGCGTGAGAAAAGGTATACCATGAAAGAGAAAGAGAGAGGAGAGAGATCACGTCTTGCAACGAGTCTTCTGCCCACCCATCCATCGCCTTCAAAACCTTACCTTTTCATCTTCCAGCGAGATCTCTTCTGCCCATCCATCCATCACGTCTTTTGCCCTCCCATCCCACCTTCGAAACTCTAGCTTTTTGCCTTCTAATGAGATCACATTTTTTTGCCCTCCCATTTGCCACCAAGCACTAATTGATTTCATTGTATTCGCCCTCTACTCAATGTCTTTTTTGCTTGGACCCCTTTCTTTTCCAATTTCTTGTCCTATGCACTTTCACTCGGGTGCTCACCCAAGGCGCCCAACACTTGGGCTCAAGTGAGCGCCTAGGCGATGCTTCAATGAATCACATCATTTGGAGGTCGTGCGAAGCACTCGGGCCACACCTCGCCTCACTCGAGCGCATAGGCGAGCGCTCGAGCTTGTATTAAAAACAATGTTACCTAAATGCTCCAACAACCGAACATTACACACTAAATACAATTTTGTTATATCAGTTCAAGTGTGAGAAACAAAACCTAACAATGGCATGTGATGGTCATTAAGGCTAAATATATTCAGTCATGAGGATGCCGCATACAGCATCATTTGTCGATAACTTTACCTAATAAGAATCATTGACAAATCTCACTAGGAAACAGCCAAATCAGGTGTCGACATCCTTCTTATAGTCCCCAACTTTGCAGGTACAAATGAAACCATAAATACACTAGGTTAAAGAAACAAAAGAAAATAACATATAACACTTAGCAGAGACACTTACAGCTCTAATATAAGGAGAATCAGAATGCTTCAAAAGTCCATGCATTTGCTTGACAGTGAGTTTCATTGTGAAGAACTTGTACAGGAGACAAAATGCTGTGGAAGGACCTCTGCAATTTCCAGTCATCCATGGTTCCACATGATCAACTTGGTTGTAGATCTCATCTATAACTTCATGGTAAGTCTTCAATCTGTAAAGTTCTTTGAAATAATCTGAAGATAGAATGTTCATTGAAAGAACCTTCTCTAGCAAACTATCAATAGGTTTGCCAGATGTTTGTATCTCCATTTCACGTAAACTACTTAGCCGAAGACCTCTTATCACCCAAGATAACCAAGCAATAAATGCTTTCAACAATACAAATGCTGATACAATCTGTAAGCATAAAATATAAAAGCTGGATTAACAAAAGGGGAGAACCAAAATCATTCAGTAAATAACTGAAATATCACATGTGCAGAAATCAATGGCAACAATGCAACATAGATGGCCAACGGGTGATTCCTTCTCCTCACGCGGGGAGAACGAACGAGGCGACGTTGCCCCCTTTTTGTTTTTCTTTTAATATATATGATATTATATTTTTATATTATATTATATTTATATTATAAAATATCATATTATATTATAATATACTAAGCAGTATGCACTGTGCGTACCACTTTTTACCGGGTATCGTACCATACCGAGATAAACTCGATACACTAGAACAGTGAACCTTGGTTTTTCACATAAAAACCTAGCTACAAGTACAATTAGCAAACTCAATAAACAATGGCAAGACTCTTATATAGTTAAAAAATAATAACCAAACACAATGGTTACAAGTAAATCATGTTAGTTACAAGGTACCTGCAAGCCAATCATGTGAGTGATAGCACATGTGACACGCTACACAATCTTTTGCATAATTATTATTATTGTATTTTCTCATATTATATATATTGTTTGTTGCAAGGTTGAACTTACCGATCCGTACCGGTGTACCGATATATTATCGGTACCGATATGGGACCCGTACCGAGTGGTATGTACAATGCATACCGCCGGTATTAAAATATAATATATATTTTTATAATATAATATAATATTAAAATATAAAAAAAAGAACAGGGGGCGACGTCGCCTCGATCTTTCTCCCCGCGCGGGGAGACGCTCCGTCTCCTCACGTGGGAGAAAAAGCGACTGCGACCGCGGGCGACCCGTGAGCAGCGACATCAGGCGAGCGAGGACGGCGCGCGGGGGAGGTATTCTTTCTTCCCCTCTTTGTTTTTTTTCTTTTCCTCTTCTTCTTCCCTTTTTCTTCCTCAATCAACCGTCGACAATCGATTTCTCTCTCAATCGATCGTCGACAATCAATATCTTCTTCAATCGGCCGCCGTCGATCAATTTTTGACGAAACCGCCTGGTAGTGGGCGGTCTACGTACCGATAACCTGGCGGACCGGTATGTACCGAGCGGTACAGGTCGAAATTGCAAACCTTGGTTTGTTGTATATATATTGTGATGTCTTTGGATCTGTGCAATGAAAATCGGATAATGATGAAATCACGATAATGAGATCGATTTAACTTTAAGCACAGATCTCAAATAATCCCAATCATAGGTTATTCGAGAGGAACATCAAGATAACAAGACATATCGGTATATTGTATTTTCGTCCATGTGATGGAGGTGGTTGGTCTCATAGTCACTCGTGTGGGGACATTAAGGATACAATACAAGTACTTATTGGAGAATGAGTTCATTGGTTGATCCGCTTATGGAATTGTAGATGGTTAATGATGCCTAACGCTAGACAATGATTTCGTACCCATTTGTGTCTGGTCCCTAAACTTGAGGCATCAATGATGTCTTGTTTAAGTACTCATTTCTTTGATGTCGGACTTACAGGTCTGAAAAGTTCCATATCTGGTACAACCGGTTATCAAGATTGATAGTCAACCTTAGGAAGGCAATTGAGTGTCAATAGAGGATCATCCACTCTCGATTTCACGAGAGGATATCCCGTGTATTATCGCTCAAATAAATCCCTGGTCAGGGTTGTTCGAAATAAGAGAGTTCTCTTGGATATCCAATAAGTCATTGCGCTATTGGGCCTTCTGGATGATATCCAATAAAAGCTAATAAGAGATTATTGGATAGAGATCCAATAATTCAAGAGACTTAGGTAATTCGATAGAGATCCAATACCCAATAGGGCAAGATCCATTAGGGTTAAACTGTCATGCACCTTTATAAATAGGAAGGGGCCACAATGCTCATAGGCTAGAGCTCTCTGTGGCCGCCTCTTATTATCCTCCCTCACCTCCTCAGCCAACAACCCCTATCTGGGGTGTGTGGACAGCAAGAAGGGTCGACCCCTTCTTGGAGAAAGTAAAGCCCTTTAATGCATGTGGAGAGGAAGATTATGCTGTGATTGGAGGAGCATCGCTGTATCGGTCTGCCGTGTGGATACCACTAGAGAGGAGAGCATTTGACCTCCTTCATCTACGCCTATGAATCTGGGTTTTCGAGGATATACGTTCTCTCTAGGTAAAAAAATCTAACACACAATGTGCAAATTTTTCGATTTTGCGGTTTTAATCACACGACGATTGACCAACGTGGTAGACTTTTTTATTTTATTTTTCCGTTGTGCATGTGATGCTCTAATAAGGTTTCACAACAGCGGTATTAGAGTCAAGTTCATCGTGTAATGATTGGCATATTAACTGCATGTGTTGTTAGGAATGATATAAGAATGCTCTCCACAATTAAGACTTGGCTATCCAGACGCTTCTCCATGAAGGACTTAAGGGAAGCATCCTACATCTTAGGGATTTGGATCTATAAAGATAGATCTAAGAGGATGCTTGGCTTGTCCGAGTCTAAATATACGGACTCCATTATCAAAAGGTTTGACATGAAAAATTCCAAGAGCAGTCTTAAACCGATGAGACATAGAATATCACTTTCTAGAAGTATATCCCCAAAGACTCCCGAAGGAGCAAACATTGATAAGATACTTTATGCCTCAACAATAGGGTATATCATACATTTTATGCTATATATCAAGTCTGATATAATGCATGCTCTGAGTGTCATGTACAGGCATCAGGCGGATCTAAGTTTGGAACACTAGAAGGCTTGACAGTAAAATGCCCAATATACAATCTCCGGGATATTAAATGGATGAGGAACTATAGATACATGATAACTGAGAACAGACAGATCCAATAGATAAGATCCCCCATACTATCTAGAGATTATGATATAGTGACCTAGTACGTTCATAATCAATGAGTTGAATGAATTATTATGGGATAACAATTCACAAAGTCAGGAGTTCTGAGTCACAAGTTCTGGCATGTGCAACTTATGACCAGCTCGGTATTGAGCCTAGATGGTCACACAAATGGTAAATGTTGCGACGAGTAGAGATCTTGTTTTTTTGGATATCCAATAAGCCCCTGTTTTATTGGATCATATAAATGAGATCCAATGAAAGCTAATAAGAGATTATTGAATAGAGATCCACTAATCAAAGAGACTTGAGCAATTAAATGGTGATTCAGTACCCAATAGGGTAGGGTCCATTAGGGTTAAATTATCATACACCTTTATAAATAGTAAGGGGCCACAGGGCTCATAGGCTCAAGCTTTTTGTGGCCACCTCTTATTCTCCTCCCTCTGCTCCTCAACCAACAACCCCTATCTGGGGCGTGTGGACAACAAGAAGGGTCGACCCCTTCTTGGAGAAAGTGCAGCCCTTTGACGCATGTGGAGAAGAAGATCGTACTACGATTGGAGGAGCATCGCTGCATCGATCTGTCGTGTGGATACCGCTAGAGAGGAGGATATCTGACATTCTTCATCTACGCCTATGGATCTGGATTTTCAAGGATATACGATCTCCCTAGGTACAACATCTAATACACAATACACAGATTTTCTGGTTTTGCAATTTTTTCGTGCACCAATCATCGCATGACGATTTGACCAATGTGGGAGATATTTTTGTTTTGTTTTTTCGTTGTGCAAATAATGCTCTAATAAGGTTTCCCAACAAATCAATCATAAGATGTATACTTTCATCAATCTTTAAATATAAGTGGCTTAGTACTAATTATGATCGCATAACATGTGTATGACAAAATTATGACATTTTTTGCAACATCATCTTAAACCCAAGACAAGTGGTGCATACCAGTCTATGTGGATACCAGATTGCATAACATTTTATGCCATGAGACTGAGTAGAACAGACCTGAATCATTCAAAATTGTGTTGAATGAGTCAAACCCATTCTAAACAACACATTAACTTATTGATCTGAACATGATTGTAAGAATCCTACCAATTGGTATAATGCATCTTATTGCAACAAAAGAAAATAATACATTTTATATTTTAGTTATGTTACTTAGTGTCCTCAAGATTTAACAATTAAGATAGAGATTTATTAAGTAGAAACCTAAGTTAGAAAATTCTAGAGTATCTTCTTACTTAAAAAATAAGATTTAAAAAATTATATAAAGGCATTTCTGCTAATTGTACAAAGTAGTCAAACAAGAGGTTGATAGGAGTCAGATATTGGAACTCAAAAAAATCTTGTCATTAACAGTGATTTCAACCAAAAAAAAATCCAGACCAATAAAGTTTTGGCAATTTCACAATGCCTAAATCTTTAAAAAACCTTTTATTAATTCTTTAAGTTGATACTTCTAGTACACATAGCACAAAGCACCCAAGAAAGATTTTTTTGTGACTACCAACATGAGTTTTATAAGCCTTTCTAATTGTTCAAGGCATATTATTGCTTCACTACAAAGAAAGAAAAAAGAACTTCAATCAAGAATAATTAAGACAATGAACAAGAACAATATCTTTGTAAGCTTAGATGACGACACCACATGTCCAAAAACATTCAAATGTTAGATATCAAGGAAATATATGACATAAGTATACTTGTGTATTATTTTGAGGAAAGCAAGTTCAATGGTTTTATTGATCACATAAATGCATCTTCATACAGTAGAAATGTCATAAGTACAAAGTTAAAGAAAGCTCTCATTGATGCTTCTCCTACATAAGGGATTTTCTTAGCTAAATTTTTACATTTCTAATATTGCGATAAAAAATCAAACTCAAAATCTTCAAATGTGAAAATTGACATTTATTGCTGAAATCAAAATTCTAACAGCACTAAGCAGGCAACAGAGGATGGGAGGAGACATGTTCAGTGCTAATGGAAGAGAAGATTTAGCAAGCCTCTTTTTGATTCACCGAAAGGGAATATAGCCCTTCAAAAATCAAGAAAGAAAAGAACGAGATGTGAAAAGAAAAAGAAAAGAAAGCAAATGCAATATCAAAATAATAGATAAAAAAATTGTTAAACAGGTTGCAGTATAATAACACATACAAAATAGATATAGCTAGTAGTAAATTGTGTAAAATAAAAAAGTGCATACAAAAAAGTAAATGGAAAATAAAAAATGCAATATATTAAATTTTTAACTACAAATTTCCAGCATGAACAAAAGATTAAACAGCTTGAGGTAAATATAGACACAAAAACAAATTCTTACTTAAAAAATTAAAAATATACAATATAAAATTATGTATTGATTAGTAAAATAAATATGATTTATAAAGTTAGCAAACACTAAGGGTTTCAACCAGAAATTTCAAGTAGCTTCCTCTAACTTTAAAATTTTCAAAACCTCAAGTGCAACGAAAGCAAGGCTGTTTGTTCATTAATTCATACTTTTGTATTTTTCTTTCTTACTGTACTTTTTTCTAAATTATCTTCCTGATTTGTTTTTTTGGTTGGAAGTCCGATCCTCAATTCAATCTCCCTCAAACTAGACCTTACTTTTAGAAGGGCTAACCTTAACTCTGATGCCAATTAATAAATCTTAAGCTGTATAAAATAATTCAGCCAAATCCAAATCACCAATACCGACACCCACCCATCTTTCACCTCTTTTCAACTTTGTCTATCTCAAATATTTATTTGCTATCGAGTAGTTTGCAATTGAATATTTCCTAGAAAACTCTCCACAAATAACGAGTATGAAATTTTTATTAATTTATAGCTCACCGAAGGCATATATCAAAATTTATACTTCTTTTTGTGAACAACAGCCTCTCAAGTCCTTCTAACTTAAACCTTTGCGTCCTTAACTGATCAAAAAAACCTGACTATATTTTTTGCTCATTATGAAGTGCTTTAAATATATATCAAAATTTGAATGTAAAAGTCATTCGAGTGGGGAAGAACTTCATTAAAAGAATAACCAATGGAAAGGAATGCATCATTTAGCTATTCTGAGATGAATCAGAAAGAAATCAACATTTAGAAAAAAAATTGAGCATAATTCATGCAACCACTAACTTACACTGCTCCAAAACCTATCCTCTTCTTAAGAGATCTTATAGCCACCTCCTCCTTGTTCATTTGCACTTTCCCATAAAAACCCAAGACCACCAAAAGTGTCTAGAATCACCATATCATAGCCCACCGTCAACAGTATACTAAATGCTTTAATACCAAAATAACTCGCAAATCTTTAACAAGCAAACTGTGGCAAAGGCAAAGACTGTTTTGCAGAAATTTTGACAACCACGGAAAGCAATTTGAAAATAAAACCTACCTATTCATCAACGTTTACGAGAGAACAACCCCTGCACTCTTAGTAAAAACAAAAGTAATCCAACATTAGCTCTATATCAGTTGCCCTCCCTTGCTTCCTCGTAATTTTCTGGAATATACCAGACACCAACACTACGACTTATAGAATCAGAAAAAGAAACGCTAAACTTGGTAAAAAAATAGACTTAAGTTTCGCACTTTCCTCTTCAGAAAGAACAAAGCTTTAGGCCGTATTTCCAGGTAAAAGAATGAAAAGAAAAATAGCGAATGGCATAGTTGTCCTTGATCCTCTCAATTCTTAACACCAGTAGGAAATCGAAGAGGTCAGGAGAGATTGGAGGGAGAAGAGTACCTAAGTGGAAGGACCGGAGGTAGTCCCTCCGCGCCTCTTGTGTTTGCCTGATCCCGTCGGTTCTTGGATTGGCTTCGGATTTAGGGTTTCTTTCTTCGGATCCTGGGCCTTTTAGAAAGAGGGGGAGAGGTCGAGCGATCGGAGAACGCGCCGACCAAGCGACGGAAAAACCAATCCAACCGGCGCCGCCGATGAGGGAGGAGGATGTAAGGAACGGGATGGCGGCGCAGTCGGCGGGATGGAAAAGGGGTAGCGGATGCTACTCGCGGCCAGGGATTGATTGAGGGCGCGACCGATGGGGGATGACCAGATCGGGAGGCCTAATAGGGCTGGCTTACCCTCCCCCCGGTCGCACGTTCGACTCACGTGACCGTCGAAATGGCAGTATATTTAGTATATTTCTTATATAATGTATTTACAGTTATAAATGTCCCTCTCAAGTGAGACATTTTTCGTATTAAATTTATATTTTCGGATGAGAATATAAATCAAATTATTTTAAATTTCATACATATTTATCATTATCCACGAAACATTTTGGGTTGATGCAATGTTTGCGAGGGAAACATTTTGGGTTGATGCAATGTTTGCGAGGGAATAAGGAATCCTATTATTAATAAATACATTGGAACAAAATCCCAAATAACAGCATTTATGTACATTTTTATAAAGCAATTAACATTTATTTTGATAGCTTGAAGCGAATTCATATGTTGTGGAGCCCTTTCTTTTATTTTGCATATTTTCTGAATGATAAAGAAAGCTAATTACGTGCCCTACAAAGTCTTGCAATTAATTACATATAAATCTCTCTAAAATTTTAGAAAAATAACCAATACATGCCTATAGAAAAAATAGACTTCTTAAATCCACAATCTATCCGGAAAAGTTATCTTTATCTATTACTTCACTCTTCTTCAAAAACTATGAATATAATTATTATTTCAAATCAATGAAAACTCAACATGTGAAACAAAATTAATGATAATTATTTTTGGTCAATCAAAACTCCTCCACATACAGTTAGCTACTGAACAAACATGAGAAAAATTCTAATAGACATATTACATCAACTGAATCAAAAGAACATATAAAAAAGTGTAATTATAAGAATAAAATTATATAACGTGGCTGTATTATATATGGGAAACATAATACAACAGAATACGAGAAACAAGCATCTTTGGGCCTTATAGACCATTACCTGTGTAATGTTGTAATCTTCAAACTTTGTCATGTCAATCTTTTTTTCTTTTCTTTTTTTGTGCAGTTGGTAGTCTGACAACTTACATTGATGCATGCACTTGATATCATATTTGAAATTAATTAAACATACAGTAAATTACAACAATTCAAATTTAGTCGACTTTTAGCTGTTTAGCCTAACAATACATCACAATCTGAGACATGTTTTCTCCTTGAGCACTTCCATCAGGCAACCAACCTTCCAGACAATACTGTTTCAAATCATAGTTTGCTCGATGGCTGTTGTCTTGAAACAACCCCTCAAGCTTTCAAAAGTTCTGATAAGAAAAGCTGCACATCCAAGCCACTTCGGCCGACTTCATGAGCTTGTTTGAATCTAAAAGTCATTGTCAAACATAAATATTGACTGGCTGCAAGTGATCAGATGGCGTCCTTGCTACTATACGAAGTTCCCAAATGACGAATGCTCGAAAAGATGTTGCATCATCTTAGTAGACTTTCTCGAAGTTCTGTTGATGATCGTGACAGCAGACGAACAAAGTCGGTGTGTAGTGCATGGCCAGCCTATATTGAACACAAGGTAATTAGATTCTATAAGACATGCAGATCCCAAGCCAAGCAGCAACTCCTTGGCAGGATAACCACTAAAACAACAACAATCCAACTGTACAAAAGGAGTTAGCAGTTAGCACTAACTGGAGAGAGGCATTATCAATTTAAAAATCAATTCTCTGACCTAACTTTATTGGGCAAGTAGCAACTGTCTATGAAACATACAACAAACCTACAACATGACTACCAAAAAAAGATACTTCTACTTTCATGCCAGCTAATGAAGAAAATGATTTACACTTAAGTAACAAAAATAACTTCGAGCAAAAAAAACTCTCCACCTCTATTTTTTAACCCTTCCCTCCCTTTTATGAGATATGAAAGGAAATGAGGAACAGAAGGAGAGGGGGTATGCAAAAGAAAAGAATAATTATAAAACGATGCTTAAGACTTGGTTTGTGATTGTAAGAAGACGGTGACTATCTATGGCACTTCAACTACCACAAGGTTGTTTCCCCTAAAAAGTATATTTCACCTAAAAAGTATATTTCACCTAAAAACGTAGATTTTATAGTTTCATATTAGAATCAAGGTTTTCCGTTTCGAGCTGTACCATCGCTTGATACGTGCGGTATGTATCGATCCGACAGGATACCGGTACGTGGACCCACCCTCTACCGGGCGATACCATCAAACCCGGAGTCTCCCCGTGCAGGGACGACGCGACACCTCGTCTTACCGCGCGGACGAGGCGCCGCCTCCTTCCCCGCACAGGACGAGGTGATGCCTCGTCTTCAAGTGCAGGGACGAGGCACTGCCTCGTCTTCCGATGGAAGAAGCGTTGGAAAATGAGGCATCGCCTCGTTCTCTCGCGACATCGTTCTCCCGCGAGGCAGGCGACGCTGTTTTTGTATTTTTAATATATATTAAATTAAATTAATATTATATTATATTATATTATATTATATATTGAGCGATACACACTATGCGTACCGCTCGATACCGGGTACCGTATCGTACTGAGATAAACTCGATACGCCAATATGGACCGATAAGGTGAACCTTGATTAGAATAATAAAATTAGTATTTAATGCCAGGTATCTATCAGTTGGCATGAAGCACATCCAAGGTGAAAAGTTCACAATATGTATGTCAGTACGAACTACGAAGTCTCGCACAAGACACCTTTTGCATTGTGTGGGCGATTGGCCACAGTAGTGCAATCTGACCATGGGCCCTTGTTAGTGCAGCCCATCGTTTTCCCAGGCCCCCTTGCGCAGCTACCGACTCAATGCTGCCTCCTGTGAGGCTCCATAACATCCCTCAACATAAGAAATTCATATGCTTTTGAAAATACAAGACCAAGTTGTTTTAATTTAAACTTACAGAAATGCCTAGAGAAAATATCTGTCGATTTAATGTCAAAATATCAATAATAATTAGTTTCATTACCTTTTGCTATTCCCCTATCAGTACAACCAGAATTCCTAGTTAACATACACCATCTTAATAAAAGACATGATAGGAGAGCATATATCATCCACACTCTCACCAGAAAGAGAAGGTAGCGGCGAAAGCTCATTTTGACTAGGACATATATACATATGAGCCAGCTAGACAAGCATAAGTATGATATTTAATAAGGTTTAGTAATTAAGAACAGAAACATTAATCTAAAAAAAGATGACAAAAAACATATGATCAGATTTGCAACACAGAAGTAACACAAAATTTCTAACGATCTTCTTTAATTCATATGTAAACCAAACAAATATGACAATTTACACATGCACCAGGAGAAGACACACCTTGTAAGCAATTATGTGTGCGATGGGAAGTCCTTGATTTCCATTTTGAGCAAAAAGAGACAAGTCGCCCACAAGATCTAAAACCTTATGGCGACAAGGTTCATCAAAGAAATGTAATGGTGGATTTAGCCAGCCACCAGTGATGCTAGAAAACACAATAAGATTTAAGGATCGATCAAAGCAACAACCACACATATCAAAGTAACTCAGACTGACGAAACAAAACTTAAAAAGATGATGTTAGACTATGATGGGTAACTCAACCTGCAAACAATAGCATTATCAGCTGATCCACCTTTACAGAGCCCAGCTCGGCGCATTCCCTCGACCTGCAACCGTTCTTTCCACATTAGTGATTTTAAGTAATGCTTTAAGATTTAACCAAAAGCTTGAGAAGCAAAACCATGCAAAATGGAAATAAAATAAGAAACATAGCAAGAACACCCATTCACTTTTCAGTTATTCAGAGATCTGTTTCCAATTAAAAGATGATTTTGGGTAAAGTGGTTATATATTGACAAAGAATGATAATGTAGGAATGAAATACAAACTCATCAAGCAACTTAATCAAAAAGGAGCAATAGTAGTATTATTCTGAAACAGTAATGGTCTCTAGGTGTTTTGTAATAAAGTCGGATCGCCATTTAATTATCACCTGGCACCAGATTGGGCAGTGGCAGACCCAGACAATGTCTAGTCAACCGAATCAATTACAGGAACTGATTTGGTCAATCTGAACAAGAGCACATATAAAATGATCAAAATCAGTACCTAACAGAACAGCAAAAACATCATGTCAGAATACAAAACTTACTATTATTTCAAATAAGTTCATAATTCTCTTTAATTTCTAGCTATTAAAAAAGACACCATTAGGCAGTTTCCTGGTAAGTACCCGCTAAATCCAAATTGAAATGGCATGTGTTTTTCTCAAAAGCTGAAATCACGAGACTTGACTCCTGAACTAACATACACCTAACTACAGTTCACAAATAAGCAATCACACTCAGAACTCATAAACCACTACAAGAAATTATGTTATTAATGATAACGAAAGTCTAATAAAAGTCCTCACTGGAAGGCATGATATCCAAAGTCCTGTTACAACTAATCAGCTCATTATATGATAAAGCTGCTTATTACTTAATTCTGCACCAAGCTGCATAGTGTTCATTTTGGCTGCTACTAAGAATTGTATGCTTTTCTTATTTAGTAGGTTTGTATTGTATTCTATCATCTCTGATAATGAAACATGCTTCCTTTGTGGGTGATCAATGTTATTCTTCTGCGCCTTTTTCACCTTTCTGCCTTTTAGCAGCTCAACAGTTTAGTCCTCATGAATCTGTGTTGAAATGTGCAACACTTCATATACAGTGAATTGTTTGCTGCTGTAAACTTGAATTTCAAACATGTCTTGTTTAGTACATCCTAGACTAAAGGTCAGATGTCTTATGGAGCAGATGCAGATGGCACTCTTATCTGGGTCCATAGATGCTTTTATGCTGCGAGAAAAATCAGTCAGGCATGCTCACATCCCTTCTGGGCTTACAAGCAAAGATGATATCCAAAGAAGGAAAACAGTCCTAGAAACAGGCATTGAGTGGTAATGCAAGTAGAAAATAATGGACAAGAAAAATAGTTACTCGCCAGAACAAGGATGAAAAGAAATGTATCAAGAATAACTAAGTTGAGTGCAATCTTTCGTATGGAACAAGCACAGAGTGAACAAAAGCAATTCCAACAATTAAAACAAACAATATCCAATCTAAGCAAAGTGAGAATTTAGAGAACCTCTTCATAAACACAAAATGTTCTTGAGGAAGCTATTTCTTTTGTGTATGTAGATTCATCCATGAAAGAAGAAAACCACTGACAGCCAATGGATGGTACCTGTTAAATCATGCATGTATGAGTTAATCTCTTGAATGACATGTTACAGACTTAATAATCATGATCCACTCAAGTTATCATAACTCTTCAAATAAAAATTCCTGAATATTTCATGCAGCACTTTAAGTACAAAGTTGTCACAAAAAAAGATATGTATACCATTTATTAATTCATTTTGTCATCAAAGATACATGTACAGCTTCAACATTCAAGAAGCTTAGATGACACTGAAAAACTAATAAATATCAGTAGACCAATAATGAGAAACTCGAAAGAACTAAGTCTGTATCTGTGACAGACCAGGTTTTGGCATTTCACTGACATTCTGCAATTCTAGTTAAAAGAATGTATTTGCAGCACTTAAGCTTAATAGTTTAGGTATTTTCCAAATGAATTAGAGAGATTTCAGATCTAACATTAAAGGTGAGAAGATGACAGCAACCAAAGATGACTACAAATTCACATTAGTAAAGTAACAATGTTGCAACAGATTTATTGGCAAACTTAAATAACATAAATATAGGATAGAAGTACAAAATACCACCATACTAATTTCGTAGCCAGTCTCTTTCCACATTGAGTTTGCATTTCTTTTACTCTCTTATATCCAACCATGTACATGAACCACAATATGAAACAGAAACAAAAATGCTAAATTCTTCTGCTAATTGAAGTACCAAATTTAGAAAATACTAGTTTTTTCTTTTTTTTGCCAAGCAAAGGAATAAAGACAAGCACGCGTCTCCCCACTGACACAAATGCTCAGGTAAAATATGCTCCTCTCAAGAGGTTAACTGGAAGCAGTCATGAAAATTTGATCAATTTTTTTTTTATCACAGCAAAATAAAGAGAAAAATTAATGGAAAAAATAGGTGGAGACAAAGAATAAGTAAGATACCAAGAACCTTGATTGCTAGGTTGAGGCCTTGGGACCAAATCCTGCTTCACTATTTACCCTTTGCAAAAGGGAAAAAAAGAACAACCAACAACCAAATAAACTTCCTTAAATACAAGTACCAGAATCACACTTGCTGCCACATGTTTCTTTTTAACTCGAGAAAAAATACTCCAAAGGAGACAGGAAAAACTTTATTGAAAGAAAAACGAGTGCAGGAAAACCATGACTTTGGTGTACTTGACGAGCTAAATGGATAAAGGAGTAGTTTAATTACCCATCTTCGATAAGTACAAGATCAAAAGACCTCAACAGCTAGCCATAAACATATAATATTGTACAGTATGGTTTATTTTGATAGAAAAACCAAGGGTGAAAATGACACATTGAGACCATAACAATGGTCATAATGACTTGATCTATGACACAAATTATGAAAGGAAGGAGAAAGCATCACAAAAGTTAAACAAGTACATCTAAGCCAAAGGTCAGCATACAGGTATAATAACACTAAAAAGACATGTCTAATTATGAGGATCTAAATAGCCTGCAGGAAAACAACATAAACTCCAAAGAGGCAAAACGTTACATGTACCTTGGGAAAATCTATTCCATAAGTGATGCGAATTTTTTGAGAAGGGAAGGCAATCAAGAAAGAACTGCCATGCCATAAATACAGTGGTTCATGGAGTTCTGGTACTAGTTTATCTAAAGTATAGCCATGTTGATCCTCTGCAACACATAACCCAACTTGTTTTATAGCCTCCACCCATTCCTTCGCTGATCCATCTAACAAAGGAACCTGTGTATTAGTCAATCAGTCACGCCAAATATTTACGATATGCAATTGAAGTTTAAATTTGAGATATCTTGTACCGTGCATTTCCAAATTTGTTAGCCTATAGCCTAGATACATAAGAAATAAAATATAAATGATCCAATGAAAAAATGTATTTTTTTCATTTTCTTTTCAAATGAACCCTGAGCAGAATATAGGAGATAGTAGATACTCAATCATGATATTTCGTCGAAACAAAGTACTTTTAAGGATTTCAAACTAGGAATTTTAAATACAGCCCCATTAATTTTAGGGTTGCATTTCAATAGAAAGAGTGGCAAGCCAATTTAGTTTTATAGTCCTGATTTGCAAAAGAATACTCTATGAGCATCTAATTTGCAATGAAATAATAGCTGCACTTCTTTCCTCCTCTGTGCTACCACCTCCTCTTCCACAATCTCACACCCACCTCCACCATGAACCGATCTCCTCCACCTTTTGGCCTTGATTACAACCATCTCTTCTAAGTCCTGCGCCTGTCATATTTAATGTGACATTTTCTCTGCTACCACCACCATCAAACCTTCACCTTCTTTGCCATCACATCTCTAGCACCATGGCTCCCAGGCCTCAATGTCCCATCGCTACGATCCAGCAGCACCACACTAAGTCTGACCGACCTCCACCAACCCTACAGCAACATTTTCTTTGTCCATATCGCTTTTATTTGTGTTTTTTGCTCTATTTATATAAATTGGACTTTTCTCATTCAGTTTTTCCACTGATATAACCACTCTTTGAAGTTCATCAATTATGAGTGCTTTGCTACCTTAGTTCCATAGTCGTATAGATCCTCATTGCAAATTTCAAGTGGAAGTGCATGTTTAAGGTCGATCAACCGTTCCAACGATTCACTCTTCATTTATGAACCATCTATCTTTCTATTTTCTGAAAACAACATTTTTAGATTGTGATTCTGCCATGGTAAAACATTAAATTTGTACCCATAGTTTTTGTTAGAACATCCAGTAATTAATACAATTCCAAATCCTATCACAAGGCATGTCAAAGAGCCACATGAGACTTTGCTACCCTTTTTTCTAATTTTAACTATCACAAGCTTTTTAACTCAGAGATGAAACTTTAAGCGTCTAAGTGCTACCTAAGAAGAAGAAACCACTTTCCTACATGTGGATCGAGAAGGAAGCAAACCTCATCCCCACCATCGATCTCGATCCGGCAATTATCCACCCCGCATGCCTCCAGAGCGGACAGGAGGTGCTCAACCGTCCGCACCCTGGTGCCGTCGCGGGAGAGGGTGGTGCAGAGGGCGGAGTCGACGGCATGGCCGATTGCGGCGGGGATCCTCGTGCGCGGCCGGGAGTGCCCCGCGACGAAGAACCTCCCCTCCCCCGCGGCGGCCGGGAGGAGGCGGGCGGTGGTGAAGTCGCCCGAGTGCAGCGAGGTCCCCGATCTGGACACCGACGAGGCTAGGGTTTGCTGCGGCCGGCCCGTCTTCCATGGGCCCAAAGAAGTACGCTACTTAGGGAAAGGTATCCACAAAGAGAGAGAGGACGGAGGAGAGAATGGGTGGGACGAACCGGATTCCAGGAGACGGAACCGGAGAGGGATTTAAGGGCTCGCGTACAGGTGGAAAGGAGGCGGCGGCGGTCGTGGCGGAGGAGCGGCGAGGTCATTGGCAGGGAGGCGGCGGCGGAATGGAGAACCGCCGTATGCTGCTCGTGGAGTTCCAAGGCCTCGTTACTTCCGCCGCTATCCGCTGCTTCCGGAGGGCGGATGTCGCGAGAGAGTACGATGCAACGTAGACCCTGCGACATGCCACGTGGACAAGCCATCACATAAAGAATTATTAGCCGTTGGCTTTTGAGTCTCTCTGTGGGCGTGGGGATATCTTTTCTTTCCCTTAATCCATTTAAATTCCATTAAAATTAAGTATTCGACACAGATTAAAATTAGGTAATTTTTTTCCCCCCGATTTCTTTTGTCTGTCTGATTAAAGGTTCTCATTTGTCTTCTTTTTCTTCCTCCTTTTTTAACAAAAAAAATTATATTTAGATTTGTGTTAAGTTTTATCATTATTTATCCAAAAATTTAGATTACCCCAAAGGTCATTATAGACTCATCCTACGGAGTATTTGAAGCCAATCTTTTCATTTGGTATGGGCCGTAAATTTAATTATTTACACTTGTTAAAGAATAAATCATTGTTAGCATTGCATTCTCCATCAATCTAATTTAAAAATATATATTTTAAATTGAGCAACCGATTCATTATTATATTATTATATAAGTGATACGTCTCGTCTCATGTTCAAATCCATATATGAGATATTTAATTTATCGTTATACTATTACATAAATGATAGAACTTAAATAGTAATAATAATAATTTTTAAATTTAAAAAAATACTTAAAAAATATTTGCCATAGGTCAAAAAAAAAAAACCTAATAAAAGATTAAAAAAATCAACCAAAAATATGGGCTTACCACTCTCAGTTCTATTTAGTGGATTTCACCACTTCATCATTTGATGATTGATGTCCATGAAATGAAATGGATTTATAATAGAGATAGTGTCATAATGAAGCCTCAAATGGTGAAGCGATGTCAACTGACATGAGATTGGCCGGTGGGTCAAAAGCTGTCTCTCTTCGTCTTCACAATGACTTGAAACCCATGCAACAAAGATTAAGAAATGATATGCTTCAGTAGTATCATCCATCAGCATCCATCAATACAGGCAACAAAGATAAGAAATGATCTGCTTCAGTAGTATCATCAGCATCCATCAATCCAGGCAACAAAGATAAGAAATGATCTGCTTCAGTAGTATCATCCATCAGCATCCATCAATCCAGGCAACAAAGATAAGAAATGATCTGCTTCAGTAGTATCATCCATCAGCATCCATCAATACAGGCAACAAAGATAAGAAATGATCTGCTTCAGTAGTATCATCAGCATCCATCAATCCAGGCAACAAAGATAAGAAATGATCTGCTTCAGTAGTATCATCAGCATCCATCAATCCAGGCAACAAAGATAAGAAATGATCTGCTTCAGTAGTATCATCAGCGTCCATCAATCCAGGCAACAAAGATAAGAAATGATCTGCTTCAGTAGTATCACCAGCATCATCATCATCCATCAATCTCCAGTGTGTCTGATGGCCAAACCCTTGAAACCAGTGCATGAATGTGCAATATCATCAGCAACCAATACAGCCAAGCAGACTGGTAGAACTAATAAAAAGACAGTCACACAGCTCATGGTGGACTCTCCTGTCACCACCAACCTTTTCCATTACCAAACATGATTCACCATCAAGAGGTCCAACTCACCGTGTTGATGTCCTGTCCTACCAGAGAGAAGTAAGAGAGAGTCCCTCTCAAAGATCTGTTCCTGGTGGACCAATTGCTCAACCACCTTACAACTTATACATATATCATAAACAAGATGTTTCCAAGCAAGAAGAGGACTAATTACATGAGCAGTAGTACACCAGCAGCCAATGGAGATCCTACAAGAGAGAAGGAAAGTGGACAGAAAATGACAAGTAAAATACCATATGAAGAACCTATGCCCAAAGATTATGAGAGGAACAATAGTATGCGATGTGGAAATGCAGGATAGAGGAACAAACAGCATGCACATATTGCTTAACCACAAGAAATTGATTTAAAAGAAAAAAACACCATGGCTCCAGAGATGGGGGAGTCAAGCTCTGAATGCAGGGCCCAAGAGCTAAGTTTCGGTCTATTCATCACCAGGAGGGTTCAGGACATTGACTGGGTCACACTGGCGAGAGGCGTGGTCATCACCATCGTCAATGCTTTGTGGGCTGCTCTGCTGGTCTTGGAACGAAGATCCTCGGCTCGATTTCGTGATCTCATTGATGCGGATCACCACGTCAGCCATAGAAGGCCGTTTGTCTGGGTGCTGTGCCGCACATTCTATGGCAAGCTGCAGGAGCTGCACCATGTCCTCTTCCACACTCTGGTACCTCAGCAGCTCCACATCAAACACCTCCGCTGTCCACTCCTCTCTCACAACCGACTGGACCCATTTTGGGAGGTCGATGCCATCGTCAGTGAGTAGGGCCTGTGCCGGGGCCTTGCCCGTGAGCAGTTCAAGCAGGAGAACACCAAAGCTATAAACATCAGCCTTCTGAGAGACCTTTTGAGGGTCAGCAACTTCCGGGGCACGATATCCTGCAATCCGGGTCGTAGTGGAAGCTGAACCCACGAGAAGGGCAAGGCCATGATCGGACACACGGGCTTCATATGGCTTGGTGAGGAGGATGTTGGAGGACTTGACGTTGCCATGTGAGGATGAAGGGCCTGTCGAGTGAATATATTCGATGCCACGTGCCGCTGAAACTCCAATTCCAATTCGTGTTTCCCAGTTGAGAGGCGTTCGACCAGATCCTCTGTTGCCTGCATGTTTTATTAAGGAGAAACAGGATAGTCAGATTAACGTTGACGTTTTCCACGATTCCATCGATGCTGAGAAATATCAGAACATCGCCCTTGTACTAGAAACGATAGGAAAATGGCCTTATTGTACACAAGCAAAGATTCAGTCTATACTCCGCAAGCACAGTAAAATATCAACATTGAATTCTGATTATAACAGTGAGAGTGCTCCTCTGATGCAATGTAATGCATTTTACTAGCAAGAACCCCAATTACCTGAGATAACGGTTTTGAATTCCCCTTCAAACTTCCAATATAATTTAAGTACAAAACTACAAACAAATTTTTTTTTTTTTTTTTTTAACATGTGATCCAATAATTGGTAGTAAGCCTATTTTAAACATAACCCAATTGGCACTTCAACCATGTAACACTCTGTATAAAATTGAGAACATCCAATGTCAACAAGTTCAGGTAAAAAAAAGGAACAACTTTCTGAAATATTTTATAAGATGGAAAAAGAAGATAGTTTTGAGGCAATGCCAATGCAGCTCCAGCATAATTGAGACTACCCATGGCATATAATATGCTTTACTGATCGATCGTCTACATATAAAATTCAGAACATCCAACGTCAACAAGTTCAGGTAAAAAAAAAAAACAACTTTCTGAAACATTTTACAAGATGAAAAGACAGATACTCTGAGGCAATGTCATTGCAGCTCCATCATAATTGAAACTATTCATGGCGTATAATAAGCTTTTCTGATCAATTGTCTACATATTTATACCTTGAAAATGTATTGAATTTTTGTTCTAGCAAACTGAATATTAGGTATCACAGGAACCACAAAACATGGAAATTAGTTTATTACGAGGGTATCGGACCTTAGCTATCATGGTTGGTAGAGTGTCTATATCGGATATAGACCCACCTAGTGCTCACCTGGAGCACCACTAAATATAAAATTAGTATCATCTAAAGTTCACAGGATTAACTAAAGAAAAAATTCAATCACAAGAAAATAATGGGCTGTTTGGGCCAAGGCAAATGCAGCATCAACGAAGAAGAAACTTATCCTGAGATTACCTACTCTTTCTTTTGCATTCGACGGACAAAATATTGTCCGTGTTAACTTCCTCGACGATGTACTAAATCTTCTCCCAAGCAACAGGAATATTAGACAATGTAATGCTCACAAATCTTGGGAAGTGCTTTCTTTATATGAGGGCAACAGAGATTAGGAATTGTTAACAAAAGAAACAGAAAAAAATGAAAATAAGTAGAGACATGAACAAGCAAGCAATTTGCAAGGGTTAAAGAAGCTTAATCGACAGCAGATGAGATATGTGAATGCAACTGACATAGAAGCTGAAAAGAAACTATGCGATTCAAATTCATGGTATCAAGCTCAAGAACAATTCAATTCCGAGAAAAGAAGATTAATTCTTGGTGGAAGGAAGAGGGAGGATTGGCCATACCATGCAGGAGGGCGGAGAGGCTCCCCGTTGGTACGTAATCATAGACGAGGAGCTTTTCATCTTTGCTGAAGTAGTATGCCATGAGGGGCACCAGGTTGGGGTGGTCCATCGCCCCGATGGCCTCCATCTTCTCCTTGAACTCCTGCTCCTGCAGATTCACGTCCTTGAGCCGCTTCACCGCCACCGTCATCCCAGTTTCGAGCACCGCCTTGTAAGTCGTCCCGAACGTGCCCTTCCCCAGCACCTCCGCCGACGCTCGCAGCAGATCCTCCAGGTCGAACCGCCTAGCGCCTCCCCGGCCGAAGAACACCAGTTTCTTATCCCCGGCAGCTGACGTCGCAGCCTTCGCCGCTGCAGCCACTGGAGTCGCCGCAGGGCCGTTGCCGTTTGTTCCTCCTTCCCCTGAACCCCTATCCCTCTGCTCTTGGTCTGCAGCCGCCACCATAACAATCTGCTTCCCGCCGCCCGCCGGCCGTTTCTTTCTCCGGCGGCAGACGAGTATCAGCACGACAAGCACGATGAGCGAGAAGGCTACGGCACCAATTGCGATACCGGCGATAGCCCCGCCGGAGAGCTTGTTCTTGTTCTTCTTCTTCTTGCTGTTAATCTCTGCCCCGCCGGCGGCATTCGCGGCTGCCGGCCCCTCCGCCGATGGAGACGGCGCGATCTCGCCCGGGCACGGCCCGAGGGGACCACCGCAGAGGCCCGTAGCCAGGAATGCGCTCGCCGGCTGAGAGCGGAGCTTCGCCGGGATCGATCCGTTGAGCTGGTTGTAAGACACGTTGAACTGGACGAGGTTGGAGAGATCGAGGTCCGGGATCTCGCCGGTGAGTTGGTTGTTGTCAAGAAACAGCGTCGCGAGCCGGGTGAGGTTGTTGAGCTCCGGCGGAATCCCGCCGGTGAACTGGTTGCCGGCGAGGTTGAGGCGGACGAGGTTCTTCAGGGAGGAGAGGAACCCCGGGATGTCCCCGGACAAGCGGTTTCCTTGCAGGTAGAGGTTCCGGAGCGCAGCGAGGCTGGCGAGCTCCGGCGGCAGGGGCCCGGAGAGGCCGTTGAAGCGGAGGCTGAGGGTACGGAGGGAAGTGAGATTGCCGACAGCGGCTGGGATAGGGCCAATGAGGCCGGCGCCGGGGAGGCGGAGACAGCCGACGCGGCCGGACTCACAGGCGACACCCTGCCAGGAGCAGGGCGCACCGAGAGAGCCGGCGTTCCAAGACGGCAGCGCCAACCTGCCAACGCCGTCGCGGAACGCGAGGAGGGCGGCCGTGTCGGAGCCCAGGTCGGTGGCGCCGCCGGCGAGGGAGGATAGCAAGAGGAGGGCGCCGGCAAGAAGGAAAATGAGCGGCGAAGCCATGTCAGCCGGTGACCCTACTCACTGCAACCTCACACACAATACTGTAGTACTTCCGGAGCAGAAGAACCAGAGGA
Organism: Ensete ventricosum; assembly: GCA_029747655.1. Taxonomy (NCBI): domain Eukaryota; kingdom Viridiplantae; phylum Streptophyta; class Magnoliopsida; order Zingiberales; family Musaceae; genus Ensete; species Ensete ventricosum. Next base: position 2,435,800 of record JAQQAF010000006.1, on the reverse strand, counting down.
AACACACGATGAACACACAAACACCTCTTACATTCTCACTCATCGAAATGAAGAGAGAGTGAGAGAGAGAGAGAGAGAGAGAGGGGTCTAAAGCCCTCGTTGTCGCTGAAATCATATAAATGAAGCCGCATTACATACAACAGGACACGCAAGCTCTCTCTCTCTCTCGTCTTAAGGTTTTATTACGGTAATAAAACGTTATTGCAAGTTTCTTGCACTTAACTATTTTCTAATTTGGAATTTCCACTTAATTTAATGCGGATTTTTATGAGCAAATTAGATTTATCAGAGAACAGCTTTGGTGCCCAAGCAGGGGTTGGGTCCCATTTCAGGCGCATATTGAATCAGCGCCCGGGTAAAGGCGTCAGGTAGGAATGGCGAGTTCGGGCATGCGGACCGTTGAGAGAGAGAGAGAGAGAGAGAGAGAGAGAGAGAGAGAGAGAGAGAGGGGTGGTGTTTACCGAACTTTCTGGAAACATCTAGTCCTCCTGCGAACCTCGAACGATTGCCAACCGTCGGATCGAGCGACGGGAGCGTGCACCATCGGATGGCGATCTGACGGCCGCGAGCGAGTGGTGGGGGGCAGAGCGCGGGCGGACTGTTTGTTTGGCCACGTGAGCTACTGCTTAGCTGACGCGACCCATCGCAGGGGCCGGACCCCACCAATCCATGTGGAACAGCTTCCCCAAGTTACCTGTACCTGTAGGAATTCTTGAAGACGTACGTACGGGTCAACAACAACTTATAGCAGCAATAAAACATCACAATCTTATGCAAAAGAATTGAAGTGTATACAGGATGGAGAAGAAGTACCTGTTGACGCGTTTGGTCTGCTCAGAGGGCATAGCTGTGACCCCAGTAAACATTTGCAGAAGAGGTTTCAGGTGATGATGGATGGGAGGAGGCAAAATTATCCACTCCGATCTCAGCAGCAAAAGACACGAATTGCTGCAAACTATGGACTTAGCACCTCAAAAACAAATCTGTCAGTAAACTCTGCATCTGAAATAATTTTGACTTCAGCTCCAATAAACATAAGAAAGTCATGCAACAGTCAACAAGGCATTGTGTCTTTAACATGCCAAGACACTGCTTTCAGTGAGCTAAAATGCCCGAGCCAGTAACCAACACCCAAGAGATCAGAACTGGCAGAGCAAACATCTAACCACCAATCAACCACAGCAAAGTTGATCAACATTAGTGAACAAGAGATTAATAATACACTCATTAGCTCTCCACAAAAATCTTGGCATGGTCATGGGGAGTCCTTCATACAAATTTGGAGAAGAGGGATCAAGTGTACCAAGGTGCTGTGTTTGCAGTTGTCCCATGAAAACATGAAGGGTCTATGCAAGAACAGGTGCTTTCTCATACACCTTTCTCTCCCCTGAGATTAATCTCATCAGTCACAAGCAGCTTTATTATACCCTGAATCTTCAAGTCCCTAATGTTACTCCATATTTCCAAACATGTTTCTCAAATATAAAATATATAGCAATGTGTGAGAAAACATATCAAGCATTATGCAAAAGAGTTACATCACCATTGCAGCCTCACGTAGATCTAAGAAGTAGATGAACCAAAAGTAAGAATTCTTGATTGCTTCAGTATGAACAAATCCAGATGACCTCAGTCCTTGCTCAACTACCGAGCCATAATGCTTGTTTACCTCCTGTGCTTAAGACACATAAATCTTTAATGCCGCATGTAAGAACAAATGAGACAAAAATATTGACGCCGAACTCATCAGTTTACCTCTTTTCCAAAGCAATCATGAGAACAGGGGTCGAATACACAACATAATCCTTTAACTTGCTCTAAGCATCAACTTCATCGGTTCTTTATCGGCAATGGAATTTACTTTCAAGGAAACCCTCACACAGCCTTCTATCTAATTGCATAACACAAAACTGTCCTCAAAGATCATTAGCTGCTCAACAGGGTTTTGCAATCACGGCAATCTAAAATGAATCGTCGCCCACCTTCAAATTTCTACATAAGAAAACCCAAATCCGAAGGTTCCCTAATGTCAAAAATTACCAGTCATGTCAAAAATTACACTTGCACAGAAATCCAACTCCAAAACCTTGCAAGAGTCATAAAAATCAAGAAAACCTGTGTGTTAAGAAGGGAAAAGAACATCGAAGAGGTGTAACAGAGATCGCACCGGCCACCCGCAAATCCTACTTTCCAGCTCAGTTATTCAAGAACCACAGTATCAGCAAACTCCCAGCTGCTACAGCTTCATGATAGAGACGCCACAGTCTCGTGGTACACCGAGCAGATGGGCCGTCCCGCACAATATCTCCAAGATCTAAAGAATCCACAAGAAGGTTTCTCTTAAACAATGGATTGTTCCATCTTAGTCTAATACTTTTTCAAAAGTCACAGAAGGACAGAGTCCACGACAAGGCATCTTAAAGCTTCCAAAGAACGGCACTTGTTTTGAAGGAAGAAGACAAATGACAACCGCAAACACGCCATAGAAGAGTGTCACTACAAAGCAGAATCCAAGCAAGCAAGCAAGCAACTCACCAACACTAAACTAACTACATGACCACTTTATATCTATTCTCTCCCTCTCTCTCTCTCACACAGCACCAACGAAATTAGCTAACTGAGACATACGATGTCTCACGACCACTTTGAAAAACGCAGCTTCGGTAATCGAAATTTTAAGAGAGGGACGGCGATCATCCGCCGTTGACGAGGCTGTTGACGAGGGCAAGGGCGTTGCTCGTGTACTGCTTAACCCTCCCGACCCGGCGGCACACGTCGGTCCTGATGGAGCTCGTGCCGCCGCCGCCACCCACCTCGCGGAAGCCATCGGAGCAAGTGTCCTCGTTAGTCAGGGCGGCGCTCATCCACGTCTGGGCGTTGGAGACTCGCCACGCTACCTCCATCCCAACCAGGGCCTCCAGGCCCCTCAGCTCGGCGGCGGTCCGACCCACCTGGTCGGCGGCGTCGCCCAGCTGCTCGACGCAGTCACGCAGCGCCGCCGCCTCGCGCCCGGGCGAGCCGGCTCCGGCGCGGCGGAGGGCGGAGACGTGGGCGCGGAGGGCACGGAGGCGGGCGTGGGTGACGTTGGTGGCGAGGCGGGCGAGCTGGACGGGGCTCCGCCGGACGGCCGACGCATAGGAGGAGAGCGACATGAAACAGAGGTCGGGGTAACGAGTGAGGACGCAGCGAGCGCGGATGAACTCGGTGGCGTTCTCATCGGGGCTCGTCGGCGCCAGGTCAGGCGGCGGCACCGACGTGCGTGCCACGAGGGGAAGGAAAAGGAAGAAGAACAGCAAGAGAGGGCTCTTGGGAGGCATATCTGGTGCTTCGGGTGGGTGGCGGAGGAAGTATGAGAGCGAGGCCGAGGGATTTAAACAGGGACGGTGTGACTCGATCTCAAGGTTAAGGTGGGACCATGAGTTTGCCACGCTGAGCTCTCTGGAATCACGGGAATGCCCCCAAACGTGGGATGTAAGGTGGTGTTGGACAGTTAACCGGAGGAACGTAAATGCTTAAAGATCATAAATGCTTTAAGATCAACACGAGTATTGATGCTCTAATGATTGAGATGGTCACGATCTTGTACGCTTCGTGGCCTTCCATGACATATTATTTGCCCATGATACCATGGAAGAAGATGAAATCATGCCTCGAGATTTGAATCGCATGAAGAGAGAAGGTTCTGGTGCAGCAGTCGGCGGAAATCTACAAGGGCGGGCATCTTGTGGCAGTGTAAAAATTGGCATCGAAGGGAATCAGGAGACACGTGAGATGCATGGGAAAAGCTGCAACGAGAACAGGAGGACTACTTGAAAAGAATGGAGAAGAGGGGGGGCAGAATTAAAGGCACATGCATGGAGGTACGTAGGGACAGGGACGAGGTTGCTGAGACAAAGGGAGCGAGCAGGGAGGGGCTACTGCGCTGTTGTAGGCGTTGCCTAACAATTCGGATGAGTATAACAAGAAAGAATGGTGCAAATTTTGATTTATATTCAAAGTGGGATAATACCATGCTAGAATGTTGACTAAAATCTTAGACGTTATAGGGACAACAAAGATGAGCGTAATCCATTTCATAAAGAGACTAGATTTGTTCATGCATCAAGCCAAATCCAAGCCACATGGTTGGACAACGAGGCCATTATTAGTTGCAAGTATTAATGAGCAAAGTCCAACTCATTGATTATGAAAGACAACCCTGCCTGCACGTACATTAGAAACGAGGCATCTGCTACTTTGTTAAACAATGATTTTATTTACTGTCCGTTAAAGGAGAATTAATTTATTGTTATATAATTATAATTTGATCTCCGACCCGTGTGCGTAAACTCGTCTCTATCGATCGGAAAAAGACGAAAAACCTCGAGAGAGGTCCGTTAGGTCTCGGATGTGCATCCTGGGATGCTCCTACTCGGGTGTACGTTATGCTCTTACCCTGAGGCTCCCGCGAGGACATGCACGAAGGCTTAGGCTTAGGCGTGGTGCACCCGATGTGGCTCATCCGATGATCAAGTTGATGATGTATGGAGTTTTCAATATGTTCTGTGTATGGGAGAGGGGGAGACCTCACTATAATTCATCTGGAGGTATTTTATACTACTTGCTGAGAGAGGAGTTTGTACTAGATTATTTAATGTGTGTGACCGTTGGTTCAAAGTCGTATGTTGTCGTGCTCCTCAAGCGAGGAGCGAGGAGCGAGTCGTCGATCCGTCTGTTGGTGTCGACGTGAGGTCCTCGAGCGGTGGGTGAGGAGCAGATCGTCAATTTGTTTACTTATATTGACTTGAGGTCCTCGAGCAAGATCGAGGTAGCACTCCTTCCCAAGACCAGGGTCTGAGCCAAGTCGGATGTGTCTACTTGACTTTCGTCGAGGCTAACATGGAGGTCCACGTTTGATGGGCAAAAATATATTTTATCATTCTCTCCCTCCTAAAAGAGGGTTGCACCTCAAAAGAATCGGGGGGTGCAGCTCGCAATTGCAAGTATGTTTGATCGTCAGCTTTGTTCTAAAAGTCTTGGTTTTGGGGATGAGTCTAAAGTCAACATGGACCGGTCAAGACTGGAGTCTGCATAGAATGATCGAGATTGAGGTCAGCAAGAACTAGCCAAGAGGCCGAGTCGGTATGATTGGCCAGGACTTGAAGCCGATGAAACCGGCCGAGACTTGAAGTCGGCAAGGATTGGCCGAGAGGTCGAATCGGTATGGTTAGCTGGGACTTGAAACCGATAGAACTGGCCGAGACTTGAAGTCGACAAGGATTGGTCGAGAGGCCGAGTCGGTATGACCGACCGAGACTTAAAACCCGTGAAACTGGCTCAGACTTGAAGTCGACATGGACTGCCCGAGAGGTCGAATCGATATGATCGACTGGGACTTAAAACCAACGAAACTGGCCAAGACTTGAAGTTGGCATGGACTAACCAAGAGACCGAGTCGGTATGACCGACTAGGATTTGAAACCGACAGAACTAGTCGAAACTTGAAGTCGCCAAGGATTAGCTGAGATGCTGAGTCGGTATAACCGACCGGGACTTGAAGCCGGCAGAACTGGTCGAGACTTGAAGTCGACAAGGATTAGCCAAGAGGCTGAATCAATATGATCGTCGGGACTTAAAATTGACGGAATTAGTAGCGACTTAAAGTCGATAAGGACTGGCCAAGACTGGAGTCGACATAGATTAGCCAAGATTAAGGTCGACAGGGATTGGCGGAGAGGCCGAGTTAGTATGTCCGACCGATACTTGAAGCCAACACAACTGACCGAGACTTAAAGTTGGCAAGGGCTAGCCGAGAGGCCGAGTCGGTATGACCAGCCAGGACTTGAAACCTACAAAACTAGCCGAGACTTGAAGTCAACATGGACTGGCCAAGAGGTCGAGTCGATATGACCGATCGGGACTTGAAGTTGACAAGGACTGGCCAAGAGACCGAGTCAATATGACCGGTCGAGACTTGAAACCGACGAAACTGGCCGAGACTTGAAGTTGACAAGGATTGACCGAAAGGTTGAGTTGGTATGACTAGTCGAGACTTGAAGCCCGTGGAACTGGCCGAGACTTGAAGTCGACAAGGACTAGCCAAAAGGCTGAGTCGGTATGATCGATTGAGACTTAAAACTGACGGAACTAGCCGAGACTTAAAGTCGGCATTGACTGGCCGAGAGGCCGAGTTGGTATGATCGATTGGGACTTGAAACCAACGGAACTAGCCGAGACTTAAAGTCGGCATAGATTGGCTAAGGGGCCAAGTCAGTATGACCGACTGGGACGAAACCGATGGAACTGGCCGAGACTTGAAGTCAGCATAGACTGGCTGAGAGGCCAAGACGAAGGTCGCATTTGGGAACGAGGACTTTTACTGGTATGTTGTATGTAGATAGCCCTTTGGAGGCAGTTCGAAACCGGAGTTCCTTTAAGAGTCATTTAGGGCGGGAAACTGATTGAGGCGGGAAGGCTTATGGAAACCGTTTAGGATTGAGAACTGATGGAGGGCTCCAAAGCTCTTTGTTCTTGTATTGGGGCTGACAACCCTTGAAGAGCTATTTTGGATTGAAAGTCCTTTGTTCGGACTGTGAAAGCTCTTTGAATATGTTTCGGGACTGAAAGCTATTTGGGAGCTCAAAGCTCCTGAAAACTTATTTAAGACTGAAGGCTCTTTAGGAGCTCAGAAGCTCATTAAAACTTTGTTTGAGACTAAGAGCTCTTTGGAAGCTCATAAGCTCTTGTAAATTTGTTCAAGACTGAGAGCCCTTTGGAAGCTCTTGAAAAACTTTGTTTGGGATCGAGAGACCTTTGAATCTGTTTCGGGACTGAAAGCCCTATGGGAGCTCGAAAGCTCTTATAAATTTGTTCAAGACTGAGAGCCCTTTGGGAGCTTAGAAGCTCTTGAAAATCTATTCGGGATTGAGAGCTCTGTGTTCGGGACTGAAAACCCTTTGAGAGCTCGGAAACCCTTGAAAATTTGTTCAAGACTGAGAGTCATATGGGAGCTCGGAAGCTCTTAAAAATTTGTTTAGGACTAAGAGCCCTGTGTTTGGGACTGAAAGCCCTTTGAGAAATCGAAAGCCCTTGAGAATCTGTTCGGGACTGAGAGCCCTGTGAGAGCTCGAAAGTTCTTGAAAGAATTTATTTGGGACTGAGAACCCTATGTTCGGGACTAAAAGATCTTTGAATCTGTTTTGGGACTGAAAGCCCTTTGGGTGCTCGTGAAAACTTTGTTCGAAATTGAGAGCTCTATAGGACCTCGGAAGCTCTTGAAAGTCTGTTCGGGACTGAGTGCCTAGCATTCGGGACTGAAAGCCCTTTGAAAGCTTGGAAGCCCTTGAGAATCTGTTCGAGACTGAGAGCCCTGTGAGAGCTCGAAAGCTTTTGAAAATTTTGTTCGGAATTGAGAGCCCTATGGGAGTTCGGAAGCTCATGAGCGACCGAGATGCAAAACTCGGGTTCATGACTAGCCCGAGGTGTAGCTTGGGCTAATGACTTGCCCAAGACATATCTCGGGCTAGTAAGTTTAAAACATGATATGATGGTTAAATCCTTAAGTTTAAAGCCAAGTATTCATATCTCCCTTACGTAATTGGTTGCCACGGAAATATAATGTTTTGGGATGATAATTCTGAAGGCATGCTTTCAAAATTTTCTCATCCAAAGAGAATTCTATTTCTTTTTTATGTATCTCTATGCCTTGTGGAAAGGGAATCTACCTGAATTTAACACAATTATTCTGGGATGATTCAGACTACTAAATTTAATGGAGAAAAATTCTGATTAATATCCAAAATATTTAACAACATAAAACCTCCGACAGTGGAAATTAAATTGAAACTCCTACCTACCCACCGATTCTCACAGTTCACATACGAGAAGAGATCTGGGAAGAACACGGTTGAGATTTTGATTACAGGCGTACGCAATCGTGAAAACACCAAAAGAATCATAGAACAGAAACCGAAACAATACATGACAGAGAAGTCCTCGAAAGATTGATGATGGCATAAAGAAGTAGGGATGCCACGGCGATTACGGCATATGAAAACAGAGATCCATTATAAACGTGGAACAACTAGTGTCTATGAATATGAAGGATCGATTTAGAAGAAACATTGGGAGAAGGCTTTGATCACCCGCAAAATCCTCGGCAGAAGAACGAAAAAGGAGAAGAGGGATCACTATCTATCGGGAAAACCCCAAAAGAGGATTAGGGTTTGAACGCATCGATCGCCAAAAACAAGAAATCGATTTGATATCATTCGAAACAGAAGCACGGATTGCTATTTCATACCATGATCGATCGCTAGACTGCGAAGGACTCCAGTAGCTGGAAGCAGCGATCGGTGCGACCTCCCGGATTCCGGCGTCAGACGAGTAGACAGAGAAGCCAAGGACGGGCAAGAGAGCGCCATTCGCCTACTTTTAAACTTCCCCGCGCATTAACCTATGCACGTGGCACGCACGTGCGTTTCGATGGATAAATAGAAGCTATATTTGTCAAATCACTTCAAGAAAAAGGTAATACAATAATAAAAATATTTTAATTATTAATATATTAATTGATTGAGATGATTATTGATGGATTGTCTATTTTACATATTTCTACACTATAAATAACTTGACAATGAAGCAACATAGAGAGTAAACAACAGGCTATGGGGATGAAACAATTAGATAGGTTGTGTGTGTGCCATTCATAATGTATGCCCATGGTAGCAGAATATGTAATAAAAATAAATAGAGAAGTCTCTAAGCACAATCTTCTGAGCATTCCATGATCATTATCAGCACCATTAGGAAGAGAGGACCAGCAGTAGCAGGTCACTCCAAAAAAAAAAAAATCAATGATATTATTACTGCAAATATAGTGTGTCGAGAAAGTTTCTGATGCAACTTCAAGGTGATTCTTTGCAATCATACAGAATCTGTGCAAGTGCAACTACTTCTTTAGGGTATCTGTATCCAAGTAAAAGGATTCATATCTGTGTAAATATATTGTTTTATGTTATGAAAGAGAAATTGAAGGCATAAAACCACAAATGACAGGGACATTAATCACAATAAACTCCACAGATATGATAGAGCAACAAGAAGTACAAATACCAAAATAGCTCATCAAGGGATTAGCACCACGAGAAGTAAAACTGTTCCAAGAGCGATGTAGTTTTCCCCTTGAACACTTACATTCTTCGGTGGTCTCACACAATTTTCTTACCTTCAGAGAATGACAATCGGTTGTCAATTGAATTCAACTGGTTCCGAAGGTTTTGGTTGTCCTCCAAAAGACGGTCATATTCAAGAAGCAAATCTTCAGATTGCTTTTTCAGAGCTGCCGCCCTTGCTTCTGCAGCTTTTGCTTCCTGCAATCTGTCTTCTGACTCTGATTTTAACTGTTTTATCTGTTCATTTAGACTTGCAATCATTCCGTCCATTGCTTTTACCTCACTTGAACCCCCAGTTTTTGCTTCTTCCAAAACCCTGTTTTGCTTCAGAACAGCCTCCATGCTCTTTCTTAGCCCCCGCAATTCTCTGACGTAATGGTGAAGACGGTCAATTATTAGTGCAAGGAAAAGGGAATAACCTGAAAAATGTGGATGAGACTTAGCATCAAGACAAACAATTGTTTTATAAAGATTTCACAATTTAAATTAGATGACAAGGCTCTTCGCATTAAGAACAGAGTACTTCTGAAATCACCATGAGATGCAGGTTTGCAGAATTATACACAGTGTTACATACAATGTTTAGACTAGAAGGTTAATATCTAAAAAGGAAAGAATAACAATTCCACTGGATCCACCATTTCTTCAAGTAATGAATTTGAGTAAATAGATGTGTCATGCCTATCATAAGCAGTCAAGAAGACAGAACAATTCCAAATGATATCATAGACGTCTATAGCAAAATAAACCAACAACAATCAGAAGGGTACAGATGTCATGCCCACAAAACCTTATGCAAATTTCGAGGCAATATCAGCCACCAACTCTGTAAATATTATATATCAGGTTTTGCCCATCAAAATGTAAATATATATATGTGACATCCTTTGAAACTTGAAGTATCTCTTCGGGGTTATAGAGGGCAAAATATGATAATTAATACATAAGATCCAAAAGAATGTTGATACTAATAATACATTTGTGACTTCAGAGAGATATCCTATGCATTTTCATTTCTCAATGGCAAAAATAAAAGTAGTCATATACCTGGTAAACATGAAATCTCTCTGAAGATTTCATTGCTGCAAAAATAAAAGTGCAGAAATAATAGATTGCACCTTAAACTTTAAGCATGTCTCATATTGCCACAGAAAAATTAAAAACATTGCTGCAAATATCAATCAACATTGCCAACTTACTAGATGAGATGTAAGATTGTGTTGCTTTTACAGTAAAAGTTTCTTTTGACACCAAAGGTATCTGTTCAATCATGGATATTGATATTTCCCTCAATATATTGAGCATATCTTTATGATGCATAATTTAAATTGAAATTATCAAGAGGCAGCATGTGGCAACTAAATTTTAAGATGCAAACTATGATATATTTGTCTGTCCACCTTGTTCTGCAAAAGAATATGGTGGATATACGTGACACCTTCCAGCATTATCATTGGCTTAGATTTCTGCTGTGTGAGATGTCAGCCCTTCTACTTGGTCATCGACTAAGAAATAAAAACAGCTTCACCATCTTCATCCATTATTCAACAAAACAACATAACTAATGCCTCCTACGTACCAGCATACTTGTACTAGTCATGGGTAAAAATCCAGCAATAAAACAAAAAAGATTTTTACACTTCTTTCATTCCAGTCAAGCAGAGAAATCTAGCATTTTTGTCTTCTGTTTCTTCATTCCTTTCAACCAGTTTACATGTTATGTGATTGGACTGGTAACTGTGATTTATTCATTTAACATAATTCTTCGAAATCAAGCTGGACTGAGAAACCTATGTGGATTTACACTATCTATTCTCTCCCCCGCAACACTGCATTTGCAATTGACAAGATCAAAGAGGTTTCAAATTCAAGATTTTAGTGCTCTCTCCATAAGCATGGATGCTAAAACTCACTAAGAGACTGGTGTTCAAGTTCAAGAAGTCATAGAGCTTTAGCAAGTACTACAATTTTTCTTAATCTATAATATTATGATAACCATTCCTATCTACATTGTTCTTTCTTTTTATTATTTTACCATAGAAGAATCACAACATTCTATGTTGCCTAGAGTTATGAAACTCTTGTTAAAAAAGTTAAATTTGTAACAAAATATCATGTATAAATGAATAATTAAAAAAATTCCCAAAGATAAGTTATCAATAACTATGTCCTTATGATAGCAAGAGTTGCAACAATACTCGGGTTATCACACTTGATCAATGGGCTCCTACCAAGCAAGTCAAATTGCACCCAACAATGGAGACGCAGTTTTGGCAGCCATGGGATAAATTTTCTGATTTGATAAATAATAAAAAATTAGGCTCCCAAGAGACAATTACAAAGTTGTGAGTCTCAGCTATTTGAGGTTGGCTACATAGAATTTTTGCCGCCATTGAGATCTGAAAGAAGTTATATGCTTAGTTAAATTCAGACTTCAGAATACTTAAATCTTTATTCATGGTTTTGATTAAAGTCCTTTTAGGTTTTTCTATATCTCTCCTCATACCATTAGCATTAATTATTTTATCTTTTCTAATTACCACATCCGGAGGTCTCCTAAGCACATGCATGTACCATATCAAACGATTTTCTCTCGTCTAATCCTTTATCGAAGCGATATCTAGTTGTTCACAAATAACAATATTTCTTTTTCTATCTTTCCTAGTAATTGCTTTAGGTATATGAGATCAATTCTTCAACAAGATGGATAAATCAATGAATATATTATTCATAGAGTAAAAACAGGATGATTAAAATGACGAGAGACGTTAAAGGTCTTATGTGATCATCGAATATCTTGGAGATTAAACGAAAAATTTTATAAGAAAATTGTGAAGCCAACAATGCTTTATGAATCTGAGTATTGGACAGTTAAGAAAAAACATATACAAAAAGTTTTCGTTGCCGATATGAGAATGTTAAGATGAATGTATGGAATTATTAGGAAAGATAAAAAAATATTTTTATTCGTAAATAAGTAGATATCACTTCGATAAAGGATAAAATGAGGAAAATCATTTAAGATGGTATGGGCATATGCTGAGCAGACATCCGGATGCGATACTTAGAAGAGGTGAAATAATTAATATTAGTGATATGAAAGAGGTAGATGATGACCTAAAAAGACCTTAATAGAAACTATAAAAGTATGTTGAAGTACTTTAAACTTGACTAAGCATATGACTTTTTATAAATCTCAATGACAGCAAAAGATCCATATAACTGACTCTAAATAGTTGGGATTTATAGCTTTATTGTTGTTGTTGTTGTTGTATTTTTCCTAGTAACTCCACAAATCCATCTCATCATTCTCATCTCAACGACACAAGCTTTTTGTATATGTTGTTTCTTAACTGCCCAACACTTAGATTTATAAAGCCTAGCTAGTCTCACAACAATCTTATAAAAAATTTATTTTAATCTCAAAGGTATCTGATGATCACACAAGACTCCTGACACCCCTCACCCTTTTAACCATTTTGTTTTTACTATATAAATAATATCTTCATCGATCTCTCCATCTTGTTGAATAATTGATCTAAGATACCTAAGGAATTTTTTGTCCATCCAACTTAACTATATTCTCTTATTTAATTATAAAATTACTAAAATTGCATCTAATATATTCAGTTTTAGTCCTACTAATCTAAAACCTTTAGTTACTAAGGATTGTCTCTATAGCTCAAGTTTATAATTAATTCCACTTAGGCTCTCATCAACTAAAGCAATGTCATCAGCAAATAACATACATCATGAAGGTCTATCATGTGAGTTACTAGTAAGTTTATCCATAATTAATCACACTTAGTTTCGCAAGAGACAAAGAACTTCAATTTAGGCTAACCTTTAAAGTGTGTAATCTTTCAACATTTTCATCTGCCCATTCAATCTTGATTTTTGACTAGTATGAATCCCACAGTGATGGTGAGGCTACCAATAATCCCATATTCCCCTGACATTTTAAAATCTGTGCCACTGAGTTTGATGATGACATACAAGACAGGGATCACCTACATGTTCTACTATGATGTCCACCATGTCTAACATGTAAGTTACTAGTAAGTTTATCCATAATTAATCACACTTAGTTTCGCAAGAGACAAAGAACTTCAATTTAGGCTAACCTTTAAAGTGTGTAATCTTTCAACATTTTCATCTGCCCATTCAATCTTGATTTTTGACTAGTATGAATCCCACAGTGATGGTGAGGCTACCAATAATCCCATATTCCCCTGACATTTTAAAATCTGTGCCACTGAGTTTGATGATGACATACAAGACAGGGATCACCTACATGTTCTACTATGATGTCCACCATGCTAGCTAACATCTGTCTTGAATCCAGTTTATGTTTGCCTTCTCGCTCTTTGTGTCCCTCATAATGTCCTCCTCCCTTCACCTTCCAATTTTATACTATCCAAATCGATCCATATATACATCATATTTTGTAAGAATTAGCTATCATGTATCTGATGTTATCTTTTAATTTTTATTACTGTTATTATGGTGATCAACGCCGTCTACAAAAATATCAGGTATAAGATCCATCATGATGCAAATTACCAAGGGAAAAGCAATTTGACAGGTCAAAGATATCTATTTCCAAACGGATCATCGGCAATAATAACAACCTTCGCAAGCTATTTCAAATGCATGATGAAAAGAATAAACCCTAACCACAGAAGAAGACAGATCCAGACGAAACAAGCAAGGGCGAGACTATAGAGTGGATACCCATGAGGGAAGCTTCGAGTAGGTGGCGGCTCATGAGGACCTGATCGGTGGGCGTGAGGGCACCGAGCTCGGCCGAGCCGCTGCTGATCTTGGCGATGCTGTAGAGACTGGAGGCGAGGACGAGGAGGACGGTGCCGGCGACGGTCTTCACCATGACGGGGCCGCGGCCGCGCTTGAGGCGGTCGAGGCCGAGAACGACGAGCTTGCGAAGAGGGGTCTTGAACAGCAGCGTCACCGCCACCGCCACCTCCGCCGACAGCACCGCGAACAGCAACTGGATCATCTTGCTCCCACACCGATCACGACAAAGAGAAGGCAACGATGCCGATCGAAGCCTGAGGAGGATTGATTCGAGGGCTCCGAGGCCTCGATCGAAGGATAATGTACGCGAGTGCGAAAACGGAGGGGAGAGAACGAATGATCGGCGATCGGATTCGCCGGGCGTAACAGGATGTGGAATTTTTGGACCGTCAATTTCTTCCCCCTAATTTGTTCTTCGGGCAACCAACCTCGCGGCGTCTCTACGCGTCCCGTCATCGGGAGACCGACCCCACATGAGACCACGCGGGTGTTCGTTCCAACGGGTACGCGACGATTGTGCCAAGGGCGACACGTTCCGGGCGTCGTCGAACCCGACACGTGGCCTACGCGGCGATCGATGCGACACGTGGTGACACGGGCGCACGAGCCTTCTTGGAGTCTTTTCCAGCTTGATCAAAGAGAAAGGTGAGATCTATATCAGCTTGCAACACGAATCTTGTCGTCATGCACGCCCCATCCCTCACCGGCCGGCCGTGCAACGACGGGGTGGGGTGGTGGCGTCCCCAATTCATCCTCTGCTACACGCAGCAGGAATCCGCAGCTTGTGGTCGATCGAACCATTCCAACCCTCGTGAGGATTCTCTTACAAGTACTGCCGCGCCGTCGGGTGCGAAGAGGAAGAAACCTGCCGGGAGAACGGAGGAGCAGTAGGAGATGCGAGGAGGGCCACCAACCACCCGCTTCACTCCCCCCCCACCAAACCTTCTCCTGCTGCGCTTCTCCACCTTTCCAACCCATAGCAGAAGGAACTCCGACCTTACTCTCTCTCTCTCTCTCTCCCCGACCTTATCAAGCTCACAAGCTGCAGCATCGAGGAGGAGCAACCAATGTAATAATGTTCTTTTCTTATTATTATTATTATTACTATTATATATATATATATATATATATATATATATATATATATATATATATATATATATATATATATATATATATATATATATATATATATATATATATATATCCTATAAAAACATAGGTTTACATTGATATTTATTTAGTAACTATATTTTTCTGAATCTTAATTCAAGGATATATGTGTTTCATACATCATGGGGGTTAAATATAGTTATGGATCTTATTCGAGGGTTACGGGTATATTTTTGATAATGTACTCTTAGCAATAGTTGTATATATTATAAATTTAGACATGCATCTTTAGCTATATTTATTTAGATTACGAAAAACTAATCATTGTCATTTGTATGAATACGATATTTATTTTGATCTTTCATTTAGTTATAATTATGACTTTGTTTGTTTTGAAATGCATATAAAGCTTATGATATTTGATAGAAAATAATAAGAATGATTTGACATGTGATATGTTTTGCTAAATTGATTGTGAAAAGTACTTATAATTATTTATTTATATTTATTTGTAATAAATTTTGATTAATATAAGGAACTATTGTTTGTACATATGTTTATTCTTTTAATTTTCAGATCCCCAAGAATAGTATTGTATTAACATCCATGAGAACAGATATTATTGTTTAGAATCCTATTTATTTTGGACTTGTATGATATCAATATGAAATATTATTTTGGATCTACTATAATGATATTGTAATTATGTAAATATAATAGTTTTGATAATTACATGACGGTAAATAACATGCTCGACTGTGTAAGGACTAAGTCGCTCTTTTAAGTTTTGATGCTACGATTTTTGCTGGAATTTTTATCTATAGATATAATTGAACGGATTATGAATGTACTATGATTGAATTATTTATGAATTGAAAAATATTATCCGTTTATATCATAATTTTATATTATTATAATAAGATTTTGACGTTGTACCAACCCAGCCTGCGGGCATTACACCCCCTCACCGGAAGTGCAAGATGAAGAGTGGTGGTGGGGGACGGAAAGAAGTGGCGGCCCTTCTGCCGGCAGAGGCTGTAGCTGTAGTCGTAGGGCTCGTCCATGTTCAGGCGGAAGTCGTCCAACCTGCTGCGGCAGCTTCGGCGAGTTCGCCTGAGATTGTTCCTTCGTCTGGTAAGTCTCAAGTGGCAACACCGCCTGTTCCAGGAAGAAGCACCGCCGAGATCGCTGAGGTGACCTGCTTCGTGCTGCAGCTTAGCATGTTCTTCATGGTGATGCTGTTTCAGATATAAGCTAGTCGACTTCTGGGAATTACTGGGTGGATTCGTACAGCACGCCCCGGCTCCATTAGTGGCCGAGAGTCGAGCTTCAAGGTGCATGGAACTGCCGTGGACTGATCGAAGCTTTCACAGGTTTCCAAAGGTAAGTTCAGGTCAGCACGAGCAAGTTTGATGCTTCTCTATGATTCCATCGATGATTTAGGTAACTTTTAGAACGAAATGTTTGAGACAATCGACAATGGTCAGCTGGAAGATCTGGAAGAAACGTGTACGGTTAGTCACCAAGTCGATCTTCCATTTGCTGCAAGCACTCTTACTTCGATCTCAATATCCTATTGGATGAACTGTGACATCGACTGGGAAAAGATTGAACTGTAAGAGGATCTGCCTATTCGAGAGACCGTGATGGTGCACGCAGTTTTCATCATCCGCAGTGTATAGATCTTGGTCAAGAAGCTGACGCGCATGAGTAACATGGTTTACAGATGGAAGAAACCCTTGAAAAGTTGACAGTGATCTATCACCAAACCGGTGATCATGTTGAGAGGGCCGCCCACATCACCTGACCAACATCAAGTATTTTTAAGAGACCACAAAACTTGCAGTATCCTCGGAAAGAGAACTTCCAACAGCTTTCTTTTCCTCGTATTCATCATCCATCATCATGTGTTGGTGGAGTCGTCTTCTTCCTCCTCTCTTTCCTACTCCTCCTCATCATCATCAGTCTTTTACCATCTCTTCCCATCTTTTATCATATCTTCCAGTTTACTGCTGCGTCTCAGGCATAGACAAAGTAGTACGCATGAACGACGAAGTCGTCGTCGTCGTCGTCGTCAATTCCCATGGTTTTTGTCCTCACCTCGAGAAACCACTTCGAACGCGTGCTCTCCCATCGCCGCGAGTCCTCCTGTGGACGCCTCCCGAGGAGTAAACGGCGTCGCTTATTTTAACTTCAGGGAGAAGGAGAAGGAGAATAATAGATGACACCAGGAGTATTTTCAATCAATAGTCTACAGTCCTCTGGAGCACCTATTTATAATGATTAAAAGAAAGAATACAGATATTTTAAAATACTAAAAAATCTATCACATCTAACTAAATCTTATCTTTATCTAAGCTGATCTCATCATCATCTTAACTACTTGGATTATTTCCAACACACCCCCTTAATTCAAGTAGTTATAATTTAAAATTATTTTCAAGTAATCTTTTTTTTTTCTCCAAAATTTTTGTGAAAATGTCGGTAAGCTGATCTTCGTTGTTGCAGCGGTTGTCTTATATTTTTTCTTGGTCCACACATTTTTGAGAACTTCTGATCTGAAATATTTTATCATTTCTCTTGACATTTTTCTCTTTGGTAGCCATCTTTGATGATATGATGGAGACTTTGCATTTGTAGGATTGAATCCCTTTGTATGCGGAAGCTTCATTTTCCTTTTCTTTCTCTTGGCTTTCTTCACATCATCAGAAACTTCTACCAACTCTGTATGCATACTTTCATTGTTGTCCTTTGAATTTAGAGCTTCACCCCTTTTCTGTATATGTGTGTCATCAACATTACAACCTGCATCATCTGAGACAGTTTGCATAGATCCACAGAATTTTAAATGATCATAACTATTTTTCCATAATGTTGATTCTTCGGTAAGAGTAGCGAAGTCCGAAAATAATAAAACAAACATTTTATTTTTTGTCATCCTTGCAGTTGCTATTATTTTACCAATTTTCTTATCATAAATCAGACATTTTTCTTCATCAAAAATAACATAATATCCTTTTCTCATTAGTTGTCCTATACTAATGAGATTTTGTTTTAAATCAGGAATAAATAACACATCATCAATAATTTTTTTACCAGACTTTGTGTTTATAGCAACTGTTCCTTTTCCTTTTACTTGAGCCTTTTTACCATTTCCCATCTGCACAGTAGATCGGACCGAATCATCAAGTTTCTGAAACAGACTTTTATCTCCTGTCATATGATCACTACATCCACTATCCAAAAACCAAACAGATCTAGAATATTTTTCATCAGATGCTATAAAACAAATATTTTCATCATCTCTTTTGTCATCATTTTGTTCCTCATGATAGTTTGTTTGATTTTTGTTCCAACAATCTTTTTCAAAATGTCCATATTTTCCACAATAAGAACATAGAGGAACATTTGGATTTTTATTTTTGTACCAACAATCCTTTTCAATATGTCCTATTTTTTTGCAACAAAAACATTTTCGACCTCGTCCTCTGTCCTTTTGATCTCTCCCTTGAGATCTGATTTCTGAATTCTCTTTTTGATCCTTCTTCTGATCTATCTTCATTTGAAGAACATGTTCCAAAGTTTCATCTGAATATCTGTTCAATTTTTGTTCATGAACTAAAAGAGATCCCATTAATTCATCAATAGATAATGTACTTGTATCTTTAGATTCTTCTATAACAGTAGAAACCATATCAAATTTCGGAGACAAACTTCGTAAAACTTTTTCTACTACAGTTTGATCTTTTAGATTTTCACCATAAGATCTCATTTGATTCACAATGGAAGAAATTTTTGAGAAAAAATCAGCAACAGATTCCGAATCTTTCATCATAAGTGTTTCAAATTCACGACGAAAAATTTGAAGCTTTGAAATTTTTACCTTCTCTATGCCTCCAAATACACATTTTAATATATTCCAGGCTTCTGTTGATGTTGATGCCATCATGATTCGGGGAAATAGAGAATCGTCTAATGCTTGTTGTAGCATATAGAGAGCTTTTGCATCTTTCTGTATATTTTCTTTCATATGGTTTTTTTGATCTTTTGTAATACTAGGATCTTGCAGATCATACTGAATAAAACCATTTTCTACCAAATTCCACAATCCTTGTGAAACAAGGAGAGTTTTCATTTTAATAGCCCAAAACTGATAATTATCACCTTTGAGAATAGGAAGAACTTGATTAGGAACACTTACTGTAAGTCCTGCCATCTTCTCTTTTTTCTTTTTCCTTTTTCTGGATCTACTAGTCTTCCCTTCTTTTTGACCGGTGTACTCCTTTTGATTTTTTCTGAACCAGGCTCTGATACCACTGTTGGCTTTTCTGTAGAACTTCAGGGAGAAGGAGAAGAGAATAGTAGATGACACCAGGAGTATTTTCAATCAATAGTTTGCAGTCCTCTGGAATGAACCAAGAGCACCTATTTATAATGATTAAAAGAGAGAATACAGATATTTTAAAATACTAAAAAATCTATCACATCTAACTAAATCTTATCTTTATCTAAGCTGATCTCATCATCATCTCATCATCATCTTAACTACTTGGATTATTTCCAACACTCGTATCATTATTTAAATATCACTGGCTCTCGAATCTAACACGACGTGGGACCCGATTTAATCACCTGTAGTACACATGACGGGTCCCGCCGTACGCGTAAAATAATGTCGACTACGCGAACCGAGGGTCCGAGGTGAAGTTCCAACCGCCGATCAGATTCTCGCACGCCTCCTAAAGCAATGATGGGAGCTCCATATGACGTTTGATCCGAGTATGGACAGATATGAGCACCAAAGTTGAGGTACGAAGATCCAAAAATGGTATTCCACAAAGTATGATGACACGACGCCAACAGATGCATGTGAAATGGTTGGGACCAAACTCTTGGCAATAAATTATGTTGGCAAAAGGAATCCAACATGTCGTGTCTCACCCACAGTCCACTTTAATATCCGTGCCCGGACCGTTGACCATCAGCAGTCCTCTCTCGTGGCGACGCCCATCATGGGTCACGTGCATGGTCGAGATCATCCTCCACCTTCCACCGTCTGCAACGCTCCCAAGGGTTTCAAACCGGATGAGATGGCTGTCAGACTTTGATCGGTCGTACGAGCCATCACGATGGATATGGTCCAACGCATCCTTTCCAAGTCGAACTAACTATCAAAAGTTTGAGCCGAATCATCAAGCACTCGATCTAAAAGTTCGATCCGTCGTCGTTCCTAAGGGATGGGCAGATGCAGATATTTGAGGGCGTGGTGGGAAGAAGCACAAACGAGTTTAATTTGTCCAGTTACATAGTAAAGAACAAGATATAATTTACATGCATGAGGAGAAAAGAATCGGTGAAAGCTTGGAATGATTATGATCGAGTATTAATTACTCTTTGGTCGCCGTAAAATTGGTATTGGTCGGGTTGATGTCTTCGCTGTTGGTGGTGACGTTGTTATCGTCCTCGTTAATGGTTCTGCTGGCACTGCTCCTGTTGTCATGGTTGTCGCTTGCGGTCGCCGGACGATTCCCGTTGATGATCGACGATATGGCCGCAGCGAGCGCGGCGGTGAAGTTGGGGTCTGCTGTTATGGCCGCGGTAGCAGCGGTCACCGTGTCGGCCAGGGAGGACGGAAGCGCCGTGTGCTCCTTCGGATGAGGGAACTCCGAAGCCTCCATCGCCTCAGACAACTGCAACCCTGAGAACCTTGACTGGTTGATATGAGTCTGGCCAGAGGCATTCGGCACCGCAAAGTAACCGGCGGCGGCGGCTGCGGCGGCAAACGGGAACTGGAACTGGGCCGGTGACGGTGACGGTCTCCGCAGCTGGGTGGCGTCCTGGCGGTGAGTGAGGTCCAGCATCACGGTCGGGAACGGAGCCGACGCCGATATGGTCGCCATGCTCGACGAGAAAGGCAGGACCGTCCTCGCCAGGAAGCTGGGATTCATCAGCCCTTCCGGGCTGGACATCGACCCCGAGAGCAGCATCGAAACCGCGGCCGAAGTCGTCGACGCCATCGCCATGGCGGCCGCGGGGAGCGGGTGGTTGTGCGTGCCTTCGTACGTCGTCGTCAAGATGGAGCGGTCGTCAGCGCACCTCTGCAACTATTGGAGGGCAAAACAATGGATGATCGGCCGAAGTTTGACCTACGAACACGTGATCTGCGCTTCCTGCTCGTTACCTGTTTGCGAACGGGGCAGCCGGCGGCCATGGTGCATCTGTAGTAAGCCCGGGGGCAGGGGTTCCCTTTTGCCATCTTCTGCCCGTACTTCCTCCATTGACATCCATCGGCGATCTAAGAAAACATCAACACCAGCAATCGAATCTGTTCATATAGATCGATTGATACATACAGCAAGCTCTGCGTGTGTAATGAGATCTTAATTACCATGGGTGCATCAGAACGAGCTCGAACGGAGACACGGGCTTTCCTCTTGATGGCTTCATGAGCTTGCTCGGTGCTAGTCTCTTCCCTGTTGGTGTTTTGGTGATCAGGTGGTGGGACAATAACCTTGTCGGTGCTCGTCTTGCGTCGCTGGGAGTCCATCGATCTGACCCCGCCATTGTCCAGCGGGGGAGAAGGGCGGTCGCGGGTCGCCGTCGACGAGTGGGATGGCTCATCGGCATCCCCAGCTAGGCCGAGATCCATGAACTGCCTTGGCACGAGGACCTCTCCATGTTCATCGTTCGTGGCCTCGACTCTTCCATCAACAACCTGGAGGATTGATCGATCATCGGTCATCCATGGATCAATTTTTTTCTTCGATAATATTCAGTTGTTGGTGTATGATCTACTTATTGTTATCTCTATCTTACATCGTGATGCTGCCTCAGCGCGGTGAGATGCATCTGGAGGGCGTTGTAGTTGCTGATCGCTTGGTTCAGCATCTCCCGCAGCTTCTGGTTCTCCTCTTTCGCGCGCGCCAGCTCGTCCCGCATGGCCGCCAGCTGAATCAAGCAGGTGCAGAGTGCAACCGGTATCAGACCAATTAATCGACAACCAAACGAATTCATGCCGGCAAAGATCTCGTTCTTCCGATCACCTCGCTCTTGCTCTCTTTGCGGTCCTCCGCCGGCAGCACCGCGTCGTCCACCGTGGACAGGTCGCTGCGGGCGTTAGCGATCAGAAGGTTCAACCCGGCGATGGTGAGATCCTCCTTCTTGATGCAAGAAGTCGGCACCTTAGGGCCGAGATCGAAGGTCTCCGCCCTGCCGACGGCCTTCATCGTCTCAGCCGAGAAGAAATCCACCTCGTGCATGTCCATGCGATTGTCGCCGCCGCTCATAGTACGACGACCGCCTTTTTCCAAGTAACTGAAGTTGAAGCAGAAGAAAGAGAAGGCAGAAGTCTTGGCACAGGTGGGATGGGGCGGACGAATAAAGAGGGAGAGAGAAGGGAGAGGACATGGCCGTGGGCAACGGAGTGACATAAGATGATGCGTCAGGATAGGGGCAGGTGGAGAGGACCGAGGCTGCGCTCACACGGGCTTACGAAAGAGACAGAGAGACAGAGACGGGTAGAACTACCGCTTCTAATTGGGCCGGCCGATCCGATGCAGCAGAACTGGTCAACAGCGTTGACCAATTAAAGAATGACGATTTTACTCTTTTTTTTTTTTTTTTTGGGATAATTTCCTCGACTATAAGTCCAGCAATACATCGTGTCAGCTGTTAGTCAATACAAATAATTCTGCAAAAATATCGGAAGATTTCGATGCTTGAGATTGCTGCTTTATGACCTCGGTCATCATCATATTCAAATCATCCCACCAAGACGATATATATATATGTTTATATTTATTGGGAAAGAAGGGGGTGAAAATAAAGAATATTATAGAATATCCAAGGAAACACAAAACAAATGACACTAAACAAAATAGAAATATTACTCGGATGTGAATGCAGACATGAGATGATGGCAGATTACCGCTGGGGATATCAACCGGTCAACCCAAATTGGTTGACTAATTGTTTATGTTGGGATATAGTGGTCCTCCGATGGCATCACGGATTCAGAAGTCTATTCCCAGATGATGAGGGTGAAGCATTCGAGCTCTTGCAACACACATCTCTGATCCCCTGTGGGAGAAGGAGACCCAAGAACAAACCCTAGAATGGTGCACCTCATCATGCCACATTGCACTGATGATGGTGTTGTCATGTAAGTTGGGAGAGAGAGAGAGAGGTTTTAAGGCAACGCCAATCTTACTTATCCAGCAGGAAATGAATTGCAAATGAACCATCAACATCGTCAGCACCAATTTTAGGTGACAGCTTGAATTGAATGTTCAATCGACATCAAGAACAATGGTGGTCCTGATAAAGCATTTAAGCTCCATGGAAGAAGAGTTTTTACTAATTACTTTCTTTTTTAATTGTAAACATAAGTTGAGTTTTTTCTTATCTGTAGAAGAAGAAGAAGAAGAAGAAGAAGAAAATAAAGTAAAATAAAACTTGATTTCATCCATAAAGATTCCAAGGAGATGAAGAAGAAGAAGAAGAAGAAGAAGAGATAGAAAACCCGGTTGGAATGTGAACTGGGGTGTGTTCTTGCGGACCGCTGTTGGTTTCATGGCAAAGAACAATTAATGGTGGAAGGAGAAAGAGAGAAGAGAGAGAGAGAGAGAGAGAGGAGAAGGGAGGCGTTGACTGGGTTGTCTATTACGTGCAGGTGAGGCCGCCCCCAAGTCGGTCCGTCAAATATACGTGGCTACGCACACTACCATGTCTGTCTCAAATCTAATTTATCTATATGTAAATTATATATTATCTTTTATAATTAAATATTTTTAATATTTCGATTCTTATATATATATATATATATATATATATATATATATATATATATATATATATATATTATATTGAAATCTTTATATTTACGAAAGTAAAAAAAAAATTACGATTTTTTATATAGAATTAAAAAGATAAAAAAATAATAAGAAATAAGTTTTGTTAGAAGAATCTTTTATTTTGTTTGGTAAGTAAATGGATCTCAATATAATTTTTTTAAAAATATAACAATCTAAATATTAATGATAGCTAATTAGCTCATGTATCAATCAGCATGATTCATTCAAATCGATTATTATTTTCATCTCACAATATGAATATTTATAATAATTTTATATTTTATATTTTCTAATATAATAATATATAATTTGTAATCTAAAATAGTGTTTTTTTATGATATAAATACAAGAGATTTAAAAAAAAAGAAACGATAAAAGTAAAATAATAGTAAAAATTAATAAGATGATAATGGAAGAAAGAGGATAGCGAAAATGATTATAGAAGAAGGATCAAAGGAATGAGGGAAAGATGAAAATAATAATATATATTATTTTTCTCCTATTTCACCATTGTACTTCAAATATTTAATCAACTTTTGAAATAAAGAGTTAATATCAATTTTCTTCGATATGATTTCATTAAATTACAAAGATAAAATACAATAAAATCGGAAGTCCTAAATGAGCATTAGTGTGGGATAATATGGAGTTCTTTTGGATCGGCAGCTCCTCCTCATCTTCTAAGGGAAGGGAAGACGACGACGTGCATCAATCAATCAATCAATCAATCGTCCCATAGATTGATTACTCGAAACGCTCGCTATATGACGTCGTTTTTGGCCATCACATCCTTCCTCTTCGCCCCGTCAAAGTTGCGCAGCAAAGCAGAAACAGTGGCGTCTGTTCGTTCCCATTAGAATGGAGGTGATGAGCATGCAGCAAGCAATTCCCACGCGCTTTGTCTTCCCCATTTTTAACGCTTTCTCCCCGTTCTCGTCCCAAAAACCTGCTCTTCGCTCTCTCTCTCTCTCTCTCTCTCTCTCTCTCTCTCTCTCTCTCTCTCTATCTACCTAACATCGCATCGATGGTCACCTCTCTCTCTCTCTCTCTCTCTCTCTCTCTCTCTCTTTCTCTACCTAACATCGCATCGATGGTCACCTCTGCACGCAGGCCCCTCCAGTCTCCATTACTACCGCCGACGACGGTGATGGTGATGGTGATGGTGAGCCATGCACCCTCACCCTCGTCGTCTTTGCCCGCTACCCTTGCAAGTGTCATGATCGGTCGCCGCCGCTGCTACCGATTTGGTTTTGGTTTGAAACCGGAATCTAACTAGAAAATTCTGAGACCGGAAACAAAACAGATCCGATTCCAAAATTTCAAAAGAAAAAAAAAAAAATCGATTATGAAATCTATCGAACGTATTGTTGTTTTGAGGTGAATCGACAAGGGTTTCTTTTGTTCCTCATCGATCTATTCACTAAACCATCCGGGAATTAGTACACCATAAACGAGGAAAGGCATGATGATCTACCAATTCCTCCTTCCTTGTTTGTTGTAAGAGGAGACGAGCCTGCTTTGCTTGCATGCATGCATGCATGAGGTTACTGCCTATCATGATGGTAATCCCCGCCGTTTTCGCTGTCAATCCAGCCCTTATGTTACTGCCTATCTTGTGCCAAAATAAAGATAAACTAGTTGCAGTACCCGTATCCAATTATAATTATTATAGTTGGCTACTTTTATTATTCTGATCCTTTTTTTTTTTAATGTTATAACCATCCTTTAGCTATCTAGATTTATTTAATCTAATATCGTCGATACCAATATAATTGACTACGTCGACGTTGATCCAAATGCTAAGTGACCCTTTCGTTGCTCAATAATTACGTTGGCGTTAACGCTGATGGTGGTGACTAACACGACGTCTACGATAAAGATGATGGTCACTTGACCCGTTGGGTGGATTGCTCGACCCGAAGCCGGGATCGCCAGAGCTCTTGTCGCTCCCTTTGCTACTACGTCAGTTACAACATAGGAATGAAAAAAAGGAGACGGGTGGCTTGTCGAAGGAGTTTTATTTGCCGCGATTATCGTCGACCGGAAAAGGAAGCCTTGAAAGGATAGAAGGCAAGCAATTGTCGAGCTCCCGATGGATGTATCTGACAATAGTAAAAAAATGTGAGTCCTTTAATTTGATGCTGAGTATATCCTCAACTCTCCTCATCTACAACCTAGTCACCCACGGGATCCAAGCGACGCAGCTCTCCGCCACCACCGACGTTGTTCGCCATCCCCAACTAAAATATTAAAAATATCTTTTTATCTTTTGATTTCATGTTCTCGTTGATAAAATCGATAACATTATAATAAATATACTTTCACTTTAGTAATCATAAAAATGTCAATATAACTTTTTAACAAATATAGATGGGGATGCTAAAATTAACTATAAACATGAGATAACTTATAATTAACCCCCTTAAAAAACCATGTCAACTCTCCGTAAGTGTTGCTGCTATCAGACTTAGAAAATGATCGCAATGTGGCCTTCATATACGGAGTCTTAGCAGATTATGATGCAACATTTTGGCCTGATAAATACAAACAGTTGGAAAGTTTAGGTTTGTGATATGACACTGCATTCAAATGGGTTAAACATGACAGAAACAGATCATTCGACGACATTACTTGAAACCAGTAGAAGTGGTAGGGGTAGTAGTTGATGAAAAGCCAAGAGACTACAGCTCGAAGCAAACAGCCAAAAACTGGGGTGGGTTTCTCGTTGGTATACAACACTTGAATGAATCGATAAACAAAAACCCACTCGCACGGGGGGCGTCAATAATTATAGCTGCCAATAAATAAACAAATGTTAGGTTACACAGTGGAATATGCTAACTGTTGTTACAAAGAAGTGCCTTCCGTGCCACATTAAACATTCTGCTACAGCCATGCAAGTGAGCTGATCTCAAGAAAAGCCCCAGTTGTATCAAGTACTGTCACTAAAGGTATCGAAGGGTTATCTGTTTGAACTTAACGGAAACCCCTTCCTCTTCCTCGTCCTCGTCCTCGTCCTCGTCCTCCCCAACCCCTTCCGGCCCTTCCGCTTCTCCTGCCACCCTGAGATAAACCATCTAATGCTCTGTTAACAAGCTGGTTTTGCACGATTACCTCGCCTCGAGACTTCTTGTTGACTGCATTGCTTGTGCTCGACCCGTTGAGAGATGCTGTGTTTCTCTTACCCCTGTACGTCCAAGTGCCCAAGATGGTCTTTAGAAAGAAAAAAAGGCAGGAAAAACAAGAAACAGCAGTACAACGAAGGGATGCCTTCGACGCACCCTGCAGCAGCTGTTGAAGCTGGTGATTGTTTCACTGGTTCCTTCCAGGATAGGTTGATTTTTCCATCTCCGATAAATGAAGGTGCTTTCACATGTAATGGCTGATACAGAAAACAGGAGCATCAAGTTATATTAAGTTAAATTCCCACCCCTCTCATGGCGAAGAAGAACCAGAGACTAACCTGAGTCATTGCCAGTATATTGTTGCAGATGCGCAATGCTGTTGTAGTCTTTTGCTGCTCTGCTTTCTGCATAGTATGGATTGTAGCCCCAAGGTCAAAACCAAATACTCCGTTAAAATCGTTCGAAGTCAGCAGCAAGAGGGGAACTCACAATCTTAACCTTCGCCTCCTCAGTCTTTGCAGCAGCCATTGCTTTGTTGTGATCAGCCATTCCTTGGGTTAACTTCTTCATGGCATTCCTCACAACTTCCTCTGTAGAGCTCAGTCTGCCCCACCAAGCCAATGTTGTCATTAGCATGCCAACTGTATAACTTTACCATAAACAACAGAAGAAATAGAGATCCCTATTCTGCATGACAATATCAAAATCCATAGCCTTCCAATAAGTATACACTGAAAGTAGAGTAATTTAGGACTTAAAATCATGCTACTCGCAGTCTCTTAAAAATGCATAAATCACACTGCTGCTCTAGTATTAGGGATATGAGTTCTTTTCGAAATGCATAATAAACCAAACATTTCTTGCCACCAACAGGAACAATTTGCTTCCAATCAGAATCGGGGAGAACAAATAAGATTAATGACATCTCAACTCTTACTGTCAATGGAGAGTTTAAACTTTTGGAAGAAGCAGAGAGAAAGGCAATAAAAGTCAAATCATCTTCAGATAATTTACCATGAGAGAATTTACGGAGAAAAAACATATATCTCGTACATGATATTCAGGAACTCGGAAGGGAACAAGCAACAATCAGCAATTTATTTATAAAAAATCTTTAATACTGCAATCTTTAAGCAATACCATATGTGAATTTGTATGACAATAAGCAACAAAATCAAAGACCCCCTTGTGAAGATGTTTGGACCTGGATGCCTGATGTTCATGGGATTCCCTTGTCTCACAACACCTACTGTTTCTTGAGGGACACTATAATCTCTCTATATAAATTAGAGTTTCATTTGGAAGCCTGCCTAAGGTAAATTGTCGTCCACTTATGATTTTTACCCACAAACACCAAATCCCTAGTGATAACCATTGTGCCAGGTACAGAATGACACTCAAAGCTTGTGATAATATCTTCCTGAGATGCCTAATTCAATGGATCTGGGATCAGTTGCACAATTATCTTCAAATCTCTCTCGATCTATCTGATGTCTAAATACAAAGGGCTGGATTCTTAAAGGAGATAATCTTGTCATGGACAGAAACAATGTGCAGTCATTATATGGAATATATGGAAATCTATAAATCAGGCCCAATTCTCCCGAATCTGGTTCAACGAGGTATGATGTAATATCTTTGCATGCTAACTGACTAATGGCAGTAAGGCACTTGCTGAAGGGAGAGAAAAAAGTCCATAGTGAGGCTTTCAAGGAGTTCCCTCGTGACCCATGCTTGTTCGACCTGAAACTCCAATGGATCACTACCAACCAGGATGAGATTGGAGGGGAGGGCCTAATCAGATAAACTAACAAAAAGCCTTGTTTTGCAGGGATGGTAAATAGGAGATTCATTTCTGCTTTGTAAACAGAGGCATGGACTTCAGAGTAAAGCTAAATCAGGGCAAGATTAGAGGAAATCAGATATCCTGGTAGAAGCAGACAGTTCAAGTCCGAGTTGTTAACAACCATAAAGTTCAATTGAGGCTTAGAAATATTTCCGACATCACTTTTTATAATTTGGAAGGCTTTTGAAATGCATAGTATGCATATGTCTGCAAGGAATCAAACATGGTACAAACTGGTTAGCTGACAAGGGCATAAATCATAAAGATGACATTTTGTGGCCATGATCATACCGCAGAACCAGCAAACATTTTGGACTCGGGCTATTATAATTTATTTACCTAATTATCCAACTTAATGAAATGATTTTCCTTTTTCAAAAAGAATGTACCTAATGGTATAACTCACCTTTCAGTGAAATCTTTAAAATTCTCCGAAAAATCCTCTCCAAGCCTGTCTGATGGCTGGCCAGTCACAATCTTGTACCCACAAAGACTATTTGTAGAATTTGGAGTCTGCATAACACAGATATCAGAAAGCGCAAGAATCTGCAAGTAAAGTCAAAAACAGTAACAACAGCAGCCTGTCTAATAACCTTATGTGCTAAATGGTGAAATGAGTACAGTGAGCATTCAAGATAATTATATTTAGGCTCCTCTGTCCTTCTCCGAGACATGTACTTCTGCAAACAACAAAAACAAAAGATCAAAGACCAAAAACTCATGAGTAGGCAGTCACTGCAGATGTGAAAAACAGATGAATGACAACATAACAATCATCCATACAGAAACAAGATTCAATCTTTAGCAAGAAAATAGCATGAAGGGAGTAGCTATGCAGGTATAACAAAATATTTGCAAAGCAGTATAGGAACTATTCCTTCATAAGAGAAAAAAAATAGAAAAAAAGCATAGTGCTGCAACAAGTATATAATGAATGGACACAAAAACATGTTAGCCAACAACTTTAGAAGGTGGTAATCATACGTGCTGCATGCTGGGAGGGGAATTCTACTAGTCCTATGTGCTTTCTTCGACCTGCTGGTGCAAAATTTTGTACCTTTAAAAGTGTAACAATAGATGGAAGAAGCTGACGTGAATCCTGGGCAGCTGCATAAGGTGAACTTCCAGCAAGATTCTTGAGCAAATCTAACTTCCTCTCTTCAGGTAACTGAGAAGACCAGAGGATCAGTGCACATCAGAAAAGAATGCAACACTATATAGCATAGGCATGGATGGTCAACTCCAAAACACACCAAGCAGGTAAAAGCAACCCTAAAAACTATAAACAAATATTAACAGCCATGTGATGATACAAACAAAATTACGTGCTTGACTCAAGATAAATCACATGCATATACAATCAGTTATCAACACATCCATGTAGAGTATGCTGTGCAATTAACTCTAATAAACTAAACACATAAAAAAGAAATTAAATATTTTGTTTAGTGTCCAAGAGCTCCAGCATGAAACTATCTAACAGATGTAAGTTATAAAACATTTTAAAGTAGAAAATTGTAATATTCTTTACTCAACAACATCCATTAGTGTGAGTGGAACAAGATATTATACAACATACTGCTACAAACAATTTAAGGTTAAAAAAACAGGGAGAATATCCACCTACCACAGTCTAAAAGATAACCACGAAGGAATCATAACAGTCAGCAAAATTTAAAAAGGTACCTTATCAAATACAGGTAAGATGTGTTTGTTGATGTAGTTGAGAAACTTGCTGGTTGAGGCACCTCTCTGATACAATAAAATATCTTCATATCAGGTGAAATCTTTTAGTTGCCATAAATTGACAATAACTTAAGCATAACCCTGTCACTTACAGCAAAAAATGGAAGAGCCATGCACATGCATGAAATCAACCTATCTATATGATCGATGTCTTCAACCTGAAGCAGTAGAAAAAACATTCACCAGTGAAGTCTGAAAATTCATGTTGGATTTAGCAAAATTATGGATTTCTAAAGGAAAATTAGACAACAATGCTTGAAAGACTAGGCAATAAATCTGAAAAACAAGAAAACGTCAGATACTTTTCTTTCTTCCAAGAAAAAAATTCAAATTAATTCAAATGGAAAAATTCTCAGACTAGTAATCACTGTAGCTTTTCACATAAACGATACTAAATGATTTCTCAATGTACAGTAAAAATAAAATATGAATCCAGAGTTTATTGTGCATGATAACCAAAGATGAAAAACCCCAAACCAAAAAGACTCAGACTCACAAACAAAGGGAACCTTTTTGTTTTTTGCCACTTAATGTTTCAACACCTCAAAGGAGACAAACTTTGAACAGTTTGATAATCTAGTTGCCTTTGAGTCAATAGATATGTCAACAAAATCAGGCACATGAAGCGAAAGATTGTCATAAATGATAAAATGACAATGGTCCTCGAATCTGGCTTTGGATTATGGAAATGCTTCAGAGATAATTTATCTCTTAAAAACATCGGCCTATACAGAGAACAAAAACACTTTCTGCACAACTGTTGGAGCCAAACATATAATGATAGGACAAAGCACCTATATGAAAAGTGATCCTAGTGGCTCCAACTGTGCAGGATTAGGCTGTTTGTGAATAACGCCTTAAATGCCAGCATTAATCCACATATCAGAATTAATGCATGTGGACCATTTTAAAAACACAATGCAGTAGTTCCTGGTACTTTGATAGGAAAATACTTGATAAATGAAATGTTGGGTATGGTTGGGGCACAGGCTACCAGTATGTTATTGGACTGGTATTGTGCTGTCTATATAGTGTGAAATTTTAAACCATGCTTTTGAGAGGTTTGACGACTGAGTTTTTCATCTATATATTTGGACATGAAGAACATAGTGGCTTTAATAAGTTGACCTGTTGATTTCATATCTTCCTTGGTACCATTTCTGTGTAAAATGTTTTATAAGGACATATGTAGAACAGTTGAAAAATCAAATATTAGCCAATGTTCACAAGCTTGGACGGTTGATACATTCAGGTCTCTTTCAAGGGGTTGTGGATTCAAATCCAATTGTGGGGCATCGAGCCTGTTTCCTCCCATCCTAGGTGATGAATGACTACCCTGTATGGGCCTTGTTTGTGCCATATGCAAAACACAGAAAAATGCAAGTTTGAATATTTTCCAAATGAATTTCTGAGATAAATTTGTGATAAACTTAAAGGTGAAATGAAGTTAAGTGCCATGGTCATTAATCTACGTTTTTTACTCATAATATTTTTCATTCAGGCAAGGCATGTAGTCATATGCATCACTGGGCAGTACATAACATGGAGCAAAAATAGATAATAACGTTTTAAATTAAGAATCCATAAAGAATAAGGAATGACAAGATATATTTATATAGCTGAAGGCATGGAGCTATTGAAGTCCCAAGTTACAAACACATACCAAGTATTTAAGTGTTAATTCAAATGCAAAATCATAAACGGAATAAGGAGTTTGGTGAACTACAATACATGATAGGCAATCTAACAAGATGTCACTACAACAAAAAGATATGAAATGCATTCCAGCAAGAATTTGTCTTCATAAGCCTCCATCGAAATGAAGGGACATGTATCCTACTATTTCAGGAGGGAAAAATTGTAGAACTTGTTCAACTGTGCATCAAGAAGGAAAATATTTGAGTTATATCACATGTACACCTTTGATGCCTGGTAGTTATAGTTTACTCACATTAAATTGTGCATCCAGGTCAGCCTGTCCTTCTACAATTTCAATTAGTTCCTGAATACGTTCTGGAGGCACACCATCACCAAATATGCTAAAACTCCTCAGGAAGTCCATGAATAACTTGAATTCAGCCCCAGTCACATCTTGTAAACTCTGCATACCAAATACAAAAAATCATGACATGACAATTTGCCTACTGAACATCCAAAATATACATTAACTTCCAGGCCAAAGAAAAATCATATACTATCCAACAAAATAAGATCAAAAGACCTACCTTTTTCAGCAAGTCGGTTACATGTCTTTCCATTTCCTCTTGAGGCTTTAATAGTTCAGCTTTGAGAGGAAACACCTGATAAAGCACCTTTTAGATTCAGAGTAAAACAAATCTTCACTAGAAAATAAGAAGATTAATGCAAGCTTACCTTATCCTTAAGGAAACAAATGACCTTTTCACGAACATTCTCCATTCCTATCTCAACATGCTTAAACAAAGCTGTCAAAGAAGCTGAAAAACCAGAACCATCAATCAGGCACATGAAGCATAACGTTAAAGGACCAACCACACAAAAATTCCTTCTCAAGAAGTTCTATTTTTCGTAAAAGTACATAGATGACAAGTTCATTACCTCCAGGCAACAAAAAAATAAATAACTAGTAAGGTAACATGCATTTCCTCTATCTAAATCAGTGCTGCAAAATGCTCGTGCAAAACCAGATAAGCACTACTTGACAACCTACAGTATCAAATAGGTATATCTGTGTGGCTGCCAACCGCAAACAAGTACAACTTTATACCACAGTTGCTCTAATTTTTCATAGAAACAAGAACATAAATGACCTCCTTTAGGTACCATTGGCTGCATTCCTATCACACAAACCAAAAAAAATTAATTTAACAAAAGCAGTTTAGTTGTAGAGTATTAAATGACAAAGATAAATATACCATCATGTATATTTAACAAAACCACTTTACTCGTAGAGATATCAAATGATAAAGATAAATATACCACCAGGTATACTAGCATCATGCTGGTCTGACCAATCATTGAAACTGGCATTGTACTAGTTTTAAGCCTCGGGACAAACACAGCCTACTGTTGTCTACAAGTGCAATTCAAAAGAGGAGACCAAAGACTTTGTGTTTATGAGTTACAAAAAACATCTAGTTTCAGAAAAGATTCCAAACAACAATTATTAATTTCCAGTTCCTATTTTGAAAAAAAAAGTTTTTTTTTCAAGTTTTCTTTATACCAAAATTCATTGTTCTTTTTCTTTTTAATTGTCAAGTTTCGTGTTGCTTGGTTTACCAGTAAGTTCAAGAGACCCAAGTGACCACTTTTCCAACCATCTACCAGACTGAACTGACTTGCAGAGCATAAATCTGCATGCCGAAACAACTTCGAGTTAAATCCCGGTAAAGAAGAGAGGAAAAAGCTAACTATATAAGAAAATGTCAAATGCAAAGTATGTTAAACATCTTAAGATGAATGAATCCATCTGTGGTATTGCAAAGATAACCACCATTACCAAATCAAATTTAAACAAGTATTAACAAAAAGAGTAGCATTGAGTTATGTGCTACTGAACTACATGTTACCACAAAGCTGTTAAACACACATAGAAAGAAGAGATTAGCTTCTTATGGTGATTGCCACTAATATTGATCATTTTAGATTACCTTTTATATCCTGTCTTAGAAGAGACATTAGGGCTTTATGCACCGCATCACGCTCCACATTTTCCTCTAAGAAATATAGTGGTGATTAGAATGAAGAGAAGAATAATGCTTAAGCATTTAAAACCATAATCCGGTTTTCAAATATTAATATGTACCATATGTTAAGAGTTGTCCAAGAACATCAACAATTTTAGATACATATTCTGGTGTATCTTTGCAGAGAAGAGGAAGGCCACGAATAGCTTGTACTCTGATCTGTTCGCATATAAAGACAAAAATAAGCATTTAATGTAGAAAATGCAGGAAAAAACCATCTTCACAATGAAATTGAATGAGAAACAACAGGAATACAGAAATGTAAATGTTACTGCCAACTACTAGTAGCGAGATATGCACAAGAGTAAGTTTCATCATGATCAATCATCACAAAATATAATCAAAGAAAAGGGTTTCTCTTTATGTCGAAAAATGAGGATACTCTATTTTGGAGTCAGCTACATGGATTGGCACTTCACCTGTCATTGAGTTCTATCGAGGGCAACACCACTAGTTGATTTAAGTCATCAAATCTCTTTTTATTTTCTGAATATAAGCTCCTCTCCTGTTCAATATGGATTCTAAGGGAGAGAAACTTTATTCACTTACAAACATATACATTAGTCTTCGATAGTCCCAGACAAAAAACCAACTAATAACAACCTCCACATAGCTCCCAGTACAAAATGGATTCTCTTAACATCATAAAGATAAAATAAAAGAGAACTCAATGAAATCTATGAAATCTCAAAGTACAATAATACCACCAACAAAACAAGCAGCACAGAAACAAGAAATCTAGTATTTGTAGCAAGTCCTTGGTAGCACCAGGGATCAACAATATTTCATCTCCCATGTATACCTCCATACTCCTTATAACAATGATAGAATCAATAAATTATGTATCTCAAAAAAACATATGGTTGCATTTCATCCACAAAAACTAAACAGAAGCAGCAAACAATCATTGCTGAAATCAAACCCTATGACATGACTTGCTATGAGTTCAAAACTATTTAATGTCCTGTTCAGTGATCAATCCAGTTGGATTAATCCTAACAAACCAGCTTTTATCAAATCATCTTTGTTTCTTGAAAGCTGAAGAATAATATGATTTAGATTCACAAAACCATTCAGGCAGAACATACAGAGAGATGGACGAAAATCCCTCTACTAACTAGGTTGTCTGGGATCAAAAGTTGCCTTTGATGGCAAGCCATAAAACAAACACAGGCCTGGGAATTCTGTCTTAATGCCAAACCAGATACCTGCAGTGTAGTTACACCTGCATCATCCCTAACACCATAGTATAGGGCTGCATTAGGTACCCATCCATGGTCTATATATACTGTTTAGATGATCCACAGATTTGTTCCAAGATGGTGGACAACCAAGATGTTGAGAAATGGATTTAAGTGAAGTTTCAGCCTTTAAAAAGAATATGGATGCATTGAGGGTTATATTTGTAATTTGCCAAATCAACCTCTTAACTAATATTGGAAATAGGTTCGTGGATCTCTCATCAACAATAATAGACCCACAAACCATAAAGCAATAATATGTGTATAATCAGCCAAAGAAAGCAAGAGACAGGGCTCCTTAGTCTCAAGCAAATTGGAACCCATATAGCTGAGTTAAAATCACACACACACACACAAAAAAAAAAAAACTGTTGTCCCACAAACTAATGCATTAAAAATTTTGGTTTTCTGTTTAGTGAATCCTAACTTTCTGAAATCCCCACTTGCAAGCAGCCAATTCATGGACTTGGTGCTCCTTGTAGTAATGTAATAGTAGAGAAACAATTTTGAAATTCATGGACTGCAAGATAAAATCAAGTCAGTGGTTCATGAAAATTGTCACTAGCTGAAAAAAAAATGTCAACCTAGAAGTGGTCAAATTCGGTAGGAAGATGGACACATTTGTTCTCGTTAACTTGTTTACATGCATAAAATCACTCTTGCCTTAGAAACCTCTCAGAAGGTTGAAAGAGGCAATACGTCAATAAAATAAACACCCTTTGAAGAATTTGCTCCCACATATGAACAATAAACAATCCTGCTGATCAAATTAAATCATCTAAAAAAGTGTAGGTAGATAGTAAGAAGTTTCATGATCTATATTTTTTAGGGCAAAACTTTATGAATCAGACGGGTCATGACAACAAGGCTAGCCTGAGGTAGAAAAATTAGAAAGTGTTAATCATTAGTAGGGAGTTTTATATTTTCAACCAGAAGAGATCATGACAACCAGGTATAATGCTAGTATAAGGCTTGACATTCAAGGAAAGATGCTAAGACAGGGAATTTGATCAATCAGAAGAACTATCAAGCTGCACCTACAAATTCGACAATCATGGAAAGCCCCCAACTAAGCTGCAGATAATGCAATATAAGAATCTCCAAACCAAGAATTCGGAGAAAACACGTTTTCTATTTTAGGAGTCTTTTGATAGTCAAGCTCATTATACAAAATTGCCTCAACACGCAACTTGTGCCTATAGAGGAAGTTGTAAAGCTAGTACAACAACAACAAAGCCGTAGCCCGTAAGTCTCAACTATTTGGGGTTGGCTACGTAGATCTTTTGCTGTCATTGAGATATGTAGTTAAGTTTAGAGCATTTAAATTTTTATTTATAGTTTTTATTGAAGTCTCTTCAGATCTTCCTCTACCTCTCCTAAAGAGACTTTAATAAAAACTAAACATCGTAAAG
This sequence comes from Ensete ventricosum, assembly GCA_029747655.1. Lineage (NCBI taxonomy): Eukaryota > Viridiplantae > Streptophyta > Magnoliopsida > Zingiberales > Musaceae > Ensete > Ensete ventricosum. The sequence goes on along the minus strand of JAQQAF010000006.1, from coordinate 2,398,773 downwards.
CTAGTAGATGGAAAAGAGCAATATTCTCTAATAGAGATATAACATATATGAATAGAGTTGTCCCAACAGGCATATTGTGCTGACAGAGGAAGTTCTAGAGCTAGCAGCAGTATAAAAGCAACAGTATAAAATAGAAATAGAGGACCATGAAGATGAAAATAAACATTTTTATATTAATCCAACCTCTCAAACTTGAAACTTGAAGGTAAAAGCAAGTAATGTCTTCAAGACAAATATAGCATATCAAGTGAAAACTTGTAAGGTGATCATAGATCAAGGCAACTACAAAAATGGAGGCAGGAACACGTGAATCATAGTTAGTTCATGGCCAAATGAATGTAAGGTGTTGCTTGTCACCGTTTTCTTTATAAATGGCACACAAAGATCTGATTCCATAAATTTGGTTTCTTTGGAACAAAAATTAACTCTTAACTACCAGCCATTATATTGTCAACTAGAAATCAACGGCAGGAAAAGGACATCATTTTGTACTTTCAAGAACCACTCAGTAGTTGCTCCAATTTCCCAAAATCTTATTGCCATAGCATGCAGCAGGCAGTCAATAGGTCCAACCAAAACATTCATGCAATGCGGTTTCTGTTAGCTTAAAGATGTGTCACTCTCTTCACGGCGACTAGTACAACCAACATATATGTTTGCCAGCTAGTTTGATCAATGGCTCACTTTTGCTTTGTGCTTAAATGGAGAAACCCCACAGAGAATCTTACGTTTGCTAATGAAGTGAAACTAAAAGGGAAAAATATGACAATGGAAACTGACCCCGAGCTCATCTTCCTCGACCAAATCGAACTGCGCGGTCATGGCCTTGCTGGCGAGGGTGGGGAAGAACTTGAAGAACCGCGGGATGAGCTGGGCGGCCAGCTGCTTCGCCTTCACGCTCTGCCCCTTCACCGCCGCTATGATCCCCTCGTAGTCACTCACATGCTGCAAAGACCAAAGGCGCAGAAAAGAAAATAACACGATCAAAGCCACTCCCACGCAAACCCTAAAGTAGAGGAGTCTTGATCGAAGGACGGTGGAAGAGATGGAGAGGAAGGTCAGGCACCATAGACTTGTCCTTCGCCTCGTTGAGCCGCTCGCCGAACTCGTACAACTTCTCGACCTCGGCGGCGTCGGCGGCGGAATCGGAGGCCATGGCGCCCGGAGAGGAGAGAGGCGATTCTTTCTTCGGCGTGGATGGGTGGAATATTGGATCTCGGAAGCGGAGGAGGATGAGGAGTTGCGAGGGGTGGCCGGAAGAGAAGGGGTTCACTCGTCCTTGTGGGGTTTAGAGACAGGCGGCGGCGGAGTTTGCGCTACGACCCAAGCGAGCGATGATGGTATTAAGCTGTTTGACAGGGTGGCGGTGAGTAAACCGAGTCGGATAAGGAGGTGACCCGATCGCAACCGGGACTCGTATTAGGCTAAATACGAGAAGTGTTTTTGGATTTCATACGATTCGGAGATGTTTTAGAAAATAAAAAAATACTTCTCAACGACGACAACAATAAGTCATAATTAAATTACACGTAATATAAGTCCTAATGAAAATTAAGAAAACAGATTAAAGTCTGTTTCTGTTTTATTCGTTTTAGTTTTTAACTGAAGCATGTACCTGCTTTATAATCGACAGGGGAGGTCGGATGGGTCCCGCTCTAAGTCTTGTTTCCACCTCCAATCAGAAGACAGGTAGATAGTGGGTTATAAAACATGCGGGAATGCGTATATCTATATATCATGTCTAATTGTATAAATTACAATGACTTCTAATTGAGTATAAAGTTGTAGAAATATTATTTTTCAATGTCTGTGAAATCAAAAGAAATAAAATGAAAAAAATAAAGAGACAATATTAAAAAAATTATTATTTGAATAGTGATAGGGAGAAAATACAACGAACTTCGCGTGATACCCATACTCGATGTAGAAAAATGAAGTCGTACCCTTCACTTGTCTATCCAAGTACACGACTACAATCTCTCTTACTTATCTTTATCGCATATATAGATAAAAAGTTAAGGGGAGATTGTTACATACAGTTAAGGGCTATCTCTCCACATAAGAGCAATGGTGTCGATTTTATCATATAGTGTGATAAAATTTCCAACAATAGGTCGATATTAGAGAGTTAAGAATAAACCGAAGGAAATCGCGATAGTGCTAGTTGATGGAAGTCTCTCAACCAAGAAGGCCCGAGATTCACACCACCCTTTCCTCCTCCTCCTCGTTGTCACAAAACGAAATTTATGAAACTGACCTCTCTTCGATACTTGATGTTACGACTATTGTTGTTTTCGCACTTCACTAGTTCTTTGGAGATGATTAAAGCTATCTCTAACATCGACGATCGTGACCTTGATGGCAAGATTTCACGAAGCTCCAAGCAACAGTGACCAATAGGTGAAGAGGTCAAAAAATTTACACCTAGCATCGTCGATCTTTACGTCTAAATGAGGGTTGGGTTCATGTCGATGAGGATTGATTTGCTATCGATGATATATTAGCAAGGAATGACTTGTTACTGAGGTCATCGATTCAAGTAACATGTCAAGCACCCCGAACTCCGTCGACGATGGTGAATAGATATAGGATATTATTTTGAATCCTTAGTATTTTCAATGTTTTTGATAGTATGAAAATTGGAAGTCATAAAAAAATTAATTATATGGAAAAAACATCAAAATCAGCTTTGAGTCCCGTGAATCACGCATGCTATGGATTTAGATTAAAAAAATAGTAGATATAAAAACTATCAATTTGGATTTAGTTTGGCTCAGCTAAATCGCATTCGTGTACATTTTGATTAATTTTGTGATTGAGTTCTCGTTCTAAAAACGAGTTCGAATCAGTACATCCCCTGTAACGTATGCTACTACTGTTGGAACTTTTCAAGGCGTATGGTTGCAACGTAAAAGGTGTTGATTTATCGAAAATATTTTTTTATTTAAATAATGAACACGAGATACAGAGTTTTGAGTGAGGTTTTATATCGTTAACCTTTGATAAATATATATAATATATTATTTATTATATATTATTATCGAAAATAATTTATTTTTTTATTTATTTATTTTATATCTTTCCCAACTCTTCACCATCATATACACACACGTAGTTGTATCGAAGATCGATTATAACTAACATCGGCATAAGATCGAGGAATGATTCAGTCTTAAAAAAATTTTATTTAATTTTAAATTTTTTTTATAAATTTAAAATTTAAATTAAATTAGATTTGTCATATATTTTGCTAATAACTACGGTTACTTATACTTATCAAAATGTATTTGATTTGGTTATCGACCCGTTGACTATGTGGCGATTCGATAATCCATAATTCAATCGTTGATCTCTCGATGATCGATCAACGATAATTCGATTGAGTAACTTATCGTCACAGATCTAAATTCGATCTGGTGATCAATTATACAATCGACATCAATTAATATCTAATTCATTATCGACTTAGTCTCGAGTGGACCCCTAATCAAAATGGTCACGACTTATCCTTGTTTTTTTTCGGTCAGCTGCATCGCAAGTGCTTCTCGACCATTGCATAATTTTTTTTATAAAATCATATACTACTTAAATATGATATTAAAAGAAATACTCTTATCAGTAGCATTTGAACATTTATAGGATGTTAATACATTTATTCTTAAATTTTAAAAAATCTTATAATTTTATCTAAAATTATAAGATTATCAAATGATTTAGTGAGCAGCCAATATGATTTCTACTTTCTTAGAAAGGTAAAATTTTACTTATTTTTAAAAATTATTTTATACTTATATATGATTATATTTTTATTTATTATATACTTGGGTCATATGAAATTTTTATAAGATTACTTTTCACTTGTTAGTTTAAATAATATATATATATTTATTTATTTTTAAGATAATATATTAAATATATTATCAAGATAAATTGATCAGAAAAATATTCAATAGATTTTTGAAATATAATTTCACAAAATAATATTTACATCAATTTATAGTTATAATATAATTTTTTATTATTTTATTAAATATTAAATTATTTCATAATGGCACATTCATTGAAACCTTTTTATCCGAACGTATATTTAAAAAATATTAAACACAACCTAAATATATTTTCGTTTAATATTAATAAACACTCATTACAATCTTATCCGAGGACAACTTTCCCACGAGTGATTGCGTCACCGACCAATCTCGGCACGTTTTAGTCGCATGACAATGCGAACGCAACACGAAAGTTCACGAGAATTTTTTACCCACCCACCGAGCCCGATCGAACTTGCGATGGACAAAACATGCGATGTGATTGCTTTGGGTTTGAATTTGAATTGGATAATTTATTTAGAAAAGTTCACGTCGATTTTTATCGGATGGGTGCTCCTTTCTTGAGAAATTATTGAGAATTTTTTCTTAATGAATAAATAGGTACATCTTTATCCTTTTGGTTGTCATTCTTGTCAACAACTATTATATCATGTGGTGAAGTGTGTATTTTAGTTCAAAATGGAGTTTTTTTTTTTTTTTTGTCTAAAACATCTCATGATATTAACACAGATTCTGATTTTTTTGAAAGGATTTTTTAGATTTATATTCATTGAATTCGACATGTTTATATGTATATTCTATTGTCAAATATATTTGAGTATAAATCGAATGTCTTCTGATGAACTTTTCAGTAAAAACTCGTATCCACATATGATTTTAATACCTATTAATATTTTTTTTTCATTTTTAGAATATCTTAAAAATATTGATATATTTCAATAAGAATTCATCTTAGTCTTAGTGTATAGATGAACTTTTTATTTCAAACACATTAGGCTATATTCACATGACCGCCGCACTCAATTATTAATTTTTTAAAATTAAAATTATTATTTATTAACTTTTTAAATTGTTTTTTGAGAAGGAAGAGGACGAAAAGAAGATATATAATTAAAATTTTAAAAATATACCGTCAGGTAATTTTTCGATAAAAAATAATTATGATTTTATATATATATAAATTATCCATTACAATTTTATTTTGATAAATTACCCCTTTAGATCATGCATCGAGGAGACGCGTTCAACGTATGCTTGTCTCCATATCGATCTTAAACACTGCCTCGCAAATAATATAAACTCTCGGCTTCCTCCGCCTTCTCACGTCCCTTTTCTGCACGTTGAGTTCCTGAAGGATGGATCCCAGCTCCTCCGCCGCCCGCCGCACCGCCGTTCTCGCCGGCCACCTACTTCGTGGGTCCGCCCCCGCCGACGCCCGCTCCTCCGCCTTGATCGAGCCCGCCGCCTGCCTCCAGTACTCCCCTCCCGAGCTCTCCGAGAAGCCCCCGGCCTTCGACACCGCGTCGCTGCGTCGCGTCCTGGATGGCCACGACATCGAGGGGCGGGACTGGCTGTTCCGGCTGATGGAGGAGAGCCCGCTCTTCTGCCCCCACCGCCGCGGCGGCAGGACCTTCGTCGCGCCGGACTACAACCAGACCATGGAGCAGCAGCGCGAGGTCACGATGCGGCGGATTGAGTACCTGCTCGCTCACGGCGTGTTCGAGGGCTGGCTCACGGGGAGCGGCCCGGATGCGTTGTTGAGGAAGTTCGCCTTCTTCGAGTGCATTGGAGTATACGATCACTCCCTCGCGATCAAATTAGGCGTTCATTTCTTTCTCTGGTGCGCCTTTGATCCCTTCTTTTTTATCTTCCTTCTTTATTTCCATTTCTTGCGTAAATGCCACGGAACGTCGGAGAAGATGTGATTTTGATTAAAATTTTTGGAGGTCATTCGAGGATGTTGGAGAAGGTGTAATTTTTTGACTGCAAATTTGGAGGGTTGATGATGATTCAAACGATAGGATTTAATCTGAACAAATTTAGGACTGTCTTAAGCTGTACAGTAAATAGAAACGGAGTTTATGTAAGAGCTCAACAGTTAGAAAGGGTAGACAATGAAGAATGTACAATAAATTAAGGCAAATCATGTGATTTATTGCATCTTGGATGACTGTATCTTCTCCCTTCTTAAGGTTTTGGCTTCGTGACCTTCCAAGAGGAAGAAGCATAAGTTGATGTATCTGTCTTTGTCCTTAAAACATGCTTCTTCAGTCTTGCATCAACCTTGGTCATATTCTTTTTATTTTTATTTTTTTTTCCCTTCCAAGCCAATTTTGTGATGGGAATAAAATATGAATCAACTTTGTATATGAACAAATACTAGCAGACCGTCATACACAGCGGAATGAAACAGAAATCACAATCAGATGAACACCAAGATTTACGTGGAAAACCCCTTCAACTCGAAGGGTAAAAATCACGGGACAAGCCAGAAAAAATCCACTATCAAAATAATGAATATACAGATCTCAAGGCTTCTTGCCCAAGCCCAAAGCAATAGCCACAAGAGAATCTCAGGGATACAAGGACTATAATCCTAAGCATGATATCCAAAACTTTCCCAAGAGATCACAGTAAGAATCCACTGCAAACTAATCTAACCTGAGATTTGAATGATTGAGAATAGTCTTTTCCTGCCATTGTCTTCTTCCCTTTCCTGGATCTCTTGTTTTCTGGCCTCTACTGTCAATCTGCAGTCTTCTTTTTCTCTCCCACGTTTCCGGTCGCCGCTGCTCTCTTAATCTCAACCCTAGCCACATAATCTAGGTTTTAGGTTAATATAAGTGAGGTTCTTGGATGTGGGCTTCACTAAAGCCCATTATGGGCTGAATTTGGGCCATCTGCCCAACAACCTTCCCCTTCAGCCCATAAGGGAGGCTGTCTCATGACTCCTTAATGTGAAGTCATGCCGACCAACTGTCGGCACATCTCTTGTCTCTCTTTCGGTAAAGCCTTTGTCAACATGTCTGCTCCATTATCATCTGCGTGAATTTTCTGAAGCTATAACTGCTTCTCTTCAAGCATATTTCTGATCCAATGATATCTGATATCTATATGCTTTGATTTGGAATGAAATGTTGGGTTCTTGCATAAATGGATGACACTCTGGCTGTCACAATACACCACATAATTTTCTTGTTTCAGTCCCAATTCTTGTAAGAATCCTTTCATCCATAACATTTCTTTGCAAACCTCTGTAGCAGCAATATATTCTGCCTCTGTGGTGGAGAGAACAATACACCTTTGCAATCTGGACTGCCATGACACAGCTCCCCCTGCAAAAGTAAGTACAAAACCTGATGTGGACTTTCTTGTGTCAATATCTCTTGCCATATCTGCATCTGTGTAACCTGTCAATACAGGTGGTCCACCTCCAAAGCTTAAACAAACTTTAGAACTTCCTCTGAGATATCTAAAAATCCACTTCACTGCTGCCCAATGCTCTTTACCTGGATTTGCAAGAAATCTACTAGTAACACCCACTGCATATGCGATGTCCGACCTCGTACATACCATTGCGTACATTAAACTTCCAACTGCTGAAGCATAAGGAACCTTTTGCATTTTCTCCTTCTCCTCATCACTTGACGGACTCTGATCTGAGCACAACTTGAAGTGACCTGCAAGAGGAGAACCAACTGGCTTTGCATTACTCATACTGAACCTATCCAATACCTTCTCAATGTATTTCTCCTATGACAACCAAATCTTTCTCTTTCTTCTGTCACGAGAAATCTACATGCCCAGTATTTGCTTTGCTGGCCCCATGTCCTTCATTGCAAAAGATTCACTCAGGTCCTTCTTCAACCTGTCAATCATAGACATATCTTTTCCGAGGATAAGCATATCATCAACATAAAGTAAGAGAATAATAAAATCATCACCAAATCGTTTGATGTACACACAATGATCTGAAGCTGTTCTTTTATATTTATTTTTAATCATAAATGAATCAAACTTTTTATACCACTGTCTTGGAGCTTGCTTCAGCCCATACAAGCTCTTCTTCAACTTGCAGACAAGATTTTCTTTACCTTTGACTTTGAAGCCTTCTGGTTGCTCCATATAAATTTCCTCCTCCAAATCACCATGAAGGAAAGCTGTTTTCACATCTAACTGTTCAATCTCCAAGTCTAGGTTAGCAGCAATACCAAGAGCAACACGGATAGAAGACATTTTAACAACAGGAGAAAAAATTTCTTCAAAGTCAATACCTTTCTTTTGACCAAAGCCTTTCACAACCAATCTAGCTTTATACTTTGGTTGAGAACAATATTCTTGAGTCTTCAACCTGAAAACTCATTTGTTCTTCAAGGCCTTACTTCCCTCCGGTAGTTGCACCAAATCATATGTGTGGTTCTTCTGCAGAGAATTCATCTCTTCGTGCATAGCAATAAATCACTTCTTTTTCTGCTCACTTTCAACTGCTTTCTGGTAACTCTCTGGTTCACCTGCATCAGTAAGCATCACATACTCATATGTAGAGTATCTTCTGGAAGGTTGACGTTGTCTAGAAGATCTTCTTAACTGAGGTTCTGTGGGAACTTGCTCTCTTTCTTCTTCTTGCTCAACATGTCCTGCAGGTAGATCAACATCTGGCTCTGCACCATCTTCCTGCACATCTCCCCCATCACCCTGATATACTGGAGGAATAACTGGGTCACAGTCTACAAATCCCTCTGCAGAAGTCTTAGCTGGTGTCTCCTTCTTCAAATCCTCAATGGTTTGATCCTCAAAGAAGACAACATCTATGCTTCTGAACACGTTCTGCTTTTCTGGATCCCAAAGCATGTAACCAAACTGATCATGTGAGTAACCAAGAAAAATACACTCTTTTGTCTTACCATCCAGCTTGGACCTTTCATTGTTTGGAACATGTGCAAATGCACGACAACCAAACACTCTTAAATGCCTATATGAGACATCTTTCTCTGACCATACATGCTCTGCAATATCACCATCTAGAGCTGTACATGGTGATAAGTTGATTACATCAACTGCAGTCCTCAAAGCCTCATCCCAAAACCTTTTGAGTAGCTTGGCCTGTGAAAGCATACATCTGATCTTTTCCATGATGGTGCGGTTCATCCTCTCTGCAATTGCATTATGCTGAGGTGTACCAGAGACTGTCAACTCATGCTGGATGTCATGTGACCTGCAATAATCATTAAACAATCCTGTGTACTCACCACCATTATCTGATCTTATACATTTCAATTGTCTTTCCGTCTCTCTTTCAACTCTGGCATGAAACTCTTTGAAAACATTAATAACCTCATCTTTAGTCTTCAAAGCATAGGCCCAAACTTTCCTGGAAAAGTCATCTATAAAAGTAACAAAATAAAGTGCACTACTGATACTAGGAACATTAACAGATCCACCAAGAGTTTTTGTCCTCAAAGGACCACACACATCTGTATAGACACGGTCCAAGGCATGCATTTTTTTAGATAAGGCAGGACTAACAAAGGAAACTCTATGTTGTTTACCAGCCAAACAATCAATACAAGGGTTCAAACGTGTACCTCTGAGGTATGGCAATACCTCTCTTTTGGAAAGTTCTTGCAGCCCCTTCTCGCTCATGTGTCATAGTCGCCTATGCCACAACTCTATACTTGAGTCTTTCTCTGTAGCATTCAACTGCTCACCACAAGCTTTAGGCTGCAATCTATACAATGTATGACATTTCTTCTCATTAGCTACAATAAGAGAACCCTTACTGAGCTTCCACTGCCCTTTATGAAATCTGACATCGAAGTCTTCATCGTCCAGCCTTCCAACTGAAATTAAATTCAGTCTTAAGTCAACCACATGCCTCACATCCTTAAGTACCAACTTGCAATCAAGGTTGGTCTTTACATGGATATCTCTCATGCCAATGATGTTTGCTGTGCCATAGTTGCCCATCTTGATAATACCAAAATTTCCATACCTGTAAATAGCAAAAAACTCCCTCCGTGGTGTAGCATGATAAGAAGCACCTGTGTCAATTATCCACTCGAGATCCTGGCACACACAAGAAAAAATATCATCGGAAGTAGACAAAATCAAATAATCATCACCTTGTACTATAGCTGTGATATTCTCTTTTGACTATGTATGCTCCACTTCTTTCCCCCTTTTCTTGTTCTTCTTAGGTTGCTTACACTGATTCTTGTAATGTCATTTCTCACCACAATTGTAGCAAACAATATATTTCCTTGACCTTGACTTGCTTCTACCCACACGTGAACCACTTCTATCCTTTCACTTTGACCTTCCTCTGTTCTTGTTCTCTGAGACAAGTGCTTGTGAATCAATCTGAGAAGTTGCTGAATTCTTTCTCCTTAACTCCTCATTCAACAAACTGCTTGTTACTTGACTCATGGTGACAATACCATCTGGTGCCGAATTACTGAGAGAAACCACTAGTGTCTCCCAACTTTCTGGCAAAGAACTGAGAAGTAACAACGCCTGCAACTCATCATCAAGAGACATTTTCATAGAGGATAACTTGTTAGTAATACTCTGCATTTCATTTAAATGCTCAGGAATAGAAGTGCCCTCTTTATATTTCAAGTTCACAAGTTTTCTGATCAGAAAAGCTTTGTTGCCAGCCATTTTTCTTTCATAAAGACCTTCTAACTTTTTCCAAAGAGAGTATGCAGAACATTCAGTAGAAACATGGTGAAAGACACTATCATCTAGCCATTGTCGAATAAAGCCAACTATTTTTCGATCTAACCTCTTCCACTCATCATCTGTCATAGATTGTGGGCTTTGCACTATCTCCTTGCAAAGGTCCATACAAATCTTTGCAATACAAGAGATCTTCCATTCTTGGTTTTCATATCATCCAATTGTTTCCGTTTAAACTAATCATGCGAGAAATATTACCGGCCTCCATGTTCAGATACAAAAGATTAAATACCACCAAAACTCTGCTCTGATACCAGTTGATGGGAATAAAATAGGAATCAACTTTGTATACGAACAAATATTAGCAGACCGTCACACATAGCGGAATGAAACAGAAATCACAATCAGATGAACACCAAGATTTACGTGGAAAACCCCTTCAACTCGAAGGGTAAAAACCACGGGACAAGCCAGAGAAAATCAACTATCAAAATAATGAATATACAGATCTCAAGGCTTCTTGCCCAAGCCCAAAGCAATAACCACAAGAGAATCTCAGGGATACAAGGACTATAATCCTAAGCACAATATCCAAAACCTTCCCAAGAGATCACAGTAAGAATCCACTGCAAACTGATCTAACCTGAGATTTGAATGATTGAGAATAGTCTTTTCCTGCCCTTGTCTTCTTCCCTTTCCTGGATCTCTTGTTTTCTGGCCTCTACTGTCAATCTGCGGTCTTCTTTTTCTCTCCCACGTTTCCGACCGCCGCTGCTTTCTTAATCTCAACCCTAGCCACCTAATCTAGGTTTTAGGTTAATATAAGTGAGGTTCTGGGCTATGGGCTTCACTAAAGCCCATTATGGGCTGAATCTGGGCCATTTGCCCAACATTTTGTGCACCCTTCTTCCCTTGAACCAAAATTTTGACATCTCCTTTTCGTTCTTCAAGAAGACTTGGTTTTTTTATGATTTATTAGCAAATGGATCACCATTTTTAACCTGGAAATCAAAACTTAATAGGAATTGAGGGATTAGTCTGACCAAACTTATGATTGGTTAGACTTGGGATTAACATGGAAATTAAAACTTAATAGCTCAAAGAGGAGAGGCAAGGGGGGGGAGTTGGGGAGATAGACCAGACAAGCCAAAACATAATTTTTTACTTCTACTCAAGATGAATATTATTTGCTTTTGTTACTGGTTGATGGGGCCTGTGTTAGTTTGATCTTATTGTAGACATAATAATTTATGCATATTTGAAGCCCCTATTACCTCATCCATGTTGTAATTGTGTAGCTGCTTTTGCATCAAAAGCTTGATGGGTCTTTTGCCAGCAATAACCTGTGTGCCATCACATGTGTTCCTACTTAAAAAGTCTTAAAAAGAAGTAGTTCTTAATGTTCTCAAAATTTGATGGATCACAGGGGGGGAGCAATCCAAATTTTTGGCACAAAGCGTCATCACGACAAATGGCTGAAGGCTGCTGAGAATTATCAGGTTAATGGCTGTTTTGCGATGACCGAGTTGGGGCATGGAAGTAATGTATGTTCCTGTATCTTAGTTGAACTTGTTTATTGAAGAAACTTGGAACATTTTAATTTTTGTTGATACTGTTATTACACTTGAATTCTCTTAAATATTTCAAAGGTCAGAGGACTCGAGACCGTCGCGACTTATGATGCAAACACAGGAGAGTTTGTGATAAACACTCCCTGTGAATCAGCCCAGAAGTATTGGATAGGAGGAGCTGCTAATGTAAGAAAAGAAAAGAAAAAAAAAAGAAGAAAATTTTGATATCAATTATATGTGTTGACTTCTCCTCTGTTGTGTCTCAGGATGCAACACATGCAGTAATCTTCTCTCAGCTCCTTGTAGATGGCACCAACCAAGGGGTGCATGTATTTGTAGCACAAATCAGAGATGAAGAAGGAAATGTTTGTCCCAATGTTGGAGTTGCTGATTGTGGTCATAAAATTGGCTTGAATGGTGTTGATAATGGCCGGATCTGGTGAGAGCATTGGTTTTTGTATGCTTCAGAATTGTTCTTATGTTTCAGAATTGCCATTTTGATTCATTTGTTATTTATTACTTCTCTGCAGGTTTGATGGTTTCAGAGTCCCTCGAGAGAACCTGCTGAACTCAGTTGCTGATGTATTGCCTGATGGTCGATATGTGAGCTCAGTAGAAAACCCAGATCAGGTCACTTCAATCTCTAAGCTCAGCATATTTGTTTTGAATTATGCAATCACATTCATGTTAAGATTGTAAGTAGTATTTGATATGATTTCAGCTGAAGAATCTTGTTGACAATAATAATATACATACATACATTTGTATTGCAGAGGTTTGCATCTCTTCTTGCTCCACTATCATCTGGGCGTGTGAACATTGCAGTACTTGCTGTTTATATATCAAGGGTATATTATTATTGCTTTTCAATCTTGTTAATAATTATAATGTGTCATTGAAATTGAGCAAATTTGTTTGGTATCTTCATTTTTTTTTTTTTCTTTTTTTCTAAACTGTTATCAGGTGGGTTTAGCAATTGCTGTGAGGTATGCTTTGACAAGGCGGGCTTTTTCGATATCAGCTGATGGTCCTGAAGTCCTTCTGCTGGACTATCCTGCTTATCAACGGCGCCTCTTGCCTCTGATAGCAAAGACGTAATCGCGCTAATTATCTTGTTCACAAAATTCTAACTCGATTCGAGGTTTGCATTCTCGTATCATAACGACACGTGGTACACTAAGATACCAAGTTGTACCGAGCGTATCGAGCGGTACGATGATACGATACGGTGTTGCAAGCCTTGATTCGATTAATCGTATCGACTACTTGGGTAAAAAAAAATTTAGTATCGTCTATGGTATTGCAGTTGTGCTATGAGTTCCGCAACCAACTATTTGAAAAGATTATTCATCAAGAGTACTCCAGAAAGCAACAAGAGCATTCACGTATACTGCAGTGCTTTCAAGGCTACACTCTCATGGCACACCATGAGAGTGCTTCAGGTTCATGCATCTTAGGATTTTTTTTTTTTTTTGTTGTCAAGAAGGATTCTTTTTTTGGCTCAAGTTAGGATATGTCAAATACATTTTACAGGAGTGTCGTGAAGCCTGCGGTGGCCAAGGCTTGAAGACAGAGAACCGTATTGGTATCTTAAAAGGTGAATACGATGTCCAGTCTACCTTTGAGGGAGATAACAACGTATTGATGCAACAGGTACTGCACAATTGTTTTTTTTTTTTTCTTTGATGGCAAGTTTAACTAGATGAGAGCACACTGGAATAAGATTCAAGCACACATGATGATGAACCAGGTGAGCAAAGCACTTCTTGCAGAGTATAAAAAAGCAGCACACAAGAGGAGGAAGAAGAGCCCATTCGAAGGCTTGGGATTGGAACACATGAATGATCCTTCCCCTACCATTCCAGCTGATCTAAGTAGCTGTGCCCTCAGAAGCAGCAAGTTCCAGGTTTCAAAAAAAAAAAAAAATTTTTTTTTTTTTGTTCACCTCGCTTTATCAACTTTGAAGTTTTGAAGATATAAAACTCGTTTCGATCGTTCAGCTCGACCTGTTCCGCTTGAGGGAAAGAGATTTGCTTGCTCGATATGCTGACGAAGTGTCTCGTTATCAAGCTCAGGGAGAAAGCAAAGAGAAAGCAGCTCTCCTGGTAGACACTCGTCACCTGAATTATTTTGTTTCTTTCATTGCCTTCCTTTCGTTAATACCATCGAAGAACTTGTCGAATGCATGTCTCAGAGCTATCAACTCGCCGGAGATTTGGCAAGAGCCTTCTCTGAACGCTCGATACTGCAAATCTTCATCGATGATGAGATCGCCCAGCCTGCCGGACCTCTAAAGGTATATCTATCTATATGTGCAACATAAGAACAGCTTAATAAAACATTTACAAGGCCTTTGCATCATCATCATCATCATCATCGTTTTTACTTGTGTTTTTTTGCAGGATGTGTTAGGGTTGTTGAGATCCATGTACGCATTGATCTGTACGGAAGAAGATGCATCTTTTCTTCGTTATGGGTACTTATCACTTGACAGTGCTGCTGCTGCAAGGAAAGAAGTGATGAAGCTGTGTTATGATCTGAGGCCCCATGCACTCTCTGTGGTCAACTCCTTTGGGATTCCTGACGCTTTCCTGAGCCCCATTGCTTTCGACTGGGTTGAAGCCAATTCTTGGTCTTCCCTCAACGAGGAATAAAGATTGCAATACCTCATCCTCTTTGGACCATAAACTGGCAAATAATCTAGGGATATCACTAGAATCAATAAAGTAACTTAAGCATCTGTGGCTTCCAAAAGGGTATGTGAAAACTTTATTTTATTTTATTTTTGAAATATTTTTCAACATATTATTCAGCTATTTGAATGGATGGTTGATGGTTTCTTTCGCCATCTAAATATTGGTGAAGTACATGAGCTTTTTTTTTCTGCTCCTGAGTGATGATTACACAGCTTAAATCAAGAAGAAAACAGCAGCTTGGATTCAATAGTCTCAAGTTCATGCTTATATACCTCTTTAAAATGCCCCGCCCCACCACCTTTCTTTCTCTTTGTCAAGAGTTGACCACCCACCAACAGACAAACAACTGGTCAGACCTGTGGGGGGTTCACACACGGTTCAGACTTTTCCGCCAACGAAAAGAGAGTTGACTGCATCGGTCAAAGCGGGCAAGCGTGGGAAGACCCTGAACCATGTCTGATTCGGAACATCGACTCGCCGACGTCTCATTCCAACAGTTGACCGATTACCCCGACCGGCAGTGTTGTGATTGGCGGATTTGAGACGACAGACGACGCAAAGGCAATGGGTGAGTCGTATGGATCGCTATGTTTCCTTGTGGCTCTTTGTCGTCGGTTGGCACTGTGGATGAGAGGCACACAATTGATGGAGCGGCTGCAGCGGTGGAGATAATAATGCCGGGGATTCTTCGTCCGCCGATGGCCGGGAATCATTTGTATTGTTCTGAGAGAGGGGAAAATGGAGCGATGATGACTTCTCTCTCTCTCTCTCTCTCTCTCTCTCTCTCTCTCTCTCTCTTCCTTTCTGCACCGGACAAACAAGGGAAAAAAAAAACAGAGAGAGAGAGAGATAGATAGGTGATGAGACATCTAAGACCTACAAATTTAACAGTCATAAAAGCTTTATGGAAAGAGAGAAACATCTGTGTGTAGATGAGAAATTGCACAACATATATATATATAATTTAAATAAGAATACAAAACATTAATATTGATACATTCATAAGTAACTATAGATTAGTTCGGGGATAAATTTGAAGAATTTTTTTAAATGAGAGCATAGGGAATTTGTCTAAGCTAAAGCCAAGATCGTGTTTTCAAGGATAATTTGCCCTTAGTTCAGTTCTTCTTTACATAAATGCGCACGCAAGAAAGAACAGAAAAAAAAAAAAAAATCATATACCTGCTTAGTGCTTTAATATTCGCGTGTCTATCAACAACCGGTATTTTTTGAGAACCCTATGCTCTTATCTTCCCGGCGATGCCTTTTACACGAATCCATCTCTCCCCAAAACAGTGGCCACCATATCGGAAAGAGACACTGCTGCTGCCACAAGTACCCCATTTGCATGCGGCCACTGTTGTCTCTGTCGCTCCCCTTTGGCTCTTCTTCTAACCCTCTCCGTCCCCTCTTCCTCTCAATCACATATTTGATTTCCAAAGCACACCAGTTTTACTCTTCACCAAAGCTTTCTGAATTATTTGGAAAGCGACTGACGAGTCCGCCGGAATCCCGTAAAGAGAAATCTCGAGGAAGAGTTTGTGGTGGACGCGCAACCTCTCCCAGGTTTAATGCTCCCAAGGGTCGAGCTGAGACCAGTCCCTTGTCGCTCTGCCACTACTCTCATGCAGCCATAGCTAGCTTTTTGCTACAGAACGTCGAGCTCGGTCCAGTATTGGAGCTTGGATATGCTGGCAGTCGAACACTTGAGAGGCTCCAATGGAGATGAAGGAGAAGGGGCGATGGGGAGCCTCGCTGTCGTCGATGACTTCGTCGATGGGAGCTTGTTCGAGGACATCAGCTTCGGCGACCTGTTCGTGGGAATGGACGACGGCGACGTCCTGCCGGACCTCGAGCTGGAACCTGCTGAGATTCTTGTGGATTTCTCGGGCTCGGCGGAAGGCCTGTTTCGCGTAGATGCTGCAACACAGGATGTGGTGGAGGAGGAGAGGAACGCATGCCATCGCGTGGAGGTCGCGAGTGGCATGGTGGAGGAGGATCCGATATTTGTCACGGCGACTTCACCGGAGGGAGATAGAGGTCGCAAGTCATCAGCCGCGGCGTCCTCCATGAAGGGCTCACAGGGGAAGCGCAAAGCAAAAGTATAGCTTTAATAACCCTAACAGCAATCTTAGCTCAGCCTCATCTCTCTCTCTCTCTCTCTATCTCTCTCTCTCTCCCTATTATATATATATGACTTCACATAAGTTTTCTTTAAAGGCATCAGAAGAGTCACGAATGCAGTGGAAGATTTAGATAGCAGAAAATAATTATTTGTTCCAAGGTTTTATCTGAAGGATATGATGAATCCAAGTCTTGATAGGCTTCCTCATTGAGTCCTGCTCTAAAAGTGAAAAGAACACTAGAAAGATGAGCCTTATCAAACTTGAGGACAAGAAAGCTTGAAACAGATGTTGTAAAAAGGAAGGGAATCACGGGCTAAAAAGGGTGAGAGAGAGAAAGAGAGAGAGAGAGAAGTTGGATCTTATCTTTTAGCTGTACTTTATTTGTATGGTTGCTCACAAGAAGTTGCATCTTTATCTCCTTTCCATGTCACTCAAGGGTGGGTGTTTGTGTGCGTGGGGTAGGTGGACTGGACGCCGGAGCTGCACCGGCGATTTGTTCAGGCGGTGGAGCAGCTGGGGATCGACAAAGCAGTGCCCTCAAGGATTTTAGAGCTGATGGGAATCGACTGCCTCACTCGGCACAACATTGCCAGCCATCTGCAAGTACTACTACTTCACCCAAATCTCTCTTCTTTCTTGTTCAGGGAACAGGAAGATTAAGCCTGTGCCGTCGATCTGAGAAAGCTGCGTATGTTCGTCTGTGTTCCTTCTTGTCCTTGTCTTCCCAGTGGAATCAATAGCGCAACCATTTCATGTACTTTTGCTTTCTCCTGAAACGCTGGGAAGAACACATGCTTTCAAAACTCTTTCCCATGCATCTCATCTACCTTTGCATCGTTCTCTTCTTTTTGAATGGATCGAGCAACCCATGCATGGCAGATAGATCTACTCCTATACTATTCTTTGCAGTGCAGCCATGGCATCATCCGTTGGCAAGCGTGAATAGAGTTCAACTTACATGGAGACTTTTACTTGCGTGCAGAAGTACCGATCGCAGCGGAAGAATTTGCTTGCGAGGCAGGCGGAGGCAGCGAGCTGGAGTCGACGCCGGCAGATGTACGCGGCAGGCACGGGCGCGAAGAGGGGCGCCAACCCGTGGCTCGCCCCTACCATCGTCCTCCCTCCTCTTCCAGCCCAGGCTTTTCTGCCTCCTCTGCATGTCTGGGGCCACCCTGCCGCGGCGGAACCACCGTTGATCCACATGTGGCATTTTCCGCCACCACCCGACCCTTCTTATTGCCACCACCATTCCCAAAGCGTACACACATCTCTCTCTCTCTCTCTCTCTTCTCTTGGCGAGTCTTTAAGTACTGTTTCAGCTTTCTCCATGATGCAGGGAAGTAGAGAAGGATGGGTCGCCATGACGCAGGGAACTCCTTGCTTGCCTCAGCCAATGGCGGCAGCGGTAAATCCACACTTGGCTTTTTGGCAGTCCGATGATGGCCATCATCTGATATAATAAGTGTGATGACGACAGTATTGATGTTGCAGGGGTTTGCAGCTCCACATGTCGCCGGCACTGTTCCACATCCCATGTACAGACCAGTTCCTCCTGCTCCTCCCATGTCGAAGCGGCAGGAATCCACCTCACTGCTTCAGCTTGATGCAGCTCATCCTGTGAGTCCCACTCCATCCTCTCTTAAAACTTAATTCTGTCAGTCTTCTCCGTAAGAAATGATTTCTACTGCAGTAGTTTACCATGCACAAACTTTTAAGAGCTCATCTGATGGTTTCGGTATAAAGTTCCAAATAGAAACCAAAATATTGTTCTTGATCGTCTCTAGTATTTCTGACAAAGTTTTCTCTGTCTGTTCACTGCTTCAGACAAAAGAAAGCATCGATGCAGCTATTGGAGATGTTTTGGCCGAGCCATGGCTGCCATTGCCACTGAGACTGAAGCCTCCTTCACTGGACAGTGTGTTGGCAGAGCTCCAAAAGCAAGGGGTATCAAAAGTGCCACCTGCTGCTTCTGGTTGAGCTCGCCACAAAACTAAAGAAGAAAAGTCATCTGTCCACGCATCATATTCTAGTTTGCATTCTTACAGACTAATTCTTTTCTTCTTCTTTTGAAATCAAATTACCACAGCAATTGCATATGCTATGTTGTATCTTTTAAAACTTATTGATTTGATTATTAGATATAAGCTTATTATGAAGAGAGAATTTTTCTTTTGTAGATGATGATGGTACACTGAGCCAAAAAAAAAAAAAAGGAAAAGAAAGGTACTAAACCTGCCGTGGTTATGTTCGTCACAGCCACACAAAAAAAATGTTATCAGCTGTACCTGAAACAGAGAACTGACATCTACAAATTGAGTTGAAAGTGAAACTGCTAGAATTGGACACAGAAAATAAGTGTGTTAATTAACTTTTTCATGACCAAAGAAAAAGGAAGTACATATGAGAAAGGAAAAGAAGTCGATCATCCATACACCAAACAGAGAATTGATATCTAAAAATAAGATTGGGTTGAGTGTAGCAAACCATTGGTAACTTAAATGACATGATTCCACCGCACTGTCAGAAGAGGAAGAGAAACCAAATATAGTTTCTTGGTTGATTTTGGTCCATGGATTCCTTTACCCGATCACCACACAAATCCATAAGCAGCTTCTGCTGCATGAGATGCAGACCCAAAGAGGAACCTTCGCCACCAACACAAGAGTTAAAAGTTGAAACAAACAAACAATATCATAGAATAGTTCCTTTTTCAATATTTGAAGCATTGATTGCAAATCTAGCATCAAGCACTTCACTGGTATGAAAACTTGCGTTTTGACCTGGTGTTTCAATCAACTGAGGTACTAAAGCTGCAGCATCTTCATCACCAGGCTTGAGTGCATTCATACACCTACCACAAAACCAGTCCTCTTATATTGACAACCAAATCTGTTACTAGGAGAATTAAAGTATGATTTATGGCCAGCCTCCTACTCTATACCTGCAAGGAATGCCAAATGTATATTGCATCAACCATCTGTCACTCACAAGAAGTTTTAAGATTTAATTCTAGTGCAAGTACTACAATATATATTCATATACGCATGCATGCATGTCAAAATTAAGGTTTCAAATACCATATAGATGGATACATCTTCATAGAAATTTACTGATCCCACAAGGACCGATACCAGACCACATAGCTTGACATTGTTTCTTCATTACTTTTCAGTTATGTCAGACAAAACAAATTCAACATACCGTCTGGCGTACCGATATCCCACCAGTCAAACAAGATATTGAGACTTGTACTGCACTGAGATTCTAAACCTCAAGGCTTTCTTACTTCCTAATTTCATCACTTAAGTACTGTTGAGCATGGCCTCATGTGTCAGTGCAGAGAAATAAAAAGGTAACCTTCCATGACCATTGGACAATGCATCAAACTCAAATAATTGACAGTGTCAATAAAACTGGAACACAAATTGTTTATCTTCAGAGTTGTTTCAGAGCAATTTCAGAGCTGTTTATCTTCATCTATATATCTTAAACCACATGTATAAAAAAAAAATCCAAGCTGACTGGGAGGTTCTAGACTTATGGACCAAGTAAAGACCTTATAACACAATATGGAGTCGGAAGGGTAGTGTACTTAACCTAACCCTTGTACAAGTAGAAAGACGATTCCATGATTCTATTTATCTTAGTTCAACTCTACGTATGCAAAGGAATTTCACAAAAAGTTTCTTGAATGATTTTAGGAAGAAAGTAAGTTATCGTACATACTGAGCATAAGTGGATTACTTTGTATTGCAGGATCTACTCAATCGAGCAGCATCATATATGACTTTTTTCAGCCACCACTATTCCTTTCTGCTTCTCTTCTTCCTTGCTCTCTTTACCAATTTTGTCTTCCCCTACACATCGTTCACGGCGATAGCACAGCATCACTAAAAAGATGAATGCTGCACAAAGAATTGACTTAGTGTCAGCAAAGGAAAATCTTCTCAAAGCTTATCAACTTCATATAATACCCTCTTGCTTATTTAAAATTCTAAAAAATATTTGTTAGATAAACCAAGAATAGACTATGCCCACAGGAATTTGATTAAATCATGCAATTAGAAGTACCACCATAATGAAAATATTCTTTTCTTCTCTCTAGAAGATTACTGCACATAGGTTCGTCCTCCTACTGTTTTGCTACTACCATTAAAAAAAAAGAGTTGGAAGATGATACGTATGTTCAAAGCAAAGACATAACAGATGGAAATAATAAGATCGGCAAAATTCAAAATAAATTCTTACTAGTGTAGATATTGCATAATGAGACCTACAAGGGAAACTGTAGATATTGCATAATGAGACCTACAAAGGAACTTTCTCTTTTGAACTCTAGGATGAGCTCATCAACATTAGATGTCACCTACTTGTAAATATACCTTTACTTAAAACTAAAAACTTCCAATATAGTTGCCAAACCATTCTTCAGTAATAAAAAGGTATGATATGTGCAACCAAAATTTATGCATTTATTGAAATCAGTATCGATGCTAGGATGCAATCAATATATGCTTATACAGCAAAAAATATCTTTTAGCCGCAGTTTCATTCAAATTACCTGTAAAGATGCGTGTCTTAAAACTAAACACGTTCCAGAAAATTGTGGCTGCTGAGGCACCAACTAATCTTTTGAAACGGCAAGATCTCCATGCTTCTTGAACCCAGTGCATTGCATTCTCAACTGAGAAATGAAGCATCCCATACATACGATCCAAGAAGAAAGCTTGAGAACCCATCTTTGTCAATCGTCATAATTAATATGATAATAATTACTATTGAAATATAGTCCCAGTATTATGGTTTATATTATAATGTCAGTACCTCTTCTATGTATCTGCTGTGAGTAGCAAAGGTAGAGTTTGGGTACAGTGAAGCTCACAAAAAAGCCTGCACAGGTGCACTAAATCAGTATTACATAGAGTCACAGTATGATTAGTAGCATTTGACCAAATGTGAGAGGGAGAACAATATCTTATTAATCTATACCAGTAACCAGGAGCCTCCACAAGGTTATTAGGTGGCCGTAGTTGGTCCCAAACAAAAGAATTGGTGCCACCTGACATAGTAAGTGAAAATACATGAGTCGCTAAGTCTCCAAAGCCTCACTGTTGAACAGGAATGGATGAACCAAGTCCGAAATTTGCCTTAAGAGTGATCAATGGATCGCCGGAGAATACATCCTGGATATTCGCTAGAGCTTCATTGACAACAGGCAAAACAATCCGAGCGGCACAAAGGATGTCGTCTTCTGTCAATTGCAATTTCCATCTCCAGTTGCGTTGCTTCCTGCCAATATTCCAAATCATTCATTCAATTTCTCAAACATAGGCCGCATAGAGAAAAGCAATCACCTTCGAGTGACCGTATTCTTGATGAAGGCTGTGCCCAAAACCAACAGACCCATGTGAGACATGGCCGAAATGATGCTGCAAAGATCAAATCCACAAAGAGACAATACATGATGCACAGTATGATGGAATATGCCTTCTTAAGGAGACAATTATGAGGACTAGACGTACCTGAAGCTCGATTCCCTTGAAAAACAAGAGGATAAGAAGAACGTCGAACCAAACCCAAACAACAAGGTCGATTTCGCTACATTTTTCCACATAATCAATTCGATTATCTGCTCCAATGAAGCACGCCGATCGTTCACGGCGATTTCTGCACCTCAAGATTCCAAAATCATTTGATTAGCATCGGAACACGCAGAAAATGGATTACTATTTCAACAATCGACACGTCAAAGCGTAGGCAATCAGATTTCAAGAACAAAAAGGCGAGAAGATGGAACGATGCGGCACACCTGAAGGCGGCGGAGGGTTCGACGAGAGCACGAGACACGCCGATGTCTGTTTCTCCGCGGAAGCGCTGCTATGATCGACCCGCTTCCTCTTCCTTATCCTATCAAGATCATCGTCGGGAGGACCGATCTCCTCCTGCTTCTCCTCCGGTTTTCGACGAGTCCTCCGAGCATTCCTCGAGGCCCCTGCAACGGTTCTGCTCCTCGCTTTCCTCGGCGGCGCCTCATCCGGGCGCGCTTCGACGATCTCTGCGACGACGACGGGCCTCCTCCTCGTCCTCCGTCGGGGCGATGTCGACGGCGGAGGAGCGGAAGGCGGTGATAAGTCCATTGGAGCGTAGCAGGGCACGACTCCAGCCTTTGGGAACGAGGCGGCAATTCACCCACCAATTCTTATTTTAATTGCAATTGGGTATCTAAAGTTTAATTTGTGCCAATTAATTTTTTTAATTTTAATTAAAAATTTAAATGATATGAACATATCATCCAGTTTATTTTATAAAATATAATACATAAAATTTATTGTTTTTATTTGCTAATAGTATGACAGATGATTAATGTAAAGTTGGCGAGTAAGGATTAGATTGATTTCTAGTAAATCTTATGAAAGAACGCTGATGAAATGCTAACTAAAATATCTAATTAGAATCGGCAAGTCTTGAGATTCAAAATTAACTAGGTAATTATATATTATCCCCTGTAGTTAGCTATATTTAGTATTTCAATCTTTACACTTTAAAAAATTACAATGATATTTCTATAGTTATAAAAATGAAATATCTATGTCTATTTATCGAAACCCCATTCATTTTACCAAATGAAACATGAAAACAAATAATAAAAAGGAATTTGAACGTTTCAATTGGTAGTGACAGACAACAACACTCTTAAGGGATGATGATGATTGTTGTGGACGAGGAGAGCAATTACTAAAGATAAGGGCCACTTGGCAATTGCGTCGACGATGTACTAAGCGTTGTATTCCGAGACCCACATTTTTCTACTATCGTCAGATATGTCTGTCGAGAGGTCAATAATTGCTCCCATGTTAGCCTTCCATAGCTTCCCTTCTCGGTCGACAACAATCACAACGAATAGAACTACTCCTCTGATGAGCTCTGCATCTCCCCTTTTTCATGCTCATGCTAGAACTGACATGGCAGTAGGGAGAGCGGTAGGAGCTTCGACAACCCTCGTTTTGGGTCGAGCGATCCGTCCAATGGGTTAACAACGAGACGATCACCACCTACATCAACGTCAATGCAGTTGTCGAGCGACGAAAGGGCCACCACAGAATCTGCATTGGTGGCTCTTTCGTCTCTCGGCAAGTGCATCGACATCGACGCAGATGGTCGTGGCTACCGCGATGTCTATAGTGAATATGGTGGTCACCTCACCGTTAACCCATTAGGCAGATCGCTTGAATAGAACTACTCCTCTGATGAGCTCTGCATCTCCCCTTTTTCATGCTCATGCTAGAACTGACATGGCAGTAGGGAGAGCGGTAGGAGCTTCGACAACCCTCGTTTTGGGTCGAGCGATCCGTCCAATGGGTTAACAACGAGACGATCACCACCTACATCAACGTCAATGCAGTTGTCGAGCGACGAAAGGGCCACCACAGAATCTGCATTGGTGGCTCTTTCGTCTCTCGGCAAGTGCATCGACATCGACGCAGATGGTCGTGGCTACCGCGATGTCTATAGTGAATATGGTGGTCACCTCACCGTTAACCCATTAGGCAGATCGCTTGACTCGAAGCTGAGGGTGCTAGAGTTCCTACCGCTCCCCTCACTGCTACATTAGTTTCGACATGGGCATGAAAAAGGGGAGATGGGGGGCTCGTCATCGCCACGATTATTGTCAATCAGGAAGGGCTCTGGAAAGCTAATAGGCAAGCAATTATCGAGCTCTTAGTAGACATATCAGGTGATGGTAGAAAAATAAGGGTCCCAAAATTTGATGCTAAGTATGTTGCATTACTCATTGTCGATGTAGTTGTTGAGTGACCATCACCTCTCGTCACCACTTATCCACTTATGACCCCTAGTAGCGTCGTCATTCACCACTCCAATGTGATCCATCACCACTAACTAAAATATTAAAATTATTTTTTATATTTTATTTTTATATTATGTTAGTAAAATCGATGGTGTTTGGATAAATGGACCTAGATATTTCATTTTCGTAAGCGGTTCATTGTTATTTTCAATCTTATAAACTTGTAATTTGTTAAATACTTTATCCTTGATCCTCAATAAAAAAATATATACTATTTTTAATGTATTTCTCCATGGTATAAGTATTTATGAATTATGACCCATCAAGAAGTTCCATTTGTCTTTGTATGAAATAGCCAATAATTCCAAGTTTGGAAGCCAATAATTCAATATTTGTCTTTGTATGAAATAGCCACTTAGTAAAAACAATAATTTCAATATTTCTATAATTCAGAAGGAACTGTTTGGAAGCCAAGACTATAAATATAAATTTCATGCATACTGAGAGACTCAGCATAGACGGCAAATTGCAAATAATTATGAAAGAGGGGAGTATCAGAATACCATATTCTAAATTTTTAAAAGCAGGTGAATCAGATAGAATACAGGTTTTGAAGAAAATATATATATATATGGAAACCATGAGAAGAAGCAGTGATATAAACATGAAACCACATAGATGAATATGTGAGAAAGCATACACATTTTTTTCCTTTGGCATAAAGAGGCGCCAAACGTGTTCAATTATCTGTGCTTCATTGATATTTGATGCTGCTCATTGCTCAGAGAGTGTAAAGGAATAGGTGCCATAAGAAAATCCCTCTCAGACATCAGAGATAGAAGAAAGAAATGATTCACTTCCTCTAGAATCTAATCTGGCCAGAAATGTTTGGTTATTCGACATCCGCCTCATGAATCTAGTAAAGCGGTTCCAATTATGAGAGTCAAATAGATTTCTGTTCATTCTGACATAGTTAAAAGACAATGAAGTCTCATAAGCACCACCATAGTAAAGCCCGGAGTTATAAATAACCTGATCCAGAGATGATTCATCCAGCCTAGCAAAAGAGTTTTCACCGGCAAGTGGCAGGTTGCACATCCTAGCAGCAGAAAGAAGCTGTCTGAGAAATGTTTCTCGACCGCTCCTTGAATTATTTTTTTCCTCAGAATCTAGCAAATCGAAACATGGGCAGCACAGCGTCATTCTATGCCGAGCGAACATGCGGAGTATCGGAAGATAACCATCTCTAATGACAGTATTGTAGTAACCAGTGGTGGTTATTTCAGTCGGATGCAAGTTTGTGCTGTAGTGCCGCCAGTGCATACCACCAACTTTTGCAGAAATCTTAACACCGGTACCCATGAAAATTGCACCAGTCGTGATGCATAACCTCTCTCCATGATGAAGAAGCAAACCTGAGTACCACTCAAGGAAAAATGAGCCATAAGGTGTGTTCCAAGATCCATCACCACTGAAGGAAGCCGTTTCCTCAGGGTTCTTCAGAAAGTCACTAGCATCTGGAGGGGCACCATATTCCCACGCACTCATGCCAACATTTTGTGCACAAGCACTGAGTGATGCTAGCATGTACTGTTAACAGAGAAGATAAGTCATCACAAAACCAAATCCTTGACATCGGTATGAAAAACATCGATATATATCCAACAAATATTTAATTCTAGCCTTAATGAAAACTGAATCTGCTCTCTGACCTTATCATAACACTGAAATTCTCCAAGTTCAGCTGCAGTGCTTGCTCGAATCAGCTTCTCAGTTGGGTAAATAGGATATGCAAGTTCGCCTGAAGGACCCATTCCAACTTGAATTTCCTGCAAAGCACAGAAACAAGATGAACTGAACTATAAATCTATTGAGAAAAAGTCTAGAAGTAAGCACATACAATTCAATGTTGGAACCTTACTGTTACTACAACTCCTAGGAAGTCCTTGAAAGTATCCCTGAAACTCCTCATAAAATCTGAATAAGCTTGGATTGGAGATCGTCCCCTTAGAACAGGAAGAACATCACATCCCAAAGAAATATATTCCTTATTCTTTCTACCAAACCTGTCAGAGAAAGCCAGATCTGGCTCTTTGTCCATTTCTTTAAGCACCCATTGTGGGAGAGGTATCCTTTATATAAAAAAAAAAGTCTTGGTGATTTAACAGAAAACATGGTTGATTTTGACTAGAAAATATGTACAAATGCTAATTAACAACGGATTCATCAGAATCTTTGAAGAAAATACAGTCACATGTCAAATTTCCTTCTCCGTGATATAGTGAACTCAGTTTCACTTTGTATATTATAGTCTTTCACCATTTGTGCAACTTTAAATGAAACAAATGTTATATATCTCATCTTTTCCTTTTTTTTTTTTTTACTTTCCACCACCTTATATATAACCTATTACCATCCCATCTTAAATTATGGTAGTTCAGCAAAGAGTTATACAAGACCTTGAAAACAATTCATTTGATATTGCCCAATTTAAGCAAAAACTTCTCCAGGACACAGATAGGCGACTCCGAGCAAAAACTCCCCCGACTAGGGGCACAGCTCCACAACATGTTGCTGAAACTGCATTTTATATAAGAGTAATAATCAGATCATTGTCCAATGAGATAAGAAGACTTGGCTCCGAAGAATCTAGCACATGCGCATTAATTTTAAGTCTAATTCCCTTTTTGTTTTGCCAAGCTATATTTTCTAGGTGAAAGCATGACCTCAGTAACATATTTCTATGTATTTTATTCGATAATAATTTCTTAGACTGCCATGAGCAGCTTGAATTGTGTATGACAGATAGCTTGATAGACCTCCCAAGTTTAACTTAGTAGAAACACCACAAGTCAAACATGCACAGCTCACTTGCATAAGGATGATTTAAGCTCGAAACACTTGATTATAATGAAACAGCATCTGCGAAATATAAAATCAGCCATCAAATATATCAACTTCTCTTTTTTAATTTTCTTTAGATTTAAAATGGAAAAATATCTACACAAAAAAATGAAATCGCACAAAGTTATCTAACCTTCTTTATCAAGACATAGTTTCAGTCAAAGGGATAGACTCGGTCAGTCCAAGTGCAGAAGAGGAATTGGCCATCGACCTCAAACACAAGCTGAATCATGTACCGGATTGTCATGATGAACACAACAGTGAGGGACAAACTTAACCTATTAAAATCATGTGTCATGGAGAAGGGCGAAAAGACATCCTTGTTACAAAGTTTACTCTATTGATAGCAAAAAATACTGGAACACCATTGGGTAACCATGATTCCCATGTCACTATACTATGGGGTAGTCTTGGAATGTCTCTATTTTTTCTTTTTAGTATGACAAGCATATTATAGAAAAGAAATTACATCAGGTGCATAAATAACTAGTCAGTATCTGATTTTAGAGGCATATACAATAGAATCAAAGAGAGGAATAAGTCCTGGACTCCTTGTATTGAAATATACTTCTACCATTGACAACTTCCACAAGCTATTACAGTACTTACATATGGATATATAGCCCCTTGTACATTTTCCAATCTTAACACTACCCCCTCTCCGTTTAGTGCAAAATTTCAGACATCAACAGGGTTTTCTTTCCTCCAAGAGAGAAGTTCAATATACAATCAGAGCTTGTTAAAGCATAATTAACAAGACTAGAGTGATTACAGGTCAAAAATTACTAAATTTATGAAAAGTAAAGAGAAAAAGTCTTTGTATCCATGTCACTAAATAGGCCATATCCAAATTACATTCAAAATCTCTAGGAACCTCATGCCTGGAACTTTGTAATTTCTCTATAGAAACGTACATCAACAGAAGGTATGATATCTGACTCCCAGAATACAGCAAGAAAAGTCATTCAAGAGTTGTTCATAATCATGTATCAAGCACAACAATGCACAGAGTCCCATCTCCATCACAACCCAGTTTTTTACCTATGTTAGCCTATTCTTGCGCTGCTCCTTAATTGCCTTGTTAAACACCAAAGACCCTTCAACATTTACTCAGTCTAGCATCCCATCAGATATGATGATAATTGTTGCTGATAAAATATCCAAAAGTTCAATACATTCAAATCGCAAGTTTTCCAATATCATTGAAACCCATTACTAATGAGAACCTCAGACATATAATCTTGAAAGCTTTTCATTTACTAGGTAGCATTACTAGAAGTTTTTCTCAAGTAAACGTAAAATTCACCTTGTATTTGCTTTGCCAATTGTACTAAAATAAATTCTCGAGAATTTAAATTTCTAGAAAATAGGACTCGGATGAACCAAAATGACAGCCTAAAGTTAAAGAACTGTTTAAATCAATTTTCTGGAACAGTAGAATTACTTTTTTGCCTTTTGCATCACAGGTTTATTGTTGTATTTTTAAATTATTTTCCCCAAGTACAATGTAGTTGTACTTGCTTGGTTTCAGCTTATGTGAAACAAAATCCACTAAGTGATGCTTGATCAGTAACTTTCAACATCTTCCCATTGTTTGCCATTACAATAGCATACGATTGAAACTGCTGATCATCTACTTTAGATCTTAAGATACAAACCACGTGAGTGAGGTTTTCCTTATTGGAATAGCTAAGAGGGAAGATAAAGAAAACTTAAGGGTTTTTTTTTCTATTATTAGATCATAGTCTACATGAATGTATATGATGAATGACCTAAGTATTGAAGAAAACTAATTTTAAGTAAATTCTCAACAAAAGAATTGCAGTTTGTCCTGCCTCACCATTAAGAAGTCTAATATTATTATTATATCATAAATGCATGCAAATGTGCATACTCATAGAGGTTCACCATGCCTAAAGATTGGGTTAATTATAGATAACCCCCTGTAGTTAGACCTCTTCAGCATCTAGGTTTCCTAAACTTAAAAAATTTACATTAGAACCCTATAGATATGAAAGTGATACGTTTAACTCTATTTACCCTGACGTCATCGATTTTACCAATGAAAACGCGAAAACGATGGGCAAAAAGATAATGTCAATGTTCCAATTACATTTTTGGTGGTGGTGGACGACGACACTGCTGGGGGTCATGGGTGACTATTGTGGATGAGAAGGGAGAGTGATAGCAAGGGGTGAGGCAAAGGGAGAGGAGGATGAGGACAACGCAGATGTCGATGCTATGCACCTATGTTTGCACCGTATGGCAATTGCATCAGCTGCTCGGCATCTGCATTGGAGTCGACGCAGATGTAGAGTAATGTCGCTCTGCATCTGAGCGGTGCCAATGCTGATGCAGAGCAACGTCGCTCTGCATCGTCCTTTTCCTCCTGTCCCTTTGCCTCAACCTCTCGCCACCGCTTTCCCTCATCATCCACAACAGCCACCCATAGCCCCTGGCGACGTCACCGTCCGCCACCACCAAAAATATAATTAGAATGTTGAAGTCACTTTTTGCACATCGTATTTTAAGCTTCCATCGATAAAACCGGTGGGATTAGGATGAACGGAGCTAGATGTTTCACTTTTATAATTATAGATATTAAAATATAATTTTTTTAAATATAAGGACCGGGATGCTAAAGAGGTCTAACTACATAGGGTAATATATAATTAGCCCCTAAGAATGATACAAATAGTTACACGTTTCTATAAAGTGCATAATTGGTTTTCACCACCAGCTTAAGCTTTTTTTTTCCTTTTGAAGAAGAAGGAACACTTGTATTACGTTAAAGCAGGTTCATATAAAAAGTTACAAACTTCTTCTCGAAACCAAAAAACAGGAGACCTATCCTCTCTGGCCCTCTTGGCCAAACTACGAGCTATAGTATTGAGGCTTCGGGGTAGATTAAGCATATCAACCAGCATTAAATACATGAAAATAAACACCAAACATATTAAATGCAATAAACACATACCACTACCGGTCGATTGCACAACAAAGATCACTAAGTTTCTATAGCTACAAATTTGATCAGTTAAGGGATTCAATTTTACTTGTATATATGTCATCACACCTCCGCGCCTAATTGATGTTACTAAATACCATGTAAAGAAGGAAATAATTCGGAAGCGAGACCATTATTCCAAGAAAATAGGATCGATGGAGATATACCAGTAGGGGTCTCCCGGGCCCGTCCCCCACTGATGGAACGCAATGATCGCGCGCACCTTGAGCCCGTATCTCCGCGCCATCATCACCAAATCCATGTACCCGCCCCAGTCGTACACCCCCGGTGCCTCCCTCTCGACGATCCCCCACCAGCATTCCACCGTGATCCCCTCCACACCGGCCGCAGCGAGCGCCATGAAGGACGCCCCCATCGTCTTCCTCCGCGTCATCCGCCCCGACGGCGTTACGGCGTCGGCAGGGAGCGTGACGAACACCGGCACCCCTCTGCCGGATCGCGTCGGCGGGGGGAGGGCGGGGTGGAGCGTGCCGCCAATTCCGGCGCAAGAGGCCGAGCCATCGAGGGACTCGTCGAAGCCGGAGGAAGACTTGGAGCAGTAGAGGCGGGAGGAGCCGTGGCGGCGGAAGGGCAGGCGGAGGGCCGGCATGACGGAGACGGAGGCAGGGGCGGGCCGGGCGCAGGCGGCTGGGACGAAGGCGGCGACGCTCGACGGAGGAGCGGCGATCGCTGCCATTCGAGTTGGTTCTCGAGGGAGAGGAGCAAATGATCTGGCGAGACTTGCGCGCTCTCTCTCTCTCTCCCTCCCTTCCCTCTCTCTCCTACTTCACATTTCTGTTGTCCTCATTGAGGGAGAGCAATTTATAGCCGCTTTTTTTGTCTTTTTTTTTCTTAAAAAAGGTTTATTTGTCGGTTAATTTAGAAAAATCCACGTGGCACTCATAATACAGCGTTGCCATTGCTCCAGTTAAACTGTTCACTGTCACGCAAAGACAGGGAACAGGGTTCTTCACAACGAGGAAAGTAAAGAACTTACTTACTGTTACACGTGTCAGAATACTAGTCGCATTTTTAGCGGTACAACCCTGAGCTGCGACCAGGTTAGGCCAGGAAATCCCTCGCTTGCACGTCGTCTCCTATGCTGGGAAAACACCCCTTGGTCACCGCATCGGCCAATATGGGGAGTCAACCGCATTGCTTGTTTCATAAGAGGACAGTGGCTTCAGATCCATAGTTCGGCTGATGGCAGTGTCCAGTATTCAAAAATGGAAGTTTTTTCTCCTTCTTCTTCTTCTTCTTCTTCTTCTCGGCCAATATGGGGAGTCAACCGCATTGCTTGCTTCATAAGACGACAGTGTGGCTTCAGATCCGTAGTTCGGCTGATGCAGTGTCTAGTATTAAAAAATGGAAGTTTCTTCTTCTTATTCTTCTTCTTCTTCTCTGCTTACAAGGATTGGACGGCCTGTTACTGGCGATAGAGGAGTCCATGTTGTTGCTTGCATGCATCCAAAACTGTTCTTCGATTATCCCAGATGTGGTTGGTCGATCCGAGCTCATCTCAAATGAGTAAAAACACATTGTGTTTGATTGTATTTGTAAGCAAATGTAAATTCTTCAGAGAAAGCATCAAACATAAGAGATCAAATTTGACAGAGAGGTGTTCAGAAGAATGTCCCTCAGAAATCTTCTTCAGCAGTCACCGGGTTGAGAGTGACATTTCTGAGGGACATTCTTCTGATCAAATAGATATCTTCTTTTTTTTTTCAAAGTTGTTTGACTTGATTCGAAAAGGAATAAATATCTTTGAAAGGTATTTTTCAAAGTGTTGATGGATTTTGTGTTGTAGACGATGAGTCAGCACGGTATTGTTCGGATTGTATGTATAGGATCAACCGAGCTGGATCAATAGACTCGGTGGCTTCAGTAGAGTTGGGAAGTTAGTAGAGTTGTCTTCGGATTACGGTAAGGTCTTGCAAAGAGACCCTTGTAAGTTAAGGTGATGAAGGGGTTGGAGAGTTTTGAGAAAGAGTTTTTTTTTTTTTGTCTCATCTCTGTGGGCTACAATGAGGGTATTTATATCTGCGAGGCAGAGAGAGATCATATCAAGGTGTTTAATGGGCACGATGCCTCTACCTATTCTACAGGTACGATTTTACACAGGACATTACTTTTGCCAACTCCCGAGAGCCTCGTTTGGTGAGGCCACCGATTGTCGATACGACCCTCTAAGCAAACAACATTGCATAAATAGGTCGCTTATGCTTACCGATGTGGCTCGAAAGTACTTGAGTGCTGATGTAGTCTTCGGGTTGATGTGATCAGACTAACAAGTCGAGCCGACGTGATCCTCGGATTGTCGTGGTGGTCAGATTGGGCCAACGGGCCAAATATATACATTATCGCAAAGATTATTTTTATTTTATCATCCATTCTTTAGTGCATGATACCAGAAGAGAGAGGGAAGAAGAAGGAAAGACATGGGCTCCACGCTCGACCTACATTGAACCCAATGTGAACTTTGACCGCATAATATTAAATGATCTGGTCCAAACCTACCGAGAACCCGACGCACACGTATCTTGATCCGATCCAACCACACCCCAAAAACCCGACCTAAACGATACGAACCCGACAAGAATTCCAGATTCGTGCATGAGTTTGGTTCAATCGGGTCAACTCTGACCCGGCCTGGATTAGATACGCTATGTTAATCTAAAGTGGACACTGCCTTCATGAAGAACACGCAAATCTACTTGATAAAACACTGACTTCGAAGAAGAAAACAGTGGAGATACTAAAAGGACTCAATGCAATACACAAGGAAATGGGCTTCATACGTCAAAGACACAAAGCAAGTCACACCATCGCAACAAAGACGAGCTCCAACACGCACTGTTCACTCTTGTTCTGCAGGGCTTGCGAATCACTGCGGAAGTGGCTGGTGGTCGTACAACATGTAGGCGTAGGTGTACACCAGCCCTGCGAGGCCGCCGCCAATCAGGGGGCCGACAAAGTAGATCCAGAGGTCGGAGAAGTCCCCGCTGGCGACGGCGGGCCCGAAGGAGCGAGCCGGGTTCATCGACCCGCCGGAGAAAGGGCCAGCGGCGAGAATGTTGGCGCCGACGATTAAGCCGATGGCGATCGGGGCGATGGTGCCGAGGGAGCCCTTCTTCGGGTCGGCTGCTGTCGCGTACACCGTGTACACCAGGGCGAAGGTGACGATGATCTCCATCACCAACCCTTCTCCTGCTCCCACTCCTGCTCCCAGTCCATGGGTGGGGGTGTCCTGCAAGATCACAAGAGGATTTAGCTCTGTCTCGTGTTTTGATGGCTGTGTGCGTCAGTCTTACCAGTCCGGTCGAGAACTTGAGGAGGAAAGCTCCGACAACAGCTCCAAGCAGCTGGGCGATCCAGTAGAAGATCCCAGTGAGGATGGTGATCTGCCCTCCAAGAGCTAACCCAAAGGTGACCGCCGGATTCACGTGGCCGCCGGAGATGTTGAAGCCCACCGACACCGCCACGAAGAGCGCAAATCCATGGCATACGGCGATGGCGACCAGCCCCGCAGGATCCAGAGCTGCGCTCGACGTCAACTTGTCTGCAAAAGACACATATATACTTATAGATCCAGACATAAGAATCGACATAGAAGAATAGTGAACGAGGATGTTAACTGTAAGCTATAGCTGATCCGACGCCAGCAAAGACGAAGAGGAGAGTGGAAATGAACTCGGCGAGGTAGGCCTTCAGTGAGCCGACACTGAAAGAGTCACCGAAGCGGCCGAAGGCGATTCCTGCCATGGTCGAGAGATGGAGATGGAGAGAGGCCTAACTACACAAGATGAAGGGTGGTATGCATGTATATATACAGACACACACACACGAGAAACAAGTATACAGAGCTTTGAATGAGGGTTGCCTGGGGTGAAACAAGGAGAGGAGGATGAGGAACGAGGCCTAGAGCTTATCCAATGCCAACATGCCAACTGTAATCAACATGCAATGAGGAAATGTCGAGAAGCTCATCAATGATTTCAGTGGACCCTGTGGCCGACCAACCTTTGGTGCTTCTGCATGGTGGGCCACAGCCATGTCTTGGAGGATGAAGAGAACAGAAGTCTGCGACAAAAGAAATGTGACTGTGCATGGTATTGTGGTTGTTCATTTACATTTTGGACTGTGGGATTAGGTTATTCTCTCAAAAACCTTTGTAATTCTTGGGGATACTTATGACGGACGTCCAAAAACCTTCATACATGATGAAAGACCACCACATTTTTCATTTGGATCCATGTTGATCAGATGAAGGAAAAAAACAGTGACTGCAATGATCTGGAAAGAACGGTATCGCCACATGACATTGTCGACCACAAGGGACAGGCAGAGGATGAGAGGGAATCGTCTCTTCTGAGGGTGAGGCAGCAGCTGCCAGGCCAAAGGAGTCGATGATCTCCACTGAACACTACATGTCTATTTTTCCTACACAGTTTCTTGGGGTCCTGTTCAATAAAAAAATATCTCCTCCCTGTGATGGCTTGTTCTTTTGGGTTTTGAGATGCCAAAGAACACAACCACATACTGTTCTTAAGAACACAACCTTGAAGGAGCTGGAAATGGTCCATTACACTGGCGCTGAGCTCAGAAGTAGAACAGTGATGTATGCCTGGCACTCACATGGAGAACTCCTAGCTTTGGCTGAGAAAGAAATTGTAGAGGATTGTAATATACCAACCACTCAGCAGTGAGTGGGTTTGCCACTGACATGAACATGAACTTAAGCTGAAGATAATCTTTGATTGCTCTGAATGAGTTCTGACAGGTTTCTGCATGGTTTTGCTTTCATATTTTAGGAAAGAAGATAAGTAAGATTGGTGATCTGGAAGCAAGAGTGCTAGATTTATGCATGCACCAGGGAAGCTCATCTCTTCAAGCATTTGAATCCATTCTTAGACCAAGAAGCTGCTGATTCCAAGTTCAGAAACAATGCAATCATT
Organism: Ensete ventricosum; assembly: GCA_029747655.1. Taxonomy (NCBI): domain Eukaryota; kingdom Viridiplantae; phylum Streptophyta; class Magnoliopsida; order Zingiberales; family Musaceae; genus Ensete; species Ensete ventricosum. The sequence continues at coordinate 2,363,199 of JAQQAF010000006.1, read as the reverse complement.
CCTGAAACAGTTTGCTAGACATGTTCTTTTCTTTCATTATGAAATTTGTGGTGGTATCCGAGTGGGACAATCAGTAATGTTATATGCTGCATTAGGTTTATAAGTGAAGCTTTCGATTAAAAACTATATATATAAATATATCACATCATATAATGTGTATTTTAACGTTTTGTTATGAGAGAGAACTAATTGCATTATTTCTGTAGTTGTGTATGCACGTATTTATGCGTACGTACGCGCGTACGTTGTGTATCAGAGGACGACTGCTTTGAGATCTGTGCGTCAAGGGACGAGAAAGAATCTTTACCGTTAGTATGCAGCGGGCAGGAGATCGGAGTCGGGATCCTCTCCGACTCGGACGGATCAAATTCTCGCCTCCAGCGATCCCATCTCGATCGTCCACCTTGAACTCCTGTGGGTTATCAACCGTCCACCTGTGCGGTCCCGTCTTTACGATGAATGGACGGTCCAAATTAAGGGTTTCAGCGGATCCGGATTCGCACCAGTTGTTAGAGGATCCGACTCGCACTCCCGCCACGTGACTAACCGGTGGCTGTCAGGTGCGCAGATAGAACGGATTCGAGCAAAGGGCGAAACGTTCACGAGAGCGAGAGGGGATTTCGTCCGCCGGCCGATGGCGAGGATTGTTCCCATGTTCAACGCCACCTCCTTCTCCTCCAATTCCGTCCGACTTGCGGCCCTCCACGCGCCGCTCTCCTCCTCCGCCCTCGCTCCCGCTGCCCGGTTCGCCCCCAGCCCTCGGTCCGACCTCTGCTCCGCCCCTCGCGGTACGCTATCTCCCTTGGGGGCCAGCTGCGTCGAGCTTTCGATTTGATGTCTTCGTTACGTTTTTTTTATTGATAGTATCGTAAATCCCGATGTCCTTTCTTTTGTCTTTGTTGAGATTTAATCTATTACTGTTCATCGCAAACTGCTGTAATCAGAGTTCTGGTTGACGTGTAAGATTTGGGAATAGTGCTGGGGTGCTACTATCTGGTCAACTACTTCATGACACCCATTATATTCCCTCCAAGATCACGTCTTTTTGCCTAAAAAAGAAACATACATTAGTAGCCAGCACGGTAGCCTGGTAGATGGAGTTAACTATGTCGTGCTTTCTTTTTTGCCTTTTCGGCAAATGGACTGTTACAGTTTCTTTGGAGCTATACGTTTATTTATTAATTTAGGTATTTTCACTTATTTTTAGCACTCAGTGTTGTCCTTGGTGTGTTTATGTGTTCCTTTCCTGCTGAATGACTTAATTGCAGTTCCTGATTTCTGTTCAAGATTACATCTTTTTGCTAAGCGTACCTTTTTTTATTTGGTTTGGGGGTTTATGTTATTCTTTAGTGGAAAGCATCACTATCAGGTGGAGATAGCTCGGCCCTGTTTTTTCTTTGATGTTCATTATCTGAATGATAATTCCTCTGAAGTGATTTTTGTTAAATTTGGCATATTTCATTTACTGCGTCTATCTTTTAATTTGATTCTAATGGACCCGCTCACTGAGTTTAATAGAGGTTGTGGGCTTGTTTAAGTGACTGAGAAGCTTATACACCACTTGTGGCATCACAATCAATTATTTATTTATTTATTATTATTATTATTATTATTTTAAATTCAATCTGATGTGTTGTTGATACTGGAAGCTTTGTTTCTCTCATTTTCTTATGCTGCTTCCTGACTTTGTCCATGGTAAAATGTGAACAACTCAAGTCGTCCTTTGTATAACCTTTTTTTATATACCCTAACTCTCCTGGTTCTTTTTTTGTCTGTTATTCCTCAGCTATCAATCATGAGCAGTTATTTGGAATGAAAACTTCTAGATTGATGAGAAAAGCAAATTGTATAAAGGCCAATGCTTCCGGCAACATGGCACAAGCTAGCATAACTATTAGTGAAGAAGAAGCGTTTGAGTGGGTGAAAAAGGATAATCGGAGAATGCTTCATGTTGTTTATCGTGTTGGTGACTTGGAAAGGACGATCAAGTATTATGTCCTCTTTATTTATATTTCAGCTTTAGTTGGAAGATCTGTTTTTGACATTATAACACATGCCTTTCTCTGAGTTTGTTTACATGATTGGTGAAGATTTTACACGGAGTGTTTGGGAATGAAGTTGCTGCGGAAGCGTGACATTCCTGAGGAAAAATACACAAATGCTTTCCTTGGATATGGACCTGAAGACTCACATTTTGTCGTCGAACTTACTTATAGTAAGTTACTTGGATAATTTCTTCATGATGTCAGTAAACCATTTATCCTAGACTTTTTGCACATGTTCTGATACTACATCTCTCACTAGTTGGGGATTTGAGAATTCACTATAGTTTTGTATGTTTGGTACTGCAAAAAAAATTTCTCCTACTTATCTGATTTTTAGCTTTGTATTTTGCAATTGTTGGCAGACTATGGAGTTGACCAGTATGACATTGGTGGTGGTTTTGGACACTTTGGTATAGCAGTTGAAGATGTAAGATCTCTTTTCATGTATCGTCAGTTTATGCAATCCTCTGCTGACCGGGAGCATCAGTTGTACACATTCTTCCATATGTGTGTGTATGTGGTACTTGTGGTAATCGAGACTTGTTTTTGGCGACATATAGACTAAGTCTCCCCACACATTACTAGAATTTTGTTGAATCTGGCTGTTAATTTCTTGTAAAAATCCATAGTCTTTTTATTTTTTCGCTTAGCCTGAGATTATGCCGCCTTGAGATCATTTTCTTTATGCTCCATTAATAAAATGTAGCCTCTGAAAAATGGATAATCATAGTTGATGTTTCCTCTCACATAAATAAACTGGAACATAATTTACTTTGTCTTAACCATGCAATTTACTGTGTTAATGGACAGATACTATTTCAATTTTCAAATGCTTTCTTTCTTACTCTGTGCAAGAATCAGAAATTATCCTACTAATGGTCCAGTGATGTCACCCTCTTTCCTGAATGAATAGGCTTTTGATAAAATCTTCAATTTGTAAAAATTGTTGCGATTCGTGCAGCATGCCACCAGCTTTCATCTAAATATTTTCATACTTATAAGATGTGTTGCTTGAATGATAATTTCTTAGTTTTTGGAAAAAGGTTGCCAAGACAGTGGATCTTATAAAAGCCAAAGGAGGAAAAGTGACCAGGGAACCTGGTCCTGTAAAAGGTGGCAAAACTGTAATTGCCTTTATCGAAGATCCTGATGGTTATAAGTTTGAACTTTTGGAAAGGGGCCCGACACCAGAGCCCTTGTGTCAAGTGATGCTTCGTGTAGGAGATCTTGACCGTTCCATAAATTTCCATGAAAAGGTAGTTCTTGTTGAAATGATAAGCTATTTTATATATTTTTTTTAACTTTCATTTAATGAAAATGGTTTTCCATCATTCTTTGTGTTCTAAATTCAATTTAATTGCTTGTAATAAGGCATTTGGTATGGAACTTCTCCGCAAACGAGATAATCCTGAATACAAGGTACTTGTCACATCTGAATACATATGTTCAAAGTTGTTAAATGCAGATATACATTCTAGTTTCACTTTCTTTTAGCTGTAATAAAATTTCTGTTGTTTCCTCTCCCATTGGTTGGAAAATGGTCATCCTTGATAAGGAATTGTGTAGTTTCATAAATCTTTGAGTTCTATTTTCTTGGCATCATGCTTGCAAATTATGAACAAAGTCATCTTGGAAACTTCTATTTTTAGAAGGCCAAGATGCATTCCTTATCGAAGCTCTGCTGCTATGATACAATTGGTATCTCCGAGAATGCAGTGTATCTCCAATTTTCCTGTTCTTGTGTGATTGATACTTAAGAGGGGTGTAGTTCAACAGAATACATAACTTTGTAAATTCTTGTTGTAAAGGCTTTGTCCGAGAACTATGCTTCTTCTTGTCCTTATTTGTGTGTGAATATTTTGACATCACACTCATGTCATGCATACTGTTACTAATGTGTTAAAGTTCATTTTCAGTACACTGTGGCAATGATGGGATATGGTCCTGAAGATAAGAACACTGTATTGGAGTTAACCTACAATTATGGAGTCACAGAATACGACAAAGGGAATGCCTATGCACAGGTAGTTTTTATTAGTCTATCTATTATTCTATTTAGTATGTCAGTGATTATAGTTGTCATTGGATGATCTATGTATTAATGTGCTTTTCCTATTAAGATCATTTGGAGTTGATAGTAATTACCACTTTCTGTTATTATAGATTGCCATTGGCACAGATGATGTTTATAAGACCGCAGAGGCTATAAAACTGCATGGAGGAAAGATTACTCGTGAACCAGGCCCCTTACCTGGCATTAATACCAAGATCACTGCATGCTTGGATCCAGATGGTTGGAAAACTGTATGTATCTACATCTGACCCCTGATAATGTCTTGAATTTGCTTAAAGATTTTTGCAGACTTTAATTATGATGTGAATATCTATGATGAACTGCTTGTTTACAATCGTTGATCCTTCCATATGCTCATAATTCTTGTAGGACGATGACAAATTACATTCTTTTAAAGTTATATGCACAAAATCTACTGAAAGCTATGGGCATCATAATGCTACTGATCTATGCAGAGTGGAAATTTGCTAAGCTATGGAAATTTCTACTCTGCCTAAAAAAGTCACATCATGCTATGCTTATTAATTATTTATCATGCTACGCCATGCTTGTTTTGCAGGTATTTGTTGACAATATAGATTTTGCTAAAGAGCTGGAGTAATTAAGCATTTGTCACCTTCAGCTCAAAGTGGCCTGTGCCCGACTAATCTTATAAGATGCCTGATCAGATCTCAGTTTGTACATAGGCCAGTTTTGCCTGCCATTTTAGTGGAATTATGTGACATATGTCCTCCACACTGGTGTAGTTTTAATTTTTTTTAAAATTTGTTTTGAAGTGATGTCAAATTAATCCTGTTTACATTTTTATATATTTTTTGCATTATCGAGACATCTTTTTATAATCTTTCTTTTTATAATTAGACACAGAAAATAGTCAAACTTCTGTTGTTTTGCTCATCAAGAGACGCATTGCTTTTGGGTTTCTTTTTGAGTTTGTTGGTGGAGGAACTTTGTGTTGTTGTTTGTTCTTTTTTTCAAGTACTGACTTGCATGTGGAGGAATACTAAGAACTCTCACATATATCTTTATGAAAGGTTCTGTTATCATACTCTTTTATGTGGTTCTCTTGGTGATGCTGTTCTACCCAGAGCTTCATCATTCGTATTTGTTTGGGATGACAAAGCCATGAATTCTTTTTCTTGTGATTTCGTAAACATCTCAGCTGAATTAGATGAAGATGACAGTGAAACTGTAGACATAGACTATGGTTGTCATTTAATCTAATGTGAGTCAATCACCTTATTATGGAAGAAATCTTATATTGCTCATTGAGATCAATATACACAACCTCACCATATCAGCATCAATAAAATTACATGGTTGGCATCATTCGTGTCCCAGAAATATCCCCAAAAAAAGGGTAGAACTTTGTCTCCATTTAGACATCCATGCATGGATTTCAATGATATCAAAATCATTATATATATAATATAATATCAAAATCACACATGTACGTGGAAATCATACCATTCCGAATTTTAATATTGAATTCTATAATTTAAAGTCAATGCTAAATTACCTAGATAATTTTTCAAACATCAGTGTTCTTTTAAGGTAGTCCTTTGTTTTTTTTTATAAAATTGATAATTGAAGCATTGAATTAGTAGCCATTTGAACTTCTTTGTCATATTCCAGCAATACCTATAACAAAAACACGAGTTATAATTTTTCTTTATGAATCATATTATCCCCTCTTTCAATTTCTCTCCCAAAAAATAAAGTTATTTATTTTTAGGTGTGATTTACATATTTTATAAAATATATAAAAGACAAAGTGCCTAAGAAGCTTTTTTTAATGATATATATAGGGTAAATTTTCAGAAAAAAACTTTATAGTTGTGAACAAATTCTCCTTTTTTTTTAATATAATTTTTTTTCATAAATAATAATTTCGTACTTAACTACTTTTATGCGTGAATTGGCTTTGCGCATGTCATCATATTTGCGCCTTCGCTTCCGTTAGATGAGGATGATAAGGGCAAGACATCGTTGATTGCTTGTGTCTTCGTTGCTATCCACTTATGTTATAGATGAGGATGATGAGAGAGCTAAGTATGAGATCGTAAGGTAGGATCGTAGTTGTTAATTAACATGTGTCAAATTTCTCGACCAGCAAAGAATGAAAGCAACAATGCATACGATAAAGATAGAAATAAAATAATTTTTTAAGTAATAAATGAAGCTCTATCACAATTTAGAAAATCTAGAGCGTTTTAAGATTTTTTTTTTAAATTAAGATATTTTTCGAAGAATTTAACTATATATATATATATATATATATATATATATATTAAATATAATAATGTAATTTGGTGGCCTATAAAAGTGATAGAGCGCTGCCTCAGCGAAACCGTATCACGGGAAGAACCCTAATTGTGGATCTGTGCAATCACCGAAGATGCCGAACCTGGAGTGCCGGATGTACGAGGCCAAGTACCCGGAGGTGGACATGGCGGTGATGATCCAGGTGAAGAACATCGCGGACATGGGAGCCTACGTCTCTCTTTTGGAGTACAACAACATCGAGGGCATGATCCTCTTCTCCGAGCTGTCCCGCCGCCGTATTCGCTCCATCTCCTCCCTCATCAAGGTCGGCCGCCAGGAGCCGGTCATGGTTCTCCGTGTCGACCGCGACAAGGGCTACATCGACCTCTCCAAGCGCCGCGTCTCCGAGGAGGACATCCAGGCCTGCGAGGAGCGCTACAACAAGAGCAAGCTCGTACACTCCATCATGCGCCACGTCGCCGAGACACTGGACATCGACCTCGAGGAGCTCTATGTCCACATCGGCTGGCCCCTCTACCGCAAGTACGGCCATGCCTTCGAGGTGTCATTCCCCGGAACACACCATTCGGTTCTAGTTCTTCGTTAATTTCTCTGCTTCGTTCTTGGCCGTGCATTTCCGTCGAATAAAGATCGGAACGGACCATGCGATTCTAGTTCTTCGTTAATTTCTCTGCTTGGTTCTTGGTTGTGCATTTCCGTTGAATAAAAGATCGGTTTCTTGGTTATCTTCTTTAGGCGTTCAAGGTAGTTGTGACGGATCCAGACTCGGTTCTCGATTCCCTGACTCGGGTGGTGAAAGAAGTTGGGCCTGATGGGCAGGAGGTCATCTTCTTGTTTCCTAGTTATTAAACTTCCTATGATGACTTGTTCAGGTTATTAATCAGGATGGCTGCAGGTGACTAAGGTGGTGCCTGCGGTGACACCCGAGGTGAAGGATGCGTTGGTCAAAAACATTAGGAGAAGGATGACGCCGCAGCCGCTAAAGATACGAGCTGATATTGAAATGAAGTGCTTCCAGTTTGATGGAGTACTTCACATCAAGGTATTGAGTCCTAAATTTTGTTCATTTTCTTATTTTCTTGTGCTTACATATACGTTACTTATTCGAATTGGTACATTGATGCCAAATAAGCTTTGTGATGTGAAAAATGATGGAGGCATTTAACTTGAAGTAATTTGGAACCATTTGTGGTGCAGGAAGCTATGAGGAAAGCTGAAGCTGCAGGAAATGATGATTGTCCTGTGAAGATCAAGCTGGTTGCCCCGCCACTCTACGTTCTCACCACACAGACTCTCGATAAGGTGCTTGACAGCCCATTGCTCTTTCTAACATAACTTGTGTACGGTTCTCCATGACTTATCGTGCACAAGTAAATTTCTTCTTGCAAGTGTCGCCTGAAATACTTTCTCAACTCATCAAGATGGCATTCCTGTAAGAAGATGTGTTTTAAGTTTTTAGCTCTTTTTTCTTTTCTCTTATTTCTTTGTTTATGAAGAGGTTTTACTAGTTAATGAGGGGCCAATTGAACGAAAGAACTTTTCTTGATAGTGTAATTGCGTTTGACTTGGTTGTTTTTGTTTGCTTCTTTTTTATGCTTCTTTTTTAAATAACTTAAAGCGTTGAGTAACAGTGTGGTTTTTTATTAACCTATGATTTTTCTATATGATATCTTTTACTAAGACACTTATGAATTATGTTGCCTATCGCATTCGTGAGCATCAGTTTAGATTGAGTATCTTAAATTTCTCTAGCTTATTCTTAGATTTACTTTGTTTTGTTGTAAATAAATTGTTATTATTTCTTCTTTTAATTGTTGTGTTTACTGAGAGTATGTGCATGCCAAGTAGCCATATAATTTTGTTGTAAATAAATTGTTATTATACTTCTATTGATTATGGTGTTTACTCAAGAGTATGTACCTGCCAAGTAGCCATATGACATTTTTGTTCGGGACTAATTTCTTTACACGCCACACATTCTACTATGTGATGGTTGCCACCACATGACATCCTCATCGAGTGCGATAATTTGTAGTGTTCCAGTTTTCTATGTGCACGTGTGGCTTCGAAGCACTTTACTAGTTGATTTTCAGTTCTTATCATGGTTGTCTTGTTAATTTTGAATATAGGTCAGGCTTAATTGAGGTATGTGCTAGTGTGGAACTCCTATATCTTGTAAACAACCATAATCAAAATCTAATTTTCATCCTAGTAGGCTAACACCCCTTTTCCTTGTTTGATTTATATTTATAATGAAAGAATGCTATATGAGGCAGATTTAACTAAGAAATTTAGAATGATTGCTATATGAGGCCGATGATTCTCTGGTAGGTAGTATCTACATTCTTCTCTTGGTAATTAATATTGGAGAAAGAATTATTGTCACTTTTACTTTTGACCAAGGTTTGCAATATCAGGCATGCCGCTCATATCGGGCGGTATGTACCGGTCCGTCAGTTGACCAGTACGTGGATCGCTCGCTATCGAGCGATACGATTGACTGGGGCTGTTTCTGCCCTGTTACCACTCGAAATCGATCGTCGGCGGTTAATTTCGAGTGATAGCATCCGAGGGAGGGAGAAAGAAGAAGAGGGATAAGAAGGGGGAGAAAAATCTGGAGTCCGTCCGACGCCCATGGGTGATTTCTTCTCCTCGCGCTGTCACGAACTTAGTTGGTTCTGCCTAAGTCGTACGGCACCATCTTGTGTCCATCCACAAAGGTCAGCCTTCCGAAACCAACTATGGTCCCTTGGGACATACAAAAGAGAAAATGAGTTTGAGAAAGCATTTTCTGCGGGATCCACAAGCAATCACTCTAGCAAACACTTTATATAGCTGGTAGTGATTTAAAAAGCGTTAGGTGCCAGGGTCCCAAAACACTTGAGGCGTTAGGCGCTCTCGCCCAGGCGCTCGCTCGAGCAAAATGAGATGCTAAAATAAAAAAAATTATATAACATAATTAATAAATATATAAAATATATAAAAAAAGATTGCTGCTCGAGCTATGGAGAGAGAGGAGCCGTCCAATCCATCTCTCTTATCAGCACTAATGGGTGATTTTTTTTATTATTTATTTTGTGCTATTATTATTATATGCATGAGCAGAGGTGTTAAAAGTTTGATGTAATAATCGGGCCTTTGTTTGGCTATATTTCTTTTTCACTTTTGTTTGTCCTTTGCTGTTGCATTGCATTACTCCCGTTTTCATTAGCGATATTATTGTTGTAGTAGTAGGAGTAGGTGTGCACCTATAGGGCGATATTACTGCTACTCTCTACAGGTCGATATTATTGCTGCAGTAGCAGGAATAAGAGAGTAACAATACGCTACAACAGCAGGAGTAGGTGTGCAACTACTGCTGCTCTCTACAATTGTTGCAGCAGCAGGAGTAGGAGAGCAGCATTATGCTGCGACAGCAGGAGTAGGTGTGCAGTTACTGCTGCTCTCTACAATTGCTGCAGCAGCAGGAGAGCGCCTATTTAAATCACTGATAGCCGGTGCAAATTACAACCATGGACTTTATAAACTCTGAATCAGTGATTTAAATAGGTGCTCGGGCGCTCGCCTAAGCGCTCGGGCGAGACGAGGCGAGGCTTGAGCGCCTCGCTTGATTTCTAGGCGGCATGCTTCAAAGAGGCGCTCGCCTGAGTCCAGGCACCGGGCGCTTCGAGCGAGTGCCCGGGTTATACCAAGTGACAATAACGTTGTCCTCGTCGTGGAACGCGGGTTCATGCAAGGAGGAACAAGAGGAAGAGGAGGGGGAAATAAACCTTCGTCCGAGAGCGGTGAGATTGGTGGTGCGATGAGCAGGAGCAACACTCTGCAACGACAACGAGGCACAACGACGACGACTCCTCTCCATAGCTCGAGCACTGTCTTTGTCATGGAACGTCGGGTTCAGGCAAGGAGGAGGAAAAGGAGGAAGAGGGGGAAATGGACCTTCGTCCGAGAGCGGTGAGATGGGTGGCTCAATGAGCAGGAGCAGCATTGCTACAGCGACCACGAGACGCGACAACGACGGCTCCTCTCTCTCCATAGCTCGAGCACTTTGGACATTAGCCAAGCGGGGAAGCGAGAGGGGCGTGGTATATTCCTCGACTGTGAACGAGTGAATGAAGAGTGAGATTGAGAGGTGGTGTGTGTGTATTTGGGTGGATGAAGCAGGCATACCCTCTCTCTCTCTCCTTGTAGATAGCGGCAGTAGCTGCACACCTACTCCTGTTGCTACAGCATACTGTTGCTCTCCTACTCCTGCTGCTGCAACAATTGTAGAGAGCAGCATTAGTTGCACACTACTCCTGCTGTTGCAGCATAATGCTGCTCTCCTACTCCTGCTGCTGCAGCATACTGCTGCTCTCTTACTCTTGCTGTTACAGAAATAATATCAACCAATAGAGAGCAGCAGTAATATCGCCGTGTAGCTGCACACGTACTCCTGCTGCTGCAGCAATAATATTGCTGATGAAAACGGGAGGAGTAATGCAATGCAACAACAAAAGACAAACAAAAGTGAAGAAGAAGAAATATAGCTAAACATAGGCCCGATTATTACATCAAACTTTTAACGTCTCTGCTCATGCATATAATAATAATAATAATAGCACGAAAGAAATAATAATAAAAAAATCACCCATTAGTGCTGAGAAGAGGGATGGATTGGACAGCTCCTCTCTCTCCATAGCTCGAGCAATAATATTTTTTTATATTATATATATATATATATATATATATATATATATATATATATATATATATATATATATATATATATATATATATATATATATATTATTTTAGCGTCTCATTTTGTTCGGGCGAGCGCCTCAGGCGTTTCGGGACCCGACGCCTTTTGGCGCCTAGTGCTTTTTAAATCACTGCTTTGAATGGTCACACCTAAAGGATCAAGGTCCATTATAGATTGAATTTCCATAAGTGTCCACATGACACAACTCTCATTTACAAGTCGAAACCAGCCACGAAAGCCAACCAAACTAGAGTTACCAATTCTACCGCAAGCCCGCTATTTGCTTTACAAAGTATGAACAAAACCCGAAAGATATGGACATAAATGAGTATTACATTGACACCCTATTTATATTTTTATCCGTGTCATTCTCCCCTACTTAGTTGCTCGACGTCCTCGTCGAAGCTGCTGCATCTCCTCGTCGAAGCTGTTGCATCTCCTCGTCGTTTGCTGAATCTTCAATCTTCTGCTATGGTTGTTGCTCTCCACTGTTGTTATTGAGTAGTCGAACTTTGATTCGTCATACTGCTTTTACTCTCCAATAACTGACTGTGGTGTGGGGTCGACTGAGTTATGTTGAATATTCAATCTTCTGCTATGGTTGCAACACGCCTCTTGGCTCCCAGCTGCTCTCCGCTGCTGTTATTGAGTAGTCGAACTTTGATTCGTCATACTGCTTTAACTCTCCAATGACTGACTCTAGTGTGGGGTCACTGAGTTATGTTGATCCTTGTTGATTCTTGCGGATCCTTTTTGATAAAGGAAAAAAATCTTCCTTGTTTTGCGCCAATATCTCAAACGTGTCATGCTGCTTAAACTGGGTGGATGTTTGTTAGAGCTTTAACGAGCATCGCCTTACATACTTTGAATTTTTTGTTTGATGTCCTTTATAAAATTTGCCCATCGATTCTTCTTCAACGTAGTTGTCGCTTTCAAGTATGTTCGCATCACTTCCACTTACGATTGACATTCTGTTAGGAAATGAAGCGGACAATATACTTTTAGTAGCACCGATCACCAATGGTGAGGATTTGACAAGTATTGTCTTCCATTAGGTTTCTTCGAAGGGTCTTTGAACTTATACAGAGCTCCTTTGCAAGATAAATAAGCGAACTGGGGTACTCGATTCACCCATTCTCTTAAGAGTTGAGAAGGCAAAGTTACTTAAATTTGCTCGCCTCCTCGAGGTTGTACTTTATGCGTCGAGCTGGTTACTAGCCTTCGCTCGCTCTTTGCTCACACTTTCTAAGCATCTGAAGTGTTTGCACTCCTTGCATTGAGTTAACTACTTTGATTCGCCTTCTTTCTGCCATCGAATTTTCGGAATGCAAGAAGTGTTGCACGAAAAGAGCAAAATTTCATCATAACTTGGAGTAAGTCTTTGATAATTTTAGTCGTCTGTGGGATTGTACCGTTTTCTCCATCATCTTTGTTGTCTACTCCTCTGAGAAGAAAGGTACAACATCATGTACTGCCTCTGCCTTCAGCCTTGTCTTGGTACTTGGCGGTTGCCTCTGCATTCTTCACCTCCTCGGCCCCTTTCACGACCAACGCTCTCCCTCCATGAGAGCAAGGGATCGATGACTCCACGTAAGTCTCGCCTCTCGGTACCATGGCACTGCCAAGCCCATGGCACTATTGTTCGTTGCCTTATATCTATATCCCTTTCTTCGCAATCGGTAGATCCGACTCTGCGACGCTGTGGCACTCATCCGAGTCCACCTTTATTTTGATCGTTGCTTAGCTTTTGGGTAGCTGAAGCCCGCTGGACTCGTTGTCGCTTCCTCGCCCCTTTCGATCGCTTACTTCAACACCCCAGTGTTCTCTGAGCAGTTTCTCTTAGTCAATGGAAAGACAGACTGTAACTCCCATGTATGGCCTCCGTTATCTTGTTGCAGGGCTCGCACCAATTTTGTTTTCCTTAGTTTCCTCGGTAGTCACGTTCGCTTACTTGGCTGCTCCGATCATACCTCTGTATGATCCAGTCCCCCTGGGACTTGCTGATTGCACTCGAAATTCTCCCTCGGTTGTACACAACCCCATGTGCCAATGACCAAGGCCTTCACCCAATGCAACATTTAATGCGCACACACGGAAGATCCGCCTCTGTAGTGCCATGTCATTCACTCCTTGAATCCATAGCCCCTTTTGTCGTTGTGTTGCTCACCGAAGTGGAGCTCCCAGTAGCTCCTGATCATACCTTTACATGATCACGTTAATTACGGGACTTCTCCTGCGTGTGTTGTATTGCCTCGAACTTTTCCACCACGATCTGCTGCATCATGTCGTCTCCTGGTGACATCTCCATTGCATTCAGATTCTTGTGGAATGCACTCGGACTATGATCTCTCCATGTGTGGCCTCTGTTAGCACATCGTAGGGCCTCCGCTACCTTTGATTGTGTTCGCTCCTTTGGCAATTCATCTTCGCCCACCCATTCTCAGGTCACACTCGGACAAAGCATCGACGGTCCGTCGCCTAGTAGCTCTCGAAGTCCCCATACTTCACTAAAATTGGTGCACTATTGTTTGGATCTTGAATCTCTATTCTTCACTAGTACAGTCTTCGCTGCGCACCACTTTCTTCATTATAACTCGAATGACAGCACTGTGGCATATTTTTCAAGAGTACCCGCCTTTGCGTCCTTTTGCCTCGTGCTAAGGCCTTCTGGTCCCAATTTTGCCTCCACATGTTGAATTAACTTAGTTTCTCCGTCAAATGCATCTCTGAGACAAGGTGCATGTGCCTTGAAACTCCCTTCGTCTTTGGCACCATGCAAGATGAGTCTGCCCCATCAGAATGAAGAACCCATAGAACGACATGATCTCACTCCTGCCTCTACAAGAGTTTATGTCCTTGACCTCTGTCCAAGAAAAGTTCTGTGCCTCCGCTCCATGTTCCATCTTCTACGTCGACTCCCTTCATGTGACTTGGATACTTCACCAAGTTCTACCCAAGTTGCTCTGCTCCTCGATTTGCATTGAGTTGATGGTGGTCCTCACGCCCACTATTCCATGAGTTAGCCTTCCGTTGAGTTCGATTTCCACAACAACTTTAAGTGTGCCTTCGTATGATGTTGCCGTGGATTGCTCCCCCACTTGATCTCGCAATATATCCACCAATATATTACCTCATTCGAGATTATGCGACGACTCCCCGTCGCTCGCTTGGTCCATTGAGCTTTGTGGAGTTATCGTTTTGAGGGACTCCTCTTCAACATATGCGGTCCACTGCATATGATTCTCCCTCTAGAGAACCGGGACTTATCCCTCTTGGATATTTATCGTATTGAAGCAACTTTCCTTTTCGCATTCTTTCCTCTGAAAGTTTCGGAGACCACCATCCCCTTGGACTACCCCATCGCGCTGATCAGACTATGCATTGTTTTGCCCTCGCAAACGCACTTGCTAGATTGTGACTCTTCGCCAATACAGCCCCCGTTGCACCCTTCAAGGCCTAGCAACATGTTGAACTTGTTGCACATTTCAGCCTCCGACGGACATATCCTTCTCATGCTAAAGAGAGAGTTTCAATGCTCCATGGCATCGAGTTTTCGTTGCCTTGGGATAGCCACAAATACTCCATCGTTCGCATACAAGCCCTTGCATGAGTACTAAATTCTTTGAGTTAGTAATTCCCATCAGCTCTGTGAGCTTTGCATAACTCTTTGGGTCGTTGCATAACACTTCCCATTTTGCACGGTCTTATCTTTTACCAAGCGCCCCGCTTGCCTTAAGCACCGTCAAATTTGGTTGCCAACGTTGAGTCATAGCTCGAACTCAGCCATCCCAACCTTTGTGTGCTACGCATTCTTCCTAGCTTGCTCGTCCTCGTGGTGCCTCTCGCGCAATGGGTTGACTATTCCTCTGAATGCCAATCTTGGATGCCGGCTTTTCTGAATGACCCCTTTCCCTACATCTCAATGTCTGTTTCCCCTAAACGGTCATGCGTGTTGGCTGCTCTCCACGCAGCCCAGCTAGGTCCCCCACGTTTGCATGGATAGTGTTTCTGCGTGTGTTTGTCCCGCTCTGATACCAAATGTCACAAACTTAGTTGGTTTTGCCTAAGTTGTTGGGCACCATCGCATGTCCATCCGCAAATGTTAGCCTCCTCGAAACCTCTTATGGTCCCTTAGGACTTACAAAAGAGAAAACGGGTTAGAGAAAACATTTCTCATAGGATCCATAAGCAACCACTTTAGCAAACACTTTATATAGCTGGTGCAAATTACAATCATGGGCTTTACAAACTATGAACAGTCGCACACAAAGGATCAAGGTCCATTACAGACCACGAAAGCCACATAACACAACTCTCATTTACAAGCTAAAACCGACCACGAAAGCTAACCAAACTAGGGATGCCAATTCTACTATAAGCCCGTTACTTGCTTTACAAAGTATGAATAAAACCCGACAGACATGGATATATATGAGCATTACATGAGAAGAAATATCTCCCTGCGTGGGGAGAAGGAATGAGGCGACGTCGCTCCCTTTTATATTTTTAAAATTAATTTTTATATTATATTATATTATACTGAGCGGTATGCTCCGATCGGTATTGGGTACCATATTGTACCATACCTAGTTGAGCTCGATACTCTGGTATAGACCGGTATGACAATCCTTATTTTTGACTTCACAACTTGTCTTACCATATTTCAACAAAATGAGATATCAGATTGGGATATGTCATTTCTGTCTTAAATGTCAGTTGCCTAAAACTTTATTTATTTTCAACTGTTCTCTTATATCCCGTTATTATATTCTCATGCGACTCCTTGAAGGGGATTTGAGCTATAGAGGTTGAGTGGGTGATTATATTATGCTTTATTGTGCATGTATGTTTGTGGTAGTTCACTAGGTATTCTACTATAGTTTCTGTTTATTCCCTTATTTGCATATGTTGGTATGCCTTGTGGCTCTTAACAGGAACAAGGGATTTCGATTCTCAACAATGCAGTTAAAGCTTGCACCGAGGAGATTGAACTGCACAAGGGAAAACTTACACTGAAGGAGGCACCAAGAGCTGTAAGTTACATTTCCTTGTTATTATTTACTCGATAGACCTCCCCAAAACTTATCCTAGAATTTTTGAATTTTGAATGCTTCTATAGGTGAGCGAACGAGATGATAAGCTGCTTGCTGAGCATATGGCGAAACTGCAGTCTGCTAATAATGAGGTTGATGGCGATGAAGGCAGCGAAGAGGAGGAAGACACAGGAATGGGCGACTTGGATCTGGAGAACTCTGGTGTTGCCATGGCCGATTAAAGAAATATGGTCAGGGAGATCCCCAAGTAGGAAAAAGGGTTTTTGCATCTGAGGTGGTTATTATTGTGGGGGAGCGAGCCAGATACCATACATACTATTATGTTGTTGAATTCTATGGGGTTACAGGAACTAATGTGCCTATGGCACATCCTTTTGTTTTATTTTCCTTTATAAGGTTAATCAAAAAGATTTCGTTACACTTTTTTGGTCAATTTGATGCATATTTGTAGTTATGCACATTTGCTTGACGTCACCCCCCTTTTAGTTGCATGAGGTTATAACACAGCTGTTGATATGATGAATGAATGCACAGCTCAATAGTAAACAGGTTGTTGTTCCTTTGGACAGGCACGTTTTTGATGTATGCATTTCAAGGAACCAAACTCATGAAGCTTTTTATTTTGACATGAATTCTGTTAAGAAAGTATGGAATAAGGTGTGTTTGCATCGTATGATTATTATTTCAGTCAAGACAGGAGGATACACGCTTGTTGATAAAAAAAAAATTAAGTAAAGATCTACTAGCTTTATTACATCAAATCTCCTCATCGATTCCACCACCATCTTCTTCTTGGAGATGGAGGTGGTTTGAGGAGGTCAAGCATCGTCTCCTTCTCCGTGCGGGTCAGGGGAACACCTCTAACAAGGTTCAGTGCCATTATGTGCACATTGGTCTGCTGCCTGTGCCTCCGATACGCCCATGCTCCAGCTGCAGTCCCAGCGACGATGAACTGTGCTTCATACATACGTCGGTCAGGGTTAGTGTCGAACAAAATTTTTCTCACATTGCATGTTTCCAAGATCATCAAGTGGTGTTCTTGACAACCTTTCATCAACTAAAAGCTAGAGAGCAGAGCAGCACCTCTAGAATTTGCAGAGACATGACAAACAGAATTATTAATCAGTTTCCTACTACTCAGTCGTGTAAACTTTGGCTAATTAAGCAGGAGATGAATTTTAAGTGCAACCGTGATAGAAGATGTATCTTTAGGTTTGAGAATGTGACATAGCTCATACATAGCAAGGCTGGCAACTTCAGAAGTGGAATCAGATATTAGAACAAAGAAGAAGGCTTTCATGAGAGTCTTGAAACCCAAGTTCATCATCTATGGCTCTTTGGTCGGTATCGGTATCAAATATAAAATGATATAACCACAGATGCTTCTTAAGGGTATTTGTAGTGTTAATAAATATGACCTGACATGTCATGATATCAATATAAACTAGGTTTCCATGTCAGGATGAGTGAAGGTCAACAAAAAAAAAAAAAGTATTGTAATCGACTCACCGGTGACAACCATATAGCAGCAGTTTGTAGATCAAAACGCGGGACATAGAGTACGGACTCGCCAAAGTCCTCTTCTAGCTTTTTGTATATCTCCTTGTCAGATTTGCCAGCCCGGATCTCATCTCGAATCAGCTGTTAAATATCACAAGCAAATTCCTTACAAGTGCAATGTACTGTTTCGGTCTTGTGTACATAATACAAGGAATGTAGACAACATCAAATATCTATTCATCGATACTCCAGTGATAAGCTTAAATAAAACACTACGATTGTAAGTTCATCACACGAGAAACAAAAATTAGTAGAAAGTTGGTCATGGTACCATTACAATGAATGAGAACAGTGAACAAGATTTAGAAAGCTAAATGTCAGAACAAATAAGCCAGCATGGTAGCTAACCAGTAATACAAAAACTAAAGATATGGGGTGTTCTAGATAGAACAACAACATGGTGATGATTGGGTGGAAACCGCAATGAAAACCAGAGAGTCAAAGGAGAGAAATACAGTAGTTCCTTTGCAAGTAATGAAAAATAACGGCAAAGATTTGGGGCAGATGATGAGGTCTAGCCGTATTTAACACATTTTCTCAAGAAAGAGTTAATTTATCCTCAGACAAAAAGAATAAAAATACTGCTTAGATTAGTGCCTCACTTAAATGAACAGATTCAGGGATCCTAGAGTATCCATTACTAGTTTGTTAAACCATTTATATTAATGAGAATTACACATGAGAAAATGTTAGCTACCAAGAAGGTATAGTAGTACCGGGAATATCTTTAAATGATGAAAATTATTAGGGTGAGAACAATTAGTCTCGTAATCTCAACATAACTATAACACATGCATCAGTCAAAATGAGTCCAACTTGTGGTTTTCTGTGACTTAGAATCCTCTCTTCAACATTTCATGCAAAAGCACAATACAGCCTCAAATTCCAACCCGTAAATACCATGTGCTACAAACTTGCTCTTCTTACGTTATTTGCATTTCTTATCGGTGGAACTCGCTAGAAGAGCAAGTAAGGCTTGCTCTTCTTACGTTATTTGCTCTTCTTATGCCTTGGATTTTAAGGCTTTATTTTTTTTTTATAGTCAGCATTTTCTTATAGGTAGAACTAGCAAAAAACATTCGCTAGCTTTCTCTAATCCAAAGTTATGGATGATACACCTACCTCATATATTGTTAGATACATCACAGAGAGAAGCAGGAGACAAGTTGTTAGATAAATCAACAGAGAGCAGCAGGAAATTGAGACAAGTAGTTTTACCTTTCTGAGCAAAATAGCAACATCTGCTTGTGAATCCTCAATAGATTGGCTGCCACATTCAGTACACCTGACATTGTGGCTGATATTCCTCGCACGAGCATCCGCAGTTTGAGCCTTCTTCAATTCCTCATCACTCGCCATCACGGAAAAAATCACTCAACCTGAGATTGCAAGATCCCCAAGCCATTACAAATTTCGCTGGCACACACCAAACTATGTAACCAATCGAGAGACAGAAACTGGTTCTCCTCGACATTTCGTCAAACAGGTGGTGTGCAAGAAAAGGAAAAACACCTTACACAGTCCATTGAAAATTCCAGAAAGAGAAAGCACATATGCAACAAGCAAAATAACATAACCAATCAAGAAACATTTCGTCAAATCTCCACTGGCACGAATCAAATCACGTAACCAATCAAGAGACAACCAAATAAAACAACGCTGCCAAACAAGTCGTGTGCAAGGACCGAAAAACACCTTACAAAAAGTACGGATGCAGCTTCAAGAAGTTCAAAACACGGTTCTCCTCGACATTTCGTCAAACAGGTTTGTGTGCCAGGAAGGAAAACACCTTACACAGTTCCTGTGTCAATCAATTTCGGAAACAGAAAGCATATATTCCACAAGTAAAATAACATAACCAACTAAGAGACGTTTCGTCAAATGTCACTGACACGCACCAAATCACATAACCATTCAAGAGACAACCAAATAAAACAACGCTGCAAGAAGTTTCAAAAGCCTGGTTCTTCTTGGCATTTCGTCAAACGAGCCGTGTGCTAGGAATAAAGAACGCCTTACCCAAAGCACGCATACCACAAGTAAAATAACACTGCCAGAAGTTCAAAGATAACCTGATTCTCCTTGACATTTCGTCAAGCAGGTTGTATACAATGAAGGAAAAACCCTTCCACTATCAATTTCAGAAACAGAAAGCAGGCATGCAAAAGTACAAAAACAAAGATCAAATTTCACTGGAAGAAGAAGAAGAAGAAGAAGCTAAGAGGAATTACCACTGATTTATGTAACACGCACTTGAAACGCTTCAGGTTTATGGCTACACTAAGAAGTGTCCAAAACACAGCAGGGAATTATTAGTTCCAATTGACGGATTCCACAACCCCAAAACCATAACAAATAGAGCGAGCGCCAAAACCCCGCCTTTTTAACACAACCGTAGGATGCGGATTAGATGAGGTGGCGGCGCGGTACGATGATAATTTTTTTTGTTTCCTTGGGATATATGGTTTTGTATCGACAATATAAATAAATATATGTCTTGATATAACAGTAGCAATATAAATATATGTCTCCCTTTGTAATTATGCTATATTTTTTTTAATTTAAATTATACATTTTATTATATTAATAATTTATTATGAGTCAATATGTTAAGAATTTAAAAATATATAAACTATTTTAGATATAATTAAAATTATAAGAATTTAAATAATACATAATCAAAATTACATTGACTAAAATATTTTTTAATTTAATATATATTATTATATTAAATAGTTTTTATGAATCATTATATGATGTAATAAAAAAATTTATATATTATATTTTTAAATATATATAAAAATATTTTAGATTCAAGTAAATCATAATAGAATTCATGATCAAAATCAGTTAAAATGATTTTAACCTAAAATTTAAAAAGAAAAAAAATCAGCCGAAGACTTTTAATTTTCGAAGCTAAGTAAGGAAAAGGGAGTTGTGGAGCAGCAGCGCTTGCAGCAGTTCTCGGATACGGCTAAAACCAAGCTTTAGCGCGCTGCATTGGGCCAAACCCACCGGGAATTCCATTTGCGATTCCATATGGGTCTTCTTTGCCCCAACTCTCTCCCCGCTGCAATATCTAGGGTTAGGTATTTCCCCAGTTACCAATCCGGTGTTCCCGATCCGACGTTTCGCCGCTTCGGGCCTTCGCGTTTCTACCGGCGACCTCCGCCTTCGATGGCTGCCTTCTTGCCGCACGAAAATATCGGTCCTGTTGCGGCGCCCAAATCACGTACTTCATCTTCATCCCCCCCCCCCCCCCTTGGTGATCTTTTTAACTCCAAGATTGGTTATTGTTTGCAGGTGAAAAAGCTTTCTTTGCTGAGTTGTTGGCATCTGTGATTCCTATGTTTTGTCTTCTTTTGAAATGCGTTTAGGTCATTCTTGGGCAGTGCTTTGATCAGTGCACTCGGATGCAAGTTACATTTGTGGGTCTCGAAAGCGTCGATTTTGTTTGTTAGGTATCAAATTTGACGTTTTATTTCGAGCGAAGTTTGTTTCTTGTTAACACAATAGACTGAAACCCAATGTGGATATTTTGGTTCATGCTGATCCCTTCGAGAGACCATGTCTTGTGTATGTTTTTGGTGTTTGTGCAGTAAAATAAGCTTCTTGATGCAAATCTATTCTGTTATGCATTTTTTGCTTTACTAAGGGCGATATTTGCTGTTATCGTTATGTGTTTTTTGTTGGATTGGGTGCAATCAAATGAACTCTTATCGTTATTGCCTCTTGTTATATTCTTGAATGAAACATTGGCTTTGTCTTTTCCTCCTAAAAGTATTGGTTAAACTTTGCAGCTTGTCGAATTGGAGATGTTAAAAGGGTTACAAAGGAGACGGATGTGTATGTAAACGTAAACTTGGATGGTTCTGGTCTTGCCAACTGCAATACTGGGATTCCTTTTCTGGATCACATGTTGGACGTAAGCAGTAGATTACTGTTTGTCATGTATTTGAAGGATGGTACAATTCAAAGTGCAAATTTTCTGATCATTTGGACAAGCTAAAAGAAAGTGGAACTTCAATGAATAATTTCATATATTTGGTGGAAATGGAGCTATTAATGCTATCTAAATAAGATGGAATGTATGCACAAGCATAAACAAGCTTCGGCAGAGTTTTTATTGTTTGAAATTTATAGTTTTTAGCTATCTCTAATGATTACAAGAAGCAAGCAGTTGGTGTAGCAGAATGATTGTGGTAAATTACTTACATCAAAATCTTTAATTTGCAATCTCATCATCGCGGGCATGATTACATGTGCTAAGGCACTATATTTGTCTCCATAAGTCAATAAGCTTAAACAGAAATGCATTAAAACTAAAGATGCTTATGGTAATGAAGCTTTAATTAAGAGGATTTGATTATAAAAATGCCTGAACCTTATTCAAAAAGTTTAACCGAACAAAAATTAACTGTATGTATTTAAGGGTATTTGTTTTACAAGTTAGGTGTATAATCATTTTGCTAAGATTATGAAAACCATAAATATTGTTTCTTTATTCTGTGATTAGATTAGCACTGGGAATCATTTTTCATTTTTGACCATCTGTTATATACCATTCTCCATGTTGATTATTTGTGTTTATAAATTGCAGCAACTGGCATCACATGGATTATTTGATCTGCATGTAAAGGCTGCTGGTGACATCCATATCGATGACCACCATACAAATGAAGATGTTGCTCTTGCAATTGGAACGGTTACAACTAGGAAAACCCCTCATAATTCTCTATCAATAAATTCTTATAATTCTGATTTGAGTCTTCTGCATTTTGTGATATTCCTTCCGCTCAAAGAATTTGAATACTTGCCCATCATGATGGCAGGCACTACTTCAGGCACTCGGAGATAGAAAGGGGATTTACCGGTTTGGACACTTTGCAGCACCACTTGATGAGGCTGCCATTGAAGTAATACTGGTATAGTTTTCCTTCTTGACTAGGAACAGGTGTGTTTCCATAGCCACCAGGTTACCTGAAAGTATTGTTTTGGATCTGCATTTGTATAGTGATGTTTCTCTGCGACAATGGCATCTATCTGTTACTGGTAGCCTGCTCGGTTTTGTAAGTTGATCGAGAAATGGTGAAAATAGAGACCTTTCTTGTAACGGATTATTATGATTATGCTATATGTCAACCTATGCACTGTAGTTGGTGAATTCAAGACACATGTTCGTTTTGTGATTTGTCCCAACAATGACTAAAATTCTTCTAATTCTTACTCGGTCATAGATTTCGGGTCTCAAGGTCTCCATTGTAACCTCATAAGAGTAGTTTTTTTTTTTTTATGTTGCTGCTTTAAGACACTTAGAAATAGCATTTCTTGTATTGGTCGGCATTGCTAATTTTTAGTCATTAAACAAACTGATTCCATTTGGTCAATTCAATTTGGTTTTTCAGTTTATTTTGTTCTCTTCAATTTTGAAGAACATTGTTTTGGGTTGTTTTGTACTAAAAACAACTGACAATACTCAATAAACTGAACAAAGTTATTTATTTAAAGATTTTTTGGATGTCCCACTTTCATACCATTTTTGGATTCAGTTACTTCTGCTTGTTCTTGTTTACCGGCTGCATGTACTAAGATGTCTTCTACTGTTAAAAATGTAAACTTATGAATATATGATTTAACTGTTTCTGTATCTCCCAGTGAATATGCTATTCTTTTAAATAAGATGAAAGAATTTTAAAGGTTCAATTGGCTTTTGACTTAGCAGTCTATGGAATACTTCATAAGCTTTGTCTTGGATTACTTCTCTCTCGCATCTTTCTCCTCCCTATTGCTTATACTTTTTCTTGGACATAGTTGGCTGCTATGTTTTTTTTATTATGCCATTCATGTTGCCCTCTCCTTTCTCGTTATTAGTAGGAATTATGTAATTAACCCTGCTTCTTTTTGCATGCAATATGTTATATGTAATATGTTATGTGCACAAATCTAGTCTCTCTTCATTATTTGCTTGGTTTCTGTCTGCAGCAGGCCCTTCTTGAACTCAAATTTTGGTAACATCGCTCTTAATTATTTAAAATTAATTGTACATTACATCTACTGAAATTAGATTTATTTAGAGTCTGCAAGTTCCTGACAAAATATTGGCATTTGTATGCATGGATTTAGTTGTGAAAAAAGTAATGAATTGCTAGATTTTGGAAAGCAAAATTGTTTGAATTGTGAGGTTCACTCTTAGACTACATGCTACCTTTGCTGGCTTTAACATTTTATGAATTTTCCTTCTTGAAATTCTCATACAATGTTTTAGAAAGTTGACACAGTTTTAGGAAATCTTTCTTAGTTTTAATAATTTTTTTTGTTCTCACCTGTACTATCAAGCATCGATTTATTTACTCTCTGAGGGGTTTCTAGGAGCTACTATGGGCTTACACCTTGTGTAGCATCTCTGTCTATGTTATAGTTTAGGAACAAAGTACTTGTTTTTCCAGACTGACAATTGCTGATCTAGATTTTGTGATTGTTACTTCAGGATCTATCTGGTCGTCCTCACTTGAGTTATGATTTAATCATCCCAACTGAAAGAGTTGGGACATATGACACCCAGGTAGTCCTGAGCTGCTTTTGCACTGGTTACTGTGTATTTACAAGATGTTGTATGTGAAAACTTAATGCAAGCAACTCCTGTACTTTTCATTATCATAGTTTATCATCATCTTTATACTTGGGAATTATATGGTAGTCCTTGCTCCCGTTTCTCTTTTTCTTTCTCTTGGAGATCGATCCATTTATCACTGATTCAGATTGGAAATTAGTGGGGCAACATAGCACTGATATGCTTTATTCGGCTTTTATATAGTTGATAAATCATTTGTTATTTGGTTCTGATGAAGTAACATACCAAAATCAGTGGATTCAATCAACTTTTAAGATTAAGATTTTTCTTTATTCTTAGTGGCACATGGCATAATTCGAGAAACATAACTGCATGTACATGATGGCTAAAATAAAAGTTGTATACTAAGAGCTTTATGTTATATACTTTTAGAAACTTGTTTGTCACTTAAGTCGCACATTTGTTCAAAAGTCAAATAGACAAGAGAATTTTCAGTATATATTGTTTTTGAATTTAGAGAGTGTACCCTAGACATTTCTAGGTGGTAATTGTTTATTATTTTTTATTAAATTATTTATGTTCGCCTATTACAGTATCTAGTTTTTATATAATTTTGGTTTTGCTTTCCTTCAGTGAAAATTTTGTGAATATAATGCCTTGAGCTGTACTAATAATAGACAATTGTAATGTTGATTAGCTAGTGGAGCATTTCTTTCAATCTCTTGTGAACACCTCTGGGATGACCCTTCACATCCGCCAGGTATTATATAATTAATTGTTCAAGCATTTTCTTAGCAGTGATTGGATTGTATGTTTGTATGACCACATAAATGAGTTATGACTTTGGATTCTTGTTGCTAAGCTGATTTGTGTGTTAACATCTAGTCATTATTCATGCGCTTTTTATCTGACATCTTTTTTAGTAATTATAAATAGATAAAAAAATCGATTGTAAGCTGAATTGCTGACTCACATTTCTTTCATCTAGGTTTAATATTTTAGTAATTGTGCAGCTTGCTGGAAAAAATTCACACCACATTATCGAGGCAACTTTTAAGGCATTTGCAAGAGCTCTTCGCCAAGCAATTGAATATGATTCACGCCGAGGTGGGAGTGTCCCCAGGTTAGTATTTTTCTTGAATCTTCCAAAACTGTGGTAGTGTTTTCCTTAGAAGTGTCTGAGTTGATTTAAGTTATGTTGAGATTTGAAAGTTTCACATTTCTATACTGTAATTAGCATCTTATTCTCTTTTTAGAAAGTTGAATGACAAAGAAAAACTTGCACCTTATGGGCGAATGTATTATATTATTATTCTTCTCAAGGAAATCCTGTTATTAGTTGGTTTAACTTGTTGATAAAGGACAATTAGTAAAACTTATGGAATTTGAGCAACATATGTTCCCATGGAGGTCTTTTCTCCCTTCTAACTTAGAGCTGATCTTGGTATTATCCATATTCCATAACCCTGCTTTTGATCTATTGTAATCAGTAATTGATCGGTGTAGGAGAAGTCTCATCACTTGACATCGTGGGAAGCTTACTCATTGGTGCTGGTCATGTCCTATTTTGTTTTAGATTAGTGATGGTACTGACATGGATCAAACATGCTGCTAAATGCCTGTCTCTACAAAACCTTGATAAATTACACTATCTTAGAGCATGTGACATGAGGCTGTTGGTGAAGAAACACAAGTGACCAGCTGATTTATTTGGTATGGTCTATCTCTGAAGAGCTGAATTGAGGCAGATACTTTGATCGTGACAGTTATCATCGATAGCCGTGTTTGTGTGCATGAAACGGTCCATCCATGTAGGCAATACTTGCGCATGATCGCGACAGTTGTCATCGGTAGCCGTGTTTGTGTGTATGAAACGGTCCATCCATGTAGGCAATACATGGGCATGCATGCATGAAGCTTATGTATTTGGTTATGCTGACATGCAGGGTATGTAATCATTTATCGTTGGCATGACTTGTTTTCCTGTTAAGGTGTCTTGACATGTGTTACCTCTATAGCATAGCATGGCACTTCATATTATGCAAGTAATTTTCATATTTCTTGATTGTAGTTTTAGAAATCAAAGTTGATTTTGAGACTAACTTATTGCCTAGAGCTCATTTGGGCCCTCATGCAGCCATATAACACACACTGACACAAACACACCAAAAAGCATTATTGTCTAAAATTTTTACAAGCTGCTCTAATATGCAATTTAATATGGATTATGGTTGAGTTTTTTTACTATTGATCCCTGATGTTATGTTTTCCTCTTACATTGCAACCTTAATTAACAGACAAAACCATCCTCAAACCACTTGGTTCCTTGTTCTAGCGCTCCCTCCGTGGGTAGCTTATTTGGCTGCGTTCATGAACTTTGCCTCCTCGGGTCACCTTTGTCCCAAAGGAACTATTTTCACCTGCATTGTGTGTGACCCCCAACTGGGTTAATTGTTGTGGACTAGATGGGGAATTGGCATAGTGTATGCCTGTTAATTTTTCATCATGATACTAACAATTTATCTAATATCTTCAATTGGATTTGAACAAACACTATTTATTGTCATTTGATTATTACAGCTCAAAAGGAGTTCTTTCACGTTCCTAAGGTTTTGGAAACTTAGGGAGTCAACTTTTGTTCAAATCCTATGTGGCCTGCTGAGGATTAATTTGGTCAACTGGAAAGCGACAAGAAGATTTGTTCAATATCAGCTTCCGGCTTATTCACTCCAGCATGAAAAGGGTATGAAGAAATGCAGCATCTGCTTCACCTCGTCTCCGGTTTCCTGCATATTCTCTCTACGGTTCAATGCTTTGAATAACTAGTGGAAATAGTAATATGAATGTTGTCATAAGGTCAGACCCGCATCTTTGTATGTTGATATGCATGCCACACGATGTACCCTTCCATAAATTTTGACTTATTTGTGATAGGTTGTCATCCAACCCTGCAATTACATCATCTTATTTGATATCGAATAGTGTTTAAGATTATGTTTTTTTTTTTTTATCTTCTTGTTGTACCATACGTCTCTGGATGTTGTCAGATTCTCATGTTTGTTGGATTGTGAAGTTTGGTATCATTTTTGGACTTGGCTATAAAAAAGCTATCTCCAGCTCAAGCCCCCATATAGTGTCTTGAATTTGGACATCTAAGGTGATGATTTATGTGCATTCATTCTTTCTCTTTGTGTTCTTTTCAGTTTCTTCTTTTAACCAATATTTCAACCTCGTATCAAAATGAGTAGTAGATCAGTCAGCTGGAAGAAGCTTTTAGCTCCAATTTAATCAACTACAATAGAGATAATACTACAGAAGAAGTCATACATGGAGAGATCGTAGTTCAAGTTCATCCCACAAGAATTTGAATAAAATGGAGATGTCACCAGGAGGTGATATGGTGCAGCAGATCGTGGTGGAAAAGTTCGAGGCAAATACAACACACGCAGGAGAAGTCCCGTGAGTGACGTGATCATGTGAAGGTATGATCAGGAGCTACCGAGAGTTTCACTTCAGTGAACAACACAATGGCAAAAAGGACCGTGGATTCAAGGAGTGGATTAAATCACTTAAGTCACACATTTGTTCAAAACTCAAATAGACGAGAATTTTCAGTATATGTTGTTTTTGAATTTAGAGAGTGTATGTACCCTAGACATTTCTAAGTGGTAATTGTTTATTATTTTTTATTAAATTATTTATGTTCGCCTATTACAGTATCTAGTTTTTAATATAATTTTGGTTTGCTTTCCTTCAGTGAAAATTTTGTGAATATAATGCCTTGAGGTGTACTAATAATAGACAATTGTAATGTTGATTAGCTAGTGGTGCATTTCTTTCAATCTCTTGTGAACACCTCTGGGATGACCCTTCACATCCGCCAGGTATTATATAATTAATTGTTCAAGCATTTTCTTAGAAGTGATTGGATTGTATGTTTGTATGACCACATAAATGAGTTATGACTTTGGATTCTTGTTGCTAAGCTGATTTGTGTGTTAACATCTAGTCATTATTCATGCACTTTGTATCTGACATCTTTTTTAGTAATTATAAATAGATAAAAAAAATCGATTGTAAGCTGAATTGCTGACTCACATTTCTTTCATCTAGGTTTAATATTTTAGTAATTGTGCAGCTTGCTGGAAAAAATTCACACCACATTATCGAGGCAACTTTTAAGGCATTTGCAAGAGCTCTTCGCCAAGCAATTGAATATGATTCACGTCGAGGTGGGAGTGTCCCCAGGTTAGTATTTTTCTTGAATCTTCCAAAACTGTGGTAGTGTTTTACCTTAGATGTGTCTGAGTTGATTTAAGTTATGTTGAGATTTGAAAGTTTCACATTTCTATACTGTAATTAGCATCTTATTCTCTTTTTGGACAGTTGAATGACAAAGAAAAACTTGCACGTTATGGGCGATATATATATGTATTCTAGACTCCACATAATCAAATCTTAAAACCTTTTTACCAATAAATATGTCCATCACCAAATTTTGCTCGCATTTAATAATTTATTGTAAGATAACTCGAATATGTTCTTTTATCATTTGGATCATGAAAATATAAATCGATTAAAGAAGGAAAAACGAGACGTTATGACGTAACGAAATATATCAAAAGATTGAACGTCGAGCTGGAGGAGTCGTCGATGTACCGGAAGAACTTCGTTCAGTTCGAGCATCAAGCATTGCGCTAAGAAAATAGGATGTTACGAAGGTCAACATGCTGATGGATCAGGGAACACATCGAAGGAGACGACGATGCTCCGAAGGGTCGAACGAAGCACCGAATGAACCATGACATGTCGGACAATATATGATTCATGCTTTGTGATTGATTATGTCTTGATCGAAGTAGTTTAGGTTGTACTTGAATTGATTTGGGTGAAAACCTTGGTAACTCAATTAGGAGCCCATTCACCCTGATCTAAGGCAGAGTTCTACCCATGAGAGGTCTATTCAATGACCCACACCACCTACTACCTGTTCAAATAGAGCAGAAAAAATGTGCAATTTATCTTGCTTTTCTTTGCCTTTATGAAGGCTATATATATATATATATATATATATATATATATATATATATATATCACTGATTACAACATTAATCACATAGATTAAAATATACTAGCCATGACATGGTAAAAAAGTTACCTGAACAACAACTAGTCTGGGAACAATGCATTTGATGCTGAAGCTCAAGTATGAACTGCTAGTCTCAGAAAATAGCTCAAGCAGCAGCAACCTTATCATCTGTTACAGTTCAGATGAGTGTGAGATGTACAGATTCAATTCATAATTTTCATTGAACGCTGTATTTGGCTCCTACAAACCCTCTATGAATGTATAAATACTGAATGCAATTTATAAAATAAATAATAGTACACTACTACAGGAAAGAAAAAAAAAAAAAAAACCGAAGAAAGTTGTGCAATGTAGCACTCACCGTTGTCATCAATCCTGCACAGCCTTAGTCTTTGTTATCGAAGTGTCCGTACACACACACCGGTCCGAAGCCAATCTAGTGTTCCTGAAAGTTTGGTAGAAGACATTTCAGATTAACCGACAAAACCAGTAATTTAACAATCATGAATGAGAAGAAGAATTGCCTAAAAAGAGATGTAAGGGTGTCCTTAGAGGAGAATTCGAGGTTACCTTATCCAAGAATTCAGACAGACAAAAGCTATGAACAAAATTTAGAGATAAAAGTTGGCATTCAAACAATCACAGGCCCTGCAACACACAAATTTCACATGAATACAAAATATCGATATGGGCAGCTAAAGGAGACGTACAAGCATTTCCTTCATGCGTACAAAGTACAACAAACACAACCCAAGTCCTTCTCAAGCTTCCTCCTCCTCTTCGTCTTCCTCGTAATCTTCCACATCAGCTGTTGCATCCTGATACTGCTGGTACTCTGCCACCAAGTCATTCATGTTGCTCTCGGCCTCGGTGAACTCCATCTCGTCCATGCCCTCGCCGGTGTACCAGTGCAAGAAAGCCTTCCTCCTGAACATGGCGGTGAACTGCTCGCTCACCCGCCTGAACATCTCCTGGATGGAGGTTGAGTTCCCAATGAAAGTGGATGCCATCTTCAGCCCCTTGGGTGGACTGTCACACACACTGGATTTGACATTGTGTGGTATCCACTCGACGAAGTAGGAACTGTTCTTGTTCTGAACATTGATCATCTGCTCATCGACCTCCTTCGTGCTCATCTTCCCACGGAACATGGCTGAGGCGGTCAGGTAACGGCCATGACGGGGGTCGGCAGCACACATCATGTTCTTGGCATCCCACATCTGTTGGGTCAACTCAGGAACAGTGAGGGCCCTGTATTGCTGGGAGCCCCTTGACGTCAGTGGTGCGAACCCCACCATGAAGAAGTGGAGGCGGGGGAAGGGAATCAGGTTCACGGCAAGCTTCCGGAGGTCAGAATTCAGCTGACCAGGGAACCGGAGGCAGCAGGTCACGCCACTCATTGTAGCAGAGATGAGGTGATTAAGATCTCCGACTGAAGCGTAAATTAGATGATCAATTAATAAAAGCCCGATAAGAAGACTAAATTTAAACCACCCATACCATTATATTCTTCGGCGCCGCCATCAAGAATATTAGAATTCCGTAACAATTTTATTTTCAGTCATTCGATCTAGAAATCAAGTGTTAAGCAATGAAGAAACGTAACTACTACATGTTCTCCATAACTGACAAAAGTAAAGAGAAACTACTGAAACACTATTCCAGTAGAGTTATCACATGTTCTGATGGATAACAGAATGTGGATACAAAATATATATATATATATATATATTTTTTTTTTTGTAGAACTATATAAGTGAAGGACAAGAAAAAAAGGGACATGCATGCAAAGAGCATGGAGATAAAAATTGGCTTTTATATTAATATTTAATGTGAAACAGGATGTGCTAAATTCTAGAAAATTAAAGGGAAAGTGTAAAATAGTTTCTTAAACAAGTTATAAATTAAAGTTACAAGATAAAAGCTTAATTAAAGGGTGAGGAACATGTACCACTGGTTTTTCAAGTTCCTTAATATTAACATATGGAGATTCTTTGAGCAATAACCATATTATAAAATGATTTAAAGTTATAATCTAGTTTTCACTTACAGGTAGGGGTCGCAAGCTTTAGCGTGCGGAAGCAAATGTCATACAGTGCTTCATTGTCCAGCACCATACATTCATCGGCGTTCTCAACAAGCTGATGCACCGACAGAGTAGCATTATATGGTTCCACAACTGTATCAGAGACCTTTGGTGATGGAAAAACAGAGAATGTCAGCATCATGCGATCGGGGTACTCCTCTCTGATCTTGGAGATGAGAAGTGTGCCCATGCCAGAACCAGTACCTCCTCCTAAAGAATGGCAGACTTGGAACCCTGCAGAACAAGTTAACCAGATGTAGCAGGTTCACATAGAGCAGACAAAAGGTGGCCTTTTTTTTTTAATCTTGCTTTTCTTTGCCTTTATGAAGAGTAAGATAACATGTTTGAAACAGATTCAATTTTTGATACATACATGTGCCAAAAGAACCATATTTAGTATTTAACCATCTTGTAAAACATGTTGTGTGCTAGTCTCACACAAAAATTAGTTCGACATAGCCATATGCATCTGCAGGTAGAAAGCATTGAAGTTTGCAAGTAAGAACAATATGAAAAAGCAGATTGTACCTTCTGAGGGTGGTACAAGTTGGAAATTAAATAACCAAGTCTTAGACTTTAAATAATTCCTGCTACAAAAATTCTCCAGCTTACAATAGCTCATACTAGATCAGATCATGAATTAATGTTGGAAGAATTTTGGCCAAATGTTCATCATCTTATAATAGTTTATGCTAGATCAAGAATTAACATTAGAACAAGTTTGGCCAAATGTTCATCACCCTAGAAAGCTGAAGTATTGGCTTAAGAAGCACGCCACGAATCTCAACAATTACGCCTAATTAGTTTTAAACCAACATTCACATAGTGCAGGAATGTGATTAAAGGAACTGGACGAACATCAACAACTAGAATTATTTTTTATCTGTGCGGGAAATTTTCAGCACAACTACACGTGACAAAATACTAATTGTTAAACTCTGCAATTGTATATACTTCGTGGCACCATATAAACATGTACAAAAGAGTTCAAATCCAAGGAGCAAAAAGATCAAACCAATTAGACCATCTGGGAGTAAGATAAAGATCAAGAGACTATGTTTTCCTACAACAGCGAATACAGAGCAGAAACAATGAATTCCAACACTATTCTGCAGAAAACAATCCATGTTCTAATACTCAAACCAAACCCAACTCCAAGAAGCACACCATAGACAAAACAAACAAAAATACCTCAGATTCATTAGATAAAACAACCAGATACAACATTCACGGAATAGATTAAAAAAAATTAGTAAAATTCCAACATCCCTAATTCTCCAACATGAAGATGAAAACCTAACCCCACTCATCACCAAAAGCTACAAGCATCGGCTACCACAACGTTTAATGATACATTCCACTAACACAAGGTCAAATCACTCATACAGAGAACTTAAGTATAGAAATCAGACAGGGGCAGTTTAGCATTCATTTAACTCCACAAGAAATCACAAGAATAGGATATTTTTACATATATGTTAGCAATTCTCGAATGAAATCTTCCGTATACTTAGCAGATCTGAACAATAGCTAATAAAATCTTAAGAATCAAGAAGATTTTAGAAAGCATCTGGTCAAAATATGAACCATGAAACCGTACCTTGCAAGCAATCACAGTTCTCTGCCTCCTTCCGCACTACATCGAGTACCGAATCAATGAGCTCCGCGCCCTCAGTGTAGTGGCCCTTTGCCCAGTTGTTCCCGGCGCCGGACTGCCCGAAGACGAAGTTATCCGGCCTGAAGATCTGGCCGAACGGCCCAGATCTGACGGAGTCCATCGTGCCAGGCTCGAGATCCATGAGCACCGCCCGGGGGACGTATCGACCCCCGCTGGCCTCGTTGTAGTAAACATTAATCCGCTCGAGCTGGAGTTCAGAGTCACCGTTGTACCTGCCGGTGCCGTCGACGCCATGCTCGTCGCAGATTACCTCCCAGAACTTAGCCCCGATCTGGTTCCCACATTGCCCACCCTGGATGTGCAGGATCTCCCTCATCGTCTCAGCCTCGGCCTCCTACGCTCGTCGGAGATCTAAATCTCAGGGTTCCCGGTGGCCGGAGAAGAGGAGCAGGGGAGGGAGAGGTGATGGTTTAAAAGTTCGATTAGGAGCCCCTTTATAAAGGGCTCGGCGAAATCCCGTCACCGAATTAGTCTCACCAAAGCTCACTTTTCGAAGGGTGTGGATGTGGAGCTTCGCTTCAGAAACTGGAATCCCCGTGTTAGGTGTTCTCACCTTCGGTGTTGACACCGCGCTGGAGCCGGCTTCGCTGCCTTACGGTGACGGGAAGTGGCGCGTCCGTGGATTGGACGGTGGAGATTGATCCGGAGGGCCGAACGGACGGTTAGTGTGTGAAGAAGGATGTAATGGGACGACACGGCGTAGGTTTCGGCGCTTTCGTAGCTGTTACCGCCCGGTGGTTGGCAGAGAGACGTTCTTCTTATCGTCTGCGTGTGTATTTTTGGTGGGGAGTCGTTTGTAACTTAGTATGCCTTTTGGTCGTGTATGAATGGGAAGAGTATAGTTTTGTCTCTGACATTAATGAGCTGTTTGCCACCCAACCCACACTGATGCTATATATATATGTATTTAATGATATAAATATATGTATGTACGTAATGAACTCTTCTTCTTCTTCTTTAGTTTGCTGAGTAATCATTACTTCCTCAGATAAGACATGTTATCCATCAGAAACTGTGTTCAACTGTTAGCTGCTGTTGATGGTTTCCTTTAAGTGGAAGGAAATGAAAAGAGTACCAAATAGATAAACTTAGGAAAGAAACATAACAAGGAAGAAGAAACAAAATTATGTGAAGAATGACATCTCTGTCATTTTCCATTGGTTACAGGGAGGGAGGGGGATGTGGTGGGATTGGGTTCCGAGAGCCTGTCACCACCAAGCACTGGTTGGGACTGACACAGCAGTAGGTGGCATGTCCTGCTGCTGCAGTCTCTTCCACCTCTCATCTTATGATAATACAGCAAATATATATATATATATATATATATATATATAAAACTTTGCCTGATTGCTGACACTTGAGCCAATTTTTCCATCTTCACAAACATCAGCTATTCACTAGATTGCAAAATATTATTGACACTTGCCCTTCACCAACTGCTTTCCCTAATCTTTGATGCATATCTCAGCCTCCACAAAGATCCATAATTTATATACATACATACATACATGTATATATATATATATATATATATATATCCCCTAATGGAATGGAGCCCACTTGCTCCCAAAAGAGATGTGGGCCATAATAACAAGTCCCATGATGGAACCAATGCTTCACATGGACAATACAGAGATGTACAGCTTCTTTATTCATCTGATTGCACCCTTACAGCCAGATGAGACCTCTTTTTTGCTTCCTGTGCATATACAAGCAATTTTTGCAACAGTTGAACAAAGAAGGAGCACTTGCAGTCTCTTTTCCTAAATCCATAACTGATGCCATGATGGTTTGAGGATGTTGTCAGATTCTCATCTTTGTTGGAATGTGAAGTTTGGTATCATTTTTTGACTTGGCTCTAAAAAAGCTATCTCCAGCTCAAGCCCCCATATAGTGTCTTGAATTTGGACATCTTAGGTGATGATTTATGTGCATTCATTCTTTCTCTTTGTGTTCTTTTCAGTTTCTTCATTTAACTAATATTTCAACCTCGTATCAAAATGAGTAGTAGATAAGTCAGCTGGATAAAGCTTTTAGCTCTGGAACAATTTACATGCTACTTTCAATACTGTATTCAGACTTCATAAGAAAATAACTTGGTTTTTAAAAGCAGATAGACATAAAGCAATTATGGGAGAAATGGATTTGAAAAATCAATAAATAACATTGTTCAAAGTGACGTATGGTACAACAAGAAGACAAGAAAAAACATAATCTTAAACATTATTAGATATCAAATATGAAGATGTAATTGCAGGGTTGAATGACAACCTATCATAAGTCAAAATTTATGGAAGGGTACATCGTGTGGCATGCATATCAACATACAAAGATGCGGGTCTGACCTTATGACAACATTCATATTACTATTTCCACTAGTTCTTCAAAGCATTGAACCGTAGAGAGAATATGCAGGAAACCGGAGACGAGGTGAAGCAGATGCTGCATGTCTTCAGACCCTTTTCATGCTGGAGTGAATAAGCCTGAAGCTGATATTGAACAAATCTTCTTGTCGCTTTCCAGTTGACCAAATTAATCCTCAGCAGGCCACATAGGATTTGAACAAAAGTTGACTCCCTAAGTTTCCAAAACCTTAGGAACGTGAAAGAACTCCTTTTGAGCTGTAATAATCAAATGACAATAAATAGTGTTTGTTCAAATCCAATTGAAGATATTAGATAAATTGTTAGTATCATGATGAAAAATTAACAGGTATAGACTATGCCAATTCCCCATCTAGTCCACAACAATTAACCCATTTGGGGGTCACACACAATGCAGGTGAAAATAGTTCCTTTGGGACAAAGGTGACCCGAGGAGGCAAAGTTCATGAACGCAGCCAAATAAGCTACCCACAGAGGGAGCGCTAGAACAAGGAACCAAGTGGTTTGAGGATGGTTTTGTCTGTTAATTAAGGTTGCAATGTAAGAGGAAAACATAACATCAGGGATCAA
Organism: Ensete ventricosum; assembly: GCA_029747655.1. Taxonomy (NCBI): domain Eukaryota; kingdom Viridiplantae; phylum Streptophyta; class Magnoliopsida; order Zingiberales; family Musaceae; genus Ensete; species Ensete ventricosum. Next base: position 2,327,058 of record JAQQAF010000006.1, on the reverse strand, counting down.
TAGTAAAAAAACTCAACCATAATCCATATTAAATTGCATATTAGAGCAGCTTGTAAAAATTTTAGACAATAATGCTTTTTGGTGTGTTTGTGTCAGTGTGTGTTATACGACTGCATGAGGGCCCAAATGAGCTCCAGGCAATAAGTTAGTCTCAAAATCAACTTTGATTTCTAAAACTACAATCAAGAAATGAGAATTACTTGCATAATATGAAGTGCCATGCTATGCTATAGAGGTAACACATGTCAAGACACCTTAACAGGAAAACAAGTCATGCCAACGATAAATGACTACATACCCTGCATGTCAGTATAAGCAAATACATAGCTTCATGCATGCATGCCCACGTATTGCCTACATGGATGGACCGTTTCATACACAAAAACACAGCTACCGATGACAACTGTCGCGATCATGCCCAAGTATTGCCTACATGGATGGACCGTTTCATGCACACAAACACGGCTATCGATGATAACTGTCACGATCAAAGTATCTGCCTCAATTCAGCTCTTCAGAGATAGACCTTACCAAATAAATCAGCAGGTCACTTGTGTTTCTTCACCAACAGCCTCATGTCACATGCTCTAAGATAGTGTAATTTATGAAGGTTTTGTAGAAACAGGCATTTAGCAGCATGTTTGATCCATGTCAGTATCATCACTAATCTAAAACAAAATAGGACATGACCAGCACCGATGAGTAAGCTTCCCACGATGTCAAGTGATGAGACTTCTCCTACACCGATCAATTACTGATTACAATAGATCAAAAGCAGGGTTATGGAATATGGATAATACCAAGATCAGCTCTAAGTTAGAAGGGAGAAAAGACCTCCATGGGAACATATGTTGCTCAAATTCCATAAGTTTTACTAATTGTCCTTTATCAACCAGTTAAACCAACTAATAACAGGATTTCCTTGAGAAGAATAATAATATAATACATTCGCCCATAAGGTGCAAGGTTTTCTTTGTCATTCAACTTTCTAAAAAGAGAATAAGATGCTAATTACAGTATAGAAATGTGAAACTTTCAAATCTCAACATAACTTAAATCAACTCAGACACTTCTAAGGTAAAACACTACCACAGTTTTGGAAGATTCAAGAAAAATACTAACCTGGGGACACTCCCACCTCGACGTGAATCATATTCAATTGCTTGGCGAAGAGCTCTTGCAAATGCCTTAAAAGTTGCCTCGATAATGTGGTGTGAATTTTTTCCAGCAAGCTGCACAATTACTATAATATTAAATCTAGATGAAAGAAATGTGAGTCAGCAATTCAGCTTACAATCGATTTTTTTATAATTTTATAATTACTAAAAAAGATGTCAGATACAAAGTGAATGAATAATGACTAGATGTTAACACACAAATCAGCTTAGCAACAAGAATCCAAAGTCATAACTCATTTATGTGGTCATACAAACATACAATCCAATCACTTCTAAGAAAATGCTTGAACAATTAATTATATAATACCTGGCGGATGTGAAGGGTCATCCCAGAGGTGTTCACAAGAGATTGAAAGAAATGCTCCACTAGCTAATCAACATTACAATTGTCTATTAGTACAGCTCAAGGCATTATATTCACAAAATTTTCACTGAAGGAAAGCAAACCAAAATTATATAAAAACTAGATACTATAATAGGCGAACATAAATAATCTAATAATAAATAATAAATAATTACCACCTAGAAATGTCTAGGTTACAACTCTCTAAATTCAAAAACAATATATACTGAAAATTCTCTTGTCTATTTGACTTTTGAACAAATGTGTGACTTAAGTGACAAACAAGTTTCTAAAAGTATATAACATAAAGCTCTTAGTATACAACTTTTATTTTAGCCATCATGTACACGGAGTTATGTTTCTCGAATTATGCCCTGTGCCACTAAGAATAAAGAAAAATCTTAATCTTAAAAGTTGAATGAATCCACTGATTTTGGTATGTTACTTCATCAGAACCAAATAACAAATGATTTATCAACTATATAAAAGCCAAATAAAGCATATCAGTGCTATGTTGCCCCACTAATTTCCAATCTGAATCAGTGATAAATGGATCGATCTCCAAGAGAAAAAAAAAGAGAAACGGGAGCAAGGACTACCATATAATTCCCAAGTATAAAGATGATGATAAACTATGATAATGAAAAGTACAGGAGTTGCTTGCATTAAGTTTTCACATACAACAACTTGTAAATACACAGTAACCAGAGCAAAAGCAGCTCAGGACTACCTGGGTGTCATATGTCCCAACTCTTTCAGTTGGGATGATTAAATCATAACTCAAGTGAGGACGACCAGATAGATCCTGAAGTAACAATGACAAAATCTAGATCAGCAATTGTCAGTATGGAAAAACAAGTACTTTGTTCCTAAACTATAACATAAACAGAGATGCTACACAAGGTGTAAGCCCACAGTAGCTCCTAGAAACCCCTCAGAGAGTAAATAAATCGATGCTTGATAGTACAGGTGAGAACAAAAAAAAATATTAAAACTAAGAAAGATTTCCTAAAACTGTGTCAACTTTCTAAAACATTGTATGAGAATTTAAAGAAGGAAAATTCATAAAATGTTAAAGCCAGCAAAGGTAGCATGTAGTCTAAGAGTGAACCTCACAATTCAAACAATTTTGCTGTCCAAAATCTAGCAATTCATTACTTTTTTCAAAACTAAATCCATGCAAACAAATGCCAATATTTTGTCAGGAACTTGCAGACTCTAAATAAATCTAATTTCAGTAGATGTAATGTACAATTAATTTTAAATAATTAAGAGCGATGTTACCAAAATTTGAGTTCAAGAAGGGCCTGCTGCAGACAGAAACCAAGCAAATAATGAAGAGAGACTAGATTTGTGCACATAACATATCCATGCATGCAAAAAGAAGCAGGGTTAATTACATAATTCCTACCGATAACGAGAAAGGAGAGGGCAACATCAATGGCATAATAAAAAAAACATAGCAGCCAACTATGTACAAGAAAAAGTATAAACAATAGGGAGGAGAAAGATGCAAGAGAGAAGTAATCCAATACAAAGCTTATGAAGTATTCCATAGACGGCTAAGTCAAAAGCCATTTGAACCTTTAAAATTCTTTCATCTTATTGAAAAGAATAGCAGAATAACTAAGATAGCATATTCACTGGGAGATACAGAAACAGTTAAATCATATATTCATAAGTTTACATTTTTAACAGTAGCAGACATCTTAGTACATGCAGCCGGTAAACAAGAACAAGCAGAAGTAACTGAATCCAAAAATGGTATGAAAGTGGGAAATCCAAAAAATCTTTAAATAAATAACTTTGTTCAGTTTATTGAGTATTGTCAGTTGTTTTTAGTACAAAACAACCCAAAACAATGTTTTGTACTAAAAACATAAAAAAAACTACTCTTATGAGGTTACAATGGAGACCTTGAGACCCGAAATCTATGACCGAGTAAGAATTAGAAGAATTTTAGTCATTGTTGGGACAAATCACAAAACGAACATGTGTCTTGAATTCACCAACTACAGTGCATAGGTTGACATATAGCATAATCATAATAATCCGTTACAAGAAAGGTCTCTATTTTCACCATTTCTCGATCAACTTACAAAACCGAGCAGGCTACCAGTAACAGATAGATGCCATTGTCGCAGATAAACATCACTATACAAATGCAGATCCAAAACAATACTTTCAGGTAACCTGGTGGCTATGGAAACACACCTGTTCCTAGTCAAGAAGGAAAACTATACCAGTATTACTTCAATGGCAGCCTCATCAAGTGGTGCTGCAAAGTGTCCAAACCGGTAAATCCCCTTTCTATCTCCGAGTGCCTGAAGTAGTGCCTGCCATCATGATGGGCAAGTATTCAAATTCTTTGAGCGGAAGGAATATCACAAAATGCAGAAGACTCAAATCAGAATTATAAGAATTTATTGATAGAGAATTATGAGGGGTTTTCCTAGTTGTAACCGTTCCAATTGCAAGAGCAACATCTTCATTTGTATGGTGGTCATCGATATGGATGTCACCAGCAGCCTTTACATGCAGATCAAATAATCCATGTGATGCCAGTTGCTGCAATTTATAAACACAAATAATCAACATGGAGAATGGTATATAACAGATGGTCAAAAATGAAAAATGATTCCCAGTGCTAATCTAATCACAGAATAAAGAAACAATATTTATGGTTTTCATAATCTTAGCAAAATGATTATACACCTAACTTGTGAAACAAATACCCTTAAATACATACAGTTAATTTTTGTTCGGTTAAACTTTTTGAATAAGGTTCAGGCATTTTAATAATCAAATCCTCTTAATTAAAGCTTCATTACCATAAGCATCTTTAGTTTTAATGCATTTCTGTTTAAGCTTATTGACTTATGGAGACAAATATAGTGCCTTAGCACATGTAATCATGCCCGCGATGATGAGATTGCAAATTAAAGATGTTGATGTAAGTAATTTACCACAATCATTCTGCTACACCAACTGCTTGCTTCTTGTAATCATTAGAGATAGCTAAAAACTATACATTTCAAACAATAAAAACTCTGCCGAAGCTTGTTTATGCTTGTGCATACATTCCATCTTATTTAGTTAGCATTAATAGCTCCATTTCCACCAAATATATGAAATTATTCATTGAAGTTCCACTTTCTTTTAGCTTGTCCAAATGATCAGAAAATTTGCACTTTGAATTGTACCATCCTTCAAATACATGACAAACAGTAATCTACTGCTTACGTCCAACATGTGATCCAGAAAAGGAATCCCAGTATTGCAGTTGGCAAGACCAGAACCATCCAAGTTTACGTTTACATACACATCCGTCTCCTTTGTAACCCTTTTAACATCTCCAATTCGACAAGCTGCAAAGTTTAACCAATAATTTTAGGAGGAAAAGACAAAGCCAATGTTTCATTCAAGAATATAACAAGAGGCAATAACGATAAGAGTTCATTTGATCGCACCCAATCCAACAAAAAACACATAACGATAACAGCAAATATCGCCCTTAGTAAAGCAAAAAATGCATAACAGAATAGATTTGCATCAAGAAGCTTATTTTACTGCACAAACACCAAAAACATACACAAGACATGGTCTCTCGAAGGGATCAGCATGAACCAAAATATCCACATTGGGTTTCAGTCTATTGTGTTAACAAGAAACAAACTTCGCTCGAAATAAAACGTCAAATTCGATACCTAACAAACAAAATCGACGCTTTCGAGACCCACAAATGTAACTTGCATCCGAGTGCACTGATCAAAGCACTGCCCAAGAATGACCTAAACGCATTTCAAAAGAAGACAAAACATAGGAATCACAGATGCCAACAACTCAGCAAAGAAAGCTTTTTCACCTGCAAACATGAAAAAATAACCAATCTTGGAGTTAAAAAGATCACCAAGGGGGGGGGGGGGGGGGGATGAAGATGAAGTACGTGATTTGGGCGCCGCAACAGGACCGATATTTTCGTGCGGCAAGAAGGCAGCCATCGAAGGCGGAGCTCGCCGGTAGAAACGCGAAGGCCCGAAGCGGCGAAACGTCGGATCGGGAACACCGGATTGGTAACTGGGGAAATACCTAACCCTAGATATTGCAGCGGGGAGAGAGTTGGGGCAAAGAAGACCCATATGGAATCGCAAATGGAATTCCCGGTGGGTTTGGCCCAATGCAGCGCGCTAAAGCTTGGTTTTAGCCGTATCCGATAACTGCTGCAAGCGCTGCTGCTCCACAACTCCGTTTTCCTTACTTAGCTCCGAAAATTAAAAGTCTTCGGCTGATTTTTTTCTTTTTAAATTTTAGGTTAAAATCATTTTAACTGATTTTGATCATGAATTCTATTATGATTTACTTGAATCTAAAATATTTTTTATATATTTAAATATATAATATATAATTTTTTTATTACATCATATAATGATTCATAAAAACTATTAATATAATAATATATATAATTTAAATTAAAAAAAATATTTTAGTCTTTGTAATTTTGGTTATGTATTATTTAAACTCTTATAATTTTAATTATATATAAAATAGCTCATATATTTTTAAAATCGTAACATATTGACTCATAATAAATTATTAGTATAATAAAACATATAATTTAAATTTAAAAATTATATTATCGAGGAAAAGAAAATGACGAAAGCCGTAATGGGAAACGAAGTCGGAGAGACAAATGTATGAGATGTCGAAGGCAGAGGTGAGAACGAAAATATCGATGAGGAAGAGAGATCATAAGACCATTACATGCATAGTGTTAGACCGGTTGACGCAAATCCACTTGAGACAAAACCGGAAGCTCATGAGCTTGTCGCCAATATGAGAGAGGCTACGTGCGTCCGACGCCCTGCCAAGCTACAACGATTTGATGATGTTGTTGGTGGTCGCTTTCACGATGATTCTTCCTCTAATCATTGATGATGATTTTAATTTTTTAAATTAAAAATATAAATATTATTTTAAACACGAGTAATCCGTAAAAATTTAAGTGATTCATGACCAAAATCACATGAACTAAAATCAATCTTAATTTTTAATGGTTTTATTTAATGCTGAGGATTGAAATTATTTAACAAACTCATGGATTGTGAATAAACCGAAAACTATATATACTGATATGGTAAGCGTGAAAAATTTTCAGATAATGTCCCAAGTTTAAAAATTATTTTTAAACATTTTACTCTTAGTAAATTAAAACAAATATTTTAATCTTGAGACGAAAATATCCCAAGTTTAAATAATGTCCCTAATTACGTGAAATCAGCATTTTACTCTTAGTAAATTTTTTTTAAAAAAAATATATATTTTATCAGATCTACCATCGTTTGTCTTATACCACCGCACACAAACATAACCAACCATCTCACGCCTCTGCATTGTTGGGCGGTGGTCTCCTCATGCCCCCTTCTCGCACATTAAAAAGATACGAGACATCATATCCTTTTATCATCTATTAAATATATCTGAAGATTAAATACGATAATAATAGCATAATTACAAAAGGAGACATATATTTATATTGCTACTGTTATATCAAGACATTTATTTATTTATATTGTCGATACAAAACCATATATCCCAAGGAAACAGAAAAAATTATCACCCAAAATCAACATTTTAATTATTGTTCCGTATCAACATACCAACATTTTGTCGGTATCGGTACTATAGCAGTACATACATTACATACCACTGATATTATTAAATTATTATAATATAAATATAATATAATATTTAAAAATATTAAAAAAATAAATGAACAATGTCGCCTTGCTCTCTCTCCCAGCAAGGGGAGATGTTTTGCGGGCGACGACGTCTCACGGATGACCCACGGGTGATGAGGGCGTGTGGGCAATGCGCAGGCGAGGACGATGGTCAGGTACTTGTTATTTCTTTTTTTCCCTTTCTTCTTCAATCGATCGCCACCGATCGATTTCTCCGTCAATCGACCATCGACAGTCGAAATCAATCACCGACGATTGATTTTAATAGTACCGCCCGACAGCTGTCGATCCATGTACCGATCAACTATCGAATCGATATGTATCGAATGATATAAGGCCTTACCATTCGGTAAGGAAAACATTACCCAAAATCAATATTTAGTCATTCACCACAATGAAAATAATAAAGTAAAAGGATGGGAGTGGTTATAGTAGTTTGGGTCATAAATAAGCATCCACTAAATGAGTCAATGTTATCAAAATAATATAAATCCATAAGTCATCAAAATTTTAATAAAGTCCTTTTCATGACATAAATAAATTATTCTCCTGGCATTAAATTACATTCTCTAAATCAATTCATTTCACACAGGTGAGGAGCCAACCACCTCCCCACCTCATTGAGAAACATCACATCACCAAAAGAGTGCTTGTCTATGGTGGTCGATTTATAGAGTTGTAATCCAATTTAATTGCCTATAGCTTCATGGAGAATGACAGGTACTTGACTTTTATCTATCACATTTAAGATATCATCATATATGTCACTTATGTAAGAAGATTTACTATAACCAATTAGCTCATAATGCTCAATAATTATGTCACACTTAATGCTACACACATGAAGAAAATATAATCCAGGACGCAATGCAATAGTATTAAGAGATATATGAATGCTGTGTGCAACGGAACTGTTTGAACGATAAAAGCATTTCTGCCAAAGAATGGTAAAGGACAGATGTAGAACTCAAAAACTTGGGAGTAATGGTTGAAACAATCATGAAATTTTTTGGTAATTTATTGTGCTAGGCAACATTTCTTTAGCAACAAATTCAACAAGTTGGGATGCTATGTTCAGTGGTAATTGTTTTTAACTGACAAAAGAATTTCCGAAAGAGACAGCCAAAGATGATCATAAGACCCCAAATACTTGGGACCAGTAGATCATAATAATAATGAGTTCTTAGTATATCATTGTGCTGTGAAACATTATTTCACAACAAAAAACCACAAGTAGGAACTGCAGGCAATCTTTCTGTTTACTAGATACTCTTGGGTCAGACATACAGCAAAGATGATTGTAAGACCAAAGACTTGGGACCATTGATCAGAAGAATCATGAGAGTTCTTTCGTAAATCATTTTTTCTATGTTGGTTTTTTTCCCCTATCATTGTGCTATCATAAAGGCCAAAGATGTCATATAAGATTCATACAGATATGTCAAAGAAACATACTTCAATCGACAGACACAGATAAACCTGCTCATATCTTCGTGCCATTTCTTGGATCTCCACAGCATCAGCAGTATTGTGATTGAATGAACCTGAACATGGAACATTGAAACAGCTAAATCATTACAGAATAATGAAGACGACTGCACTTACAAAGACAGCTGACCTTCGATGAGCAATAATTTGAGAAATAACATTGTCAGAAACCTTTGCATTATGGTGAATGCAACATTTGCTTTCCTTATTAGCAAAAGTTTGAACATCATGAAACAATCATATCTAAAACAGATGCAGACATTGAAGAAGTTACATATTTCCTTTTTAACCATCTATGCAGTTATTGCAATTTACGAAGTTCCATATTCACATAATTGGAAAAGTTACATATTCAGATTATTTGATTTTTCATCAAATTAAGATCCACAAAACAATACACTGAGTTCATAGGTATTAAAACAGATCAAGAATCATACATAATGGCAACAAGCTTCTCATACAATTAGATCCACATAGTGAAGTTATTTTTGAATGAGTTAAATAACTTGGAGACCTAGTTTATATGCTGATGCAAATAGAATAATAGATCATATCCTAATCTGACCATTTGCTGGAGAATCATTAGTTTGTCAGGAGATATTGGCACGCTTTCTAGCTTGTTTGTATGTATCAGTTATCTTTAGTGACAACTACTCTTTGTGATAGCAGGAGTTTTCCTTTCCCCACTGAGAGCCAAATGATTTCTTTTAAATGCATGTCATGCATTCTTTAAAACGGACTTACTGCCACATAGAGAACAATATAATACCGATTTGCATTTATAGAAGTTGTCTGCATTCTTCTCGTTTCATTGCAACAAATTTGTGCAAATCACTTCTCAACTCTCTCATCTTATTCAAAGAAAATCTTAATACTCATAAGTTCCTGCTCATCCGATGTTGATCACCACCGCCAATCTACATGCTCTAGCACCAAATAGATCCAACTGCTAAACTTAAACTTTTGCCACCTTTATGACCTATCTAACAACATGCTCCCGATGATAACAGACATCAATCCATGTCATGTTTTCTGATGATGACAACCATTCAGTGACAATAGTAATCATGCTCATTCCACTATTACAGTCATAAAATGTTGTCACTGACATACTAGTAGTCTTTTCCGTAAACTCCAGTCCTAAAATATTGTCACTAACATGCAACTCCAATTGCATACAGATTCACCGCAATTCAAATATTCAATAGATAATGCAATCAATGAAATCATTCCAAAGTTGGCCGTTAGAAAGTGTCAAACCACTGCATGTACAAGATTTGCACACAAAAGACTTCTGTTACCTGAGGTTGACATATTTGGAAGGCATTATAACACATTAGATTCATTAAACTTCTCTTCTTCCCCCTGACTGATATTCATCAACTAATGATAAAATCTATGATGTAATAGTCAACTATTGAATAAGAGTATCTGTATGGCTTAACTAATGATTTTCCCTCAGTATTTGCATTTATTGATGCCATTAGTATGTGTCCCTTACTGTTGTAGCATTTCAAAGAGGTGTATAAATATATAAAGGTGAGATCTGTTTCATATGGCTCTTCAAATCCCTACGGCACATTAATACCCTATCTCTTTTCTTTTCTCTTCTTATTTTTTTCATAGGTGATCCGGGAGAGGATGATGGCTGTGGATGTAGTTCAGATGCACAAATGTTGAGAGGTTATGAGGAAGGGGATTGGAGGAGGGACGTAGTTACTAGAGACTTGCTCGGCGACAACGGATCAGTGCTTGGATCCACTGTGGTGGTTCTTGATCTTTTGTCGCTTGGCGAGTCCGACGCAGTGGGGCAGTCGGCGTGACGAAGGGTGGCAACTAGCAGTGCAAAGGCGCAGCCAAAGACTGAGTAGAGAACGATGACCGACGATGGCAGAATGATCATTTAAGAAAAAAGAAGCATTCTTTGAAAATTTTTCAAACTTGGGGCATTGAAAAAGTTTCAAATTTAGGAATTTTTGAAAAATTTAGAGATTTTAAAAAAATATTCCTTAAAATTTAGTATTTAATTTTTTATACACACCATTCTCATTATCATTTGATTAGCTTAATAGTAATATGAATTACTAATTAATTTGAAATTTTTAAAATTATGAAAATTTTAAAATTATCTTTTGTCACTTTCGTTGATTATGAAACTCCTTATTTTCTAAATTTAAATGATAAGCGTAGAAGTTTCAGCTAAATACGTGTAAGTTCTGCAAGGATAATTAATTAAACATAGCCTAAGGATATATGTCCGTAATTGCTTGTATATGTATTATGTATTTATAAACACTTCTAACTAAAAAATAATTTACATCTATCAGATAAGTACTTTTGGCAGATCTAATGCACTAGACGTCTACCAATATATTATTTTTTCATTAATGTATACAATTTTATCTTTATATATAGAAAGATTGGTTTTGAAACTCAAATTATTGTCTTTTCAAATAATAAAATAGTAATACTACTGATGTACAGATACCATCAAACTTTTCCCAACCTATTTTACTTCTAAAACCTTTTCTATTAGTTCAACCATCCAACAACAACTAGTGTTTGCTCAAAAGCAAGATTAATCTCAAATTACTTGGTCAAATTCTTAGTGAGACATCCTACTGGTGTGGTCAAATTGTATTCCACCATCCCAATTAATATCCCAAATGTATGGCATTTTTATTGTATTTGACAAAGGTGTGTGAATGCATCTCTCTCACACGAAACAAGTATATGTAGCCTACTTGGAAATCCAATAATAGAGTGGTGTAGAATTCAATGCACACCAAAGTCTTAATTGCTCAACCATGAACATTATTACTTTTTGAAGATGAACAAATTTGGAGTGTATGCAACATGCTAATTATAAGAACACTTGGAAAAGATACTCATACCTTATGGAGCCATTGAAGAGCCATGACATTGTTGATTAGCTTGTGCACCAATTGGCTCGTTGATGCAGCTCTTGCATGTGCTAGGTTTTCTTCTTTGTTGAGTGACTGGAAGCTGGCAAACTAAACTATTGCCCAACATATAAAATATAAGCATAGCCAATCAGATATTTTTTTCATAACATTCTCTCCCTTAAATCACATATTAAAAAGATGCAGGAGACCAGATCCTTTTTCTAACTTGGTATTTGTTTGTGATGTATTAAATATCCGGAGATTGTATACAATAATAATAGGCACGATGTGAATTACAAAAAGAGACTCAAAGCACAAGTTTACAAGTACAAAGGCTATTTTAATTATTCACATCTGGTTCACCCAAATCATAAAGGAATAATGCTACTGTTATATCAAGACATATATTTGTATCGTTGATACATATCCATATATCGACAGGGAAATAAATTATCACCGAAAAAACAATATTTAGTCATCCACCCCAAAGAAAATGATAAAAACAAAGGCCTGGAGTCAGTATAGTAGGTAGGGTCATAACCAACCATCCACTAAATGGGTCGATGTTATCAAAAGAATATAAACCCATAAGTCATCAAAATTTTAATAAAGTCCTTTTTATGACATAAATAAATTATTCTCCTGGCATTAAATTACATTCTCTAAATCAATCTATTTCACACAGGTGAGGAGCCAACCACCTCCCCACCTCATTGAGAAACATCACCAAAAGAGTGCTTGTCTATAGTGGTCGATTTATAGAGTTGTAATCCAATTTAATTGCCTATAGCTTCATGGAGAATGACAAGTACTTGACTTTTATCTATCACATTTAAGATCTCATCATATATGTCACTTATGTAAGAAGATTTACTATAACCAATTAGCTCATAGTGCTCAATAATTATGTCACACTTAATACTACACACATGAAGAAAATATAATCCAGGATGCCATGCAATAGTATTAAGAGACAAATTTCACAAGCTGGAATGCTGTGTGCAACGGAACTGTTTGAACGATAAAGCATTTCTGCCAAAGAAAAGTAAAGGACATATGATCCATTGTAGAACTCAAAATTTTGGGAGTAATGATTAAAACAATCATGAAATTTTTTGGTAATTTATTGTGCTAGGCAACATTTCATTAGCAACAAATTCAACAAGTTGCGATGCTCTGTTCAATGGTAATGTTTTTAACTGACAAAGAATTTCCGAAAGAGACAGCCAAAGATGATCATAAGACCCAAATACTTGGGACCAGTAGATCATAATAATAATGAGTTCTTAGTATATCATTGTGCTGTGCAACATTATTTCACAACAAATAACCACAAGTTGGAACTGCATGCAATCGATCTGTTTACTAGATACTTTTCGGTCAGGCATACAGCAAAGATGATCTTAAGACCAAAGACTTGGGGCCATTGATCAGAAGAATCATGAGAGTTTTTCCCAATAATTGTGCTATCATAAAGGCCAAGGATGTCATATCAGATTCATACAGAAATGTCAAAGCAGCATACTTAAATCCACATACACAGATAAACCTACTCATATCTTTGTGCCATTTCGAGGACCTCCCCAGCATCAGTGACACTGTGACTGAACGAACCAGAACATGAAACATTTAAACAGCTAAATCATTACAGAATAATGAAGACAACTGCACTTACAAAGACAGCTGACCGATGAGCAATAATTTGATAAATAACATTGTCAGAAACCTTTGCATTATGTGAATGCAACATTTGCTTTCCTTAATAGCAAAAGTTTGAACATCATGAAACAACTATATCTAAAATAGATGCAGACATTGAAAAAGTTACATATTTCCTTTTTAACCATCTGTGCAGAATTTACAAAGTTGCATATTCACATAATTGGAAAAGTTACATATATTCAGATTAGTCGATTTCATCAAATTAAGATCCACAAAACACTACACAATGAGTTCATAGGTATTAAAACAGATCAAGAATCATACATAATGGCAACAAGCTTCGCATACAATTAAATCCACATAGTTCAATTATTTTTGAACTTGCGAGTTAAATAACTTGGAGACCTAGTTTATATGCTGATGCAAATAGACAATATCCTAGTCTGACGATTTGCTGGAGACTCATTAGTTTGTCAGGAGATATTGGCACGCTTTCTAACTTGTTTGTATGTATCAGTTATCTTTCGTGACAACTACTCTTTGTGATAGCAGGAGTTTTTCTTTCCCCACCGAGAGCCAACTGATTTCTTTTAAATGCATGTCATGCATTCTTTAATACGGAATTACTGCCACATAGTGAACAAGATAATACTGATTTGCATTTATAGAAGTTGCCTGCATTCTTCTCAATTACATTACAACAAATTTGTGCAAATCACTTCTCAACTCTCTCATCTTATTCAAAGAAAATCTTAATATTCATAAGTTCCTGCTCATCCGACGTTGATCACCATCTCCAATCTACATGCTCTAGCACCAAATAGATCCAACCACTAAACCTAAACTTTTGCCACCTTTATGACCTATCTACCAACATGCTCCTGATGATAACAGACATCAATCCATGTCATGTTTTGTGATGATGACAACCGTCCGATGACAGCAGTAATCATGCTCATTCCACTATTACAGTCATAAAATATTGTCACTAACAGACTAGTAATCTTTTCCGTAAACTCCTGTCATAAAATATTGTCACTAACATGCTACTCCAATGGCATCCTTCATGGATCCAATTGCATACAGATTCACTGCAATTCAATAGATAATGCAATCAATGAAATCATTCCAAAGTTGGCTGTTAGAAAGTGTGAAACCACTGCATGTACAAGATTTGCACATAAAAAGACTTCTGTTACCTGAGTTTGACATATTTGGAAGGCATTTTAACACATTAGATTCATTAAACTTCTCTTCTTCCCCCTTACTAAGATTCATCAACTAATGATAAAATCTACGATGTAACAGTCAACTATTGAATAAGAGTATCTGTATGGCTTATCTAATGATTTTCCCTCAGTATTTTGCATTTATTGATGACATTACTACTTCCCATACTGTAGCATTTCAAACAGGTGTATAAATATAGAAAGGTGAGATCAGTTTCGTATGGCTCTTCAAAACCCTTTGGCACATTAATTCCCTATCTCTTTTCTTTTCTCTTCTGATCATTTTCATAAGTGATCTGAGAGAGGATGATGGCTGTGGATGTGAGCTCAGAAGCACGAATGTTGAGAGGTTCTGAGGAAGGGGACCGGAGGAGGGACCTCGTTACTAGAGACTTGCTTGGCGGCAACGGATCAGTGCTTGGATCCACTGTGGTGGATCTCGAGCTCAAAGTTCCAGCCGGTTGTGAAAGGCGGCTCGATCTATCAGTATGTTGTTTAATCTCATACATCATCTTCTTTGCTATTCCCTGCAGGTAGTTTAAATTTGAATTCATAAAGTGGTTCTTCCCTCTCCTAAAAAGATTGGATTTGTTATGTGAATTAGTCATTTGCTTAGATCTTTCTTGGAGGAAAATGGAAATTTCAGCTATTTCTCAAGCACTTAACCAGATATCCACAGGAAATTTCATTGCTCTTCATGAATCTCTTACACTAATCTTGGACTTTCCCTAATTTATAGCTTGAAGTCAAGCTAAGCATTCTCCTCCAGTTTGAATTACAAACGTTGCAGACCAAGCCCCCGATGTCTGTAACATATATATCTTCTTCAATTTTCTTAGCAACACCAGATTCTCCTTTCTTCTTTGTTCAGCTTTCCCGTTATTGAATAACTGTTCTTTCTTTCTAGGGCTCTCCATGATCATTTTGTTAAGGAAAAGTATTCAAATAATAAATTATTGATTTTCCAAATTATTCTGAAAAAAAGCATCTTTCCAAGCTATTCTTCATTGTCATCCACTAAAACCCTAAATTTCGATCAATTGCAGTCGGGAAGAACGTACCTCCTGAAGCGCAACACTGATCCGGCGCCCTGGCGATACCACGAAACCAACCTCAAGCTCCTTCCGCCATCCTCCGCTGCACACTTCCCGGAAATGGAGGCGGCCACGCTGCCCACGGGGTACCACAGCGTGTGCACCCTCGAGCAGGTGAAGTACGCTCTCCAGCGCGCCGGTTGCGACAAGCGGTCCCCCGCTGCCCGCCGCCCCCATGGCTCCCCAGTGCCTTTCTCCTCGTCGACCACCACCTCCTCCTCGATCAAGCGGATGATGATGGCCGAACGGGAAGAAGGCGCGTCGCCTCCCCGGGCGATGGCGGCTGCCGGGTGCCCGGAATGCCTCCTCTACGTGCTCGTCTCGGTGGTGGATCCGCGTTGTCCCAGGTGTGCCGCGCACGTGCCGGTCCACAGCGAACCCAAAAAGAGACCCAAGTTTGACCTCAACACCATAACCCAAAACAACGACGAGGATGTTGACTTGAATTAATATTTATAAATATTATATAATAAAAAGGAAAAAAAATTAAATATTCAACTAGATTTAAGAGGAGGCAGCCATTTTTAAAACTGATTTGTGTGTAGAATTGCTCCATGATTAAAAATATATACTAATCGATCTCTTTTCCTCTCTTCTCTCTGTCTTATTTCATTTTATGTAAGAAAAATAGGTGTTTTATTTTGAGGACCTAAGTGTTTCAATTTGAAATTTTTTAAAGAAAAATAGGTGTTTCATTTTGAGGATCTATGTATTTCAATTTAAATTTTTTATTATGTATAAAATTTTAAGAAAATAATATCTTGGTAGAGACCTGACTTGGGTTTCAATCTTATCTTCATTGTTATATATATATATATATACGACTTTGATATTGCTCTTAACTTTCTAAGACTATATGCTAAATTAAATATTAGAGAGATTTTATTGGGCATATTTCATAAAAAAATATAAAAATCTTGATCGAACTTGGTTATTTTTTAATACTAAAATTGAGTAGTTTTCTTCAAATCTTCAACGCATGGATGAATCAAAATTTATCATAATACTAAGAAATATAATTTGAGTTTATTAACTAAGATTTTGTGATATACTATCAGGGTATATATTAACTAAATTATTTGACAGCTTAAAGTTAATATCATAAGGATATATATATATATATATATATATATATTATAAATTTTCGATGATTATATATACAATGTATTGGGAAAAAATATTGCCATTTAAAACCAACTTGATCAGACCAATTCATCATAGTTTGGATAATGGATGTACAACGAACTCCAGAAAACCGAATCGTCGATGGTTGATAATTAATTAGATCATGTAATAATTGACATTGAAAACTCACTAATTTTTTTTAAATAACAAAAAATCAATTACACCATCCCATAATATTAAAAAATAAAAAATATTTAAACTTTTTGTAAAGGATAATATAAAATAAAAAAATTATTGCAGCTGTCTTAATATTTACTTTCGCTATATTATATAATCGCTTTAATAATATTACACATGACCTATATTTTTAATATAATATATGCCGTTGCCGCCGTCGTGAGCCGCATTTGCCCAGCGCGCGACCCTGAAGGCTAAACCCTAGCGACGCCCAGCGGGCCGCTCTTCGCTGCTTTTACACCCCAGCGACGTCGGCAGTCGCCACCGAGCCGTGTGGTCGTGTCGTTTGCCTCTAACTCCGTCGAGATCCCCTTGTCTTCAGCTAGCAGCGTACGCTCTTCTCCCCGCTTCTCCCCTTTCTGCGCCTTCATGCCCAACGGTTTTCCTATCTTTCCCTCTCGGTTACAGCCGCGCAGCCGACCCCTTCTCAAACCATTTCTTAGCCGACAGCCGGCCTTTTTTTTTGTTCGGATCGATCATACTCTGCCATATTTGTGATTGAAAGTTTGACTTAAGTCAACGTGTTCACGTAGGGAGATTTGATATCTGAATAAATTTAGGTGGCAGCCTGTGTTTCATGTTTAATTCATAGGATTTAAAATGGTTTATTTACGTTTTCATGCATTGGGCTTGATGAGTCTTTCTTTCTCAACAGACTCCTTCCTTTTGCAGCGACGGCAGGTTGAGTGGCGAGTCGGCCGGTCTTTCTCGAAACTTTTCTGTATGTTTATTTAACTTTCATGGTATAACTTTATCTTCTGCATGTTTTCGTGCCTTAGGCTTGATGAGTGTTTCTTTCTGCGCAAACTTTCCTTTCTTTTGCAGTGACGACAGATTGAGTGGTTTCGTGTCTTTTTGCATCAATTTTGCTTCTTTTAGGTCAGAGATTGATGGGGAAGAAGAATAAGGTCATCCTCCCTCCCAACCTCCCCCCAGAGGTCGCCGATGATGAGATTGAGGTTTCTGATGAGGATTTGGAATTCGTTGGCCGAAACCGCAAATATGTTGGATTCCTCACCAAGCTTGACACGAAATCTATAGACAGGTTGGGCATTTCTTAGCTCTTGAATCCTATTTTTTTTACCTTTGTCGTTTGTCATCTCCTGATGCAAGTTTGTTTTTTGTTGGCAATAGAATGATTTTTAGATATTAGGGTTTAAGAATAATAGCTTTGGAGTCTGATGGTTTTGTCCAAATTACATTGGTTACCTGAATTTGTGTTGCAGGCATGTCAAGCGAGTTGCTAATCATGAGGATGATGAACTGGAAGCTCTATATGAGAAGCGGAACCGAAAATCTTCTCTTTTAAGACTAAAGGAGGAAGAAGATAAGCTTCAAGTTGATCCTGTTGATGCTCTTCCAGTAAAGACACTGGATGGGAAGTTGGAATACAGAACTGGTAACCACCAATCTGGATGAATTGACTGTGGTTTTCAACTTCCCACGGAGCACAGTACTTAGGCTATTTTCACTGTCTTATAGATTCAAGTTTAGTAAGATGCTCCACATTTTAGTAAATCTATTTATCATATGGTTGGAGAGAGTTATATGCATTATATGATTTTAATTTTGTTATATTTTAAAATGCCCTGAATATTATATCTTTAGAACTGGAAAAAAAGAAAATAAAAGTATTATCTAAATAACCTCTGTACCTCACTGTGGTCTCTGGAGAATAGTAGCTGAGTAGTGTAGCTGAATTGGTTGAAGCCGTTTGATTAGGTATCATGCACACAATTGATGTTTGCGCTTCTCGGACTTGATCTCAGAGTGTTATTCTTGAAATTCCAATACTGCTTATGGACAAGTCAAAGAATTGTGGAAATAAGAAGCCAAATCAGAAGTTGTTTGTTGTAACTTCAAGGTGTACTGTGACCATGTTTTTGTTATGATACTTGATCGTGGTTACTTTCTTCCGGGAACCTACCAATTTTCTCTTCATGAGTAATTAAGTTCTATATTGATTTGTGAATGTTAGCGGAGGTCTTGTAGGATGAAAATAGTTGCATCCCATATTGCATAAATGGCTCTGCTTTAATGTAATTAATTCTTTTTATGCATCTTGCTTATCATAGATTTGGAAAGTTTAATATATGTTGTTGTTCTTCTGTTGTCCTTGCGGTTGGCTTGAGACTGATTGTGGTTCGAACAGTAGCTGATGAATTACAATTTTAGTCAGGATCTACCAATCCCAGCCAAGCTTGTTTCATCTGGCATGTCTATCTGGAATCAGCTATTGACTCTTGACTGGAAAATTAAATTTTAATACCTGATCTAGTTTGGCTTAATCACGCGAACAGAAGAGATAGTTTTCACTTATTATAACTGAATCAACCCATTTTGTTGGGCCTTCTGCTGGTCCAAGTCAATGTGAGTCCAAGCTGTTATTGTAATTTAAATATGATCTGGAAGCTTGTAAGCGTCTCAAATTGAGTTTATTACCTTGACATAGACTTTTTGTTTAAGGCTCTGCAAGGTGAATCTTCCTTAAAATTTACACATCTCTTCCACAGGTGAGCTAATAAAGGAATTTTTATCTTTATCAAGGATATTTTGTTGGATGAAGAATGTTCAACTAACATTGATAAGTTTTGAGAGGCATACATAGCATTATTGTTTAATCATTAAGTTTGGCTTGCAGTTAATGATCTATCACATATTTCAAATTTCTTCTAATCAGGTTATTGGTGCTTTTGCTTGAAACTGCATTTGATGTTACTGAAGATCTGAGCAGCTCACTGTTATTTAAAGTTTAATTAAAATTGCAGCTGATAGATCAAAATCTGGAGATGGGACCAATGAAAAGGAATCTGCAACGGGCAAAGAAGATGATGAAAAAAATGCAGGTATGGTGAAGCTTACTAAACCAGAAAAAAGGCTAAAGCTAAAGAAGAGCAGAAAAGAGGCTAGGAAGCTCGCAAAGGTGGACGAGAAAGGAGACAATGGTGAAGAAAAGCTACACACCGAAGTCTTGGTATTTTGCTCAAAATTTGTTTGACCATGCATTAACGTCAACCTTTTAATATCATCATTTTTTGGCTCATCAGAATAATGGAGCGGCAATGCTTATGCTTCTTATTTTGAAATGAGTAGCCTTGTTATATGACAATTTGGTCTATGTACAGGCATAAAATGGATGTGATTCTTTCTCATGAAGTTATAACATTCTTAAGTTGTATCATTAAACGATCAAGGACTGTTAGAAATTTAATATTCTACAAATAGATTTACTTGAGTTGAAGATTGGTTACCAATACATAAAAAGAACTCCAATAGTAGGAAAAAATTATCATATAATGTTGCTACATCATAAAATTTCTAGAGAATATTTTATGTTAAAAATGTTTCTGCCTTTCTTTTTCCCATTTTCTTTTGCTTCACTTCTTTATTCTTCTCTTGAAAATGGTCAGCGAACCTTTGTGATAGTATAAGAATTGATGCTCGACCTGTGTGAAAGCTGCATCTATGATAAGAGTTCAGCCAATGTCCTTTGGAAGAGGATATGTATAAAAAAATATGGTTAGTGTTTGTGATAAGGAACTTTGGAAGTTGTATCTTATCAATAATGTAATCTACCTACCTATGGGAGGATTACTGCTCTTACTCTTTCTGTCATATGCTTGTTTATTTCTTATTTCTGTCTATTTATTTATTTATTATTCTTGTAGATACATCGGACAGCATATTTCTTCTTGACAGCATTGATAACCTTGAATGAGAAACAATTTACTTGCAAGAAAATTTAGAATTTTCTAAATGCATGCAAAATACTTTATTTACAATTTTAGCTTGATCTACTATCATGCCTTCTTATAAAATTCTTAATACTTTTTATCAAAATTTACAATAGATGGTTTTTTGTTATACTTGAAATTACATGAGATGATTTTAAATATATAACTAGCTCTTAAACTTTTGAATCTCCTTGAATATCTTGGAGTTTTGAACTTAATTTTGAAATTCACATCTATAAAATTTACATCTTTTAAATTGAACATTTTTGTGATATGATATTTTTCATTTTGCCAACTTGATTCTACCTTCTTGCTCACACATGTGGAGAAAGGAAATTACTAGCATTTCAAGAGACTAATAAGTCTACTAATTACATTTTAAATCTCTTAAACGTGATTTTAATGATTTTTAAATTGAATGAGTGATTTATCTATATCGTGGTTTTGATTTCTTGGAATTATAACTTGAAATTTTTATGAATCCATATATTTTGTTATGTGTTTTCATATTATTTAAAAGTAGATTTTTATACAAATCATGAACTTGACAACTTAAGATTTCTTATGGATAAATCAAGAGATTTTATTTGTTTCTCCTGTGACTTGTCTCTTGATATTCACAATTTGTTTTCATAAATTGAATATCTTATTATTATGTTAATTTTTCTTAATATATTTTGGATTAAATTGATTGCATTCAATGACTGTTCATTGTTTCTGTTATGTGGTTCCTGTTTAGCATCTATCTCTTACTGAAGTTATGAGATGAATGTAATATGTAATTTAAAAGCTTGTGATCCTCATATAAGTACGAGAAATGTTTTTTTTTTGTGCTTTCTCTTTAACCGTATAATGTACCTTTTTGTGTTTTTCAGTTGTATTAAGAGAACTTGGTAGAAGTCTCTTTGTTGCATAGTTGTTGTGCTTGCTTGGCATTAACTGGTGATTTTGCATAATTAGGATATGAATCTTGATAACCATCTTACTTTCTTTTGGCAACATATTGTTCTCGACTGACAATTTTGCATGATTGGTCAATTTGTCTAGTTACTATGTAAATATTTTGCGGGTTGAAGGACCTAATAAACTATACATTAGGCTGCAATAATAGTGTTGGTATAATGAAATTTTACTTTTTCTTATATACTGGTTGTAGTCATTAAAATCATGAAAAAGAGTGAGGAAATCATTTGTAGATTTTTTTTTTTTGTGTTCACATGTGGTTATGATGCGGATGCCTCAGCTTGTTAAAGGAAATGATTTTTTTATTTTTGTTATTTGGCAGCATATTTGTTTATTTTATGTCAGTCATATATTTTAAAAATTGACTGGCTTAATAGAAGTTGCCTAATGTGAGATGTACATTTTCTTAGTCATTGTAGATCTATTAATATTCCTGTTTATATTCTATTCATCTGTCAATTCTGTTTATGGAGATAATGCCCAATGATGATTTGAGGGTTTTTTTTATGCTTTGCTTAAATATGCTGTGGGACCTTACAGCTTTGTTTTTGCTGCTGCTTAAATATGTTATGCCCTAAACTTGATTGTCTCTGGATGTTAATTTTTACAATGTGGATTTTATCTAATTGAGCAAATTTTAACTGTCTCAAACTTAGGAATCTGGTTAGCATGCTCCTCCACATTTTTGGCACTGCAAATTCTCTCTGGTTACACATATCAACCTGAGAAGAACGTCCTACACATAGCGAGACCAAACTCATGATAGTGTTTCTGCTGTTAAAAATAACCTCCTACTTCACAAATTATTGACTACAGGCTATCTTTTTTCATGCTTCAATTATCTATTCTTTTTTCTTTTTTCTGGGAGTGGATTAAGTTACTTCTTTTTGACTGTGGATGTGATTTCCAGGCAAAGGTAGAGGAAGACCTTTCTGCTGAAGAGTTGTTCAGGAAAAAGAAGATTAGACTGGCAGAAATTGGGTTGAAGTTGTTGGAAAATCCTGAAGAAAATATCAAGGCCCTGAAAGAATTGTTGCAGATTTGTGATGATGAAGACCAAAATATAGTTAAACTTGGCCTGATGTCTTTGTTGGCTGTTTTTAAAGACATAATTCCTGGGTAATTAATGCTAAATTTCATTGTTTCTCTTTCTGCACATTTTGTTATTTGTTAACTAGTTTTCATTTGATTTACTGGCTTCAAAATTTCTATATCTTTTACAGCTATCGTATCCGGTTACCAACTGAAAAGGAGATGGAGATGACAGTTTCTAAAGCAGTACGCCAGCAGCGGTTCTATGAATCCACACTTTTGCGCTCATACATGGTTATTCTTTTATCTTTGCCTGTGATTTCATTGCTGTTTCTATCCAACTAATCAACTGAAGTGGCACAAAGATCATGTCAAATATTTCTGTTACTGCTTTCTGAAAATTTTTCTACTGGCACTGGCACTGACTCTATGAATTTAGAGTTTATCCTCATAAAGGGGTTCTCTCTCTGTCTATTCCTCTGACTTTGTATCTCTTTTGTCTTAACTAATCATTTGAACCTGTCTCTATTTATATCTAGCATTGCTACCAGAGCTTTTTGCAACATGTCTTTTGTGTGTTTTGGTGCTTTGAATATATAGACCCCTGACATATATAGCATAACCTCTTGCTTTAAGACAAAGAATCTCTCTGGAATATCTTAATCAGAAACATGTTATAGTAGGCAATGGTTTATCTCATAAGAACGGATATAAGGGAATTCACATGATTTTTGAATTAAACCATCTTGCTCTAGAGTTAAGTGAATAGTAGCCTGAACTGAAAGCAACCCATGAACAGGTCAAGATCTCTTGATTAGTACCGACCATGTATTGGTAGGTCTGATAAGGTGGGGTTGGGTTGGGATGTCAACATATTTTTCATCTAGAGCTTGTCACTGATCTTATGCTGAAGAAAAACTCACAGCATTCATTTTAATGATTATTGCTAATAAATTAGGGAATTATATAAAAGTCAAGGAAAGAGGTCAACATATATTTTTGATTCTCTTTCTGGTGCATAGGACGTTAAATACTTCGATCTATGAATGCAGTTTTATCTCTAAATACTGTATAAGGCATTAAGTTCTTTTGTGGTTGGCATTTTTTAACTTGACATTCTTTAAATGTTGATCTAATAGGCATACCTCATGAAGCTGATAACCTTGGAGAAGCAGCTCTATATCCGTCAGGTTGCTGTTCGCTGCTTGTGCAGTTTACTGGATGCTGTGCCGCACTTCAACTTCCGTGAAAGCATTTTAGCCAGTGTTGTCAAGAATATAAGCTCTTCAGATGATACAATAAGGTCTAATTTTGATTCTACATTGTTTTCTTTTTTGTACTGGTTTCATCACAGCTCCTCTTACAAAGAGTTTGTTACCACCAAGGCCTTTCTGAATTTGACAACACTGATTTCAGATAAGAAAGACCTTGTGGGGATGCATCATAAAATGTAATAACTTTTTGAATTTCATAGTATTGAGCTAGTGAAAGTAAATTGAGAAATATTAACCATTATGTTAAAGGACTGCAAATAAATGTTGTTTAACTGCAAATGTGTATATGGTCATTATGATTAATCATTAATGTTGTTTAACATTAATCTGAATTAGAACTCATTATGATTAGCAACATCATGAATCATCGTCCAAATGCCATTTTTCTTGCCACAAGTGGAACTCCAAATTATCTGGATAATTACATCTAAAACTATTAGTGAAGTTGAAGGTTTTGAATAAAATAATGTTTTTTCAATAAATTTCTTAGTTTGAACATGTTTGTACTGATTCTCTTCACAGGTAGCAAAATGGTTGTTTGGTGATCATAATTGCTAGATGCGCATAAAGAAAACCTCTATTAGTTTCTGACTGCCGATTACATGTACTAGTATGTGTAGTTTGCTATTGCTTTAGACTTTAATTTCCACCTCCTATTGGATGCTTCCAAGCTTAAGCAATTTTCTATACCGACATAATATTTTGTTTTAGGTAATTTCTTTTCTTTCTTTTAGCTACTTAGACATCAGCCGTTTTTGCAGAAATATTGTCTAAAGAGTTATTATAAATTTTAAGTATGATTGTGTTCTGTCCAAAATATTTGGAAATGTTTTTCTCATATATCCTCGTTCATCCAACTCTGTTGTGCTGCTGTGAGTCACTCCTTGTTGACAATGATACAGATGAGCTTATATTCATCTAAATGGCATAATGTTGTTAAACATGAGCTAATTGGATTTTTAATTCATTGTGTGGCACTTTGATATAGAACAGTTTTGAAGTTATTTTTGACCCTAAGTTCTCCAGTATAAGTAGGGTTTGATTTCTTTCTGCTTTCTATCGTATGACAGAAAGCTCTGTTGTGAAGCTATAAGGTCAATCTTCTCAAATGAAGGAAAGCATGGGGGTGAAGCAACCTTAGAGGCAGTGCGGTTGATTGCTGATCATGTCAAGTTTCATGACTGCCAGCTCCATCCTGACAGTATAGATGTATGCCTATCCTTGATCTTTGAAGTAAAAGGAGATTTTTGTTTGAATGTCTTTGTATTGAGCCAATTTGCAATTTACATGGCACTTTTTTGTTTGCATTTGTTCAAAATACTCATTGATTAAATCTGTTGCTAGTTTGTGATGAAGAATTTCTTCTTTAAGTTTTTTTCTGGTCTGTGACAGGGGAATTTTGTTTTATATAAATTCATAGAGTTAGGAAAAATGTTTGTTTTTTTTAATGTACTATATTCATATTTGATTCATATGTTTTGCCAGGTCTTTTTATCCTTGACATTTGATGAAGATATTGGAAAATCTGATTTTTTTGAGGAGCCAGTTAAAGCCAAGAAAAGAGGGAAATGGAAAAACCAAGGTGGTTCAAAAGAAGTGCAAGGCAGTGATAGGAAGAAGAATAAACAGGAGTTGATGAAGAAAACAAGAGAAGAGGTATTTTACAATTAGCAACTTTCTACTATTGAATGTATGATTTTGATGGATTCTAATTGTTCTTATTATCTGCTATAGGTTAGTGCAGATCTAAAGGCTGTTTCATTTGCTCCAGACTCGAAAGACAGAAAAATGATGCAGTCTGAAGCACTTTCTGCTGTATTTGAAACATATTTTCGCATTTTGAAGCATAGCATGGATCCTTCTGCTTCAAGGTGAATCTTTTACTGGTATAATTTTCTCTTCACTAATAAACAAACTGTTGCATGCTTATATACTTTGCCCCTTGCTTGCAGGTCAAAAGTAAATGCTGTTTCCTTATCTTGTGGATCTGGATCATATCCATTACTTGCTTCATGCTTGAATGGCTTGGGAAAATTTTCACATTTGATTGATTTGGATTTTATGGGTGATCTTTTGGAATGCCTGAAAAAGCTTGCTGGATACAGTGATCACAATGATGGTTCAATGCATAATCACTTGTCTGTTTCAGAACGTCTGCAATGCTGCATAGTAGCTTTTATGGTGATGAGGAATAATCTTGATGCACTGAACGTGGATCTGCAAGATTTTTTTGTCCAGCTCTATAACCTTGTTTTGGAGTATAGACCTGATAGGTGAATCGTCAATGTTTGCTTATTATGCGCTGATTTCAATAGAAATTGTTGACACATAAAGTACCTTTTATATTTCTGTGTATTTGCTTCCGCTCTCTTACTTTTTAAACGGCTTGATAGGTTGATTGCATATCTACTTAGTAGCTATATTATAAGATGTATGGTTAATGATAATACATGGAGCTACAAGTCAGAAGCCGCCAAATAGATCTGATCCAATGTGCTATACAATAAAATCTGCTTATTAACAAACAGCATTTTTGTTGTGGAAGGATTTTGTGTCTTTACCATGCTTGGATATAACTGCTATTAGGATAGACCATTCTTCTTTGTAGCTTTACTAAACACCAAGAACTTTTTTCTTCATAATCATCAGCACGAGTCAAGTTTGCTGTTCCCACTTAGATTTAAGGTTGCACTTTTGGCTGGTTGGTATGTTGGGGCTTAAACTAAAGGGAATCCGACACTTTCAAATCTCTCAAGTAAAACCAACTCCGGTTGGGTTTTCCTTTGGCTCTACCCAGCCCAACTTCGGTATTGACTAACCCTGACTTGGATCAGATTAGTGATGAGTTGTGGGTTGGTCAGTTCATTCTGGGTTGGATTACTTGGTTTCCATGTAACTAAAGCATGATAATACAAGTATAAAGTTGATGCTAAGAAAATCTGATGTTATATCTACCAATTTTGCCAAGTTGGTTTGTTTCAGGTAATTTTGGCTTTGGCCAGACTTGGGTTGGGTTTAGGTCAAGTGTAACCCAAACGATACAACCCAACCCAGCACAGTGACAGGTAGATTTGGCTTCTTGATACTGTCTAATATAAGCAAGCCATTTGTAATTATTGATTGTTCTAGGTCCTTGTAAGTTTTCATTGCATCTGCGCAATATTTTCTGAAACAGAAAGTTGGAAGTTCAAAAGATTAGGAATGATCAATCTTGGAAGGAATTGGAGGAGCGTGTTGATTCGTCAACCCTATATTTCTGCATATGCAATCCCTAGATAAACATGCAAATTTCATTTAACTTATCTGTTCTCTCCCTCAAGTTGCCTGAACTTATAATTGCTTGGAATTAAATTTAGAGTTGACTCATGTCTATGAGTCAGTGAAACTTTGTGTCAGATTTATGAAATGTGATGCTATAATTGCATTATGATTGAATTATACTAGTTATATGGTTTGGTTCCCCTGAAGCAGAGATTGTGGTGAAGTGTTAGCTAAAGCTCTAAAGACGATGCTTTGGGAGGGGAAACAACATGACATGCAGAGAGCTGCGGCCTTCATAAAACGCCTGGCAACTTTTTCTCTGTCTTTTGGATCTGCAGAGGCTATGGCAGGTACTAATCTTTCTTGACTTCTAACTTGGATTATATGCTCTGGTAGTGGTTTTATCATTTTCATGCATTATATTACATTATAATCACTTTGATGTTGCTTCTTTGTCTGTAAGAAAAATATTAATGACATTTCTGAGACAGAATATTTAGATCTTTACATATTTTGATTTTAACCCTTCTCCCACCACTCTTTTTGTATGCTTAACATGAGTTTACTGTATGAATATGTGTTGCTTTCTTAGGATATCATATTTGTCTTAATACCATAACAGTAAACGGCTATCTTGGGTTTTGCTGGAAATGGATTTTGCAATTGAGAATTAGATGACCATTTATGTTCTACAAAATTTATAAAACTTGTATTCCTATATTATTTTCTATTGCATGTCAAACAATTAAATACCTCCAGGCCATTTGTGGAAATAAAGTACCTTTTTTTTTGTATGTGAACAAACCAAGAAGTTGGTTAGTTGGCACACATAAATTATTTTTAAAATCTTTTCTTTTGTTTTGCAGCCTTGGTTACAGTGAAACATCTTCTGCAAAAAAATAGCAAGTGCCGAAATCTGTTGGAGAATGATGCTGGTGGTGGTTCTCTGGCTGGTTTAGTTGCAGTAAGGATTTTGTCCTACCTTAAATAGTCTTTCACCTTGTCGTTGTTCTCACAAAGCTGCTATTTTCAGAAGTACCGGCCTGATGCTACAGATCCAAATATAAGTGGTGCCCTTGCTTCTGTCCTTTGGGAGCTTAGCCTTCTGGAGAAGCATTATAATTCATCTATATCGTCGATGGCTGTGAGTATTTCAAGCATGGCAAGCATGAACCCAGCGCACTCTCAAGTTCTATTTTCCACTGCCTCCCCCCTACAAGCATTTGCAGACTTATCTATTGAGCGGGAGCTCTTCAAACCAGCTAGCAAAGCTGCCTCTCTGAGCCGCAAAAGGATAAGAGAAATAGAAAAGGACTTTGTGGTTATGGATCCTGATCAGATAAGGAAGTATGAGAACATGATAGATGAGGATGGCTTGACAAGGAAGTTCAAAGACCATTTCATTTTGAACAAAGGTATTATGGAGAATGAGAGGTTGAGGCGAGAATTAAATCACACAATGTCATCCATAATCTTATATGAAGATTACAAGAGACAGAAGAAACATAAAAAAGAAAGGTAACCACCAGAAGAATTGATGTCAGAGACTATCTGCAATTGTTTTACTGTGCAAAGTGAATGTTTTACTGACACTTCTCAGCCACTATGCCAGTGTTCAATCCTTTTTTTTTTCTTGAGGAGCTAAACTGCTTATTTGGATATGATTTCTCGAGCAGAGTTCTTCATATTTCTCATGACCACAGGTGTATCGTGGGGGGTGAGGATTCATAGGGCCTAACATATATATTCTAAATTTGATAGCTTGATTCCTTGAATACGTTTTGTATGTTTCTAATGGAAACAGTGTCACTAAGAAGTGTTTGCTGTGAAGGCCATGCCATGATATATATATATATATATATATAAATAGATGCTCTGTGGTACATGTATATGTACATAGAGGTCTTGTGTCGACTGATTTGATTTTGTCGATTAAAATTTCTTTCTATGAAGTTCTACTATTATTAATTAACGTTAGATTTTTAAATTCATGATGCATGATATATATTTCGGAATCGGCAATGTTTTTTGTATATTTATTTTGATATGTTTGAATCAAACTTCACGGAATTCATGCCTCCATATATCATGCTAGATTATTCTTTACTATTGATTTAATTATTTCGATGCATGATAAACATTTAATGAATTTTACAACTTTTATTTTTTTCCTTTGATTTAATTGAATCGTTTATCATTATTGATTCAAGTGTTCTACGACAAATATTAAGTAATTTCATGTCTTCATATAATAAATTGGATTAATTGTAAACCTAGCCTTCTATCATGTCAAACCACTCTTGGGTCCGATCTAAACAGACCCGAGCTCTTCTGGACCACATCCGACTCGAATCGGATCCGTTGACTGAGGACGACCAGACCCGACCCAACCCAAATCATTGCTCATATTTATATATAGTTTTGAAGGGAACGGAGGAGTCCATGGGCCTACAGAAGAATCCGCGTGAGCTCTGTTGATGGGCCTCAGATGGGGCCCTTGAAGTCGTAGCAGTCGCCAAGACTCATTTGGTCCCTGAGCTGCTCACGCCGTTGACGGCGTCAGACTCATAACCGACCCACTGCGTCGCGTTCGTATTCCTTGGTCTTGCGATTCCAATCCGCAGGGAGGTTTCGCTGGCGCTCGGTCCAGTCGGGGATGGCAGATAGGCGAAAGCCGCTGGTTCTCTCTTCCACCCGAGCCCTCATCGATTCTGTCCTCGGTTCCGCTGGATCCCAGGGCGTTGGCGATGGAGCTGTTGGTGCCGAGGGGGGAGCCCGTGGCTTTGCAGACCGGCTACGGCCGGCGCTGCGATTTCCCGTTGGGATTCTTCGATTTTCTGACAGTGGTGGAGTTGGAAGCGATGAGCTGAAGGAGAATTTCTTCGTGGTGGGGCTTTCTGCGTCTGTGCTGAAGAGACTGGCCATAGCGAGTGGATCACTGGTAAGGAAAGAACAAAAAGATAACGAATTTGATGTTGTAGAACGTGGCTTTGAGTGATTATTTATTAGTAGGAAAGTAGGGATCTTTTTCTGTTATATTAGCTTGAACATTTTGTTGTTGATTTCCGTGTGAGTCGTGATCACTGCTTTGCTTGGTTCTGAATGTATACTTTGGTGTGTGCAACTGACCTAGGCGTAGTAGTTGAGATTGTCTAGTCAGGAACCTGAGAATAGATTCGTAATTATAATCTGGTTAAATTCTTAGTTGTGCTTGGTTGTATTCCAAGTTGCATGATTTGTTCTGATACTTGTGTTGGTTGCAGTTCTTTGTTTTGTCTACTGTTTGGTTGGTGTATCATGTGAAATTAAAAGCCACAATGGTGTTGATGTCCTTTTTATATTTATTTTTAAAAAATCTCAGGAGGAGATGTTGATGTTGCTTTTTTTTATTTATGGAATTTTAGATGTTATTCTTAAGCTTTTCTGATGTATTGTGATATCAGATTCTTCTAAAGAACTCTGAGACTAATGTAGGAAGGATCGCCAAAGCTAAAGTTCTTCATCATCCACTTGCTGGAGAGAAATATAGAGGATGTACACAACAAGCTACTCCAGTTTCAAGTTCTCAACGTGTAATGAAATTGTTACCTTCTTTTACATACCCATCAGAAGCTAATTGTCCCTCAGATAAGGAAGTGGCCTATGTTACTCCCTTATTAGCATTTAACCTTGGATTGCATATATCATGTCTTAAGGTTCTTGTTCGTAGTGGCCAAGAATCTTTAACATCATTGTTTGAAGTGGAAGAACATGGAGAAGAGGAGATGAATCACCACCCACTATTCATAGACCTTATCCCATGGCCTGACTTGCCTAAATATGCCACTCACCTAAGAATTTCCTTTGTGAAGATCCCTGAATGTGGTTTACTTGGATCTCTTAGAGGAAAATCAGCAACCGAGGAAGGTGATCGTCAAGATATGATTGATTTAGCTTTAAATGAATACTTTAAAGTTGATAAGTTCCTGGCAAGGGGAGATGTTTTCTATATTCGTGTAGATTGGAATTGCAGTTCGGAAATGTGTGTTTTTTGTAACCAGAAGAATCCAAAAGGGTTGTCCACTAACATAGTATATTTCAAGGTAATCCTGTGTCACTGTGCTTTCTTTCTTTATATTAGAAGTTAGCTTGTGTTACATTTGAAATAGTAGTACTTATTGGTGGAAAACATTTTTGCCAGGTTATGTCCATGGAGCCATCAGATGAGCCCATTCTTTGTGTCAACTGCAATCAAACAGCACTAGTTCTTGGAGGAAGTGCAGCTTCTTCTATTCCTCCAGATAGATTTATTGGCTCTTCCAATGACTTCATGCCTTTGCATGTTGAAACAGTGAAGAAATTGACATCCATTCTTGTACCTGCTATATGTCCTTCGGCCTTATTGTCAAGATTCAGGGTTTCTGTCTTCTTGTATGGTAGTCTAGGTGATTTTTCAAGCTCAATCCTCAATTTTCTGGATTTCAGATTTTACTTCTTGATGTACACCACCTGCATTTATAGGTTCATATGACACATGCTTTGTACAGGGTGCGGAAAGCGAACTGTTGTTAGATATGTTGCTCAATGTCTAGGCCTCCATGTTGTTGAATATAGTTGTTATGACCTTACCGAATCCTCAGATAAGAATGCATCTGCTGCACTTACAAATGCCTTCAAATCGGCATCTAGGTATATGCCAAGTTAATACCTTCTATATTTCAAAGGTCGCCTTCAAATCTATGAATTTCTTTTATTTCTAGTGTTGTGTTTACCAGTTGTATTGCTTGCTTGATTCTTGTTTTTTTTTCTTAAAAAAATTACAACAAAGCTAGTGATACTTTCCTTTCATTTTGTTGTATAGGATTTCTTTTTTTATTTTGAGGAATGATCTCATGAATCTGAATTCTTCACAGATATTCACCATGTATACTTCTGCTTCGCCATTTTGATGTGTTCACCAATTTATCTTCCAATGAAGGTTCACGATCTGATCAAGTTGGCATTGCATCTGAAATTGCGTCAGTCATTAGGGAGTTCACAGAGCCACTTTCTGAAAATGATAATTCTTGTCCGGGGAAAATGGCAAATGATGCTTCTGTAAGTTGTTTGTGCATCATTGTTCATGCATTTCTAGTTGGAAATTTGAATTGCTTCTTTGATCGGTTCTGGATGCATGTTTTTCATGTTAGCACATTGGTATTAGGTCAAAATAAGGGACTAATTCTGGCATTTTTTACTATTCAGTTTGTCGTTGAAGCTGAAAAACTAAACAGCAGGGTGTTCCTAGTTGCGGCTGCTGGCAGTTCTGATGGCCTGCAACCACAAATCAGACGTTGTTTCAGTCATGAAATAAGCATGAGTCCTTTGAACGAGGCACAAAGGGTCTCTATGCTGTCTCGGTCACTCAGGGGATCCATCAGGACACTTGATAAGGTTTTTGATTTTCTTTCTAATCTTTTCTAATGTGCCAATAATCTAGATGCTGAAAAAAGTTGTCTTGCTTGCAGACAATTGGCGATGAGTTTCTAAAAGATATAGTTTCTCAGACATCGGGTTTTATGCCCAGGGATATACATGCTTTAGTTGCAGATGCTGGTGCCAATTTTGTAGAAAGAACTCTCACTGGTGGTGGCAACACTGAAAGTGGAGATTTCAGTGAGATTACTGCTACAGGTCTTACATCTATTCAAGATGAAGATAACTCAGATGACTATGCAAATAAGCACATAGAGAAGGAAGACTTTTCAAAAGCATTGGAAAGATCGAAGAAAAGGAATGCTTCAGCATTGGGTACACCAAAAGTGAGTCAATCAACTTCAGCCAACAAAGCTTGATTTTGGTTGTTGGGAGATATTTGGCTGTGTTAATTCTTGAATCAGTATTCATACAATATTCTGAAAATGCTTTTGTTTTAGGTGCCCAATGTAAAATGGGAAGACGTTGGTGGACTTGAAGAAGTGAAGAAGTCAATTCTTGATACAGTTCAGGTGCGTATATACATGAGAACTGACAGGACAAAGTTTGGGCGTATATACATGAGAACTGTTACCTTCATATCTATGATGAATTTCTTATTGTGGTTGAGAATTTTTTTTGTCTTATAGTTGCAACTTTGAGAACTATGCCTTCTACCTATCATTATTGTTTTAGCATGATTTTGGAGCTTGGTAGTGAGGTTTTTCTGAATCCTTGCTTTTGGCTGTTTTTTTGGATGAGACACAAGCATTAGGAACTAGAGAGCAATTGTGACCAACTTGTTTTTTTAGGGAAGTTTGTTCTTAAATGTCTTTATTACTAAGACGTGTAAATTCTATGATGCTTGCAGTTACCTCTTCTGCATAAGGATTTATTTTCATCTGGATTGCGCAAGCGTTCAGGTGTTCTTCTTTATGGGCCTCCAGGAACAGGGAAGGTTGGTGTAGTTCTTTTAGCATTGACTATCTGTGATTC
This sequence comes from Ensete ventricosum, assembly GCA_029747655.1. NCBI lineage: Eukaryota > Viridiplantae > Streptophyta > Magnoliopsida > Zingiberales > Musaceae > Ensete > Ensete ventricosum. The sequence continues at coordinate 2,293,365 of JAQQAF010000006.1, read as the reverse complement.
TGAACAGAAGTTGTTGCTTAGTAATTAATCACTTATAATTTCCAGACACTGTTGGCAAAAGCTGTTGCAACGGAGTGCTCACTAAATTTTGTGAGTGTGAAGGGGCCAGAATTGATCAACATGTACATAGGAGAATCAGAAAAGAATGTCAGGGATATCTTTCAGAAGGTATCTTTTTTTACTAAAACCAAGGAAGTCATAAGGTGTAAGAATTAGATAAAATTCATCTCGATTTCTTCTGCAGGCCAGAGCTGCACGGCCCTGTGTCATTTTCTTTGATGAGCTTGATTCCCTTGCTCCTGCCCGGGGAGCTTCTGGAGATTCAGGTGGTGTCATGGATAGAGTGGTATCACAGGTAATCATAGTTTTGTTGCTCACAAGTGCTCTCTCTTTTTTACTTTGGGTATTGTATTTGTCAATCATTTCATAACTCTTCTCTTTCATCTTGTAGATGCTAGCAGAAATTGATGGCCTAAATGATTCCAGTCAGGTTCTTATCATGGATTTCATTACAAATGTTCCATATATGATTTCTCTAATGCAAATTTATCAAGTAGCAATTTTTTTTTTCTTGTGAGAATTTGTTTGCCACTTGCACTAACTTTCTTTGGTTGATTTATCTACTGTAGGATTTATTTATAATAGGGGCAAGTAACAGACCTGATCTTATTGACCCAGCACTTCTGCGTCCTGGCCGATTTGACAAGCTTCTGTATGTTGGAGTCAACACTGATGTATCTTACAGAGAGAGGTTAGTTCTTTTCTGCTTAACTTATTGTTATCAGCTTTGTAGTTCATTGATGCCATATGACATATCGTCCCTTTTGCAGGGTTTTGAAAGCACTTACAAGAAAATTTAAGCTGGACAAGAATGTTTCTTTATTCTCAGTTGCTAGGAAATGCCCTCCAAATTTTACTGGTGCAGACATGTATGCATTATGCGCAGATGCTTGGTTTCATGCTGCAAAGCGTAAGGTGAGTTACTGACTTTGTGAATTAAGTTTTTTCCAAGGATTGCAATTTCGATCTGTACGCCCGGTACGAGCAGATGCTTGGTTTCATGCTGCAAAGCGTAAGGTGAGTTACCGACTTTGTGAATTAAGTTTTTTTCAAGGATTGCAATTTCGATCTGTACCGCCCTTATCGGGCGGTATGTACTGGTCTGCCAGGTTACCGGTATGCGGACCGCCCGCTATCGGGCAGTATCGCCAAAATCGGCCGTTGGCGGTCGATTGAGGGAGAAAAAGGGAAGAAGAAGAAGAAGAGGAGGAAAAAAAGAAAGAAGAAGAAGAAAGAAGTATCTCGCACTGTCCTCGTCCGCGGGCGATTTTTCTCCCGCGCGAGGAGACGGAACGTCTCACCGTGTGGGGAGAAAGATCGAGGCAACATCGCCGATTACTTTTTTAATATATTAATATTTAATATTATATTATATAATATTATAATATATTTTAATGTACCGGACGGTATGTAAAATATTGGTACACCGGTACGGACCGGTAGGTAAAACCTTTTTTTTTCTATGCTAGCAAAAGCTACTCTGTCTTCTAGTATCTTTGTACCAAATGTTACTAGTGAGTTCCCTTTGAGTTCTGCCATTGAGAATCTTATACCTAATGCACTTATTTGTGCATCCTAACAGGAAGAAATGTGTTTTCTGTTAGTATTTGTCAACTGTCTTAACAGGAATGAGTCTGTGAGGTACTTGGCGCATGTTTGGTTGTTCACAATTGGGAGTACAGGTGCCTGATTACAGGCAACCTTAAAACACACTTGAATGTCTAGCAAGAGCCGGCTGTGCCTACATTTTTCATCACAACCTGCAGCTTAAGTCTCCAGGATCTCTTGCAGATAATTAGAGCGTTCATGGTTTCTTGAGCTGGCTTGATAAAGTAGGGCTTTGACCCATAAAATTGAACATGAATACAATACATCTATCTGCAGGTAAAAATAAGCACAGATGACCAAACACAACCTTAGTGCTACTAATGATGATAAAGAGAGAAATATGATGTCCTGTTTGTAATCAAACATATGACAACAGTTATTCATAGTGGAGAATTCACGTAGATGGCTAATTGGGCACGTGGAATTGGTAACCTTTGAGTAGGGTGGTGTCCTACAATGCTAAATGTAGTTTTCTGTTCTAGCGACATGTTTCTGATATACAGGACCAAGTTTTGTGGCCAATGTATATCATGACTAAATTTGTCCCTGGGTCTTAGTTTTGGCACTTTGGATTCTGTACTCTCCGCTTGATCAATACTCATTTGGTGGGAAGATCTATCAATATCAGTTTTTTATTCTTAAAAGTTTATTAGATCAACAAAACCCAGTTATATTGTCTGTATTCAACGTTGACGTCAAGCTACAGTTGTCAAAAAAAAAAAAAAAAAGATCAAGCTACCGTCAGTAGCAAGACCAAGCCCACCTGCTAGGTGAATATGGAAAGGGTTAATGAAATTTAGTTGTGAAATTGAGTACAAGTTGAATCTTGGCTGGTCTTTTATCTGATCCAGATTCATGTGTGGCTTGAAGTAATCTTATGCCATTCTCTTTTGTCTCTCTGTCTGCTGCAAATCAACTCTGTTCTTCATGTTACCCTTTTATCATCTCCAACCATTACCACTTGAAGTTCTTGTTGGTGACTCACATGTGCAAGTGTACCTGCCCGTTATGAAGTCACAACGAAAATTGAATCTTTATTCATCTCTGTATGGAACTAGGAGTTCAGGCTTTTGTTTCAGAATCCATTTTTAGTTAAGCCTGATCAGAATGGATAGGAGAACACACTCATGGTTTGCTGATATTGAGAAGGGATATGATACTTCTAGTTCCTTTTAGGTCTTGCTCGGGAATGCCTGGCTCTAATGAACTAGTTAACGCTTCTCAAGCATCAATTACTCTTAGTATGTTACTCTCGTGAGTATTGACCGCATCAATATGTAAGTTCCTATTGTTCTGCCTTTACTGGTATCTTAAAGCCTTCAAGTTAAGAAGAAACTGTGGAGACTTAGTAACTGTCTATGAAAATATGGTTTTCAATTGATAGACATGTTCAAGAACACTGGTTGTTCTGGTTCCAATTCTCTCTCTGGGTCACAAATATGAGCAAGACATATTGTTGACCCTCAGTTGGCTTCACTTGGAAGTTTGCAAACGATTTCACTTTCCAGTTGGATCTTTTTGCCTGTGCTTAAATCAACAGTCAGTTTAATCTTCAGTTTGTGATGAACATTTAGTGTTGTAATGAGCATTTCCTTATAATCTAGTTTTGATATCAGATAGTTGAACTACTATGGTTTTCCATTGTGTATTTCTCTCTTGTCGATGATTTTTTTTACCTTACTACAGTTTTCTTTCGCTACAGACATCAAGCGATGGCTCAAATCCAACTATTGATGATAAAGCAGATTCAGTCATTGTGGAAATCAATGATTTCACGAAGGTTTGTCTTCCATCTTATTACGACTTAGTAAACTATAGTTGTTTGGACACAAGTCCAGAATAATTTACTTCTTTAGTTGGGGCATCTCTACTGCTGCTCAGGTACTGGGAGACTTATCTCCCTCGCTATCAATGGATGAACTAAAGAAATATGAACGCCTAAGAGAGCAGTTTGAAGGAGGTCCAAGCTGAAGCAGTGCCAATTGCTCCCGACTGCATGTTGATCACCCCCCAAACGGTTTGTCCTACTTTTTCTCTGGAGCTGAAATTTTGTTACATGTTATGAACTGCTAAATTATTACAAAATTACTTATTTTGATCAATTATGTGTGTGGTTGATTCTTTGTAATATGCCCTCGTAATTCAAGCAACATTTTCTCATTCTCTCCTTTTTCACTTCATTAATTGAGGAAAAACGACTAACAACCTCGCTACCATGATTTCTGTACAACATAGGAGCACAGCATATCCACAAGGAAATTTGATCGAGGAATGCATCAAACTGTAGTTGTGCTAGCGTTTCTTACTTTGTTGCATATAATTTCTTCATTCCAGCAGGTGAATAATATATTTTCAAGTTTCAATTGTGGTTTTACATAATATGTTTTCTGTTCTTAACACAATATTACTATAATAATATGCCATATAATTGTGAGCTTCTCTTGTCTGAATAATTACAATTCAGAAACACCCTATACCAGTTTACGTTACTGATGAATGTTTAATCTATAACAAATTGTGAGCTTCTCTTGTCTGAATAATTACAATTCAGAAACACCCTTAACCAGTTTACGTTACTGATGAATGTTTAATCTATAACAAACATAGACTAACCTGCCAGTGTGTCTTATTTACCTTTGAGGTACATACAGAGCCTAAAAGGACTTGTATGATAAAATGAAATGACCACTCATAGCCTTTTCTGTCGGTCATCTTATGCCTTGCTGTATCAACCGTCGATGTGTTGTTTCTGTTTTCCTGATATCTTATCTTTTTATTATGTTGAATTATCTTTGATTCCTGCAGATTCACTTCACAAGTGGTTATAAATACTTCATTTGTTTCGAGCTGCATTGCGATTCACCATCAACCAACACCAGATGACATTGTTTCTTAAACCACCATAACATATTATCAAACCATCAATGTCTTGTTTTAATATGCATATGTTCTGCCATTTGTGCCGTTCTACGATCCAGCTTCGAGGTTACTGTAACTGTTGTACGATGGTTGAACAGGAAAGTTGCAGCAACCAGCTATGCCGAGTTTCTGTCCTAATCGGTGCATTGCGGACTGCTCGATGGAGTTGGCGGTATCAGAACTGGAAGATTACGCTGTGTTCATTCGGTTAAACCACAAACGGTGGTTTGTACTCTTCATTTACAAGTCCCCATACTGTATGCCATGGTGGAAGAGAAGCAGATCATGCCCATAAATGGATTAGTTGTGTCACTTGTGCTCTTGTAAAGTATTCAATGATCAGAAACTTTGGTGTCAAAGATTTGATCACTCTTATGAGCTTGTCCTCGGTTGATAGTGAGTTTGGTGCAACGTATACTTGTTCGAGATTGTAGTTATCTTTTTTATTTATTTATTAAAGATTGTAAAATACTGAACATGTGGTTTAAGCATAATAAATTAATAACTTAATTTTTCTATTGGATGATAGCATCGTCGATAAGAGATTGGAGTAGGAAAAGACATTCCATAAATAGGTTTAGGGGCTATATATATCATGTGTTCATGGCTTTCGTTTCGTTAAGAATGCTGTAAAATGAGGGATCTATGAATCTACTATTATTTATTTAGATCTATCTACTCATATGGAATCAACGATTCAAACTCGACAAGTTGATAATTTACATATATATATATATATATATAATATTCATATTCCCGGAAGAAGAGAAGAGTGGACGTATCCCACAGTGAGAAGCAGCTACCTCGGGGGGGCGGCGGCGGTGGTGATCACGCCAACTACTCGTCGGAAATGATCGACGTCGCATGGAATTCTCAGAACTCCCTGGTGGCGATAGCCGAACTCCTGAGCTCCCATGTCGAGAAGCGCCGCCATGCACGGATCCCGGAAGAGCCTCACCGGCACCACGAACCTCTGCACTGCTCCGTGATCCGTTCCGACGAGAACCGGGACGTGGCCCCTCGGGACCGCGGCCTCCTCCATACATCCGGCGGATGCGCCGCCGCCCACCCGCTCATACATGGCGGAGGGCTTCTTCTCCCTTCTTCCCCAAGGCATCCTTCCCCACACAACAACTCGATAAAAGCGAGCTCGGGTTTATAGAGGAAGCTTTTCCACAGCAGTTCATATTTCCTTGTTCATGCTGCCCTCCCTATGCGAATTGACTGCTGATTTAGAATAAAGATTTTTTAAGTTTGATTATTGATACGCTCAAAGACACTGGTAATATGAAACCAAACAAAGTTAGTCCTATATATGTTGACCGTAAGGTCTCACGATTTGATTAAAAATATAAAAGTTTCAATGAAACCATCTCCAATGGACACACCACCTTGTTTATAACCTACATTAATCACCTATAAAATTGGTATCGGGTGTGCTCGCAAAAGCCTCTTAATGTTTACAGCTGCATTAATCACCTTATTTTTGCAGGTCATTCAATCGACAGTCACTCTTCTTGATGAAGCTGATTCGAACAAAGTTGGGTGGGTCTACATCAACAATTGTTGGCGTATCAAATAACTAAAATAAAAACTAACAATTATGTTTGGAATTAAATATTATTTAGAGTTTTGAATCTCTTCGAGTATTAAGTCGTCGGTCGACGATTATGGCAATGAGGTTGAACCTTTTTTTTTTTTTTTGTGTGTGTGTCCAAATACATATTTATTATTTTCCAGTATGTATTATTACTTCGGTTGGTCATTTTATATCGTTGGTGTTTTAAATTTCTTTCTCCTATTTTTGTTTGGATTCTTTTCCTCAACAAGCAAATTGTTATTATGATCCACTTGATTTGTGATGGGGGGAGGCTTTAAAATATGTTATCTTTGGTGACGTTCTCACATCACCATATCTCACAGGAATGAATAGAGAATGCATTCAGAGATTAATATATATATATATATATTGGCTCAAATCGTCGTTCATCATCTTGTGGCTTCGTCAACGTTGACATTAGAGTCCACAAATGGAGTGCTGCCCATTTCATGTGGTTACAAGTGGCCTTACAACCTCAACAAATCTATTGTGTTTTCTTTTGTCTTTGGTTGAATGAAGACTGCATGTTATTCATGTTGTTTGCAGCCCACAAAAAATTGTAAAAGAAAGGAGTTGGTGACTCTTAATGCATTATTAAGATTAACTTGTTGGGTGGGGAAGAGGAAAATAATAAAGATCATATCAATAAATAAATAAATAATATATCAAAAGATTAAATTATGATTTACTTAATTTGATACTTCTTGTTTATGTTCATAGAGAAAATCAAATCAAATTTTACGATATCTCACTTCCCCGAGCTAATCAAAACCTAAACGCTTATAGGGGTGGGGAGGAGTAAAATAATAAAGATCATATCAATAAATAAAGAATATATAAAAAGATCAAATTATGATTTACTTAATTTGATACTTATTTTCTATGTTCATAGAGAAAATCAAATCAAATTTTACGGTATCTCTCCTCCCCGAGCTAATCAAAACCTAAACGCTTGCAGGGTGAACTTAGGGGGGGGAGAGAGATCATATCAATAAATAAAAAATATATCAAAAGATCAAATTAAGATTTATGTAATTTGACACTCATTTTCTATGTTCATAGAGAAAATCAAATAAAATTTTAAGATATCTCTCCCGAGCTAATCAAAACTCAAACGCTTGTAGATCGCACTCATCTTTCAAACACTTTGATTAATTAGAAAATAAATCTTGAGATTTATATTCTAATTAGTCTTCCTTGAATCTCTAAGCCTAATCCTACGATTGATTACAATCTAACATCCAAATAATTTGAGTCTAATTAGGATCCCTCAAGTAATTATCCATCGTATAACCTAACTTGACAATTAATTACTTGATGAATATGACATGCGATTCTTCTCACTGTGAAAGTAGAATTCAACAAAAAATAAGGGAAAAGAAGGAAACACATGCCAATAATATAAAAGAATTATAACGAATGAACAAAATAAAAAAAAAATATTAACTAAAGAATGTGAAGAGCTTTATAAGCGGGTGAATAATTAAAATATAAGGCGGTGAATAATTTTATTTACATAGGACTCAATATAAGGCGGTGAATAATTTTATTTACTTAGAAAGAGAAAAATATGATAAAGCGATTAAAGAAGAAAAAGAGGACGAGATGTTCATTAATGACGTGAGAAGTTTTCATTATCAATGTAGAATATGTGATTACTGAGACTTCAGTTGCTATATTTTATCGTGAAAATATATTAAGCCTTCATCCTTCAAGGATTTGAAATAGAACATCAAATCTTCTCTCTCTCTCTCTCTATACTTATATATATATTTATACTTTTTATTGATTTCTTATATTATAATAAATTAATTTTCCTATTTGTTGTTTGATCATTTGGATTGATTGTAAGTATGTCAAATACAAATATCAAATATTTTGTTTTACTTTCTAAATTAATATTTCTTCCAATAAAGTGTTGCTGGAATTTGGATTTGACCGAAAAGAAAAGGATTAATCTCAAAGAACTTAGGTTAAACACAAAAGGATTCGATCAATGTAATTTTTTTTTATTCTTCTTAAAATGAATTTACCTAACACTGGTGCTGATGATTTTGATGACAATTGTCTTTCAAGATACAATGATTATTTTCTATAGTAGTAGTAGTAGTCCAAATTACAACAATAGTGAATTTTATATGCTTTATTTTCTTTTTGATCGGTACCAAAAATAAAAGCAAGTGACTATATATTGAATAATTATATTTATTGGGGTGAAAATTCATATACATTGAGATAAAAATATTATCTGTTGGATCGAAAAATCATATATATTTTGATGAAAACTCATGTTTCTCCAAGCAAAAAACTATAAATTAATTTTATTTGAAAATAATTTTATTGCATAACTTTACACCATGATCGAGACGTCAACACAGCTCGATCCGATCCCAAATGCACAAGGCCTTCTACATGATTTCCTCGGTGGAAGGGGTCGGAATTAGGTCAGGTCAGGAAATTGTCGTCCACCGAGTCGACCCGAGGTAGAATTGAAAACCGTTTTATTCTTCCTTCTGTGTTGGGTTTCTGTACATAGGCCGAAGTCAAGTAGGTGTTTTCCCAACCTAACCCCTCCGAGGGTCAAGTCGATATGTGGAGTTAAGGGTGTTTTCATTGTCTCATGTTTGACCCTTAGCGCTAGTCAAGAGGTCAGCATTTATACCTATGGTCGTGAGTTGGTTGTACGTGATCCGTTAATGACTCCGAGGTGTCACATTGGTATTGATGTGGCTATTGACTATTGTCGCGTTGTTCGATTATTTTCTTCCATACGATTATTTTAGTGTCTAATAGTAATCCCTTCTTGTAGATAGCCATATGATTATTTTCTTCCTTCTTTTTCTTCATTTATTTTCCTTTTTTTTTTTTCATGAGTAATCTATGTAACATAATTACATGTTACCAAGTACCAACTTGTCTAATAGGATTTTATTAAGTAAAAAAAAAACAACTAATTTGTCCCATATTCCCATATCAAGTTCGTTCTAGATAGTTCTACAAGTGTGTTGGTTAGCAGAGCTAAATGCTCCACCAACGCTTTTTCTTTGACCAATGGTCAATTGTGTTGACCATTGACTTGACATCTCGCGTGCCAGCTAAGCAGGGGTTTCTGTGAGCGATTCACGAGCTCGTTTCCGTATGTTGGGTGGGAGACGGGAGCGCAAAACGAGAGGACTACTACGCCGGGTTTGAGACTGGATAAAGCTGACAGGTTGTGACGGTTGGACGCTTAGGTGTTCGTCTCCCACACCCTAATGACCCATTTTTGTAAGCCCAGTCGGTGTCGCGAGGGGCCCCACACGGGTCTGTCCTCCGAGCGCTGCCATTAATAAGTGTAAGGAATTCGTACGAGCCGTGACCTACTACCAGCCTTCCCAGTGAGTAAGGCGACAAGGGGGCCCGCTTCCAGATCCCCCCTCCCCCCACCCCCCACCAAAAGGCAGGTGGGTGAGATGGGTGAACCGCCCGACGGTGGGGTGAAGTAATTACAGCATTAGATGTGCCACGCGGTGTTGGTTCTAAGCCTGCGGCGCGAGTTAAGCCTAGCTATTACGTCCACGTGGCGGTTTTATACTGGTTGGGTTGATGTGCAGAACGAGGGAGCTGATCGGCGTTTTTCTTTTCTTATGAGAATGTTCCGCAGGAGCAGCAGAAACGATGCACTCGATCGCGGCCGTCGATCTCCCTCCCTTCGTCTGGGTGACAACAGGTGGGACCCGGCACGAGCGCGTGGGACCCGTGGCCGATGGAATTCCACGTACGCAGGTCGGCGCTTTTCCGGTACGGACGAGGGTAACGCCACCCCCCGCGAAAAGGCGATTGCGACGTGGGCGAGGGGACCCGCCTCTGGAGCCGGCAGCGCCACGTGCCGTCGTCCCCCTGGAAACGTAGAAGAAAATGACCGAAATAACCAGGAGTTAGGAGGGCCCCAACAAGTCGGTGTGGACGTAAGTATCAACACCGAAGCCGTACCAATCACAATACAGGAAGGGTAATTTGGTCAATGGCGTGCCGTTCGATGGTGGTCTCCTGGTGGAGCTCGGCCGGCATCAGTGTACCGTAACGTGCGAGGGAAGGCCCCACCGAGCTACTGCCAGTGACCGTAGGCTGAGGTCAGCGGAGGAACGTTTCACGGACACCGTACAGATGGGGGGGACTACGGAAAAGATACGAACCGCTTTCATCTCTCCATCTTCTCCCCCGCTCCTCGATATCTCGCGCCCGAGCCTTCGACATCCTTCCGAGTAATCCCCACCGCCCACGCCATGCCCCAGGATCAACAGTTGACCGACACGTATGCAGGCCCACCCCTGTTCTGCGTGGGGTTTCGATTACACCGTCGCGAAAGCTGTCCGCTGGTCAGATGGGAACAGCTGATGTCTCCATATCCGGAGTACGCTCACCGCTCCGTAGTACCGTTCGAAATCACACACCGTCTTGTTGTACGATAAGTTTCCATCTACTTGATGGGGGAAGACCGAGAGATGAGCGATATAAATACCGAGGAGAAGCCCCTTCAGTCGGCATCAAGCTCTCCGCGTTTCTTGCTCTCTCTTCGCTGCTTCCGGTCGCGGCGGTCCTCCAACCCTGACGCTCTTCGATCCCGATCGCTGCTTCGTGTTTGTGTGGATCTCGATCCTTGGAGGGGAAATGAAGCGGCTGATCCGGCGGCTGTCGAGGGTGGCGGACTCGTCGCACTACCGCCCGCAGCAAGCCGCGAAAGGGGGGCCACGGCGGGTGCCGGAGGGCTACGTGCCGCTGTGCGTCGGGGAAGAGATGGAGCGGTTCGCGGTCCGGGCCGAGCTCCTCGGCCGACCGGCCTTCGTCGAGCTGCTCCGCCTCTCCGCCCAGGAGTACGGCTACGAGCAGCACGGCGTCCTCCGGATCCCCTGCCCAGTCCCACTATTCTGCCGCCTCCTTCTCCTTTCCTCCTCTTCCGCTGCCGCCGCCGCCGCCGCCGATCCCGCCCTGGAGGAGCTATTCCGCTCGCTCCCCGACGAGGGCCGGTCCTCCGCCGCTTGACCGACTTGACGCTTCACGTCCGTTGACACCCTCTTTTCCCATTTTGCCCTTCTCAGTGCCTTGAGTGTCCCACAGGGTGGGAGGAGGGCAGTTCGGGATTTGACATTTATTTGGCCTATTTTTTTTTTCTTTCTTCTAAAAGAAGGAATTCAGCTAAATGTCGGGAGGGGAAACCATCGGACTAGAAATGGAGTGCTTTGAAATACGTGTAATTTTGATCTAATGTAGATATATATATTTTTTGTGCTAATGAGAATGCTTTCTAATCATCATCCTTGGCATGATCTCAAATAAGATGTGTTTAAATGTTCAACTTTACACAACTCATTCCAATTTATTTAAGAAAAAAGAAATCTCAAGTGGTGGTTCAAGCTCATAGTGGAAAGGGAATTCATATATCAGCCTCTCCTCACTACACATTTTTGTGCTTATGATAATTTAAGAATCATAAGAACAATAAATAATTTACCCATAATCATGGTCAAGTAAAAAAAAATACTAGTAATGGAAGCCTAACCCACATGCTATGTATTCAAGCATTGTAATCATATCATGCATTCGTTTAAATATATTATCCCTATCATTTCCCCCAAAAGAAGTCAATCTCTTGATCTGATCTTGCTTGATTCAACCACCAATATCAAAGGTTTAGAATTGGGTTTTACACTACTGACTGAAACAATTACTCCATGCAAATCAGCAGTTCAATGTTACTGTTGATAGTTGACTCTTCTAGTAGTTTACATAATACTGCAAAAGTCAAGCTTTTCCAGACAACTTGTAAGTTTGATGTTTCATTATTACACAACTACTTGTTGTACTACTCTTCTATTAAGAATCCACCGCAACCTTTGTCCTCTTTACTCCACCTTCCACTTGATGCAGTCAGAGCAAATGCAATGACAAAGCTTGATTATGGCCTGGTTTATATGTTACAAGTTTCTTCTATTGCAACATATTTTTGTGTGATTTCCTTGCTTTACAAGTGTCCATGTGCTGTTCCCTGGAACAAATGCCAACCCTTTCTGAACTGTATATTTTTATGTCTCAATAATTTGCTTCTCCTAATCATTTTGATACTTTTGAACCAAGACTTGATACCTGTGTACAGCTAATTAAGTTGTAGTTTTTTGCAGGAGCATAGTTTCAGGGGAAGAGAGAACAAAAGAATATGAAAGCATCTGCTATTAGGCAATGCTGGATAGAATCTCAGAGGAGATTAACTGACAATATACAAGTCTTCAAGAACTAAAAGATTCAAGTGCATATAGTCTAGTGGGAAGCAGCTTTCTTTATTTGGAAGGCTTATCCATGGCAACTATGGGTGGACTGACATCCATCAGGATACATTAGCTTGTGTTTTATGTAACATGAGAACATAACCAACTGATTGATCTTTTCTGCAAGAAAATACCATAGAAGCTAATGAAACTAAATGCATGCAGGAACCAGTAATTAAGAAATACCTACAGGAAAAAGAAAAGAAATACTTACAGAAAAAGTGCAAACTGCAAATACAGATTCATTTGTCTGATCTGCTCTGATGGCAACTCCCTTAAGCTCCCATAGCTTTCTGTTATAAGAATGTCATGTGTACCACGGAAAGAAACTTACTTTAAACTAGTAATTTCTAAGAACAGATGCAACTTTGCCCTACAACATGGTTAAGGGCTTCTCTCTTTCTGTACACTTACTAGTAATTTGTACTCCAGGAGACATATAAAGTTGCACAGTTTGTTTTAAGTTCCTCCATGACAATTTCACATCACAACTGTCTATTTCATATCATCGCTCTATAATAAGATTTTAGCATAATAAATATTCAAATTTCTCTGATTTAAAAAAAAAAAGATCATGATGTTGTAATGCATTAAACTAATGTTTGGAGGTTGCAAGAAAGGTTCACCTGATGTTTATTCTTAAGTCGATATCCTTTATTGCATCTTTCTTCTATTCTTTTTCAATTCTGACCTTGGTGGATTTTCACCCTCTCATGTAAATTACTTCACCATAGCAGATCTTTGAGGTAAAAAGAGTTATCATTAGACTTTGTGGACCTCTGATAGTTCAGTTAACCACAATGAAGATGGCTTGCTGCAGCAACCTAGGTAATACACAAATATCAAGAAAACTAACACTTATTTTATAGTACTTGGAAGAATAAGAGGGAACTTCTCAGAAAAGGTTCTACTGGTCCAGAGAAAGCCGAGTAATAGCATGCTCCACAGCATAGTTGAATCAAAGAATGTCCAAGTATGATGGCACAAGTATCATATGCACATCGACATGCTTTCCGTTCTATTTTGGTGCGCTTTCTATGTATCAGCCATTCACTTTAATGCAACCATTAAATTGAACACTGTCTTTTATGAAGGTGAACATGGCTGAGAGACACTTAGGAATATCTTGCAGAAAACTTCCATGTAATAATGGGCATCAGGAAAATCAAGCATAAAGCTACTTACCAACTAACACTGTTTTTCCCTCCCTTTCTCCACCATGTTGATCGTATTGTAATTGAACATCTGACAAAAGCTAACACGAGGTTGTTGTTAACAGAATGATAAGATTCTCTTTCTGATTGCTTGGTCTATTCTTCTGGAATTCATCTCAGAAAACTCAAGTGCTTGGTTACTGCTAGCTTATAATGCTATACTTTTGCTAATTATACAACTAGTGAGAACTTGAGCTTCTGTTTGTTAAAGAAGAAACAAAAAGGAAAAGACGAGACTTTTGAGATGATTTTTCTAATCCATTAGAATATAGCTCCAACGAAATTGCAAAAGTGAATTGAATCATGTAATGTTAAACAGAGAACTTGATTATTTGATTGAATTGGTGAGCTTATATCAGATCAAAGCAGACAAAATTGCTCAGTCTGTGTCTCAGTTGATTGCCAGAACTAGTTGCCTGAACAGCTGTTTTGCAGGCATATGTCCTTTCAGAAGTAGCTAAATCTCGTCAAAACATACAAACTGTTAATATTACAATATCTGCTCAGATTTCATGCTCTGGGAACAGGTAACCTATATGCCTTGTGTTTTGAGATTTTAAATCATGTTATTGTCGTAAGATAATCATCTGGATTGTTTCTGACTTACAGATTTCTTTTGAACCATGTTATCATCAGTCACTATGCCATTGCTTGACTGTTTTTTAGGTTTGTGTTATACGCCAAACTAATTTTTCTAGACCTTACGACTCAAGCTTAAACAATAATGACAGAAGACCCACCTAGTAGAGGAGGATTTCATGATCTATATCTGGTTGTTGCATGATCACAATACATTCATTATAGAGGCTCCATTATCAGCAGAGAGGCTTCAAGTTCTCTTTTCTCTTCGAAGGATATAAAATATTAGTTCATTACAGTATGTTTGTGGGTCGTCGATGTTTAAATTTTAACATGTTCAAATCTTAACACTATAATTATCAGTCATGAAAAAACATGGAAAAAAGTGAGAGGTTAAATGTTACATAAAAAACTGGCCTAATAATTTTAAAGTTTATTGTAGCTTTAAGGACTTCCCTGAGCAGATTAGAATCCGATTTTAATTCCTTTTCTTCATATTGATGACACACATTTATTGACAGTTTCATTTCTCACAAGGCTAATATATTTTGTTCATATAGATCCTGTTTGCTACCTTTATCAACAAGTATAGTTGCTATAGCAATAAACCTGGTATTTTGATAAAATTGTGATAGGCGACTGAGTAATCTGACGGGGAGACAAGATACTTCCAGAAAGACTCTAGTAATTGGTAGCACTTCATGAAAAAAAAAAAATCTACAATAAAAAATCAATGTAAATTATAAATTAAGACTGAGAAATTTTGATAGTAAAAAAAGAAAAGGCTTTTCTCTCCAATCGACATAGACGTACGTATACAAAACGAACTTTCTCGCTATCAAGCAAATCACCATTCCAACAAAGACGATGACAAGTGGACATGAAAGCAGAGCCGTATCGCGAGCCGGCTAGACGTTCCAATCAAGAAAAACAACCCAGAAAACCATTCTTGATTCAACATAACCAGGTTAAGAAAAAAAAATATTTGCTTGAATCAAAAGAAATATACTAACACCACGAAGCAAGCGACCGCTTCAACAAATGCAATATTAAATGGATGAAATTTTCAGTCATTTTGAACAAGCAAAAGAAAGATGTAAGATGAAATATCACCTCGACTGCCGAACATTTGGAAGCAGAGCCGTGAAACGAGCCGGGGAGGGAGAGGACCAGGGAAGGAGCCCCATTCTCCGTCTTCTCGGGGGGTCCGGACCGAGACACCCGACTCTCGATTCCCCATTCGCTCTCACCTCGGACTCCAGTGAATCGATTCTCTCACCCTCCCTGCCTTCTCGTTCTCGCACGCTCGCTTCGGCCCTAAAAGCCAGCCTTCGTAGAGAGCGAGCGCAAAAAGCCGTTAAATTAAACTTAATTATGAATCGTTTGGGGTTCAACCGCGTCTTGGTCGAACCAAACCAAGCCTCACCCAACCCAAGCCTCGCCTATGTCCATCATATATATATATATATATATATATATATATATGTGTGAGTTAGAATTCTAACAGTCATTTATGCCCATTTTTTTCTGCTTATTATGAATGATAGTTAGAATATGGAAATTTTATATTTTTCTAAAATTTCTAAGTCAAAATTAATCATATTTGGAAGTGGTTAATTTGATTGGGGAAAGCGACAGTGTCAGGTATATCTAGTGGGGCCCAACGTTTCTATCCTTCAACAAGACAGGTGGGTTCGACGGGTGGGACAGCACGAAGACTTGCTATTCTTACCCCATGGTTGCCAAACCACACCTCCCACGTCTCTTCGCTATCGCCACCGGGATCGAAGACGACTCCTGGCTCGGCTTCCGTCCGCCTCCTCCTCCTCCAAACCCAAACCCTAGCATTCTTCTGATCGATCTCTAGGGTCTAGTTTGATCCTCTCCCACGGCGATGGCGTCCGATGACGTGGACTTCGACCTCCCGGACGAGATCCTCGCGGTGATCCCTGTTGATCCCTATGACCAGCTCGACCTCGCGAGGCGGATCACCTCCATGGCTATCTCCTCACGTGTCTCCCGTCTTGAGGCGGAGACCGGGCTCTTGCGGCAGAAGATCGTTGATCGGGATCGGGTGATCGACGAGCTCCAGGACAAGGTCGACCACCTTGATCGATTGATCCAGGAGTCCCATGCCCTTCTCAGGGCGACGGTCGAGGAGAATGTGAGTTGCTTGATGCTTGATTCGGTTTGAACTCTTTGTTCTCATGTTCGGTGTCGTCTGGAATTGATTCGTAGTTGGTGCTTTCTTCTCTTATTTTCAATTGAAGGCTACGCTTAGTGAGGAACGTGATTCGCTCGATATGACGTCGAAGAAACTGGCCAGATACTTGTCCAAGGTGCGACCTTTTTGCCCCCCATCTACCAGTCATGCTAGCTATCATCTTAGTCTTGAATTTTATTTCAAAGAGTACTTTCAGGATCGGATGGAAATTTATGTGATGCTTAAGCTTAATATCACACATATAATCATAACAATCCATTTGGTAATTGCTCTCGAGTTTCTTGATGGCTTGGAAGAATAATTATTCCGCTACGTAACAGAGGACGCAAACCATATGCTACAGATATGCTATCAAAGTCGTGATCAGGAGCTTAACATAAACAGAGGCAAAAAGGGGTGTTTCAGTTTTCATGTTTCTTTTCTGCCGCCGATGTTTATTTGGACATGTTAGTATTGATTTCAGATTGAAGAAATTAGGGTTCTGATTCAATTTGTTGAAGATAAGAAAGACTCCAAGATATAGATTAAGGATTCTGTTCCTGTGCATGTGAGATTATATTGCGGCTACAGACCAGTTGCGGAGAGGTCTGTGATTGCACTAGCAGGCTTCATCCAACAAATTATGCTTCTTTGACTCTAAAACATTCCTCATTTTAATGTAACTGTCCTCTGGAGTCAATGTCTAGCATGAACGTATCTTTAAAAACATATAAACCATGCATAAATTATCCATCATTTCATTTCTTTGCACTTGCGAACAAAGAGTAGATCATTATTTAAATTTTTGTCACGTTGATTCCGGTGGTTGTCAAGTTAAGGTTTGGGGTTTCTTTTACAGTAGGGCGGTAGTCCTTTGTGGCTAAGTTCACATCTATATAATTCTATGAAACTAAAGTAGGACTTCTTTCTTGAAAGGTTTTTGGGATGTTGGGGGATCAGAGACTTATAAATCCTAATATACTTGTTGCTTATGTTTTACTGGATTCTTTCACTTCTGTACATTGTATACTGTGGTATTCATGCGGCACTGACAAATGAGAAAAAGACAAAGAAAGAGAGAGAAGAATTGATGATTTGTTTTGTGAAAAGTGATAGAAAAAAGATTTGCATCCTTTCTCCTTCGACATCCTCTTCTCCTTTCCTCTAGTTCCTTTTGGCAGACATGGGTGGAGCCTGCAAGATGAAATGAAAATAAGAGAACTCCACATGGGAAAGCCAGTTGGTTGCAGTATCCCTTAACTGTAGCCCATTTATTATTTATAATAGAATTGTATTTTGCCAATTCTCCACTGGTCTAAGCAGTTCATGTACTAAATTTATATGTGTTGGTTTAAGCTTTTACCTGTTTGATTAACATTCCAAGGTTTATCTCTGCAAGCGGTTAGTTAATTTGGAACATGATTTCCCTGTTCGACAAGGTGAGATGCTATCTTAGTCTAGAACTAATGTTTTACAACTTGATTGTCAACAATCAAAGCACCATAAATATTGACATGAATATGTTACTGGTAATATATGCTATATTAGCAACTTAATGCTAGCGATAATAGCTGGGACCTTTTTGCTGTTACTAGGATATAGCGGCTAAGCAAATGAGTTTATTTATAAAACCTTCCATGGTGGCAAATTGGAGTATGACTAAATTCATCTGATATATTAATTTCTAGTGTTTATTTTACAAGTGCCTCTATAAGTTTGTAACAAATAATAGACATGTGCTTGTTCATACTTTTCTATCCTGAGCCCGTCAATATTATTATTTCATCTGCAATGCTCTGAGCCTCTGAGTCACACAAAAATGAGAAGAGTTAAACAATTTATGGCACTGGTTGATACTGTTTATCCTGTATATATGGAATTGATTGCTTCTTGGAAGTTCCTTTTTTGTGAAAGGAGGTTATTGGTACATGCACTATATTGGAAATTACTAATGTCTAATACCGACTTAAAGCAATTCTTTTTATAGTTGGAGACATTCAAGAGGCACCTGGTGAAGTCACTGAGTGATGACAAGTTATCTGTAAGTTTAAAATATACAATACATACAGAATTTTCCTTGACTTCCTTTTTAAATTCTTTTCTTCTCCTTCACATTTAGCAACTATCAGAAGCAGTTGATGATGGAATGTATAAACAACCAATTGCTAGAATATCTTCTTGGAGAGGTAACTTTTTCTTTAAAGATTTTGATTACCCTGTATGATAGTTACCTGTATAAGCTTTAAATGATTGTGTTCTTATTTTCATTATGAAATTGGGAACAAAGATGATGGTTCAGTTAGTTACGTTGGATCTGATGTGGCTAATGGATCAGCAGAAGCAGGGGATTCAACTCAAGATGGTACCTATCTGGACATAAACTATGTTAAAAGTGTTCATCTGTTGAAATTTGAATGTCTTATTTGTTCCTGATGAAATGTAAGCAAATTTTTTTAACAGGATCAAAGTATGTCATGCATCAGTTCTCTATCACACCGTACATCATACCAAGACCGACACCCTCTAGCACACCAAAATTCTTTTTGGCTGATGATTCTCCTAGAGGATTCTCAACTACAGAATCATCACCTAGAGTTCTGTCTGGGGCAGCATCACCATCAGAGGCTCGACTTGAAGGGTGTGGCTCCATGTCACATTGCTATGCTTCGAGTCAGCAATCATCTGCATCGGGCTCTCCTCCTCATAGGCAATCTATGCCAGGTCAGTAGTCAGTGTAGTCACGATAGGACAATTACTCGATGGTGCAACTTTATAACGTGATGTTTTAGGATATACTCCTCGTATAATTGGGAAGGAACTCTTCCGTCAAGCCAGGTTAGTTTCTTCTATGATGTTTGTTCTACACTAGTAAGCCATTCCTGTTGACTCTTCCGGTTACCCATTCATTATAGGAGCCGTCTCTCTTATGAGCAGTTTGCAGAATTTCTGACCATTGTTAAGGAGTTCAATGCTCGGAGACAATCATGTGAGGTATGTATTGCCGCATTGGTTTTTTATTATATTAGCTGATCTTATGTATATGTTTCTCCCTTTTTCCAGCCGTAGATCACAAGATACTCACTTTCTTGTCTTGTACTCGATGAAGGAAACTTTGGCTAAGGCAGAAGAGATTTTTGGTACAGAGCACAAGGATCTCTATCTCTCCTTTCAGAGCTTGCTAAATCGTACACTACCATAGATTTTAGTTTGTTGGGTGGAGTCAGGTACTCTGCTTCTTAGATAACTCCTGGTTGAATTTTGCTCTTACTGAATCTATTTTGTGCAAAGGATTTTTGTTTGTACCTCCAATCTCCATTCCCAATTTACGGATAAAGGTTTTGAACTTCCGGTAACTAGTTGGTGCATCAATTTATATGATAGATACCCTTTTCAGCTTAAGATTTGGTTTCTCACAAAAGCTTTTTTATAATGCATTTTGACTCCAGGGGTCGTGCAACTCAACAATCTTCGAGACGGAAACCATCTATGAGGGAGGGATCTCCCTACCGTCACTATTTTTGGACTTGCAGGTGGCACTCAAACAACCATCATTGACATACTCTTTATTTGTTGCAACAAGACAAACTGATCCGGAAATTATGTTGGTTGTACATAAGAATTCAGATTATCTTTCAAGGGACAATTATTTTCCTGTTAATTGTGCAACTATGTGTAGTGTGAGAATGATGATGTTGCATCGAAAGGATCTGTTGTTAATAAATTAGGGTATGACTCATAGCAGTGACAAATTCCTTTTACTTACAAGCCAATATTTCTGGATGTGTGTTTGTGTTCTGCCTATTTATGATGCTTCCAAGTTAGCATTGCATGGTTACATATGTAAAATTGCATCTGGTACCCGCGTGAGCAGGCGCTGCTTTGAGATCCTTAAATTTCACGAATCTAAAAGCAGCGATGATTGGATGATTTGTACACAACAGTAGTATGTATATATATAAACACACACAAATATATAAGTTCTTTCTCGTGTCCGCATCTTAGAAGTTTCTCGAAACTGTACAAAGACCACAATGCCTACCTCTCTCTCTCTCTCTCCCACACACACGTCGCTGACTTGGTTTCAAGAATCTCAACAATGAGATGAAGATCCATGCAAAGCTCAACAAGCCTCGTACTGCTAATGACTTCTCTTTGCTCCTCTGCTACAAGCTGTGACATCAGTGCACTGGATCGATCGATCGATCTATCTATCATCTCTGCCCAGCTATGTCTTCATGGCTTCGATCCTTTGTCCAACTACGAAATGATTTGGCCAGAACCAGGTGATGAGATGGTCAGCTCCAAGTTGAGGTTGTGGGTAGTCGAGTCTCCACAGCCGGTGGAGCCATCGCCATTTGTGCTGCTTGGAACTGCAACCGCAGCAGTCGCATCGAAGTCTATACTCGAACCCAAGTCACTACTCTCTTCTCTCACTGTCAGCTTCTGATCATGGAGGTAGAAGGATGACAGAGTCAGCTCGCAGTCCATCTGCAAGATCGTAGCGGCCAAGTTAATCTGATAGCATTCAGAACGTAAACTGCATGTGAGTTAGGTCGATGTTAACCTCGTCGTCTTGGTTCGATACGTCTCCTCCCACAAATCCACCACCACTAGGGTTATCGTTTCTGATCTTGGAGACCCACTCGCTTAGCATCTCTTCGAACGATGGCCTGTGGAAGTCGTAGCCAAGTGTAAAGAGGAGCTTGAAGACTCTACAGTATATGTACCGAACTGTGAACGAGAACTTAGCACTCACATTTGGAACATGTACTTGGGATCGAATCTACAGATGTGGCGTGTGTCTTCACAATGGTTTGAGCAGGTGAGACTGTGCCGCTTTGCTCTCCTTCGCTTCCCCATGGTTACATCCGTCGCTAGGCTGTGGAGGTTGCCATGGCTGGTAGCAGTTCTGTACATCTATCAGGAGAGCAGCAAAGGAAGATGGAATGAGTTGCATGGTGGTGCTGTTGCTGAAAACTACTGAACTTTCTCAGTTAACGCACTTCATTTCTTTCCTTGTGAGAAGTGTGATTCCAAGAAGACGGATCAATAAAGGGTTCTTTTTTTCTTTTTTTTATGAACTAATAATTTTGTTGCATTTAGAACAACACTGAAAAAGGAATCAAACAAATTGTAGAATATATATATATATATATATATATATATATATATATATATATATATATATATATATATATATATATATATATATATTGTGAGATCAAGATTGGAGTCCATAAAAAAATTTGCACCAAAGAATTGGGAGCTCTTTCTTTGGTATGCAGAAGAAAAGAGTGGATAATATAAGTAAATATATTTTTAGATCAAACTATTTTCCTAGCTTATTTGCTGATTGGTTTCCTAGGAAGTACTTGTTTTGTTATTGAAATCTTTTTTTATTGAGATATTGGATTACTCCAGATGATGGCTATGTAATCAATGACTTGGATCTCTAGACATAGACCCCCCACCCAAAAAAAATAAAAGTCATAGAAAAGAAAGGAAAAGAAAAAAAAAGAAGAAGAAGATACTTGATTGAGGAACAAATAGATATAAAGAAAAAAAAAAGTAAAAAAGTAAAAATTCATCCAGTAAATGCCACACTGCTGGCTCCCAAATATGAACCTGAGATGTAGAATTGGATGCTTGTTCATTAAGATTTTTTGATGTATGTCTTGAATGTTCCAAACTTCATGCCATTTACTGCATTTTTATTGCAACACTGTAGCTGAAAGCATGATATCAATATATATCTAATAGAATGGGTTGATGGAAAGCAGTAGGGACCAATATTTACTGCAGTTTGTTTAATGAAAACAAAACAATACAGTAAGAATAATTCCAACCCTAACTAATGAGTCCTACAATCAATTTATCTAAAATGGATTTTGAAGGATGATCCTGAGCATTTAAAACTATTGAGAATTACCACCGGTTGAGAAAGAGAATAAAAAAAAAAACACAAACACTAAAGCTCCTTGCACTAATCAAGTTGGGATTTATCCAAATATTTCCACTTAATCTCTTTATCGTGATCATTGTCTTTATTTTGCAGTCAAAGAACAGAAAAAACATACCTGCAGGTGGCTTTTAACATGAGATATGCTGAGTCCATCGACACCCATCAGCTGTAAGATTTGCTTTGGAGTTGCTTCTGCAATAACAATCACAAAGGAATTGAAATCAGAAACAGTGCTCACAGTTAATTTCCTCCACATCTCATTTTCTCTCCGGTGCTTCTTGATGTTATTATCACTTTGATCGATTACATACAAATTTCTCATCATGTAGCATATCATAATAATGAAGATAAACTAATACGATCATGATTGTTATCAACCTTACATATAGATAATTGCTTCATCGTCTTCTTCCACTTTAACCAGCTTTTTTAGGGTTGTGTACCGAAAGAAACAATCTAAAATGGAATGTATGGAGAGAGAGAGAGAGAGAGAGAGAGAGAGAGCCATTAGGGCATTGAGAGCTTACTGTTTCGTCCACCGAGCTTATCGACAGCTTCGACGAAGAGGCGATGAAGCTCCTCTGTCCAACAAACACGAGGTGTTTGAGATCTGTTGTACTGTCTCACTCCTCTCGTCCCGAAGCGTCTCATCTCGATCCTAAGCCGTGGTTTTGCGTCGGGGAAGCTGGTGGTGCAAAACAAGTTTCCGCTGCTACTCTATCTATCCACAGTAGTCCGTGACCAATTCTTTTACTTGGTTTCGTGTATTTGTAGGAAAAGCTCTTGTGATTTGGTCCACTCAAACATGCTCACGTCTCTCCAAACAAACAAAGTTGCATAAAATTCTGGTCTGAGGAACGTGTGTTTGTTCTTGACAAAAATGTAGGGTTGTCGTATACTAAGATACAACCTTACGGCATGCATGACATAATGAAGACCTTGTGCTGTTTGACAGGAGAAATAGCGTGTTCTTAGGGATAATTAAGTTTTACTAGCTAAACTAACTTGCAGTAAATTTATCCGACCGATACAGTATTGTTCCAAGTCTTAACCAATACATCACCGATATATGACATTGCGAACCTTAATCTCAAGAAACATGGTTTGGTTGCAATAGTTTCACGATCAATCGATCATTCTGAGGCCAAGACTGGTGTCAAACTTATATGCATGCAGAAACGAAACCTTGACAGTTCTTCCAAAGAATTAAATGCAGCAGCAGCAGCAGCAGCAGCTGACATTGACAGTAGCCATCTCCATTACAAAGGATCACTCTCAAGTACAGTTCCTAAAGCATCCCATAAGAACAACAACAACAACAACAATTATGAACGTTTCGTTTCGTTTCGTTATATGCTGCTGCTGCTGCTACTTGTAGCCACTCTTGATGTACTACAGGCCAAAAGGCCAAAGCTTTCCTGTAGCCATTAATCTCTGCTTGCCTGCGAAAGGTTGAGGTGCGATTGCATGCACATGAAGGCCTTTGGGGTAAGCCAACAGGCACCAAACTCTCCCTTCGCTATCCCCATCCTTGCAATCATTATCCCTCATCATGTCAACTACAGTCGGTGCCTACTTCTGCGCCGGTTTCCTTGCCGTGTTCCGAACTCCTAGCCTCCCGATGCATTCTCTCCACTACAAGAATGGAGGAAGAAGAAAACAAGCGAGAGGAGCATACAAGGTTCACATCACCACCACCATGACACACACCTTTGACGTTTAGGCGTCGTCTTCAGCTTTCAACAATATCCGCCACATTCATACGTGTGGGATCAGCAAGCAGCAAAAAAATAAAAGATAAAAAGATTAGGGCGCCTCAAAAGTCCCAGCCCCGTACAGGAGATGGAGGACAAGACGGGTGGGGGTTATCAAGTCAATGCTTGGGAGGTAACCAAGAAATGGCTTGATAGACACAAAAACTACATGGGAATTAATGATGCTTCACATAGAATGTGCTATTATTATTATTATTATATGCTAAGAGGAGAAATATATTAGCCACTGTTCTTGACCAAGCTTTCTTTCCACTGATTCTGGTCTTTCATTCTTTCTAATGCTGAATGTTGACCAGTACCTAAAGCTTTTAAATTTGGGAAGCTAAAGTTGAATGATTCACCTCATGATGTAAGTGACAAAAGTGAACCTCCCTCATCATCTTCCCTTCAACATTCTTCTGGCTCTGAGAGATTATAATATGCAGCAGAAATCTACTACTTGACACTGCATGATGTATTATAATAAGAACTTTTCAGTAGATAGCATTCGATATAAGCTTACATTATTAGTAAACATATAATACGATGATTGGTTTAAGCTTAACAAGACTCCAAGAAGACTGGCTGCATGCCGGTCATGCTCATGGAATGACAGCCTCTCTTTCTGGCACATCTTCTTGTCAGCTTTCATCTACTTGTCGGCTTAGGAAGAGTTCAACAAAGGTTAGGCAAAGATCTCCAACCCAGCAATCATACACACACGTTTACAACATGTTGGCGCCATCTTTAACCAGTTCAACCACCTTTCACATCCTCACTGACCTTATCTCATTCTGCTTAAAGAAGCAGTGGCGAGAATTAATGGCGGAAGACCCGACTCTGATCGCCACTCTCCTCCTATCACCAATGGACAGAACTGAAGTCTTGTCCGGGATAGTGATGTAGTTAAACAGATGGCGCATTTTGTTTGGGAGTGCAGTGCTTTGTGTTGTGTTGTGTTGGTTTGGAACACTGACTGCATCAGATACAGAGAGCAAGCAACACTGATTGATCATAGAACATGACTTATATTCTTGGAGAAAAAACTCGATGGAGACAAAAAAAAAAATAAAAAAAAAAGAAGCCTTCTGATACACAAACTTCAATTACATCAAGAGAGATGTGGACACACAGCAGCCCAGATGACATGAGAGACACAAAAGAGGTAAATAAATATACCATCAGCACTGCAATGGTGGTTGAGTTCCAGATTTCTCTTGACATGTGTCCTCCATTCCCTCCCAGCAAATTATTGACTATAATGATATATTTATTTTACAGGACTTAATAAGTAATTTTGTGGTTCTTGTAATTTATTGAGATATGATAGATATTTTTAAGAATTTTAAAATATTTGTATTTTATTTTATTTTAATTAATATAAACAAGTATTCTTGGATTGATCTAAGTAATTTTAGTTTCCTCTACTATTCTCTTCTTCTTCTCCCTAAAATTGTAGGGGAAAACTAATAGTGGTATCATCATATCATATGCCATATATAGTTGTTACATTCATAATGACTGCTGCTACTACAATGATATAAAACTATATATATATGACTCTGAAATTAAGTTGTTTAAGTCACACATTAAGCATAACAATTATAACAAATAGTCAATCCAATTTTTATTCAACTTTATAGAATTGGAATTGCTCATTTTTGTTTGATTTAACGAAAAAAGAATAAAACTGTTTGTTATTTTTTTTTTTTTTTTGTTCTATCACTGGCTAGAATGGCAAGATAAATAAAAAGTATGTTATTCCTTGTCCATAAATATCCAAATTTTGATGCCTAATACTCCATAGATAGTTAGAATTGTATAGGTATAATGATCAAATTTAACACGAATTATACTACTGATGAAGCATAATGAGATAGCATAAACCATTTTAGATGAGGCGCCTCTAAGCTCAAATCATAGTTGATAACTCTTAGCATTAAGCTATAAATGGTGCAGTTACAGAAATGATATAACTTATAATTGAAATATATATTTATTTAAGAATAATGAATATCCCACTTATAAATTTTGATTTCAAACAATAGTTTGAATTTTTATCAAAATAATATTTCAATACTATTTAACAAGAGAAACTATAAAAGATCAAGTTTCAAAAAAGATAAAACTTATACTTAAAATATATTTATATTAGAATAACAAATACCATTTCCAAGTGTCCCAACTTAATTTTGACTGCAAACAAACTTTAGAACTTTAATTGAAAGAAATATTTCAATATTATTTAATAAAAAAATAGTTAAAATAAAGTCTATGGGAATCACCCCCTCCTTTGATCACGTGGTTAAGAGCTATGCGCTCAATCGGCTGAGATAGAACGGATGTGTATTAAATATTTATCTAATATTTTTATTATTACAATTGATAAACAATTTAAAAAAATTAAAATAATTTATAACAAACGCCGTCTGTGGGAATCGAACCCACGACCACGTGGTTAAAAGCCACGCGCTCTACCGGCTGAGCTAAGACGGCTGTGTATTAATTAGTCTTCTAATCCTATTTGTTTTCTTGATTCATATACTGTTTTAAATATTAAGAACACTTTAAAAATGGAATAGCGTCCGTGGGAGTCGAACCCACATATTAAAACAGTCGAAAGGAACGACGCCGTCTGTGGGAATCGAACCCACGACCACGTGGTTAAAAGCCACGCGCTCTACCGGCTGAGCTAAGACGGCTGTATATTAATTAGTCTTCTAATCCAATTTGTTTTCTTGATTCATATACTGTTTTAAATATTAAGAACACTTTAAAAATGGAATGGCGTCCGTGGGAGTCGAACCCACATATTAAAACAGTCGAAAGAAAAGACGCCGTCTGTGGGAATCGAACCCACGACCACGTGGTTAAAAGCCACGCGCTCTACCGGCTGAGCTAAGACGGCTGTGTATTAATTAGTCTTCTAATCCTCTTTGGTTTCTTGATTCATATACTGTTTTAAATATTAAGAAGACTTTAAAGAACCCACATATTAAAACAGTCTAAAAGAACGACGCCGTCTGTGGGAATCGAACCCACGACCACGTGGTTAAAAGCCACGACCTCTACCAGCTGAGCTAAGACGGCTGTATGTTAATTGGTCTTCTAATCCTATTTGTTTGCTTGATTCATATACAACACTTTAAAAACGGAATGCGTCCGTGGGAGT
Source organism: Ensete ventricosum (assembly GCA_029747655.1). NCBI lineage: Eukaryota > Viridiplantae > Streptophyta > Magnoliopsida > Zingiberales > Musaceae > Ensete > Ensete ventricosum. The sequence goes on along the minus strand of JAQQAF010000006.1, from coordinate 2,265,992 downwards.
CGAACCCACATATTAAAACAGTCGAAAGAAACGACGCCGTCTGTGGGAATCGAACCCACGACCACGTGGTTAAAAGCCACGCGCTCTACCAGCTGAGCTAAGACGGCTATATTTTAATTGGTCTTCTAATCCTATTTGTTTACTTGATTCATATACTGTTTTAAATATTAAGAACACTTTAAAAACGGAATGCGTCCGTGGGAGTCGAACTCACATATTAAAACAGTCGAAAGGAACGACGCCGTCTGTGGGAATCGAACCCACGACCACGTGGTTAAAAGCCACGCGCTCTACCAGCTGAGCTAAGACGGCTATATTTTAATTGATACATAAAACTATTAAAGATGAAGAGTTATTTTAATTTCACAAATAATGTGTCAAGATTCGTTCATGTGACCAAGACACGTGTTTTGCTTTGGTTCGTCGAGATAATAGGTAGTGAGCGATTCCATCAGTCGTATTCTTATCTCCAAAAACTGGATCAACCATAAAATTCCTTAATCATGGTCCCAACAAAAAAAAAAAAAAATCATTATTTCACGTATAATTATTTCATGGTGAAGCATATTGTATGACAGAGAAAGGGGTATGTAAATTGATATGAAGATTGAGAAATTTGATCATTCTCGGTAGTATGATAGCAATATTGTGCCTCTCCGCCGTGTCCTCGGTAGCACTAGAGAGAGCCAAAGGACCTAGGTTTCAATGGCCCTATGCCTTTGCCTCGTCTCGGTAGTGCTAAGGACAACCCAAGATGCAGTAGTCTTATGCCTTCGCTTTGTCCTCAACAGCTTCCTTCAAGCTTTCGTGAGCCTCTAGTTGGCTTCCTAGGCTCACAGATGAGTCAAACCCAAGCTTGAACAGTCCTGTGCCTATGCTTCATCCTCAACAATGCCAAGGACAACCTATGGACTTAGGCCCCAATAGTCCTGCACCTCTGTCTCATCCTCGACAGCTTACTTCGAGTCTCCACAAGCCTCGGCTCACAGGTGAGTCAGACCCAGGTCTCAGCAGTCTTATGCTTCTATCTTGTCCTCGACAACGATAGAAATAGCCCATGGACCTAGGTCGCAAAACAAGAGCTAACAAAAATAAAGGAGGGTCATCGGGACCCAACTGCATCAGGTTGAAGGTGACAGAGCCAAAGGAGATGCTAGGCGATCATCGAATGGAAGCTCCACATAAGGTTCCTTGTTGACCTCGAGTTTGGGGTACCTCGCCTTAAAGCGACCAACCATGCACCTCGACATGAAGACCTAAGAGCTATACCTAAACCAAGCCTACACACTTCTTAGCGATGCACCTTGGCGTAAAAGCCCTAAGGGCAACACCTAGGCCGAGTTGACATGCTCCCTAGCCATGCACCTCAGAATGAAGACCCAAGGCCTGCACCTTGGCATGAAAACCCCATTACCTTGCTTGGGCCGATGCGCTTCCGAGCTATACACCCCAGTCAACATACTTTAATCAGGGCATATACCCAATAGAAAAGCATGCATTCGAGCCATACAAGTGTGCCCTTCGAAAAAGAGCCCCAAAGAACACCCTTCTTAGGGGGGACAAATGATATGGATGATTTTGCCTCATACCAGCACATCTGCTATGGAGGACAACACTTAAGTAGGGCTCTAAGTCACTAACCCCAAAACGACATCGCAATACGTCTCGATCTGTCCCGCATTAATGATTGACAATATACGTCCTACCCTATCAAGATCAAAGGTCAAAGAGATTCCTCTTGTCATGATCAAGCAGTTAACTTGATCTTATCTCGAGCCAACCAATAAATAGGCTCAGGGATAAGGTATAAAAAGGACCCATCAACTCACGCTGAAGGGGGGCTCTCTAGACACTAACTCGGTCATATAACTTACACTATTGTTTTCTTCCCTCCACTAACTTAAGCATCGGAGGGGCTACGCTGAGCAACCCCCCGAGTCGGCCTGTCATGTATGATCGTTGACATCCTAGAGACACCTGATTATCATAGGGCAATCCAACTACCGGGAAGGAACCTTCCAACTAAGAAGATCCTCGTTCGCCTACTTGGCCACTCCGAGCCAAGTCCTCACCTACAGAATGACTTTCAACCAAACAACCTACGTGGTCTCACCTCGCTGAGTCCCTCATGTCAGTTAGGAAGGGGCGTCAGGATGAGTCTGCACCTTCGATAGTAGATCAACCGAGCCGACTCACAAATCGACGATACTCATCATATCATCACATATAATGATAATATAGTTGTTATTAATTCAGAGACTAGATATGTGTTTGGTGTAACTGAGAACGAAAATTGTATAAATATTTTTTTATCCAACACTAAGAATAAGAATAAATAGTGAGCGTTAGAAATGATAAGCTAAAATCATTTCAAATGAATTTTTTTTTACAAATAAGATATAATATTTTATCCGAATAAAATATATTTGTCACTTAAATGAACATGTCTTTTCACCAAAATAAATCTCTTCAATATGTATAAATGAAACTTATTCCATATATTCATTTTGTGAAAAAAAAAATAAATTTTATTCATATATTTATTTGAGATATAGATCAATGAGAGAGTGCAAAGGAATTTAAAAAAAGCTTACTATTCTTGCAATTTGAGCGCTACTATCACATAGTATCTTGGAAGATACTGTGGCTAAATTGTAAGCATCAGAATATAATAGATTCATCAAAAAAGTTCAAATCTTTTGGTGTATCCTCGCGTCCCGACAGCGATATGCTTGCCTTGGAACGTGAGGAATCCCCCCCCCCCCCGCCCCCCCGTCGTCTTCCCGTATCACACACACTATATAAAGTGCTTACAATTCCTGTCCGTCGTCTTCCCCTCATCCTAACAACGTTGCCTTCAAGATGAGTTACAACCCCCAGCAGCAGGCTCCTCCTCCTCCTCCTCCTCAAGGTATGTATTCTCCTCTTTCTGTTGCGTAGATCATGGTGGATTGATCCGAGCCTTATGCCTACGATGAACACGCAGCAAGCCCTCCTTCAGAGCAGGTCCATCCGCCGACTGATGTCGCGCTTCCGCCGGCGGGCTATCCGAGCAAAGACGGCGGTGCTGAGAATCCACAGCAAGTTCCCATCGAGACCAAGAGCCGTGGAGCTAGCTTCTGGAGACGATGGTGAGAAGAGAAGAACTTGTGCTGTTCTTCGCAGTTTTAAGTCTGTGCTGACATGAGTTGCGGTGCTCTTTTTAGGTGGTGCAGCTACAAGGGGATGTACTGCTGCTGCCGTCTGGGCATGTGCTTCTGAGGGAGGAAGGGAAGAAGAAGACGGAGAATTATATCGTATGACGATGGAATTGCTGTTATTGCCAACTATATATGTTGCATGAAACATTGTTTATTTGATTTATTGGTCGTGGAATCGATTAGACTAAGGAAATAAGATGTAACATGTTGCGGGCCTCACATCATCCTCGAGTGAGTGAGTGAGTGAGTGGGTGAGGTCAACATAATTCCAAGAAATTGTTGTAGTGGATGGATAGAAAATTGTTGAGTGGGTTTCCTTTTTTTTTTACAAGTGTTTTGCTGGATTTGAGAGAAGAGTATTGTTCTGGCAGGCATTTCGTCGAACAAGTTTCGGGCGTCTGAGGCGGACAAACAAACCCCCCACTCGTCTACTTCCAACGAAGGCACTAAACCCATCATATGTATGTATGTATGGAGAGAAGGCAGAATCCCAATGAAATCGACTTTTCTTAAATGCTTAGGACGAAGAAAAGTAGGTAAGGTTTTGACTTTGTTTGTGATCTCTTTACTTGTGTGTTGATGATGTTAATCTATCTCAAAGATTTTGTTATAGATTGCAAAAAAATATGAATATTTTACTCTATTGCATTTCAATTGGCTATAATTTTCGAGGAATTTATATAGAAACTACGGACATGACTCAGTTACAATGTTGAGTGTCGTTACATATGTTGACTTGACAAGATGGTCATTTAGAAGAAATCTAATAAGAGTGAGACTCGAATGAATTCAATATGAGCTTGACAATTCAATTTCGATATCATGAGATGAATATCTCCTATGTTTTGACTGAAGCAAATATCTGAGTAGGGTCAATCATATTGAGAGAGAATGAGTTAGCCAGAAGAAATATGATAAGAGTGAGACTCGAATGAATTCAATATGGGCTTAACAATTCACTTTCGATATCATGAGATGAATATCTCCTATGTTTTGACTTAGGCAAATATCTAAGTAGGGTCAATCATATTGAGAGAGAATGAGTTAGCCAAAAGAAATATGATAAGAGTGAGACTCGAATGAATTCAATATGAGCTTGACAATTCAATTTCGATATCACGAGAAGAATATCTCCTATGTTTTGACTTAGACAAATATCTAAGTAGGGTCAATCATATAGAGAGAGAATGAGTTAGCCAGAAGAAACATGATAAGAGTGAGACTCGAATGAATTCAATATGAGCTTTACACCGTCATACCCAATATACGGTATTTGAGATACTAGATGGACGAGAGACTATAGAAGATATATAGTAACTAAAGGCATATAAGTCCAATGAATTAGATCCTTTTGTACTGTCTGGAGATTATAGCGTAGCGGTCTAGTATGTCCATAGTCGATGATTTAAGTGAATTATTATAAGGATAATAATTCAATGCTAGAAAGAGTTTAGAGTCAAAAGAGGTTTTGATATGTGTAACTCACGGTTAGCTCGGTATTGAGCTTAGAGGGTCACACACATAATGTGGACGACGTGATGAATTGAAGATTTGATATGGGATACCAATAAGCCTCCATAAGTGAGATCCATTGGATACTGTAACTAATTCTCTTTAAATATAGATCCTAAATATACTTACTTATATGTTACTCCCCGAGATGACGATCGGTTGGTTTTAATCACATGCTACGTAGAATTAGTTTTTTCATAAATAAGTTATGTTTTTCATCGATTCCAAGTTAGGACAACATACTTTTTTTGAGTGTGGAATATTCAGACGACCAATAATTCTATCATCAAAAGTTGACGATAAACTAGGAAACTTTTCCCAAGTATACCTCGCCATTGTCAGGATGGTCTTGACGACCAAGCCACGATGTATGTCCGCCACTGTGTATGTCCATCATGTAGCAATGAATTATAAAGGAACTATAAGTAATACCTTGTAGAAAAGATGAAACAAAAGCTTGGAGAAGCTTAAGATATATTCATGATTGATCTTCATTTGTCAAAAAATTATGATAATGCATGGGTATTAGAAAATATATATAATTCATTACATATTCTAACAAGACCTATAAGATTGGTAAGAGTCGAGGTGGACCTCAAGATGAGGAATAACAAAAAGATTGTTGTTACCGTCGTTGACGATGTCACCCTACATTTGCCCGATGGAGGTGTTCTTGCTACTTCATTTTCTTGATCATCAAAAATATTATTTTTATTTTTTTATTTAACAGATAATGATTACAAATTAATTTTTGAAAATAATGGTTGTGAACATGTGATGATGACTGTTTGGTATGTAAGAGAGAACGAGAGAAGATGGTATGTTGGATTCACAGGACCCAAATCTCCACAAGTTAACCTTAGAACAAACGAATCAGGATTCTTCTACCCTAGAAGAATCAACCACTTTTTGTCAGTGAATTGTTGCATCAATTATGTATGCAAGGGAAGGCTATTGATTTCTCTTGACCATATATATACACACTGCAGTTTTCTTTCTCCACGATTCCTTTTGGCATGCAGCGATAGGCCAACCGGTAGCAGTAGAAGGATATCACAGTTCTCAATAACATGTCCACTGTGTATGTCCGCCACGGTGCTCGGGAAGAACACCAACTGTTGCTGACACAGGTGGACGTCAACATGTAGAACACGCCTTCTGCTGCTGATGCCATTGTTTTGATAATGGAGCAGTTGAGTGATGCCCAACGCAGCTGCAGGGCAGGTCGAACACGCCGAGTCCGTGTTTCTTCGACACCTGCTTCGTCGTCAATGGCCGACGCTTGCTTGCGTCCACGACCCGTTTGCTGTATCGAGGCGTCACGACAGGGCCATGCTTGCCTTTGAACGTGAGGAATGCCCCCGCTGTCACTATAAGTGCTCACGATTCCTGTCCGTCGTCTTCCCCCTCATCCTAACATTTGCCTTCAAGATGAGTTACTACCCTCAGCAGCAAGCTCCTCCTCCTCAGGGTATGTGTTCTCACTCTTTCTGTGCGTAGACTATGGTGGATCGATTTGAGGCTTATGCCTACGATAAACATGCAGCATACCCCCCGCCGCCGACCTCCCACCCTCCCACAGGGCAGGCCTATCCGCCGGCGGGCTATCCGAGCAGGGACGGCGCTGTGAATCCACAACAAGTTCCCATCGAGACCAAGAGCCGTGGCGATGGCTTCTGGAGGGGATGGTGAGAAGAGAAGCTCTTTTTTTCCCCTGACTTCATAGTAACTTCTGCTGCTGTTCTTCGCAGTTAGTCTTGTTTTGTTTGGTTTCTGCTGACATGAAAAGTTCTGCTCTTTTGGGTGTTGCAGCTGCGCGGCTTTGTGTTGCTGCTGCGTTCTGGACATGTGTTTGTGAGGAAAGAAAGGAGATGGAGATTTATATATATATATATATATCGATGACGCAGACACTGTTATTGCCAGCTCTGTGTGGAGTAGTAGTATTATTATTTATGTCTTGGAATGTTTATTTAAAGATTTGTTGGTTGTGGCATTTGTCTTGTTCTTTGATAAACCAATAAATACGTAATTTGTTGTTGGCCTCACAGTATCCTCGAGTGGGGCAAAAAAAAAAAATTGCAGTGGATGAATAGAAATTGCAGGTCACTTGTGATTATTGATCTTTTTAAAAAAATGTTTATTAATTTACTTTAAATTTATTCAATTAAGATAAAATAATATCAGTATTGTATTTGTGTTGTGTATTTATGCTATAAAGTAACATATCTCAGTCATTTTATAAATATCAGTAAGTTTAATACCATACCAACTCAGTGGAAGATTAAAGAAGGGCACCACCAACTGCAACAAATGTTAGAGGTTACTGCTTGAATCATTGAAACATCCCTTTTCAGAATAAACAAATAGCACAAGAAACAATTGCTTGTTTGCAAGAAAACAATCTACAAGCTCAAATACACAAAAGGCAAGTTGCATGCAGTTCCCTACTGCATGGTGGAAGGCAGGAATGTAACAAAAACATATTCCTGTCCCAAAGTCAAAAATCTACCCCTAACCACAAGACAAACTTGTAACAAAATGATCAAAATCCAGGGAATGATTTCTTGAATCGAGTTCCCCCAACCAACCAACCAACTTCAACAGCCGTGCCGTGCCGCTACTTCATCAATGAAAGCTTCCATCGTCAGTTGCAAAAGCAAAAAAAAAAAAAAAAAAAAGACTTATATACAGCAAAGAGCAAAAGAAAAAAGTTTACAAACAATGCTAGTATCGCTTCCCTAGAATGATGCCAATGATCATTGATACCAAGGCTACTCCCAAGATGAACTTCAAGGCCATAGCCACCAAAGGTTCTGAGTCATCATGCACATTTGGATCTGCATCAGTAGTTCCTGTGTCCTGGTGCACCCGGTCACTCATCTTGATCTTTCTCTTTAAGAGTGTCGAAGTGTCCAGTCCACAGTCTCTTGAAAACACCTCTATTGCATCCTTCAATTCAGCATGGGAGGTATCATTCTTAACCTGCAGAAACATTAAATGAAAATTGTTTAGTGTTCCTGGCCATCATGAGACAGAGAACTTGATCTATCAAACAGAGTTGGTTAAACTTACCTCTTGTCCGCTTGTTGCGCAGGCCAACAGCAATGCATTCTCAAGCTCTGCAATTTTCCTTTCCATCTGAGTAGTTTTGCTCAGTTTAAGTCTCATTTCATGGAGTTCCACATTGACAAGTGTAAGTTTTTTGCTTTGTTCTATGACCTGCAATTTCCAAACAAGTCACATAGAGAATGCTAGAGTATGATGCATATGATAAGCATGAAATATCAAGATGATATGGGAAGCAGATCAAAAGCTTATCAGATTTCCAGTTGTAATAATGATCTTATACGCGGTACTTTAATGAAATAAGAGAAGTTGAACAGAAGACAAAAAAAAACCAGTTAACGACAGTATCAGGCTTCCTAGCAAAGAAACAAGAAGTTACTACCCACATGCAATTAAATCCACTGTGCTGTCTAGTAAGTCCTTTTCCCCATATGTTAACATTATAAAGTATTATTACAAACAAGACTCGTGAATCGCTGGGGTATTCACACCAGTATGCAGTATTTTCAGCACTCCATTGTTGTCTAAGCATCAATATGGCCTTGGTGAACTGAAGTTGAACACTTTCGGATGCCTAACAGTTAATAGGATATTGTAGAACATTTCTACATAATGTACCTTGTAAAATGCAATATAAAGCAAGGCTTTCCGTGCTATATCATGTGAGCTTGGCTGTGCTGGTACATTCTGTGTGAGACATACATCAACTCTGTTGTATTGCTCCTGTCGCGTGAATGGCCACATGCCCATTGCCCATAGATGGGCGTGGTGGCATGGCTACTTGTCCGGTATTGCTAACCCAATAAGGCCACCCAACACAAAAATCCTCATCAGTAAGTACTTTCCAGGGGCCCATCAGTGAGTTGTGCTTCATAAGTTTTTCTTCACTGAAGCACCTCGACATCGGGTAGTCTTTTTATATTTAATATTAAGGATTTTTCCACTTTTAGTTAACTTTTATGTTTATAAGATTAATATATGTCGGAGTGCTAAAATAGTGATGAAGGAAGCATATACCAGATTATTAAAGAAAATTATGAACAACTAATTCTATCACGGAATCCTCAAAATATACTATGCTGTCTTCCTGTGTAATTTAATAGAAGAATTGCCTCAAATACATTGTGAATGGCAAAAGACTTGAAGATCAATATCTATACTCATTTACGAATTTGCTTGATATTGGTTTAGAAAAGATGCAAAAACCAACCTTCTCTTTGTATTGGGTTTTGGCTTCTTGCAACTTCTGCTTAAGCTCGTCAACCTGTTTCTCTAGAAGTGCTGCATGCTGATTCTTAGACCATAATGCATCAAGGGTCTGCTTCATGGAAGCTTGCATTTCAAATTCCTTTGTGGATATCAATTCTTTCTGTTGAAAATTATGTATCAGTCAGAAGAAATCACTATTGATAATCAAGTGCATACATAAACTGATGATTAATAATAACAAAGAAAACCCTACAACACAAAATAAACTAATGAAGCATATATCATGCCATCATTAAGTTACAAGACATGTCTTTGACCCAACAATTGAGAGGGATTTTTTCCACCTTCCAAGTTTTTCTTTTCTTGTAACAAAGAACTCATTTCCAACAAACATTCTAATAATTTTATTTACTGAATGTCTGTTACTTTTATTCTACATGTTTCATATATTGACCCCATGCCATGAGCCAGTTCCATCAATATATACAGACTAAGGGCGGTTTCTAATACCTTCCAAGATAACCTTATGCCTGATTGTCATGACTTGCTTCTTAATCAGTTGGTGGGTGATTTTTGTTTAAGATCAGTAACTTTCTATGCTTCTTAGACATCACTTGTTCATATTCATGAAGCTTTGACCAAATAGCCACCTCAAAGTTTCATTTATGCTATCATGTCATATCTTTACCTCTTAATCCTTCAGTATATTATTTATTTCAGGTTTCAGGTTTACACTCAAGGGTAAGGAGCAATAGTCGCAAGATAGTTGTAAAGAAAGCCTACAGCATACATATACCTATTGAAGCAGGTACAATAGAAGTATCCATGGAGTTTTGCAGTGATATGCAGAAAAAGACCCCTTTCTAATAGTATGTGCACTGCAATTTAATTTAGCACCATACACCAAAATGAATATTTTAAATTTGGATTTTTTGGGCATGCTAGAAGTCATGATTCACAAAAGATACATCTCAATATAACTGACCAATACTTTTGAATTTTGATTGAATAAGATGACCTGCAAAGATATTTTAGACCCAATCTATGTATACGACAACATGAACCATAATACCAATTGCAAGAAAGCCACTATTTAGTTCAGCTTATTTGGAAAAAAAATGTCCAAGCTGTATGTATTGGAGTTCCTTTTCATTATTTAAATGCATTGTTTTTTGGGATTTGGTTGGGATTCTACCTAGTTCTTGGTCATAACCAACTTTCACCATATGTCCATCAAAGATCAGTCAACTTTGGTTCATTTTTATCAAGTTAGCTGGCTGAAAAGCAACATTCCAGTTTATATCTACCAATCTGTAGTTAGATTAACCTGGATCATCTAAAATCAGATGATCTTAGTCAAAGTTGATCTATATGGGCTGGTTCATCCAATTCCGATATGGAAACATCAATGTGAGAACCAACTCAGAGAGATCTCTACCCTTCAATTCATACTGTTTAGTTTTGTGCTATTAGAATATTATGGACAAAATCATTTATAGATGTGTTTATCTTTTGCTCACTTTGTAGTGACCTTCAAACCAGGGTTTGTAATATCGAATTGTACCGCTCTGTATGCTCAGTATGTACCGTTCCAATAGAGGACCGCTACACTCGATACAGCTCGGTACGTACCCTACTGATAGTTGATCGATACACTGATACTATACGAGATTTTGGACCTTGCTTCAGGTTACATATTTTGATTTTTTGATACTTTAATTTCAATTTTTCTTTTTAGTTTACAGCTCTTCATTTGTTTTTAATAAAATTTCTGTCTTACATGCTCCACAATCTAGAAACCAATTTAAATACTGCTGCAAACCCTGGTTTAATCACCTTGTAGTTGAACCAAACTCATTATATCCATGTTCAAATTTCTATTCTATTTCCAGTATAGTTGCTTACCCACTCAGAACTTTCATAGAATGACTTTATATATTCTAATCTTATGCTGTTCATCAAGTGAAATACTTGCACCTTAGGCTGGTACAGTCAATGACATAAAATGCTGTAATACAGCCTTCTTAGTGACATAGGCAGTTCTAAAAAGCAGTTGAGAGTTGAGTGAGAGACACAAAATAAAATCACTCATTAAGAACTATATTACATAATTAAACTACCAGGAAAAATCAAAGATGCTATAACTGTTTGGTACATGTAAAGAGCATCTACAAATGAAAAAACAGCGTACTCTACAGTCAACGATTTTACCTGTTCTGTTATGGTTCTTTGTGCGAAATCAAGTTCCTTTAAGATTTCCTTTAGTTGTTGACCTAAGGCATCTCGTTCTTGAAGTAAGCTTGTGTGATCCTTTAGTTTAGCAGTCAGTACTGCCTCCTTCTCAGCAGCAGCTGATACCAAGCCTTCAATCTGAGCAGATAAAATTGCAAGCAAGATATCAAGCATCAGTATCTGAATGCTTAAGTGTTGCAAACCATTTTTTTAAATGGAAACAGAGTTCATAAAAGCACCTCTTGGATATAAGTTTTCTCAGCTAGTAACAGCTTGTGTTCAAGTTCAGAAATTCGCGCCTGCATAAGAGATTTCTCAGTCAACGCTGCCTCAAGATTTCCAACAAGGGAATTGAGAGGGAATTCTCTTGCCTTCTCTTCGGTGAGTTCTTCTTTCAATTGAACTGTTCTTTCAAGTTCTTTCCTCATCTTTTGGTGCATCTCATGGAGAATGATGTTCTCTTCCATGACAGAGTTTATCTGCAATATCACTTCTGGTTTGAGACAGCAAAGTACATTTCCCAGATGCTTTGGAATATAATTGTTAAACACAGGGAACCATACTACTAACACACAATTTACCTACATAATAGAATTTTTAAATACCTACTTTTACATGTATATGATAGAGAAAATTTATTTATTAACCTGTGACTGGAGTTTTTCTTTGTCAGAGATAAGCAGTTGCTTGACATCATCCATTTCTTTCATAGAAGAATGAAGCTGCATGAATATATCCTCTTTCTCTGTAGTAGCTTCATCAAGTGCTTCTTGCAACTTGTTCATTTTTGTCTCATATGTTGCAAGGTCCTCAGTGAGACTTATGTTATCTCCCGATAAATCTTCATTCTCAGTTTTAAATTGAGCCAACCTGCCATACAGTTGCTCAACAAGCCCTTCATATTCTTGTAATTTAAAATGTGCCTCTTCCAGTTTGCTCTTCTGAGTTGCTGCAACAATAGCCAACTCGCTAGCCTGTTCTTCATAAATTTTTAACTGAGATTCAAGTGCAAACAGCTTCTCATACAAATCTCTGGTTTCCAAATCTCGCTGCTTGTGTTTCTCAATAGCTTCATGCAGCTGGGCCTCATTTTCTTCGAGGCGAACTTCAGTTGCAAACAAGAGCTCCAGGCGTTGTGAATGTTCATCAGTCAACTTCACTATGGTGCTTGCATGAGAGGCAAGTTGCTCATTAACAGCCTCCTTCTCTGCATGGATAGATTTCAACACCTCATTAAGCTCATTGACTTTATGCTGATGAGCTTCCAACTCTTCCGTGAGCTTTAAGTTTGATGTAGCCAACAACTCATTTTCAGAAAGTGTATGTTCACCTTTCAGATTAGCTTCTGAGACCTTTTGCTTAAGCTCCTGAACATTGTTTTCAAGAGAAACCAGTGTCAATGCATTTGCTCCCAATTCTGCTTCAAGTAAGGTGACAGATTGAGTAGCGTCAACTGACTGTTCTTTGTAAAATGTTGATTGTTCCTCTAGAGATTTTAACTTCTCAAGCAACTCCTTAGTTTCAGACTCCTTTTGCAAGATGCTTGCACCTACTTGCTCAAGTTTCAATTCCGTATCCCCGATTAAAGATTCATTTAATGAATTTAACTCCAAGTTTCTTGCAGTAAGTTCCTCCACAGCCTTTCTGTGATGTCCCAACTGCTCTTCAGTGTATCTAAGCTTTTGCTCCAGTTCAGATTGCATAAGGGATTTCTCAGACAACTCAGCTTTAAGACGTTCTGCTAGAGAATCAAGAGAGAATTCCCTTGCTTTCTGTTCACTTAGTTTTTCTTCCAATTTGGATACAGTAGCTTCGAGTTCCTTCCTTGCATTTTGGTGCATTTCATTGCATGTTTTGTTCTCTTCCATGACAGAGGTTATCTGTAATATTACATCTTAGATAAGAAATTCCTTTTCCTAAAATAATTTGTTCAAATGTATCACAGGGAATCATGCTAATACCTTGAAATTTATCGGCATCATAGAATTTTAAGGAACAATATTACAAGTATAAGATAGGCATGGTATATTTACTAACCTGTGACTGAAGTTTCTCTTTATCAGAGATATGCAGTTGCATGAGATCCTCCATGTTTTTCTGAGAAGAATGAAGCTGCATGAATATATCCTCTTTCTCTGTGACAGTTGCATCAAGTGCTAGTTGCAAGCCGTTCATTCTTGTCTTATTTGTTGCAAGCTCCTCAGCGAGACTCAGATTATCTTTTGATAAATCTTCATTCTCAGTTTTGAATTGATCTGACATGCTTTTCAATTGCTCTACACGCCCTTCCAGTTCCTCTAATTTCGAATGTGCCTCTTCCAGTTTGCCCTTCTGACTTGTCAATTGTTCTTCGGCAGATTTTAACTTCTCAAGCAATTCTTCAGCTTCGGACTCCTTTTGCATGATAATTGCGTCTGCTTGCTTAAGTTTCAACTCTGAATCTTTGACTAAAGATTCATTTAATGACTTTAGCTCCAAGTTTCTTGCCGTAAGTTTCTCCACAGCATTTCTGTGATGTTCCAACTGTTCTCCGGCATAACTAAGATTTTCCTCCAGTTCTGATTGCATAAGAGATTTCCCAGACAACTCTGCTTTAAGACTTTCCACAAGAGAACCAAGAGAGGATTCCCTCATCTTCTGTTCACTTAGTTGTTCTTGGAATTGGGCTAAAGTAGCTTCCAGTTCTTTCCTAGCGTTATGGTACATCTCATTGCACATGTTGTGCTCTACCATTACAGAAGTTATCTGCAATATTACTTCTGCTTTAGATAACAAGCTTGTTTTCACAAAGCAATTTGTTATGTCAAATCTGAAATACAAGAAATCATGCTTCTGTCTTGTAAATTATCGACATGCAGAATTTAATGGACTTTTGTTAAATGCAAAAGATACAGATCAAGGATTTTAATTTCAGATATTGCATTGTACTAGTCTTCGACCAGACTGGTACAGGTTCGAGCTACATGCTGGTACATATCAAGTCATGAAAAAAAAGTTTGAAAAAATACTGAAAACAAAATAAAAAGTTATTGTCCAGTACAAGTCCTGCACAGTGCAGGCCCAAAATTGAGCAGTATAAGGCTGTAGCAGGCAGTATGCCTTATGCCAGGCTTGAATCGCCCGGTTTAGCCTAGTACACATGTTTATTGGACCGATAATTACCCTTGTACCGAACCATACCAGATAATATTGCAAATGTTGATAGAGATTGTGTATTTACAAACCTGTGACTGGAGTTTCTCTTTATCAGAGCTATGTAATTGCCTGAGATCCTCCATTTCTTTCTTGGAAGAACAAAGCTGCATGAATATATCCTCTTTCTGTGTAACAGCTACATCAAGTGCTACTTGCAACTCATTCATATTCATCGCATACATTGCAAGGTTCTCAGAGAGACTTAGGTTTTCTCTTAATAAATCTTCATTCTTAATTTTGAATTGATCCAACTTGCTTTTTAGTTGCTCTACAAGCCCTTCAAGTTCCTGTAATTTGAAATGTGCCTCTTCTAGTTTACCCTTTTGAGTTGCTGCTACAACAGCTGATTCACTAGCCTGTTCTTCATAAGCTCTCAACTGAGTTTCAAGTGCAAGCAGCTTCTCATACAGGTCCCTGGCTTCTAGATCTTTCTGCTTGTGTTTCTCAATAGCTTCATGCAGCTGGGCTTCATTATCTTTAAGGCGACATTCAGTTGCTAATTGAAGCTCCAAGTCTCTTGAATGTTCATCACTCATTTGTGCTATAGTGCTTGCATGAGAGGCAAGTTGCTCCACAGCAAACTCCTTCTCTGCATGGATGGATTCCAGCAACTCCTTAATCTCATTAACTTTGTGCTGATGAGATTCTAACTCCTCCCTGAGCTTTGAGTTTGATGTTGCCAATAATTCATTTTCAGCAAATGTCTGTTCACCATTCAGATTAGCTTCAGAGACCTTTTGTTTAAGCTCCTCAACAATGTTTTCAAGAGAAATCAGTTTCATCGCATTCACCCCCAACTCTGCCTTAAGTGAGGCTACATTTTGAGTAGCTTCAACTGCCTGTTCTCTATAAAATGCTGATTGTTCTTCAACAGATCTTAACTTCTCAAGCAATTCATCAGCTTCAGACTCCTTCTGCATGATGCATGCAGCTGCTTGCCCAAGTTTTAATTCAGAATCCTTAAATAAAGATTCATTTAATGAATTTAACTCCAAGTTTCTCGTCATAAGTTCCTCCACAGCCTTTTTGTGATGTTCCAACTGTTCTCCAGCATATCTAAGCTTTTGTTCCAGTTCTGATTGCACCAGAGATTTTGTAGACAACTCTGATTTAAGAATTTCAACAAGAGAATCAAGAGAGCTTTCCCTTTCCATCTGTTCACTTATTTTTTCTTCCAATTGGGCTATGGTTTCTTTGAGTTCTTTCCTTGCATTTTGGTGTATTTCATTGTGCAAGTTGTTCTCTTCCACGATAGAGGTTATCTGCAGTATTTCTTCTGTTTTAGATAAAAAAAATTCCTTTTCCTAAAATATTTTGTTATACAAATGTAAAATACAAGAAATCATGCGCCTATTTTGTAATTTATGGGCATCACATAAATCAAAGGATCCATGTTACATGTTGATAGGGACTCTAATGGACTACCTCGTGCTCAGCCAACCTGGCATGGGCAGAGCCAACCTGGAGCAGGCACGGGAATGGCCGATCTGACATGCGCAGGCGACGCTCTACAACAGGGGCAGCAGCCCGACACACGGCATCATCAGGTACCGAGCGGTCTCTGTCAGATCTTAGGGACCATGAGGGTCGCACGGTAGCACGGTAAAGATCGCACGCAACATGCTTGGCCGTGGTACGAACGACCACCTGCAAACGCCCGCGACACTAAATATCCCAGCTGGGGACACGACAAACATTGAAGACGAAGGTATAGCCAGCCGTCGGCAGGCAGGTATAAAAGCCACCCCTGGGGAAAGTCCCAAGGGGCGGCAAAAAGGAACACCCTAACTCCCACCTCTAGAAAAAAGTAACATCAGTTTGGCGCCAGGGCGCCGAGGGGATTCCCAGTCAATAGGCTAACTTAATCATCAGAGGAACCTGACCGGGAGGCCCTCCCCCCGACTCAGGTCTTTTTTTGCAGGAACCCAGCCCGTTGGATGAGAGGAAGGGGAATCCTCGACAACCGCCCGTCACGGGACCCAGAAACCACCTCCAGTTCCCCCTGAGCCCCACATCCCGCTGAGTCGATCTTGCGCGTGCAGGCCAAACCACGTTGTGCCGACTCCTCAGGCTCGAACGACCAATCCAGCAACACATGTAGAAGATGTAGATTGTAATTTACTAACCTGTAACTGGAGTTTCTCCTTATCAGAGAGAAGAAGTTGCATGTGATCCTCCATTTCTTTCTTTGAAGAATGAAGCTGAACGAATATATCCTCCTTCTCAGTAACAGCTGCTTCATGTGCTACTTCTAAGTCATTTATCTTTGTCTTATATGTTGCAATCTCCTCAGTGAGACTCAGGTTATCCCTTGATAAAAATTCATTCTCAGTTTTGAATTGATCCAACTTGCTTTCCAGTTGCTCAACAAGTCCTTCCAGTTCCTGTAATTTGAAATGTGCCTCTTCCAGTTTGCCCTTGTGAATTGCTGCAACGACAGCTGACTCAATGGCCTGGTCTTCATAAACATTTAACTGAGATTCAAGTGCAAGAAGCTTCTCGTATAGGTCTCTAGCTTCAAAATCTAGTTGTTTGTGTTTGTCAA
This sequence comes from Ensete ventricosum, assembly GCA_029747655.1. NCBI lineage: Eukaryota > Viridiplantae > Streptophyta > Magnoliopsida > Zingiberales > Musaceae > Ensete > Ensete ventricosum. The sequence goes on along the minus strand of JAQQAF010000006.1, from coordinate 2,249,030 downwards.
TAGCTTCATGCAGCTGGACTTCATTTTCTTTAAGGCGATATTCAGTTGCTAACTGGAGCTCCAAGCCTCTTGAATGTTCATCAGTTAATTGTGCTATAGTGCTTGCATGAGAAATGAGTTGGTCGATAGCAGCCTCCTTTTCTGCTTGGATGGATTTCAATAACTCCTCAAGCTCATTAACTTTGTGCTGACGAGATTTCAACTCCTCGCTGAGCATTGAGTTTGACCTTACCAACAATTCATTTTCAGCACGTGTCTGTTCACCTTTCAGATTAGCTTCTGAGACCTTTTGCTTAAGCTCCTCAACATTATTTTCAAGTGAAACCATTGTCATCGCATTTGCCCCCAACTCTGCTTCTAGTGAGGCTACATTTTCAGTAGCTTGAACTGCCTGTTCTTTATCAAATGCTGATTGTTCTTCAAGAGATTTTAACTTGTTAAGCAATTCTTTAGCTTCAGACTCCTTTTGCATGATGCTTGTGGCTGCCTGCTCAAGTTTCAACTCAGAATTCTTTATCAAAGATTCATTCAATGAATTTAACTCCAAATTTCTTGTCATTAGTTCCTCCACAGCCTTTTTGTGATGTTCCAACTGTTCTCCAGCGTATCTAAGCTTTTGCTCCAATTCTGATTGCATAAGAGTTTTCTCAGACAACTCTGATTTAAGACTTTCCACAAGGGAATCAAGAGTGAATTCCCTTCCCTTCTGTTCGCTTAGATTTTGTGTCAATTGGACTATAGTTTCTTCCAGTTCTTTCCTTGCATCATTATGCATCTCGTTGCGCATGTTGCTCTCTGCCATGATAGAGGCTATCTGCAACATTACTTCTGTTTTAGATAACAAATTCCTTTACCCAAAATAATTTGCTGTACAAATGTGAAATACAAAAAGTCATGCTCCTATTTGGCAATTTATTGGCATCATAAAATTTGAAGGACCCATGTTACATGTAGAAAAATGAATACTGTTAATGACTAACCTGTAACTGGAGTTTCTCTTTATCAGAGATAAGCAGTTGCATGAGATCCTCCATTTCTTTCTTTGAAGAATGAAGCTGACGGAATATATCCTCTTTTGCTGTGATGGATGCTTCAAGTGCCAATTGTAACTCATTCATTTTTGTCTTATATGTTGCAAGCTCAACGGTGAGACTCAGGTTATCCCTCGATAAATCTTCATTCTCAGTCTTGAATTGATCCAATGTGCTTTTCAGTTGCTCAACAAGCCCTTCATGTTCCTGTAATTTGAAATGTGCCTCTTCAAGTTTGCTCTTCTGAGTGGCTTTGACGATAGCTGACTCACTAGCCTGTTCTTCATAAGTTTTTAACTGCAACTCGAGTGCAAGCTGCTTTTCGTACAGGTCTCTGGCTTCCAAATCTCGCTGCTTTTGTTTCTCAGTAGCTTCATGCAGCTGGGCTTCATTTTCTTTGAGGCGAAATTCAGTTGCAAACTGGAACTCCAAGCCTCGTGAATGTTCTTCAGTCAACTTCACTATGGTGCTGGCATGAGAGGCCAGTTGCTCGACAGCAGCCTCCTTCTCTGTATGGATAAATTTCAACAACTCATTAAGCTCATTGATTTTGTGCTGATGAGCTTCCAACTCCTCTCTAAGCTTTGAGTTTGATGTAGCCAACAATTCATTTTCCGCAAGTATCTTTTCATGTTTCAGATTAGCTTCTGAGATCTGTTGCTTAAGCTCCTCAACTTTGTTTTCAAAAGAAACCAATGTGTTTGCATTCGCTCCCAACTCTGCCTTAAGTGATGTGACAGTTTCAGTAGCTTCAATTGCCTGTTCTTTATAAAATGACGACTGCTCTTCAAGATATTTTAGCTTCTCAAGCAATTCCTTAACTTCAGACTCCTTTTGCAAGATGTTTGCAGCTGCTTGCTCAAGTTTCAATTCTGAATCATTGATTAAAGATTCATTTAATGAACTTAACTCCATGTTTCTTGCTGTAAGTTCCTCCACAACTTGTCTGTGATGTTCCAAGTGTTCTTCAGCATGTCTAAGCTTTTGTTCCAGATCAGACTGCAATAAGAGATTTATCAGATAACTCTATGTTAAGACTTTCTGCAAGAGAATAGAAAGAAAATTTCCTTGCCTTCTGTTCACTTAGTTTTTCTTCCAATTGGGCTATAGTAGCTTCGAGTTCTTTCCTTGCATTTTGGTGCATTTTGTTGCGCATATTGTTCTCTTCCATGACAGAAATTATCTGCAATATTATTTCTATTTTAGATAACAAATTCAGCTTCCCAAAATAATTTGTTTAATTTTTTCTACATATGTGAAATGCAGAGACTTGCGCTCCTACCTTGCAATTTATTGGTAATTTTAAGATTCCAAGTTACACGATTAAGATAGAGCTTCAGTATCTACTTACCTGTAACTGGAATTTCTCTTTATCAGACATGTGTGATTGCATGATATCTTGCAATTCTTTATTGGAAGAATGAAGCCGCATAATTATATCCTCTTTCTCTATTATAGCTGTATCAAACTCTACTTGTAACTCATTCAATTTTGTCTCATATGTTGCAAGCTTCTCACTAAGACTAACGTTATGCCTTGATAAATCTTCATTCTCAGTTTTAAATTGAGCCAACCTGCTATACAGGTGCTCAACAAGGCCTTCATTTTCCTGTAGTTTGCAATGTGCCTCGTCTAGTTTACTCTTTTGAGTTGCTGCAACAATAGCTGACTCACTAGCCTGTTCTTCATAACTTTTCAACTGAGATTCATGTGCAAGCAGCTTCTCAAACAGGTCTTTGGCTTCGAAATCTCGCTGCTTGTGTTTCTCAATAGCCTCATGCAGTTGGGCTTCATTCTCCTTGAGGCGAAATTCAGTTGCAAACTGTTGTTCCAAGCAGCGTGAATGTTCTTCAGTCAACTTCGTTATGGTGGTGGCATGAGAGGCTAGTTGCCCAACAGCAGCCTCCTTCTCTGTATGGATGGATTTCAACAACTCATTAAGCTCAATGACTTTTTGCTGATGAGCTTCCAACTCTTTCCCATGCTTTGAGTTTGATGTAGCCAACAATTCATTTTCTGCAAGTGTCTGTTCATGTTTCAGATTAACTTCTGAGATCTGTTGCTTAAGCTCCTCATAGTTGTTTTCAAGAGAAACCAGTGTCTTTGCATTCGCTCCCAACTCCGCCTTAAGTGAGGTGACATTTTCATTAGCTTCAATTGCCTGTTCTTTATAAAACGACGACTGCTCTTCAAGAGATTTGATCTTCTCAAGCAATTCCTTAACTTCAAAGTTCTTTTGCAAGATGTTTGCAGCTGCTTGCTCAAGTTTCAACTCTGAATCCTTGATTAAAGATTCATTTAATGAATTTAACTCTGAGTTTCTTGCTGTCAGTTCCTCCACAGCATTTCTCTGATGTTCCAACTTTTCTCCAGCATGTATAAGCTTTTTCTCCATATCAGACTGCATAAGGGATTTCTCAGACAACTCTGCTTTAAGACTTTCCACAAGAGAAGCAAAAGAAAATTCCCTTGCCTTCTGTTCGCGGAGTTTTTCTTCCAATTGGGATATAGTAGCTTCGAGTTCTTTCCTTGCATTTTGGTGCATTTCTTTGTGCATGTTGTTCTCTTCCATGACAGAGGTTATCTGCAACATTATTTCTATTTTAGATAACAAATTCCATTTCCCAAAATAATTTGTTTAAATTGTATGTGAAACTCAGGGAATCAGCTCCTACCTTGCAATTTATTGGCATCATAGAATTTTAAGTTCCAAGTTACAAGATTAATATAGAGATTCTGTATTTACTTACCTGTAATTGGAATTTCTCTTTATCAGACGTATGTAATTGCATCATATCCTCCAATTGCTTCGAAAAAGAATGAAGCTGCATGAGTGTATCCTCTTTCTCTGCAGTAGCTTCATGGAGTGTAGCTTGTAACAGGTTCATTTTTGTCTCATATGTTGCAAGCTCCTTAGTTAGACTCAGGTTATCTCTTGATAAATCTTCGTTCTCCGTTTTGAACTGAGTCAAACTGCTTTGCAGTTGCTCAATAAGCCTTTCATGTTCCTGTAGTTTGAAATGTGCCTCTTCCAGTTTGCTCTTCTGAGTGGCTGTGAGAATATCTGACTCACTAGCCTGTTCTTCATAAGATTTTAACTGAGATTCAAGTGCAAGCAGCTTCTCGTAAAGGTCTCTGGCTTCCAAATCTCGCTTCTCGTGTTTCTCATTAGCTTCATGCAGCTGGGCTTCATTTTCTTTGAGGCGAAGTTCAGTTGCATACTGGAGCTCCAAGCCTCGTGAATGTTCATCAGTCAATTTAGCTATGGTGCTCGCATGAGAGGCAAGTTTCTTATCAGCAGCCTCCTTCTCTGCATGGATGGATTTCAATAACTCCTCAAGCTCATTCACTTTGTCTTGATGTGACTCCAACTGTTCCATAAGCTTTGAGTTTGATGTAGCCAACAACTCATTTTCAGCAAATGTCTGTTCACCTTTCAGGTTAGCTTCTGAGATCTTTTGCTTAAGCTCTTGAACGTTGTTTTCAAGAGAAACCAATATCAACGCATTTGTTTCCAACTCTGCCTTAAGTGAGGTGACATTTTCAGTAGCTTCAACTGCCTGTTCTTTATAAAATGTTGATTGTTCCTCGAGATATTTTAATTTGTCAAGCAATTCCTTAGTTTCAGACTCTTTTTGCAAGATGCTTGCAGCAGCTTGCTCAAGTTTTAACTCTGAATCCTTGATTAAAGATTCATTTAATGAATTTAACTCCAAGTTTCTTGCTGCAAATTCCTGCACATCCTTTCTGTGAAGTTCCACCTGTTCTCCAGCATGTCTAAGCCTTTGTTCCAGTTCAGACTGCATAAGAGATTTCTCAGACAACTCAGCTTTAAGACTTTCTACAAGAGAATCAAGAGAGAGTTTACATGCCTTCTGTTCGCTTAGTCTTTCATCCAATTGGACTATAGCAGCTTCAAGTTCTTTCCTCACTTTTTGGTGCATGTTGTTCTCTTCCATGAGAGAGGTTACCTGCAATATTACTTCCATCTTAAATAACAAGTTCCTTTCTCCAAAATAGTTCTTTTTAATTGTTTCCACAAATGTGAAACACAGGAAATCAGACTCCTACCTTGCAGTTTTCAGCCTCATAACATTTCAAAGACCCAAGTACATGTATAAGATAGAGATTATGTATTTACTAACCTGTGACTGGAGTTTCTCTTTATCATTGTTATGGGATTGAATGATATCCTCCAATTCTTTCCGAGAAGAGTGAAGCTGCATGATTAAATCCTCTTTCTCTCTAACAACTGTATCAAGTGCTACTTGTAACATATTCAATTTTGACTCACACATTGCAAGCATCTCAGAGAGACTCACATTATCTTTTGATAAATCTTCATTTTCAATTTTGAACTGATCCAACTTGCTGTTTAATTGCTCTACAAGCCCTTCCACTTCCTGTAATTTGCAATGTGCCTCTTCCAATATGCCCTTCTGAGTTGCTGCAACATCTGGCTCACTAGCCTGTTCTTCATCATTTCTCAACTGATTTTCAAGTGAAAGCAGCTTCTCGTACAGGTTTCTGGCTTCCAGATCTTTCTTCTTGTGTTTTTCAATAGCTTCATAAAGTTGTGCTTCATTTTCTTCTATGCAAGATTCAGCTGCAAGCTGTAGCTCCAAGCCCCTTGAGTGTTCATCAGTCAATTTAGCTATGGTGCTTGCATGAGAGGCGAGTTGCTCAACAGCAGCCTCCTTCTCTGCACGAATGGATTTTAACAATTCATTAAGGTCGTTCACTTTGTGTTGATAATCTTCCAACTCCTCCCTGAGCTTTGAATTTGATGTAGCCAGCAACTCATTTTCAGAAAGTGTCTGTTCACATCTTAAATTAGATTCTGAGACTTTTTGCTTAAGCTCCTCAACATTATTTTCAAAAGAAACCAGTTTCATTGTGCTCGCCTCCAACTGTGTCTTAAGTGAGGCAACATTTTCAGCAGCTCCAACTGCCTGTTCTTTATTAAATGCCAATTGTTCTTCAAGAGACTTCAACATCTCCAGCAATTGTTTCACTTCAGATTCCTTTTGCATGAAGCTTGTAGCTGCTTCCTCGAGTTTCAATTCTGAATTCTTGACTAAAATTTCATTTAATGAATTTAGCTCAAAGTTTCTGGTCGTAAGTTCCTCCACAGCCTCTCTATGATGTTCCAATTGTTCTCCAGCATATTTAAGCTTCTGCTCCAGTTCTGATTGCATAATAGATTTCTCAGACAACTCTGCTTTAAGACTTTCAACAAGAGAATCAAAAGATAATTCCCTTGCCTTCTGTTCACTTAGTTTTTCTTCTAATTGAGCTATAGCAGCTTTGAGCTCTTTCCTGGCATTTTGGTACGTCTCAGTGCGTGTGTTGTGCTCTTCCATGACAGAGATTATCTGCAACAGTACCTCCAATTTCAATAAAAAAAATTCTGAAAAATAATTATTTAATTTGTTATATGAATGTAACATACATGAAGTCAAGCTCTTACCATGCAATATATTGCAACATGAACTTTAAGACCCATGTTTCACATACAAGTTAGAAATTGTATGTTTACTAACCTGTGATTGGAGTTTCTCTTTATCAGAGATGTGAAATTGCACGAGATCCTCTATTTCTTTCTTAGAAGAATGAAGCTGCATGAATATATCCTCTTTCTCTGTAACAGCTGCATCAAGTGCTACATGCAACTCATTCATATTCGTTTCATACATCGCAAGCTTCTCAGTGAGACTCAGGTTATCTTTTAACAAATCTTCATTGTCCGTTTTGAATTGATCCGACTTGCATTTTAATTGCTCTACAAACCCTTCCAGTTCCTGTAATCTGAAATGTGCCTCTTCAAGTTTTCCCTTCTGAGTTGCTGCAACAACTGCCGACTCACTAGCCTGTTCTTCATAAGTTCTCAACTGAGTTTCAAGTGAAAGCAGCTTCTCATACTGGTCTCTGGCTTCCAAATCTTTCTGCTTGTTTTTCTCAATAGCTTCATGCAACTGGGCTTCATTTTCCTTAAGACGAGATTCAGTTGAAAACTGTAGCTCCAAGCCTCTTGAATGTTCATCAGTCAATTTTGCTATGGTTCTTGCATGAGAGGCAAGCTGCTCAACAGCAGCCTCCTTCTCAGCATGGATGGATTTCAACAACTCATTAAGCTCATTGACCTTGTGCTGATTAGTTTCCAACTCCTCTCTGAGTGTTGAGTTTGATGTAGTCAACAACTCATTTTCAGAAAGTGTCTGTTCACATCTTAGATTAGCTTCTGAGACCTTTTGCTTATGCTCCTCAATGTTGTTTTCAAGAGAAACTTGTTTCATTGCATTTGCTCCCAACTCTTCCTTAAGTGAGGCAACATTTTCAGCAGCTCCAACTGCCTGTTCTTTATAAAATGACAATTGTTCTTCACAGGATTTTAACTTCTCAAGCAATTCTCTAGATTCAGACTCCTTTAGCATGAAGCTTGCAGCTGCTTGCTCAAGTTTCAACTCCGAATCCTTGACAAAAGTTTTATTTAATGAATTTAGCTCTAAGTTTCTTGCTGTAAGTTCCTCCACAGCCTTTCTGTGATGTTCCAATTGTTCATCAGCATATTGAAGCTTTTCCTCCAGTTGTAATTGCATAAGAGATTTCTCAGATAACTCTTCTTTAAGTCTTTCCACAAGAAAATCAAGAGAGGATTCCCTTGCCTTCTGTTCGCTTAGCTTTTCTTCCAATTGGGCTAACCTAGCTTCGAGATCTTTCCTGGAATTTTCATGCATTACTTTGTGCATGTTGTTCTCTTCCATGATAGAGGTCATCTGCAATATTGCTTCCATCTTAGATAACAAATTCCTTTCAGAAAAGATACTTAGTTATACAAATACAAGAATTCATTCTCCTAACTTGCAATTTATTGGCATTAACAAAATTTCAGGAACCACATTACATTTGTACAATAAATATTGTGTATTGACTAACCTGTGACTGGAATTTTTCTTTATCAGATATAAGCAGTTGCATGTTATCTTCCATTGCCTTTTTAGAATAATGAAGCTGCATGAATATATCCTCTTTCTCTGTAAAAGCTGCATCAAGTGCTACTTGCAACTCATTCATCTTTGTCTCATACATTGCAAGCTTCTCAGTGAGACTCAGGTTATTTCTTGATAAATCTTCATTCTCAGTATTAGATTGGTCTGATTTTCTTTTCAATTGCTCTACAAGCCCTTCCAGTTCCTGTAGTTTGAAATGTGCCTCTTCCAATTGGCCTTTCTGAGTTGCTTCAACAACAGCTGACTCACTAGCCTGTTCTTCATAAGTTCGCAACTGAGTTTCAAGTGCAAGAAACTTCTCGTAGAGGTCTCTTACTTGCAAATCTCGTTGCTTGTGTTTCTCAGTAGCTTCATGCAGCTGGGCTTCATTTTCTTTAAGGCGAGATTCAGTTGCAAATTGGAGCTCTAAGCTTCTTGAATGTTCATCTGTCAAACTCGCTATGGTACTGGCATGAGAGGCAAGTTGCTCAACAGTATCTTCTTTCTCTGCAGAGATGGATGTCAACAACTTGTTAAGCTCATCGACTTTGTGCTGATGTGCTTCCAACTCCTCCATGAGCTTTGAGTTTGATGTAGCCAACAACTCATTTTCAGAAAGTGTCTGTTCACTTCTTAGATTAGCTTCTGAGAGCTTTTGTCTAAGCTCCTCAAGATTGTTTTCGAGATAAACCAGTTTCATTGTGTTTGTGCCCAACTCTGCCTTAAGTGAGGCAACATTTTCAGAAGCTTCAACTGACTGTTCTTCATAAAATACCAATTGTTCTGCAAGAGATTTTAACTTCTCAAGCAATTCTTTAGCTTCAGAATCCTTTTGCTTGAAGCTCTCTGCTGCTGCCTGGAGCCTCAACTCTGAATCCTCGACTAAAGATTCATTTATTGACTTCAAATTCCTGTTTCTTGCAGTAATTTCCTCCACAACCTTTCCATGATGTTCCAACTGTTCTTCGGCATCTCTAAGCTTTTCTTCAAGATCTGAAATTCGTGGTTGCATAAGTAATTTTTCAGACAACTCTTCTTTAAGATTTTCTATAATAGAATTAAGAGATAAATCCTTTGCCATCTGTTCATTTAATTTTTCTTCCAATTGGACTATAGTTGCTTCAAGTTCTCTCCTTGCATTTTGGTACATTTCGTTAAGCATATTGTTCTCTTCCATAACAGAGGCTATCTGCAATATAACTTCCTGTTTTAGAATTTAGATAACAAAATCCTTTTCCAGAGAAGCTTTGTTATACAAAATGCAATACAAGATATCATTGCTATTTATATGCATCATAGAATTTGAAGCACATACGTATGCATATGATAGAGAGATAGAAACTATGTATGTACTGACCTGTGACTGGAGTTTCTCTTTATCAGAGTTAAGCAGTTGCAGGAGATCTTCTGTTTCTTTCTTAAAAGAATGAAGCTCCATGGATACATCCTCTTTCTTTGCAACAGCTGCATCAAATGCTACTTGCAACTCGTTTATTTTTGTCTCATAAGTTGCAAGCTCCTCAGTCAGATTCAGGTTATGTCTGGCTAAACCTTCATTCTCAGTTTTTAACTGATCCAACTTGCTTTCCAATTTCTCAACTAGTCCTTCCATTACTTGTAATTTGAAATGTGCTTCTTCCAGTTTGTGCTTCTGACTTGATGTGATGACAGCTGACTCACTGACCTGTTCTTCATAAGTCCTCAAATGAGTTTCAAATGCAAGAAGCTTCTCATACTGGTCTCTGGCTTCCAAATCTCTCTGCTTGTATTTCTCAATAGCTTCCTGCAGCTGGGCTTCATTTTCTTGAAGTCGAGATTCAGTTGCAAATTGGATCTCCAAGCCTTTTGAACGTTCATCAGTTAATTCTGCTATGGTGCTTGCTTGAGAAATGAGTTTCTCAACAGTAGCCTCCTTCTCGGCATAAATGGATTTTGAGAACTCATCTAGCTCATTGAATTTTTGCTGGTGAGCTTCCAACTCCTCCCTGAGCTTTGAGTTCTCCATAGTTAGCAACTCATTTTCAGCGAACGTCTGTTGAGTTCTTAGATTAGCTTCTGAGGCCTTTCGATTAAGCTCCTCAACATTGTTCTCAAGAGAAACCAGTTTAATTGCATTTTCCCCCAACTCCACCTTTAGTAAAGCAACATTTTCAGTAGCTTCAACTGCATGGTCTTTGTAAGATATCAATTGTTCTTCAAGAAATTTGAACTTCTCAAGCAATTCTTTAGCTTCCATCTCCTTTTGCTTGATGCATGCAGCTGCTTCCTGGAGTTTCAACTGTGAATCTTTGACTAAAGATTCATTTAATGAATTCAACTCCAATTTTTTTGCAGTAACTTCCTCTAGAGCCTTGCTGTGATGTTCCAACTGTTCTCCATCATATCTAAGCTTCTCAAGTAGTTCCTTCTCTCGATCACTTGAAGCCTCAAGATCTTCCTGAACACTTGCTACTTTTTCTTTTAAATATTTCAACTCATTTTTCAAGATCTGAATTTGATTTTCAGATTCATAAAGTTTCTTCTCCTGACTATTAGACAAGTCTTCAAATTTCTTTCTATCTTCTGCAACTACATACAGGATGTCTGTCAACTCCCTCTCCTTGTCATTTGCAGCTTGATGTGCAGCTTCAAGTTCAGTAACAAGCTCAGAAACCTTGCTGCTGTATTGCTTCGATTGAGCCTCAACATCTCTATGTTTTTCCTCGATAGTGCTTAGTAGTTGCTCAAGTTCCTTTGTCCGAGAATTAGTAGCTTCCAACAGTAGTTCCAATTCTCCTGCTCTCTTTTTAGAATCTTCAGCCCTGAAATGAGATGAATGAATCATGTCTTCCAGCTCTATACTGCGGAGATGTGTTGCAGTAGTTCGTTCCTCATGTTCTGCACACTTTATGAGAAGATCATTGAGCTCTTTCTCAAGCTCTGAGTTCCTCGCAGATGACTTACTCAAAGAAGATTCCAATTGGCCAATCCTATCTTCAAAACTTTCCAGAGAACTTCTTGATAGTGCATTATCTGCAGTGAGCTCCATTATTTTCTCATTGAGTTTGTTTATTTCACTCTCTGCATCAAGCCTTTTTATCTCTGCAAGATTTATTTGTTGCTCGAGCTCCATATTCTTCTTCTCAGAGGATGCCAATTTCATCTCACTTTCTTCCAGCTGTTTTCTGATATTCTCTTCAGCTGCATTTAATGACTGGACCAAACCCTCTAACTCAAGGTTTCTTTCAGCACTAACCTCTGCGGTTATTCTTGATTCATGATAGAGCTGCTCAAGCAGTTCCATTTTTTTATTTAACTCTTCTTTATGTGATAGTGCTTGTGAGAGAAGTGAGTCTGTTTTCTTTAACTCCTGATCAGCTAGATTTATCTTTGCCTCCAACTGGCTATGTGTTTCCTCATTTTCCAACAACTTCGTGTTAAGATCTGTCACGGTGCTCTCTAGAGTTGCCTTCTCTCTGGTCAAGTCAGTCAAATCATTTTGTAAACTAGATATCTGCACTTCTTGGTTCTTAAAGCAAGATTCAACTGCTTCCCTTTCCTTTACCTGTTCTTGGAGCTTCAGTTCCAATTCCTGCAAATTCACAAGCTTTGTTTCAAGATCCTCTCTTGAAGTAGACAGCATATTTTCTAATTCAGTGACATCTGTTCTCAATTGCACCTGAGAAACCTTATACAAATTTAGTTCTTCAGACAGTCCACATATGAAATGATCTTTAGAAGCAAGTTCTTGCTCCAGTTTAGCTACTTGTGATTCTGATATTTCCAACTTCTCCTGAGATAACGAAAGCTCTAATAAAGTACTTTGAAGTGCTTCTTCAACATGCTGTTTCTCCGCATTCTCATTATGGAGTTCTTTGAACTCCATTTGTAGGTCATTGACTTGACCTTCCATCTCCTTTGCATTTGCATGTGCCAGATCCAACATCTTTTGTAGTTCCAAGACTTTCTTTGATTCTGATTCTGCTTGTAAACTACTGTGCTTATTTAGTTCTTCAAGTTTATGTACTTTGCTGACTGAGGACAATAACTCTTCTTCAAGAGCCTTTATCCTTTTGCTCGAGCTATCCAGCTCAGTGGACAACTCAATGAACGATTCCCTTGCATCTATAAGCTCCTTATCCTTTATACATGAAGCTTTTAGTGCTTCCTCAAGGGATTCAAGCTGCAAAGTACATTTCTGTTCAGCTCCTAATATCTGGTTTTTCATCAACTTGTGGCCAAGTTCAAGTTCTTCACAATGCTTGGTCATTTTCTCTAGCTTGTCATTTGCTAGATCAAACTGAGAAATTAGCAAGGCTTTTTCAACTTCTGAACTTTTCAATTTTTCAACAACAGTTTCAAGTTGAAGCTCGAGTTCTTTGTTCTTCTCTTTCATTTTTATAGAATCGACATGAGCTTCTGAACTGTCCGATCTATGATTGGCATTATGTGAGGTTTCTTCCACTTCCACCATTGGGTTGAGCAGGTGAGATCTCTCTACTACATCAACCAATATTTCCCTCTCTACCTTTATAAATTCCCCATCTGATGCAGATTCCTCCTCCTCTTCTTTCTTTCCTTCTTTTCCCAGTAAGTCTGTACTGTCACTCTTTAGACTCTGTTTTTCATCCTCAGCTACCTGCAAAGTAGAATATGGTCAGAAATAGCGAATAGGTCTTCCTGGAGGACAGTAACAAGTGGTTATTTGGTTGGTGTCAGCATCAGTCATGTTCAAAATTCCTGATTTGCTCTCTGGATATGGCATTTCCTAGTATTTATATATGTTACTTGGAACTCAAGGTGTTGTGGAAATTGTGAATCATAACCATGCCTAGCATATCCAAAAGCACGGAAATAACCAGATCATCTATTCTGGACTCATTTGAATGTTTATTTGGCCTTGGTTGCTATCATCAAGATATTGTGAAAGATTAAAAGATTATTGAAGTGTTCAGAACTACTTCCTGGAAAGAGAAACAAAAGACAGAAAGTTGGGTTTGTATACATGATATGCATCCCATATTACTTTCTTGTCAGCTCCAACACTATTGTCAGAAGGATAAGGCCTATGAACTAGTGACCATTTTAGCCTGAGGAGTCAAAGCGGATGAAGTGTCAAAGAAAACATTGGAGCCATATAATATGCAGCCACAGAAATTGGATATTATAAGCCCTAGTACAGATGAGGTTGAAAAAAAGAGAAGTACCGGGAAGAATTTAAGTTCAGTATCAGTTATTAATCATAAAACCATCTTAAGACGGGAGAAAGAACTTTGACATTGCAATGAACATACTACCAGAAATTCCTTTAGCTAATGACACTAATTTAGTTAATTTGCCCTTGTTATCGAATCAGCAAACATGTAATTTACAAAAAATGGACTCCAGGGAGTTTCATGTTCTGATATCAGGTAATGGTTAAATCGATATGGCCTCATTCATTTAGGCAAGCAACACTTGATAAATCTATATGCACTATATATATATATATATATATATAATATCTGTGTGTGTGTAAAGATATATGCCTATATATCTACATAAATCTACATGCATACAAGCTTTGTTAATATAGGATCGACAGTCACCTAAAATTTCATTTTAGTATATAAATTATAGGTTTGATAAGGCTTTTACATCATTATCGCTTGTCAAATCTGACTACTAACTAATGTATGGTGTATGTAGGTTAATGATAAATCCAAAACATGTTTAAGCTTTTCCCAATAAACCAAAAGGAGACAGTTGCTACTTTCTAGAAAAACATATGATTCAGAGTTTCATGCATCCAATGACCAAATTTGATATTGCATAAAAACAGAAGACAGTCACAGAACTGTAATATTTTAGAAAACATTTTCAAGACCAAAGAGTTTGATGTACGTTATTGCAGCAACATATATACTTCCATAATTCTTCAGGTATACGGAAACAAAAAAAGTTGAGGTGGAAATAGTTACATCTATATTAGCCTCTTCTGACAGCTTCACTTCAATGTAGCCCAAACTTCCTTGCAAGTCTTCAGCCATTTATCTTAGAATTCCCTGTATGTAAATGTCTTTTGAACATGTTAAACAAGATTAGATAGCTATGCCTCACAACAATCTCTCACCAAAAAGCTTATGCATGCACATATAATTAGAAACAAGAACTCATACTTGATGGAAGCAGTACTTTTGACCAAAGAAAATGACCTGTCGAACCCTTAATGCACGAAATTGGCAGGATTACGCGAAAATTGACTTACTACAATGAAATTTCTTAACTACCCACCATCAGTTTCATATTTGACCAATTTTAGTCCAATGCGGGAACAATCAAAATCATCAGAGATCTGCGTGCCATTGGCTGGAACCCGTCAATGGGAATTTCAATGTGCTGCAGAAAAAATTAACAGAGTTAGGCTCCAAGAATTCAAGCTTATCAATAGTTCAAGGCTTCACCAATGTGAAGAGTCTAGAGATCGAATAGTATCACCGCCCCAGGAGATTAGACGAATATTCCAACAATGTCTGGTTGCTTGATTGTATGTATACTTCCATGGGGAGTATACAAGAAAAGAAGATTAAACTATAATTTTCGCTAAAAAATGTAAATTTCAAAAAAAAAGGCTCCGCTTTTTAGAGCATTTACGGGGGGGAAAGCAAAAAAAAAAAAAAAACAGGGTATATTATGTGCTAATGCGAGCACGAATCAGGATATTCCAGAACAAAAATTATACCTTTCGTCAAGAAATTTGAAGTGAATTTAATCTAACCTCGGAAAATCTTCCAGATGATATCATAGAACAAAAACTCTCTAAACCGCAGCTAAGATCGATTAAGAATTAGAAAACGGGCAACAAAAATCACTTCGATCAAAGATTCAAACCAGAAGGTTACCGAGAAATGGAAACCCCAAGAAGCTTCAATCTTTACTACGATTATACCCTCACAAACCTGATCTTAGAGAGACCAAAACAACGCAAGCGATCAAATCCCAAAGAAAACCGATACTGAATTTGAATAAGCAAAGTCCCAATTAGACTTCCGAGTGATCCGACGAAGAGTGAGCGGCTTCAGAGGGACTTCTTTCTTGTTTAGAGAGAGAGAGAGAGAGAGAGAGAGGTTTCCTTGGGGAGGTGGAGAAGAGAGGGAATCTTTGTCAGAGAGCAGCAAAAAGGAGCGCACTGGGACCCCGGAGGAGTACGGTGACGCTCCACCGCCACCAGGTGCGGTTACCACCGGGATCGAGATCGGAATAGAGTGCACTCCTCCTTCGTACCATCGGGTTGTCGTTACCACCGCCGTCACGTTGCGATCGGATCGGATTTGTTCTTAGTAGCACGAAATCACGAAATTGCCCTCGTAATTGGTCGTGCGCCTCAGGCGGGATTACACGACTCCAGTGACAGTTGATTTCCAGTCCCATGACGAAACTGCCCTCCTATGGATATATAAATTATTTTATTGCATAAATCAAAACAAAAAGAAGAATACAGAAATTAAATTATTTTTTTGGCAAACCCGATGGGTTTTCTTAATCAAACGATTGCTTATTAATTCTGCAAGAAGAGCACGAAAAGATATGGGTGTAGTAGAACGGTGGTCTGTCGTCGTCGTCAAAGTGAAGCATGCTTATTTCTCCGTTAGGAACTATTAATAGAAACCCGAGAAGAAGGGTAAAAGTGTCATTTCGAGGCTCTCGGCCTCTTCATCCCTCCTCTAATAATCCAAATACAGAAACGCCGGACTGTAGCAGTTGACGGTGGGCAGTTCCGGAAGCAGCTCAGCGATGGGGCCACGGCGGTGGGGTTTAGCTTTTTGGCCAGAGAGCGGCAGCCAAAACCGACCGACCAAACCGACCTCGCCATGTCTGCGAAAGCCATGGATGATGGCGGCCTCCTCCAACTCACAAGTGCCTCCTTTTTCCATCCCTTTATCTCTGTATCCATCCTCCCCAAGCTTTCCACCCCACTCTGACTCAATCCCCTTCAGCCTTGTTTCTTCTCCCTTCTTTACGCCAAAGCATCTCACCTCCTTTCTCCTTCCATCTCTGCCACAAACCTGTACTGGTCTTCGGTTTGACTGATACTTAATTGGTGACGGACTGTTGAATTTGATCATTGCGTGCAGCTCACAACTCGATGATCTTTGGAAAGGAGGTTTAAATCTGTGTCAACTTTGCGTCTTTAGGATGGTTAAGCTCTTAGGTGGAAGGTACCATCAACTACTGAAATGAATGGGTGGATCACTGTAAAATACAAAGCAGCTCAGCAAAGTTGATGTGGAGGGGCATTTAGGGCATCCTAAGGCACTTCATGTCAACAATGTTAGACCAAACTATGAAAACTAAACAATCAAATCAATTTTTAAAGTATAAAAATATATTGAATAAGATTCATACATTGATCAAGTCTATAATTTTATCATATTGGTGTCCCAACACCATAGACACCAATATAAATCAAATTTTTAGAAAAATAAAAAATAATAAAAGTTACCTTAATACAAAACCTATGTTATGTTTTTAAGGAATCAACCACACTGAGTAGTATAAGTCTTGTATCTGATATATTATCTGATTTGCCTTGATCTATGTAAGAAGAAGCTATCAGAGTAATAAAGTAATAAAAATATATGAATACACAAAGTAATCTTTTTATCCTTCGTATGTATACAGGTTTTTTCTATGGATTCCTTGTGCTGCTCCAAAAATATAAAAAAAAAAAAAAAATTACCCACTTCGACAAGCATATTTATATCAATGAAAATGAAGTCCATCATTGCTGTAATCAACTCATACGGGACCCAAATGGGATCCAGGAGGGTGGAAAGATAGAAAAAGGAAGCAAGGCCTTATCATGAGCTGCCCAAGAACACATAAAAATTATTTTTTTGCTGTCATGCTAACAAGCGTGCATGTAGATGCCATCCACTCCTGTGAAAGGACTGAAGCACCCGTCAAGAACAACTGTGTTGTGAGCTGTATCAGAAGAGCGAAGCTGTGTTGATAGATGATGATGCAAGGGTGATTGTGTTCGATGAAAAGTTTGTCTTCTTGTCATCTCATCGAGGTAGTATAAAACAGAAGCTTTCCTGTCAACACTCATGCAAGAAGCTCCTTTCCAGCTGTGAGTCGGGGCCCAAAACACTGGTTTGAATCCTTCGTATCATTCTGCATAGGGTTCTTTGTTGTTTGGATACAATGGGTTGTAATATTCTCTCCTCTTGGATTGAATACTCATCTTTTATGAAACGTGGGTGCCATATTCGCAAGTGGAATTGATGCTGAATAGTATTATTGTATTATAAACACCGTAGAGTGTGTTACGTGTGTCATTCTTTTTCTTTTCCTTAAGAGAAAACATCATGTTTATATGACCGACCTACTGAGATGAAAGTTATCATTAACTGCGTCCTCGAAGAACTCCAAAGTAAGTTAATGATTGAAGACATCTATCATTCTTGCCACATGAATCCATGTGTCTTCTTTTATAGTACCAACCATTGCCTAGTAGCCCACCCACAAGACAACTCCAAGAGCGGTTTTGCCATGTCCAGAATCCAATAAAGATGATGAAGTCTTTGCCTTTGGAGGGAGTTCGTCATTCTAGCGGCACCTGTAAAATGGAAAAGATGTTAGGATCATCTGATAGGCCTTTCAGATACTTAAAATTTGAGAATATTTCATCGTTCCAGACCAAACTTCGTTGGCTTAGGGTTAACAGGAGAGAAGGGTTCTTTGGTGGATTCAAGAGTCAGAAAGCTAGGCTGCTAAAGTTATTTTCTTAGCATCCAATCAATAGATCGAGAGTGTGTGTGTTAAATTTAGGCTATTTACATATTACTATATTTATAATTAGTTATAAATATGAAAATAAAACATTTAATCATGTTTTTTCTTATGTCGTCGACTATAATGAAAAGAAAGATCATTGGATTCACTACTAAACACGTGTTGATTTTGTCTCACTTCGATTTATCATTAATCATGTGTGTTATTTTCATTACTAAATAGTGTTCCTGAACATATATCATTTTAACCAAAATACTAGATATTCTTTTGCAGCTTTTAGAAGAACTCTTTTACATAATTAATCTTAAAATATGGTTTTATTTTAAGCTAGGAAGTCTTGCAACTTTTCTTTTTATCAATTTGATCATTGAAATTTAGCAATAACATTTTCAGGGTTCATCGACTGAAAAATGAGTTGCAGTAATCAAGTTGATATTTTTAATTTCATTTTAGAAATGCATAGCATACCATTCATGTGTAGCATAGTATTTATGAAAATTTTAATTTATCAAATCTGATATGAAAACTTTCAAAAGATTTATATGTTTCAATTTTTTTTTATCAATTTGATTGCTCAAAAATTTGACTGTGATAACATGAAATTATCAGAATTTACTCTAAAATCTACTTTGTGATTTGTATCGATCGACTCGATACCATCCATCTCTTATATGAAAGTTTTAACAAAGGAGTTATGCTTTTGTTATAATAAACATAACTTAAAAATAAAAAAATTAATTTACTCTTGCTGTGAATTTAAAAGTGCCCAAAATAAGAAAGAAACTAAACTAAAGAGTTCTATGGAGGGATGATTGCTTGGATGTTTTCATGCAACAAGCACGGACAAATTATTATATTCTCTATACACGCTTCTCCCTTTCTTCTCTCCTCTCACCAATCCAATGGCATCTTTGACAGAACTATGAAAGGTTTATTATTTGTTAAGATTACTACTTTTATCTTTGGATGTCGAGGATGCAGATAAAAGCTGCTAGTTCTAAGATGATTTCTGTTATAGTTCTCGATGGCGTGATCGAAAAATTAGCATGGCTCGTTTCTTTTCTCGTGCGCAAGCTCGTCTATGTCAATTGGAAATGGAGCGTCAGACTTGACTTGGGTCTGCGTCTCGGGAATCTCAACTTTGGGTCGGTAGCTCGACTCCTCTTCCTCGGGTCCACAGCGTGGGTCCTACATTAAGGTCTCGTCGGGGTGGGGGCATCCGACGTGACCCATTCGACGCTTAAGTCGGTGATTTATATTAGATCGTACTATGTTAACTCAAACTATGTTAGATCATACCTAATCACAGCTCCCCAAATTCAGTAATTTGTATTTCGTTGAATCTTTCTCCGGGACTTATCTTTTTGTCTACAGGTTGGAGATTTTGCTTTGGTTTGTCGATGTGGTTGGCTTCGTCATACCTAACTATGTTGTTTATACATGTCGTTCTAATGATGTTCTTCTTATTGTCGATCATCATCGACTCAAGAGCATTCTTTCTCTTCGCAGGGAGATTGTTGCTATTCTTATCGGTTCAAATATAGACTACCTATATCAGCAATAGTACTACTGCCTAGGGTAACGATGGTACCACCTAGAATTCAAATATTGTTATAGTATGATTTGTTGGTTATAGGTGTCTTACAAGCTAATCATGTGAGTAATGACACATGTGACACATTACACAGTTTTTTTAATATATTTATTATCGATGTTTTCTCACATTATATATATATTGTCTGTTGCATATATATTATGATGTTATTGGATCTATGCAATAGGAATCAGATCGTGATAAAATTATGATAATAAGATCGATTCACTTTTAAACACAAATCTTAAATAATCTTGATCATATGTTGCTCGAGAGAGACATCAAGATAATATGACATACTGGTGTCGTGTATACCCCTCCATATGATGGAGGCGGTTGATCTCATAGCTACTCATGTGGGGATACTAAGGGTACAATACATGTGCTTATTATAGAATGAGTTCATTGATTAATCTGTTTACGGAATACTAGATGATTGACGATACCTAATGTCAAATAGTGATTCCATAGTCCCAGTCATATATCGTTAGACTTGAGATATCAATGATGTCTTATTTTAGTACTCCTTTCTTTGACATCAGACTTACAAGTCTAGAAAGTTTCATATTTGGTACAATCGACAAAACTGATGATGATGGGATCCAATACCACTAAGGTATGATCCATTAGGGTTTTTCGATGACTCTCTAAATAGGAGTTAGGGGCGGCCAACAAGGTGATAGACTATATCTTTGGCGGCCCCCTCCTATTCTCCTACCTCTTATCTCTTCTCAACCAACCGCCCTTTCCCTGTTACGAGAGGACAACAAAAATGATAGGAGATCTTCTTTAATGTTCGTTGCAAGAAGGTGCACAAAAGTTACAGGATTTTGGCTACGATTAGAGGAGCATCGCTGCATCGATCCACCGTGTGGATACCGCTAAAGAGAATGACATATGACATCTTTAATCTTCTTCTATAATATATGAAAGTTTCAAGGATATATAATCTCCCTAATTAATAAATCTCATATGACTCATAGTTTTTTATTTTTATGATTTTTCGTACATCAGACGTTACACGACGATATGAAAAACTAGTTTTGTTTGTTTTTCCATTACACATATGATGCTCTCATGATTTACCAACAAGATAGTTATAGTATATTTTTCTAACTCTAATTCAAAAGTTATAATAGTAATACCATCCAATTTTAGTGGTGGTATTCCTCGTACCTCGAAATGCTAAATTATAAAAGGTGATGGATCTTCGATAAAATAACACAAATGTTAATATTATCTCCTAAGACTTGAAAAAATAAAAAGTTATAAGGGATCATCGATATTTACCCGTTAGTAGAAAATAAATGACCTTAACCGTAAATAAATCAAGAGTAGATGTAGGTCTAAAAGATCAAACTACTATAAAATTAATTTGTCTATCTTTTCTCATCTTTTACTTGTGACTTAGTATTATTATATTTACTGGTAACTTTTAGATATACTCAATATTGATAAATTGAGTTTTTGACATGTATTAATTTCTCAAGTTTTAAAATAGTTAAATTACTATAGAATTAATTCATTAAGATCCTCTCCTTTTAGAGTATGGTTAGAAGAGAAGTGGTGAGTGTCTTTAGGAGTTTATGACTAACAAAACTAAACTCGAATTCTTTAGCCAATTGTCCGAAAGAGGAGATTGACTTTAAGGAGAGCTTAGCAAACCACTCATGTGCTGCTCCCCTAAGGATCATAGAGAAACTTTGACACATAAGAGAGTCTATAATCCTATAGAGGTCATATATAAGATAAACATCATAATATATTATGAGGGGTCAAATTTTTTCATCATAGACGTCCAATATAGAAAGCCTGAAACATGAGGGATTAGTTGTTTACTTATATCTTTCATGGAAGGGGATCATAAGCATAAGTCCATCTATTGTTGCTTTCCTTATTTTATTATATATCACGGGAAAACATCCATATTCAAGTTTACATTTTTTTTTGGTTTGCTTTTGCAGTTCCTTTCTTAAAGATTTGTTTTTAGAGTTTGGTTCATAGTAAACCTTTGAGGGGAAGTTTTATGCTATTCTTCATCATTCTTTTATATTTTTGGGGTTTAGTTAAATCATTATATAGTTAAGATTAATTTTGACCAAAAGCATGTAATTGGATAGATATTAATCAGTAGGGAATAGTTAACTGTTTGAATTAACAGAAACTAATAATAAATAAATAGTACACCAAAGAACCTAACATTCGTAATAGGCAACCACAGAAAAGACAACACAACAAGGAAGCTGAGATTGCATGCAGTGGCCATTAATTTGGATCAGGTTTGTGTTTCCATCTTATCCTACCTCGTCTGGTTTGTGAGCTCCAAGAAGCCACAAGCGACCATTTTGAGTGCTGCTGAATCATATACGACGCAGATGAGATCACCGAGTTCGTTCATGTTTGTCCGGTCGTCACTCACTCCTGTTGTCAGGTTGTAACCTAACCCTCGGCAAGCCCGACCCAGGTGACCATTAATGGTGACCAGTTGCATGCATGCATGCAGGTCCCTACGTGTAAAAGGGCGGAGAGACTGCCGCCATGGACTTCCTTGCTCACTCACCCCTCCATGATCTATTAAATGCATGCATCCACCATAACTCTCAGGTACAGCTTCACCCTGATCCCCATGGAGATCAAGAAGGCAACCATCGTTGCACTCCTCTTGGCACTTCTCCTCCTCGCTTCTCGTAAGTCATAGATGAAGAAGACACAAGTTTCTGTGATGGTAAGCTCAAGCTTAATCATATGCGCTTTTGATGCAGAGGAGGAGAAGGGCGTGGAGGCGAAGATTTGCAGGTTGCCCAGTATAGGTTTCAGGGGGCCGTGCACGTCCGATAAGAACTGTGCCAAGGTTTGCCGGAGGGAGGGCTTCGACAGCGGCGACTGCGAGGGGTACACCATGGGATGCCTCTGCAACAAGCACTGCTGATCCGCCAACATCTGTAGTTGCTGTGTTCCCAATAAGTGAGCTCTTCTCACTGTGACATGTCCTTGATGTTGTTCTCCGTGTTTTGGTGGTGTTAGTAAGAAGAGTCCTACGCGTGTGATGCAGTAAACCCCAGTGTTCATCCCAGGATCTCCTTACAATAACAAATGGATTAGAGATTAGTCTCGTGATCCTAAAAAGAACTAAAGAATACAAAAGAATGAATTATTGTAAGTTGAGTTGCTGAAAGTAATTATTTATGCGCGAAAAAAAGAAAAATCGAAGGTAGTCAAAGCGTGTTTCCGAGGAAGTAAATGGTGAGATGCACATTATGTTTGTATCCTCGAACATCCAACCAAAGATTTTGGCAGAGGAATCGTTTAGGGTTCTCGAAACAGCATTAATCACTGAGGTGTTGAGTCCCCCTCCAAGCTTCAGTCTTCCATCCTCTGCTTTGAGAACTTTCATCACGTTCTTGACGTCACTCTCATGGTGGATGGACTAAAAGTGCTTCCAACCCCTCAAAAATCTCTGTGTGAAGATTCCCTTCTGTGTCAAAGAGGGTCACTCATGGGGAAGGACGGATTCTCGTAACCTGAAGAAGAGCCTGTAGCAGCAGCTCATAAGCTCACTGAGAGGACATCAAGAACATGTTTGCTTGCAGAGATCATATTGCTGAGGCCCATCTTTGGTGGGTGGGGGGTTGAAAAAGATGGTTTGACCACAATAAAAAAAGGGGGTTGGCTGGTGCTGTCAGGATGTCTTAATGGGTTTGACCACAAACAAAAGGAATGAGTGTTTAATGGAGTGGATGATAACGCAAGGTGCTTTCTTTTTCTTCGCCAAGGTACAGAGCACATCTCGAGAGGAAAGATAACACAGCTGCAAACCATGTCAGATGAAGAAATAAAAGAAGAGAGAGCAAATATAAAAGGAAACAACACAGGTGAAGGAAACAAAGGTCATTTTTTTTCCTCCTTTTCCTTTTGGTTTCTACCACCCCATATTTGATCTTTCTTTGAAGGGGAAAAGCCAGGCAGGACAGCACGGAAAACGGTACAAAGAAACAGTGGTGGACTTTCTGAATCCCCCCCACCAATTCCTGCAACTCTCCATTCCATACACAATAATAATAATAATAATAAATTTAACTTCCGATGTATTTGCTCTTCTGGTTCATCCGCCCATCATTTTCTCTCTTGCCTTCCTTTATGTATGTCTCTGTTTCCTGTGTTCCTCATTTGATCTATTATATCCTCCTCTATATATAGACTCAGCAAGTGCGTTAGCCTTCCTTACTGCATCACTTCTCTCCCCTAATCAACTGAGCTCGGATTAAACCAGCAGTAAAGAACACTATAAACAAAGCTATATCTGGAGAGAGAAAGAGAGAGAGAGAGAGTTGGGTAAGGAGAGAAGAAGAGTGTGTGTGTGTGTGTATGGAAAGAAGAGAGTGTGGAGGAGGAGGAGGAATGCCGGGGTGGCTGGGCGGACTGGTGGAGGAGAGCTTCTTTGTGGGCTGTGGACTTCACGAGGGCAGAAGGAAGAACGAGAAGAACATCTTCTGCCTCGGCTGCTGCACCAGCATCTGCCCCCACTGCGCACCCGCCCACCCTTCGCACCCCCTCCTTCAGGTCATGCTTCCTCTCTCTCTCTCTCTCTCTCTGCCAACCAATACACTGGATGTTTGCCCAATGACTTGTTTGTTTGCTGGTGTTCCTACTGCAAGAATTCATCAAGACAAAGAAATCAATTCGATTTACTCCTAATTCTTCCTTAGTATGTCTTATTTGTTGGGCATCATTGACAGCAGCGCTTGTTGCTACTTGAACAGTGGTGGTAACAAGTAAAGCAACTCATGGTTTTCCTCTCTGATGATACTTGCAGTACCAGTAATTTTCCTTCGCCTTCATGTTTCTCATGCCAATCAATGTGAAGTCCCCATGCAAATTACTGCTGCAATGACTGCTGCTTCGTGATTAGCTCAGCTTTTTTGGTGGTTTGTATCGATGATGATGAATGCAGGTGCGGCGATACGTATACAACGATGTGGTTCGACTGGATGATCTGGAGAAGCTCATAGACTGCTCTTTTGTTCAGGTGGGTGCAGCAGCAGTAAGCTGATGTTTGCCAACTGGTGGTGTTTCTGAAGCTGATACGACGATGCTTTTTCTGTGACAGCCTTACACCATCAACAGTGCCAAAGTGGTGTTCCTGAAGCCAAGACCTCAATCCAGGCCTCCCAAGGTCTCTGGCAACATCTGCTTCACCTGTGACAGAATCCTCCAAGACCCCTTCCACTTCTGCTCCCTCTCCTGCAAGGTTAAATCATGTCTCATCTACAGACTCAAGCTTCGGAGATGCATTGACATGACACCGAGTGCTGTAGGTGGATCACATTATGTTGCGAGGGGAGGATTTATCGAGCGTACTGTTCCGGTTCGACGAGTCCGACTTCACCGTCTCCAACCTCGAGTGTCTTCGGGTGGAAGGTGCCGATCCAGTCGATGAAGACAGAAACAGCTCAGGAGGAGGAGGACGAAGAGGGAAGCACAAGAGTGGCGGTGGCTTCTTCCCACAGATGGCATTGTCTTTGAGCAACAGGAGGAAGGGAGCTCCTCATAGATCTCCTCTCTCATAGTGAGTCAGTCTCACTATAGTAGTCTGTTTGCTGGTTTGTGGAGGGGACTGAGGACTTCCATTGCTGACAAGATGGCCACCGATGGTAATGGACTGCATACTTCTTCTTCTTCTTCTTCTTCTTCATCTATGTGATACCTATGGATCCATTTCTATGCAATGTTGTCAGTGTCTTTGACCACATGATAAAAAAAATGCATGTTCTTGGAGACGCAAAACGGAAGTAATGGAAGCTACAAACATCTCCCAAGAAACAAAGATACGATATGAACAACTTCATACGAGGAGGAGTCAAAAACTTCATACGATTTGAGCTTTCTCTTCAAATCATCGAACCTTCATTATTGATCACTGAAAAGGTCAAAAGTTTAGAGAGAGAGATCAATGCATCGAGAAGAGGGGTCTCCTTTGCATCTATTGGGCGAACTACGTAGCTTCTTTTGTTGGGGGTTTGCCTAATGACCCCAACAACACAACAGTTTCTCCTATTCCCAATGTCAAATTTAATGCAGTACAAACCCCTCAATTAATCACATTAACAACATCATTAATATTATCACTAAATCGTAGAATAACAATGGTTAAGATACATATATATATATATATAATTTGTCTCATTGGAACTTAAATATGATTAGCTATTTTTGTACCAATTTGAACCAGTCATAGCTCGGTTTTGTCAATCTACATAAGTTCTTTACATTAATAAACTAAAGGTTTGTTATTAAATTAATGATATAATTAGGTTATTAGGTGAGAGAAGACTTTGAAATAAAAAAATCTTATAAATTAATAAATAAAAAATAAATCGAAAAATCAAAGCAAGATTAACATTGCTTGATGATTTTTGCAAATATTTATGTAAAATATCAAATTTTTTATCATGTGAAATTAATTAAAATATTCTTGAGTTAACCCTAACTCA
Source organism: Ensete ventricosum (assembly GCA_029747655.1). Classification (NCBI taxonomy): domain Eukaryota; kingdom Viridiplantae; phylum Streptophyta; class Magnoliopsida; order Zingiberales; family Musaceae; genus Ensete; species Ensete ventricosum. Next base: position 2,223,169 of record JAQQAF010000006.1, on the reverse strand, counting down.
ATTACAAGTAAGCACAAAATATTTTGGGTATTTATGAAATAATCAAATCTTAATTTTTAAAATTAATTTCATACATAAACAAGTTATTTTTCATATTAAGATTCTTTATTCTTCAACAATATTGATTTTAAGAATTCTAAAATATTTATTGATCCTAACTATCTTAAAGGTTAAATCAATGTTACTAGTTGATTAGAAGTTATCCTTACTTGTTTATTTGTATGTAGGTGTGCTGAGTATATATTTGGGCTAATTACATATTCCACTCTTATAATTAGTTACATTTATTATTCATATCTTTATACTTCTAAAAGATATATTGAGATCTCTATACTTACAAAAATAAAATATTTACTCTAACAAAATCTCTTTCTCTTGATACTTTTCTAGGTATAAAAATCTTAATGTAACTTTTGAAAATATAGAGATCGAGAATAATTTATTATAATGAAAAAAAAAGTACTATATCTTACACAATTGGGTAATGCTATACGATGAAAGAGAAGCACTATATGTGCATTCCCCGTGAAATAAGATTTGATGATGAGACTATATGACATCGTTGATATATTTCAATATTTAGATAGAAGAAGAATGGTGCCGACGCCTAACAATGCCAAGATCGAAATCTTACATAGGATCTAAAAAAGCTTTCGTGGAATCAACATTTGGAAGTGTGCATGGCATGCCTTTAGCTCTATAGCTCTTAATTGATGTGACGCTATTTGGCATCGTCTCTATATAGCCCTATCAAATTAGAAATAAAAATATATATACATGTGATTTAGGTTCTTGTGCAAGATAGAAATCTTATCCAAGATCGAGAAGAGGTCGACAAAATAAACAACATGCAAAAGTGGGTTGACTTATTGGTCACACATGATAAATATGGATGTTTGATATACAAAGGTGATATGACATATTCTGATTTATTTCATCACCAGACCATCATTACATATTCTGACTTATTTCATCACCAGACCATCATAGTAGAATCAGATGTGCACTCCCAAGTTAGTTCGAATCATAACTTCAGGGCAGGTCATCGCTCCGTCCCATCATCTGATAAGCATGGTAAGACTTGATGCAGCCTGGACAGTATCAACGGACAAATCGTCGATCCGTCCTACCATCCGAGAAGCACAATAGGACGTAATGCAACCCAAATGATATCGACGTTCGAAGTACGGTCCAGCTCTCATAAGGTGCCAGGACGCATTAACACCCATGTACGTTAGCGTTGTAAGTCATTAAACATCCTCATACGACGACCCTCCCCCAGGTACGAGATATAGAAGTCACCATAATGAACACTATCAAAGAGCCCCCTTATCGTACTCTGACCTTTATGCAGGACACGACGACCTAGGAGGAGGAGGAGGCGATCGTATTTCATACCACGAGATCCTGGCGCGAGGATCTCATGACCAGATCTCTTCTAAATTCCCATCCTCCGACCTGAAACTACACCCGAGACTCTTACGCACTCAAATTAGACCCGGTCGTGTTGAGTAAAGCACATTAATAAAAGATTAGGTATATGTATGCATTCTATTCTATTCTAGGGAAATGTTAAGCAAACTCTTTTACATAATAAATATATAGATAACATAATGTTGAACAATTAAGTCTGGGTCCAAGTTAACATATGCAAAATTTGAGTACCAAAATATAAACTAAAACTTAAATTGTTAAGTTGTTGTATAAACCTATCGTATGTCATTTGTCTGTTTCAAGTGTTAGCAATGTTCCATCATATATATATATATATATATATATATATATATATATATATATATATATATATATATATATTTGTGATTGGGATCTATGTGCATGTATGAAATTGGTATAATCAATAATATGTGAAAGTGTTAACAACTTGTTCATGGCACATGATAAACATGTGTGTCTAAAATAGAAGGATTAACAAGTATTTTATTATATATTTAACCAGCTTAAATCTGAGACCTATTACTTGTACAATATTACACTAACCAGATGTCTCAACATATATATATATATATATATATATATATATATATATATATATATATATATATATATATATATATATATATATATATATAGGTGTATCTATGTAGTTAATTAGCTTTGAATTGGCTTGGGTTTCCAATTATGAGTTCTTTTGTCCTTGAGATAAATCTTAAATAAACTTCTTTATAGAAAAGATATGTGAAAGACTTGATAGTTAAGATAAAGAAAATTTAAACAAACTAGTTTTATGTGCTATACATTTAACTCATATCCTCAATTCCGATTGGATGTTGATTATAGTTGGACTTGAGTTTTATGTTGATCCTAATCCAACTCTACTCAATTTGTGTATAAGCCAATAAAAGGGACTTTTACTCGGGGTTTTTTTTTTTTGTTGGAAAATCTAGATATTTTTTTATGATGTTTGGAACAAGTTTGGTTGATCAATAAGTTTAATACCATATAATGTTCAAGAAATAATTCAACACCTAAACGATTGAGTCATGATTAAAAAAATTAATACTCATGGATGAAGAAATTTAATAATAACCGTTACGTTTGAATGAAAAAAAATTAAAATATTTAAATCATAATAAATAAAAAAATTAATGATAATAATAATCAGGTTATTTTTTTTAATTTTCTATTAAATATGAATAATGATATGATAAAGATAACTCTTAAATCTGTGTTTTACACTTTCATCCTTATCCTTATGTTGTATAATTTATTTATTTATTTATATAATGATTGTGATAATTTCTCTGGAGGAATGTTGGGCCCACTGGTGAGGGTCCTGCGTTGGGTCCGGTATCTGGACCGGAACGGCTCAATGGGCCGGAACGGCTCGGGCTTCATCGGACCGTCAAACATAAAGAGCCTCTTTCGACGAACCCACGGTTTCTGGACCCATATGTGGGCCCCGAAGTAGACCGGTGAGGTTCGCGAAGCAATGGGCCCTCTTCGAACGACATCACCATACGCGTCCTCAGGTCAAAGGTCAACAATGGCGCGGAGCAAGACGACGACGAGCACCCCGCAATCCATGCGCACCAAACCTCACCAGGGTCGAAACAGCCTCGTCTTCCTGGGTCCCACCTTCCCCCTACCAATTTCCAACGCACGCCCGGTCCGTACCTCTGTTCGGCGCATCTCTCTTTGTGGGGTCGTAGTTTGACTCAACCATAGTCGTCGTCTCTAGCGTCAGCGCACCGTCCGGCTCGGGCACAGTCGGCCCCACCGTTCCGGTACCCACTATTTCCCCTCTGGAAAATGTGGTGGATGTGATCTATAGCGTGCGTCAGAAACCGGGAAATACGTGCGATTTGGACGTACACCAACGATTCGTAATCACAGGCGATTTGGATGCCACGCATCACGCAATCGTCTCTCTCTCTCTCTCTCTCTAATTGTCTACTTGTGTACAAAATAAGCTTCGAATTCACCATGTTTGATGTGCACTTTTTGCAGCAAATTTGAGTGAAAGCAGAAACGATGGCGAAGATTGAATATATTCTCAAAAAAATTCCATAAAATATATCAATTACCTGCAGTAGCATGAACAGTTCGATAGATAGCAGTGCTTGACGTCGAAAGATCACGTCACAGGAGCAAAATACGATGCTTCCTCGAACCCACGGGTCAAACTGTGGGCCACCTACGGCTGAGACATCGAAATCCGACGGACAGGATTTCACTTCGGTCGTCCGTTGGCCCCAATGCCTCCTCCCTTATCTATATATGTCCACCCCCAACCTTCGCTGCCATCCCTTCCCTCACGTTACGATGAGCGACGCCACCACCGCAGGACCAGCGCAGTGGGCTCAGCTCGGCGGCCGGCCGCACCTGCGTCCTCTGCCGGCGCCGCCCGCGCCCGCGACGTCGGCGTTCGGATGCGTGTCGGACTCCGTCGTGGTCTCGACCACGTCGAGCCCGACGACCGACGGGTCGGCCAAGGACGCGAGCCAGCAGCCCGGCATCGAGGGCCGGGTGGGCAAGCCGGTCCGGAGGCGGTCGAGGGCCTCCCGGAGGGCTCCCACGACCATGGTCAACACCGACGCCGCCAACTTCCGCATGATGGTCCAACAGTTCACCGGCAACCCGTCGGGGCCGTGCGCAGTCGGGTATCACCCCGGCGGTGGACCAGTCTCCAACGTCAGTAACGATTCCGGTGAGCGAGTTCATCCGACGACGGCCTTAATGTCCTTTGGAAACCGTCAGCAACACCCGGACCAGCGGCAGAACCATCAGCCTCAGCAGCAGCAAAACTATCAGTCACCTGATCATTCTATATTTACTGCAACCGGTGGTGGTAACAACAGCAGTGATGGTTTTCTTCAGGGGTTTAGCAGCTCCGGCGCCAACTTGGAGGTGGACGATCACTTTTTCTTTGACGGCATGTACGAGCAAATGATGGCAAGGCCAGCCTCTAGCAACAGGAGAGCTGGGCACTTCTCTTGAGGAAAAGCATGGCATCATGAATCAGGATCCCGGTGTTTGTGTTACTTCTGAGAGAGATGAAGAGAGAGGAGAAGGAGAGAGGGCACTGTAAAGAATGTTATCATATATGGTATAAGTAATGGTCATATGGAATCTTAGTTTATCTGTCAGATTAAGATATCCGTGACATACAAATAATTGATCTTAAGTGAGAATACTTTTGATAAGATTAATTTCAAGTTATGATTAGATGAAGTAATAAATAAAAATTTAGATTAAGATAAATAAATAAGGATGAAAAAAATTTATGTGGATTTCTTAATTATTCAAAAGAATTTATACCTTATCTTTTGATTAGATTAGATATTTCTAGAAAATCTAAGATAATATAAATTGGTCAAAGAATATCAATAGAAGTATATCTATCAGAAGGAGGAAAGACCAGTATATTTAGAAAAAAAATAAGAACATGTTAAGTATTGAAATAAGTATTTTTAATCAATTTTTTATTCTTATTTATTTTTTAATCAAGTTATCAGTTTTGGATAGTTCAAATGAGTAACTTATTTATTTCGAAAAGATTATAAAATTTGATAAAAAATAATTTTATTAAGTATAATCTATAGGATCATAATATTACTTATGATTAAAAAAATTAAATGAATAATAATATGTAAGAAGATGTAAGAGCTCTATATATGCTACGATGAATAATAGACGAGTCCATATTTTTTTGAATTATGATAGCATCAACATAAATAAAATTTTAAAAAAATTTAAAAAATATGTTTGGAGACACATACAAAGTAAAAAACTTCAAAACTTCCAATTCTTCAACGTTTTAAATGTATTACTAATTTTTTTCTCAAAAGTCTCTTCTATTATAAACCAAATAAAATCTTATGGCGGATATCTAAAAGATCAAACTATAGTTAAAAAAGTTTGTAAGGAGTTTATCATAAAAATTTGATATGATTTCTATTACTATAAAAATAATTAAAGATATAATTTATTTATTTTAGTTTATGAACAAAATTGAATAGATTTTTAGATAAAACTTTATAAGATAACATGCTCTTCGAATAAAGATAAATAATAAGAAAAACTGAAAGAAAATTTTAAAAATAATATATCCGGGAGATATCAAAATGCTAGAGGCCATGGACGAACTAGCTATCGAGATATAAGATGTGGTCGATCAAATAAGAGTTAGAAGAACTCTAATAAAATTAACGAAGAAACCTATAAATATTTTTATTATAAAAAAATTAAACATACTAAAAAAGATTAGTAGTATAAAAATAAAAATCCAAATATTTTCTTTATTTTGGCTGTAAAAAATATGACTATTTTGAAAAATACTATTAGAACAAAATTAAGTAAATTATAATGAAAAAAATAATAGTAAAAAAGATAAAAAAAATATTTTTTCTTTATAACATCAGAAGAATATTATAGATTTATTTAGTTCTGAATACTGGATGGGATAATCATATAACATTAGACAAAAATTTAATTTAAAAGTTTGATGATTAAATCATATCTATAGTATAAATGGGAAAAGATATTAAGATTCAACTAACAGACAAAAGAACATTATTAACATTGGTAGCCCGAAAACATGATAGATTTATCAAATTTGATAGTAAATTAATCTTCTTTAATGAAAAGTTACAAAGAAGATTTATGTAAAATAATATTAAGGATTTAAAATTAAATGGTTAGAATATAAAGTGTATAAATTAGTCAAAGTATTAATATGTCTTGAAGCAAACACCGAGAGCTAGATACAACATAATTAACAATTATTTCTTTAATATAATAAAAAAAAGCTTAAGTAAGCCAACTTTATAAAAGCCGAAGGTATGCAAATTATTATTTTTTATTTGTATGTGGATGATATGATTTCTATTAAAAATTCATTAGATATGCTTATTGAATTTAAGAAAAATATGATGTTAGAATTTAAAATGACTGATCTAGGAATCTTATATTATTTTTTAGGAATAAAAATTATTTGAGATGCAAATAAAATTATTTTGTATCAAGAAAAATATGCTAAAGAATTATAAAAAATATTGCATATGATAACTTATAAAGTAGTGAATATTCCAATTAATACAAATAATAAACTTACCGTAGATGATGTAGTTGAAAAAATAAATGAACCAAGCTAAAAGAGTTCTCAAATACATTAATAAAGGTACTTTCAATTATGATATATGTTATGAGTAGGTTAAAAATTTGAAGTTATATTCTTATATTGGTAGTGATTGGGCTAATTTTGCATATGATTAAAAAAATAATTCAGGATCTGCTTAGCCTTGGCTGAGGTGTGATTTATTACATAATAAAAAAGTAAGAATGCATTACTCTCTTAACCTCCGAGGTGAATTATGTTGTGACTAAAACTATAACATATCAAACAATTTGACTTCAAAGAATTCTAACAAATCGCAAAGAAAAATAAGAAGGAACAATTAAAATCTACCAATACAATATGACTATTATTATAATAAACAATTCTGTTTTCCATGGGTGCACCAAACATATAAAAGTTTGACATCATCTCATTCATGTTGATAAAGGAGAAATTCAAATGGATCACTATAGATCATCATGTCGACATCTTTACAAAAGTTTTGACGAAAGAAATTTTATTTTTTTCGAAGATAATTTTAAATTATGATTATTTTAAATTAAGAGGGTATGATAATATTAATTTAAATAGTTAAGATTAGATATAATAAAAGATAAAGATTTGGATTAGATAAATCTAGGAGCCTAAGATGATTTATTATGATATAATGGATTTCTTTATTATTTTAAAAATATATTCCTATTTTTTGACTAACATAAATAATTATTTTTGGATGAATCTAAGATACTATAGATGAGAAGTCCTCTTATTAATTTTTTTTTATATTCTTCCTTTTCTTTCGAAAATTCTGCATAAAGCTAACAACTTTTTGGAGTTCTAAACATGCATGCTTGAATGGGGATGGAGTGTAGAACGGGAATGGTTCACGTTGCTGGGGATTCAACCACACAAACGGCACCACAGTACAAAAGTCAAACCCATGAGTCATTGACCGATGTAGATATTTTTGTTGTTTCTATGTTGCGTGTTTGTGAAGTTTAAACTATTAGTCAATCCATGTTTAGATCTCTCTCTCTCTCTTCTGTCTCTCTTTCTTGCCTGTACTAGTCTACCTCTGGAGGTGAGTTATAGTTCTGTTTGGTGGAAAGAGAGCAAAATCCACAACTTAATCGTAAGCTTCGATTTTTAAAGTGAGGTTCATCTCTTTTCTCTTCACAAACTACAGTTTTTAATGCTCATGAAAAATGCTGTAGATATAAAGTACGACTCGTATGAGGTTGAAAAATCCATCATGCTGTTTCTTTTCTACCTAAGATTTGTACATAAATCAGTTTGATCTTTGGAGCTCTTTGACTCGAATTCATTTAGTAATCTTCGATCAAGCTTCGAATGGAATGTTGCTAGTCAACTCAACAATGTCATTGTCGCCAGAAATGCATATGAGGAATTTAGTTTTTGAGAGAGAAGATGTGACCTCAAGCTTTCTGTAGTTTCTTACACTGTGATGCTTAAAGGTCCTCAATTGCTCTGTCAAGGAACAGTCAACCCGAGTAGCAGATGCATATTGTTCAAATAATACAATAGCTTTTTAACTGGTCACGATTGAATGCATTCAGTGTGTCTCTTCTGCAAGGAATACATGTAATCAACATTGTGATGCAATTAGATAGCTCAAGAACCTTTCAAGCTACTACTACTGACACACACACTCTCTCTCTCCCCCGCAACCCATGAAAGAAACTGAATCTGAAAGAAGGTCACATCAACACAAATCTACTTATTTGTTTAGTCATTCGAATAGAAGGTTTGAGTCGAGGGGTTGCAGCCACTGGTCTCCGTCAATGAATGAAGTATTCAGGAATGGAGCAGCTTGAGTGTCGTTTAGCTTCTGTGCATAAGGAACCCTCATTGTCAGGCTTGCACCAGCACCACTGCAGTTGTATTCACCGTAGAATACAGTCCTGTGAGAATGAAGGAAGAAAGAGAGAGCTCTCTGGCTCAGTACTCGACAGTCTTGCTTAACGTAGCAGTAGATTTGAGTCAGGAGGAATCGGTCCTTACTGATCTCTATCGGGGTAGCCGAAGTCGTTCCATCCTTCCGGAGCGATGATATCGGACATGAAGGTGTTGGCGAAGACGACGCGAGAGAACGGCCTCCATGCTCGCCCCAGCCAGATCCGCCCCGTGCCGCCGATGCTGCAGTTGACGAAGGAGAAGCCGGTGTTCTCGTCGCCGGATGCTCGCCCGTGCGCCGTCACCGTTCCATCTATCATCTTCAGTCCCGCCGCCACCGGGCTCGCTATCGATATCATTTGGCAGCTCTGAGAACCAAACCACATAGCCTTAAGATGATGATGTTCTCATGCCACATCCCTCGATGCATAGCTGCCGAGTGGGGATCACCTCGTACAACGATCGAGCATCTCCGAAGATGAAGTCGATGGAGCCCTGAATGTGGCACTCCTTGAAGTAATGCCGACCTCTGTCGTCGTGAAGCGTGTCCTGCGCTCCGAAGAAGCCACAGCCCCAGAAAGCGGCCTGATCGGCGCCGACCCTTATCGCCACCGCTTGCGCCCCGACGTCGCCGGGGTTTGGTATGGGCGCCACGTTCTTGCACCAGAAACGCGCCGAGGAATGAGTTCTACATCTGCTATATATACACACATACGTTACAGTAGGAAGAGCGTACGATGAAGCTTATGTTCTTTGCTACAAAGTTGGCCCCGAAGACTGCCACAGATGCGCTGTAGAATGTGCCGTGGGAGGAGTTGGCCGTGTCGTTCCATGCGATGCCCGTTGTGTACAGCCCTTGCCCTTGGAACGTGATGTTTGGCTTCGTCTTCGGTATCGTCACCTTCTCGCTGACATGATCGAAACAACGCAGTGACAGCGTTCGTTACGTAATGGTGGAAAGCACGAAGCATGTGAAACCTTTAGCTTTGCTTACTAGTATATGCCCTTGTTGATCCATATGATGCTCCTCTTCTGGCCGAGGACAGCGACTGCGTCCACCGCGGATTGCACCGTGGTGAAGTTGCAGCAGCCGTTACGGTCGACGCAGAAGATGGACGTCATGTCTGTGTCCGGCGGGGGGAAGCCCGGTGGGAAGTCGTCGCAGATATTGGTGTCGTTGGTTTTGGGTGCCCTGTGGCGGCGGTGGTATCCTGAGCCGTAGCTGTTGAGGGAGACGGGTGATGTGAAGGAGAGGAAGTCCAGGTTGAGCAACCACTCGAGGCATGGTGGGTGTCGGAACACGAGCTGTGAGGAGAGCAGAGCTGCGACGATGGCGGACAGAAGAACGAGAAGGGAAGTGCCTCGGTTGGTGATGGCCATGGCGGATGCAGTGCACTGCATCATCGCACAAGGATAAATAGGATGGTGCCTGGCAACCCTCCTTTTCCTTCAAGGAAGGGGTATCAGTCAACCTAACCATGCTTACAACGATGGTGTGCAGCAGAGACACGAATCCCCAGTCACATTGTTGACATGAGCGTTGCTTGGAAGAGAGACTCTTTTTTGAAGGATCGAGCTGGAGCAGAGAAGGGTGGGATTGTGACACACCCATGAATTGTAATGACATCAGTCTCCCATTCTGAAGAAGATTACACCCAAATAACATGACATGTCCTCTTAACCCCAATATTTTATTGGCTATAATATCTAAAGCTCAAATTAATGATAATAAACTCATCTCTTTATACAAGTCCATTCAAATCATCTTTCACACTTCATGGACATGACACAAACATCACTTTGTAGGCTGCACACCAACATAAGGATGCCATCAAACACATTGAACATAGAAGAACAGAAAAGTTGTGCTTTTGCAGAAAGGAACAGAGTCATGATACAGCTTGCTCAACCACAATAGAACAGACGCTCATCTGTATTGACAGCCAAAGAGTCCAAAACAAAACATGCAAAAGCAATTTGAAGATCCCAATAGCTCTTGCAACTGAAGAACAAATAGAAACTTCAGACTGCAGTAAATGCCTTCTTTCCTCCACAGCTGGAATGACTTTTAAAACAGTGAATCTTGCAGTCTTCAACAATGGCCTGTGTAAAAATCTAAATTTGCAATAAAATTTTAGGAACTCGAGAGTAACAAGCACAACATATGCTGGAGGACATTGGCATTTCAAGCATGTAAAGGAAAAGATTTAAGTAACTTACCTGCACTGGCCAATGCCCACATGGTCCCCTTCCTTAACACTGAAGCTTGGGGATATGCGAGCTGCAATATTTGAATGCACCATAATATTTTAATTTCTTATACTTCTTCTAAGGGACACAGGCAGAAAACACAAGAGTTGCTCAAGTTTGCTTGCCTTCGGTACTTCTTTACATAGTGGAGGTAGTTTCTGCGGACAATGACACTTCTGTTCATCTTGGCACAATGGCATGTGCTGCCAAAAATGCGACACCTAATGGAAACATCACCAATACACCGGCATTTTTAATCTAAGTAGGTCCCTGCAAGCAAAGCCTAAAAGATCAAGCAGTGATTTTATCCTATATATACCATTTATCAGAAACTATGATAATTAATCATCACAATATTCATCAAAGTTGATAAACCATGCCATGAAATTTCCAGTATCTCAGTGGATGATTTTGGTCTACATGTGTTTGAAAAATCCAGCAAACCAAAAAGAGGTTCTTCACTAAATAAGAAATGTTTGAATTATTACCAGTACTGTAATTGATATGATTACTACAATTTCTGAAAAGACATAGTAGCCTAGAGATTAAGCCAGAATTTCAACTATTTCAGTTTCTATAAGACCAGAAGGAAAGAAATAAAGCCAAAAGCACACAGAGGTTATCATCACTTACTCCAATTTCTTGAGGGACCCTAAAAAAAGGCAAAATAAACATGTACATCATCACAATGATATTGCATTATGTCAAGTTTCTTGTTCACAAGTTAGATGTTGTAGCGATAACTGCATCAGTTCTGAAGCAACAGCTGCCACTCATTCAGGGTCACAAAGTGGACAGCTACATGTGCGTGCATGTAAATTAAACAAAATAGTAGTTCTGAACAATAAACTTGGAGCAATTCCGTCTCCGTGTGGATCAGATGGTCATAACCTCTTCCTAACTCACCCTCATCTGTGATGGTTCTTGTGACCCTTCTTTGGGTAATGCAGGTCTGGGCTTCATTTTGTGCGAATCACAGGATTGAGTTGTAGTGGCGCTGCTTACCTTGTCATGCTTTCTCTCCTATCATGCCTGAAGCTCTTGTTTTATTAAACAGTATTCATCTCACTGAGGCAAAGCATTTCGATTTTGCCGTTACTCTTAATGCTGCTAATATCATCAATTTTTTACTTGGTTCTGATAATATTCCCCTGGTCTATTTGGCATGTTATTGCTGATATACATGTTCTTTCTATGCTTTTTGTTTCTTCCATTTCCCACATCCCTTGTAGCCTTAACTCTGTGGCTCATTCCCTAGCTAATACTGGAAAAACCCTCTCTCTCTCTCTCTCTGGAGAATTAAGTGTCCTCCTCTCTCGCCTTCTGATGTACTTGCCTTTTTTCATCAATGAATGAATATTTATTTTTTTGCTTAATAAATTACGAACAATAAAAGCTTGCAGAAAACAAATTTCTGTAATAAAAAAAGGAAAACAGTTAAACTAATCCAGTGCATACAGAATGTAAAATATGAATTCAACAATATAGGACAATAAACAATAGGATTCCATACCTTCAATAGCCTCCCTAGGAGTTTAGAATCCAAGACCAATGCTCTTCCAGAATCGATTCCCACCCTTACCAGGTCTCTTACCTTCACCAGATTTGTTGGAGCTACATGAAATTAGTAATAGTTAAGAATATGTTCAGACAAGAACTGTGCATAGATAACAAGAATAGAGCAAATATTCTTACCAAACAAAAACATTTGGTAGTTTAAAGAATGCCTTCTCTGTCTGTGCAAACTAAAACCATTCATGCGAACCAATAAACAATAAAAAAGATAACTAGAATGCCCAAACCACTTATTAGTCTACATTAACAAGCAAGAGCAAGAAAGAGTACGCTGCAATACCATTTTGGAAGCTGTGAATAAAAAAGATCAAAGGAGAATATTAATAGATCGTACTGTCAAATTCTACAGGAAAAGAACAGAGGTGATAGAGTAACAACTTAAGGCCCCAAAATGTAAACCTTCTGTGATACAACCAATCTAAACCTTGGAAAATTTCCTAAAATTATTACAAAAGATATGTATTTTAATACATGAATTTAACAAAGAATCACGTTATAGTTCACAACAACATTCAGAACTTTTCTCAAAGTAAACATAATGTATCTTGGTTGTCAATAGATCGTTAAGTCGAATTCTAAAGTTTTGGAGAGATTCAACAACTAAAACATGCAATATCTAATTCTTCCTCAATAATAATAAAAATCGACTGGTCGTCAGTAAACAAACACAACGAACGTTCAATTCACCGCCGCAAAAGCGCGCTGACTGAGGTCAGAAATCTCCAAGGTGTGAACTTTCTTCTCAATTCATCAATTCCAAATATACCCGCTGTGGATTTCGACATGCTAACCCTCAACTAGCCGATTCTTGATGAACCAGCAATAGTGTAAGTATCAAACAACTAAACTATTTGCTAGGCACTCTTCTCAAAATCTGAATAAGAAAGGCTGCTACTTGCTCAAATTTGCATTCTGCGATGCCAGAATTGCTCGCGTCGCGAAGAATCGTTACGTGAATGGAGGTGTAAGTTAATGAGCCACGCGTTACCTGCTCCGCCATGGTCGATCCAATGGGAAGGACGGAGAGGAACCGAAGCTGAAGGAGGGAGACGGAGTGTGGACAGAGGTAGAGCACGTTGGATGACGGGGCCAAAAGCTAAACCCTGGTGGGCTTTTATGTGGGCCGAGCCGGACATCATAGGGGACTTTTTACCTTCATATGGGCCTATTAGTAAGATACTACGACATATACATTGGATCTTGCTCAAGTCGGATCCAAACTAAAAAGTATGAATCCGTTAAAGATATCTATATAATGAGCCCGACAACCCACCCATAATCCCTTAATTCCATTTATAAAAGAAAAATAAAAAAAGTGCTCAGAATTTAGTTCGAGTATTTAAACCTCTCTTAAATCTGACTTTGTTGTGTGCGCGCGTGTACATATATATATATATATATATATATATATATATATATATATATATATATAAAATTAATAATATACGGAAAATGCTCGAAGAGGGAAAATAATAAATATAAGAAATAAAGAACCGTTATATTCTTAGTATTATTAAGGCGTTCTACCACTCGCTCCCCTCTCCCTCTCTTCGGCAAATTCTTATAAAGCAAGAGAATTCAACTTCGATCCATCGATCGATCGCTCTCTAATGGCGGATCCCAAGTCCAAGGAGGTGGAGGTGGATCAGGAGAAGGAGAAGGCGGTGGCAGAGGTCGACAAGACGGAGGCAGAGGCCGCGAAGAACCAAGTGGGGGCGGTGGAGGAGGGGGAAGAGGGGGATAGGCCGGTTCGGGTCTACGCCGACGGAATCTACGATCTGTTCCACTTCGGCCACGCCAGATCTCTCGAGCAGGCGAAGAAAGCGTAAATCTCTGACCCCCTAATCTTCCTATCTTGATCTCTCGGCATCTTGTCTCGTTGGTGGTTCCTGTGGATTGGTTTTGCCTCTCCTCTGCTAAATTAGCTGATTCGCGAGTTCTTGGTTGAGGGGAATTAGGACTTGCTGATTGATAAGTTCGATTCCCTTTTCGTTCTTTCTCGCAGATCTATTTGTTTCAGGTCTGGGATTTGAGTTCGGGTTTGCTTCTTCCATCGGTTTGTTGCTGCTTGTTTTTATTGAGTGATACTCGACCTCCATAATGCTTCCATGGATGTCTGCGGGAGAACTCGTTTCGTTTTTGTATACGTATACATACTATGAGTTCCATTGACGACTAGCTTACTACCTGTCTATCTGTTGACAAAAATGTTTCTTTTGATTCCCAGCTCGTCCTTTTACTTATCAAATGTCTACATCTATACTGATATAGACGCAAATTGTGTATGTGAGCATCAACTTCGTCTTATGAATGCGTTTATTTGCTGAAGGTCCCCTATTTGGACGCCACCTTGATGGGTTTTAGCGTTGACCTGTCACGCTTCGAGCTTAAGTTCGGGGCTCCATTTTGGAGCAGTACTTTTTATATTAGGGTTTTACACTTAGTAAAATAATCTTGTCTATCATGTGATGCAGATGAAATCAATCTGGCCTTTGTCTTGGAAGAAAAATTCACAGTCACGTTCTGGGAACTGAATAGAATTACGAAGGCTAAATACCAATTAGATGCATATTGATCGCTAGTTTCCATAATTCCTGAATATATGTTCGAGAGAGGTTACAACAAACAAATATATGTATATCAATTCTAGGAACTTCTTCTTAAACTTGTTTGATATGACAAGAAGAAGAAAGGGAAGTGGATATACCCATAGTGGTTTCCATGGATTGACAAGATAGGGAAAGACAGCCAGGTGGATAAAGCTGCTGGTAGTGGTCAGAAAATAAGGAGAACATATGAACTAAGCTGGAGAAAAACATGTGAAAATAGATGGAGTGTTCTTATTGCTACGTTTGTTTGAAAACCTTGGTGCATACTATGCATCTCCAGCTTTTATTACATTGGAAATAAGGTTGAGATGGAGGATAAAGTAACTTATTTGGCTTATTTGAAGTTGCTTCTAGATTTAGTGGGTAAAAGTAGTCTCTTCTAGTGCTTCTTTATTGCAATTTTTTAGGAGTTACATTTTTCTTAAAATCATTATTATGCAAATTTTCTGTTCTGTCTTAATTGGTAATAATAATAATAATTAATTTGTCTCATCCTGCAGGTTTCCAAACACATTTCTTCTTGTGGGTTGCTGCAGTGATGAAGTGACACATAAATATAAAGGGAAGACTGTCATGACTGAAACTGAGCGTTATGAATCACTACGCCATTGCAAGTGATGTACCTTGCTCTTTCCTTTTACAAGCTTTCTTAATAATTTTACCCAGGAAATTTTTTATATTTGTTCAGAATTCAAACTGTTCTCTGAAGATTCAATTGATATTCTTTTTTTGCTTGTGGAAATTCGAGTACCCCCCAAGAAGAACTACTATGCAAATGGTCTTAAGTGCAAGTGGATGTCGCTTGCTATCCAAAATGAACTGCCATACAATTGAAATTTGATGACTCCCCAAGAAGAACTACTATTCAATAGAACAGATAGTGTTCTTTTGCAGTTGTAAAATTACTCTTATTTTTATATGTAGTATTTCTGATAGACATCATTATAAGCAAGTGATTAAATAGGCCTTTCATTTTCGTATTAGCAATCTCAAGAATTTCTAATTTGCACATAAAGAAAATGCTGTTTGCTATGGATTTTTGTCAAATAAAGAATTGCTATGGATTTTGTTGATGCCTTTTCATTTAGCACAGTCACTCCAGATGCACTATTATGATAGAACCCTAGAGTTCTATCATGGAGAAAGTGGGGATAATGATCACTATAGGGGAACGACCCTCCTTGATCTCTATAGGGGTTGGCCCTCCTAGGGTTTTGGTCAAAGGCTGAAATCAAAGTAATGCTTCTTGTTGGAAAATAGAGGGATTACATGTTTATTTATAGGGTTTCACTAAGAGACCCTCCAACCTTGGACTCCTACTAAGAGTCCTATTAAACTTGGACTCTTTGTTATTGGACTTCTAGCCAACTCAACTATATTCTAACTAGTTTGACTTGACCGACTCATATGACATGACTCAATGGATTAGGACCCGACCCTGTTGGGGTCCTATCATATTATTGGAAGTTTAAAATTGCTGAATAGTAATCATTTTAAGTCTAAGCATGATTAAGAAATGTTTTACTCAAGGTTTGACGTACCAAAGCATATCGCTCGATACGGGGGATATGTACCAGTCTGATAAAGGACCGGTACGAACTGTACATCAGTACATCGCAGTATACCATGTGTCGATATGCTCGGTACATCTCGGCACGTACTGTAACGATAACTAGTCGGTACACCAATACAAATCGATAATGCGAACCATGGTTTTACTTGAACAATAATTTGATTTGTGGGTTTCTTAATAACTACCTCGAAGGTCATCCAAGCCCATCACATTGGATGAACTGTGTTATTTGAGAACTCCCAGAGAAAAGAGATTTACTTTGGTTCTCTACATATGCGATCTGAAAATTTTATGACACCTGATAAAATTTCATAATGGGCTATTTCTTTTTTCCTTATCCTACGCCTGCCCTAGATTGTCCCTTTTAACTAATTATTTCTATAGACAAACTTCATTAACTAATTGCTTCTATCATATTGTGCTAAACTCAAATTTTTTTTTTTTTTTAATTTTTTGACATCTTTTATTTGTCAAGGAAGTTCATTATCCTTATGATCATAAAGCCATATCTTTCCTTGAGTGCCGAATATCAAAATTTGTTTTAAGCTGTTAAGCAATTTTGTCAGTGTCTTAGTGAATGTTGTTGATGTGGTGAGCATGAAGAGAAACCAGTAATTTGTTTTAAGACTATTGTTACTAGTTTTACTAGTTCTAAGATTCTTGTTACTAGTTTTATTTTTGGCACTAGAAGATTCAATCGAGCTAGTCAATTTAGGGATATTCTTATGGTCATTCATAGGATGAAAATGATGCAGTTTGTTCGTTAGAAGTTTCTTTCGTGGCTTCTCATCACTTGCATATTACCTGCATTAGTCTTAATTCTAGGGGTTTGCTTAATGCTTGTATTTCCTAGATGTTATATTCATATTTGCTGGCAGTAATACTAAGTTTTTCTTACTGTAACCATGACAAATATGTCTCTGTCTTTCCTCATGCACTTTTTGAATCTTAGAAGCCTTTGTGATGAACTAAAACATGTCAATTTTCCTTTTTCCAGATGGGTTGATGAAGTCATTCCCAATGCTCCTTGGGTGATCACAAAAGAATTCCTTGATGAGCACAAGATTGATTATGTAGCTCATGATTCTCTCCCGTAATGTCACACAACTCAGATACATATATGTAATTTGCATGTTTGCGGATAGAATTTAAAATTGCTACCATAGATGTCTATTAACTAGTGGAACCATAAATTTGTCTATAATAATTGCATGTCAATTCCTACTTTTAATATCATTTATTCATCTCAATTATGCATGTATTTAGATATTAGGATATGCACATGCTTGTATGCGTGTCTTTTAAATGGTGAGGCTTGGTACAATAGTAAGGTTGCTATTTTGTGATCTAGGTGATTAGATAGGGCTGATGGGCTAACTGGCTTATTAACTTTGTTTAGCCCAACCATCGGTCAAAATTTTCAGGTTGAAGTTGATAAGTAGTACATTCATCAGACCTTTATAAGCAATCTTAGTATTTGCCCACTTCTAATACAGGACTAACCAATGTGCTAGAATTTCCCCCACTGAAGGGCTTGACATCCTCGTTAAGGCCCAACATAGCCCATATCAAACCCTAGTATAGTGTATATAAGGTGTAACCCAGTAGTGGCTCCACGCCATGACGAGTTCCTTGACTCCATCCACGGATAGCCCTTTCCTACTCGAGCCCCCTGACTAAAGCCCAATTACTAGGTCAGTTCTGATACCAAATGTCATGACCCAGATCTGATGAGCTAACTGGCTTATCAACTTCGTTTGGCCTAAACCATTGGCTAAAATGCTTAAGCTGAAGTTGATAGTAGTAGACTCATCAGACCCTTATAAGTCAATCTTAGTTTTTGCCCACTTCCAATGAAATACTAATTGGGGTATTACACTTAGAGTTAACGGAAATAACCTTTGCACTTATAAGGGTACAAATTGGTCCATTGACCCTTTTTAGAAGTGGGAGCCTCATGTGGTTCACCCTTTTACATGTTTATATGCATAATACATATTTGATTTAGTTAATATTAGTGATGCACTCTTACTATTTTGTTTGGGGCTTTTACATGCATATATTTGTCAAGAATAACCAAAGTTGCATATGCGCCCGTGGAATGCATGTATTCCGTTCAATATAATGGATTATAGCATGTATATCACATCACTTTGAAGTCTGTAATCTAAAAAAAAAAAAAATTATCTTAGGTTTTGAGGGATATATGTAATTTCATATTTTAGAGGGTAAATATGAAACTTTTAAGTCCATTCTAAAAGTAAAAACCACATCATTTTTTCCTTTTATTTGACAAACGGAACTCATTTTTTGTTTTTATAAAATCTATGTAGATATGCAGATGCAAGTGGAGCTGGCAATGATGTCTATGAATTTGTGAGTCCTTTATGTTCTCTTACTTACATGTGTTTACTATGTTTACTTTATTTTTTCCCCCCTCTGTATCCAAAATCACTCCTTAATTTTACATTTCATTGAATGTTTATTTATTATTGCAGGTTAAAGCCATTGGTAAGTTTAAGGAAACAAAGCGCACAGAAGGAATTTCGACATCTGATCTTATAATGAGGATAGTTAAAGACTACAACCAGTATGTGATGCGGAACTTGGCTAGAGGATACACCAGGAAGGATCTAGGTGTCAGCTATATGAAGGTTGAAGTTACACCAATATGCTCAATTTTCAATTATTGAGAAGGCTTTTTTTCATGTTCTCTTTGGTTCCACAACAAGTGTTTCTTATGTGGTAGTTACTTGTGGAAATTCATATGTAACCAGATCTAGGTGTTAGCTATACGGAGGTTACAATTACACCAATAATGTTGATTTTTCAATTAATCAACAAGGCTTTTTTCATGTACTTTCTGTTGCCATAATAAGTGTCTTTTACGTGATAATTACTTGTGGAAATTCTTCTGTAATTCAGGCATCCTGATTTTTTGTCATTTGTGTTGCCATCCAGGAAAAGCGGTTGAGGGTGAACATGGAATTTGAAAAGCTGTATGACAAAGTCAAACAACAGCAAGAAAAAGTGGGGAAGAAGGTATTTTTTCTTTAAATTAAACTAGGATAGAAATTGTTAATACATCTAAGGCAGGAGTTTTTTTTATTGAGAAATAATATTCATAAATTGTTGCCTCTGGTTTGACGTGTGGGAAGTAAATCTTTTTTTTTTATTATGATAAATTGTGTCCCCAGAAAGGTTCTTTTGGCTGCAAAACAGAAGTTTATCATCTCGACAGGCGTGAGTCCTGCCATGTTCTATACGTTAGGTGAAACTGTGAGATCCTCTTGATTATCTGCTTGGCTTAATATTGAAACTCAAATCTTTAATAATCATGAGGCTTGAGCAAATTTGGTATATTCAGAGTATGCAAATTTGTACTCAAACGTTACATGGAATCTTGAGCAAATTCTCTGATCTCATTTCTTTTAAATGGACTATCCAATTGCAACCCCTTTGCTTCCTTCTGCTCGAGTAAAATGTGACTACTATGGTAATCTTTGTATGCATGTACCAGGACTGTTTTTAACTATGGACAAGAATAAATATTTACATTGATACGATGGAATCGGCTCCTAAAAAGGAGAACTTCTGAACCCTGGCAAATTTCTAAATGTTTAAAACATAAAAAAAAAAGGTGATGGATGAAAATCTCAAGCAATCTGGTTCTTGTGCTACCATACATTTCTATATTTTATCTCAATTATACTCTGGTGTTGGTTCTCAGCCGACTCATTCAACTGGAAAGCCTGATTCCCTAATTATTCAATAACTCCCCCCGATATACCATATCCGGTTCTTCTATTTTGTGGTTTTGTTAGAAATTTGGTACTAATTTCCAGTTAAATAGGGTAGGCTGACTATTCTCTAGCTGCATTGTGGAATAATGGGATCAGAGAAGTTCCATTAGTATTACTTTGTGGACACTACAAACAATTTAAATGGCCCCTTTACAGTTGGGGCTGCTTCATGACGAGTGGGTGGAAAACGCGGATCGCTGGGTTGCTGGTTTTCTCGAAAAGTTTGAGGAAGGCTGCCATCAAATGGTAGGTTTCTTTGATAGAGGGTGTGCACCTGCAACTTCTCATGTATCGTCTCCGGTCTAATTTTTCTGTTGGATTCATCAGGGAACGGTCATCAAAGAGCGGATTCAGGAGAGCCTGTTGAAGGGACAACCGAGAGGGTTCAGCTTGTTGCAGTACGAGGATGAGTAGCCAAGTATTCTTCATTTCTAGTTGTAAATTGTTAGGAGTTTGTTTAGTTCAGTTCAAATATAAATGTTATAGCGAAAGGAATTGTGATATCTAAATTCTATGATCCCACTACGTCCTGTTATAACAACACTTCTTGGTAATGAATGCATCGGATGGTCTGGTCTTGGTAGACTAGTGTTTATTTGACACTCCTTAAACAGCCTCTTGATGTTGACCACATTATGTTAAAGACTATTCTGAGGTTTTAAACATAGTAAGTCTGTCTCAGGTGATTCTTTTACACATTCTGAAACTTCATTTGAAATCGATTTAACATTAACAAGAAATAATATGATAAATCATGTTGAAAGTTCTGATGTTTTATTTCATAATCTTTCTTCTTGTGGTGTCTGATCATGCTCTCCTGGTTGACAGCCACAGGACTCTACTCGACCCTCCGACACAAAATTCTTCTGGAACTGCTTAGGGTAATTAAAATTTAGTAGATGATGCAGTTAATTTGGTCTCGAGGATCCGAAGAAATTTAGAAGATACATTCTCATGAATTGTTTGATGCTGTAAAATCACTTGAAGAAAACAAGGATACATCTCAAGAACGTGTCAATTGATTTCCTCAAGAAAAGGAAAGACAAAAAATCTCGAGGACAGAGGGGAAAAAAACAGAAAGAGGGGTAGCACTTTTATGTTATAGTTAATACGAATGGAATGTAAAGGACGGATACATGGACGAGAATTTTATGGCACAACCCATTTTTTTCATTCTGTATGTCGTGGTCGGGGTATCGATGATCCGATCCGAGTACGCAAGACCATCAACATTGCGCTCAAAGTTATGGAGAGAGAGAGAGAGAGAGCTTGCGTGAGACCTAATTTCGAGGTTGTCTAACCGATATTTCAAGACGTGGGTGACGATCAGTCCTACCTCTTGGTCGCTAATTCCCTGAACAAATGTTGGAGTAGGACACCCCAGGAGCTCCCTTTGGAGTGGAATATTGTCAGATTGATGATCTTTAGTTTTCGTTTAGATGTGATTAAAAAAAAGAAAAAATTGAGTCACTTGTTATGGATTTGATAAAATAATCAAGTGACATTAATAATAATCGATATATCTCTGAGACCATAATAATTTACCTGACGAGGAGGATTGCCTTCTTTCTGACAAAGATGCTTGTCTGAAGGAAAACATTCATATTCTTCACCCATTTACCTACCTCTCTTCAATGGATATAAATGGCAAGCTTATATTCTATCAACCAACTAAATCCTACGATGGGTACATATCTATTTAATTAGTGAGGCACATTTTGGACATATGAACATGAGGCAATTAAGTCTGAGACAGCTACATGGTGAGAAAAAGAGCAAAGATCACATAAACCTTCCTTTGTGGAAAGCACAGAGCGCAGAGGATTAGATGCCAAACAACACTATTGGCTTCTTTAGATGGTTAGAGACATATCATAGATTATGTCCTTTTTTTTTCTTCCAATCAGCAAAAGAAATGTTTCTTACAAATGACCACATCATTGATTCATTACTTGGCAATAATACTGAACACGATACGATTATGATGTGAAGCAGCTGTTGTGTAGTTTGTTCTTCCAAGGATCATCACATCTTTGCATTAAATGTTTCTTCTTGTTGAGTTGCATAAGAACATCACAAATATGGAGTCGTTTTCTTGTTTGTTCAAAACAACTCGGCATCATTTATATTACAATGATCTAATGGAAGGTATAAGAAAGAAAAAAAACAAAAAACAAACTCAAGTGCTGCCTCAACATCTTACACAAACTTGAGAAGGTAAATGGTCACAGAAGCATCTAAAACAAACCTGAATGCTTATTCCACTTTTTCCCGAGCCTGGGTATCATCATTGGTTGTCATGTTTGATGGTCGCTTAATGCTAGCATTAGCCTCTGCCAGAAAGGCAGGATCTGGTTGGTGTTCACTGCTACCTGTCTCCTTCATGGCCATGATAATGTATAGCACAATCACCATATTCACCGAAATGACAGCAAGAAATCCACTTACAAGTGTTTGGCTTGAAGATGAAAGCTGACCTGTACCTGTTCATTAAAAGAACAATCATCTCAACTTTGGTAATGGCAATTAAGAGGCTCGTTGACCAAATGAAAGAGGTATTTAAAAAAAAAACAGAATGAGACAAGGAAACAAATAATAAAATCTTTTTTTTTCTTTCTTATCAGGAAAACTCTTATCGGATCTGCAATTAAAACTTTGGACAAAAGAGACAGAAAAAGAGAAAAAGGATTAACACCATGAGTAATTATGTTCATGAAATTTAATGAAATGTCATAAATAAAACAAAAAGAAGTCACTAGTAAAAGTGATATGCTTTTTCAGTTTCCACAAACTGCTGGAGAAAACTCATGGCATTGCATCAAACCTACTGAAGAACAGATCTGCTCCACACGCTTTATGAAATTTGAAGTAAAACAACACAACCTGATAGAACAAATGTCATTGCCTTTATTTACCTTGCAATCAAATTGTACTATGCTATTAGGCATTAATTGTAAAGCCAAGATCCAAAAATCCAAGAACATAGTGATAAACGACAGACACCATGAAAAGTTAACCGAAGGTCTCTATACTTAAATGAAGGCTTTAATTATGGTTATCTACTGATTAACTTGTAATTCTCTTCGAGAAACATTTGGCTTCAAACAAGAATCTTGGTTTCCGTCATCCGTTGAGTCCATCGAGCAAGCTTTCAGATGAACTTTTTTTTTTGTTTGTGGAAAGACTTGATCCATTATTAGATGATATTCAAAAGAATTGAGGTTTCTTAGTCAATCAATGCATTAGAGACACTTGTAGTTACCAGAGTATCACCCACATATAGAAATGATTTGAAGTGCCAGTGCCACATTTTAGAGGCATGTTGCAGTTAACACGATATGCAATGAAATAAAATTAATTCAAGCTTACACTTCCCTTCAAGAGCTGCACTTGGGTGAGTTATTTAAAGCTTCCTAGTCTACCGCTATGCAGAAAAGTAACTAACACGCAATGCAGAAAGTGAATCTAGTTTGTAATAGAAAGAAGGAAACTCGAGTCATTCATTCCTTCAATGTTTAAGTTGGCATGACTAAAAACAGATGACAAGCAATGAAATGATGTACACTAGTTAAACTATGCAACTCAAGGAACCTTGGCATGGAATAAAATTTCATAAGAACGATAATAAAGAGAAAATGGGTAGACAATTATAATTTAACAATCAAGAGAAAATGGGTGAAACTTGAAGACAAGCTTAAAATTACAAGTGAAACATCATTTCCAACATTGAATCTATGCCTCTCTAAAATGTTGGTAAGTCTTCATAGTGTTGAATGCTAACGATACAAGTATATACCAGGAAATATATGATTGTTACATCCATATAATATAGCTACTGGAGCTATCCACATGATCATGGATGCAACAAAGAACTTCTTGATCACCCTTGACATCATACCTACTACTCTGCAATTTCACAAAAGATAAAACTGGAAGATTAATTATCCATAGCATCACATCAAACTGCAAATAAACAGCATTATTGTTGTCATTCGTTTTTGGTAAATTAGTCAAAACTGACTATTTCACCTTATTAACAAAGAGGGATGCATAAAAAATTATATAGTTTTATCAATGTCTTGTATTATCAGTTTAGAAAGACTAAGCGTAGAAACTTTGAATTTACCAAAAACGGACGATCAACTCCACCAAAATAAACTTTGAATTCTTCAAAATACCTACCAATTGAACAAAAGAAGAGAAAGACTCTAATCTTTTAGGACTCTCCACCAACTGCTCTAGATCCCAAAACGCGAAGGTTTTTGGCGATTAGATATCTAATACTACCTCTACCTTCCGTCGATCATACTTAATACGGTAATCTAACGAGCGTTCCAAGCAGATTGCTAGCAGCACCGGTTGAAATCAAAAGAGCAACAAAAAAGACGAAAAAAAAAAAACCCCCAAGAAGCGATCGACGATATTTTTAGCAAGAAAACCCATGAACTGCGCAAGGGAAATTTGCCACCGGCGAACAACCTTACCACGGAGACAGAATCCCAGGCGAGAGAGAGAGAGAGAGAGAGAGAGAGCGCAGATCTACGAGGCGTTACGCACGCCAAATGAGCCCACCGCATTTGATGCTGTTTTCGTTACGGTGGGCTTCGAGCTCATCATACCACCCGTCCATTTCGACGGTAGTGATGATGGACAGGTCGACCAAATGAACCGCCAAGATTCACCCCCATCTTTAAAAGATATCGTTATTCAAAAGATGTCGTCCTAAAGCAATTAATTGTGTAGTTGGTATATACTGGGAATGATGAATAAAAGAATGATAAAAATTAAAGGTTTTAAAATATTTTTATATTGTCTTTATTGTATTTTCTAAATATTGAATAAAAACACTATGAAAATATTATAAAAAATATTATAATGAAATATTTTAAATCACTTTTTTTTTTTTTTTTTTGGAATCAATGATGCAAATGATGCGCTAGTGCAATTGTGTATATGGTATGTATTGGAATGAATAAAAAGGATGATAGCAATAAAGGCTTTACGATATTTTTGTATCATCTATTTTCTAAATACGAATGAAAATATTTTATAAAACACTGTAACAATATCTTTTGATCAGTTTCTTAGAATTCATGATGTGGAATGCCGTCGGTTTAAAGGAATTGTGATGTTTTAATTTTTAGTAACTAATCTTGATTCACTTTACACATGACATCACTTTATTTTTACTATGGTTGGTTGACATTGTAAGAGTGTAAGTACCACGGTTTACTATTTTCTATGCTAAAAACACAATACAATACCGTAGTTTTATTGTGTTTTATCACGATCAACTGTGCTCGATCAAAAATATGATTTTTTTTTTTTTTAACTATTCTTACAGTGTTTTTTTTTTCTGTGATGTCGTTTAAAACTCAATCAGTATCCTTTACTCTCGTAAAACAGTTTAAATTTAATCCACAATTTGTCAAGACTTAAATGTGCATTTCCTGAAACAAAATGACATTATTATACAGTTCCTATTGAACCATACAGTGTTTTTCAACTAGCTTTGCTGTATTTTTTTTTTTTTTTAACTAGTCTTACAATATTTTTATAAATGAAAAACTACAAAACATTATAAAACAGCTGCACCAATCCACCCTATGAATCGATCCATAGGGTGACCCATAAAATGGACAAAAAAAAAATGATCACTATTGAAATGGGCAAAAATAAAAAAATGACAACTTTTGAAGACAGATTTTTGAAACATTAGAAATATGAAATTACTAGTTGGGAAAAATGAAAAAGGGATATCATATGAGGAATACTCAATAAGAAAATATTTTTCAAAAATATCACCCTATATATATATATATACATATCATTGTCAACTGTCAACCTCTTATCAAAGTATCATCCATCACTAAATATGAAGGAAATTTTGCTGAAATAACGAAAATTTAACAAAGAGAGAATTTTGTTGTTACAACCCATAGTCATAGTTTTCACACAACCCACACAGTGGAAGGGTTGGCAATACCAGCATGTCAACATACAGAATGATGATCGCAGAACTAAAAGAATGGAATAGTTACTTTAGTTAATGATGCATGCACCGAGTCACTTGTGATTTCCTCACAAAATCTTGTCCCTGACAGTTGATGACAGGATGCCATATAATTTGACAAGCGTTGAAAGCTTAGTGGCCGGCAGGATTTCTATTCCATGACAAGTATGAAGGATCACCAAGCTTCCTGCAATAGATACACAAAAGTAGTTAAGGCCACTAAGAACTAAGGTGGGGTTTACCATTTAGTATTAGTAACAAGAATATTATGTATAGGAGGGTACCATATGAAGATAACAAGACATGCATTGGTCTCTGCTACGGCATACATACATATATATATATATATATATATATATATATATATATATATATATATATATATATATATATATATACATAGTAATAACATGAACACATGAAGGATATTAGAATTAAGATTATTGTTCTGTTCCCTGAGTAAAGTATTATGAGTAGCAGTTGGATCTACATCCACATGACAGCCAAAATATTTGATCGATCATCAAGAACATGCACATTTCAGATCATTTGCTGGTTTCATACATCCAGCATGCATCTGACACAATATCATACAACTCAAGCGTAACTGGTTTAGGTTTTATCATGGATATGGATGGTGGTGCGGTACTGGCCTCATCTAAATTGATCTTTGAATAACTTACACAAGCAACTAAGATACAGGTATGACAGATAAAACAGGAAAACACAATGAAGATATAGAAACTGAAAACATATGCACATGGCCAAGAAAAAAGAATACATGTTTAAGAAAAATACCAGGGTGAAAATATGCCTAAAGAATAACAAGTCATCTCAAATCTACAGTACATCCATGTACTGTAAAAACCAGATATAGAATAAAACATATTAGGGCATGCTTAGTATTTATCCAACGAAAGAGGATGTATTTAACCAGACTAGATATCACCTACTCTTCTTTTTCCTTTTTACTTTTCATTTGTTGCTAGTAGCACATACATTAAATCCCAGACAACAACCTGAAGACCACTTTTAAAGCCTTCCAAGGCGCTAATGCTGGCTCAACATGCCAATGTGGACTAATATTACCTTACTGAAAAATGGTAGTTACCATAATGGTTATTATTTGCATAATGGTAGTTACCATAAATGTTAAACAAAATTAAAGCATATTAAGCTATTTCAACATTTTAATATTACCTTACTGAAAAATTTGAACATCACTTATAAATAAGAACAACTAAAACTAAATTTGTTATCATAGAGAAGCTTTATTTGTTAGATTACTGGATACAACTAATCCCATCTTCCAAATGGATTTAGCCACTCTGAACGATTTGCAAGTATCTTTTGCAACGAAGATAAATCAACAGGAATACATATATCTACAGTTTAGAAGAGGTTTGGTAGGACCATAGACTTTCCAACATTTCGTTATTCCTAAAAGGACATAAGTGAACTTCAATTTCACAGTAACAATCAGCTTTTCCCAAACCACAGATGGCACAAATCAATCACAAAAAGGCGTCTATGATACCAATAAGCAGAAAATGATAACTAAAGGAAAAACTAAAAGTAGCTATGCACCCGCCCTCCATAACTTACTTAAAGATGGTCAACCTATTTTAGCTCCTATAGGTTTCAACTTTCATCCACACTTAACAAAGGCGGAATGCAGTGTAAGATGGATTAAAAGAGCTAGTTATCTCCCCATCGTATGCCTCCCACTAGACAGTGTATTACATTACTCTAGTTCCTGTTATTATAGTCTACCGATTACTGTCAATGATAAATTAAATCAAAGAAGACTCAAAAAATGTATCTCAAATGATAAATTGACAATGTAGAGGGTATGACTCAAGAACTGTATACCATATCACTTGAAGAAACAAAATCAGTACACATTGTAAATTTTCATTTTCCTTTATCATATAACCATGTCAGTAATTTAGTCAGGAGATATTTACTATCCGAAAGATAAAGCAAACGCATTGACAAAACCATCAAGGTTGGGTTACACAACTAAACCGCACATAGACAAAGAGTGACAGATAAATTTTGCTTTAACTAGCTTCCTAGTTTCCAGGACTGAAATAAGTCCACTTCAACCTCCTTGATCCAGTCATGGCATTATCAGTTTTGCTCAGTAGATAAATACAGTAGAAGTACTTACCTAGGTTTTACCAAATACACAATAGTGAAGGCCACAGCTAAAAAGAAGCATAACCCTCCAACAGCCAGATAAGCAATGCCAAGAAAGTCATTTTTTCCACCAAGCCAGCTTGATGTGGAAAGCACCAATTTCTTCTTGCCACTGAAACTGTAAGTGTTGTAATTGTTCTTTAATGTAACAGAAATGACATCACCCGCATTCAGATCCTGCTCAATCCTCCCATACAATTTTCTAAATGTTGGAAGAGCAGCAGTGCGCATCCAGACAATGAGGTCTTCCTGCTCATTTAACTGTTCACATGAAAAGCAGAGCATATCAATATAGCATTCAGATACACGAATTTCTCAAAATTTCTATGTTTGCAGAGGCAACTATATAGAAAAACCTATCAATTAGGGAAATCTGACACTACAATTTCACTTAACAGATCGAGAGTAGAAGCAAGAATCAGAGAAAACAATTAGAAGATGTTTCTCTTGGTGGAGGGAAAACATTGGGGTGAATGAATTTCTGAGGAACAAAAGAAAATTACTGAACAAGTGAAACATTCTTATTATTCACCCTCCAAAGCATGGAAGAAAAAGGTCAAATTGGTCTAATATAGAGATAAAGAACAAATTCAGGTACTTGAACTAAATCGAACTAATCAGATTACCATGGCACTGTTATAGCTATCACTATTTGCTCATATTATGCCAAGAGATAAGAAACTGAACTTATGCAGAAAAACACAAAGAGAAGAGTCTTACAGGTTGTGTATCATTAAGTTTTTTACCACCTATAAGAGGGCCACTTTGGAAGTTCTTTGGAAAGACATCCTTTCCAAACTTGTGATCCCTGTCACTCTTCCAGGAAATCTCCTTCTTGTTCACTGTCAAATTTTTGTTTCCAGTGGCAAAGATATATGTGTCATTGAACAAACTCCATGCTATGAGACCACATGGAACAATTGGAGCACCATCTTTTGTCCTTTTTTCTGGATCACAACCACTTGTTTCATTTGCTTGACTACTCTTTCTCAATTGTGCATCATTTCGGCTCTTCACGTACCTGCATTCTTATTAGTATAGGAAGTTAAAGTTCATAAGAATTGTCATGAGATATTGAAGATGCAATAAAGAGCAATCAACATACAATGACAATTTACCATTCTAACTAGTTGATCCACAGAAAGAAACACAAGATTTTTATCTTTAAAAGGTGGCTTGGTGCATACCTCCTATGGTTCTGGTAGAAGTTATCAAGTTGATAGTACACGTAAATAGGCTGACTCATGTGTTTGGGCACCTACAACAGAACAAAGTTGCAGGTCATATCCTTAAGATTAATTCTCCTCTAACGGGTCAAGTCAGAACAATAAGCTGTTCTGTCCGCTTCCTGTTTTCATCTTTTGAAGGAAGAACTCGATAAAGGATGGGACACACTACCTTAAGCGTTCTGCTGCAGGTTTTGTCTACATCATCATTCTGAATATACGCAACCTTGTCACTAGTCATGTTCGAAGGTACGCAAACATTGTCATACCGGTCCACAATCTCGACAACCTGTAAAAGGAAGATGCATGCTCAGAAACAAAAGCAATCAACATAACAAGAAGACCATGGAATTGTCATCCTGATATTTAGAAGCAAATTAGAGTTTACTATACATCATTGGAGGCCATTAGTGATGCAATGCCAATCGGAACAAATACGACACCGATGAGAGTGAACACAGATATCACCTACACAAGATGGTGACCATGGTAAGGTACATATACTAGATTTCTGATGTCAGTTTCAAGAATACGGGGAGGAAAAAGCTGCTGGGTCTTACCCATTTTGGAGTAAGAATAGGCTTGCATGCTGGGAGCTCCTGCTGCGTAAACCTTGAATCTGAGTACACAATCGAGCAAGAATTAGCTTTTGGCGTGTCCGTACTAATAAGAGACAATTTTAGCATTAAGTTCAGCAAATACATTGCTCCTTGGAGGCAGATGAAATTGAGGTATGAACAAAACCGATACCTCTCTTAGAAAGGCCAAACAAATCTTTCGACGCAAGCAGCAGACCAATGAGGAATCAAATGAAATATTGACAACTCGAAACCCAACTGACGAAGAAACGAAAGCATGGATTCCAAGAAAGAGGCAAAAATGATATTTAAAGGTGCATGAACAGCAAACAGCCCAAGAAAACCTCATCGCTCCAAAAAGAATCAAACTTCCGCAACAAACAAGAAGAATCCCCAAGAACAGCAAAAGAAAAGAAACGATCTTGACAAGGGATTACACTTAGGCCGCTTGGAGTTCCTCCTGGGAGCTGATCCATCCCCAGATCCGGAGCTGGAACCGACCACGGAACCGTTGACGTTGTTCATCCCGGCCGACACGGGCGGATATTGAGATCTGATACTACAAAGATCGATCGCTCGAAAAACCTTCAAGAACACAATAAAGCTGTCGATTCCCCGTAAAACTACTCCTCCTACTAGTGCTAATCTCGCTCTCTATATCTCTCGATCGCGTCTTTGTTTTGACTGTGGAAGGACAAAGGAAGGAAGAAGTAGCACCTTCCTCCCTCCCTCCTTCGGCCGGCAAAGAAGACGTCTTCCAAACCCAGAGAGAGAATGATCGGAAAGGTCAACACGGTGGCTTCTGGAGACCCATCTTCAAGTCCCAAGCATTCCGCTCCTCTGTCCCGTAAGATTGGTGACCGCTTCGCCGACGGTGACGGTATCCCCACAAGGCCTATAAAAAATAAACCACTACTCGTACTCGTATTTGGTACCACGGAAAGTGCGGGTCCCGCATCCACCAAATTACTTTTCTGCACTCATCAGAAAGGTAGGTAAGTGGGTATGATGCAGCGAGTACGAACAACATTGCGTATAGACGAGCTTTCATTGCACCTCGTTCGGGACGGAGTATTTCTTTAATTTATCATTATTTTTTATTTTAATAAGAAGGATTAGTAACCGTGACTCGAGTCCACGTCTTATTCGTGTAGTCGAAACACCACGTCATCGTTGCTGGCCGAGTTGAACCGCACGAATTAGGATACGAATTCCGGAACATGCGATGCTTAGTGTTTGATGTCGAAAACATTTGCCGACTACGACATTATTTTATATAGTAAATTTAATTACTGCAATATCATTTCACGACACAAACCACACCAACGCCATGCTGGCATATTTCATCCCTCGATATAAAGATTTAAGAAGAATCAATGTACAGGATCTCACTCTTGCTAAAAAAAAAAAAAAGATATTGAAGAATCAACATGAGATGTGACTCATAAATGACCCTCTGCAGATTTGAATTTTAAATGACAAACTCTTCCAAGAAGAACTCAGAAACTAGATAATGATATATCAAATTAAGTTACCAAAGGGCCAAAAACTTTATTCGATATACTTTTTATATTTAAAACATTAATATGATATATGTGTATCAAACTCACTTATCAAAAATTTTAGATTCGTGTCTCATCATTTAGTATTAAAAAAAAAAAACTCAAGAAAGACATATTTGGACTCCTTACATCACAAGAAGATAAAACAGTTTCTGGGTAAACACCTTCATGGAATGACTGCATATTAATTATCATCTTTGATCAGTTTACATACAAAGTACCTCCATGTTCATGAAAATTTCACAAATAAGAGCTCGTGCTGAATTCAAATGAGCTAAAAATACACTCTCAAAAGACTCATTCAGGCTCATGCTTATCATGAGCTTGATCTCTGTGTCGAAGTATTTCGACGCCTAAATAGTCGATGGTGCCATGAACAGCAACATGAGGCTTCCCAACCATCACTCTGACAGCAGATATCTGAGGGAATTTGAGCAATGTGGTATTTGCGATCACATGAGCTACCGACTCCAAAAGATTTTGAGATGGACCCTCCACAACTTCCTTAACTATCCTGCACACCCATGAGAACAAGTAGTTAATGGACTCTATAAGATAGTGAAAACATTATTATTCTTCGGTAGTAGTGAAAAAATCACATGCAATTGAGGTGTTAGTTTTGTAGAACCAGATGAGAAACTTCTAACAATTGTAATTCAGTTAGCAAGATTGCTTGATGTTTCAAAAAGATCAGAAAGCTGCGACAGCAGCAATATACTGTAAAAGGAAACATCTCATCTTTTATGCTAGTGGACGCCGAGTCTGCAGTCAACAATAAGAGAACCACCTCGCTCATATAAACAAGCCGCAAACTTTAGGAAGAATGGACAAAACATGGAACATGTATATATATATATATAATAATTTTAAAACGGTAGGCGCCAAAAGATGCCAAGGTCCCAAAATACCTAAGGTGCTTATCTGAGTGGAAACGAGATGCTCTGAAATATTAAAATATAATATAATTGATAAATATGATTATATAAATAAGAATATGATATTAAATTAAAAAGATCTAAAGTACCAAGTCACATTATCCATCTTCTAAAATAAGAAGATCCAAAACAATAAAATTTTGCATCAAATTCATTCATCATCATAATCAACATCGTCATTCTCATACCTATCAGCATCCTTCTCTTTCTCTCGTAGTACATGGGGAGTACCGATGTATTGCCCATACCGGTCCCCTACCGGACCGATAAGTACTGTCCATACTGAGCGGTATGCTAAGGTACGACGAACCTTGGCCCATACAATGCAAGTGTAGGATTGTCATGTTTGGAAAATGACAAATTAATCGTTGTTTCTTAATTGGGCAAGTATAAGCAGGACGGACAAACTTCACATATGCCACAAAGCCATCGTGATGACCTGAGCCATCCCGGCAAAAGGGCCTCAGATTAAGGTCAACAGTTCAGACCGTGCTGCCAACAAGCTGGTTTTAACATGAACAAACAAGGAGGACAAAAGGAAGAAAGGAGAAGTTAATGTCGATAAAGAATAGAAAACCTAATTCCACAAAACTAATAAAAAAGACAAGCACACCAACACACTATTAATCAAGACAAACAATTTGCCAACAGCAACTGCAGATACGACTAAGAGGCAATATCAACTGATAAAAATAGATA
Organism: Ensete ventricosum; assembly: GCA_029747655.1. Taxonomy (NCBI): domain Eukaryota; kingdom Viridiplantae; phylum Streptophyta; class Magnoliopsida; order Zingiberales; family Musaceae; genus Ensete; species Ensete ventricosum. The sequence goes on along the minus strand of JAQQAF010000006.1, from coordinate 2,189,653 downwards.
TTATTTTCGCTAAAATTCAATTAAAAATAGACATTTGGAACAACTACTGTCTTATTCCAATTGATAGAGGCTAGCATCAACATCATTGCTAAACTTACATTGTCAAGATGAAAGGGGAAAAGAAAAAGGAACAATTACCTATAAATATCGGTATAGCTGACAGTGTCAGAAATATCATCAGATTTACCAGCATTTCTTAAGTCCATCCAGGCATCCACATCGACCACAAACTTCTGTCCTAGCTTCTTTTCCTCTGGTTTCACGCCATGAAATCCATGAAACTGTAAGCCCCTCAATATTAGCTTGTCTTTATTGACAAATTCAGGTTCACCCATGGATGGACCTGAGGAGATATAGATGCTTTCAGTTTTACAAACAACAATAACGAGAATATACCTTGATGTATTGGCAACATTACATATTGCATGCAACAACAATTGAGGTTGTTTCAACAAAATAGCATTGATGAAAGCCAAAAGAAACCAGCTATTTCACAAGATACATATCTTGAAATATATATCGGCAGCTGCAGGTGTTAAGGTTCACATATGCAGGAGGCTTCAAAGGCCCAAAAAACACACAAACTTTCACATTCATTATGCAGGAAAAACTTGCATTCATGATCCTATTGTTTTAATAACTATATCTGAGTTCATGAACACAATTCTTGATCAGTAGTTTGTTATATTTGGTGATATATCTACATCATTCAGTCATCATCTCCCATTTTTAAAGTCACACCTTGCATGTTCCTCATGTTAGAATCAGTATCAGATTGTGATTTGCAATTTTCACGGAAAGATGCCAGCAGATATGCAACTACATCAGCAGAGATTGTTAGAATCAGTAACAGATTGCAACTTCAGATATTTGAAAAGGCAAACAAATAATAATAATAGCAGATATTTAATTATACCGCCAGGAAGCAATTTTAAGATTCGAGTTCAAAGTACCATAAAGGATGCAAGGATAAAAAGGGTTCATACAGCCAACCACAACAAATTGCAACTCTAATGTTCAAATTACAAGATTCATACATTTATGAGTAGGTTAAGAATTTATTCTATTGGTATCTTGAACACTAATGCTATCCATAACCTAGGAACCGTCCGTTTAAGGGAGCACGAAAACGCTGATTTAGATGACAAAAAGAAAGAAATCGATGCTAAATGTTGTAAAGCAATCATCTCGCATATAAATAAATATCCTACGAAATAACTGTTGAGTGACCAGATCAGACGAAGGATTTCGATTTTTGTTTTGAAAAACTAGGTTGCGATGAAGTTTAAACCCAAAGCTCGATCTATCTTGAAGATCTACGAAACTATATACTTCACTGGTTTCCACGACCAAATAAGAACAACCTTTGAATCGACCCTATCCGAAGGGGGCAGAGATTACCGGTGCGGAAGCGCCTCCTGCTGTCTCCCCGACGAGCCGTGCGAGAGAGAGATTTCTTTTGGGAGTCGATGATTCCGTGGAGGTGGAGGCTATTACGAATGGGGTTCGGCGGAGGCGCGCGTGTGTACCCGAGTGGGGCCGACACGCGTGCTCGTGCGGCACACAGCTTGACCGAGAGCAACACAGGCAACATGATAAGATAAAAAACACCCGAACGTAGCTTTTCCTGGCTCCCACTTTGGACCTCTGTGATTGGAGGAGGAAGTCCAATGCGGGACCACGCTTTCGGCCCCACATGTGGCCCACGTTTACGAGTAGAGATGATGGGATCAAGTTCAGCACGCCAAATGTGATCGATCATCTTTTTAGTTGAAAGATACATAAACTGGTCTCGTCATGGTTAGGTTCAGCAATAAGGATGTTTGATTTGCCCAACCAGCTGTTAGTTACTCCACTAGTAGTAGTATAGTGGATATCAGAATTGTTTATAGAGAGAATGAATCACTTTGAATCTGATTGATAATTACATGAAACAGAAGAGATTTTAGCCAATGCATTTGCAAGCAAGCTCAAACTTCCTTCTTGCATGCGTGCTCCGCTCCTCCAGAAGCACACACAATAATGACAGGTGGAGATCCATTAGTAGCATACTAAAAGAATTCAATGAGCAACAATTCCAGCATCAGAAAACTGTAACCAGTGAAAAAGAGGGCATTACAAACCGACCCAAGTGCCGTCTCCATGAGAGTAAGGAAGGATCAACGACCGTCTTATTCCTAGTTACATCAAACTAAGGATGAGAAAAGGTCTTCTAGCACACAAGGATTAGACGAGACATAATCATGCAAAATAATGTTCTATCAAGAGGAAGAACCTGACATGAAAGCACAACAAAATAATTATGACACAATTATTTATTGCGCTTAACAGCACGTCTTCCTTGGCCCTTCTTTGGAGGTCCCTTCCCACGACGCTTCAACATTTCCAACTTCGCCAACCGCCTAACATAGTCAAAGAGTAGCAAAGATACAAGTCAACCCAGATATGTATGCAACTCAAATGAAGAAATCGATAATTGTAACTGCATATGCACACAGCTGCAAAGACTTGTTACTTGCTGATCATCCAAAAAAAGTTTTGGCAGAACCTGAAGCATAAGATTTTAACAAAACATATATTGTCTAACCTGATAGATCAAGCACTTGATCACTTTAAGCTTTACTTATGGGATGAAAATAGGTACTAGTTACAAGACCCAATTATCACAAAAGAAACAAAAATTAACAGGGTTATATCGGTATACTAAGATAAGATGAATATGCCCAATCAAGTTCAAAAGATGTTGGAAGCGGCATGCGGGAATAAAAGATTTGAATAAAACCAGGGAAAGAGATGGATGAGTGATCTTCAAACTTCACCTGTCTGTGATGTCAGAAATAAAGTTGAAGTGTCATGCTGTATCATATTTATTTAGCTCAAGCTTCAAAGGTTGAAAGCAAAAACAGTCCTAGTAAAAAATGAACAATAATGTACATGTATTATATAAACAGCTTTATGGCAGAGAGGTAAAATAACCAAGTATTTGAACAATAAGCTTAAAAGTAACTCCAAAATTTTATCAATGAATGTTCAAGAGATATAACAACGTCAAGGGATGGAGACATCTAGAATGTTTGTGATTCTTATGTTATCATTAACAACTATGAAGAGCAAGATGTTATAATATGTCATGAAATTAAAGTTCTGCTGAAGGTTCATACTGCTCGCCAAGTCGTTATGCATGTTGGTGTCTTAACCAAAGTAGACACCATAATATTTATATTAAAACCACATTCCTGCTGCGACCACCACCTCAGTGGGGAAAGGATTATGGATAAAATAAATGGATGGATAGGACACATATAGATGAGAATCACATTAAAGACACTTAAACAAGGTGACGATTTTGAAGCTTATTAAGCTTGAGTAAGAAGAATGCTACTGAAGAAATAATATTTGGGCATTAATACTTCTTAAGGAGCTTTCAGAATTATGAATTGACTAAAAAGATTTTTCAGTGTGTGTCAAAGAAATCAAGTTTAGATGATTGACGTAAATTCACCAAAACATCAAACAGGCACATGAACAGACGAAGGCTCAAAAGTTTGCGCATATCTGAATATTTTGACAACCGACAAGCAGAAAAAAATCAAAATATTGATAAGAACAATGCAGGATCCTGCATATGTCCGGCATCTCAAGTGGCAGCCTTTGATCGCAGAAGAGAAATGGTCCTCAATGTCGTAAAACTTCAATGCAGTGATAATGTAGCAACCTCAGATGGTTCAATAGAAACTGTGATATGTGTTCTAGACAAGCAAGTTGCATTGGAGTAGAATAACGAAGATGGAGACATCACTACGCGACGGAGGGAACTAAACGCAAGGACTGCCTCATCACAGTACAAGAATTGTAACTCTCATGATTTTTTTTGTCTTTTTATTTTCACTCTGTTTGAATGGTTACTCGTCAGTTCCCAGGCCTCGCACAATCTAATCCCAAGAACAATGACCAGCTTGTAGTTAACAAAAGAGATTATGGTCACAGACTTACCCTGCGGCCTCAAGCTAAAATTAAGAAAAGATCTGTTGATATCTCATCAATCATTCTATACAGAACCGTGATACATTTGTGTTAGCCAAGAACGAACTTATAAACGTTCTTCAACGTGTCTTATAAGGGATTCGCAAACGACTATACGTAACACGTATAAGAAGCAACAGAAAACAAACAGCTACGGACACCATGTCACCAAAGCATTTCCTCAGAGACGCATAAAGTCAAACAGGTAGCGCGCATCAGAGATCATGGAAGTCACAGAGTAAACAGACAAATCGAGCAGCGAGAGAAAGTGGGCGTACTGTTTCTCCTCGCGGGCGAGGACAAGGGGGTCGTCGTTCTTGATGTCGTAGGGATACCACTGAGCGACCTTGTCGCCAATAAGCTTCTTTCGGAGGATCTTGTGGGGGGATCGCTTGCCCGTCGGGTTCAGGACGTGTCCGAAGATCCTCGCCCGCGCCTCCGCCACCCCCTGCACAGCTGCCGCCGCCAACAGGCTCTTCAGGCTCATCCTCTCTCTCTCTCTCTCTCTCTCCGTTGATCTTTCTTTCTACCTCCCTAAGAATCCCCCAAGCCTCCCCTCGAACAGTACTAGTAGTCTGCGCACTACCGTATAGCCCATTACCCTTCTTCCTATCGACCCATTTAGTGGGACATCGACGCTGCTCTAAATCGGATCCAAATCCGATAGGGTTACCAGAGACTTGAAGATTCACATTGGTTACCAGAAATGGATCTACTATATTTGGATTCCGGGTTGGTGTGTTCCAACTCCGACTCCGGGGCCATGTTTACCCTGCAATAGACCCAAAGAAGAGTCATAAAAAATATATAAAGCAAAAATTAAAATAAGCTAAACAGAATAAAAGAAAAGAAAAGAAAAGTTCGCTCAATTGATTCGGGTTCGGATCTACACTGGTGGAACCCGAACCAAACACCGGTCACTCTATTTATGCATAAATTAAGGGGTTGTGTAACCCTTGGCGAGCTAACATCCGAATCCGCTCCCCGTCTTGCGGAGATCTCCGAAGGATATTAGAGAGACGACAGGGGAGGAGGGGAAAACAAGAGCGAGTTCGATCGGTCGGAATCGGAAAGCAAACGCGAGCAAAGTATAATATATATTTGGATTAGGAGGAGGAGAGCGCGGGTTGAAGCGACCGTTGCGGGTTTTGAATTCGTCGGTCAATCAGAGAGGGATTCGTCGAAGCTGCGGCCGCTGCTCCCACCGCCGACATGGCGGCGTCGGTGGAGAACCAGCCCCCCTCCTCGGACACCCACGTCGAGGAGACCAAGACCCTCATCGCCGCCCTCAACCTCCTCTCCCGCAACCTCCCCCTTCCGCCCGACGTCCTCTCCGCCGTCTCCTCCATCTACCATGCGGCCCACGCCGATCCTCCCTCGCCGACCCCGGAGTCGGAGGCGCTGCCGGGAGAGGCGGAGGAGGACGGTGAGGCTCCTTTCTCCGGCGAAGAGGTAGTCGGCCCCGCCTTTCCTAAAATGTTCTTTCTCTTGATTCTATTGGATTTTCTTGGACATCTTTTTGTTTCGGGCAAGCTAAGCGAAACAATCGACAAAGAGTTGGTGTTATGGAAATTTGTCCTCTCTAGGGTGGTGTAATGATCTGCAAATATACTTCCTTTGGACTGCGATAGATAAGTCATTAACACATCAAATTATTTGGAACCCAAGATAAGGCTCGGTCTTGCTATTCTTGGAGAGTTGTACTCGAGGTGCGAGAACAGGTGGGTTACGTGTTAGGCTTTCTTGTTGCAATAGATCGAGTTTTAAGATCTTAGGTAGTTTCTAGGATCTTATATCGATGTTCGTGAGCCTGAGGTATTTAAGTGGAGACTGATGGTCAAGATTTTAGAACATGGTGATGCTTTTTTGGCAATTGGGTTAACCTAGTTAGGGTAGTTTTCTCAATCATCTTCAAGTGCATATTTGTTCGCATTAGTTTATGTGCTTTGACCTTCAAAGCCACTCATAAGGAGGTAACTTGGTCAGGAAGAAAGGGGATAGGCTCTTACAATAGAACTGAAACATTAATCCAATTGTATGAGTCTTAAAGTGGTTACTTAACAGTTGGCTTTATGTTAGTGAAAGGCCAACTTTGACAACATATTGAGATGAAAGTGCATAACTTATGGAGAAAAGAACCACGAGTCTCATCTGACTGATTTTCAATAGATCGTTTGTCTATGGAAGCACTTACCCTGCTTTATTCTACTTGTACTGTATACAATCATTTGTCTAATAAGGGATTTAATGTGAAGGAAAGTTAATCACTATATGCATTAACAATTCATATTTATGTGATCACTTTTTCTGTAGGATCTATACTTGCCGAGTTATTATTGCTTGTTAGTGCAGCTTATAATTTGATTAAAAAGGTTGTACCATTTTTTTTTTAATTCATACCTTTTATGTGCAGATTCATTTGGATCCAACAAGTGGGACTTTGACTTCAGAGCTTGAAGATGCATTGTTAAAGCAGCAACTAAGTCACATGTCTTGTTCAGCATTGATAGAAACAAAAGAAAGTCGCTTTAATGGTCTAATTCAGCATCGTCTTGCAGAACTTGAAGGTTACTGAATTTTGAATTTGTAATTCTTTTTCTTTTGAGCAAGTAATTCACCTGAAGCATGTTTTTTGAATATTTTATGAAACAGTTTTGTGTTAATGAGTATTTTCTCCATAAAAGTTCTCCTTTAAAATTGTTTATACTAGAGTATATTAAACACTTCATTAGTTATTTGCAAGATTGTATATTGACTGTCTTTTTAGCATTACTAAGTTCCTGTTGTCAGAGAGCAGGGCAGAAAATCATATCTTGGATTGAAGTTTGATCATCAAGAGTCTAAAAGTTATTACCTTCACATCCTTGGCTTGCCTAATGAAAATTGATGATTTGTATGTTTCTTGTACTTGAGGAGTGAAAGAAACCATCAAATAATTCTCCCAAATTTTCTGCTTTAGATCTTTAGCATCGCATATGGAAAGGATGATACTCAATTACTTTAGATATTGCATAAGGAAAGGAGGGTGGATTAACTTGTACTAGGCTTGGTAAGCTTAGTATTGGGAGTATGAATTTCAAGTCATGTGATTAAAGGCTTGTTGTATATAAGTTATTGATCTGGCAGGTCAATCATTCAAGTTTAATAATTTGTTCTGATAGACTTTGTTGATTTTTGTATTGAACTATTGATAGTGGTGAAAGTGGGGTGGATGATATCAATCCAAATTTATCTTTATATCTGGGTGGAACCAGATACAATAACAGAATCTACACTTATTTCATATTCCTATTTGTATCTAAATGTGGCTATCTAAAATTTTCTGCAAATGGATACAGATGAGTTGAGGCCAACCATGTTATGATATCTTTATTTCTCAACATATTTGGAAGCGTTCAATTTATCTACATTAGTCTAAGAAAAATGATCTTTTGATTGATTTCCTTTGTATTATATATATGTGTAGTACTTTCTCTGTGAGGAAAGAGAAACTATTCAAGTAAATTATCTTTATTTTATCAGCATAGTCACGTTTGTCTTGTGTATCAGTGTTACCAGCAACAAGGGGTGAAGACTTGCAAATGAAGTGCTTGCTTGAGCTCTATGGTTTAAAGGTAATAGCATTACTGGTAATATCTTATTATTGACTTATCAACAAGTTAGTTGTGCATTCATGCATTCTGTTCTCCATTTATGCCTATCAATGACTTATGTCATAATACTTAGCTAATTTATTCTCTCATGTGTTGCTAATGCATAGTATGGTTTTTTGATATGGATTTCCATGGATTAACCTTTTTTAATTTTTATTTGTTTTTGCATATTCTCCACAAAAGATAAACAACATCAAACTGTAGAAGATTATGAATTTTTTAGTTATCACATTTAGATTCAAAATAGAATGTACAACAATTCTATGATTATGATCAAAGAATATTTTTGAAAGAACAAAAAACTAATTAAGAAATAATAAGCTAGTAATATTTCTTTATATAGTATTTGAACTTAGAAAAAGAATGGGTAGAGAAAATGAAAATTTACCATGAGGTAGAGAATTTGTTTTTTCTTTCCTTTCTATTGTTTGGATAGAAGAAGCAAAATTATCTTATTTATTTTAAGAACTTATAATACTGGCTGATCAAGAGTGCATCTATCAGTTATCGTATCCTTTTCAGATGGTGTGGTCGAGAGGGTGACAAAGGTCATAGCATGGAGATCTGATGATTTGTTGATCATAGTGTCAAAAACTGCTAGAGAGGCAGTGTTGATGTTAGTGGAAGGATTGATACTATGGAATAGATTTTGGCTGAAGAAGGGAATAGATTTGCAAGATTTTATGGGAATAAAAAGGGAAAAAATATTTCTTGGCTCGTAAGCAGGGATTACCATGTTGAGACATGCCTAGTCTTTGCACAGGACCACTTTTGCAATATGCTGGCCAGCATGTAGGTGTTCCATCGGAGTAGGTACAGCTTATGCTGTGCAAGAAAATTTATGGGATGTTCATGCCATGCAGTGTCATACATATGTGTATCAATATATTTATTGCGATAAAATCAAATATGATTTTTAATTTAATTTATATAAAAATCTGTATCATCTGATGAGTTCAAAGTTTGATCCAATAGTTATTTATTGTCCAATCGACTGGCATGAGTTGGCATGGGTTGTAATGTAGCTAGAAAGGTGTCAGCATTTTTATACAGCCATGTTGATTTACTGGTGCTTTGCTTGTGGTTCTGATTTTTTTAATAGATGTTAAATGAGTCTTGGGTAACTGGCGCAATTCAATTGAATTCTGTCAATCTAATCCAATCTAATTTATTTCTTATTCTGATCACTCTAGTTCAGGGAACCTGCACCAGCAGGTCAGGTTGGTTCTGGTCAACCTGGGCAATCTTACAGTTTTGCTTCCTGAATTTAAGCTTATTCAACTCACAACTATTTGCAGCTATAGCTGCAGTGAAGAAGCTCATCAAATATGAAGTAGAGTATTTCATGTGCTCAAGGTGTTCTCCAAGTATCTTATCTTATTCCATGACTAGTTTGACAGACTTTGGTTAAGATTCTCTAATGTCAAAATACATGAATTAAGGAGTTATTCTCTAATGTCAAATACATGAAGTAAGGAGTTACTTATGAGGCAATTATTTTAAGGTAGTTAGTTTATGTATTTATATTCATGGTGTTCTTTTCTAGAATACATGCCAAAATACAGAGTTTGCATAATACCTGGTCCTTGTTTACTCTTTAATTCTATGATGCTGGCAGATGCCATTGTTGGTAGAACCTGTGAGGATGGATTTGATTTTTTTTTCTGATATAGTTGACCTTCTGTTTCTTTTTTGAGATGTTGATAAAGGCTAAAACTATCCTCATGGCCAAGAATTCTTTTCTTTCTTCGTCAGTTAGTGGAATTGCAGAAGAAGGTGCGTTCTGATGTCTCTGCAGAATACTGTTTAAACAAGAAATGCACACATCCAGAAAAACAATTGTTTGACTGGGGAATGATGAGACTACGATATCCTTTTAACATGTATGGTATTGGAGACAGTTTCCGAGTTGAGGCTGATGATCGTCAGCGGAAAAAAAGATATGCAGAGGTTGTTCAACTTCCAATTAGTACTTTCTCAAGTTCTTTCTTTCAGTTATTTAATGGAAAAGTGTAATTACTTTGTTTTGTTTCTCATTGAAGAGGATGTCAAGGTTGGAAGAGGATGAAAAGAACCAGGCAGATATCAGAAAGAGGAAATTTTTTGCTGAAATTCTTAATGCTGCCCGTGAATCTCAGTTGCAAGCGCAAGCTGTTCTTAAAAGACGAAAACAGCGAAATGATGGAATTCAGGTACAAATAATATTTTTACTTAATAATTTTTTTAGACCTTTTCTTTTGGGAATTATGTTATTTCACTTCTGAGATAGATTTTTGCATTTAAATGTCGCCACCATCATTCATTGTTTTCTTGCTTTTATATGATTGATATATTAATTATTTTCAACTCTTTGGCACTACAGGCATGGCATGCAAGGCAAAGGCAACGTGCTACACGTGCAGAGAAATTAAGGTTCCAAGCATTAAAAGCTGATGATCAAGAAGCATACATGCGGATGGTTGAAGAAAGCAAGAATGAGCGTTTGACAATGCTCCTTAAAAAAACAAATGAACTACTTGGATGCCTTGGAGCTGCTGTGCAGAGGCAGAAAGATGCAGGTGGGCTTGAAGCTCTGAAAAGCTCAGAGTTTGAAAATCTTTCAAAGAACTCTCTCTCTACTAGTGAAACCCCAGGGGAGATGTCATTAGATGATGACAATGATTTCGTTGATGCGGATTCTAGCCAGAATAAAAAAGAAAATGACTTGCTCGAAGGGCAACGTAAATATAATTCTGCTGTTCATTCAATTCAGGAAAAGGTATGGAATAAGAATTTTGTATTCCAGAGCTTCTTTTTTCTTTTGCTATTAATGGTTATTGCTTAGGCTGCATCATTTTAGGTCATTTCTTAAGTATAATTAACTGGCTGATTACATATCTAGATGAGTACTTAGCTACTATCAGAACTGGTTAATTTTCATAATACCAACTGGTTAAACTTGCATAGGTGGCCCTTGGTAGTCAAGGAATCAAATTCCGGCCGGGCCGATTTAATACCAACTGGTATATAGTGATCGGACCAGGGATTGGTACTGAACCATATAAGTCGGTACCAATTGATATTTGATTTTCTCTTATCATTTGCTGTGATATGAGGTGATACAGGTTGGTACACCACTTTATATATCCGCTTCATACAGGTCTAACTGGTCACAAAACCATGTTCTTTATGATTCTGAGTGTCACTGAAATAGATTCTGCTTATGAGAGAAGAGTGTATATGTTGACCCTTCTCAAAATTTACAGCTGTGAAGCCTTATCATCTAAGGTGAACCCAGTCAAGCAGTTGAGAATGAGTTTATTTTTAAGATATAATTTAAAGTTAGGTCATATTTTTGGCTGATTCGTCTGATGTTTCAAAACTGGTGAAATAGGACTTTATCCAGCCAAGGGTGTTGTTCCTATGCGCTACATGATTTGTACTTCCTCTACCTTTCAACTCTGTTTATGCTTTATAATCTGCTAAATATGATATAAAAATCCTTTATATAATTGCTTAACATAGTCTGATCGTTGCCTTCATTCTATGAATGCAACATTTTGCAATGCATCTAATAGCATTATTGCTGGAAGTACAAGAATACAGTGAAGTTTCCGTGTGAGTAAGCTTGTTAATTGTTTTTGGTTGTTTTTTGTTGTCATCATAATCTGTGGTACTTGGATTTTAAATGTTTTACATTATGGTTAAAGTTGGACTAAACAAGGGGAACTTAAGGGAGATTGACAAAATAGATGGATATAAAACTGAGTGTTGTCTGCAAGTGTAATTGTGGAATAAAGAGTTGAAAGGCCTCCTTGTCATTATGATTTCAGGATATTACATAGATTTTCAGTTATAACAGATATAATCAAGCAAAATTTCAGCAAAATACACTAAGTAAAACATAAAACTATAGATTGAATCAATCACTAATCAATGAAGAATTAAGGTTTGAAGTTCAAGAAATTAGATGAGTTGGTGCCCTTGAAGTATTTAGCTTAGACTGATTCATAGAGATATAACAAGTTATGCAATCTTTCTTTGTCTTAATCCATCAAACATAAAACAAATTTAAGAATCAATCCAACTTGAAAAAGAAAAGATGAAAAGGAAGAGGCTGAAAGATTAAGGGCTAGGTCTGATTTAAGATCAAATAAGAGAAAATTGTTCGAGCAAATTTGGACATGGTAAAGAAGACCTATAAATGCAATGGTCAGATGAGGTGAGTCATTCAAATTAGTGGTGCAAGGAAAAACAAACAAAGCCTTAAAATACCTTAATACAGACAACAAAAAGGAATATGATGTTTTTTTTTTTTACTAGTGATTTAAAAAGCACTAGGCGTCAAAGGCTCCAAGGTCCCAAAACACCCATGGTGCTAGGCGCTCACCCAAACGAAACGAAGCGCTCTAACATATTAAAAAATAAAAAATATATATAATATAATAAATAAATATGATTATTTAAATAAAAATATGACATTAAATTAAAAAGATCTAAAGTACCAAGTCACATTATCCATCTCCTAATTACGAAAATGTCAAAAGACTCAAAAGTCAATCATTAAATTCATTCATCATCATAATCAACATTGTCATTCTCAAACATATCATCTTTATTCTCTTCTTCTTCATCATCCCTAATATGTAGAACACTATCCTTTGGTAAAATCCTATAAGATTCATTCTTTTGCATCTTTTTTTCATTCATATAAGCTAGCAGTTCTTTTACATCAGGTGGATATTCTTGCAAGTCGATGCTTTTTGAAATTTCCTACTAGATGTTGTTTTACACGAAAAATACGACCTTTAATAGTCTTATCACAAAAGATGCGAGTAACTACATTAGGATCTTTTAGGTAATTATATTTTTAGGCAGGATCCTTTCTTGAATTCTTTGAAGAATCTATTGAATTGCTTTGTACACTTGTCTTTTATTTTGAAACCCTAATAATAGTTTCAAATAAACAAAGATTAGTAGTGTTAAAATCTAAATAGTATATTATTAATCTAATAAATAAAGATTATTTTGTACACTAGTTAACAATCTATTGTATTATTTACTGTTAACATTAGTTAGAAGGGAAGAATAGAACTGTTAATAGTAAAGAGATAAAAAATATCACCAAAAGTGAAACCGATAGTGGAAAGTGTTAAGAGAAGCAGCGGTGAGAAGTTGGCAGCAGCAGTGGCAGAGGATTAGTCTAAAGACAACCGCGACAGTGCTGCAAACGACAGCAGCGACAACGGCAGAAGCTGCAAACAGCAGCAGTGGCAGTAGACAGCGGCGGACAACGAAGGCAATGGATAGCAGTGGAAGCTTAGGACAACAACAGAAGTAGCGGGAGAGAGACTCAAGCAATGATAGAGGAAGACTACAACAGTAGAGTCAGTAGGAGAAAGCGTCGGCGGTGGAGGCAGTGGGAGAAAACGCTAGGGTTGGCTCGGGTTCACGCGGACGTGAAGGCAGCTTTTGAGGTAAGAAACTACGTTAGTTGGTTCAATCGAACCAACTAGCTGCTATTGAATCGAACTAGACTTAAAAGTCTAGTACGGTTGCCTTATATGAATCAGGCGCTTGCTTGAAGCGCCTGGGCTTGGGCGAGCGCCCAGACGGTGCCTCATTGAAATGCACCGCTTGGTTCGCACATGAGGAGCTCGAGCCTCGCCTCTCCTTGCCCGAGCGCCTATTTAAATCACTAGTGCTGACTAGTAATGTTAGATAGATATAGATGGTGGAAAAATCCATGTAGCTGACAACAGCCTATTGTTATTCCCAAGGTTTTTCGTACCGCCCGGTACGGGCGGTACGTACCGATACGCGGACCGCCCTGTATCGTGCGGTACCAACCGTTACATGGTATATAACGGTCGGAATCGATCGTTACAAAAATATAACAGGCGAAATTGATCGATACCACTCGGTAACGGTCGAATTTTTTACCGTTATCGACTGTTAATGGTCGGTAACGGTCGAACTCAACTGTTACAGACCCTGTAACAGTCGAACTCAATCGTTAGTGACCCTGTAAAATGTCAAAATCAATCGTTACGGACTCTGTAATGGTCGAAAAACCCTTTTTAACTCTATTTAAACTCACAATTTTTCCATTTCATTTCACACACTCACTCTTTCTCAAACTCTCTCATTTTCTCAAAACGGTTCCTCAAAGCTTGAAAAAGATATGTAATATTATTTTTGCCTAATTTACATTGATTTTTTTGAATCTATACCAATTTCTATCTTACAAACCCTAACCCAACTTTTTTTTCTAATTTTTCAGGTACTAAAAATAATATTTTTTTAATCATTAAAATATTATTTATTTGTACTGCTCGGTATGCCTAAGTGTACCGAGCTGTACCGACATACCGTACCATACAGGCCAAATCTTGATATGCCGGTATGGACCGGTATGGCGAACCTTGGTTATTCCCATGGCTTCTTTCTTTTTTAATACCGACTCTAGCAAGTACCATGCTTCATTTTCTTTTATAGTATTCTTCTTTTTTTTTTCTCTAATTGCACAGTTCTATTCTTATAATCTGGTGGCATTTATAATCTAATCTAATGGCATTAGAAATGGTCTTCTGGAATCTGTAGGTAACGGAGCAGCCATCACTTCTTCAGGGTGGGGAGCTTAGACCTTATCAGTTAGAAGGACTTCAATGGATGCTTTCACTCTTTAACAACAATCTAAATGGCATTCTGGCTGATGAAATGGGTCTAGGAAAGACAATCCAGACCATTTCATTAATTGCATATTTAATGGAAAACAAGGGTGTTACTGGCCCACACTTGATTGTAGCTCCAAAAGCAGTATTGCCTAATTGGATTACTGAATTTTCGACATGGGTACCCAGGTACGTCTGGTAAAATTCAGCGACTGTTTTGACATGAATGTTTAGTTTTTTATAACATTCTGTTTTTTATATTTTTCAGTATTACAGCAGTACTGTATGATGGACGTCTAGATGAAAGGAAAGCAATGAGAGAAGAATACTCCGGGGAAGGGAAGTTCAATGTTATGATTACACACTATGATCTGATAATGAGAGACAAAGCTTTTCTGAAGAAAATTCACTGGCACTACATGATAGTTGACGAAGGACATCGCTTAAAAAATCACGAGTGTGCTCTTGCTAAGACACTTGTTTCAGGGTATGTCCTCCATCACTAGCTAAGTTATATAAGCTTGGTTCATTCTATAGTTGATGAGTACTGGGTATGTGTTTATGACATAAAAATGCTTCAACTTAGATCTGGAAACAGTACCGCTTGCTGCAGTTGCAAAAAGGATACATAGCATAAGTAATTTGATTTACCAATCAAATCACTGAAGAATATCTTGAATGGTTTAAGCTTTCTGTTTAGTTGAAAAGTTTTAAAAGGACTAGTCCATACTAGATACTTAGTATTAGACCAAAATACTATGTTGGCTAAGGCACATATACAGATGGAGAACACCAAGGAAAAAGAGAACAGGGGATGCTGGTTAGTTAAAAATCTATCATCTTCCTCTTTGATTATCTCTTCCTCTTTTTCCTTCCTTTTGGTCTTTGTTTTTCTTGCAACCTGTTAAGATTCCTCTAACTTGTGATTGAGCTTTAAAGATCCAAAGGCAATGTTGTTGTGACAATTTGGAAAGTAAATAGTCAGGTTGATGTACCTCGCAACTTATAAATTTGCAAGAATTGCTAGTGGCTTAATATTTGTAGAACTGAGTGCTCCTGGATTTAGCTTTTGCAAATTGTTCCAGTTTGTCATTATTTGCTGTTGATTAGTTAGCGCTTTTTCGTGATAAAGCTCCACATAAATACGCCCATTGCTCCATGTTGAAAAGCTTCTTTTTTCCTCTTTAACGTTATTCATATTGGATCAAAATTCCGAAGGTTGCTTGGTGGTTGACCTAAAATTGATAACCAATATGTAGTACTTCTCACCTCCCTTTATGGCACTTTTGGGTTTTATGGCAAGTTTCTATTATATCTAAGTGAACATGTACAGGACACAATCGTAATGTTAACATGCGTTTGCCTTCGCATTTTATTCATGTGGTATCATTTGTATATGAACTGACTTCAAGTTTTAGGCTCTCTTTTACTTCTATCGTACATTCTTTTAATGCTTTAGGAATCCAATTTAAGGTTGTCTTATTTGTACTCTCTTTAAAAGTTGTAATTGAGATTTGAGGGTTCTCTTATGTCCAGCTATCGTATCCGCCGCAGACTTCTTTTGACTGGTACTCCAATTCAGAATAGTTTGCAGGAGTTGTGGGCATTGCTTAATTTTCTTCTACCGAGTATATTCAATTCAGTGCAGAATTTCGAAGAATGGTTTAATGCGCCGTTTGTGGATAAATGTGAAGTTTCTCTTACAGATGAGGAACAACTGTTGATTATTCGTCGTCTTCATCAAGTAAAATTTGATGCTTACATCTTCTGTCCTCTGGTTTGTCTTTATCATGATAGCACCTTGCCTCATAAGATTATTAAAAATCTCAGGTTATTAGGCCATTTCTACTGAGAAGAAAAAAGGATGAAGTGGAAAAATATCTACCTAGCAAGACACAAGTCATTCTAAAATGTGATTTATCTGCTTGGCAAAAAGCATATTATCATCAGGTTACTGACATTGGAAGGGTTGGACTAGAATCTGGTATGTCAAAACATGATTTTTTTCATGCTTCTAATTGTTAAAAATGACATCCTTTAGTGTTGCTCCACATTTTTGCACAATAAGACATTATGTTATCTGGATATGTTGAATTCAATGTCAATGTGGTGAGTCCATAAAGAGCACATGGCAATATTACCGATGTACTTGTGCAAAAAGGTTGGAGATTATGCACCTTTGCTTTTTTAAAGTGGTTAATATAAAGCCTCTAAACTTCGCAAGCATATGCTTTTGTTCCAAAATGCGTTTTTTCTCTTTCATGCAAACAACTACTACAACAACAGCAAGCCCTAAGTTCCCAACTATACATGTATCTTTTTTCATAGCAGAGCTCTGTTTCAGACAGTATCCCTAGTATCATATCTCTTTTTATTGTTTATAATAAATTTCTCCGTGGTTCGTTTATATTTCTTCTTCAACCACTAATCTAATTAAATGGTCTTATCTAATGGAAGAATATATTATTTTTCTTTGGTTATATATATATCATCTTAAAATATTTTCTATTATTTTTATCTTCAACTGAAGGTATTTCTAGTTGTTCATAAATGTAAAATATCTAAATTCTATCTTTTTTGTTATCGATCTCAACTTCCTCTTCTGAACAACACTTTGTTTCTTGGCTAACAAGCATTTCAAATCATAAGATATTATTTTTATAGCCATTTAACAAAATTTATCTTTTAACCTAAGAAGCATATGATTATTATTAAAAAGAGAAGACTTGTGATCCTTTCCACCTTAACCAATCTGCTTCCAACTTGATAAATGTTATCTTCAATAGTCTCATTGTCTTGCTGAGTTTGTAATAGGCATTAGTCAATCAAATCCTTAGTAGGCACTGAGAAGAGTGTGTACACATATTCTACTATAATAATTTGTATGTGGTTAATGCTGCTCTTCATTCTGGTGATTAGGTTTGTTAATTGTAATAGAGTTGTCACATTCCTTTTGTCAATGGTTGTTGCATATAGTCAAAGTTTGTACTGTTAAATCAAAATGCTTTTTTTTTTTCAATAACGATTGTGTTTGCTACTTGTTCATTGTTCATTGCTATACTGGGGTCAGATTTAAGGATCCCTATGTCAGCCAACATGGGCCAGCTCTTGCAGAGCTGTGCCAACAGATGGACAAAGCCAGTTTTTGCTTATGCTACTTGTCGGAAGGGGTATGAGAACTGGCCGTGCACAATAAGTACCATGTCATCATGTATGATTAAGACTTATTCAGATCATTTTATGGGTGAAATATCAAGTTTCTATATGACTCATAATTGGGTCTGAACAATGATGTGAACTGTAATAGGTAACTCACAAAGTGTCACTCATGATAGACCTACTTAAAGACATGTTTACATGAGCCGAAACACCACACAATTTGGATCCTGTAATCATCTAAAAGTTTGATCGTAGAGCTAACCCATATATGTCCCAGTTACAATTTAAATTTATGGATTCAACCAGACATGACTTAAAAGCTTGAACTTTAGCCTAGATCTATGGTGTACCTGGGTTGTGGGACCCTGTTTTAAGATCTATGATCATCTTGTATAATTTTCTGCTTTAACCACATAGAAAAGATAAGATGTAGTCTTTAGGTCACAAATCTTTTTGTCACAATATTTCATTTTGGTCTAATACCTCACAAAGAGGCTGTTATGTTATTGTTTGACTTTTGTCTCTTTAATGAAAGTATGAAATATCTTTATCATCTTCTCATTGAACTTCTCTGTTTTTTGTATATGTATGAACTAGGGTTCTCAATTTCGATATGTACTGCTCGATATGGGTGGTACATATCGGTCCGAGAGGATACCGGTACGTGGATCGCCCTCTACTGGGGGATACCAGTGTTTTGATCGGTATTGAGGTGTACCGACCGGTACCACCCTGAATTTTGATTGTAATCGAGGTGTACCAGTCGATACGCCCTAGCGTGGTAGGTGGAGGTATTTTTAAGGTTTTATGATGTATTTCCTAATGTACCAACGATACATACCGGTATGTACCGTACCGAGCAAAGCTTGGTATGCCGGTTTGGACCAGTATTCAAAACCCTGGTCTGAACTATGTTTTATCCGCAAAATCTTTGATGTGGCGTATTTTTAAATATTGGAGGGAGGATTTCTTTATGTCCATAAAAATGTGATGCAACCACTACTTTACTTTTCTGTAGGCATGAAAAAATGCATATGTGCTTAACACTAAGCAAACAACCTGATTTCTTGTTGCTTAATGAGTTCCCCAAGCTCAATATTTGTATGCAAAGATATTTAAAACCATCATAACCTGATTTCTAGCATCTTAATGAGTTTCCCCAGCATTTTGATAATGCCCAACACTAAGTAAACAACTCCAAATGTGACTAAAAATCATTGGACTAAAGCAGCTAATCATTCTTTCATAAAGCGCCTAATCATTAGACCAAAAATCATCAAAGCTGTCCATAAAATAAGACAATACCATCCAATTTGACCCAGAACTACACTACTCAATCCAACCCTAACATAATTTCAGACTGCAATCAGCTTGGTTTGTTTCAACACCCCATGAACTCTGATCTAGGTGAGTACACTGGACCTGACATTTGACAATTAGCTTTTAGTGTCTTTTTATTAAACATTAATTTGCTCCCTACTTTAGTTCTTCTACAGTCACTTCACAGGTTCAAGACAAATTTGTGCTTTGACACTCTGCAGGGTTTAGTTTAGAACATTGCATTTTTACAACTGAATTGAGCAATAGATTTGGAAGGAAAAAGAATACTAGCTGAACTTAGCATATTGTAATCAAAATTTTCAGGTCCTTGTGTTCTTTTGAATTTTCAAGACTTATTTTCTCTTTTTTTGAATATCTAGTTATTAGGTATTTTACGTTGGACTTTTACTGTACCAGACCACTAATCACCGCCACCAGCTGATACTGAAACTATTTAAATTTTCATGTCTGTATTCCAGAGATGTTTGTGTTTATTAATTTGTACTAATATAACTTTGTTGCTTTTTTAGATTACACATGTATTTTACTGCGTATTTCCTGAATACGATGAGCAAAGATGACTCAATTTTCTATATGTTTTTCGGTTGCAAGTTGTCTTGATAGAGTAAGATTCTTGTTCCTTTTCTTCCTCCTGTGATGTTGACTAATAAAGTTTAAATTAATTATAGACCAAACTTGGTACTAATTCTCCTGTTTTGCTGTCTTATTCATGTTAACTTATTATTGTGTGGGTTGTCTTTCATTGTCCTTGTGTATTTTACATTGAATGTACTACGTTTCATTTGCCATGCATGACTTTTACATTTTATATATTACCTTTCATTTGGCATGGATAACCTATTTCTCATTATCAACAACATGCAGGAATAAAATCAAAGAGTCTTCAGAACTTGTCAATGCAACTCAGGAAGTGCTGCAATCATCCATACCTGTTCGTAGGGGATTATAACATGTGGCAAAAAGAACAAATTGTTCGAGCGTCAGGAAAATTTGAATTGCTTGATCGTTTACTTCCAAAACTGCAGAGGTCTGGTCATAGAGTGCTACTTTTCTCCCAGATGACAAAGCTTATTGATATTCTAGAGATCTACTTGCAGTTATATGATTTCAAGTACCTTAGACTCGATGGATCAACAAAAACTGAAGAACGGGGGACATTACTCAAAAAGTTCAATGCCCCAGATTCTCCCTACTTCATGTTTCTCTTGAGCACCAGAGCTGGTGGTCTTGGATTAAACTTGCAGACTGCAGATACTGTTGTAATTTTTGACAGTGATTGGAACCCTCAAATGGACCAGCAAGCAGAAGATCGTGCCCATCGTATTGGACAAAAGAAGGAGGTACGAGTCTTTGTCTTGGTTAGTGTTGGATCAATTGAAGAGGAAATCCTGGAACGTGCAAAACAGAAGATGGGGATTGATGCTAAAGTTATCCAGGCAGGGCTGTTCAATACGACATCGACTGGTTGGTTACTTGTGTTATATTGGAAAGCTGATTGTCACGCTCTTTGGAAATGCTTGTTTCCCTTTCCTTTCAAATGAAAAATTAATATTATTGTTTGTTAATTCCGTGCAGCACAGGACAGGCGGGAGATGTTGCAGGAGATCATGAGAAGAGGGACAAATTCACTTGGGACGGATGTGCCAAGTGAGAGAGAGATAAACCGCCTAGCGGCTCGAACTGAAGAGGAATTTTGGTTGTTTGAGAAGATGGATGAAGAGAGGAGGCACAAGGAAAGATACAGGTCAAGGCTGATGGAGGAAAATGAGGTACCTGATTGGGTGTATCCTAAAACTAATGAAAGCAAAACCACAGTGAATCTAGGTCAAGATACTCAGGGCGGTGAGGTCAGTGGGAAGCGATCCCGTAAGGAGGTTGTTTATGCTGATTTACTGAGTGATGTACAGTGGATGAAGGCTGTAGAGAGTGGAGAAGATTTGTCCAAAATAACTTCCAGAAGAAAGAGGAAAGAACACCCTTCTGATGCATGTGAGTCTGCCTCTGAGCAGGTTGACCGGCAAAGCATGTCTGAGCATAGGAATGTTAACAAGTATATACTTGATGAGGATGTTAGTGATGATTCACCAGTAAGATTTAAGTCTGGCCTGCTTCACAACAAAGATGAAGGTGAAAGTGATGCCAGCAGTTGGCCTGACAACATTACTTGGAGGACCCACAAGAGAAAACGTTCCAACCATGGACTATCAAGCGCACATAGGATCTAACATGACTGTTAATTTGATTGAAATTGATTGACAGCAGTTGAAAAAAGCAACTATCAAGAGGTAAATGCTTTTACTACTGGTTATTTACTGATCCATTTCCTATTTCTCAGATAAAGGGGGAAAAGGAACCTTAATATTGTATTGTTTCTCTCTTGTTATTGACTTAAGATATACTTAACGTCCAAGATGAGCTGCTTCATGACACCCTTGTATAGAGATTAATAGTGTTAATGTAGCTGCCTAGGATGGGGTCTGACACGGGCTGGTGTCTAGCTATCTTAGGCCAAGTAATCTTCATTTCTATTATATGGGCCTGAGAAGTAAGTGATTACCAGTTAGTTATCCATCACGACAGTGGAAAACTAACAATTTCCTTCTTAATATTGCAGCATGATCCGGTTATTAACTTCTTTGTATCTTTTTATTTATCCTGAGACTTTTTACTCCTCTAAGTCAGTCGGGCTAATTGCATACAGTACAAATTATTGCCTTGATCTCTATTCATGGTCGACTCCTTGTTCTATAGTTGGAAGTCTTGTTTCTCGGATGTCTTTTGGTTGAATTCTTGAATTCTCACGTTGTTGATGAAGCTTTCTTGATTACCAGCGGTAGAGTATGAACTCATGCACGGTCTGCCGGTCAGCGTGCCAGCCTTCCATTTTATAGTCGCCAAGTAAACAATCACATGGGGTTTTGATGGTTCTTGTGACGTTCAAGATGATTTATGAAAGTCTTCATGTGTCGGTAAGATTTCTTGATACCGAATGCTGCTCCCTGTTGGTCTCCTACCTACCGAAACATTTAACTCGATGTGCTTTATCCTTGTCGAACGACATGCTTTGATTATGCGTATGCAACAGCAGTATGCAATCTGTTTCCTGTTGTAGGATGGAAGATTGTGGGAGCATTTAACAACAGCATACGGGACTGATCCACACGAAATGGTACTTACCGCCGCTGTTGTATGTTTGTTGATTGCGAGACATGGTTACTCGTCATCATTGTTACTTTTGTCGATGAAATAGATTGCAAGACATGATATCATTGTTATCATTTCTGTTCATTAACAGATGTGGTGCTACTTTTTCGGGTTGTGAACTTTTGTTTTATTTTAACTATGATTTTTGTTCATTAAACAGGTGTACTTACCCTTAATGCTTATGAAGATGTTCTTAAAAGGTCAAATATCTATCACAATCAGGTATTAATTAACACTGTTTTGACCGCTATTCAAGTGTCATTTAATTGCAATGCAGTAGAAACTTCGGCATGTCCGTAATCAATCTCTATTACACTCTGAATCATTGGCTGTAAAATTAGGATCGCACTTTGCAATTAACAAAGGCTTGCTTCAGTTACAAATCGAAACTAAGATTGATAATTATATGGAGGGATCTTTTTCGTCCGGTCTTATCTTAAACTCAACCAAACTGCCTTGCAAAAGTTATTTGGTAAACCGATGAAATCTTAATAGATTATAAATAAAAATCAGCATTCATTAGTGCCTATGTTTTTTTTTTCCTAATTTTATTATCTTAATCCCTTTTTCTCTTCATCATACGACTCTTTACCATCGTGCTAATGCCCATAAAGCTTACAATACCAAACTTGTCTTAGATTGATGCTTTCAAATCTTATCTTATAAATTGAAATAATTTTGTATTTAAAATCATTAATTAGTTTGAGGCCAACGTACTAGATGATATTTCACTGTATTATAAGAACCGAAAAGAATGTTCATTGTCACTTAAATCATAATAAGTTATTAATATAATGACACTTAAATTTAAGTTTAAAAAATATGATCCATTTTAACCCTTGTAGTTTTGATCATAGACGGTTTTGCTCGTATCTAAAATAAATATTATATTTTTAAAAATATAATATATAAATCTCTCTTATAAAGTTTGAGTTAATAGACGTTAAAATCTACTACGTGACATGTTGACTCATAATAAATCACTTATATAATAATACGTATAATTTAAATTAAAATAATTGATATTACCATCAATACTACTACCTAGTAGGGCATTGTACGCACGTAGTCTCTCCCACGTTGACGAATACTACCTCAGGTGGATGGTGGATGTGCATCAACCAATTTGATGCTAGGCACACAATGATTTCTTGGTCCCTCTTTGTCTTTCTAAACGTTTTTGTCCCAACCACCTCTCACTTTGTTCTCTCCTAACTCTCCCTCATCTCTATCATTGGTCTTTCCTACCTTTGTCTCTCCACCTTCATCCATCACTATAACCTTTGCTGCTTCTTCTTTCTCGATAAGATAATTTTTTTAAAAAAACTTACATTACACGTGTTATTATATTAATAATTGATTGTGAGTCAACATGTCATGTAAGCAGACTCTATTGTCTATCAACTTAGATTTGACAGAAGAAATTTTTATGTTACGTTTTTTAAAATATAAAAATTATTTTAAATACAAGTAAAACTATAAGGACTTAAATGGTTCATAAAGAGCTAAAATAAATCTTCTTTTTTAACTTAATTTAAGTATATCATTATATATTTTAATATAAATCAACATATCACGTAAGCATAATTATGTTATGATTTTGAAATGTAAAAATCATTTTAGACACAAACCATAAGGGTTTATATATGAGCCATGACCAAAACCTAAATCTAACGAAATATGATTCTCCAAAACCTGTGAAATCACTAGCAATTTCTGGTCCCAATTGAATCACATCATAATTGTCACACATGCTCAACTTAAGATCTCAGGTTTACCTCGAAGCAGAAACCACCTTTAGACCTTCCATAGAGTTTCATTTAATTTTTTTCTTCAACTTTTTTTGACAATGTCAAATTTTGGAAAGCAGTTCTGGTTGCAGTTCTTGTTAACAAAATTAACAAGCAACAAAGTCCAATTCTGGAAAGCAGTTCTTGTTAACAAGCAGCAAAGTCAAATTTTGGTTCTGGTTTCAGTTGTTGCAACAATATCGTGCATCAGGTTCTCCGGGGCTGCAGAGGGGGAGGTAAAAGCAGAATGTGTTATTGTAAGACTCCACAGTATTACCATACATGCAAAATCTTAAGACTTGTGAATAGAAAGAAGTAAGAGGCAAAAAACTACCTGCTAAACCAGTGAACAATTCAAATTGTCCAATAGCTAGCCTTAAGAACATCTCCATTCCGCTAACCACAGTGGCTCCAGCTTCTTCTGCTTCTCGTAGAAGCCAGGTGACTTTTGGTGTGTCCACCGCATCAAATACCACAGCATATGATCCAAGAGCTTGCTACATTATGACAACCAAAGTTTATTTCTCTAGGAAGAAAACTGAAGATAAATCTAGACACGATAGCCAACTAAGATGACAAGTGTTGAATAAGGCCTCGTACATTTTAATTAGCTGAAGGGCAGCTCATGGCCTAGATACTTTTGAGGGTAAAGGATTCCATAAATTTTCTACTGACAAGGGCATGATCACAACACCAGCCATGGGGATTTAGACATATTTGACCAAAGACTTGTTAACTCTTATAAAGTAACTACATTTTTTGTCAACTAACATGAAGCTTGAAGAAGAAGATGGTTACAAACCTTAATCAGAGGAGTCTCAGCAATATTTGGCTGCATTCCAGTAGATGTTGTGTTTGCAAGTATCATCCCATCTTCCGGGTGGAAGATTTCCAATTCAGCAAGTGTTAGAGCACATCCACCAATTAAGTTTGCAAGCTCTCTGGCTCGTTCTAGTCACTAGAGTTCAATATAC
Organism: Ensete ventricosum; assembly: GCA_029747655.1. Lineage (NCBI taxonomy): Eukaryota > Viridiplantae > Streptophyta > Magnoliopsida > Zingiberales > Musaceae > Ensete > Ensete ventricosum. The sequence continues at coordinate 2,164,856 of JAQQAF010000006.1, read as the reverse complement.
TTCATGATGTACAATTATACGTGAGCATTTTGTTTAAAACCAGATTGTTGAATGATGTAAAGCAAGCTAAAAAATGAGCGAACAGAATTAAGTACATGAATTTTGCATCATATGTCATAAGACCATGTCAAACTAAGAAAATGTAGAGTACCAATGCTGAAGTTATTAAGACACAAGTGCATGAGGAAACTTTATGTGCCACAAAGCAACTAGGATCAACATTATTGTCACTTCCTATCGATTGATGCTCAATGTATGAACATACCTTGTCCTTTAAATGCTTGCAACAATAAAAAGGTCAGGAAGAAGAAAGGCAATAAGAAGCTCAACGTATGAACATACCATAAGAACGATTTGCTATCACTACTTTTGCTCCATTCTCCCTTGCACCATAAGCAAGAGCCTTACCAGCACCACCAGCACCAATAACGATAAAAGTCTTACCCACAAGGGGAGAAATAGATGCATCTTTCCCTGTGAACCTCTGAATGTCATAATCAAGGTTTTACTTACCGGTCCATACCAGTGTACCGACATTTTCTTGATATTGGTACCGGACGGTATGGACAGTGCATACCGCCAGATATTTAAAATATACTATAATATTAATATATTAATATATTAAAAAAATAAAAAAAGGGGCGACGTCACTGAGACGACGTCGTCGAGCCTCAATCTTTCTCCCCGCGTGGGGAGACGTTTCGTCTCCTCATGCGGGAGAAAAATCGCCCGCGGGCGAGGGCGACAACAGCTCTCGAGCGACCCGCGGGCAACGACGGAGTGCGGGCGAGGATGGCACGAGGTACTTCTTTCTTCTTCCCCTCTTCTTCTTTCTTCTTTTCCTCTTCTTCTTTTTCTTCTTCCCTTTTCCTCCCTCAATCGACCGCCGACGGTTGATTTTGGCCGTATTGCTCGGTAGTGGCCGGTCCGCATACCGGTCGACGGTCGATTTCGGCCGTACCTCCCGATAGTGGCCGGTCCACGTACCGGTAACCTAGCAGATAGGTACGGGTGGTACAGATTGAAATTGCATTCCTTGGCCATAATAAAAACAATTGGTATAGTGTTACAACTTTCAGTACAGACAACCTGTTGTTATTTATCATTATAAAGTAGCAAAAGGAAGTCATTAGATGTGCAGGACACCTCTTATTCCATCCTCAATAGCAGATATCGCACCAACATAGTCAGTGTTGTAACCGACCAATTTCCCATCAGTTGATCTCCTAATGATCGTATTCACGGCTCCTCTAGACTGGAAAAGTATATTAATTTAGAGGATGGAAAGAAAACAAAGAAACAACAATATACAGGTAATATTCAAAAATGCCTCGTGAAGCAGTACTTCACAATTTTTGAAATAGATAAAATCGATCAAAGTTACCAACTAATTTTGCATCAGTTGGACTCCACATGATCAGATTACAGCACATATCACTTGGATATAACTCGGAAAGCCTGAGATATCAAAAGAAGCTAAACAGGTAGACATAACAAATATCACATGTATACTTCCTGCAATCTAAAATAGCTAAATTGCATGCTAAATTAGTTCCAGATAGTGGTGCATATGCAAATTGCATCGCTTACCTTTGCAATAGGATCAACCTCATCTTACTTTCTTTCAAGTTGAATGCGAAGAATAGGGTAATTATCAGCCTCCTTGTGTGGAATTGTACAGTTGCAATGCAATAGCTAAGGAACTATTACACATTCTATAAAAGAAATTTGTAAAGGTATTATCTTGTTGGATATTATATTAGTCAATGTCTGATTAATGTCTGAAAGTCATTATTTCCAGAGATCTTTAGCAACGTGATATTTTTCAAACATTCAAGACTCCTTATGTGTCTTCCTGGTTATTTTTCATATCTGACATGTGTCTGATATATGAGGTAAAGGCTTTATTATAGTTTTGATGGTCTTATTCCCTGCTTGACTTTGGCAGATTATCTATAGTCATAAATGAGTTCACTAAAAATCAGCTAGTGTGCAATAAATACATTTATACATAAAAATATCACTCATCTTGAAAAAGCAGGAGGTAACATCACCAAGGCATCAGAATCCTCTCAACAACAACAGTGTAGCAAACTTCTATAAATGAATAATGTTCAAAACTTCAGATGGTAAATAAAGTATCCAGATATCTTGGTGCAAAACCTTAATGTCACACAGGTGTTCCTTTTAGGTGTCTCCAGCTGCTTGATGCAGTCTCGAGTAATATATCATCCATAATAATAGGTTGGAAACGGTACCTGGGACTTACAGAAAATCATCCATAATATATCGAGTCAATATAGTTTTCATAAGTCTCTCATCCACACAGATATCACATTGTAATCAAATCTATCAGTTGGTCATTCGTGAAGAGGATGTGAAATGTGCATGTACAGAACTTATCAAAGCACCAATATCTTAGGCATACATAAAAGTCTCTCTAAACATGTAAAGCTAGATCGTGTATGCAAAAGTGGCTATTAGTAGAGTAAATTGCTGCATGCATTTTACATTGGTTTACTTAGTGCAGTAAATATATGATTCATTGCAATTTTAGAATTCCATAGAACAGCAAATCCAAGTCAACCAAAACTTAAGATGCTAAGAGTTCTTTGTCAAGTAAATTTCTTGAGCAGGATATGAACCTATCTGAACCTAGAAAAGTGTCCAGCAACTAAACAAACATTAAAAGAAGAAATAAAGTTAACAGTTATGTCTGTAAAACCATCAAATATGCATCAACTTGCTACATCAGCACAGTTCATGGCAAGCCGGAATTTTCAAGATAATTGTTAATAAAGAAAATACATCTTCTTTTTACATTTTTGTCTGATCTGGACTATCAACATTAGTGGACACAATTGATTTTCAAAGCCTTAGAGAGATACATAAGATACTCTATGTATTAAGATATCGGCACACCAGGATTTCTTCTACACAAATGCACAACACTAAAAGGAAACTAGAAAGAAACTGAAGGAGAAACCTCAAAATATGAAAACAGGACAATCAACATTGAACAGATCAGAAAAGGAAATATTCAGGTCAGTATATTAATGACCCTAGAGAATAAAATATCTGAAACCCATAGTTCTAATCATGGATAATGCTTCCAAAATGGAGAGAAAAGAAGGCTATTAACAACATCAGAAATGTAAGTTAACAAAGCATAGGGAAAATTTTAACAATGACTTATACATCAAAAATTAGGTATTGAGGTTCTATTCTTAATCCACACTGTACCTGAAACCAGTAAAATCCAGGGATAAGTAGGCAGTGAGAAAAATTGCAAGGTCATCCACCAAAAGTGGCACATAAACTGCATTAAAACCAACTGATCTAAAAGCCGCATTGTGCAAAATTGGGCTCTTGCTGTTGCCCACAGGTTTGCCAATAATTCTAAAGACCTTCGTATCAGGGCCTATCTGTTTGATATTATACACATTCAACAAGTCAGAGATAGTCGGCTGTCCAGGAGCTGATTCCTTCCCTGCATTAAGAGTGGCAAAAGTAACATATATACCAAACTTAGGGCAAAGCAACTGGGAGATGGCTCCTCTCTCACTCATGACCAATCCTATTATTGGTACCTGCCACTCATACTCACTAGTTAAATGAAAGATGATTTAAAACCAGTATCATAATATATCTATCTCGTATAATATTCATGATGTATAAGAGAACAATAATAACATTGAAAAACACAATTCAGGAAATTTTGATAAAAATGATAAGATTTCTCCTTTTATGCTTTAAATGTGAGCAAGGAGCTCTGGCATGGTCATAATGAAGTCACAAAACATCAGATAAGCATGATGAATTTAAGTGCAAAAGCACAAAATCATTGTCCTAACAAGTGCAGGAAATGGAATTGTCCAGGAAGCATGTCACATAATAATAATTCCACAAAACCATTACTAATCATTGATAAACACTATACCTTTGGTGGTTAAAACTAACTAAAAATGAGACCTACTCCACATCCTTCCAATTCAATGTAGTTAAGAATATATAGATACAAAGAGGCCAGTTTAAATAGTTATATGATTAAAATATTCCAAGCTCTACCACTGCCATGTAACCATAACGGAAAGAATTGAATTTTTAATTAAAAAAACACAAGACCTCATGATCCATGGAAACCAAATTTAGACAAGATCAGTTTAGTGTCATCTTCAATCTACAGAATAAGAATACAACAACAACAAGTCACTATGTCCCAAATATTTGGGATCAACTATGTGCATCTTTTTTCCTCATTAAGCTATATGTAGGTCAATATCCCTAATTATAGCAAAAGCAATCAATGTTTGTTTCATTTTTTCTGATGAAGTTTTCTTAAGTCTCTTTCTACCTCTGCTTGCACCGCTACTCATCTCATCTAAGCAAGCGGCACTATATTCTAAAGGTATTCTTTGAATATGCCCATATCATTCTCACCCTGATCTTTCCTCTCTTCCCTTCCACTATTGCTCATTGATCTCTCTACACATCTCAAATCCCAATCACACCTGTTTAATCAGCAAAGAGCTGTTTCTGCCAAAATGGCACTGTAGCAGAACTGGCCTTAAACTTGAACATAATTATACACACTTTTTTGCATATGCACAGGATGATGCGACAGCTACTGCTCTCAGCTACCAGCAATGTCAAGCCAAAAACATGACATGTATCATTTACCGCCATGCCGAATGCCAACATGCACTGAAGTGATATGGGCACCACTACATCTCCTTCAGTAAGCACAATTTATTAAGAAGAGTAGAAGACATCAAATTCTATTTATACTCACTTGGCAATGCACAATTACTCGGAACATGTGTGTTACATCAACAACATCTGAAGCAGTCGTTGCAATCTTTACTATGTCAGCCCAGACAGTTTGTATTCTCGCTACAAGGCTGCCAAGCACGTCCCTTGATGGTGTGTTTTGATAGTTATGCAAAGATACAATAAGCTTAAAGTTCTCTGGCCTTTTTCCTGATATAAATCTAACAAAATCACCAGCAACCTGAAATAAGGGTGAAGAAAATTACTTGTGGACACGCAAAACAAACGCTAAAGCAACGGATGTCCAAGTTGAACTCCTGCAAAAATACATCTCTATCTTTTTTTTTTTTTTTTGGACCACAAGGTTATTCCTGGTATTATCATTCAATTTTTCTCCATAGTACCATGTTTATAATGTCTCTGTTCAGAGATTTAATATGAATATTTTAATGATGTACAGCAGAGTTCCAGCTTAATAGAGTTTTAGGCATTCTTGTTGATCAAAATGACGAACTTTTATTAAGATGTTTTACCATGCTTGCTAGCACCGGATGACCAAATGGGTTTTTTTTGGATCGAAATTTTTTATTGGACACTAAGTCTGCCAATGCCAAGAAACTATAGCCATCAGATGAAGTAAAATGGCAGAAGGGAGAGGGCGGATGTGGATGGAAAATAAGACCTGTAGGTGACGAGGGCGGGAAGAGGTCGGTTCTTGAGGAGGAGCTGAGGATCCCGGCGCGGATGGAAGACGGCGAGGTGATCAAGGCGGATCTCGACGAGGTCGGCGCCGCGAACCCTGGCGGAGGCCATCTCCGCCACCACCGTCTTCGCCACCAGCGGCACGCACACAAGCGTCTATCTCTCTCCCTCTCTCTCTCTCTCTGCGCGATTGAATGAAGTATCGACGATCTGGAGGAAAAAAAATAAATAAGTTATCAGGGGGATCACCACAACCGTCTATCTGTCTTCTCCTTCAATCTTGATCGTCTATTTTGCATTATAAACAAAAATAATGAATTTGACCCAAAGCGACGGGGCGGGTTCGTAAAATTCTGAGCAGGGGTATCCTGCTCAGAATTCGCGTCGCAGCCTTCGGCACGACTAAACTCACGTAATTGTCTGAAAAGGTAATCGTAACTCTTAATGGCTGGCAAGCAGCAGTAGCACAACAAACACCGCAGTAAGGGATAGTAATTAAAATATTGCTGATGATGATGTCGAGATATTTCTAATTCGTAGTAATTCCAATCACAAACCAACAAGAAAATAACATAGAATCCCAGGTCTACCAGCAGCAGTGATGTGACAAGTAACCCTTATGTGATTCGGTGGAAAACTATAATGACTCGATAGCTCAAAAGGATAAAACTAGTGAAGCGAAGCATTCCGGTCTGATCTGATCAAGCGGTCTTGGCCTCCACGAGTTCCTCGATCATATCGGCGGCGTCCCGGACGGTGACGATGCTCTGGGCGCTCTCTTCTTCCACGGTGATCCCAAATGCCTCCTCCAGACCCATCACAATCTCAACCTGCACAACAAGTGTGATCAAACTTGCAGCTTCAATCAAAATGGTAGATTAGACGCTCAAGTGGGGTTCGATTCTAAGCCATCAAACTATGCTCGTTTTTTAGGGAAGAAAATGAATTGGATTTTTTGGATTATTAGATATGGAAGGTACCGTGTCAAGAGAATCAGCTCCAAGCTCCACAAACTTTGAATCTCCGGAAATAGAAACGTCGTCAGCGAGTGCCAACTGCTTCTTCACGATTCCACAAACCTTGTCCAATGTCTCTGGTTTAGCCTGCATCCGAATTAGCTCAATTTTCAATCTACTTTGCAAAAAGCCAGTAATATAAATATAATGGCTTATAGTTATGTAGTACAAAGATTAACAATTTACACAGTGCGCATGATTGTCACAAGTGAGGCTTAGTGAGAGAACAGTATTCTTAGATTATGAAGCATTGAGCAATTGATGAAGTGTTACAGATAAAACACACTACAACTGAAACTATTCGGATGGTATAGAGCAATAACAAGCTTATTATATCAATCTTGTTAAGCTTCATAGAATATTTACCAAAAATATGACAATTCACAATAACTAAAGCCAAGTTGGGTCAAAGCTCTTATAAGGTTTACTGGTAACCAACCTAGTGTTTAGTCCCCCGGAGCTCCATCCCAGGATCTAAAAGCCTTTTGGGCTAGTTGCTTCGTTAATAAACTAAAGTAAGCTCGAAGACCCGACCCCTGTATTGTATCATGCCCCTATGAAAGAGTTTCTATGTTCTAGAATCTTTCAATAAAAAAACAAAACTAACATCAAAATAAAGAGTTTCTAAAACCATGAAAGAATAATGATTCAACAGCTAACAATCAGCAGTAAACCTACTCCCCAACCAATCACCATGCACTATCCAGAAAGTTCTGTCAGTGCCAAGAATATTATTTTCTGTATTCATTCCCCAACTAATCATGGCAAACGCCATGGACTACCCAGAAAGTACTACCAGCAGTGCCCATAATATTCTTTCCTGTATCCATTTAAAATGGAATACATTGAAGATACTAAGAGTGAAGAATCCATGGATTGGAACTCCAACAAATCACAGGTACATGTGGCAATTGTTGGGGACTTTGGAATCAAATTAAAATTTGGTGCTCAAGCAAAAGATAATAATTAAGGTCCTTGTGGTTACATAGGAAAATTGATGAGGTAGGTATTAGGTAACTACATTTACCATGATTATAATCATCCTGGATACTCATGCGCTTCGTAAAAACCATTAAACATCTAATTGTACTGAAGTACCAAAGAAGATAAATACTACAATCTGACAAAAAATATATTCACGAGATAAAGAGAATGGTAAATACAATAACAATATATTCTAATATAACAAAAAATTTGATGAACTGTATCTTTTTTGCTTGTAGAAGCACATCATATTCATGAATTTGAGCTTATTACAATGGAGTCTGTCTGCCTAGTTCATGTGTTGCTATTGCACCAGTGTTTCAGACGTGCATGTTTGCATAGTAGCTGTAAGTGGAACTCAGAATTTTCAGATCAAATTATGTTCTATAAAACAAGGAAATATCCAAGCTGTGAACCTTGTGATTATTGATCATATAATAGCCAAACAGAAAACCAGCAATTTTGTCCTAAAATAAAAGCATGAGAGCAAGACTGCAGTCATAAAATTTATAGCAGATAAAAAGTGAAAGAAACATACAGCACAAGAAACACGAAACGATGCTGGGTTCAATCGAATAGACTGGAAGCTCCTCCTTTGGCTTGGAAATGAAACTGATTTTAGAGCAGATAGGCCATTAAATACCTGCAGACCAGCAACAAAAATTAGTATAGTGATTAGGGCACATGATTTTTTTGCCACAGAAACTTGAATCGAGTTGTTAATTGAAGACCACAAGTTGAAAAGATTTCAACATAGATCTTGATCAAAAATGCTACTTGGGAGTAGGAATGTATTCTCCCTCTCACAAGTTAATTCAGTATGCATCATGAACGTTTGAGCACATTTATCTAATTTAAGATAGATGGAATCTCCAAATCAAACGTTCATGCTAGTAATCTTCATGTTAATTTGTTTTCCTTGTTCATAGCCAGCATGAGTACATAAAGCTCCAGAGATATTACATAGTTCAGAAGGTCAGGATGTTCTTCAGGTACGACTGTAGTTAATATCGACAAACAAGCAAACCAAAGATGCTCTTACAGCAACAGAGATCCTCATTTGTTGAAAAATTCAAGTAAAGCGATTCTACCTTACTGCGAACATGTGGGTCATGCTATAATGCCCGGACGAGTGAGAAAGGAATCAACACCGAGCTTTGCCAAGGCAAATGGAACAACAGTTCAAAATGTGGGTTGGGATGGTGGCTGGACATGATAAGGAGACCGTGTTATCAGCAAGAGACGGTGACAATAATTTTGTCCAAGGAGAGGCTTACAACAATGTTGTGACGGTGATCAACGAGAAACCCGACGAGAAAGGGTGGAGGCAGTTGCTTGGTTGTGAAATAGACAAACCTGATGAGCAGAGAAGCTAAAATCACTTTAAATGGAAGGATCAGAAAGGGGAAGAATCAGAAAGGGGCCCAGAATGTGCTGTGCTCTTCACAATTCTTGAAGAACCACTGGATGTGCCAAGCCCTCGTCGTTCGAGATGGTGACATCAATATTCAAATAGGATGAGTAGAAGATACATGCAGACGATTAAAGTAGAGATAGAGACAGAGAAGGTTGCGTAGGCATAGGAGGCTCAGTAAGATGTAGGGGCGGAGACAGATGTAAGTATGCAGCGAATGGACTGAAATTAAAGCTATCAAATAGCAAACGACATTAATCTAGGTGTTTTTCGCTTGATCCATTCAGATCTACAAAAGAAAAAAACATGGAAAGATTTTTCCAAAGCATTATCGCGTCCGCAGAATCAAAGCAAAAACACATATAAAGCTCAACAAAAAATAATGAAGCACAAGGTCCTACGATTACGCAAGGCAGAAACAAAGATCCGTCGAAAAACCCTCAGGCAAGGCAGCAGGCAAAGACGAGACCAAAAGCGATGGATACCTGCAGAGATTGCTGCAGCGGCCGAGCCGAAACCGGGATCGCGATTCCAGCGATGGAAGCCATAGATCGATCTGAGAGAGAGAGAGAGAGGGGGGTAAGGAGGCAGAGATTGGCGAGGAACACGAGGAGCTTGAGAGGGGAAAGACGAGGCCCCAATATAAAGAGGGCGAGGTAGCTTTGGTAGTATCGAAAATGGTCCCGAAATTACCATAATACCCCGAAGCAAACAGTCATGGGCTGTCTGGTCTTTTTGACAATGCCGACTTGGAATTGCTTTGCTGTCGCTGCGGTGGGGAATTAGTAGTATGCTCAATACATCTCAACCGTCTAATTCACAAAAAGCTTTAAGATCAACGATTGATTGATCATCTTTTTCCACGAGATGCGACTGCCAGGTTGTGTAGCGAGCAGCATCGTTTTCATCGGACTCCAAAATTTTTCACTAATGTATCAAATAATCGAATGCAATGAACCCACAAAAAAAAGCACGAGCTCAAAAGAACTCTTCATTTGGTATATAACGAAGCCCGATCCGATTTCGCTAAAGAAGTTTTCTTTTTCATGTTTTACAAATAATAAATTCTTTTTTTACAATTTTTATTAATTTAAAATTATTATAGTATTTTTATTGAGTTCATTTATAATGTTTTTAGTGAGATATCGATAATACTGTAAAGTTACTAAAAAATATTGTAAGTGATATTATATTATATCTATTTAATTATCGTTGTTTGTGTGTGATGAGGCTAACAATGGTCGACTCACCAACATCAGAACACGACACCCTCACTTCGATTACGTCGCTTGGCCACGTCACAGTGTCGCCAAGTCGGACGTACGTCGGATGCCGACTCGACCTCGATAAGGTCAATTTGAAGATTCGGAGTCCCGATCGATTTGCAACGCACCTAACAGTGGACGACAGACGGCCCGGCTGACGGCATAGCAGTGCGGACGCAACGGGTCAACCTGCCTACAGCACCCTTGACAACTGGTGGCTGGTGACATGGTAGAGCGGACGCGATGGGCTGATCAGCCTGCAACACCCCTGACAGCAAACGACTGATGGCGTATCAAGTATTGTAGCAATGAGGTGGCTCGTATACAACGAGCTCGCCTATGCGGGTATAAATACCCCCAGACCACTGTTGGTCCGGGGATCGCAAACAGAAACAAAATCACTTCCAATCATTCTCATCTCTGACCTGATCATCGGAGGGGCTCGACCGAGCACTAACAGCTCGACCCAGATCTTTTTGCAGGAGAGATGCATCGACCTCTTATGGAGGAACCGACCTGTAGGAGGGACGCACCAACTGCTTAGCGAGAAATCGACTTGAGGTCGGGATCGCGCTATCATGTCACCATATCACGGAGACGACCTTGCGCACATGAGTGACCTCACGGGGCTAACTCATCATCCCACATTGTGGCACGACTCCAACAATAAGTCATTATGATATCATAGTTTTTGCTTCGTGGTTGATTTGATTACCAATAAAAGTTAATTTAGTTTTATTTTATAAACTTATATATATATAATAATATCTTTATTGTAATAATTAAAACTATAATATACTAATTTTTCATCTTTCTTTGAGTGATGTTGTTAAACAATCATAACTACCTGTTTAAATCCTAATATAATATATCAAATGGTCTGTAGTCTATTTTGATTTCATTTGGAACACTTATGGTGTTTTCCAATAACGTTATAATATATCTGTTGAGGTGCTAAGAAATATTATAAATGATATCACACTATGATTTTTTTTATTATCATTATTTATTATGGTATAAAAAATTTTAGATTGAAGTTAATTCGGTTAAGATTATAAATCTATTTATATTATTTATAATATTTTTAATATAGTGACTAAAATATGACTATAAAAAAATACCATTAAAATCTGTGAAAAAAATTGAAAATTATTCGAAACAGAGGACATTTGAGTTAAAAAAAAAATCACTCAAGAACAAATACATTGAACCATCACATATTGGGGATCGTACAACCTCCCAGTAGAAATAAAAAACATTGTGATACCAATGATCCCCTCAGTCCCCTTCCAGCTAAGAGGTGGCAGGAACAGGGGAGAGCGGAGGTGGGTCGTCGCCTTCCTCCTGCTGGCTCTTAGATGGTTGATATGGATGGAGACTGCGTTCGGTGGGTGAACCTGGCACGAAAGGAACGAAACCCCGTCCGCCGAACACCGGACGCATGAACTTGTCGTCGAACTTGCGCCAGTAATGGTGAACCGAGCGACTCGGAGCTGTGAGAATCATACGGAGGTCCGGAGGAGGAGGAGGAACAGTCTGTTCTTCTTCGACCTGAGACTCCTGTCCGAATGCAAGCAGCATGGAGAGGTAAGATCTGGGCGGGCTCGAGGGCTCAGATGTGAAGCTGAGAGTTATACTGCTCGAATGGTCAGTGCTCGGAGGCAGTAAGAATCCCACCAGAGGCTTCGTGATCAACCCAAACACCTAAAAGGAAATGAGAAAAAATGTCCATCAAAAATTTGCACGATCATATTGATACATTCTATCACCGCTATATATCATAATTATTATTCTTTTCTGAGCTCAGGAACAGTTTCTGGCATTTTCTCAAACATCTGAGCCAAGTACTACTCCTCTTAGAGCAACAGTAACAAAGTGTGAAGGATGAGAGTCCTTACTATTGTGCTGAAAAGAACGACAGTGATGGTACTAGTGATCAAAAATGCATTTCCACGCTCTTCGGTGTCTCCAAGGCTGGTAAACTGCAGAAATAAAAAAGAAAAATGCATGGTCCATGATCAACATGTGGAGCTTCTGATGACATGAGAGTGTGTATGATTACTCCATTAGTAGCCCAAAGTGGAGCTTGGCACATAAAATGGATATAAACACTGTGCTGATACATTGAGAAATATTGCATTTTGCATTGGCAAACAAGTGGTTAAAATGGATGGGTGAAAGCTTAGAAAAAGAATTAACCTGATTGTACGCAAGTGCAATTGATACTGCTCCTCTCATGAGACCTGCCCACCAGATCGTCACCTGTTGATCATATGCTACAGCTTAACACAGAGAGAAACATGTAAAACAAGGTGGTACAGATACAGGTGAAAGAAAGAAGGAACACTTGCTTGTTGCTTAAAGGTGATCTTTTCTTCTGGAGATTTTTTTCTCCAGTTGGATAGGGCAGAAAGTGGAAAAACAAAAGCAGCTCTTCCAACAAATACCAGGCCAAGCAGAATTGAGCTTACAATCACAGATTTTCCAGGGCTGTAGATTGAGAGAGAAACAGTGACCAACTGTAGCATGCTGAAAATGTATAGAAAGTTTACTGTTGCTAAAAATATGAAGAACAATTTTACACTAGGGAGAAGTGTTTGTTGCTAAAAAAAAAAATCAGCCACTAGAAACCAAAAAATGGAGTTCTTTAATTTTTTTGGATTGAAATGGCCAAATTCAACAAGAATGGTGCCTTTTGACACCGAGATTTGTCATTCAACAAAGAAGAATATTTGGGTATCCTTTGTGCTGTTCAACATATATGTAGAGGCTTAATAAGTCACAAACCTGTTGCTGACAGATCTCCATTTCTCGATGTCTAGTGCATCCATGCCGACATAAAGGAACAGAAAAACCTCAGCAATAAACGACAGAGTTGCAAATGCATGCCTGCAGCAAAAAGCAAGCAAAAGATCATATGGTATGTCTTGTATCTGTGAGCCAAAAGAAAAGGAGAGAACAAAATTGTAGAAGAGCATGTTGTTTGAGGCAATAAGAAAAAGGAATCACATACTTTGTGGTGATTCTAGATTTTTCTGTCACGTTATGCCAGGTATAGTGCGACATTAATATCCCACAGAAAAATACTGTGAGAATACCACTTAAGTCTAACAACTGCAAGGAAAGTTATATTTCCACAATACCAAGAAAACATCCATCATCTAAGCATCCAACACCATGGAGACGGAAGCAAGAGAACACTGAAAACTCAGGAGAAGTAACTCACCTCAGCCAGCATGTAAGAAAGATATGCCATGAGTATCATAAGGGCAACTTCTCGATCAGTCGAATGTCTGGATAAAGCAAGAACATAAAAACAAATATATGGATGGATTTTTGCATTAGCAGGAAATTTTTTGAAAGATGTTTATTTTTAATGGTGTGGATATCAACTTTCCCTTTTGAACTCCCAATGGGAGGAAAGACAAAAAAGAATAAATAATTCTCAGCTATCTGGTAAACTTTAGGATGCTAGTCACTAAGAATAGTTCTCTGCAGGAAACCACAATCAACATCATTTCACAAACCTGCCAAAGTATAACTTCTTGATAACATAAGCACTGAGCAATCCAGCCTGCAGTATGAGCAATTATCAGCCAGAAATATAACCATTATGCAAGAGAAAATTATTTAAACATGGCCAGGAGTGAGAGAGAGAAAGGAGATGCAGAGTTGTGAGACTTACAATTGCTCCAAGCAATGTGCTGGAAAAAAACAGATAAAGGAAGTTGCCGACAAACTTCAAGAGGGCAACGGCATCAATATGAATTAGATCAAAGTTCTGGATTGCATGAAAAAGCACCACCGATGTTGCATCATTCACAACACCTTCACCAAAGACCAGGCTATAAAGCAAAGGTGTCTCATCCTGGTTAAGTACCTATTCAGTGAGCAAAAACTTATAGATTAAGTATTCTGATTGACATATTCATAAGGAATTTGTGAAAGATTTTGTTGGATTCAGAACCTGCAAGGTACAAACAGAATCTGTCGCGGAGAATATTGCCCCAATTGCTGCAAAGAAAGAAGTGTAAGTGGAAATGACCCAAAGAAAGAGTATTCAGAAAGATCAGAATAGCAAATCTAGATTTATAAAAGGATCAAATCATGTTCCTCTTGCTGTTTACCAAGATAGTCTCCAATTTCAAGTGCACCAATATCAAGTTTTCGGAATAATCCAATGGCACCTGGATCAATCAATAGTGTCAAAGGTGATGAGTTCTCATCATATAGACGATCGCATGCTATTCAACATAAAAGTCAAAGTTTTGGAACATCATGTATTTACAAACAGAGTCAGACAAACATGAGACTGTCAGTTTGTGAGCATGCTCTTTTATCCTGTTTGATGCCATGGATGACCTCTATTCCACTTGAGTTACTACCTTGTACTTCCAGAGAGACATATCAGTCTGTTTTGATTATGACACTGCAACTACAAGCTAGAATCATGCCAGAACTCAATGCTTCATATGACCAAAATTCAATTGCACATTCAAACAACTCAACATTTCAGTAACTGAAGATTTGAATTTCCATAACCCTTGCAAAGAATAATTTACAATTTATTTTAGCCCTGTAAAAACTGCAAGCAAGAGACCATAAAACACCAAAAGTATCAAAGATTGATCAAGACAGCTGCTTGCCAGAGAAGCTTTCAGTGGTTACCTATGCTATACATTTGACATCTCTCCAAGTGTTAACTTTCTTATGTCAACATAACAGTATTTCTATATTCACGTAAAATGTATCTTAATCCATAAAACTTTGTAGGTTTTGACATCCCAGAGACATCACATTTGCATTCTGTTAAGCTTCTCAAAGCTGACTGCCTATTTTCTTCAGCTCCTAATGCTTCTTGCATAGATGGCACTGGACTATCATACAAGTTGAACAATATTTCACACATATAATTTGCACATTCTGAATTCCCACTGTCATTGGAAGGTGTAGATAATTCCATCATTTTCAAATAAGACACTAGCAATACATTTGAGCAAGAGAGACTAATACATATGCTACATCAAGTAACTGGCCCACATGCCAGAAGAGATGTCAATCACAGATCATAACAGTCCATGTAGGGAGAAAGAAGAGAAAGAAGCCCCAGCCTTAAACTACTTACAAAGAAAAACTGAAACAGAAGCTATTAGACCTTTAAAATCCAGCACCACTAACACTCAGGATTCAGTAAAATAATTCTCCAGAACTCCAAGATGACAATTGGAGAACTACAGGACTCCCTAAAATGGACAAATACATCAAAGATTTCATCATTTTCAAAACCTGAAGCCTCTCTCACAGAACTTGATTGGACTGTCTATGAAAGTGTAGGAAGGAATAATTGGAAGGCTACTGATATTCAAGAAAGAGTGAACCTATCTGTTGTGAACTATCATACAAGAATGTGCAAGTTGGACAATATTTCACATATCTCTCTATGTGAGGAATCATTCATCCTATATTCTTTAAAAAAATGCATTAAAATCAAATTAAAACAGGTAGTTCAACACTAGAAAACATTTTATCACGACTAAGTGACAATTAATTGTGATCCTAATGTTGAGCTTTTGTGATCAAGATTTTTTCACCAAATAGCTGCAGCAAATTTTCCAAAAATCATACTTCTAAGAATTACAGAAGTTTTTGACTTCCAAGATTCAGAACTTAAAAACAGATGTGCAGAAGATATGGATAAGCAGCATAAAGAAGAGAAAGAAGAACACTATAAAAAAATTAGGCCTATCCTGAAAGTTCGAAATAGTGGGTGTTCAAGTTCAATGCGGTTGAAAATGTTTCACACAAACATTTGGTTCCACCTAGATCAATAAGTTTTCTGATAACAGATATAGTCTTCTTCCACTTCAACAAACAATTTTTTTGTCATCAACTGTAAAAGTTCTCCATGTCCTAAGGAGCATGAACTAGTATTGAGACATAGAGTTGCGAGGAACAGAGAGAACTAGACTACAATTTGTTGCTTTTGTATAACTGAAGAGGCCAACGTGTCAATTCTAGAGAATGCAACTACTAATGATGAATCACAGATTTTTCAAACAAGCATATTTTTGTATCTTGTATTGCAGCAAAGAAACAGATGTAAGAAAGAGCCATTGATAGGTATGCACTTCAGATGATTATGTGCATTACATTATCATTGCATAACAGCTCGTACGTGTAAAATCCTATTACATTTTTTTGTTTTCCCGAGAGAACACAACAACATTCCGAACTTACCAAGTGAAATGATGATGAATGAGATCAATGTCCCTACAGCACCAAAAAGCATAATTGTCATGAAGTTGCGAAAGAACTGTTTCTTCTTTACTTGAAACCTGATTATGAAAAAAGACATAGTTTCTTTAGATAAGCATACATTCAAATTCAGACCTTCAGGCGCTCTAGATATACATAGTCACAACAATCAACTAATCAAACATAAACCTTCAGATGTCTCGAATAAGACTATAACTGAAAGAAGGTTTAACTTTAGTGAATTTACTAATAGTTATATAATATAAACCTTTAAGCATCATGGGATTAAATGGTCTACAAAGTATAGAGACCTATGAAAGATCAACAAAATTGTAGAAGTTCTTCTGTAAGAAAAAGTCATATAAGAAAACCTTGAAGCAAACTTGCTGACACAGAGGAGAACACCGAATTTGGTTTCCTTAAAATCGGTGTCTTGGATTTGCTACATAGTTTACAGTATTGCGGGAAGCCACTCGACACATAAGAAGCAGTTTGATATAATGTGTATCACTTCAAGACAAGATGGCTTTTGCCAAAAGGGAAACTGTAGAGTTTCAAAAAATATATATTGAGGATGATGGTCAGAAAGAATGCCAATGTAAGGAAGGAATCTTTAAGATGTAATGCTCAATCTTCAATGAGTTAGCACAGCGTACAAAACCTTTCGGGCAGTGATAGCAAACTCCAACTAAATTTGACCCCTCAGATTCACAACCACAGAAAAGGTCCCTAAATTATACATAGAACAGTCCAAACAACCAAACTAAAAGAGTTCGAGTCAGATAAACTGTGTTTCAAAGAAACGAGCGAAATAATTAAGGCAAGAATTGAACTTAGAAAAGAGCCGCAAAGGGAAGTACCCTGCATTGAAAATGATTGGTGGAAGCACGTAGATAAAGAAAAGGTCTTCGCTAAAAACCAGAATATGAGAACTCTTCCCTTGAGTGGTAAGAAGAA
This sequence comes from Ensete ventricosum, assembly GCA_029747655.1. Taxonomy (NCBI): domain Eukaryota; kingdom Viridiplantae; phylum Streptophyta; class Magnoliopsida; order Zingiberales; family Musaceae; genus Ensete; species Ensete ventricosum. The sequence goes on along the minus strand of JAQQAF010000006.1, from coordinate 2,147,493 downwards.
TCACACATCCAGTGCACAGTCCCTGCAATTCGCACAACCCTAAATTTGACTCATTTCGTAGCTCAAAAACACTAGTTGAGGGAACTCACAATGACCAAGGCAGTGATAGCCTCATTGATCCACCGGTGCTCTTCCAGCAGGTGGCCGATCACGATGCAGGCGCAGAGGAGCGCGACGAAGATATTGATCGACGCGATCGAGGTGTAATCGGTGGCCGAAACCACTCCCGGATTCATCAGCAGCCCACCCCAGTCCACAGCCATGCCGCTGATTCTGCCAAACAAAGAGCACCACAAATCATCAACAAACGTCAGAGGCGACTCAACATCGACTCGGACGAGGCGATCAAAAGCCCACTTTTGGCTCAGAAACTCGAATCTAGGGTGGAAATATTGTGTGACTTTTGCAAGGAAGACGCCCAAGAAGGGATCAGATTCGAGCTTGAGATGGCGTCGAATCCCTCGGGCTAGTGGCGTCGAAGGTCTTATTTCTTCGTGTGTGGGGCCAAAGGGAGGGAAGCATTACAAATAGGAAGGCCGTGAAACGTGTCAAGATCTGATTCGTCCCCTATTTCTAAACGGGATTCCTTCTACGTCATTCGTTAATAGTCAAAAGGTTGACCTAACAAACTGCAAGAATATTCCGATACTCGTCAACGAGTACCCGAAAGATCACCCATCCAACATCACCGTGGGGCACACTCAGCCTCCAATAACGACGAGGGTATGCTGGGGAGCAGCGGCAAACTTATTTGCCTCAAGAGTACGTGCAAGCACGCCAAAGACTATTTTTTATGTATATATATATATATATATCTTCAATTCAGCATCACAATAAAGATAATAAACTTTAGGGGCACAATTATTAGGGGTAGGCGTGCATCAATTTTTTTTCTCCATTCTTTCTCTTTATTTTCTTGAGTTTTATTGATGGCGATGTCGCTGGTCAAACAACAACGCATCAAAGACTATTTTTTATTTCTTTCTATTTGTCTTAATATCTCCTTTGCCCTCTTCTCTTCCTCTGCTTTATTTCACTATACTTAAAAGTTGAGCATATGTGATTTTTTTTTTCCTCATTTGCTAATGGTTCATGAATTGGGAGCTGAATTTAATTTTTTCCATTGTATTCAACTTAATGTCCTCGAGAAAAATTCTTGTTTATGGTCATAAATAGATTTTCTAAATTTATATGCTAATTTGTATATATATATATATATATATATATATATATATATATATTAATTATTTATATTAATCCATATAAATTCTTTTATCCATGTATTTCGCATTCATCTAATATAACTCAAAATCCTAATAAGTCATTAATATTATAATTATTATTAACGAGTCTATTAGATAAACTAAAGAAAATATCTAGTATCATTAATATTTTCCCTATGAGTAAAACTCTTGATCATAAGTATAACTTTATATCATTCAATATTATCTTTTGAGTCATGTTTAGTCTTAAAGACTTATATATAATAGACTTTTATAATTATTAGGGAATTCAAAGAATTCTTATATAATAGACTTTTATAATTATTAGGGAATTCAAAGAATTCTTAAATATCATTGTAGTCCATTGATTTTAACTTCTACTTTATTACATCATATCATTTTCAAAATTATTACTTTCCATAACTTGTGAAAATAATAAGAAATCGGTTTTATTCCTACATCATAATTTGATTCTTATAAGTATATCACACAATCATCAATATAGTATCTCTTTTTTAAAAGATTTTCCCAAAACTACTAATTGTAATTGTTCTATAAGTCATTAATAACTTAAGACCGATGAATTAGATATACATAGTCCGATCTTAACAAGTTATTTATAAATATAATAAGATGTCTCTCTCTATAAAGTTATCCATAGATATAATAATCTCAAGAAGTTCTTTACTTATTATGATATTTTTCTTTGTATGCTTAGTTTGATTTCTCTTCATGTAATCTATACAAATATCAAAATCACTGAAGTCTATTTTTAAAAAAAATAATGTTTTATTAATATTTTAATTATTTTGTTGTAGATATGTCCCTAAACATCTGTGCCACAACATATAAGATTTTTCATCATTGAAACTATATTTCAATCTAACATTTGATTACAAGGTCACTATTATCGTTACAAACTCAAGATTCATTAATTTTATATAAACTATTACAGAATTCTTGAATCAACTTTTATTGAATCATAAAATTATTAAGTTTACTATTAAAAAATGATATCTTAATAATTTTAGATGCAATAACCAAATTTCTAAAATATAAAAATATTATATGCATTCACAAGATCCATCAAATAAATCGTCTATATATATAGGAAATATTTATACACTGTTATCAATTTCACTATAAGATGATTCCTTATAATGATAATCCTTTCATGCCCATTTAGTTAAAATAAATATCTATATATTATTAATAATATAAGTTGAAGTATCAGAATTAATAAATTGAAGCATCAGAAGTAATTCATCAATCAACTATATGAAAGAGACTTTTATAATATTTAATTAGAAACATATAAAAGTCAGCTTATACCTTTTTCTTTTAAATCGAGCCTTATAGTCATCTTTACATTATCTTTCTTCTACATAAATAACACTTTAATGTGAATGTTTTTCTTTTATCAGTTTGTATTGCATTTATAAACTCAATTGATTTATTTGATAAACTATGGGTTAAACTTTTATTATTACCCAAACCTTGAGAAGTACCCAAAATATTGTGAGTTTTTCCTATTATAATCTTAATTTTTCGTAAGCACCTATATTAGATAACTCATTTAAATTTATTTATGTTATAACAAATTTTAAATGAGTCAGACTAAAAAAATTAAGAATAAATTATACTTGAATGACTCATCTATATTCATATATAATATTTTCAAAATTTATAGTTTTATCAATCATAACGAGCATATATCATAGAATTTGAATAATACGATACCAAACTGTATCAATTAATAACATTAATAATTTTAAGTCAGTCTTTTTAATATTCTAGTTTTCTAGTTATATTTTGTAATGAGATCTAAATATTATTATCAATAATTAAAACTGTCTTTTAAATCTTTTTATTTATTTGATTATTTGCTTCATAGAGCTATCAGTTGAGTCTATAAACTTTTCAACAAATAAGGTCAATATCTAATTCTCTGTGTAAATTATACATGCTTAAGTCATTTATAATAATTTAATCTAAAAAATATAGGGATATTTATATGAATGTAGTGAAGGAAGTATTATTGTAACAAAATTAATACTTTAATTTTTTTTAGTAAATGTTAAACTGTTGATATCATCTATATTTCATCTTTGAGTGAAATATTTATATATATAATGTTTACACAAGATTTTATTATTACAAAGGATTGATATTATCTTTATCGAATAGAGTTATTATTTTTTGGTATATAACCTTAAACTACAAGAATATTCAAAATATTATTATCATATTCCATCACATAATTATTTGAAGTAGATTCTCATTTAAGATCATCTAAATCTCCTAATTATATATGCCACTATGAATATTATTTTTCTTAATACCATTTAAGACTAATTTCTTAAATAATTCTATAAATTTAGAAATCCTGCTACAAGTTTAAAATATCTTATAAATAATAAAATATTTATTGTAATATAAGTCTATCATTCTATGCCACTTAGTCAACTATTAGTTAGATAAAACTTAATGATATAAGCTTCAAATAATATTCATCAAATTTTTTAATCTAATTTACATCGAAATAGTTTAATAATAATAAAATAATAATCAATTATTGAATATTAATCAATATAAAAGAAAACCTATATGAAAACTATAATGATAAAACAAAAATAATATCTTTATGTGAAAAATAAATGTCATTTCATAAGTTCACACAACCACACAAATATTCAATAATAATAATTAGAATTTAATTATTACATATGAGAAAACTATAATAGAAATCTATAATTTATATTTTTAATTCAATATAAAATTTTAAATTAGACTAATCAACTTTATTTAATTCTATAGGCCCAAAATGAGGCTACCCAAATTGGATTGGTCGATTTCAGCTAAACATCAACCCAACTAGCTCAGTCAAAACTAAAGTTAACTAATTAAAAAACTGATCAAAAATTGACTTTTCTAAGTCATTCAAAATTTAGGATCAAATCTAAATCTGGTCAGATAGTTAAAATACAGTTAACGATCAAAATACTTGATTAAAGTGGGTCAAATTGATTGATTTTATAATTGATGATATAAGACAAACATATCTTATTTTTAAAGTATAAAATATCTTATTTTAAAGTAAAAAATATTTTATATTAAAAACACCTGATTTCTAAATGGCAAAATTGTCAAGAGATACCCAATATAATTAAAAAAAATAGAAACATAAAACAATCTTTTAGTGGATCAATAACCCAAATTTTCCATTCTTCTTAATCCCTAGAATGTCTATTCAAGGTACTACTATCATCATTGCGGCGTTCGATCGTCCACCACCAACATGCTGCCTATGGCCATTGTGATGTAGTGTGAATCATCAACACGACATTTCTACTACGCACGACCACCTCATGGCCACACACTATCGTCGTCCACTATTCGTCACAACCTACACCACCATCACTGTCACTTCGCCTTCAACGCCCTGATGCAAACGAGTAGTGGGCAAGCATGTGCGATGGTTGAGTAGGATGTTATAGTCAATCGGGTGCAATAGGGGAGTAGGGTGTAGTGGGCGAGCAACAATAGAGCAGGTGCAGTGGTGGGCAAGTAGGGTGTAGCGTTCCAGTAGTGCAGGTGCAACGACAACGAGTAATGCAAGTGCGATAACGACGAGTGATGCAGGGTCTATACTAACACTCTCGATCATGAACTAAAATGTATTATGCGATATCTTAAAGGGACTCTCGATCATAAACTTCTATTTCATAAATATTCATCACTTTATCTTAATATCTTTGTTGATATTGTTTGGGTAGACAATACTGATGATAAAATATCTATATCAGCCTATATTGTCTTCATTAGAGCAAATCTAAGCAATTAAAATTTTAAAAAATAAAATACAATCACAAGATCCACAATAAAAGTTGAATATTGAGTCATCGCTAGCAATACTGTACAACTCAATTATGTTACTAATCTACTATACAAACTTGAAATCACATCACAATTCACTCCTATAATATATTGTAATAATATCGATACCACCTACTTATGTCAACTCGGTGTTCTACTCATGCATAAAATATATTACCATAAATTTTTACCTTGTTAGAGATCAAATTATCAGACATTAAGTATGTGTTTCTCATTTTATTATATAGGCAAATATGGAATGATAACTCTGCATGTTATAGTCCTCAATCAATTTATGATTTGAGGATCAATCATAAATAAGCACATGAATATATAATTTAAATAAAAATCTTTTCTCATGATTTATATAAATATATATTTATTTAATCACTAAATTATTTATTTCATAATAAATAATAACATACGTCATATATATATATATATATATATATATATATATATATATATATATATATATATATATACGCACACGACCGTAGTGACAAACCTTATACTGCAAGCAGATCCCACACCACGAACGACGTGTCCCCTGCATTACCCCCTTCCCTGTGCTTATTTATGCTGCCACAGCGAGCCCCAACTCCCTCGGAGAGCATTGACCATGGCGTCCACAGAGATGAGCCGCTCCGCCAACGGCTCCCGCAAGACTGCCGCGGAGTCCGGCCACGTACTGCTGCCACCGGCGCCCGGTCTCCTGGGAGTCGATCTCAGTCCGAGGCTCCTCCTGTTTGCAACTGCCGTCTCTGCACTTGGCAGTCATCTGTTGGTACCGCATCATCACCATGATGGCTTCCTTCTTTGCCGTCTCTCCATCGACAAGGACGGTGTTCCTTCTCGGCCGCTTCGACGCGGTGATTTAAGAGCTTCATAGCTGCTGCCTTTATATTATTATCTATTACGTAACTACACAGGTCTCAAGGGGAATTCACTTGTCAACCGGAGCAAAGTCTGCAACGTCTACGGCAAGTTTTGCGGGCACATCGGCAGCTCGATCGCCGTCTCCGTCGTCGCCTCCATCCTCCTCGTCTCGACTACTCCCTCCCCCGTTGTCGCTGATCATTTAATGAACACAACGCACTCAACACACTGTCGTCGCGTTCGTACTGCTGCCAATATGCGGTGTGCATAATCCACATGTCACTGCCGTTCATCTCCTGTGATTGTTGTTTATGATCAACGGATGTGATGTATCGATCGGATTAGACCGGTTGATTTAAGTGTCTCTGTTGACGTTGACCCATCAATCAATCTGATCAATGCCACGAGACCACGTGTCCTTCATAAGATAGAGGTTCCCACCATCAGATATGCTTCGCCGCCGCCCCACACTTACTCTCCGTGGCTCTATGCTGACTCGCCGCCCTCCCCTTGCGCGGAATAACATACCGCCTGGCATTTGCTCACCGCCGCTGCACCTCTTCTCTCTTATTATTGCTCGTCTATTATTTTATTTTACCGCCTTCTCGTCTCCAAAACCCGCATCTTTCTTTCAGTGTCTCCGCATACGACGAAAGCATCGAGTAAATGCGAGGGTTCGACGAGCCCCGATCCCAAATCTAGAGCTTGTCCGTCGACGGAGCTCCGATCCGCCAGCTTCCAATCCCTTCCTGAGCTCCCCTCGTGACGAGGTGATGAGCTGAGCCCATGGGCTGCGTCATCGCCAAAGAGGCCTCCCTGAGTCCCACTCTCTCCTCCTCTAGCCGCAGACGGCGGGCGAAGAAGCACCCCGTCGCCGACGGAAGCAAGTCCCTGGCCGCCCTCCCTGGGTTCGAGATCGCTTGGCAGGAGGATGCGGAGTGTCCGGATGGGAAACTTCACGCGCGGCGCAGGCGGCAAAGACCCGATCCCAGACCGAGCAGCCCCCCTGGGCACGTCCACGGCGAGCTGGTGGCTGCCGGCTGGCCCTCCTGGCTCTCCAATGTCGCCGGGGAGGCCATCAAAGGCTGGACGCCCCGGCGTGCTGACACATTTGAGAAGATCGACAAGGCGAGCTTCCTCCCTTTTTCTTCAGCAAATTTTACCTGTTACCTCTTCCATGGGGGGTTCGTAGCTGAAACCGGTGTCCATTTCTTACGTGATTTAGATTGGGCAAGGGACCTACAGTAATGTGTACAGGGCGAGGGACATGTTGACGGGCAAAGTTGTGGCAATGAAGAAGGTCAGGTTTGATACCATGGAGCCAGAGAGTGTCAAATTTATGGCGAGGGAAATCCTTATTCTGCGGCGGTTAGATCATCCCAATGTGGTGAAACTGGAAGGTCTTGTCACGTCCAGGATGTCCTGTAGTTTGTATTTGGTGTTCGAGTATATGGAGCATGACCTTGCTGGTCTTGCTGCGAATCCCAAAATCAAGTTCACTGAGCCTCAGGTTAGATCAGTGATATCCAGTTAATCCACCTCTTAAAGCTATCATCTTTCTTGATATGTCTACCTGAGATTGCACTTGAGCAGGTGAAGTGTTATATGCATCAGCTGTTGTCAGGATTAGAGCACTGTCACGGTAATGGTGTGCTGCACCGTGACATTAAGGGCTCGAATCTTCTAATTGACAATGAAGGGTTACTTAAGATTGCAGACTTCGGCTTGGCTACATTCTTTGATCCTAACCAGAAGCATCAAATGACCAGCCGAGTGGTCACTCTTTGGTATAGGGCGCCAGAGCTTCTCTTGGGAGCCATTGATTATGGTGTGGGTATAGATCTTTGGAGTGCGGGCTGCATTTTAGCTGAGTTGTTAGCTGGCAAACCTATTATGCCTGGGAGGACGGAGGTAATCTTTTGATTTGATACTGTATCAGTATCCAGAACTTCCCAATTGATACATTCTGAAAACTTGTAATAAAAGAGAAAACCCTTTATTGGATATATAACTGCCATTTTGCATACTAGAATAGACTTGGGTAAAATTTACTCTGATATGATCCATTCATTCCTCCTGTTACTTCTGGTGCATTCTGCTTTTTAGAAATTTACTAAACCAAGATGTGATATTTGGCAGGGATATATGATAGGCAAAATAAGTCATTTAGAATGCTCCACATAAGAAAGGCAACAGTTGTAGGTGTTATAGAATGCTTAATGCAATTAGAAGGTGAGATTCTGACAACAATGCAAATCTAGAATTGGTTTCATATATTACAGATACCAAATTGATGAGGAAAGCTGGAAGATTGATATCAGTTGTTAGTGGCTCATCGGTGGCTGGAGCTCTAAAACATGTAGCTGATAATAAAAAGGAGATGCAAACGCTTTATCAGCTTGATGAAGCAAGATGCACTGAAGTGTGAAATAGATTGGTTTAGGCTTGATGTCATGTTTTCGTTGGCAAATCATGGAACACGTGTGCTGGTGGTTTAACATGTACTTCTTGGATTAGTTGACATACAAGGCAATTAAAGAAAAGGAATAAGTAGATCTTGCTTTACTCAAAATAGTAATTCCTGCCATCCAATTCTTCCAAAAAACATTAGGAATTTAATATAGACATATCTGCCCAACGGTCCCTTGAAGTCCTTGTGGGTAGTTATTTTCATAATTCCAACTCAAGGTGTACGTGCATAGAGGAGATCCACTATAAAGTTTATCAGCTACTGGATGACATGCCCGAAAACTATTAGGAGTCTAACTCGTCATGGATATATTACCATGAGTATGCTGGTCTCACATAATAGCAAAACACTAATGTTGTTTCTTGAAGGTATCTATTTATCGCTGCTGCTATCTGAATGGCTTTATTTATCAGGTTGAGCAGCTGCATAAGATTTTTAAGCTTTGTGGCTCCCCTTCGGAGGACTACTGGAAGAAGTCAAAGTTGCCGCATGCTACAATTTTCAAACCCCAACAACCATACAAGCGTTGCATAAAGGAGACATTTAAGGATTTTCCACCATCATCAGTACCATTAGTTGAAACTCTTCTGGCAATTGATCCAGCTGAACGTTTAACTTCCACTGCTGCACTAAATTGTGAAGTGAGTGTCATAGAATGTTATTTCTATCCTCCATAAAATGGTTTTGCTAGAAGTGGTGATGGCAGGATCATTTATACTGTCATGAAGCATGTTGCATATATTATAACATCATATCGTTAGTTGCACTAAAAAGAGTTACTTTCATGCCATGGTACAATTGAAAGTAGTTGGAAATCTGACTATCTTATTGCAGACATGGAACTTCAGTGTCTTGGATTTTATGAATGTTGTAGAAGGAACTTTTCTTTTATGAATGTCTGCTTGATTTCATCCTATAATCCCTGATGGGTGTGATGTCTATTTCAGCTTTTGGTTCCTTGGACCAAATGCTTTCATGTTCATGTATAAATTATTTATGAAAAACTGCTGTTCTGAAAAGCCAACTTCTCTATGCATCTTGTTACACGGTAAAAGTTACTTCGTTCACGGCTTTACGTCAGGGAAAAGTTAAGACACTTGATTGCTCGACAACTAGGAAAACTATAGAAAAGACAGCATATCTCATGCAGTTTTTAAGCTCTCCGGTTTGGAGAAATCATATCAAGAAATCTCTTTGTACATCAACATTTTTTCTGAACGTGATATGCTAACCCTTTTTACTGGCTTAATAGGTAATTAATAGCAGGTTTGAAATGAGAATGAATAAATGAAAATATCTGAGCCTTGTGAGCAGAATGCACCTATGACTTAAGAACCAAAAGTGTACCTTCTAAGATCTATGAAATTCAGTTTTATAAAGATATTAGTTATTTTAAATATGCTATTTTTGCTTCTATTTCTTTTTTTAAATTTCTTTTGGACTTAGTTTGACTTGACAATTACTTAAGGTAATTGAGATTAGATGAAGGGAGGTATGATTTTGTCCTCTGAATATAGAATGAAAGCTTCAGTATTCCCAAGCATTGTCTCACTTTTCTGCTTTAGTGCTCGCTGCTACATTCTTACTGAGCCTGATAAGGCTGGATTAAGACTATCAAAAGAATTTCAGTGAGTAGTATTGACCATCTAGAGATGTATCGGCTAGTCATAAGGGGTTAGTTTATGCAATCAATGATCCCTGTTGTCCATATCAAGACGTAGCTTAGATATGCAAGCCATCAGGACAGTAAAAAGATCATCATAATTTTACTGGTTTGGCATCAAGATTTAGAAGCTAGGGCTAAATTAGTCTTGCACAAAAAAGGATTCCACCCACTGATTTGGGTTGGAGAATGGGAACTTAGATGGGAATTAATGCGAACTTACAAGAGATTTTTATTTGTTGTTGCTTGTTGGTACCATGGTTCATTCTTTATAGCAATTCATACACACATCTCTTGTTCTCAGTTTTTCTACTTGGTAGATGATCAAGTTCATAACACGCTTTGCTTTTTATAGTTCTTCAGTACTCCACCATATGCATGTGACCCATCGAGCCTACCGAAATATCCTCCAAGCAAGGAGATGGATGCTAAATTGAGGAACGAAGAAGCGAGAAGGTTCTATCGTTTTCCTATTGAATTCTCAAATGAATTTTTCATAGAGCTTCAGACACTTTCAATCAAATCATTTCGATACTTTTCTTGTGTGGTCTTGCTGTTTTTTCTCAAGAACAAACAGGGTCTAGTTTCTGTTGCTTCAGAAAATGATCTGATTTTCTATATGTCGGACACTATTATTAGCTTTTAGTTGATATGGTTATCCTACATCTGCTTGTTCTATGTGGGTGATATATTATGAAAGTACCACAATGACACTCATGTTCAGTGGTCAAATGTTCTTAATGGACTAAGTAAATTGGTGGTTTTTTTTCTATTTAATTCTACTTTTTCTTCACTTACTCTTCAGAACTAATTGCTAGTGGTATCGTTCTTTACCTTTTACATCAAGTTTTCTTTGTGAAATTAAATCCTTTTATTCATTCCTTGTCCCCTCAGGCAATTTTTGGAGGATTTGTTTATCAACATTGCCTTTTGCAATATGCATGAACTGTGAAGTGATGTGTGAATTATTCATCTTAACTATATTTCTGAAATTCACTCTATTATTCTGTGATATTAACTTATGCAGGCTGAAGGCTGCTGGTAGGAAGGCCAATAACAATGTTACAAAGAGAACACACACATTTAATCGAGCAATTAGGGCAGTTCCACCCCTGGAGGCCAATGCTGAGCTCCAAGTTAACCTTGATGTATGTTCAAGAAAAAATTGTTACTTTTTGCTGCAGCTTATTTGAAAATAATGAAATTGATCTGGGACTATGCTGGCACTTTATGTAACTGTTGTTTGGCTAAGTCAAAATTTCACTTATAGGACTACATTTGATGTGGACTACTATCCATTTCTATAGTCGAAGACCACATATCTATGGTAACCATGGACCCACTACGCCTTTGAGGGATAGTTTAGACCAAGGTTTGCAATATCGATGGATACCGCCCATACCGGGCGGTACGTACTGGTTCGCCCGTTGATTGGAATGCGGACTGCCCTCTACCGGGTGGTACCGTCGATTGGGGCTGTTTTCGCCCCGCTACCACTCGAAATCGGCTGGTAACGGTTGATTTCGACTGTCGGCGACCGATTTCGGACGGTATCTGCCGAGGGAGAAAGAAAAAGAGGGAGAAGAAAAGGAAGAACCTGGAGACCGACGCTACTCTCCTGATCCTGATCCATCGCCTGCGGGCGATTTCTTCTCCCTGTGCGGGGAGAAGGAACGAGGTGACGTCGCCCTTTTTTTTTTTTTTTTAACTATATATATATATATATATATATATATATATATATATATATATATATATATATATATATATATATATATATATATATATATATACGTCCTGAGCGGTACACCTACGCGTACCATACCATACCGAACTGATCTCGGTACGTCGGGTATGATACGGTTTGGTGAACCTTGGTTTAGACAATTGAAAGGAACCTACTGGATTTAAACAACTAGTTCCCTGCAATCAAGGCAGAAACTAAGGTAATCTTCACAGTTTGGGGTTAAATGATATCATGGAAACAACTTTAATCAGTTTAAGAGCTGACTTAAAACTAAACTATCATAGCTTTGTTAAACAGATTAGCTTCTTTGTTAGGCTGAAGCAGAATTGATGTTGCTAGACAACTGTCTAGATGATTTCCCATTTAGACTTAATATCTTAAGAGTGTTGTGTTCATTCCTTTGGGACCCATAACTAAATTTTATTGTCTCCCGTATGCTCTGCTTGCTGTGTTATGCATTTTTCTTCTGGAAAATTGCGTGGCTTTTGTGTTTGTAAAGTATACTGAAGGTATAGGCTACATGGATTGTATATAATGAGCCTCTTTCATTTCAAATAGATGAATTCATGGTCTTGATGATTCTTTAAATGGAAGATCGAAATGGCCTCTGTGTTTGTAAACTGTACTGAAGGAATTGACACAACTCTATATAATGAGCTTAGACTGTTTCAGGAAGTTGAATTCATGGTTTTGTCGGTTCTTTAAATGGAAAATCTAAGTGGCTTCTGTCTGTGTGAACTACACTGAGGGAATAGGCAACACAAACTTTATCCAGCGAGCTTCTTGCATTTCAAGTAGATGAATTTTAGGTCTTAACAGTTCTTTAGATCCTAGAGGATTTCTTTTTTTCTGCCAAGTATTTCCTCCCAAGGACCATCAATAACAAGCTTAAAATTGTAGTGTTTTTTAACCTTCTCTCAAATTGTTTTGGTGATAGATCGTTTGTGTATAGAAAAGCTACGGATGACTTCCCTAAGTGGCTGTTAGTTATCTCTAATGTATTGATGAATCTATAACTTCTGTTGCCAATACAATTTTGTGAGGTACTCACTTAACATGCATTTTTGTACCACTAACAGAGAAGGCATCTGATCACACATGCGAATGCAAAGAGTAAGAGTGAGAAGTTCCCGCCACCACACCAGGATGGAGCACTTGGCTACCCATTAGAGTCCTCATATCATATGGATCCTGCATTTGACCCCCCTGAAACTTCATTCAGCACAGTGTTTCCCCACCAGAAAGGGGGAGTGACAACATGGTCTGGACCATTGGTTGATCCTGCTGCTGTGGGCGACTCAGGACGAAAGAAACAATCTGCGGTCATGTCTTGGATGCCTGCTAAAAGAAAGAAGCCTGTTGGTGCCAATGCTACCAATGAAGCTCACAAAGGTACGGGCGTCTCTCTAGTCCGATAACATACAGGCCCAGGCACTTGTTTATTAGTTGAGCATCGTCAAATGCTGGTGTAGTGAGTTAGAAACCCTATTAGTTGGATATGGAGCTAAAATATAGCTCCCAGTATCCCCCTTTGTTCATTGTTTTCTTCTATGTCTGCTAAATTTTTTGGATTGTTGGTGTTGAGATAGAGGACTAAAAAGAATTGTCATCATGTATATTCTTTTCTTGTTTCTTTTCCTTAAATTCTCGTATCAAATACTGGATTTTGGCTTAGTTAATTTAAGTCAAACTAAGTGTATGGGGTCCTAGAATCCCCACATCCCTTTGGTTATTTCATTATGTTGCCGGCTTCTTTCTATGCTCTGCTGTCCAATGTCATTTTAGATTTCTGTGTACTGCTAATTTGAAAAGTGTGTAGTGAAAAAAAATAATTATTTCTGTGCTTTTTATATGTCCATCTTACATGATTTTTTTTTATAGTAAATAAAATTTCTATTACACATGTAGATGTATTAGTTTGTTTATCTGAATTGCAAAAATCTGCCATGCGATTGTTTCATGTGCTCATGGTTGGTTTTTGGTTGCTGAGAATATGAACAAAATGTCTTCATCCATAAATATTCCCCTTTCCTTTTCCAAGTTCATACATTCTTTTTATGAAGGAAAAGGAGCATGAAAAAATTATTGGTCCAAAAGGGCAAACGTAGAGAGTTCCAACTATAGTTTGTAAAGACTAAGTGTTTACAAAGTAATTATTGCAAAGGAGACCCAAATAATTATTGGGCAAAGATAGAGATTAAATGTTTTTTTTTTGTTGAAGTGTTTCAATTAGTTTATTGTTTTTATAAAAAAAATAAGTGAGGAAGATAAAATTCGAATCCAAGAAAACCTTATAACAAAGTCACACTAATCAAATGAGAAAACGAGATCCGATATACCCAAATTGGATTCAGACGTCGGCATCCACAAGTTAGCTATCTCCACCTTTGTCCACCAATCGAGGCCACCTCACGTAGAAGACCACCGAAACGAGAAGAATCTTATCCATGCAAACTTATCGGTGGCATTCATTTTTTTTCCCTTCTTTCTATCTATAGCGTGGGCCGATGGCCGACAATAAGTAGTACTCGTGACATCACAATTTTCCCCAAAAAAAAAAAATTAGTTCGACTCTCTTACAACTTGTCATTTTCCTAAGATCCATTATTTGATTGCCCATTTCATCGTACAAAATTATAATTTATATATAATATTTCGTCTTATCATGTACTCACCTTTTGTTTATCTCATCCCGGTGTAACAATGCCATCCACTAAGAGGGCATAAAATCTTATCTAAATCAATAATATTATAATTTATATATAATTCAATATAGGATTCAAACTAATAGTTGAAAACACTAAGTAAGACTAGGAAAGTGTATAATCATACATAAAACCTGTGTAGTTATAATCATACAACATGACACTTGATATGACAGATGCCGACCTGGCTGTCAGGTCATCACGCCCTCGGACACCTAGGCTGCTAACGTGGCCAACTCGATGTGACTGATCGACCGGCTGTACGCCAGGAGTCGTACAGCCGACCTGGCAAAGGTAAGGTCGGTCTCTCCCCACCTGCAAGCGCACGCCTCACCACCCGTACGCCAGGCATGGCGAGAGGCACGACGGCATGGTAAGGGGTGCGGCAACATGGTGAGTCATGAATGCGGCAAGGTCATCAGGTACGAACAACCTATAACACCCACTATAAAAGCTCATGCACCTCCACGGGACAGGGGGATCGCAAAAAGACAATAAAACTGACTTGATCATCGGAGGGGTCACGTCGGGAACCTACCCGACCCGATCTCCTTGCAGGAACCAGCAGCAGAACCCAACAGGACGACCTCTTCTTCACCCGGGCTTCGCCACTCCAGCATCAGAACTCCCGAATCGACCCCTGAATCACCGCTCATCCGGACCAGCTCCACTCTGTGCCGAAGAGATTGTGAAGCGGGCGGCCTAGCGCACACGGGCCTGGACCAGCAAAGGCTTGCTCAGCATATTTGAAGGTGGGACGCGTCCACTAGGCCAGCACCAAATTCGTCCCTATCATTTTTGGCGCTAGAAGGAGGGCCCATGTCGCCAGACAATGCTACTTGACGGCGACAACGCTGTGCAAGAAACCAAGAGCCGAACCGACCGACGCCACGCCTCCAGACCCGGTGGAAGACTCCCGGGACGCCCACTCTGCGGAGAAAATTCTCGAGCTACCTTTGGACCCGAGCCGCATGGGCAAGCTGATAAAGGTCGGGTCGGGGCTTATGGGGAATTAACAAGTGCAGCTGATAGACTTCCTGAGGAGGAACGACGACGTTTTCGCATGGACCCCGAACAACATGCCAGGGGTCGACCCAGATATTGCCCAACACTACTTAAACATCTCCCCCAACGCCCAGCCGGTGAAGCAGCGCCCGCGAAAATTTGCTCCGGATCGCCAGAAGGCCATAGAAGACGAGGTCACTCGCCTGTTGGACGCACAGCTCGTCGAAGAAGTAAAGTACCCGACCTGGCTGTCCAATGTTGTACTCGTTAAAAAGGCAAATGGAAGTTGGCGGATGTGTGTTGACTATACTGATCTCAACCGGGCTTGCCCGAAGGACTGCTACCCGCTTCCCCGCATCGACCAACTTGTGGACGCCACGTCCGGGCATCAGCTGCTCTCGTTTATGGATGCCTTCTCGAGATACAACCAGATCCAAATGGCCCCGAGGGACAAAAGAAACACGGCATTTATCACGCACAATGGGACATACTGCTACAAGGTGATGCCGTTCGGATTGAAGAATGCCGACGCGACTTACCAGCGCCTCGTAAATCGAATGTTCAAGGACCAGGTCGGAAGGAACATGGAAATATATGTCGACGACATGATAGTCAAAAGCCGACGTGCCGAGACCCATCTCTCCGACCTGGAGGAAACATTCCGTACGTTGAGGAAATACAGGATGTGCCTCAACCCGGCGAAATGCACCTTCGGTATCACGGCCGGGAAGTTCCTAGACTTCATAGTGCATCAACGAGGAATCGATGCCAACCCCGACAAAATCAAAGCCATACAGGAGATGCAGTCCCCTAAGACCATAAAGGAGGTACAATGGCTTGCGGAAAGGATAGCGTCCCTGAGCCGCTTCATTTCCCGAGCCGGAGACAAGAGCTCAGCCTTTTTCCGCGCATTGAAGTCGACAAAGGATTTCAAATGGACCCCCGAGTGCGAGGAGGCCTTCCACCAACTCAAGAGTCACATCGAGGACCTGCCGCAGCTAGCTTCGGTGAAAAATGGCGAGCCCCTCGGCCTATACCTTGCTGCGACTGATCTGGCAGTCAGCTCGGTCCTGGTAACGCTTGACAAAGCCGGGGAAAGACCGGTCTACTACACCAGCCACGTTTTGGCAGGGCCTGAGCTTCGATATGCCCCCATAGAGAGGATAGCTTTGGCGCTGATCCTGGCTTCCAGAAAACTAAGGCCATATTTTCAGACACACCCCATCAAAGTAATAACCGACCAACCCCTACGCCAGATCCTTTCCAAGTTTGATGTCGCAGGTCGGATGTTGAAGTGGTCGGTAGAATTAGGGGAATTCGATATCGAATACGAGCCGAGAAAGGCAATCAAAGGCCAAGTGCTCGCGGATTTCTTGTCGGAGCTCATGCCGTCACCAGTTCTTCAAAATCCGCCCCCCGGATGGACCTTACATATCGATGGGTCAGCCAACTCGGAAAGAGGAGGAGTCGGCTTGGTGCTCAAAGACCCCTCCGACCACGTTTACGAACATGCCTTGCGACTAGGGTTCAGAGCCACAAACAACGAGGCCGAGTATAAAGCGCTCCTGTTCGGCCTCAAGGTCGCAGCCGATCTAGGGGCAGAAGACATAGAGGTGTTCACCGACTCCCAACTCGTCGCCGGCCAGGTTAATGGCACGTTTGAAACCCAGGAAGCGGCGATGATCAAATACCTTGCCGAGGTGTGGCTGGCGGCGACGCGGTTTCAAAGGTTTACCATCACCAAGGTGCCCCGCAACGAGAACACGCAGGCAGATGCCTTGGCCAAATTGGCTTCCTCCCGCGCGACCGACACACCAACCGGAGCAATGGTAAGGACCGTCAGGCCATCCATTGGCCCGACCCTCATGACTGTCGGTCAAGAAGACGGAGGCTGGACCAACGAGATCCTCCGCTTCAAACAAGCGGGAGTCCTCCCTGAGAATAAGGCGGCCGCCCGAAGAGTCAGAAGGGCGGAGTCATGGTACTGCATCATCGATGGCCGCCTCTACCGGCGAGGCTTCAGCCGACCCCTGCTTCGCTGTTTGAATTCGACCGAGGCACAGACCACGTTAGCCGAGATCCACGAGGGAATATGTGGAGACCATGTCGGCGCGCGCACCCTGGCACACATGGTCCTCAGGCAAGGTTATTATTGGCCCACACTACGAAAGGATGCCCAAGCTTATGTTCGAGACTGTGAGCCATGCCAAAAGCACGCCCGACTCCAACATAGACCGATGGTACCACTCTCGACTGCCGACTGCGCGTGGCCCTTCGCCCAATGGGGAATGGACCTCCTCGGCCCCTTCCTCCCAGCTTCGGGACAGAGAAGGTTCTTGATAGTCGGCGTCGACTATTTCACCAAGTGGCTCGAAGCCGAGCCGCTGGCTTCCATCACCGAAAAGCAAGTCAAAGGGTTCGTATGGAAGAACATCATAACCAGGTTCGGCCTCCCAAGGGCGATCATCACCGACAACGGCACACAGTTCAACAACGCAAAGTTCAAAGCGTTCTGCCAGAGCTATCGCATCCAACTAAAGTTTAGCTCGGTTGCCCATCCCCAAGCTAACGGCCGGGCCGAGGTAACAAACCGGGCCATCCTTCAAGGATTGAAAAAGAGGGTCTCCAACGCCACAACTTCTTGGGTAGAGGAGCTCCCGAGTGTCCTATGGGCATTGAGAACAACCCCTAAAACCCCGACGGGCGAATCACCTTACAGCTTGGCATTCGGCACGGAAGCTGTACTGCCCCCCGAGGTGGTTTTCCCGACCCTCCGAATCCAGACCCAAAGTCAGGAGGAGTCCGATCAGCAGCTCCGCAGGAACCTCGACCTATTGGAGGAAAGACGGGTCGATGCTCATCTCAGAGCACTGGCCTACAGGAGTGCTGTCGCAAGAATCTACAACCGACGGGTACGCCCACAGCACGTCGGGACGGGCGACCTGGTCCTCCGGAAAACCGAGGTCAGTGATCCGACTCGGTCCCGTGGCAAGCTGGCCCCAAACTGGGAGGGTCCCTACCGGGTCGTAGATACTATCCGAGAGGGGACTTATACTCTGGCGACCATGGAAGGTCGGGTATTGCCGAGAACCTGGCACATCACGAATTTGCGAAAGTTTTACGTGTAACCATGTATTACAACTCATACCGAATTAAAATGCAACAATGGCACCAAAACGCCATGACTTATATTAACTTGTGGCAAATACAAAACAGGTCAGGGCCGATCTGAGGGCTACCTGACCCGAGTTACAAGCTTCAAAAAGGAAAAAAAAAAAGTACAAAACAGGTCAGGGCCGATCTAAGGGCTACCTGACCCGAGTTACAAGTTCCAAAAGAAATAAAAACTAAGTGGAGAACAAAATCAAGACTCGGTAGGCGCCGAGTCATCAAAGTCCTGCTGACGCTCCATTGGCACTGAGTCGTCCTCGGGGTAAATGGTGAACGGATCCTCTTCGACGTCGGCATCGGGGTGGCGGGCACGAAAGCGAGCCCGCGCCACCCGATATCTATACTCGTAAGTGACCCGTCCCATCCATTTTAAGCCCTCTTTGAAGCAGAGGGACCCCTTGTATTCCGCGACAGCAGTTATTGGCAGTTCAGCTCGGGCATGCTCCAGATCCTTCACGGATTGCAACAGCTCGTCGTCCATCCTCCTAGCCCTGGCCCGGGCCTCTTTCAGTAGATGCTGGGCATCACCCAGATGGCCCCTCAGCTCCCTTTCTGAGGCCTCATGCCTGAGGAGCTCCTCTACTTTTTCAGCATTGACTTTCTCGAGCTCCTCCTTCAGCCTCGACGCCCGCTCCTCGGCCTCGGCAACCGCCTCGGGCCCGCCTTTGGACTTCAGGACGTCGAGCTCCTCTTGCTGCTGCTTGACTCGATGGTCCATGAAGGTGATCAACCGACCGGCATCATGGACCCGGTCGATCAACGCCATTTGAAGGTGTTGGCTCTGCACGGAAGGACTCCGTTAGAAAGAAGAAGAAAAAAGAGAGGGAAAAAGGAAAACGAACTCGAAGGTCGGCAGACTTACCAGGACGAGCTCTTTGGTGGCTCGGGCCATCAAAACCTCCGAAGGGAGCGTGTACAACTCCCGCGCCAATTGGGGGTGGAGAATCCCCCTTTCGTACTCCTCGGCGGCCGACGAAGTGTGTCATACCTTCGTCGAGTTCCTTAGACCCGCCCACCGAGCCTGTAGCTCCTTCTCGGGGTCTTGGTGCCCAGGTCAGACATCATCAGGGCATAGTAGCCCTGGTCTCCCTCGCAGACCTTTGTCCTGAAGAGGTCCTTCATGGACCTCAGACGCTCATGAACCGGAGAGGCGGCCCCCTCCTCAGACTCGGCGGGTGCTTCCGGCCTCGCGGGCGACGCGGCTGGCTCCTTACCCTTGGAGCGGGGTCGGGAACCACCTTCGCCGACCGGGGACTTGTGCTTCCTCGACAGCACCTTCATCTTCTTGGCGGATTTTCCCGTAGCGTCGGCCCGTTCAGTCGGGGGGGGAGCTGATCTCTTCGTCGACGCCCTCGGAGCCTCCCGAGCTGGGGATGCACTGGCCTCACGGGCAGAGGGGCGACTCGGAGGGGCCCGTCCCCCAGTTACTCTCGGCATCCCACGAAGATCCCCGAGATCCATCCGGTCTGCATCACAACTTACAGGTCAGTAAAAGATTAGTGAAGCTTGAACAAAATAAAATGCTAGTACCCTTAGAGGCCGGACTCAAACCCGCCTCAACGAGCCAAAGCTCAGTCATCTCCTTGATCGTACAAGAAGAGGAGAGGATCCCCTTCAGTCGACCGACCAGGACGGTCTCCTCCTCGGACAGACAAGGGGGGGCATTGCCAATCGGGTGAGCCGACCAGCTGAACCAAAATCCCCAACCCAGACCACTGACATACAGGTAGCGGGACTTCCAACCCTTTTTACTGGAAGGGGCCCCGCTAACCCTAAAACCAACTCGGGCGGTGAGGTAATAACCGCCCCGACTCTTACACAGGCGAAAACACGCCATGAACAAGTCCCGAGTCGGGATAATTCCCGCTCCCCGGCACTCACCTTAGAAAACCACTAGGTAACGCCATGAGTTGGGCGCTACCTGGCTCGGAGAAATTCTCCACCGCTTCAGGCACTCCTCGATCAGAGGGTGCAAAGGAAACCGAAGGCCGGCTTCCAGGGCATCTACCGAGATGCACATGCCAGGGACGTCCAAGCTATAAGGATGTTGCCCCGGCTCTGGAACATACAACCCGTATTCAGCCGGGATGCTGTACCGTGCCCTGATCGCGGCAAGTGACCCCACGGTCACCGCCGAGTCGAGGTCATGATGTGATATCATGACCTCCAAGTCCCTCTGAACCCTCGCGTCGACAGGCGACGGGGGCTCGAAAAACGCTCCCGAGGAACTAACCCCGGGACCACTATGACTCGACTCCCCCGACTCCGAGGGAGAAACGACCCTGACACTAGTCGAGGAGTCCGACGAGGTCATCGCGACCTGTTAAAAGGGGCTGCCGAGCCGAAAAGGCGAAGGGCGACTATGGTGGTCCGAGACAGAGGCAGGAAGAAAGCAAAATGAGCAAGTAAGGTCTCTGCGCAACCCCTCAACCAATTTATAGCACCCAGGCGAGTCGTTTCAGCTTCCCGAGGTGAGAGAAAACACCGCCGCACTAAAGAAACACTCAGCGCATTAAATGCGCCGTGATTATGACCGAAACCCTAGGCAGAAGACCGAAACCCTAGGATATATATATATATATATTTATGTATATACGTATATATAATATTATCGTAAGGGTGCAGATCTCCTGATTTGCGCCCGAGTTCACCCTCTCGGTCATATCTCCGGATTTGCGCCCGAGTTCGCCCTCTCGGCCAGATCTCCGGATTTGCGCCCGAGTTCACTCTCTCGGCCAAATCTCCGGATTTGCGCCCGAGTTCGCTCTCTCGGTCGGATCTCCGGATTTGCGCCCGAGTTCGCCCTCTCGGCCAGATCTCCGGATTTGCGCCCGAGTTCACTCTCTCGGCCAAATCTCCGGATTTGCGCCCGAGTTCACTCTCTCGGCCAGATCTCCGGATTTGCGCCCGAGTTCACTCTCTCGGCCAGATCTCCGGATTTGCGCCCGAGTTCACTCTCTCGGCCAAATCTCCGGATTTGCGCTCAAGTTCACCCTCTCGGCCATATCTCCGGATTTGCGCCAGAGTTCGCCCTCTCGGCCAGATCTCCAGATTTGCGCCCGAGTTCACTCTCTCGGCCAAATCTCCGGATTTGCGCCCGAGTTCACTCTCGCGGCCAAATCTCTGGATTTGCGCCCGAGTTCGCCCTCTCGGCCAAATCTCCGGATTTGCGCCCGAGTTCACTCTCTCGGCCGGATCTCCGGATTTGCGCCCGAGTTCACTCCCTCGACCAGATCTCCGGATTTGCGCCCGAGTTCACTCTCTCGGCCAAATCTCCGGATTTGCGCCCGAGTTCACTCTCTCGGCCGGATCTCCGGATTTGCGCCCGAGTTCGGGCTCGGTCGGATCCACTCACGCCGCGCTACACTCCCGAGTTCACGCTCGGTCGGATCTAGCCTCCTGCGCCATATTCCCGAGTTCACGCTCGGTCGGATCAAGCTTACGGCGCCATATTCCCGAGCTCACGCTCGGTCGGATCTAGCCTCCCGCGCCATATTCCCGAGTTCACGCTCGGTCGGATCAAGCTTACGACGCCATATTCCCGAGCTCGCGCTTGGTCGGATCCACTCACGCCGAGCTACACTCCCGAGTTCACGCTCGGTCGGATCTAGCCTCCTGCGCCATATTCCCGAGTTCACGCTCGGTCGGATCAAGCTTACGGCGCCATATTCCCGAGCTCACGCTCGGTCGGATCTAGCCTCCCGCGCCATATTCCCGAGTTCACGCTCGGTCGGATCAAGCTTACGGCGCCATATTCCCGAGCTCGCGCTCGGTCAGATCCACTCATGCCGCGCTACACTCCCGAGTTCACGCTCGGTCGGATCTAGCCTCCTGCGCCATATTCCCGAGTTCACGCTCGGTCGGATCAAGCTTACGACGCAATATTCCCGAGCCCACGCTCGGTCGGATCTACTCGGGCTGCACCTTACTCCCGAAGCTCACGCCCGGTCGGATTTACCACCGCATCATTTGAAATCTCCAGAGGTCCACACTCAGGACTAGTTTAAGGCAATCTCAAACAGCGATTGAGCGCAGGACCTCATCTTCGACACCCCCATCAGGCGCCTCGAGAAGGTCTACCTAGGGGGGGAAGAATGATATGACAGATGCCGACCTGGCTGTCAGATCATCACGCCCTCGGACACCTAGGCTGCTGACGTGGCCAACTCGACGTGACTGATCGACCGGTTGTACGCCAGGAGTCGTACAGCCGACCTGGCAAAGGTAAGGTCGGTCTCTCCCCACCTGCAAGCGCACGCCTCACCACCCGTACGCCAGGCATGGCGAGAGGCACGACGACATGGTAAGGGGTGCAGCAGCATGGTGAGTCATGAATGCGGCAATGTCATCAGGTACGAACAACCTATAGCACCCACTATAAAAGCTCCTGCACCTCCACGGGGCAGGGGGATCGCAAAAAGACAATAAAACTGACTTGATCATCGGAGGGGTCACGTCGGGAACCTACCCGACCCGATCTCCTTGCAGGAACCAGCAGCAGAACCCAACAGGACGACCTCTTCTTCACCCGGGCTTCGCCACTCCAGCATCAGAACTCTCGAATCGACCCCTGAATCACCGCTCATCCGGACCAGCTCCACTCTGTGCCGAAGAGATTGTGAAGCGGGCGGCCTAGCGCACACGGACCTGGACCAGCAAAGGCTTGCTCAGCATATTTGAAGGCGGGACACGTCCACTAGGCCAGCACCAAATTCGTCCCTATCAACACTCGATGATTTATAAAATTCAAGCCAACTCAACTAAACCATAACTACATCTTACATAACCAAGTGTGAAAATATATATAATTATAAAATTAATATTTATCATAATTTTATATTATTATATAAATTTAACTTAACATTTCAAAATCCTAAACATGAGAGAGGTCATTTAAACATTTACAAGGCACTACTTTAAAATTTATGGATGACATTTTATTAGATATAAAATATACTTATACTACAAAAACATATAAACTAATAAAGATTTACCCAAAATCTTTTAGCTTTCCACTTCCTCAGTTTTAACATTTTAGTAAGTGGCTAATTAACCAAAAAATTATAAAATAATAAAATAAGTTATAAGCTCAACAATCAATTAAGATATCGAATACAAGGGAGGCTAGTTTTAAATAAATTTAAATTACGCTTGAGTTATACTCAATCACATAATATATTAAAAATATATCAATTTTTATATAAAACTATCATAAATTTATTATCAAACTAATTATAAAATTGACATCTCTTATTTTTTATGTTGACATACTTACACTCGAATTGAACTAAGTTACATCTAACTTAATTTTAAATTAATATTTTTTAGATGATTTTAGGATAATTAATATCAAAATTTTAATAATTCTACAAAAATATAATTCTAACTAAAATTATATATTTTTTATTTGATGATAAATTTAGGAATAAATTTATATATAAATTAAGATATTTTTAATAAATTCTATGAATGAGTATAACTTGAGTGAAAACTATGCCGAGAAAGAGACAAGGATGGAAGGAGAGAGGTAAAAAGAGAAATGAAGGAGGAGGGGGAGAAGGTGGTAGAAGGGGAGATAGAGTGAGAGAAGGAGGAGGAGGAGATAGAGTTAGAGATAGAGATGAGAGACGAAGTGAGAGGAGGAGGAGGTAGAGTGGGAGAGGAAGACAGAATTGAAAGAGTATGAGGGGGAGGAGGAGGAAGCAAAGAGAGAGGAGGGAGGGGTAATAAACCAATGAGAAGGGGTAGGAGACGGTGAAAGTAGAGGTAAAAATGAGAGGAGGAGAAAGAGGAGACGGAGATAGAGAGAGAGAGAGAGAGAGAGAGAGAGAGAGAGTCGAAGAAGGATGGGAGGAAAATAAAGCCAAAAGAGAAAGAAGAGGAAGACAACCAAAAAAAAGAAAAAAAGAAAAAGAAAAAAAAGGGAGTAGTAAAAGGAGGTGGGGTGGAAGGAGGATGGGGAGCGGTGTTGATCCGAATCGGTTTATTGATCTAAATTAATTTATTAACCTAAACAGGCTTAAACAGGTTTTTTTACAAAATTTTAAAAATAGAAAAATTGTAAAAATGAATTGTAGGAACGATGTTTGGTAAATGCTTATTTCTTTAAATAAAATTCTCCTATTGGTTAGGAGGTCGGCAACCCTCTCTCTTTCAACCTTACAAAACTCCCTCTCTCCTTTATTTCCCTTTTATTTTACTTATTATTTGTCCCACCTATGTGGTCCCTACCCAGAAGCTACACGCCATGGAATTGGTTCCGATGTGCGGCGCGTCACCTTCGAAGCCACTCAAAAGGCGGGTAAGCGAGACGGTTACGGAAATTAGTTTTCGTGGATGTTATGTGCACTCGGGTAAATAATTCCCAATCAAATTGTCTTAATCGAATCATCTCCTCATTGACCTCCGCCTCCTCCACCGGCGCGGTTTGCTCTCTCGCTCGATCGAACCTGCCCCTCCTTCGTGGTGTTCTTCGCAGCGATGGAGGCCGCCGCCAATGACTCCCGCCTCGGATTCGGCAAGATGGAGTTCGGGTATCATTGTTTTCCTCCGTTTAATTTCTTGTTTTCCGCTCTTCGGATTTAGGTCTGTTTGGGTAAAAGATCTGATGACTCGTAGGTGTAAGCACTATAGGAGGAGGTGCAAGATCCGAGCTCCCTGCTGCAACGAGATCTTCTATTGCCGCCACTGCCACAACGAATCCACCGTAACGCAATCTCTTCCCTTCTTTCTCGATCTCATTTCTTGACCCTTATCATCGTTACATGGTTTGTTTGTCGTTGGTTGGTGAGTGCAGAGCGATCGGCATGAGCTTTGCCGCCAGGATGTCCAGAAAGTATGTTCCTTCTTTCATATCGATCTATCCGATTCTCGATGTGTTCTCATTGATAAATAGATGAATGGGGGTTGGACTTATGAGTTGGGATTTGGTTCGATTTGCAGGTTATTTGTTTGGTCTGCAACACCGAACAGCCGGTGTGATATTTGATTTGAGATTTCCTTTTCTCGACCTTAATTTTGGTTTATCCTTGATAGCGTAGGCTTGATGATCTTTTATTGGTTAGGTTGCACAAGTGTGCTCAAACTGTGGAGTTAATATGGGGGAGTATTTCTGCAATGTGTGCAAATTCTACGATGATGATGTGAGGATTATAATTTTCTTTTTTGTGTTTACAGCAAGTGCAAAGGAAGTTGGTATATAACAAGTTTTTTTTTTTTCTTTCGCTCTGTAATTACAGTTGGAGAAAGGGCAGTACCATTGCTATGACTGTGGCATCTGCAGGTAATTAGAAGGCTTGATCATACTTTCTTATGGTTTTTTCAAGGTTTGAAGGGTAGTAGACTGACCAACTTGTGCTCAATCAGAGTCGGTGGTAGCGAAAATTTCTTTCACTGCAAGAAGTGCGGTATGTTAATACCCATACTACATCTCCATGGAGCTTAGTGTTCATTTATTTTTACTTCTGGGATTTTCTCTGTCAAAAAAAGAAGTTGCATTAATCAAGAAACAATTAATCATCAGCTCCATTGTGTTTGGAGCCCAAGAAGATCTGCTTTAGCACAGTTAACTATTATCGTACCAAGACAAAAGAATTTGCCTTGCTTTTCTTGGGATGCATGCATATTTTGCTACTCCATTTTCTTCTCTAGATACATAAGATATTTCAATTTTTTCATATTAGACACAAAAAATACAGTGAAATATATACGATGTGCTGAGACTACATGGTATACAATCCTTGCTCAAGAAAAGCTACAGTACTGACCTGAACACACACACACACACATTCCTGACATGCATCTCCTCTGGATTGTCACCCTTCTGCAGCTCTCGACCAACTGCCTTGTTATATATGTTTACCTAAAACTTACGACAATTATATTTGGACCAAAAAAATCTCTTATGGTGGGTTACATGTTTCATGCTTACTCTTTTGTTACCTGACTATAAGTTTGTTCCTTGATACGAGCACCAATTAATGGGTAAATGAAGAAACACAGATTTTTTTTGGGAATTTTGTTATTAGGGAAAACATTTGTGATCAGTGCGGAAACCTTTCATCAATTTAAACAGATTCTGAAATTTGCTTATACCATTTGCTTCAAGAAATGAGAATTTTTAAAAAGTGAGCCCTTCTAAAGGTTATGACATGGTAAGAATCTCTTCAAGTATCTCCATGCTCCACTTTAAGGGGCATTTGTTCCATTCTAAATTGTGAATAGCGAAACAGAGCTAGGGTCTTCGGTCATTCAATTTGAGGTAAGTTATACACTTAACTAGTCAAACAGTCCAATACAAGCCAGTTATCTAGATTACAGGACTGGCCTTCCGAATCCAGTTAAGGAAGTTGGCTGATGGTTTTCAACTTGGCAAGATAAAAAAGATGCATGTGATATTGTTTGTCCTATGCCATGTCCTGCCTTGTATCAGAATCATGAGTTGCACCATTCTCGTACAGTGCTGTGACAAGACACCTTATGTTGTAGATCCTTTAAGTCCAGGTATCATCTGAAAATTTGTTGTGTTTCTTTTCTTTTTTAGGATTGAGGTGGGTATTATACTATCACTTGAAAATTTTCATTTGACGTGACCATACTGCTTAACTGCTAGCAATTGAATTAATAACTAGCTATAGTCATGAGGAATGTTGGATACTTCACTGAAAGAGTATCATCTAGTATGCGTTAACTTGTCTATTGCTAAATAACTTTTAAAATGCTATCTCACTAATGTGACTTTGTCTTTGTAGTGCTGTGACCATTAATGATCATTGTTTTGCATGTTTGTGAATGTGAACAATGCTTTGAAATGTAATTTGTCACCTGGAAACCATTTATGGTGTGTGTCCTACTGATAATGTCAAGTAACACAGGATCCTGCTACTCTACTAAATTGCGTGATAAGCATTTTTGTGTGGAGAACTCAATGAGGCATAATTGCCCCATCTGCTACGAGGTTTGTGTTCACAGAGTCATACCTTGTGAAAATAAATTGAAAATATCTTGACAGTTAAAGCTGTTTTGCAGTATCTTTTTGATTCATTGAAAGAGACAAGTGTTCTAAAATGTGGGCACACCATCCATTTGGAATGCTTTGATGAGATGCTGAAACATGCCCAGTATATCTTCACCTCCTCAAATGTGTCTTTTTCTTTAGCAAATCAATTCTAGTTGTTTTAAATAATACAGAGTTCTGTTTGTTTCTGTGATTTCAGAAGATACTCATGTCCTGTATGCTCCAAATCAGTATGTGACATGTCCAAACACTGGAGGAAATTAGATGAAGAGGTACTATAGTGGCCTTAAAGTTGCATTTTCATTTAAAGACTGTATTTGTTCCTATTCTCCATATGCAGTCTCTCTTCTGAAATTGTGCGTTATATGGCTTTTACGGCAAGATAACTTGTTAGGATATTTGTAGTTACATAGTTTGCGATGATTCAAACCATAGTGGGATTTGTGATGAAAAGAAATTGACTGAATGGATCAGGAAAAATGGGGAATTCTTGATATTTCAATTTCTGTTTCTGATAGCCATGAGAAATGCATGATAAAAACTATGATGTTATAGTTGAGTAAATTAAAAAGCTGATGGTTTTGTTTGGTGAAATTGTTGGTGCCATAAATAGTGATGTCATTGAACCATCATGTATGCAGGATACACTGCTCACTCTGGTACCTAAGTTACAGCAAGTAAACCTAGTTTTGTGCATTTCTTCATGTCCTTGTTTATTCCAATATTGGGATTCTGTGATTGTTTTAATGGCTTAATGATGCAAAAATTTAGTGTTTAGTAGGCTATTGTTGGAGTCCATCAGGAATCGGAGCTTATGATTATATATATATATATAAAATAATGATAATAATAATAATGATAATAATAATAATAATAATAATAATAATAATAATTCCTTTGAGAAATGGCCTCCTCTCTTTGCATCAAAAGCTTTAGATACATCTACTGAGTTGGCTTTGCGTTGTGTCACTTGACTTCCCTCAATTACGAGCAACCACACTGTTTAGCAGGACATTTGGGCAGGTTTTGGAATATAAATAAATGAATGCAGTGTGACTGTTATATCCAAATGAAGCACAACCATGGTTAAGTCTTAGCTGATAGGTCAGATTGAGATTTGTTTGGGCATCTTTGATTCACAGAAACATGTTTGATCATGGGCAGTGCAAAAAAAGTTTAGTATGCTTTCTCTTGATAGCATCGAAGTTTTAGTCTGAATTTCACCAATGTTCTTTGCAGTCATAACTTATCCTATTAAAGAAAAGAAACAACAC
The DNA here is from genome assembly GCA_029747655.1 of Ensete ventricosum. Classification (NCBI taxonomy): domain Eukaryota; kingdom Viridiplantae; phylum Streptophyta; class Magnoliopsida; order Zingiberales; family Musaceae; genus Ensete; species Ensete ventricosum. The sequence goes on along the minus strand of JAQQAF010000006.1, from coordinate 2,118,464 downwards.
TAACTGAAAACATGTACACTGCAATAATATCGGAACATAAATCATAACTTTCTTATTGATTACCACCCCATGATTTGTTTTTGAGTTTCTTCGGACAGAAGGTAACAACCCAGCTTTTACTTTTGCAGATAGCAGCAACGATCATGCCTGAGGATTATCGTTACAAGGTCTGTACTATCTTAGATCCTATATCACTAAGGTTACTGTTTATCATGGTTAATGTTAAAAGATGATAAATTTACTAGGCCCGTTTAGAACTTTCTTAAAGTAATCATTCAACAAATCGTTCATGGTTTCTGTTGAATGGTCTTTTATTTCTACTGAATTACTAAATATAGCAATACCTGTAGCAGATAATGTCTCAATTCTCCATACAGTAGTGATTTTTACTACAGTTAATGTAGTACAAATAGACAGTCTCCTGCTAAGCTAGCTTGTTTGTGGTGTTTATGCAGGTCTGGATTCTCTGTAATGACTGTAACGATGTTTCTGAAGTCTACTTTCACATTGTTGGTCACAAGTGCAGTCACTGCCTATCCTACAACACCAGGACAATTGCTAACCCTCCACCTGTGTCAACTCAATAGCGTATCTGTTTTTTTTTTTAATCTTATCACCAGTTTGAAAACTTTGATCTGCATGGTTTTCAAAGCATTTATCGGCTAGCCGTCTAATTCGACATCCAAATTATAATCCATTGGAGGGGTCATTTACCCATGTCTGGATACCGAACTACTCAATTGTACTAGTAACTGTTTTATTCTTTTCTTTCTTCCATCTTCACTTGGCCGTATGCTGACTCGTATTCCTTCACAACTTGCGAAGTGTTGCTATTCTCTCCCCCTCGATGCAGTCTTCACGGATATGGATGTATTTGTCCGTGAGACGAATAATGTGGTCTTCATGGATATTATATAACATTATATTCTTGAGCAGTAAAGCGAATATTGGATTTAATGTAATAAGCAGCAGCAATTCCTTCTCTTTCCCTTGTTCTTCGAGTGCAAGCCGCTCTAACCTTTGTTATCTGTCGATGGAGTTATGTAGCAAAAGTGATGACTAGAACAGTGAATACAAGTTTTGTAGGTCCCCCTTATCAGACGTATAGGTTTCGGATGACAAAGGGGAGGGAGGGGAGCGGGCGGCTCATCATTTGAATCGGATCCTGTCTATGATAAATTATAGGATCCGGATCCGGATCCGAAATTATACTGCCGTCTCCATAATACCACCAGCCTGGCCGTCCCCGACACCCAGAGAAGGGAGCGAGCGATGGATCGGGAGTGGGGATCTAAGCCGGGTAGCGGTGGCGCCGCCTCTGCCCAGAATGAGGCGATCGACCGCCGAGAACGCCTCCGGCGTCTTGCCCTCGAGACCATCGACCTCGCCAAGGATCCCTACTTCATGCGCAACCATCTTGGAAGGCAATAACCCTGAACCCTAGAAATCTTTGGTAGAGCTTTTCCTTCTCTTTTGCCCCCTTCTGTGAGGTGATGGTCGGATTGGTCTTCTTGCAGCTATGAGTGCAAGCTGTGCCTGACGCTCCACAACAATGAGGGGAATTACTTGGCTCACACCCAGGGGAAGCGCCACCAGACCAACCTCGCTAAGAGAGCCGCCCGCGAGGCCAAGGACGCGCCCGCCCAGCCTCAGCCCCACAAGCGCAAGATCTCCCTCCGCAAATCCGGTAAATTTTATCCGCTTTCTTTCGTGACTTGTTATGCTCCAGTTACTCTTTAACCTATGATCTCTCTCTCTCTGTGTTGCGGAAGCTCAATATTCAAGTCATGAAACCTAAAATGCCATGATGTTGTATTGTTGATTCTTGTGCACCTAGTAAGAAGGAGCCACTCAGGTGATTTGTGCTTTTGTTATTCTTTTATTGTGGAAACTCAATAATCTTGTTTTGGGTACCGGAAAATCATAGTCGTTAGGTTGCTTCTTTTGGTTAATTGGTAGGAGATACTTTAAATGTAGTGTACATGAGTTGTGCATCTAAGTACAAATAACTTGAACTTTCAAAGAAAAAAGTAGTAAAGCATGTTTTGAGTTGTTTCCCTTTTAATTTTCCCATGTTTGATAAAATTCCTTTTTGAATAAAGATTGGAAAATGGATGATTGGGGGCAGTTCTACATGTCTTTTTATTCAATATTTAAATCACATTTTAATGTGTCACCAAACAAGTAGCTTATTCGCATACTTTAAAACTGTGCTTTTTTCGTGATTCTTTGTCATAAGGAGGCTTATCAAGAAACTCTATCGCTTCACAAATTGCTCATGGAGGAGAGTCTAGTTGGAGCTGGATGTGCAATGATCTTATCTTGGAGTTAAGCAAATTCTGATTTAATCTTGAAGGGGAAAGCTTTTGATCTGAGGGCTGGCTGTTTTTGGTTGGCTTATATTCTGATATTATATTCTTATCAGATCATTTGGATTTTTTTTGTTGATTTGATTGATAAATTAGATGGGTTGGAAGTGCTTTATCATACGGCGTTCAACTTCCAGAAGTAGTATTTCTTTATTGGGAAGAACTGAAATCTTGCATTGAAGTCTGCTGAGAAGGATCAAGTTGGATACATGTGGATTTTGTTCATTCTTTTCTTCTCCTAATTGCTACGTGCATTATAAAGCCTTTTACAATGGAGGACTAAGGTTTGCCTTCTAGCATAATGTTTTAAATGTGAAGTTGATGAGACTAGAGGACACCACTAACACATGCTACTAATGTCGGAAATGATGAAGGATTGAGTATGACATGGTTATCTAGAATAAAACACTGGACATCGCAACTTATGGGGAATGAGGAAAGAAAAGGAAAGGCTGAACAAAAAGGAGGGTGGACCTGAAGGCATCAAGAGAGCTTCAAGTCTTGATCAATTATTTTGTAGGTGTTTTGGCTAATGTTAGGATTTCTTAGCTGATTATAGCTGAGAGGAGCTAATCTCACTTTGATAAGATGATGCATTGTTGATCATGCTTGTCCTTTGTTGTCAGTGTAAAGCTTAGATGGGATGAGTTAAATGTCTTGCTACTTGTTAGACTTCTGTGCTCCAGACTTGATGTCTGCAGATGTACAGTTTAAGATGAAAAATGATAAACATGTCCACCATGATCCATATTTTGCTCTTACTTCTGTTAGACTCTTATCAAAATGTTAGCAATGACATTGTACAATCCTTTCATCAAAACGAGATGTTTCCTTTGAGTTGGTTTTTGCTATTCTATTGCCATTAGGCATGCTGTATATTTACATTAATGAAAATTGCATGCACTATTCGTTCTCAAGTATTATACATGGTTAGAGTGCTAACCACCAACGGATGTGCCACCCACTTGTGATGTCCAAACACATCAGGTTTCTTATAGTGTTAGTAGACATCACTTCAAGTGCTTCATACATCACTATTCACTTTAGTAAACAGGCTCTTGCAATTCTAGAGTTTGAGTGGAGTACCTGAATATAAACATGAACTGAACTTGTAAACAATGTTAAGTAGCAGGCAACAAGCACTCTGTCATTTTCATTTTAACACTGTGGTCACATGTTTGTTATATGTATTTTCGAGTTGGTACTAAGGATTGAGTCCATATATGTTCAGTTGCTTCAGTTATTGCTATGAACATGAATCTAAGACATGTACATATATTCTTGAACTTACTATGTCAATGTCCTTGCTGGTACTTGGTTGTCAATATATATGCTTTGACTTTGTTAATTTTATTGCTGATGCTTGGTTGTGATATGCTATATATGCAGTTAAGATTGGAAGGCCTGGATACAGGGTAACAAAGCAATTTGATCCAGAGACAAAGCAGCGATCTCTACTGTTTCAGGTTCTCATACACTATTTGATTATTTTGATGCAAATACTCGTTGTATAATGGATTCAAACTGTCAAACTGTTCTTTGGTTTGGATTGACTTGAATGTTTAAATACCTTGTTAAGGCTATGATTCAGGTTGAAAATTTCTAGTCAAGTTGTGCATTTTGTCACCATATGCATAATGTGTATCAATGACTATATAAGATAATTACAGGAGGAGTTCTCCATGATGTTTGGACCTCTCCCATTTACTCGTTGGAATTATAGGTATTTTGATGTTTAAAACATGATGCAAAATATGGTGCTGCTCTGAGACATGATGCAATTCATACATGTTATTCTGGAGTATAATCATGTGACTTTCTGTTTATTATATGAAAAGAATCAAAATTTTCAGTTGTTTAATGAGCTCCTCCCCTATATGGTATTCTCTCTTGTCTACTATCTTAGTTTTGTCCTTGAAAATTATTTCATTACTTAATGGTAGTAGGCCAGATTGCAATTTTGTGGCACGGGAGCATATGTTGATATAATGGTAGTAGGCAAGATTGCAAATTTTGTGGCATGGGAGCATATGTTGATACCATTCTAAAGTATACTACCTTTGTGCTGGCTGATCTGATTTTAAGTGTAAGCTTGGCCATATGTTGGCTCTGCCAGCACAACTTTGGCATGACACATCGCCATCTGTTTTTGACATGGTATGTTGTGACCAAGCCAAACTGTGCTGATAGGCACAACAATCCCAGGTAGTTGGCATGGGGTGCACAATCTACATGGGACCTAGTCTGACTTGATTTCTATGATGATTGGTGATTCAGAAAATTTTGAATTGGGTTCCAGTTCAGGTTTGAATACAGCTGGAATTTTAAGTCGTGATCTTGTATATCTTATCTATGTTAATGTTGTTTCCTTAATGCAAGTATCGTTGGGTCAAGGGTAAATAAAAAAATGTTTATAATTTTTAAGGCAAAGCATCTAAGTTAGAAACAATAATCAAAGCTTCTGTTTATACAATTTGCAAAGAATGTGAAAAATGAAATGTTTGTATCTGCTCAAGGTAGTAGACAGGTTGTACAATTTTTACCTTGTTCTTTTGCTTATGATAATATACAGTAGCTATGTTTTCAACTCTTTTGGTTTTAACACTTTATGTTGAACTTTCTGCAGATAGAATATCCTGAAATTGAAGATAACACTAAACCAAGGCACAGGTTTATGTCATCCTTTGAGCAGGCAAGTGCCGACATATATTGGTAGATTTAGATCTATATTTTGCTTCGTGTGGTTGTAAAGTATTTATGATTTCCTTTTTCTTGTCCTTTTCATTTATTGTGCTTCTCTCTTTGCATCTTGATTCAGTTCACTTTTTTTTTTTTTGGCTAACATAATTTAGGCTCATTGATTTTGACAGAGGATAGAAGCATGTGATAAGCGATTCCAGTATCTTTTATTTGCAGCTGAACCATATGAAATCATTGCCTTCAAGGTGCATCCTGAAACTAGTTTCTGCTCATGATCTTTGTTCTTTTATCTTTAACTTATTTTTTTCTCTTTGCCAGGTTCCCAGCACAGAAATCGATAAATCAACACCAAAGTTCTTTTCACACTGGGATCCAGATCTAAAAATGTTCACGGTTAGATTAACAGTCTGATTTCCTTTTGACTTGGTTCTTGTTCTCTGCTTGCATTTGCTCTGATCCAATGATCATAAAGGAGTAATGTCCAACTTGACTCCATCAACAGCTGCAACTATATTTCAAGATCAAGCCACCAGAAGCTAATAAACCACTGGCTGCACCGGCTCCTGCCTCCAATGGTTCTACTACAGCTCCTGGTGTTCCTCCAAGGCCATTGCCACCACCACCTCAAGGACCACCACCACCACCACCTCAAGCACCTCCACCTGCTGCTCCGCATCCGGTCATGAATCCTCCTAGGCCTCCGCCGCCACCTGCACCAACTATGGTGGGCTCACAACCTCCCCCTCCACCACCAGTGGCAAATGGTCCTCCACGGCCGGTACCACCACCACCTATGGGTGGCAGTGCGATGGCTAACTTCACACCAGGTGTTCAAGCACCTCGACCACCAATGCAAGGTTTTGCTGGACAGCCAATGCAAGGCCAAGTTTCTCACCTGCCACCACCACCTCCAAACATGGGTCACTGAGCTCTCTGCTTCATTATCAGTGTCATTGCATGAATTCTACTGCAGTCTTCTCATAAGCCTGTAATGGATTTATTTGGACGGATGCTCGGTGGACTGGTGACTGTCGGAATACTTGCTAGTAGTAGCATGGGTAGAGTGCTGTTTTCATTGTATTTTACAAAACAAGAATTTGGTAACGGAGCAGAGGAAGATTCTATGAGGCGAACTTGCTGATTCGTCCAAAACCCTTAGAAGTATGAAAGATTGGGGGTGAGAATTTGATGTTTGACTCAAGTTTGTGTTAAATGGTCGGATCAGTTCTGGTTTACCCCACATAACATAAATCTTAAATCCAGGGGATTTTTTTATTAAAATCTAAAATATCAGCTAAATGATGGTTATTAGATTCACTTTACCCAGTACTGAGTATTAAATTTTTTTTATCATTAGAATGGATGGACTGCTCAAGTGTGGGACAGTTCCAATTTCATGTTTCAGAGATTCACATAGATGAAGCTTTAACTTTTTCTCTAGATTATTGATCTATAATCTTATCAGAGGGGGGCCATCAATACCGTCCATAGACAATTGTATTAAATCAAATACATCAATATGTTGCGGAGTATCCAATTGAAAAGTGGAAAGCAGTGAAGTAACATAACGAAACTCCATTGTCTAAAGACGCTGAGTTGACTCTTGCACTTCGGATTGCAATGGCTTCAATGACGGAATTGTTATAACGGTGAGTATAGATTGGGCTTCGATGAGCGTCAACCGCCTCCCGTTATATTATTATTCGAGGACGGCATACACAACGCATCGCGCGGAAAGCGAGGGAGCGAGCAATGAACTTTTAGATCTCAGAAGCAAGCAAGCAAGCAAGCAAGCAAATTAAAGACCACCCACGCATCCACCGACGCATCATTCTTCATATTCTTGTTACTGAGGAGGCATAGCACCACCTCGGCCTTCGTCCCTATAAATACACCCACCTCTCCAACTCCCCTCGCCCCTCGCCTATCCTTGCCGCCCCCTTCGTGCCGATCCGCGATCTTTCTCGGTGCTTTGTGTCGTGGAAGGAGGATGGCCGCGGTCAGGGCGAGCTCCGGCCTCGCTTACCCCGAGAGATTCTACGCGGCCGCCTCCTACGCCGGTTTCGGCGGGTCCCCCGACTCCTCGGCCCCTGCAGCCGACGTTTCTAGGTTTCAGAATGACGTCGCCCTCTTGCTCTACGGTCTGTACCAGCAGGTGAGTTCCGCTATTACTGTTCCTTAATGGGATGTCTTGTAGATCCGCACGTCTTCCTTGTTGGTCTAATGGCTTCTTGGCGTTCCTTCATTCGGGTTGGCTCGAATCTGCTCCCTTTTCTCGATCATTCCATTTGTTAGTGGTATGTATGCTTCCTGATCTCGCTAGATCGGCGGTCAGCAGTTGAAGCTTTAACCGATCTTGCAAACTTTCTTTGGATGCATATCAGGCCAATGTTTTCTCTACGTATCTTTGAACCCCGATGTCTGTTTGGTTTTTTCTTGTACGTTGGATCTATGTTGATCATGAAGCGAAATGCTGTTAGGTTTCCAAAGTCAATAAGTGCATACTTTCTTCTTTAATACTTCTTTCGATTTTGATTCATGACCGCAGGCAACTGTTGGAGCTTGCACCGTTCCTAAACCTAGAGCCTGGAATCCCGTGGAGCAGAGCAAATGGACAAGGTTGGTTTTGCATTATTGTTCTGTTTAAATATGTATTAGGGAAAAATTGCTATACTTAGTTTTCGACCTGTAAGGTCACTGGTCGTTAAGATTTCAGCTAAAAGAAAAATAAAGCTTTCCTCTGGTTAGATGTTACACTATCGTACCTGTTGAACATCTACTTGTCTAGTTCTCTAGTTTGTTATATCCTATCTTATGTTAACATCTGGAGTGGTCAAAATCTTGTTCTCTAGTTCCTCGATTAAAGATTGTTCTGAATTATTTTAAGGTTGAAATGATATCCTACTTGGCAATGCCAGAAGTATTTTTGATGTTTTTTTCCATGTTATGCCACTAAATATCCTAGTACTTCAAAGTGGTACTAGCAATTAAGTAGTTGAGTGGAACTCACACTGTGAGGACCATGCAAAGGCAAATATCTTTCAGCAATAGATATTGAGTATTGGGCATGTCACATATTAGTCATTCAATTTATGGTGTAAGGCTTATATTTAACTTTAAATAAATATATCAAAATAGAGAAGTGGTCATCTTGAAAGCTAATACATGTGAGATTCTCAATACTTTATCTGTACTTTCTGGACAAGGTGGTCTATTCTTTTATTACTTATCTCATCCTTTTTGGTATTTACCTTTTTTCTGTTTTTTGGTCATGTATTTTTAAAAGTCGATGTATACATAATAACATATTGTGGTTTATTGAAATTAACAGTAGGTTGTTAGTCATTGTAATCATGCCATGGTTTGAACTCATCCTAAAGGTTTTGTACCAGTTTTTAGGAACAAACAATATTATACAGTCCAAGATGTAGATGGCAGGTTCCCATGCATAACAAGATTTAACATGATTGGCATTTTAAGAGTCAAGACAAATGCTGATTTAGTTTTGATGCTCAAAGTGTATACAGATATTACATAAAAGTTGAGTGCTCTCATGACTATGGTATTGTATAAATACAACATAGATTTAGTTTTGTACATCGTGTTGTTTCTTGTAGTAGTGCTTAATTTATGATTTTTTTTTAAAATTTCCATTCATATAATTATTTTGATCATCATGTTTCCTGTTTTTAAAAAAATTTGGACTTTTTTTTTCAAATCAATAAAAAAATATTGCCATCACAAATTGTTCCATTTCATTTCAATTGGTTCTTTCTTGCACAAAGTGAAATTTCATTTTAGGCTCTAGATATTTTCGATTAACATTCTCACCAGATATCTCTCACTAATCAGGTGTCTCCTTTGAATAAATTATCTTACAAAATAGTCAGAAAATTAGGTTGGGCATGTTACTATTAGAATTTGCATGTGATGGTTCTCCTTCACTATTCGAGCTGAATGATAGCCTTCTGATGTTGTAATTGAACGATCTTTGTTCTTTTTTATGTTGAATATCTTGGACTAATAACTTTTCTGCTTACAGTTGGCATGGACTTGGAAACATGGCTTCGACAGAAGCAATGCGTCTCTTTGTGAAAATTTTGGAGGTACATAGATGCCTCAGTTTTGCTGCCGTTTTACAGAGGTAAAAATGATTATTTTTTGTCTCATCTAGGAGGAGGATCCTGCTTGGTATTCCAAGGCTCCTGAATTGACAGCAGAACCTATTATTGATGTTGAAACACTTGTAAGTATTTCGATGAAATGTATTGTTTCTTAAAAAAATTACAGGTTAGTCATACATGTATTGTTAACAACCTAAGGATCTTTTGTCATGTACGGTATTTGTATATTTCATGTTAATCATCAACTGTTAACCAGACATCTTGAATGGTTGTCACATAAGCTTCAGAACTAAATTGGTGAGATTGATTTTGCAACAAAAATTATTTAAAGAAGGTCATGTGTGTACATATCAAATATTTTGGTTGAACTAAAAAGTACTGAGAGAATGTTCAAATCCTAAGACTTTACCAAGATTTTTAAGATAGGTGAAGTGAGATAATAGGTTTTGGGTGCAAAATAAGCCAAACTGGCATTGAAATTGGATGAGAAAACCCAGGTGGTAAATCAAAAACCATTACATTTTGTTTCTATTTGCTATATAATGGGATGTCAGGGATGATTTGGTTGATGTACTTGTTCTTTTGCAAAGTCATGGTTCAATGAAATCCAATTTTCTTTCTATTCGTTAGAGATTATAGACATGATCTGTTACATGATATTTCTGCTGATTGAGCACATTTACTTCTAGTTATTATTCCATTTAATTGTTACTTTGCCGAGTGAAGCATCATCCAAATAACTACTGTGGTTTATTTATGCTTGCTAAGTATCTCTTTTCTGTCTTATTATATGAGTCATCATTATGCATGCTTATCCTGCTAAGTTATCCCTTTAGAAAACAGAGCTGGAGCCAGCTGCTGCATCAGCTTCAGGAAATGGAAGTTCCTTACCCAAGACTAAAACTGTTTCCGCAGAAAATGGTCTTCTGTTGGAGACACAGGAGAAGGATGTAATAACAGAGGGTATTGGCACAGTTGGTATTTTTGACCAATGGGTTGCACCTTCAGTGTCTGCACAACGCCCTAAGCCTCGTTATGCGGTCTTTAATCCATTCTTTAATTGACCTTAGTTTGGAGCACCAAATATTATCTTTTTCTCATAAGCAATTAAACTGATCGTCATTTGTTTACAGCATGGAGCAGCTGTTCTACAAGAAAAAATGTATATTTTTGGTGGAAATCACAATGGTCGTTACCTTAATGATATCCAGGTATTTGATAAAATTGACATACAAAAGGAGTAATTTGTGTTTAACTTTGATTAGTACATCTCAAAATTATTTTCAGGTGTATTTTTCTTGTGATTCACACGCTGGTTAAATTGAAATGTAGCTAAAGCTTTTCCAATTTTGTACAATTAGAATATCTATTATAGTCTTCTTTGAAAAATATTTTATATCCATTAGTAGCAAGTAAATGTGTTTAAGCTTTCCTTGTTTTTCAGTTTTCTTTCTCTTGATTATAATTGATTAAATATAATTCTGATTGCTATGACCATTTTTAATTACTGAAGGTTCTGGACCTGAAAACATTGACATGGTCAAGGATAGAAGCCAAAGAATTATCAGGGTCCTTGGATTCTTCAGCCATTGCTTCGGTTTCTCCCTGTGCTGGCCATTCCCTGGTAATTTTTAGTAGTTATTTATATTGAAACATTTGCAGTCACTAAAAATGGCAGTTATCTGAAAGAACACGTAATGGAAATTTCCATGGTTATCAATAATTGCAGATTCCCTGGGGAAACAAAGTTTTATCTGTTGCTGGGCACACAAAGGATCCATCTGAGATGATTTCAGGTTCATACCATTTCACAGTCACTAACTATTCTGCCTTATTTCATTTTCACTAACTTTCCTCTCTCTTTCCCTCCACCTGAAGTGAGTATGTTGTTTTTAATTTTGTGCTAGTGAAGGAATTTGATCCACAAACCTGTCTGTGGTCGAATTTAAAGACATACGGGAAATCACCGGTAAATTTTACTTGATTTGTGTTTCAGAATATATGTTTAACCAATAGATCATGAAGCTTATTCATGACCTATTTTCCTTGAAATTGATATATGCTTTGTAATTTGAACTTTTAATATTAATCATGGACTTAACTAGATTTGCCTAAGTTATACGACACCCTTGCTTGTTTGTTCGTCAATCGACCGCCGATGGCCGTTTTTTGGCAGTACCGCCCGGTAGCGGCCGGTCCGCATACCGGTCAGCTGCCGGACCGGTACATACCAGGCGGTACGGAGCCTTACCACTCGGTAAGGAAAACCTTGCATTTTGCTTTGCTTTGTATAATCAGAAAACACTCAAAATGACTGTCTGGATGATCTACTTTTGGCTAGTTTTGTCTCTGCGCGATGACCCCCACACCTTGCGTGTACAAGTCTAAAATGACTAGGAAAGTCAACCAAAATGAAGCTACGAAGTCTACTGCAAGCCCTTACATGCTATCCAAAGTATGAACAAATCCAAAGCATGAACAAAATCGAAAGATATGAACACACGGAAACATTATATCGAACACCTTGTCCACATACTTGTTCGTAACATTACAATACAAGGCAAAGATTTAAATGACTTCAGTTTAAGGAACAAAGAATTGTTTTCCATGGAATATGTCAACATGATCTCTTCCTTTTAATTCAGCATCTATTTAATTTGTAATAAGTTGCAATCTGTTGCAAACTATATGATAATATGTTTTCTTTTGTTATTTTGCGCAGTTTGGGGATACATAATAGAAGTTTGATAAAATGGGGTTGGACATGCTAAGCAATTTATTTTTGTTGCTTACAATTATTGGTGTTGCCATCTGAATATCCAGTCTTAGTGAAACACAGTGATTATTGCCTAGAACTCAATGATCTTCCTTCTCCTTCAGATTTCCCGTGGAGGCCAATCAGTTACACTTGTTGGAAACACATTAGTTATGTTTGGTGGTGAAGATGCTAAGAGATCTCTTCTGAATGACTTGCACATACTTGACTTGGAAACTATGACCTGGGATGATATTGATGCTATGTAAGAGTTAGCTTTTTTTTTTTTTAACATTCAGCTAATTTTTCTTTTGATCAGAAAGTTTGCTATGAGTTTTGATTTAAATACTTGTGAGATATATCATTCAAGGACCCTGACAATTTGAAAGTTTGCTACAAGTTTTGCTTTATATACTTGTGAAACATATCATTTAGAGGTCCGACAGTTTGTCACATGTCGACCCATGATCAATGCACATGTAGTGCTGTTATTGTTAGTTGCTCACATGATAAACTGAAAGGAGAGAACAGAATGTATTTTCTCTTCAGCTAGCCTTATCTATGTCAATTTAATGCATACTATGTCTATGAATAACTTCTTTTATTGGTACAATGGCTTGTTCAACTTATGCACTTCTTTGACGGTATAATTTTTAATTTAAATGCCCTTGTCTGCAAATTATTTTTTTAAAATAATTTTCAGTAATTAGTAAAACCCACTTAGTGGATTTTTGTTCCCACAGGATTAGTCAACAAGACTTATCACATATGACATGAAAATGTTCAGAAAAGAGGAGCCTATATGCAAATATGATAGCATATTTTTTTTGTTCAATTAAATTGTTATTGGTAAAAGTGATTGAAGCATATGATGCAACTAAAAAATTTCTCTCATTATTCATTCTTTCTTCATTGTGTTTTAGAGGCATACCTCCTCCTTCAAGATCTGATCATGCTGCTGCTTGCCATGCTGACCGGTATCTTTTGATTTTTGGTGGCGGGTCTCATGCCACATGCTTTAATGATCTGCATGTTCTTGATTTGCAGACTGTAAGCGCTGCTCCACTTTTAGATGCTTGACAGAAGGGTGGTGGATTAAATTCTTTGATAAGACTTATTCTTCAATTTAACCTTTTCAGATGGAATGGTCAAAACCAAAGCAGCAAGGAGTAAATCCAGGCCCACGAGCTGGCCATGCAGGCGTAACAGTTGGGGAGAACTGGTTCATTGCTGGTGGTGGTAATAATAAGAATGGTATGTTTGTGAAGCAATTTTTCTATGTGTGTGTGTGTGTGTGAGAGCGACAGAGAGAAAACCATTCCTGAAGTTATATTATACACACTGTTTCATTGCCCTACCCAGACCTGTCTATGGCTGTGCATCTAATTTTATAAACAGGAGCAAATATTTATCTATTTATCTAATTTTATGTTATACCTTTAGATTTGACTAGACCGGTGGTTTACTGTTAAGGCTACTCAACCCCTAAAGAAGCCTGCAACTTTTTATCTTTCTCACAAATCAAGTCTATCCATGATAACTAGCGACTGTTGAAAGCCATGCGCATGTATCAAGGCTATGTGATGAGTGATTTGAAACACTTGGTAAAGGTTTGCCAATGGCCAAAAGCAGTGGGTTCTCATGGTTTCCTAGGATTGAGATCTATCCTCTTCATACTTCGACAGCTTAAATTAAGTGCTCCTTGGACGTCCACTTGTAGTTGCTTTTCATATCCACAGGCATTTATTATCTTTGTAATACTGATGAAATTGTTATTCTATTATAACGTAACTATTTATTGATATTTTTGTAAGTGATGCAGTAGTTTTATACTGGCTTTTGGAATGGAACAATTTATGATCTTTGTTACCTTTGTTGTTCATATTCCTGATTTCATGTGGGAACTTTTACCTATGTTTTTAGGTGTCTCTGAAACTCTTGTCCTGAACATGGCCACATTAGTCTGGTCAGTTGTTACAACAGTTCAAGGGCGTGTGCCTCTTGCTAGTGAGGTACACAAACTTTGTCTAGTTAGTCACTTTTACATATTATTTGTACTATGTGCTTTACCATGAAATTCATTTGTAAGCTAAGATAGAAATTTCTTTTGATAGATGGTAAGATATTGGTATCATAATCTGTGCAATGCTGCTGTGGTATCTTCAGTATCATTTTTATCTTTTGTGGTTTAATAAGTTGTGCTCAATTCATTTAGTAAAAGGAGAGAAGCTAACATAAAAAATGTACTTACTTAAATAATAGAAGTCTAAAAATTTATTGTAACTTGTACTTCCTATGAACATATTTTGTGGAGAAGTATAAGCTATGCAAATTTTCTTTATTGATTGCTTACGTCTAAGACCTTGTGGAATTGATAACTTTCTGGAGTATAGTAAGAAACTGCAAGCATATTCTTTTTTGTCTCATCTGACATACTGTATGAACTAAATTTTGATAAGGTGTATGTATCTATTAGCAAAGTTGACATTTGTAATTATCTATCAGTTATTAGAACAGTTCTAGAAACTTTTTGTTTAACAAAACATGGTACTACTTGTTATAACATTGCAGGGTATCAAACAATGGTTATTTAATTTCTAATGAAAGAAACCTGTGAAAATGTAACCGAAAATAAGTTATCAGTTAGCATCACATCATGGATCGCATCAGTTAGAACTTCAATAGAAAAAAAGGCTTACTATAGTAAATTATTGTTGTATTGAATGGTTCTGTTTACAAACTTACCATTATTGAGAGTTATCTTTTGTTAGGGACTCAGCTTGGTGACAAGCACCCATAAGGGAGAAGATTTTCTTGTTTCATTTGGAGGTTATAATGGGCATTATAGCAATGAGGTGAACAATAAGTTAGTATATTTTATGTTTGTTTTGTTGTATTGTAATTCTGATCACATGATCTTTCTGGTTGGCTAGGTTTATGTCCTAAAACCAAGCCACATATCAGATTTACAGTCAAGGATAATAGATGGTCCTGTGTCAGACACTATTGCTGCAATGCTTCCTACAACAGATGCTAGTAGGGATATGGAACCTGAGATTGAACCAGCTCAATATAAAAAGATTAAAGAAATTGTGTTGGAGAATGATGATTCAGAGCCTCTGGTAATGTTAACATGATAAGTTGCTACTTTAGTAATTAAACCTTTCAGTTACTCAGTATCAACTTAAGCATAATAAGTGAAATCAGTTGCAAAATGATACAGGTAGAAGTTTCTTTGATGTCCATATTCATGCGTTATTATATTCTTCAATTAAAATGCTTGCAAATTAAATTTGTGACACTTCAATATGTAAACTTTTTATATGAAATATTGTTGTGACTGAAAAAACATGAAAGTATTTAGAATTGTGAATTGACTTATTATTATCTTCTATATGTTTTTTTTCCAAAACGCAGTTGTTTTATGACCATGATTTTACCTAAAATTTTCAGAATATTAGAAATGAGGTTACAGTAAGACTTGTGGAAGCCCTGAAGGCAGAGAAAGGGGAGTTAGAAGGAACACTTAACAAGGAACAATTACAAACTCTCCGACTTAAGCAAGAGTTCAATGAAGCTGAGTCTAGGAATATTGAACTAACAAAGGCAAGCTTCATATTTGTTTTACTCCTCTGTAAAAGTAAGGATTTATTTTAATTAAAATACATAAGCTTCTTATTGATTAACAATACAGGAGCTTCAGTCAGTTCGTGGTCAGCTTGCTGCTGAACAGTCCAGGTGTTTTAAACTTGAGGTATGCACTCAAAGAAACAAATTTACAGATCAGTTTGGATGTTTTGATTGTTGCTGTTTGTATACAAATTATAGAAATCTCATGATAGATTTTAGCAGTCAATCACATCTAGAATTGATATATGTGCTTGAATATCTTGATATCCTAAAACTCAAGTGGTATTAACTTTAAAGGAACATGTTCAAAGTACAGATGGAACATAGAGTAACTATGTTGACAATGCATCTTCAAATGCTTGTGGTATTAAGCAAGTGCATGTTGATTTCCAAAATTGCATCAAGCTATCATGGTACAATATGGGAACCATCACCATGTAGAATTTTTTGTGACTGGTTATGAATTAGGGATGTAAATTTTGTGTTATTGTACTTGCATTCATGTTATCGGGGGAAAAAAAAAAAAAGGAATACTGAATTTGATCTAGAAATCATATTATCTTTTGTTGGCTGATAGTGAATGAATAAGCTGCAGTTCTTATTTTTAGACAGCCAATTTACATTTAGAGCAGTGGGTTTTTATATTTTAGTTGTGGGTTTATTTGGTTTGCTTAAACCAGTGGACCAGTGAGTAGAATGCACATTTTGACTGCCATGGGAACAAGAAGGCTAATGTATTTAATCCTACTCCCACATGCAACTAATTTGGGAAAAATCAACTAAAACAAGACTAATTATTTAAATATTTGCAACTAATTTGGGAAGAGTCCATTAAATTTCTTCCAACTACAAATTGTTCAAAATTTCTTCCATTTATATGAAATAAATTGTTGTGTGCAGTCTCGACTACTTGTATGTATGTTTGTTTGTTTCTCTTTATTTTGCATTCATTAAGGAGTATCTATACTTGACAGGTGGACATTGCGGAGCTACGACAGAAGTTACAGGCAAGGGAAACGTTAGAGAAGGAAGTGGAGCTGCTTCGGAGGCAGAAGGCTACTTCGGAACAAGCAGCTTTGAGCACTCATCAGAGGCAAAGTTCTGGCGGGGTGTGGGGTTGGTTTGCAGGGAGCGCACCCGACCAGTCTGGCCCTTAACGGGCTTTGAGCACTCAGTGGATCAGTGTTGAGGTAATTACAATAATTGATGAAATTTTAGTGTAATTCTCATGCTTGGGCAAGTGCCTTTCCAAGGTCCCGTATAGCAGGCAGGCCCTCTGATACATTTTCCTGCATTCCCTTTTATTTTGTTTACTTTCCCTGCACCAGATACAAGCGTTTATTTTATTTTATTTTACTTTAATTTTGAGCTCAAGTAGTTCGAACATGGTAAACTAGTGGGGGTACCACAGGAGGTGTGCGATGGTGGATTCAGTTGGAAGTGAGTTTTGGATTTTTGTTTTGGCTTCCATTTTATTTTGTAGATGGCAGAAGAGCCTCTGTTAGTTTCTCTACTGACCGAGAACTGGAAAGGAAAAAGATTTATAACTTGGGGGTGGTAAATGGAGAGAGCATTCGTTTAATTCACGAAACGAGAGGTTAGGGGTTGTCGATTCTTCTTTGTACGAACACAAAATAGACACAGCTAATGGGTGCAACAATCATGAATACTAGTCATTACTAAGAAATTTTGTAGCACCAACGCCAAAGCTTTTGGTGTTGGGGTTCAGTCGGGATTTAACTGTTATGTCTCATTATTTCTGGTTATTTCATATTATAAGTCTAGGGAGCTTTATTGAGGGTTAATAGACAACTATTTTTTCCCGCTGCAGTATCGTTTCAGTTGACTCTGTTATTTTTCGAGTCATAAAGAAGCTCATAATTAAAATAATAATAATAATCTTTTTAGTGGATACAAACACCCAACTCTAGGATGCATTTGTTGGTTGGTTTTGCACTCCCACTATTTGTCTATGTGTATGCTCAATAGTATCAATCATATTATATTAGACACATATGATGGTATTTGTCTTTTTCTCTTCTAATGCTTCATTTTATATATATATATATATATATATGTATATATATTATAACTTTTTAATTGGAGACCTTTTATACGTTGCCTTCACACCAAAAATCTTATCTTAGCTGATACGAGGCCGATCCAGAGAGCTTTCATGACATGGTGCTCGAAGCATCTCAAAGGGATTTGAAATATTCTGATTGCAAAAAAATATTAAACTATCTATTATTTGCTTGTTTCTGCCCTTTCTATGGCGAGAGAGTGTAGACACATACATAACAACAACCACATGGCGATGCCAAATGCATTCCTTTTCTCCCTCTTCCTCCTCGTCGCAGCCCTCACTCTCGCCTCGACCGCCACCGGAGGAGAGCGCGGGAATCAGCTAACCCCCCCCCATGGGTTGGGTTCCTCCCCTCTCCGGTTGCCGCGGGACCGTCGCGGAGTGCCTTTCGCGCAGCGAGTTCGAGCTGCGATCGGAGGTGAGTCGCCGCGTCCTGGCTACCTCCTACTACATCAGCTACAACGCCCTCCGCGCCGCGACGGAGTCCCCTTCCCACCGCGGCGCATCCTACTACAACTGCCGCCCCGGCGCCCGGGCCAACCCCTACCTCCGCAGCTGCTCCGCCATTACTCGATGCCGGCGTTAACGTGAGCTCTGCAATCCCCTTTCTCATCTAGAAATAGGGTTTTTACGAAGCAAATGATTAATTAAAAGAACGGTTTCAGATGTTTCATTTCGAGATTTGTCCGAATCGGTGTCATCGTTGTGGTTGCTGTCGTTTTGGTGTTATGAACATTGTTTTCAGTTGTTTCGTGTTCTGTAAAAAGAATGCTATAATTTCCCTCGGTTCAAGTATAAAATTAAAAAAAAAAGAGTTTTGGTGTGTCAACTTTTATCTTTGATTCGAGGGCCATTTTTTGGGGAAAAAAAAACATCTTTGTTTTTTCGGTGCCCTTTGATTTCGGTCTTTTTTTTTCTTTTTCTTTTTTCTTCTTCTTTGATATCTCAAATACCCCTTGCCGTCCGTCGTTCAGCTTTCATCCCGTCGTGACCGCAAAGGTCCACTGCTTCTGCCCTATTCCTTATGCATTCGCATGGCCGCATTTGCCTCGTCATCTTTTCTTCACTTCTTTTCTCTTCCGTCCTCTTCACGCTCGACCACACCGAGCAGAAATAGTGGGACCTCACGAAGGGAAAGGAGGCCCTTTGCAGTAGGACAGAGGCGATAGGGCTTCTTCGACGTTGAGACATTTAAGGTATTGAAGAAAACAGAGCATCAAATTAAAAATTAAAAACTATAGATAGATTCTGAGAAAAGATATATATATATCCGTGATCACATATAAGAAAGAAGGTGGCAATCCTTCACATGAAGACTACGTCAAACGATGATCTATCTGTTACCGTACAAAAAAGAAAACTATGTCAAATGATGGGAATCAATCCTCTTTACATGAAGATGAGATGCAACAACGCCTCTTGTCTCTTGCATGGCCGTGCACTCGATCGAGAAGCAGGTCGCCGAGGGGGGCTCAATCGTATCCTGGGTTGAAGGGTGGAGGTGGAGACGCATAGCTCAATCCCCCTACCGGTGGTAAGGCTTGGGAGTGAGAAGGTAGCGGTGGTAGTGAGTGGTGGTGGCCAGGAGGCGGAGGAGAGTGAATTGGACGTGGTGGTGGACGGATCGATGGAGATGGTGGTGAATAAACCGGAGGAGGTAGAGATTGGACCGGCGGACGTGGCGTGTAGATTGGTGGGGGTGAATGGACCGAAGGAGGTGGTGGTGAGTAAACTGGGGGTGGAGGGGAGCGCACTCGTCGTACGGGTGACTCCGATCTTGGAGGGGTCGATGGCTTCGGGGATGGTTTTGGAACCGGTTTCATCGGAGAAGACGACGACGACGACGACCCGCATTTGGAGCGACCGCAATCGACCGGGCGGCTCACCACCGGGGCACACATCTTCGCGGATTTCTGTGTTGGTCTCTCCGCCAGGCAATTGCTCTTGTCTGCGACCACCGCCGTGGACTTGGTCGACATCGGCACGCACTCCGCCGCCTCGCCCTTGAAGAAGTTGTACGAGAAGTGGAAGTTGAGGAGGGTCGGCAGCCGGCAGAGCGTCCCCGGGACGACGCCCGTCAGCAGGTTGTGCGACACGTCCAACTGCTCCACCTTCGTCAGACCCTCCAAGCTCTTAGGCAGCACGCCGGCGAAAGAGTTCCAGCTCAAGTCCACCACCGTCGCATTTCCCAACAGCCCAATCTCCGGCGGCAAACATCCACTGAGCACGTTGTTCATCAGAACGAGCTCGTTGAGGGTGGCCGCCATCTCGCCGATGCTGCTCGGAATACAGCCACGAATCTTGTTGTTGGCGATGACGATGACAGAAGCTTTGGAGTTGCCGAAGTTGTCAGGCATTTGAGAGCTGAAATGGTTGTCGTTCAAGAAAATGGCATCCAGATCCTTGTCGAAGAGTGTCGACGGTAATGTTCCCTCGAAGTCATTGAACCGAAGGTCGAGGTATTTAAGCGATGACAAGCGAAGGGCAACGTCTGGGAATGGGCCGACGAAGCGGTTGTTGCTAGCATCGAGCTCGTGGAGGAGTTTGAGACGAGAGATGTTTTGGGGGAGGATGCCGCAGAAGCGATTAGAGTTGATGTGGAGGAGGGCGACATCGGTCAAGAGGCCGAGCTCTGGGGGGAGGTACCCAGCGATATCAGCACCGTTAAGGTCGATGCCGGCGACAACGTTGATGGAGGGGTCGTCAGGCGCCGTGGTACAAAACACACCGTGATAGTCGCATACGTCGGGACCGATCCAATTGCTAGTGAAGTTGTGGGGGTCGGAGTACATGGCCTTCTTCCATGCCCTCAAAGCGACGTAGGCACGACGGAGGCGGGGATTGACGATGGTGACGTCAATCTCAAAGTCGTCGTCGTCGTCGGGGATGTCTCCTTTCTCCGAGAGGGCCACGAGCTGGCGGTGCGTGATGGAGGCAGCCTCGAGATTGGAGAGGGCCGAGGAAAAATGTGAGAGGAAATAAAGCGAGAACAGGAGGAGGGAGTGGCCGAAGGCCTCCATGTAGAGGGAGGCAGGTAGGTCGGGGAGAGGGTGCACCAGCATGGAGAGGCCAAACGCTGCTATAATGAGAGAAAGAAAGGAATGAGAGGGAAAGGGATGATGAGTCATGACGGACGTGAATGGTTTGCCATGTTTGGTGGCGGGAGTTCATTTTCTACTTTTTTCTATTTCCATTCGCTTGTTTTTAGTATTGTGAACGGGGGAGGAAGGACTAGCGTGGGGAAGGAAGGACTAGCGTGGCTCGGTCGGGTCAAGAGCGACGTCCGTCGATGTAGCCCCGCGTCAGAAGGTCGGTCGGTTCATGCAAAAAACGGTCTCGGTTGGGGTTGTGTGTGCTCGATGTGGTATCTCCGATGACTAAGTCAGCTCTCGAGGTGTGGAAGTAGGAGATCGATGTAGCGTGGGTTGAGAGAGTCGGGAAAATGTCCCCCTCCTATTGGCTACAATGGGGGTATTTATACCTGAAAGGTGGAGGGAGGTCGTACCGAGACTATTAAATAAAGCGACGCTTTCAGTCGACCTGTAGGTACGGTTTTACATTGGTCGCTGTCCTCGTCGATTCTCGGGACCTCGCTTGACGAGACTGTCGATTGATAGTACGCCCTCGTACCGGGTCAGCGGTGCTACGTCAGGCACCATTGGGGATTGCCAAGGTGGCTACCGACGTGGCTCGACGGTCCCGGGGCGTCGACGTGGTCCACGGGTTGATGTGGTCGAGCTGACTAGTTGGGCCAACGTGGTTTTCGGGCTGACATGGATGGGCTACTTTGGACGAGCCCACAATTTACCTTATTAGTAACTATGCTCGGATTTTCTACGTGATTAATCTGTTAGAATTGATCGATAGACAAATAATGTTAGAATTGATCGATATTAAGATAAAAGTGACGTGATTAATGTGTCAATATTTTACGCTAGTAATATTACCCTTTGTTCAATACCTTCTCTCCACATAGCTAAGCTTTTCGAACGACATGTGGCCGAGCTATTATCACATGAACAACATGATAAATGAGTATAACAATATGATATCAACCGATGGTAGCTTCAACTAATGTAACATAACTATAAAAGAAGTTGCATAGGTACATTCAACACATACAAAATAATCTAACTCCGACTATATTATTAACTTAAGCACCATTATAGGAGCTTTTCAAGACTCAACCTTTACCCAACCACTTCCGATAGCTCCTGTAGATATTTTTCATACCCTAATCTAACAAATTCAAGTTTTAACTAGATTACATTGCTCCCTATCTTCCTCGCTCAACTTACCTGTCTGACCTCACATACATACCACTAATTCTTTGGTATCTCCTAAGGTGTTCTTTAGCGGATCCATAAGGGGCTTTTGGTCCTGGGTCCTTGCACCACAGGTTTGCGCCAGGGGCTTTTTGGCTCAACCCCTTTGATGCTTAAGTCGATCAAGGCAAAGGAGAGAAAGTCATCAATATAAGCTATGTAAATGAGATAGTAAAAAGTAGAGAGACTCTTGCCTCTTTAGCCCCTTCACTTACTTGCTTGAGACGTGGTTTATGATAGAAGATAAGAGTAAGTTAGGATTTAGATATGATTTCCTTAACTGAATGAGAAAATCACGTAGGTTAGTTGAGGGAAATCCTCCTATCTTCACCTGTATAAATTAACGATGGATCAATAAATCAATTGGGCATTTTCATTACTTCTTCCTATTTCCAACAGTTTAGGCACCTATTATGATCTCATGTTGTGCAGAGCTATATCCTCACTTTCGAGTGTCACTTCATACGATTCCAAACAGTGTAGATTTGCTATGCGCCGCTTAGGAGCCGAGGTACATCAGAGCTGAGCTACGTTGCTTCAGGACGCAGCTGTTCATGAATCAATTTGTATTGTTTCACATTGCTTTGAGATAGCACATTACTTGGGCTAGAGTGGCACTATGTGTGATCTGAGGTGGCTGCTAGTTGGATGGAACCATATTATCCTAAGATAAAAATTATTTTTAATAAATTTTATGTTCTTAAAAGAAATTTCCAACAGTAGTGCATGGAGACAGAGAAGAGAGAGCAGTATAGTTTCTTCGCTGTGGGCAGCAGTAGCGGATTCCACCATCCATGTTGCACGATCAACTCAGTCTTTGCTTCCTGCCATTGGTATGTGCCTTGGCCAAACAAAGCCCGAGTCATGCACCTCGGTCATAAGACCCACTACGACGGACATGCCTGAATCATGCACCTCGGCCAAGCAAAGCCTGAGTTGTGCACCTCAGCCAGAAGACCCATTACGGTAGACGAGTGCCCAAGTCGTGCATCTCGACCAAACAAAGCCTGAGTCACGCACCTCGACCAGAAGACCCACTACAGCAGACGAGTGTCTGAGTCGTGCACCTCGGCCGAGCAAAGCCCGAGTCGCGCACCTCAGCCAGAAGACCCACTACGGTGGATGTGTTAGAGTTGTGCACCTCGACCAGAAGGCTCGCTACAACAAATATGTGCTCGGGTCATGCAGCCTAGAAGAATAGAAGACTTACCACAATAGGCCAAAGAAACGAAGATGAGCCACTAGACTCAAAAAGAGCCTACCATGGTAATTCACACACACCTAAAGGAACCATGGATCCAGTCGAGAAGCAAGGACCTCGATCACCCACGACACAAAAAGACATATCTCGAGCCCCCCTATGAGGAACCTGAGGCACGCCTCTGTGGGGGGGAGGGGAGAGACTAATAGGGACTATTCTGATACTGCCCACGCGACAAGATTCGACTGCCACCTCAAAGTCAGTGTGGCACCTCGGAGCCAACATGGCGCCTCGGTGCCGAGGAGGCACACGCATGGGTACAAACTTGAAGGGACACAACAACCCCAGTGACGATGTGCAACCATGCTCGAACTGCCCAAGATCGTACAAGATGACACTATGTTGTGCAGAAGAGTACAGGTCGACCCGCGTCGCCCAGAGAATACGTACCGATGACCCAAAGCATTGACGGTCATTAACGACCTGAATACTGTTGACTTCTTACGATAGAAATGTCGATTGATTCCCTTGGTCAATGCCAGGGGATCGAAGCTCGAACACCCTCAAACTCATCTTGATATAACTTGGGTTTCGGAGGGGTCAAGTTAGGAATCCTCCTCCCAATGTTGACCTTTTCGTATAGGAAGGCAGAATTGAAGCAAGAACTCAAGTCCCACCTCTGGTCAATCCACGAGACGCCAACCCCGACCCCACCTCATCCTTCCATTACCACCTTAGACATTCACGTGGACGCCCTTACACACGATCGGGATCGGATCGAACCGTGCCGACTCCTAGGACATGGCATAAAGGCAACAACACTTTTGGCACTAAAAAGAGGGATCGAGTCACGCACGTCGACCGAGCAATACTCTTGAGTCATGACCTCGGTCATGAATCCTTAGCTCCCCTATGAGATGGAGCAATGAAAAGACCATTTAGTCTTATATTGATTGAGAAGTAGAAGAACCAATGGCTCGTAAGTCTATCATATCTCTCTTCCTCTTAGAAGTACATTTTGAAACTCATGAGCTTTGAAAAAATAAAATTATATGATAATCACCCATAATTTCTCCTGATCATACGGACTGCTTTTTCTCTAATATAATTAATTATTCTTATAAATTCTTGAAACCCTATCACACATTCCATAAACATATCATACCACTTGAGGTTATATAGATAAAAATTATATGTCCTTTTCGAAATGCATTTTGATATTCCAATTTAATTTGTGGGACAAATAAGACACCAAATCGTAGTATGATTTTTCTTGCTTTTCAATCGAAAAACCGAATGATAAGATTAAATTGATGAATCTTTAATTCACAGTTCACGATGATCATAAGTCATTTGAACTCTTTCAACTAAATACATTAACAATAATATTTCCTATTTCATAGTGCGGCTGTGCCTTCAAATCATAAACTTGAAATAATTTAAGTCATTGACTTTACCTCAAATCTTAATAATTCATTCCAACTAGAGTTACAACATACATTTCAATTTTTCTAGGAAAACCTCACATTTATAATCATGCTACTAATGTTTATAGATTTTTAAAAAAACAATTACCATTTGCTATTTCAGGATTGGTTCTGTTTCTATGCTTTTACTTACCTTCAGGTTTATCTCACAATTTGACTATTTTGTATCAAAAATAAATTTCCATACTAACCTAACCTTTTGGTTCCACTCAAAGCTACTTTATTCAATCGATCACTACCTTTTTTTTCGTAGCACGTAATCAATAATCTCTCAAAAATATAAAGTAATCCTCATATTCTTTTCTTCTCATATAATATATCAAAAATATCACTGTTACATATATATATATATACATCTATTTTTAATTTTTTAGCTAGTAATATATCAACCTTTAAAAAATAATTTTACACCCTATACTTGAGCAAATAAATATTTAGAAAAGATTTTATTTTGTATCATCATTAACTTACTTTGACCTAAGCTATCAATATAAAATCTCAAACTTCCATCTTGTTCATTAACAAATAGGTTCAAGGTACTTAAATAATAAAAATTCAATCTAATAAAAATTTTACCAGATAATTATTAGAATTACTCCATCAATTGTTTCGATCCAATTAGTATCATTATATCATGACGAGACTTTAATCTTCATTATATTAACAGCACATTTATGCTTGTGTCGCGGTTCAAAAGAAATTAATTTCTAAACTTATGATGTATCACAACCAAATCGACGATTGAATATTGAATATAAGTTTAAAACAATATATTGAACGCTTCTAATGCATAAATGTATGCTTATTATTTCAAATATGTCAAATAATATAATATTAAAAAATATAATAATAATAATAAAATTTCGACCATTTTAAATAAATGCAATACCAGCGAACCTATTTTTAAAAGCTAATAGTTCATTTAAGACGTACAAATCATATAATTTTATTGGTTACAAACATACATATAACTAAATTTGAAAACAACTCAAATAGAGTCATCATATGCTTACCTTAATCAAAGGCTATTAAGATCACCATCCTTCCTCTTTTCTTTAGCCATTCAAATAAATAGCATAAATCGAATCAAGATGTTTTCTTTCTTTCTTTCTTTAATAACCAACAATCATTTATTTATTTATTTATTTTTGAGATCATATCACATTTAAATATTTAAGATTAATTGATCTATAGTCCAATCTATTTTCTAATTAATCGAGAATGATCTATAGTCAAATATATATTTTTCCTTCTTTCTGTAATCTTTTTCATTTCTCTCACATGCGGCTTGCTTGCTGTGGCATTTCTTTGTGTGTTTTTTTTTTTTTTTTTTTCTTCAACTTCTCCTTTCCTCACACCATTCTTCTTTCTCCTTTTATCACATCCTTTTGTCTTCTTCAGTTTCTCCTCCTTTCCTCACCTTTCTTCTTTCTCCTTGCTACAGTGCATGGTCAACAAGGAAAGATCATATTCAAAACCCTAAGCAATTGGATAATGAATGAAAAAATTAATATGAAATCATGATATTTATAGTTGATCATCCTCGGCACAATCTTTGATCCTGATACTTTTTTTTTTCTTTTCCAATATGCCCTCTTAGAAAATAATAATTATATTTATCTCTTTTTTTCTTTTCCTGCTTCTGATGCCTCTTCCATTCCACACCATTATTCAAGATGACTACTTGGAAACATTACAAACCACTAGCAGAGCTACGCTGCCCAAACATAGGAAGCCAAACACACCCTTTGCTGGGTTGCACATTCAATGAACAAGAAAAGCTACAAGAATTTTTTTGATCCAACCTGACTCAAATCAACTAAAGCAAATAGTAAAACCCGACAAACATTGCACATCCTCTTTTTTTTGTTTTTCGTATGACCAAAATCAAGGAATAAATATCGATTTGGTTCCGGATCATCATCCCAAATGTGAGCAAGGACATTAGCAAACTAAAAATGATGACGACGCCCCACATAAACTCTAACACCAACAGACGACATAGACGTGATTACTCATTAGTAATCAGTATGGTACCTGAAAACAAGATCATCATAACCATCTAATATCATTACACCATATTATTCATATCATTCCATGGTATGAATAGCATCATGAAGGTGTCCTAGTTCATAACCACCTTGTTTTTTTTTTCTTCTTAATATTTGAAAATATACATTCCGATAGCAACTGCCTCCTTATGGATGCAAAACAATGGACTTGATTATCCGATGCAAAATAAAAGGTTATCATTCATAGATAAAATGCCACATATGCTGCTAATGCAGCCCACATCCCCGCTTCCATAGAGGAAAAAGCATGAGTAGCTCTTACATTACGGAAAACAAAAAATATGGTTATACATGAACTGAAACTTAATGAAAATCAACTATCGTCTCCCTTGTTCCAACTCAACAACACCCAAGAAACAGTTAATATAAAAAATTAACTGCAGAAGTTCCAACAAAATGGCTACTGGTTGGAGTATCAACACTGGTAATTCCATGATCTAACTAATAAGTTGAAGACTCACCAGACCTCATGCTCCTGAATATAGAGATAGCAATGGGGATGATTCCCACTAATGCAAATTGAAGTTGCTCTGTTGAGCTCGTCCTGACAGTGATCTGCCCGGTCTGCTTGTTATTCAGCCCCACACGAACTGACATTTTTGAACTTCTGCCGATAGCGAATTGAGACTGCAAATTTGCACCCACAGCCAAATTCCTATGCGCCCTTATCAGAGACAAACCCAAGGTTGAAAGGGTTTGGCTGATGGGATAATCCTTATCACGGAGGCGCACCTCCAAATTGGCTCCGTATGCAGTATCACCCTGTGCTCGAACAGCACCAGTGCTTACAAGTAGGTTCACTTGCTTCCCAATAGAGAGTTGGTCTTCAAACTTCAGTCCAGTGGCTACGGTTTCCCCCAAGAAAATTATGGAGATCCCTCCGGTACTTCTGTTCTTCTTCGACGTCTTGAATTTGGTCTCACCTCGCAGAGTGTAAGCAAGTTGCTTTCCAACTGCCTGGATATCAAAGCCAGAAAGAGTGGAACCATTTTCCCCATGCTTGGCTGAGATCGAGGAATCCAAATGAATGCTGAATTCTTTTTTGTCCTTTGTCACTTGAGCAGATAACACAGCAGGAAACTGGCCAGCAACAGCGAGGCCTTCCTCAAGGCTTACCCCATCAAAACCACAGTCATGATCCCATCCATGCGTATCCAGTACTGGCCTAGCAAGAAACTGTGAGGTTGGCTCTAGAAAACGGTATCGATATGTCGGAGCATCACAGTCGAAAGAAGGTGGCAGTACCATATCAGGTAAAGGGACTGGTACAGTTGCAGGGGCATTATCCTGATCAAAATCTTCAACTGTATCAGCATGCCCAAAATCATCCTGAGAAACTTTCTGCTGATTCTTCATTTGTCTCAATCTTCTGAGCTCCTCCTTCCACTGTTTCTTCTGAAGAAGCTTAACTCGGTAATCATACTCATCAAAATATGCTCTTCTTTGCTCCTTGGTCAGCTTGGCAATCTGAGATTTCTTAAGGGGCTTAAATGGTGGAAGCTGATCGTATTCATCTTCTTCTTCCCCTTGTTCAGCATCTGATAAGTCGTCTAGGTCCATATCAGAATCTTCGTTCTCACCACCTTGGTGGGCAGGAAGTTTCGGGTGTGGTCTGGACTGCATCAGTGAAGAAAGCAGGAAGGGAAGTGGCGGAGCACGTAAACGGAAACCACCAAACAGCTTTCCAGGAGAAGCATCTTGAAGCTTTAAAAGAGAATTAGCTTCGGACAATATCTTTGAGGAGCAACAAAGCAGCAGCATCTGTGGTCTCCAAGATTGGCCATTGGGCAGCACTTTTTGGCCCTCCCTGTTCTTTCTACAAGTTGGATGGTTCTCAACAAGAGCTACGGGATTCATCAGACGCATGTCTCCAGCTGCTAGCCTAATGGACTGCTGAACAGCGTGAGACCTTTGAGCCACAAACACCTCATAGCTCAGGGGAGAACCACTCGGTCCATCTGGAGGGGCAGAAGCGGCATGTGTGAGAGCAACAATGACATTGAACCATATGGATGAACCCAAAGTGCTAGTGATTGTTCTTAGCAGAGGCAAATCATTCTGATCACGGGTCAGTGTGTCCATGCGGTCCACATACAAAACAATGTCCGGAGGACATCTCTTTGTGTACTTCTTTATAGACGTCAGGATTCTCCTGCTTGATGCTTGGTCCATTCCTGATGCTCTAAGACCTGGCGTATCTACAACACGAATCTTGACCCCATCTACGGTTCCAATAATCTCTTTGACAGAACTTGTTGCTGGTTTGAATGCATTGGTTTGAGACATCTCCTCACCAAAAATAGAATTTATAGTTGCACTCTTGCCCACTCCACTTTTTCCAAGGACTAAAATGTTACAACAGAAGTCCAAACCTTCAGTACCATCCCGTTCTAGCTGCAATGCCTTCTTCTTTGCACTCTCAAGACTGAAAGCCCGACTGATTTGCTGTCTGCTACGAATACCTTCGGCAAGACTCAGACGATATAGCACTTGGGCGGCCACCGTGTCTTCAGGTGAATGCCCCAACCGATAAACAAGGCGTAGAAACTTCACTTTGATCAGTTCAACCTTCTCATGCAACTTCTTTTGTTCCTCGGTCATCTGATCATCAAGCTCTGCTGCTACAGTCAGTTCAGAAGGGCTAAGAATGTTTGGTTGGGTATGACGGGGAGGTGCAGGTTTCAGAGATGGTATTGAGGACCCCAAACCAGCTGGACGGACAACCGAGAAGATTCTGTTAGCATCTTGAGAAGTGACTTTGGGACCTCCATCAGCAGTAGAACTACTTGCCGCTTTCAGCAGTGCAACCAATGCATCAGAGTCGATCATTTCATTCCCTTCATCATCCTTGTAAGTCGCCACCTCTTCATCTGAATCCAAGATAATCTGGTCATCTACATCCATTGAGCTATCTGAAACTGAATGGAGGCCGGTAGTGGAAGACTCTTCATCCAACTCCTTTATCATCTCTTTGGCACCCTCCAAGCTTGCCACCGTCGCCACCCTAGAAGGTTCATCAGAACCCAAGTTTTCCTCATCCTCCTTTGCTTTCTCCTGATCAAGGGTTTTTTCATGACCAGCAAAATCACTACCCTCAGTCAGTTCTGGTTCCGAAACTGAATTCAATAATTGATCATTGTTGGCTTCAGTCACACCAGAAGTCTCAAATGTATCTCCTTCGTTGCCCTTAGATTTCTCCTCAATGATAAATGGAAATTGCTTATCTTGAACTGATATTGAATTATCACCATCTGAAAGAAACTCAAGCAAAGGCTCATTTTTATTTACCTCGGAATCATTTGCAGATTGATTTGGTTCAACGTTTGGCTTCTCATCCCCTAGCTCATGAAGATGTGACAGGATTACATTCACATTAGCAGAATCAACACCGTCAGCAGAATCCTCAGCTGCCTTATCATCAACTTCTTCAGAACCTCCAGTCAGCGAGACCCAACTTTTAGCATGGCCAATATTGTCATTCAATTGGTCAAGTTTCTCCCAGGAACCTTCCGCCATCTGAATGTCCTCAGCAGGATAACTCCCAGCAGACTCCTCTTCTGGTGTATGAGCGTCAGGAACGCTCGCTTGATTGATGTTGTGAGTGGAATCACCACTCCCATCCATGCCCATTTCAAACTCGTCTGCAGTGTCAGATTTGGCTTCTTCAACGTTCAAGCTCCCTTCCTTCGTAGAGGACTTGTTGGTTTCTCCCTCTTCTTCCACGTCAGCAGCCTCAGACTCATCGTCCACTCTCTTCAATTCAGCTATAGCTCCAATATCAGGGCTGGCAGTTTCTCCCAGTTCTTCGACCAAGTTCCCATCTTTCTCCTCTTGAGGATCAGAAACTGTATGCTCTCCATATTTGTCCAACGTTCCATCGACAGCATCCTCATCCTCTATTGGTTTTTCTTTGGTGCTTTGCGGGATGGGGTTCTCCACAGTTTTTTGCTCCTCAGCCTCCAAATTACCATTTTTTGAACTATCCTCCATCTTAGGGTTCTCATCGGACACTATTTCCAAGCTATCAGGTAGGAAATCACCTTCTGTGGTCCGAGAAACATGAGTCTCCAACGAGGTCCCATCTCTCTGCTCGCCCTTCAAGCCCTCACCTCTATCCACCAAGGTCGGAACTTGACCGGACACAGCAACCTTGGCGATGCCGTAGAAGTCATCCTCGTCGTCATCATCTTCCAGCTCCTCCACAAAGACCAGGACATCGGGGTCATCGTCCCGAGTGACCCGAGCTTTTATCGGCATCGAGGTGCTCCTCGACAAGCCGTCCCCTTTAGGTGTAACTAGCGCGGCCGTGGCAAGGGCCGAGTTGATGCTCTCCTCCTCGGGGTCGGAGGCGGTCTCAAACCCCTCTTGCTCCTCCTCGCTGGTATCGGAGGCCAGGGGCGAGTCGTTCTCCTCGGAGGTAAGGGGGGCGCGGATGAGAAGCGAACCCGGAGGAGAAATAGGCAGCAACCTGGGGCCCTTTGCCGCGGAAAGGGAGACAGGGTCGGCCGCGGAGTCCATCGGCAGGCTAAGATGTTGGCTTCCTATATGCAATGGCACATGGCCAAACGATAGCAAGAAAGGGCGTTGGGAATGGTGGAAAGGTGGGATCTTTTAGAGCTATCTCTTTGGAGGCTACGTTGTGTGAGGATCTCTGTTGATTGTGGGGAAGGGGGAGGAATGGTGGATGAGAAACACAGACGGGGATGGGAGAGAGCCACACAAAAGCGATGGCTCTCAGAAGCGCGAGGAAGATAAGGTAGGATGGCAAACTAACAACCAGCAGTTAGATGCGGCGGTTAGGGTTTTGGCAAGGCGACATCATCTGGTTTCGTCCGCCAGGTGATGTGGCGGTACAAAGGGACCCACTCCTTCCTTGCCCCCCCCATCTCTTATAAGACTTTATATTAATAAAATTAATTAAAATATATTTTTTATTTTATTATACACGAATTCCAAAAGAAATCTAATTTTATGGTTTTTAGAATCGTTACGTACCACTCTTTTCATTTTTTTTCTCCATCGATCTCATCATTTTTCTAATATTTTTATAATGTTTTTAATAGGAACGATTGAAAATTTCTTATCCTCAAATTGGATCGATCCATGATATGAATTGGTCGAATTAAAATGTTTCAATATATATATTTTTCAATCTGTACTGTAAACTATATATATATATATTACCTTTTTTTATTTTTTTTCTATTTTCCTCCTTTCAATAAACTAACTTGATATGAGATTTTTGATATTATTATATTTTTAAAATTATATATCAGATAAAATTTTGAATTCTTAAACTTTAGCGAGTCAGGTACATCACCAACAAACAAATATGATTTTGAATCCTTAATTTTTAGTAAATGAGTCAGGAACATCATCAAGAAATCAATGTTGGAAGTGTTATTTTTACATATTCATTAATCGTATTTTGGATGGATATAGATGGAAAAATAGATACTTTACAATAGTTTAATCGAAAAATAAATTTTGTTTAATCGAAAACTAACCAAGTGAGTCAGTCACAACAGTTACTAAAATCAAACCTAAACGAATGATCAGATTAAAAAAATCAAGAATTATACCATCGATCAATATGATTCACTTACTATATCGATTATATGAAAAAAAAAATCAAACTGAATCGAATCACTCAACCAATCTTTGAATAACCCAAATGGATCAGTTGAATTAAATAAATCATTTTTTTTAATATCGCTAATATTACTTAACTAGTCTTAACTTAAATGTTTCTTATTATTTGATTTATATGGTATCCCTCTTAACTCAAATATTTCTTAGGTAATCATACTTTAAATCTTTTGTGTCGGCTTTGAATTGGATTGAGATTATAAAGAAAAGAAAAAGATATTTATCATTTGATCACTTTTCTCTTTCTGTCGTCATCTCATCTTGTCACCTCTCCCCTTCACTTTCGCGTCTCTCTCCGATAGTTGTTCTTTGCCTTCTTTTTTCTGTTTTTTTTTTCCCAAAGTGTCTTCTCTTTATCGCGTCTCCTTCCAACCATCAGTCTTTATATATAATTTTATTGTTTGCCTTTTTTTTCTTGTATATATTACTGATTATGACAATGAGATATATTGTTTGATGATGCTAGCTAACATAGTTATTAATTTTTTTATCAAATTATTGTAAAGTCTTGGGATCAAATTTCACTTTTACCATTTTTTCTTATAAATTTTTTTATGTTCTTTATTATTATACTTCATTTTGTTAATTTAAGTTTCATTTAATTTTCATTATAAGTGTATCTTACATTCATATTAGCATTATTGTTCAATACATTGAATTGAATAATTGGAAAATTTTGATTTGAATATTAATGAAAATGAATCTATGTTTTTTTTTTTTTTCATGTTTAATTACTTCATCTAATATTTGTCTAAATAATGACAAATATTTTGTGAGCAATGCTACTTGATGACTAAAGATATCTATTTTGATTTATGAAAATACATAATTAGTTAATCATTATTTGACATGTAATCGATGACTAAATATATCTATTTTGATTTATGAAAATACATAATCAGTTAATCATTATTCGACGTGTAATCGTCACATGATGCCCAGGATAAAAAGAAGAGATATATGATATAGTATATCTATCTGTCCATATAGACAATGGTCCAAAGTAAATAGTTATGGGTTTTTCTCTCCTTTTGTCATTCACATGGACAAGAGCCCAAAGAAAATATATTGGAGGGTTAGAGACTATCTTTTCGTAGAATATCTTATAGAATATTCTATATCCTTTGGGATCATGTCCAAAATCCCATATTTAAGTGGGGAAAGAAAAGATATTTTTTATTACTCGCGTCCATACTTATATACTCTAGTTACTAACCTGGGTATCGGAGGGATCGGGTCAGGAAACCTCTCCAGACCTTCGTCTTAGTACAGGTGGCATCTCGAGAGCTTGATGTTTCTACCTCAGAGGGATATTAGACAATCATGTATATATGGGTCTGAGTCACATCGGACTGACTAAGACGTCAATGAATTTTTTTCTCATTTTTAATACGAGAAGGAGGGCTCGATATCACAAGAACGCCTGTCTGCCAACCCCTATAAATAAATGTTCAAGTGAGGAGGCTTTGCCCTTGACCCACAATACTTTCACTCAGAGGGGGCAATAAATATCCTTTCCTTGTATGGACACATCTACCTTGATGCAAACATGTATACAGTATTAGTGTCTATTCAATTATTCGAGCCTTTTCTTCCTTAGGGATCACCTTAAGCCACCTCATCGTCCTTGTCGAGGTGTTCTTAAATCTCACACGAGTGCATATACTAAAGGGCATGATACAGGTCATTGCTTCACTTTTGTCTTAGTTAGCTGCAGTCATCGGCTCTAGAACTAGTCAAAGTTCATTGACCTGACATGGCACCAACATCCCAAGAGCACCGGAGACCCATCAAACCACTAGTCAAGGGACACTTCACTCCCCAACTATGGAATTCAATTGGTCTTACTACCACTCTATCACCATAGAGGATTTCTATTAACGTTTAGATGAGATGCGATGATAATTTTGACAATCCAAAGGGGAGACACTGGTCGATTGCTATTCACTTAGAAAATCAAGGAATAACCAATTCTATTAAATTTTCTCCTCCCATCATCAGAAGCATTCAATGACAGTGGTGACCCAACATAGCAAATTACAGTTTTTCCTACTCAAATGTCATTGTATAATACTTTGAACACTCTGATGTGTCACGCCTTTCTGACCATGTTAAGAGGCCTAACATGAGAAGATACACCCGCCTAAAGCTGCTCTTTATCATCTCTTTTGCTCATCTCACGAGAGAGTTAAAACTTTATTTTCTCGAGAATATGTACTCGAGACTATTGGCAACAATGCTTCTTTGACTTCAACTAGCGGAGGAGGAGATCATGTTAATTATATGGGTAAAATATTTCTTTTATATAATTGAATAATTTATTCTATGGATGGATGAAATTAATTTTTTAATATTAACACATATTATTTAATCTTCTTAAAGGTTTGCATATATATAAGGATGGCTGATATTACTATTGTTTAAGATTGTTCAATTTTTGTTAAATTTGGTAGTTTATATATATTTTTTGTTAATTTTAGTATCTAATATTTTGTTTGTTAATTTGGCATTTCATATTTTTTACTACATATAAATTCGAATTATTTATATATATATTCAAGTATTCTCTAGTTAAATATATGGTTGGATTAATTGATCCGTTGATTTGACTAGTCACTGACTTATATATATATATATATATATATATATATATGACCTAAGACTTGATTGAGTCACTTTCCTATTCTAATATGATAACTATCGTTTAATGTTAGATCGGACCGACTCCAATGCGAAGTGCTTTGGCTTACTGCATCCATTGCCGTGTCTTTAAATGGAGTTATATTGTCCTAATTCATTACTAAAAATATAAAGTCAATTAAAAAACAGTCTAATTATTAGCTCAGACCCAAGTGGGGCTAACTCGGAATAAGGTGTTCCGAATCGGACCCGACTCGTCGATTGGAAAACCAAAAGCCCAGATTTGTGTGTTTACCGGTCCGGGTTGGCCTGTTCTCGAACCGAGAACCAGGTTGACCCGTTAATCTTACCCGACCCGTTTTCATTGGCCTAAACAGGGACGGAGCTCAGGGTTTGTTTCACCCTCGTCGATTCCTTGTTTGCACTGCGCTCCCAAATCCGTGCTCTATTCCTCGCTTTCCCCGTCCTCTCTTCGCGTTCCTGCCTGAGACGGGATCGATCAACCACCGCGGCACTCCTTTCTGCTCTCTTCGGCATCGTACTCGCTCGCGAAATCTCTTCATCGGACCATTCACACGATCCTCATCTCGTCGCATCGTGGCATCTCTCTGATCCTCTGGATTCTCGTTAAATCTGCTTCGCACACCATTGCGGACTAATGGCCGCGAGAAATTTAGGTGGCCATGAGTTTTTATACATGGGTGTGCTGTAGGTGATCGTTTGAGGTCGTTGGTATGGAAGGCGAGGGTGATTCACTGGTCATTAAGCCGATTAATAAGGCGGTGGTTCATAGAATTAGTTCGGGGCAAGTGATCTTGGACCTCTCGTCTGCTGTCAAGGAGTTGGTCGAGAATAGCTTAGATGCTGGTGCAAGCAGTATTGAGATAAATCTGAAGGAATATGGCGAGGAGTACTTCAAAGTTATTGACAACGGTTGTGGCATCTCCCCTCAAAATTTTCAGGTACTTGGTGACATCTGAATTTATCAAATGATTTCTGATGCCTAGATCATAATGTATGTTAACAGCCTCTAATCTTTTGGTTTCTTCATGAACTTATTTCTTTTCCTGTTCATACTAATGTCATTGTAGTTTTACATTGCTAGTCGTGTACATGTATTGACAATTGTTATAGGTCAACTGAAACGTCGATCAACTTGCTTGCTATATCAGGATATTTCTTTTCGCTCTCTTTTTCGTTTTGGGTGTATGTGATTGTGTATATACTATATAGTCATCAGCTTGGATTTTTAGTTGTGTGAGAAGGGGTACAGGGCTCCATCACATAGGATAAGGACCTTTATTGTCTCAAACAACACCTTTTTTAACAACAAGGTTTAGTCAAAGTATAGCTAGATGGAGCTCACACACAGCTGAGATCATTATTCTAAATACTACAATTGTCCGATAAAGAGCCTACTAAAATTTGGTGGATGGTCATCGTTCCTTTTTTATTTATAAATTGGTCCTTCTTCCTCATACAGAAGAAAATACTTCACTGCTTGCGGTTTTCACATGTCAAATCTTTTACAGTGAGAAAGGTATACAGTGTTAGTCTCCAGATGAAAACTAATATTTGCTTAAGATTTTTACTGATTTGATACAAGAACTATTAATCAGCCAGACAAAAACTGGAACACATATTTGAATCACTAGATACTGTAGCTACCAGTCTTTCCTGGTGTAACAACAAGAAGAAAGTACTCCTAAAGGCAATTAGGAGTTGCTTTTTCATATTGTATGATGGCTGTGATCCTTTTTATCTATTCACCATTCAACTTCTGCTCAATTTCCTTCTCCCATCTTATGTTCTTTGACACTGAAATAATGACTATGTTAGGTACTGTTAAAAGTTATTATTTTTATAACAGCCCAATTAAGTTTCTTTCTTCCTTTTTTCCTTTAGTGTTCTTTAATATTATATTTCTCTCTGCTCGATCCATTAGAAATAACACATTAGTTGCATTCCCAATAGTGATTATCATCATGGTTTGGGGCATGTGGATGTAAGGATATATCTTTTACTTTTTTTTTGAACTATTTGCTAAGAAATGACAGTTTCTTTAATTTCTGCAGGCCCTTGCTGTTAAGCATCATACATCTAAGATATCAGAATTTTCTGATCTTCACTCCCTGAGAACTTTTGGCTTTAGAGGGGAAGCACTGAGCTCCCTTTGTACCTTGGGGAATTTGATTATTGAAACAAGAACAAAAAATGAGCCACTTGGTACACATTTA
Source organism: Ensete ventricosum (assembly GCA_029747655.1). Taxonomy (NCBI): domain Eukaryota; kingdom Viridiplantae; phylum Streptophyta; class Magnoliopsida; order Zingiberales; family Musaceae; genus Ensete; species Ensete ventricosum. Next base: position 2,081,189 of record JAQQAF010000006.1, on the reverse strand, counting down.
ATCTTTGATCATTCTGGTTTAGTGACAGCTGAAAAGAAGATTGCACGACAGGTTGGAACCACTGTGACTGTTGAGAAGTTATTCTCCACTTTGCCAGTGCGAAGTAAGGAATTCAGTCGGAATATACGACGAGAATATGGAAAGCTTGTTTCTTTATTGAATGTGAGATGGCCTTCCTATGCTTTACGTATTGAATCATCTATGTCTATTTTCATTTGGCAGATAGTTCTTTAATTTTTCACTTCATCTGAAGAAGTGTCAAAAGGTGATCCTGCATATTCACAAGAATTTTTGTATGTGAAGTTAAGGTCCAAGGATCTTTGTGGTTTTCTCACATAACGTAAATTTTATTGCTCTACTTAATGGATCGCTTGTTTTTAGCATTTGATTAGTTCCCATTAAAGTGTCCTATATGGTATTTGATAATTCTGATGATGCTTTCAGCATTCGATCAGTTTCCTCCTATTAATGTTCTAAATGATAATGATGATAAACTGCCTTATTTTTATTGCAGGCGTATGCCTTAATCGCTAAGAGTGTTCGATTGCTTTGCACAAATACAACTGGAAAAAATTCGAAGTCCATGGTGCTGAAAACTCAAGGAAGCAGTTCATTGAAAGATAATATCATAACTGTATTTGGTCTAAGTACCTTGCAGTGCTTAGAGCCACTGAATTTATGTGTATCAGAGGGTTGCAAAGTTGAAGGCTTTCTTTCTAAGCCTCAATATGGTAGTGGCCGTAATTTAGGAGATAGGCAATATTTTTATGTAAATGGCAGACCTGTAGATATGCCAAAGGTTGGTAAACTTGTAAATGAATTGTATAGATATTCAAATTCCAAACAGTTCCCCATTGCAATCTTGAACTTTATCATACCAACCACATCGTATGATGTCAATGTTACTCCTGATAAGCGGAAAATTTTCTTTTCTGATGAAGGTGCCCTTATGCTCTCCCTGAGGACAGAAGTCGAGAAGATATACTATCCTCATCACTGCAGTTACACTGTTAATATGATTGAAAAGCCTGAGAAAGAAGCACATATGTCGCAAGTGGTTGCTTCAGAGGACAAAAATCCTTTATCAGCATCCAATGAATTATCTCCTGAAGATGGTGAGTGCAATCAAGTATTTTTTAAAGACAATTCTCCAAAGATCCTGCAAGTTAAAGAGTTAGACGAGGAACAAGGAATTCTCCTTAATGAAAAAAACTCTATGCCAGAAAAAGTGAATACTAGTTTATGTGACATGAAGGGTTCTGGAAGTCCTTCCACCCATGCACATCAGTTTCAGCACTCAAGTGATTTTCACAAGCCAAAGATTGATGAGATGACAATAAATCATGTTAGACTAGAAAGGAATAGTAATTCTACTCGTTCAAATCTTGTTCAGTCTTCTCTGACAAATTTTGTTTCTCCAAACAAGAGGAAACATGAAAATTGTTGCAAAGTATTGTCTGAAGTGCCTGTATTGAGACATGAAACACCTTCCTGTCAAGTCAGGAAAACCAGTTCAGCTATGCGGACTTCAGTCTCAGAATCCCATCGATATGTTCCAGAAGATGATTCACCTGGAGCCAATACAAAAGAGTTGCTAGAATGCCAAGTACCACCTGATGTCTCTAATAAAGAAGAAATCTCCTTTCCAGGCGAACGTGATTTTCATGATAGAGGGTCTCATGAGGTATTCTAAAATTTTCTGAAGTTCTTAATCTATTAGCAAAGTCTTGTACATAATTTCTCACATTCTAATCTTCTGCATCAAGACTTGCTTCGATACTCAAAACAATAGACGAGCAATTTGCTTCTTCCTCTTAATTTTAGTATTCCTACTAAGCTGTGATTGTATAAATTACCATCAGGAGTAAATTTATGTGGTTATCATATTTACTGAAGCACAATTGATATCAGACTAGTGATTCGTTGTTTAATTTATGGTGCTTTAATTTAAATAAGGTGTGGAGTTTGATATCAATGCATGCCTTCGTGATTGGCACTTCTACATGTAGAGCATTAATAGAAGTGGAGTTTGATACCAACTCTTTGATATGCAAAAGAGCATTAGTCATGCTGAGCACATGAATGGTGGCTGGACAGATCATAGATAGCTTCATAACACAATAACCACAGCAGAAAAAAGAGAAATTCATATTAACATCAATACCTTATCACCAAATATTGTGATTGTCACTGAATCAAGAGTTTGAATATCATGCAGAATTAAGATAAAGGATCATAATGATCAGAGAGATGTCAATTTTACTCTTATGCTGCTTTTTGTATATCATTTATGCCTGGACTACTCAATGCTACATAGCGGTGAAGACTGCGAGTAACAATTTATCTAACTATAAGCTTTTTGGTACAAGAGCGTCAATTGACATAGTGAAGCAAGATGACCGATCATATTAAAGTTTCATAATGGTCCTCTCTTTCTTGTGCCTATCCTACATTGAGATTGACAATATCACCTTTGCCCATCTTAAAAGGAAACTGTTAGATGAGTGGCTTCTTTGTCTGTGAGGCCTTTAAATTAGAACTGACACTAGGCTAATCGAAATTTGATCGAGTTCTGTCAATTTACGATCTGGCTCTTCGTATTGGTTGTTAGCTAATATTCTATCTCCGATCCAGTCTATCAATGGGAGAGGGAGAGGAAGTGTGTCACTTCTAATGGCAACACCAACTGATGGTAGTTAAGGATTTTACAAAACAATCATAAAATGAAAATGGAAGTCATCTTAAGAGAAAACCTAAACCAAAGGGATTGGATATATGGATCTGGTGCCTCACTCGATAGCTGTGTGAAGTTTCTGGTTCAGGTCTATGGTAGCATAGAGTTATGAAGGCAGGGATTCAGGCAGTTTAGTGGGTGGGAGTGCTGGAGTTGAGGGTAGTGCTTGTGGTTCTAGGCTTCTAGCAATGGTATCCTGATGGGACTTTAGTTGGTGCAACCTATGGTGGGAATGCTAGAGGGATGAGGTGCTCCATTCTGTGACCTCCAACCTGCTACCATGAGAAGAGAAGAGAAGAGAGAGGGAGAGATGGAGAGAGAAGACTAAGTTTAGGGGAATGATAACATGAATGATAATGAGAAGGGCTAACAATGATAGCTTGTAATTGGACATGGTGGAGCTAGCAAAATTTTGGAAGAGAATAGTGGTGCTGATCTGAAGATGGATTAGGCACACGAGACATACTGACAAGGTGGGTGATAGTGGCTAGAGTTTGTTCCTCGTCCTTGGTATATATATTTTATTTTTAATGTTTATGTTCATAAATGTTATACAGTTTTGGATTGAGTCATTGCCGGATTAATTGAACTCACTATCCTATTCATTATGGAATGTATTGATAGATGGATTACTGATTGTTGTGCCAAATCATTAAACTGATTTATATTAAGTTTAAACAGATTATGAAGGAAGGTTTGCAATTTCATGTATCAGTACTATACTGTTCAGGGTTCAGACTGGTACAATGTCTTTATCGACGGTACACCAGTATGTATTTGAGTTTTGAAAAAACTTAAAAAATCTGAAAAAAAACTGTAGTATATGGTCTATATCGCCATATACCAGGGTGCTACTGACCTTGTACTGGGCCTGAGAGTGGTACATGTCTTATACCATATGGTACAGGTCCAGTATTGGCATACAATCTGGTTTGCCTTGGTCCTTATTCTGTATATTCATAACCTGTCTGACCGATAATATGGAACCGTACCATGAGGTATTGCAAACCTTGGCATCAAGTGAGTTCTTCACCAGTGATGACTTTGCTCTAACAAGTGTAGTCTTCCTTTGATTAGTTTTTTTAATTCATAATTACCTTTATTTTATTTGATTACACTTTACTTTTTTCCTCTAGAATCTAGAGGACATAAAATTCTTTAATCTTTATGTTCTTGCTCCTCTAGTTATATCTTCTAAATTTGTCTTCTGTCAAGTTGGTGATGCTACTTATCGTAAGTTGTATTAATGATTTGTTCTTGCAGTCAGATTCAGAAATGCAGGATGTGCCTATATCACCTGCTGATGCTACAGTATGTTCTGATGAAGATTTAAAAGTGAAGTCAGAAAATATATCAAGCTTACCACCATTATCTGAATCACATGATGAAAAATATGATACTATAAAACCTTGTTCTAGTTCAAAAGGTTACACTGTTTTGCAATTCAGGATGGATGATCTTAGAAGGAAGACACAGTTGAAGTTTACAAAATTGCATTCTAGCAAACAGTCCGATGACAGAAGTCCCAGAACAAAGATGGGAAGGTTTTGACTGTATCACTTTCTACAAATTAATTTCTCTTTCATTCCCGAACAAGACATAATATCCATGTTGGATTTGCCTATATCAGGTGCTATACTGCTGCAACAGTTGAAAATTCTCAACCAGAAAACAATGAGGGAAAAGCAGAATCTTTGGCTGCAGCTACTAGTGAATTGAATAGATTTTTCAAAAAAGAATATTTTGGGCAAATGCAGGTAATCAGATGTAGTTCATTTTCAATTACTTTGAACATTCATTATGAGCTCATGTTGGTATTCCACCAAGTCAACCAATGCTAATTGTGTGCCTATGTAAAGGATGGTTAATCAATTACTTAGACATGCCAAACAAGTTTTGGTTGGGATTTGTAAAAATGTCTATGTGACCTTTGATGTGAATTTTGGTTGAGAGTCTTGGATTGTTATTCTAACCATTTTAACCAAGTTGTTTGGAATTTTGGAAATATGGTCCAATGCCATACGCCAGTTTTGGTGCATGACAGTTTCATACACCATCAGAAGTCATCAAGGTGCATAATGCTCGCTCAGTATGATATAATAATAGCAGCTACAAACATTTACAACTGTCAAATGACTTTTTTGGCTAGAATGATGCCATGTTCTTTTCTTGATTTTTTTGGCATAATAGTAGGTGATTATAAGTTTATAACTAAGATTCAAATCAAAGAATCAAGAAATGAATGGGTTTTCCTTATATTATGTGTCATGTGATGCCATGTTCTTTTCTCGATGTTACAATTTCATGTCTGTATGTGAAACGTGCGGAGGTGTGAACCTTCAGAGGTCATCCTTGAATGAGTCTAGTAGTTGCCTTTTTTCCTACTATTGTTTATCTTTCTCTTCCTCTCTCTCTCTCCCCCTTTATCTATTATGAAATGAATTATTTCTTTCCCTGCATTGTGAAGTCGTGCTACATAACTAACTTAATCCTCAAGTTTGGCAAGTGTGAACTTGTACTTTCACTAGTGAAATTGTTTTTCTACAAATTAAGTATGCTTAGACCGAGTATATTTCTTTATTCCCTTTTGATCCTTATTTCCCTTGGGCTCGAATCTAGAACTTGTATAAGTTGTCCTATGTCAATTGATTCTGGATAATCTAGTATATGTTATTTTAATGCTTAATTTTTGGTTTATCTATTAGTGGATTTAATTCATTATGCTCATTGTCACTGATATCGCTTGAGGTCATTAGGGATTTAAAAAGTGTTAGGCGTTGAAAGGCACCATGGTCCCAAAATGCCCGAAGCGCTAGGTGCTCGCCTGAGCGAAGTGAGGCGCTTTGACAAATTAAAATATATAAAAAATATATAAATGATAAATATGATTATATAAATAAAAATAAGATGTTAAATAAAAAAATTTAAAGTACCAAGTCACATTATCCATCTTCTAATAACAAAAATATCAAAAGACTCAAAATAATGAAGTTTTGCAACAAATTCAATTTGCTTTTTATAGTAGTTAACAATATATTATTTATTGTTAACAATAGTTAGAGGGGAGAAAAGAATTGTTAACAGTAGTTAGAGGGGGAGAAAAGAGTCACTAACAGTGGAAAGTGGGAAAAGAGAGGGCAATGACGACGAAGAAACTTTTGGACGATGATGGCGGTGGCGGAGGAAGCTGCGGACGATGACATCCTGAGCGGAGGAAGCTTCAAAGGTGTCTGTCGATGGCGGAGGAAGCTGTGGTCCTCTCCCTCGACGGTGGAAGGAGCTGCACATGGAAGCAGCAGCAGTGAAAGGAATTGTGTACGAAGGCTAGGCTATTGGACCTATCCGTGGGCGACGGAGGAAGCCTCGGTCCCATGCATCGACTGTGGAGGCAGCAGTAGATAAGCTATGCTAAGGTTTATGGCTTAGGGTCGCATGGGGTTGTAGTGGGTGGGTTTTGCGGGTACAATAAAAGATACTAGCTAGTTCAATTGAACCAACTAGCTATTGATCAACCGAACTGGACTCAAAAGTTTGGTTCGGATACTTCGTTTGAACCGGGCGCTCACCCGAGGTGCTCGACGCCTAGGTTTAGGTGAGCGCCTAAGCGGTGCTTCACTAAAGCATGCCGCTGGTCGAAACTTGAGACACTCGGGCCTCGCCTCGCCTTGCCTCACTCAAGTGTCTATTTAAACCACTAGAGGTCATTACCTCAATTTTACTAACTTGAGGTTTTGCTTCAAGTCATTATCAACCAGTACAATTGCATATAGGTCTGCCATGTTTGGGCTTAGCTAGTGCCACGCCCAGCCCAAAGCTTGGACAGGACTTCTTTGTTCATCCATATTTATAATTAGTTAGAGATTGATATGCATAATCTGATCCAGTGCTCTCATCTATTTCAACTATGCCATGAGATCTTCAAACATCATATGACTGGAATATATTAGATGAAATTACAACTTCAATATTGATTTTAGTTAGGGGTGTAAATGAGCTGAACATGAAGAAATGGCTCTTGTTTGTGTTTGATGTTTAAACAAACTTATGGTTGTTTGTAATTGGCTTGAGCTTGATAGTGTGTGCTTTTTGAACAATTCTAGTTCAAACTGCACATGATCTCAAGTTGGTCGCAAGCACTACTGTGTTTGACAGCCTTATTTAGAGCAGAGAAAGAGAGGGACAAAAGAGGGCCAGAGGATGGCGATGGAAGAATATGGTGGGTAGAGCTAAAATGACACATCAAGGGATGGTAAGGGCTTTTATATTTTTTAAGAGGAGATATGTGGGAGAATGTATGGTAAAAGTTTTTTACATGACAACTAATTATATAGCTTTTGATCAAATCTAGTACATCAAAATATAATGACTAGTAGGAGACAATTCATTGGAACTCTACCTAACAACACTTGATAATATATAATATAATTACATCACTCCTTTTAGTTAAGCCCTTGTCTATCCAAACATAATGAATGAAGTCATATTTGAGCTTGACTTGTTAGGGATAACAACTAAATTCCTGTTGAGCTACGTCCAACATTATCTGAACAAGCAGATTCTGAATTCAAACAAAAATCGAGTTCGATCTGTTCACAAACCAATCTGAATATCTTTGGTAGACTCCTTAATCCCTCATGTCACAAAACATAATTTTAGGTTTATAGGATGCTTTATATTTCTTTTGAGACTTGATGTTTTGTCTTTGAATCATTAAGCCATCATGTATTGTATTTAAGTTATTATGGATTGCAGTTGTCTGATTGATTTATTAAAATTATTATGTACGAATTTGTTATATAATCCAAGGTTTGCGATATCGTGTCATACCGCTCAGTATGTACCGGTCCGATGGAGGACCGGTACACTTGGTACAACTCGATACCTTAGTGTACCATGTGTCGGTACAGCTCAGTACGTACATGATTGGCAGATGATCAATACGTTGATACGGTACAAGATTGCGAACCTTGATAGAATCCTTATTGTCATGATCATTAATATAGTCCTAGATATGTATGGTCATTATTTATGTGGCCCTAGGTATGTCATTAGATATGGCCATGATAGATACTATAGACAATACATTATATTCAAAAATCAAGCCATCAGAAACCAAAGAAAATCGAAAATGAGTATTTTTTATATTGGTCCAGGCATCGCATCCAGCACACTTGGACCAACAATCCAACTGAGCATAGAAACACTTGGTATGATATGGTATCAGTATAGTATGGTGTAGAACAAGGATTGTCATACCGCCTGAAAAGGTATGAAACGGGCGATACATATTGGTCTGGATGTGGACCACCCTCGTTTTGAGTGGTCCAATCCAAAAAATAAAAAAACCTAAAATAGGCGATGGGACCCATCCAACTTAGCAAGCCCTCTTTTATGTTGTCGCCGTCGTTGCTGCCACTATCGTCCCTTCGCAATGCTGCTATCAATGCCACTATTGCTGCATTCCTTCTTCTTCCTAGGTACACTCTCTCCTCTCGCCTTCTTCCTTCTTATTCTTCTTTCTCCTCCACCACTGCCTCTTCTTCCTCCTCTTTTTCCACCTGCCTTTCCTCTTCTCTTTCCTTTTCTTCCTCTCCAACATGTCGATAGATACCAGTATACCAAAACATGGTACACTGGTACTGATCGGAATATCGATCTGACCAGATCACTGAAATAGGTCCGGTACCTTAAACAACTGTAGATATTGGCCCAAGATGGGACTGTTACTACTTATTAGTCTGGTACCCGATATGCCCTTGAATTGATCACAAATTGCTACCATAAGTTATTGTTGTGAATGTTATAACCCAAGCATATAAAACTTGGATCTCATTGTTGATAAAGCATTGGACTTTGTATTTAATGTCATCAAATCTTCCTTAACCTGTCACACATATAGCTGACTATGTTTATCTTGTTCTTTAGTTATTTCAGGTACTTTAGCTTTGCCATGTTAATTTGTGATCTAAGATTACCTTTCTGAACATTAATTACATACTATCATACTTAGATAGTTAAGTTATTTACTGGATCTTTGTTCATTTTCAATATCTGTTCATGATTTAGGTAATTGGGCAGTTCAATCTTGGGTTCATTATTGGAAAGATAGAACAAGACTTGTTTATTATAGACCAGGTAAGCATCTCTTTCTTAAAGTTTACAATATCCTTCATTCTCACTTTTGTGTATGTGAAGTTTCTGTGAAATGGTTTTTTTTCCTTGAGTTTGGACTTTTGGCTATACCATTTATTATTTCATCATCAATTTTCAAAGTAGAATGTCATTTAACACTTTACTGTCTTTCTCTACTTGCAGCATGCTGCAGATGAAAAATATAATTTTGAACGACTCTCACAATCAACCATCTTGAACTTACAGCCCCTACTTAAGTAAGGATTTTTCATTTCATTTTCTGAGAACCTATGAACTTAGCTGTTTTGAAAATTTTAAGTTGCTTGTAGAAATCACTAGTGTGCAAATACACTTCTTTTTTTTGGTATCACCTCTAATCAAACATGCTGAAGTTCACAACCATCCTTGGTCATCTGGACTAGTAAACCATCCATTTTCTTGGTAACTTCCAGAGATGAACATGATATCCATGAAAATCTGAACCGTGTATGACAATCCTGAACCAAACACTATTTGAGTAACTTCTTTTTTTTTTCGATTCACTGGTTGCATTTTTAGCTTTGCTAAGAAACATTCTAATGTCACAGATGTTGATGTGAATTCTTACAACATTCGAAGTGTTGCTGGTGTATCCTACGCCAATCCATATTTGCCACAGGAAATTTTGTTGGAGATTTGGCATATCCCCTACAAAAATACTTACTAGTGGCACCTTTGAAGAAGAAACAAAAGATTTAGTTTTTCTGACAAATTCCTCTAAGTTTGGCTACTGGTGGATATGCCCCTTAAATGTATTATTCACACACATGCCAGAAATCAGATTTATTTTTATAATGCCCTTGTTATCACAGTCAATCCATGGATGTTTACTATAGTTAATTCTGAGTTCTTTTTGACCTATGGACTTGACTATAAGTGAACCTTTTTATCCCGCATTTTAAGGAAGTAATCATTGACAATGCATGCTGAACTTTGGGGAGTATTACTTCAATCTACCTACCTTATCCTTCTTCCTCACCTTCACTTGAAGAGAATCTTATCGGGTATCAATTTACACTAATATATGATGAGTGATGCTTTTTGACATTGTCAGAAGCCCTTAACCTCAAGGATACTAGCTCAAATAAATTCAGCTCTTGATAAAATATAGGCAAATTCATACTTTGGAGGAGCATATAATGCAATTAGTGAATTTTGAAGGGGATACAAGGCAAGTACTTCAAAGGAAATCGGGCAGATAAAGAAGGAAATATAAATAAAAGAAAGCTCATATGATTGTGGGGTTTCCTCTCCAATGTCCAGTCATAACATACAGTCTACATTAATTTCTGATGAGATTGGCAGGATCGTTTGCCTGTATGGTGTGAATAACAAATATGTACCCAAGCTCTAAAGTTTTGTTAGCTTATCTAGGGATCTATAAGTTTTGTTAAGTTGCACCAAATTATGTTCATATAAAATTCCTTATCCTCTTTATTAAAAAAAGCATTAAGAACTTAACTTAAAAGATGATGCTAAACATAATATCAATAAAGTTGTACTGATGTAACTTGGGTGTTTAGGTTCCTATTCTCTTATCTGAATGTTAAGTTCCATTGATGCTAGGTCTTATGAGACAAAATGAAAGTTGATGTCTTTTCACTCATCTATCATGAAAATCAAGTTACTAACTAGTTCATTAAGTTTTTAGTCAGGTACTCTTTGGCTTCTAAGCTTTCTGAGAGTGAGAAGGGTCGGTAGAAGGGATAAGGCAGTAAAAAGCAAGGTTATAAAATTTGGGACGTAGGGTGTTGTGCAGATATGGTGTGTAAGCCAACATTGGTCCGTGCCAAACGAACATAATATTTGTGTGCCCATCAACATGGAATTGTGCTATCCTGCATAAGGTCCCTGCCAGTAGAACACAGTACTGGCATGCCCTTCACATGGCACAATCCCAACATACTGTTGCAACATTGATGATGCTTAAATATATTATTTAAAGCATCTATGTATTACTTTTACCTCAAGTGAACAACGGATGAGTGAAAAGGATTATAGAAGTGCAGTCAGCTGAAAGCTAACGGATTCACTGTTTAGGATTTGTTTGGCAAGGTTAAAGACTTGCTGCCTTTTAACACAAATGAAGGAGAAGTCAAGATATAGATTAAGAATGGGAACAGCTTATTCAGAGTTTCGGTTTTGTGGCTGATGTCGTTACTTCATGAAGAAATAAACAATGAAGAAAAGTTGCAGAATATGAAAACAGAACTAGAGAAGTAAAATGATATGGAAAATTCAGCTTCGGATTTGTTCAGATTAAGAATGGGAAGAACTAGTTCAGAGTTTCTGGCTGATGTCAATTGTTGTTACTTCATGAAGAAATAAACAATGAAGAAAAGTTGCAGAATATGAAAACAGAACTGGAGAAGTAAAATGATATGGAAAGTTCAGCTTCATTGTTAATATTCTTTTTTGATAAAAGCTTCATCATTAATCTTCTTCATCCAGAATGCAGATCTGGAAGCAACACATGAAGTTGCTCTTTAGGACACAAATGTCACCAATTGTGGGATTCTTAATTTATTTATTGGCTGAAACCTAATTTGTTTCAGATTCTATTAAATATATAGTAGTTGTAGTAATCTTCCAACAATGAATGTTTATTTAAATTTTTTTGATGGTTATATGCTATGATCTTCTAACCATCTTTCTAATCTATACTACTTTCCTTCTTTATTGAGTTCTATCAAACATTATAGAGAACAGCAAGAAAAGAGAGAACCTAAATTTAGTTTCTGTAACCTCAAATTTCAATCATCATGTATTCCTACCTGTTATGGTAATTGTGTTGGTTTATGGTATCAGATCTAGCATTGCATCGAAAATGTTTATTAGAAAAAGAAAGTTTCACTTACTGTTCATATTTTGAAGGGTGGAAACTTAACTAGAGGACCACCCATTATCTTTTAAATTGGCATAATGATAGTAAAAGCTACTTATTCTTTATATTAAAACCAAAGCTAAAGGCACTTGAGAAATTTCGTATTTTGTCAGCTTGCAAACTTGATTATTGCTATGAATTTGACATTCTAACTTCTGATCAATTCTGATGATGTGCACTGTGTCCAATGTCACTATTTGCATGGCCATTCTGGATTGATGTTAACTTACTCTTGTACTGCATGCTTAATCTATGAAATCATTCAATATTATGTGGTCATGACTTGCACTAGTGTTTTCTGTTTCCTGGTTTTATAATTATCTTTCTTTCTTCAATTCATATCTTAACATGAAAGATAAGAATCTGGTTTTTGACATCTCTCTACTTTTTGTACTATATCATTTCTATATTCAGGCCAATGAGGTTGGAATTATCACCAGAGGAGGAAGTTGTAGCTTCCATGAATATGCAAATAATTAGGTATCTAACTTTTTGTCTTTTACAATACTATTCTTATTCTATACACAAATTGATTACTTCAAAAGTAATTATCTATCATAATATGTGAAGTATCTGTTCTTGGAATTTTTGTCCTATCTTAAATTTCTTGTTTGTTCATAGATTTTTTTTGAAGATATAGTAGTAATAAGGCCCATTCTGAAAGACATTAGGATGCACTTGTAATGAAGTCACAATGTTTTATCAGCTAATGGATAGCTAACCAATGCTTAATTCAATTTCCTGGAAATTGAATGTTATTGCAGAAGATTGATGGCCACTTCAACTTAAAATTTTAGGAAAGCAGTGAAGGGGTTCTGGTTAGTCTGTTTTCAACCTCTGCAGATGAGTACATATAAATGGGCAGTTATGTGTAGCACAGAACATTGGTCAACTACAGTTTGTTCCAGGGTGGGACAAGGTCATTGATGAGGTGACTCGTTGAGCCCATGAATGGGGGTTGGTACTAGCCAGGTGTCTGGATCAAAGAAATTTGGCATGGTAATTGAGGGATGAGGGAGGTTGGAGTAGGACATCAAGGACAATTTATGTATGTGGCAAGGGATTCAGTTTAGAATAGATAGCTTTATAGGCATCCATGAAATTATGTCTTTTGTTCATGAAAAAATATTGAAATTTTTTTGAAGTTTTTATAATGTATAATTGGATTTTGTTGAAAGATTCTTGGAAAGGAGGGTTTTTTGAAAACTGATTCAAACTTAATTTGCTCTTCACATAAATGGGAAGGTTAGAGAGGTTTCAGCAGTATTAGGAATATAAAAGACAAATTATAGGGAAATGTCAAAGACAAGATCATGATCTCTCTTGGCAACCGTTTTGGACTGCTTTATTGTCTATTCTCTCTCTAAGTTCCTGGGTCTCCTTCAAGACCTTGTGCCACGGTGTTATCTGTCACTTGTTGATTTGATCTGCTTTGGATTGTGTTGGTTTGGTCACGTGAAATCGTTCAATCTAAACCTGGCCTGTTAGTTAACTGGGTTAGGAAAGTTCAAGTTCAGCTGCACTCTAATTGTTCTGATACATGTTCAGGTCAATCTATGGTTTTACTTTTATAAAATTCCTGATAGTTCTTCAGATTAAAGTATTTGCAGCGATTTTCCAATTGTCACTATAAAACATGGTTATTAATCAAAATATGGTTATCAAACACAATCATACAGATATGTCCACCAAATCATATCCTGTCACAAAAAATTAAATTCCAATATAGTCAGCATCAAGAATGAAATTCTTAGATTATTCAAGTTACTTGAATTGCTGGGTTTCAGCTTAGGATCCAATGTCTGGATCATCTTCTTGGGAATTGTGCCTTCTTTATTCCATTAGCAACAAGAAGATTTTTAACTCAAGCTTCTAATTTTTATTGCACTCTTTGCATTGTGATAGTAGCTTTAGTATGTGTTGTTTGGACTTTAACACTTTTCTGTGCCTTGTGTTAGAAAGAATGGTTTTACCTTGATAGAAGACATGCATGCATCACCTGGTCATCGATTCCTACTAAAAGCTGTACCATTCAGTAAAAACATCATTTTTGGAGCTGAAGGTACTCCTGCTTGTACATCTAGATTGATTTCTGTCTTATGCTAGTTATCTTTGAGAATCTTATAACTGAATCATTCTGGTATAATATCATTTTTTCTCCTATTTTCTGACCCAGATGTCAAGGAGCTTATTTCTATTCTTTCTGATAATCAAGGTGAGTTTGGAGTAATGGGATGTTACAAAATGGACACTTCTGATTCTGTCTGTCCATCAAGAGTCCGTGCTATGTTGGCTTCACGGGCTTGTCGAACATCTGTAATGATTGGTGATCCATTGACGAAAAGTGAGATGCAGAAGGTAATTGATGAAACTTATGCAAAAAACATGTTCAGTTGTCTTTATAGCTCATTTTGTTGCAATATTGTATTCTTTTGGAAGTTCAACATGGAATTGACCTTGGTGGAGGTCGGAGATCTCACAAAATTGCATGTAGTTGGAAAATATGCTATAGCAAATTTTGATTGTGCGGAGCTTTTAGCATGATTTCCATTTTTTGCTGAATAAATCATAGATTGCATTTTATTTTGTGGATTTAGTGGTTCCATAAAAGTTGCTTTTGCCTGCCTTTCCAGCATCAAAATATTGCAGGTCTTTTGTGTCATTGTGCATTTATATATGCATATTCATGTGTGCCTCTTTGTGTTCTTTGATGTTTCTTCTTCTATGGATGATGTTCTGGATCTTCTATGTCACTTTGGTGTAAGCACATAAAACTTCTTTAACATGTTCTTGTTAGTTGTATGCTTTGGATTTGGTCTTGTTGTTGTTTTCATTTATCTTGTTGTAATTTTATCAGCATGGTTTCTGGTCCCTCAGAGATTCATGGTACCCAGTGCATTCTAGCGGTCTAATCCTATTATTTTAGATCTGGTAAAATATAGACTCATAAGTTCCTGATGATTCTAGCATTTCAATATGGCATCCACAACTGTGGTAGCAAACAAAATTCAAATTTTATCTTCATTAGACTATGATCAACTTGTTATGTGTAATTGTAGCTCCTTAGAAGTCCAGTTATTGAACCCTTGGGATAAGGTAATTTATTCGAGATCAGGACATATCATTTCTTGTTTTCAGGACAATATCATGTACAGAAAGATTCTAGGATTTTAGCCCTTATTTTGATTAACCCTTTAGATGAAAAGAAAAACTTCATTTTTGTTTCTTTGCATGATCAGAATGATTCTAGGAATTTCTACTCATGTGAAACATGTGAGGGATTTCTAGAAAATTATATTCTAGGTAGCAAATATGTAAAAGAACAGCAACCTAGTGCACAAGGCACCCTGCCTATCTGGAGTCTAGGAATGATCACACTCAGTATGAATTGATTCTTGGTTACCCAGGTTTGGCAAAGGAGCAAATTTATCATTGTACTGAGGCTCACTCTTGGTAGCATATGTAGAAGCTTAATTTAAGATAACTAAAAGGTCAATATGTCCTGAGATTCAAATTGCTGGAGAAAGGATTTAAATCTCAGTCCGATATTGATTTTAGCAACTATACATGCCAGTATGCTTGGCAGTATAGTATCTCCTACCGCCCAATATCATTAGAAAGAAAAGTATTAAAAATGAATATTGACTGTTACCTATTTTTATGATATGAGAAGGTGATGGTCCTTGGTTGGACCAATAAATAGTATTTCTGGTCCAACCGGTATTATCTTACTGCAAAATGCAAGTGCATGTGATTCTAAGGCTTTAACAAATGAGTAAATTTTTTGATATCATTTGCTTGATCATTTGTTCTTAAGTTTTTTACAGAACCATTTTCATATTGATGCTATTATGTGTAAAAAGATTACTTCTTTTGTAAGATTACAGAACCATTTTCATATTATTGAGTCTTATGCTTAAAAATATTCCTTTGCTTCCCTTGAAAATATTTAACCTTGATATTACAATCTCAGAAATGTAAGTAATTAGGATTTGAGTCACAGGCACAACTCCAGTTATAGATGTAATGGACGTGAGTTACCGTCCTGAAGATGTATATTGGTGGGAGTCTTGTCATGATATGGCCAAAATTATCTCTACATCCATGATAAGTAGCAGGATTCAACAGGAGTTCTGAAACAGTTATAGATGTAACAGACGTGAGTTACCGTCCTGAAGATGTATATTGGTGGGAGTCTTGTCATGATATGGCCAAAATTATCTCTACATCCATGATAAGTAGCAGGATTCAACAGGAGTTCTGAAACATACTTCTGCTCATGCACTTTCCATTTTTTCCCTTCTCAATATATTTTCTTTTCATGCCTGATTATGCAATTGGCTGTGCCTGACTCATCTTTAGCATTCCCATATTGCTGTTGATTAAATTTTGGCTTTATCCATTCCACAACTTTGACAATTGCTTGAGGGATGCTAATGTCTAAATGTTCTTTTACTGATTGCCATTAGATACTACGGAATTTGGTGGATCTTAATTCACCTTGGAATTGTCCACATGGTAGGCCAACAATGCGTCATCTGGCAGACTTGGCTGCTATTCGCCATGTGAGGTGTGAATACTAAGTTCTTATTTGAGAATTGTTTTTTTTTTTACAATTGTTGATAACCTTTTTTTTTTTCATTTATTGGTTCAGTGTTATCTATGTCACATTAAACTTGCTAATACTGAAAAGTTTCATGAACTATATTATCTTATCTGAACATGAATGCAAAATGATCTATATGTTGCTATTTAGACCACCAAAAAATTAAAACAAACGTGTGTTTGTTTTATGAAACATAGCCTTATAAACTAAGTTTCATTGTTATGTTCAACCTTTTATTTGCATTCTCTTGATAATATTGTTCAAGAACTTGATTTCAGTAATGTGTGGAATCAATGATCCCTAAAGCAGCAGCTCGTCATGCTGGCACTGCCTTTCCATCCTTTAACTTGAAGATTTCATTTTCAGGTTGCAAAGAAATGACGTTGAGTCAATCATTTAACGACACTCATACCACATCAACGCCGGTGATCCTTCTTTCCTTTTTGCCCCCTATGTTCATATGGCTGTCTTATTTCACCAGTAGTGCTTATTAGCCTATTATTCATGTGACAGTACCCTAATGGTAGCTGCACCACAGAATGTACCTGGGTATCTACGTCGGTCTCACCCAACGAGGACTAATGATGGAAGCATTGCATCCTCCGCAAGGATTTGAAGTACGTCATCGAGTGGCATTTGCTTTTATCAATATTTTGGATAATACAACCAAGGGTTTTTTTGGCCATTTTGATAGCTGGCTTGCTGGGAAGTCATAGTCTCCTAGATCCTGTGATCGGATATGGTGGTGTTAAGGTTTTTTTCTTGCCTCTGTGATCCAAGTTAATGAGGCACCCTAACAAGTACATGTATAGAATCTGAAGGTGTATACACTCTCCTGCCTTTATTTGTATCACCAGCATCCGATGACATCAGAATTGTAACTTATATATTTATATCCTGCTTGAACGATATTAATTCCCATCATCCTGAATGATTGCAAGAGACCATTTAGCAGGTCTTTGTAGTTACAACTTCTGTTCTCATAATACTAATTTTTTCTGTCATTGAAATTAATGATTTGAGCTGGTACGTAACCCTTCAAATGTTATGCTCATTCATCAGTTGAACTAAAAGCTGAGCATTTGCAGCAACAGTAGTCACTATACTCTGTTGTACATAAATTACAGGCAACCCCACCTTTTGTCACTAATGTTAAGCATTGATAGTTCCTGTTAGATGAGGAATGGACGTACAAAATGATATAATAATTAAATTATAAATAAATGATCTTTGTTACATAATGGCTGTTCTATCATTCAAGTTGTTATATTAATATATAGCGCGATGGGAACATGGCGTGCCGTTATTTTATACTAGGAGACAAAAGTGAACTTTGTAACCGGTTCAGGTTGTGCAACGAAAGGCAGACCGATGACCGCAAGGCCGGCCGAGCCGAATCGGGGCTAATGGTTCTATTTAACTGTTTCGTCGGTTCGTGTTTGTCCGCCGACTCGTGTTTCCATTCATCGACCTTTCTCGCTCCTGCGTCGTTCGCGAGACCGGCGCCATGGCGAGGGACGACAACCCTTCTCGCTTTGCGAGAGGGATGGCAAATGGTGCGTTTCTCCTCTTCTCTCGATTCGGTTCGGTTCTTTGCCCTATACGTTCTTCATTTGTAGCATTTTTCCTATTCCATGCTATGGAGTTTGATGCTCGAGTCCTTTTCTTAGTGAATCATTTACTCAAAGACGTGGCATCTTCGAGGAGAAATCGTTTGCTCGTAGATCATAGCTTCATATTAAAGTCGATCGTTCTCTATCCTGCCAAAACGAATATACACTCTGGAAACAGTGAGATTGGATACAATGGGATTGGTGGCTGATACTGCGGACCAGTTGATTAATTGTGGGCGATGTCCGTTGAATGAGACGGATCTAGCTGCAAGATGCATCTCAACAAAACAAAAGGGTAAGGATTCTGGGCTCATCTTGTGATCGAAATCTGTTACGGTGGATCACCTTGAGACTTATCTCTGTTCCTTTGCTGTTTTTAAGAAGATGCTAATGGGACTGGTAGCTAGTTGCCCCCAAACTTTCCCTCAAATGACCATGAGATCCATACTTTTCAGGTTTCTGCAGATTTACTCAAATTTGTGCTCGTCACTTTTGTAGTATATTCTAGTAAGAAAGAGGTTTGACTATGTGTGTGGTTTTGGATGTTAGCTAGGCGCTAATCTCTCACAAATACAGTCTGGGTGGCCTTGAACATAGACGTTGAATAAGTAGCCTAGCAAGAGTATATTGTCTAAACTGGAAAAAAAAAAAGGGGCTCTATTTCTTGATAGCAGGGAAAAGAAAACATTCATGTTAAGATTACTCGCACTCTCTTGATTTTAGAAAAGAAACATTTATGTTATTCACACTATTTCTTGATATTAGGAAAAGGAAACATTCATGTTAAGATAACATAATTTATCGAGCTATTCTTCACCATAGGTCTTGATTGTAGCTAAAATTTATCGAACTATTTTCTTCTGGTATGATGCAAAATTAGCCAAATCAGACATTTATGTGCTCCTATAGGCTTTCTCTCTAGGCTTTGCATATAAGTGGTGCTTTTTGGTGAAATTTCCTGTCTTGGGGATTTTTGCTAAGCATACAATGAGAGAAACCTTTGGTCGAAGCACATATCTCTGATGATAACAGCGAGATTGGTTACTTGCTGACCAGACATTTTCTGTAATTTTTCTTCGAGTCAAGAAGCAAAGGGCCATTTCCTTTTCAAGGGATTTATGAGAGATAGCTTCATCTCTCCTCAGTTTAATTCGGTCAAGCGGTCTTTGCATGATCGATATGCTTATGGTTATAGTTTCTTCTTTCCTGAGGTAGCTTTATCAGTCATCTCACATGCGCATTTTGTTGTTTTGCAGATTTTGAACCAGTTGAGTGGTTCTTGACCATTTTCTTGTTATTTTAAATGATCGACATGGTTTCTTGAATCGATCGTCTTATTTCTTCAATAAACGAACTTTATTATTACAAATCCTTGATTCAAATCTTATCCACCATGAGCGTGAGCTTGTCCAGCCAACTGAGTAGTCCATGGGGTTCTCGTTAAATTCATGGAGAAGTCCAAAACAGTGTGTTAACCATATACAATTGAACTCTTGCATACATAATGAGTAGATATCAGTTCTTTTTAGATGTAATATAAAAGAGACTAAAGCAAAGATTAGAATGTGGTTATTTTTATTTGTTCCTATTGAAAAAATGATGTACGACAGAACTACGGTTTTCAGGAGATGTACATAAGCAAATTTATGATGGATAAATTATGTAACTGTCAAGCTTATGGGGTACTACAGATGGCAAGAATGCTGTGAAGGCATCCATTGTGGTTGTATCAATATTGATTCTAGTATATATATGTATCAAGTTAGTCGAGTGCCACTGTTCTTTTGCTTCCTCAAAATGATTTTATTTACTTTCATCAAATGCTAGATGAGATGTTGTTGGTGTAAATTTTAATCAAATGGTTCACTTATGTTGTTACTATATAAGCGGGGCTTTGTGTACCTAGTCTATATCTATCATTCTCCCTTTTTCTTTGCGTTCTATTTGGAAGGAGAACAACTGGGAAGATATCCAAAAGCACTAACATGAAACTTGCATAGAAGATTCTGTATATTTTATGGTACATTCTTTTGGTTGGTATCAAGGGACAATTGGTGTAAGGAGTTGATGACGACCAAATTTTATATTGCATTGAGATGGAAAGTGCTGCACTTTGTTATATAGTTAACAGTCTTTACTTTAAATGTTTGGTGATTGAAGCAGCTATTCCCGCTAGTAAAGACCTGTATTCCAGTACCTTGATACAACTATTGGGTTTTCACATTGTTTATAGCACTAATAAAAATCGAGTTATTTTTATTAGTGAAACATTGAAGGTCTTTTTTCTTTAGCCTGGTGTGATGGTGCCATGGCTTTGTCTTTTTGTCTTGCATTGCGTTTAATGAGTTATGTGATGCTGTATTGAGTCATGCTGAGTGATTGCACCTTCCAATTTTTAATGCAATTAGTTTAGTTATCCTTTCTTTCTTTTGTTTCCTTTAAATCTTTCCTCCCCGGTTTTGTGTGTTCCCTGTTGCAGATCTGGTGGTTCCTGGGCTCACCAAATGGCCAGCTTCTCAAGGTCCAGCAGCAACGTTCTTCCTATGGGGTTCGTAGCTACTCGCTATTATATCCTTTGTTTATCTTTACTGAGAAATAAAAACAAGGGAGGGAAGAACACAAAATCTGTTACTTTTCTCAGGAGATAATAATTAAAAAAAAATCATTAAAAGGAAAGAAGATGGAATGCAACTATATAACACAGAACAAGATACTATAATTGATTGAAAGAAGTGGGAGGGATTTGATTCAGGTGGAGGAGGGGGTGGGCCTGGGATTCCTTGGAGAACACACACACTTCCACCATAGCAAAAGAAACTTCTTACTTTGGTGGAAACCATGTGGGTTGTCACCTCATTATTTGTTTTGGGAGACCAATCCAAGCATCCTCCAATCATTCATGGGCATCCCAATTAGTTGGCAAAATCCCTATCACAAGTCAAGGTTAGATCAAAATGTTTGTCATCGTTCATCATCTTGTTGAGTTTGTTCATATATAAATAATGATCTCGCATGAAAACAGATTCGAAAAGACAAAATCCACTTGTTCTCGTGATTGGTTATCGCAGTGGCCCTTCTGATGGCCCACAAGGAATCCGCGTAGGCCATGAGAGTATTCGGAAGAGAGGGGTAGAAATCCAATATTCTATATAATAGAAAGCGTATAGTCTCGTTAACTTGGGACTAATTTTAGCATTACTATATTACAGTGAAATATCTATGTCTATTTATCTTAATATAAAAATAAAAAGTAAAAAAATAATTTTAAATATTTCAGTTGATAATAACACACGACGTCGATGGTGGCAGAGATAGTGTCGTTGGTATTCATGGTTGGCTATTGTGGAAGAGAAGAGCGACGACAATATGTGAGGGTCGTTATGCATTTGTATTGACGTTGATGCAGTCGTCGATGGTCCTTTCGTCGCTCTGTATCTGCATTAGCGTCGGTGCAATTGTTAAGCGACGAATGGGTTGCTCGACATCTTCATTGGTAGTCCTTTTGTCGCTCGACAACTATATCATTGTCGACATAGATGGTGGTGGTTGTCACGATGTCTATGTCGAAGATGGTGGTTGTCTTGTCGTTGACCTATTAGGCGAATTCGCTTGGCTTGAAGTTGGGTCGTCGGAGCTCCTATCGCTCCCCTCGCTGCCACATCAATTTTGACATGGGCATAAAAGGGGGAGATGGGGGGCTCGTCATAGGAGGAGTTCTATTTCTCTTGGTTGTTGTTGATCGAGAAGGAAAGCTCTAGAAGGTTAGCAGGCGAATGGTTGTTGAGCTCTCGACATATGTACTCGACGATGGTAGAAAAAATGTGGATCTTGGAATTTGACGTTGAGTACGTCATCGTGCCCATCACCTCTCGTAGTTACTTTCCTTATCCACAACAATCATCCGTGGCTAATCGTAGTTATACGTAAGCTAATATGTAATTAGCCCGCCTGTTTACCGCTCCCCGTTTGGAACCCATACCGCACTGCTCTCTGTCTCGCTTTCTTCCTCTTTCTGGGACGATACAGAGTGAGTGGGCAATGGCTGCAAAGGCGGAGGATGCGTCGACGGCGGCAGCGGTGGGGAAGGCGGTGATGGTGGTGGGCATCGACGATAGCGAGCACAGTTTCTACGCGCTCCAGTGGACCCTTCTCCACTTCTTCTCCCCTGCCGTTCGTCCGAGTTGGCCCTATAAACTCGTGATCGTCAGCGCCAAGCCCACGCCGACCTCCGTCATCAGCGTCGCCAGCCCTGGTATTCCACCTCTCCTTCTTCTTATCCCTCCATATGAAGTTTGGATTCAGTTACCATTCGCCTAGCCTGTGATTCGATCGATTGGGTCTTTGTCTTGACGATCGCAGGGGCGGCCGATGTGCTGCCGTTTGTGGAATCAGATCTGAGAAAGATTTCGTCGCAGGTGATCGAGAAAGCTAAGGATATCTGCGCCGCCCATTCGGTAACTTCGTGGCTCTCTATTTTTCGTTAGGGTTTCCTAATCTTGGCGAGACTGTTTGTGAATGGTCGTTATCGCCATATAATTCGGTGAACCAGTGGTCGTAGTGAGGCGGTCATTTCATAGTTATGATTGTTGTTTTGGCAGACTTATGGTTACTGGCGTTCGTTAATTTTGTGATATCGGTAAACATTTTTGAAGATTGCGTCTTTGCATCAACAAAAGCAGCCCTTCATAGTATCTCAGATGGTGCTTCCTTTTTGGGTTTCGTTTGAAGGTGTCTAAAGCACTGCTCTTCAACTAAATAAGAAACACGTAATCTTATTTATAAGGTTCTATAAGCCTCTTTTGGCAGCTAAGAATGCGACCCAATTTGATATTAAGTGCTTTGAGCTCATAGCAAACAAAGGAATTGCACTTCTAACGCCTGCAAGTATCATTCTTGAGCCAATAGTGGCAAAAGGATTTGGTGTATTGTAATATAGACATTCAAAGTAATCACCAATCCAAGGACTGTAAAGTTTTTTGTTTTTATAAGCACTGTATTGGGGCTTTTCTGTTGAATGCTAGAATTCATTGGGACTTTTTCTTTATTAATTTCCCTCAACATAGGTGCTTGATGTTGAGTATGAAGTGGTGGAAGGAGATGCCAGAAACGTTCTGTGTGAGGCAGTGGACAAACACCATGCTGAAACATTGGTTGTGGGAAGCCATGGATACGGAGCAATTAAAAGGTAGCATGTCTTTTCCATTTTGTATTAAATTTGATTTTACACAGTGGTGCATATTCTTTTATTTTATTTTTGATCTTCGAGTTTTCATATTTGTGTAACTTCACCTGTTGAATCACCTTGCGCAGTAGTTCAAATGACATTCAATATGGTTTGCGAAGATATTTGATGTTACAATAAATGGTAAAAAATATTAACCTTTATTTCTTACTGAGCTATAGAGTTTGTTGGATTTTCACTCACCTATTGTCTGGAAAAGATGGTCAAGGATAATGGAGGATGAGCTGTTCTTGTGCTGTGTGTTTGGAAGAAAGCCAAAGAGCTAAGATTCAGACTGTTTTTAGACTTCGGCATGTCTAACTTTAACATAGAAATGTAAAAACCAAGATGTGGATTGAAACAATAATTTGCAATCATGCCATTTCTATGAGGATGTAGTGAAATTCTTGTTTAATCTCTGTTGTGGCTTATTTTTTTCCTGAGTTTATAACATTAAGAGACCGTTATTGTTAGACATCAATACTAAATTGATTAAATTGGCTGCAGTGTAATTCGAAGGATGTGAATATGTAGATTTCACATAACAGGTGAAGTCTTGAAAAAAATGGTAAAACTGTGTAGATCGGTATACTCTGGGCATGTATACTGTCTGCAACTGCATAAAACTTCAACTTTGCACAAATACAAAACACAAAAAAGAAAAGACAAGATGGAGAGACTCTCTAATCTTGGTGATTTTATTTTAGAAAATAAAGTTGATTTGTGTTAATGATATATTGAACTTTGAAACTTGGATGTTGGACTAAGCTATCAAAATATCTTTTTCAAAAATAAAGTTGCATGGAAAACAAAGGGCACACGAGAAGTTTGTGAGACCAGAACATTGCATATTTCCAGGTGATGGGCAAATCAATGAACTTACAAGATAAACATATTTTAAAGTACGTTTGACCTTAGATGTCCTTTGGTAATTCACCTATGAATAATAGGAGGATGATGAATTTCTGAATAATTGGTGATTTCTTGGACAGGGTAGGGTAGTGATGATGGTATGTTGATTGAAACTCACATAAGTAGTTTTGACTTTTGAGAAATGTGGTAGTTATTTCTGGCTTTGCATCACTATAAACAACTAGCATAGACTTTATCAAGCTAAAAGAGGAAACATAGCATTTCTAGAATACTTGGTGAAATACAGGGCCATGCTTAAGTCACATTAGGTTGCAGAGTTTCTTAATTCGACTGAATCGGACTGTATTTATATTTTTTTCTTGCAGGGCTGTGTTGGGAAGTGTGAGCGATTACTGTGCTCATCATGCGCATTGCACTGTGATGATAGTGAAGAAGCCTAAGCCGAAGCACTAAACTAAGAGAGATTGCTGTACAAATTGAACGCGTATAAGCCCAGCTTATTAAACCTTATGTCAGATAGCATGTTAAGATGTGGATAATAAGAACAACTATTATTATCCACCACACATCTTGATTCTGGAAATGTAATAAGCACTATCTTCATAGTGCAGATTCTTTCCTGTTGTCTGGAAAGACTGAATGATCATTTTGTTGTCTGAAGTGTAATAAGCACTTATCTTCATAGCTTAATGTTTCTGGTTTCAGTTTCAGTCATCAATTTGAAATTTAACCACTTACCCAATATAGCACAGGTGATTTATGTGTGATTTGAAAACTGGATTAATTGGTCTAGAACTGGAATTGCCAGCTTCAGAGCACAGTTGCTATTCCTGTGCTCCGAAAGACACCTGTTGACACTATTAAACCTGTATCTTCTGCTGTGTGATACATAGATAACCCTCCGTCCTAAAACAGGGAAACAAGTCACAGTTCACGTGGTAAATGTGCAGACCATACTGACGGTTGGTATACGATGAATCAACCCTTAGTAGCTGTGCAAAAAAGTGGGTTACAACTTACTGGGTCGGATGCGGATGAATCGGATCTCTTCAAGGGCTCTACATCCGACCCAATTCCATGGGCCTGGTCTGCCACCTCCAGTCTTCCTCGACACGTTTCCCTCCCCACCCCCCCCCCCAACTCCGTATTAAGTTTGGTACTTTTAAAGTGGGTGCCTCGTCACAACGTTGTCCCTCTCTCTCTCTTTTTCTTTCTCTCTCTATTGAATCAGCAGCAGAGAGGAAAAGATTCCTCACCGCCATGTCCGCGAAGCTCAAGGTCGACGAGCTCCGCGCCGAGCTCTCCCGCCGCGGCTTCGACACCTCCGGGACGAAACCCACACTCGTAAGTCTTCACTCCCCTTCCTCTTCTCTCGCTCGGCCCCTCTCTCCCCCTAAACCCCATCCCTCGTTCACTGTTCCTTTCTCTTCTTCCGTAGGTCCGCCGACTGGACGCCGCTCTTCGCAAGGAGAAAAGGGAAGCGGAGGCATCGAACAAGGCGGACTCTTTGACGGATGGCGATTCCAGGGGCGCCAAGAAGAGGCGGAAAGATGCGGCTGGCGATGCCTTGGCGGAAAATGCCGAAGGTAGAGTTTGGGTTACTTGGTGGGTTTCATTCGGTGGTTTTATTAATCTCATCGATTGTGGTTGGATAAAGAGGGCGAGGGGGGAAATAAGGAGGAGAAGCTGGTCACAATGACCAAAAAGAATGGCGCCGTGCTCGACCCCTTCCTCCCAGATCATATAAAGTCGAGTTTTCATGTCTTGAACAAGGTATGCAAATAAAGATCTTTTCTTTATCACAATTTTACCTGCGAATGAATAAAAGTATGTTGGAGGAGAGCATGTAGATTTTTCAACATGGAGTGCATCTCTAGATGGTTGACCTTCGTTTAAATTAGTGTTGTTGAATCTTTAATTTATGATGGCTATCATTATAACATAGATCCTTCTGGCATTTTTCTTCTATTCTGGCTTGTCTAATCCAGTGGTGTGGTAGCTCATGCTATTTGCGGTTTTACCCCCATAGAAAGAACATTCTTGCATGTCTAGGGTCTATTTATTAAGAACCAAGATGCATGATGTGCAGAATTTCTTTGGTTATAGTTCCTTTCTTAATATCATGGTTTGTCTTACTGATCCGTACCGATGTACTGGCACATAGTATGGTGGAGTGTACCGATAGATTGGTATGTATCACCCATATCGATCCCCTATTGGACCGGTACATACTGGTTGTACCGAGCGGTACATCATGGTACAAAGAACCTTGCTTAATATTCACTAGTAATCTTCAAAACTTGTCATTGTCCAGCTGGATGTTACTTGGAATTAGATCAGATAGACAGATTTCCTGTTGCTGTTTTTGTTGTTAGTCATTTATGGAGTTGGTCTATACCTCATTCTTGAAACCTGATGGATGCCCTGTTGATTGTTCATCTCAAATATAATTTTGTGTGGTTAATAAGTCCTGTATCTGCTTTTTAGTATCAATGCAAACCTATCTTTAAATGTTTTTATGGCATTTTATGTTGTGAATTTTGGGAACCCATCAGTTTTAATTACTCTTTATGTTTTTGTCGCAGGGAGAGGAGATGTACAGTGCTACACTAAATCAGACAAATGTTGGAAATAACAATAACAAGTTTTTTGTGATCCAGGCTCTAGGTTTGTATATGTTCTATTTTCCTTCTCTTATTTGATCCAACATGTAAATCTATGTCTATGATAGTTGGTCAAGTCTAAGGTCTGGTTCAAAAAATATATATTTCTTTCCTCATTTTGGCTTTTGGATTTTGGAAATGTAAATGAATGTCTTAGAAAAAGACAAATTAATGGACTGGTTTGTTGAATGTGATAGTTCTTGATCCATAATTAGTCAAGTGCAAAGACAAAAATGAAGCTGTTCTGCTTAAGAGGAACATTTGTAGAAAATTGCAAAGCATAGTGGAAAGGATGGAGTAGCAATTATGCTAAATTCTGTTAGTTTTATGTGTGAATTAATGTCTAGATTCCCCTTAAGTTCTGAATATCAGATGGTTCTTCTCTCACTTGTAAATTTTATGATATGACTTGTACCTTGTGTTAACACTAATCCATTAATTATATGTTTCTAGTTCATTGTGCAGTAGCTAAATGTTTATCTTTGGACCTATCATAAGATAAGCTTCACATTTATCATCTTTAATATAATATAAGCATATAATTGCAACTGTATCCTCCCCAAGGTTTGCAATCTCAACCGTATTAGCATATCGATCAGTTGTCGGTATGGTACGTATCGAGCTGTACCGAGGATACCAACACATGGTACACTAAGGTACCAAGTGATACCGAATGTACCGGTCCTCTATCAGATTGTTACATACCAAGTGTACCGAGCGGTACGATACGGTATTGTAAACCTTGATCCTCCCCATGTTTCAAGATTCTCGACACTTTCCTTCTAGACCATTTGGCATGCTAGGCATTAGATCTACACTTGAAATTTATGATACTGATGGTGCATTTATAAATATAATTTATTGTTTTTGTCATAGTCATATTTATGTAATTGTACTTTATCACTTGAGAGTTTGTTTATATAGTGATAGACTAATCATATATTATTGCAGAAGCTGATGATGGTGGAAGGTACATGGTTTACAATAGATGGGGTAGGGTCGGTGTAAGAGGTCAAGACAAGTTACTAGGACCTTATACTTCTCAAGAAGCTGCGATACATGAATTTGAGAAGAAGTTTTATGACAAGACGAAGAACCAGTGGTGTCTTCGCGAAGAGTTTAAATGTCACCCAAAATGTTACACTTGGCTGGAAATGGATTATACCGATTCAGAAAATGGAACAGTTATGCATTGTATCCTGTGACGACAGGCTTTAACTTTTCTCTATTTAATGTTTCTGTAGAATATATGTTTGAACATAGACATTTGATTTTTTTATTTGCAGGCACCCGATAAGACTTGTCAATCAAGTAGTAGTCAACTTCATGCTACAAAACTTGATTCCCGTATTGCCAAGTTTATATCCCTTATCTGCAATATCAGCATGATGAAGCAGCAAATGTTGGAAATAGGTAAGTGGTCTATACATGCACATAATTAACATTTTCTTTTAATAACCTACATTATGCATGATGCATTTGGTGGACCTGTTTGTTTGACATGAAAGGATGGAGAAGCTTATGGCAAGTACTAATGATCTTGTTATGATGCGGTGAAAGATCTAGCTTGTTTGGTAAACAGCAAGCTGTGTACTTCGTTGCAGCATATGGTTTTAACATTTAAATGAGCTTTTGTGCTAAAATCTATCTGCTGCAAATTTCTCATTATTCAGTGTGGAAGTTGCAGGATACATATTTTTAAGGATTGTGGCTGGATGGGTATTACAATTATTAAGAGAAAGGGGACAATGAGGGAGGTGTAAAGAGTTGAACAAATGCTGGCAAGGAGAAAGTTCCAGATGCTGGTCCTGAGGGTTTGAACCAAGAACTGGGATGTGGCAAATTACTTACAGTTCCTTGCTGAAAAGATGGAGTGGCTCAAGGTGAGTGGGTCTCTTAAGTGGATGGACAAGGTCAAGGTGATGTGGGGAACAGGGACAGAATAAATTATGGTGGAGGGAAGTTGAGACATGGAGAATCAAGTTTCATGGTTTGCATACATCGGCAATCCTATATATTGCATGGTATAATTGTTAGAAGTTAGAACTATTAAATATTGGTACCATTTTGTTGGGTCAATTCTGTTTGATAACATTCATGTGGACTTTTGAAGGGAATCGAAGGTACCATCTAAGATTCTAAGTAGTGGCATGAAATGCAGGTGATGCAAGATTTAGAAAGAAACTTTTCATGATGATCGTCAATCAAATGACCGGGAAGGTGATGCAATGGTCTTTATGCTACAGAACTTGACGAACCATTTTGATGGTCAAAATAGTAGAACAAAATTAATTTGGGCAACATTCTAACCATAGTATTCATGTTCCTTTAAATGAATACGTTGGAAGTACATCTCATCAATTTTTTATTTTTGTGGCATTTCTATTCTAAACTGACTACCATGTCTTGGATTATTTAAGTGTTGTATATGATGATGCTGAGTGCCTATGGTTTTAGGTTTTTAGCGATAACCATCTAATCTTTCTTCATCCAGGTTATAATGCTGAAAAGTTGCCACTTGGTAAGCTGAGTAAGTCTACAATTTTAAAGGTGAAGCTCATCTCGGGATTTGTCATTTTTATTCTTTTTTGAATTACATAATGCAAAACAATTTGTGAGCATTTAGATAAACCCCTTAAGGAATTAGAAGGCCTAGTATATGTGTGATATGATAAAATTTTTTGTAATTGAAGTCTTCTAGTATGAGCTTTATTTTTTTTTTCTATAAACTGTGGAAAGTGATATGATCTTCAATCATATAATTGTAAGCATAATAGGAAAACATTGTTTCGTTGATTAATTCTTTAGAAAAAATACGATCCATTTTATAATAATTTTTTCTGTAGTTTTTCTTGTCAATTAAGCATTTAGGTAAAAAACAATCCATTTTAGCTTGACATCATTATTACTAGATTAGTGTTTTCCAGGTCATCCTTAGGGAAAAAAAGCATTTGTAGATTGTATTTCCAAAAAGGAATTGTTAGTTTCATTCGAATTGCAAGTAGGTTCGAGCATGTTATCAGGATACTACCAATCTTGTTACTAAGTGATGCCTGAATTTTCTAAAAGCATGGCTGAACATCATTCGAAGTAATCACATGACATTACTTTTCTTATTCTGTGTATATTTCTCATCTATCTTCTTTGTATTTGTCAACCTCCTTAGTTCCCTTTACTTCTTTTTTTGACTGTTACTAGTTAAAACATTTGCTTCTGATGAATTAGTCAACATTAGCTATTCAGCACTAGTTGCCCTTTCTCTCTCCCCGCCTCACCTTCATCCATTATGGGTTCTAACAATAATTGAAACCTACTAGATCTTTAGTGTAAGTGCACATGGCATGCTACAACATTTCCTTTAGTCATGCATGTGTTTTAGACTTAATTTCATAAGTGAATTTGGATTGATTTGTTTGGTGAATTACTCCATGGTTTATGGTTCAAGGATCATGGTCTTCCTTAACATATCCGCCTACCTCATCTGACTCTCAGACCCTCTGAACCCACTAATGAAAAATAAACCATCTAAAATGGACCACACTCCTAGGCTCAGGTGAGACTTGCCAGAAGCACAAGCCCCACACAACAGTGAGGCCGTGATATAGGAAGGTTAACATTGGTCTGCATTCTGGCTTGTGAGTCCATTATAAGAACAATTATCCATGGCCTTTGCACAAGGTTTTGTTTACTTTGCACATTTGCAATTCCAGAAAATATTTCAGTCGGCTTGGACTTCAATACGATCTTTCTTGAAAAAATTTCAGATCTTTTAACTCTAATTTAGTATATGTTGCTTATTCATTTTATGCAATGGAATCATGGACATGTCATTTGATAAGAACTATGATATAGTTTGAGGCATTGGACAGTGTGACAGCTTTTGCAGAACTGTCTTTTACTGGAATATCTGAAACAATTTTTCTTTTTTTTTTGTATGACAAGAATCACTTTTGAAGGCATTAAGGCTAAATAATGAACACTTCTGTTTTTGTCTGAAGTCTTAACTACTAGATTTAATGGGATGGATATTCTTTTTCTGTTTATAGTTTTCGTTCATTTTATTGCCTTCATTATTATATATTGTCTAAGCTTGATGATGAATATAGAACAGATTTTGTTTCTTTAAGCCTTTTCTGATGTTGCACCTACTACTGTTGATTAATTGGATGCTTTGCAGATGATGTTAAGTTCCTTTTACAGGGTTATGATGTTCTGAGAAGGATCTCAGAGGTGATTGCACAATCAGATAGGAAAAAATTGGAAGAACTAAGTGGGTATGCATGTGATACTTTTATTGGCTCGATCTACTACTAGAGTGTAGTTGTTTTCGAAATGGCTGCTAGAGGCAGGAAGATGAATCATTTGTGCATTTATTTTTGTATCAGGCTATCAGCAACTAATTTATTAGTCTGGTTAAGAATAATTTTACTCCAGTTTAAATGATTTGAGAGATGATACCGAGAAAATCCGCAATAGAACCTAAGCAAATAACTCACAGCCTGCTAGATGTAACTAGATTCATACCAGAAAAACTTAATCCCTCCTATGTTAGAAAATTTTCAACACTATCAACTGTTTTGTGGGCTTGAGATACAACAGTGTAGTTGGACATTTTGTGTTGATTCACATATATATATAGCAGGGCCCAAGGTTATTGCTGTAATTATTGCATACACAAATATATGATTATATATTGGTCAAAAAGCCACTATTCCGATGTTAGTCTATACCAAAGAATCAAATAAGATCCTTTTTGGGGGTACAAGAATGTAGATTCTCTAGCTCTAGTGAAAATATTTTATTTACATTACTTTCGGACCCTTCCTAGATCCTGTGGGCCTTTCCTTCACGTACTTCTTTTCATCAATTCTGAGGTAAGCCCTGCTTGGCATCCTTCAGTATTCTTTTTTGGTTCAGGAAGTGATTACAATTAGGTGCTAGTGTTTCTAATCAACATGAGCCTGATAATCACTGCTTTGTGATTTTGGACTGAAATTGAGTTTAAATACCAGAAGGGTTGTATTGATCTCTTAGGTAGACTCTTGATTTAAATTTTTTTATTTATGCAGTTAGAGGGTTATAGTCATAAAAAGAGGATGTCACGCTAGGGCACAAAAAACCGTAGATCAATATAAGCCTTGGAGGAAAGTACCGAGAGAGAAGTCGGGAAATTAAGAGGATAAATTGTACATAAATTGTGTGTCAGTCAATTTAAGATATGGATGATTAGATATTTGGATTCGATCTGGTCACTCAAAAATAAAGAGCTTTAAGATATCCTTTATCTCCTGATTACTTATCTTGTCCATTGATGTCTAAGTGTTCCTAAATTTTGAATGTTGATTATATTACATTTATATGATAATAGTGTGGGCATTTTGAAAGTTACGATGTATTAGATGGTTTGTGTTTACATGATTACTTAAATATTTTGTATATACATGCATGTCTGTATTTTTTTATGTGCGTCTGTATGTATCAGTGATTTTGTTTCTCCCTTTGCTTTATTGCACAATTCCTGTCCTTGCCTTCTCTTTCTATTTGATAAGACATTTAGTCAATTAAAAGTGGGCAACCATCATATTGGTTGCTTGCAAAGCAAAATTTCATCAACATTATGTAAATTGTAAACAATTGTCAATCTGACATCAACACTTTACCTTGATGACTATAAAAAACGAAATTGAAATGAGAAGAGTTGACGAAAGATGGAAATGACAACTCGACCAGATTTGTTATAAGGGGCAATACTTGTCTCTGTACAGATCAGCGAATGAGCCGATAAGGCTATGCTTCAAACCCAAGAAAGCATCGCCTGTCTCTTCTACCATTACAACAGCAAAAACATTTCAGATTTATAACTCCAGCCTCTATCTTTATGAAGAAATATAAACCAATATACATATTTTTCTTTCTTTTTTCCCTTTTCATTATGACATCATCCTATGATGGTTCTGCTCCTCCTTTTTCTTTTTTATATATAATATGATGTGATCTGTTTATGTTATCTGAATTCTACCCTGTCTTGATATCTTAAATTTATTCTGCAGGGAGTTCTACACTGTGATACCTCATGACTTCGGTTTTAGAAAGATGCGTATGTTCCATTTCTCCAGGCTAGTTTGTGCAATGCTTAATTTTGTTGTAATGTTATTTTAACTGGCTATCTATGGTACTGATTCATGTAAATAATGAGCTTTCCAGGTGAGTTTGTTATCGACAGCCCTAGCAAATTGAAGAGAAAGCTAGAAATGGTAATCCCTTTTTTTTTCAAAAGTACTTTGGTATATTTTGTCTATCTTTACTAACTTAGATCAGGATAACTTTATCTGCTTTGCTGAGATATTGTTTATTGAATTTTGTTATCTCCAGCATATGGTATACTTGCATGTGTCTTTTAAAGCAACAGTAAGTTAACCGATTCATCAATTTCTTTGTCCATGACTTCCACCTACTTCTACGTTGTTGTCTTGATACTGTAATCGTATTGTTACTAAGTTCTATTATTGATTAATTGTGAGTAGAAGTTACTTGCTAGCATTGGAACAACATGTCAGATTTAGTGAAGTACCTTTGCCTTGACTTAAATCATTGGATTACTCAGTTTCAAATCAAGTTTTTTATCAACTAATAATCAAGTTAGAAATAGATGCACAAGCATGACTAGATGTCTACAGATAACTACTGGCTGCTCTTTTGCTGATTGTGGTACTTGTATACAATGTTAAACTATAAGGCTTTCCACCTCAGGAACTTCTACTGTAGCATATATATTTCCAGTTTTCACTTTTTGACTTGAGCTAATTAGTTCTTTTCAAAATCCATTCCATATATCAGTCAGGGACCTGCTGGACCGGACTTCACCTGATATGTAGCAACCCATGTCTGGAGTTTCTAGACAGCTATATAAGCTAGCCTCCAATTTTAGCATTTGTATTACTCGTTTATGGTTTACCCTATGTATTGCTCTCTTGCATGTCCGTTTTTTTCGATCTTTACCATAAATTTGGATCTTCCAACATCTAACTGCTTCTCTACTAATGTCTCTTTTTCCATTATACTTGAAGGTTGAGAGCCTAGCTGAGATCGAGATTGCGACTAAACTTCTGAAGGATGATTCTGAGACACAGGTATTTTGTTATGTGAATAGTAATCATGATAATCAGGGTTTTTGCCAAATTTAGGTCCACATTAATAGCAGTAATGTGATAATAACTAATTGTAACATACTGAGAATAGTCACTCACATAGAGTTCATATAACATATGATTTTCTCAGTTTTTACTATGTGAGAACTGAATGTTTCTGTTGTATTTGGCAAAACAAAATTGCAATTTTGGGGTCTGATGTTTCACTGATTTACATGTCCAACTATTTGGTGAAACAAGTTGTCTGAATCCTGAAACACTGAATAAAGAAATTTACTGAACATGATTTCCTCAACAAACATCATCTTCTTTAAACTCTATCCTCTTTTCGTAGTGCATTCTTCAAATTCATAGAAGGCTTTTGTATCAATCTGGATATCTCCTTGATTTTTTCTTTTTCTGAGTCAAGTTCATCTGAGGCAAGGTTATTATTCATACTTCTTTCTATGGGATATTACAACTTTTACCTTGATCTCGAACAATCTACACATCTTGCAAGTTATCATGATTGTATTCGTGCATCACAGAAGAAGTAATGGAACTTTATGGCAGGTGATTTTGGACGTAGTTAAGTTGGAGGGACTCATTCTGAACATATGATCTAGTCATTTTTCTTTGCAGAACAGCTTTAGATTCAGGCATATGCAAAACCTGCAGTACGATGATTTAGATTGCACTTAAGGTTGTTTTTGGTAGGTTTGCTTGGTAACTTAAGCAAATATTTATAGTTATTGATAATACAAACTCGTCGATTAGGTTTTTTGCAAATAAATTGATTTAGATTGCTCTAAAAATTGATCTGACGTTGAATAAAGAAAATGTAGGAAGAATGTAGCTTAATGGTGAGAAAAAAACTAATGCAGCTGACCCCAGATAGTTCGGACCATGCTGCTCGTTGACGTTGGTGATATTGTTATTATTGTCATAGAAGAAAAAAGTCTTGACTCCTATTATTCAGTATTAACTTGAATCTATAGACAACTTATTACCCTTAAGCTGCAGTAGTTTGGACTTTGGAGCTTTGCCTAACCGAATATTTGTCCTTGTTTATTCACTATATTGAACATCCTATATTCGATGGGCAGTTGTGTGTTCACTATCTTGGAAAATTTAGATTGATCTCCACACTACTCACGCAGATGAATTTTTAAGGATGAAATTAACAACTTTTAGTTGTTTTGCTCCTAGAAAACTAACATTGACACTTTGTCAGGATGTTCGAACATGTAGATGCTGATTTAGGTGGGCCTTCACTATGTTCTCAATAAAGAATACAATTTCAAAAGTATTTGACAGGGAATAGAACATATTAAACTATTTGTTCAGAAATTGAGTACCTTGATTGTTTTCAACTTGAAAAGTTGAATTTTCGTGGTTATTTTTTTACCTTTGGTTCTAAGTCTTACTTTCTCCCTTGTCTTTCTCATTCTCTTCAAGTGTATCCAGGTTGTTGTATCTAGTTACTAATTTTTTTACATGCTTTGTAGCTTCTCTTCTTTCCCTGTTTTCAGGTCTGCTTCCAATTTTCTTAAACTTGGAAACACACTCTGCAACTTATATCAGTCTACCTTTTTCTTTTTTATATTGGTAAAACCAAGTGCAAGCACATATGTTTTACTTCTTGTCTTTTAGAAAATGTTTGACAGCAGATTGTTTTGATGTTGAAGGATGACCCTCTCAATTGCCGTTATGAGCAACTGCATTGTGAACTATCACCAATTGAAGTTGATACCAATGAATTTGCTATGGTAAATCATGCTTTTCTTTCTTATGTGTTAAAAATTGATTGAAATCAAATGTTAAAACTTCAATTGGTTCAGCTTTATCTAATTCATTTTCAATATAAATACTTTTGAGCTTCTGGAAGCTACACCATTGGCTTTCATTTCTGACTATGCAAACTGGATGTCATGCCCATAGTATCATTGTATTAGATTTACCTTTTCATATTGTTGAATATGGTAGACCAGATAATTTGTCGACTCAAATTTTGTTTACTTTGGCCAGTTTTAATGTCTAATAAAGTAATTGCTGATTTTCAATGTCCCTGTCAGTCCCTGTTGTAAAAAAAATGTTCTATTGATTTTATCTTCAAGAGTTTTCCCTTAGTCTTTGGAATTGATATAACAGACTTATCATAACTTCCCAATGTAATTTCATCTCTGTGTGACTTTGATATTGGATGTTTACTCTACCAACTGCACAATTAAGATTTATGCAGTCACAAACATATTGAATTTTGTTGTGAAATATAAGCTTTTTTGTCTGTTAATGCAGCAACCCAAATTTGTAAATCTGAAATTTGCTAAATGGAATGATGAAATCAAACCTGCACATATAATGACATTCTTGCTGCACCATTTGAATTATATAGAAGGATCCAACTATCATGTAATGGTTATGCTGGTCTTGGCATGATCTTCATACCATCTCCTGCCTCCCATTCTGGCACATTTCATGTAATATGTCAAGGCCCTTCTGTAGCAAGATTAGTTCATGTTGATGTGTACCTTGTGCTGCATGGGGCACATACATGCCAAAATGCACTATTATACTGGCTCAGCAAAATGTGTACGGGCATGGTGGAAACCTCTACACTGTGCTGATATCTCAATAGCAAGGTACATGTTTATACCCAATCAATGGTACATACTGGTACCTGTAACCCATAGGTATGTATCAACTTGCTCCTATTTGCATCAAAGTGGGATTGGAAATACATTTAGGTACTTTTTTGTGCTATTATTAAACAACTATATACCTTACATGTTGTGTACACAAAACTTGGTCATTTGAAATATAAGTTATGCAGTTTTCATCATAGAATTATATTTTGGGGGAAATATTTGGTTCATCGATTATTCTAACGATATGCCATGAGATATATGGTTTATTGGCTTTCATATTTCTTGTAAAAATATGATAGTTGTTCACTGGATGTCAGTATGTTGCATTACAGAATCCAAATGTTACAAGATCATTTGCTTTTTAAATTTGCACTTAAAAGTAAAGCTCATGCAAACCTATAATCAATTCAAATGGTACTTTTTAAAAGATTGATATACATATTTTGTTTACATCTGCTTAATCAGCCTCATGCTAAATGCCTGTAAAATTTATGTATGTTACAATGCAATTCTTCTGCTCATATTAACACCGTATTTTCTTACCTTAGGAAATATAGATAGTGATTGGATGGTACTATGTTTGTTTAGAGGATATATATATTACAAGTACATTTTATTTATATTTGTTTTACTGTATACACAGTGATGATGAAAATTTTAATGGCTATCAGAAAACCAATGATGTAAATTACATTATATATTTTTGTTGAGATGCTCTTATTCTTGACCTAACTTGAATTACACTTAAATTTATATACTCTGTTATGTTAACCTTTACATTATGTTTACTGCAACTTTTCTCTTTGAGCAGGTAAAGAGATATCTACTGAACACACATGCCAAAACACACTCAGGTTATGCAGTCAATATTGTGCAAATATTTAAGGTTTCCAGGAAGGGTGAACTTGAACGCTTCGAAAAGGTAAAATGGGCCCTTTTAGTTTCCTTGGTTTTATGCTTTAAATTTGTTTCTTCTATATTGTTCCCATATCAAAGTTCCACTTTTGTACTTCTATGTCAAGAATGCTTAATGCTTATTTCTCAGAAATATGGTTTTTGTTCATTGCAGTTCTCTAGCACAAGGAATAGGATGCTTCTTTGGCATGGTTCTCGCCTCACCAATTGGACTGGCATCCTTTCACAAGGTATCTCTTCTCGTTTGTTTTAATGTTTAACAATTAAGTGGTTTTTGATGGGTTGGTTTTCTTGCAATAAGTTTGATGGACAAGGTTTCTACAAAGAACTTATGAATAATTTAGTGGAATATAAAGTTTCTCTTTATATATCTTACTTGTATGACCAACTTGTTTGAATGATGTCATGGTCTTGCAACTTAGAAGTGATCTTTCATTTCACTGTAAGTCATAATATTCTTGCTTTATGAAAGAAACCAGGCCTTTCTGTTGAAAGTGAAATTGGCTTCTTTCACATTCCCACTTTATGTACAGTTTATTCATTCCTCCAATTGTTTAATCATTTTTAATTTTCTGAGGTTAATTTGTCATAGGAAATAATCTTTTCAAACTGATGGTTAGCTGAAACAATTATTTATTGAGAGTCTGTTACTGTAGTTGAGATAGTACTTGAAGTTACTTCTTTTGGTCCATGAGCAACAGGTTTGCGTATTGCTCCTCCGGAAGCACCAGTTACAGGTTACATGTTTGGAAAGGGAGTTTATTTTGCTGATATGTTCTCAAAGAGTGCAAATTATTGTTGTGCATCAAGTCAATCAAGGGATGGGGTGCTGCTTTTATGTGAGGTATATGTCAGACATTGAAATAATTGCTTTTTTAGTGATTCTTTTTTTCTCGAGGGGAATCACTGATGATTGGAAATATGTATTTTCACAGGTTGCGCTTGGTGAGATGGCTGAGCTACTAGCTGCTGATTATAATGCTGATCGCTTACCAAAGGGAAAACTAAGGTCCACAACTCTACTTCTTTTTGCTAGGTTGTGATTAGCTTCGTCTGATATGTTGATTATTGAAACACGAAGCACAACAAAGGAGGTGCAGAAAATTCAGTTTTTGCTCAGTCACAGTCGTCTCTTAGGATCAGATAGTAGTAATTGATCAAACACTCCTTTTCGTAGTTTTGACTGTTTATTCATGGAATATTCTGCTCTTTGTCCTTTTCACTTTTCTGATATAAATTTATTTGACATTTAAGATATTCAAAATAATATGGATGTGATTCAATAGCTATTCTCTGATGTGGATCTTTTCCTTGATAAGAATGTGACACAAAGCAAATGTTGTCAATTGTTGTACTGATAAGCTTAACAGATTGCCTTTGGCAATATGGGTAGCTAGATTGTCGCATGCTTTCACTATTAAATACCAAATACGGTCATCACCTATAGCTTGCTGAATGGGAAACAGCACCAAGGATTAGCATGACCTTGTACAAAAGCTTTAAGGCAAGAGTGAGCAAGAAGTACTATTTGTGGTGTGCAAAAGATTAAATACTGACAATTTAAAAGACACTTTTGACTATTGGCACACTGCTGTGACTGTAATCACGTCCTCCATGAAGCAAGTGTAATTCAAATCATTGCTAGGTATGGTTAGTCTATTCTATTTTTACACATGATAAGTCAATTCCAAATAGGAATTTCTCAATCCTATCAGTGATCCCTTTTGGTGCCTACATGGTGCCTTCCTCAAGGCCTCATTTAGGTGCCTCGAATGATAGGAGAATGATAGTGGCACTTGAATCACCATTGAACACCAGCAATCCGAATCATGTAGTAGGTATTGTCTTCCTATTGAAATAACTGATACAGCCTACCTTCTTTGTTTTTCAGTACAAAAGGGGTTGGAGCCACAGCACCTGACATATTGGATTCCCAGGTCCTTGAAGATGGTGTAATTGTCCCTCTTGGAGCACCAAAAAAACAAAATAATCTTCAGGTAATGTGTTCTGTTCTGAAGTACTTGGTTGGTACAATAGGATATAATTTTTTCTTGAAGTAATCATGAGAGAGACGATCATGTTTTCTTTTTTTCTTATGCAGTGTAGTTTGCTGTACAATGAATATATTGTGTACAACATAGAGCAGATTCGGATGCGGTATGTCATTCATGTACTTTTCAATTTCAAGAATTGATCAACGTGGTACCTTTTCTTCTCTTGTTCAGCTTATCTAGGGCTTCGTAGATCTGAGGATCCTAAAGCCTGGAGAATAAGATTTGTTGTTTATTGTGTATCTTTGCTGAGCATATAAAAGGTTAGCTATTGTAAACACTAAAAATTAGTACAAATTTGAAGCAAACTTCTGCATCAGTGAACGATGTTGTAACCATAAACTTAGACATGGTAACCTGAAAATATGGTGCCCATCTGAGTTCTCTTTGACTGGCAATCTTGTGATGAAGCAATATAAGTTCTTTTTTGTGTTCCCCCCCCTTAAGCATTATTTGCTTATAAAAATAACCTCGTGGATCAAAAGTAAGACTGTTAACTTGTTGCACATCTTGTTTCTGTATAATGACTGATATCAAGCTTGTTGTTCAGGAAGAATTTAATCACAATCAGAAGTGCATTGTGCATAATGATTTGAAGCTTAATATGTGGTTGACTCTATAGATCATGTGTCCTCTGAGGCCACACTGGAAAGTGTAGAAAATGGGATTGCAATGAGCATAAATTCCACCTAGATCCATACAAGTTATGAAAGGTGAATATATTACGTTAATGTACTTGATTTTAATGATGATGTCAGAACAAGATTGATGAGGCATTTGAAATGATTCACAGTATATAGAATCATATAGATCATGGTCCATAATTTGTTTTCCACTATTCAGCTACAACATAGATGAGATATCAGATGTGAGGCACTTCTAATAACAAATTCTTATATATGTATCTCATGTAGCCTTTGTCCTCTTGTATTTATCTTTCATTTGCAAAACAGAGTTCAGCATAAATAAATATATTAAGTTGAGGTTAAATCAGTTTGCATCAGTTGGACATTTTTACCAGGTTTTCTGGTTGTATAGATATCTGAAATCTGGACTCTGAACAGCTTGTGGCATTTCAATGTAAAAATTGAATAGTTGTCTGATTCAGAGAATATTGGAATCAAGATTTAGTTTTCTTTTCCCTCTCCTGTAGGTGACTATTAGTGTCTGCTAGAAAGAGAGCCAATTTGCTCTTCTTTTTAATGTTATTGGCATCATTTTCTTATTTTCTGTTGAATGTAAATATTAATTTTAGCAGCTGCAGGAAGTTTTGTCTTTTGCATCTCTGTTGTAATTGATAGATAAGCTGCATAGATAGGCATGCTTTACTATAAAGATTCCAAATAATTATGTACCATGACGCTTAATGTTCCAAGTGACAGTTTGATGATAGACAACATGCTGATCATCCACTCTAGTTTTATAGCTTAGGCAATGCTAGCAGATATTTGCAACTCTTTTTGCCATGGAGCTGTTCTATTAACGAACCATAATACAATACCCTTTAGTTTAATATGTTGAAGTTTATGACACAGCTTTTTACCACAACCAAACATTAACTTGGACATGGTTGATATACTTATGATATTTGCTATAGTTTTATACACTGCATATGTCATACTGGAAAACAGCAATTCCATGGTGGCTGTACATGGTAGGATGGAGGTCGATGAACCTTCTCAAGCCTATCTATAGCTGGTACAGTGGAGGAACGAGGATGAACCTGAGGCTCATTTTTATCACCTTCCTCAACCTGGTTTGGCTTTGGACACCTCGAAGAAGAAGATGCATGCACTGGACGAGCAGCAGGCTGCCCACCAAATCACTTGGATTGATTTGTATTTTATTGGGCAATGGAAACAGTCAAATTGCAGGTTCAAGGTATGTGCACCAGAACTCCAGCTTTCTTTAGCCTCTTCTCCAATCTAAGATAATATTTTTTTTTTTGTCACGGATTCTTACAGACTATAATAAACTGATATCGATCTTGTTGTTTGCCATAAAAAATCTGTGGTGTATTTGTTCCTTGTTAGCCTTTGTCTATCAACTTTATTGGCATTCTAGTATCACATTACTTAAATTGAGTGTTTG
The DNA here is from genome assembly GCA_029747655.1 of Ensete ventricosum. Taxonomy (NCBI): domain Eukaryota; kingdom Viridiplantae; phylum Streptophyta; class Magnoliopsida; order Zingiberales; family Musaceae; genus Ensete; species Ensete ventricosum. The sequence continues at coordinate 2,039,592 of JAQQAF010000006.1, read as the reverse complement.
TGTCCTCAGGTATTTTATTCTGGAACGAGAGAGGACGGAAATCCAAATCATCTCCACCTCATCCTAATTCTTCAGATATATAGTAAGTGGATCATTCTTTTTTTTTTTGTTTGAGGTTTTATATTCATATGATGTTTACTTGCAGACATTTGATGCTTCATTTAGATTTTGATAAGCAAGTTGTTGATTATACTTTCTTGATGTTTGCTTTCAAATTGATAAGCCCACTACCTCTCTCTAACAATGGTAAAAAAGTAGTCACGAGAAGAAAGAAATGAACACACCACCACAAACTCTACAACTTTTATTAGTCTCGGACAGAGCACTACCATCAAAAGGAAAGGGAAAAGGTGAGGATGTCATCCAACTAGGGCCCAAAATTTGTTCCAAATCTATTATGATACTACAGTAGGTCCCACCTTTTCTTTTCTTTTCTTTTTGTTTTTGGTGAAATAAAGAGAATTTTTGGTAATATAATAATAATAACCTTATCGTTATTTTCTTTCTATTAATGAGGTCAGATCCTTCAAAGGTCATTTGTTCACGAAAAGACTTATTTTGTCCTCGAAAAGACTACTACTCTTCTACGTCTTTTATTTCATGGATTTCATCACCACCTCATATTTATATTTCTTTTGACGTAATGATATGAGAAAAAAAATAATTAGAAAACAGGCTTACTAAGTTCAATGATGATTAAATAAATCTTTATTGTTTTATTATTATTATTTTGCTCTTTTGTCACAGTTCTGTGGTAGAATAATTTTCATATCTCGATCGACCACTTTAATTTTCTCTCTCTTGAAACTCGTAACAAATAAAGTGAGCTTCAAATCGTTTTGGTTGTCTCCGCCTTTCTATATTGTTTGTTACTTATCATCATCCTTTTGGTGCTCCTCCTCATTAATGGATTCTTTCTTCTCTGGTCTCTGTTATAGTAGATTTATGAAAGAAGAAAAAAAAAGAATAAATAATTAAGATCGTAGTAAAAGATGAGAGAAATAGAGAAGATTCCACAGATTCTAAACCCAAAAATTCTTATTGATGAGCCAAAGAAACATAGATAGATATCATAAGGATGACGCTACGGCGCATCGATGCTTCCTTCCTTCCCGTCTCCTACAGAATAAAAAAGGATGTCGGTTCATTGCTTGCGGGAGAGATTCATCTCGCGCAGCTCGGCCGCGTCCACCTGCGCTCGGAGGTTGCCGGGCCTGTAGTACCCCGTCACCGGGTCCGGGACCCAAGAATTCGACGAAGCAGAGGAGGAGGCGGCGGTGCTCGAGGAGTCTACAACCTTGCGCGCCGCCGTTTTCTGCTCCACGGACCTTCTCACACCAGGCGCCGCTGCTGCTGCTGCAGCGTATCCCCTCCTGGATGAATCGAACAGAGCAGGAGTAAGTAATGGTCCAATTATAGATCTCATAGATAGATCATGACGATGACGGGTATATCAATTACTTGTTAACCAAGAGGGCGATGTTTTGAGAGACGGACGCAGCGAGAGCAGCAGCACTGGAGAGAGAGCCAGCCATCTGCCCTCTTCGTTATATCACCTTATTAATTTCTCTAGGTAGCAGAAAGAAAGAGAAGAGTTGGACAAACAGGAAGAGGAAGAGGTCGAAGTCGTCTTCCTCCTCTCTCTCTCTCTCTCTCTCTCTCTCTCTTTCGACCTTGGCCTGTTTGGTTTGGGGATGAAGTGAGACGGAGCGTCTGAAGGTGTTTATTTATAGCAACAGCTGTGAACCGGAAATGATGTCTGTGTATGCGTTTTGTGTGGGAGGAAACGAAGCCGTGGGTGGGTTTGCCATCGATATTTCTGTGGCTCCTCCGCCTCGCCACGACCCGCTGTTGCCTTTAATTAATTCCGACACAGAGAGTGACAGAGTGAGGGAGAGAGAGAAAGCCAAGTCATATTTGTGGTCTGGAGAATTCGATTTCCACCGTCTTGCCTTAGAAATTTCTTCTGCGCTGCAGCTGCAGCTGCTGACAGACAGACAGACAGACAGACTTCCTCTGCTCATTGCTTCGTTGCATCAAATGAACCAGTCGGGTGGATGTCAACTCCCACAAGACAATTCATTGTCTTGTCTAAATGGATTCCCTGTCCAAGTTTTTTTTTTTTTTTTTTTTTTGGGTTCAGGGAAGACATCTACGTACTGTCAAAGCATCAATCTAGTTGTGATCTGATCACTTGGAATCTAAATACTAAGATCCAAAATGTAGTTTGCAGACAGCTAAAAGTAGTTTGTAGAAAGAGAGAGACGAGATGAACCGGTTGGAGAGGAGGAGGGGGATCGACCGAACCCTATTTCTTCTCCCGTCAACCACTGGCTGGTGAATCAAGTGCCAAGAACACCACATCCCAAAACAACATCATCTTTAGTGCTTGCCATTTCTGCCTATAGAGTTTCCTAAAAATAGATCTTGAGATTAGATAAACAAAGAAAGAGGGGGAGAGGCGATGCCTTCGTCGTCGTCATCATCCATTGTTATATATATATATAATTTAATCTCACATACTTGAAATCTTGCATCCGTCTTTATAATTTTTGTTTGATCGTTGATCTATGAATTATGACATCGTTTTTCTTAGTGTACTCGATTTTACAGACAACAAAAAATTAAAATTGCTCAACTTCTCTCCAATTTTTAGTAATAACCTTCACATTGGATATTACTATCTTCACAAACAAACAGGATGGGCTAGTTTACACCTACGCCTATTTAAGTTCTTTTGTGACTTGTCCAAATCAAATTATCTTTGATGATGTCAGTTCGAACACTAGTCATTATTTTTTATTAGACTATTATGATGTGATTTGTATGAATATTTTAATTATTCTTTTAGATGAATATTTTCTAACATATGTATTAATTACTATACCACCCATATGGATTATTAAGATCATAAATAATACATTACATGTTTAACACTTAATGGATTGTAATGATATATAGTATTTAGTAGTTATGCAAGCTAAACACATATCAATATCTGATTAATTATTTAGTTATCCTTAGTATTTTCGATCTCTACACTTTCAAAAATTATATTGTAATCTATATACTTACGAAAATAAAATATTGAGATCTCTACATAGGATTAAAAAGATAATTTTACATGGTTAAAAATCAACAAAGATGAGTTTTGTTGGAGCAACGGGATTAAACGTTTCACTTTCATAAGAGAAACAACAATGTAAATTTTGAAATCATAGGGGTTAATGTATAATTAGCCATATCAATAGTCAAGTAGAATAAAAAATTATTATAAACCATTTTATAAATAATATTACAATTCAAATATTTAAGTAAATAATTTTTTTAATTATAGTGAAAAACAATGTAAAAACACTATAAATAATCTAAATAAGCTCCCAACCTTAATCAATCCAACTACAAATCTAAAAATATGATATCGTAATGATCTATAAAAAATAATAATATTTATTATAATATAATATTACTTATAGTGTTTTTCTTCCAGTAGCTTAATAAAACACTACAGACGATATTGAAAAATACTGTAAGTCAGTCAGATATAAAAAAACACTGTAATATTTTAAAGCTGATAAAAAAATAGATTAAAATTTTGATGAAAAATATGTTATAGATATTTTTTATTACTATTTAAAAAAAATAAAACAATACCCTTTTTATTTCGAGCCGCATGGTATTTTTTTACATCCTCTCGCTCCTCCACCCCTGTTGTGAAGTGACTTCTTAGTTCAGCCCAACGCAGTAGTTGACAACTTTTGGAGAGGCGATGCCTTCGTCGTCGTCATCATCCATTGTTACTCAGCACATACCATTGCCAGATGCGTGCGTAGAACTCTTTCACTCCCACCCACCTCGAATCGTGAATTTTTTTTTTTTTTTTTTTATCGATGCCGCTCGGACGCATCAGATGAAAGCGATGGCGGGTGTACAAAAACTATAGCATTCGGTTTCTTTACTTTTGGAGATTTGGTGATCGGCACACAATATTTGTGTCCGACGGAGGAGGCAAACTCCAGACTTTGGTGATCAACACAATCGTACTGCCAAATAAAATGTCAGAGTTTAGACTTCAAAGACCTCTTCTTTTCTATCCATAAGATCGATCGATCATACCCGCTCATGCACTCAATGACAGACAAAGAAATCTCTGTAATTATTCTGTACAATTCTTTTATATTATAAGAAATCAACTATTTCCCAAAAAGAGAGAATTATAGAGAGAGTGAGCATGGATGACTTTATTATATATACACTATATATATATATATAGAGATAGAGAAAGAGGAGAGAAGAAGAAGGGATAGAAAGAGAAGAGAGGAGAGGAGAGGATAGAAGAAGAGGGGGAAATAATGAACGAAACGAGGGTAGTTTGCTCAATACGCCAAACTCACGGCTCTCTTCAAAACCAGGTCCCTCCTCGAAGAACCTACGTACGAGTGCTAGTACGCGAAACCACCGGCTGTGGCCCGTCCTTTTCTGGCCGCCACCCTTGGCCGGCCGCGCTCCGCTTGGAGCTCGGCGTCTAGGGAGCAGTTGTCCCTCCTCCCGCTCTCCTCGTCCATAAATATCTGCCGGCATCGGCACTCCACGCTGCAGAACGCTCGGTCCCCCCTGCAGAGCCAATCCCCATGAAAACCTTAAGTGAGAGAGAGAGAGAGAGAGAAGGCTTTGGCAACCAGAACTCCCACCCCGGGGTTGAAAGGCACAAAGGGCTTCCTTCGGTCACCTGTACATATAGATGTCGTTGCCTTGCTGTAGTCTTCTCCGGCAGAGGTAGCAGCGTTCGAGGAAATGGCTAGCGGAGACGGAAGAAGAATTCGTACAAGTGGAAGGTAGAGAAGCGTTCTTCATGAGGGAGGTTTTGCTTATGATATGGGTGTACTTGGTCAAGTTCTTTTGTGCTTCCAAGAGAACGCTTAATCCGGCCATATCCTATTGCTGCTGCTGCTGCTGCTGCTCCTCTCCTTTCTTGCAGTCAGGGTGGCGAAGCCAAGGCTTTAAAGGGGAAGGGACGCGTGTGATGCACCGCAGGAGCAAGTTGGGGGACTTTGGTGACGAAGGTAGCTTGTCTTCATTGTCCATCTTCCGTGACAGGAATCTTGTTCTCGAATGTGGAAATCAGATGGCTTGGACCCTGCAAAAAAGAAAGGTAGCAGCACCATATATAGTTGGGAGGCAACAAACCAGGGACTGCAGAGCACATAGTTTCTGGATGAACCTTCATGCATGGCATTTCTTGGGTGGTGATCAACCCTATGCATGGTTTGATGGTTTCATCCTGTCCACGTCCAACTTTTTGTTGTTGTTGATGATTACGTGCGTCCAGTGTGGATTTTGGCGTTTGGCTACTGGCTGTGTGTAAATCTAGAAAGGCCAACTGAACTGATCCTGGAGTTGTTGTCAGTGATCTAAGCCCGGAGATGGTTGTGTTCTGTGAAAGTATCAGGTGGGCTCACACACATTTTTCTTTTGACTCCCTTTCGTTTCCTTTTCTTCCTTTCATTTCCTCCCCACTTTTTTTTTTTTTTTTTTAATGTGTGTTTGAATGAAGTCACAGGTATGATCTCTTGAGGCTATGCATTGCTTTGAATGATGTTGTGCATGCGGTGCAACGAGAATTTGATTGTTCTCTAATCGTGCTCATAGATCAGGATAAATTGTCATTAAATCATAAGATGCTCGGTACGATAGAGAAACCATCTCAAGAATACTTTTTTATCAGAATTATAAACAATGATGCCTCGTCGTCGTCGTCGTTAAGGAGGAAATAGAGAGTAATACTGAGACTCTCATCATTATTACGTCGCCATGGAATCAATCTGCTGCCCTTTTGCTCCTCCATTGCTGCTGTGCCTCACTCCCAACACCCTTCGTCATCATCTCCTCTCTGCTGGTGTTCATCTTGCCGTTCGACTCAGTTGATCCTTTTTCCTGTCGCCTCCTCAATGTACAACACCAGCAAGAAGATTAGATGATCCATTCTTCTTGTTGTCGACGATGACAAAGAGTTGGGGTTTACGTATGGAATGAGGATGATGATGGCGTTGAGTGGGTGTCGGTCGACCTTCCCTGTCTCTGGAGTCAGTGAGCTTTGCCATCTTCGAGCATAGGAGCTATCGGAATGGTTTCAGGACATCGATGGCTTAGCTCTCCTGTTGAAGGTGAGAGATTTTTCTGCTCGATCGAGATAATGGTACTTACTTTGATTTCTGAAAACAAATATGTTCCTTTTTTCCACGAAACAAAGGACAAGTGGCTTCAGATATGGATTCTCTTTTTTTTTTTTTTTTCCTAAAGATAATATTAGTGTGCCTACTTTATATATAAACAAGAAGCTATAATCTAGTTGCAAGTTTGTGATGGGGAGAGAGAGAAAAAAAAATCAAAAATAAAAAAGATCAATAAATAAATAAATCTAACATAGAACCGATATAAAGATTTAAATAAACCTTTGTCTATATCTACAGAGAAAAATTAAATTCTAAATATATCAAAATTATTCTTCACATGCTCCCCTCTCATCAAATAAATAAATGAGATATTTCATAATTTTTTTTTTTATATTAGGAGTCCTTATTCGATCGGGGACATTGTCTCCAAAAATTTTAAAATATTCATCAGTCTCAATAATTAAAAATATATATATATATATATTTAATAAAGTCTATTATTGATTGCTATCGTACTTTAATATTGTTTATATATTAGGAAAGAAGCTCATATAAAGCAACAAGTGTAATGTAGTGAATAAAAGAAAATATTTTATTAACTAAAAAGCACTTTGCAACTCATCTACTTTTGTTCTCTAATTGTGACTTAGGTGCACCATAAGAGGAGACTGCACCCTTATTTATTTATACAATTAAATTCTTAAACTTTTGAATATTTTAAGACCCATTTCTCCTTAAGATTTATGATTTAAAAGCCTAACTAGACTACTGCTCCCATTTTATTTAAATTAGCATGTTGTATTAGTACTATTTTAACACTCCTTTATAATGCTAATATCCTTAATTCTAACTTTTTTTCTTCAAAATTAAAATTTATTTAATATCAAGGATCCAATGAAAGTAGCAACAAACCAAGTTATCATGTTGGAACATTTGTAATTGATTGCATTCTTGGGAATAACAATTGTAGTATTGACAAATACATTTTTGTTTGGAGGAGATAAGACTTTGGAACTAAAAAGAATTATTGGATATCAACAATAAGAAATAAACTTTCAATAACATGGATGAGAGAATAAATTATATGCTCCTGATCCATCTAAAATATTTTTTATTAGATTTTAATAAAAGGTCTTGGTCAATGGTTGGTCTCGCATTTCTAGATTATCAAACAACCTGACTCATTGTTAGTCTTTTTTATGCTACATATAATAAATAGGTTTTCTCTAACATGGATTGGTTAGGTTCTTAATGACAATTCCCCCTTTATAAACTATTTTTGTTTTAAGTTATTTTACTAGAAAAATAATAAGAAACAAACTAAAAAAATTTGCACAGGATTATGTGGTTCAACAACCATTACCTCCGTTAAGAAAACAAAAAGATTCACTTTATACTACGAATAAATATAAATTATATTCAAAAAATATCTTATTCACCCTCTCTCTGATAGATTTTAAAGATTTTTTCTCTCCATCCTTAAATATAAATAATATAAAGATTTTTAAAAAAATATTCAAAAAGTATCTCGTTCCCCCTTTATAAATATAAATAATATAAAGATTTTAAAGATTCACTATATGCTACTAATTAGAGATAATTAACGAAGCAACTGGAGTTCTTCTGTACCTATCATTCCTCAAGACTTTGAGATATATAATTTTTTTTATAAAAAATAAAATATTTATAAAGATAAATCCTAGTTTGATAAAGACTCTTTTTCATACTTGAATTCATAATCGTAATTCTTCAAATAATTATATTTAAATATAATTAAAACTCCTAAAAATATTTAGTCATCCTAACATTCAAAGTCCTATCAAATATTTACAAAGTCATTCTCGAATTGAAAATAAAGGCACTAACTTAGCTTTCTTAGATTGATTACGCATGTAAAGGCGGCGCGCGACAGCCGCGTGATTGAGTTGATCAACCTCAACCCCGTCCCCGTCTTAGTTGGCACACGTGGCCGCCCAACCCTCAAAAGCATGCATTCAACACATGCTTGCCTTCCTCCCTCCATGATTGCTGCACCGAAGCGGAAGAAAGAAAGCAGAGATCGCAGTTGTTGTTGTGTCTAAATCCTAAGCTTTCATGCTTTACCCATTTTGTTCATCGATCTACGAGAACAAAGGAAAAGCTCTTGGATTTAGCTGACGGAGACGATCAGATCTAACACCACCAACAGTCAAACATCCATCTTTGCGTGCGTCGTCGCGGTGGTGGTCCAATGTGCCGCCTGTGCTGCACCTGACGCGACGTCTACAGGCCTCCGTTGCTGTCACCTACTCGACCACCATCGATCGTCACTGTGGTTATGAGTCATTATTCCCTTTGCCCGCTACGATACAAACGGAACGAAACAGCCGCCACCAATTTCTCCATCACGACCGATCGCTGCGCTGTTCGGAGGGAATACGCGTCTCTGGACTCGCCGGGCGGCGGATGTCGGGTAACAACATCACGGGAGTCGCCTCCGACGACGGCTCGTTCGCGACTCGAAGCCTTCATGAAAGCAGCAGCAACAGGTGCGACTCGGGCCGCGGCGGCGCCACACGGCTTTCCGTGGACCTGGTCACCGCCGCCCGCCGCCACCTCTCCTTCCTGCGGTCCTTCGTCGCCTCCCCTGTCCTCCACCATGCCCCCACCGTCGCCCGCGCCATCCGACGGTCAGATTTCCTCCTCGCTGCCCTCTGTTTCGGTGCGCCACTAGATCGATGGCTTAGGTCCGTCCCTTTTCTGGCTCAGGTACGATCAGCTGTGGATGCCGTTGATCGCCGAGCTGGCGCAGGCGGCGCCGCCGTCCGCTCCTCCGATGCTCCTCCCGCCGCCGGACGTCCACTGGGTGTGGTACTGTCACTGCCTCGACCCGGTAAGCTTCGAGCGATGCGATTAACCCTTCTAAAACTCGCATCTTTTCTCTTTTGTGCTCGTTCCATGGAACTATGGCCGCCGCAGGCAGGGAGCTACCGCGAGTACTGCACCTCGAGATTCGGCGCGCTTGTCGATCGACCGCTGATCATTGACGACGAGAACGAGGAGTACGCGTACAACCGGTGCCGGGAGGTCTGGGCAGTCCGGTATCCTTCCGAGCCGTTCGATCTTGAAGTAGACTCCGGGGAAGATGGCGAAGCAAGCGGTAAATATGAGGATCATCTCTCCGCGGTGGTGGCGAGGTACCGGACGCTCTATTCCTTCTTCTGCGATCCCTTCGTTTCAGAGACCGTCTACCTCGTCGCCGCGCGCAGGAGGTACTCGAGCTTCCTCCACCTCTCGAGGCGACCCATCGATGATGGGATGCTCCGGATGGTTCTCACCTCAGATATCTTCCTCATCTGGCTCACCCATCAAGTACGATTCCACCTCAAAATTCGATCTTGATGCTGATATGAGTTCCTACAGAATTTTCCAAATTTATCATCAAGCTTCGATCTTGATCTAAAATCTGAAACGATTGGCGCGAGCAGAGCCATCCCAGGAGCTATGCGAAGGACATAGAGGATATGGGGGATCCGGTGAGGGTGACGGTGGGCTTCGGCGACCGAGCCACGGCGGAGGAGGCGAAGGAGACAGCGAGGGCGTGGGAGGAGGCGTTAGACGAGCCATATGAGCGAGCGGGAGCGGTTCTCGACCCTGCAGCATCGCTGTCGCGGGTCTACTTCAACTGGGAGACGGCGGAGACGGACGTCAACAGGAGTTACAAAGGGTTGCAGCCAAGGTTCCTAATGGAGGTGACGCCTCCACCTGCATTTTCTCGTCACCATTCTCGTTTTTGTGCTTTGATTTCTGTTGCTTCACTGGTAATTTGATCGTTTCCTGCTCTCTCCCCCCTCATTGTTCTATTCATGTCTGCTTTCCTCCACGCCAGCTCTATGAGCATTGAATGGGAGATGAAGGAAAGAAGCCAATACCAGAGACGAGTCTCAGATTGGTGGCTAAACAGTCCCAACTCGATTTTGTAGCACTAAACCTGCATCAATTCCTAATAATTTTGTCATTATATGCTCATATTATTGGTTTTAGGTAGCTGCTTTAATCTGTCACAGGTCCGTATATTCCTTAAAGGAAAATGGGAGGAGAGGGAAGATAAACACCTAAGCAAGAGTTTCCTGCGGTTACGAACCATCAGGTGTAACAGGGAAATGAAGCTTAATGAGCCTGTTCATGATTTATCCTCCGAAACTTGGCACAAGACATGGCATCTGTACTGTGAATTTGGGACAAGAGGAATTGTGATAGAGGTCCGGCGACGGGGAAGCAGTTGTCTGATAAACAGCAAGTTGATCACGAAACTAGTGTTCCTGTGGAACGACTTGTTACGAGCAACCAATCTGATGCTGAAGAAGGAGCTGGAGATGCAAGTGAGAGCCTTGGCATCGATCACTCCACCTGTTCAAGCTCCATACTTACTGAAGTGTGTTCCAGATAGAGTAACCGATGATGGGGGTGCAATGATTTCAGATGTGGTTCTGAGGATGAATAGATACCATCCACAACAAGGTCGTTGGTTATCTCGGACCGTGCTTGATCATGCCAAAAGGGAGTGCTTTGTGATACGAATACGGTAGCAAATTTCCACAGTTCCTTTCAAATTTGCTGCTATCTGTTGAAAGAGAACATATGTAGCGAATGATTGTAGTTGATGCATTTGTGTAGAGTAGGCAGAGGCATTTGGCGGAGGGGAGCTGAGTCTCCAGAAGCAGTGAAGTGGGAGGATAGAATTATAGAAGTACGAGAAGGGCCATGGTCATACGTTGCTGGAACTGTCGGTGTTGCCCCCGGTAAGATGTTAATTTAATTTACTGATAACAAATTTCAAAGTACTGAAAGAAAGAGGTACATTTTGGTAAAGATGCTGAATCGCTCCACTTGTCATTGTTCAGCGTCCAAAGAGATTTAAAGTATAGTCTTATCTTCTTCTTTCTTTTCAAGTATAGTCTAAAGAGATTGTTCAGCGTCCAAAGAGATTTAAAGATACTGAGCTATTCCCTCTTGATTGTAGACAAGATAGTGGGCACTGCAACACCTAAGAAAGAAGATTCACAAGTGAAAAAGACACTCTGGTGTTTGTCGACAGGAGATGTTCTAACAATACAATGGGAAAGTGGACTCGATATTCAGCTTGAAAATGGAAGTTCTGGTGAACAGGTGATTGGAATTTGTTCTCCTCATTTTATTTGTTGATGGGCATATAACTATCATCTGCTTTTCTGTTGCTAGATGGGACCTTTATACAATTGGCATATAATTACGTTGCCATGCATGAAAGAGATGTATGCTGTTCAAACTAGCTGTGAAAAGTCTAAAGGAAGCATCCAAAAAAGTAGTAGTCTATTGGGTCTCTTAAGTGATTAAGATATAATGTGGTGATTTCATGAATCTTCAAACAAGTCCGAGTCTAATCTAAATATGCATTTATTGATTGCCATCATCTACAACATATCTACTCTTTCACACACACACCAAGAAACTTCTTTCTTGTGAGTTTATTGTGCAGCCCCAATGTATCTACTAACACTGAGCTCTTCTTCTGCACCGGTTCTGAAAAGGCTTGCTTCTGATATGAGTTGAATGCACTACAGGCTAAGTTGCTCACTGGAAGGAAACTGCAATACCAACTAAAGGATGTAGACTCATCGAACGAAGAAGAAGAGCAATACTTGACTCTAGTTCGGTTTACATCAGAACATCCAGATGGAAAAGCAACTGCACTCTTAAATTGGAAGCTGCTCGCAGTGGAATTCTTGCCAGAAGAAGATGCAGTACTTGTGCTGCTCGTATGTGTAGCTGTAGCTCGAACCATTTCAGAGATCAGAAGGGAAGATACGAGTGGACTCTTAGCTCGAAGGAGAGTGAGAGAAGTCGCAGGAGGGTGTAGGGACTGGGGCTCGGTTCTGCTCCCATCCTCATCTACTTATTCATCCGTCCATCTGCAACCTTGGTATTGGAATGCTCATCAGGTATTAGCCTCAGCTGAGACAAGCGATTCTGGGTTGCCGATCTCCAAACATCTTCCAGCTGACGGGAAGTGCACAATGTACGAGCAAGTCATTTTGTCTTGATGGCCACTTGTACTGGACGGTTACAGTGTAGAAAGAAGGGAAATTGGAGATGACGATAGGTGCAGTCCTGATACATGAATTTTTCAAAGAGGATTTATGTCGATACACATTCTTCCGGTTCACAAACCAATTAAAATGGCTTCTTGTTTAGGCCTTTGTATCATGATACTATCTTGTTGTTGGTAAGCTTATGATTTATCTCTCTCTCTCTCTCTCTCTCTCTCTTGAGTGATGATCAAAGTGGCTGAGCTTGTTGTTGTTGTTGTTTGTTGTGTTTGGTGGATCATTGCTTAAGATTTAAACAATTTAGTGAGGCATACTGTCAGTGCCATTTCTAAATTTGAGTTATCAGAAGTTAGTTGTCACCAGTGTGATTATACTGATCTTAAGGGCCATTCTGAGGGCTCAGAAGGCATACTACTACTGAATGATCATACACCAGTGTAATGGTATTACAGTTGAATGCCATGTATATTTTGGTCATTATTCTAATTCTGAAGCTTCTGCCTATGTTATAAGAGAAAACAAGAGGAGGGGAGGTCATGTATTGTCTGTCATGAAGGTTAAATAATCTAAATGCATTGTCATTCATTGTTGATGGACTCAAAAAGGGCTAAACAAAAGTAGTTGCTGGATATAATTTTATTGTCAGTGATGAACTTTACTAAGGAGTATCCATAAAAATAATAATAATAATAATAATAATAATAATAAGTGATGATGAGGTGGTTGATGCAGGCACACATGGGAGTCACATGGATAGAAATCAAAATCGTCTGGCGTCCTTATCTCTTGAATGATAGATAATAATAATAATAATAAAACTTTCTTGTGAAGGGAGGCGACAGACAACGGCTACTTGTATCATTGGCATGATGAACGATTTGGTGGTGTCTGTGAAGCTGTCGTGAGCAACACAACAATTAAACTCCATTAGTTCCCATTTCCTTCAATCGTTTCGGCTAATATTTGATGGAAATATCTTTTGTATAAGAAGCTCCCTCCTTGGGGTGTAACAGTTTTAATTAAGATGTCCCATTCGCCTAATAGGGTCCCAACTCGGTTCTCTCGACCAGTTGAGTTGACTCACCACTGCACAGATACCCTACTATCAATGTGCTGTAATGACGATCGATGGCCACTCGTGGTGGGCCCGCGGGACCCTTCCATGTTGGTAGTGGAGAAGGTCGGGCTGACCTGGAGCGACGAGAGCGACGGAGAACGGAACGGGCGAGGAACTCGGGACGGCGTACCTGTCCGTGCTGGGCGGCCCCACCCTCCACCAACCACCACCACCACCACCACCACCACCAAGAAGGCTGAGGAGGAGGAGGATGGTGAAGGTGAACGGGTACGCCCGTCCTTAGATACGGACTGGCCTGCGCACGTTACAGGGCCCCACTTTTCCTTTCTTCCGGAATCCTCTCTTCCCGGGTACGGAATGCGCTGACCCGACCGTGGTTACGTTGCCGGGATATTAATATCACACATAAGCACAGAAGAAGTTACAGCTGTCACGAACCTAAAACGGGGGGGGGGGGGGCGGTGTCCTCACCGTGCGCGTCCAGTCAACACCTCCTCCAATCCCTGACATCCACGTTGCCCCGCATCACCCTCATTTGTTTACCGTACCCCCCATTTTTGACGCAATCATTACGGGATACGCTCACCTGGTGGAGGCAGTAACCCGATTGAGCCTCCTTGACCGCTCCTCCGCCAACCCTTTCTTGCTCCGAAATCTGACGATCTCTTCCTTCTTCTTTGCCTCCTCTCTGCATCACATCACCGATCGCCGTCCTCCTGAAGAAGAGGAGAAGTTGGGAGGCCAGCCACACTTCGTCTTCCCTCCTTCGCTAGTCATGCGCTCCCTACGCGGAAGAACGCCGCTGCTCCGCAGGCCCACTAGCTCCGACGACGCCTCTCTCCTACCTCTCCTCCACCCCTTCGTCCCTCTCCCCTCCTTCCTCTTCATTCCCACCTAAACGGATACATTACTGAGACAGGGACGGGAGGCGAGACGATGAAGAGGGCGGCGCATCAGCAGCATCGTCACCAGCCGTCCGACTCCATCCTGGCCGCTCTTTCCGTGGACCTGCTGATCCAGATCCTCGAACGCGTCGACGACCCCCGCGACCGAAAGGCGTGGCGCTTGGTCTGCCGCGATTTTCTCCGAGCGGAGGCGCTTCACCGCCGGGCGCTCCGCGTCCTCCGCCTCGAGGCCCTTCCGGGCCTCCTCCGTCGCTACGCCGCCTGCCTCGACCTCCTCGATCTCTCCGCCTGCCCTGGCCTCGGTGACCACTCCCTCGCCGCCGCTCTCTTCGCAGGATCTGGCAGTTGGCGGCTTAAGTCCGTCAGCCTCAGCCGCGCCAGCGGGGTCGGGTGGCGAGGACTGGCGGCGCTTGCTGCGGCTTGCCCCTGCCTCGAGTCCGTGGACCTGTCGCACTGCGTCGGCGTCGGGGACCGGGAGGCCGCCGCGCTTGCCGCGGCTGAGGGGCTGCGGATGCTCCGGTTGGACAAGTGCCTCCGCGTGACGGACGTCGGACTTGCCAAGTTAGCGGTAGGGTGCCCCGCCCTGGAGAACCTCAGGATCAAATGGTGCCTGGAGATCTCGGACATTGGGATCGAGCTGCTCGCCAAGAAGTGCCAGGATCTGAGGGTTTTGGACATCTCCTATCTTAAGGTAACCTCACCCCCAAATCTCTCTGTCAACTTCTTTCGTAAATGTTGGGTCTAAATTTTCGTCTGTCGAGTGAAAGAGTCTCACATAATGATAACTGTCGAAACAAAATTTAACAAGGCGTAGTAAACACCTTGCCATTTCAGCTAGTGATCTTAGAAAGCTATGTTTCTAATGGAGCTCCTACGTTCTGGGATTTCTTTCCTTTTCAGATAACAAATAGTTCAGTAAAATCTATCTCCTCTCTTGGGAAGCTCGAAGTTCTGAGTATGGTTGGATGCTCTAATATAGACGATGAAGGATTAGAATTTCTCAATAATGGAAGCAGCTCATTGCGGGTAAGTTTCCATAGAGAACTTTTCTGCCAATCTTTCTTGCTTAGATCTGTGCCACCTTTTCCTTGGTACTACAGCATTGTGTCAGTAGCTTGTTCAAACAGCTGTAGTATTCTTCTACTGAGCGGAAGGAAATAAATGTCAAAACCAGAAAGATCATTAATCTGATGAGTTCGTTGCTCAGTGCAATTAATGCCATCTGTTAGAGAAGCATAGCCTGTTGTTGGATCCAAATACGTCTGCTAATGCCACTGCAGATATTGATAGTTTACCAAATTATGTGGACAACAATGGGCATTAATTGATTTAGATATATGCTTGATTGCAGAGCATTGATGTCTCTCGGTGCGACAACGTGACTGCTAGTGGCTTAACCTCAGTAATAGAAGGGCACTTGTGTCTGCAAAAGCTCAATGTCGGGGACTGTTTTCCTGTGAGACTATGGCACTGAAGCACTCGTTACATTTTTTTTCTTTTTCTTTTTTCCTTCTTCCCATTGCTAATGTGAAACAGGACATTGCAGGAGTTGGCACCACTCTTCCTTTCCAAGTTGAATGGATTGAAGGATAGCTTGACTGTGCTAATACTTGATGGCTTTCAAGTTTCAGCTTCAAGCCTTGAGATAATTGGTGTCAATTGCAAGAATTTGTCTGTGATAGGGCTTAGCAAATGCAAGTGGGTGACTGATGAAGGGATCTCTGAACTAGTAGCCAGCTGTGTCAATTTAATGTCGATTGATCTGACATGCTGTCACATGCTAACGGACAAAGCCCTGATGGCCATAGGAGAGCAATGTCAGAAGCTTGTATGCCTCCGATTGGAGTCCTGCAATTTAATTAGTGACAAGGGTCTTGAACATATTGGGACTGGTTGTCCCAATCTGGAAGAAATAGATCTCACCGACTGTCCTGTAACTGATACTGGTAAGAACAATGCTCTCAAGATTGATGAATAACTTTTTGTCCCTCGAGTAGCATTGCTTTTACTTGCACTCCATGCTTTGCAGCAATGAAGTATTTGTCCAGATGTTCGGAGCTGATGATCTTGAAGTTGGGTCTTTGTGATAAAATCTCCAGCGAGGGTCTTGTTCATATCGCATCCAACTGCAAAAATCTTTATGAACTTGATCTCTACCGGTATGGTTGATTTGGTTTATATTGTAATCAGCTGGTTTTGGCTTTTCTGAATTCAAAAAAGGAAATCTCACAAAAAAGCATGGGCCTTCGCAGCTGCATCGAGGTCACTGATGATGGGTTGGCTGCCATCGCTACTGGCTGCAGCAAGTTACAAAAGTTAAACCTTTGCTACTGCACACAGATCACCGACCAAGGGATGAAGCACCTAAGTTGTTTGGAAGACCTGCGTGACCTTGAACTGAGGAGTCTACATCATGTTACCAGTTTAGGGGTCGCATCAATAGCAATTGGTTGCCGGCGTCTCACTGAACTGGATTTGAAGCGTTGCAATTTGGTAGATAATGTAGGTTTATGTGCTCTTGCCGAGAACACAGGAAACCTCAGACAGGTCTGTCCATCTCGGTTTATTCTCTACTTCCTTTGTATCAGAAAACTCTGAAAAAGAAAAAAATATCTGGTGAAAAAAGAAAAGATAGAATGTCTGGAATCTATCTGATTATAATTTTGTTTTGTAGATAAATATATCATACTGCCCAGTTTCGAGCATGGGCCTCCGCAAGCTGCTTGGCACTCTAAAGTGCCTGCAGGATGTGAAGTTAGTGCATCTCACACATGTGCCAGTTGAGCACCTCGAGCTTGCACTGAGAGCTTATGGTGGACAGTTGAAGAAACTGAAGCTTTTCATTGGATTGAGGGATCTTCTTTCTCCATGGCTGATTCAGATGCTGCAAGCTCGGAGGTGCCGGATACGATGGGTTGATAAGCCTCTAATCTTTAGTCCATAGGTAAAAAATCCTGCTCCTGCTCCTGCTTCCCTTTTTCTGCAAGCTATGATGCCATCCAGTTTGTGATTAATGGTTTAATTTTGCATAGTTGTTGATGCCTTGAATGTGAGGTCATATGGAACAGATTCTCCTTCTAAATTTGCAATCATGTTAATAAAGAAAAAGAAACTGCAATACTCTACCGCACTTGATGAAGTTAATTCATTGTAACAATAATTAGCGTGGCCATAAACAGTAGTGTTTTAAATCAAATAGCCTTATTATTATCACTCATCTTTTCTGTTCAAATCTGGTTCTACGTCTTTGTTTTCTATTGTCATATTAATTTAGTGTGATGATCATCTCTCCTAGTATTACTGAGAGGCAATCAGGCAGGCAGCTTTTTGTTTCCAATTGCAGTAGCTGTTGACAAACCCTGATTTTTTTTTCTTCTTCTTCTTCTTCTTCTTTTTTTTCTACCTCCAGGACACTCTCTGATCGATTGTTTTCTAATGCTGCAGCGTGCTTCAGCAAAATACAGGACATCTCAAGAACTCGGCGTTTTGCAAGGTCAGTAGGACATTTCCCTTAAGGTAGGTCATGTCCCTAAATCAAGAGGAAGCAGCTGGTTATTAAGAAATAATTAGCCTCACTGATGTTAATGGGAGAAATCTGTCCGGGTGGCTTCGTGTTATGTTTGTTTCTTCCATTTCCGTCTGAAAGTGAGAACTGTAGATGCATAATCATCATCATCAAACATAATTGGGATTGTAAGATACAAATGTTTCTCTGGTCACTCGTGTGGAAGCCAAAAAAATGTTGGTGTTTCTGATAATAATATGTTATTTGTCATGTAATTGTCACTACACGCTCTCTTAGATCAAATTATATTTTGCTTAAAAGCAACCAAAAACAGTCGAGATAATTTGAAATGATCTCGTATGAAATTTTGATCTTACTTCTTCAGTGTTGTTCCTCCTCCATCAGACGATCACCTTTGGGCATCCAACTCTATCCCCGGCCACTTCGCTGAGGCCTCGTTTAGGAGGGGTTAACAAAGGGTCAGTGGTTACTGAAGGAAGGAGTTTGAGGCGGCAATCACCTACTCTTATGTCCTTTTTTATTATCCTGCTCTTGTCTTTATGTAATACCGTCACTATACGGCGATGTCGGTTGATTGTCTATTATATACGGCGATGTTGGTTGATTGTCTATTAGATGCAGGGGTGCTGATCGACTAGCTCTCTAGGGCTAACATGCTGATTATATATGTTTTTGTAGGTGAATCAATCACATGAGTGATGACACATGATTGATCATATTATTTAATTTTTTTATATTATTATTATTAATATATTATCATATTATATATATATATATATTGATATTTTTGGTTCTGTCCAATGAGAATCAGATCGTGATGAGATCACAATAATGAAACCGATTCGTATTTAAATATAAATCTTAAATAATCCTGATCATAGGTTACTCAAGAGGGATATCGAGATAACTAAACAAACCGATGTACTCTATACCCGTCCATTGGATGGAAGTGGTTGGTCTCATAGCCACTTGTGTAGAGACACTAAGGATACAGTACAAATGCTCATTGACGAATGAGTTCACTAATTGATCTGCTTATAGAATGTTGTATGGTTAATGATATTTAATATCAGACAACGATTTCATAGTCCCAGTTGTGTTTTTAATTCTTAAACTTGAGTCACCAAGGATGTCTTGTTTGAGTACTCATTTCTTTAACGTCGGACATACAAGTTTGGAAAGTTTCAGATTTGGTATAGTCATTTATCGAGATTGACAACCAACTTTACGAAGACTATTGAGTATCTATAAATGATCATCCACTCTCGGAATCATGAGAGAAACATTCATTGTACTTTTAATGGGAGCAAGAAGATAACAACATTTACGGGGAAAGAATAAAAGTTTGTTTGAGGGGTTCCTTTTATCAATTTGAATAATTGGAGCAATGAAAATTTTTAAAAGTTAGGATGCTCTACGAGAATGTTTTAAAATTAATTTTTTTTAAAATATTAATTCAAAACAAAATATTTCTAGAATTATATGGTTGCCATCGAATGATAGCAATGTAACATAACTTGATGTCTTGACTTGTCGTTTCATGCCACAAATCCTACCAAAAAAAAATAGTTGATGGAATCATGAGTCTTTTAATAGGGTATATTATGGTGCTGCCCCTATGGCAAAAGTGAGCGACCATGTTAGCACTGACGCAACACGTTGGACTCACGTAGAAAAATAAATTGTACTCGAGATTGTGTGAAACGACATCGCACGAGCTGCCCTGGGATTGTGCAAGACGACGTCACACCACATGAGCTGCCCGAGAACGTGTGGGACGACGACACACAGTATGGAGCTGAGTAGGTTACCTCACGCCACAAGGAGTGTACGTGCAGGCCACCCGGAGCATCGGGGCCATTAAGAGGTTACGTATAGTCGACCCTCGATCATAGGCATAAAAATCGATCTCTAAGCCAATGCTAGGAGTCCAATTTCAAACACCCAAAAACTTTCTCAATTCCACCATATACTCATTAAACCATCGAAGAGGTCAAGTCGGAATGCCCCACTTGACTTTGCCCTTAGTGCAAGTACAAACCAAGAGAACAGGAGAGGCTCCCCCCTCGTCAAGGCACACCTTCAAACGTTGGCGTATAAAAACGCCATGACAAAGCTCTACAACCGAAGGGTACAGCCTTGGCAAGTCAAGGTCGGTGACTTGGTCTTGCGCAGGGCCGAGATAAGCGACTCGACTCACACTCGGGAAAAACTAGCACTCAATTGGGCGGGCCCCTACCGAGTAACTAACATCATCCGAGACGAAACCTATCGACCCACCACACAAGAAGGAAACCAACTATTGAGGACCTAGCATATATCAAAGTTGAAAAATTCTACGTCTGAAAATGAGGTCCTCATCGAGTCATCTACACCCGTGCCATCGACTGTCCCTCCTATGGATCGAGAAGAAACAGTTGATCCAGTCAAGCAATCTCATCAAGTCGGGAAGAGAACGTGTGATTCAACCATTAAAAAAAGAATACAAGTGATTAGTCGGCTCTAAAGAAGCAAGATCATTCATTGATAGAAAGAAGTGCACCATACGTTCGATAACCTTAAAGTCCAAATAATAATAATAATAATAAAACTTGACCGACCTCAAAAAAGGAGAGAAAATTACATGTAAGTACTTAAGCCTCAAGAGGGGTAGGATTATCATCAAAAGGCATTTCTTCCTCCATAGGGATGTCATCGTCCTCTAGTAACCTGGTGAAGGGATTTTCCTCGACTTTCAAGTTGGGATATTTGGCTCGGAACTAGGCCAAGGCGACTCGGTACTCGTATTCATAGGGCACTTGTCCCGACCTCTGGAGTCCAAGCTTAAAACAAGAGGATTCATTGTAGTCAGCAATCACCTTCTGCGCCTTTCCAGGCGCCTTTTGAAGTTTGACGCGTAATGCTTCTTCAGCCTCCCGCGCCTTCGAACGAGGTGCTTCCAGATCCCATGACATCTTCAGCAGCTTGTCCTCCATTGTGCAATCCTTGCCCTTGACCTTCTTTAACTTGCGCTGTGAGTCTCTTAGGTGCCCGTGGAGGTCATAGGTCTCTTGCTGCAGCTCCCTATGCTATCACTCAGCCTCCCTAAGATTGGACTTCAGTCGTTCAACTTTGGCCTGAAGATCATTAGCTTGCTGCTCAGTTGTCACAATCGTCATTGGACCGATTCGTCCTTCAACTTTCGGATCTCACTTCGGAGATAGGAGATCTTGTCACTCATGCAGCTAGTCACACGACCCGCATCATGAACCCGGTTGATTAGGGCCATGGTGTAGTGATGATTATGCCCAAAGAACAAAACAATCACAACTCAAAGGAGAGGTCACGAACGAAAAAAAAAGGCACAAAAGGACTCTTACTCAATTCAATGACTTTGTCACCCAATCAATCATCACCTCGGACGGTGCCCCATAAAGATGCTTCACGAGGATTGGGCTAAGCACACCTCGAGCATATTCTACAATGACCGTCTTGTCAGACCAAAATTGACTCTCAATCGTCAGGGTAGGCCAACAAGCCTTAAGCGGAGCGCCCGACATCCCATCGGGCAGATCGTCCATGTGGAGCGCCTGTTGGTTACAAGTGTCAAGCAAGTTAATCACGTGAATGATGGCACGTGTGACACACTACACAGTCTTTTTGCATTATTATTACTGGCATATTCTTACATTACATTGTTTGTTGCATATATATTGTGATGTCTTTGGTTCTATGCAATGAGACTCAGATCGTGATAAGATCACGATAATGAGACTGATTCACATTTAAACATAGACCCTAAATAATCTCAATCATAGGTCACTTGAGAGGGATATCGATATAATCGGGCAGACTGAGATACTGTATACCTGTCTATATGATGGAGTCGGCTGGTTTCATAGCTACTTATGTGGGGACACTAAGGATATAGTACAGGTACTCATTAGAGAATGAGTTCACTGATTTATCCGCTTATGGAATGCTAAATGGTTAATGATACCTAACGTCAGATAATGATTCCAAAGTCCCAGTTGTGTATATGGTCCTTAAGCTTGAGACACCAAAGATATATATGTGTCAATATGATAGAGGCGATTAGTCTCATAGCCACTTGTGTAGGGACACTAAGGGTACAGTACCAGTGCTCATTGAAAAATTAGTTCACTAATTGATCCGCTTATGGAATGCTAGATGGTTAATGATACCTAACGTCAGACAATGATTCCATAGTCGTAGTTATGTATTTGGTCCTTAGACTTGAGACATCAATGATGTCTTGTTCGGGTACTCCTTTCTTTGACGTCGGAGTTATAAGTCAGGTAAGTTTCTGACCTCATACTTACAAGTCTGAAAAGTTTCAAATCTTGTACAACTAGTTATTAGGATTGGCAGCCAACCTTATGAAGGCAAATGAGTGTCAATAGAGGATCATCCACTCTTGGTATCACGAGAGAAATATCTCGTGTAATATCGGTCAGACAAATCATCGACTAGGGTCATTCGGATTGAGAGAGAATGAGTTCTCTGGGAGAATCTGATTAGAGTCAAACTCGAACAGATTTCGTATGAGGCATGACAGTACGATGCCCAATATATAATATTTAAGATTAGATGGATGATAGACTATAGATACACGATAACTGAGGACAGACATGTCTCATAGATTAGATCCCATATACCGTGTGGGGACTAGTGGCCTAATACTTTCATAGTCGATGAGTCAAGTGAATTATTATTAATAATTCACTGAGTTAGAATGAGCTCTGACATGTAGGACTTATGACTAGCTCGGTATTGGGCCTAGAGGATCACACACATATGGTGGATGTTCTAACGAGTAGATGATTGGATATTAGTTATCCAATTAACCCCTGTACTCATTAGATGAATCCCTTGTATGAGGCCCAATTAGAGGCCAATTGAGATTATTGGATAGAGATCCAATAATCCTAGGAGTTAGGGTAATTTGATAGATATCCAATACCCACTAAGGCGGGATCCACTAGGGTTTTTGATGGCTCTCTAAAAATAAAAGGTAGGGGTGGGACAACAGCGATAGACTGCACCTTTGGCTACCCCCTTCTATTCTCCTTCCCCCCTCATCTTCTCAATGGACCAGTCCTTCCCTGTTGCGAGAGGGCAGTGAAGAAGATAAGTGATATTCTTCCATGAGTGTTGTGAGAAGGTGTGCAAGAGTTTCGAGTTTTGGGCTATGATTGGAGGAGCATCATTGCAACGATCCATCATGTGGATATTGCTATAGAGGAGGACATTGGACCATCTTCATCCTCTCCATCTGGATCTAAAATTTTAAGGATATACGATCTCCTTAGGTACTCAATCTATCACGCATCATAGTATTCAGTTTTGCAGGTTTTTCACACACCAACCTTTGCACGACGACTTGATATTTGTGGGCAACCTATTTTTGTTTTCTTTCTTCCGCTGCGCATGTGATGCTCCCGCTGGGTTTCCCAACAGCACATGGAATAGCTTGTCGTCGGATCGAGCTCATGTCTCGCACAAGTCGTTCATCGACCTCAGACGAGTAGCCTTCCTTGTAGTAGGGTAGGCTCTAGATGGCGAGACACACTCCTCGCACCGAGGACTTTAGGTTCCCGATCCATCTCCACCGGGACCTTCCCCAATGTCATGAGCCTCCCATGTGACGGCTTCCCGAGCTGCGATGCTTTTCAATACCTTATGCACCCCTAGCTTGGGCCTCTTTTTTGGATGGGTGTCCTCGCGCCTCGGGAACTTCCTCCGTTGCTTCTTGGGATAATAGCGAAACCGCACGAGCGATAGTTGCCGCATGGGGCATCCCCTTAGAGCTTTGAGATTCACCATCTCTGCCAAAACAATAACTAGTCAATAACAAATAGACAAGGTGCAAAGGATGTAGCAAGGACATAAGATGTTCATACCCCGAGGGACCGAGCTAAGGCTCACCTCGACAAGTCAAATCTCGGTCATGTCCCTAATTACCTGAGAAGAAGATAAGATAGCCCTCAACTTTCCGACCAGTTCTAACTCTTCGTCGGACAAGAATAGAGGGACATCGGGCGGACCACTTGAGGTCGAATCCCCACCCCCGACTACAACTCACAAAAAAATGAGGGCTTGCCACCCCTTATTATTGGAGGGTGCCCCACTAACCCTAAAGCTGCCCCGAATAGTAAGATGGTAACTCCCTTGCCTCTTGCAGAGATGAGAACACGTCGAGAAGAGCGTTCGGGTTAGGATAATCCTTGCCCCTCAACATTCCCTGAGAAATGCCACGATATAGTGCCATGAGTTGGGCGCCATCTGTGATGGCGAGATACGCCACCATTGGAGGCTAGCCTTAATAACCAGATGTAGCAGGAACTAGAGTCTCGCCTCAAGCGCATCAATGGATAATCCAAATCCATTTGGAAATGGATGGTAAGGGCGTTGCCCGGGCTGAAGTAGCGTGTAGCTCGTAATTGCCCGAGATGCTATAGCGCTTCAGATTTGTTCCAAAAGCTCATCGGTCACAACCAAAATCGAAGCTATGACATAATTTCATTTCTTGTAAGGCTCGATAGATCTTCGCATCCACCAGGGTCATACCACCCGAGGATGAGCTCATGACCTCCACCCTAGAATTACTTGAGGATGACTCTACGACTTGAGAAGACGAAAGACTTGAGGAGGAAGAAGAAGAAGATAACATCCCGACCTGGTGGCTAAAGACCGAGAAGAGGAAAATCTTGAAGTAGAAGACGAGTGGTGAATGAACGGAACAAAATCTCTTAAGAAGAGTTGGAGGGGTTTATAAAGAGCTCTCATTGTATAAGGTGACCCTTCATCTCCCCAAGAAAGGAAAACATCTCAACTCACCATCATGGATCCCTAGGGAACAAGCGATTAAACAAAACCATGCTGAAGTAAAGCACATTAAATCTAGAGTTTCCCACCAGCCATTTAGCCGTCCAAACCAAAAAGGTTCTAAAATTTCCTACCTAACATCTTAAAGCTGATCCCAAGGTTTGCCATTAGGATCCACGACAATGCAAGGACCACCTCAACAGCGGCCAGTTATGTGCCTGAGTTATGTGTTTCAGCTAGTCATGTATCCAAGTTGAGTCGCTCAACCAGTCATGTGCCCGAGTTGTGTTGATCGGCTACTCATGTGCCTAAGTTATGTGACTCGGTCAGTCATGTGCCTAAGTCGTGTGGCTTGATCAGTCATGTGCCCAAGTTGTGTGGCTCGGTCAGTTATATGCCCGAGTTGTGTGGCTCGATCAGTCATGTACTCGAGTTGCGTCGCTTGACTAGTCATGTGCTCGAGTCGTGTCGCTCAGTCGATCATGTGCCTAAGTTATATCACTTGACCAGTCATGAGCCCGAGTGTGGTGTTCGCCAATCATGTGCTTGAGTTGTGTTTCTCCATCAATCATGTGCCCGAGTTGTGTGGCTCAATCAGTTATGTGCCTAAGTTGTATGGCTTGGTCAGTCATGTGCTTGAGTTGTGCCGCTCAACTAGTCATGTGCCCGAGTCGTGTCACTTGGCCAGTCATGTGCTCGAGTTGTGTTGCTCGACCAGTCATGTGCCCGAGTTGTATCGCTCGACCAGTCATGAGCCTGAGTTGTATTGTTCAGCTAGTCATATGCCTGAGTTGTGTTGCTTCGTCAGTCATGCACCCGAGTTGTGTTGCTTAGCTAGTCATACACCCAAGTTGTGCCGCTCCGCCAGTTATGTGCCCAAGTCATGCCGCTCGGCCAATCATGTGCCCGAGTTGTGTTGCTCAGTCAATCATGTGCCTGAGTTATGTCACTCGACCAATTATGTGCTCGAGTTGTGTGGCTCGACCAATCATGTGCCCGAGTTGTGTTGCTCGGCCAGTCATGTGCCTGAGCTGTTTCACTCGATCGGTCATGCCTGCAAATTGCGCCTAGTCATAAACCCAAGCCACTCCTCTCGATCAATCATGAGCCTGAGGGGAATTTATGATAAGAGGACCCATAGAGTCATAGATCTAACTGAAGAAAGCGTCAAAGCCCTACGTAGAGCCCCTCTCCAAGGAACCCTAGGTACAAACTTCAAACACTCGAAGTGTATGAGCAAGCCGCCTAGAGCATCAACGACCATTAAGAGGTTGCTTACAGTCGACCCTCAGTCATAGGTATAAAAGCCGATTTTTGGGCCAGTACCAGGGGTCAAACTTGAAACACCAAAAAAATTTCTCAATTCTGTCACATACTCATTAAACTATCGGAGGGTCAAGTGAGGATGCCCCACCCGGCTTTGGCCTTAACGCAGGCATATACCAAGAGTATAGAAAAGACTCCTCTATCGTCTACCTCGCAACAATTCATCAAATGATGATTCAACTCGATCAGGTTTCGATCATTCTAACTTCTTGTTAGGTCACAACTCGAAGGAGATTAGCGAGCACGATGGCATGATAAATGGAAAGGAAGTCGATCAGGCAAAACAGTATGGACGAAGAGATCCCTTTCACGAGGGGATGAACCAACGATTAGATCCCGCAGGAAGCATTAGCGTACACAAGGAATTTTCACTTTTACAAAGAAATAAAATATTTAATTACCTAATTAGATCGTACAAAAACGAGTTTGGGCCATCCGATGACAAGCACCCCTGATTGGTTCCCCCTCCACCTTGTATCTTTATAAACATTTATAATCTATGTTTATAAAGACTCAAAATAGATGACGCCAGTTTTGACATGGATTATGGGTGGGTGGGTGTCTCACTTGTTAAATCGGCAAAAGACAAGCCTTGAACGGAGGAGGGTGCAGGTTACAGATACTGTCTGTAACCAAAACACAAAAGCTTGAAGGCGACATGACACAAAACACAAAAAAAAAGAAAGAGTAAAAGAGAAGGAAAAAGGTTGAAGGATACTGTCTGACCGTAATAATGAAAGAAGAGATGATTGAAAAAGTACCATATTATTTTGCCACCAACAATTTCTTTTTTTTTTTGTTCCTTTGTTGCAGATGCTCGCACAATTTAACGAGGCGAGGCAAAAACTACCTTCTTCGACACCAGCCAACAAACAGGTAGCACCACTGCTTTATAAACTCGAGTTTCCATATTGCTTTTCTTCTATAAAACTTTAAAAAGGGCCTCCAATTAAATTAAACCACACATTCAGCAGTGCGGATCTGTGAGCAGTAAGACATCAAATCTCATCACCCATATACCTCAGGAAGATTGATCTCTTAGCCTATTTAGATGTGGCTGCAGTTGACCTGTCGCCGCCAATATAAGACCTGCAGTCCAGAGGATGAACACTATTATTAGAAGACTTGGCTTTTATCAAATGTTGCTTTGGAATCCACGAATCTATGAAAGCCTTCATAATCAACGACCGTCTGCTCCTCAGCTGAGTGCTGATTGAGCATTACAACTTCAAAAGTCACAACTGGTAAGAAAGCCATCTTTTAAAATTGCATTTTGATTTTCTCAGCTGAAATATAAAACTGATCTGATTTAACATATGGCTCAAGAAGCTCGCGTTATAGCCACATTCACTATAAGGTCTTCTTGTTGGATGAGTTTCAAATTTGTTGGATGAAAATAAAATTGAAAAAAAAAAAAACAAGCTATGTGTAGTGTTGAACAGAATGTTACCTAGAAATAAAGCAGAAGGTTTTGCAGGCCTTGATTTAAACTCTGGATGAAATTGCACGCCGACGTAGTAGGGATGACTTGGAAGCTCTACAACCTGCTCAATGATTCAAAAGGAAATAACTTATCATCATAACACAACATCGCACAATGTGAACAAAAATGAATAATTAGCAGCATACCTCCATTCTTGTTCCACTTTCATCACTGCCAACAAATTCGAGACCTGCACTTTCCAGCTTGCCAACATAATCAGGGTTTACCTATTGCATAGAGAGGAAGACATTAAAGAAGCATGGTGCTGACAGTTCAAACAATCGATGACCCTTAATGTATCTTGAGACAATAAATAAAATTTAGGCAAAATTCCAGCTGAGTTAAATACTTGTTATTTCCAGAACACTTGAGAGCAAAAGTGAGACAGCAAGTCTGGTTTTCTGGATGTAATACGATCCTACAAGTGGACAGTATCATTAATCCTAAAACGGAATACCTTAAGAAAACAAAGGTACACAGAAGCAAGAGCTCTGGTAGTAGGCAGGCCTATTCACTGGCAAGAGGTCTTACATGCTAAACATATGACAAGGTTTTACCCAAGTTCCGAAATAGGCCATGCCAATATCAGTCTTTACAAAAGATAGGTGATTGTCAACAATTATCTGGACAATGGCTGACATCATAGTTATCTGAGCGATTGATAGTGCTTTCATGATTAACATATATGGATATAGCTACAGATACCTCGTTATCAGAGAATGGGGATTCTGAAAATACACATTCATCGGTGCTAGATAGAAAAAAAAAAATTTGCTGCATACACATTGATAAAGGCAGAACAGTAACGGAAACGTAAATTACTATACAATGTATTTTGCTAACTTGTATTAATTGCTGACCTCATATCTGTGCCGATGTCGTTCATCCACATATGCAGAACCTTTGTAGCTAGCATTCACACAATTTTTTAGTTAACAAAATTGAAAAAGGCATTGTCAACATAAAATTATCAAACAATTATTCAAAAAAGAAGCACAAATTGTTGGTTATTTGATAGTAATGGAAGTGTATTTGCCTTCATATAAACACGTGGTACTTTAAATCAAGATCCGCCATCCCGTACCATACTGGCGTACCAAACTTTGATCGGAACGGTATGGTACGGGGGTACTAAGCAGTACGCCAAGGGTGTACCGCTCGATATATATATATATATATATATATATAGAAATAATAAAAAAAATAAAAAAATAAAAAAAGAAAAAAAGAAAAAGGGACGACGTTGCCTCGTTTTCTTCTCCCCACGCAGATCAGAAGTCGTTGAGGCTTCTCCCCGCACGGATGAGAAATCGCCGACGCTTCCCTCTTTTCCTTGTCGCCTCAAACGAGGAGAAGACCGCGGCGAAGAAGTCACTGCCTCGCGAGGTTCTCATCTACGACGTCGTCCCGAGGTTCTCCGACCGCAGACATCTCCGATAGCTGAGCCACCGCCTCGCTGTTAGAGGGCGGCACCATCGGAGGTTCTCCCTCTTCTTCTCCCTCTTTCTCCTACTTCTTCCCTCGTCGTAGCCAGGCTGAAACCACCCAGTAGTGGGTGACGATGGTTGAAATTGACCGTTACCGCCCGATACATCCCTATATCGAACGGTACAGGGCTAAAACCACAGTGCTGCTCGGTAGCAGGCAATCTGCGTATCAGTCTGCTGGCGGTTTGCATACCGATCTACTGGCAGTACGATTCGAAATTACATACCTTGCTTAAAATACTATAATACCCACACTTAGTGTAATGCTTAGTCTATCAAATAACTCATAAAATACATTGCTTAGAAGTCAAAGGTTACAAGTGACATACAGCTTTGAAGTAATACAATCAGGATTCTTGATGAAAGTTCTCCGAGACCCCAGTCTCATTGTACTCCCCATGTGTGTCCTTGAACCCTGCATAGAGTGACAACATGATGAGCTTCAAGTTCCTTTTGTGTCTCGATAGAGAATCCATGCTTGTCATACCTCAGGCATGAACATTACAACAGGATGCGGTGTTTGAGGGTCAAACTCTTCACTGTTTGCTCCCTCCAAACCCAGAATCTAGTCAATATTCAGTTAAATGAGCAGGAGAGAAGAGACTAAAAGATATTGTCACAACAATGAAACAGAAAATTATCAAGAGGGAAACATACAGATCTGGAAATCTCAATCACAGAAATCTGCATCCCCAAGCAAATGCCGAGATATGGAATTTTGTTTTCTCTAGCATATTTTGCTGCTAATATCATTCCTGGCACTCCACGATCACCAAATCCACCAGGAACAAGAATGCATGACGAACCCTATACTTTCATATTGACAAACAGCTTTGCAATGTAAGCATAGAGGAGGATAGTAGATACTGTGGAATGAGCATAGAACATAACTAAAATGTTTTATGAAATTTCCTCAACTGAAAAAAAAAATGCAATAGAGAATTAAGATCATACTTTCAAGGCTTTCCATGCCATTTCATACGCTTCTGGTGTCTGTACATTAGAAAAAAAAAAGACAATAAGGCAAAAGCATGATGCTAGATAACCAACTACAAATATCTTACACAATCTATACCACATGTGCACTCTCATCTTCGAGGTCTGAGGCTGCAATCCATTCAACTGATGGTTTAAACGAGCAAGCAACACAGGCATGCAAAAGGGCCTGCAATTGAAACATCAAAGCATGGTATTTACAGAATCCTTTCACAGTATGAGTGCAAAAAATATATGTCAAACACTAATAATATGGAAACATGAGCTGCAAGTATAAAGGATAATCATGGAAGGTTCATATTAATGTTTGTAAATTACCTAGATGCCACAAGAAGTTCCCTGCTTATAAGATGAAAAGGATGATACATCCTACACCAATCTCACATGTTAGAATAGTTTTGTAGAGTCATGACTCATTTGCTACATCTCATAGGAAAGATTATCCAAAGTGGAAACTATACAAGCCAAATGATGTCAAAGCTTGAACCCACATAGTCCACCTAATAGTCCATTTTGGTTCTTCAAAATCGTTACTATTAACACTCTTTTCATTTTTCTTTTATACAATTGATCAAGAGCATGAGTTTCACCTTATAAAGAAATGTTTCCATAGGCAATCCATGTTGCTATATAGTATATACATAACTAGTACCACAATCACAGCACATCAAACTCATTCTTGCCCAAACAAATTACAATTAAGAAAATGTGGGAATATATGAGTGCCTTATAAGGGTTTATGAGTGTACTACTGTTAACTCCTGGCTCGAGCATTTTGGCCAATGGCTGAGCCAAACTGAAGCTATCAGGATAGTTAGCTCATCAACCCGGATTGTGACATTTGGTATCAGAGCTGCCCTAGTATTCGGGCATAGTGAGGGGACCCCCGTCGGAAAGGGCTACCTGTGTGTATGGAGTGCTCTAAACTCGACGCAGCGTGGAACCACCAATGGGCTAAGCCTCACATGCACCATGCTAGGGTTCGATCTGGGATATGTTCGGCCTTGACGAGGACGTCAAGTATATGAGTTGGGGAGAGTGTAACACTCCTTAGTCCCCACATTGGAAATGTGGGAATATATGAGTGTCTTATAAGGGTTGATGAGTGTACTACTGTTAACTCCTGACTCGAAAAAAAATATAACTCTTTTTAACTCCACATAATGGATGCCATGCAACATAACTAGTCTGCTATGTGGCAAGCATCTGACTTGGAGAATAAAACCCGTATTCCACAATGTTTGCATAAAAAAAGTTCCCAACAGGTTAAATTCATGTTCGCCAATCTTGCTCAATGAAGGGTTTAAGGAAAGCATGATGGAAGCAGTGATGCACCATGGTCACTCCATTTGGAGATTAGAGTCAGAACATCAGCAATAAATTTAGTGCATACAACAATCACCAAGTATAGGATAAAAGTTAATGCCCATATCCAGGTATATGTTGACCAACCTATTACAGTAATCATAGCCATAGTTTTGTCAGTTCATTCACACTTGGAAGATGTCCAATATCCTTACGTTAAACTTGACAGTATGATCACAAATTTAAGGTATCACACCAGCACCAGTAAGCAAATTAATCAGGCAACTTATTTATACAAAAGGCTGCAGAAGCATCACAAAGTTGCACGTGTAGAATGACAAGTCAATGAAAAATAAACAGCTGGCTGTGAAAAGTTTTAGACACACCTTCACCACTGACAAATATAAATAAAGTTGCACACGTATAGAATGACAAGTCAATGAAAAATAAACAGCTGCTGTGAAAAGTTTTAGACACACCTTCACCACTGACAAATATGAATCTGTCAGACCAGTATATTTTCCAACCATAGCAATCTTAACCTAAAGAACAGAGAACACTGCTCAGTTGTATAAATAGAAGTGAAGCAGGCCAGCAAACAGGATGGGAGGTCAATAATACTCACTGTGCTATTTAGGTTCTCATATGACTCTGCCATCTCTGTCCAACTCTTTAAATCGGGGGGAGTAGCCATGCTGAAATAAAGCTTCCAGAATCAATCCAATATGTCTGATGCACATAAATGGATTGCTTACAACATAAATATGCACGGAACCAAACCAATAATAGCTAATAATATAATGCATAACTTGCCTGTAAAAGTTCAGCTGTTTTATAATGGCCTCATGAGCATTTTGGTTCTGGAGAAAACAAATTAATCAGTTTTGAAATAGAAGAACGAAAATCAAGACAATTTTCTTAATTGATTTGATGCAATTGAAAAGCGTCAAGTTCATAAATTTTGGTTACAGCTATTAAACTAACCCGAAGTAACAGTGGGATATGCCAAATATTCGGAACATCATGGATATTAAGGATGTTAGCAACCTGAAGATGCATATAAACTCCAACGGTGAGAACAACAGATGTTAAATATTACAAGCACTTCCAAGCAAAGACTCACTGGAACATGACAAAACTGCGACAGTTTGACTTTCGTATTTTCCTGTATAGGCTGCAAATTAACAAAAACCAAAGTCAATTGTGAGGCTCTCCATTACACAATGAAATATAAAAGAAAAATAAAATCTGGGGAGATCCAACATCTTAATTAAGATCAGGGTTTGCAATACCATACCGTACCACTCGGTACGAGCGGTACATACCGATCCAATAGAGAAGTGGTATGTACCTATCCGATAAAGGACTGGTACATTCGGTACAACTCAGTATCTTAGTGTACCATGTGTTGGTGCACTTGGTATAACTTAAGACAGCTCGATATGTACCATACCAATAGTTGATCGGTAAATCGGTACGATATTCAGAACCTTGATTAAGATGTTTGTAGAACTTCTAAAAACTATAAAACAAAGTCAAATTTATGAACATAACAGCATACTGTAAATGCTGTGACAGATAACCCCCAAAAGCTTATAATAAAGAGTGCTAATACAATGTTGATGGTTTAGTAAGGATAAGAAAACATTATAGTCTGACTTACCAAAAATTTTACATCACTACATGATTTTCAAACTCACACTAAATGACAGAAAGGTAGAGTTACTAGAGTAAGTGCTAACTCTGTACTTACAATACGTACAATAATCCTTAGTGACAGTGGAGAAAGTACGTGATAAAATACCAGTCTTAGGGAATAACTTAGTGACAATTTACTGATATTGTTCCAGAGACAGGAGCAAGAAAGTGGAAACACATTAAATCAATGGAGAAACATATAGTTTCCAATAGACTCCATCAAAGGAAACAACTGTATCTAAAGTTTTGCAACAGAGAGATACCAAATGACATGATATGCAATATCCAATTTGTCTTGCTAGTTGGACATATAAAATTACCTGTGAAGAGCGGCATGCCAGCAGGTCAGGAGTCAAACCCAAAGCCCTCAGTTCTCGTACACTGTGTTGTGTTGGCTTTGTTTTCTACATATAAATAATAAATATAATGTAAGTTTATAAATTACATCAGAAAATAAGAGCAAATTGTGCTTAAAATGAAAAAAAAATCAGTAACTTTGAACATCAACCATAGAAATTATTCAGGGTACTGTTCGTAGTTTAGTTGCATCATCTGGAGAGAATTTTGCAGCGATGCTTTTTTCTTAGAATATCAATTCAAACAAGGGCAAGTAGGGATATTTACTTGCTCACCGACCACACCAAGTACTGGTACAAGACTCACATGAATGAGACAAAAATTCTCTTTACCTGAAAAGAACAAGTTTTATGAGATACATAACTGCATCAGACATAAAAGCACATTTCAAACTGAACTCCAACCACAGTTGGTCTGTTGTTCTCATAATTCCCAAACATTAATTAATTATTAATGTCAAGTTTTAACTTTCATCTTTAGAAATATCACCACTGTCTATTCAACAATCCTAAACAATATCAAAGGGTGACTCTTGTCTCAATATGATTTATTTCTCTCTTCCTTTGTTCAAATATCAAATTTTTGGAACTTGAACTGAAACTATGTTATCCAACAGAAACAGAAAAATGATAACACCAACATACCAAAAATAGAAGGCAGAAATTGTTATAATCGAGTTGACTCAGGCAAGTAATATCGTAAAACCTATGTGATAATACAAATGGATAATGCTTTCCAAATTACCTACAGAAAAAGACAACTGGCGCAGAGCTTCAATAAATGGCATTGATTCAATATCACCTGAATCACACACAATACAGTTCTGTTGGTCCAAGAACATCAAAATTGAATGTAAA
Organism: Ensete ventricosum; assembly: GCA_029747655.1. Lineage (NCBI taxonomy): Eukaryota > Viridiplantae > Streptophyta > Magnoliopsida > Zingiberales > Musaceae > Ensete > Ensete ventricosum. The sequence goes on along the minus strand of JAQQAF010000006.1, from coordinate 2,005,505 downwards.
TGATGCAGAGTAAAAACTAAACATTAATAAACATTTTTGTATCATACCTACAGTTCCTCCTAATTCTATTACGCAAGCATCAGCAGCACCATCCTTGCCATCAACAGGTATAGATGCCACTGATTCAATCCAATTCTTTATGGCATCAGTGATGTGAGGAACAACCTGGGATTCATGATAGCAAGCAGTTTGTGTTAATTTCAAGTAGTAATTTAAGAAATTCGGAGACAAATATATATAGCATCTAACAAGGTTCACCGTATCGGTCCGTATCGGCATACCGAGTTTATCTCAGTATGGTACAGTACCTGGTACCGAGTGGTACGTACAGTGCATACCGCTCAGTACATTATAATATAATATAATATTTTATAATATATTATTATATAATATAATATTAATATAATATAATATATATCAGAAAAAAATAAAAAAGCTGGCGACGTTGCCTTGATCCTTCTCCCCGCGTAGGGAAAAGGAATCGCCCACGGGCGATGAATCGCGCGGGCGACCCGCGGGCGACGGACAACGTAGGGGTACCGGTGAAGGCAACGCACGAGGTATTTTTCTCCACTTCTTCTCCTTCTTCTTCTCATTTTTCTTATTTCTCCCTCAATCGACCGCCGACAGTCGAAATCGACCGCCGACGATCGAAATCGATCATCGACAACCGATTTAGGCAGTACCACCCGGTAGCGAGCAATTCGTGTACCGGTCAACTGGCGGACCAGTATGTACCACCCGTTATGAGGGCTTACCGCTTGGTAAGGCAAACCGTGGCATTTAAGCATAAGTAAGCTCCATGATATTTCACCTGGACGGTCTTTCCAAGATAGTCACCCTTCCTTTCTTTCTCAAGAACAGACTGAAAAAGTATATGGCATATCAGTTACTAGGAAACCCAAGGATAACCAAAGAGATAGACTGAATTGTCATAGTAAAATCTAGCCTGATAAATTTTCCCCGTGGTAATATTGTTGTCTCTGGTAAGAGTGACATCCAAGAAACGCTCATAGTTTCCAAGGTCCAAATCAACCTGCATATCAAACATTGCAGCACACAGAAATAATTAATATAATAAGAAGTTAATAAGCAAACCATCCAAACATCAAAGAGAATTAGTAGCAACAAAACTGGCCAAAATGTCAAGCATCACATAGAAACAATAGCAAGAGAACTGACAGACTCAGTTTAGATTCTTTAGAACATGTAAGTAACACCAACACCATAGCCATAAATTACTGAAGTAAAAGATAATAATAATAACAAAGAGAAGGGAACAGTGAGGGACATCCAGCAGAGGTGTCAGACATGTAGTAACTGCATATTAGAATAACATGGCTACCATAATGAAAACAACATTAACATAAACATGCTCTTAGAACTAACAAGGGACAACAGCATTGATTTAAACTAATTCCACTGCATTTTTCATGTGATTTTTCTGTAATGTTACAAGGATGCAAGGAAGAAAAATCAAAACAACCAAAGCAACCAAGATGGATACTTAACAAAAAAATATTTCTCTTTTATACTTTCAGAAATTGAAATATAAATAAATAGTTGATGTATGAACTTAGAAATTATGTATCGCTGGAATTTACTACAGCTACATTGAAGAGAGCAAAGAAATCAAGCCTTAACTACCACATATTTTTGTGTATATAAAGCTACAACTGAGAAGGGTGGATGACAGACACCATGACTATAGTTGACAAGGTGTATGGACCTTATGTAGCAACGGGCATGGTTTATATCAATGCATGATAATTTAATTTTTAAGAAAAAGTAAAAAAATTACCTCGCCACCATCATCAAGAACAAAAACCTCTCCATGCTCAAATGGAGACATCGTCCCTGCATCAGTGTTTAAGTATGGATCTGCAGTAGCAATGCACATAAATTCAGCAGGAAACATGATATAACTCAACCAGTGGTATCAGCAAAAGGGGAACCACAATGTAGGATCTTACAAAGAAGAATCAGCAAAAAGGAACGAAGCATAAATTGGTAGAAGAAAAACAATTCCCTATTATAACAAATAATTAACGCTAGAAGTACTGAAAAACAGAAATAAACAGCTAACAAATTCGAAGACAGGAATACAGATGTCACCAAAATAGTAGAACCTGAATAGACCAAAGACAGACGAACCAGCATGCAATAGACTTATCTTTAACCAATATATGAGCTTGCAATAGACGACGAACCACGAGCAGACAACTGAAATGCATATTCTTCCGCCACGAAAAAGCGGATATAAGTTTCCATAGAAAAAAAATTAATTTTCTCAATAAAATCTGGCAAAGTTCACAACACAAAAACGAATATATAGATCAAATAAATATGAAATTTAGTAAGGAAAGAAGTAACCAGACTAAGCTGATACAGAATCTGAATCAGACAAAGAAACTCGAGAGAAGTAAATAATCAAGAAGAGGAGAAAACAGCCACATACAACTAAAGGAAGTGCCTCAAATGGCAATCGAATAATGCTCTAAACCTATGAAGGACATGGAATCAACTAACGACGTTGAAAGAGACTTCTCGATTGAGAACCAAGGAAAGGAATACCACACGTTAATCTAAAGCCAAACAATAAAACAAAACCTCGAACAAGAAAGAAACCCCTGTTCTGCAAGAAGATAGGAAAGAAACGATTTAAGGGAGCATGGAAGGAGGTCACATTCCGCACAAGATCATGGACGACGTGATACTCTGATGCCGAATCAAACAAGAAGAGCAGGGCGGAAAGACCCAAAAGCAAGGTATTCTTCTCACGGAGAAAGGAGCAATTCCGGATAAAAAATGTTACTCCGGGAAAGAAGAAATGGAAAAACCTATTTTGATGGAGGTGACGCGGAGCCCGCAGGATTTGAGCACGACGCCGATGCTGCTGGCCGTGACGCCCTTCCCCAAACCGCTCACCACGCCGCCTGTTACCAGCACGTACTTCATCTGCCTCTCCACCCCTGCTCCGCTCTCCATCACCCCCAGGCAACGGACTCCGATCCTTCCACCGCGAGAGCGCCGCCACCAGGCAAGGGGCAAAAAGGCTCTGCCCCCCGCCGCAAAAGGGAGGCGAATCGTGGTGAGACGTTTCGCTTAACTGGGCGTTTCGTTTCGTTTCGAAGCGAAGCCTACCGCGGGATCATATAGCGTGCGCTTCTCTCAGGCGATCGGCTCAATGTAGGCCGTCCGTTGAACTATCGCTGGGTTAAGACCCCCTTTTTGCCTTCTTTTGAAGTAAGGATCAAAATATCATGCGTAAATCCCGAATCACCCTTCAATTCGTATATATACTGTATATTTATTCCGAACTAAAAAATAACATGATAATTATGTTTAATAAATACTAGTGTATGTATGCCCTTGAAAAAAATGGTACTAGTATATATATATATATCAGAGATTCAAGTGATAGAATGACTAAAGTGGGGATTTTTCATTAAATTGTCCATCATCAAATCACACCATTTCATGTGCGTGATTAATAACTTTTCGTAAGGAGCCAATCACTATCAAATGTAAAAGTAATAGATCGTCCTTTTGCACGCGAGACAAGAGTTGAACACGAAATCATATCAGCTAAACTATTATATGAGAGGAATACCTTCTCGGACCAGGACAGGCAGTATTAATATTTATTTGACAGGCCCACAGCATTTTGTTCAGTCCAACTGCAGCATGACAAGGAAGAACACCGACGTGACAAGAATCTCAGTAATAAACAGAAATTGATCTGTGAGATATCACTCTGATCACAATTTGTACCTTCATCGTGACCTGTGGATAAGTTAAATTAAGGCTTCCTGGAGCACCTGCAACAAGATTTTGGCGCCAGGAGTATCAGGATGAACAGCAAGAACCATCTTAATCCCCATATTAGAAGTTCCTCTAGTCCTGAAATCAGGATAAACGTAGATGATATTAACATCTGATCAAAGGTTTTGCTTTTACTCATCTTTTAAGATACAAGTTGTTCGATAGAAATTTTACATCTTACGAAGGAGCAATCCATGAACTTGCTTGAGAACTCTCGTCATCATCTTCGACCAAGGTATGGATGGTGACAGGGAAGCAAAACCCTGCATCAACAAACAAGAAAACAATGCTCATTAATAAGAAACCTAATAATATAATCCCAAAGCAGAGTGAACTCGCTCATTGGTTGGGAGTAGTTCGTGTTTCTTCTTGGTGGGTCGATATCAGTTCTTGCCAACCGACCATGCGTTTCTCATTTTACAAAGACACCTCATGCTTGTACAAAGGTGCCATGAAGATTACTACTTCTGTTGCTCAGATCAGCCATGGCACTCAAGAAGCTAAGATTGAGCAGATAAACATCAACAATGCATTAAAGGATTCTAAGATTCTGAGCTCCAACTAACATGAGTTAGGAAGAAAATATTGATTTCAAAGCATGCTTCTTCCCACCTCTTTTGTCTTAATGCAGACCATCTGAATATTAATCTAGCCGTGCAGATCACCACAAGCTCAATTTTAAATTGTAAAGATAACAAAATACAGGATCTGGTCCAAGTAAAATGACAAATTAATTCACATGCGGAAAACTCTAACACAAGGGGCTCAAGACCCTGCTGTAAGTATTCTTGCCGGTGATACTTACTAATCACAAAATCTTGGATCTTAAAAAAGGTTGGGGTCGGAGATGCCTGCATCGGTTTAAGCTGCAAAAGTTGATAGGATGTTCTTCTTAATAATGAACTCATCTGCGTTGGAAGGACTGATTGACTATTACAGTATACAAAACATGCAAGTCTTTCCATGTTAGCATATCGAAAAAGTAACAAGGCACAATCAGAGGCAAAAACCAAAACCAAAAGATTACTTTTATTACCTTTTCCAACATGAGTTGGAGCCAGTCAATTTCCTTTTTGGCATAGTCAGCACCTTTCTTGACGAAGCTTTTGGCAGCCTTCAAGTATATCTTGCCATACCTGAAATTTTTCACAACAAAAAAACAACCAAAGAACCTTGAATCCCAGAGCAATACCTGAATAAAAGCATGGTGATAGCTTGTTGCAATTGTTATCATTGCATGTTTGGATTTTTTACGTGCATGTGTTTCCCTTGTTTATTTTTCAAAATCCTTGGGTTTTGTTGTGCAGTAGCTATTGTGGTAGTCCAACATTCTCTATTCTTTTTTTATTTTTTTGTTGAGGTTTGGAGAATTCATGGCAATGGAATGTAAATGATGCCTGATACAACAATTATATGGTTGAAGCTCACTGCATGAGGATCCCACTAAGATTGGGTCACCCTTTGCAGTTTTCCTCTAGAAGAAAAGAAACTCTTGTGGTAACTTAAATCTTCATCACTCAAGTCACAAAAGGAGCAATTTCATTGTGATGCCAAGACTCACAGAGAAGCAATCTTACCACCTATAGTTTTACTTCTCTGTTCAGTATTATTACAGAACGTTAAAAAGAGCAAAAGAAAAAAGTTTAACACAGAATGAATGGTATGTGACAATCAAAAAACTCCAGTAAAGCTTTGACAAGTTGGTAAAATGTCCCAGTGGCTATTGTACAAAATCTAAATCTCGACTACAAGTATTGGTACCATAATAATGGAAAATAGGTGTAAAAAGGTAGGAGATGCAACTAACGGCAGTGAGGAAAAAGTGCATTGAAGAACTGTTCTATTAACAAGAGACCATGATGGTATGTTTTGCCATTATAATTAACAACAAAAGACTAGATAATACATGAATTTATCATCAATCAGAACTATTATATGTGTGTATGTGAGAGATAGAAGAAATGACAGTAAAAGAAGTAACACACTAACACTAGGACAGTTGGACAAAGTAACCCAGCTGATAAAACATTTCCCACTTCACAATCAGCAGTTGTGCAACAGCTCAAGACAAAAAGGCAGTACCTTGCAGAATAAATAACCTCTTGGTTTTTCGACTTACTCTTCCATCCGGGATAAAATTGCCTTTCGTTCATCATTAGAGGCACTTGCAAATTCTTTCACTAAAGCATCCAAGCTTGCTACAATACCAGCCCACATTAATAAACCTCCGCTTGTTTAAAAAATCGATTGACAAAATTTTTAAACATCATCCTTCATAATCTATCACCCATAACCTGTGATGTAAGTTGGCCTTTTGCATCATGACTGGTTCCACACTTCTCATTAATAAATTCAACAGTCATCTAAATCGCATCCACCCTCATAGTTTTCACCAGCTTTGTTGCCCCTGGGGAAAAACTTCAATGTAGAATAACAACCTACTCCATACCTGAAACACAGAAACACTTAATATACTAGCCTGAACAAGATAAGCATTCATTTTGTTGTCCTGAGTCCTGACTGATATCCCAGATACCTAAATTATCTCCATTTCATGGCTCTGATAATTTTATCAAATTTCAAAACAATTGTCTTATTTTGACAATAAACAAGAATCACAGAGAACTTCATAGCATTTGTCATAGAAAATATATAGTACGACCATCATCCAGAAATTTCATTTTCATAATGGGAGGCATTCTAATCATCAGAAATTGTCCTTGCAATCTCACTTTGATGTTAATCATCAGAAATTTTTCTCAGAATTCCAATTGATAATGTTTTAACTTTAAAAATCAGAAGAAAAATAAGAAATAAATAAGACTTGGAAGCAATGTAATTTATTACCTTGGCCCTCTAAGAGGGGTAAAACCATGAAACATTGCACAAATAGTTAACAAGAAACTGCAATTTCTCCAGCAATAGCAAACCAAAGAAATTCCAAATTCCAAGTTCCGAATCGAACTAATTAAAACCTAGAGCATTTAGCAAATATCCTAAATCCATTCACCATTACAGTTAGAATAAGACTAACCTTCCCAATCAAAACAGACTTAGCCTTCTTAAAGCTTGAGCCCAGCTTTTCATATTCAGGGGCAAGCTTCTTACAATGTTCGCACCTGCCAACAAAAGCACATTCAAACAAAGGGTAAATATATGAAATCAAAAGCTTCTGGTTTTTGTAGTTCCTCTATCGAACTCTACTCGAGTAAGCTTCTTAACAATTTGTTGTTCTCGTAACTAGCTTTTCGTCATCATATCGGAGCTACTGTTTCGATACCTAGCAGGAACTTTAAAGAGTCCAAAAGGGACAGATAAAAGAAAGAAACACGAAAGAAGAATTCACTTGATCTCCGAATGATTGTGCGAGTCGCTCGAACGGTCTTTGATATCGTAGGAGCTGCGAATCAGATGGTAACAATCGCTGATCACGATATCCATCGAAATCAAGTCAATACCCCAGAAAGGACATCATCCACGCATGATGAGTCCTCGGTATCTCGATTGGATCAGAGAACTGTTCTAAAATAGTTCCAAGGCCATAGCGGATTCGATGATTAGCGAGAAAACTAAAACGAAATGGAGCAGAGGGAGGTCTGATGAGAGGGGAGGGGTACGTAAGTACCAAGGGGCGTAGAACTCGACAAGGGCGCCGCGATCCTGGCCGACCCTCCTTCTCGAAGTCGACGACAGCCAAGGAGAGGAGCAGAGCTAGGATTAGGCATCCGAGGGCAAACCAGATCGGAGATCGCTCCAGTTATATCTTTGGGTGTTGTGGATGACGAGGAGAGGAGAATTCTTCGTCGTCGCGGTCGTTGGACGAGGAAGAGGAGTGTCGACGAGTTCTTTATTACGATCTAGACTTGTAATCCTACGGTCTTGTTGAGAATTGATGCATACGTATCTAATTATCTTAGATAGCTATCTTATTTTAATTAGTTCTAATCATTTTCTAAATAATTTTATCTAAATAACCTATAAAATTATTATTATAGGAATAATTCTTACATGTAACTTATTCATGATATATATATATATAATGGTGAGATAGTTACCGTTATATTATATAAATAGAATTTTGTTCATAAAGCAAAGATATACATATTTTAATTTTTTTCATTTTTTTCAGTATTTTTATTTAATATTATTTTAGTTATATTATTTCAAAATATTCTAGTTCAATTAGTAGTCTATCTTTCATTCTCGATATTTATGATATTAGAATCAAGGTTAATCTGAATTAGGCATTATGGTTTCCAGTCCTAATTTTAGGACTAAATCTATTATACTCATATTTTTATAAATATTATAAATTTCAACTTTATTCAAATTTTAAGATTTTTAGAATTTTATAGAGAATATATATGTAGATCTAAATAAAAAAATCAAGCTTAGATAGAATAGGACGAAAATCAAGCTTAGATAGAATAGGAAGAACGACTCAAAGACATTATTTTTTAAGACAATCTTCTCAATTGTAACAGTTACAACTATAAGCTTAATTGATAATTCAGAATGAATTTTAAAACTCATCGAAGATTATTATCATAAAATTTTAAATCTTTGGTTGTAAGTTTAACTTTTGTTCATGAAAAATAATGAATCTATACATTTTTTTTTTCTCAAGTGATTGAAATTATTAGTAAAATAATTTTTTATGATAAATATTTTTATGATCATATTATTATTGTAAAAATTAACTTTAAAATTTAATCATATTGTTGATATAATTGAAGATCCAAAAGATTTATCTTTTGATAAACAATTATGTTCTTTCTAAGTATATAAAAGTAAGGTTTGCATGTCACTTGAGAAAAGTGAAGAAAAATATTTAAAAAAAATAACTAGGCAGAGGAGGATTTCGTGATTGATGAAGGAAGTTAAAATGCCTTGATAATATTTTTTAATTCTTAGTTTATCACATAACTTATTAAGTATTGGATGATTGATCAATAATGGATATTCAGTTATATTTGATGATGATTCATAAAATATTAAACATAAATAGCCTCGTATGATTATAATAAATATTTATATGACAAGATGTTTTTACTAGATATTTCAAATATTGAATAGTATGCTTTTATTATAACTCAAAAAAATAGATATATCGGGTTTAAGGTTATTAAATAAAAATTAAAATATCCAAAATTATTGCTTTACTTTTTCTAGAACTGAAATTTGATAATTTGATAATTTTTTAAAAAATTAAGATACTTCGGATAAATGAAAGTGATAAAATTTTATCTAATAAATTTATTTTTTATAAAAAATAATAGCATCATATATATCGGAGCAAGATAATATAGCTTAACGTAAGAATCAAACTGTTGTTGAAATGATAATAAGTTCGTTTAAAAAAAATATCTTCTAAATCAATTTTAATTAGAAGTAATTATAATAATAATTTATTTGTTGAAAATTTCACATATAAAAATTGTTACGAATTGAAGTCATTTTAAAACTTGATATGGTATGAATTCAATTGTAAGTCATATAAGATTTTTTGTTATATTATTTATGCTTTGATAAATTTATAAACATATCATAAGTTTAATAAATATCTAAAAAATACATTGTAATTGATTATTCCTTGCGATCCAAAATATATCGATTCTATAATCATCAAATTTACTATTAACAAAAATATTATGTTGAAATTGAGAGAATACCAAAGATGAAAAATAAAATCAATTTTTAATAAAACTAGACACCGCATATAATTAAGTGATAGATCACGATTCAACAAATTCATCGTTAGCCTCAGTGACTCATATGGATCAGATGATTCCTCAAATGATTTCTTAGATGAAACATTTTTAAAAAAAAAGTTAAAATCACTTAGAAATATATTATTTAATATTTGTTTTATTTATATCAAATTCCATTAGCCTTACGGAATTAGTTGAAAAAAATGATGAAAGTCAATGAAGAAGGAAAAGTCAATTGAGAAGAATATAACTTGCGAACTAACAAATCTATTAAAAGTAAAAAAGTTATTGGATTAAAATGGATGTTTAAAATAAAATATAATAGAAATATCCAAAAACATAAGACTCAACTTGTAGCAAAATGATATTAGTAGTATTAAGGTATTAATTTTGATGATATTTTTTCTTCAATTGTTAGATTTGTAATTGTAAAAATAAAAATTGGCTTTAACTATTTACTTGAGTTAGTCTTTTTTATCAAATTGAGTTACTTGGCTTTAACAGGCTTTTATTATTCAACCCAAAAGATTTTTTTAGTTAAAGGACATAAAGAAAAGATATATAAATAAACAATACTAATTTACGGACTTAAACAATCTAGAAATGCATGGTATAGTAAATTTGACTTTTATTTTCATCTAAATAAATTTAAGTGGGACAATAATGATCCTGAAATAAGATTCATATTATATTTTTATGATTTATCTTTATATTGATGATATTATATATATGGGTTCATCTAATTTTATTTTGATAGAATTTAAGAAATAGATGATGAATGAGTTTTAAATGTACTATTTATCTTATGTTAGACGTGAAACAAAGATCAAATAGAATTTTTATATCACAATAAAAGTATGCAATACTCAAAACATAGATTTTGACCTATTTTTTGAAATCAAGATTAGATTTATACGTGCCTTGTCACCCCTTTCACTAGATGGTTGATCATTCCCATCTTTTTATGTGATCATAATCAATGACAAAAGTAGCTAAATATAGCTCATGTGATTTCTTTGGAGATATATGGATTCCAGATTAGCTAATTCTCGAAACATTTCTTAGTTTTCAACTCAAATTTCAAGATTAATGTCATAAAAGTAAAACCCATTTCATTGAAGAGAACACAATCCATTCATTATGAAGTGAAATGCAACTCATCAAGAACTGGCGAAGCAGAACGTGAAGCGTATCCAAGTACAGAGAAAACATTTTACGAAATTTCAGTAACAGGAAAAACAACTTCCACGAGCACCGCAAAAAGTTACGTGCAAATTTTTTTGTCCATCGAGAATAAGAATGGAGCCGATCAAATCTTTCCTTGGAGAGCCATCGACATCGCGTGCATAGGCAATTTTAATAGATATATTAGTTAGATACGATAATGGATTTAGCGTGCAGAGTCGAGAGAAAACTACAAAGCAAAGGAGGTAAGGATTTCTAGCAACTCTCCATTCGACAAAAGAGGTTAAGAAGAGTACTGAAATCGAGGCTAAAAAGTCATAGTGCACTACTGCCCTTTGTATGTGGCATAGGGGAAGCAGTATTAACACCTACCTAAGAATCGATCAACAGCATGAAAACCGTGTAGGATCATCCTTTGCTTTGTCCCTCTATCAAAACTAACAAATATGGTTAGGAAGAATAAACATCTAAGAACTATTTACACCTACCTAGGAATCGTCGATCAACAGCATGAAAACTGTGTAGGATCATCCTTTGCTTTGTCCCCCTATCAAAACTAACAAATATGGTTAGGAAAAATAAACATTGAATAGGTAGGTACAAACAAACTCTATCTGGATGGTCCACCTTTGACTCAAAAAGGAATATTGCCCCATATCATACGCAAAGTAAAATCAAATGTGATATAAACAAATTCTTTGTTTATATAAATGTGATATGAACACAAGAAAATAAACTCCCAATTGTTGGTTGCACCACAGGTAATTCTTCCGCATGGGCAAACAAAGGATTCTTTGGTCGCAATACCTTGGGACCGACATTTATAAGGGGCTTCAAAGCATGGACAAGCAACTTCAATGCGGCAAAAGGCTTCACTATCCTAAACCCGTATGATTTAACAAAATAACCTCCTTCCCAACAAGAAATCACCAACTCGTGGTGCCACATGAATACCTCGTCCATTGGTTGAATGCACAAACTCTGATAAGCAACATCATCAGCTCCGCTTAGAATTTGCTTAGACCGACCTGATAGCCCGAGCACTAGAGCACAGCACGGTGCTCGGAACAATAGAAGCTTCAGTCAGGGTAATCAAACCACTGACCATCTTATTCACATTTTTGAGCTCTCACAACCTCAACGACTGGGTCATCTTCCAGGTTCATAGAAGATCGGTTGATGCTCCTTTTGCAATTTACTATGGCAACAATGAACCTCTCGGTTCTCAGTGTACAAAGATACATTGCTTGTTCAACCTAAACATTGAAAATAACACAAATTTCAATCCTAAATCCCAATGCAGATGATGAGTGGCGTGTGATAAAAACAAGCATAAATTATTACAAGTTACGTTTATACAATTTGAAAGTACGACAGGCATTGCGATTCAAACTATAATAATTACAACAAAAATGGCCAGGGTAATTGCACAAGCAATTATCATAGTCTATCTTCTAAGTGAAACTAGATATTTCTCTACAGCTATGTAGAATAACATTTCACCCATATTTCTTTGGAACTGGTGGTTGGAGGAAGGGCAACATGTCAACCATCAAAGTTGGAAAGGTGCTATTAAAATCTCAGTGAACTAGCTATATAAATGTCTAATGCTCAAATAAAGAGGCCTTCTTTTGTAATAAGACAATTCACACATTTCCCGTTGTTTTTTAATTATCAGATGATGAGGAACAACTGAAAGGTTGAAGCTAGAAATGAACTCCAAGGCTGAATCCAGTCAGCTCATAGAATTTCATTAGGTTATATCCAAAACTGTAGATAGCAAATAAAATCCAGAAAATGACCTTTGTTCTACATTTATTTAACACTGTAGTTCCTAAATTTGCTCTCTTTATATAGGTTCCATAATATTTTAAACAAAGACACAAATATATTCTTTATATATGTTCAGCCACAGAAAGTCAATTTTTGCTGAACTATTATTGTAAACTTACCACAGGTAGATGAAGAAATTCATCTGGGGTTATTTGCAGCAACTCTGTAGCAGTTTGGCCAGTGCACCATGCAAACATCTGATTGCTCTCATCTGCAAGGGTCACCTTCAACTGAAAGCTATCAAGAACTTCATCACAATTGGAATTACAAAAACTGCAATGAAATGATCCATCTGATCTCTCCTTCACAGGTCGGCCACAAATGACATGAGATTTCACTAAGCAGACATCATGATGCTCGATACTGACAACAAAAACTCGGCATATCTGTCAATAAAAGACCAATTAGCAGTAGGATCCAATTCAAACACCAGACAACATAATTTTCATTTATAACTTTGCAAATATTTATATATAATCTGGCAATGTAGCTCCACATGGAGTAACATCCTTAATTATGTGTGTATATATATAGTACTAGTAGTCTAGTACTACTATACATATGCCGCTACTACTATATACGTAGTAGGTCTGCTGTACCATTACGTACAGCCCGGTACGAGCACTACGTACTGGTCCGCCAGTAGACTAGTACGCTGACCGCCCGCTACAGGGTGGTTAGCCCGATACAGTCGGTAATGGTCGAAAGTTTGACCATTACTGACCCATAACGATTGAAATTGATCGTTACATGATTGATAATGGTCAAAATCAATCGTTACAAGGTTGGTAACGATCAATTTTGATTGTTACAGGGTCGATAACAATCGAAATCGACCATTACTAACCTATAATGTTTGATAATGGTCGCAATTTCGACCATTACTGACTGTACTAGGCGAATCAACCGTTACCGACCTATACCAAGTGAAATTTCAATCGTTACAGGCCGATAATGGTTGATTTTGATCGTTAACAACTCTATAACGAGCGATTTCGACCATTAGCGACTCTATAACGATTGATTTCGCCCATTACCGATCCTGTAAAGGCCACATACCATTACAAAGGCAAAAATTATTAATTTAGGCGTACCGCTCGGTATGCTTGTATCGAGCCATACTGATCTGAGCTCAGTACGCCGGTATGATACAATACAGCGAACCTTTATGTACTACTATCATATATACACTACAGTCAAGCCATTCATGGCATAGATCAGCTCATCTCTAATGAAAACAAACTTTTCAATTGGCCTCCAGATAAGACATTGTTGCATAGATTTTATCTACTACTCACGTAGACCCCAAAAAAAGAAATAATGCCGAGAGAGAACTTGGTCTAAAAGTTGAAAAAGAAATGGTTCTAAGAAAATATTACATGCGTCTTTTTCATCAATTTGGAGATATCAGATAAATGAGATAAGTTGTGTAGGCATGATGAATTCAACAGCGCTGGCAAGCAGCTTAGGTTGATTAAACAAGTTCCAGCCTCCTTCTCAAACCATGATACTTCAAGCCTGAAAATAAGCAAACAGACCTTAAATCCATATAGTATAAGATACAGTAATTGACTAAAATTAGACTATTAATAGAAGATGGTGCTTAATTCTAGATATGATGTTTGAGATAAGCATCATCAAGTATCATTGAACCTTACATAGATACTATTTTAAGTTACATAGTAATAACATGATAAAGACATATACAGGCTGCTCACAACTTTCCAGTAGTCATTGAACAAGTCAAGCCTGAGATGAATACTGAGTGGCCAGTTCCCAGTCTTTGTAGTGACCTGAAAAACATGAGCATGTCTTCTCAATAAAAATCAAGATCATAAAAATTCCATTCTAGGTTCATTAGTTTTAACCATGAGCAGATTTTTCAGACTTCATTTAAGCATTATTAGACAGTAACCTTCAGACTAAAATTTATATGGAAAGCACTCTTAGTATGTTCTGCTAAACAAGATGCCAAAGCAAAAAAAAAAAAAAACAGCAACTATGTTGTGATAAACAAGAAATTGCTAGCTATTGAATCTTACCAATATCTAACAAAGTGTAGCTTTGCCACAACAGCTCCTGTTGTATCTTCAATTCTCACAGAATAAACAGTGTCTGAGTTGTTTATCTCCTTGTCAATATTTGTAACAACACCATACAGACTGACTCCAGTCATTTTGTTACGGAGGTCAGCCACATGTAACTGCAAGAATCCACAGTGAGACTGATAACAAAATGAACTATCTAATGCACACAAAGAATGTGGACATCTTAGATATAGCAAGGTTCGTTGTACCACGGCATACTTCCAGTATGGACAATACGTACTGGTCTGACAGGAGACCGATATGGGCAGTACATTGCAGTCTGTCAGTATGCTCCATCGTATCATGTGTCGACACGTTGGTACATATCGTATCAATGATCAGTTGGTATATCGGTACAAACCAATAAGGCGAACCATGAGATATAGTATCTCAGACCGAAAGGTAAAGAAAAAATTTGTTCTCTTAACAGTTTAAGAAGTTGGTTATGACATTGAAGGATGTAAGATACATAATCTTCAAATTGATGGATTACTGCTGCAATCATCTTTTGGTCATGGAAGGTTTCATCACTAGAATCCACAACAATAGCAACTAAACCATAAGTCCCAACTACTTGGAATTGACTACATGAATCTTTTGACACCACTGAGATCTGTAAAAAATCATATGTTAAGTTTAGAGAGTACTTAAATTTTTATTTTGTATTAAGGTCTTTTTAGAACTTCATCTATCTCTCATCACCAAAATCTACAGAAAAGTAAAAAGATGATACAATTGGCCTGTTAGGTTTGATTCAGTGGAATATCTAAGTTATGCAAATTATATAACTGTTGCCCACATTTCAGCAGTTTGAAGGGCATGGCAGCTAACTAAATATGCCTGGACGTTGAAAAAGCAGGTTGATGGCAACCTATAGGTTTAACTAAATTTAATACAGTATAAGCAACAGATGTATAAAACCTCGTGTTATAAAAAAAATATGAGTATTTGCACCTATAAATAGTTAAGGGGCACAATGATCCATCAGCTTTTTGTAATTAGCCTATCACTGTATATAACATAATCTATGACATTGGAAGTTAACGATCTGTAGAAAGTTGCACTATCAATTTAGAAAACCTGAAATTGCTAACATTCAAGACAGCCTCACAAGCCAAAGCAGGCTGAAAGCTAGCATGGTACCATGCTAGTACTGGTGTGTGCCAAGAACATGGCAAGGCCTATATGAGATATAATTTATGTGCACTAGACTGCCTGTGTTGTCCTGGTATAGTATGCATTGAACATAATTGTGTATGCATGATAACTTTGGAGTTACATTGCGACCCTAACACCATACAGTAATCCACTGAAATTTTACGTATCAAGGTGCATGTAAATTGTTATTGACACCATAATCATGGGTATAAAAGCATATATCTTAACTATTAAGAGGACAGAAATAGGAGACATACTTGGAATGGATAGTTCTTGAAGTCAACTGATCCTTGTGAATCTAGTGGTAGCATAATTTGTGATATCTTTAGACCTTGGCTTTGGTCTAAAGTGTTTGAAAATCTTGATCCTGGACTCCTTGTTTGTGTGGAGGAAAGAAGTACCTAGTAGAATGTAAACCATAAATATCAAAATTAAGGAAGAAAGGAAACCCACTGACAGATTCAATATGTAGAACCTACTTCTTCCTCTTGTTGAGTAAATGGCACCATGTATATCCGTGTGGCACTTCCAAATTCCAAACATAATTCTTGACTGCTGACATTATGATTGTCAACATGTGCAATGAAAGGTCTGTCTAAAGCAAGCATACTTCCCAAACTGAAAAATTGAAAAAAGAAAAACAGCAGTAAAATTTGAAGATGGAGTAAACAATTACTTCCATATTTAGTGAACTATGTACCTAAAGAGATTAGCAAGGAGAATTTGTTCACCCCATAATACAAACTTTAACTTGGCACCATCACTATCAACTAAAATGATTGCTTTCCTCTCTACACCCCTAAAAGCTTCCAACAATTCAATTGATTCGATCCTGAAAAGGAAGAAGGAAGAGAGATGCACAATATAATACTTGATGTTAAATGGTGGATTGCCCTTATTATGTTTTTGCAGTATTTATTCAACAACTGAAAATAAAAAGACTTTCTCTAGTATACCAGCATTATAGCATGCAGAACAAACTCCAATGGCCTTTCAGAAACAATAAAAACCCCATAAAAAAGCCATGAATGTATCTGGTTAACCCAAACTTCAAGTCTCCATCAATGCTGGAAGCACTTGGTATGACTTCGAAACTTCAATGGACACTTTGAGTCGGTAGTCTGTACCAAGATTTGACTTACCGATCTGTACCGGTGTACTGAGTTCATCTTGGTACCGGTATAGTACTGGTACTGGGCAGTACACACAGTGCATACCACCCGGTATATTAACATATAATATAAATATAATATAATATAATATTATATTATATAATATTAATATATTAAAATATTAAAAAAAAAGAGAAAAAGGGGCGACGTCGCCTCGATCTTTCTCCCCGCGCGAAAGAAAAAGCGCCCGCGACCCGCGGGCGGCGACGGCACACGAGCGAGGACCACGCGCGGGCGATAGGTATTCTTTTTCTCCTCTTTTCTTTTTTTTTCTTCTTTTTCCTCTTCTTCTTCTTCCCTTTTTCTCGTTCAATCGACCGTCGACGACCGAAATCGATCGCCGACGGTCGATTTTTGGCGGAACCGCCCGGTAGCAGGCGGTCCGTGTACCGACAACCTAGCAGACCGGTATGTACCACCTGTACCAGGCGGTAAATATCGAAATTGCAAACCTTGGTCTGTACGCTGGTATATCAAAATATATTATACATCGCCTCGATCTTTCTCCCTGCTCGGCGACATCGCCTCGATCTTTCTCCCCGCGGGCGAGAACGGCACGTGGGCGGCAATGGCACGCGAGCGAGGACGGCACGGGGAAAGGAGGTATGTATCCTCTTCTTTCTTCTTCTCTTTTTCTCCCTAAATCGATCGTCGACGGTTCGACGATCGATTTCTCCCTCAATTAACCGCCAACGGTCGATTTTGGCGATACCACCCGATAGCGGGCGGTCCGCATACCGATCAACTGTCGAACCGGTACATACCTGGCAGTGCGGGGTCTTACCACTCGATCAGGCAAACCTTATACTAGCATTTTTTACAGTTTTTGTTACATGAGTTACACTGTGTTAAGAGTTCTCAAGCGCAAAGTGTGTGCTCCAAATAATGTTCCAATTACGATGGCAAACAATCCAGGTTGCTTAAAAATCTGACAACTTTTGATCGAGAATAGTTAAACCTACTCTAATCCATTACAAATTCAACAATGCTTATGGAATTGCAAATGGCATGTTTGAACTACATGAGTTCAATATTGCATCCCAAGCTAAAAGGGGGCCAATATAGGATTCAAACTCAAAACTTTAAATACACGAATTGTGACAAAAACCACTAAGTGAGATTCATTTGACTGATGTGCACATTTAGTTTCATCAGCCACTACATTTTTCACAGGTGACTTGTATATTAGTCTCAAATATAGGCTGTTGTTAAAACACCAATTCAATGATTTGATATGAGACCTAATAGCTTCTTTTTCATTTAGGCCACTTTTAAACTTAAAAATGAACAAACTTTTCAAGCATAAACAAGTTATAATCCCTATGGCATACGCCATTTGCTGAGAATATTGTTTTGATTTATTAATATTTAGTCGGGATTAACTTTAACTTAAGCTATGGTGTTTAATCTTAAAAAATTGAAAAATATTAAATAACTAGGACTAAGAAGAGAAGTTAAAGAAAAGAGGGACATCGGCATCTTGTGTGATTATCGTGTGCCCTTTATAAGACAGCCATAAGGTTACTATGCTTAAGGATCAGAGTGTTGGTAAGCTATGAAAAACATATACAAAATGTTAGCATAGCTGAGATGACAACATTGAGATGGATGTGTATGATTACTAGATGAATAAAAATATTTTTTCATTCACAACAGTTAAAGTGTAGCCTCCAAGATGTCAGTAAGGGCTTTATCTGTTATAAGCAAGGTCTTGGGATTGAATCCTATCTTCACTGTTTACCCTTTGGATGGGGAAAAAAAAAAGAAGTGTAGCCTCAATAGTGGATAAGAAAATTAATTCAAAATGGTATGCAAACACAAAGATGTATAGTTTTTATTGTTATACGAGTTAAGTTGATTTAATTAGTGGTATGAGAGGAAAGAAACAGACTTCATTGTAAACATGATTTATGTAGAGTTATTGCCTTATGCAGCTAACAGGTGTACTTATTGAAGTTTTCTAGAAAAAGTTATACGTGAACAAAGTGATCTTGCCTTGCATATAAAGAATATGTAACACCATTCTTGACTGCATCAATTGAAATCGATGAAAAAGAGTCTGAACAAAATTGTGCACCCAGCAAAACTGCATCTTCATCTTGGTCCTATGACATTTGGCATATTCAGTAAAAGTGAAAAGGGATATCTTTTTTAAAAAAGAATAGGGTAATTTTAAAACTAAAACTAATCAACTAGTAGCCTACATTTCAAATCATATTAAGAGAAAGTATACTTTTTCCTCATAATTTGGACCAATTTTATAAATGCCACAGTAGTAATATAAAAGTTTCACTTAACCTGCCAGAGACTTGTATAACTACTGGATATGCAATTCCCAATTCCCAATTCCCACTTCATTATAAAAAATCAATCATGTAAATGTTTCATGCACAGTAAAATATCAACAACAGTTGATGCATTGGCACTAAATTCATGTAGAAATGACACTAACATGGAGCACGTAGTGCCTCTATAGTATTGGAGAACATTCAAAATTTCCTATTAATCCAACTTACCTTTTCTTCAACATAACATTAACTCATGGGCCATAGACTAATGGGTCACTGTGAAGGAGTTTGCATGTCCATGTTATGAAGGAGGTTAAATGTCCATGTTATCTGGCTGTAAGCTTTCTATCATCAACCCTTTATATTTTCTTAATGGATCAATACAAGATGCAATGAACATGTGAATTTGTATATATTGAAAACATTGGCCTATATGAGCAGTCATGTTCTCACTGTCTTTCCGACAAGTGTCATCGTCTTTCTCCTCTAACCTTTTTCATATGTTATGCTGTTTCTTCAGTGGTAAACCAATTCAATAGCTTTCTCCATGACTGCATTCGGAAAAGGAACCAAATCATTTTTGGCTGGTTTTCTCAAAAATCCATTCAAAAGAGAATGGCAATTCATGTAAGGATGATGCTTCTACATTTCCAGAGAGGACCTTCCAGTCAACGTTTTATTTAAAATATGTTTGTCCTATTATCTTTAACACAATCCTAAAAGGCTGTCTCACAGTCTAATATGTAGTTAATAAAAATTAGAAAGCACCAAATCATTGATTTCTTTAATGTGTAAAGATTACCTCATCTAACAAAACAACCAGGTATTCCGTTGGCAAAAGACGCGGTTGACCAGATCCTTCCATTGCCGTACGAAGACAACATCCGGTCAGGTAGACCTCACGTCCTTTCTTCAGAATCTGGAAGTCCAGCAAATCATAGTATCTGCCATAACAATTGTTGTATGTACAAAGCAACATAATGTTATGAAACAAGATTTTAACCCAAAGGGATGAGAAAAACATGACAAAATAAACATTTATCAAAATCTGTGGTAATAGATTCTAATTTCAGACACATTTTGCATACCTACATGCTGGATCAGCCAAGCTAATCCATTGAGGGTACAAATGCATACAAGATCCGAGGACAAAGTAAAATTTAACATAACAAAATAAACATTAATCAAAATCTGTGGTAATAGATTCTAATTTCAGACACATTTTGCAATCCTACATGCTGGATCAGCCAAGCTAATCCATTCAGGGTACAAATGCATACAAGATCCGAGGACAAAGTAAAATTTAACATAACCCATGCCAAACTGTACAACCTTTCAACTAAAGCACCATTGGTACACTCCAGAATGGACAAAAGTTGTACTAATCAGCATTCAAGAAACAACAGTTGATCTAATAATGTGTCATGATAGTACTTCCACTATTCACATGAATCAAATCCATGTGTAACTTACATGGATACAATCCCTGAGTCTTTTTATTTTGATTCTTGCCACTTAGATGAACACCTTACCATGCATACGAACAGGATAGAATCAGGAAGAAGCAATGACCACTCAGTCTCAGTACTCTCCTTCTTTCATTAAATTGTTCATCTGCTTACAACACTTCAAAACATAACCACACTCATACAGTTTTACATACCTGTCTAACATGCTATAGTGCCATACATGGATGACTTTTTCTATTTGGACTTAGTCCTTAGTAATTTAAAATTCAATATACTAAGGTGCCAGAGAACTTGTTGAGAGGCTTCATATCACATAATCCTGCCTGAGCTGGAAATGCTTTTCATGCATTGGATGCTCAAAATTTTGCTTCATATCCTGTGAAGTATTAAGGAAGCAGGTTTATGCTGCAAAAGATATTCACCTGCGATGCAGATACAGATCAATGGTGCATGAGCTCCACGGATTTCCCAAGCTAAGCAAGTATATATTTGTACCTGAGAAAAAAGTATGCCTATAAAATCACAAGAGTAACAGCAACGATCAATGGTTAAGGTCTGCATCATATCAAAGACAAGGATCATTTGATTACATCAAAGAACTGTTTTGTTAGTGTAGTGGGTATGCTGATAACCAAGTTAACAAGGCCAAAGTTCAAACCAATCCAAAGTATACTATGGTGTAGAACCATCAAAATTGAAGCCAGAAGCAACTTTTGTTTTTTTAACAAAAAGGTCTGCCACATTTCATCAAGCAACAGGGTCATAAATAGAATAGCATGTAAGCCGTAATGTAGGCAGCAGTTAGACATTGAGGTAAAACGTGCTTTAATAGTTGGTGCAAAAAAAAAAAAAAATTGGTGGGTTATGCAAAAACGAAAAAGATGATGCAAAATATTAGGATCCAGAAACCTGAATGTCGAGCATGCTTAAGTAGAGAAGTAATACTTATGTTTAACATTCATACCTACAAAAACCTATAAAGAAGAAGAAAAATTCAGTAAGCCCTGAACTGACTTGAAGGAAGAGAATTAGCCAAGACCGAAGTGAAACAAAACATGGAAAATAATTTATTAAATGCAAGGGCAGAGAGCGATCAGAATAATGTCACTCAAACAATGACTCCTGATATATCCCACACCTGGAAGAAGGAAGGCATCGATAACAACGGCTTCAATAACACTGCTTGGAGATAAGAAATTCTTCTCATAAATAGAATCAATGGTGACAGTACGTGGCAGCCTCGTTCTTCTATGCCTCTTTTGCGATGGCGCTTTCCATCCTAACCTCTTCTTTGAAGCCAAGTATCTATGCTGCTCGCTCCAAGCCTATCAAGCAGATACCCAATTCCAAATCAAAAGCCTGTTATTCCCCTAAATTTTCAATCAATAGCTTCAGCAAATTATCTAGAAAGAGAGACAATAAACAGTAAATTCGCTAAATAAACCGAAACAGGCAAACATCGAGAAAGGGGCAGGGTTTGATCCCGGGAAGAAAAGGAGACCACCTGGAAAAGATCGGAGAGGAGGATGGCGGGGGTGACGCCGCTGGAGTACGCCATGCAGGACTTGACGATTTTTGAGACGACCCAGCTCCATGGAGGGATAGGAGGGTCTCCCCCGCCGCCGGCGTCCGGATCCTCCTCGGCGTCGGAGGAGATCATCGACCTCGCGTACTCCACGAACCCTAGGAAAGCGTCTCCATGGCCCTCGGTCGAGGTGGTACTGTCGGCGATCGACAGGAACGGAGAGGCCATGGTCGAGGCGACGGTTAGATCGTGCTCTCCCTCGCGGGAACCCTAGCATTTTGGTAGGGGAGGTGGGCTTTTATAGCGAGGACCAGAACCAACAGCAAATTTTTTGGCGGGAAAATTTGATACTCGACGGTTCTTAATCAACCTTCAAACCGGATTCGCCATCACCGACGATCCCCGATCATATCAACCACATCGAAAGGTAAGTAACGATCACGATCCATCCTTTGATGGTCATCAGGATTACTTTTGATTTTTTTTTCAACGGTCATGATTATTCTGCGCACTACATATATGGATATACAAATTCTAATAATAATACTCGCTTTAGAGGAAGATTTTGACATTGAAACCTGTGGTTTAGAACATGGAAATATTGATCAAATTTCTAATACAAACATCGACGTGGGCTTTATTCGTGTGTCATCCAGACAACCACGTAGACAACTTATCCCATATGGTTATGCCTGAATGCACATCAACATCTTGATGGGTTGATATGGATGTGACGGTACGTGATGCGCGCATGTGATATCCATGACATGTCATGTATAAATCGTAAATGTAAGGAACACACGGTCCTTCACGCACTGAGGAAGTACGCAAAGCTACGCTTTGGAGCCCACCCATCGTTAATTAATTAATGGTTCCTACCCACTTTTGCCGGTCATATGCCTACCTTGCCTGGGTATTGCAGACATGGTAGATCGAGGCTACGCCACAAAAGGGTAGAGAAGTGGCTCAGCGCATTCACTGCTGTTTCTGTCAGAGTCTCTCTCACACACCCACTTCGCCCTCCGCCATCGGCACCGGCACGGCCCTCTTTAACAAGTGCGAAGAACGACGACGATAGCAATAACTGCGGTTGTTTTGGCGAATGCTGGAACGCGTGCCCTAGGACCTCCCGCTCCTCCTCCGTGGAAGAAGGTTAGAACTTCTCTCTCTTCCCAAGCTCAACCCCTGTTTGAGAGAGGAGAGGGAGAGGAAATTGTTCCAGGTCAACAGGGTTGTTCTTTTGTTTGATCAGATTCGCTGCTTTTCCTTTTTCGCTCGGGATGGGAACCGCTGCAAGATGACGAAAAGGATGTCATTTAGGGGGAGTGACATGGATTTACTTTGGGGGATGGGGTTACCATGGGATCCAACGCTAGGTCTTGGATGGTCTTTGCTTCCTCGTTCGTTTTTGCATCATTTCGGGTTTTTGAGTCGATGCGATGGCATCGGAGTCTGCTATTAACCAAAGTGCGAAAATGTTTGGCCAAATCACAGAGAAATTTGGTTAATAATTACCTCCCTTCATCGATCATTGTAAGACCTTCATCTATGACCACATGTTCCTGAAACCGAAATATATAAACTATTGGTCACTTATGTCATATTATAGGAGCTGACCCCAACAATCCAGGTCTTTTAGCTTTAATTTTGAGAAGGGACACCAACCTCACAATAAAGAACATAGAGCCGCAGGGTCATTTCTAAGTAGGGTACAAGGCCCATTAAAACTTTAGATATTAGCCAGTGCAAATGTACGTCATCAGTTTCTTTTATAGGAAAAAAAAATCATCTCAAACATTGTTCAAGAGAATTTTTTTTTACAGAAACTAAAGAATGATTATGCAATAATACGTTGTGCATGATATCTCATAACTAGGCAAAGAATATATATGTAAGCAAGTGTATGCATTACACTATTAGGTAAGTGCACTGTTTGTATTTGATACTTTGATATAGAAGCAAGTTAAATGCATTATACTTGATGCGATTCAAGTTTAACATTGTTATAACTAAAGCTCCTTGATAATTAAATACTTGGAATTCAATGGAGTATTTGGATTGGTATATGCTAATATATTTTTCATATTTACCTCCCATCCATTTGCGTGGTTTTCTGATTGATTTGTTGGTTTTTCGTCTATTACAAGCAATGAAAGCGCAAGCCACTTAGAAAATGCAAGCTGGTTGGCCCACCTTTAAGAATTAGGACAGGAAAGCTAAAATTATTATGTGCAAATATCTTTTTCCTTCATAGGCAGAAAACAAGCACTCTGTGGTGTTTTTTCTACAATTTTGTGCATTTTGATATAGTTATGCATTCATTGGGCATATATATTTTAGCAATTTAAAATGTATGATCTTCTTTGTCGCATGTTTAGTGAGGCATAATTGGTCTCATTCATAACACAGAATAATGAACAGTACATATATGCCTCTACATATAGTTGAGATCCATTTACAAGAATACCTTTAAGTGCATGCACATAAGTAATCAGACCTATATGTTGTATTATCAACATCCGTGTCTTTTAATACCTGATTTTGTCTATATTGTTAAATATTGAAGTTTATTGATCCATAAGTGTATCTTGTTCCATATTATTGGTACATGTAAAATGACTATGCTCTATTCTGACAAAGCAGAAGCAAAGATGTATACTTACATGCATATTTTTTGTTTTTTTTCCAATGTGATGGAATTCTTTTACATCTCTGATCCGTTGAAATATTTGGGTTGAAACATTTATTTATTTGAACAATTTGGTGATGTTGCTACCTGGGATATAAAATTTAACAATATACTTACTATCTGTTTTTCTTATTTACTCTTAAAACCTGTCGTATAAATGATCCTAGGCTACTGTGTTTGATGTTCATTTTTTATTTTCCTTAAGGCTTCAACAAAAGCAACACTTGGTTGGTTATTTGTTCAGCTTCACTAATCATTTCAGAGTAACTTTTGATAAAATATTATAAACTGTTTCTGAGATTGCTTATTTTTAAACATGAATTGTTTATTTGCTGCTCCAGGCAAATTGAGAAGTGCTTAGAGTATAAGAAATACGCTGGCGAGGTTCGTCTCAAGTAATCTGTTATTTAATAGTTTTTCTTATCCTGTTCTTGAGATACAACTAATAGCTGTAAAGCATGATGATCTCTTTTGTTGTGAAAGATGCCATGGAAGCATCCTTTATAAGGATAGAGGCTGGGTTAATCATTTATAACCTTATTAGATATTTAGATGTAATGATGCTCTTGTCTTTTTGAGGTTATAGACCCCATGAGTTCTTACAACAATGTATGGGATGATATGATAACACTCACTGTATCACAATAAGAAGTTATTGACAAAAAAGAATTTAAAGTATAAAATCTAGACCTTTTTGTATTTGCTACATTTTTTGAGGTTTTCTTGTTCCCCAGGAGTTGACTTTGGATTAAATGATGGTGGGGTAGAGAGTAGAGAAAGAGAGGTTTAAAGATGCCGAGGCCAGGGCCGAGGCCTTATGAGTGTGTGAGGCGTGCTTGGCACAGTGACAGGCACCAAACTATTCGAGGCTCCATCATTCAAGAGATCTTTAGGTCCAACTCTTTTCTCTGAATCTGCTATGTATGTTTTTTGTATTGTTGATATGTTTGCATATATCAGTACTTTTGTGTCTATTTATTTTTCATGGCCACCTTCTGATGAACTACAGCAGATGTAGATGTTTGTAGATGGCCATGCTTATTATCATGATCATTGTCATCATCATCATTTGTTCTTGTTATTACTATCATTAGTACTTGCACTACTTTCCTTTCAGAGTGGCCAATGATGTGCACAGCCCTGCTACCAGGAAGAACAAAGAGTTTCAGGAGAAGCTCCCGTTCGTTGTTCTCAAGGCCGAAGAGATCATGTACTCGAAAGCCAACTCCGAGGTCTGTACTATCCAATCTGCAACTATCTGCTACCTTCTTTTTTTAAAAAGGCAAAAAAGGAAGGTATTGCTCCATTCATTTTAGGAGAACTGAAATGTTACAGATAAGGATCTACCTATTATTTGTCTTCATACTCATCCTTCCCTCCTATTTATACTCATATATCATTGATTACGATTTTACCATGAAATTACAATCGCCCATTCATGAAATTGCACTTAAAATAAAATCAGAAAACACTTCTTAAACACTTCTTTTTCAATGAAAAATAATAATAAGGCTGAAGAAGACATTTAAATATCAGTGAAAAATCTACAAGGCCATAAATAATCCTAATCAGATATTATAATATTTGCTGTTGTCTTTTTGGTTGGTTGCGGGTTTCAGGCGGAGTATGTGGACTCCCAAACACTACAGGACCGAGTTAATGATGCAATTGACACCATCATCCGTAAGGAAGATGCCCTTGAGAGTGGGGACCTCTTGCAGCCCTGTATTGAAGGTACCATTTCTCAACCCTTATTGATTGCTTATGTATTCATTATCTCTTTATTAGTTGTTGGTCCTAAATGGACTATCATTATCCTTTTTGGTGCTGGGCTGTCCACAACACATTGTCTGTCATTCATGATAACATACATGATATCGAAATCTGTGGACACAACAAGGTGGCACACATGTGCACATGCACAGACATGAGAACACGACAGAATGCATTATTTTATTATTCCACTTTGCGCAGATTATGATAATAATGTATTTTCCTGGTTTCTTGTGTTCCTCACCTCAGCGGCTCTGAATCTTGGTTGTGTTCCCAGAAGAGTTTCAAAGAGCCAGCATCGCAGCAACCCCGGGTGCTATCTTAGCCCCATGGCAAATGATGTTAGATCTGCCTCTCTGAAAATCTCAGATAGTAATAGGCCCAACCTAGATTATACGTCAGGGATAACTCCTAGCCTTAGCAACCCACAAAACTCTGCTTCGCAGTTTCCATCCTGGTACACTGCCTTGTTTAAACCCACACACATGACTTGTAGCAGCTTCCCAGAGATCAAGTTCAACAACTCTGATGTGCCTCGTGGGCATGCAAATTCCACTATTTTCAACAGGGGTGGGTGTCCCATCGCCACCAAGCCTCCTGCATCTTATCAAGAAAGGGTGTCTGGTCCGTTAGCAAACTGTACCACTCCGAACCCGGCTGGAGTATATCCTTTATACTATAGTGACAATCAACCTGCAGTTGTTTCGTGTCCGTCTTTCCAAATTATTCGGGGGCCAAGACATCATTTAGCTACTGACACTACTCATTGTGCTGAGTCCCATGGTGAGGCTGAGATCCATTTCGCAGTGAGCCCTATTGGCAACAGAAACACCATTGGTGCCTCAAGAGGTGATTCGAGCTACATGGAAACATCCAAAATCGGATGGGACTTGTCGCTACGATTGGGACTGCCTTCACCTCCATCCTTTGAAGAAAGTACTTGGACAAATGATCATGAAGATGCTGGATCAAGTAACGTGAGTGGTGTAAGCAAGTACTACGGCCTTCCTATTGCAAGAGAAAGTGCTATAAACCTCAGACATTTGATGTTTCCTTAGCTCTTAGTCTCCTCATGAATTTTTTTGCATCTGGGTGTCAGAAGGGCAAAAGCACATTTCATGTTGATGGTTATGATAAAAAATGCACAGGGCACTGAAAAGCGATCGTTCGGGCCTTATCTATGTACTGACTTATCTACGTACTGACGGACGCATAAGGTTTCTTTCTACCAAGCAGCGACCGGAGGCACCTAACCTTTGAAACCAGAATCCTGCATGCCATGTTGCACTATCAATCATCAGAATTTGCAGTAAATATGTTAGAAGGAATCCATTAGGGCTTCTGTCATCTTGTATTATTATTTGAAAAGACCATGTGGTGCAGCTTATATTAGTAGCGTTGTGAACACTATGCTTGACTGTATCGAAGGAAGTATTGTTCTTTTGCACTTTTAACATACTGGCATGTGTATTTTGTTGCCTCGTAGGCATTAAGATGGTGGTCAGCTGGTTGTGCTCTTTCCACAATGATGCGTGTTGGCGTTTTAAGGATTTGAGTGTTCAAATCTTGTCAGCCTGTTACTATTATTAGGTCGCAACTGCAAACCTGTGAACAATTCATACATCTCTATAGTCCACAAGAAGCAGCAGCAGATTCAACCCAACTTAGTGCCCCTTTGCTTTCCGACGACCACCTTCTCCATCGTCTTCTACACCTCCTCCAACCTGTGCATCGACTCGGCCGCAGACATCGCCGTGTGCTCCAAGCTCGAGGTCAAGAGTAGATCCACCATGCACCCGGAATGCTCCATCCTTGGCTTGATGTGGAACTCTCTGTCCATCAACTCCAAGTAATGCATCTACTATGGATCATGTTTTAGTTTGATATTGATTGGATTGTTGCGAAGATTCTAAGATGACAAAACTACTACCAATTAATAAATTATCTTCATCAAATTGGGCCAGGAAACGAATTGGATCAAGATTTAGCCATGTTCAACCTAATAATTAATTTTACAGAGCTCTTCCACGGCCCTCCTCTGCGTCCCATTCTCGGACTACAGCGCCTCCAGCCGCCGCCTCATGGACGAACGCTCCTCCAGCAACTCCTCGTCGTCGTCGTCGTCGTCGTCGTCCTCGGACTTCTTCTCGGTTGCAGAAGCCTCCCTACCGTGGGCTCCGTGATCATCGCGAGGAACGGAAGCTTGGCGAACGAGGTCATGGAATGTGGTGTGCAGCTCTGGTAGTGCTCTTAAAATAAAAATTATAAATAGGAAAAAAAAGTTTGTCAATATTAACCTCATTAGTTAATTATTTAACTAAGACCGGCGCTGCACGAGAGAGACGATGTGGTGGCCTTTTATCACGCGCATCTTTCTCCCAATCTTCTTGTAAACAGGAGGCTGTAGCAGCAGCGGAAAGAGAGAGAGAGAGAGGCGATGGCGGTGAAGCACGTGCTGCTGGCCAGGTTCAACGACGAGGTGTCCCCCGAAGCCGTGGACGACCTCATCAAGGGCTACGCCAACCTCGTCTCCCTCGTCCCCTCCATGAAGGCCTTCCACTGGTACCTCCCTCCCTCCTCCTCTTCTGTGTGTGTGTATGTATGTGTGTGGATGATCGAACAAGCTTGTTAACGAGCAATCTTGTATGAGTTGCTTGATCCATGGAACATTAGGAAGTCCTAATTGATGAGATTTGTCCTACTAGATTGTTTCCAGTATATGGTTTTGCTTAAATCTTGACAGCTATTAGGGTTTGGAGTCCGATTTTGCAATTCAGGATGAAGAGTTCAACTCTGACAAGTTTAGATCTAAGTTTTATATTGACTAATTGATAGTGTTGGTTGGGTTTGACTGCTCTCATCTCGGTATCAGATCTAAGGCTCTACCATCTTTGTCCTTGTGCTCCTTGTTTCTCAGAGGTAATCAGAATCGCAATCCATAGGAGTGCTATTCTGATCCATTTGATTACCCTAACGCTTTGGAGTTTGGATCCAGTAGTAGAATCTTAACAATGACTTCTTATTCCATGTAATTGTAGCCGGAGATATCTCCTCGGCTTCAGTTTTAGGTACCTGCAGCTTCATCTGTTCTCTGAATCAGCAATTCATCTGCTTGGTTTGACGTTTCCCTTTTCACTACCTTCAAAGGTTTGCTGAACTTTATCGGCATCTTAATTGACCCCTCGTATGAACAAAATGTTCGGAAGCAGTCTGCTGCTCATCTATAATAGACTTTTCCTTATCTAGGTTTGACCTGCTAAACTTGCATTGCTTCTTAGCCCAACCACCCTTCTCAGCATTCTTCTGGCCGTAGTTTTCTCAAGTACATTTGTTGTAGGGTTCAATTATCTTCAGGTTTTTAGGGATCTCAACACCCACACCCTGTCATGATAACTGATCCTTTCCTGTAGCAGCATCTGCCTCTTAGGCTGGCATATTCATGCTCCTTGGTGTCCTGTGATGTAATTTTAGGAAGAATCTCACCCGCACACGCTGAAAGATTTCTCATCGCATGACCAAGAAACCATTTTTATGTTGCAAGATGTTTAAGAAACAACAACCATCTGTATCTTGGAGTTTTTAGAGCCTCTAGATATTTACTTCCGGGTGTAATGTGTCGGGTTGGTAAATATTTTTTGTTTTAATTTCTGGAATTGCTTGGAGGAGACTTCTACTTGAAGGAAAAAATCATTGGAACTGATGCTTTGATTTGTCCTATAAATGCATCTCAAGATTTAGATGGAGAAGAAAAATAAATTAAGAAAAAAATTTCAAAGTTTATGTAAGAATGTACAGCGGGCTATGTTTGTATTGACTCAAGAAGATTTGTAACTTATTTTCATCCAGCTAAAATTTTGATTTTTTTTTTGTTTAGATATATACATGGAGCGTCGAATCACATAAATCTTACATCAATTGTTTTTCTGGATTATGTTTTATTATTGATTCTTTGGATTGTTCTCTTGGTTTTAAGGCATTCTTAGACTCAGTCTGTCAAACATCCTTCTATGATAGACAGAAAAATTTTCTGTTTGTAACTATGAAATTTTAGTGGTGTCAAACTGAACATTGCATTTGTTCTGATCGAAACTGACTGATTCAATTTATTATTTCTTGTTCACCGTGAACATACTGTAGTTATCGCATAATTCTGATGTCTTGGAAATTTGTGTACCAGGGGAAGGGATGTGAGCATTGAGAACCTGCATCAGGGTTTCACCCATGTGTTCGAATCAACTTTCGATGATGCGGAAGGCATCGCGGAATACATTGCACACCCATCTCATGTCGAGTTTGCCAATAGATTTCTTCCTGCACTGGAGAAGGTTATCGTAATTGATTACGTGCCAACTGCTGTCAATTAAAGATGGAGTGACGATTAAGTTCTCTTATAATTCTTCCTGGTGGAGGCGGCGTTTGCTCGACGATTGCATCTCTTTACAGTCCATGAAATGTCTTTTTGCTTCTTGTTTTCGTATGTAGCCAAAACATCGATTCTATTTGGTGGCATGGCGTCGTAGGCGTTATAGCGTGCTCTTCTCGAACATTTTCAAGCCATTGGTTCTCTCTTTATAAATTGATGCTCATCTCTCTGTTTCTTTATTTATTTAGTATGGTGAGACGACATTTGCCGCTATAAACCATGATTTAGCATATATCCATCTTTCCCTCCATCCATCCTTGATTGCTTGGATTAACCACTCAAAACCATATTTAT
The DNA here is from genome assembly GCA_029747655.1 of Ensete ventricosum. Lineage (NCBI taxonomy): Eukaryota > Viridiplantae > Streptophyta > Magnoliopsida > Zingiberales > Musaceae > Ensete > Ensete ventricosum. Next base: position 1,974,073 of record JAQQAF010000006.1, on the reverse strand, counting down.
AAAGCAATAGTTTGAATTATATAAAATACAGAATCCAGTCTAATAATCATAACAATCAATGATGGTTTCACTTGATATTTATAAAAGGTGTTTATGTCAATTAAAATTTATTTTAATACTCAATCGATTAAAATCGTTCACAAGACTGTGCACCCAAATCTTCCGTTGACGTTTCAAATATATATATATATATCATTTTCGCTATGAAAGCTATTATTTACATCGTTAGTATGGAGTTATAAATTTTCATATTTTATTTTCTCACAGTTTTAATGACGATACTATTATTGATCGTCAATCCGATATGACAAAGTTAATCCAACGTGACATAGTTTTCAAGTGTTATTAGATGTGGATTAGAGAACATAGTTCTTCTTAACAGTATATGATAACGTGGGAGAATTTTTTTCGGAAGCAGAAAAATACTCATTTTATATTGAGGTATGTCTGATAAATTTTCATTTGATGGTCAAGCTTGTATCAATTCATTCATTAAAAAAATTCAACAGCTCAATAGTTTAATAAGTATGAAACTGAAATATATTTTCTATAACCACCTCGATTAACTTGGTTGGACCAAAGTAAGTTTGTTTGTAAAGTTTGACTCATTTAGAGAGGAGGGATTTGATGAGGAAATATTTTCTTTAGGTGTTATAATGATATATCACATCTATCAGCTTTTTGTCTCTTTAAACTTTGACGTGTAATTTGGCTCTATTGTAATTTTAGATAAAAGTTTTTGTTTAGAATCGATTAATTAATGATAATTATATTATTAATCATTATGTGTATAAGTTATAGAGGTATTGACTCTTATTTAGGAGTTGGTATAAATATTAATTAATCATTGATGAGATAGTGATATAAGAAAATGGGATGAAATAGTTATTATTATGTCATATAAATATCATATTAGTTCATGAAGTAAGTGAGCTAATATTATAATTATTTTCGTTAATTGCATGATAGTATTATGTCTTTGTTATTTTCATGCTTCTCCTTCCGCAACAGTTTTATCTGTCCCAAAATATATATATTTGAAGATATCAATTATCGGTATCAAAAAAATTTTAAGTAATGATTACATTGTTTTATTATCTTAACTACGTATATTTGAAGATATCAATTGTCGTTATAAGCATCAAAAAAATTTTAACTAGTGTTTTAATTGTTTTCTCATCTTAAGTACATATATTTGAAGATATCAATGGTAGTTACACATATCAAAAAAAATTCTTAACTAGTGTTTTTTCATTATTTTCTTATCTTAAGAACATATATTTGAAGATATCAATTATAGTTACACGCATCAAAAAAAATTTTAATTAGTGCTTTCATTGTTTTCTTATCTTGGATGAACGCCTCGAGTGGGAGGGGATGCTTTTGTTGTATTAAGTGTATCAGATACTTTTTTTTTTTTTTTTGTTTCAAGTGAAAACATTATTTTTACATATGCTTTGATTATATTAATCATTTCATATGATTGGTATTTGATACTTCATGTTAGACTCTTTTTCTCTCTCTCTCTTTTTATCATTTGTTAAGCGTGAGCATTTTATATATATCTTTCATATTAAGATATCTTTTGTTAAGCTGGAGATCTCCTAACGTAAGGAGATCTTCAAAGAGATTCTTTTTGGGAGACATGTCATCTTTTTGAAAGTATAATATACTTTGACCCTTAAGGACATGATCATTTTGAATATATAATCCAATTGAGGATATAATTATTTTGAATGATAAATCGATAATATATATCATACCATTATTGACATAGGTGAACAAAGGTTTGAACATTTCTTTGATTTTGCTATTAGATAAAATACGAAGATTGTTTATTGGTATTTCAATTTTTATAATCATCTTTTTTTTTTTATCCATATTGAAGCTTTAATGGCTGTGTGTTTGTTGATCCTTTGGAACATATCAGTAAATATCACCTAGGGAACCGTAATGACCTTTTTAAGTCATTGATCAAAGTATGAATGTGTACAAATAAGAAATAAGAGTGGTCATGCACTTGATGAGTCTATCATCCAACTTCGAGATTGTTATTGAGAAATCTTTGTGCCTGCCCAGTAGGCACGGTCTGTGCCTCCGTGTCTGCTGAGTGGGCACAATTAGTTCTGGCCCGTGTGCGCTAGCTTATCCACAGTCATCTCGAGCGGAGAGGAGATGGAGCACGGTTGGATGGAAGTAGCCCCCAGGTTCAGCTTCGCGGGTCGACGGCTGATGCCTTGGAGCTCAGGTCGGCTGGGGATTCCTGCAAGAAGGTCAAGACGGGTGGGGGTTTCCCAACGTGACCCATCCGATGATTAAGTTAGTTTAGTTGTTGATTTTACGATCCTCCTGCTCCGTAGAGGCACAGGGGCCTTTATAGTGAGAGTAACGGGGTCTCCGTACTTAAGTCTCTTATCTTTTTTATTACTTACCATACCGCTGCACCTCACCATATCGTCTATGGTCCTTACGGCGAGGCACGCGCCTGCAGGTAATGGGTGTCAATCTTGCCCATCTTACCTATGTCAGGTCGACCGTATGACCGCTAACCCCTTCATGCCTGCGTCAGGTCGGCTTCCTCGAGTCGGGTCGACCACGTTGGCGGGCCAGTCGTCCAGGGGCGCGGGGACGTGACGACCAATTGTCCGGGAGCACGAGGACGTGACGATCATGTCAATATTTGCTATATCAGATATATACTTAGTCAAGGACTCATCCTTATCTTATCAAATGATTAGTAAAGACATTAATGCTTGGAGCTCAAACTCTTTTGCTAACTCCTCGGGTGTTATTAGCAGAAGAAGAAGGTGATGGTATCATTTTGTAATATTTTTCTCAGACGATAGTTTTAAAAGCTCGATACTTGAGGGCTTAAAAAGTGATGTACATGGTTACTTGCACCACCAAAAATATGGCCCACGTGCTCTATAGAGAGCAAAGTCTCCAAGCTAAAGAGACAAAAGTTAGATAGAACATATGTTCTTATATGGACGAGGTAAAAGAAGACTAATTATTGATATTTACTTGATAGGGATTATTATTATTTTTTAATTCCAAGCTAGTAGATCTCATGATTCATCTCATAGGAGTTCAGTTCCAAGCGAAGACATGCATAAAGAAAATAATAATTTATATAGGATTAATTTTATACTTTTTATTTTTAATAGAGAATTATTCCCTTTTAGGTGGGTCATTTGTCATCTTTCAAATTTTAATATAATATATTCAAGTTTAAATGTCGTGCCCTATATATACCATGCCAAGAAGATAGGAGTACAATTGAGTTCAAAAACTTCCCGATGCAACCTCGAACATTTCAGCTAATTAATCGAGGCTGCAAAAATAACGTACATCAAAAATGTTGTGTTGTCTTTTATAGACTCACGCTACCAACATATATATCAAGGGATGATTTTTTTCACAATTTATCTATTTTTTTCAGTGGTGAGACGTTAGATTTGATACGAGTGTCAACGGACCATGTCATAGGCAAATTTGTAGGTGTTTGGCATTGATGACAGTAGATTCACTCTCGATTAGAATCGAATTAAGTTAATGATTATTATTGATATCTTGTTCTATGCTTTCAAATCAAAGTTATTTTTTATATTTTAATACTCGTATAAGTGACCCCTCGTACTATGATTTCATATCAAAGTCATTCATCGTACTTTAAAACTTATCTAAGTGACCTCCGGTACTATATCTCAAAATCAAAATCACACATCATACTTTAAAACTCATCTAAGTGACCCCTCATACTATGCATCAAAATCAAAGTTACATCTCATACTTTAAAACTAGTCTAAGTAATCATTTATACTTTAAAACTCATCTAAGTAACTCCTCGTACTATGCCTCAAAATCAAAGTCACCCCTCGTACTTTAAAACTCGTCTAAGTGCCCCTCTCGTACTATGTCTCAAAATCAAAATCACTCTCCGTACTTTAAAACTCGTCTAAGTAACCCCCGTACTATGTATTAAAATCAAAGTTATTCTCGTACTTAAAAACTCGTCTAAGTGACCTCTCGTATTACGATTTCATATCAAAGTGACTCCCCGTACTATTATATAAACGTTAAACAAACCTCTTTTGTTAATAAAAAAAATTAACGATATTTGTTTTTAAAATTGGATGGAGAGTCTATTTAATTTTCTTCGATATAGTCGAACTATGCTAAAAAGAACTTAAAAAATAATGACACCCTTTGTACTATTATATATTAATCAAATACACACCATATAGTATTGTTATTCATCAATTTAATCATCTGGATATTAATACAATGGTATTAAGTGGTAGAAAAATCATGAAAAAAATTGATCTTAACTTCTAGTATTATTTGAATTTATTTTATACTTTAAGTTTGATTGATGATGAATTTTATTTATTATCAAAAAATCGATCTCCTAAAAATCTTAACGTGTAGGGTTGTTACGATTATTTACTCTTTAAATATAACTAAATTTCGGTAGCACCTCTCCTAAAACTCGAACATATATCATTTATAATAAATCACATAACCTATAAAAAAAGGCAGAGATTGATTATAAATAGTGATGTTGTTGTGCCTCATGCCGACATGCTCGTAAACCTTCGGCCTAATCTCATGTATAACCCTCTCTATCCACTTTGATACGAAATCGTAGTGCGGAGGGTCAATTAAATGAGTTTTAAAGTATGGGAGGGTGATTTTTATTTTGAGATATAGTACGAAGAGTCATTTAGACGAGATTTAAAGTACGATGGATGACTTTGATTTTGAGACATAATACGGGATGTTACTTAAACAAGTTTTAAAGTACGGAAAGTGACTTTGATTTTGAGACATATTAGAATCAATAATAATTTTGATCTTGAATCAAATTGAGATTGTATTTTGATGATTATATTTCGATTTTTCGGATGTTCAATCGGAACCAAAATTAATAGTTATGATTAAGGGGATTTAGAATCGAAATCAAAATTGATGATTCTAATTCTTAGGATTTGGAAACGAAGCGATTCCAAACCGATAAGCAAGCAAATGATTTATCTTTGCAATAATTTAATAAGAACAAGAATCACCGGTTCTAAACCGATGTGAATAGCCTCAGTAAGCAAGAAGAACAACAACAACCGCATAAATGAACACTACTGACTCCTTCAAATTGAGTGATATGGTGTTTGAGAAATTGAATGATCTCTCTCTCTCTCTCTCTCTCTCTCTCTCTCTCTCCTTCCTCTGTAACGCAGTAGAGACAGAAGGTTTGCCTTGCACAGGCTTGGAAGTCATCTTAAGGTTTCCGTCTCTTTGTGTGACAGTCAAAGCCAAGTGGTGAACAAAAACCCGAGAAACCAAAGGACCCGACGGCAGATGGAAGAGATTGAGAAGCTGAGAAGTAGTAAGAAAACCCTGCGATTTTTTGTTCCCATATAAAAGAAAGAAAAAAAAAAAAAAAAAGTAAAAACATCACGATCGCTGCTCCTAAGTTTGTGGCTTCAGAGACTCCTCCAATCACTAACGAAGATTATTTTTATTGACTTGCCGATGGATTAGGTTCACAGGAAATATAACCTTATAATAATACTTGAAGACAACTGATGTGAAAACAACTTGGTTTTTTTTCTTTATTAATTTAAATAAATTTAATTATCATTCCACACCCTCTAGAATAATTTTAATCTATTTTTTTATTTTATTTTACTCAACGAGTAAAAAATATAAAAATTTTGATAAAATTATATTATGATCTGTACTAAGATAAAAAACCTATTCATCAATAATATCATTAAAAGAAAAAAAAAACTTCAAATCAATTTTTTTTTTTGAATGAAAAAAGAATTATATATTTTTCTTGGTACATTATGATATTTTTTTAATCATTATATTTACAATCTATACAAAGAGATGAAAGGACTATAATTTAAATAATCAATCAATAAATTGAGTTAGGCTGTTTTTTGTACTGACATAATTTGTTGTCCACTTGAGAGACGTATGAAATCCATTCTAATAATATTCTCATTGAGTCAAAACAAGTATCATAATAATAATAATTATTATTATTATTATTTTCTTTGTTTTTCTGTACTTTACGCCTCCTAGACAATCAGATATCATCTTGATTATATTCGCATATATTTGGTTTTATCGAAACTATACTAAAAAAAAAAAACTTACCTAAGATAAGAGTCTTAAAAAAGGTTCCCAAAAGATAATTTAATCTTCACGATACTATGAGTGTTGCTCAAATGTGAAATAAATCTACCAGGAAAATTGTAGTAAAATTATTTATGGTTGTATTCCAGAATATATATATATATATATATATATATATATATATATATATATATATATATATATATATATATATTTGTTGCTTTTCCTCGAAGATTGTTATGTTTTTAATTTTTTCCCCACATAATATTCCTACATTTAAAATTACTAATATTGCTCTCTTTGCAGCAGTTTTTTTCTTTCAGTGAGATAAAAACTTATCCGACGTATTAAAACAAATAAAATTAATAATAAAAATATTTTTTGATTTTTTTTTAAAATAAAAAATTATAATTTAAGTTTTTATTTGTTTAAATAATATTCAAGTATATATTAATATTATAAATAGAAAAATAATCGAAAAAATATTTAATATACAGGAATTTCTAAACTACTTTATTATTTTTTTAATTTTATTTACACTGAAACAATAAAATTATAGAGAACCTGAAGCAACCCCATCCTCAAACTAAAAAACAAAAAAAAAAAAGATAAAAAGAGGAAACACGTGAGAAGGGCAAAAAATTGAAATGGTTTCCAAAAAAAAAAAAACTCCCAGCTGGAGAAAAAAACAAACAAATAGGAGCACTTGAGTATCTTTCTAAAAGACTCCACAAACCCTCTCCAACAACAACATTTTTTTGAAAAATGATTGGAAATCAACATAAAAAGTTTAAATCCCCCCACAGCAGAGAACACCAACCCTCTCAGTTCACAGGTTAAACTCATATATCATCATTTGGATACATAATTAAACCCAAAAAAAACAATCAAATCAGATTGACATCAAATCAAAAAGTCCACATTTCTTCTTCTCTGTACAGTAAGCACTTTAAGCACACAGCAATACCACATCTTTTCCCAATGGCTGGTTGTGAGATCATCCGAGCATGGTGAGGTTGGTTGGTGGCAACTGATCTTGCTTTGAGGTTCGTGCAACTAGTCAACGGCGGTGACATCAATCCACGTAGTTCAAGCCATTTGCAATACGGTAGCATTGGGAAGCTTTCTCTCTCGTCTCATGCAAAGTCAACAACACACAGCTTTGACCAGATTGGATGCGTCGACTCTTCTACGTCTCTTCCTTCCGGGATCAGTCTTCTCCAGAGGCATTCGCTTCCCCAACAACCTTCCTCCTCGGCGGCGAAAGCTGAGGGAGGTTACCCTGACACCTTCGTCTTTTCTCGAGTTCCTGCTGAGATTTATCGCGACGAAAGAGGAGGGCGTCGGCGACAAGACGAGATGGGTTCGGAGACACCCTCGGAGGTGGCAGTTCACATCACAGGGTTCGGGCGATTCCATGGGGTTCCGGAGAACCCCACAGAGGGGATCGTGGCAGGGCTGTTAGATTTCATGCAGGACAAGGGGCTGCCGCAGGGTCTTCGTCTCGGAAGCTGCAGCGTTCTCGAGACTGCAGGAGAAGGGGCACTTGCTCCGCTCTACAGGGTTTTGGAGTCAGCTGTTCCCCAGGCCGGCGCCGATCCTGGACGAGTTATCTGGGTCAGTTCCCAATTCTTTCCTACAAAGGCATGCAAAGGAATTAGGTGATGGAAGATTCTTTAGTTCCCTGTGACAACCAAACTCTGAAGCATGTATTATTTATTACCTTCATCTGCTCCATGTTTGAGGGGTGGAATGCCCATCATTTATTAAGCTCGCTTAACCAGAAAAAAAGCTTTGTATCCTTGAACTCATTTGTAGCTCATCAGTAGGAAGCATATATATACAAGATTGGGACATGTAAACCTGCTGCTACGATGAGCATTTCCGTTCTACAAATCTGATGGCTCGCAAAGGTTTTTTTACTCCACAACATTTTTCTGAAGGACCTCATATAGGCTCTGCTTTTAGCAGCCATTTGCTATTGAACGACCTGGTTGCATCTCCTTTCATTTAATGCTCAGCTGTTCTTCTTGTTTTGCTTGAACTAGTAAACTACGTGCATGCAACATGATTTGCTTGTAGCTCATGTTCTCGTGAACTGGTTTCGCAGGTTCATTTTGGAGTCAATGGATGTTCATCATGTTTTGCTGTTGAGAAACAAGCAGTGAATGAAGCTACTTTTCCTTGTCCAGATGAGTTAGGATGGAAACCGATGGTCGTACTCTACCTTTGAAAGCTTGTTCTAGCATGCTTGTTTTTGTACACTGCCATTATCCTTGTATCGCGACAAAAATATATGTGAAATTTTTCTTTTTTTCTTGTCTTGCAGAGGGTTCCCATCATTGCTTCGGATGGAGGCATTTCACATGTTCGTCAGGTAAATTAAATATCCCTCCTACCCATCATTAACCAGTAGATAACTTTGATTCTGTCAGTTGAAAAGTTCCTCAAAGAGATTTCAACAATTACTTGATGATTTGAGAAAAAAAAAAAAACTTCAATTTTTAGTTTTGATTTGCACATTTTGTCTTGTGCCCCTCTTCCGCAGAGCATTTGTTTTGGAGTTCTTCGGTTTTGTCCTCTCGGGATAGACTCAAAACACACTTTTAGGAGACTAAATATGAAACTAAATATGACCTTACAAGGAACATTTGAAGTGCAAACTCTTTTGTGGTTTTCAATTCATCTCCCTGCTCCGAGTGATCCAACTCGGCTTTAAATGCTCATCATCAGCCAGGCAGGAAATAGTGCCAAGGATCAGTATCTCTGGAACTCATTGAAGGGGTAGGTAGATTTCCTTCTCTGATCGATCATCATTGTATTTGGTTGTAGAACTACAAACAACTAAGGTAGTTTTGAAGAGACAAAAGTAGACTGAGGATATTGATTTCACCATTTGCAAAGGCAGCAGCCCTTGTAAGGAGGTGGTCGGAGGATTTGAAAACAAGTTTATGGTGGAGAAGGTAGCAGAGTGAGGATGACCATCGATGAACTAACTCTTAATGCAGCTCCACTATATTCTTATTCCTTGTCTCAAATCTCGTGTTCCTCAAATGTAGCATATATTTTTTAGCCCTTCTTCTACCTCGAATACTATGTTGTAGGTGAGGAACTTTGCAGCGTCGTCATTCTCTGGATGTAACTAAAAAGCCATACGCTGGCTGCTGAGACTGAGATGAGGTCTTTGTTGTCGCTCTGCAGACTGCTCTTCCTGTGGACGACATCGTGAAGGCGTTGGCCAAAAGGGGGTACTTAGCGAGGACTTCTCTCGACGCCGGTCGCTTCGTCTGCAACTATGTTTACTACCATTCACTGTGGTTGGCGGAGCAGCATGGCTTCGACTCCCTCTTCGTGCACGTCCCTCCTTTTGAGACCATCCACAGGGAGAGTCAGATGAGGTTTGTTGCCTGCCTCCTCGACGTTCTTGCTTCCTTGCAGTGATGCCTTCTCCCTCCATCGGAAACCACTTCGACAGCTTCCTTGCCGTGATGCCTTCTCCCTCCATCGGAAACCACTTCGACATCTGCTTCCTCTAAGTTGTGTGAGTGAAACTTATGGCTCAAATGTCTGTTATTTCTCGGTTTCCTATATCATATCTCTGCATCAACGAATAAAAGGCAATCCAATGCTTACTCTTTATCTTATTATAGTTTAAATTATTGATGATCCATTATGTCTCAAAATCAAAATCATTCTTATATTTTAAAACTTATATAAATGATCTTCCCGATTAAGATTTCACATCAAAGTGATTCTATGTAGATGTTAAACAAACTCTTTTTGTTTATAAAAATGATAATGATGTTTATTTTTAAGATTGGAGTGATCTATTTGATTTTCAATATAGTTAAACTATGCGAATAGAACTTAAAAAATCAAAGACATCCCTTGTACTATAATATATTAATCAAATACACTCCTCGTACTATCATTATTCATCAAATTTATCTTCAAGACATTAATACAATGGTATTAAGTGATAGAAAAATTATAAAAGAAAATTGATCTTAATTTTCAATATTGTTTGAATTTATTTTATACTTTAAGCTTGATTGATGATGATTTTTATTTGTTATATATTTAATTATTTGAAGTAATTAAAAAAACTAATATTCTAAAAATCTTAACGCGCAACAGAGGAACTAAGACCATCACAACAAAAGTCAAAAGAGACACAACAGAAAGACAAAGGGGAGTCGAGATCAGAGTAGCAGAAAATCAATGTCAGCATAGGTGAAGAGAGGTAGGGGTAATACAGATTGAAGAAGAAAATTAGAGAGGGAGAGAATTTTTTTTTTCAAATTTAATAAAATTTGAAGACACGGATAGAATAAGTGAAGCAATTGAATAGCGCAATCTTAGTTTGTTTTTAACAAAACTTCTCACTCTTTCATTTTTTTTCTTTAGAAAGTAAGAATAACATTACGAAATTATATTTTAAACCATGTTTTAATATCATTTTTTGTATGTAATAGCAAGTATGATATTTTCATCATCAAAGTCGATGGCGCGATGAAAAACACGATTAAATATTTCACTTTTATAAGTTTAGAGATTCTAATATAATTTTTAAAAATATAAAAATGAAGATACTAAAAATAACTAAGTATGAGATGTGTGGCTTGTGTTCCTTTTGCGCTTAAGCAATTAATTCCCAGCAAAATCTTTTACGCTTAGGCAATTAATTACCTAGTAAAATCTAAAATCTTAAGTATATGTTTTATAATCTCATCTGCTAGAAGATATGTCGTATTAAAAGAATGATTAATTCTATTGATTTTTTACTGGATATAATTGTGCAATTGTCCGTATAAAATCTGCATAATATGAAATATGTTCACATTAAATAAGATATCGTCCGTCCATTAGATTTTATTTCTACTACTACTACTACTAATTAAGAAATAAATCAGAAACTGCACTGAAGTATCAATAATTTACTTTGTTTGTTTTGGATGTCTCATTGAAGTTTGTATCATTGATATGAAAATGTTGAGATAGATCCTAAAGATCTTAGGAAAGATAGAACAGAAAAAAAAAAAAAATTTATTCATGAATACTCGAATGTAGATTTTAAGATCAGAAAAAATCATATAAATATAAATATAAATATATATATAATCTATAATTAGGAAAAAATAGCTAATTAGAAATATAAATTTTAAAGTTCAACGACCACAAAGAAAAATGTATGTATCCAATCTCAAATAATTGATATATTACTACTTTATCATTGTTTGTTTTGTTAGAGGTTTCTATTTTTGGGATAAAATATAAAAAATTAGTTTTACCTGTTGGTAAAGTTTTTAGAATAATAAATAAATAATAAAATCACCTGCAATTTTACCTTTTTATCTGAAGCCGTCATAATCTTTTAACGGACGTCAAGTCGACACGCGAGGTTGAGAAACCAAATCTGTTGTCGTGCTCGAGCTCATCACTCGTGAAACAGACAAGTGAGGTTAGCATCGTACGGACCGCGCGTCGAGGTAGCCCTGCCGTAAGAAACGCTTCCATTTCTTTCTTCTCTCCTGCTTCCTTCTTACCGTTCTTTCCGCAGAAGCGACCAGGATTCCCCCATTGTCATGTCGAGCGAGAGAGCACGCGGAGATAAATGCGGCGGCAGCGGAGGAGGAGGAGGAGCAGCAGCAGCAGCAGCGGCGGCGGAGATGAATCAATAAATCCATCCGCCCGGATTCCTGATTCTAGAGAGGAATTCCATCCTCGTAGTCGAAGGAGAGGGAGGGGGGGGTGACGGTGGAAGAATACCACCGTCTCTCTCCGCTTCGTAGTTCTCCTCCCACTGCCCCCATCTTACGGATCGTCGATTACGAGGTACGCACGCACGCGATCTCCACGAATCTACTCTTCTTTCTTAACTCCGATTCGATTCGATTCGGTTGCCGATCCATCCATCTCCGAAACCCTAGAGTGCTCAAAACCACCACATCGATCTCATTCCGTATCTTACTGTATTATGGACCGAGTCCAATTTCTTGATTCCCTTTTCTTTCTCTCGATGCAAGCACGATCAGCGGTCGACCAATCGTCGGGAGGCAGCAATTCCTTTTTTCTAATCCGTATCTTGTTTTCCCCTTCCTTTTCCCTTCTTGCTCTTATACTGGTATCTTAGTTCCTGTGGTTTGCCTTATTTCTCCTCGTAAACAAGTAGGATGCGACATTTTTTGAGGTTTCAGATCGATAGATTTGTCGTCCATGTTCAGGAATTGGACTAGGAGTGCCTTTGTTAAGATTTTCTTCTTCGGAAGAGGGAGTTCTGAAAGCCCCTTTGGGAATCAGTCATATACGTTTTGTTCATCTGATGTAATCGTTTCCTTCCTTCTTGTTGACAGATAGAATTACGATCGTACTCTGGTAATCTATCAAGGAAGTGAGTGACTCGAGCACAAATGGATACTCCAACAAGGCCACCTCCTCCTCCTGGCTCCTCTGCAGCGGTTGCTTCTCCTAACACCCCGACACCTCGCCCTGAGCGGCGGCCTACACCCCCTGCGTTCTCCTCCCCATTATCAGCAAGACTTTCGCCTCAGATACCCCAGCAAGACCGCCTGCCTCTGTCATCGTCACGGACGCCTGGCTCTCTGTCATCAGGTGAAGGAGTTCATCATACCGGTAGTCCAGTTCCTCAGTTCAGCACTCCTCCTGGCCCACCTATCTTCTCCTCGCCCTTGCGGCCTGCAGCTGTGCCTTTCCAAGCATCACCGGCAACACCTCAGCCAGTAGCTTTCTCATGGGGCTCATCTTTGCCCACCTCTTCTTCACCTCCTTATTCTAACGGATCCAGTGAGCCACCGCATCACTCTGCTGATGTTGATGAGTCTACGCTTGAGTCCCCGTATGTGCTTTTTTCTGCTCACAAGGTACTATTTCTTATTTTCTCTTTCTTGTGATACTGTAAATCTAACTGTCTTGCTAGAATAATTCATTTCAGTCATATCCTGATTTTACTTTCACATCTCTTTGACCTTGTGCTTAATCCTATGCATTATTTCTCAAGTTAGTGCTGTTGGAAGTTGTATGGTTTGCTCATCGTTACACTTTGCAAAACTACTTTGAAAATCCCATCTTCCATCAGCTTAAAGATCCTTCATATCTCGTGCAGTGTTGGGTAACTTCTTATACTGCAAGCATTGATTTGCGTTACAGGTGTTAAAACGTAAAAAACTAGCAAATGTGCCAAGCTTGGGATTTGGAGCTTTGGTCTCCCCTGGAAGAGAAATTGCACCTGGTCCTGAGGTTGTACACCATGAACCTCACCGGTGCCAAACTTGTGGAGCTTATTCAAACCTTTACTGTGAAATTTTGGTTGGATCCGGACAGTGGCAATGTGTAATTTGTAAGAATTTGAACAGCAGTGATGGGGAATATATAGCTCCCAGTAAGGAAGATCTTCGGCACTGGCCTGAGCTCTCTTCCTCAGCTATTGACTATGTTCAGAATGGAAATAGGCCAGGGTTTGTTCCAGTTTCTGACACAAGAATTACTGCACCTATACTTCTTGTCATTGATGAATGCTTGGATGAAGCGCACCTCCAGCATCTGCAAGGTTCTTTGCATGCTTTTGTGGATTCTCTTCCCCTTACTATGAGACTTGGTATCATTACGTATGGGCGAAGCGTGTCAGTATATGATTTTTCAGAGGGATCAGTGGCATTGGCTGATGTACTACCAGGTGACAAGTCACCCAGCCAAGAATCTCTAAAATCTCTGTTATATGGCACTGGCGTCTATTTATCACCTGTACATGCTTCACTTCCTGTGGTGCACATGATTTTTTCATCTCTAAGACCATACAAACTCAACTTGCCTGAAGCATCTCGAGACCGTTGCCTTGGTACAGCAGTGGAGGTTGCGCTAGCCATAATTCGAGGACCATCTGCTGATCGGACACATGGAATTATCAAAAGATCAGGAGGCAACTGCAGAATCTTGGTGTGTTCTGGCGGTCCCAATACTTACGGACCTGGATCGGTTCCACATTCATTTTCTCATCCTAATTATGCATACATGGAGAAGACAGCTATGAAATGGATGGATCATCTTGGTCAAGAGGCACTTCGGCATAACACTACGGTGGATATTCTTTGTGCTGGAACTTGTCCAGTGAGAATTCCCATTCTGCAGCCTCTAGCAAAAAGCTCTGGTGGCGTGCTGATACTTCATGATGACTTTGGAGAGGCATTTGGTGTCAACTTGCAAAGAGCATCTTCCAGGGCAGCTGGTTCCCACGGTTTGTTTGAGATTCGCTGTTCTGATGATATTCTTGTGACTCAAGTCATTGGGCCAGGAGAAGAGGCAGCAGTTGATTCTCATGAAACATATAAAAGAGACTCATCTTTTTGCATTCAGATGCATAGCGTTGAAGAAACACAGAGCTTTGCGCTGTCTATGGAAACTAAAGGTGATATTAAGAATGACTATGTTTATTTCCAGTTTGCAGTTCGTTATATGAATATTTATCACACAGACATTTCTAGAGTGATTACTGTGAGGTTACCTACTGTGGATAGTGTGTCCATGTATCTCCGGAGCATACAAGAAAATGCTGCTGCAGTTCTTATTGCTAAGAGGACTCTCTTGCATGCAAAAACTTTTTCTGATGCTATAGATTTGAGACTTACAGTGGATGAGAGGGTTAAGGACATCGCTGTAAAGTATGGTTCTCAACTACCCAAATCTAAGCTTTATCGGTTTCCTCAGGAGTTATCAACTCTGCCTGAAAGCTTATTTCATCTGAGAAGGGGACCACTATTAGGAAATATTGTTGGTCATGAGGATGAAAGATCTGTCTTAAGAAATTTGTTTCTGAATGCATCATTTGATTTGTCTTTTCGGATGCTGGCCCCACGTTGTCTAATGCATCGAGAAGGAGGTACTTTTGAGGAGCTACCAGCATATGACCTTGCCATGCAGTCGAATGTGGCCGTGGTGCTTGACCATGGAACAGAGATATTCATATGGTTGGTAAGTCACCTTCAACATCTTTGCTATGCTAAATAAGCTAAATTATACTTTTTGAGAATCTTCAGTATCTGTTTGAACTTTCTAAATCTTTGCTGCATCGTGTTTTATTATTTACCATTTATTTTTACATTGTTTCTGTTTCTTTATGTGAAAATATCTAAAAGGTCTAGTTGTTATTTACGTTTTTTAGATATTTTCTGTAGTTCTAATTCCATAATCGGTTGACATGAAACTCTTTCACCCCTTTTTTGAAGAGACACATGTTGACTTCTGATGGATCATCTATAACATGATTAGTTTTGTGGCTCTCTCCTGATCCTCATTCCAGCATCCTTGACATTGCTGATCTCTTAAGGGTAATCTCCAAGAATCTTTCTGTGGTTTTGTGAATGAGCCTAATCTCTGAAGCACTAATATAGGTCGATGCAGTGTAGCTTTCAGCGTTACCTCCATTCAAATGTTCCAAAAGGTCCTTGCCTTCATCTCTATCTTAATTGTGCAAATTAAGCATTCATCTTAAGTTGATCAACTTAAGGTAATTAAAAAGGGTATCTTTGTTTTTTATCAACTTGATTAATTTAGATTGAAATTCTAATCTGCACTGCATGTTGAGCTATTCAAGATTAGTTTGTGCTCCAATCAGAGTTTGCATGATCCATGAGATTTGTTTGAAAACCATGTTTTTCTTGAGTTATTTCTGATTTCAAAAGGCCAAGATTTGTTAATTTGTTCTGTTGTGGAGCCTGTTTGATATATTTTTTGAGTTAAAAATTAGCTTTCTGCATCAATTGCTAGCCTAATGCTGCACTAATTTGATCATTTGATTCTTGTCATAATCAATATTTCAGGTGTTTGTCGATATAAGACAGTTAGCTAGTTATATTTTATATCTTTCTCAATGCATGTTAATCATATTACATAGCCTATGTTACTCTATCTATTGATATATCCAGAATGTGTTATAAGATTAAATGTCATCTAAATTTTTAGGTAGCTTTAGATTGGAGCTTTGCATCCAAATAAGCTCTAAGATACTCTTTATGGTCAGTCAGTGTAATAAAGCATATTTGCATTTGGTAGTGTGAATCTCTGCTCTCTTTAATTATTTTGTTGCCCAAATGTGATGTTGTTGAAGTCACATATATTGGTCTTTGCAATGACATGCATCTTTGAAGATGTTTTATGCAATCATATTATCACGGAAGCAACATGATTATAGATTCACTTCGAACATCAGCAATATTTAAAGCAGCTAGAAACTGTTTGAAGAACTGGGGAGATGATATTCTCAGATTGTAGTTTTGGGAATCCAGGCCCATCCTAGCTACCATGTCATGATTGTAGAAACAAATGTCATGGAGGAAACATGAAGGGGATCTCAGGTTGTAGTTATTGAAGCTTTCTTTCACACTCATCTTGATTTTGTTCATGTTTACAGTGCCTGCTTCAGCCACCTGACATTCTGATCATCATTCCATGGTGGTTTGTCTTGGTGAATCTTTTCATTTGCTTCTGACAGTTATCTTCCCAGATCTTCTAACTCCTTGAAACACATTGCCTCCCTTCTGCTTTAATAGTAATTGTTTTGTTCACTTGAAGTTTAAACAGATAATGACAAGCATATATTTGTCAGATTGGTTCTGACGAGGATCCCTGTTGATTTTAAACACTTCCCAGAATTTTAAGTTTCTACAAAAACAATTGAGTTCTTGTCTAGTCAATTTTTTCCACTAGTAAAAAAGGCCTTGTGGCTCTGTTGGTTTGAAATAAGAACAAAACTGAAATTTTGCATTGTCTCTTTATTACCGTGCTAACAATTAAGAGAGAATTGTTCTACAGTAAACATGTGATTCTAACAAATAATTTTTACTGTTATTGTTCACTAGTTCTTTCTAAACATCTGATTCTACAAAGTATTTTACTGTTAACTTTCTATAATTCTTTCTATTTTGTATTCTCATACTATGTGGTCCAAGGTGCACCATACCGATCCGTACCGGTGTATCGAGATTATCTCGGTATAGTATGGTACATGGTGTCGGGCGGTATACATAGTATGTACCTCTCAGTATATTAAAATGTATTATATTTTTTATAAGATAATATTAAATATTAATTATATTAAAAAAAGAAAAAAAAACTGGTGACGTTGCCTCGATCTTTCTCCCTACGCAGGGAGACGTTCTGTCTCCTCGCGCAGGAGAAGAATCACCCACGAGCAAGGACGGCGCGTGGGCGGTGACGGCGCGGGGAAAGGAGGTATGTATCCTATTCTTCTTTCTTCTTCTCCTCTTCTTCTTCTTCTTCTTCCCTTTTTCTTCCTCAATTGACCGCCGACGGTTGATTTCTCCCTCAATCGACCGCCGACGATCGATTTTGGTGGTACCACCCGATAGCGGGCGGTCCGCGTACCGGTCAGCTGCCGGACCGGTATGTACCGGGCGGTACGGGGTCTTACTGCTTGGTAAGGCAAACCTTGATGTTGTCACCTATCAGAGAGATCAGATAGTAGTCCATCATTCCATTACCGTGCTCTTTTTCAACACTACTTTTCAACTAAATTTGTACATGTTGCAGTATGCATATATTATTTAAGCTATGACCCTTGTTTTTTCCAATATTTTGTGGCATAATCATCCTATGAATATCAAATTGTTGTCAACAACTTCTTACTTGCTGCTGAGTCTGTAATCCTGAAAAGAAGAGAAATAGTTTTGCTTTCTAAGTTCACATTTTGATGCCTTCGTAATCCACTTGGTGGCCGTAAGTGCTTATAATTGTCAACATCTGTTGACATGTTATTTTGTTGATTTCATTTTCTCACTTCCTCCTTTTATATTAATACAAGTGCACATTTCAAGCTTTTAAATGTGCACCTTTCAAGCTAGTCTATTTGCATTCTTATGTATGTGCTAATTTACATTTTACTGTTTTGCAAAAAATATTGGTTTGCATGTTGCTTTGAAGATTATGGTGCTTTCTGCCTCAGTAACTGATTGAATATTTATCATTTTCAGGGTGCTGAGCTTGCAGCTCAAGAAGGAAAAAGTGCAGCTGCCTTAGCAGCATGTAGAACATTGGCAGAGGAGCTGACCGAACACCGTTTTCCAGCTCCTCGGATCCTTGCATTCAAAGTCTGTTTTCTCCACATGTTTATCGGTTTAGTGTGATTACTTCGTGAAACTGTTTCGCCTACCCAAATGCTGTCTTTTCCCATTTTCTCATCTATTAGAGCTTTCAATCTGATTAAATGGACCATTACTTGTTGCCATTTTATTGAGCATGCTCCTATCAATATTTACAAATGAAAATATTATCACATGATATGATGATAAGCTATATTTTATAAAGATGCTGAATTGATTTTAGTCCTCGTTTCATTTCCAGCAAGTTTATTTGTTTTTTAGATCCAAGTGATTTATATTTCTGATATGCTTGGTCTGACACAGGAGGGGAGCTCTCAGGCTCGTTATTTTGTTTCTCGCTTAATTCCAGCACACAAGGATCCTCCTTATGAGCAGGTACGGGTTCAATCTTTCAAGAAGGCTTGATTACCGAAGAAATACAATACGTAGTTGAAATATATTACTATAATCATTTGGTTCGAGGTGCAATGTTATCAATCAGGATAAGTTTATGATGGTTTGTTTAGTAACCATAGTGCATGCTTTGCTGAACCAGGAGGCAAGATTCCCACAACTACGGACACTTACTCCAGAACAACGGACAAGGCTAAAAAGCAGTTTCCTCCATTTTGATGATTACAGTTTTTGCGAGTGGATGAGAAGCCTGAAACTGGTACCCCCGGAACCTAGCTAAATCGTCAACCTCAACAATACGAGGCTTTAGACGATTCTTTCTGATTTCTGATTCCACAAGGACTCCGTGGTCATTCAAGTTGCTACAACAGATACCTTGAAACATAACGAGTCCAGTTCCCCAGGAATATTTTGATGATGGTAGTTGTTTTGACTTGCTGTTGGACCGAAGACCAGGTTTCTGACAGATTTTGCTATATAGTTCTTCTGACTGTTGCCTGTTGTTCCCATATAGATTAAATTCTCCGAAACTGTTTCATAGGTGTGAGATTTTATAGTACGATATAAATCTGCTTCTCTGATTCATGACATTTTAGCTTCTGAAATTTCTAAAAGCAATAAATTTTTTTTATTTTTGTCGGTGAATACTTGCACCACAACAATAACCAGTAGGTCTACTATTAAATCTCTGTAAACACACTACCGACAAGATATAATAACTCAGGAATTGTTGTCTCCTGTTGTTATAAATGATTGATGAAATGTGCACAAGGCTAGCGGACTTGGTATTTGCTGCCTTTTGTTATTCTAATGGTGTGCGTGAGAGAACTAAATCAAATGATTGGTGTTTCTGACACCACAAGATTGATACTCGCATCCGCCTTGTGTTAAAAGAGATGGTGACAAGTGTTGTCGCAAGGATATGCGCAGTCGATCGCCCTTTCTTTGGATCGCTCAAAGTACCAGTCGCCAACCGACGTCGCAATTCTCTGCACAGCAAAGCGATCGCAGGGTGTGTGAGAGAGAGAGCCTTGTATGCTAATACTATTTGAGGTTGTAAAATTTTTTTTGATCATTCTCAGATAATTAATACATATTTTGCATTGTTAGGTTGGCGAGATGGGATTCCATCCCATGATCTCAGGATTTATATCAAAAAAAAAAAAAATACGAAATATGTAGGTAATTAATTGCAAGACAAAAAGAAAAAAAAAATAATAGACTGACTGATGGTGAAGCTTGGGGCTTTTTATTAAATAAATGCTTTTTCAGTGTCATAAATAGAAGGTACTCAATTTGAAATAGAAATAGATACATGAGATAGATAGAAACACACACCTTCTTTCCGATGGTTGGAGAATCATCTCCATACCATGTATCTTGATTGTATGCTTGACAGTGGGCGAAACATGAATTAATAAACAGTCCATTTTTGGTGGACTGAGAGAATCCTTGTAAAGCATTAAGCATTTCGTTCCTGAACCCTATCGACAGAAGAATAGTCTTTTAAAAAAAAAATGATGATAATTCTCATCAAACATCAACCAAAGTGGTATGCATGTATTCACCTTGCAGAAACTGGATTTGCTTCGAGTCACATTTCAAGTGGTTGAACTTGCATGCTTTCCAATAGTCCGTAGGATCAGCCTTGCCAGGAGCTAAGCTTCTCTGAATCTAAGAAAACAAAAAACCCGAAGGAACGACGAGTTTTTTCTTACATTACCCATCGTATTTCCAAGGTGGAGATGATGATGATGGAGTCTAATAACGACAACTACAAATCCGAAACATAAACATACCTGCCATACATCATACGCCGCATTCAAAATAAAAGTGGGCGTCGTGATATTAGGCACTATGTTCTCCGGGAAGAAGCACTGCAGCAGCAAATTTAAAGAAAGAAACAAATCATCACCACTCGTCCACTTGGTAGATCCATAAGATACTCTCACTGGGGATGAAAGCCTACCGAGGTTGCATCCATCCGAGAAGTACAAGACTTGGGCAAGGTGCTGGCCACTCCCTTTTACATCGACACGCAAAACAAGGAAGACGTCAGAATAAGTGGCTAAGAAAGCTTGTGAATTTATACAAATTATTCTTCAAGATCGAGTAGATTACATGCAGAGTCGCTACTCCCTGATAGAAGGATCTTAGGGAACGACCACCACCAACATCGACACTGAATTCATAAAGAGACGAGCCTTACACAGTCAATCAACACAGAGGCATTTGTGCAAACAAAATGATGGATGTCAGTCAGGCAGAGCTTGCATGCATGCATGCATATACAGGAAGCATGTCTTACGCATCAAGGAAGAAACCAGCATCAGCTAGGCATTTCACTTTGGTGCTTTGTGGAAACAACGCTCGGAACTCGTCGCAGTGTAGTATGGATGCCAAACCCCCGGCGGAGCAACCAGAAAGCAGGGCCTGCAGCAGGCATTTACATGAGCGGTCGATGGAATTCCAGAGACCAAAGGAATGAAGCTGAAGAAGAAGAAGAAGAAGAAGGAAGACCTGTTCGGCGGAACGCATTCCTTTTGACATGAGTTCTTCCATGACAGCTGACCAGATCCGTTGACCTCGGAAATAAAGGTTCCGTTTCTGTCAGTTAGTTGCTGATCAGTAAGTAGTACACGAAGGAGCTAATTCTAGCACGAGAAGCCGACGACCGACACATCTCGAGCAATCTTACTCACCGCATCGTAACCCTCACCAGTGAACGATGCACCATCGCAATAACGAACGTACACTCTGTTCCAGTTGTAGAAGTCTGCGACATATCCAAACCATCAAGAGAAACTTTTGAGCAAACAGATGATTTGGCAGAGAGAGTCAGTCACACAGAAAAGAAAAGAATCCATTAGTTCTACCAGGGTTTTCTTCCGGCTTGTTGCTAGATATCCCAGAAAACTGCACCTGTTTCTCCATGTAATTTGAGGAGCCATGTATGGTGTTCTTGGAGAATCTGCATGTGGCCCCATTGTTGCACCATCCTCCTCCCTACATTGTTCACAGAGTGTTGCATTCTACGTTCCATTACTTGGAACCATCTTTGTCATCCCCAGATAAATAATGCAATCCATCCAAAAGTCAAATGTGAGTTCTCTCACCTCTAAGTTCACTACCCAACTATTTGCACCTGATCCAAAACCTGGATGTAGGTGGTAGCCAGGAACAGTGCCATCCAAACAGACTGCACATATCATGAATTTGTCGGAATACAAGAATAATGCACAGAAGCACAACATGGGGACAAATTTGTCGGAGATGGGGAAAGGAGGTCGCAAACTAGAAATGACGAATGAATTACCAGCTCCTTGGGCAGCAGCAGATGGAATGAGCGTGAGATTAACGAGGAGAGGAGGAGCGCCCGAGGGAGCCACACTGCCCTTGACGGTGCCGGACCCGCCGGGCCTCTTCCGCAACTGGTAGCCCGCAGCAACGCCCAGAGCAGTCAGCAGCCCGAGAAGACAAAGAAGGAGAACCCGCGTGGCCTTCATTCTTTCTTCTGTGTTCTCGTTCTCTTCCCTCTTTTCGTTTCCCAGCAAGCGGTGAATCGAGCGCAAGGCAAGAGGGAGATAAGAAGGCTCGACATATATATTATATATACATGGCAGGGTGGCCGGATGAGTTGATCGCAATGAACCAAATGGCAGGTTTCGTTTAGCTTTACGTTTTTGGCATATCTTCCTTTTTCTCTATCAGTGTATGGACTTATGGAATGCTCTTCTGCAAAAGTTACCATGGCTTTCTATTTCTGGCGCAGTGTCGGAGGGAAGGAGATGGGGGGGATGAACGCTACCTCTGCTAGGCCGGTGGGTTCAGTAACTCTGGCTTCCTAACTGGGAAAGCAATGAAATGGTTGACTCCCAGCCGGAATTGGATTTGTGGATTCCTACGCAGTATTCCCTATGGTTTCCATGGATAGGAGCGAAGGCTGCAGAGCTGAGGGAAGGAGGAAGGTTCCTTCTCGTGACAGTCAAACAGAAGCTGGCAGCCAAATGCTCTTCTCTGCTCTGCTTATGCGGCCAAATGCTCCCAAACAACCTTCGAAGCAACCCTTTTAGGTTTTTTGTCTCTCCTGCTAAGCTTGGCTGTAGGGAGGGACCATGGTATCTTCAACTCCACCATTTTTTATTGCTGTCAAAGGATCTTTATAACTATGATGCAGCTGGGCAATGTGGCCATTATGCATCTTTGAACACATTTATTTTACACAATCATATTATCATTGTAGATCCACATTGTACATCGTGATTATATTAACAGCTAGAATTTATTTGACCAACTGGGGTTATCTTCTGTGTTTCTCTTCGACCAAAAGGAAAGCTTTGCATTAAATCCGATCACTGTGGAACAAATAGGAGAAGAAAAGGACGTGCCATAGGAAGCCAACTGATGGCAGGTAACATTGGAAGAACGAGGCAGGTGGGATACTTACACCACCTTAAGTTTGTCAGACAAAAAAAAAAAAAAAAAGACCTCATCAGCCAAGGAGGGGATAGGAGTGAATCCCTGGACACAATTCACAATGGACAAGGAGTCTGTTCCAATCCATAAGCGAGAAAGATGGAGGGATCAGCAGGCTTGAGCCCTTCAAGCTTCAGCAATGACGTGGGGCTTTGGATGCAGTAACCAGTCCCTGCAGCAACATCAACAGCACAAATGAGACATCAAAAGTCAAGTAGAAACCAAAACTTACCTGTTGTTCCTCTAGGCAGTCATCTACATTCGTAATCAGAGCTCACAGGATCCTGGGATGGATGGCTCAAAGAAATCATTAGGTTTTTCCTCGGGAGTGAGGAGACGATGCAAAACTTTTGTCATTTCGGTTGTTCCAAAAAAAAACCAAAACAAGGTTGAGAAGTCGATCACGGATGGGCTTGTCGAGAGAGAACCCTCTCCATGGGACCAAGAAGAGAGAGAGAGAGTGAGAGAGAGAGAGTGAAAGCTAAAGTGGAGGTACTGCCATAAGGCATCCCGGTAAACTTGATACGATTGGATTCCGAGAACAGACGACAAATGTAACAATGGGGGGTGGGTCTTGTTGACAGTGGAAAATTTTTGAGATATAGTTAGATGTGGGAGTTTCTACAGCAAAAAAAAAAAAAAAAGTTTGGGAGCAATTGGAAGACTTCTTCCTCCTCAGATGTGTAGCATCTGGAAAGAAACCTCTAAGCATTGCTTACTGTTGCACAGCCTCCATGCTCAGGAATCTTCGTCGAGATGTAAGAGGAGATGTATCGCCATGATGCGTTGGATAAGGAAAGATTGAAATAGAGTTTCCAAGAGTCTTAAATTTCAATGGGAGCTGAGTGTTAGATCAGAGACAGCTAGCTATATGAATGCTCCCATTTGTTTATGCGAATGAAATCAAACTATGGGTTATTCTAGATATTAGCATTCTGGATATTATCAATAATTTTACGAAAACTAGAGATGTAAACTTTGACCGAAAGAGGAATCTTGCGT
The DNA here is from genome assembly GCA_029747655.1 of Ensete ventricosum. Taxonomy (NCBI): domain Eukaryota; kingdom Viridiplantae; phylum Streptophyta; class Magnoliopsida; order Zingiberales; family Musaceae; genus Ensete; species Ensete ventricosum. The sequence goes on along the minus strand of JAQQAF010000006.1, from coordinate 1,949,927 downwards.
TTTGAGGATTGGGATTATACGCTTAGCACATATGGCCATTTGAAACACTAGGAAATCCTTGATACCAAGGAAACATTGCTCTTTGGGCAAGGTCATTCATTGTGTCCCAACTAATTATGTGCATCCTTCTTGTTTTCCTCTCATCCCAAAAGAAATCTCTAGAGAGTTTGAAAAACCTAGAGATTAGCTTGTCCAAGATCCAAGAGCTAAGGAGTATAGTGGATTTGATTTGATTTGATTCTTAATGTTTTTGCCCTCAGTTCTCACTCAAAGATCAATCTTATTGTGTGGAGGGAGCTAAAGTGTTTGTGTAACCAATCCTAGCTAGAGTCGGTCAAATATGTAGGTTTCTTAGAGAAGTTGGTGAGTCTAATAATAAAAGAGGAGAATGATTTGAGGCTACACGAGGGAGATAAGAAACCATAATGTCATCAAACACAATTCATGAGAACCCTATCTAATATAGAAGAAACTTGATAAATCCATAATGATTATTACTTCCAAGTATCCTTTGAACTAGAGAAACCAACATAAGAGAGACCATTCAAAAGATAAAACTTTTGAAATCCAAAATAAATTGAGAAAAGGTGAAGGGGAAACATCTAAGTTTTTCATTAGCATTAAAAATAAAATTAAATAGAAAAGTCTAATGTTGTTGACACCGTTGATGAATTTTATGATAGATATGATGAGTCATATCAAAATATGGACCCTTTTACTAAATTTTTAAAATTGGTAAAATATTTATGTTATGTATGATATTACTAAAAGATAAAATCATAGAATGATATTACTAAAAGATAAAATAGAATGATATTACTAAAAGATAAAAGATAAAATGATATTACTAAAAGATAAAATCATAGGACATCTATATATTTAGAGTAGAATGATATTACTAAAAGATATAATTAGGAGTATGATATTACTAAAAGATAAAATCATTCTCTTATAGATATAATTAGGAGTATGATAAGTTATACTTTTGTACTGAATCAATGTAAGGTGAAGCTCATAGGACAATTATATATATTTTAAATAGGGCTATTGGTCAATTCCATCAACTCTATTAAGCTCATAGGACATCTATATATTTAGAGTTATTCCGTAGAGATAAGAGCCTTCAATCGACATGAAATAAATTTGGGTATAAGAATTATCCTTGGGTATTTTATTAATTTTTTTAAAAAATCTAAAGGATATAGATTTTATTACCTTAATAATAATATGAGAATAATAAAATATAATAATATAAGATTCCTAAAAACTAATAAGGTCAATGAGAGTAAAAAAATCTTAAAAGATTAATTTTGATACAGAGAAGATGAAGTATGAAGGTTGATACTCCTTTATTACTAAACAAATTAATGAATATAAATAATAAAATAATATTGATGAACTTTCACATGATGTTGATGTCAATGCTAATGATTTGTATAACAACCACAATCGATAATTTTAAAAATATCTCAAAAGGAAAAGATAAATGTCATTTCTGATGATTATGTGATATATTTATAAGAATCAGATTATGATATATGAATCAAAATAAACCCCTCATCATTTTCATAAGCCATGAAAAATAATGATTATGAAATATGGTATAATGCAATGAGTCTTTAACACAAAACATAACTCAAAAAATAATATCAAAGATATAAGGTTAGAATTGTGGCTAAAGATATTTTTTTCCAAAATAAAAGTACGACTTTTTCTCAAATTCTTAAAAAGGATTTATTGAGGATCATCATGAATAATATTTTAAATTGATATGAAAATAGTATTTCTTAATGGAGTTCTAGATAAATAAATTTACATAAAATAATTAGAAGGATTCATAGAGAGAAAAAAAAAGAGTAAACTTGACCTTATAAATTTAGAAAATTTATTTATGATATTAAACAAACTTTTAGACAATAGTATATAAAATATCATGATATCGTTACTTTCTTTATATTTTAAAAAAAATACTATTAATTAGTGTATATATCTTAATGTTGATGAAAGCAAATTTATTATATTAGTCTTATATATAAATAAGACGATGTTTGCTCGTAGTGATATTGATTTATTATATGAAATCAGATTATTTCTCACTAAGTAATTTTAAGATGATCGATATGAATAAGATAACTTATATTAATGATATTAAAATATTCATACATATATTAGTTCTCCTAATGTGAGATTTCATAGTTCAACAAAATATTACTTCTTAGATTCGACTACAATCATGCAATTTTAGGTTCTGAAATGTCTAAAAGCAATAAAATTTGAACGTTTTTCACCACAACAAAATAGCCAGTGGGTATAGTGAATCTTTGTGAATGTATTGCAACAGAAATAAGAACTCATGAGTCTAATTTCCTGTTGTTATTATGACCGAAAAAAAAGGAGCGAGAGGTGTTTGCTGCTTTATTGTTCTAAGATTTTTGTATGGGAGATCAGTGTTACACGTCATGGTGGCAAGTGTTGTCGCAAGGGTAAGCACAGTCGATCGTCTTCACTTGGGATCGATCAAAGTACCAGTCGCCAACTGAGGTTGCGATTCTCTGCAATCACAGATAGAAACAGAGGCAACATAATTAAGGATTGACATGTAATCACATCACAAGACTGCCGACATAAGTATAATAAATAAATATATGCATATATATAAATAAAGATGAATGATGAAAGCCGAATTTAAATTGTAAGACCAATGGTCAAGGTCTTTATGGATTAGTCAGTCAAGTGAATTTTCTATTAGGTACAGAACACCATCATCATAAGATTTTATAGGACGAGGTTTTAACCCTTCTAATCAAATATCACTGAATAATTTTAATTTTAAAGCCATATTGAGGGTGAAGCTTAGCTTTTTCTAAATATCATAAGAAACAAAATATGTTGAAATAGAAGAGACGGACATACCTTATTTCTGATGGTAGGAGAATTGTCACTGTACCATTTATTTGGATCGTATATTTGACCGTGGGTGAAACATGAATCAATAAAGTGTCCATTTTTGTCGAGTGCAGCGAATCCTTGTAAAGCATTAAGCATCGTATTCCTGAATGCTGTTGACAGAAGAAGGATGGTCTTGATGATGATGGATGATGATAATAATTCTCATCAACATTAAAGACTGAAAGAAATTAAGCGATTCATACCTTGCAAAATTTGCATTTGGTTTGAATCGCATGCTGTACGGTTGAACTTGCATGCTTTCCAAGTCTCTTTAGGATCAACCCTGATAGGGGCTAAGGCTTGTTGAATCTGAGAAAACATAAACAAGGAATGAGCTTTTTTTGTTTAATACAAGTAATAGTATCTAGATTTAGTCCTATGTGGAAGATGATATGAAGAAACTTATAAAGGTTAATATGAGTTCATAATTCTTAATATAGAATCAAGTATTTTTTTGATCCAGCGATTTAGACTCAGCAAAGTTAATGGCCCAATTATCTCATGGCTATTTGTTGCCATGATAGAGGAGACGTCACAAGCGTGGAGTGACCAGTTAAATGCACCATACTAGAGAAGACAAGAACTCACTGACTTGTTGGGCATCGTGAGTAGGAAAAAAGTGTTGTGGTGACAACATGGAGCCATTGCCCATGCCATCATTGAGTTAGGCCTCATTCATGTACACACTTCAACAAAATTAATAGCTCAGTTATTCCAAAGGCTCATAATCAAGAATGAAACTAAAACTCTGCATGCTTTACATACCTGCCATGTATCATACGCTGCATTCAAAATAAAAAAGGGAGTTGTGATGTTAGCCACTATGTTCTGCGGGAAGAAGCACTGCAGCAGCAAAATTTAAAGAAAGAAACAAATCATCATCATTCGTTCACTTGGTAGATCCATAAGATACTCTCAATGGGGAAGAAAGCCTACCGAGGTTGCATCCCTCCGGGAAGTACAAGACTTGGGCAAGTTCTGGGCCGCTCCCTTTACATCCACAGGAGTTTTGGACAGGCAGAACAGAAAGACATCAGACTAAGTGGCAAGGAAAGCTTGTGATTTGTACAAAATTATTCAAAAGTGCAGTGAAACTTAGGACAGCCAGATCGAGTAAATCACCTGCAGTGTGACTACTCCATCGAACAGCCATCGTACGGCATGACCACCAGTTATGTCGACACTGAAATCATAAATAGACGAGTACTATTACTACACAGTCAATAAACACAGAGGCATTTGAGCAAACAAATGATGGGTGTCATCAAGAGCGCATGTGGCATGGCTTACACATCAAGGAAGAATCCAGCATCAGATAGGCACTTGACTTTGGTGCTCTGTGGAAACAATGCTCGGAACTCGTCGCAGTGTAGTATGGATGCCAAACCCCCAGCGGAGCAACCAGTCAGCAGGGCCTGCAGCAGCAGGCATTATTACTACATGAGCGGTCGATGGAATTCCAGAGACCAAAGCAATCGAGCTGAAGAAGAAGGAAAACCTGTTTGGCTGAACGCATTCCTTTGGACATGAGGTCTTCCATGACAGCTGACCAGATCCGTTGACCTCGGAAATAAAGCTTATTTTCCTGTCATACATACAGTCGCGGATCAGTAGTCCCACACGAAGGAGCGAATTTTTTTTTTTTAGGACGACAAGAAGACCAGCACATCTTATCTTACTCACCGCATCGTGACCCTCACCGGCGAATGATGCACCATCGCAGTAACGAATTTGAACTCTGTTCCAGTTGTAGAAGTCTGCGACACATCAAAACCATCAACAGAAGTTTGACCAAACAAATCATCTCGGAAGACGGAGAGAAAGAAGAGGAATGGATTTGGATGAGTTACCAGGGTTTCGTTCCGGCTTCTCGCTCAATATCCCGTCAAAATATATCTTGTCCATGTAATTTGAGGAGCCACGATGGCCTTTGATGGCGAAGAGGCACGACCCGACGTCGTTGCACCAGCCTCCTCCCTAAGACGTCGTTTGAGAGCTCAGCTCGATCTCGCACGTAAACGTTCTCTGGAAACGGATAAGATAGTGCATCCGAAACTTTAAAAGTGAGAGAGTCATCTCACCTCCAAGTCCACCAGCCAATTATCCGCACCCGATCCGAAACCTGGGTGGTGATGGTAGCCAGGAACAGTGCCATCCAAACATACTGCACGAGTCAAAATAGAGAATTGGTCAACGAGGACCAAAGATACAACTCACCATTCAATTAATTAATCCGTATCAATCAAAAATATATAGATCTTTTATCCTGCAGTCGTTCTGAAACCCGTTTTTTTTTTGCTTTTGTCTCCGATCGACCGTATGAGATGGCGAGGGAGTCGACGCTTTAGCAGCGGTCAAGACATATGTTGATGGAAGAAAGATGCGAGAGGTCTTAAAGATCAAATTAATTATTGCATTTATTTACTCTTTACTCTCCTTGTCAATAATAATAATAATAATAAAAGAAAAGGAAACACGGAGAGTGTAAAAAAAAAAAAAACATAGAGAAAAAACCAATCAAATTTGTTGGATAAAATGGGAAGATGGGAGTACCAACCAGCTCCTTTGGCAGCAGCAGATGGAACGAGCGTCAGGTTAACGAGCGTCGGAGGGCTCGGGGGAAACGCATTGCTCCCGACGACGCCCAAGCCGAACCCGCCGGGCCTCCTCCAGAGGTGGGAGTCCGCAGCACGTCCCAGTGTAAACAGCAAGCAGAGAAAACAAAGAGGGACAACCCACAAGGCCTTCATTCTTTTGCGTTCTTCCTGTTCTCTTAACCCTCGTCTCGTCTCCCAGCAAGCAGTGAATCGAGCGCAGGGAAAGAGAGAGAGACCAGAAGGCTCGACATATATACGCGACGGAGTGGATAGATGAGTTGAATGTAATGAATCAAATGGCAGGTTTTATTTAGCTTTACATTTTTGCCATATCTTCCTTATATACTAGACCTGTAATTAACTATTTTTAATATCCTAATCCTTATATCTTTAAAATTTACCTTACTATCTATATATTTATGAAAGTAAAATATATAGTCTTAAGTTTTCCTCACATCTACGACGACTTTGTTGATAGAAATATGAGATAATTTATCATTAATTTTATCTCACTTCGATTTATCAGTAATTTTTGAAATACTAAATACTAAATGTAAGGATCTAAATACTAAGGATAATTAATTACAGAAGATTATATATAATTAAACCCTAGTAATGTATGGTATACTTCAAAGGCAACCTTATCCTTCTATCTTTGGCATGGTGGTCTGAGGGAGGGAGATGGGAGATGAACGCTCATGGGAGGGAGGATTCAGGGACACTAGCTTAACTAAGAAAGCAATAAAATGTAATGAAATGGTTGACTCCTTGTCATAATTGGATTTGTGAAACTCGTGTAGATTCTTACACCGTATGAGTAGTGGGGATGAAAAATAAAGTAACGTCAATTTTGACCTGATGCCTCACAGAAGGACCCACCCCCACCTTAGTAGTAATGAGGAGAAGAGTCCACGTACCTATGTCGCATGCTCGATCCTACATCTGCGGCTTTGACGTAAATGTTAGGCAACCACTGATGTACACAATGCTTAATAAATATATCAATATTCATCCTAAAACATTCACCAGCTAAGCATTTAAACTTGATGCATATATGCATGCCCGTGGACCACCTCCACGTAATAATTAATACATTGTAAAAAAGTAAAAGAGAGAGAGAGAGTCTGTGTCATTCACATCTAGATGTGTCTGCGTTCTTCGTTCAGGTTCCGGTGCAGGAGCATCCAACTCTTATAATGGCACTGCTACAGCGCTCCGTATTGATGAGCCATGTCCTAATCCCTGCTCCTTATTACACTGCGGCAGCCTCGGCATCCAAATCATTGTTCCAATACGGGTACTCCATCCCTTATAGAAAGTTAGTTCACCCGCTCATGTCCCATCTCTGCATCTGAACTTTCTGGCAGTGCATCAGGGAGCTGAATGCTTATCGTCGAACAGGAAAAGTTTCTAACGACGGAGAAGAGACAAAGGTGAATGCTTATCGTCTTCGCAATAGATCCATACTGGCAGTGCATCAGGAAGCTGAATGCTTATCGTCGAACAGGAAAAGTTTCTAACGACGGAGAAGAGACAAAGGTGAATGCTTATCGTCTTCGCAATAGATCCATACTGGCAGTGCATCAGGAAGCTGAATGCTTATCGTCGAACAGGAAAAGTTTCTAACGACGGAGAAGAGACAAAGGTGGCAGGAAACGGAGTACCCTGTGATCAATCGTCTTCGCAATAGATCCATACTGGCAGTGCATCACAAGCTGAATGCTTATCGTCGAACAGGTAAAGTTTCTAACGACAGTGAAGAGACAAAGGTGAATGCTTATCGTCTTCGCAATAGATCCATACTGGCAGTGCATCAGGGAGCTGAATGCTTATCGTCGAACAGGAAAAGTTTCTAACGACGGAGAAGAGACAAAAATGGCAGGAAATGGAGTACCCTGTAATCAATCGTCTTCGCAATAGATCCTCCATACGCCGAATTGGAAGCCCATATGAAGTATGGAGGAACAAAGAAACGTATGCTCTCTGACGCCGGTTGCGCAGCGCTGACCGTCGGAAAAGTATGCAAGTTTGCAGAAACGGAGACCTGTCCTCCATGGAAAGGGTCATACATACTATGCTCTCTGCCACGAGGACCAAATATATACGACAGGGTGGACGAATGAATCAAATGGTAGGTTTTCTTTAGCTTTATGTTTTTGGCATATCTTTTTCTTTTTTTATTTCCCAACTGATGGGGCTAATTATATATTAACCTCATACTTAATTATTTTTAATCTTTATATTTTTAAAAATTATTTAGAGTCTCTATACTTATAAAATTAAAATATTTAGTTTTTTATTTTCTCACGTCGTTGTATCTACTAACGAAAATATCAGAGAATTTATTACTGAGTACGTACTAACTTTGTCTCATTTTGATTTATCACTAATCATGTGTGATATTTTCATCAAGTTTAAATATTTCACTTTTGTAAGTATAGACGTATAACTTTTGAAAATGTGATGACTAAAATATTAAAAATAATTAATTATAGGAGATAATATATAATTATTACTTATTAATGTATGAACATATGAATTGGTTTACTATAAAATAAACCTTGGCTTTTTATTTCTACCATAGCGATCTGAGGGAGAGACGAGGGATGAATGCTCGCTCTAATAGGTCGGTGGATTTGGTGATACTGATTTCCTAATTGGGAAAGCAATGAAATAAAATGAAATGGTTAACTCCCTGTCTGAGTTGGATTTGTGAAACTCGTGTGGATTGGTTTCCAAGGTCATAAGAGAAGGTTGCTAAGCTGAGGGGAGGAGAGGGTTTGTTCTCATGATAGTCAAACAAAATTGTATCAGTTTTGACCTATGACAATCAATAACCAAGGCGAGCCCATGGACCTCCCCCTACCCTGTGGTCGAGCAATGGGGAAGCGACACTTTTCTCCTCAACCATGATTTCGAGAAAGGTCACACGCCCGGACATAGAGCATCAATCATTGATAGTGAAACTCATCTCCCCCTTTTTACGGGGGAACATTAATCACTAATGACGAATCCATCTTTTCCGAAAATATTAATCCCTAACGGCAAAACTCATCTCTCCTTTTTTCGAGAGCATTAATCCTTGATGTCGGAACTCATCTTCTCCTTTTATAGGAACATTAATCCCTAATGGTGAAACTCATCTCCCCCTTTTTCGAGAATATTAATCCCTAACGGTGGAACCTATCTCCCCCTTTTCTTGGAACATTAAACCCTTTTGGTGAAACTCATCTCCTCCTTTTTTGGAAATATTAACCACTGATGGAAGAACCCATCTCCCCCTTCTTCGAGAAGATTAATCCTTGATGGTGGAACTCATCTCCCCATTTTTCGAGAGCATTAATCCCTAATGTCAAAATACATCGCCCCCTTTCCAATCGCCCGACATGGGTGATTATCATCCTCTTTTTTTGTACAGATGCCAACCCAGATAAACGACACCCCTATGACCAACCTTTGCTAATAAGGGAAGGAACTAACTCATTGACATAAATGAGCCCATAAAGGACCATAGATTAAGAGAAGAGCTATTAGCATCTCGCCATAAGCTGTCTAGGTATAAAATCCAATGTCCTGAACCTAAAAGGAGGAGGGGAAAAAATTTATACTACTTTAATACCTACTACTAACTTTGCCATTGGAGGGATCGAGTTGAGTAGTCTCGTGATCCTGACCTCTTATGTAGGAATCTTGCAAAAACTAATATACTCCTCGATTGGACTCCAAATGATCTGTTTCTTTCTCTTCTATTCTTTTATTTCTTCTCAAATCTTAGGCCAGGTAATTCAAAATCTTAGTTTGGAGATTCAATCTCAATTCATAAAGAACATATTAAAAGAAAGTGTATACAACGGGAAGAGGAAAACAGATATATTAATTGAATTGGTGCATTGCAATCTGGGGTTGGGCAAGAAAGAGAACTATGGGTAGGGTTAGTTACCGTTTTCTAAGTAGTTCCTTCCTCTCCTTAACAAGTTTGACAAAACCCTTAATAGTTTTCATCATGAAGGAGAGCCTCTTGTAAACTCAACCATTTCTATTGCTGTCACAGAATCTTTACACCAAATATGCAATTGGGAAAGATGGCTACCATCATCATCATTATTCTTGTTACTATCTACTTTAGATTCTCGTTATTGTTCCTCGGATTCTTTTTTTTTTTCTTTGGCATCTTCTTATTTATTTTATCAGTCTTCTTTTTTTTTTCCTTTTCTTTTATAGGTTATTCTTCTTCTTATTCCTCTTTACGTCATCCCCATCATTATTATTATTATTATCACCTATAGATTCTTCTTCTTTTTCTGCTTTAGATTCTCTGTATCCTCTTTAGATTAATTTAGAAAGATAGAAATGAGATGTCATTTGAATATTTTCTAAATAAACATTTAAATAAGTAATCTGATAGGGTATATAAGACCAATATATTTTCTAAATAAACATTTAAATAAGTAATCTGATAGGGTATATAAGACCAATAGGCCATCACTCACCCTGATAGTATCATATCAAGATCAATATTCTCTTATCCATAAGGGTCGAGGTCCAAAAAAATAGCTCAAGTCAATTTTTGAGCTACTAAATTGTCGAGTTGTCGAGACTCCTACCACAAAGACCAAAAGGTACTTCAGATCCATTACAAATCAACTCTCCTTTGAAATATTCATAGAAATATTTCAAAAAGATTAAGGGATAATTTAAATTAGTTATGGATCATCTCTCCCATGGAATATCCATAAGAATATTTCAAGAAGATTAAGGAATAGTTCACATCAGTTATGGATCAACTCCACAATGGAATATCTATAGGAATATTCTAAGAATATTAAGGGACAATTTGGATCAGTTATGAATCATCTCCCCTATAGAATATCAGTAGAAATATTCTAAGGAGATTAAGGGATAGTTTAGATCAATTATGGATCACCTCTACAATGGAATATCTACAAGAATATTCTAAGAATATTAAGGGATGGTTCGGATCAATTATAAATCATCTCCCCTATAGAATATTCGTAGAAATATTCTAAGACGATTAAGGGAGATCTGGATCAGTTATGGATCATAATAAATCCTACCTTAGAGGGTATTGGATCTCTCTCTAATTACCCTCTCCTCTTGGGTTATTGGATCTTTATCCAATAATCTCAATTGGCCTCTAATTGGACCTCATGCAAGGAGCGTATTAATATTGAATCTCATCCAATGAGAACAAAGACTAATTGAATAACTCGTATTCAATCCTATACTCGCTAAAACATCCACCATATGTGTCTAGGCCCAATACCGAGCTAGCCATGAGTCTTACCTATTAGAACTCCTTCAGACCCAGTGAATTGTTATCTCATAACAATTTACTCAACTCATCGACTATGAACGTACTATGTCACTACGCCATAGTCCCTAGACTGTACAAGCGATCTAGTTTTTCAAAGATATATAATCTCCCTAGGTAAAATATCTGACCCATGATGCGTGAATTTTTTTGTTTTGAGATTTTTCACACACCAATTTGCTTTAGATTTTTCACGCTAGAGTCGATGAGATTTTTTTGATAGATAAACGTGGAAAACCATTTTTTTTCTGTTGCATATGTGATGCTCCTATCAGATTTTTCAACAATCCCTAGGAGGATCTATCTATTTATAGGCAAGAGTAGAAGTCTAACATAAGTAATTATGAGAGTCTATTTCATCAAAATCATATCATAAGGAATCCTATCATAATTAGACTTCATTTCTATTGTCCGATAACCGTAATCAAAATCTAATCATATTAATATTATATCTTACCTAATTAGATAGTACACATAATTTAACATTCTTCCACTTGACCTATTAATTGGTAAGATACAAAAAGAATCAAAATAAAAAAAATATTTTAAATTTTTTTTCTAATTAAATTTTAAATTTTAAAAATTATTTATACATGTGTAAGTTTAAAAACTAGGCCAATAAGTTTAATAATACTATATTAAGTCTAACTAGCAATATAAGTCATAGTGATTATATGTCATCAATGTCATACTTTCTTTTATGTACCACAAAATCATTAGTTTTTATTAATGTAGTCCAAAATGACTTGTGTAATTTGTCTTAACAATATAATCATGTTATCACATTCAAACATAATATGTCTATACATAAATATGAATACGTAAGTAAAAATATCAATTATAATGTTCACTCAAACATACATCATATCTTTATGGGCTAATTGTAAATACAATAATAAGAACATGTTCTTTTAAATATTTTAAACTATAAGTCCTAAGTGAGTGGATCAATAATCAATATAATGAATTCAAGTTATTAATTGATATTAGTTATTTTAGAACTTTTTATTAACTATCAATTACTTTATGCCATAATGTAATGTATAGAGCTACAATAGTACCTGTTATTATTAGATAATAAAGATGGTGTGATATGTTACGAAGCTATTGAATCATTCTTAAAGATAATTCAACCTATGTGGTTAATGACTTAATATCCAATATCTTGTTTGATATATTTTTTATAGTAGAATAGTATTCTTTAAAAGATAATTAAGGCCTTTAATAATATGATTAGTGTATTTAATTCTATTTTTTTAATTAGATATTTAATAGATCAAATCTTTATATTTTATGCATATTAAGGTGATTTATATTTATATGTTTGTGATGGTATAAAAAATATAATTAGTTTTTAATTAAGATTTTTAATATAGTGGTTAGTGGTTTACATAATAAATTAATCAAAATTTGACCATAGGTCAATTCAATGTCTTTAGTATAGGATATTTAACATATTTATAGTGGTGAAATATGACTATTAGAGATTAATTAGCTATATTAATATTGTGATAACAAAGTTTGATCATATTGGGTCAATTAAATATATTTAATGTCTATTAAAGTATTTAACATATTTATAATGATGAAAAAATAATTAGAGAGAAATTAACTTTTTTAATAGTGTGATTAATATATTTAATGATGATTTTATCATAATTTAACCTAGGATCAAATATACATATTTAATATTATTTAGGATGTTTGACATATTTATAGTTGTAAAATAGATATAATTAAGGTTTAATTAACTTTTTTTATTACCGTAATTAGTGTACTAAATAAAAAATAATGATATTGAGTTAAGTCTACATATTTAATGCCAAATAAATTGATTGATATGTATATAATAATAAAATAGGATTCACTATGTATAATTTCAATTTTGATAGGAATATGGTACCAAAAGAATAGGCACGTAATGCGCTTGGAATCATGCCCAAAACATAGGCGACAAATGTCATTATTGGTAATGTATTTATTGTGGCTATATTGACAAAGGTGAAGGAATCACCCATGTGAAAATACATTTGGTTAGAGTGAGTATTCTAATGTTACAAAATGCCAATAATTCTGACGAAGATTCATAAATCCTTTCTAAATAAGTTACAATAAGTAAGCGAAGATACAATAAAAAAAGCAGGCAAGCATTGCAGAAGAATACTAACGGGCTATGCGGGAGCCGATTCATAACGATATGAGTTACGACGATGAAATCATCGACACAAACCTCAGAGCTGATATTCACGCATCACCGAAGTATCAGTACAAAGAAAGCAATAAGGCATTGACAACCCGACTCACAATGAGAGGACGGTGAGAGCAATGGGCCTGTGCCACAAGGAATCCAGAGGTCAATCAACATGAGACAACTAATTATCCCTCCTCGGTTAAACTGAATTAGTAACATGAGATTTAATAGAATCATAATTTTATGAGAGGACTTGGCAGTAGGTCGGCACGAGATATTATCGATATTGATTTGTAGGCCTATCTGCCACAAACAATAAGAAGATATAGATTGCAAATGGTTCAACTATTGGGATTCCAACAAACACAACCCAAGGTCCATATTAGTAGAGGATGATCTCTTCTATTTAAAAATCTAGCATAGGGATCAAACCTCTAACACCGAAAGAGAGCCACAATGTATATTTAGATGAGGAGGTGGCTGAATAGAACTAAATGATTAGATCAAATCCTTCATAGTGGAACAAATATTGGGTGACAGTGATGTATGGCATTTGTGTTAGGATCCTAATGGCACTAGGGGGGGGGAGGGGGGGGGGATTTATAGTGGTTTAATAAAAATTATGTTTAATAACATTGCAAAGCGCAAGTAAAGCTAATAAATCAATATTAAAAATATTGAAAAATTAGATCAATAAATCTATATTAAAAATATGTTTAATAAAAAGCGCAAGTAAGGCTAATAAGTGAATTAAATCAGTAATAATAACATTGCAAAGCAAAAAAGAAAATACAAACTGATTTATAGTGGTTTGGTCATCTCGATCTATGTCCACTCTAGATTCCTCTTCCCTCGAGGCCATCGACTTCCACTACCGATCTTCTTTCCAATGGGCGAATATTAACTACCCATGTTACAATCTTTCTTTTACCGATCTTAGGAGAGAACATTTACACAAACTCTTTTACAGAAGACCTCTCACCTCCTTAGAATAATCGCTAAACTTAAGGAGGAAGAGACTCAAACAATTTCAAGAGTTTATAGCACTTTTAACCTTAAGAATTTTTTATATTTTTTTTACTATTAAAATTTTTAATTATTAATGTTATTTAATTCATTTTTTTTATCTTGTAGCGTATTATCTAAATTTGTTCATTCAATTTCGGTATAGTCTTGGAACACAATCAGATTTATCGTTGGCACTAAGAAATATTATATATTGACTCTTGTTAAACACTATTGATGTAATCGATGCTATTACCGAGGGCTGATTATTCTAAGAAATAATTGATTCATTCTATGTAGTTATATCGTATCGTTATAACATGGATCTTAGTGATAAAAAGTTATACACATATTGATTATAAACTATATTCTGTATTAATTATTTATTATGTTAATAAAGATCTATTTATATCTTATTGTAGTTGAGTGGTGACTATAATTTAGAGGGGATACACCAAATTTAAGAAATATTATCGTTCGTGTACTTACGTAACAACTAGACATCTAGTGGTTACGACTATAACTGATTATTATTCGTATTGATTCACGCAAAGGTCTACCAATTTTGATAATAAAACAAGATATGTCCATCATTTAATTTCTTGATTCATTTGAGTAAAATTTAAATTATTTAAAAATGTTAACAATTCAAATAATTTTTTTTATAGATTATTCAATATTAACGAAAGATCCAAAACTTAACACAAAATTACTCCTTAAAAGTTATAAAAAGATGTATCACTGTTATTTCTTAATTTAGATTATCTTTAATAAAATTATATTAAATTTATATTTATTTTTAACTTCAGAACCCCTAATCTAATTTTTTTTTATTTTTAGACATTTTTTAAATTATAGAAATCGACAATCCTTACATGCAACTATGTCATTTTAATCCAAACTTAGGCATCCGGACTACCTTCACGAATGAATTTAACATGCTCAGAAAGCTTATATGACTTAAATTTGTGGTCACCATGCACAGGAATCCAGAGACTGCAGCATCCGTACCATAGAAAAGGAGTCGCAATGTAAAGAAAACCAGACACCAAAATCCAGTTGAGTAACAACATTTATTGAACATACCAAAATATCCAATTAGACCGCCGTCCTCGGCAGCTAAATGAACACACACATGATACAGCTGCTATAAACATCAAATATGAACATAGGCCTTGCTGAAAACTCAGTAGCGACGGCCGCTGGCCGTAGACAAAAGCACTCTATTTGGTTTCTTCCCTTTCTTTCCCAGTGCACTCGTCTGCTGCTCGGAGCTCTCAACATCACAGGCAGAAGATAATATTGTAGCAAATGAGGATGTTGTCATCGACCTAGGGGCTGTTTTGAAACCAAAAGTCAAAAAAGATCGTAAGCTACGGCTTAAAGAAATCTCATCCAGAAAATTGCTTTTTGTTATAACACAAAAGTAAAATATGGATGTTCCAGCGGTAAGATAAAATTAATAAACCAGAAGGGATGCACAAGTTTCAGCAGAGAACCAGACTTGGGAGGGTGACAGTCACATTCCCGGTTAAGATAAAGATCTTCAGCAGCAGTCATTATTTTTTTCCGGTTAAGGCATAATTGACTGTTATTTTGTAAATGGGCCTCTATATGGTCTGTGAATAATCACAAGGCCCCAACTTGATTAACTTGGCATATACATTCAAACAAAGAGACTCCTAAGATTGATCGCTGATGTTTCGAAGATAGTTCGACCCCCAAGAGTTCCAATTTATAGTTTTGGATTCTCAAGAATTAAGTTTTGGCCAAAGCTGACATGATATTGACAGAGGTCAACCAGATTGATGACTTACCCTTGCAAGATTGCTTTGTGCTGACCAGCGTGGATCCTATACCTAAGAATATAAAACAATGCGAGGCAACAAATCTAGATGGCCTTTGCAATGAAAAGTACAAACCGCCTGTATCATATCTTTATAGGGTGGTATGACATTCCTTGCTTTGCATATCCCATTATTTTTTCACCTTCTTTGTGCATGTTGCAAAGAAAGGGGTGGGGAAAGGGGATCACAAGGTGTAAAAGAAGGTTATAAATGCTGATTACCCTACCAAAATTTTGTCAGACCAAAAATGCAAGCTGATAAGAAAATACTAAAATGTTAGCAAAGGTGGAAAGCCTTCATCCCTGGGAATTAAACCTTGATTGGTTCAAGTATGGTATCAACCTTATTTTCCTTAATTAATTTAATATCTTTTCTATTCAACAACTACCAAATCCTTCAAAAAGCTTCATTGCATATCCATGTTTTTTTTTCCAACATCATATTTAGGACTACCATTTTCGATTTAACCATAATATCTATCCTATCATCAAGGCCAGTCTAAAGACAATTACTCTGTTATTTCAGCTCTAGTTATATCAATTCAAGACCAGTTCCCAAGCAGCAGAAGGAAATGAGACAGAATTTTGTTTGATTTATCTTCTGAATAATTTTAGCATTTTATGGATTTTTTACAATGCAATAATTTGCTGCATAGCAATATCTTAATTATTTTGATTACATTTAATCATACAAGAAGAAAAGGTAAATGAGCTAAAATGAAAGAAATTTGGAAGTTACATTTAATTGAATACACTTGACATGAAATAAAATAATCCCAACCAAATATCTTGTTGATAAGAAAGGGCATGCCTTTGAAAAAAAAAAATAAAGTGAATATTTTCTCGTATAAGATTGATTAACATTAAGTGATGAAATATTGTTTCTTTAGATATATTTTCCCATTTTTCTTCTTGTATGTTTGGTATAATTTAAAGAGGGAAAGAGTTGTATTGAAAAACAAAACTGCAAGAAGCACCCTCACATGAAACTCCCTGCAAACCCAACCTTGCCCTGAACTAAACCAGCATGCGTGATCACACAACGCAAAATGGTTCTCCATGCACACAAGCCTGACACGCGACCCCTCCCTTGTAAAGTGATTGACCTTGTGCAGAAAGCCCCAATGACCGAACCTTGCCCTGACGTAACCTCATGCACATGACCTCCCCCTAAGGCGCAAGCCAGACCTCACCTGGA
This sequence comes from Ensete ventricosum, assembly GCA_029747655.1. Classification (NCBI taxonomy): domain Eukaryota; kingdom Viridiplantae; phylum Streptophyta; class Magnoliopsida; order Zingiberales; family Musaceae; genus Ensete; species Ensete ventricosum. Next base: position 1,932,809 of record JAQQAF010000006.1, on the reverse strand, counting down.
AACACGCTTAATCCCTTGCTGACTTAACCTTGCCTTGACCTAGTCACCGGTAAATTAAGCAATGTGATCTAGTTCCCCACACGTGTGGACTTGCAATGCATGACATCTTCCCCATAGCTCAAGCTTGACCTTGCATGAAGACCCACTTAAACCCTGACCTACCTATCTAGCCTTGTGTCTTCATATCTTTTGGTCTTCCACAGCCGTCACTCACTCCCATCTGGTATGTATTTTCTGTTTTCTTCGACCATAAGCTCTTGGAGTCTTGGGCCAATAGGTGTTTGAATTTCCATTATTTTATTATTAAGATATGGACTAAGTTAATAATTATTCTGTAATTGAGTACTCTATATATGGTTGGGATACATAAGATTTGATGTTTTAGCGGTAGTTGCATATGTAATAATAATCCAGTCATGTTTTATTGAAGCATTTTTTAGTAATTATCCATCATAATATTTTTTATATTTTTTGTAAGGTAAGCATCTTGTTTTGCTCGGACAAGCACCTAGTGGCACGAGCAATTAGGCAACTTGGTGCCCTTGTAGGGTCTAGCACTTTTCAAAACACCAGTTGAAATTTACGGTAAAAGTTCCTGATTTTGAAACATGAAGAATAGTTTGACTAGCGTATGTCAAAAGAAGAATAATGGCATGCAAGAAAGGTAAAGACCTAGGATAACTCTTTTGGAAACCATAAGAATTGATGACTTTAACAATAAATATATGGTCATCAGCAGAGATCAATGGCATCCCAAGTCAGGACTAAACTTCATTAAATTCACTTAAAATATTAAAGAAATAACCAACTCAGAAATCAATTCAAGTAAACCATACCAGAAACATACGAAGCTTCAGCCACATCACTTGATACATCAGCAGATTCTTCAGCTCTTAAAGAAGGTGAATCATGTGCAGCAGCAAAACCAAGCCGCGTTACATCAGAAAACAGTTTTCTCTCACCAGTGGGAGGACTGCCGGATGGTGCAATGCCGGCTCCTAATGCTTAAGAAGGAACAGAAAATTGTCAGCAATAATGAATGCCCTTAATGCAACTCACAGCAGTGATCCTATCTAACAAAACAATATGCATTTCTAGTAATGATGATACTCATCAAACATCTTAAGATTGAAGAAACACATTTTAGCAGTTATCACAAAAGCAGAATTTATTAGATATGCTCTAAAATTTACATGTGAAAATGATTTCAGTACTGGAGGCACAACGATCATACCTTCAAAGTCATCTGATGAAAATACAACATCTTTGTGAGTTAATTGCCTCCGAGCAGATGATATCAGATTGAGCTGCACAGATGCTGCTTCAGCCCTTTCTCTCTCATCTTTTTCCTAGAGGACAGAAGAAAAGGACTAAGATATTCAATATGCAGCTTTCAACACTTAGACATTCACTTTTAAAGGTCAGACGACCATACTGGATCCAGACATTACAAGCCTCCTAAATTTGTCAGCCACTTCTATCCATCAGCTATGGTGTTCAAAAAGGTCACACTTCATGACAAATAAAAATGGGGTGAAATGACAACATAAACAGGACCACCTAATCCACGATATGCCTTTCTATAATTTGCACACAGATGGAGTTCTGCATTTTAAAATTGGATTGATGATTCACACCAGTCAGTGAACATGTAAGTCTGACAGTCATGGCATATTTCAGGATTATTTCAAGAACGCCTTTTTAGCTGATCTGAGACATATATTCAGATATCAACAAGTTCAACCAACACCCATTGATCAATCAATCGCATGTTATTCATTAGACCAGCCATAACATTATTCCCTCTTTAATCTTTCAGTAGCTCTATTACAATATTGACCACATGGATGCACTCCCATCACTCTTCATCGGTACTATTGTTGCGTGTTGTAAGATGCATTTGACTCCGAAAAGGTTGCTCAATTATCACCATGTATTTGTTGACCATAAGATCCAAGGTAGTAGGAAGACTAAGAATGTAAGGGACTGCTATACGGTTTGATATCATGTAGGCAACACCTCATATCCTCAAAGATCAACAACATTTTTCTTTCCTTTATCTTAGCAATCATAAATGAATTGCATGGTTACTCATGCTCCCTGATCCACATCATAGGTGATGTGACTTAAAAACTAATAGATACACGTTCCAACCATCTGCGTTTGAGTGGCAGAAATATGAGATTGGCAGTCGAGGCCACCATCATTAGTACGCTACAGTCTGGTTCATGTCACTATTATCTTCATGGAGCTCACAAAGTATGGATTGTAAGGAGGACATCTTGTCACTCAATTTCCTTGAAGTCTTGAGTAAATTTGGAAGAGATTTGGACAAGTGTGGAGTGTGGTTTCGATGATAAGAGAAAAAAATGAGAACGAAGAAAGGAAAAAAGGGTTGTTCAGTTCTTTTTATGCTGTTAAAAAGACCACAACAGGGCTCTTTGACTAGGCTTACACCGGATGAGCTTTCCGCCTGGTACAACGATAGTAATGGGCCGAAACGAGGTGGTAAGACCTATACTGCATGTGGATCAGGTTTACGCCCAAAATGGTAATACCAACTGGTACATATATGTATGGGTGAGGAGAAACTTGCATCACTATATATACCTCACATAGCGCAACAAACAAACTGGGTTGAAATCAAAGAGTTGTACTTAGTAGAACCTTGAATAGATTAAAACATGAATATCAATGAACTTCCCCATCTTGTTATGTTTTTAAGTGTATACAGTCATACCCTCACCGATACAACAAACAAGGCAGGTTGGGATCAAGAACTCTCTCAACACACATCACTCAAGTTGAAAACTTATTTGAAGCAAGGTTCATCGTACTGCAGCATACTGCTCGATACAAGCAATACGTACCAATCCGACAGGAAATCGATATGGGCAATAAATACTAGTACATCAGTATGCCCCACCATATCATATGTTGGTACATCGGTACAGCTTGGTACATACCATGCTGATGGCTGATCGATACACCGGTATGGACTGGTAAGGCAAACTTTCATCTGCAACATGTGCATTTTGGATGCAGGCCCAATATACACATGTATTGTGATTCAAAATCAATATAACCCACCAACTATGACATGCCTGGTGTTTGTTGGAAATCCAGAAAAGTAACCATGATAGCAGTTGATGCGTGCACAAAATCATAAATGCAGGTCTCCAAACAACTTCATCAAAATTCCAAAATGAGGGCACCATTAGATAAATATTTGCCTTGTGAAATAAAATGACAATATCAACAATCTCTGAGAGTTATCACTGACCAAGAAAATCCCACAAGATACTAATAGTTCATCTTATTAATAAATATATTGAACAAATATCAACGTTTTAAAAACCAACAAAAAAATGTCAACATCGATAACTTTGAAATTGCAATATTAATCAAGAACCTTAGACTTTCAATTCCAACTGACAATATGTACCTTCCTTGCAAGGCGGCGCCTCTGCTTTTTACGCTTTTTCATTTCATCCAAGAATGGAGCTAAAGAGCTGGAAGGCAATAGATCTCTCAAATCAATTTCACAAAGCTGCATTCAGTGAAAACATGTATAAGTAACGCAAATCTAAATTTCTGAAGCCTAACAAGTGACAGAAACTACCTGAAATGTTGTTGTTAAAGAGAAATGACTTAGGTAGCGGTAACGCCTTCTCATAGCTTCTGACTGAGTTACAGTCTCCAGCTCCAGAATTTCACCATTAATACTGCATTTAGATTGTTCCCAATATAAGTTATGATTAACATAATTGCCACAATTAAAGTACTTATTCATGATATATATGACACAAAGATCATTTGCAGTAAAAAAAGCATCTTCAGACTTCCCTTATCCGCATAGTACTTCCAAGGCATTTCCAGTAAAACAAAAACCAAGATTCCGATCTAGACCTAGAAAATAGCATATACCACATCCAATGTAATTGACATGTCATGTTTATTCCCCGAGAGGATAGGCTATGCACAGACCCATGCGCATGCATTGGTCACTGAATCAGGTCGCACAGGATGCCCTTCAGCTCATATAAGTCCCAACCCTATGGTGCAAACCAAACAAGGTTGAGTCGTGGTCACACTAGCCAAGGATGAGCCAGCGCATATGCTGGCTCATGTGAGTGCCCGTGATGCACAGTGCCCCAACTGTGATGCTTGCCTAAGTTGCATCCAGTTCAAGGCGCCTCCCTGGAACTTCACCAGAGCCACCAGGCAAGTGCCCGAGCATCCATCGACAACACCATTTCTAGATAAAAGAAATTTGGCTACCAACAAACACATTACCTGTTGATGACTCTTCATTGCTCATAGTTTTACACCAAAGAAGAGGTCCACCCATTCCTTTATTTCTATCTTATTTGACCCTAAATTGACATTAGAAAACACCCATTGTTCCCAATGATTGAACACTTCTTTCACTTCTTTTACATAGACTAGAGCTTAATTTAGCAGCTCTTTCTAAAAGTTGTCCATGCAATCATCAGAGCAAAAAACAATATTGTATGTAGAACTGCAGTATGGGCCGTCACAAAGAAAAATGTAACAGAACTCATTTTTGTCTGCCATCAACATGGAAACACATGCATCTAAACACCTACACTATTGTAGTTGTAGGCAAACAAAGTTTTCCTTTTGTGAACCCTAATGGCAATAATCGTGGATGTGATAAAAACAACACTAGCAGGCAAGACTTCAAATATTGGCAACATAGGAGAATTCTATGTATTTCTGGAATGTGCTAACCTAAGCAGTCCAAAAATGGGCCAGAATATAATATAAATTAGCTGACTAAAATGGTTTGGCATAAAAATCCTTGTGTGTAGAACTGTAACTAAATTAAAAGTATCAGCAAGTCTCCCTGTAATTATATGAAACATGGTAATCAAGCACAATTAGATTAAACATCTGAGGTTATAAGTTTATCTTAACTACATCTGGGTAGAGTCCCTGAAGCTAAAACTAAGGCCAAGTGGTAAAAAAAATATTTTGTGCAACAGATATGCTACAGACGACAAACATTTCAACAGAAAAGGAGGAATCAACAAACAAAAATCAAGTATAACATGTTTGATCAACCGGAAAGAAGACGAAATAAGATATGCCAATAAATGATAACAAACAAATAGTTTCTCCTAAAATCCAAAAAAAAGGAAACCTTTCTTCTAGTCGATCAAAGCCTAGTTGGAATATCTGAACCCTATATGAGTATTTAATGACTGGTTGCAATTTCAATCAGCACTTTTCAACAAAACACCAAATGTTATCTATATAGATTATCTCATTATCCTGTTTGCTTTAATCCTAAACATAAAATCTAAGAGCACAGTTCAAGTGATCTCCAAAAACTAGTATCATCTTGACTTATACAACTTCCAATGACTGTCTTGTATCATTAACCCTTTTGATTTCAAATTAACGGAAAACTTAGGGACTTCAAGGTCATCAACAAAATCTGTGTTCGAAATTGCGGCTAAGAGTTCAAGAAGGCGATCATAATTAAGGCTTACAAAATTTTGAAGCAAACATATTAATTACAGCAAACATAATGGCATGAATCTAGCAAACACAAATTCAAGCATTTGAACAAGCACAAAAGAAAAGGTTAAGAAAAATAAAGTCAACGAGAAAAAGAACATAAAGTTAATAAAACAACCACAACAAGTGGAACTGTTACATTTGCATTTGTCTTAAACAAGAAGTTTAAGCACCTTGGTGGAAGTAAATCATAGCTCCCATAGTGATGAAGGAGACACTTCATGTTCAACGGATGAAGAATAAGATGTTGACCATCAGTTGCCTGTGCAGATAAAATGGCATTCAAGCGTATCCGAATTTTATATATTCATATATATAACAAGTCATATAGAAAAAAATGTGAATGTAGTTTTGCTCCCACAGAAATATGACTCAAGTAAAAAGGTTTATGGGTAATTATTTAGATATTTTAAAATTCAAGAAAAATCATATACTACCTGGTAAAAAGTGTATGAATCCCTTTCGGTTCCACCACTGCAACTATGTGAATTTCGCTGTGAAGTCATTTCTTCTCGCTGGAAGCTCTCATCTTCTTTGTGTGACAATGGGACTTTGTTGGAGTTCTCTAGCTGTTCAGAATTAGCAACAAGTGGTAATAGAGTGCTATCAGCAAATTCAATGGAAGAGCCAGTTTTCTCATGATCTGGTATATAACACACCATTCCAATTCCAGATTCATATGCATATGATTCGGCATTTCCAAGATCTGAAGTCAAATTTAGTGCATGAGAATTCCTATTTTTAGAATTAAGAGAAGTCTTGGAATTCACAGCAGGAGTGACATGGTCCCGTAGAGGAATGGTGCTGTCAGTTTGTTGCTCCATCCAGGCTTTCATCCTCTCCTCCAGCTGTTCCAGTGCAGCACAAACATATGGAAGTTTCTCCAGATCATCAACAAGACCAGAATCTGCTTTATGGAGCCAATCATAGAGATCAGATTTAGCTTCCCTCACAGATAATTCCACATCAGAAGTCAGAACAAACTTAGAAAACGAGTCACAAAGGCCATCTGTAGCGCATGGTGTAGAACTTTCAACTTGGTTCCTTTTCAGCACAGGAAATACTGAGACTTTGGGTCGGGTTAAAAGTGTAAAATGTGCATGATCACCAACACCGAACTGCTTAACATTCTCAATAAGGACTGTATACAAATCTTTAGTAGATATCACTGTAAAACAAAGGGGACATTTTTTCCAGCATTCACCTTTGTGATTTTCCTCTCCCATGAGCATGTATTGTAGTATACAAGGAAAACAGTATATATGTCCACATGATGTTATTTGTGGACAAAGTGGAGTGTCCAAACAAATTGGGCATTGCACTACCAAAGGGGTTGAGTATCTAACACAGATCACATCTTCCCAATGTAGCATTTTATCTGGATCCATAGATTTGATTTCACAGCCTCCTCTATCTAAAACCACAAATTTGTAATTTGCCTGTAGGAACAAATCTTTATTGTAAGGTTTTATTTTCTTCTGCCTTCTTGGAGGAATTCTGGGTTCAGAACGGGAAATTGGATCATAATAGAAATTAAGCAGATGATTAGCATTGATAACATTGTTTCTTCTTGTAGCCGACTGACCAACATTCCCTTGAAGACCACTAGGTCTTGTAGCAAAATTTTCAGAATGCACAAATTTTGCATTTGCTGGTGGTCTCTCATTGCCTTGAGAAGGTCCAGACTGATTGGACCTAAATTGAGAAGCTGCCTCTTCTCTGCGTAACTGGCATTCAGAAGCAGTGCCACTTTTTTTACAAAACGAGACTTTCTTAGTACCACTGACTCTGGACCCAATCACCTGCAAAGAAGAATATAAATATATTTTCAGATGAGGCACAAGGCAGAACAACTTCAGAAAAATGAACCTCAACAGAGGAGACCACTAAGTATTCACAAGCACCAAATTCAGAAACTTCTTGGGTGCTAGAAGATGCATCCAGTTACCAATAAATCATCAATTAGTTGCATTAGAACATTAAATAATTTTCACTAGTTTGTAATCAATTGTCCATCGGAAAGATTCACAGAAATGGAGAACTCCTTATTGTCATGTTTTTACCATCCTCTATATCCAACCTATTTGCAGAATTTACCAATTTCAATACATATTATTTGTAGTAAGCCTCCATCCCTTGGGAATCAACATTTGTTAGAGGTTCAAGTGAGAGAGAAATGAATATCTCACCTTGCCAATCAGTGTTGTCAATATCACTCATATTTTCTTTTGGGAAGGGGTGAAGAATTCAGAGTGGAAAATCAACTGATGGACCCACTTTTCCATTGGGTAACTCACATTAAAAGGCAGGATTTCACTCTAATATTAAGTCTTTCATTACACCCATGATCTTCAAAAGAAAAGGATTTTTCTTGAATGCACAGACACCTAAAAATGTGATCTCTGGACCTATGTTGATGATGTGATGTACTCTCTAAGTAGAAGAATCATGATTATACTTTGCATTGTCCAGATCGCAAGACACAGAATAAGATGTTTGGTAAAACTGTACCCCCACAAATTTTTGTAGATGCATTTCTCATATATTTTCAGGAGCCTAATAAAGATGAAGCGAAATAAATTATACAACAATTTCAGTCATTTGAATTGTTGTATTGGAGTCAGCTGTTCAAAACTTTCAATAGCATCTTCTTGTTGTAAATTTAATTTGTATAGAGTTATTCTCTTAGCTTCTTATGTAACTTCTGAAGTAGCAGTTCTCAGAGGAATTACTTCAGTAGATATTGATAATTTAGATCCTAACTTTTCATTAGCATTTTCATTTGCACAATATCCCATAATACAGCATGTAATGGCTTCCATAATATGTTCTTCTCTTATAACAAAACATGAAGTTGTTAATTTGTTAATTTAGCATGAGACCAACTGACTACTATAACTTATGTCATTGCTTAACTATAATACAAGAGTACAAGCAATTGAAGCGTGATCACATCTGCCAGAACAGATTAGTAATTGTAAACTCATTATAAGACAAAAAAGGATGTAGGAGATATTTCCTCACCTTCCTTGCTGAATTGTAAGAATTTCCACCTGCAGGAACTGCTGATTCTGCAAAATATAAATTGCAACACATAACTCAAGTATGTGGAAGGAAGCATCAAGATAGAAGCTCATGCACAACACAATTTGCAAAATCATATATAGCAAAGACAGTTCATTTCACAAATATGACCAAAGAAATGTCACATGAAACTATGAGAAATTTCTTCCACAAGAAGATTCATCTATTTAATATTCTCTCTGTCCAGTAACAGCTAGAACCAAAAGAATATTAATCATGTCATCTGTTTTTCTAGCGTACTGCATGCAAAGCATGTCTAGCTCAGTTCAGCAGCATTATGTTTCTTGAATGTGCTAAGATGGTCAGCTGTCGAAGCACATGACAGTGTAAACAACCGGTATGTTGCTAAATAAAAAGCTCACGACCCTTGATCTTCTCAAGTAGACAATAGAAGCGTTTTCTAAACAAGGGAGTGTAGCAAGTGGCCACTGTGTTTAGGATTTGGAAAGTTATAATGTCAGAGATTAATGACTATCTGCACCAATTTGACATCAAATTATTCTGAGCACCGAGCTAAGCAGTAACTTGGACATCAAAGAGAATAGGAAAAGGACGCATTCGATAACAATAGCACCACCAACTGGTCGAACAACAAAAGACAAACAACTCATATTCGTGACCTTCTTGTTCGTATCGCTTTAAGCTACAAAGAACCAGTCAAATCCAGCAGTAAAGACACACACCGTTGAGGCATCTCAACAATCTAACAACAGTAGCCCCGAAAGAGAAAAAAAAAAAATCTAAAACTAACGTAGAATTCAAGATCATATAGAAACCCCCAATTCTGCAGAAGCACATCAACAAACCCTAGAATCCAGAGTTGACGTCGCCAGGGGTCAAACTCATCAAATCGAGCAAGAACTCACCTGAAGTATCGGCTGGAGCAAGGACATGGGGCCCCGAAGTGGAGGCCGGGGCAGATCCAGCGGGGGGGAGGCCACCGGAGGGGAGGCTCTCGGCCCGAGCGTCGAGAGGGAGGCGAGGGTCCAGTGGAGAGCCATGGTGAAGGCGAGGGTCGGGAGACGATCGAGCCGGATGGGAAATCGCGGAGCTTTGGGCGTCGGTGGGGTAGATGGACATGAAACGCCTGCGCTGAAACGGGGGAAGGAAGGTGTGAGGGGAATCGCGCGGAGGCCGTCTCGGGTGGGAGTCGGGTATTAATAGAACCTCGGTAACTGTACGCCTGGCGGGGTCGAGAATATGCCAAGGCCTTCGTGTGTGTTCATTAAAAGACCAAAAAGCCCTTAAGCTGTGGCGTCTATTTACAGGTTCTACGTACTGTAGGGATTGATTGGTTTTAGTAGGGTTCCAATTATGGTTCTCACAATCTAACGATGGGATGGATTTTTTATTTAATGTTGAATATTTCTTAAAATATATATATAATAAATTTAAACTATATGCAGTAATAAAATTTATCTTTTTAAAAAAATCAAATTTTAAAAATAAAATAAATATAATATTTATTTTATTTATAATATAATATTATATAATATTATATTATATTAAAAATATTAATATATAAAAAAAGATGATGTCGGCTCGATCTTTCTCCCCGCAGGGGAGATGTTCCTCTCCTCGTGGAAGATCTAATTTTATATGATCGGATTGATTCATGCGAATCATATATATAATTTGTCGGGTCATTCGCTAAATATTGAAGTATATCGACTATTTGATGATCTATTTCTCACTTTTTTTCTTTATATGATCATTTGATCTGATTTTGATAAATATTAATTGAGTGCCTTCTTTTTTTTTGTGTCTCTTTTTTTCTTGTCTAGATTTTATACCTCGCACGAGAGTATAAATAAATAAAAATAAAAATTTTGTTGAGGAGAAAAAAAGATTCTGATACCCAAAAATAAAACAATGATAAAGCATCATCATAAAGTATAAGATTTACGTGGCTCAACCTTTCTTATATCAAATTTGTTAAATAAAAATAAAAATACCTTATAACTTAAAATCTCTAGTACATATTGTCACATAAAATTTAAAGAGATAAAAAAATATATTTTTTCATCACATCTTTTATATCTATATCTAAGGGAGTAAAAGTTCTAGAATACTAGAGATGTTAAAAACATGGTTATTCTTAAGTTGACTTTCATAATCTATATTTTTTCAAAAAAAAAAAATTTATTTGAATTCCTTATTGTTGTTGGATTTCACATGCGTGGACGAGGAGTAGGCACATCACGATTCGTCCTACATGTGCAGGATCGATCAAGCTGGATCCAGAGACTTAGGGGAGTTGATGTGATTGTTGGGTTTCGTTCAGTTACGACCCCTCGGGTCGGGGAGTCAACTAATTGGGCTTTGGAAAGCAGTCGAGACCTACCTTTTTGCCCGACATAACCCCCTCCGATGACTAAGTTAGCTATTCAAAAATGAGGATTTCGAGAGTTTCAGAAGAAGTGGTCGGAAAAAGAGTCCTCCCCCATGTGGACTACGGTGGGGGTATTTATACCTGTAGAATAAAGGGAGGTCGTACCGAAGTATTTAATAAGCGCGACACCTATGGTTGACCTACGAGTACGGCTCTACGTGGGATGCTGCTTTGTCGGTTCCCGAGGTCTCGTTCAACGAGGCGTCGACCGTGAGTACAACCCTCCGATCAAACGGCGTGGTCCTCGGACTGACATGTCTAGCTAGGCATGAGGGTTGACTGTGTAGTTCTCGGGCTGACATATCCAAGCAAGGGGTTGCCGCGGTGGCTACCGATGTGGTCCTCTAGCTAACGTGTCTGAGGTTGATGGGTAGGCCCATTGATTACCCTATCACTTATCAATCCAAAAAATATTTATCAAACACAACAATTCTTTTAGCGTAAATTATCAATAAAAATCTATTAAAAATATTTGCGGTCTGAATTCTGTATAAGATCTGCAACACAACGTTCATAAGTGCGTTTAACGAAACATAATCTCTCGAGCAATTTGTTTCCTTTTTCTCCGAAACAACGAAGGCGATGGCTAATGGTGAGTTTACAGTACCAACGAAGTCCCACAAGCTCAAACGCTACAATGGTGTAAAGGATGCTAAAGAGTTGACCACTTCCCAATTCCCAATTCTACCATGAGAACGAACGTTGAATGCACGGCTATCATGACTCTTCTTCTTCTTCTTCTTCGTGGACGAGCTCCAACCATGGCAACAACGAGAGCGGTTTAGTTGTTGAACGTGAGAAAGCCGGAGTCGCAAACTTGGGCCAGGAATTGAAAGCTCTCTTCATGGACAAAGAAGACGAGGGAGTGAAGAACAAGAAGTAGAAGAAGAAATGAAAAAGAAAGCCCAACTCCAACGTGGAGTTCATCATCAAAAAAAAAAAAAAAATCATCAAAGTCTCCAAGTATATGCACTCATCAAGGCAAAATAAAACCCTAGACTATTGTTCTTAGAAGGGTTAATCTTATTTGGTAGAGAGCTGATACGATTTATATTTTATTTTTGTTTTCAAAGTATATTTACAGGGAACCTAGAGTTTTATTCAAAGTTTGATTATTGTCATAAAACATAAATCTGAACCCTTATTTAGATCTAAATTGAATGCAAGAGCGAAAGACTATAAATAAATAAATAAAAAGTATAGATACACCTAGTCTAGCTTTTCCCTATGCATTTATTCTTTTTTTTTCCCCAAAGTGAAAAATACAATAACAATAAGAGACCAAATATGTTTTTTTTTAAAATAAAAAAATCATTACATAGATTAATGAGATCCACTAGTAAATAATGCCTTTGGCAAAAAGGAATATCAATTTAGAATAATCATTTTGGTTTTTGTCTACTCAAAAGAATAGTCTGTGGAATCGTCTATGGCTGACATGATGGGTCAAATATAAGGACTTTTAAGTTGTGAAAGAATGCAAAGCTTGTAAGAATGGGCTCCCATTGATCCCACGTAAGAAAGAATTAGGTTTTTTTTTTTTTTTTTTTTTTATAAAAAGCATATGGATATAAGAGTCGAGAATCTAAAATGCTTGTAGATTGCAGTATAACATAATGTCAAAATAAGTTATGAGTAGAAGTACGCGTTAAGTATAAATGCAAGCATGGAGCTTTGAAAAATTATATTATTTTTTGTTCAATCAAAATTTAATACATGAAGCGTAGTCAGAATCTATTGAAAAATATCATGCGGATTTCCGATGGGTGATAGGAGTCTAATGTGCCTCGTATATTAGCATAACATCCGAAAAAAGATTTATATTATAAAATTATAGTTTTGTGTTTATTTTTAACTCATTCAACTCAACTTCTACTTTTTAAACTACATATAATCATCTCTTTTATATGTACTACGTATAAGGATAAGAAACTTTTGTGATTCTTTATGTGAAGTTAGATGTATCATTTTGACTATATCTTATTTAAATGCACAAGAATGCTCTCGCAGCTCTAATATGTCAGGAAGAGTGTGTGACGAATTGATGGCTTCGTTTCTGAATATCAAGATTGTTTTCTCATGATCTGGGTGGCATATGACTTTTTCTCCTTGGCGTTCGCATCTTGCAAAAAATGTCTGAATCGAGCGGAGGGCCCTCTCGGTATAGCCCATCCGATGGCAAAATTAGTCCCGAGCCTAAGCTCTCTTCAAAGTATTGTTTGAGATATTTTTTGTGTATATATCCTTCGTATAATGTTCATTAGAGTGACTTATATACCTCCTAGGAGGGGGTCATCGTATGAGGATGCTTAATGATCAGTGATGTCACCATACATGGATATTAATGTGTGCTGGTGTTTGGGGATGGTTGAAACAAACTTTGGTGTCGATGTTGTTTGGGCAGCATTGTATGTTATCGTGTTCCTCGGATGATGGGACGAACCGACGATATGTTCGTTGACGTTGTCTAGATGCATCACGTCTTTCTATGCCCCTTGGCGAGGGGAGAGAGCGATGCCTAATCCCAATGTCTCGATCTGAGCTGAATTGAAGATGCTTAATTAGCTTCGCTGTGATGATCCGAAAGTCTCCGTCAAATGAGCCAGAATATGTCCTATTAAAAACTAATTAAAATTAACTTGATTATCGAGATATATGTCAAAAGCATCCCTAATAGTCTCTTATTAGATATAAATATTTTTTATTCTTAAACTAAAGTGAAATATAAGATATGAATATTTTTTTATCACGAGTCCTATAGCATATCACCTTAAGCATAATCTCTTTCTTTTGGACGTGATAACACTTGAAAGCCTAAACAAATCAAATCAATATCGTAATATTGGAATGATGACCAAACATGATCATATAAAATTAGTATCGGTAGGGTATAAACCTCTAACTTGGTTATTAACAATCTAACCTACTTTGGTCGAGATTGCCAAACCTTCCATCGATCTCCTAATGTTGTTACGTGTTGTTAAATCCTCAGCTCAACACGATCTAAACTTTGATACTATTAAGAAGAGAGTCTCCATACTTGTGTCAAGTTTCATTAGTAACAAAATCAACAACACAAATATAAAGAAAGCCTATTTGTGTTTATAAAAGTAATTTTTTTATATGATGTATCTAAATAAGATTTTAAAATAAAAATTATGTATTAAAATATTTGATATATCCAAAATATCCTTATTGTGAGTGACACATCAATTCAAGATGAGAAAATATTAAAAATATCCTCTTTGCACGTGATACATTGCTCAAGATAAAAAAAAAAAAAAGAACAAAGCAAAACACGATCAAGATATATCCTTTTTTGTGTGATGACATCCCCCCAAGATTAAAAAAAAAAAACCTGGAAATATTTTATATAGCTAAAACATCCCTTTTGCGCATAATGTTATGCATATGCTTATGATAAAGAAATATCGAAAACATCCCCTTTGCGTATGATTCATCCACCTAAGATGAAAAATAATTCTAATACTTCAGATGTGACCAAGATGTCTTCATGCCTAGTGTGTATCTATTTAGGATAGCAATAAAAATATTGCTTAATAATATTTTAAATGAAGCAACAACAGCCGAGGCCTTGAAATAGATATTGTTCTATGAGACAAGCAAGTTTGTAATCTAAAACATAAAATAATAATAAATAATATGATCATTATTTTTAGCTAATCTAGACTTTTAACATTTGAAGTGCTACGATCGATGACTATTTGACATGCCATATCATTTTTAGAAGAAAAAACAAGAGCCTACTGTGTATTCTACAATAGCAAGGTATCCAAAAACAAGGAATTATTCTCTTGTTAAACTGATAGATAGATAATTAAACTATATAAAATAGTCTACATATTATTATTCTTTTTACTCATAAAAATAAAAAAGACTAACTTAATTATCAAATGGGTCATGTCAAAAATATCTTAGCTATATTCTTTTAGAACAAATAAGAGTGTAAGATATGACATAAATATTTACTACTAACAAACTAAAGTTGAATATGAGATACAAATATCTTCTACCAAGTCATTTCTTCTGCATCACATACTTAAGTCTCTTTCAGGCATGACACTAATTGAAAAATAAGTAATATCATATTAATTTTGTCACATCAATTTTGACAATCGAAATTGACATATTAATATCTCCATATTAAATAGCAAGAACCTTTTGAAAGGAGAAGTGGTTTGTTGATTGCTCACGTAACATTCAATATGCTGGGTTGCATTTTAATCTCTAATTCAAAAAATTTGACTCGATGGGCATGCACTGCAACAATTACCAAATTAATAGTAGGAAGCAATATAATTTATTAGATTAGGAATAATTAAGCAATTTAAATTTTTGAATTTAGGTCGGATGTGGTTAGTTGAAATTTGACAGGATTCATTAGGAGACTTCTTTTATAATTATCTTTCGTACATAATTATCTTTTCTAATAGAAGGAACTCTTGTAATTATCTTTGCTACATCCTTTACTTACATATATGCAGGAGCTTTTAGGGATTTTAGGATGACATAGAGATTTATTTTCATCTTACAATGATCATAAAAATAGAAAGATAGGAGAAGGAGAATCTAGCTTCTTTTCTATGTAGATACATGACACATAAATATCACCTTGCATTGCTTCATGAAATTAATTAATTAGTTTATGCTCTAATATGCTTTTGATATAAGTGACGCAAGAAATACTTTGATCCCATACTCAAATCATCGAAGAACAAATTATCGAAACAAAAGAATCAGACGTTAGGCTAGATAAATATTATGTCTAAAATGGATATCGAGCCAGATGATTGGCCGATATGCCAAAGATTAGACTTCGTGCTCAGGCATCATGTCAAAAGTATCATGTATTGTGTCAAAAGATCGGATGTTGTTAGAAAGTCAACATACTGATAGATGGGGCGATATGTTGAAGAAAAGGATAATGCATCGAAGGTTCATATGATGTGTCAGATGATTGGATGATATGACGAAATGCTGGACAACGTACTAAGAGTTTCATGATTGTGTCGAATATATGGTTGGATTGTTTATGTTTGGTTTGAGGTCTTTTAGGGTCAAATTGTATTGGTATTGGGTCAAAACCATGTCAACCTATTGAAAAAGCCAATGGGCTTGGACAACGATCAAATTGGCCCATTAGAAAGCCAAATTAGTGGCCTTGAGCAAGCCTGGATGGTGGTACTGCCTTAGATAGTCGATAAACACTATTTATGTTTGTCAACACTACCAACGATGGTATCTTCTACGTAAGCGATAGTACAAATCTGAGGTAGTATTAATACCGCCTATAATTCAAATTTTATAGTGGTAGTATCATTCAAAAGTCTGAAATTATTTAAGGCAGATTTAAAAGAAGAAAGGTTTTATGATTTATTATATCTATAGTGATCATGATTTATTCTTTTATCTTAGAACTTAATATGTAGTAATAGTTTTTTTTTTCTCTAAAAGTATCAAGTATTCATGCAATTCTATATATTATGGTATCATTTATTTGATGGTTAGAGAAAAAATTAGAAATAATTCAAGTCATTAAGAACTTGAGTTTTATTGAATTGAATATTGATTCATTCGCCAAGCCATTATAGTCTAAAGAGTTTTAATGTTATGCAACCTATAAAAGAATGATGATACATATTTGAGTGAATATTATAATAATATTTTATTTATATAATTAAAGTTATTTATTTTTACTATCTCGTTAATATTTGTGTATGCATATATTATAGTTTTATGTGATAATATGATTCTTTTGATAAAATAAATTACAGGAATCATTTTAGATTACATTAGGAAACGCTAATATTATCATGATATATTGAATACAGTATGACGTTAATAATATACAACTTGTATTGGTTCAGACTAAATATGGTATTATTATATTTATTAGCTTTTTTTTATAAAATTTATGTGCATATGTAAAATATCTTTTTAAATGTTCAATATCTAAATAAGTAAAATTATTTTTAAATAATCTTTTATTTTTTTTTAAATTTTAAATTCTTTTATGTTAAAACAAGTGAGAGAATTGTAAATTATGTAGTCATGTTTAGTTGGATAAGATATATTATAAATTTGATTATGATTAGTTGTTGATAGAAAAGAGGTTCGAGTATTATATGATTTCTTAGAGATAATTTTGATGGGAGCGACTATCCTAATTATTTATCATAAATATTTTGCTCGTATTTATAAATAAATACAACCTAAGACTCAATCTATGATGTTATGTTATGGGAAGAGCGAAGATGATAAATTTAGTTTTGTTACAAATTGATATCATTATTTCTATTGAATCCATCGGATCTAAAGAAGAATGTAAGTCTAGTTTTTCTTATAGATCGATATTATTGCTTTTTTCGGATCCGACGATAGCATGTCTATAGATCAGATAAAGATTTTGTGAATTATATGAAAAGGTATGTAACCCTAATCTTGATCCATCGTTATTTGATTTTGATGTTGATGTTAGTTATTATTTTTTAATTAATAGAAGTATAATTACAATTTTTTATAGTTATAATTAGATTTGATGTGTTGATAGAATTATTAGGAATACATCTTATCTATAAAAGATTATACGTTCATTGGAACTGCATGTGACGATAAACTCTCAACTCAGTAACAGTTAACTATCACAGGGGATTTTATTGAATATATTTTCGACGTAAGTTTTATGGTCAGCAAATATTCTTATATATATCCTAAATCAGATTATGACTTTGTGATGTCGGCTGTTAGGACAAAGGATCAAAACTGATGTTGATACCAGTGCAAGGCATATGACCTTGGGTTGCTAATTTATTAAACTATTTCTTCTTTGTTAAAGACGAATCATTTGGAGAGGCCAGAACAACAAGGCTAGCTTTGTCATCAAAATAATGCACTCACCTTTTATGTTTTTTTTTATATATTATATTATATATATATGACAAGGTGTGAGCTCCACTACGGTCTGTTCTGCATGAAATTATGTAACTTAGATAAGTACTTTACAACATAGGTAAGTGGAATTAAGAAAGAGAGAGAGAGAGAGAGAGAGAGAGAGAGATGCATGCCACTGTCACCGAAATATTCCTGGCCTTTCCTTAATACTTTTTATATATGCTTCTAACTCAACATGCCTCCAATGTCAAAGACTGCACCATCAAACCCTAGATAACGAGGTATTGACGATTAGATCAAAGGCCAGCAAAGAGAAGACTTGAGCCTGTAAAAAGGTGCCCGCGTTGAAGTTACGATACACACACACATCATGAGATCCATCATCCACATTGCACCCCGAGCGAGCGCTGATCTCTTGGTGGGGGCCACGACCTGGAGAACCTGGGTTACATCTTTTGGGGGTGTCCGCCCAATGCCCGACAACAAATGGGGTCCACAGGGTTCCACGCGCCTTCACCTCCCCCACTTACCTGATCGCGCGTGCGCCCGTGGAGCCCACCCACGTTCCCAGTTGGCGAGCCCCGGTCGTCGTAGTCGTAGTCGTAGTAGTAGTAGTAGACCGCCCGTGGAGCCCCCCCCTTTTCCTGCTTCCTGTTTCTTTGGTGCCATCGATGCCTGTGGACATTATTAATATATGGTGGACTCACTGAGGCGTCATGTGCCTGCTGCACGTCGAAACTGTGTTTCCTGTCTCTCCCTCAATACTCAAAATATTATTTTTGGGTAGCTTAAGCAATTGGTGGGAGAGGAGGGAAGGGATGACAGTAAGATGATGATGATTATTATTACAAGGCCTAAATTACGCATCTGCTGGTTAAAACAAAGTTTAATTTAAAATTAAATTGATAACGAATTTAAGTACCTCTAATTTTGAAAAAAAAATAAAATACTCTTTAATTGGGAAACTAGCATAGTCTGGAGCTAGCCTTCTAATCGAATTTAATCGGCAAGGTCCTCTTTTTGATGTTTAAATTATATATTATTAGAAAGAGAATTCATAATGGAAAACATCCAACTTTTAAGAGTAATAAAAAATATTCTACTTGTATAGTGTTAGAATTTTGTACTAATACGATTGCAAAGATTAGATATTATCATTTTTAACTCTCTGGTGATGTGTTGTTGTTGTTGATGAAGTGTTTTTGACGATAACAGTATTTCCCAAGTTGACTCGGTATTGGTCAACGTGAGTTGAGAGCTATGAGGGTGTCATAGAGCTATTATAACATGTTCTCTCTTAAGGTGGTTACTAGATTTGATTTTGAAGTATGTAATAATTTTATCGTTTTAGATGATATGAAACCCACTAATGTTGACATATACAATACATATTAATCACGTAAAAGATGATGTTTTATTATATAAAAATATGCTATCCAGGCCTACACAAAAATAATAAAATAATACCAAACTAGCCAATAAATCTGCCGCACTATTAAAATAATATTGAGATGATGATGCAAAAAGCCACCGGGTTATTAATACATTACCAACATTTATGATTGAAAAATTAAGTAACCATCATAACCAATGGAGAACAAGATGTAACCTAAACCACAGCTAGAGTATTATTACAAAGACCTGTGGTTTAAGCTAATCTAGTCATATACAAGAAATGGTTACTTAAGGTAATATACAAGAAATAGAAGCAACGTATAACTCATTTGAAATGGTTACTTAAGGTCATATACAAGAAATAGAAGCAGAAGCGTCAGAAAAATAAAATAAAATAAAAGAAGAAAATTTTTGTCAGCATACTGTAGTAATTAGTTTTAAGAGGAAGTTTGCACCCGTAAGAGTAGCTTTAATGAATAAGAAGGTGATGATGAATGACTATGATTCCAGCAAAATAGTTTAGGATGTGGTGCTGTCTCTCTGCGAGCGTGCTTCATGGGAAGGGTGTAGGCAAAGTGGTCCAGAAATCTTCCATCACAAATCATAGTCTGTGGAGAAATATGATAGTTCTGACCTCAAACATCTTATCATGGCAACTGGCTGGTGTTTTCATGTTGGAGGCCGCATGCTGACAAGCAAAGGCACTGAGGAGGAAAAGGACTGAGACTTTTTCTTGTAGGCGTTTGGTTGGATTGCTTGAGCGGGTGATGGAGAGGAACATACATGGGTGCATCACAGGTTGGGAATCAAAAACAATTACAAACACAGAGACTTCATAGTTAGTGGTGGTGTGTGTGACAAATGACTTTACGAAAAGAGTGGGGAACTAGTTATAGCTTAAAAGGTGAACTGTGAGATCCGTACGTAAGCATGCATGCATTACAGGGTGCGTAGGCAGGTACTGGCAATGGCTATCTTGCTTGTTTGGAACAGTTAGCTTGGATCTGCATTGGTTCTCCGGGAGCATTATCTTTTGGTGTTCATGAGTAATGATGCCTCTCTACCGTTCGAGGTCTAATCCCGGAGAGCGAGAGAGAGAGAGAGAGAGAGAAGAGAAGGCAGAGAGGTTGGAGTCAAGTCCTACTTGATCGGTACCCTTTTCCGATGCAAGATGGGAGGAGAGATGTCATTTATTGCAATGGAAGTGCATGGGAATTCTCAAAACATTTGTTGATTATGGTGGGTGTCGCTGAGAAGTTATCATGAAAACATTGGAGACCAATGAGGGAGCACCGTCCCATCGCTGTCGCTGCTCTGCTGCGCAAGTGAGAGATTTTTTTTGGAGCATCTCGTGCTGTGGTGCAAACATATGAGAAAAAGTTGATCCTTGAGTCAACCTCATCCCCTGTGCACAGGCCGTAGGTCTGATCCCTGAGAGAGTTCTTGGGAGGGGAAGTACGCTCTCTCTTTCTGGACTCACGAGACGACGTAGCAAGTAAAAGGATCTCTCTCTCTCTCAAAGTTAACATTGACACACATGATGGTTGCTGCAACTTCAGCGCTTTGCATATGCTTCTGATTTAGATTTGATTGTGTGTAAAACTGATGACTGTAATCATCTTTCACTTCGGTTTACAGAGATGAACAGATGCGAGTCAACAGAAGTCCTAACTCCTAAGAAAGCATTTGAAACAGTTGAGTTATGATGAGGCCCTGTCCTAGCTATGCATGCTATCGTCTTGCTCGACTTGGCATTATCCTTGACAGCAGTGGCAGTGCAAATATTTTGGTTTTGTTCTTGCTTGGGTTGAGAAGATTTCTTTCTTCTAGGGAGGGAAAAGGACTTCCTCCAACTGAGAATAGACCAAAAAAAAAAAAGGGAGGGAGGGAGAGAGAGAGAGAAGGAGAATAGGTGGAGAGAAATTTTACAAGATGAATATTATCATAGAATAATAATACTAGAAAAACGACTAATTAGTTTGAGAACATCCCGAAATTTAATTAGGAGAAAAGTCAAAAGACTACAAATCTAGTCAAAGTCAAGCTTGAGATGAACACGATACCAACAAATGTGTTTTATTGGACGAGTTGGCATGGACTTGTGGGGGCGCAAATACACAATATATATTGCAATATTGGAAGACACACACATCCTCTCCATCATTCCGCACTCTTAGAGCTCAAAGTTTTTTACTCCAAATCGATCAATGATGTTTCCTTTGGGGTGAGGCACTAACAAGCAGGTGCGATCGTTTGTTCTTCGTCCGATGACATGGTACAAAAATATAATTTTCTCAGAAGCTATCTTACTTGAACTGCAAAATATGATTTTTTAAATTTATATTATCCTTTTCTCTTGTAAAAGAAAAAAAAATACTTTTGACATACATGTTTTATTTATCACTCCATGTTGATCAATTACTGATCGTTAAAAAAAATTATTAGTTGTCCGAAGCAACCAAAATATTTCTAAATTATTGATGATGATTGTTGGATTGACAAATATAGATCGTAATATCTAAAAATTAGGGACAGCTTATTTAATCATGATGACAAAATAAAAATAAAAATTAAGATTTAATGATTTTATAAATATCATGTATGATTTTTTTTTTTAAGAATTTTTCTTGAGGACTTTGAGATAGTGCACAAAGAGCTTGTGTTTGAATTGAGGTTAATTCAAAATATTACATAAAAAAATTAGTTATATTATAGAAGTCTTTATGGACTTTTTAATATTTTTATATTATTAATCTATAAAAAATTTATAAATTGATTTTGAGATCTTACATCAATTTATAAATTTCTTTTATCGATTATAAATTGATGTCATACATCAAGTATTCATCTGCCTCACCGCCTCGCATGCTTGCATTAAATGAAATAGAAAGCAAGAGACAATTCCGTCGGCAATCCACACAAACTCATGCATGCATGAGTTATCGTCACCTTCTTTTTCTCTTTTTTTTAAAGTTTATATTTATATATAAATCTCCCACTCACTCTCTCTCTCTCTCACTCTCTCTCTCAGTTTACTTGTAAAGACTGACATTTCACTCATTAGTCCACATGAGAAAAAAAACTCTCAACAAGACATGCTTTTTGTCTCCTTTTTGTGATCGGTGCGTGCACTGATGACCGCGATGATGACATTATGATGCCGACTACATATGTGATTACGCATTCATACATTGGATTCTTGGATGAGAGAAATGTCCTCTTTATTTCTCCATCAATTACGCATGCCTGCATGCAGATTCTAAATCTTGTGCTGCTACCATTTATAAAAAAAAATATTTGTTTCTATGTAAAATATTTAATTAATTTGAAAGTTCGAATCTTAGGTTTTAATCACCCTCGTTCTATATATATATATTAGAAGTTTAAGCCTTGTAACGAACGACGATCTTAATTTGTATTTCTTATAAATCTCATTCACTTGTTGCATATTGGTAAGGACGAGAATATTTGTATTTTTGTCTCATCTTACATTTTTTTTTTATTAGTATCATTTTATTTAACAATGTACTCCTTGTAGATGAAATATTATATTAATTTATTTTCATAACATAAAATAACAAATACTAAAATTTATAAAATAACATCACACAAAGCAAAGGAAGAAAAAGAGGAAAATATAAAAGGACTAATAGATCCAACCTCAAAGTTTCTCTAAAATTTCTAAATGCAAATAAAATAATATAGTATATGATTTTTTATATCTCAGATATGCACATGTCTGGAGATGATATCAATGATAATTAAATAAGCTCAATTTGGTATGTTAATCTACATATAAAGTTCGAGGATATACAACATAGTCCCTCTAATACTCAAGTAAACATCAAATTTAAATGAAAGTTGTGAGTAAATAATAATTGACCTCTAGTTCAGGATGAATAAATATTTCATGATATTTGTGAAATATTTCTGAAATGTTCTATATTTGAATGATATACATATGGTTAATTGTTAATCGAGGCTCTGATATCCTCGTATTGAATACGGTGTCATATATCGAGTCTTAATCAACGATAAATATTTTTCCTATCAAGTATCAAAAAAATATTTTTAAAAATAGAGATCATAATTGGTTCTTGGTCCTTTTTTAACTCCTCTATCATATTAATTAAGCATGTATATATAAAAAAAAATAATATCCCCTTGCTATAAATTATAATAGTAAATATAATATGGTCAGATAGTATACATGGCCGAGCCCATTATACTATTTCAAGAAATTGGCGATTAATTGGATTATGTAGTTTTTTTTTCTGCCAACGATAAAATCTTTCCCTAAATTGCTTATTGTAACAATTAGCCTTTAACGTATTATATTGTTCTTTTTGTCGAAATTATGATGTCTTGTATATGACTTCGACGAGCCCAAAACATATTTTTGGTGAGTAGATTAACCATGCAACGTGGGTTGAGCATATTGTTAATGATTCCCCAATACAAATCATGATTTCCCCAATTTTGTCATTTATTTAAGCATGCTCATATAAATTTATATATTGACTTCCCTTTTATTGTTAAAAAATATTTTTGTATAGGAGAGATCGAGATAGAAGGAAGATTAAGAAATAATCATATATTATCAAAGAGTAAAGGAGCCGAATGACGTGTAATGGATTTGACGTACATATTAATAAGATTAAAATTCTAAGTTAAATTAGTATCTAATTATATAAATATCAACCTTGACTAGACTCATATCATGAACTTTAAAAAAAAATCTCAACATTTATTCTAACAATCATTTCATAGGTATCATGTGAATGTTTTCGAATGGAACTAAGTACTATGATGTTGATGAAATCGCAACAAGTTCAATGTTGATGATATGACCCCATCATTCACCTTTGCTACATTGTGTTTGATGTTTACATCACTTTGCTTTCGCTTAGACTTCTCCCTCATTTGATCATGCCGTGCATTCAACCAAAACAAAACGTAGCTTTCGTGTGAGATCTTTTGTAGAGAGTTGGATATCTTGAACCTTATCATGTCATTCAAAGCTTGCTTATGGAACCAATTCATTATTGATAGGGTAAATAATGGGTCGATCAATCTAGCTCATCAGTAGTCCACGATAGTACCGAGATCCCACGATGATCCCACTGGCGTAGGCCCGAGCCGAGGTGGCAGAGCACTGACTTGGCCGCCACGGTAGTGCAGGGTTCTCGCTCTCTTTATCAGACTACATTTCAGACCATCTCGATCGGGGCATTAACTTGATCGTCGGATGGGCTACATCGAGCGCCCCCACCTCGACTAGGCCTTCGTGCAGGACCACACGGGAGCCACCGAACAAAAGCATCTCGAAACGCACGTTCGAGACCTAGCGAACCTCTCTTGAGCTTTCTCACCTCTTTCTGATCGACATGAACAAGTTTACGCACACGGGCGAGACCAAGCGGTACTGACTCCTCGGCCACAGCATAAAGTTCCCCAACACTCATCATATTCAATCCTCTACATTTATTTCCTTGAGTGATGATTGTGATTTATTGAGATCATTATTGTGTACTTGGTTTCGTTCGAATAGATATAATTTTAAATCAAGATGTACATATGATTTATTTGATTTGATATCAATTTAATTTTAAAACTTAAGTTTATTAAATTATGAGTAAAATTCAATATATAAAATAATTTTGAATATCATATTTTGATGATAAAATTAATTATAAGCTAAGTGATACTACCGAATTATGATCAAGAGTTAGTTCAACTATCAAGAGACTTGAATGTTACGATTGAAGAATTGAATGTTACGATGAAAGATTGTATGTATATTATACTAGAGGATTAAATATCATATTAGAGGATCAAATGTAACTTTAGAACATGATAGATTGATTATGTTGGAAGATAAGATGATGCGTTGGAACTTCTAATAATATACTAAAAAGATACACGATGTGCAAAGAGAACAATTTGTTTGAAGACTCTATACTATACACGAATAATAATATACTATAGTTATGTCATTAATCGTAGTTGAGTCATCGGGCTCATGCACACGTTTAATTCGGATGTATTAAGTTATTAATTGAGTTAAAAAGGAGTCTTTTACGATACTTTGTTGCTTGGACTGATTTTTCGGGGTTGTTTAATAACCTTATCAGTACTATGAAATTAGTAGTACACCCAACATAGATCATATTATCTCCTCACAAGCGTTTTTTTTTTTTTTTTCTTTCTTCTCTTATTAGGATTTATATTTTTTTTAAATTTTCTCTAGGTTTTAGGTTGTTTGGGGGCCTCTTTAAATACCTTACTTACTATGTATCTGATTAATGAGTTGAGGTAACTATTCTTGAAAGTTCTTAAGCTTAAGTATTCACTAGATCTAACATATTAACTTATAATATATAATTATATCCAATAATTTAGTGAGGAAAGAGCATATATATATATTAAATATATCTTTTTAGTAATTATATATATAGTTATATATATATATATATATATATTGATGTAATTCTATATAGCATTTTAGTGAGGAGATTAAATATCTATATCTCACAAAAAAAAAATATTTACAAAATGGTTAACCACACATTTAGTGTGGACTGGGAAATCAAGATAAACAAAAAGGATCCAATTTATGGTTAAGACCAGCTTTTCAATTAAAATTTATCCAACTCAAATAAGTTTATCGATGATATTAAAAATATTGTTTTTCCAAATTTCACAGTAGCTCAAAAAGTTGGTAAATCAACTGATTAAAGTAAGGTCGTAAGCAAGTGGGAAACAAAAAGTATATATAGTCCGAAGCTTTGGAAGACTGAGACCTGAAACCATTAACCATGCAAGTAAAAGGCAAGCAAGCCATCTTCCAATTAGTAGGAGGCCAAACTAACTAACCAAGTCATCGTAAGTGACAATGTTGTCCGTCTCCACAGCAATAGAGGCAACTTTGTTTAACATCATCATCATCGTCGTCGTCACAAGGATTCAATGTCAAGTAGCTCATGTTAGGAATGGTCGATAGAGGACTTTGACCACTAAAAACTGAGAAGCTCGAGGGGTACTCGTCATCGTCACTTTTTTTGCTAAAAAGTTCTAAAGTGATTAATGAGTATTAAGCAATTTTTTTTTTCTTCTCAGATAGTGTCGATTCATAACGTGTAATAGTTGGTATTTAGTGGATATAGTTGTTATTGTGATTTTATGTTATAGACGACGAGTTAACACGGCCAGAGGTTAGATCCGAGTGCACAAGAGCGTTGATCGCAGCTCCAAGTCGGTGAACATAGAGATTTGGGAGAGATCTATCTATCTTGTCACAAGATCTTCGCACCGGAGCTTTGTGAGGCGGAATACGATCAACTCATTATGTTCCTCCCAGATCATCGAGCCCTGCACAAAGGCCAAAGTCGGGTGGGGGTATTTTTGATTCGACCCCTTTGATGGTTCAGTTAGCGAGAACGAGAGCTCAAAAAGGAGCAATATCGTGGTAGTCGAATCTCCCCCAATATTATTCATTGGGGTGACTTTGATACCTCATGCCGGGAGGGGAGGGGTCATCGTACGAGAATATTTAATGAGGGGTGACACCACCGAACTTGAGCATTAATGCGTGTTAGCAATTCATGAGAGTTGGAACATACTTTGGGCGTCGATGCCGTCTGGACTGCATCACAACCTATTGTAATTTTCATATTGTGGGACAGATCGATGACCTGTTCAGAAGTCAACTAATTTGGGGAAGCACAATCGACTCCATCGTGATGATCCGAGAGCCCTCGTGGAAAGAGCAAGGATATGCCATTATCAACCAGAGCTAATTAAAAATATTAATCATAATAAAAAATATTAATCATAATAAAAATAAACCACCAAACTATCGTGGATCAAAGAAACGAAAATTAAAGTCCAGCAAGAAGGATAGCGGTGCGCCTTAACGTTTACGCTCCAACGCGAGTCATCCCAACCGTCAGGTCTCTCTCTCCCCGCACGCACGTACGCACGCACGCACGCCGCGGCAGACGAGAGGGAGGGCAGCAGAAACACGTGCCCTGCACGCCCACTCCCCTCCCCTCTCCTCTACTCTCCGTCGGGTCCCTCTCGCCTTTGCCACCGTCAAATCACCGCCAAGGATTCGATTCGATCCGTGGGTCCCTCCCCCCCCCCCTCCGGCCCACCGTCTCTTTCTTCCCCGCATACCCGCGTCCGGTCCCACTCAACACGGAAGTCGTACGGCACGCCATCTCGCACGGCCCACGCCACGCCCTACCCCGCTCGGTTCGTTCGTGGGCAATACGAACCCAAACGAAAGGGCAGGAAATGATGGCGAAAGCCACCCCCCTCGTGATTCGTGCCGCCTTCGGAGAGGACCGGTCCGTTAAATAGTCCAAAGACCCTCATGGGCTCCCTCGTAATCCGCTCCACTCCCCATGTCATCATTTCGTGACATGTATTCCCCCCCCCCCCTCCCGTGCGGGCCCCACCGCCCCCCCCCCCACCCCTGTCCCTCCCACGTAAAGGCGCATTACATGTGGGTCCCCTCACAAAGGGGCCACGTTAACATTTTAGCATCCCCGGAAGGAAATATGATTTTTTTAACAGAATTACATATATATATATATATATATATATATGTGTGTGTGTGTGTTATTAATTTGTTTTAAGGGTATGTTTGTGCACATTAAAACATCTGACTCGGAAGCATCTCTTTCTCCCTTCTGAAACGACTCAGTAAGCTTCCGAGGAGGAGGAATTACATGGAAAGAGAGTGATTCTAGAGTTACCCGCGGCCGTAAACCGGTTAGCTGACTTGTTATCCGCCTCCTCGTCCTTTAGATCA
The DNA here is from genome assembly GCA_029747655.1 of Ensete ventricosum. Taxonomy (NCBI): domain Eukaryota; kingdom Viridiplantae; phylum Streptophyta; class Magnoliopsida; order Zingiberales; family Musaceae; genus Ensete; species Ensete ventricosum. The sequence goes on along the minus strand of JAQQAF010000006.1, from coordinate 1,904,661 downwards.
CTGCCTGTTTCTTTCTCTGCTGCTTCGCGTTCAGCTCGCTGAGGCCGGACGGTGGAGGAGAAGGGTTGCGACCATGGCATGACGCGATGGTCCCGGTTTGGAATCCCCTCCGCCGACACTGCGAGACCTACGGGGCTTACTTTCGTGGTGGCGACTCTCGTTTCCATGATATCTACGGCTTGTCTCCGCTGAAGCCGAACTGCTCGATGGCAGACAATCCCTCCTCAGCTCCAGAAGACGAACAACGCGGACCAGGCGCCGTAGAGGTCCGGGAAGACACCAGCAGTTGCAAGGACTGGCTCCGGTTAGGCCTCGCGTCTTCTCCCGCTGCTATTACGTCTAGGCCGGAGCGGCTGACGGCGGAGATCGAGTTATTATGTGGTGAGCCTTCCTCGTCGTCCTCGTCGTCGGTGTTTCCTACGTCAGCCACGTACCCTGTCACAGGCCGGTGCATCAGCGGCTTCCGAGCTCCCGTGATGGGCACGACGGTAATACCTTGGGCGAGTTACCAGCAGGGGATGCCACGGGGACCTTGGAGTGCTAATCTCCCCACGGGGGCTACATCGTCGATGATACCACCACCTGCGATGCCGGAGTTCGTTGCCCGTCAGTTCATGTACCCGATCTCGAGCCCGGCGTTACCGTCGGCGCCGGAGGTTTGGCCAGATATGAGGGTTGTCAGCCCACCACGCAGACCGCAATCGGGCGTTTGGTTCATGCTTCGGGCTGCGCAAAACCAGTAAGTTACGAGGACCGAATAGGTTACATAACCCTTCCTAGTTCAAATCCTTCCTTTTTCTTGCGTTCTGTCGTTCCATAAACAAAGGAGATGGAGATCGAAGAAACCCGTGCTGTTTGTTTGTTTCTACTCCTTTGTTCTTTTGGTGTTTGTCTTCAACGATTGACCTCACGAAGTCTTCTCTTTTTGTTTTTATTTCTGCGTTACTGCAGAGGGCGGGAGCCTTTTTTGCCACAGATACCCAAGAGCTACTTGAGAATTAAGTACTTCCGCTCTCTCATCATGATTCCCTATTTGAGCTGCTTTTTTGGGGTTTAGATGCTATATCTGCAGGACATCATAGCTTCGCTCAGCGATCATGTTCTTCACTGCTTGTAGGGATGGAAGGATGACGGTCAGGTTGCTGATGAAGTACCTGGTGACCAGGCTGGGTTTGGAGGATGAGTCGGAGGTACTTGGAACTCTATCCCGTTGCTTTCTTTGTTGCTTCTCGTGTTGGATACAGTAATGCTTGACCCAATGCCATTACTCCAAGCAAAGATTGCTCGATCGACAAAGGAGGGAAAGAAAGACACTGTTTTCCTGGCATTTCTGTGCCTTGGAAATGTGGGAATCCAAATTTTTTACTAGTGTCTAAGTGGTACATCATTGCTCATCACCATGGACACAGCTCCCTTGCGATTTATCTTTAGAGTGATCCGGGAAGATGGGGTTGCTCATCAGCACTAGAACCCATCATGGCGAAAACCCCTTTCTATAAGTAGGTTTGACATGCCAAAAATAGGACAGACATAGCTAAGAAAAGTCAGTTCTTTATAGGAGTAAGAGCTTCATAGCCAAAACTTTGCATGCCATGCTTCTGCTATGCATACAAGGAGACGCAATGGCTTCTTTGTATCTTATTCCACAAAATGGCAAAAGTTATCGGGGTAGCTTATTGTCCTTTCCCGAGTTGGCCGCCTGTGACAACCCCAAAACACCACCTTCCACCAACCCTTTGCCGAAAGCTATGCACGATCCTTACATGACACCGAGCTGCAGTTTGTATGGAAAGCACTTCTCCATCGATTACGCGTATCTCTTCTCCTAATAATATAAAGATCTTGCTTGAAGACTTGGTTGATATATATGTGGTCATTAGTATGTCCAGGATCATGCGATAGGGAGTCAGATTCCATATTTCTAGACTCCATTTATCGACTGTTTTCCTTGTCTAATTCATTGAGATCTCGTTCTAAAGATTTAAGGTTACATCAAACACGAGACCAAAATTTTACCACTGCATCATCTATCACTAGGCTTAAGAGTTGCAGATCATCTTTTACTTACTTAATCTTGTGAAATTATCATGTTAAGCTGGAGCTTATCTTTTATTTCATCGTCCAAGATTATGATATTTTTAACCAATGATCCTGCAAGATCTTGCTTGAATTGCCAACTTAAGCTCCCTATACTCATTTGTGATTGCCGTAATACAAAATGCATTTCTTGGGTAGAGCAAATAAATTTACTGCATCAGTATCTTCTGCATTGGTATCATGATCAGATGCATCAAATAGCTGTTATTATATTTTTTAACATTGGCTTACAACTGGAAGGACTCTTCTTGAGATATGTCACTTCAAAACTTTTGTGGCGTAGGCTAGCTGTTGGTGTTGCTTCCCTGAAACCCCCAATTTATTGGAATACAAAATAACATCTACTTGTCGATATGCATTAGAATCTCAACTATTAAAAAATTTATAGTTCTAATCAGTAGAAGATTAAAGGCTATGTCATCAGCCTTCCGTAATCAATGACATCGCTTCTGGTAGGTGCTCATGCTTTTGTTCCATTTGTGTATTCTATAGAAATTATGAAGCATTTGACTTTGTTTGATCCTATTCTCCTTTTCACTGCCATTTTATACTTCAATTTTCTCAGATCATTAAATTAATCTTCTTTATGCTACATTGTTTGAACTTAATCCTTAACTATTTTCCATCTTTCATCAAATAATGAAGTCCTAACAACGTTTGATTGTTATGTGGAGTGTGGTCACCAAAACACCTGGAAGCAATGAAAGATCAAATTTAACATCTTAGTTTTTTTTTTTTTTTTTTTTTTTTGTGTAGATGGAGATGTCACCATTTAGAATTGTTGTCCAAAATTATAGATTTACAAAAATTATTCTAGAAAAATTGCCAATTTTCTAACATCAGACTGGAATCTATAACTGCATTGCGCCATCACCATTCACCACAATGTTTGAAAAAATTAGCATGATCTTGGTAATTCTTCTTGTTTTAAGATGCTATGACACTAATGTGATCGCTATTTTCCTTTTTTTTTTTTTACAGAGATTTGAGGCTAATTTTATTGAAACCTAAATGCATTTTAATGCGCTAGGATTAGAGATCAAATCCAAGTTGAAGTTAGCTAAAAGTATCTTCCTTAGTATGGTTGGCCTTGTGTCTTTGCATTCAATCAATAATGTTATTACACTTGAGAAAAAAATTATCTGGTAGATAACAAGAATCCAGAATCTTTGCATTGTTTTTTTTCATGTGGACTCAATCTGTGTAATGCAAATCGAATGCATTTGTTCCAGTCAGAAAATATGTAGGCTACCTACCCTATTATGAACTCTGACATGAAGCTTATTATAGTGTTGTTTACCATCATATTCTCATTGTTTGGCTTACTGCATCCTCACCATTGATCATTTCCATGAAAATACTTTGTTCATGAAGTCAACTTTGAGCTATCAATTCATTATAATTAGCTACCTGTCAACTTATGTAGAAGTTAGATACAAGTAAAATGGAGGTTAATGAAGTAATAATAATATATATTATTCTCATTGTGAATATTGCAGCTATCATGCATTATGCTCTACTGTATGTCACCCATGTAGACCATATCTTCATCTATGATGATATTTGACTCATCGTCATGCTTTCGCTCAGCTGTGCTCACCCTAACATCTCAGAACTTTTGTCAAGAGGGTGGTAAGTGGTGCACTCCGTGAGAACAAGTATTTAGAGGCCCCATGGTAAAGATTTGATAGCTACAAACCAAGGGTGGTGGTGAAGGCGATGAAAGCATGAGAACATAGAGAGAGAAAGCATGGTTTCCACCCATCACGCTTTCCTTTGTGTCACCAACCGTCCATCATGGGAACTTCCTTTGATGTCGGGATATCTTATTTCTCATTACTTCAACGTTGAGCATTCTCATAGAGAGAGTGTGTTGGCTTCTAAGGAAAGAGGTGGTGTGGGGCTCCTATACTTCATCGCACGTCAGGAGACGTGCATGCGATTTCATGATGTATGTTGCACGTACGTAGTCAGGCAGGCACAGAGAGAGAGAGAGAGAGAGAGAGAGAGAGAGAGAGAGAGAGAGAGAAGTACATTAGTATAAAAAGCATGAAACGTAGCTATTACACAACTCAGGATGTGTGTATCATTATTGTATAGAGATACCATTGTAGGTTTTAGGGTAAGTACATTAGTATCGTTACTCTATTTGCATGCCTCGATAAAACATGATCACGTCAATGATGAACTTAACACAGGTGGAGATAACATGTAGAGGTCAACTGCTGCTTCCCTTGTTGACGTTGCAACATGTTCGAGATAACGTATGGTGCTCGAGGGAGACGATGGCATTGTTGCAGGACTCGCCCAGCATCCAACATGTCATGATGTTGCAGTACAACAGAAGTGAGTATATATAGTTCAGCTCAATCTTATGTAAGATTTACTTAGTCGATCCTCCCAATTTTTTTTTTCTTTTTTCTTTACTGTTTCATCATCATTATCACTTTTGTTTTTGATCATCTCAACACACTGAGAAAAAAAATAGTAATTTGCACGTTCCAAAATCGTAGCAGAAAACTACAGCATCTGTTGCTACTGATCCCTGTTGTGTTTTATTTTTATTTTTCTTCTCATTAATCACCGTTTTAATAATGAATGTTATTCTTGACTTTTTTAATAACCTCTTTTATTTTCAATGAATTTTGAATTAAAGGCGGAAAAACAAATTTTGACAAACAAGAGATATCTGAAAGAGAGGGAAAAAAGTGGAGAAATCCAAACATGAATGAATTGCACAAACCATTCTATATATTTTTACCGATACTTCCACTAATACGAAGGAAGAATCGATTATAGAGAACAATAATAATGATTAGGTGATCAACAACAAGAAATAAATTGTATGCATGAAAAAGAAGAACCTACCGCTCCTCTACACCTACATGAGAACCAACAACGAGAAGAGATAAGAAAAAGGGACGAGTTTGATCTCCTACTCTTCTTCCCTTGTCTTCTAATTTGCTCGATTCATCCCTTATTTTCTTGGAAATAGTTACTGTTTTCTTAATAGGATCAACAAGAAGGCAAACATAATAGCAATAATTACTGGAAGGCCAAATTTGATGTTTCCAAAAGGTGGGGCTTTTTTATTAAAAAAAATTAAAAAAAAGAATATGCCCTGTTGTAAAAAGCTAAATAAAAAACTAGATTTTCTTGATATTTCGATATTTTAGCAATAATTACTGTGAGATTTATAAGATATTTATTTTTTAAATTGACTTAAGGATGTGCTTAAAAAAGTATTAATAACCATAGGTCTTATATACATACATATATACAGATCGGTAGATGTATAAAATTTACATGGTAAATCTCTATGGTGAAGTGTATTAAAAATATTTTTTAAGAGGCTTAAAGTGCTTTTGTCATTTTGATCAAGACATTATAGTTCTAGTAAAAAACACTATAACATGATAAATTGACTCAAAATATAATAGAAAATAACTCATGTATAAAAATAGGATCTCAAATAAGTATTGTTATCGATTTAAGACTAATAACCAAAGAGGAATAATTTTATATAAATTATAGTATTTTTGAATAGGGTTATGGTTTTTTACAAAAACATCATATGCCTATTTAAAAATATTATAATTAAGAAATTAATTAATACTGTGAATCATAATGATAATATTTTTTGGCCAAACTTCTTATTTAAAGTAACCTCTAGTACTTTGTCTCAAAATCAAAGTCACCTTTCGTACTTTAAAACTCGTCTAAGTGACATCTCGTACTACGATTTCATATCAAAATTATCCTGCATACTATGACTCAAAATTAAAGTCACCCCATATACTTTCAAACTCGTTTAAGTGACCCCGTACTATGCCTCAAAATTAAAGTCACCTCCCGTACTTTAAAACTCGTATAAATGACCCTCATGCTATGCCTCAAATCAAAGTTACCTCCTCTATCAAAGTGGCCCCCTCTATTATAAATAAGGTTACGTCGTTAGGTAAAATAATTTAGGGGATTATTTGTCACAAAATAATTTAAAACTAAAAAAAGCACACATATTTTTATCTTTAATTTATTTGTCAATAAAATTATAAAAATCAAATATCTCAAGAAAAGAAAAAACAAAAAGGCAGGAAGACAGCGGAAAGACGAACAAACTCACGCCAAAGAAAAAATAAGAAATACCGAAAGATAGCGGAAAGATGGACAAACTAACGTTGATAGAGATTGATGAAGAAAGACAGAGATCAGAGTTGCAGAAAAGAACGCTGATAGAGGTTGGAGAAGAAAAAAAGAGAGTGAAAAATGGATAGGGCTTTCAGACCTCAAATAAAACTAATCTCCTAAATTATTTTATCTAACGACGTAATCTTATTTCTAATAGAGGGGGTCACTTTGATGTAAGTTTGATTTTGAGGCATAGTACGAGGGATCAATAAAAATTTTGAATTTTTTTTAATAGGCTTAGAGTGATTTTAACACCTTCATCATAATACTATAAGTTTATTTAAAAAAGAAATACTATAACTTAGATAAATTGATTCAAGAATTAAAACTTTAAAGTCAAAACATCATAAGCGTAAGTCTCTAAGATGAACTCTATAAGGTTTCTTACAGTGTTTTTGACACCTCTATAAAAAATATTATACTTCTATTAAAAAACACTATAACTTCGACAAATTGACTCAAAACTAAATTTAAATTAGCTCATATATATATATATATATATATATATAATATTTTATGGAATAAAAATAGAGACCTAGTTATAGTGTTTTTGGATAGACTTCAATTATTTTTCAAAACATCATAAAAATATTTATAAAAAAAACATTGTGATCGAAAATTTCCTCTCTATATATATAGAAAATAAGCTGTAGAAATATATAAATGCGTATATTGATTATTAAACCATATGAAAGGACAGCTAACATCCTTCTGTGGCATCAATTTGGTCTCCGTTTACCTTCGAACAATTTGGTCAACTTTGGCAATCATAGTGCCAACATGAACTCTCTTTGTTCTTGAGGATCAACCTGATGTATTCTTTTACTCGATTAGGATGATTAATATTATATATCATTCAAGAAATGACCTCATTTTGGCTGCAAAATAGGCAGCGATGTGTTTGATATAATATTATTATACTCAAATGCTCATAAACAAACTAAATCTGGGGAGAAAAAAAGGACAGGACTCTAATCCTATTATTATTATTTTTTGTCTCTTTATTCTTCAGCCCACTATAATGACTTCTATTTAGTCAAAATATGAATTTTTCATGTCACCGCCGGGCCTTAAAATAATTCGAACTTTCCTACAATTTAACTTGGATTACTGTTCGGATATCTAAATGCACAATTACGTTCACTGAAAGCATAATAGCAGCTTGTGATTCTGATCAAACACTTATATAATCTACCTGAAACAGAGTTGGTGATGTTGATAACATTTCAATCTGCAAATTCCAGGAACAGATGCAGGAAAGGCGCATTCATTTGAGCGTAGCTCGTCGTCCCCACCGAAATGAATGAATGGGGAATATGAAAAGAGTCCACGCGAACCAAATGTTAGAGACGGTGACCGATCGAAGCTGAGCACATGGAAGAATCCAGCAGTCCACACAACAGATGAAAGGCCGAAGGGAAAACGAAGGTAGAAAAGCTGATGGCGTCTGCGAAGAGGAAGGAAAAGGCCAAGCAAGCCGTGACCGAACAAGAAAAAGGGGCAATGAAAGGAATGATGAGCTCGAACACATTGCTGCAGGAGAGGACGCAGATGTAGCCATGTCATAGACAAAAGACGATCCATCTGACAAGCTTATCCTGTCACCATCTCCAGTTCTTTCTTCAACCCTCCCATGATGCCAATGAGTGCTGGTGGAATAAAGCGACTACAGTACGTATCAGGGGGGAGCCATTCGTTTACGTGTAAGGATGCACAGTGTGATGTCAAATAAAAATGATAGGTACTGTTGTCTTCCCTCTTGTAATGCACCCATCGATCGATATGAATTCAAGAAGCACAAAGTGACGCAGATAATAAATACTGTTGAGAACCTGTGCATCATTCCAATTCATGGAATCACAAGGATATAAGAAAGCGAAGCACAAGTGACACAGATAATAACACTGTCGAGAACCTGTGCATCATTCATGGAATCACAAGGATACAAGAAAGCAAAGCACTTGGACGCAAAAATCAGCAAACTCAGAATTGTGTTCCTCCTCATCATCCATAATTGGAGTCTTACAGAGATGACTACGACAATGGCGATGGTAACATCACATAAAAATAAATCCAAACACAATTACTACTGAAGACCACTTGCTAGCCTGACTCTACAATATGTCGACAAACTCTGGTGCATCATTCCTTGCTCCAGCCAGAGTCCGATACACGTACATCTTCTCTACCTTATGCATGTCGCTAGGATTTTCCTCCATCTCATCGCTTTCGACTCTGTCGTTTATGACCTCCACATTCAATCTCGGCATCTTTGCTGCAAGCGCCTTGCACCCCCCTAAAGTAACGTCACAGGATGACATCCAAAGGGATCGCATTGTTTCATACTTGCCCACATTCTCCAAGAGCGCAGCATCACCAAATGGGCTGTCCCTTATTTCAAGCTTCCTAAGATTCTTGCATCCATTGAGCACGTAAACCATTCCCTTGTCGCTATCACCAGCAAAGGCAATCGAAAGCATCTCGAGACGTGCAGCATACTCACCGATATACAAGAAAACAGTGTCGGTTAGAAGACCTGACAGTGATAGTCTCCTCAGGTCGTTACATGAGCGCACGATAGCTCCAAAACCTTCATCCAGTGGTTGATTAGTGTCGGGGTCTGGCTTCCCAGGATCAAGGATACACAGTCTGAACCGTGTGAAATGGGGACAGTTCTTTGCGACAGTGATGAGTGCAGCATTTGTCATCTGGTGGCAGAAATACAGCAAAGAGTTCAGCTTTGAGCAACCTGAAGATATGGCAACCAGCCCTTCTTCAGTCACAGCGGCAGTGCCAGTTCCATAGATATCAGAAGGAAAGACCCTCAACTCCTGTAACTCTTTGCAAGTGGAAGCCACAACTGCTAGTCCTTTGTCTCCGATGCAATCTAATACCTGCAAAATCACTCGAGCTACAGTTTGATCAAGTCACGGAAAGAAAACAAGGCAATCACAAGAGGAAGCCACTAGATCTCACCCAAAGCTTTTGAAGTTTGAAACAGTGACGAATCAGCTTTACCAGATCAGCACCCTGGATTGCAGGGGCATAGCTCAGGTTTAAAACAGTAAGGTTCGGACAGATGGAATAGATAGACTGCAGGCAGCGAGGAGCAACATCCCAGAAACCTGACAAACTCTTTAGTGACTTGCATTTTCGGAAGGCATGTATCAGCCTCTGGTAAGCTTCAGCACGGTGCTCAACGGTGAACGAACCAGTTCCAAGTTCGACCAAGTGGGGAGTTCGGACAAGTATCCTGGCAAGTGACTCAACAGATATCGCACGATTAAGCTTCAAGCTCCTGAGGTTCACGCACCTAGCAACAAGTCTCTCGAGAGCGCCTGCATTCACCTCCCCTTTGAGGCATGCAAAGTTGAGGGACTCTAGGGAAGTACAAGAATCAGGGAAGCAACTGAGCCACTGCCTGCCATGATCTTCCACCTCATTTTCCTGTAAATCTAACTCCCTAAGACCCCTAGCAACAAGGAAGCGAAGAAAACATAAAATAAAGTTGCAATAAGTAATTTGGCGCCTGAAACAAGCTAAAAAGAATTTAATGCAGCCTGGTTCATTTTTAACATGCTATAGTATCACAAGAGCATTGCATGATATGTTACCAGTTTGATCTTTTGTGAACCTGAAAAAAAAAAAAAACTTTAAGAAAGATACCCTACCAAGAGACTATCTCCACATTCACGAATGAGTTTAACAGGGTAACAAAAAGGACATGATCAATCCTCCTAGATATAATTTTATTTTTTATTTAAATTAAGAAAGGCCAAACTATAATGAGATACAAATTTTAAAAAAAAAAAATACAGTAAAAACTCAAAACCTTTAACTCGATTCGCCAATTAGAAGCTAAGAAGGAGCTACCCCAAGGCCGCCGGACATCACCAAGTAAGAGCACATGAACAAGAACTAATCTTTACTCGAAAGGTGCAACAAGGACTGACGGGTGCTCACCTACAATGAGTAGCGATCGCAGCAAGCCCATCAGTGCTGAAACCCTCGCAGCTGACGAGAACAAGGGCCTTGAAGTTGGGGAAGGAGCGTGCAAGGAGCTCAAGGCTCTCATCAGACACCACCATTCTCTTCAGACGGAGCTCCTCGAGACCAGGGCAACCACGAGCGGCGGCCTCGATCCATGGCAGCGCGAAGCCACCCCAATCATGTGGGACTAAGTTGAAATCGGCAAAATGGGGCTTCCCCTTGACGCTGAGACACTTCGTTCCAGGGAACCTCGCCATTACTCGTCCTGGCCGCACGGCGTAGCAGTTGCCAACGAACACACTGCGGCGGCTGAGCCGCTCGACACGATACCATGCCTTGCACACCGTCGACACGATGTTACGGTCGCGGTGCGAGCTGAGGAAGTCGAAGATGTGCTCCACCACCTCCTCCGGGAAGTAAGTCATGGCCAAAGAGCAAAGCCGGAACCCTCAGTGCCGATCTTTCCTCGCACCGTCTCCTCAAGCTTAGTGCTAGCAGCAAAAAGAGCACAACACTTAGATCTGTAGTCAAGTTCCACCGAACACCACCAGAAATGCCAGTAACAACTGTAGTAAAGATCCCACCTTTCATCTAGCTTTCTCCACCAACTCCATTTCTACTCAGATCTGCTCCCGAAATTATCACAGAACTCGCCGATAACTCCACTTCCAAAGACGGTAGATCGAACCGAAACCCATTTCCCCCCGGATCACATCGGGAAGACTCCCACCGCAGATTTGGGGCAAAACACAAATCACACCCCGGAAAGAAATAAAAAAAACCGAGATTTTTTTCCCCCAAAGAAAAACGATACCAATCAATTACAAAGCCCCATAAACCGAAGCAAGTTACGTCATGAAAAGAGAAGGGTAAAGGGAGAAGGAGGAGAGGATCTCATCTTCCAAATCCCTTCATCGTTCGTCACTCACTTTTTGCTCCCCTCCTCTTTCAACGCTCGTCTATTCCGTTAACCAGGGGTACGACCCGGGTTTAGTTCTCCCAACCCCGGTTCAACTAGCTGACACGCCGGTTCGATTTGTCAGTTCGCGTGGGCCAATCTGAGCCGTCGAGTTCCCATCACCGGTCCTTGCCCAGCAGTTACGGATAAGCGGTCAGGATACGATGAAAGGAAAGCCCTGGGATTGGTGACAAATCACGATCCAGCCATCGCTCGGGTTCTTCGCTATTATTAGTCTATAACGCCGCCATCGGTTCACAATGATTAGGTGTGACAACAATAAATAAATATAATGGACGGCTTAGATGAGCCAGTGTGGGGTGGTGATGGCATCAGGAGATGATCACACGGTACGTCCTGTCCTGGCAATTAATTTTGGCAGCGTTTGTTATGGCACACGTGGACGAGTTCAGAGATCAGACCGTCGGAGGTGATTGATGGAGTGGAGTGGTTCCGGTTGTTGTTTCTGTCGTCGTCTTCTTCGTGTACATTTTTTTTACTAAATTTACTGAATGTTTTTGTGCATTGATCTAAACAAGTTACGTATATATATCCTTGCAAACTAAAATACTCCTAATAAATTTGTTTTTTAGAAAAAAAAAGCTTTATCAAACTGAGGAAGTATAAACCTAAAGAAAATGAATTCGGATAATTTTTAATATTTCTCAATATAAAATCTTCTTTGCAGGTTTCTGAGGAGATGCCCTCGTGTTAAAATTTCCAAAGAGCACTTTCACTTTATCATAATTTTTAGTATTTTTTCATATTTTTCGTTTTAAATGGTTAATTTAAAATTAAAATTAATTTTAATATTTATAATACTTTTGAAAAATTCTACATACTAAAATCCTACCCGATATAGTAAGACAAGATAACATAACTCTACAAATGTACATTTTTCATGAATTAAATTTCCAACTCTAATATTTCTAAGTTCAATATCAAATGGTAAACATCTCTACTATAGTACTGTCTTCGTTCATCGTTAGAGAGGAGAGGACTCTAATATTTCCAACTCTAATATATTTTCATGATAAATTCAATTTGCAACTCTAATATTTACACGAGTTCAATGTCAAACGGTCAACATCTCTATCATCGATCGCACCGTACATTCGTATAATGTGTCACCGTGACACGGCGGTTGCCAAAATGTGCCTCCGCCTTAATGTTGGCTCGCCGGCTTCCCAATTCTGCGGCCGCGATCACCTGTTTCTCGCGGGCCCCACCAGCTACATTTTTCTACTCCCCCACGCGGAAGACGAGTTCTCGGAATCGACCTTTTTTTTTTTTCTACGTCGGTCTCCCCATCACCCTCCGTCTTGCTCCGGTCTCTGACCGTTTCTTCGACGCGGGAACACGTGCCCAACGGCGTTACGCCACGGTCGCCGCGGGTCCCACGCTTCGGGTCGGTCCCCGCCCCGCCAAACGCGTCGGCGTCACACGTCAACCTCTTCGCTCATCTCGCACCCTCCACGTGTCTCAGCTTACAAAGATCGGACGGCCACTACTGATTAGGTGTGTCGGCACTTCAACCAACTTCCTCCCCCCCCCCCTCCTGCATACTTCCGGGTTGTTTCTTTGCGTTCTTCCAACTCGGTATTTAAAAAGCACTACCGCCTCAAACCAAAGCGCTCGACAAGACAGTCGGCTCCGCAGAAATAGGAGACGAAAGAGTGATGTCGAGTGATGTCGTGGAATTCGATTTCTTTGCGATGGAGAAGACGCGATCCCGCGCCATGGATCAAAGGACCTCCGCCCCAGGTATCTTATCTCATCCCATCCTATCCCTCTTTTTTTTTTTTTTATCTTCTCTCTTCCGCCACTATAATTTAGGGTTTCCTTTGGTGGGTTTAAGGCGCCAAGCTGAGCGCCATCTCCAGGATGAATCCGCAACTCCTGCGGAACGTGATCTCCTCCGTCGGGAGAACACCGATTCCACCTCCGCGGTCGCTTCCTCTTCTGAATCCGTCCGATTTGTCCCCACGAAGGAGCGATTTTGTAACGGCGCCATTGACGATCCTTTACAACGGCACCGTCGCCGTTTTCGATCTCGCGCAGGATAAGGTCAGTTAGTCTTCTTTTCTCTTCCGTTTCCGTGAAACGATCACGAGCAATTTCTTATAGTTTCGACCTCTGAACAGGCGGAGGCAATAATGAAGATGGCGGAGAGCAGCGGGAAAGGGTTGCTGCCGAAACTTGACGATGGTAAATGTCTGAAACGGCCGTCGATGGAAACGCGAATTGGTCTGATACAGAACTCTTTTTCCGTTTCCGATGCGTGTGCAGATCTGCTGCCGATGGCTCGGAAGAAATCACTGCAGCGCTTCTTTCAGAAACGCAAAGAGAGGTAACTATTTATCATTAAGTGCATTTATTCCCGATTCATCGGAAGTTTAGATGGTCGGATTTGATATAGCAGAGTGCAATATCACCGGTTTTTAGAGCTCATCTTTATTTAATTCTCTTCTCTTACATTTATAAGAAGGTTTGTATATTTATACGAAGGTGGCCACCAACTTCCACCTCTTGAAGGATGGTTTGTGATGCCTATAAATTATATTCTATATCCTTCACGTAGTTTCCTAAACGATTTTAAATTTCAACCGTTGACTTCTTTATATGAAAGCATATATCATTCATTAGTACATGATAAAGTAAACCTTGAGCAAACATGTATAGCTTTAAAGTTCAGGTCAAGTATGTCGAGCTATTTCTGATATGATGAGATACGGACAGTGGTGGGCTTAGAAATTTGACTTGTAGTCTGATATCAAGTCACTTTTTTTTTTTTTTTTGACTGATGTAGTAGGTTCATTTAAAATGGTGCAGGTTGACGGCAACAGGTCCCTACGAGAGGAAACAGGAGACGGGTTCGGCTAAAAATACGCGTTGACCGTCTTCAACTTCTTCTAATTGTTTGATTAGATGGCAGAGGGCTGTACTAAACAGTGTTTTATGTCAGTTGTTTTATTTATTTTGATTGCTGACACATATTTGTTGTGATCGAATACTTTCTCGGCACTAAATTATCTCTTGACGTTGATGTAAATTGTTACCTCGCTATTGCCAATAAAATGATCAGTTGTTGCTTTCAGAACTTTCAGTAAATGATTCATATATTTCTAATGGTTGAGAAAAGGATTCCAAGAAATGAATAATCAATCTCTTTAACTGGAATCCAATGAGTAATCGTATATTAGGGTTTGACCACCCTTATTTCTTCAGTGCTACTTTTTAAGTTGTGGTAGGGCGTCAAGGAGGAGAAATGTGAAAGAAAGCTAGGAATGCATCGTTTGCTTGCGAGAACTTAATTCACTGCATCATACGACTCTCCCGGGGAACACAAAACAGCATGGCTTGGGCTTGAGGAGATCATGGCGTCAATGCAACGGCGAGACTTGGTGCAGCTGCAATGGCAGTACAACAGATGTTGTTTCTGGTTTCTTGTGACCTGCAAAGTCAAGGGGAAGGGCGTGCCCTTCTCTGCTCATTGTCTTCCTCCTCTGCGTACATTCCTTTCTGCCAACCCGAGGAAAGCCTCCTCAGTTTTATTCCCAGCTCAGTCTACCAGCTTCTTTTCTCGAAAGGCAAGTCTTGATAGGTCTACGTATGTGTGTTGCTTCCTCAAGAGTGTGTCACAGTGATGAGCTACGTTAACACCTGCTAATTCCATGTCTGAGATATTGAGTTATTGGGAAGTCATACACTTGTGAACGCTCTAAAGAGTAATTTACATCTGCGTTTATTATGATTTATTACTGTAAATCTAAATCATTGAATGAGCAACGCATGGTATTAATTAACTCGGGACAACAAAGTCACAGAAAGGTGATGAACAGTTGTCAGAAGCCGAAGCCTTGATTCTGAACCCCATGTTGGCATAAAGAATGGCACCAAGAATAAAAAAGAGGGAAACCCGTGTTCGTGATTGCTGCTCCTGGGAGAAGAAAGAAAGCCTCGTCAAAGAATGCCGAAGACGAAATCAGAGAGAGTACATCTTGCTCTCAGATGCACAGCGGCGGTGAGACGCTAGAAAAAGGTCGATCTTTTCTCGCTGGATTGATCCAACACACAAGAACAAGATCGAGTTAAGGGTCGAGCAGTTCAGACGCAGCCGTGGCGGCCAAGTTTGAGGAGGCCGCCGCTGCCGCACTTGGGGCAGGCGTCGACGCTCTTGGGTACCATGAAGTACATGAAGCAGGAGCGGCAGCCGGCGGAAACGAGGATTTGGCTGCCGCCGACCGCTGCTGCAGTATCTTCGGAGGAGGCGGATGAGAGGGTTGTGAGGCAGGAGTTGGCGGTGTCGACGCTGTCCTCGTCGCTGCCGCCGATTTCGGAGCAGCTGTCGTCAGAGGAGGAGTCTTGCTTGGACTGGTAGCTCGACGAATAGGAGGAGGCGGCGGCGGCGGCGGTTCTTGGGTCCTTGGTCGTCCTGGTCCCAGTCTCCCGGTTGATGTAGTAGACTTGCCCCGACTGCCATGGAAACAGGAGAAGTTTTGTCAAGCAAAGACGGAGAATCTACAACAAGGGGGAGGGAGGAGGAGGAAGAGGTGGTAAGGTACGTAGGTAAAGAAGACAAAAAAATAATAATAATAATAAGGATTTTGATGCCAGAAACGATCACAAAACCGCATTTTGGAGCTCTAGTTGGTGCATTTATGATCAATGATTGGTGAAAGGGAGGAGCAGCGTCGTACCCGCATGTCTAGACACTGCTCCCAGTGACAAGGGAGCACCGTCTCCGAGTTCAGCTCCACCGTGACTTCCCCCGCGCTCTCATCGCTCGCCTCCACGAGACGAGCCGTTCCGCCTCTCCCCAGATCGCAACTCCTAAGAAAAGCAGAAATCATCTGGATGTTGGGCGCCGTCATTATCTACGCAACGCCCAAACAGAAGAGGCGAGAGCGAAGGCGGAGAAGAGGTAAGCAATCAAGGAAGAGGCATTTGGGAGTGTTGGTGTGGGGGGGGAGGAAAAAGGTATCTGAGAAAGCATTCGTTGGACGAAACTTTATGTTCATTATGATCTAAGGAGATTCTTTTGGAGAGTGAGGGAATCTTACCAGTGCCTGGCGTTGGATCTTTTGGGGTTTGGGGTTGGGGACGGCGCGGGGGATTGTGACTTAAAGTCGCAAATCCCGGCATTGGATCTGATGGATGGATGGATGGATGACACAGCTCTGCTGCATGCAGTGGGGAGGGTGTCACGATAAAAGGCTATTGAGGTGTCTTTGTCATTTCTGTCCACAGTGCCAGACACAGATGACAAATGATGCGTGGCGAAATTGTTTAATCAAATACAGAAAAATAAAAAAGACAACATCTTTACCTAAAGAAACTCCAGTCAACGCATTCGCACAACAAAGTCAAATTTATCAAGAACATATTCTCGCATGGACTTTTTCCTGTGGGTGCTGCCAGCTTTGAATGATAGCAAGTGCCAAGGATACTTGAGAGAGATTTAGGAGTTCCCTCTCTTGTACAAAAAAAAGACAAAACTTTAATTATCATGTGGTTCACACTTGAAATTTCCGTTACATTTTCTTTATATTATATTTTAAAGGAATGGATTTTAATCCAGGTGCAATCAGACTTTGTACTCTTAGATTATTATAATAAGTATTAATGACACGACATATCACAGCGATCAGAGTGGCGCAGCGGAAGCGTGGTGGGCCCATAACCCACAGGTCCCAGGATCGAAACCTGGCTCTGATATATGGTTTTATTATTTTATTTCTTTTTTGAAATTTCCATTCTCCAATGATTTCGAAATGCCTCTTTTCTTGTCCTCTTTATTGTGATCTAATTTTTTATTTTATTTTTTTAAATCTAACTTGTAGTGACTGCAAAATTGCATTTTTTTTTTTCATGAAGGAAGCACCGTGTTCCCTGTCGTGGGCGAGACAGGTGCGCTACTGACTTGAACGAATGGCGCGACTCTACGTACAAGTTTCCTACGCTCATGGGGCGGTCCGAGTTCTCCGCTTCGCTTCCTCCCTCTCGCTCCTCCTCTCCTCACATCTGTCATCCCCTTCTTCCCTCCATCTCTCTCTCTCTCTCTCGACCATTCCCTCTCTGTCGCCATACTTCCCGTCCATTCTCTCTCTGTCGATCCCCTTGAATCCTTTCTCACTACTTTGTAATTCCAGCCGTTTGACATACATGAAAGAAGGATCAAGAGGTGGTGGTGGCGGCAGCAGCGGAGGCCAAACTCTGTTCGTAGAAGCTGGCGGCGGACTCCCGCGCCCTTCCAAGTGCTCAACCCTCATGCATTCCGATCCTCTAATCAAGTCCACCAGCGAGGAGGAGTTCCCCACCCGCCACAGCAACGCCTCCGCCGCCCACCCCGGTTACTACTCCGACCACACCGCCTCCACCACCTACACCCAGAACTCCTCCGCTGACAACTCCCCCTTCCGCATGTCGCCTTGGAACCACCAACCCGCCACCTCATCTGCCTCCTCCGGCGGCCCTCGACCGGGGGCCACCAACACCACCACCGACCTCTGCCCCTCGGGCACTGGCCTCGTCGGCTCCCTCGTCCGCGAGGAAGGCCACATCTACTCCGTTGCTGCCATCGGCGGCCTCCTGTATACCGGATCCGACAGCAAGAACATCCGAGTGTGGAAGAACCAAAAGGAGTACTCGGGTTTCAAGTCGACAAGCGGCCTCGTGAAGGCCATAGTCATATCCACCGACCACCGCATCTTCACCGGCCACCAAGATGGAAAGATCCGGGTCTGGAAGGTCTCCCCCAAGAACCCACGCGTCCACAAGCGCATCGGAACGCTCCCCCGCTTCAAGGACCTGCTGAAGAACTCCATCAACCCATGCAACTACGTCGAGGCCCGACGGCGCCACCACAGTTCCGCTGTCTGGATCCGGCACACCGACGCCGTGTCCTGTCTCTGTTTGAGCGAGGACCAGAGATTGCTGTACTCGGGTTCGTGGGACCGGACGCTGAAGGTGTGGCGAGTGGAAGACTTGCGGTGCGTCGAGTCGGTGAACGCCCACGACGACGCCGTCAACGCGGTGGTGATCGGCCACAACGGGTTGGTTTTCACCGGCTCGGCGGACGGCACGGTGAAGGTGTGGAGGAGGGAGGAGTTGCCCAAGCCGGCCGGGAAGAAGGGAGGGAAGAAGCAAGCCGGCCTGACGAGGCACGAGCCGGCGGTGACCCTGGTGCGGCAGGACATGGCAGTGACGGCGCTGGCGATCGACGTGGCAGCGGGGTTGGTGTACGGGGGATCGTCCGACGGCGGGATCAGCTGGTGGGACAGGGGCGGTGTGGGTGGGTCAGGCGGGTGCGGAGGGGTGCTCCGGGGACACAAGGTGGCGGTGCTGTGCCTGGTGGCGGCGGGCAGCCTGTTGTTCAGTGGGTCCGCGGATAAGACGATATGCGTGTGGCGGCGGGATGGCGGAGGTGCCCACGTGTGTACGTCGGTGCTGACGGGGCACTCCGGTCCGGTCAAGTGCCTGGCCGTGGAGGCCGACCCCGACGACTGCGGGGGAGGGAGGTGGGTGATCTACAGCGGGAGCTTAGACAAGTCCGTCAAGGTGTGGAAGGTAGCGGAACCAGCCGCGTCGGCATCCGGTAATCCGCAGCCACCGGCTCTGCGGTGGGACGACCGTGGCACTCCACGCTACGATTTGTACTAATTGAAGCATAAAACACCATAACACCATACAACAACAGGGAATTAAGGTGTGCACACATGAACGTCTCATATATGATCATGTAGGCGTACTATTTCATATGTATTTTGTTTTTAATATTCTAAAATTTTGAGGGATACGTGTGCTATTTTAGAATTTAGATAAATAAATATATTAAAAAATATATATTATGAAAAAGATAAAATCATTCATTCATGTAATATACATTTATATAGATTTTGAGAAATACTCAAATGGATGACTGATTCTTAAATCATAGATTGATTAGAGGGAATCGAGCATATAACAAACACAAAGTTATCATTTTATATTTACCTTTATTATGATTTTTATTATGCCCTCACAAATTTTGTCAGAAGTATAAATATGAGAAACACAATTGATGTCTCACAACTCTATCGCTAACAAAATTAAATTAGATGATAATATATTTTATACGTGAGTGAAATATCATATCGGCGAGGGTAAATATATTTTAGGAGTGGATTGAGAGGGGAAGTATATGTTTAATCTTCATACATCGTAACCTTTAAACTAATCTTTTTTTTTTTTTAAGCCTTGTTGATTGTGTGGGCATGCATTCTATTGTACGAATGATGCATTTTTCCTCCCAAAAAAAAAAAAAAAAATACAAACAGTAGCAGGCAGACATGGTGTTAAATCCATGAGGAGATGACTAATATATCCTTGTAGACATGAGCAACCCAAGCGACATACAGAGTAAATAGGCAATCCGAACAAGGGTATTCTGGACCCGAAAAATGACTCGTACTTTTTTTTTTTTGTCAATTTGCGAATAGTAAGAACAGATGCAACGATCCGACCATATCGAAGGAATCGTTCACGGCAGGATTCAAAAACAAGGGCCCACTGCCAACTCAACTGTCATAATATATTAGCCTTTATGTGGTCGTGGAAATAATTCTTCTGCAAAGCATCATCATCATCTACAAAGTGTTTGAGATGAGGTCTTTTGTGCAGGTTATCAACAAACGTAAACATCCCCGTCACTGTCATCAGACATCGTCTTTTTGGTTATTCTGCATCAGTAGGTTGAGTCTGGTTCACGCTACTCTGGCCGTCGCCTTCTTTCCGCAACCTTTTCTATAAACAGGTGTCCCTTCCCGTTATCCTCGCCTCGCCACTCCCCTTTGCTTCTCCTCGGATCCTCCTCCTGTTCTTCCATGCTCCCAAACATGAGGCGGCTCTATTGAAGGAGAAGCAAGGGAAGTGCTTACAACGTAAATGAGTCACAAGCCCAGTCTTGTAAGGTTTGGAGCTCTCAGGCTGCCCCCTGGGTTTAGGTTCCACCCCACTGATGAAGACCTAGTCGTTCAGTACCTCAAGAGGAAGGTCTTCTCCTGCCCGTTGCCAGCTTCCATCATTCCTGAGATCGATCTCGGGAAGTACAATCCATGGAACTTGCCTGGTAAATTAAGTGTCGAGAACACCATTATCCTGCGTATATTTGATGTGAGTGACGGTGATGAGATAGCTGTGGTTGCAATATGTAGGTGCATTAACGGAAGGCGATGAGAGGTATTGCTTCAACCGTAGAGAGGCGAAATATCCCAAAGGGAAGCGATCAAACCGGGCTGCGAGCTCCGGCTACTGGAAGGCCAGGGGGAAGGACAAGCAGATCGTAGCTTCTGGGTGCAACCAAGTGGTGGGGATGAGAAGGGTTTTGGTCTTCTACCGAGGAAAACCTCCGACCAGCTCTCCAACCGACTGGATGATGCATGAGTATCGCCTGGCCGGCTCTGATGGCAGAAGCTTGATCTACCCGCAGAGGAAGAACTCAACTCATGTGAGATCCTAATGCCATAGTTCATGTGCAGTATATGTTGGAGATCATGTGTTTCCTATAATGCAGGGTTTGATGGTTCCAAGCCAAGACTGGGTGCTTTGTCGCATTTTCAAGAGGAGAAGAGCCGCCAAAGTCGTCGACGAGGAGGACATCATTAGAAACGACGCCACTGGTTTCAGCGATTTCATGGAGCAGAGAGAGGGTGATCCGACACCATCTTCATCCTCTTCGCCTGGGAAGAGCCGTGTCACCGAGCTGTTAGATGAATGTAGCAGAGGAGGGGAAACTAGTTCACCTCCCTGAGGGTATTGTTTCGGATTTTAGAGTCTTCTTACTTCCTTCCTTGGAGACCAAATGAGAATAAACTTGAGCTGTTAAACTCCAGGATTTGTCGTATTCATCTTCTCCCCTGGTGCTTCTTCCAGGATGTGGCCACACGTTCCAATAATTGATCGAATCCTTATCCCTGCGTTCTTACTCTGTGTAACATCCTGGAAGTGAAGTGAACATGACAAGGAAGAGAATACACTTAATGCCTTGGGTACTGTTGCGTGTGTCCGAGATGATGCTGTCCAAGGCAGATGGCTTTACATGCAACAAGGAGGATCTGATGCTGCAGAAAGAGAACAAAAGCCGAAAGGGAGGCATATGTCCGGGTAGGTTAGGTTTGTGGATAAGATGCTGCCTCTAGCCATTTTTTTGCCTCGACCAGAAAGGAGGCCAAATCGCATAAAGAAAAATGAAACCTACGCCATGAATGTAGTCGCTGTTAAGCTGCAGTTCTTATTTGGTTCAAGAATGTCATACATTATTATCTCTTTTGTCACAAAGAAAAAAAAAAAAAGATGTATAATTTTCTGTTCCTTCACAGCACATCTTACACAATGATATCTATCTCCAAGGTTTCATCTCTTTCTTGATGACATGCATGCACCGACGAGAGCTTTTCGGTGCCGTGCATGGTGATGCGTCTTGGTTGCTCAGAGACTGTCTTCTCTGGACCACTTCCAATTACATCAGAAATGGATGGTATTCACAGACAAGCTAAAGCTTTAGCAACACGCGACAGTAAAAAATATACTTATTTCCACCATTGAATTCGATAGAAATCATTCCTCATGCTACGATACATACAGTTCATTATGTAATAAAAGACGATTCCTTTGGAGCACAAGACATAAATGCTTCTTCCACCGTATTTGGTTGTATCACTTATGATGCAGCAGCACTACATGATCGACGTGTGGGTCATGCAGTCAGACGTACTTAATGTTAAGTTCCAAATCCGTAGAATGGAAAGAATTCAGACTCGATAAATGTTCACTACCAAGTAAAGGTAAACTAATTAGTTCGAATTCTATCATCAGCTCTCATTGACATAATTTGATGGAAAGTTGAAGTGTAGGCGAATCTGAGTCCTCAATTACAACATAGACTTTTTTAAAATTTTCTTCATTAATTTCATAAGAAGCTCGAAGAAGATGTACTTGGAATCTAAATACCAAGAGGAACATGTGTACGTACATATGGGGAGAGTGAGAGGATAACATGTCACGAAATGAGATATCCTTCTTAAAATACTTGACGAGTTCAACTGTTTAAAAATTTCCAAAGTGTGGAACGTCTTCTTTGATACACCGGTAATTGAAGAACCTGATTGCACCAGTTTGGAAGTCTGAGAAAGAAAGTGAAAGCACCGATATAATTAATATAGAATCCAAGTACATCCTACTACCTTTCAGTGAAGAAGCATGGAGCAATAAACCTACCTACACGGAGAGGAAGCAGTGTTAAGTTAGTGATATGGCCATATTAGTTTTGGATCAAGCAAAAACCACTCAGAAGCTGCAACCTTGAGATTATAAGATTAGAAATCAAAGAAACATGGTTCTTATTACGATCGAATGTGTGGCCCCTTTTAGCTTTTCGATTGCTGGAATCCAGCTCATGAATAATTGATCTAACTTAATAATGAAGAGTACATACAGGTCGAAAGCACAACCCGACCCTTAGCGTCAAAAGAAGTTAGGTGGTGTTCATGATTGTAGATGATCATGAACACTCGTCCACTATGATTGTTCTATACATAGATAGATAGGTGGGGCAAGTTTTGTTGCACCGTATGACCTAACAATCTTGAGTATGCATCATGATTTCCCTTTGACATGTCCTCCCGTCTCCATGCACGACCGTGGAGGAGGAGGAGGAGGAGGAGGAGGAACAAACATACTTGTATTATCCCCACAATTTTAGGGTTCAAAATTTAGCACGTAAAAGAACGAGGCATGCAGTAGATAATAACCTTAATCCATGAACATATTCCCTAAGATGACAAAGCCTGATGACGTGAGTGAGTCCCCATCCAAACTGGACAATAAATAAAACCTGCCAATTCTAATTCCAAAAGGGGAAGAATACATATGATACTGATTGGGGATATGTGATTTGTGGACTGTGATGTATGTACATTACATACACAGACAGTACGACTGTAGAAGAGTAACCAAAGAATACTATTTGTAGATTGCTGACTTGGCTTTCCCCGTAGCACATGTCGTCGTCGTCGTTGGCACCCAAAAATAACCCAAGCCAACTGATGGGTGAGTCAGATTGACAACAGTGCCCCCGCTTCGTGAAGGTAATCTCAAGAGTACCACCTTTCTGTTTATGAATCGGCCCAAAGCCCAAAGTCCAAACCCCAAAAGCTCAAAGCCCAAAGGCGAAGGTTTCCGGGTGGGTTAGGTTTTTGCTCTCTCTCTCTCTCTCTCTCTCTCTCTCTCTCTCTCTCTCTATATATATATATATGTATATATATAGCCCCTCACGGTGTCACGGCGGACACATTAGGGTTTGAGGGGTTTTGCTTGTTTTGGAAGAGATCATGCTAGGGTCTAAGATTTCGTCTCTCAGATCTTGTTTGATTGCTTCTTTTCTTAGGGTTTTTTTTTTGGTTGGGATCACAATGGACTGCTCGCAAGAATTGCAGCAGGTGTTTCTGAAGGTTAGAAACACGCGCTGCCCTTTCTCCATACTCATCCCCTTTCTTGATTTTTTTTGTTATAGTCAGATGATTTTTTTTTTCGCAGTAGTGAACGTTATGATTTGGGTTGTATACGATGTAATTTTTTTATTTTGTTAAAAAGAAATATATTTTTTTCTTGGTCTTCCTTTTTTGCATTTGTGCGACACTAGATGTTGACAGACGTGTTTTTCTTCGTGGATGATATTGGGAAAAAGAAACTTTTTTCTTTTTGGGTTTTTTCGATGCCTGTTTATGTCGACCACATCAGTCACAAATTCGGGTTTTTTTGGGGGATCAAATCGAATTTCCATTCCGTCAACAATTCCTTCTAATGTCTGTTTGGATCTTCGTGATCCATGAACTTTTTTAATTCGTGCTACAATGGAATGATGAAAATCTTTGATAATGCAGCATCTGTCGATGCGATGGTCATTTCCACACGAGATTTCTGATCATTTTCTTGATACCTTAAGTTTTTGACAAATTGTTGTTGATGTCTTCTTCTTCTTTTTATATTTGTTCACCCATTTGTTCATCGACCAGCTTTCTCTCGTCTTCCATTTCGGTCTTCAAGTTATTAACCTTCTGAAATACGAAAGGTAAATTTGTAGAAATTGTACTTAATCTCTCCAGGGACTTCACTTAATCCTTTCATGAATATATTAGTAGGGGTGTTTTTAGTTTACTTAGATGGAAGGTATGCTTCCTACCTCTGTTTCATTTGGAAATGTAAATGGAAGAACTATAATGATAATTGTAGAAGACAGACCTCCTTTGCAGGTGGTTTTGTTAAAAAAAAGCTCTCAGTTGTGCTCGATATGCTTTTTTTTATTATTATAAATTATGCAGTCTCACATTCAGTGGCTGATTTAGCACATCTGTATTTTTTCAAGGTTCAAAAACTAACAACAGGATCGGATGGACTCTATTTAACTAGTGACATTGCGCGGAATGGAGCTCAATGGTTGATGGATTAGCATGTTTGTCTTTTAGTTTTCTATTTCTTGGGGAAGTTTTATCTGTTTGATTAAGATAGTAAATAGAATATGATGATTGAATTGTGCTTATGCATAATGATAGTGTGCCTTATTGATTTGCATTTACTTGTTCTGAATTTTACTACCAATTTAAAATGCAATTCCCCATTTTTCAGTCACTTCATCTGATTTGCTCTACTCTGTTGCAACAGAATCAGAAAGCTATGATTCATAAGATGGTCAGGGAAACATACTGAGGAATGTTGGGGCAAGTGCATCACTGGGACTCTCGGAATTAAGTTCAGCTCACATAAGAATCAGTTTGCCTTACCAATTGTGCTCAGCGTTTCATGGAAAGCAAACATTGGTGAGAATCCAATGCCCCGAAAACCTAAGGGTTCTTCCGCATGGTTCGTCAGGGCCTAAGATCAGGCCGAAAGGCGTAGTCGATGGACAACAGGTGAATATTCCTGTACTACCTCTTGTTGGTCTCCGAGGGACGGAGGAGGCTAGGTTAGCCGAAGGATGGTTATCGGTTCAAGGATGCAAGGTGACCTTGCTTTTTCAGGGTAAGAAGTGGTAGAGGAAATGCCTGGAGCCAATGTCATGCTCATGCAGGGAAACTGGAATCCTTTAATTCATTTTCAAGCTTACTGTATATATATATATATGGTATGGTATCAGCAACAAGCTTATTAATTGTTTCCTTAGGTTGTTTGATTCTTGTTAGAGGTGATTTGGAGTTTTGGACTTTTTCCCTGTAGCTTCGGATATTTTGAATTTACATGATAGATTTTGCATTGGAGTGCCTCATTGAACAGCTAAATTTATTATTTTTGAAGATTGTGTGATATGTCCTTAATGCACCTCGGAATTGTCACAATGTGCCCGGAGAAATTTTTGAACAATCATATAGAATTATGTACGTGATTTTTAACTTGGTTATGAATGAGATATATTAATTTGAATCAAATGCTTTAGAGTTTTTTCTTATATTAAGTGTATGTCCTAAAAAAAAAAAGATAACACCAAAATTTTTATTGACTCCTCGTCTCAAAATTAAAATCATATCTCATAATTTAAAATTTGTTTAATTGATTCTTTATATTATAATTTAACATCAAAATCATCTTTTATATTTTAAAACTTGTCTAAATGATCCCTCGTGTTATATTTTAAAATCAAAGATAATTTTTATAATTTAAAACTTATCTAAGTGACATCTCATTTAGAAATAAGATTACATCATTAGTAAAATAATTTATGACATTATTTGTTAATAAAATAATTTTAATTTATTTATTAATAAAATTATAGAGATCGTATAGATGAATAAATTAATAGAAAAATAAATTAGGGCTTTGATATTATTTAGTTGTAATTCTCAAATAAAAATATTTTTTTAAATTATTTTATCTAATGATGTAATATTATTTCTAACAGAGATGATCACTTTGATATGAAATCGTAATACGATGGGTCACTTAAACGAGTTTTAAAGTATTGGGGATAATTTTGATTTTAAAACAATTACGAGAGATCATTTAGACGAGTTTTAAATTACAGGAGGTAATTTTGATTTTGAAACATAATATGAGGGGTCATTTAAACGAGTTTTAAAATATGAAAGATAATTTTGATATGAAATCATAATACATGAGGTCACTTAGATGAGTCTTAAAGTATGAAGAACGATTTTGATTTTAAAACATAATATGAGAGGTTAATAATAATTTTTGATTTTAAGACATAATATAAGAGATTAATAAGAATTATCGTCAAAATATAATTTGCACTTCTGAAAATATAATAGATTATTTGTAATGTACATCGAAAATGGGCAAATTAACTACAAATATAAAGTAGTATTTCAGAAAAAAAATCTCACTTGGAGTCATATAATCTTGTTAAAATTATTTAGAAAAACCATAAAATTTGCTTTTTAAATGAAAGGATTGGGCTTTTGACGTACTAATTAGTGATTTAGCATACCTTTCCTCGATAGTCACATTCTCTCCGACTAGTGTTGCAGAAGGCATCATCGGCTCACCGATCGATCGATCGATCATAGTTATTCATAAACAATGACAATTTATGGAAGATTTAAGTGCAAAGATGAAAAAGAAAAGAAAGCTTAACCAAACAATACAAACCAGTTTTTGTTATCCATTAGGACTTGCTACTTTTTGACCGATGCAACAAGAACAAAGATTAGAAGAAAGGATATATAACCTTCTTTTGTAAGTAATAGATAGAGAAAAGATGGAAAGAGTGGCAAAATATTGCATTACCAGCAGAAACTGTATGAGTGTGTCAGCCTTGACTGCATCACGGAAGAAAAGGTTCTTTGCTTTGCGTCTCAGAGATGTGTTCAGGCCTCCCCAACTTTGGGAGGACTTCTCGTAGAGACATGAAATATTTCTAAACATCTCTGCACAAGAAATCATCATAAACACTAAATATTTCTTATGGTGAAGGCAGACCTGCAGCAGAAAGATCAAACAAACAACTGCAATTGCTTCTTCATATACCTAAAAAAATGTAAGTCTCCTAACTATTCATCATCCAAAGCTGAGTTAGATACAAACCCCATATTGCTGCAACAAAGATTGCAAAATCCATTAAGGAAATTTATTATATAGAAAGTTGACGATGTATAGTTTTCTTCCACCTCATAAATACTCCTTTTATTTTACAACAAGCATACCAGGTTCCCAGTTATTACCATTCACATCTCCTAATAATGACGGTAGAGAGATGTTGGAAGGAAGGAAACCAGGACCCACAACTCAAACACTCTTTATACACAACAAAATGGGTAGAGAAGCTTTCTGCCAAATTCCTTATCCGATTGCACTTGCGACATGAAAGTTTTCCTCTGCACTAGCTTTAGCTTGCGTCTTCTCTCGCCAGTTCTCCCCCCATATCTTTGCTTCTGCCAAAGCTCGTTCCCGGTCAAAGCCCTGCCTTACGTTTGCACTCGTCTCATTTGAAGTGTTCTCACCATTCATTTGCCAATTATGGGCAGTTTCCGCATTACTGTTCACAACTGTCGTTCTCCCCCCCCATATCTTTGCTTCTGCCAAAGCTCGTTCCCGGTCAGAGCCCTGCCTCACGTTTGCACTTGTCTCTTTTGAAGTGTTCTCACCATTCAGTTGCCAATTATGGGTAGTTTCTGCATTACTGTTCAGAGCTGGCATTCTTCCACCTCCCTCATCAGCACTCCTGTTTCTTCTTTCACCACCAGGTCTACTGTTAGATGTGGGACATGTACCAGGATCATATGCTTGGGATGCCAAGTAGGACAGAGCAGTGACAACATCGGCGATGGCAGGACGAGAGGCAGCTTCTTCTTGGATGCACATAGATGCCACAGCGAGAGCTTGATAGACCCCACGCATGGGATATCGACCCTGTAGCTTTGGATCGGCCAGACTTGGTAGTTTCCTTCGGTCATTGAACATAGGACGAGCCTGTAAGAATGCATATATATGTGACATTTTGCAATGCACTGGAAAAGTTATAGTTTTCATGAATATTTTGAAATTTTTGAGACATAGTAACTGAGTGGATCACTTGATGGTAATGAATCACTCGACCAAAATATATAAGTCATAGACACGTTTGGCTCTATAAACCAAACTTCATTCTCCTCCAACATCCAATAAACTGGCGTGTATGATCACCCACACTTTATGACTTGGTATCCTATTTTTTAAAAAATCAGACTACTTAATTATGTGCGGCTTAGTCCAGTAGTTGACTTCCATGCTGTGATGTGATTTGATTAGGTCCACTATGATATCATTGGCCTTTTTAAAAACTAGGTACAAGATAGATGCCACATATTATCCATGAATTAAACTAGTCCAAGTCCAATTACATCTCTTCGAACCAGTAAAACTCATGGTCGTCTAATGTGAAATCATATCTCATATACTATAACCAAAAGTGATCATTAATAATAGTGGAAGACATCATATTCACCAACATAAAAGAAAATTCAAAATACTACATCTAACAAATTCTAAGGGACTATAAAGTGAATAAAATCATATATTATAAATTCTCTATCAGACAATTTTGTAACACTCAAATACATTTTACATTGTACCTGCCCATTGGAATCAATCTTACCACATCATCTTCTGCATAAAAATAAGGATCACTAGTAGGAATATCTAAAACTGGATCAATAATATTTACTCTATTAGATTCATCTGTGGAGAGGAAAGAGGTGATGAGTATTATAAATACTTGATAATACAACAAGTCTACATTATAGGACAAGACAAGGAAAGGATAAAAGCATATTAAGGCTGAATCAAATATGTAAACTTTTACATCAAGATGATAAGAAAACCACACCCCACAAAATTAAAAGAAAAATACATCAACTCATATATGACCTATATCTATCATGTGATTCTAATATATCAATTATATTAACATATCTAGTATTGTCATGTCTAAATGTGACCACATATCCATATTCATCTTTTACTTTTAGTTTAATCTTCTATTCATTACACATTTATATAATATGTTTTTTTACCTAGATACGTCACTTATAATTAAGAAAATAAAATAGTTATTTTGCTAAGAAATGTCCTAAACCCAAGGCCATCTTATAGATAAGATCCTTGGTGGAGTTAAACTATATCCAATATGTTGGATCACTATTTACATATAAGATGATACATATAATCCAAAGTACATTTCTCATAAGATGATTACATATAATATTTGCACACATTGTACCATGAAAATCATTTTATTTTTTTAATTCAATATTCCTCTCACTAAGACTACTACTGTATATAATTTATACTATTTTATTGTCTTTGTCTTGAATGATTTAAAGGTATCCCTTCATCATTTCAAATATTTGCTACCCTCGAAATCCCTAATATAATAATAAGTCTATTTTGAAAGAAACCATTTTTCTTGAAACTATATACAATATAAGCATCAAATAGTCAGTCATATGCTTTCACATCACTCGCTACACATTTGTGCAATGAAGTAAGCTAAATGATTCAATCCTAAACGTGCATGAAGTAAACTTAAAAATCTGGTCACATCATAAGAGCAGCTTATAGTACAAAAGCACAAATATGTAAATCAACAATAACATGCTAAGCACCTGAACTTTTATCATATACAAACAACTGAAAAAATGCATGCTTTCTTAAAAGTTTTTTTTTATATCAAAATATAATACTATAAGTGAACTCAGTGGACTATACCATCCCATCACATGGCTGTCTCAGTTTTGCTAGAAAGAAACAGATGCACCATTTAATATTGACCAGAAGTGTCCAGACACTCCACACTTCTAGCTGTACTACAGACTGCATATATAAGATAAATGAAGTGGAAAAGCACTGAAGAGTAAGACAGGAATAGCATTTCTTCTATAACACTATGACATGAAAGATCAAATAATCCCTAAAAAAGCCCGTTAAACAAGCTTACCCATGAAACAAGATTTTGTTCTGC
The DNA here is from genome assembly GCA_029747655.1 of Ensete ventricosum. Classification (NCBI taxonomy): domain Eukaryota; kingdom Viridiplantae; phylum Streptophyta; class Magnoliopsida; order Zingiberales; family Musaceae; genus Ensete; species Ensete ventricosum. Next base: position 1,874,440 of record JAQQAF010000006.1, on the reverse strand, counting down.
ATGTGATTTGGTAGTTTCAACAGCCTTCCGTCCAGTAATCAACTCCAATAATACAACTCCAAAGCTGTAAATGTCAGATTTAACTGTTAATTGTCCAGTCATGGCATATTCTGGAGCACAATATCCATAAGTTCCCATGACCCTTGTTGAGACATGAGATTTGTCACCAACTGGACCAAGCTTTGCAAGCCCAAAATCAGAGAGCTTTGGGTGGAAGCTCTTATCTAATAGTATGTTGGAGGATTTCAAATCCCGGTATATAACTGGAGGGCTGGCTTTGTTATGGAGGTACTCCAATCCCTTGGCTGCACCAGCTGCAATCTTCATCCTTGTATTCCAGTCAAGTGGTTCCTTATCAGGTGGTAGGTCTGAAGATAGTTGAATAGGTTGGTTAATTACAATATCTCTACCTGTCAAATAGCTTGCTGCTCAACTATAAAGCAACTCGTTCATAAAATAGCTCAGAAATAAAGTAAATCGAACATAAAACCATTCAACAATAATGCAGCCTGGTGGTAAAACACAATGAAGCAGCTCGATCATGAAACAGCTCAGCGATAAAGCTGCTTAGACATGGAACAGCTCAACAGTAAAACAGCTCAGCAGCTTGGGAATAGAAGAACTTGTTAGTAAAGAAAATGTTCGACCAGCTAACTCATCTGAATGTCATGTAACAAAGTCAACCAAATATGCAATATGACACCGAGATATCCTAGTCTCATACCATAATGATGGCCAATTGATATGGGGGAATAACAACAGGCTTCTCCCACCTTGGCACATGGATGACAATCCCTGACCAAGCCGATGCATAACCAGCCCCAGTAGATCTGATGTGAAACCAACTCTGACATACCTGATGCATGACAAGCCTTGATTTCCTAACCATCTAAACCAGCATTGTCAACCCAGCCACATGGACTGACCACTGTCACCGTTACCACCTGAACCAACAGTGCCATCCTAGCCACCTACCATCCTAGGCACCTACGCGAAATCCTAGTTGCTACATAACTACTAGATCATTGTAGAAAATATCGTCCATAACCACTAACCACCTAGGTGGGGGAAGGATTTCCCTGTATGATGGCCACAGGTCTGACAAAGGGGCTTTTCTCTCCGAACACCTTCTTCAAAGGAAAAAAGTATACTCAAAGGAAAAGAATATGGAGAAAAGTTCAAAAATGAGATTCAAAAGAGAGAAGTATAGATAAGAAAAGGAGAATTTAGCATGGGTAATACTAATTCTATCCTTTATGGGCTACAAAATCACCTGCCAATAGTCTCTTATAACCTGATTTAGTTCTTGTTTCACCACATCTAGGATTATACAGCCAATAACCAATCCTTCATTGAGTCCCAATTGAACTAAGAAAAGGTGACAATTAGCTGATTATCTAAGATTATTAACGTCTCCAACTCTCATCCATGCCTCAATTAGTCTTAAACTTCTAGGAATACTTCTCTGATCTGTCTACAATATTGTGTGATCTGACAAGTTTGAACCCATTTACGACTCTTAGACTGGATAATGACAGTGTAGACTGCTATAACCTAATTTGACTAGGTTAAATTAGGTTAAGCTTACAAGTCACATGTCAACAATTAAATGGTCAAGCTGCACTCATGGAAACAATTGGAAATATTTAACAACCTAAAAGTTGAAGGAAAGTCAATTTCATTTCTTGTGTCAAGAAGCAATAATGTAATATAGTTACATAGAGAAGAATCAATGACAAAAAAGCGAACTAGTCTTATCATAGCAATTTAAATTTATCAGTCTCTAATTTCCTAATCCACCAAAATGATAGTAGAGCATAAACCATTGAAATATCTCTTTGCAATCAAGTAGAAAATGGAAATGTAAGTTACAGAATCCCTATATACCATTCGAATTAAACGTTTTTTATACAATCCATTTGGGAACCACCATATTTGACTTGGTGGATGACTCATCATAACAAAGGACATAAAATTCCTTGTATTAAAAAAATAATAACAAAATCAATGCATGAAGAAGATTATTATGGACCGTTATGATAATTCACATAGAAAATAACAAACATAAAGAAACAAAAAAATTATGCCTAATTTTAGGAAATAATATCTTCATCCCATGTTCAGTATACATATGATAAGTGACAATAATAGACTGAGAGAAATTCAAGTGAAGCATCATCACAGTGTAGTCACACTTGAGATAGATTCTATGTGGTACTTATAAGCAATGGCTCTCCTACGTAAGAAGAAAACCCTTCTGATAGAAGTTAAGTTCTGAAATGAAGTTTTACAGTACCTACCTAAGACTAGTTTTTGTATTATAAAACTACAAAATGCAGACTCAATAAATGAAGAAATTATATCCCTAGAAGTTATAAAATATAATTACTAACTAATTATATAATTATAGATGCTCATTTTAAAAGTGAAGAGTAAATGAAGAAATGACATCCCTAAAGTTATACATAATTGCACATGGAAGCTGCAACCTGTATTTACGTTTAGCCGGGACATCCATTTCATTCCCCATTCCAAGAAGGTAAGGAAAGAGAATGCTTATAAACTCAAGAAGCTTATAATAGGGACCAAGAATCTCATCAACCTAGAAGCAAGTCTGAATAAAGCTTCCCCGCACTATAAGTAAGGCCCTATAAAAATTATTTTGCAATATTAGCTTTGAACTTTTTGGTAAAGAAAAATCCAATATAAATAAGCCATGAAGGACACCTACATATGCAAAAAAAAAAAAAAAAAAAGATCAATATTTTATGGAATAACTCATAAATGAGGGAGGACATTGGTACAACAGTAAGGTTGCTCCTTTATAGCGGCTGCATACTTTGACCATTCCCATACCCTGTATTAACAGAAGCCTCATGCACTGGGTAGGCTCTTTAACAGGATGAATCACGAATCTAGGCATCTTCGAATTCAAACAAATAAGTAGAATAAAAAGATATATCATCCGAGAGAGATTGGCAACTTAGCCTAAGAAAGTGACAATTGATGTAGCCAAAAGTAATCCAAACAAAGAGTACTGTTCTGAAAGAAACAAAAAGAAGACCCACACTTCATCATGAATAAACTAAGACTCCCATGTCAAAATATAGAGATCGTACCATGTAGATGATCTTCCAATGATCCCATGGACATATACTCATAGACGAGAAGGCGTTGGTCTCCATCAGCACAATAACCGATTAGATTCACAAGGTTGGGGTGATGCAACATTCTAAGCATAAGGACCTCCACTAGGAACTCCCTATTTCCTTGAAGTCCATTTCTGTCGAGTTGTTTTACAGCCACAACCTGCAGGCACACCCAGACATTCATCCCCATAATAAAAAGAGGTACAGCTACAATCCCAATGCCAAAGAAACACTAGCTATATGCAATTAAATCCATATTTCATGTTTCTTATTATGTTACATAATGTGAAAATACCAACTTCAAAACTACTGTGAAGCTTGCTTGACACATGTTAATGAAACCTTAATCAATACTCCAGCAGAAAGAAGCAGCTCAAAATTGACTAACTCACAAACAAAAATCTTCACAATTGAAAGAGTACCTGACCAGTAGTTTCCAGACGACCTCTGTAGACCCGTCCAAATCCTCCTTCCCCGAGCAATGACTGTGCTCTAAAATTACCTGTTGCAGACGAAAGCTCACGAAACGTGAAAGTGTGTGCCGAAATAGCGAAATCAGACCGCTCCTTCGGACCCAGTGATTCCTTTTTCTCATTCACATAGTTTCCGGTGCTTGTTCTATCATCCCCTGCAGAGTCATGAATCAGCCAGGAAAATTAGAATAAGCAGATTTCGAGGCACGCCATAGGTTCTGAAATGTGTCATCTCGTCAAGTGGAACTCAAATGACTTCGAAATAGAGGAGACCCGAAGCAACAAAGATCTCCAAGGCAAACCCAACCATTAGAAAAATCACACACTTAATAGACATCTAGAGGAGAAGAAAAGAATGTTCATCTCGTTCAAGTATCCATCTTTATACTTGAAGCAGAAAACCAAGTATCCCGGAAGAAGGCAAAAACAGGAGAGATGACAAAACCACCGAGTCTCTAAATCATACATATTTCCCGGCATCCAGCTCAGCGATCGGAAAGATATCAGATTCAGAACTCTTCGGACACGGATCAGATCCCCTAGGAGGAACATCACATAGAACGGAGAGCCTAAAACTTACCAGAGGACAACTTCTCGACGCGGGGAGGCACCATCGGCAGCTCCTCTCTCTTGAGGTCGCAATCATTCACATGACTGAGCTGCGCTGCCTCCTCCGAGTCGAAGCACGGGAAGCAACCCATGTCGCCCAAGATCCAAACTCGCTCAACAACGACCACAAAAGATGGGATTTCTCATCGAGATCGCTCGATTACCGTTCAAGTTCGACGCAATCACCGGATCAAATGCTTCCTGGCATCAAAACTCTGTCGGAATTCGCGTTCTTCAGATCCAATCGAGGTGATCCGAAGAAAGAAGGTGGTAATTCCCGTTCTTTAGGCTGTGGGTGTGAGACTCACACTGCGGAGGAAGAAGGGGGGAAGGTGGAGGAGCCGCCTAACGCATCGGCTTCAGACGCATGTATCCGAGTCCATATTTATATTCATATAATTAATGCGCGGATAAATATATATTACGAGTACTGTATGTAATATGGAAAGTGGATATAAATTCTCTGACGAGTGGAACAACAAACAGTTCATGTAAACAGAGGAATGCACTTGGAAATTGAAGGAGATATTTTTGTATTGTATACATACCGTATTATCTAATTTTTATGGACGAATTTTCGATAAAAAAAAAATCCTCGCCTAATAACGTCTTGACTTACCGCTGTCTTTTTAATTTTTTTACATAAAAATATTATTTTACTCTCGTCTCCGTTGAATCTATTACCCTCGATATCTTTATTCTATTTTCATTAACTTCTGAGACCCACTCTTGTATGGTTTGTTCTCATCATTTTCAACTATATGACATAGGATATTATCGTCCTAACTCTCATCTCCTTTGTCTTGTCGGACTCACCCTTGTGTATCTCATCCTTATCATTTTTGCTCGTGACACAAACGATAGTTGATGGTGGTACAAACAGAGGGAGTTACGACTATCGAGGCAAGGTTGAGTTCGATGGGGCAAAAGGGACGAGAGTTAAGGCGACGTGGGCCAATGGTCACCTGTGCCACGAGCAAGAATGACAAGGACAAGACACGTAAGAATGGTCCGGTGAAGATGATGATATTATTATTATTAATAAAAGAGTGGTTGGTTGGAAAATCAACCAATTAGTCAAACTATCGTAAAAGAGTGGTTGGTTCTAAAGAACCTATGATTTATTATTATTATTATTATTATTAATAATTTTGCATCGTATTCGTATTGATTAGAGTGGCCTTTTAATTGTGAAGCTGATTCAGTTGCTTAATTGAGCCAGCATGTAGACATGATCAATTTATTTCATAGTCAAAACTAGGAAATTGGGGTGATGGGAGATAAAAGAATGTTCAACATTAAATTGATTTGATTTCATCTGCATGAGCTTTGGTGGTGATTGGATCAAATATCCACTCTTTTTTTTTAGGTTAGAGTTAGGTCTGGATCTGTCACCTCAGTCCCCATAAAGTTGCATGTGTCCTTAGTCCAATAAAACAAAAGAGGACGGCATCGCTTTCATGTGTGTGTGTGTGTGTGTGTAGTCCAACCAACAACATGTTCTTGTGAGGTATGAACGCGGATGCATTGATGTATTCCAACGCCAATTTGAGCACACGACTTCCACTCTCATCACTGTCACAAACATGGTTGGTCTCGTATGAGTGTCACATTAACATTATAAATATATTATTAACATCAACAAAATAAAATAAAATAGTGTGTGTTGATTTGCTTTCGATTTCACCGACAGTTTTAAAGCGAGAGGCGTCGTTCTAGAAAAGAAAATTCTATAATTTCGTTACGGCTTTCGATTTGACCTTTTCTTTTCCTGAGAACTTAATTCATTCAACTACGTATAGAAAGAGGGATTAGCTAAATAATTAAGTTTTTGTATTGTAAGTAAAGATTAGTTAATTTTTAAGATCCTTAACAAGATTCCTTCCTTGGTTGCCACTATTATTGACATAGAAGATACTTGTGGTCACAGATGCAACAAAGATTCACTCATTATTATTGTATTTGTTCCAACATTCTACAACTAAAACACTGTAAGCTCGATAGCAACAGTGAAGGGCTGTTGCAGAGACTTAAGTATGTAGTCTAAACCTGCGGGTTTAATGTTAATACTGAAATAAGTGAAACAGATTGACGATTTGGATGTGCTAATGAGTGCTGATGTTTTTGAAAGATATTGCTGATTTCGGAACCATGCCAATATCCGCAACACTTTCAAAGCCTTTTTTTATTGTACAAGCATTGTTCAAATTTGAGTCCAAGACTTGAGATACAAAAATTGGAGATGCTTTAAGAATCATAGTTTAGAAGATTTGGGAGTTCACAACCTACGGGTAGATTTCTTGTATGGAAGGATAACAATCAATATATTTGCATGCGAGATAACATCGAGGAGTCTTACCAAGCTCATGAGTTGAGATAACATGGACGGCATTTGGATAACTATGGATAACTCTTCATGAAGACTTTCCTCATTGGGTGTAGGTCGTCATTGGAATCCAGACCTTAACACGCGGCAGGAGGGGATCAGCGACATTGCCAGGCTCGAGCAGCTCAACGTTGTCACAACTTCTTGTCGGGTTGCATTCCTGTATCTATCTGGGAGAACCCAAACATACAATGGAAATTTTGGAGAGAGAGAGAGATCAAACAGTAAGATAATCTGTTAATATATTATGGAAAAATAAATGAGAATCTTGGAGAAATGCTTCCACAGTTGGCAGTGGTCATTCCTCCCAAGACACAAAAATGTCATCGGCAACACGGGTCTTGCTGCAGCGACCATAGATTAGTGCTCTGTCTGGTCCATGGGGAGGACTCCAAGCTGAAAGATTCGATAATTGATCTGCAGATAAACCATACGAGAATGATGCAACAAGGCAACTGACGCAATAACGAATGCTATGTGACAGATTATGCACCTAATAACCCTATTAATCAGCAGAGATGAGCCCAATCAGGATAAGGGCATTCGTAACTCCAACCAGGTCCCGAATACCGGACACAATGAAGCCATATACCCTCCTCATCTTCATCATACCTGTAAGAGAAGTATATGAAGAAGACATCAATAGGACGAAAACAAAGAACATTCAGATAATCAGACGCAGACCAGCAAAATCTTGAAAGGGAAATCATTTGCAATGTAATTGGGAATACAGGATTAGGAAATGAAAATTGATCTAATATAACACATAACTGCAATTTGTTAAAGAGACTCGGGGAGAGCACCAAAGAATCAACATGTGGTCAGATCAGCTGACAGAACTTGTGGCATGGGAGCACAATTCTTTGAATCAAATTTCAGTTGCCAACAAAGTAACTAGTATTTGTTGATCTTTGCTTCTGTTGGCCATATTTTCCAATAACATTACATTTGAATAAAATTAGCGCGTCAGATTAGTTCTTGCTCCATAGCAAGACCCAGGGTGTTCTCTAATTTACTGTTATGAGACTGTTTGCATCCATATTTTAGGAGCTCCTATTTCGTTAAACTTCTGTCGATTTATAGCAGATGCAACATTGAAGAATTGGACTTAATCAAATCTAGATAACCAAATCTTATTCCTAAACATCATGCATGTTGCTGAAGAAACTAAACTAAATTATCATACCAAATAACCATACATTCTAGTAGATGTCCTATAAATAGGAGACAACAACAGATGCAAGGAACAAAAATATTGCAATGGCCAATATAATAAGAGAAACCATACCCTTTGGGAGGCAAATTTGGACAATTAGTGCACATAGGATCGATACTGAATTCTTCACTGGCAGAATCTTCAGCAAAGGAATCAACTTTATGAGAATTAGACATTGGTGGCTTGCATGTCCCTGAGGCAGCTCTATCAGCTCCAACTCCACTAGCAGAACGGGAAGGAACATCCTCAGAAAGGTATAGCATGTCATTAGCTATAGGATGGCCTGCACAATGGAGATGCACCCGTATCTGCATGATTACAAAATTGAGTAGACAATCACATATACATCTTAAATTGAAACACAAAAGATGCATAAATATGACAGAAAGAAAGTTGTGAAACAACAAGATTACTTGCTTGAAAAAAGAAATGGATATTTAAGCATCACTGACATATGTTATAGATACTTGCCACCATCTCATGCAAAATCACAGGCATTTGCTATTTATTTATCTCGGTCACAAGTTTGAAATGTATCACCAAGTATGTAAGAACACAAGCATGCCTAGAACTATGGTAATGCAGAGATAGTGATGTCACAGCAGGGGAATAATGTTGTAGCTTCACAAAGATACATGATAAGATCACAAAAAACAGCAACCCTGTTTAAAGCAAACAACAATCCAAATTGCTTGAAAGTAGATGGCTGTGATTCATCACTGAGAATTTCATTTCAAAATAAATAAATAATTCTCAGTTAAAATTACTATTAGTGAAAGAAAATATGAAGTAGACTAAAATTGTCATATGTAGAACAATTTACAGTACAAGCAAATTTGGAGTTGGTTTATGAACCCTTTTATATTTAGACGTAGGCCAGGATCAACCAAATTTTGGTGGAGATGATGGACAGAGAACTAAAAGCAACAGACTTTGTTGGGGTCTAATGTGCATGACCTTCATATATACCAATAAGGACTTCATAAAATGTTCTCTTCCAGCATATTGATGTAGAACAGAAAGAAAAGTAAAGAGACAGCAAAAGAGCAAGAGAGGAGTGTCAGAGACCAAGGTTGTTAATTTCGATGTATACCGCCTGATACGGGTGGTACATACCAGTCTGAGAGCCTCTCGGCACACGGACCGCTCGCTACCGGGGCGGTACCAAAGTTTTGACCCCATATTTGACTGTAACAGTCGAAATCCGACCGTTACCAACCTGTATCAATCGATAACAGTCGGTTTCGATCGTTACCGACCTATATCGGGTTTCAAACGATCAATTCGACCGTTGGAGGCATTCTATAGGGTCTCTAAACCCTTTGCTCCCCTCTCTTTCAATTTATTTTACTCTCACAATCTCTTAAACTCTCTCAATCTCTCTCTTATTCTCACATTTTCATTCTCTTAAACTCAACAAAGCAATAATTTATGGATTGAATCAAATTGAGAAGGCTAATTTGAGAGGATTAAGAGGAAATTTTTTTTAATCAAAAGGTATATATTATCCTTCTAGATTTTTCTTGATTTATGAGATGATTAAACCTATTCTATGTGATGTATGACTTAATATATAATATATTATTTGATATGCTTTTGATAGTTATTTATCATTACTTAGATAATAATTAAGGTCTTCCATATTGTGATTAGTGTGTTTAATATTGATTTATTCGAAATTAAATACTTGATAGATCAAATGTTTATATTTCATACATATTAATAATTGGATCATATATTTGTGATGGTATAAAAGATTTAATTAGATTTTAATAAAAAATTTAATGTGTGATTACTGGTTTTAATGATAATTTAATTGAAATTTGATCGATATGGAGTCAATTCATCTTTAATATCTAATTGGGTATTTGACACGTTTACAATGCTGAAAGAGAAATAATTAATTGGTAATTAACTATGTTAATAGTGTGATTAGTGTATCTAATGATGATTTCATCGTAATTTGACCTATATTGGATCAAAATTACATATTTGATGTTTTGTTTATGTGTTTAACATATTTATGGTGGTAAAATAAAGTTATTTAAGTCTTAATAAATTTTTTTATTGCTACGATTAGTGGTTTTAATGATAACTTAAAATTTAATCGATATTGAATTAATTCAATGTCTTTAATACCTATTAGAGTGTTTGACATGTTTAACTTATTAGATTTAAATTTGATAAGAACATGACACTAAAGGAACAAACATCTGATGATGCTTGGACTCATGCTCGAAAGACGGATGAGAACCAACATCATTGACAATGTATTTATTGTGACTACATTGGTAAGGATGACAGAATCACTCGAGTGAAGATGCACTTGGCCGGTAGGTATTCTGATATTGCAAAATGCAAAAAGGTTCCAACGAAGGTTCGTAAATTATTTTAAAACAAGTTACAACAAGTAAGAGAAAATACAACAAAAAAGAAGACGAGCTGAGGAAGAATACTGTAGGGCCACACAGGAACCCGTTTCTGACGACTATAAGGGTCGTAGCGATGAAATCGACCCGAATTTCATTAGCTAGTATTCATGTATCACTAGAGCATCAGTATATGTACAACGAAGCAATGAGGCATCGACGACCTGACTCACAATGGGAGCATGGCGATGGCAATGGAATCCAAAGGTCCGCCAGCATGAGGCAGCCAACTGTCCCTCAGTTAAGCTGAACTAGTAGCATGACACATGGTGGCCTTCGTGATTTTATGAGAGGTCTTGGCAGGAGGCCCGAATCAAATATTGTTGATATTAATCCGTAAACTAATTCTCTATAAATAGCAAAACAAACACAGATTGATGTATATAAAAAAGAAAAGAAGCGAGATATTGAGAAGTCAATTTCAAAATGATTAACTTCCATAGGATTCCAACAAACATGGCCCAAGGTCTCTATTACCAGAGTATGGTCTTCTCTATTCAGAAGTTTGGCACGGTGATCCAACCGCCAACATCGAGGGAGATTCACGTTGTGTATTTAGATGAAGAGGTGGCAAAACTGAAGGATTGAATCAGATCCTTCAAGAGGCAATGAAACAAATATAGGGTGACACTGATATGACAGTTGGGCAAGGAATAATCAATTTTCTTGTTTATTACAACAGAAGGGTGGTGTTTCATAGGTCAGTTAATGCTTTTGGCAAGATCCAAGATGTAAATTATATTGAAAACTTGATAGACACCGTAGTTGAGGAGATCGGACCATAGTATATTGTCCAAATAGTCACCAACATTGGAGCAAATTTCAAGAGGATCGGTTTACAATTGATGGAAAAAAGAAAAAACCATTGTTTCAGACTCTATGTGCAGCTCATTGTATGGATCTAATGCTGAAGTATATTGGCGAGCTAGCATCAGTTAGGAAATATGTAGCTCAAGCACAGTCAATTATAAAATTTATATATAATCAACCTACGACGATAAACATGTAGCTTGAGCCACCTCAAACGCATGTGATTCACGACGATCAACCTACGATCATTACCATATTGATGCACCACTGACATACAATGTATCAATAAACTATGTTATGGGATCAATTTTAGGATTGGGTCCGACAAACATATGATATTGATATACAAATGCATAGGATTGAGGACCATAATCCACCACCTATGGAGGCTCGTCGTTCGTTTTGGTGGTACAAACAGGTATATTCACGCATGTGATTACTTAATTCATTTGAATCTTAAAGTTCAAGTTGCATACAAAATAATATAATAATTCAAATAATTTCTCTGTAGATAAGTCAATATTAACGGAAAGACGATTCGGAACAGATCAAAATTGCGAATCTTGCATAGGGCTACTCCTCACAGCCTAAAAAAGATATGTGACACTATTCTTACCTAATCAACGTTAATTCTACGAAAACTACAGCAAATGTATACTTATTTCTAACTTAAAAACCCTATCCTAACTTTTTTCTAATTTTTAAAATATTTTCGGGGGTTTTATGCTTATTTTAGGCGTATCGCTCGGTATGCCCTGTCGTACCACTCGATATGCCGGGTACCAAGTAATGCTCAGTACACCAGTACGGTATGAGATTAATAAGCTTAGTGCATGGACCGGGGAGCAGTATTTTGCACATGCCACTCAAGATTCAGATCATAGAGCTCGACGAGGTATCCATCAAGTTTATGCACGAAAGGGGAAGGGGAAACCAGTGGATGATTTTCAGCAGATACGACAGAGCTACACGATATAGACATAGATTTATGCACGAAAGGGGAAGGGGAAGCCAGTGGATGATTTTCAATAGATGCGACAGAGCTACACGATATAGACACAGAGGAAGTTAATCGTATTCACAACTGTCGTATTATGGAGAATCTTATAGTCAACAGCAGTACAGAAATAGTTGGTCATACTTCTCCGAGCAATAGTAACAGAGCAGTAGATCAATAGTGAAAGTAAAAGTTTTGATATTCATCATGCTCCACACCAATACATGCCACATTCGTGATTGCCTAAGGAGCCGCCTCGGACACGTGATTCACGATTGTCAACCTACGACCATCACTACATTAGTGCACTAATAGCATACGGTGCATCAATACACTATGTCACAGGATCAATTTCAAGATTGGGTCCGACAAACATATTATATTGATATACAAATACATAGGATCGAGGATCTCGATCCATCACCCGTGGAGTCACGCCGTTTGTTTTGGTGGTAGAATTAGGTATATCCATAAATTAATTACTTAATTCATTTGAATCTTAATGTTTTTTATAGATAATTCAAATAATATAACTATTTAAATATTTTTATAGATAATTCAACATTAACAGAAGGACGATTCGAAACGGACCAAATTACGAACCTTGCACAAAGCTACTCCTCAAAGCTTGAAAAAGATATATGACACTATTCTTACATAATTTACATTATTTTTGTTAAAACTATACTAAAGGTATATTTATTTCTAACTTAAAAACCCTATCCTAATTTTGTTTTCCTGTTTTTCAAGTATTTTTGGAGGGTTTTCAACTATTTTAGGCGTAACGCCCAGTACGCCATGAAAAAGATGTGGCACTATTCTTACCTAATTTACATTATTTTTTCTAAAACTATACTAAATGTATATTTATCTCTAACTTAAAAACCTATCCTAATTTTTTCCCCTATTTTTCAGGTATTGTCGAAGGGTTTTCAGCTACTTTAGGCATACCGCTTAATATGCCATGGCGTACCATCGGTATGCCTCGGTACGTAATGTACCAAGCAAGGCTCAGTACGCCGGTAGGACCAAAATTGTGAACCTTGTCAGAGATTACAAGAGAGAAGATCTAAGTTTATTCAAATCTGAACTGTTTTATCCATTGATAACTTCTACTGTTTATAGGGGTTTAGGAACCTTTCATTCTTTCACAACTCTTAAGAGTTTCTAGGTCAGCTAATTGATGATCTTTTGCAGATTTTTTTGCTTAGAATAAACTCTTCTAAAATCCTTTATAAACCTAGAGTTCTCCATCACATATATACATACACATTTTGACATCATGCTTCTTAGAATTAAATACTTGTACAATGCTTGGTTGGACATTGTAGGCGAAAGGAAGGACAGGAATCAGAGGCTATTCCCTGCTGTTCTGATATTCCTGTGCAGTTGTATAGCTTGAACAATGGAGAACCTTCTTCAGTGTAATCAAGATCTAGGCTGATCTTTGGTTGTGTTTGGAAGCTTTTTAGGCAAGACACTTATTTTTAAACTGCTTACTTTTGCTGTGGGTTGTCTTTTGCTTAAACTAAGCAACTATCCAGGCATCTAGCAAACACCACCTTGAGCTGTTTTTATTGTTTCTACTTCTAATCCAATAAATATATTGAAAATGCTAGAAACTGGGAACCAAAAATCTAAAGCTAGAACTGGATCAAACCAAATAGCAAAAAATGGTTAAAGGAGAATATCAAATAGCTACATAATATTCTCATAACAAGTTGACAAAAAATTATTAGCCACAACAGAAAGAACTAAAAATCATGCTTGTGGGAATGTTACAAAACTTCTTTAAATAGCATCCAGAAAGGTATACATATACTAACTAAATTTCAGTTATCAATGAGAAGAAAATCCTATTCATTGAACAAAACACCCTGTACCTGATGAGTACGTCCAGTGACTGGTTTACACAAAACTAGACTGTACTGTCCATTGGTATTAATCTGAGTAAACTTTGTGCATGCAGTCTTTCCTTTGAAGGCTTTATCAATGCAACTGTCATTAATCTGCACAATAGAATATTACAACATCTGAAATTTCTATTAACAATGGCACTGTTTTAGTTAAATTGAAAGTGAAACCAGAGCACTAAACGATCATTCATGGGGCACAAACTATAAACTATAAAAGATACAAAAGGGCAAAAAATGTAGTTATAGAAACGTAATAGAAAACTAAGAACCAGACCACTGACCGGTCCAGTCCACTTATTGCATCAATTTCATTAAAAGAGCCAAATGAACAAGCTGGCCCACCCCCTTCTTGGATAATTTTGCTCAAGCCGGCCAAGTTAAATAAAATTGGTCCATTTTGATAGCATAATAAAGATTACTAAGATACCATCCACTTAAACATTTCTTATTATTTTCGAGCATATATACATCAATTTCAAATTAGAATTGAGGGGAGAAAGGAAGTGACTTTTTCATCCAACCGCTCTCTTTCCACCCCTTCCCCGTCCTCACTGCCCCTCATCTCCCTCTTGTCTCCTCTCCACACCCTCATCTCCCTCCAATCGTCCATCCTCTACACCCCTCCTCTCCCTTTGACCACCCCCTTTCGTCAGCCTTGTCTATCCACCGCTTCATTATCCTCCAGTCGTACTCTCTCCACCCCCCTCATCTCCAATGTCCTTTGTCTGTCTTCTCTCCATTCAACCACCCTTCTCTCTCTATCCTCTCCACTCTCGTTTCCCTCTCTACTTTATCTCCCTCCAGCTACCATTCTCTCTCCACTCCTCCTCTCAAAGGTTCTATCTTCGCCTCCTCTACCTCCAATCATCCCTTTCCCTTTGGTCTTCTCTCACTCTATGTATCTTCCTTCAGCCACTCTTCTACCATCAATTGCTCCTCTCTGATGAGGTCTCCCTTTGATCCACTCCTCTTCCTTTGATTGCTCTCCTTTGTCTGGCCATCTTCTCTATTGCTATCCTCTCCATGGCTATCTTCTTGCTTAAGTTATATCCATACCAACATTCTTGCTTAAAAAAATGGATTGCATATTCACATTTTTGACTTGAATCTCAATGAAAAAGAACCACATCTTCTTTGTTTATATTTCAATTTGGAATAATCTTATGCTAACAAATTCACATTTCATGTTTCTATGAAAGCAATGACAAACACTTTGTGGACAATCAACAATGCTAACAAAATGCATCTCAATTGTCCTTTATTAGTTTTATTAAGGGCTGATAAAGATGCACAAATTGATAAATAATCTTAGTATTTAATGTATTGAGTTTATTTGTATTTGTTTATTTAATTGTCTAATTCTAATTGTCTAATAAGTTAAGTAGATAATTATTTGATTATATATTAACTGCTACTGTAAAAAATCAATTTGGAAGTAATGAACTATGTCAAAAACTATATGGTATCAGCAATCAAAAGAAACACAAACAAAGAGCTTACAGTGACCAGTGATTCAGTGATTGTGCACTACAGCACAGAATTCAATGGACATCAGGTCAAACAAAAAGAATGTACAGGGTCAAACAAAACTATTATACATGGAAAATAACATTTCGGTACCTCCACAAAGCTCCTCCCTTCACGTGCGTTATAGCAAATATTTGCATCAATAACTACCTGGAAGAGGAAAAAAAATGATACAATTAAAAAGTGAATATTGGCACTAATGACATAAAAAGGATAGCAACTAAGGATTCCTATTCTATAATGAAGGGTCCTTATATAAGAAATCATCAAAGTACAAAATCCTTTCCCTAGGGTATTTAAATTATATTTGTTTGAGGCTTTCAAGCTTATCAAGCTACTTACAATGCAAAAAGAAACAGAAACCAATGTTTAAGTTCGAGTCGAGTCAAGACCAGTTCTGTCAATCATAGCATTGGAAGGCCCAAAATATTACATGTTGACAATCATATGCAGTTCAACATGATACAGAACAGGGAACATGATGCCTGCCACCCACTTCTATTTAAACTTTAGAGAATGACCCTTGCCAAATGTTTGTGCAATTAATTGCCCCCTGCATTTTTATGCAGAAATATTCAATGAACACACCCATCGTTCTTATAATACACTAACTCATGTGTAACCATACCATCATGATATAAGAACAGGGGAGATGACCCTTGCGGCCTACTTTTGCTTTCTGACCGTTTGCAGAACATTTGTAATTTGCAGTAACTAATCATTTGCAAAAAAAAGTCACCTTCAGTGTGCACCATAAGATTGTGATGCATACACATATTGTAGGTGTAACCAAATTCATCCATGAAATACCCCATCAACCTGGACCGGAAGTAAAAATCTCACTAAAACTGGGTAAGAAGACTTAAAAGAATTCTATTTTTATAAGGTAGGTATTTAGAAAAACTAAAAGGGAAATAGTTAATACATCATAAAATATTGGAAATCACAATAATAGAGAACACATTAGATTCAAGCAACAGGCATCTGATAATAAGAAAAGAAAAGGTTATATCCTAACACACTTGATGAAGCAGAGGATTGTGACCTAAGCTGTCAATATCAATAATGGTATCTCATTTTGATAGTAAAGTATTAAGTACCTCTTTTTCAGGAAATACCCCAATAACCTTAGCAATATACTCCTTTTGCAGCAACCCAGCCTCAACCTGCAGCAGAATGAACATTGTTAAATATTAAAAAGAAAAGAGAGAAACACTTTAAATAAAGGTGTAACATGTTCTTACCAATGCCTAGTTTGTAATTTCATATAAATTATGAATTGATTATGATGGTAAAAATGATAACAAGATTAGGTTACATGTATTGCCAGACTATTCATACATAATAATTTCACCATCATCATGTTAGGTTCAACAAGAAACCCCAAAGTCACATGGATTCTTTTGTCACACCTCAAGGGAAAAAAAGGGAAGTTGGCTATTAAAACACAGAAAATAATGCTCCCAATGAGGATAATTAATCTGAATTTTAACATCTTAATCATTCATAGTTTCAACTTTCAATATCATCCTGTTAGGTCCAAAAACCAACCAAACTCACATGGATGCTTATATAACACCTCGAAATGAAAAAAGGAACTCAACAGTCAAAATGCAAAAACATCGCTTTCAAGGAGGATAATTGTGAAACATCATCTGCAAATAATTTCCAGCATGTATACAAATATCTGCATAATAAAGGTGAAATACATGTTAGAACCAAAACCTGCAAAAAAACAATTTGACCATCAACCTCTGCTAGAAGTCCCAAACACCATATAAATAGTAGTGATTAAAAAAGCGCTAGGCGCCAGGGTCCCAAAATGACCGAGGCGCCAGGCGCTCGCCTAGGCACTCGTCCGAGCGAAGCGAGGCACCAAAATATTTAAAAATATATAATATAATTAATAAATATAATTATTTAAATAAAAATATCATACTATACTGTTAATATTTAATATACATTACACTATTAACAGTATATTAATAGTATATTGTTAACAGATCATTAACAGTACACTGTTAATATTTAATATACATTATACAATATACTATATACAGTATACTGTTAATATATTGTTAAGTGTTAACAGTATATTAACAGTATACTATTACATTGTTATCAGTATAAGATACTGTTAATAATTAGTTATAATAATTAATCAACTTAACAGTATACTGTTAACAGTATACAGTATACAATTAACAGTATAGATGACGAGCTGACCTGACTGCGAGAGGAGTAGCAGCGATAGCGACGGCGGCAAGCGGCAGCAGTGAAGGCGGCGAGCTGCAGCGAACGACGGCAAAGAGAAAGCCTGGTGTCGGCGACGTAATCCAAGTGACAGCGACAGCGACGAAGACAGCAACAGCGAGGCAGCGAAGACAGAGGCACCAAATACGGCAGCGGCGAGATGCTAATCCAAGCGACAGCGACGGCGGCAAAGACAGCAGCAGCGAGGCGGCGAAGACAGCGGCACCAAATACGGCAGCGGCGAGATGCTAATCCTGATTAGGTTAATGGGAAATATATTGTTGCGTTAGTTGGTTCGATTGAACCAACTAACGCGACCGACCGAACCAGAGCTCGACTGT
The DNA here is from genome assembly GCA_029747655.1 of Ensete ventricosum. Lineage (NCBI taxonomy): Eukaryota > Viridiplantae > Streptophyta > Magnoliopsida > Zingiberales > Musaceae > Ensete > Ensete ventricosum. Next base: position 1,856,334 of record JAQQAF010000006.1, on the reverse strand, counting down.
ATTAAACTAGGCGCTCGCCCGAATCGCCCCTCGCCTGGGCTCGGGCAAGCGCCCAGGTGGCACCTCATTGAAGCGCGCCGCCTGGGTGTAGATTGAGGCTCTCGGGCCTCGCCTCGCCTCGCTCGGGTGCTTAGGCGAGCGCCCGAGCGCCTATTTAAAACGTTGCTAAATAGTAAAGAAAATTTAAAGGTTAGATGCAGCTGAGTCCAATTGAAAGCTGGTCTTTCAATTTCAGAGTAGAGAACTCTCAGAATTGGTTTGAGAACATGTTAGGTGGCACCCAAATTACATATCAGGCAACTAAAAATAACACATCCATGGGGAAATGTGATAGTGCAGAAAAAGGTTAAGCCTGGCCTGTTGAAACATAATTGGTATTTCTTTTTGGAACTTGCATAGTTGATTGTCTAACTGATTAAGTGATAATATAAGTTTGAACGCTAAGTCTAGAGTTTGATTAGTTATGAACATACTAGTACTCAACTTGGAATAAATAGTTGATATGGTACATATGCAAGTAAACAAGAAAGATAAGAGAATATGTAACACACATACAAACATGGGACAACTAAAACAGATATACCTCCAACGACATCTTACAGAAGTAGCAAACAACATGGTAAATATGTCTATATTTTCATATGATAGATGTGATTTTGTGCTTTATATTACATAAACAATCTATAAGCATCATATAGGAAACTTATTAGAAGTAGCAGGTGTTAATAAAACTTCAGACACAAACATATAACCTATTTTTCCAAAACTAAGATACAAATGTCAGAGATAGTTAGAGGTCTCAGTGTCTGACATGACTATCATTGTAATTAAGCATGCACCGATACAATTAAAGAAGTTCAAATTTAAGATATAGACCAAAATAAGACCAAATTAAAATGTATAGAATTATATGTTTTAAAATATGTAGAGAATCTAAAATGATCATATACAATTATTAGAACACTTAAAATTATGAAAAAAATATTTTGCTATTTTTTAAATATATTTGAATATTTCTGTAGTTACAGTACTTTAGTCTAAACATAGCATATCTTTTTTCTTATTTCTATTTTTTCTTCTCTTGTATCTCCTCTTCTCTTTCCTTTTTTCTTCTCATGGCTTGTTATCTATTTTTTTCAATGGACAACCAAGATGCATGTTGTAAGATACACTTTAGAAGATATCTTGGATGGGGCCTGATCAGATTTTGAAATATATTTATGTCCCTGAGGCACAAATAATTGCAGTCACCTATTCCCAAATTTATTGCAGTCACCTCTCTCTTTCTCTCTGGTTATGGCTGGAGCAACAATGGTCGACTGCACAAAGCAATGGTGGAGACAACAAAGTGACAGTGATAACAGCACAGCAAAGGCAGAGGGCCAAGGCACTATTGCAAGACCAGACCACTGCTTCCTGCTGCTTATCTTCATCTTCTCATTATTGACTTGCAAGACATTAACCAGAATTAAAATATCTTGGCCTTAGTTAACATGGTTGACCCACTTTTCGATGACTCAACATGATTATCAGCTGAGTTTGAAGCAAATACAACACCAACACCCATGCCATGTCAGGTATGTTAGGAAAGATGATAAGGTTGATCATCATAACATATAGCACCAATTAGCAAGTTCAAAAGTCCAAGTTGCATGCATACATTCAATACATCCTAAAACCTTAAGCAAAAGATTCACATGTCCTACATATACACAAGCGGTATGTTCTGAACTACCCAGCATGTGTCAGAAAGTATCTCACAAATGTCAGTATCCAAGTTGGACATTGAGACAAACAAGGGAAGCATTTCAAAGAACCCGTGCTTCATAGGTAAAAGAAGAACATTAAATAGTTCAAATCAATGTTTTACTTACCGGTCCGTACTGGCATACCGACATTTTGTTGGTACCGGTATGGTACCAGTACCATGGCGGTACATATTGCATACCGCCTGGTATTATTAAATTATTATAATATAATATAATATAATATTAAAAATATTACAAAAATATTAAAAAAGGAAATAAATGGCTTTCTCCCAGCGCGAGGAGATGTTTCGTCTCCCAGCGCGGGGAGACATTTTGTCTCCCCATGCGGTGACGATAGTCGCCCACGGGCGGCGACGGCTCGCGGTCGACCCGCGGGCTGCGAGGGCGCGCAGGTGAGGACAGCGGCCAGGTACTTCTTCTTTCTTTTTTTCCTCTTCTTCTTTTCCCTTTTTCTTCTTCAATCGACCGTCGACGGCCGAATTCGACCGCTGATGGCCGATTTTAGCGGTACCGCCCAGTAGCGACCGGTATGCATACCGGTCAACTGCCAGACCGGTATGTACCGGGCGGTACGGGGCCTTACCGCTCGGTAAGGAAAACCTTGGTTCAAATTCTAATTTATGTCACAACTCCAAAGATAATCTGTTGTGTTTTTTTTCTAATAATCATTAAAGAAAACAATAAAGCTCTGTAGAGCACCTGCTGTCTTAAGAAATCTGCTTTGTCGGCACTTTTTGCAAAGATAAGAAGACCAGAAACAAGACGATCTAGCCGATGCACAGCTGTCAAAATAAGTTAGAAAGTCAAGGAAGACAGAAATATAAAATTAGCTCACAAAAATAACATAACCATGGAGCTATATACAACACTGAAGAGGATTGCAAATCAAATTTGTATACAAAAACAATATAAAATCTTCAATTGCAGGATACGGTATAAAGGTGCCAAACCATGTTCAGCCTGCAGAATGCCAACAACAGTGTTCTTACGGTATTGACCACATGGATGCACCTGCACATAATCACCATCAGAAAAAAATTCCTGCAATTGTTTTGGCTCTCAAACTATTGGTAATCAATAAGCAGAACTTTAGGAAAATAACTCTAAAAACCTCATAGTTTTCTGACTCCTACGTAGAAAGCAAAGCAATATAGAATAAAAACAGAATCCTGCTGCAAGATGGAACAGCAAAGATTGTTCAAGCCAATAAAGCATCTAGTTTCTGTGACATTTCTGAGTCATAATTGCAACTTTAACTGAGAATTTATACATCTACAACAAGCCTATCATTCATGTCATTCATATATTTTGTTTCATTCCTCCTATCTACACCTACAATTAAGGTAAATAAACTTACAAATAATATTATTCAATGCATCTAGAAACTTTTTAAAAACAAGAGCACGAAATTAATTGTATTTAACTCTATATGATATCTTTGGCAATGCAATTTTGCAATTGCTTTATTCGTTATTAATAAGAAGCAGAACTTTAGGAGATAAATCAAAATAGCTCATGATATTCTGACACCTCCATTAGTCGAAAACAAGGTGATAAATGACGAAAACAGACCCTTGCTGCAATATGCAGAGGCAAAGATCGTTCACGCCAATAAAGCATCTGGATCTCATGACAGTTATGATTCATGGATGCATCTTTAACAGAGAATTTATAATTGACGACAGGCATATCATGTATATCTTTTGTTTTATCTCTCCTAACCACACCTCAGATTCATATAAGTAAACTCATATTCATATTACTTTAGAACACAAGACCAAATAATTAACTGCTCTAAAATAAAATAGGGGGAAGATATTATCCTACATAGGTACAGTAAGATAATTCATATAAAAGGACTATGCAGGAAATTGTTGGAAGACTATCCTATCACAATGCTACCACATTGTGTTGAAAATTTTTCATCAAGAAAAGTTTGCAGCACCAGACATACTTACTGGAACAGATGCTGGCTTGTAGACTGTCAATATATCAGCTTCATTCTGCAGGACCAACACATCTCCAGCCAATACTGGCGGTTCATGCCTACAAGAGTAAATTCTCTCTCTAAATGAGAGTTTGTGATAACATGAAAAACTAAATGTTGAGCTTCTTCTTGGAGCAACTAACAAGACAAAAGGGCAACCCATGACAAAGAGCTTAATATTAAGCCTTTGCACGGCCAATCCTATCTCATCTATTTATCTACTTCTGTCTCAATTAATTTTGCATCTCTTCCAGTTCTAGCTTTCTGTTAGTCTAGGTGAAAATGAGCCCCAAAACTAACTATTGAAGCTTATCATGCAGTGCAGCCTAAACCATCAAATTGTATCAAAGTTATGATCAGTACAGAGCATTCATCTTAAAACAATGGAAATTGGTCATAGAATATGGTTCCAGTATCTTCTGAGCACATAACTTGATTTACTTGCTTCTATTGTCTCATTTTTTTTCTCCTATTCTTTGCTGACTATTGCAATCTTCCAATTGATTTTTTTTTCTTTTACCGGGAATTGATTCTGCAGCACCTCCTCATTCATAAGTAAAAAAAGTGAAGCTCATTGTGAATTGCTCCTCTCCTTTCTTTTAGCCTCCAGCAGATGTGACCAAAATAAAATGCAACATGAAAATGAGGCATAAACAATTAAGCAAAATAAGTATGTTATTTAAAGTTTAAACTACTACCAAGCAGGCACACCTATGAAGAAAGTGGCTGATCTTTTGAGATGACTGGACAACATATGATGTGTGAACCATCTTGTCATCTACTCGGATTCTTCCACACTTCACAGCACTGACCTACCAAAAGCAACAGAGAACCTAAGAAAATAGCAGAGAGCATAGAACACACTCAACCAACCAAAAATTAAGTCCAAACTAATCAAGCTCCACAAAAGAAAGCAACGAAGCCTAATAGACAAATGAAAAAGAAGAGGGAAAAATTAATTTTTCCAGTCAAATCCGAAAAAGGCAGTGCCTTTCCAAGCACGGGAGCACAAAAAGATCAAAATTTTCGTTTAATCAACAACACTAGAACTGGGAAAGCGCGAAGAAGGAAAAAAGGAAGCGTCACTCTTACATAGTAGTCATAAGAACGTCCCTTGAACTCGTCGGCGAAAAGATCAACAATGGTCTTTCCGGCCCATCTTTTCTTAGCCTACATAAACATAGACGTCAACGCAAACTCGCGTGAAACATCGACATGAACGAAGCAAACAAAAGGGGACAGGAATCAATCTGATTACGTGGGAGATGAACTCGAAGTAGTAGGGCCTCACGTACCGCCTTCCTGGAACGCAGTTCGCCATTTTATTCAGTTGGCTATTCAGCAAAAGAAAAAAAGAAGAGAGAAAAAAAAAGCCAGATTAGGGTTTACGCAAAGATGGGGATTAAGGTTTACCGTTGCGGAAGATGTAATCCCGGGGCTCGGGAGGATTGGCTGGGGTTTGCCACACGATCGCCTCCATGTCCGCCTCTTCGCCGTCGTCTCGCTTTCGCTTCCCGCTACGGCTCATGACTCATCCGGTTCTGTGCGCAGCCAGCATCCAGTGTCCGCCACCACCCACATAACCCGTACCTACGGACCAACATTTTTTTCTCTTTTATTTTCGCGTAAAATGCATTTTTAATTTTTCCATTCGTCTTATTTATAAGATCAGTTTTTTTTACTATATATAAAACCATAATAATAGCAAAAGCTTGGATCAAATTTTGATTTGGGCATTTTTCAAAAAAGTTCTTTTTTTCTCTTTTTCAAAAAATATCTCTATTTTGATTTTTTTAAAATAGTGTTTATATTAAAATAATAATTAAAACTCACCAACTCCAATGATTTTGTTTAGCTACACAACAAATAAGTTTACTTAAAAATATAAATAATACAAATAAATTTATAATCTCATCTAAATCAATTCTAAGCCTAAACATTTAATCCCATAATGATTTGTTACCAATGACAACCAAAAAGACATAATATGATATCACTTATAGTTTTTTTAATATTTTTTAATATTTTAATATCTTAATAAAAATAATAATATTACCACTGAAAAGTATTATAAACGGGCAAAATAAAATCAAAACATACTAGAATCTATTTAATATGTTAAAATTCAAATATATATTTATAATAACTTAAGAATAATATCATCATGGATAAAAATTTATATGTTATACTAATTTTGCTACCACAACAAAATTATTATAAAACCTACTTGAAAATATTATAGTGAGGTAAATGAACTTCTAACCTTAACCAAACTAACTACAAACTTAAAAATATAATATCAGTATGGTTTACAAGTAATGACAATTAAAAAGACACAAGATAATGTCACTTATAGTATTTTTTTTTAATAACTTCATAATATTTTCTTCATCTTAATAAAAATATTATAATGTTATTAAAAAAATACTATAATGGGTTTAAAGCTGATGAAAAAATTAGTATGAAAAGTATCATTAGAGTTCGTGACAGATATTTTAAGTCTTATTCAATTAGAAGCACCATTTGGTTCAAAATTGATTCAATGACAAAAAATATTAGACCACTGGAACCAAAAATCATAAAATTAATCCAAGATAAAAGAATAAGCATCACAAATTAAAAATAATAAAAATATAAGAAATAGCGATGGTAAACATAATTAAATTCATATGATTTTAGAAAAGAAGAAAGATTTCCAAATCAAAATTATAAATAAACATTATATTAAAAACAAATAGGATGAAAAATAATTATTATAATTACCAATAAAAACGTATGATAATTTTTTAAAATGGTAATGGAACCAAGAAAACAACATTTAAGCAGAATAATAATATAATACTGTATATTTAGTATGATATTATAATAAAGGCTTGAAAAACATTTATGGATAGACTAACACAAATATGTAATAACTGTATATATAATTAAATTAGAAAATTATATATTTTTATTAGTTTATTCTAAATATTACATGCTTATGATATTTTTTAAACATAAATTGTGTGAACATGGTATCTAATTATTCCAGAGTTTTCTTTTATCCTACTCGACTCTCAAATTCATCACTTAATATTTATTTCAAATTATATGTCAGAACCTTTTTAGCTTTCCACTTAGACTATTTTTAAATCATGATTATATTATATTCAAAATTTGGCAAAAAAATTATTATTATTATTTTTTAAATATTTTTCTGTTAATGATAAACATACCATACTTGATGCTTATTAATAAGGGCTGCTTTCCATTGGACACCTGTCCTTTCAAACAGCCTTGGATTTTTAAAGTTACATCTTAGATCATTATTTATGGAATACTGATATGGTAACATAGGACAAAAAATCTTAGGATGAATTGAGCTCCAACTTTTAATTATTTTTATAGAACATCTTTCTGTTTTTATCTTTAGCTTCATCGGATCCATCTCCACATCCGTTCTACGTTACTTCTCCTCTCTTTTACCTCATCAAACCTGCCACTATCTCAATGAACCTTGTCGATCTCGTCCTTACCTATCTCATCCTCACATAAGGAATAAGGGGGAAAATGACTTACATTTTTAACGTGAAGGCCACGAGCAAGTATGACAAGGGTAAGACACATAATGAAGGGTTCGATGAGGTCCATAAAGATGGTGATGACCCTTGTGCCCTCTCCTTCTTAGCGTGAGGGTCATGGACGACAACGCTAGCTGCCTATAAAGCAAGCAAGGATAATGAAGGTGAGGTGGTGGATCCGATGAGAATTAGGGACGAAGATAGAATTAGTGACATGTTTGATGAGACAAAAGGAGAGGAAATATTATGGTGGTACAAGATAGAGGGGCCAAAGGAAGAGAAGAGGTGGTGATAGGTTTAACTAAACAGATGGGAGGTTATAATGTTGAAGATAGATTGGAGGAAGGATAAGGGTAAAATAGTTATTTATAAAAAAAAATATGATTTGGGAGAATTTTTAAAAGTTGGAATGCTGTATGAATTTATTTATTTATTTAAATAATAACTCCAAGAGTCTATGTAATCACTTTATATTCTGATATAGGATTTAAGGACAATTTTCTCCTGTCAGCAGGACTATTAACGACTTATTTACTACTCTATTATAGCTGTGGAAGTGCTCGTCATTTTCCATACACATTTGTTCTTTTCTCTGGGCAATACTGTTGCTGTGGAAAGACAACACTTGAGATGAATGAATCATTGATGAGTGCAGACAAATTTTGGTGTCCATCAATTGACAGGTTCAATAACAGGATTAAAAATGTTCAAGCAATTTGGGTGGGGTAGCCCAAGTTGTCCCAGCTCCATAGATAGCCTTCTCTCACTTCTATTGTCCACCTTGACAAGATCTTTGATTTCCCTCAAAAGAAAAAGGAATCACATCGTTTGTAGTAAACAAGTGGGTAATACATGCATGGTGTTTTTGGCTCCATCGTAGGATACAATTCCAGCTAAAGAATGAGAGCTACAAAACAAGAGAAGCAGATAGCATCGATGAGAAAGCCCGCACGGCACGAATCCAAGCGCTCCAATCCTGTGGCAAATCCAAGGACCAGGCGGCGCCACCGACGCCACAACCGACGCCACCGTATCTCCTCTCTCTCCTTCCTCTGTCACTCTCACCAGCTTCTTAGGGCATCACACAACACTTGTCTTCGGTGCTGCCACAGTTGTCTATCTCAAACTGGTTAGTTCCTTGTGCCGGCCCTATGCATTGGGCGTTAGGATGCAAGCTCTCTCATTCAGCAAACAAACAAGTTATCCAAGAGGAACAGAAAAGAGCTCCTTTTTAAACAAGCAAAATGGCTCCTTTGAACTCTTTTGATTGGTAGGAATCGGGAGTCCAAATGCCTCCAAACGCTTTAGGTTAGCAGCCGGGTGTTACCATCAAATTCCATTCCTGCAATGAGACGCAGATCTCCTCGATCGATATCCTTAAATCACCCTCCCTTACCTGCCTGCTATTAGTCATCAGCTAAGGTGGAGTTCCCAAGAGAAGAACCCCACGCTTAGTCTGAGATCAAGTTCCCTCGTTGAGGATCTTCGGCTGAGTTAATAAGATGATGATCAACCATAGATGTGGAAACTTGGGGAGCTTGAAAAGTGACGACGCCTCGAGCTCAAAGCAAGGACCGTCTTCGCCTACGACCTCGGCGGAGGAGTCCAATGTGCTCACCGCCTCCACGACGGAGGAAAAAGATCAGTCCACCTTGAAAGGGCTAAAACTCGATGCCGACATTGATGTGGAGGTGCAGTCGCCTGATCGTGCGCTTCTGGAGTCGTTGTTCGCCGACCAAGTCGATTTCGGCACCGACTTCATGATCTCCTCCCCCAGGAGGGATTTCATGGTTTGCTCTCCTCGGAGGGACTGCATGAGGATTTCTTCTCCTAAGAGAGACTACATGGTTTCTTCTCCAAAGAGGGAATACATGGTGTCATCTCCATCTCCTAAGAGGGAGTATGTGAACTCATCAGCTAAGAGGGTTGGACTCAGTCCTACCCACAGTCACCACAACAGCTTCGCCTACGTGCATGGGTCGCCCGGACTCATCCAACCTTCCTATTATTCGTCGAACCTTTGCAAAGGGAAGTCACAAAGCCCACTGCACAAAGTCTGCAACAGCTCTTCTTCTCTTTATGCTTCGTGTTCTTCCTCCACAGAGTTGCTTCATGGGGAAAGCCTAGCCTTGCCAGCCGTCGATGCTTTCTACTGGGACTACAGTAGAGAAGGGTACGAGGTGTGCACTGGGGGAGCCGAGTTCTCTTCTGAGCCTTCGGTGGCGCCTCCCGTGGCGACGCTGCCGTCATTATTAGATTGCTTCGTGATGGAGTCGAGATACGGCAACTCAGCGAGTGATATGATGGCAGCAGGGGTTCAGTTTAGTGGAGAGGATGATAGATACCAACAGGTCGGGGGTGGGGGAGCTGTTGTGCAACATCAAGAACATGGATTTCTATGTGCAATGGGCTCTAATGCCATCAGTAGTACTACTGCTGCTACCAATACTACTAACGTTGAAGCTTCATATCATGGCTTAGTGGGTGGTTCCACTTCGGTCGTACCTTCAGAACTCGAGCAGGTGCTCCCCTCATTCCCTTGCCTGGTGTACCACCAATTATAATCATATACGTCCTCACTACAGATGACTTCTACTCTCGCATGTATGCAGGAGCAAGACAGCGGACTGCAATTGGTCCACCTCCTCTTGGCTTGTGCAGAGGCCACCTCCAAGGACGACCTTGTCGCCGCCCGCCGCTACCTCCAAAACCTCAATCACGTCGCCTCCCCCTTCGGTGACTCCATGCAACGCGTGGCCTCATGCTTCACTGACGCCCTCGCTGCGCGCCTTTCACCCACCACCTCCTCCTCGCCTAAGTATGCTCGTTTTCCCCCTCCCGCCCCCGAGGTCCTCAAGATCTACCAGATCATATACCAGGCTTGCCCCTACATCAAGTTCGCCCACTTCACCGCCAACCAGGCCATCTTCGAGTCCTTCGAGTCCGAGGATTGCGTCCATATCATCGACCTAGACATCGTGCAGGGTTACCAGTGGCCTGCATTCCTGCAAGCCCTCGCCGCTCGCCCCGGTGGTGCTCCCGCCCTCCGTATAACCGGCGTTGGCCATCCGGCTGATTCAGTACGAGAGACCGGCCGCCATCTCGCCGAGCTTGCTCACTCCCTCCGTGTGCCCTTCGAGTTCCACGCTGCCACCGTCGAGCGGCTCGAAGACCTCCGTCCCAGCATGCTCCACCGCCGTGTAGGCGAAGCTCTGGCTGTGAACTCCGTCAACCGCCTGCATCGCGTTCCCGGCGCCCATCTCGGCCCACTTCTCGCCATGATACGTGACCAAGCACCAAAAATCTTCACTCTCGTTGAGCAGGAAGCCAGTCACAATGGACCGTACTTCCTAGGGAGGTTCTTAGAGGCGCTACACTACTATTCAGCAATATTCGACTCACTGGACGCGACATTTCCGTCGGACTCGGCGGCCAGGGCGAAAGTAGAGCAGTTCTTACTGGCACCGGAGATAAGGAACATTGTGGCCTGTGAGGGCAGCGAGAGGGTGGCGCGGCACGAGAGGTTGGAGAGATGGAGGAGGGTGATGGAGGGGAGGGGGTTCGAAGGGGTAGCTCTGAGTGCCAACGCCGTAAACCAGAGCAAGATTTTGCTGGGTCTGTATCCTTGCGATGGATATAGGCTGACAGAGGACAAAGGCTGCTTGTTGTTGGGATGGCAGGACAGACCTATCATAGCTGCTTCTGCATGGAGGTGTTGAAGGTTTGGGTCGGAAACCTGAGTTGTTCTTTACATATGTGCATATTTGCGGTAATCATGCATTAGAATTACAGATAAATGTAACAAAATACAGAACTTAATTCTTATTCCATATTTTGGTTTTAATCTACCCTGCCCTGCGCAAGGAATTGATTTCACGTCCAATTTTTACTCTTAAACAAAGTACAATGTTTGATGGCTTTTTCAAGCAATCTAGAGGATAGCTTTATCACCCATCCTCTTAAGTCAACTACACTTATCAAAAAAAATATGAATGTAGATTTTTTTGTCGATTTTAATTTATGGAATGTGAGTTTGGTTTTTAAAAAACCTATAAATCGATGAATGAATAGAATAATTTTGAGAAAAAAAATATTTTATTTAAATATTAAAGTTATGAATGCTTTATTTTATGTTTTAGATAAAAATAAATTTAATCATGTTTATACTTGTGATACTTCATATAATATTTAACACACATTAATGTTACTCATGAAGGCACGTGTAGAGTAAAATAATCTAAGATTTATCCTTTTGTATATAGTTATGAATTATTTAAAATAAAGCCAAACGAAATCATTGATAACGTACTCCCATTTTACGGATGTTGTCAATCTTTTAAAAACTATTGATAAAAGTTATACTAATTTTGAATTGATAAATAAGATTTTAAGATCATGTCCTAAAAGTTGGGACTTAAAAGGTAACGATAATTCAAGAAGTCCAAGACTTCATTAACTTTTCTTTTGAAGATCTTATATGGTCTTCAATGACCTACAAAACATGTAATGAATAAAAGAAAAATCTTATGAGAAACATGAAGTATATTGCACTTAGAACACATAAAATCATTTGAGCAAAAGCTCATATGATGACATGGTGAACTATGCATTAATGCCTTCAATAATGAGGTATATAACTTTCTAGAAACATCTCTATCTTATGATGAATTTTCATAATTTATATGATGAACTAAAAAAGATTGATAATAAATATAATTCACTTTGCTCCCCAACTATAGAATTCTATAGAACACATCATCACTCTACCATGCCTAAATCTGAGATCCAATCAACAGATTTATCGGAGGATTCTTTGCAGGTCAACTATAGTAGATGGATTGATGTATGAAGGAGATGCGACGATGGTTCCAATAATCCAAATGGAAAGTGTTGGTCAACCCCATCTCAGGTCGATTGTCATTCACCCATAAAATCTAAGAAGATACTTATTCTAGCAAACTTTTACCTCTTGTCGTTGGAGCCATTTGATGGTAATGCTAACCCGATGGAGCACATTATAGTTTTTCATGCTCAAATATAGTTGCATGATACTTTAAATGCCTTGACGTTCCACACCTTCTTGACCACGTTAAGAAGTCTATCATGAGAATGATATGCTCTCCTGAAACAGCTTTGCATCAGTTATTTTGCCCAACTCAAAAGATGGTATGAACTTCACTTTCTCGGGAATGTAAGACCATCGACAGTAATCTTAATTAGACATAGACAAGGGAAGGAGGAGATACTAGTAGACTTTGTCGCACACTTCACTAATGAAATTCGAGATGTGGTGGATACCTATTCGTTGCTTATAATAATGACCTTCATGATTGGTGAAAAGACTATCCATAGTGGTATCGATGGTATTTTAGAGGGTCAATCAATATATTGTCACTGAGACAATTGTCTATGGTAAGCGTAAGGAGTCTAACAAGATGCCAAAGTAGGAGCAAATATGATCCACGCTGACCCCGAGGTCATTACGACATAGGAAGAATGAATGATCTGAGTTACCTCACCTAAGGTATAAATCGACCCCATTGAATGTATAAAACTAAAGTTTTTCTATAAATAAAATAGAAAGGGCTCTTAGGAAACCCTCACCCGATGAAGATTCCATTGGTGGAAAGAGATGGATCCAAATATTATGATTATGACATAGAGGATTGATGTGACTTGAAGTATTATATTGAAAAACGTATATGTCAGAGACACCTTGAGTAGTTTATCTAGAAGTATTGGAAACTCATACCTGACCTCAAGGGCCATGAAGAGATTGATTGACATCATCATTAGTGGACCCACCTAAAGTTTATGCCCAAGCTACCATTGGAAAGCGCCCAAGGATAGAGGATAACCTAGAGATAAACTTTAAGAATGAAGAGATTGAGAACCATGACCCGAACCTCAATGATGTCTTTGTAGTTTCAAAAAGGATGATCAACACTTTGGTAAATAGGGTCATGATCGATATAAAAAGCTCTATCGATATCGTCTACGTTAATGCTTTTCAAAAGCTCAGGATATTAACTAATGGACAAAAATAATAACCATATTATAATTAATTTTATAAATCTGTCATATAAAACAAAGGTGTTGAAGATATTATTCAAATAAGGAGTTGACTATCATATAGGAGGCATTGAAGTCATCCTTCAAATAAAGAATATTTCATGAGTTTTGAAATATCTCTTTATTAAGTAGCATCCTCTTTTATTTTAATTACGAAATACATAAAACAAATTCAAATATAAAATTTTATTATAATTGTCCATATTTGGTTCATCCATCCTTATTGATCATATCACTTGGAGGATCTGATCAAGTATGATGATATGATTAAATACAATGAATGAAAGAGACGATGATCAATCATTTTCTCGGGCACGGGGATTGTGGGTGTTGAAGACTTTTAAATCAATAAAAAATAAGTTTGCATCAAGCTAATCATATGGTTGATTCAAACACTATCCATGTGCCATAGTTCATTCTTTTATTCTCCAACAATTTAGCATGCATAAAACAAGTTCAAATCGCCCTTTTTTTTTTCTCTAAAAAGTGATAATAGTATTTTACCTAACTTTTTTTGGATTTGTAGCGTAAAACTTTTCTTTTGCAACAAAGATTCTTCTATTTATGATTATTTGTGTAACATATATTAACGTTAAACCTTTTGCATTTGTGACGTTAAACACTATCTATCCATGTTGACATACTACACATTTGTACGAAGGAGCACGAGGAATAAAGAAGAAGAAGAAGAAGAAGAAGCTAAGGGTTAGGGGGGTGCATGTAGCCAGAGCAGCTGAGGATTAGAACTGTTGCAGGGTTAATACTTCTGCTTAACTACAGTACGTGTGAAACCAACCTCTCTCTCTCTCTCTTTCTACTTACTTTTTTGCTTCTCTCATCTCTGATTATTCCGTAATAATATACTAATAATCTACCAGTTCAAACATTAGCTTTATCTAATAGTCTAGCTTTAACTTCAACACACACATACTACAAATTTAGCTCAGACATTTTTTGTTTCTGTTTCTGATCAAATCTTCCCTCAAACCAAATATCTGCAACTTATTTAGAACATTAGAATCACCAAATACTTGTTTAGATTAATATATATAAATATTTTCTTGTATCAGGTGCAACCTTGATGTGTGTTAGTGGTTTAGGTGCAACGGTGAGTCTTCCTCCTCCTCTGAATCCAAAAATGGGATCGCAAAACCAGTGCAGGATGGATGATATTTGTGGATTCAGAGGAAGAGGAGGAGGACGAAGACTCACCGTTGCACGCAAACCACTAACACACATCAAGGTTGCACCTGATACAAGAAAATATTTATATTAATCTAAACGAGTATTTAGTGATTTGAGTACGTGTGATCCTAATGTTCGAAATAAGTTGCAGATATTTGGTTTGAACGAAGATTTGATCAGAAACAGAAACAAAAATTCTCTTGAGCTAACTTTGCAGTATGTGTGTGTCGAAGTTAAAGCCAGACTATTAGATAAAGCTTAAGTTTGAAAAGGATTGGATGGTAGATGATTCGTATATTATTAGGGAATAATGAGAGATGAGAGAAGCAAAAAAGTAAGTAGAAAGAGAGAGAGAGAGAGAGAGAGGTGTTGGTTTCACACGTACTGAAGGTAAGCAGAAGTATTAACCCTGCAACAGTTGTCATCCTCAGTTGCTCCGGCGACATGCACCCCCTAACCCTTAGCTTCTTCTTCTTCTTCTTCTTCTTTGTTCCTCATGATCCTTCGTTCGTACAAATGTGTAGAATGTGATAGGATAGATAGTGTTTAACGTCACAAATGCAAAAGGTTTAACGTTACACAAATAATCATAAATAGAAGTATCTTTGTTGCAAAAGAAAAGTTTAACGTGACAAATCCAAAAAAAGTTCGGTAAAATACTATTATCACTTTTTAGAGAGAGAGAGAGAAAAAAAAAAAGGGGATTTGAACTTGTTTTATGCATGCTAAATTGTTGGAGAATAAAAGAGCATGCAAACTTATTATTATTGATCTCCAATCCAATGTCACATAGATGAGATAAGCACCATAAGACCAAACCTTTAATGTGGCCGAGAAAGGAAGAAGCGATGCAAGTTAGAGACTAAATGGGTTTATGTCTCTATTTCCCTCCCCTCTCCGTGGAGGTATTTATAAGGGTTAAATCGAGTGATTTAGCTACTTAGTGTCTCTTTGATACATTGTTTTTAATCATATCATCGTACATGATCAGATCCCGGAAGTGATATGATCCTCTAGGATGGATGAATCTAATATGGATAAACATAATAAAATTTTATTTTTGAATTTGTTTTTATGTATTTCATGATCAAAATAAAAGAGGATGTTTGTGACATCACTATTTTGAGTCACGAAAAATATTTTTTATTTGAAGGATGCCTTCAAAGCCTCCTATGATAGTCAACACCTTATTTGAATGACAGTCAACACCTTTGTTAACACAACATAGTCAAGAGGATGATAGTCAACACCTTTGTTTTATATGGAAGATTGACAAAATTAATTATAATACGACTATTATTTTTTTTTGTAGGAAGTGGGATATGATATACATGTATCTACAATCCTTCCTCTAACCAAAGTAGAGCAAAGAGACATGAGATACAAACTCTATTTCCATTCAAAAAAATGTTTTTACCTCATCTAATATATGAATGCTTAATGTCCTATGTTCTCTTACACAAGGCAATACTCTATAATCAGGCTAGGTTAGGTTAATTTCACCAAATTAAGTTAGTGATTAAATTTGATCTTATCATATCATCACTAAAAGGAAGGCTCTCGAAACATCATCACAAAAATGCCGAACACTCGAAGTCAAAACCCCTCTTCCTAGTTTCATTATAGAAAGCAACATATCTCCGCTTTCGTCTCGATACTAATAATATATGGTTCAACACTATTAATGATGGATCCCGAGCAACTATGGCTTATGTTTCATAATTGGGAGTCCATCTCATGTCATTGTTCCTTAGCTCACTAACCCAACAAGTTCTACCCTTGACATGGATGACACAAATAGCAATCCCCTCTCCTCCCAAAATTGATGGATGATAAGAAGTTCTCATTATTTCTTAGTCACAGCCAATTCTGAAGGTTATAAGTGTTGAAATAGGAAGAGATAATAAAAATACCCATTGAGTTCATTGATTCATTATCAATTTTATACATGTGAAGATAGGAGAATTTATCTCAACTAACATACGAGATTTCCTCATTGACAACAACAACTGTGCATTCTAATCACATTGTGTCTTTGAGTCTATTATAGGTGAGATGGCAAATCAGCTCGGGTTGCAATGAGATTATTATTGTTTGCTTAAGTGAAGTTTCATCTTGGTGTTTAAGAGATTATAATAATTGCTATAGTGTATTCTTTGGACATTCTTATATACTTTTTCATTTGAAACTTACTAAACAAACACATTGATTCATGGGTCTTTAGATGCACTAACTTGATCGATAGAGTGTTAGAATGTTAAGGGTCAGATCTTTAGAATTCATGTGATTCATGTGACTTGAAATATTATATTGAAGAACGTATATGCTAGGGATGAACACCTTGAGTAGTTTATCCAGAAGTACTAGAAACTCATACCTAACCTCAAGGGTCATGAAGAGATAGATTGACATCATCATTGGTGGACCCACCTCTGGGTGAGATAGCTTCTCGGGTCGTAAAGTTTATGCCCAAGCTACCATTGGAAAGTGCTTGAGGATGGACGGTAACATAGAGATAAAACTTTAAGAAGGAAGACATAGAGAACCATGACCTGAACCTCGATGACGTCGTAGTAGTTTCAATAAGGATGATTAACACGCTTTGGTGAACAGGTTCATGATCGACATAAGAAGCTCAATCGATATCTTCTACGTTGATGCTTTTCAAAAATTTAGGATCTTAACTAATGACCATACCCCTATGATTTCTTCGCAAACAATAACAATCTCATTGCAACCGGAGCTGAGTTGCCGTCTCGCCTATAATCAACACAAAAACATGATGTGATTAGAATAGACAGTTGTTGTCGACATAAGGTTGATTTGAGGACATTTAGAAGACGAGGCCAAGTTAAAAATATCTCCAATATTCAATCAACTTAAAATAGTCATCTTAAGGCATAGTCAAGTTAGAGTAAGATATAGCTTTAGGCATACATTTCATAATGAAATGTAGGCAAGGTGGGACTCATCACTTGATGTGTGCTTCATGTTAAGGTCGAATAAAAATGGCTTCTTATTGTGGAAGCAGGTGCAACACCATGTACATTTGGTTTGGTTGAATGACCAAACTTGGAGTTGGAGTTGGAGTTGGAGTTCCTTATAACCTTCAGAATTGGCTGTGACCAAGAAATAATGAGAACTGATAAGTAGTCTAATTATGTGTTGTCATGAGATGCATCAATTGTGGTGATAGCAGACTATAACTTGTTGGGTGAGCTAAGGAATAATAACATGAAATGAAATGAAATGTACTCCCATTTAGGAAAGAGAACCCGTAGTTGATTGGGATCCATCACTACTAGAGGGGATTGATCCATATGTTCCACTGACATGATATGTCCAATAGGTGCTGATTTGATTTCATATGTCATGACCAAAAATAATAGTCATAGTATTATAATTGATTTTATAAATCTTCAACAACAACAACAACAACAACAACAACAACAGAAAAAGAAAGGTGTTAAAGATGTCATTCAAATATAAGGTGTTGACCATCATAGGAGGCTTTTAAGGCATCCTTCAAATAAAGAATATTTCATGTGTTGAAATATCTCTTTCTTTCCACTCCAACAAAAATAGTGATGTAACATGACATACATAAAACAAATTCAAAAATAAAATTTTATTATAATCGTTTACCCTTCAGTTCATCCATCCTTCGGGACCGTATCACAATCATGATCTACGATGATATGATTAAATAATACAATGAATCAAAGAGACACTAAGGTAGTTAAGTTACCCAATTTAACCCTTATAAATAACCTCCATGGAGAAGCAAATAGAGACTGAAACCCATTTATTTTGATCATGACATACATAAAACAAATTCAAAAATAAAATTTTATTATAATCGTCCATCCTTCGGTTCATTCATCCTTCGGGACCGTATCACAATCATGATCTACGATGATATGATTAAATACAATGAATCAAAGAGACACTAAGGTAGCTAAGTTACCCAATTTAACCCTTATAAATAACCTCCATGGAGAAGCAAATAGAGACCGAAACCCATTTAGTCTCTCGCTCGCACGCTTCTTCTTGACGAAGACGATCATTCCTTTCCTAACCACCTTAAAGGTTTGGTCTTTGCATGAAACCCTCCATTTTTCTTGTTTGAATTTTCATCTCATCTATGTGACCTTGGATTGGAGGCATGGAGATTGTGGGTGTTGAAGACTTTTAAATCAATAATAATAAGTTTTGCATCAAACTAATCATATGGTTGCTACAAACACTTTTATTCTCCAACAATTTAGCATGCATAAAACAAGTTCAAATCGCCCCTTTTTTTTTCCTCTAAAAAGTGATAATAGTATTTTACCCAACTTTTTACAAAGATTCTTCTATTTATGATTATTTATGTAACATATTTTAACGTTAAACCTTTTGCATTTGTGACGTTAAACACTATCTATCCTATCCATGTTGACATACTACACATTTGTACGAACGAAGGATCACGAGGAACAAAGAAGAAGAAGAAGAAGAAGAAGAAGCTGAGGGTTAGGGGGTGGATGTCGCCGGAGCAACTGAGGATGACAACTGTTGCAGGGTTAATACTTCTGCTTACCTTCAGTACGTGTGAAACCAACCTCTCTCTCTCTCTCTTTGTACTTACTTTTTTGCTTCTCTCATCTCTCATTATTCCCTAATAATATACGAATAATCTACCATCCAATCCTGTTCAAACTTAAGCTTTATCTAATATTCTAGCTTTAACTTCAACACACACATACTACAAATTTAGCTCAGACATTTTTTTTTTTCTGTTTCCAACCAAATCTTCGTCATATTCTTGCTATGAAGATTAGAATCACACGAACTCAAATCACTAAATACTTATTTAGATTAAGATACATATATTCTCGTATCAGGTGAAACCTTGATGTGTGGTAGTGGTTTGCGTGCAACGGTGACGTCTTCGTCCTCCGCCTCTTCCTCCAAATCGACAAATCGGATCGGAAACCAGTGCAGCATGGATGACATCGTGTTGCACCAAGAACAGACGACGCCGCTGCCAAACGGGATCCCGACGTACACGGTGAATGTGCTGAATCTTTGCGCGTTGAGCGACGGGTGTGCCATGGGCGAAATCCACCTGAGCTGCGGCGAGTTCAGCAGCGCCCGCCAAATCAACCCCCGCATCTTCCGCCGCCTCAGCATCAACGACTGCCTCCTCAACGACGGCCGCCCCCTCCGCCCGGGCCAAACCATCTCTTTCCAGTACGCCAACTCCTTCTCTCAACCCATGGTTGTTTCCAGCGCCACCTGCGTCTCCTCCGCCTAAAAGGATATCGTAAGCCAAGAAATGTTGTTGGACTTGTCTTTCCGATTCCAGCTTCGTTTTAGTGTATCTTAATTCTAATGACACACTGAGCCATCAAGCTTTGAATCTGGAGATCTTACATGAAGCAGTAAGCAAAAAATTCTAGAAAAGATTATTCTGTGGGAAATTTTATCTGGAGAAACTATGTTGGTTTTATCTTTTAATCTTATAGAGCAGACCTTGAAAAAACCTGTCGAAAATATTTAAAAAAGATTGAGAAAGAAGCAAAGATAAAATCAGCTGCGAGGGAAGGAGAGATCTAGAGCAATTGCTCCAGCATAATAAAGGAGGGAGACGACAGAGAGCATGGTCGCTTGGGTCACTGGATCTCAAAAGGCTAGTACTGACAGAAGAGATAATCTACACCAATAGTTGATAGTGTCGTTGATTCCTCTTTAGCAAGAGGCTGTCGTTTGACAACAAGAACAGATAAAAACTTTTAAAAAACAAAGAGGCTCTGATATCATGTTAAAATAGGAAGATACACTAAAACGAAGCTGAAATCGGAAAGACAAGTCCAACAACATTTATTGGCCACTCTAATTTTAGTTCCAATTACGATATCCTTTTAGGCGGAGGAGACGCAGGTGGCGCTGGAAACAACCATGGGTTGAGAGAAGGAGTTGGCGTACTGGAAAGAGATGGTTTGGCCCGGGCGGAGGGGGCGGCCGTCGTTGAGGAGGCAGTCGTTGATGCTGAGGCGGCGGAAGATGCGGGGGTTGATTTGGCGGGCGCTGCTGAACTCGCCGCAGCTCAGGTGGATTTCGCCCATGGCACACCCGTCGCTCAACGCGCAAAGATTCAGCACATTCACCGTGTACGTCGGAATCCCATTGGGCAGCGGCGCCGTCTGTTCTTGGTGCAACACGATGTCATCCATGCTGCACTGGTTTCCAATCCGATTTGTCGATTTGGAGGAAGAGGCGGAGGACGAAGACGTCACCGTTGCACGCAAACCACTACCTGATATAAGAAAGTAGGATTAAGATTCATTATATATAGTCTGTGATTTTAATCATGAATTATTTAATTTTTATAATTTACTCATATCTAAAATATTTTTTATATTTTTAAAAACATAACATATAAGTATGTTAGAACCCTAGTTGAGTTGAGTCCTACTCGATTGAGTCGAGTTCTTAGATTTGATCTTGTTGGCCAACTTAGACTTGACATAAGTTCAATCAACGATAATAAAATTAAATTTGAGTCTATTGTAATAAATCAACTTAAATCCTAGTAGAGTTAGAATTCGATTGAACTAAAGTCGAGTTAGGAGTCGATCTTGGATTCGGGTCAAAGTCAACTGAGTCATAATTATAATCAACCATAATTGGTCGCCCACCTTGGTTGGGGAAGTTGGTTAGGGTTGAGTTACTTCTAGAGTTTGGATTTTTCTACTAGAGTTTCACTTAAAGTAGAAGTTAGAATTAGAGTTTTATTTCTAGTAGGACTCTTCATGAACCCTATAAATAAGCATGTAAACCATCTTCTCATCATGAATATATTAATATTTTATTAAATCTTGTGCCGATTACCTTGGAGGAGGGAACCCTATAGAGTTCTATGAGGGCCAATCCTCTACAAAGATTAATCTTAAGCTTAGAATACGTAATGGTTCTAACAAAGTCACTCGCATCAAGTCTAGGTTAACATATATTTTACTTGTATATATTTTAGACACAAGTAAAATCATAATAGTTTAAATAATCTACGATCAAAATCATATATGCTAAAGTAGATTTTTTTTTTTTTAAACTTAAGTTATACATGTTATTATATTAATAATTTATTATGAGTAATACGTAATTAAAATATAACATCCATTAACTTAGATTTTATGGAAGTAGCTTATGTATTTTATTTTTAAAAATATAAAATAAAACTATAAAAATTTAAGTAGTATAAAATCAAAATCAGACGGGCGAAAACATATACTAACCTGCAATATGAATCATAATCTAAATAAATATATAGGGATTTGAGTGTACATTACAAGTAAATTATAGATATTATCATCAAACGAAATATGACAAAGATTTGGTCGGAAAAAAAAATCTCTGAACTACATTTGGAGTATGTGTGTGTGTTAAAATTAAAACTAGCATATTAGATAAGCCTTAATTTTGAATAAGACTGAATGGTAGATTATTAGTATAAATATATTATTATGGAATCAGAGACCAGAGAAGCAAAAGGCAAAGTAAAAAGAGAGATAGGTCGCTAACACACGTACCGAAGGTAAGCAGAAGCAGTAGCGCTATAACAGTTTTCATCCTCATCGTCTCCGGCGACATGCACCCTAACCCTTAGCTTCTTCTTCTTCTTCTTCCTTTTGATTCTTCGTTCTTAGACGTGATCTCTCTCGAAGCGCGAACAACAATGCAGAAGAAACTGGAAACCGGTGGAGGTGTATGGTGTAAGAACCATCGAGCGATCAAATAGGACAGCCGGAAATGGATCGATAGCTGTCGGAAAGCATGCGAGCCGAAGATAAGGAAGGTTTCAGGGTATCTATGGGGGGGGGTCTGGATACGATTCAACTTCGGCAACTAAGCTGGCTACGTATTAGCCCTACTTCCTTCCTTGCAAAAGCTTCTAATTTTTGTTGCGAGGATGAACCAAAGATCACTATGCGTGGACTCATTCGCTTGGGCTGTCGATATTATATTGCGTTCGATATAAAAGGATTCAGTATGTAACGTAAGAATAAATGGATTGGGATCTCATCACCATTAAAAACCATGAAGACGAAGTGATATGTGGAAGCTTCTGACCTGATGTGGTATTAAAATTCCAGCTAAATAGCTTATAGGGTAACAGTGCTTGCTGGCACTTAGAACTTCTAGTGATTAAAACCTTTTAAATCCAATGACTACAGCACAATGCATGTGATGAACATATCTAAACTAAAGAAAAGTATATATTTTTCCAAGGAATATTTTCTTTTATGCACTTATCTGTCTTGAGATGAAGAATGAAAAATAATAATAATAAGATGAAATATGATTATATCGATCTGTTTAGAAGTAACTATGTAATGCTCTCGAATTTATATATTATTATTGAACATTAAAATCTTATCGATTTTCTTTTTCAATCTTTTTAATTTTTTTTAGAGGTTCTTAGTGGACTGAAGGTCTTGTCTCTTTGGTTAAACTCTTTTTATTTTATAATGTGATATAGTATAGATAAAACCAATAAATGTTCCCAGGAAATTTTTTTCCCACAATTCATCGTCTTGGGATTTTTGCTTACTGCTTCATGCAAGATATTCAAAATTGCCATTAAAATTTCCCACATCCTTGATGATCATTATCACTTCCCTAACATGTAAGTACATCACATTGTATTGGTGGTTCATAGCTTGCTCTTAGTTCTTGCCACCCCTTGGATGGCATTTAAAAAATTAGCATTAGAATGAGGCTACATTGATATTGAATAGAGGTGGTGTTATGTATCTTTATGTCATGGTGGAGTATTAAGTATGGCTGGGTTTCGCTCGTATTCATAAGCTCATCCACGTTGGTCGGGAAGGGGTTGGAAAGCTCGAAATAGATCGGTTGGGGTTGCTCGGAAACGCGCCTCGGGGACCTCCTTCTCGAGTTCTCCTGAAGGATCTTGCACAAGACTACGTTGGGGTAGGGGTGCTCGATGTGACTCCTCCGACGATCAATCAGTGCCCAGACTGATATCGAATTTGAATACTGTATATAGAGTTTATTGGATCTCTCCCTCCAGACTTATGTCCAGAGGTGACTTTTATACTTACCGAACGGGGGTTGATCATATCTCGGTCTTTAATGTCGTCAGTATTCTTTGCTAAGTTGGAGTACGTTCTTATGTGGTTCTAAGGTCTTCGGGCGTTGAGTCTGCATCAAACGTTGTCGTGTACAAACACTTCACGATCATCCTTATCCAAGTCAGATTTTGTTATGCCAGGTCAGATTTTATTGTGTTAGATCAACTGATGCTTTATCTCTGACACGTAATGGGGGATTAAGCTAGCCCATTATTAGCCGATGGTTAAATAATCATTGTAACTCTTGTCATTTAAAGAAAGAAAGCATCATGTCAATTCATTGGTAAATCTTGTTAATTAACTGTAGAATGAGATTTGACATATTCTTGATTTGTTTTAAGTATAAAATGATTTTTATACTAAGTTAAATCGAATAAAAGTTGAAATTATGTAAAAAAATAAAATTATTTTTACTTCCAATATTCTTTTTGTTAAGGCTCACTACGTCCATATTACTAGGAAAGCTAATCATTTTGCCACGAGGGAGGAGGTTTCTTATATATATATATTTTGTTAACTTGTTCAATTTCTGCCCAAAAAAAAAAAAAAGGAAAACCTATACAAGTTCAGCTGTTAATAGTCGAATGATGTAGTTTTTTTTTTCAATTAAAAAAATAAAAAAAGAAAAGTCTCTTTTAAGTTGATATCCGCTTGTGTTAACAAGGAGGCTACTTGTCGTCGCCGGTGAGTCGATCGCCAGTTTGGAGAAAGGCAGAAGAGAGGAAGGAGGAGATGGGGAACGTCGAAGAGGCGCGCAGCCCCCTAATTCTCCACAACGCCTTCGTCGTCACCATGGACCCCGACTCCCGCGTCTTCCGCGACGGCGCTCTCGTCGTCGTCGGCGACCGTATCCAGGCCCTCGGCCCCTCCGCGCAGATTCTCCGTGACTTCTCCCACCTCGCCGCTGCCGATTCGATCGTCGACCTCCGCTCCCGATTCCTCCTCCCAGGTATTCCAATGCCCCTATTCCTCTCGATCATGATAGGATGGCTCATCTTTCCTTTTCACGGATTCTCGTCTTTCTTGGTGGCCGTGGGGTGCTGTAGGGTTCGTCAACACGCATGTGCACACGTCGCAGCAGCTGGCCAGGGGCATCGCCGACGACGTGGACCTAAGGACGTGGCTCCACGAGCGAATTTGGCCCTACGAATCTCACATGACGGAGGAGGACTCCTACCTCTCCACGCTTCTCTGTGGGATTGAGCTCATCCATTCTGGAGTGGGTGACTTACATACCTTACTCTCCCTCTCTCAGATTGTGTTGTAATTCAATCTCTTCTTCTTATTCGAGCGTCTTTGAAGGATCAAAGTGTTGGAAAGCCCCAATTTTATTCATTATTTTTATGATTTGGAAATTCTTGGAATGATACTGTGTCTATGCTGATAAGTTACATTCTTGAGGCCATTTTTTGTTTTTCTTTGTCGAACTTTCTGACCACGAATGTTCGGTAATCCTGAATCAAACTCACCTTTTTTAGAGTGATATTTATGTTTCATGTTCAGAGGCATTGGATCTTTGGATTTGGACTATGATTTGATTCTTAATGCAATGCTCTGATTAGGATTCGATGGTATTTTGCATAAGTCAATGCAGTAAGTTTTTACAATCAGTAGTTGGGTTGATGCTAGTTGATTTGGTTTGTATTTCCTGAAATTGGACTGTATTTATTTTGCTTCCTTTGAACTATTGGGCGTTACTTTCTTGGGTGGTAAACTATAGTACATCATAGAACTGTAACTTCTGTTGCATACTAGAGATGTGTGACTCAATTTTGTGGATTCATGAAACAGGTAACCTGCTTTGCTGAAGCAGGTGGGCAGCACGTTACTGGAATGGCCAGGGCAGTAAAAGAATTGGGCCTGCGTGCATGTTTAACACAATCCACTATGGACACAGGTGACGGATTGCCTGAAAACTGGAGTGCATCTTCTACTGATGATTGTATTCAGGTCATAGGCTGTACATCTCATTTGACTTTCTTTTATGAACGCAGTTCCAAACTCTAGTTGGAGGATCAATCAGTACATGTAATCTAGGCTAGCTTGGGCATAAAAGAGAACGAAAAGGTAAGACAAACAACATTGAGAACAATGAAAACCGGCAATCAAGATTAATATTAAAAGAAACAAATGGCATATGATTAACTAGATAACAGAGTTCAATTTGGTCATATGTATTTCTTTAATTCAGTTCTGTCCAATTGTTCAGAAGTAAATTTGTACAGTCGGTCTTTTGTTGAGACTCATTTAGTGCCAGTAAAACAAACACATTTAATGTGCCTTTGTACACAATGACATGAAATATTAAATAATATTTGTTTTATGATATTAAATTCTTTGATTTATAATTTTTTTTATCCAAAACTTTATAAACAGATATTACTTTACTGCTATTTGCTAACTGATATTGCTATCTTACTAGTTAGCTATATTTAACTTTATTGGCTGGACTTACTAGTTCCAGGTTCAAGTCATACAACTTTTGAAAGTAAGTTTAATCTTTTTGTTGGTTCAAAAGTTAGTGTATATATATTTGAAATAAAGCATCTATCAGTCAGCATGTAACCAAAAAGAGGACAACATTTGTAACAAAATAACTGTTGGGATTAGGCCCTAACGTACAGAGTTAGAAGAGCAACAAAAATTTGCTATTTCATGTATAGAATTGTTGGCTTCTCTGTTTACATAACAAAAGTCTTCTTTTGTGTTGGTTGTAATTTTGAACTTGTGTCATGACCTATACCTCTATCGTATGTTACAAGTTTGTTATGTTACTTTAACTGAAAAGATTGCTGATTGTTACGTTCTGTAGCTTTACCAATAAGCTTCTCTCTTCATTAAAATTATGGGCCTATGAAAAATGGTTGAGATTTCTGGCATTAGCCTCAATTGGGTTTAGGCTTTCTTCACTCAACCAAGGGCCCCACCTTTATGAACTAATGTAAGGATCACATTCATGAGTGGGAGTCTGTGAATCTTCTCTGGGCTTAAAAAGGTGTGCTGCACTCATCAATACCTCATTGACAATGCACAGCTGTTTGTTTAAAGAAAGTTTACCATGCCATTTAGGCACTGGTGACTGGCAATGACTTGCCGAGAATAGAAAAGAGTAGGATCCTGAAATCTAGATACTTGGGGTCAGCTTGTTCCCTATTAATAATACATGCAAATTCATTTTTTTCATAGTTGATTCTTGTTCATTGTGTAACTGACAGATATGCATTCACTGTTGTACAGTCTCAGAAGGAACTTTACAAGAAGCATCATAATACAGCAGATGGTCGTATCAGAGTATGGTTTGGATTGAGACAAATTATGAATGCAACTGATCAGTTATTGCTCAAAACAAGAGATGTGGCTGAGGAACTGAAGACAGGCATCCATATGGTATTCATTTACCTTCAGCTGTTTTCACTGTATGCAAATTTTTTGTTTATCTTCTGGTTTTGCAAAGGTTTTGAAGCTCTCTGTGAAGGAGGTTGTTCCGATTTCAATGCAATCTCTGAAACATTTTGACTAATTTCTGTTTCATGTAGATCTTCTCCATGTATTTTATATCCTTATCTTTTATATTTAACTTAAGATTGCTTCATAACCTTCTCTTACACCCTTTAATGTGTGATATGGAAGAGGCTGGTTTATGTCTCAGGACCGAGTCTTTTCCTATGAGTGCTGAATTGTGTTTGTTGACATCAGACATTGATATTTTGGCATTGTTCAGAAATTGGAATTTTCTTCATTATTATGTAAACTCAGTGTCATTATGTGTACCATAATACAATTTTGCAGCAACTGGCGCATGTAGGTTTGTTCATATTATCAGCACCTTCATTGCTATGGAAGGAATGATTGTATGTTCAGAGCATAGAACTTGAAGTCTTTTCCTTCACACTGAGATGGTCATTTATCTAGTAATTAAACCAGATACTTCATGCAGGACTATTCAGACTTTGATTGTAATGCCCCTGCAGTTTTTTCCCTGGTTTCATCTTGGAAGTACTTAGAATGATTGATAAGTTACACGTAGTTATGTTAATAGTGAAATAGCTTCTGTTTCTTGATAGGATGAAAGGAGTGGCTTCTTTATTTAACATTCACTGACATTTTTGTTTGGCCTCATTTAAGTATTATATTACTTTTAAGTTACACATGTTACATATTAATGAATGTGAGTAGCTCTTGATAATTGGCTACATATGTCATTTTTATAAGGTCTTGAATTCCTGGATGTTTAAAAACCTCGAAGCTATGGAGAACTTGTCTTACACTGATACAGTGATATAGAGGTGTGGATGGGTCAGATTGATATGCTGTAGCAAGAACATATAGCTAATGGATTGGATTATGTCAGGTCAAAGTGAGTTGCTTTGGGTTTGGTTGATCAAGGATTGGGATGATTTTGTTGGTAGAAAAAGATCATGGTGAGTTGGGTTAGATTGGATCGAATCTTGGAATACTAGAATATTATACAACAAGGATACAACAACAAAAGTGCTTCAAATATATAGAATTATGCATGCTAAGTCTTGATATATGTTTTAGGGGGTTAGCATACGTAGTTATAGAAGTTACGAAGTAACACAAATTTATTCATAAAAAAAGAAGTTATTTTGATAACAATGTAAAGAAGCAAAGAAGGTAATAAGAATATTTGATGTGAAAATTAAATGAATTATCATTTTAATTTTGTTAGTGGTGCAAGAAGAAGTAGAGGAAGACCTTAAAAAAACCTTAGTAGAAACTATAAATGAAGACTTAAGTATTCTGAACTTAACTAATAATGTGACTTTTTACATATCTCAATGGCGGCAAAAGATCCATGTAGCTGATCCCAAATAGTTGGGACTTAGGGCTTTGCTGTTTGTTTTTATCATTTTGATTTTGTTAACTCTAATATGTTACTGAACATGTGATTCCAAACAATATGTCAAAAAGACCATTTATCCATTTATATACATCATCAAGAAAACAAAACTCCCCACGAAAAAATCCACAAAATGTCACTCATGTTATCCAGAATTCTTTTTAAATGCTTATTTAAATAATCTTTATTTCAGTGTGGTTCTTGGACAAATTGTTGAATGGTATCCAATGACTATGCTTGTCTGATATGTCTGTTATGGGAATGACAAACATTTAGAGATACCTTGTTTTGTAGCCTGCAATGGTTTCTATGGATTGTTTGAAATAAAGCTGTGTAAGTCAATTATTAATTGTACCTTATATAGGAATTATTTTCTTTCAAATTCTGAATGCTATTTTTGCATTTTAATTTAAGGAGAATACTATATGTTCCTATTTATTTGCATAATTGGCTATGTCATGATTGTGCTTGAAACATTTGTACCTTTGGCTTTTGTCATCGAATATTGAGGATGAATTTCTTGGGTCGGGTTAGAAAAGGTTCTATAGTTTGTAAAACTATGCTATGTTCATTACATATCCTACGTTTTGTTGATATCCATTTTTAATTAATCTTGTAATAATTCAGTGTGTGGCAACATTTAGTTTGTAGAAACTAGAAAGTATTGTTGACTTATAGGGGATGGGCAATTTATGACACCATCAATTGGATTATTAATGTAGGTCACACTTGATGTTATTTTGGTAAAGGTGGATCCATCCAGTTGTCTTATTGTAGTTTTATGAATGTGTAGCATGTTGCAGAAATTCCGTATGAAAATCAGCTTGTGATGAACACTAGAAAAATTAATCATGGTACAGTAACATACTTGGAGAAAATTGGTCTTCTACGGAGCAACTTGTTGGCAGCTCATTCTGTTTGGATAAATGAAGAAGAGGTGAGTGTATCGGTTTCTATAAATAACTACTAGCTTAGTGTCTACTTCTAGTTCATACATATATTGCAAGCTGCATGCTTTGCTGCATTTCTGATCTATGTACTAAAGTTTTCCTACCAATTAGCATTTTAACTAATCTGAGGTGAATGAACAATGTATGTCCAGAATCATGTTGTAGTTTCTACCACAACATGGGATTCACTATTATTAAATTACAAAGACGACACAAGAATTTAAATGGCAGATTGGTGGAAACCAGCTAGAAGATATATTGCATGCTGCATTTGGTACGTCTTACAGTAAGAAGTTAAAAAAAGGTCTTGATGAACAAGAGCAAAATTCTGAACCCCTAAATAAAGCAAAATAATTGAACTGTCCTCAAAGTTTGTGTGTAACTGGAGAAAATTGTTTATCTTGCTTCAAAATTAATTGATTTTTTTTTGCAATGATGTATTGGTGTCTCTTTCCTTGTTTGTTTTAACAATTGTGAAATCCACAGACAATTATGTGCCTTTATAAAGTTCATGGTTCATATGATTGAGGTAGGTGTGGAGATTGACACCGCTGAATTGGTTAGATCAAATTTATTGAGATTGAGGGAGAAAATAATTTAAAAACAAAATAAAATGTCGATAAATAAAATTTGATTTGACAAATTACAAATATAATGTTTAAAGTTACATAATTATTTACCTTCACATTCTATAAGATATTGAAAATTTAAAAGGAACTGATATCAAAGATAACAATGAGAAACAATGGAGAAAATATATTAAAAGATAGCTAAGCATATTAATTGTTTCATACAAAGATATTATTGTGGCGATGTTCCCTTTTGTGGTCTCAATGTTTCTCTATATCACTATGTGAGTGGAATTTGGGTGATGCAAAGACAGAAATATACTTTATTTGAAGAGTGTCCATGGGGGTCATTGTAATACTTGAGTTTCATGATATCTTCTCTATAATGTCAATTCTATTCACTAAAAGGTTAATGTTTACTCTATATCTTTCCCTTTCCTTTTCCTCAACCTTTTCCTCTGTCTTGCATAGCATTGGATGATGAACATTACAGCAATAGTCACAATCGACAATCTAGTAAATCCAATGGTAGCAGCATGCCTTCTCCTCTATTTCAGTCATAATACGGTCTTTTGGCCTTTCCTTTGCTTCCCTTTTATTCTCCTTCCCCTCCTATGTTTGCAGTCCGTGGAAACTGTTGGCCTTCTGCTCTTCCCCCCTCTTCTTCTCCTGCATTGGAGGCTGTCAGATTGGCTGGTGCAATCTAAAACTGGGTAACTCCTTTCAAATTCGATCGATTTTGGGTTGATTTTGATGGATTTCTAGTGACATGATTCAGAAGTTGGCAATATGGTTAATATGGTTTCCTCAATATAAAGTTCTTTAGCATTATCTACGGCTTGTTAGAACTTCAATGAAAACCCTAGAATGTTAGGTGGATCAGGTGGCACTGTTATAGAAAGAAAATGGGATGACTACCTATACTTCCTACCAATTGCATATATCCTTCTATGTTGTACCTTTTCAGTGGATCCTATTTATGCTGAAGGCTTGTCCATGGAGAAATAAGAAGGGTCAGCAAGCAATTTCAGGAAACCAGTTTAACTAGTTGGCCTGGTTCCTCAAGTAGTGGAGGTATTTCAGCCAGTACCTTGAAAAAGGTATCAGACTGAATAAAAAATGAGTGAGCAGAAGGGTCTGGCAGGGGTTTGTGGATGGATGCTTTTGTAGATCATACTTTTGTTTTATCTTATAGCTTATGTAAGTACTGCAAGCGAATAACTGAGAAGTTTCCTAGTTCTTTTACAGATCAAATTCTTCTCCAAGGCTGGTGTGAAGGTTTCTCACTGCCCTGCTGCTGCAATGTGCATGCTTGGGTTTGCTCCTGTAAAGGAAATGCTTGAAGCTGGTATTTGTGTTTCTCTTGGTACAGATGGGGCACCATCCAACAATAGGATGAGCATCGGTACAGTTTGAAATCCTTATCTGTGAGACGAAGAATATTGGTTCAGATCAGTTTGAAAATGTTTTTTCCATAATGGTTTTAACTGGATGACCCAATTTTCATTTCCTTGACAGAAGGTCAGACGAGACTGGTGATCATACAATTTTAATGAGATCTTAATATAGCTATTAAAATGTTTCCAAGATTTTGTTTGACAAAAGTATCTGGACTAATTTTGATGTGTCAATTAATTTTTCTTAGCTGTTTAATCATTTCCCATAGTTAAGCTTTTCTTAAAGTTAGCTCATGACTCCTTTAGTTTGTGATTCTTGTTAAATACTAAATAGCATTCACCTACTCTTTTATGATACATATGTTCAAAGCTTCATGATTTAATATTGGGAATTCTTGGTTATATTTATGCATGGAGTTTCATGAAGAGTACAAGGCCAGATCCATTGTGGCCTACCTAGATTTATCAGAAAGTTGGTCAGAACCCTATGAATCTGGCCTAAATTTACTCAGATCTAGGTCGGATATATTTAGGATGGATATACGTGTATCTAGAATAGACCTATGGATCTAGGCCATATCTAGATGGATCTAGATTGGATTTTCATAAATCTATCTAGATCTATGCTGATCTTGGTCAGATGCAGATGGATCTATCACAGATCCATGCAGTTCCAATCAGGATCCATGTGGATTAGCCAAGATTTGCCTAGATTTACGCTGTATTCAATGGAAAATTACCTAGGCTCAAATAGATCGATGCTAGATATGCGCAGATGTGGCGCCAATTAAAAATCAGATGTTTCTAAACTGATAATTAAATGTTGACATGAAAACAAGTAATAAAACATAAAATGATCATGAAACAGGCAAACATTTAAGTCAATCACTAAATCATGAAATCTTCATACTCTGATTTGCAAATGAATGCATCCTTTGCTTGACGTCTCAAGATTGATTGGATATGATTGAATATAAATGTGAGAAATGTAAAAGAAAGCTGTTGACTGATGTTTAGGGGATAAACAGATAAGAGAGGAAAGGGGTTGATTGGGAAAAAAGAGTGTGATATGCATACCATCCGATCTGGGTGTAATACAATACCCATTTTTATACTGGGTATACTGGATGTGTCGATGGTTAAGTTTATTGGGTGGTATGAATTGGTATCCCCTAGTAAACACTAGTCCACGTAATGGCAAACAACCGAACTAATAAGTTCTGGTTTTTATGTGCCAGTCTGACCAACTTTCAGAATCCATGGCATGAAGTATTTTGTGGATTATGGCAATGAGTAATTTCTCTCATCCTAATTTCAGCACCGTATATGTATTTCAAGGATTAAGAACATACAGATCCTTGTTACCCACATCATATTTCCCCAGTTATAAACAAGGTTTGCAATTTCGATGTTTACCGCCCGATACGGGCGGTACATACCGGTCCGCCAGGTTGCCGGTACGCGAACCGCCCGCTACTGGGCGGTTCCACCAAAAATCGACCGTCGGCGGTCGATTTCGATCGTTGGCGGTCGATTGAAGGGAGAAATTGACCGCCGACGGTTGATTGAGGGAGAAATCGACCATTGGCGGTCGATTGAGCGAGAAAAAGGGAGGAAGAAGAAGAAGAGGAAAAAGAAGAAAAAAAAAGAAAAGAAGAGAAAAATAACCTATCGCGCGCGCTCGGTCCTCGCCCGTGTGCCGTCGCCGCTCGCGAGCTGTCGTCGCCTGCGGGTCGCCAACGCCCGCGTGCCGTCGCCGCCGGCGGGTCGCGGGCGATCTTTCTCCCGCGCGGGAAGAAAGATCGAGGCGACGTCGCCCCTTTTTCTATTATTTTAATTTTTTAATATTTCTAATATTATATTATATAATATAATATTATAAAAAAATATATTATATTTTAATTTACCGGATGGTATGCACTGTGCATACCGCCCGGTACCGGTACTGTACCAGTATCGAGATGAACTCGGTACACCGGTACGGACCGGTAAGTCAAACCTTGATTATAAACACAATTTTCTAGTAAGCTATGCAACACTTAAATGATTATCTTATATACTTCTTCATTAAGTACAAGTATATTCAAATTGCTCGCTATATCCTCACTGTGTTTATCAGAACAAGATTTACCATATTGGCCTATTCAAGTTATATTGACATATCCGTCTGGTTTGATGCTTTACTGTGAAAGTGTCATCATTCGGATAATCAGAAAGAGGGGTATTATGTTTTCTGAAACAGTATCCTCTGGGTGTATTTGGATGTAATAATACTTCTTTCTTCTCCATACAGTTGATGAGATGTATCTAGCTTCACTTATAAATAAAGGTCGAGAAGCTTATATGAATGGGCAAACCAACCCAACTGCTCTACCTGCTGTAACAATTTTAGAGATGGTCACAATAAATGGTGCAAAATCAGTGCTATGGGACAATGAGATTGGGTCTCTTGAGGTTGGCAAAAAGGTTAGATCAGTTACATTTTGTCCTTTTCCTCATTAGTAATTGCTATATAATTCTGCATAATTATGCAGTTGACTTAATTTCATCTGGTGTTCAAAATATTAGTGATGCTAATTTACTGCACAAAGAGGTTTCTAGATGCTGATTTATTGCGAAATGGGGTTGTCGAGATTCTCATTTATTGCACAAAGATTGATGTTATGTCAATAGAATAATTTAGATCCATGACTACAGTTTGCCATTACCATCTCAGCCAATCAGCCAATGTAATTCTTTCTGCCCTCACAAATCATCCCTTTGAACAAGTTCTTTTACCAAGCTTTTTGTTCGTCCTTGTACCTTGGAGGAGTGAGAAAGAAGCTTGTGCTTTAACAGAATATTCATGTTCATGGTTTTGCTGCACCTCAACTTTCCAATCTATTTCTGCATGCTGAAATGTCCCATAGTTGCAAGTTGAATCTCTAGTATATTCATATTAGATGTCTGTTCTCTACTGGAGATTCATATGATCAGGAATAGAAAAGTTCAAATTGCTGAATTGTTAAAAAATCTTAATTGATAACATTATTTTTTTTTCACTACCAACATCAATTTTGTTTTATTCTAGAATGCTTTGCTCGTGACTGTATTTTCTTATTTCTGATCATAAAAATTTCTTGTCTATGTTTTATCATTTTGCAGGCTGATATGATAGTTGTGAATCCTTTTTCATGGACCATGGTTCCTTTGCATGATCGGTACATATTTAATTCATATGATTTCTTAGAAGAATCTCTTTTTTTTTCTTATCAATATTGTTCTATTACTGGTTTCAATTGCATCTAGCAGAAGAACAGCTTCAATTCACAAGTTTTTTTTGAAAATATTTCTATAACCTGAGAATTTATTTTTATTTGTTTTAGGAACCTGAAATATTTCTGTCTGCAGGTCCAGGCTAACTCACTGAACTGACTTGGATGAATGCTCTTAGAATTACTTGGGAAGTAGTAGGAATTAAATACGTCATGTCAACTGAAAAGAGAAACTCCAACCAAATTATTTAAACTGAACTCTAACTAAGAGTTAGTCAAACCAGATCCTCAAACCCATCAATTTATTTGGTATGTTTTAGAGCACTTGTCTTTCCTTCATCTACTTGATAGCAATTGGTGAAGATCTCCTGCATGGTTATTATATTGTTGTGCATTGAGGTTTTCATGTTCTGTTAGATTGAAGCCAATGCCAAGGTCAAAATTCAGGACTGGCTTGGGTTTCTCATTATTGGTGGAAGCTATATATTGTCCCTCTGGTTCACACTGTTGTAGCTGATACCTATTGGTTTTAGTTGGTTCAATCCAAATCTCGGCATTATTTATACTTTATTGGCATTGTTGATCGTAGCCTATTTGGTATATGAGGGAATGTCATGGGCCAATATCACTGACGTTCAGTGCTGTTCTGCTACATAATGAGCTGAAGAATCTCCCGATGCCCCTTGCATGGGGTCGGGATGAGACTGGTCATCTTAAATAGTACTCCTGCTTAGCTCAAGAGCACCATCAGCTGCACCACTGTCACTAGCTAGCCTCATGTGGGAACTCATGCTGAAGGGTCAACAAAAGTGTCACTAGCTAGTTCTGATGCAGTATTAATTTCAAAACATATTGCTTGATATCGTGGAACACCATTTTCTCAATAGTTTTGTTCAACAATATCAGGTGGTACAGATCTGTGAAGTTACCAAAACTTTATCAGACCTAGATTTAATTCCTTGCCTACGACCTTACCACTACATAAAACACTTATCCACGTAAATAGAAAGGCTTTATACATTTTCGTGTATACTTTGGTTTTACAAAATGCATAAATTGGCTTGTTTGGTGATGATTTTTTTTTATAGCTTTACATGAACAGAACCTTGCTAATATTGTTGAATTCCAACATGCAGCATCTCTAGCCTCGTCTACTGCATGCGAACAGAGAATATTGATTCAGTCATGTGCAATGGTCAGTGGATTATGAAGGATCATAAGATCTTGAATGTAAATGAGGTACTTTGTCATCCTCTTATGTACAAAATCCACCCTAGTAATTAATATAAAACTTACACAATTGTGAATGCTTCTTATATAGATATATTGGTCAGACTATGTTGTTTATTTGGTGAAGACTGTAATATAACTGATATAGTTCAAGTCATAATATGTATTGAAAATTGTATGGCTAACACTATGCATGAGCTTAATTATGTTCTAAGGCCAAACTTCATGTATAACAAATGTTTATCGTTTACATGGTGGTTATTATAATAACAATAATCTTTTGTTTTTGTTTTGGGGAGTGGGGTAGGCTACCTACTATTGTCATATTCATTACTGTTGACCCAATTTTAATTTATAAGTTCCACAAGTAACAAGTTTTCTTTGAAAATCTCATCGATTGCAATACTAATTTCAGTACACATACTGAAATATGGAAGTATAGCTTGCTTGAAACTGTATCTGATAACAGTTTGTATGAAAACAAAAAAGATTTTAGAGCAGAGCTCCGACATCGTAGTGAAAATTACTTGCATGTAATTTAGCAAGAGTAACTTTTGTCAATTAAATTATAATTTCTAAGATTCATGGATGCATCTTCCTGTTCTGCTGATGTAATTCTAACCAAAATAAGTTGGTAATGCTAAATGTCATTAAATCTTATCAGCTATAAACTTAACATTTTGATTATGTGACCAATGCGTCACACATCATCATTAATTAGGTTCTTCATCTTTGGTGTCTCCCAGCAAATTTTGCTTTAGTTTGTTGCTCACTTTAATCTTTTCAGGCCCTCTTTCTTCTCTAGGACTTTGTATTCATATGGTAATGCATTTTGCCTTGTTTTCTGACATTTGTTACTTCTTGGCTAATTGACTATCATATTCCTGACAACTAACCAACCATCTGGGGGTACAAAGGTTCTTCTTATTACTGATTGCATTAATCTCCTAAATTGCAAAAAAAAAAAAAAAAAAAGGAAATCCTAATTTACACCATTTCAGATAACATTATAAGAACCTATACTGAAAGTTATGCTCTAATTGACGTTGAAGGCCATGGGTAACAGAGGAAATCAGGTGTGCAGCTTGCTTATTAACATGTATGAAGATGCAAACTTGTAGTTTGCATTGTTATTTATTATCGATAAATAAGTTCTTCATTACGTAATATATTCCATTTAAGTTGTGTTTTATTATAACTGGGCCTGCTAGTTTATCTATATAGCCTCTTGATTTGATTTGATTTAACTTGTGTGTGATGATGCCCTTTTCTTCCATGAACAGGAAGAAGTAACATCGCTAGCAATGCAAGCTTCAGATGATCTTCTGAGGAGAGCGGGAATCTATCTTCCAAAAAGAATGAATTATCTGTAACTATAAATTGGTGAATGTTTTATAATGTTGGGAGTATATATGAAATATATGTAATATAACTATGTGCCCGTGATAAATAAATGCTGTTAGGGTTGAGATAAATAATGACAGTTAATTTGTGGCACAGTAAATACAATATAAACCAAACACTGCAACTGCGAACTGCTCGTGTTCTATTGAGTTAAAACCAAAACACCAACGCCACCACCAAAGGATTTGTTTGGTTGCAGGTTGTTCGTACCTGATGATCTTACCGCATTCATGATCTTACCGCATTCGTGGAGGTGCAGGAGCTTTTATAGTGGGTGCTGTAGGTTGTTCGTACCTGATGATCTTACCGCATTCATGACTCATCATGTTGTCGCACTCCTTACCATGCCGTCATGCCTCTCGTCATGCCTGGCGTACGGGTGGTGAGGCGTGCGCTTGCAGGTGGGGAGGTGCCGACCTTACCTGTGTCAGGTCGGCTGTACGACACCTGGCGTCCTTCGTACAACCGATCGATCAATCACGTCGGGTTGGCCACGCCAGCAGCCCAGGTGTCCGAGGGCGTGATGACTTGGCAGCCAGGTCGGCATCTGTCATATCATTTCCCCCCCCTCAGGTAGCCTTCTCGAGGCGCCTGATGGGGGTGTCGAAGATGAGGTCTTGCGCTTGATCGCTGTTTGAGATTGCCTTAAACTAGTCCTGACTGCGGACCTCTGGAGATTTCGAATGATGCGGTGGTAAATCCGACCGGGCGTGAGCTTCGGGAATATGGTGCAGCTCGAGTAGATCCGACCGAGCGTGGGCTCGGGAATGTAGCGTAGCCGGAGTAGATCCGACCGAGCATGAGCTCGGGAATATGGCGCAGGAAGTTAGATCCGACCGAGCGTGAACTCGGGAATATGGCGCGGCAAGCTAGTTCCGACCGAGCGTGAACTCGGGAGTGCAACGCAGCGTGAGTAGATCCGACCGAGCATGAGCTCGGGAATATGGCGCAGCAAGCTAGATCCGACCGAGCGTGAACTCGGGAATATGGCGCAGCAAGCTAGATCCGACCGAGCGTGAACTCGGGAATATGGCGCGACAAGCTAGTTCCGACCGAGCGTGAACTCGGGAATATGGCGCGGCAAGCTAGTTCCGACCGAGCGTGAACTCGGGAGTGCAGCGCAGCGTGAGTAGATCCGACCGAGCATTAGCTCGGGAATATGGCGCAGCAAGCTAGATCCGACCGAGCGTGAACTCGGGAATATGTCGCAGCAAGCTAGATCTGACCGAGCGTGAACTCGGGAATATGGCGCAACAAGCTAGATTTGACCGAGCGTGAACTCGGGAGTATGGCGCAGCAAGCTAGATCTGACCGAGCGTGAGCTCGGGAGTGAATCCGGAGCTTTGGCTAAGAGAGTGAACTCGGGCGCAAATCCTCAGTTCTGGCCGAGAGAGTGAACTCGGGCGCAAATCCGGAGATCTAGCCGAGAGAGTGAACTCGGGCGCAAATCCGGAGAGCTGGCCGAGAGAGCGAACTCGGGCGCAAATCCGGAGATCTGGCCGAGGGAGTGAACTCGGGCGCAAATCCGGAGATCTGGCCGAGAGAGTGAACTCGGGCGCGAATCCGGAGTTTTGGTCGAGAGAGTGAACTCGGGCGCAAATCCGGAGATCTGGCCGAGAGAGTGAACTCGGGCGCAAATCCGGAGATCTGGCCGAGAGAGTGAACTCGGGCGCAAATCCGGAGTTTTGGCCGAGAGAGTGAACTCGGGCGCAAATCCGGAGATCTGGCCGAGAGAGTGAACTCGGGCGCAAATCCGGAGATCTGGCCGAGAGAGTGAACTCGGGTGCAAATCCGGAGTTTTGGCCGAGAGAGTGAACTCGGGCGCAAATCCGGAGTTTTGGCCGAGAGAGTGAACTCGGGCGCAAAAGCGGATATGCGCCCTTACGACAATATTATATATATGTATATACATACATATATATATAAATATAAATATAAATATAAATATATATATATATATATCCTAGGGTTTCGGTCTTCTGCCTAGGGTTTCGGTCATAATCATGGTGCATTTAATGCGCTGAGTGCTTTTTCAGGGCGGCGGCGTTTTCTCTTACCTCGGGAAGCTGAAACGACTCGCCTGGGTATTATAAATTGGTTGAGGGGTTGCGCAGAGACCTCACTTGCTCATTTTGCTTTCTTCCTGCCTCTGCCTCGGACCACCATAGTCACCCTTCGCCCTTTCAGCTCGGCAGCCCCTTTTAACAGGTCGCGATGACCTCGTCGGACTCCTCGACTAGTGTCAGGGTCGTTTCTCCCTCGGAGTCGGGGGAGTCGAGTCATAGTGGTCGCGGGGTTAGTTCCTCGATAGCGTCTTCCGAGCCCCCGTCGCCTGTCGACGCGCGGGTTCAAAGGGACTCGGAGGTCATGATGTCAGATCATGACCTCGACTCGGCGGTGACCGAGGGGTCACTTGCCGCAATCAGGGCACGATACAGCATTCCGAGTGAATACGGGCTGCATGCTCCCGAGCCGGGGCAACGCCCTTATAGCTTGGACGTCCCTGGCATGTGCATCTCGGTAGATGCACTAGAAGCCGGCCTTCGGTTTCCTTTGCATCCTCTGATTGAGGAGTGCTTGAAGTGGTGGAGAATTTCTCCGAGCCAGGTAGCGCCCAACTCGTGGCGTTACCTAGTGGTTTTCTTAGGTGAGTGCCAAGGAGCGGGAATTATCCCGACTCGGGACTTGTTCATTGCGTGTTTTCGCCTGTGTAAGAGTCGGGGCGGTTACTATCTCACCGCTCAAGTTGGTTTTAGGGTTAGCGGGGCACCTTCCAGCAATAAGGGTTGGAAGTCCCGCTACCTTTATGTCAGTGGTCTGGGTTGGGGATTCGGGTTCAGCTGGTCGGCTCATTCGATTGGCAACGCCCCCCCTTATCTGTCCGAGGAGGAGACCGTCCTAGTCGGTCGACTGAAGGGGATCCTCTCCTCTTCTTGTGCGATCAAGGAGATGACCGAGCTTTGGCTCGCTGAGGCGGGTTTGAGTCCGGCCTCTAAGGGTACTAGCATTTTGTTTTGTTCAAGCTTCACTAATCTTTTACTGACCTGTAAGTTGTGATGCAGACCGGATGGATCTTAGGGATCTTCGCGGGATGCCGAGAGTGGCTGGCGGACGGGCCCCTCCGAGCCGCCCCTCTGCCCGTGAGGCCGGTGCATCCCCAGCTCGGGAGGCTCCGAGGGCATCGACGAAAAGGCCAGCTCCTCCCTCGACCGAACGGGCCGACGCTACGGGAAAATCCGTCAAGAAGACAAAGGTGCTGTCGAGGAAGCATAAGTCCCAGGTCGGCGAAGGTGGTTCCCGATCCCGCTCCAAGGGTAAGGAGCCAGCCGCGTCGCCCGCGAGGCCGGAAGCACCCGCCGAGTCTGAGGAGGGGGCTGCTTCTCCGGTTCATGAGCGTCCGAGGTCCATGAAGGACCTCTTCAGGACAAAGGTCTACAAGGGAGACCAGGGCTACTATGCCCTGCTGATGTCTGACCTGGGGCACCAAGACCCCGAGAAGGAGCTACAGGCTCGGTGGGCGGGACTGAGAAACTCGACGAAGGTGTGGCACACTTCGTCGGCCGCCGAGGAATATGAAAGGGGGATTCTCCACCCCCTATTGGCGCGGGAGCTGTACACGCTCCCTTCGGAGGTTTTGATGGCCCGAGCCACCAAAGAGCTCGTCCTGGTAAGTCTACCGACTTGTGAGTTCGTTTCCCCTTTTTCCTCTCGCTTTTCTTTTTCTTTCTAACAGAGTCCTTCCGTGCAGAGCCAACACCTTCAAATGGCGTTGATCGACCGGGTCCATGATGCTGGTCGGTTGATCACCTTCATGGACCATCGAGTCAAGCAGCAACAAGAGGAGCTCGACGTCCTGAAGTCCAAAGGCGGGCCCGAGGCGGTTGCCGAGGCCGAGGAGCGGGCGTCCAGGCTGAAGGAGGAGCTCGAGAAAGTCAAGGCTGAAAAAGCGGAGGAGCTCCTCAGGCATGAGGCCTCGGAAAGAGAGCTGAGGGGCCATCTGGGTGATGCCCAGCATCTGCTGAAAGAGGCCCGGGCCAGGGCCAGGAGGATGGACGACGAGCTGCTGCAATCCGTGAAGGATCTGGAGCATGCCCGAGCTGAGCTGCCAGTAACTGCCGTCGCGGAATACAAGGGGTCCCTCGGCTTCAAAGAGGGTTTAAAACGGATGGGGCGGGTCACTTACGAGTATGGGTATCGGGTGGCGCGGGCTCGCTTTCGTGCCCGCCACCCCGATGCCGACGTCGAAGAGGATCCGTTCACCATTTACCCCGAGGATGACTCAGTACCAATGGAGCGTCAGCAGGATTTTGACGACTCGGCGCCTCCCAAGTCTTGATTTTGTTCTCCACTTGGTTTTTATCTCTTCTGAAGCTTGTAACTCGGGTCAGGTAGCCCTCAGATCGGCCCTGACTTGTTTTGTACTCTTCCTTTTTCTTTTGAAGCTTGTAACTCGGGTCAGGTAGCCCTCAGATCAGCCCTGACCTGTTTTGTACTTGTCACAAGTTAATACAAGCCAGGACGTTTTGGTGCTATCGTTGCATTTCAATTTGGTATGAGTTGTAATACATGGTCACACGTAAAACTTTCGTAAGTTTGTGATGTGCCAGGTTCTCGGCAATACCCGACCCTCCATGGTCGCCAGTGTATAAGTCCCCTCTCGGATAGTATCTATGACCCGGTAGGGACCCTCCCAGTTTGGGGCCATCTTGCCACGGGACCGAGTCGGATCACTGACCTCGGTCTTCCGGAGCACCAGGTCGCCCGTCCCGACGTGCTGTGGGCGTACCCGTCAGTTGTAGATTTT
The DNA here is from genome assembly GCA_029747655.1 of Ensete ventricosum. Lineage (NCBI taxonomy): Eukaryota > Viridiplantae > Streptophyta > Magnoliopsida > Zingiberales > Musaceae > Ensete > Ensete ventricosum. Next base: position 1,814,149 of record JAQQAF010000006.1, on the reverse strand, counting down.
CGCGACAGCCCTCCTGTAGGCCAGTGCTCGGAGATGAGCATCGGCCCGTCTTTCCTCCAATAGATCGAGGTTTCTACGGAGCTGCTGATCGGACTCCTCCTGACGTTGGGTCTGAATTCGAAGGGTCGGGAAAACCACCTCGGGGGGCAGCACGACTTCCGTCCCGAATGCCAAGCTGTAAGGTGATTCGCCCGTCGGGGTTTTAGGGGTCGTTCTTAATGCCCATAGGACACTCGGGAGTTCCTCTACCCAAGAAATTGTGGCGTTGGAGACCCTCTTTTTCAATCCTTCAAGGATGGCTCGGTTTGTTACCTCGGCCAAGCCATTAGCTTGGGGATGGGCAACCGAGCTGAACTTTAGTTGGATGCGATAGCTCTGGCAGAACGCTTTGAACTTTGCGTTGTTGAACTGTGTGTCGTTGTCGGTGATGATCGCCCTTGGGAGGCCGAACCTGGTTATGATGTTCTTCCATACGAACCCTTCGACTTGCTTCTCGGTGATGGAAGCCAGCGGCTCGGCTTCGAGCCACTTGGTGAAATAGTCGACGCCGACTATCAAGAACCTTCTCTATCCCGAAGCTGGGAGGAAGGGGCCGAGGAGGTCCATTCCCCATTGGGCGAAGGGCCATGCGCAGTCGGCAGTCGAAAGTGGTACCATCGGTCTATGTTGGAGTCGGGCGTGCTTTTGGCATGGCTCACAGCTTCGAACATAAGCTTGGGCATCCTTTCGTAGTGTGAGCCAATAATAACCTTGCCTGAGGACCATGTGTGCCAGGGTGCGCGCGCCGACATGGTCTCCACATATTCCCTCGTGGATCTCGGCTAAGGTGGTCAGTGCCTCGGTCGGGTTCAAACAGCGAAGCAGGGGTCGGCTGAAGCCTCGTCGGTAGAGGCGGCCATCGATGATGCAGTACCATGATTCCGCCCTTCTGACTCTTCGAGCGGCCGCCTTGTCCTCAGGGAGGACCCCCGCTTGTTTGAAGCGGAGGATCTCGTTGGTCCAGCCTCCATGTTCTTGACCGACAGTCATGATGGTCGGGCCGATGGATGGCCCGACGGTCCTTACCATTGCTCCGGTTGGTGTGTCGATCGCGCGGGAGGAAGCCAATTTGGCCAAGGCATCTACTTGCGTGTTCTCGTTGCGGGGCACCTTGGTGATGGTACACCTTTGAAACCGCATCGCCGCCAGCCGCACCTCGGCAAGGTATTTGATCATCGCTGCTTCCCGGGTTTCAAACGTGCCATTAACTTGGCCGGCGACGAATTGGGAGTCGGTGAACACCTCTATGTCTTCTGCCCCTAGATCGGCTGCGACCTTGAGGCCGAACAGGAGCGCTTCATATTCGGCTTCGTTGTTTGTAGCTCTGAACCCCAGTCGCAAGGCATGTTCATAAACGTGGCCGGAGGGGTCTTTGAGCACCAAGCTGACTCCTCCTCTTTCCGAGTTGGCTGACCCATCGATATGTAAGGTCCATCCGGGTGGCGGACTTTGAAGAACTGGTGGCGGCATGAGCTCCGATAGGAAATCCGCGAGCACTTGGCCTTTGATTGCCTTTCTTGGCTCGTACTCGATATCGAATTCCCCTAACTCCATCGACCACTTCAGCATCCGACCTGCGACATCAAACTTGGAAAGGATCTGGCGTAGGGGTTGGTCGGTTATTACTTTGATAGGGTGTGTCTGGAAATATGGCCTTAGTTTTATGGAGGTCAGGATCAGCGCCAAAGCTATCATCTCTATGGGGGCATATCGAAGTTCAGGCCCTGCCAAAACGTGGCTGGTGTAGTAAACCGGCCTTTCCTCGGCTTTGTCAAGCGTTACCAGGACCGAGCTAACTGCCAGATCAGTCGCAGCGAGGTATTGGCCGAGGGGCTCGCCATCCTTCACCGAAGCTAGCTACGGCAGGTTCTCGATGTGACTTTTGAGTTGGTGGAAGGCCTCCTCGCACTCGGGGGTCCACTTGAAGTCATTCGTCGACTTTAATGCGCGAAAAAAGGCTGAGCTCTTGTCTCCAGCCCGGGAAATGAAGCGGCTCAGGGCCGCTATCCTTCCCGCAAGTCGTTGTACCTCCTTTATGGTCTTAGGGGACTGCATCTCCTGTATGGCTTTGATTTTGTCAGGGTTGGCATCGATCCCTCGCTGATGCACTATGAAGCCGAGGAACTTCCCGGCCGTGATGCCGAAAGTGCACTTCGCCGGGTTGAGGCGCATCATTTATTTCCTCAACGTGCGGAATGTTTCCTCCAGGTCGGAGAGATGGGTCTCGGCGTGCCGGCTTTTGACTATCATGTCGTCGACATATATTTTCATGTTCCTTCCGACCTGGTCCTTGAACATTCGATTCACGAGGCGCTGGTAAGTCGCGCTGGCATTCTTCAATCCGAACGGCATCACCTTGTAGCAGTATGTCCCATTGTGCGTGATAAATGCCGTGTTTCTTTTGTCTCTCGGGGCCATTTGGATCTGGTTGTATCCCGAGAAGGCATCCATAAAAGAGAGCAGCTGATGCCCGGACGTGGCATCCACAAGTTGGTCGATGCGGGGAAGCGGGTAGCAGTCCTTCGGGCAAGCCCGATTGAGATCAGTATAATCAACACACATCCGCCAATTTCCATTTGCCTTTTTAACGAGTACAACATTGGACAACCAGGTTGGGTACTTTACTTCTTCGATGAGCTGTGCGTCCAACAGGCGGGTGACGTCGTCTTCTATGGCCTTCTGGCGATCCGGAGCAAATTTCCGCGGGCGCTGCTTTACCGGCCGGGCGTCGGGGGAGACGTTTAAGTAGTGTTGGGCAATCTCTGGGTCGACCCCTGGCATGTCGTTCGGGGTCCATGCGAAAACGTCATCGTTCCTCCTCAGGAAGTCTATCAGCTAAACTTGTTGATTCTCCGTAAGCTCCGACCCGACCTTTACCAGCTTGCCCATGCGGCTCGGGTCCAATGGTAGCTCGAGAACTTTCTCCGCGGAGTGGGCGTCCTTCCCGACCACCCTCAGAGGATCGGCCAGAGCCTAGTATGCCCGGCTAAAACCCGCATCCATACCGTCGTTTGACGTATTAACAAGGGAATTCGAATCGAATTTCTTGGCAAGTGCGTGCCCAAGGCCCACCACAGCCTCGCTCCTCGGGATGGCCCAAGGGAGCGACGAGCCCCTCTCCCAGTTCATAAGAAGGTTCACCTCACAAGTACAGGGCATTCCGGACCTTCATCCGTCCCTGGATATCCAAGTATTTCTGACGGGGCTGAAGCCGTCAAGGTTCTTTTGGTCGTTGATCGAGCGACCACCGACGACTCTGCCCGAGATGTTGCAGCGGGCACACCAGTATGTGGCGGCCGAGACTCTAATAGCCGGCAAGAGGGACGAGGCGCAGCGCCCTCGGGGCGAACAGTCTCGTGGGCATCCAGTCCCGCCTCCCAAGAAAAGAGAGGATAGGTCAGGCCTGCTGCCAGCCAGACCTCCTCCGGTTCCCCTCAACTCAACCCGAACGGAGATCTTCTTCCAAATACGGGAGAAGGGACTCTTGAAGGCACCGAGCCCGATGAAGTCACATCCCGAACGGCGTAACAAGAGGAGGTACTGTCGGTTCCATCGAGAGTATGGTCACGACACCGATGAATGTCGCGACCTCCAATACCATATTGAGGACCTTATCCGGCGCGGTCATCTGCGGCGATACGTCCGCGAGCAGCCCCCTCTCTCGGACGGTCGGCCACCCCGAGACCTGTCCCCCCGACCGCAGGGCCCGGTCGAAAAATAGATCGACGTCATCTTCGGCGGCCCAGTATCAGGCGGCAACAGCTCGTCGGCGCGCAAAGCATATGCGCGATCCGAGGCCGGGAAGAGGCCGCTACATCACGAAGAACTCGACGTCACGTTCAGGTCGCAAGACGAGGAGCATTCATCTCACGATGACGCGCTGGTAGTCTCAATCTGCATGGCAAACGCCTACGTCAAGCGGGTTATAATCGACACGGGAAGTTCGGCCGACATTTTATATTTCGATGCCTTCCAACAGTTGGGACTGACCGACCTAGACCTCACCCCCCTAACATCTACCTTGACAGGGTTCACTAGGGATTCCATTTCCCCCATGGGAACGACTACGATCCCTGTCACGTTCGGGGGAGAGCCGAGGTCAAAGACGCTGATGGTATCATTCATGATGGTCAGGCTCCCATCCGCATACAACGCCATCATCGGGCGCCCGACCCTAAATCGGCTCAGGGCGGTCGTCTCAACGTACCACCGGATCTTGAAGTTTTCGACTCGAACCGGGGTCGGTGAGGTCAGGAGCGACCCGAAGGAGTCCAGACAATGCTACTTGACGGCGATAACGCTGTGCAAGAAACCAAGAGCCAAATCGCTCGACGCCACGCCTCCAGACTCAGTGGAAGACACATCAGTGCCTCCGAGGTGTCGTAAAGGGCCATCTGGGCACGGAATGTAGCGACATGCTCTATTGGGTCTCCACTGCCGTCATAGGGCTCGAGGGCTGGTAGCCTAAAGGTGGCCGGCAGGGGCTTGGAGTGTATCTCAGGGGTGAATGGGGAGCCTCCCTTAGAGCTTTCCCCGGCCTCGTCTTTCGATCTGAGGACTTCTTTCTGAACCTCGTCAAGTCGCTGATGGACTCGACGAACTTGCTCCCTCAATGAGTCGGTGGAGTCAGCCGACAGGATGTCGAGGTTAGGCTCAGTCGGTGCCAGGTTGTGAGAGCGACTTTGGGACCGGGTTGGTGTCGACGTCGGTGAAGCCGGGACCCGAGGTGGGGGGGCCTCGGTGACCCGGGGCGGTGGCACCTCGGCGACTGGCGGGATTCCCCGACTTGGGGCCAGTGGTGACTCTGCCCGCGGAGGCGCTGATTGATGCGCCGCCGAATGCATCAGTTGTGGCAGGTACGGGATTATAGTCTGCACCATGCCTGCAAGTGCTTGGACTTGGCTGGTGAGGCCGAGGAAGGCCTCGGCAGTGACCATGGGGGGTGCAGGATTCGACGCGGGTGATGGGAACCCGGGGTCGGTCATCATTCTCCAAAAACGGTTGGGAGTCGGCATGGCAGCCGGGGCTTCCTCGGCCGATCGAGGGTGATCAGATTCCGTCCGGCGCTCTGTGCCCGAGTCAGCGAGTGGGCGTTCTGGCGACATGGGCCCTCCTTCTAGCGCCAAAAATGATAGTGACTTTTCTGGGGGGGGGGCTTGCTTAGTGGGTGTGTTCCGCCTTCAAATATGCTGAGCAAGCCTTCGCTGGTCCAGGCCCGTGTGCGCTAGGCCGCCCGCTTCACAATCTCTTCGGCACAGAGTGGAGCTGGTCCGGATGAGCGGTGATTCAGGGGTCGGCTCGGGAGTTCTGCTGCTGGAGTGGCGAAGCCCGGGTGAAGAAGGGGTCGTCCTGTTGGGGTCGGCCGCTGATTCCTGCAAGGAGGTCGGGTCGGGTAGGTTCCCGACGTGACCCCTCCGACGATCAAGTCAGTTTTTATGGTCTTTTTTGCGATCCCCCTGCCCCGTGGAGGTGCAGGAGCTTTTATAGTGGGTGCTATAGGTTGTTCGTACCTGATGATCTTACCGCATTCATGACTCACCATGCTGCCGCACTCCTTACCATGCCGTCATGCCTCTCGCCATGCCTGGCGTACGGGTGGTGAGGCGTGCGCTTGCAGGTGGGGAGGTGCCGACCTTACTTGTGCCAGGTCGGCTGTACGACACCTGGCGTCCTTCGTACAACCGGTCGATCAGTCACGTCGGGTTGGCCACGCCAGCAGCCCAGGTGTCCGAGGGCGTGATGACTTGGTAGCCAGGTCGGCATCTGTCATATCACCTGCAAAGGCTCACTCCTCACCTGTGGCAGTGGATGTACATAGCGACCGGCACGATCCGCCTCGGCGTCGCTTACAAACAACAAAGGAGCAGGAACGCAACATTTAAAGGATTTTATTAATATTTAAATTTGGAGTACTTTCTATGTAGTGCTTTTAAATGAACCAAGATAGACTTATTTATATTGATTAACATATGACACCAGGAGTAAGTAGTGCTTTGGAATAAATCAAGAGTATCTATTTATATTGATTAAAAGATATAATACATATATTTTAAAATATTAAAAAATCTATAACATCTAAATAAATCTTACCATCATCTAAACTAATCACATCCTCATCTAAACTAGATTTAGATTTAAGTCTTTATATAATCCTAACTTCTTAATTTTATCTTAACTACTTGAATTATTTCTAACACGCCCTCTTAATTCAAGTAATTAAGATTTAAAAATTATTTTCAAAGAATTTTTTTTCACTAAGATTTTTATGAAGATGTCAACAAACTGATCTTTGTTACTGCAGCGGCTATCTTACATTTTTTCTTTGTCCATATATGTATGATTGAATTCCTTTGTACGCGGAAGTTTTATCCTTTTTTTTTTTCTCTTAGCTTTCTTCACATCATCATAAACTTCTATATGTGTACTTTCATTATTGTTCTTGGAGTTTAGAGCTTCACCCCTTTTCTATACATGTGTGTCATCATCATTATGACCTGCATCATCTAGATAGTTTGCATAGATCCGCATAAATTTAGATTATCATAATTTTTATGCCATAATGTTGATTCATCGGTAGGAGTAGCAAAATCTGAAAATAATAAGACAAACATTTTGTTTTTTATCATCCTTGCAGTTGATATCAATTTACTGATTTTATTATCATAAATTAGGTATTTTTCATCATAAAAAATAATATAATATTATTTTCTCATTAGTTGTCTTATACTAATAAGATTTTGTTTTAAATCAGGAATAAATAACACATCATCAATAATTTTTTTACCAAACTTTGTGTTCATATCAACTGTTCTTTTTCATTTTACTTGAACCTTTTTATAATTTCTCATCTGCGCAGTAGATTTGATCGAATCATCAAGCTTCTGAAACAGACTTTTATCATCTGTCATATGATTACTGCATCCACTATCCAAAAACCAAATAAATTTAGAATATTCTTCATAAGATGTTATAAAGAAATATTCTCTTCATCTCTTTTATCATAATTATTTTCCTCATGATAGTTTGTTTGATTTTTATTCCAACAATCTTTTTCAAGATGTCCGTATTTTCCACAATAAGAACATAGAGAAACATTTGGATTTTTATTTTTATACCAACAATCTTTTTCAATATGCTTTTTTTTTATAAAAAAAATATTTTCGAGTTTCTTTGTTACCTTCATTTGATCTTCCTCGTCCTTTGTCCCTTTGATCTCTCCCTTGAGATTTGAATTCTCTTTTTGATCCTTCTTCTGATCTATCTTTATTTGAAGAACATATTCCAAATTTTCATCTGAAGATCTGTTCACTTTTTGTTCATGAACTAAAAGAGAATCTATCAATTCATCAATAGATAATGTACTTGTATCTTTAGCTTCTTCTATAGCAGTAGAGATCATATCAAATTTTGAAGATAAACTTCGTAAAACTTTTTCTACTACAGTTTGATCTTTTAGATTTTCACCATAAGACCTTATTTGATTTACAATAGAAGAAACTTTTGAGAAAAATCAGCAATCGCTTCTGAATCTTTCATTATAAGTATTTCGAATTCATGACGAATAATTTGAAGCTTTGAAATTTTTACCTTTTCTATGTCTCCAAATACACTTTTTAGTATATTTCATACTTCTGTTGATTTTGATGCCATCATGATTCGAAGAAATATTTTTATTTTAATAGCCCAAAATTGATAATTAATGAATCAAGAGCACCTATTTATATTGATTAAAAGATAGAATATATATATTTTAAAACACTTTGGTGGAGTAATTCTTGAAAAAATATACAAAAATTCTTAAAGTAATTGTGATAGTCACATAATACAAAAAATCATCGAATATATTTGATGAACAATTTGTATTAATTTGGTAAAGAAGATTTTTTTTGTTTTTTTTTTTGCCAAACTACAAGTATTAAGTATGGAATCTAAAAGGATAATCAAATTGTTCTCTTTGAAACTAAAATATATAAAGTTATACAAAAAAGTAAAAAATTATGGGGACTCATTTTTTCATAGATTGAACAAATAAAAATCATACTAATCTATTGTTGTGATCGTTCATATAAAATATAGGGGAAAAAAAAGAAAAGAAGGGACAACAATAGTTTACAACATTTGTCCTCTCAAACCTTTCAAAAATCATTTTGCTTTCCATCGTACAAAAATTTGATGCATCACCTGAAGCAGCTGTGGCTCAATCCGATCGATGTGGCGAGGTTACTCGTGTGGCAATCAACTATTGCATTATATTAGATCAGATTCGAGTGTCGAAATAAATTGAGATTTTCTTGTTGATTTGGAATGAACCAAGAACAATTATTTATATTGATTAAAAGATAGAATATAGATATATTAAAATATTAAAAAATCTATAACATCTAAATAAATCTTACCATCATCTAAAATAATCACATCATCATCTAAACTAGATTTAGATTTAAGTCATTATCTAATCATAACTAATTAATTTTATCTTTAACTATTTGAATTATTTCTAACATGTCTTGCCATCTTTGCGTTGCTTTGCATGGCCTTCCTTATAAACGGGGCCAAATCATATTCTTCCTCCTCCGCGAAAGAGGAGAGATGTGGAGTCGAGGTTGCAGTTGCTTCGGAGGCCTGGTGCCGGAGGGGAATCCGCCCGGAGGTGATGATCGAGGGCCTGATCGGAAAGGGAAGGTCATCTCACTCCCCTCAAATGATAATGCTATGATTCTTGGCTCTTCTTCATTACTTGGATCTCGTGGAAGCAAAGTTCTATTGTTTTCTAGCCACTGTTCTTTGTGTTTATATCATCTCACGAATTGTGTCCCTTGATCTCACTACACTTGTTGCCTTTCTTTGAGTTCTTTCCCCAGTAAACTTGGAATCATAATTTCCAATCTGAGATTGGCTTTTTGTAATTTCTTCTCCTACTCGTATGATTTCTTTCTTGCACATTGACTCTGCTCTTCTTTCGAATGATGAGGTGCTTCTCGAATTCGTTCGTGGTGTTTACTTCAAATGACTGAATGCTCGAATATTTTGAGCATTAAATGCTACAACACCTTTTGTTTTGTTAACTTTCTTGAAGGCCATGGTGGTGGCGGAGACCGATGAGGAAGATCCGAAGATCGAACAAAAGGTTAGGAGCAGCATCCTTTCTTCGATACTTGACATCCTTTGGGTTCTTCAAGTAGTTCTTTGAATGATAGGCTTATTGTGATTTGCATTCATATATGTGTTGTCAACTGACCTCTCTGTCTCTCATTTTGGATGTCACTTTCTTGCCTGCACACCCTTCTTTTTATGTTGGTTTGATCTCAACTCTTCCACTCCATCTCATGAGACTTATATTTTTTTAAATGCCTGTGGATTGTATATATATAATTCTCTTTCTGAGTCGCTTCTTGCGCAAGGCATTGCGTTTCTTTGGAACCATCGAGTGGTTCTTGCTCGAATGCATTGAACTGCCTGAGCTCTTCTTTTCTTATGCTTCTTGAAGGCGGAGGTTGAGGAGAAGCTGGCGTTTGGAGAAAGGGTAAAAAGCAGCTCTCTTCAACTTGTTCTTGAACATGCACCATGTTTCTGTTCTTTCAGTTGCTTGGTTAAATTCTTGGAAGTGTCTTTGTGTTACGGTTGTAATGAATGAAAAGAGAGAGAGAGAGAGAGAGATTATTATCAGAAGATATCCATGCGTGAGAAAAAAATAAAAATAAACATTAAGAGAATTATGTCGTACTGGTGATAAGAGGGAGACAATTGAGTGACACATGAATTCAAGGAAAATATTAGAAGATAGACAGACATATGTGAGGAGAGATCAAAAAGAAGAAGAAGAAAAAAAAACTTAAGAGAATAGTCCCACTAGTAACTAACAATTACGAAATATACATCATACTTCATCCTAAAAATATACCACAAGGAGGCCATATACCTTAAATACTCTGTTGATTCTCTAATTGTACTGCAGGAAACTTTTCACTCATTGGCAGCAGAATACCGCAGAAGTGAACGAGTCCTGCGCGAAAAAATCCAGGTTTCATCTGCTGTTGCTCATCACTATCTCTTCCTCTTTCTTCTCGTCGAATTTACCGTCGCATATAAGATGGGAAAGTAAAAAATAAGAGCATGTTTTCCGACTTGTAGCTGCTTCCTCGACTGTATTCTTCCTTTCGGCGGATACGAAACGATGGTGCTTCATTGTACCGAAGCTTTCTATTTGCCTATGTGGTAGGTAACCCATCATAACATCTTGAGAACTTGTTGTAACATAGTGGTTCTGCAATCTTCTTGCCTATATAATGTTTCTGTTTCTGCCGGAGTTAGGAGCACATTTGGGTCACACGGGATAACACGGAGGTCGATCGTATCGGACAAAGTCTGACACTATGTCAGTGGACAAATGACATCCGCGGCAATATCTGTGCCAACTTTGAAGAGCTGAGAGAGGTAATAGGAATGCTTTCCATCCAACTCAATCTGGCTCGCTGTAAAGGTTCTCCTTTGGTCCTTATATAAGTGAAGTCGCTTTCAGATGTTCCTCCAGCTGCTGTACGAGCACATCAGAGAAGAATCGAGACCGCGAAGGTGATTGCTTGAACTATATATATAGTCTCTTGGACATGGCGATTGAAGTTATTCTGTTGCTTTGCGAGCTCATCAGTCACAAGGAGTTTCTGTCGAGGAGCCAGAGGCAGTGGGATTCAGATTCAAGTGGGACGCTTTGCTCACCATTTAGATTTCTTTTGAGTCTTCTCTTCGTTCAGTGTTCTCTAATGTGGTTGCTCGGTCAGTCATTTCACTCTTAGGCTATGCTGCTTCAAATGAAATGGGCAGGCAAGCTGCTGAAATCCTATTTGATCCAGACACAGACTACGACGAGGTAGGAAGCTTGAATTGGCCATCATGTATGCATGCATGCATGCATGCAGGCGCTGGAGATTCACGTACTTTTGCAGGTTCACAGCATTCTTGGCGATGGGGAAACCATCCCCTACCACAGGCAGCTGGCTGCTCTATCGGATGCACTGGGTGTGGCGGTGCGTGTCGTGTTCCTTGACACGAGACTGGATCGATTAGGGAGGCCGTCTCCGTTCCACCGTGACTTCAGCCCTACAACCCACCATTGGAAAATACCAAGATGGAGCAGAAAGACTTTCCCTCCCGACTCCATCTCGCTGGACGAGGTCCGATATACGACGAATGCAGCCCGGTGTGTTGCAACCTCAAGCTCGTCCGGCCACCGACGCGCCTTCGTAACCCTGTTGTACAGGCCCGGTGGCGCTGCAGAAGCCGATCACTATGACATCCTCTACCCGAAGCTGAATGTTATCCCCGGAAGCTCGCTAGGGCATGCAGACGTACGTTGATTCTTTTGTATAGTGGATTGTGAAGGCTGGAAAAACCCTTTTTTTGTTTGATTTCCTGCTGGCTGGATTCTGTGGTCCTGTCGCTTGTTTACATGGAGCTTTGCTACTCCAGTTCTTTTGTCTCTTTTACTGTAAGGTAACAACAACTACAGTGTTCGTGCGAACGCGCCTCTTCTTTTTTCACTTACGATAGATAGGATCATCACACTGTGGACAAGTACCGCTTACAAGTTCTTGAATCCTCCTGAATCTTCCAAGTCCTTAATTCTTGAAGAGTTGTTGATGATCACCTCCAAGATCAGTGCTTGACCCATCAACTGTGATTCCTTCTACTGATACACTCATAATCTGGTTGTCACCTTTATTTCTTTCTTTCTCGCGAAGGTTCAATCTTCTTCGAGTGATTTATTTGAGTTCCTTTTTCTTCTTCTGTGGAACAGAAAGCAGGCTCTCTGATGGAAGGCATTATGCTGTTGTTGGTTACACTCTTCTTTTAGGATTGGTTGATCTCCATGGTTACTCTGATCTCATTGAAGGCCCTTCATTATGCTGTCACACTTTCACATTGCATAATGTAGTCAAAAGCACCACTCCCTCTAATTTAGGATCCAGAGAATTGAAATTACTAATGCCCTTTTAGGATATGGACATGGATTTTATACCAACCTTGGATTTCACAGATGGGATCTGGACTGTTCCATCTGCAATCCTGGCGATCTTTAGGATTGACCCCCCGATCTGCATGTACTTTGCTTCGAGCAGCTAAAAAGATACTGTGGCTGTGGATACTATATCATGTTGTATGCTTTGGTGCTATCTGTAAATGGGCAATTTCAATTAATTGGTTATCATACCCATATTGTTTAAGGAAAATACTTAGATCATCTTATTCTTTTTATCTAAAGGATGTTTATTGATGTGTACTGGGGGATCTCTATCTCTAGGATTGATCCTCCAATCTGCATGTACTTTGCTCCTATCAGCTAAAAATATACCGAATAGCTGGGAGACTGTATCATGTTGTATGCTTTGGTGTTTTTATCTGTAAATGGGCATGGCAATCAATTGGTTACAAATAACCATATTGTTTAACCGGAGGAGAATGTATAGATCACCTTATTCTTTCCACAGTTTTAAGTATGCTTATCAAGTTGTGCTTGAGGTGGCTGTATCTTATTAAACCTTCTTTGCTCACCTTTGGATGATTGCAGAATGTGTTTTCGGAAACAGTGACAGGGAGTCTGAACGGGTGATTAGATTTACTGGATTAAGAAAAAGATATGATATCTGGGTGCTGATTACTTTCCTGTGTCAAAAGCTTGTATCTGGATGAATGAATCTGCTATTTATGTTAGGGTTTGCAATCTTTATCAACACAAAATTGCATTTTTCTTGAAATTTGATGCAATCTTTGATATATCAATTATTTTCCTTCTTAAAAGTAAAAAGTGTCATGAGACTATGGTTTTCTCTAAAACCATGTTCTTCTACTACACAAAAGGTTGATGAATGATAGCGGTAACCACTCCGTTCCCACATGCATGCATTTGAGGAAGAAATATCAAAAGAATAATTTCTGCCATTGTTTCCTTCAATTATTTTGATCGAGTATCCATAAAGTCTTCTACCCGATCCTGTTTCCCGCCCTATAAATAAGACTTGACTTGCAGTCTGCAACAGGAACAGGAGGCAAACATGGCGAGTTCTCTAAGGCTTCTCCTTCCTCTTCTTCTGCTCCTTATCTGCAGCATTCACGGAGGTGACCTCTGTTTCCCTTTGCTTCTTTCTCGTCCAAAGTATCTAGTGGTTCGGTCTGACCTCGCCATAGCAACGCTGTCCACGCAGGTCGGGGACAACCGTGCAGCACATCGGACATAAGGGTTGAACAGAGGACTACGGGAGCGTCCGTGGAAGGGCAACCGGAGTACCAAGTTACGGTGAGCAACACCTGCGACTGTCCGCAGTCGAAGGTGATGCTGCTGTGCTACGGCCTCAACAGTGTCACGGACGTCGACCCCCGCGCCATTAAGCCGGTGGACGCTAAGCTGTGCGCCGTCGCCGGGGGGCGCCCGTTGTCCAAAGGTACTCCCGTTAAGTTCAAGTACGCGTGGAAGACGCCGCAAGACTTTCCTGTGGTTAGCTCAGAGATCCACTGCTAATTAGTAGGTTCCATCGAAGCCATAGTATTCTGTGGATGTTTGAGCGAAGAAGGTTTTAGCTTCTGCTGCTGCCTCTTCCTTTTCCTTCGTGACGTTGAATTGGATTTCCAACGTACTTAAATCCAATAATAAAGACTCCGGAGAGTGCAACTTTGTGCTCCACAGAACACCTAATAGCTTCTATTATGATCACCTTTATATATATATCGTTGTGCTCCACAAAACACCTAATAGCTTCTATCATGATCAAATAAATAAATAAATAAATAAATTTTTTATTGGAAAAAGCCTTCACTAAGGAATTTTATCATGTAGTGGCCCCCCTATTTATTTTTAATTGGGGTGCTTTATTTTTATAAATGATAAAAGCTCATGAACCAAATCTATTTAAAATTGATAACTTTTTAGATACGTTCCAGAATAATTAGAACATGACTTTTATATGACTAATATTTTTTTTATTTTTAAAAATTTATGATAATTAAATCTTAAATAGTTGAGATGTTTTGAACAGATAGCATGATCGAGTGTTACCTTATCAAATTTTATTAAAAATGCATTTGGTAACACATTTGAGATGTCTATTGATAGATCAATCCATATTTTGAACGTGTTTGATAATTTTTTTTCAAATCGTATCCGGCCTAAATGCTACATTGCAAATGTTCAAATGCTGATGCTATCTTAGGATAGCATAGCATTAGCATTTCAGCATTTACGAGATACTAATATAATTTATAAAAAAAATTAAATATCCTATGATATTATCTAAAATCGTAAGATTGTCAACTAAATTTAGTGCGAAAACAATATGATTTATACCTTTTAAATGGTAAATTTTTATTTATTTATCTTCGAAAATTATTTTATATTTTTATTTATTACATATCTAGACCGTACATTTTTTTATTTACTGATTAATTTAAATAAAAAATGTACTCAGTTTTGAACAAATATTAAAAAAATAGAAAGTTTAATTTGTCATATAATGTTCAATAGAATTTTTGAAATATAATTTTATTAAACATTACTTTGGTGACTGCAGATCTAAAATATAACTTTTGTCTATTGTTTGTTAAGCACACATTCACTCAGAACTTTTTCTTCAAATTCATATTAAAAATATAATATATTTTCAAATGCAGTAATTTATACTTAACCAACTCAAACCTCAACAAAACTACCCGACAATATTAATATTATTTTTTTATTTTGTAAGATTTATGATAATTAATCATCAAAATAAAAAAATTGAATAGATTTTAAGATCGAGCGTAACATATAACTTAATTAACTTTCATTAAATCAATCCAAACTTTCATAGGATTACTAAGATATAATTTTAAGATAATTCATATTTTGTAAATAATTTATGTTAATTAATTATTAAAATTAAATTTTTTTGAATAAGTTTTATGATCAAGTGCAATATACTTTAATTTTAAGCATAACTTGTTTAACTTTTACTAAACCAACTCAAAATTTTGCAGAATCAATAGGACATAATTCTAAGATGATTATATTTATTTTTATTTTATAAAAAATATGATAATTAATTGGTAAAACTAGAGATTTTTTTAATAACATATGTAATCGAATCATTTAAGTAAAAGTCTGAAACTATTTTTCCAAACAAGAAAAAACCCTGTTTAGGATTTTTTTTTTTCCCACTAACATACCCTCTATATATATATATATATATATATATATAATTTACCTTATCACAATATATGAAATTACAAATAAAATCAAGGAATCAAGGGTGAGGGTCCACCAAATGGACGGTTTAGGATAGCCTCAGGGACAAAAGAGGTGGTGATGAGCCACCCGTCCACAGTAGCAAACCTTACAAAGCCCAAACATGGCAGTGTCTTCCTCCGCTTCTCCCTTCTCTCAATTCCCCTCTCACAAATTTCTTTTCTCCAACCCCAGAAAGCGCCTGCCCAGCATCAGAATGGCTTCGGAAGCGGGAGGATTGGGAGAATTCTCCTCCCGATCCACCTCATCTTCTCCTTCTCCTCCAAAGATATTGGACTCCCATCTCCATGTATGGGCTTCTCCCCAGGAGGTACTCCCCAACGTGTCTCAAGTAATATTGCGTTTTTGATCGATTGGATCTTTCGACGCTGATAAGCCGCTTCAAATGTATCTGTGTTTAGGCTGCAGGAAGTTACCCTTATTTTCCAGGACAGGAGCCGTCAATCCCTGGAGACGCCAATTTCTTGCTCAAGGTCCGCAGATTTTTCCACAAGTCATCGTTTTGTATAACGTTTCCAGTGATTTGGGAAATCGCAATCAGTAAAAGCTCTTTCCTTTGGACTTGTTTCGATCTTAACTGTTGTTTCCTAATAAAAGTGTTATTATTTAATTCCTAAAATTCATAAGCTTATTATGAATTTCATTTCAACCACTAATTAGTATTTCCTACCTTGAACACCTAAATAAGGAATGGCTGAAGTATTTTAATTAAGGATGAAGACAAAAATGAAATTAAAATTTCTAACCTTATTAGAAGCCCCCCCTCAACACCTCCATGCGTTGTTGGAGAGTGCATCATCATCAGGTGGCCAACTTATGCAATTATGACCTATTATGTGCAGAATGACTGGATTTGGTTGATCCATTTAGAGCATTCTCCTAACAGTGATCGATTGAAGACTTGAGTAGAAGAGACGTTTCTGTATCACTAGGTAGTTCTCTCCCATTTGTGACAAATTGTTTATCTTGAGTAAGATATTTGAAATTTCGACTTCTGAATGTGTATAAAAACAAAAACAATTGCGGGATGTGACATGTTTTATCCAATTTTAAGTTAGAAACACCTTCTTTGGTTGCTTGTTGAAAAATCAAAGGGAGGTTGCATATGTTTCTTATAATAAATTCATGATTTGGAAGAACCTCTTTTTAATAAGATGATGAGTTGGGTAATTGTCATTGCCACAAGCTTAAGCTAGTGGAAGAGGACTCAACATCATGCTTTAGCTTTCAAACCCCAGTCGACTTGGAGGTATTTTCCATCAAACAGAATGTCATTGATGCTTTCTGAGACTTCCTCAAGTAGTCCACTGTTCCTCTTGCACTAGATAGACCGGCAAACAGATAAGATAAGCTACACCAAGTGCAAAGATGTTCAGAAGCAGAGAATATCTCAAATGATCCTTTCTCGACCTCTTCTTAGAGGAAGCTTGGATGTTAACGTTCAAGGCATAACAAAATGAAAAATACATTGGAGATACGGAAACTGCACTCAGACAGTAGTGATATAGAGGAAACCTAGAAAAAACAATTACTTTATTTGATACCTTGAATATTTTGGTCATGAAGTTTTGATCCATTGCATTGCTTCTTTTTGTCCATCATGTTCCTCTCACATTCCTTTCATGTTTGTAGTGCTATAATGCTTTCATTTTTTATTTTTTATTTCCAGTTCTCACTGGCTCTACGTCCAATAAAGACCTTGCATCAACTAATACAGGTTACACTGACTTGTCTAGGACCCAGCACTTTATGCTGTTAGCTGGTCTTAGAATATTCTGTATTATTCAGTTATAGGTATGTAACTTATGACAGTTGTTCTACCTCTATGTTATGTAGAAATTCTTCAGAACTTTGTGAATTATTTAAGATGAAGATTGGATATCATAATGTGGGACAAAATCATTTAATTAAATTTCTGCTATTAGTATGAGTAAAATGGATTGAAGGAAGAAGAGTAAGCATTTTTTTGAAGAAAATTATGAAGTTAGACTCAGAGCTGGCTTTGTTCAATAAATTATATGTCACTCAGTTGCCCTAATATATAGTTAAGCTTGTATAGTATAATTAAAGGATTACTGATTTATTCTTTTGTTCCATCCCTTTCAGTGCATGTCAGAAGCAGGAGTGGATGGTGCCCTTATTGTGCAGCCTATAAATCACATGTTTGATCACTCTTTAGTAACTAGGTTAATTTCTCATTTTCATATTCCTTCTACAGTCATTTCATAACATGTATTTGTCTACACTTGACCTGAGAACAGGTTTTTTTAATTGGGAAAAGGAAGATAATGATTTTGCATTTTCATATGATAGTGTTTTGAAGAGGCATCCATCTAAATTCGTTGGTTGTTGCTTAGCAAATCCTGCAGAAGATGGAACTGGGATTAGGCAGCTCGAAGATCTAGTTTTAATGGTTCTTAAGTGCAATTTCATTATTATATTGCAAGTACTAACATTGATTGATGAATCTGATTCTTTAGCTCTTGTCTTTTCAAGGATGGATATCGAGCTGTTCGATTCAATCCATATCTTTGGCCTTCTGGTCAAAAGGTACCCTTCTTTCCTTTCAGTTTTCTAGATTGAACTAAAACTTCTGATTGTATCTTCTGAACATTTTATCTTAGGCAGTCTTAGTTAAGCATTTTGTGAATCCAATAATTCTTCCATCTTTGTGTACAATGCTAATTTTCCACATCTGAGCAGATGACAAATGAAATTGGAAAAGCAATGTTCCATAGAGCTGGAGAACTTGGAGTACCAGTGGGAATTATGTGTATGAAGGTGGAACAATATCGTTTAATGTCTTACTTTAATAGATGTCTTTGATAAACATGAATTCCTTTCCTCTAAATCTTATAACAAGGATTTGCTTTCCTAAAGTTTGTCATCTGTGATAGTTGTATTATCACGCTACTAGGTGCTTCTAAGCTTGCTCTTGGTTAAAATTAGAATTACCTGTGGGTGTCCTCTCTAAATCCTTGTACTATGAAAAGCCCTGGTGTCCAGAAGTTTTGTGCTTGGTGAAGTAGGATTGCTGCCTTGGCTGATCAATTCTAGCTTGACAAAGTCACATTTTTTGATGCAACGGAACATTTGATTCTCAGAATAGAATAACTTTACTTTTGCAGTTATGTATTGCTGAACTGATCATCAGCTAAAAACTACCAAGCCATCGCAATAAGTCGATGGCTAATTCATCAAGAGTTTCTCCACAGGGTCTTAGTCTACACATATCAGAAATAGAGGAGCTCTGTGAAGACTATCCTTCAACCATTGTAATACTTGACCACATGGGTTTCTGCAAACCACCAATGTGAGCTCATCGCCAGATGTGTTCTATAGTAAGTACTATGTGCCACTTGAGCTGTTCTGACATTTTGTTTGTTGATCTCCAGGACTGATGAGGAACACAATACCTTCTCGTCATTGCTAAAACTGGCTAGGTTTCCGCAGGTAGTGGTGTTCTGTTATTTCTGCACAAATTACATGGTATCGTATATCATATGTCCTCTACTTGTTGCAGCTGTGCATGCAGTCACAATTCTTTTGATTTCAATTTTCAATGTATCTTGTCAAAGCTGCTGTCATGCTCAAGACACATTTTTAACTTGTAATATATGTTTGATAAGAATGTTGATCTCTGTGCATATTGTATTAGAAGACCTAACTATCACTTTCTGGGGTATCTTTGGGCCTATCCATTTGTTAAAATACTAGTCTCAAGCATGTGCTTTACATGCGATGGATGATCAAATTATATAAAAGGCTGAGAAGTGGGATGGGGACTCCAGGTCTTTCAAGGGCCAAAAATTGCTTTCATATGGAATAAGCAAAATTTTCATGCTAGGTTTGAACTTTTAAAATTCTGGAGTATATTGCTTGTCTGACTCATGGTTTCAGAAACCCTCAAATAAGGAAATTATGAACATAGTTACGTTGTTCAAATTTACAAGATATTATTGAGAAAAAAAGACTCCACCTTGCCACATTGTAGGCGCTTCGTATTCATAGCAAAGACCCATATCTAAACTTCTAACAATTTCCTTTAGATTATTATAGAACAGACCTTGACTAGGAGATTCTCATCTCTTGGATTGTTTGACCAGCATCCCATGTTATGTTCAAACATCACATGATATTAGATCCACTTAAAGAAAAGTAGTCTCTCCAATAATGTTTATTCATGCTCTGAACCAAAAGTACTGATACTTGAAGCCACTGTCATTATTTCTTCCATATCTTTGCTGTCCAGGCATTCATATTATTCTCGGTTCTTCGATCTATGCTTATTGTGAAACATAATTGGGATGAGCAGGTTTATGTGAAATTCAGTGCCCTTTTCCGATTGTCAAGAGAACAGTATCCATATGAGGATGCAAGAGACCTTCTTTCCCAAGTCGTCTCCAACTATGGAGCTAACCGTGTCATGTGGGGAAGGTAATCTTTAACAACTTATGGCTGTGTTTTAGTTTCCTCTTTCTTGGAGTTGATAATTATTTTTACCGCTGGAGGTTTGTAATTCCAGAGAGTATTTCATTTCATGCTTTCTCAATACTTATTTTCTGTCTTTCAGTGTCATTACTTCAGCCAGTAGTTACAGATTAGAAACTCAATAATTCTACAAGCTTCTTTTAATAACGAATTTCTATTTAATCGTAGCAATATGTTTCACTTTACACTTTTAAATGACAGCATATGTAACTTCATACAGCCACATCATGAATTGAAGTTTGAAGCTTACATCATATGTACTTGAAAAAAATAAATGAAAGAAAAGGATGGAACCTTATATCGGTGTATTGTGTTACAGTGACTTTCCCTTTGTTGTTAAGGAGTGTGGCTATAAAGAGGCGAAGGAAGCTGTTTCTCTTCTTGCCAATCAGATACCCCTGTCATCATCTGATTTAGGGTGGATAATGGGCAGAACACTTGGGCAACTCTTCCAACAACCATGGCAAGCTCTGTAGAAAATTTGCCTGTTGGTTTGTGATAGCCGCCTTTATTGTTCATCTTCCATATCTGTTTCATATACTTTGTTGGGTGCAGAAAACATCATCTTTTGTGCACAATTTAATGTTGTAAATCATGCATAGGGTAGCAAAGTTAATTTTATATGGAAGTTTGCTGATTAATCATCTGGAGAAGTGGACTTTGTGTGTTTGAGCTAATACAAACGCATCCAATTGTTATCCAATTGTTATCTCCTGAGGAACCTTGTCATGTTCTACTGCTTGCCATATGAAGAAATTGCATATACAAAATTGTTGTAGTGATGATTACCACTAAATTATTTGTGTAAAAGTAATACAGTTGATGGTGGTGATGGGTTTACCGCTAATAAATTCTTGGGAGGAGGAACTTAGA
The DNA here is from genome assembly GCA_029747655.1 of Ensete ventricosum. Classification (NCBI taxonomy): domain Eukaryota; kingdom Viridiplantae; phylum Streptophyta; class Magnoliopsida; order Zingiberales; family Musaceae; genus Ensete; species Ensete ventricosum. The sequence continues at coordinate 1,793,475 of JAQQAF010000006.1, read as the reverse complement.
TGGATCTTCCCTCAACTTTCCTTTAGAAAAAAATTAAACAAAGAAATCGTGAAAAGGGCAGTTTGGAGAAAACAACTTTCTTAAATGAGATTTAAATTTTTGTTTAGTTGGCAAAATTTACAACCAGGAAAAAGGAAGACCGATGACTATTTTTTAATGTAAAAAATAAATATTTCTTTTGTTATTTCATTATAGAGTGCAAAAATTCTTCGGTGGAATAATTCTTGAAAAAATATTTGTCAAGATTTTCATTTTTAATTCATAATAGAAAGTGAAGAAATAAATAAATTGTTTTTAACAACTTGTGAAAGATTATGAAATATATTCACACAATTTAATTATATATATGTGAGATCTAATAGCAAATCCATTTTTTGATAATGGTTGTTTTGTTCAAAAATCATTTCATTTCAAGTAATTGTGATGGTCACATAATACAAAAAATCATCGTATATATTTGATGAACAATTTGTATTAATTTGGTAAAGAAGATTTTTTTTTTTATTTTTTTTTTGGCCAAACTACAAGTATTAAGTATGGAATCTAAAAGGATAATCAAATTGTTCTCCTTGAAACTAAAATATATAAAGTTATACAAAAAGGTAAAAAATTATGGGGACGCATTTTTTCATAGATTGAACAAATAAAAATCATATAAATGGAAAAATAGTTTGTCGTGCAAGCCCTAAGAAACATCTCATCCTTCTCCATACTAATCTATTGTTGTGATCGTTCATACAAAATATAGGGAAAAAAGAAGAAGGAAGGGACAACAATAGTTTACAACATATGTCCTCTCCTCCACGCTTTACAACAAACCTTTCAAAAACCATTTTGCTTTCTCACCGTTTCACACACAAATAATCCAATTTGCATTCTCACCGTTCCACGCACAAATAATCTAGTGGTGGGATTAATAAGTCTAAAGTAGATCAAGGATTAATTACTATAACCCTTTGTATAAAAAAAATTATTAGATTTTACGATCCTAGTTAATTGATTAAGATATACTATGATTCTAATTGAATTTTGATTAATGTTATTGATCAATAGAAGGGGAGTCTAGTTAATTGATTAAGATATACTCATTTCACCCTTAAAGGAGTACACATTTATAACCTAACGCTTTACCAACATTTATAATGCTTGTAACTTTTGATGCTAATAGAAAAAAAATCCTACACCCACCAACATCCTCAAGGCACTTGACATTTTTCATAATCTGACCAACCTGAAAGTGTTAATTAATCTCCAAAAAATTCAAACTATACTTGTATGAGGTACCTTCTTTAGGGCATCTCCCACAAAGTTTTCAAAATACTCCTTGTGGAGAAAACTCTATGTGAAATCCAAGGTTGGTATAAAATCCATGTCCATATCCTAAGGACATTAGTAATTTCAAATCCTCTGGATCCTAACTTAGGGAGTGGTGCTTTTGACTATATTATGCAATGTGAAAGTGTGACAGCATAATGAAGGGCCTTCAATGGGATCAGAGTAACCATGGAGATCAACCAATCCTAAAAGAAAGAGTGTAACCAACAACATCATAATGATTTCATCAGAGAGCCTGCTTTGATGCATGTTCAAGAATTAATGCAACTCTTTACAGAAGAAATACTATGATGAGGGTAAGATTTTAAAGATTTTGAGATTTTACTACATTAGCTAAACGTCCATCGTAAAAAAATTTGATACATCACCTGCATGCGTTACTCGTGTGGCAATCAACTATTGCATTATATTAGATCAGATTTGAGTGTCGGAATAACTTGGATTTTATTGTTGCTTTGGAATGAACCAACAACAACTATTTATATTGATTAAAAGATAGAATATAAATATTTTAAAATATTAAAAAATATATAACATCTAAATAAATCTTACCATCATCTAAACGAATCACATCATCATCTAAACTAGATTTAGATTTAAGTCATTATCTAATCATAACTAATTAATTTTATCTTTAACTATTTGAATTATTTATAACATGTCTTACCATCTTTGCTTTGCATGGCCTTATAAACGGGGCCAAATCATATTCTTCCTCCTCCACACACACACACACACAGACTAGCGAGGCGAAAGAGGAGAGATGTGGAGTCGAGGTTGCAGTTGCTTCGGAGGCCTGGTGCCGGAGGGGAATCCGCCCGGAGGTGATGATCGAGGGCCTGATCGGAAAGGGAAGGTCATCTCACTCCCCTCAAATGATAATGCTATGATTCTTGGCTCTTCTTCATTACTTGGATCTCGTAGAAGCAAAGTTCTATTGTTTTCTAGCCACTGTTCTTTGTGTTTGTATCATCTCACGAATTGTGTCCCTTGATCTCACTACACTTGTTGCCTTTCTTTGAGTTCTTTCCCCAGTAAACTCGGAATCATAATTTCCAATCTGAGATTGGCTTTTTGTAATTTATTCTCCTACTCGTATAATTTCTTTCTTGCACATTGACTCTGCTCTTCTTTCGAATGATGAGGTGCTTCTCGAATTCGTTCGTGGTGTTTACTTCAAATGCAATGGCCTGAACGCTCGAATATTTTGAGCATTAAATGTTACGACACCTTTTGTTTTGTTAACTTTATTGAAGGCCATGGTGGTGGAGGAGACCGATGAGGAAGATCCGAAGATCGAACAAAAGGTTAGGAGCAGCATCCTTTCTTCGATACTTGACATCCTTTGGGTTCTTCAAGTAGTTATTGAATGATAGGCTTATTGTGTTTTTGCAATCATAAATGTGTTGTCAACTGACCTCTCTGTCTCTCATTTTGGATGTCACTTTCGTGCTTGCACACCTTTCTTTTTATGTTGGTTTGATCTCAGCTCTTCCACTCCATCTCATGAGACTTATATTTTTTTGCCTGTGGATTGTATATATATAATTCTCTTTCTGAGTCGCTTCTTGCGAGGCATTGCGTTTCTTTGGAACCATCGAGTGGTTCTTGCTCGAATGCATTGAACTGTCTGAGCTCTTCTTTTTTGCTTATGCTTCTTGAAGGCGGAGGTTGAGGAGAAGCTGGCGTTTGGAGAAAGGGTAAAAAGCAGCTATCTTCAACTTGTTCTTGAACATGCACCAACCATGTTTCTGTTCTTTCAGTTGCTTGGTTAAATTCTTGGAAGTGTCTTTGTGTTACGGTTGTAATGAATGAAAAGAGAGAGAGAGAGAGATTATTATGTCATACTGGTGGTAAGAGGGAGACAATTGAGTGACACATGAATTCAAGGAAAATATTAGAAGATAGACAGACATATGTGAGGAGAGATCAAAAAGAAGAAAGAAAAAAAAAACTTAAGAGAATAGTCTTACAGTATGTCACACGGGATAACACGGAGGTCGATCGTATCGGACAAAGTCTTACAGTATGTCAGTGGACAAATGACATCCGCGGCAATATCTGTGCCAACTTTGAAGAGCTGAGAGAGGTAATAAGAATGCTTTCCATCCAACTCAATCTGTCTCGCTGTAAAAAGTTCTCCTTTGGTACGAGCACATCAGAGAAGAATCGAGACCGCGAAGGTGATTGCTTGAACTATATATATAATCTCTTGGACATGGCGATTGAAGTTATTCTGTTGCTTTGCGAGCTCATCAGTCACAAGGAGGTTCTGTCGAGGAGCCAGAGGCAGTGGGATTCAGCTTCAAGTGGGACGCTTTTGCTCACCATTTTAGATTTCTTTGAGTCTTCTCTTCGTTCCACAGTGTTCTCTAATGTGTTTGCTCGGTCAGTCATTTCACTCTTAGGCTATGCTGCTTCAAATGAAATGGGCAGGCAAGCTGCTGAAATCCTATTTGATCCAGACACAGACTACGACGAGGTAGGAAACTTGAATTGGACATCATGCATGCATGCATGCATGCAGGCGCTGGAGATTCACGGTACTTTTGCAGGTTCACAGCATTCTTGGCGATGGGGAAACCATTCCCTACCACAGGCAGCTCGCTGCTCTATCGGATGCACTGGGTGTGGCGGTGCGTGTCGTGTTCCTTGACACGAGACTGGATCGATTAGGGCGGCCGTCTCCGTTCCACCGTGACTTCAGCCCTACAACCCACCATTGGAAAATACCAAGATGGAGCAGAAAGACTTTCCCTCCCGACCCCATCTCGCTGGACGAGGTCCGATATACGAGGAATGCAGCCCGGTGTGTTGCAACCTCAAGCTCGTCCGGCCACCGACGCGCCTTCGTAACCCTGTTGTACAGGCCCGGTGGCGCTGCAGAAGCCGATCACTATGACATCCTCTACCCGAAGCTGAACGTTATCCCCGGAAGCTCGCTAGGGCATGCAGACGCACGTTGATTCTTTTGTATAGTGGATTGTGAAGGCTGGAAGAACCCTTTTATTATTATTTTTTTATTATTATTTCCTGCTGGATTCTGTGGTCACATGGAGCTTTGCTACTCCACTTCTTTTTGTCTCTTTTACTGTAAGGTAACAACAACTACAGTGTTCGTGCGAACGCGCCTCTTCTTTTTTCACTTACGATAGATAGGATCATCACACTTTCTACAGGTTCCGAGTGCTGTGAACCGCTTGCACCCAAGTCTCCGTAATTAAATGTTGGTTTAATAATTAGGTGGGTCCAAATTGGGTTGACTAATATCCTGGTCCAAATTTAAAAATTAGTAAAATTCTTTAAATGAGATTGGGTCTCTTGAGGTTGGCAAAAAGGTTAGATCAGTTACATTTTTTTTGTCCTTTTCCTCATTAGTAATTGCTATATAATTATGCAGTTGACTTAATTTCATCTGGTATTCAAAATATTAGTGATGCTAATTTACTGCACAAAGAGGTTTCTAGATGCTGATTTATTGTGAAATGGGGTTGTCAAGATTCTCATTTATTGCACAAAGATTGATGTTATGTCAATAGAATAATTTAGATCCATGACTACAGTTTGCCATTACCATCTCAGCCCAATGCAATTCTTTCTGCCCTCTCAAATCATCCCTTTGAACAAGTTCTTTTACCAAGCTTTTTGTTCATCCTTGTACCTTGGAGGAGTGAGAAAGAAGCTTGTGCTTTAACAGAATATTCATGTTCATGGTTTTGCTGCACCTCAACTCTCCAATCTATTTCTGCATGCTGAAATGTCTCACAGTTGCAAGTTCATGCACTTCAGTTCAAATTATAATAATCTCTTCTAGAATTTTTTTACTTGTTGCTTCATGTAAGATCTCCAGATTCACACGTCCTTGGGCAAGTACTTCAGACGGTGTTGATGATTCAAAGCTTGATGGCTCGGTGTGTCATTAGAATTAAGATACACTAAAACGAAGCTGGAATCGGAAGGACAAGTCCAACAACATTTCTTGGCCACTCTAATTTTAGTTTAAATTACGATATCCTTTTAGGCGGAGGAGACGCAGGTGGCGCTGGAAACAGCCATGGGTTGAGAGAAGGAGTTGGCGTACTGGAAAGAGATGGTTTGGCCCGGGCGGAGAGGGCGGCCGTCGTTGAGGAGGCAATCGTTGATGCTGAGGCGGCGGAAGATGCGGGGGTTGATTTGGCGGGCGCTGCTGAACTCACCGCAGCTCAGGTGGATTTCGCCCATGGCACACCCGTCGCTCAACGCGCAAAGATTCAGCACATTCACCGTGTACGTCGGGATCCCGTTTGGCAGCGGCGCCGTCTGTTCTTGGTGCAACACAATGTCATCCATGCTGCACTGGTTTCCGATCCGATTTGTCGATTTGGAGGAAGAGGCGGAGGACGAAGACGTCACCGTTGCACCCAAAATATTAGTAGATTATTAGTAGAATATATTATTATGGAATCAGAGACCAGAGAAGCAAAAGGCAAAGTAAAAAGAGAGATAGATAGGTGGCTAACACACGTACCGAAGGTAGGCAGAAGCAGTAGCGCTATAAAAGTTTTCATCCTCATCTTCTCCGGCGACATGCACCCTAACCCTTAAGCTTCTTCTTCTTCCTTTTGATCCTTCGTTCTTAGACGTGATCTCTCTCGAAGCGCGAACAACAATGCAGAAGAAAAAACAAATTTTGCTTTAGTTTGTTGCTCACTTTAATCTTTCTTTCCAACTATGAAAAAACAGAAGCAAATTTTGTTTTATTCTAGAATGCTTTGCTCGTGACTGTATTTTCTTATTTCTGATCATAAAAATTTCTTGTCTATGTTTTATCATTTTGCAGGCTGATATGATAGTTGTGAATCCTTTTTCATGGAACATGATCGGTACATATTTAATTTATATGATTTCTTAGAAGAATCTCTTTTTTTTTCCTTATCAATATTGTTCTATTACTGGTTTCAATTGCTAGGTCTGATAAAAGTTTTGGTAACATAACAGACCTGTACCACCTGATATGGTTGAACAAAACTATTGAGAAAATGGTGTTCCACAATATCAAGCAATATGTTTTGAAATTAATACTGCATCAGAACTAGCTAGTGACACTTTTGTTGACCCTTCAGCATGAGTTCCCACATGAGGCTAGCTAAGTGACAGTGGTGCAGCTGATGGTGCTCTTGAGCTAAGCAGGAGGAGTACTATTTAAGATGACCCCATGCAAAGGGGCATCGGGAGATTCTTCAGCTCATTATGTAGCAGAACAGCACTGAACGTCAGTGATATTGGCCCATGACATTCCCTCATATACCAAATAGGCTACGATCAACAATGCCAATAAAGTATAAATAATGCCGAGATTTGGATTGAACCAACTAAAACCAATAGGTATCAGCTACAACAGTGTGAACCAGAGGGACAATATATAGCTTCCACCAATAATGAGAAACCCAAGCCAGTCCTGAATTTTGACCTTGGCATTGGCTTCAATCTAACAGAACATGAAAACCTCAATGCACAACAATATAATAACCATGCAGGAGATCTTCACCAATTGCTATCAAGTAGATGAAGGAAAGACAAGTGCTCTAAAACATACCAAATAAATTGATGGGTTTGAGGATCTGGTTTGACTAACTCTTAGTTAGAGTTCAGTTTAAATAATTTGGTTGGAGTTTCTCTTTTCAGTTGACATGACGTATTTAATTCCTACTACTTCCCAAGTAATTCTAAGAGCATTCATCCAAGTCAGTTCAGTGAGTTAGCCTGGACCTGCAGACAGAAATATTTCAGGTTCCTAAAACAAATAAAAATAAATTCTCAGGTTATAGAAATATTTTCAAAAAAAACTTGTGAATTGAAGCTGTTCTTCTGCTAGATGCAATTGAAACCAGTAATAGAACAATATTGATAAGAAAAAAAAAGAGATTCTTCTAAGAAATCATATGAATTAAATATGTACCGATCATGCAAAGGAACCATGGTCCATGAAAAAGGATTCACAACTATCATATCAGCCTGCAAAATGATAAAACATAGACAAGAAATTTTTATGATCAGAAATAAGAAAATACAGTCACGAGCAAAGCATTCTAGAATAAAACAAAATTGATGTTGGTAGTGAAAAAAAAATAATGTTATCAATTAAGATTTTTTAACAATTCAGCAATTTGAACTTTTCTATTCCTGATCATATGAATCTCCAGTAGAGAACAGACATCTAATATGAATATACTAGAGATTCAACTTGCAACTATGGGACATTTCAGCATGCAGAAATAGATTGGAAAGTTGAGGTGCAGCAAAACCATGAACATGAATATTCTGTTAAAGCACAAGCTTCTTTCTCACTCCTCCAAGGTACAAGGACGAACAAAAAGCTTGGTAAAAGAACTTGTTCAAAGGGATGATTTGTGAGGGCAGAAAGAATTACATTGGCTGATTGGCTGAGATGGTAATGGCAAACTGTAGTCATGGATCTAAATTATTCTATTGACATAACATCAATCTTTGTGCAATAAATGAGAATCTCGACAACCCCATTTCGCAATAAATCAGCATCTAGAAACCTCTTTGTGCAGTAAATTAGCATCACTAATATTTTGAATACCAGATGAAATTAAGTCAACTGCATAATTATGCAGAATTATATAGCAATTACTAATGAGGAAAAGGACAAAATGTAACTGATCTAACCTTTTTGCCAACCTCAAGAGACCCAATCTCATTGTCCCATAGCACTGATTTTGCACCATTTATTGTGACCATCTCTAAAATTGTTACAGCAGGTAGAGCAGTTGGGTTGGTTTGCCCATTCATATAAGCTTCTCGACCTTTATTTATAAGTGAAGCTAGATACATCTCATCAACTGTATGGAGAAGAAAGAAGTATTATTACATCCAAATACACCCAAAGGATACTGTTTCAGAAAACATAATACCCCTCTTTCTGATTATCCGAATGATGACACTTTCACAGTAAAGCATCAAACCAGACGGATATGTCAATATTACTTGAATAGGCCAATATGGTAAATCTTGTTCTGATAAACACAGTGAGGATATAGCGAGCAATTTGAATATACTTGTACTTAATGAAGAAGTATATAAGATAATCATTTAAGTGTTGCATAGCTTACTAGAAAATTGTGTTTATAATCAAGGTTTGACTTACCGGTCCGTACCAGTGTACCGAGTTCATCTCGATACTGGTACAGTACCGGTACCGGGCGGTATGCACAGTGCATACCATCCGGTAAATTAAATATAATATATTTTTTTATAATATTATATTATATAATATAATATTAGAAATATTAAAAAATTAAAATAATAGAAAAAGGGGCGACGTCGCCTCGATCTTTCTCCCGCGCGGGGACGGCACACGGGCGTCGACGGCTCGTGAGCGGCGACGGCACACGGGCGAGGACCGCGCGTGGGCGATAGGTTATTTTTCTCTTCTTTTCTTTTTTTTTCTTCTTTTTCCTCTTCTTCTTCTTCCTCCCTTTTTCTCGCTCAATCGACCGCCGACGATCGATTTCTCCCTCAATCGACCGTCGGCGGTCAATTTTTCCCTTCAATCGACCATCGACGATCGAAATCGACCGCCGACGGTCGATTTTTGGTGGAACCGCCCAGTAGCGGGTGGTCCGCGTATCGGCAACCTGGCGGACCAGTATGTACCGCCCGTATCGGGCGGTAAACATCGAAATTGCAAACCTTGTTTATAACTGGGGAAATATGATGTGGGTAACAAGGATCTGTATGTTCTTAATCCTTGAAATACATATACGGTGCTGAAATTAGGATGAGAGAAATTACTCATTGCTATAATCCACAAAATACTTCATGCCATGGATTCTGAAAGTTGGTCAGACTGGCACATAAAAACCAGAACTTATTAGTTAGGTTGTTTGCCATTACGTGGACTAGTGTTTACTAGGGGATACCAATTCATACCACCCAATAAACTTAACCATCGACACATCCAGTATACCCAGTATAAAAATGGGTATTGTATTACACCCAGATCGGATGGTATGCATATCACACTCTTTTTTCCCAATCAACCCCTTTCCTCTCTTATCTGTTTATCCCCTAAACAGCAGTCAACAGCTTTCTTTTACATTTCTCACATTTATATTCAATCATATCCAATCAATCTTGAGACGTCAAGCAAAGGATGCATTCATTTGCAAATCAGAGTATGAAGATTTCATGATTTAGTGATTGACTTAAATGTTTGCCTGTTTCATGATCATTTTATGTTTTATTACTTGTTTTCATGTCAACATTTAATTATCAATTTAGAAACATCTGATTTTTAATTGGCGCCACATCTGCGCATATCTAGCATCGATCTATTTGAGCCTAGGATTTTTTTTCTATTAGTATCAAAAGTTAGAAGCAACAGAATAACTTCAATCGCCATGTCCAAGAGACTATATATATAGTTCAAGCAATCACCTTCGCGGTCTCGATTCTTCTCTGATGTGCTCGTACAGCAGCTGGAGGAACATCTGAAGGCGACTTCACTTATATAAGGACCAAAGGAGAACTTTTACAGCGAGCCAGATTGAGTTGGATGGAAAGCATTCTTATGATAATTCTCTTAATTTTTTTTTTATTTTTTTTTCTCACTCATGGATATCTTCTAATAATAATCTCTCTCTTTTCGTTCATTACAACCGTAACACAAAGACACTTCCAAGAATTTAACCAAATAACTAACTGAAAGAACAGAAACATGATGCATGTTCAAGAATTACTGTAACTCTTTATAGAAGAAATACTATGATGAAGGTAAGGTTTTAAAGATCTGTGGGACTTTACAACATTAGCTAAACGTCCATCATACAAAAATTTGATGCATCACCTGAAGCAGCTGTGGCTCAATGCGACGATACATGAGTTGGCGAGGTTACTCGTGCGGCAATCAACTATTGCATTATATTAGACCGGATTCGGGATTGTGTTGTTGGCTTTTCTACATAATTTCAAGGATAAGGAGAAGAGAATAACAGATGACACCATGAGTACTTTCAATGTAGTGTTTTGGAATGTAGTGATTTGGAATGTAGTGCTTTCAATGTAGTGCTTTGGAATTAACCAAGAGCCTTATAAACAGGGCCAAATCATATTCTTCCTCCTCCACACACACACACAGACTAGCGAGGCGAAAGAGGAGAGATGTGGAGTCGAGGTTGCAGTTGCTTCGAAGGCGTAGTGCCGGAGGGGAATCCGCCCGGAGGTGATGATCGAGGGCCTGATCGGAAAGAGTAAGGTCATCTCACTCCCCTCAAATGATAATGCTATGATTCTTGGCTCTTTTTATGTTGGTTTGATCTCAACTCTTCCACTCCATCTCATGAGACTTGTTGCTTGATCATATCTACATGGCTTATATTTTTTTGCCTGTGGATTGTATATACATAATTCTCTTTCTGAGTCGCTTCTTGCGCAAGGCATTGCGTTTCTTTGGAACCATCGAGTGGTTCTTGCTTGAATGCATTGAACTGTCTGAGCTCTTCTTTTCTTATGCTTCTTGAAGGCGGAGGTTGAGGAGAAGCTAGCTGATATGACAAATGCTGACCTGGTCGTTAAGTCATCACACCGTCGGACAGCTGGCCCGCCGACGTGGCCGACCCGACGCAGGTAACCGGTCGGATATACCGGGGGCGCCAGTGCTCGTACAGCAGACCTGACACAGGTAAGGTCAGCACCCCCCACCTGCAAACGCACGCCTCATTGCAAGTACAACGAGCATGGTGGGAGGGTACGACGGTATGGTAAGCCATAAAGGCAGTAAGGTTATCAGGTACGAATGATCTATAGCACCCACTATAAAAGCTCCTGCACCTCTACGGGGCAGGGGGATCGCAAAAATGAACCACTGAACTAACTTGATCGTCGGAGGGGTCACGTTGGGAACCTACCCAACCCGACCTCCTTGCAGGAGTTGGCGGCCGACCCTAATTGGATTACTCCCTCTTCACCCGGACGAGCTCTCGCTCTGTATCGAAAAGACCGCGAGGCGGGCGAGCTAGCGCACACGGGCCTGGACCAGCAAGTGCTTGCTCACCAAAACTCGGAGGCGGAACTCATCCAGTAAGCAAGCACCAGATATTCCCCTATCATTTTTGGCGCTAGAAGGAGGGCCCATGTCGCCAGAACGCCCACTCACGGATTCGGGCACAGAGCGCCAGACGGAACCTGATCACCCTCGACTGGCGGAGGAAGTCCCGGCTGCCATGCCAACCCCCAACCGCTTTTGGAGGATGATGACTGACCCCGGGTTGCCCTCACCCGCATCAAACCCTGCGCCACCCGTGGTCACTGCAGAGGCTTTCCTTGGCCTCACCAGCCAAGTCCAAGCACTAGCGGGGATGGTGCAGACAATAATCCCGTACCTACCCCAACTGGTGCATTCGACGGCTCATCAACCAGCACCTCCGCGAGCGGAGTCACCAACGGCCCCAAGCCGGGGAATCCCGCTAGTCACCGAGGCGCCACCACCTCGGGTAGCCAAGATACCACCACCTCGGGTCGCCGAAGGGCCACCACCTCGGGTCCCAGCTTCGCCGACCTCGACACCAACCCGATCCCAAAGCCGCTCTTACAATCCAACACTGACTGAACCTGATCTCGACACTTTATCGACCAACTCCACCGACTCTTTGAGGGAACAAGTCCGCCGAGTCCATCAGCGACTTGACGAGGTCCAGAAGGAAGTCCTCAGATCGAAAGATGAGACTGGGGAAAGCTCTAAAGGAGGCTCCCCGTTCACCCCCGAGATACAGTCCAAGCCCCTACCGACCACTTTCAGGCTTCCAGCCCTCGAGCCCTATGATGGCAGTGGCGACCCGATGGAACACATCGCCACATTCCGCTCCCAAATGGCCCTTTACGACATTTCGGAGGCACTGATGTGTCGAGCCTTCCCGACCACCCTTAGGGGATCGGCCAGAACCTGGTATGCTCGTCTCAAACCCGTGTCCATACCATAATTTTACGTGTTAGCAAGAGAGTTCGAGTTGAGCTTTCTGGCAAGTGCACGCCCGAGGCCTACCACAGCCTCACTCCTCGGGATGGCCCAAGGGAGCGACGAGCCCCTCTCCCAGTTTGTAAGAAGATTCACATCACAAGTACAGGGCATCGCCGATCTCCATCCGTCCTTGGCCATCCAAGCATTTCTGACGAGCCTGAAGCCGTCAAGGTTCTTCTGGTCGCTGATCGAGCGACCACCAACAACTCTGCCCGAGATGTTGCAACGGGCGCACCAATATATGGCGGCCGAGACACTGATAGCTGGCAAGCGGGACGAGACGAAACGCTCTCGGGGGGAACCGTCTCGTGCGCATCTAGCCCCACCTCCAAAGAAAAGAGAGGACAGGTCGGGCTTGTTACCAGCCAGACCTCCCCCGATTCCCCTCAACTCAACCCGAACGGAGATCTTCTTCCAGATACGAGAGAAGGGGATCTTGAAAGTACCAAGCCCGATGAAGTCGCATCCCGAGCGGCGCGACAAGAGGAGGTACTGCCGCTTCCACCGAGAATATGGTCATGACACCGAGGAATGTCGTGACCTTCAGTACCAAATTGAGGACCTTATCCGGCGCGGGCACCTGCGACGATACGTCCGCGAACAACCCTCTCCCTCTGACGGTCGGTCGTCTCGAGACCTGTCTCCCCGACCGCAGGGCCCGGTCGAAAAATAGATCGACGTCATCTTCGGCGGTCCAGCATCAGGCGGCAATAGCTCCTCGGCGCGAAAAGCATACGCGCGATCCGAGGCCGGAAAGAGGCCGCTACATCATGAAGACCTCGACGTCACATTCAGGTCGGAAGACGAGGAGCACCCATCTCACGATGACGCGCTAGTAATCTCAATCCGCAAGGCCAATGCCTACGTCAAGAGGGTCATGATCGACACGGGAAGTTCGGCTGACATCCTGTATTTCGATGCCTTTCAACGGTTGAGATTGATCGACCTAGACCTCACCCCCCTAACATCTACCTTGACAGGGTTCACTGGTGATTCCATCTCTCCCGTGGGAACAACCAGGATCCCCGTCACGTTCGGGGGGGAGCCGAGATCAAAGACTCTGCTAGTGTCATTCATGGTGGTCAAGCTCCCATCTGCGTACAACGCCATCGTCGGGCGCCCGACCCTCAATCGGCTCAGGGCGATCGTATCAACGTACCACCGGGTCTTGAAGTTCCTGACTCGAGCCGGGGTCGGCGAGGTCAGAAGTGACCCGAAGGAATCCAGGCAATGCTACTTAACGGCGACAACGCTGTGCAAGAAACCGAGAACCGAACCATTCGGCGCCACGCCCCCAGGTCCGGAAGAAAACACCCGAGACACCCACTCCGCGGAAAAAGTCCTCGAGCTATCACTAGACCAGAACCACATGGATAAGCTGGTGAAGGTCGGATCGGAGCTTGCGGAGAATCAACAAGTTCAGCTGATAGATTTCCTGAGGAAGAACGACGATGTCTTCGCGTGGACCCCAAACGACATGCCAGGGGTCGACCCAGAGATTGCCCAACACTACTTAAACATCTCCCCCGACGCCCGACCTGTGAAGCAGCGTCCGCGGAAATTCGCTCCGGATCGCCAGAAGGCCATAGAGGACGAGGTCACTCGCCTGTTGGCCGCGCATCTCATCGAAGAAGTAAAATACCCGACCTGGTTGTCCAATGTTGTACTTGTCAAAAAAATAAATGGAAATTGGCGGATGTGTGTTGATTATACTGACCTCAATCGGGCTTGCCCGAAGGATTGCTACCCACTTCCCCGCATCGAACAACTTATGGATGCCACGTCGGGACATCAGCTGCTTTCCTTCATGGATGCCTTCTCAGGATACAACCAAATCCAAATGGCCCCGAGAGACAAAAGAAACACGGTCTTTATCACACACAATGGGACATATTGCTACAAGGTGATGCCGTTCGGATTGAAGAATGCCGGTGCGACCTACCAGCGTCTCGTGAATCGTATGTTCAAGGACCAGGTCGGAAGGAATATGGAAATATATGTAGACGACATGATAGTCAAAAGCCGACATGCCGAGACCCACCTCTCCGACTTGGAGGAGACATTTCCCACGCTTAGGAAATACAAGATGCGTCTCAACCCAGCGAAATGTACTTTCGACATCACATCCGGGAAGTTCCTCGGCTTTATAGTGCATCAACGAGGAATCGACGCCAATCCCGACAAGATAAAAGCAATACAGGAGATGCAGCCCCCTAGGACTATAAAGGAGGTACAATGACTTACGGGAAGGTTAGCAGCCCTAAGCCGCTTCATTTCCCGAGCCGGAGACAAGAGTTCAACCTTTTTTCGAGCACTGAAGTCGGCAAAAGACTTCAAATGGACCCCCGAATGCGAGGAGGCCTTTCGCCAACTCAAGTGTCACATCAAGAACCTGCCGCAACTAGCCTCGGTGAAGGATGGCGAGCCCCTCGGCTTATACCTCGCTGCGACCGACCTGGCGGTTAGCTCGGTCCTGGTAACACTTGATAAAGCCGGGGAAAGGCCGATCTACTACACTAGCCATGTTCTGGCGGGGCCTAAGCTCCGCTATGCCCCCATAGAAAGGATAGCTTTGGCGCTGATCCTGGCCTCCAAAAAACTGAGGCCATATTTCCAGACGCATCCCATCAAAGTAATAACCGACCAACCCTTACGCCAGATCCTTTCCAAATTTGATGTCGCAGGTCGGATGCTGAAGTGGTCGGTAGAGTTAGGGGAATTCGATATTGAATACGAGCCAAGAAAGGCAATCAAAGGCCAAGTGCTCGCGGATTTCCTCTCGGAGCTCACACCGCCACAAGTCCTGCAAAACCCGATCCCTGGATGGACTCTACATATCGATGGTTCTGCTAACTCGGAAAGAGGAGGAGTCGGCTTGGTGCTCAAGGACCCCTCCGGCCACATCTACGAACATGTCTTGCGATTAGGATTCAGAGCTACAAACAATGAAGCCGAATACGAAGCGCTCTTGTTCGATCTTAAGGTCGCAGCCGAGCTGGGAGCAGAAGACATAGAGATATTCACCGACTCCCAACTCGTCGCTGGCCAAGTTAACGGCACATTCGAGACCCGGGAAGCAGCAATGGTCAAATACCTGGCCGAGGTGCAGCTGATGACAGCTCAGTTCCGAAGGTGTACCATCACCAAGGTACCTCGGAGCGAGAACGCGCAAGCAGACGCCTTGGCCAGGTTAGCTTCCTCCCACGCGACCGACACACCAACCGGAGCAAGGGTGAGGACCATCGGGCCCTCCATCGGTCCGACCATGATGACTGTTGATCAGGAAGACGGAGGCTGGACCGACGAGATCCTCCGCTTCAAACAAGCGGGAGTCCTCCCCGAGGATAAGGCGGCTGCCCGAAGAATCAGAAGGACGGAATCATGGTACTGCATCATCGATGGCCGCCTCTACCGGCGAGGCTTCAGCCGACCCCTACTTCGCTGTCTGAACCCGACCGAGGCGCAAACTACCTTAGCTGAGATCCACGAGGGAATATGTGGAGACCATGTCGGTGCTCGCACCTTGGCACACATGGTCCTCAGGCAAGGTTACTATTGGCCCACACTACGAAAGGATGCCCAAGCTTACGTTCAAAATTGTGAGCCATGCCAGAAGCACGCCCGACTCCAACATAGACCGATGGTACCACTCACGACTGCCGACTGCGCCTGGCCCTTCGCCCAATGGGGAATGGACCTCCTCGGCCCCTTCCCCCCAGCCTTGGGACAAAGAAGATTTCTGATAGTCGGAGTCGACTATTTCACCAAATGGCTCGAAGCCGAGCCGCTGGCCTCCATCACCGAGAAACAAGTTGAAGGGTTCGTATGGAAGAACATCATAACCAGGTTCGGCCTCCCGAGGGCGATCATCACCGACAACGGCACGCAGTTCAACAACGCAAAGTTTAAAATATTTTGCCAGAGCTATCGCATCCAACTGAAGTTCAGTTCGGTTGCCCATCCCCAAGCCAACGGGCTCGCCGAGGTAACAAACCGAGCCATTCTTGAAGGGTTGAAGAAAAGGGTCTCCAACGCCACGACTTCTTGGGTGGAGGAGCTCCCGAGTGTCCTATGGGCGTTAAGAATGACTCCAAAAACCCCGACGGGGGAATCACCTTACAGCCTGGCATTCGGGGCTGAAGCCGTACTACCTCCCGAGGTGGTTTTCCTGACCCTTCGAGTCCAAACCCAACATCAGGAGGAGTCTGATCAGCAGCTCCGTAGAAGCCTCGACCTATTGGAGGAAAAACGGGCCGATGCTCATCTCCGGGCATTGGCCTACAGAAGAGCTGTAGCAAGAATCTACAACCGACGAGTACGCCCACAACACGTCAGGTCGGGCGACTTGGTGCTCCGGAAGACCGAGGTCAGCGATCCGACCCGGTCCCGTGGCAAGCTGGCCCCGAACTGGAAGGGTCCCTACCGAGTTATAGATGTTATCCGAGACGAGACTTATACATTGGCAACCATGGAAGGACGGGTGTTGCCAAGAACCTGGCACGTCACAAACTTACGAAAGTTTTCCGCATGACAAATGTCAGCAGAGTGACCTGGGTTGTATTACCATTCATGCCGAGTTGAAATGCAACTATGTCAGCAAAACGTCTTGACTTGTATTAACTTGGGAAAAATACAAAACAGAACGAGGGCCAATATGAGGGCTACCCGACCCGAGCTACAAGCTTCACAAAAAAAAACAAAAAAAAAAAACAAGTGGAAAACACAGTCAGGACTCGGGAGGCGCCGAGTCGTCAAAATCCTGTTACCACTCCATCGGCACTGAGTCATCCTCGGGGTAAATAGTGAACGGATCTTTTTCGATGTCGGCATCGGGGTACCGGGCACGAAAGCAAGCCAACGCCACCCAATACCCGTACTCATAAGTAACCCGCCCCATCCGTTTCAGACCCTCTTTGAAGCCGAGGGACCCCTTGTACTCAGCAACAGCCTTTCCCGGCAGCTCGACTCGGGCATGCTCCAGGTCCTTCACGGACTGCAGCAGCTCGTCATCCATCCTCCGAGCCCTGACACGGGCCTCCTTCAGCAGATGCTGGGCATCACCCAGATAGCCCCGTAGCTCTCTTTCCGAGGCCTCGCGTCTGAGGAGCTCCTCGGCTCTTTCAGCCTTTGTTTTCTCGAGCTCCTCCTTCAGTCTGGACGCCCGTTCCTCGACCTCGGCAACCGCCTCGGGCCCGCCCTTAGATTTCAGGACATCGAGCTCCTCTTGCAGCTGCTTGACCCGATGGTCCATGAAGGTGATCAGTCGATCAGCATCATGGACCCGGTCAACCAGTGCCATTTGAAAGTGCTGGCTCTGCACGAAAGGACAATCTTTAAAAAAAAAAAAAAAAAAACAAAGGAAGATAAACTTACACTATGGAGGCACAGGTCGGTAGACTTACCAAGACAATCTCCTTGGTGGCTCGGGCCATCAAAACCTCCGAGGGAAGCGTGTATAGCTCCCTCGCCAATTGGGGATGGAGAATCCCCCTTTCGTATTCCTCGGCGGCCGACGAAGTGTGCCACACCTTCGTCGAG
Source organism: Ensete ventricosum (assembly GCA_029747655.1). Taxonomy (NCBI): domain Eukaryota; kingdom Viridiplantae; phylum Streptophyta; class Magnoliopsida; order Zingiberales; family Musaceae; genus Ensete; species Ensete ventricosum. The sequence goes on along the minus strand of JAQQAF010000006.1, from coordinate 1,775,582 downwards.
TTTTTCAGCCCCGCCCATCGAGCCTGTAGCTCCTTCTCGGGGTCTTGATGCCCCAGGTCAGACATCAGCAGGGGGTAATAGCCTTGGTCGCCCTTGTAGACCTTTGTCTTAAATAGGTCCTTCATGGACCTCGGGCGCTCATGGACCGGAGAAGCGGCCCCCTCTTCGGACTCAGCGGGTGCCTCCGGCCTCTCTGGCGATGCGGCAGGCTCCTTACCCTTGGAGCGGGAGCGGGATCCCCCTTCGCCGACCTGAGACTTGTGTTTTCTCGTCAGCACCTTCGTCTTTTTATGCTGCTTCCCCGCAGTTTCTGACTGTTCAGTCGGGGGGGGGGGGGGGGGAGCTGGTCTTTTCAGCGGAGCCCTCGGAGCCTCCCTAGCAGGAGACGCGCCGACCTCACGGGCACTGGGACGGCTCGGAGGGGCCCTTTCGCCAGCCACTCTGGGCATCCCGCGAAGCTCCCCGAGATCCATCCGGTCTGCATCACAACTTACAGGTCAGTAAGAGATTAGTGAAGCTTGAGCAAAACAAAATGCTAGTACCCTTGGAGGCCGGACTCAAACCCGCCTCAGCGAGCCAAAGCTCGGTCATCTCCTTGATCGCACGAGAAGAGGAGAGAATCCCCTTCAGTCGGTCGACTAGGACGGTCTCCTCCTCGGACAGATAAGGGGGGGCGTTGCCGATCGGATGAGCCGACCAGCTGAACCCGAATCCCCAACCCAGACCACTAACGTAAAGATAGCGGGACTTCCAACCTTTGTTACTGGAAGGTGCCCCGCTGACCCTAAAACCAACTCGGGCGGTGAGGTAGTAACCGCCCCGACTCTTGCACAGGCGAAAACACGCCATGAACAAGTCCCGAGTCGGGATAATCCCAGCTCCTCGGCACTCACCTAAGAAAACCACAAGGTAACGCCACGAGTTGGGCGCTACCTGGCTAGGAGAAATTCTCCACCATTTCAGGCACTCCTCAATCAGAGGGTGAAAAGGAAACCGAAGACCGGCCTCCAAGGCATCTACCGAGATGCACATGCCGGGGACGTCCAAGCTATAAGGACGTTGCCCCGGCTCTGGGACATGCAACCCGTATTCAGTCGGGATGCTGTACCGTGCCCTAATCGCGGCAAGTGACCCCTCAGTCACCGCCGAGTCGAGGTCATGATCTGACATCATGACCTCCAAGTCCCTTTGAACCCGCGCGTCGACAGGTGACGGGGGCTCGGAAGACGCTCCCGAGGAACTAACCTCGGGATCACCATGACTAGACTCCCCCAACCCCGAGGGAGAAACGACCCTGACACTAGTCGAGGAGTTCGACGAGGTCATTGCGACCTGTTAAAAAGGGGTTGCCGAGCTGAAAGGGCGAAGGGTGGCTAAGGTGGTCCGAGACGGAGGCAGGAAGAAGGCAAAATGAGCAAGTGAGGTCTCTGCCCAACCCCGCAGCTAACTTATAGCACCCAAGGGAGTCGTTTCAGCTTCCCGAGGTAAAAGGAAGCGCCGCCACTCCGAAAAAGCACTCAGCGCATTTAATGCGCCATAACTATGACCGAAACCCTAGGCATGGGACGGAATATATATATATATATATATATATATATATATATATAATACTGTCCAGAGGCGTATATCCGGTTTTCGCCTGACTTAACCCCCTCGGCCAAATCTCCGGATTTGCGCCCAAGATCACCTTCTCGGCCAAATCTCCAGATTTGCGCCCGAGATAACCCCCTCGGCCAAATCTCCGGATTTGCGCCCGAGATCACCTTCTCGGCCAAATCTTCGGATTTGCGCCCGAGGTAACCCTTTCGGCCAAATCTCCGGATTTGCGCCCGAGATCACCTTCTCGGCCAAGTCTCCGGATTTGCGCCCGAGAGCACCTTCTCGGCCAAATCTTTGGATTTGCGCCCGAGGTAACCCTCTCGGCCAAATCTCCAGAATTACGCCCGAGATAACCCCCTCGGCCAAATCTCCAGATTTGCGCCCGAGATCACCTTCTCAGCCAATTCTTCGGATTTGCGCCCGAGGTAGCCCTCTCGGCCAAATCTTCGGATTTGCGCCCGAGGTAACCCTCTCGGCCAAATCTCCGGATTTGCGCCCGAGATCACCTTCTCGGCCAAATCTTCGGATTTGCGCCCGAGGTAGCCCTCTCGGCCAAATCTTCGGATTTGCGCCCGAGGTAACCCTCTCGGCCAAATCTCCGGATTTGCGCCCAAGGTCACCCTCTCGGCCAAATCTTCGGATTTGCGCCCGAGGTAACCCTCTCAGCCAAATCTCCGGATTCTCGCCCGACTCCACCCTTGGCGAAAGCCCTACATTGCAATTCCTGAGCTCATGCTCAGTCGGATCGACTCTTGCTACATCCCAATTCCCGAGCCCATGCTCGGTCGGATCGACTCTTGCTACATCGCAATTCCCGAGCTCATGCTCGGTCGGATCGACTCTTGCTGCACCGCAACTCCCGAGCTCATGCTCGATCGGATCGACTCTCGCTACAATGCAACTCCCGAGCTCATGCTCGGTCGGATCGACTCTCGCTACAATGCAATTCCCGAGCTCATGCTCGGTCGGATCGACTTTTGCTGCACCGTAATTCCCGAGCTCATTCTCGGTCGGATCGACTCTTGCTACACCGCAATTCCCGAATTCATGCTCGGTCGGATCGACTCTTGCTGCACCGCAACTCCCGAGCTCATGCTCGGTCGGATCGACTCTCGCTACAATGCAACTCCCGAGCTCATGCTCGGTCGGATCGACTCTCGCTACAATGCAGTTCCCGAGCTCATGCTCGGTCGGATCGACTCTTGATACGTAGTAATTCCCGAGCTCACGCTCAGTCGGATCTACTCTTGCTACATTACAATTCTTGAGCTCCTGCTCAGTCAGATCAACCACCGCACCATTCGAAATCCCCAAAGTCCGCATTCGGGACTAGTTCAGGGCGATCTCGAACCAGCAGTTAAATGCAAGACCTCATCTTCGACATCCTCATCAGGCGCCTCGAGAAGGTCTTCCCGGGGGGGAAGAATGATATGACAAATGCTGACCTGGCCGCTAAGTCATCACATCGTCGGACAGCTGGCCCGCCAACGTGGCCGACCCGACGCAGGTAACCGGCCGGATATACCGGGGGCGCCAGTGCTCATACAGCAGACCTGACACAGGTAAGGTCGGCACCCCCCACCTGCAAACGCACGCCTCATTGCAAGTACAGCGGGCATGGTGGGAGGGTACGACGGTATGGTAAGCCATAAAGGCAGTAAGGTTATCAGGTACGAATGATCTACAGCACCCACTATAAAAGCTCCTGCACCTCTACGGGGCAGGGGGATCACAAAAACGAACCACTGAACTAACTTGATCGTCGGAGGGGTCACGTCGGGAACCTACCCGACCCGACCTCCTTGCAGGAGTTGGCGACCGACCCTAATTGGATTACTCCCTCTTCACCCGGATGAGCTCCCGCTCTGTATCGAAAAGACCGCGAGGCGGGCGAGCTAGCGCACACGGGCCTGGACCAGCAAGTGCTTGCTCATCAAAACTCGGAGGCGAAACTCATCCAGTAAGCAAGCACCAATTATTCCCCTATCACTGGCGTTTGGAGAAAGGGTAAAAAGCAGCTCTCTTCAACTTGTTCTTGAACATGCACCACGTTTCTGTTCTTTCAGTTGCTTGGTTAAATTCTTGGGAGTGTCTTTGTGTTATGGTTGTAATGAATGAAAAGAGAGAGAGAGAGATTATTATCAGAAGATATCCATGCGTGAGAAAAAAATAAAAAATAAACATTAAGAGAATTATGTCTTACTGGTGGTAAGAGGGAGACAATTGAGTGACACATGAATTCAAGGAAAATATTAAAAGATAGACAGACATATGTGAGGAGAGATCAAAAAGAAGAAGAAGAAAAAAAAACTTAAGAGAATAGTCCCACTAGTAACTAACAATTAAGAACTTTGAAATATACATCACACTTCATCCTAAAAATATACCACAAGGAGGCCATATACCTTAAATACTCTGTTGATTCTCTAACTGTACTGCAGGAAACTTTTCACTCATTGGCAGCAGAATACCGCAGAAGTGAACGAGTCCTGTGCGAAAAAATCCAGGTTTCATCTGCTGTTGCTCATCACCATCTCTTCATCTTTCTTCTCGTCGAATTTACCATCGCATATAAGATGGGAATGTTGGCATAAGCATATGTTTTCTGACGTGTAGCTGCTTCCTCGACTGTATTCTTCCTTTCGGCGGATACAAAACGATGGTGCTTCGTTGTACCGAAGCTTTCTATTTGCCTATGTGGTAGGTAACCCATCATAACATCTTGAGAACTTGTTGTAACATAGTGGTTCTGCAATCTTCTTGCCTATATAATGTTTCTGTTTCTGCCGGCGTTAGGAGCACATTTGGGTCACACGGGATAACACGGAGGTCGATCGTATCGGACAAAGTCTGACACTATGTCAGTGGACAAATGACATCCGCGGCAATATCTGCGCCAACTTTGAAGAGCTGAGAGAGGTAATAAGAATGCTTTCCATCCAACTCAATCTGGCTCGCAGTAAAGGTTCTCCTTTGGTCCTTATATAAGTGAAGTCGCCTTCAGATGTTCCTCCAACTGCGAAGAATCGAGACCCCGGAAGCTCGCTAGGGCATGCAGCCGTACGTTGATTCTTTTGTATAGGATCTGGACATGGATTTTATACCAACCTTGGATTTCACAGAGAGTTTTCTCCACAAGCAGTATTTTGAAAACTTTGTGGGAGATGCCCTAAAGAAGGTACCTCATACAAGTATAGTTTGGATTTTTTGGAGATTAATTAACACTTTCAGGTTGGTCAGATTATGAAAAATGTCAAGTGCCTTGAGGATGTTGGTGGGTGTAGGATTTTTTTTCTATTAGCATCAAAAGTTAGAAGCAACAGAATAACTTCAATCGCCATGACCAAGAGACTATATATATAGTTCAAGCAAGCAATCACCTTCGCGGTCTCGATTCTTCTCTGATGTGCTCGTACAGCAGCTGGAGGAACATCTGAAGGCGACTTCACTTATATAAGGACCAAAGGAGAACCTTTACAGCGAGCCAGATTGAGTTGGATGGAAAGCATTCTTATTACCTCTCTCAGCTCTTCAAAGTTGGCACAGATATTGCCGTGGATGTCATTTGTCCACTGACATAGTGTCAGACTTTGTCCGATACGATCGACCTCTGTGTTATCCCGTGTGACCCAAATGTGCTCCTAACTCCGGCAGAAACAGAAACATTATATAGGCAAGAAGATTGCAGAACCACTATGTTACAACAAGTTCTCAAGATATTATGATGGGTTACCTACCACATAGGCAATAGAAAGCTTCGTTACAACGAAGCTGAAACCTGGATTTTTTCGTGCAGGACTCGTTCACTTCTGCAGTATTCTGCTGCCAATGAGTGAAAAGTTTCCTGCAGTACAATTAGAGAATCAACAGAGTATTTAAGGTAATATGGCCTCCTTGTGGTATATTTTTAGGATGAAGTGTGATGTATATTTCAAAGTTCTTAATTGTTAGTTACTAGTGGGACTATTCTCTTAAGTTTTTTTTTCTTCTTCTTCTTTTTGATCTCTCCTCACATATGTCTGTCTATCTTCTAATATTTTCCTTGAATTCATGTGTCACTCAATTGTCTCCCTCTTACCACCAGTATGACATAATTCTCTTAATGTTTATTTTTTATTTTTTTCTCACGCATGGATATCTTCTGATAATAATCTCTCTCTCTCTCTCTCTTTTCATTCATTACAACCGTAACACAAAGACACTCCCAAGAATTTAACCAAGCAACTGAAAGAACAGAAACATGGTGCATGTTCAAGAACAAGTTGAAGAGAGCTGCTTTTTACCCTTTCTCCAAACGCCATCTTCTCCTCAACCTCCGCCTTCAAGAAGCATAAGAAAAGAAGAGCTCAGACAGTTCAATGCATTCAAGCAAGAACCACTCGATGGTTCCAAAGAAACGCAATGCCTTGCGCAAGAAGCGACTCAGAAAGAGAATTATGTATATACAATCCACAGGCAAAAAAATATAAGCCATGTAGATATGATCAAGCAACAAGTCTCATGAGATGGAGTGGAAGAGTTGAGATCAAACCAACATAAAAAGAGCCAAGAATCATAGCATTATCATTTGAGGGGAGTGAGATGACCTTACTCTTTCCGATCAGGCCCTCGATCATCACCTTCGGGCGGATTCCCCTCCGGCACTACGCCTTCGAAGCAACTGCAACCTCGACTCCACATCATGCAAAGCAAAGCAAAGATGGTAAGACATGTTAGAAATAATTCAAATAGTTAAAGATAAAATTAATTAGTTATGATTAGATAATGATTTAAATCTAAATCTAGTTTAGATGATGATGTGATTAGTTTAGATGATGGTAAGATTTATTTAGATGTTATAGATTTTTTAATATTTTAAAATATCTATATTCTATCTTTTAATCAATATAAATAATTGTTCTTGGTTCATTCCAAAGCAACAATAAAATCTCAATTTATTCCGACACTCGAATCTGATCTAATATAATACAATAGTTGATTGCCACACGAGTAACCTCGCCAACGCATGCATCGATCGGATTGAGCCACAGCTGCTTCAGGTGATGCATCAAATTTTTGTACGATGGAAAGCAAAATGGTTTTTGAAAGGTTTGAGAGGACAAATGTTGTAAACTATTGTTGTCCCTTTTTTTTTTTTTTTTCCCCCTATATTTTGTATGAAAGATCACAACAATATATTAGTGTGGAGACGGATGAGATGTTTCTTAGGGCTTGCACGACAAACTATTTTTCCATTTATATGATTTTTATTTGTTCAATCTATGAAAAAATGCGTCTCCATAATTTTTTACGTTGCTATGGCGAGGTCAGACCGAACCACTAGATACTTCGGACGAGAAAGAAGCAAAGGGAAACAGAGGTCACCACCGTGAATGCTGCAGATAAGGAGCAGAAGAAGAGGAAGGAGAAGCCTTAGAGAACTCGCCATGTTTGCCTCTTGTTGCTGTTGCAGACTGCAAGTCAAGTCTTATTTATAGGGCGGGAAACAGGATCGGGTAGAAGACTTTATGGATACTCGATCAAAATAATTGAAGGAAACAATGGCAGAAATTATTCTTTTGATATTTCTTCCTCAAATGCATGCATGTGGGAACGGAGTGGTTACCGCTATCATTCATCAACCTTTTGTGTAGTAGAAGAACATGGTTTTAGAGAAAACCATAGTCTCATGACACTTTTTACTTTTAAGAAGGAAAATAATTGATAATTACCTTTGTAAAAATGTCATTACTTTAATTGTTTATAGGACATCGTTATTTTACCTTTTTCTAAATAAATAAAAAAAAAAAACCCCACCTAATGCTATAAAATAAGACAAACATACGCACAACAAATGGCTAAAGTATTCTTTTCCAGTCAACCAATCATAATGAGCGTAATTTTGCCTTGAGGTGCCAATCATGATGGGCATGTTTGACAATTCCTTTTTTGTTGATAATATATGCTATATTTGGCAAGCCAAATCTTACCATGTAACAAAGTCAACTTTTGATCAAGATTGGGGAATGAATCTATATTAAAAAACTAAAGTCATTTGGCAAATTAAATGAAGTTTAGTGGCCCCAATCAAAGATTGCATCAAATTTCAAGAAAAATGCAATTTTGTGTTGATAAAGATTGCAAACCTAACATAAATAGCAGATTCATTCATCCAGATACAAGCTTTTGACACAGGAAATATCATATCTTTTTCTTAATCCAGTAAATCTAATCACCCGTTCAGATTCCCTGTCACTGTTTCCGAAAACACATTCTGCAATCATCCAAAGGTGAGCAAAGAAGGTTTAATAAAATACAGCCACCTCAAGCACAACTTGATAAGCATACTTAAACTGTGGAAAGAATAAGGTGATCTATACATTCTCCTCCGGTTAAACAATATGGTTATTTGTAACCAATTGATTGCCATGCCCATTTACAGATAAAAACACCAAAGCATACAACATGATACAGTCTCCCAGCTATTCGGTATATTTTTAGCTGATAGGAGCAAAGTACATGCAGATTGGAGGATCAATCCTAGAGATAGAGATCCCCCAGTACACATCAATAAACATCCTTTAGATAAAAAGAATAAGATGATCTAAGTATTTTCCTTAAACAATATGGGTATGATAACCAATTAATTGAAATTGCCCATTTACAGATAGCACCAAAGCATACAACATGATATAGTATCCACAGCCACAGTATCTTTTTAGCTGCTCGAAGCAAAGTACATGCAGATCGGGGGGTCAATCCTAAAGATCGCCAGGATTGCAGATGGAACAGTCCAGATCCCATCACCACAAATCAAGCCTGATGCCACCGCTCCAGCATAGTCCTCCATCTCCTTTCGGTTCAACCTCTCCCAGACAAACAAAATCACAGTCCCAATGAACATATCAATTGCAAAATATGCTCCTATGTAGAAGGGTACTGCCATTGCCATTGGTATCGGGATAAATTGGGATACATTCTTTGGAGTTACGTCCCTCAAAAGATTAATTATAAGCGCAGCTACAAAGAACACAGAGCAGAGCTCCAGACAGTGCTTTGGCAGTGCCGAGAAGCCCTCGACACCCAGAATGGCCATTTCTCGGTAGATGACTGCATATGGAGCCTTGTACACACCATCGGGTGACCCAATATCGAAAGCAGTCCAATAGAGCCAGAAAGTGAGCGGAGCTATGATACAACCTAATGCTGTCCCGATCAACTGGGATACAAACATGGATCTAGGAGAGGATAGGGTAAGGTAACCTGTCTTAAAATCCTGCATAAGATCGGCAGCAGTGGACACGATCGACATCATAACACCACATGCAGCCAGCCCAGCTATGACACCACCCTTGCTTCCAACTAATGAGGCAAAAATGAAAAGTCCGATCTTCCCATAGGTTGAGGCAAGGCTCCAATCAGTGAGGCCAGTGCCATAGGAATTACAGAAGGCCAGTGCAGGGGCAAAAATGTAGCAAGCAAGGACTAGGTACCATTTCATCTGTGGAAAGATGCTTGGAATTGTTGCAGTGGATATAGCAGCAAGCCCAATGTAACCAGAAGCTGCAAACCAGGATGGTATGCTGTCCCTGATGAATGTTTCATTCTGTAGCTTTTCCTCCAACAGCTTGGAGCTCTCGTCATCTGCACAAACAGAAGTTAATTTACCAGGAAATTCAGATGAGCTACTCTGACACAGATTATAAATATGGCAGACAGAAGGATGTTTATAATATTAGAAAGGAGACACAAGGGTCAAAACATAATATTTAATGAAGGCTAACAACTCCTAACATGAAATAGTAATGTGCAGAAGCTACAGGGTAATTACTGGATCCTGCTGAAAAATATTAGTTTAAAGTACCTAACAGATTCAGAGATCAGAAAAGAGCAACGGCAGTGATTGTGGTTCTTGTAGAGAATCAATTAGTAACAGTTTGTAAGAAGACATGTTTATGTAAATTTGTTCTATACTGTTCCAATGTGAATCATTTTGAACAGTGATTTTCTAAATAACACTTATGGAAAGCCAAGTTGTCAAACCTGATAACATGTTAGGTGTATATTATTAAAAACCAGTAATAATTTCAGATATGGATCATTCCTACAGGCAACATGTCAGATATGGAAGGACTTTGTCAATTCCTAATTTCATTTAGGCATATCCATCCAAACAGTTCACAGCCAGAAGTCCAACCGATAAGCACCTAGAAGAAGCCAACCAGCAAGAGGACTTAATAAGAGAGTAGTATTGGCATCTATAGGGGAGGTTTGATCCATTTATTCTGTTATGGAAAAAGGATAACACAGAGAGGGCAAGAAGAAGGATGGAAGTAGGGGCGGGCTAGAAGAGAGATTGCACAAGCTGCAGAACAAAAATCTTAACGAAGGATTTAAATCAATCCAAACAATATGGAAACAAAATGAAAAGCGTGATATTGACACAATATCGTCCATTCTTTAATTTTTCAATGGTACCGGATGATACAAGTCGGTATTGCACCTGGTAGTCTATTAGGGCACCAAAACCAATATCAGACTGGTGTATAAGTTCTTAAGTTAAACAAAGTGATTCTTTCAGCTCCATCTGTTTGACCATTGTTTATGGAAAGAGAAAATGAATATTGTATCTACAGTACAATAATGAAATAAGCTACCTTGATGAGGAGTTACTAGGGGAAGGCTTGTCTGCTTTGAGCGCGCATTCAAAATTTCCCTGGTAGTTATGACTACAATTTTAATTAAGTTGTAAAGACCATCGCCAACGATAAGAGAGATGGCAATGAAAACCTGAACACAGATAAATTTAGTAATTAGAAATTTGAGTACATAACTGCTTATATAATAAGCTAAACAAAAACAAGAAATTCAAAGGTACCTGAGTTTTTGCTAAAACTAACAATCCCATTAATATAAAATAATTGTCAGAGCAGATGCATCAAACAAATCATAACAAGGCAAAAGTACAAGGTTAGAACAACCAAGGGGCACTACTTTAGGTTCTTAGTTATAATTGAGATAAGATGGGAATTTCTCATACATGCTTCAAAAGGTAGCTCATCTATATTGATCGCTTCAAAACTTGAAATGAGCCCTATGTCTCAGAAAATTTGGATTGAACTAGCTGTTAGAAATATTATGAGCTGACCCTAAATGATGGTCAGAAAGCTGTATTAAGCAAGCCATACCAGGACATGAATCCCACAAGAATTCCCCAAGGGTAAGATCACCCCTCAACGACCTGCCATGTAGCCAGACAACCTAACACTTTTTCTCTTTCTCAGATCAACTGGCCTGTTCTACCCCTCTCCTTTATACTCTGTACTCTCTCCTCTCTCCTCTCTCCTCTCTCCAATCAATCAAAGTAACCAACCTAACCCTCTGTCCTCTCTCCCTCCCAGTCCCAACCTGACCTGACTCATATGGTAAAATCCTATTAAAATTCTACTCTTCTAACCAAATAAGTCTACCCCATGTCTAAATCCTCTTAATATCTTCCTACCATCCTAATTTGGTGAACTCCAGCTCCTCTCTTCCCTCATCAGTCACATCCTTATCCTCACCACCTCCACCTCCTTTGCTTCCTATTTGTTCCTCTTAATTAATCCTCTCTCAGTATCAGGCACTCTGAAACTGCCACTTGTGCTCTTAGCAAAGGACTTGATGATCCCTCATCATCACAAAGTCTGGTGTCACTTGCTCCTGAGAGTGGTACACACCATTGAGAGTACTGCTCAATTTGGTAAATAAGATTGCCTCCTCCTAGCCTCTGGTGATTTGTTTGCATCATAAAATGAAAAGCTTCAGTTGATTGCCTACAAATTACGTGAGACATGTATGAACAGAAACAGGTTAACGAGTTCACAAATAGAGAGATCCAAAGATAGTGTAATTTTGGTTATATATATATGTGAATGGATCAGATCACTCAATAAAAAGGAAGGACCTTAAATGTTCGTTAATATACCCTGTGACTTTTTTAAACGGATATATTGGTGGTTTGGCTGTGAACGAAAATTCAAAATACTGCTAACCTCGAGGATAGACATTAAATTTCGAGTTATTGAAGAATATGAGGCCCATTTTGAACTTTGAGAGATAAATCCAACATCTGTAACTCTTCAAGGGAGATGGATACAGTTTCTCTAGTTAGATTCTGTAAAATGGCATGCTTACTATGCCAATGACATCAGTAGTGCTTAGAATGTGTTACTGCTCTGAAAATAAATCATGAAATGGGAACGAACAACTGCCCAATATACCATAATATAGCAGCTTAGGATTATTCTTTTCGTATCATTTAAATTTTAACCTAAAATATCTGGTATTTTATTGAAAGGATGAATACTAAAGACAAAAATCACATACAAACTGACAGAAAGCAGAACAATCAATAACATCAAGAGACCAAATGTTCAAAAGGCAAAGGCATAAAGAGGGACATGTTAAACTGCAATTCAGCAAGATAAACCTTAAAAATGTAAGTTGTGGTGTCCACTTATTTTCCAATGAAGAAGCAACATATTAAAAAAAAAAAAAAGTAATGACGAAACAAGTCATGATTGCTAACTTTACTATAATTATCAAACCAAATTCATAATTTATGCTTCAGTATATAACGACAAATATTAACATGACTACAGAATTTGCCTCATATAGAAGACAACTAATTCTGTGAAGGTTTTCTCATTAACTAACTTCTCAGAAGGAATAAAACAAATTCTGCCAGCACTAGAAACCCATCTCCTCTCCATTATTACTTGGTCCAACAAAAACCAATCCGATGAATGTCTGAAAAAATTAAGGCCGCTTGGATAGTTTCATTATTCCACTCATTGAATGCCATGTCAGTCTGGTTGGTACTGTCTTCTGAAAATATTTGACAGATCTAGTACCAAGGTCATTTCAATTTAAGGAAGATAAACATCTCAAATTCTAAATGTTAAGCATGCACATTTCTTCAGTTTTACCATCTCTCTCATTACTATAATCAAATGTCAACCCTTACAAAAGTGAAGAAGCTACAATGTTGTAGTTGTTTTTGCACAAAGTTATATATATAAAGTTCAATACAAGTTCTAGAACATAAAATTGATTTGAAGCTTACAATATACAACAAGAAATTAATAAATGACTTGCAGTAGGAATCAAGGTTCTCCGTTTCGATCTGTACCATCCGGTATGGGCGGTATGTACCGATCTGATAGGATACCGGTACGCAGACCACCCGCTACCGGGCAGTACCGTGCGTCTCTCAGCGCGAGAACGAGGCAAAGAGGCGATGCCTCGTCTGTTTTTATTTTTTTAATATATACTATATTATATTTATATTATATTGTATTGAGTGATACACACTGTGCGTACCACTAAGTATCGGGTACCATACTATACCGAGATAAACTTAGTATGCCGGTACGGACCGGTATGACGAACCTTAGTGGGAATAATATTTAAATAAAGGACTAGAACTATGTTGTACCTTATATCCATAGAGACCTTTAAAGTCATTGCTTCCAAGGTTATCTGGATACCAATCCCCAGCTTTAGTAGTGATGAATGGCCAAAGGAAACCCCATGATATGATGGCTCCAAGTAGGACTGAGCAATTAACAATGTGTGGGCAGATAAGACCACAACCGACATATGTTGGACTGAAATCAAAATAAAATCTGCAATAAAGAATATAAAATATAATTAGATAACTGGCATATAGATGAGCACTCCCTAAGTGGTATAGAGAGTTTTGTTTGATGCCTGGATCTCTTTCTTTTTCACTCACATGCACTAGGAAGAAAAAGCAAAACACAGACATATGTGAATAACATGTAGGCTGCATTTAATATGCAGACAAAGACTCAGAAGACATGGCAACCAATCACATTTACCTATTAGATAGCTAGCACAGGAAGTCCATACTTGTCAATATGTATGCATATTATGCACATGAAGAGAGAGTGTGTTGAGAGAGTGATGCAACAAAAAGGCATGAACAACCAACATATTAAGGAATAGATAGGCTGGAACAGCATCAGTAATTAACAATTAAATTTGATTCGTTTTCAGGGGAGTGGTCAAGTAATTTGTCTCAAGTTCAAATGGTTCAGGTTTAGGTCAATTAAGAATCAAAGGATTAAAATTTTTTGTGCTTGAAGTACATCATTCATTTACAACAGTTGGATGATTATTGATACCAAAGCACCATCATAATCAATGACATCGGCCATGGATTAAAATCTCAATCCCATGCATTCTCCAACTATATGTGCATGTAAACAAAAATATATTTTTGTTACTTCTTACCTATGTTTCAAGTAAACAAAACCAAATTGTTCTAACGAAAAAACACGTAATAATTTGATAAACATTATAAGCATAATTCAACTATATATACACATAAAAACCTAAATCTCAAGTGATGCTTGCGATCCCTAATTAAAATAGCCGACAACATATTTTGATGCAAATCATCCAAACATTTATTTTTATATTAGCTTGATAAGCAAACAAAAATACTCAAAACCACTAATTTTTTTTTTTTCAAAGTTTCTTAAATTTTATGAATCATGTTTAACAAACTGTTGGACAGTTAAGAAACAAAATATATATATATAAAGTTTGTATTGTCAAAATGAGAATGTTAAGAAAAATGTGCAAAGTTACTAGGAAAGATAGAAAAAAAATACTTCTACTTGTGAACAACTAGGTATCGTTTCGATAGAGGATAAGATGAGAGAAAAATGTTTAAGATGATGTGCACATGTTCGTAGGAGACCTCTAGATGTGGTAGTTTGAAGAGATAAAATAATTAATAAAAGTGACACGAGAAAATATAGAGAAATGCCTAAGAAAACTTTAAGATAAATTATAAATAAAGATTTAAACATTCTAAACTTAATTAAACATATGATCTTTTACATATTTCAAAGATAGCAAAAGATGCAAGTAGTCGACCCCAAATAGTTGGAACTTATGATTTTTTTGTTGTTGTTGTAATCATTCAACAAAGTGGAACCTCGATACTTGAATTCTTTTTTCAATTGGCATAATTAAATGCTCAATCTTAGTAATGTGACCTTTAGTTCAACTCTCTCCATCCTCCTTCCCTCCCGTCCAAATGCACTTATGACCACAGACACATGTCGACCTCTAAAAAATAACCTATATGTGGGAGTACATATGCAATTACTAAAAGTTAACAATCTATATATGCAAAGCCACAAGTTCAAACAGATATTTTCTCATAAGTTCTTCAAGTACTCATTAAAGGCAAAGCAGCAAAGAAATTTTAATTGGATGCATTACAATTGACTAGCTGAGATACTCTATTGAACACAGTCCATAGTCACAAGCATAAAAAAACATAAACTGCTTAAGACCAAACCCCATGGCTTATATATGAGTGAAGAAGCATGGCTACAGCTAGACAATCCAAAGTTTCACCCATCTATTTACACTTAGCAAATGCAAACAAAAAAAATGACAAAAGTTGAGGCAGAAAATACTCACGTGTTCTTAAATGCTGCGAGTCCCAGGCTGGGAAAATTGTCAAAGCCACAGGAATCTCCTACTCCACTAAAGAACCATTTAAAGCAACTCCAGCAAAAACTTATGCTTAGATACTTTCCCAGGCAACGAACTTGTTTCCTGCAGTACATCACGTAAATATCAGCAATTGTAGAGAGTCCCATGATACAGTTCATGTTGCCAGCAAAAGGTGTTTTCTTAAATTCTATCTGTTACTGAATCTTGCATTAGACAGACCTGAAAATCTAATTCACTAAATGTCAGTTAATTTTCTCCTCTTGACCATCCAGAAAAGGAAAAAAATGTATTTTCCAATTTATCAATGAAATAAAAAATTAAACAAAGGGTTTTATAACTAGTTTTTGTATGATCAACATTTCTACCTTTTAAACCTCCTATACATTGTAAGAAAAAAATAATAATAGCATATCATTGTAAATAGTTTGCAGCAGGTATACACTGAGTTCTTTTTTTCTTTTTCTGGTTCAAGCTAAAACATATAGATGACTACAAAGTGAAGAGGGAGCTGGACATGACATTAAAAAATGGTCTTTCTTTGGTTTGAACCTACTAACTGTCACATCCTAGGTTTATAAAAAAATAATAAATCAGCACTTTATTATTCATAATTTACATAAGACACTTCTTTTTCTTTTCATCCTTGAATTCAAATCCCTATTTTTACAATGGTAAATATTTTTATTAACTGGAAAAAATAACATCTTGGTAAGGCCATAAGTGACAAGAAAGTCTCTTTCACCTAAGCCTCAAATCTATTACAAAGTAGTATATTACTTTGGAAAAAGATATAAGATAAAAATATATCAACAATAACACATACTGGTAGAAACCTCTGAAAAATCATAAAAATAATTTATTCAATATTCATGAAACATATACAAATATCAATATTTTAATATTAAATATGATAATATATCGATTCATCATAAAACTCATACATTATAATAACAATGATAATTCTTATGGAATAAACAAAATCATACATCAATCATATGCAATACATACATAATAGTCAGAAAACAAAGACAAGCATCACACCCAATTGTGCACTCTCCCAATAACGAGCGAAGAGACATATTCCACAAGATGGATTCCTCCTAACAGCGGAAGAGGAAAACCTATGTCACACTCCCAACAGTATGAAGGAATCATCTAATCATCATGTCTGATGACCCGCTAATCTCTAAAGGAAATCACCCTATCTACCCTCGGCGGGGATACATAAATAACTATAATCATTCATTTATTCATTATCACATATATCCAAGAAATAATATAATAAAATACATTAGGATCCATGTTTGATGTATGATCTATTGGACTGTCCATTAGTGAATTTATACTGTGATCGGCTTGTAGCTCTTTTTACAGGTTGCGCTTCAAATGTGGACCACTATCATAGTCACATATACTATATAATAACAATCACATCAATATCATAAACTTAAAAGAAGTAGAAAACCAATAATCATTTCCAAATAAAACTTTTAAGTTCAACTAATCATAAAGAATAAGGCATCAATCTCTTAATAGTCCTCAATCAACCAAAACCCTAATTGGAATATCCTAATTGACTTAAACCAAACTCAATTTAATTAGGACATAAACAAAACCAACCACAAATTCTTATAGAACTAGTTTGAAATCAACCTAAACTGGTCTAATTTAGATTTGATTAATTTTGATTAAGTCAAGAAGGTTTAAACTAGTCACGTTGGTCTGAAATTACTCTAAACTAGCTTCAACCGATCAAACATATTTAATTCAATCAATTAACGAGCTCAAACAAATAAAAAGAGAAGTAATTGGACTATGTCGTATAGTGCTAGCCCAAACTGAATCGACCCACCTAAGTTTTGGGCGAGTCACATGTGTTGCACCCGCTTGTCCAAGTAATAGGTTGGACTAAGGTACAATTGGCTAGATAGAAGAGCGACGATGTGTCTAACACCAATTGCATAGTTGGGAGGGCCTAACTTTGTACACTACGCTGAGCATCATTCACAAGTTGCGCTGAGCCTTACCATTTAATTGAGCCACGCTTGAGACGCGAACTAGGTTATGCCTAGACACATGAGTTGAGATCGTGTATGATCATATGGATTGGGTCATACTTGGCCACATGAGCGGGACCATGTGTAGCCACATGGGTTGGGTCGTATCTTAACACATGAACTGGGTTGTACATGGGTTAGGTCCTACCTTGTCATATGGGCTGGGTCAAACATTGCCACATGAGCTGGGTCATACCTAACCATAGGTGTTGGGTCGTACATGACCACATGGGATAAGTCATATATGGCCATAGAGGCTAGGTCGACCTGATCTGGTAGATCAACTTGACTTAGGATAAACCCTAATTAGACTCTTCTTATCAAATTAGATTTTAATATTTAAAATTATTAAAAATAACCCAAACCCATGAATTAAAGAATTTAAATTCATGATATTAAATTTAAAACTAATTATATCATAAAAATTCACACATAATTCTTGAAACACAGTTGATAGGGAAAGTAACAATTGCAGTGTGACACTACCAATTCACCTAGTCAGGAACTGCCACCTAGGTGATGACATGGTCAAAAGAGCACTTGCCCTTCCCCTGCAACCACCGATAGGTGTACGATCCATCGGCCCCTACCCAACTCGACCTCCACGAGGGTAGCATGAAACCGTCGCTAGACGCATTAATCCATTACGGTGACGCCCATCCCCTCTTTTCCTATTCCTTGGATCATCTGTCGTGAGCAACTTGACACACCCTATCAAACCATAGTTCCGGGAAGGCCCACACGTCCAGCAGTATAAGGCATTAATTCCAAGCGACGTGGCCTGGTTTCCCTTTCCGGATGCCTGGTGTAGGGGGCCATTCCTACTTATCCCAAACAAGCCCCTACATTGACAAACGACACTCCCGCAGTCATCCTTCCCTGATGCCATCCACGGTGTTGTGCACCCGCCAACCATCAATATTAAATGAACCCTGGGACGACGTAAGGGGCACCCCAACCCTCCACCAATCTCACGGCATTGACGGCTTAGGTATAAAAACCAGCCTCTGACGCTCAAAGGAGGCAACTGGACTATCTCCCACTTCCCTAGTAACTTAATCATCAGAAGGGTCAGGTTGGGAACATCCCTAGTTGATTGCTTGTGCAGGGACCTCGGCGAGGCTTAGGGACGCTTCGGGATGGCTCTAGAACCCCCTTTCGACGGACAAGCAATGACTCGGGATTGTGCCAACCGGATCGGATTCCTGCCCCGATCTCCTTGTTTGACCCACCTAATGGGACCCTTGGATGAGTTTGTAACTTCGGGATCGAACCGAGCCGTGTCGACTCCCTAATAAACGACATCAACAGCAACAACTATAGATATATATAATTAAATAAATTAGAATTATTATGTTAATCTAAAATATATTTTTAATAATTAAATCAATCTTAAAATTCACTTAAGCTTAAGAGACCATTATAAGTCAAATAATAATCCTAACATCATAAATCAATCATCATCATTTATTAATCATAAAATATTAAAATTAAAACATTACTATGCATCATAAAATTGTAACAATTCTATTACTAAAGATTTCAAAACATGAAATAAAGTTGATTAGAAAAGAATAGAGGTTCCTACCTCTTTTCGAGGATCTCCTCTTTGGGAAATTCTCTCCTGAATCCTCCCAATACTAAGCCAAGTGAAGAATGAGGGAAGAGGAGCCATCTTTATATAGGAGAAAATAAGCGCTCCCCGAAAGGTAAGTAATAATTTAACTTTTATTTTGCTTTCACACACAAAGATAAAAATATACTATTCATTTCTTATGGTTCAAACACAAAAAAAAAATACAAACTATTTACTTCCTAAAATCACATCATTCATCGAGAAATATATCAATTAATAATTTAATTGATTGGCAAAGTTCCTAGCTTGTCCACATGATTAAGGAAATCAATTTTAATCATTTCCTTAACCATACTACACAAACAAGAAAGTTAATTTAAATAAAGTAATATATTATTTATAATAATTAATTTATATTAAGGGAGAAAATTCTCGATGATTATAGAAACAACCTTATCATCTACTACACCTATGAAAGACTTTTAAAAACATATACTACCAAGCATGGTTCGCCGTATCGGTCCGTACCGACATACCGAGTTTATCTCGGTACGGTACAGTATCCGATACCGAGCAATACGCACAGTGCATACCGCTTGATATATTATAATATAATATAATATTATATTAATATAATATAATATATATTAAAAAATAAAAATGAAGAGACGAGGCGTCACCTCAGTCTCCCTTCTCCCCGCATGAGGAGAAGGTTGATTTCGACGGTACCGCCCGAAAGCGGGCGGTCCACATATCGGTATCCTGTCAGACTGGTACGTACCGCCCATACCAGGCGGTACAGATCGAAACAGAGAACCTTGCTACCAAGTAATAACAATAATAGAAGTTCAAAAAATCAAATAAGCAACCATGATATTTCAGTAGAAGCAATGTCTATATTGCTCTTCCAGAATACTTGAGATGTTTCAGAGGCAAGCTCATACATAGAAAGTCAAATCAATAATTAGATATTACTGGAACATTTACATCATCTAATTTTCCTGTAACTTAGTAGTGCCCAACATATATCTTACTCAGCGAGCTCTGCTCCAGTGTTAGTGTGAAAACTGTTTATCAACAAAGCTGTAGCTGTCCCACTGGGGTATGTAAGTTTGTAATCGATAACCATAACCTGCAACATCAAAACAAGAAATAGATAAGATGCTTGCTAGAAATTTATTAAAAATAAAAACTATCAAATTACAAACAGAAACTTTTACAAAAGCATCACATGATAACTTTAAAGATATAATATATCATAACATTTCAGAACTTATTATCCTCACACCTCATGTTGTCATGAACCATAACATTGAAAACATATGCTGATAACTTATAAAAAAATGGATCTGGGCTTATCTATCCCAGATCTCCTTTTTGTCTCCATATCAAATCAAGATCCACACATGCATCTAAAAAAATTTCACATTTTTGTATCCAAGCAACATTAATCCTAAAATGTGTTGGTTATTACTGCTTATAC
This sequence comes from Ensete ventricosum, assembly GCA_029747655.1. Classification (NCBI taxonomy): domain Eukaryota; kingdom Viridiplantae; phylum Streptophyta; class Magnoliopsida; order Zingiberales; family Musaceae; genus Ensete; species Ensete ventricosum. The sequence goes on along the minus strand of JAQQAF010000006.1, from coordinate 1,755,346 downwards.
ATATTATTCTGTTCGAATAGACAAATATTAGAACCTAAATTTTAAATCGTTGGTATCTAGAGACTGAATGACAAGTGTACAATAGCATTAACCTTATATAGACTAAGTCATATTTTCTAACACCGATTTCCATTCTGCTTTATGTAAGATCTCTTTTTCAAAATTTCATTCCTTTAAGTTTGATAGTAGCTGTGAAGAACTTCGGAGATGCATCAAAACAAATCAAAAGTTGCTTAGTACCTCAGGTCACAAATTAGTTCTAGCATATCTAAACAAAATATTGTTGGTTTGGAGCTCACATAATCCATGAGATATATTACTACATAAAACATATTATTTCAAACCATATATATCCAACTTAATGAAACAAGTACAATGAAATAGATATTCACAACAATTAAGTTCCAGTGTTAAATTCTGACAAATTCACAATACCTTGCGTAACGCCACGAGGCTAAATAGCCCAAGGAAACTCACAACGAACATGAAACCAATCATCCAACTCAAAGAAGGATTTTTAACATCTTCTGCCCTGTTACCAGGATAGTCAGCTCCTATGAGTTCATACGTCCTTTGATCCATTGAGAGCATATATGACCCAAAACCCCCTGTCGAGGAGATATTCGTTAATAGCCTTATATAATTAAAGCCTATATGCAACCTAATCACAAAAACACCAAGCATCGGATCCACCACCAAGATCCCTTTATTCAAAGAAAAAATAGGGGGAAAAATAGAAAATTTCACGGACAAAGAAAAAAAAAAGAAGAAAAGAAAGCCAATTCAAAAGCACAATTATCAGAGAGGAGCCAATTACCGCTGAAGGCCAATCCATAACAGGCCACGACGCACGTTTGGATCACCGTGTTCTCCTGCCTCGTGAACGGCTTCACACAGAGCCCAATCCTCGACGCGAATTCTGTCCAGCTCTTGACGAAGAAGAACCCCAGGAGGCCGGCGGCCACATTGAGCGACGGGATCACCCCCACCGTGAGGTTGAGCTTGTGGGTGATGATGCAGAAGAGAGCCCCCAGGACGGCGCTCACCAGCAGGCCCCTGACGGTGATCTGCTCCCTCCAAGGCGGGATCTTTTCCCCACAATCGAGGTGCTCCTTCTCCGGCGACAGGAGCGGCTCCGAGATCTCCACGGCGGAGGCCACCTCCGTGCCCATTACCAAGCCGATGGTCAGGATTTGCGGGCGGGTGTGGGGGGAGGAAATCGATGGAGAAGGAGGAGGATCTCTATGGGAGAGCACGAGGGCTTCGTCGGAACAGAGGCGTGGAGGGAAGGAAGGGAGAGGATTAGGTTGCTTGGACGGTGCCGTGAAGAAATCACCCACCTTTATCTCCGATTCCGCCGGCTGGGTTTGGACGGCAGTTGGCGGTGTAATAACTCGCAGGTTGTGATACCCCGAATCAATGACTGTTGGGCTCTACTTTGCGGTGACATTTGAGTGACGATATTGGATTAATGATTAATATGCATTTTAGACAATTTCATGAGAGAAGTTTTCTAAAAAAAAATTTAGACTATTTGCATATAGTAGTACCCTCATATTTTTCATACATTTCATAATTCCCACGGAATTTTTTTATTTTTTTCCAAATACGTAAAATATTCTTACAATATTTTTGAATAGAATCATAGTATTTGTTCCGATGGATCAACCAAAAATACTGTAATTAAAGTTTAACTACTTTAAATCCTCATCAACATTAATTATTAATCTTATCATAGGTTTTGAGGATGTAAAAAGATAATTTATTTGAAAGGTTTTTAATGATGTTGAATGAAAATTATGATTATTTTTGTCTATTTTTTATAATAAAATATAATAAATCATCATTTTTCATATAATATTAAATTTAGGTATATCTACTCTAAGAAACTTAAAATATTTATTTTTATTTACTATAAAAAATAATAAATGATGAATATTACTCGGTTATAGTGATTTTAAATGGGGTTTTTTTGGCTACTATATCAATTCACTATAATTCAACTCAAAAATACCATATCAAACTATTAATTATTCTATATCTTCATCAATCTTATTATACATTTTGATGTTGTTTCATAAGATGACTTATGTGAGAGTTTATGTGGTTTTGATAAAAGAACTAAGAAGGTCTTAACATATTTTAAAATAAATAAAGATAAAAAAATCTTCTTCTTTTTTCTCACATAACCTTAAATTTAGGTCTATACAATTGTTTTCGTTTATCATGGAAGAATGGCAACGGCGAAGCACTATCCAATCATGATATTTTTGGATGGACATAATAATTTTTTTTACTAATAAATGATAACTATAATTTTACTGTATTTTTGGAAAAGTGAGGTTTTTTTTAGGGATATCATCCTACTTTTTTTTTTGTGCCTTTTTTTTATACATTTTACTATTTCTAGATGAAGGTTTTAATGAATAAATGAAATGATCAATAGAAGAATAATCACATGATAAATTCGAATTACTTAATTTTTCCAATGGCAATATAGGCCATACAAGTCAACGTCAACCATAGGTAGAGGAGCATTAGTAAGGTGAGAGATGTGAGGGAGCAAGTTATCGATGTGGCCTCTTCCACCCTACTCTATTATTCTTGTTTAGAACACCATGAGTAAAGGAGTACTAATATCGCATTGAGTTTAAATGTATATTTGCAGGTTTTTGAGTTATATACACAATATTGTTGATGTATGTATATGTTTGTAATTTTACTGATAATAAATGGCTGATAACAGTTAAGAAAAGATTAATATGGTGTTAAATTGACAATTGAGATTTTGGAGTTATAGGAGCCATTCATAGTTTGTCACTGTAATAGAGCATGTTCTTCCAATACCAAGTCATCTCAAGTCAAAACGATCCCTCGTCATACACTTAGAGAAGACATTGACTTGATTACATGAAAAAGGAAAATTTTAGGTTATACAGATTGAGATGTAAAATTAGGATACGGTACAGCAATAAGCTAAACTTGGGAATTGAGATTTCATGTGAAGTTTTTGTTCCAAACACGGCATTAGCTTACGAAAACAAAAGGATATATATACAACCTGATAGGGCTAGTTATGGGTCGATCCAGCACATTGAGACTATTCCAACTCGACAAGTTATGACAGCATTAGTTATGACACCAACCCAATTGGCATAGTACTTGACTGAGGTAGCACGGTGCTGATCGAGCTGTCACGACCGTAACCGAGCTAGAACACTCATAAATGAAGAATGACGAGCATGTCGTCGCTCCATGCCGACCGGACAAACGACAATATGAGCGCTCGGAGAGATCGTACGTGAGTCTTACCCAGTATGTCGGCAACGATAATGGTAGGAGTACAACCGATCAGACATCGGGTGAGTATAAAAACCCATCCTGGGAACAGGATGGGGGCAGAGATTCTCTCTTTATATTAAACTCTTAAATATCATCTCAGTTTGGGCACTGACTTGATCGTCGGATGGGCCACATTGGGTACCCCTATCCCGACGAGGCCTTCGTGCAAGATCTCTCAATAGACCCTGAGAAGGAGGAACCCGAGGTGCGCACCTGAGCAGACTAAGTCGAGGTGTGTTCCTGAGTAGGCCCAGTCGACCTCTCATAAACTTTCCAATCTCTTTGATATCGACATAGACAAGCTTATGCACACAGGTAGAACCGAACCATGCTAACCCCTCAACCACAACATCAAGTTTCATAACACAACTCTTGAAATGTTTTATATATGATTTGCAGGAGTTGTTTGAGAAAAAAATATTACCATATAATAGACTTATTTTGAGTGGTCTTACTCACCCAATTTGCTGCAGATTTAAATAAAATCAATGAAATAAATCAATAAAAGTATGGAATATCCACACATCAACACGATCAAATATAAAACTTTTTAAGTAAAATATAATTGCATATTATATTTATATATAATATAAATAAAATATTATTTGAAAAATTACAACTAGGATGATGATGATAGAAAGGACCAAAAAGAGCATATGTAGTGAGGGGCCAATTGAGAAACAAATGTAGTATAATTTTTTTTTTCTCTTTCATCTTTATGATTAGAAGAGTTAAATATCCCTCAGTAAGAGAAAAAATATATGACATTTTTTTATTTTTTTAAAGTTTTAAACGATATAGTTAGTGAGTTTTATAATGCATATATATGCATGCATTATTAAAAATAGACACATTGATATAATGGCAATCATGCATCTAAAACATTAGTTTAGTGCAAACGCACATTCTAAGAGTTAACGACTAGAATATTATATTTAACTAAAGTGTATTAGGAAAGTTTATTGGCAAGCGACCATTTTGAATACTTCCACAAAGTGTATTAGCAAATCAAGCTTTTCTAAGGCTTGGTTGCTCTAACTAGAATTGGCTATCCATCAATTTGATTCAGAATAAATTTAATTAATAAGTAGGCATCCAAGTTTGGTATGAGGTTTACTTTTAAATACCTAAATAATTCGAATAGGATAAAATTCATGAGTACTTAAATGATAATAGTGAATAATTATTTTTTGAATGTTTTATTTAAGACTAATTTTTTTATTTTTCTTGGATGATGCTTCATATTTTTTATTTTCCCATTTGATGTCTTCATTTTTTTCTAATATCTTTACTTTAGTAGATATGACTATGATAAGAGAAAAACTATAAGGTTCTATAGAAACATAGCCTTATATAAGGGAAGGAAATGAGGACAAAAATAGGGAAAAAGTCAAAAAAAAAAAAAAGAAGAGAAAAATTATCCTTTATTTAAGCTAACTCAAAAAAAAAATTAAATTTTATAAAAATTTTAATAAGAAAATATTAGTAGTGTCCAAATTCACATGAAATTAAATTTGTCAGTAGTGGCGGTCTACTACCATTTCTAAACCTCTAAGATTGTTCAGAAAAATAACCATAATATGGAGTAAAGAAAGGCCCAAAAGAAAGATAAAAAAATATGATTAAGGATGCATCAATTGACACATGAACATCAAGAATTTAGCAAGCATAAACTGCATGGATTCAGGATTAGATGAATTGTTTAACTTGACGTCGACTCCACGCATGGAGGATTGGGTAGTAGCTTTGATCCAAAATTTTTGCTGTATTGTTTTCATGTTCCATCTAAATCTTCAATTTGTTTTACTCCACTAATTTATGGTAGGTACTTGGTTTTATTCTTAATATATCATGCATCTCTGTTCTTAAATCACAGAAAGGAAAACGATGCAGCAAAATGCATCTCTTTTGCCGAATATATAGCTCTGGAAAAGAGAGATATCCAATTACATGGATTCTCACTCTAAACTCTATCACCAGTGTTTGCACACTCACTATTAATCATATCCCTGTCATTATTCTCCTCATTTCGCATTCATCTCTCATCACCCGCAACAACAAATCATCATTCCTGCTTCAAGCTTCCTCTGCATGTTGACCTTGGCAATGAAGTCTTCCACTCTTCTGTTGAGCTCCTCCGCAGGCAGACCTTTCTCTTCCTCGCACTCTCTCTGCACCCCCTCTTCTCCATCACATCCTTTCTCCGCTTCCGCCTCCTTCACCTCGCTACATGCTGCCCCATGAAGACCTCGGCGCCGCTTCACGTATTCCTCGTACACATCCGGCCGAGGTGGTTGCCTGGTGAGCCTCGACTCACCGACGAGGAAGATGATGATGATGTTGGAGACCACGAACAAGCACTTGGGACCCAAGACCACGCTGCTAGCATTAGGAAGTGAAACCAAGAAGAAGAAGAACCTTAGATAAGGAAGGCAGTTGAGGCAAGAGAGGAAGAGCCCGAGAGCCACAACTCTCAGACTATGTTGGATGGCCATCGACAGGAATGCATTCTCTTTGAACCTCTCCATGGCTTGCAGCTTATCTGCCTTCATTGTGTCCACAGTGTTTGCAGGTGTTTGTGAGGAAGAAGTTTGAGGAGGAATCACATCCGAGGGAACATGGAGCATTGCAAGAGGGAGAGTTATATATGGAAGGGAGGCATCTGTTGGTGGGATAAATCACATGTTATCATTCATTATTGTTAGGTAGTCTTTAGTATGTGGGGAGGGGTTCTCTAGAAAAGCCATGGGAATTATTAATTGGTGTCTATTTGGTCCCCAAGCAAACTGTGCTTTCCACTGGAGCAGCTTCCTAATGGTTTTAAGCTGGAGCCATCTATATCAATTTACTACAAGGAATGGCAGTAGTTATATGGATACTATCAGTATCTTCTGGCATGAACAATGCATGGTCTGCATGGTGGTGTTCAATCAACATAGCGTTGAAGAACTCTTTCTTTTTTCCTTATCTGAGAAAGGAAGTGCTTCAAGCAAGACTCAGCTCTTAGTTCTGAAATGGCTAATGTGACACACAACGGTTTTCCTATCATTAGCTACTTCACTAGATAGGTTAATATTCTTCAGTTAGTATTGATGGTGGCTTCTATAGATGCTGAAATAAGTGCATTGAAAGGTGTTGTTGCATGGCATTAGATGAATGCTAGTGCAGCTTCTAGTTTTTGACTATCTTTTCATGCATGTTCTTGGTATAACTTGGGAATTCCCTTTTATGGTTTTGCTCTAGTTTGAATTAGTACTTAGAATGACATTGGTTTGTGGGACTGTTATAGTCATAATTTACTGATCCCTAACATTTCAATCTCATCTTCTGAGTAATGAATCAAATGTTAACAGTTAGACTCTTGCTAAGAACTCAAGCAATATGTATATCAATATTCTAGAAGCGAATAAGAAGGAAATTGTTCCAATTGCTGTTCCTAAAATTACCTTCACTATGATGGAGGTATGTAGGTAAATGATGGGAAGAATCATGGATGATCAATGGAGTAAAAACTTTATCCTCTTTTCATGGTGACTCCTAGAAAGAAAAGCCATTGTCAATACCTCACCAGCCAACCACCATCCAAAGGAAAATTCTCTCTTTTTGAGGAAAGCTCATCTCACCTTCCTCTCAGTGGAGCCAAAGTTTTTGGGGCGTCGGGAGTGATGCAGGCCATAGCTACAAACCTTTAATCCTATCTGATTACCCTCTGCATTATTGAAGAGATAAGGTATGCCCAAAAGAAGTGTAATGGTGGAGAAACATAAAATTGAAAGAAACAAAGCATGAAGAAATACCATTAATTAACATATTATTCTTCCCCCCCCTTTTTTTTTTCTTGTAATTGTTATGTTCTCTTGTTGACTAGCTTGTTGATATTAGATTTGAGTTTTTAACAATTTATTTTATGAGAAATGAGAATGCTCCAAACCCTGAAACCTTAAGGGCTAAGGAACAAAAGGGAAACCATGGGGTCCATATAGTAGTGCCATACACCAATTGCCTCACCTTCCAAAAGTCCATGGGAAACATGACCTCAATAATTTAGTACATGAGTCAAACATCAACCAACACTTGGAATAAATGGAATGGCTGTGGTTGCATATGAACACCAAAAGTTTGATGTAGAAGACTGTAACTAGTTATCATCTCTTTTTTTCCATCACTCAATCAAGGGAGTAGTGTTCACATGTTATATATCTCAGTCTCCCATTCAATAAGGTAGTCAGAAACGGGAAACATATTTTGTTGGTGTAGAGGGGAGCGTTGAGATCATATGATAAACATGTTGGTTTTGAAACATATTTAATATTCTTAATGCTTAATATCCCTTGGCAATATATTTGGCCTATAGTTTTAACTTTCACAACTGGAACTAAGCTTTGTTCTTATGCCACTTGCTCTCTTTGTTAATTAGGGGAGAAAGAGAAAGAGAGAGTGAGAGATTTTAAGATGTAGAGAATTGAAGAGATTTGCAGTGACAAAAGTTGAAGAACAAAAGCCTGTTTTGTAGATGAAATTAAAACATGGTGAGAAGAAGATAGAAATCCTAATGCATCTTCTTATGAAGTCCAAAAGAGAAGTGCCAATCGAGTAGGTCAGTGATCCACAAGATTCACCTGTGCATCCCAAAGTTCTTTCATCATTCCTCCTTCATCTCCATGAATCTTTCTTATTTGATAGCCTCAAAGAGATTGATAACCAAAGGAGGAGGAAGATAACATATCTTCATTCATTCTTGTTGGAGGGTCATGAGATTATGATCACAAATAATTTTTTCTTTTAATTTTTTGATTCACGTTTTAATGCATCTTTAAGTCAAAATTATATAAATATAAATTATTAATTTTTGACTCAACTCAAATTGCTGAAATACAATATATTGAGAAATGTGTCTGAGAATGACTACCAAAAATCAATCTTATGATAGATTATAATTAAGTGCTTATTGTAAAAATATAGAAAAAGAGTCTTAAAATCGTTTTTTAAAATTGTTCATCTCAAGATATTCTGGTAGAAAAAAATTTCTTCTTTGTAGGTGACAACTGTATAAGATTATTGATAAAATGAATGCAGATTAGTCCTAGAATGTCCAATTTGTAACCATTACATGAGAATAAAAAAATTTCAAAATATCAAAATGCAGACGTGAATTATAGTAAAATTTTTATGTTTAATTTTTTAGAAATTAATTTCGAAACATAAAATTTTGAAAATAGCAAAATTCAAAATTTTCAAAAATAGTCAAAAAATTTTTTAATGAGGAACAACAAGGTAGAACAGTAACATTGTAATGCTAATAGGCAACATATTTAAGTTAATTTAGTTCTATAAGTAATTGCCTGAACAAACATTACACCTAATGTGGTGCCAACACTATATAACTAATTTTTATATCATTATATATAAATGATGTACCAATTTATAAGATGCCAACACTAATTTTTAATGTAAAATAATTGATTAAATCATAATTTTCATAATATTTTATAAATGATTCTGAGATCCCTGTTAGAATATTCTATAATTGATTCTAAGGAAAAATTGACAAATCTCAATTTGAAAAATCTTATGATGATTAAAAAAAAAATCCAAAAACACCTGAGTTATCCTAAAGCCCACTATCCCTTTTCTTACAGGTAGAATCAAAGAAGTATGTCCAAAGCTCCCTCTTCTGCGTGTATGACTTTGGACATTTCAAGCATAAAAATAAAATTAAAGGCAGAGAAAACAAAATGGTGAAGGTGATTAGTGGTTAAATTCATATGTAATTTCTATTTCCTTAACCTCAGTGAAGCGCTGGATTAAAAGCCACTAAATGACATTTGATAGTCTTTTCTCAAGTATTTTATTTTATTTTTAATTATTCTTCATTACTTTTATTATTTGGTCATCTATGAATATTTTTTATCATAGACTTTTTTTTTAAAATAAAAAAAGAAAATGTCAAATGATCTTCTAAACTTTTGTGGTAAGTTAAGTTAATATATCAATCACTATCAAACCAAAGTTCGATGTATAAAAAGATTTGCATATCCCTAATTTGTGGACATCACCAGATATTAGTAAATGAATCAAGTGAGTGTAGTTGCCTGAACCACACACATTTCACGAAAGAAGCAACTCTACAATACAATTATTCTAAACATCCATCTCTTCATTTTTAGTTTAATATTTGAAATAAAATACAATGACGTTGAGACTCGTAGTAGTTAATACTCTTTATAAAAATAAAAATAAAAATACCTTTTCTCCCTATTATTCTATTTATTCTTTTTTATACATGTCATATGTTGTTTTTAAATACTTCAATGTACCAAGAACTTGAAGCTATATATATTTTATTTTTGTTTTCATTCCCATAACTTTTGTACGTGGCAGTTGAATACTTCTACTTCCCAAAATGTAAGGATTCACGTAGAAATAAATCTTGTGGACAACGCATGTTGGTGAATCAAATCTTTTAGGAATGTCATCATTGTGGGTGATTGTAATAGCTGTGTATCTGTCAGCATTCAAAGATACAAATCCCATGAAGGAAGGCACATAAAAACTGATACACAAAGATACGTTCGCTGAATCAATACAGATGAAGACTAATGTATATAAGCAGCAGACTGTGGATGGAGTTGATTGCACCATTCATTGCAAAGATATGGAGAGAAGAGCAGCAGCGATACTTTGCGTTGCGGTGCTTTCGACGCTTTTTGCATACAATGTTGCAGGAGCGAGGATTTGGAAGCATGCGCTACTCACCGACGAAGAAGAAATACCATATAAACACATCCAACGTCAACTCCCTCCCAGCGATCCAAATCCGTCAGAGCCATCAATTTTAGGAACAAAAGTCCAACAGATTCAACGTCAAGTTCCTACCGGTCCCAACCCAGAAGAGCCACCCGTTTCATACGAGGAGGCAATGAAAGATAAACAAATCCAACGTCAAGTTCCTACCGGTCCCAACCCAGAAGAGCCACCAGTTTCATACGAGAAGGCAATGGAAGATAAACAAATCCAACGTCAAGTTCCTACAGGCCCCAACCCAGAAGAGCCACCCGTTTCATACGAGGAGGCAATGAAAGGTAAACAAATCCAACGTCAAGTTCCTACCGGTCCGAACCCAGAAGAGCCACCCGTTTCATACGAGGAGGCAATGGAAGGTAAACAAATCCAACGTCAAGTTCCTACCGGTCCCAACCCAGAAGAGCCACCAGTTTCATACGAGGAGGCAATGAAAGATAAACAAATCCAACGTCAAGTTCCTACCGGTCCCAACCCAGAAGAGCCACCCGTTTCATACGAGGAGGCAATGGAAGGTAAACAAATCCAACGTCAAGTTCCTACCGGTCCCAACCCAGAAGAGCCACCAGTTTCATACGAGGAGGCAATGGAAGGTAAACAAATCTAAAGTCAAATTGATACTTATTCAAATCAAGAAGATCCACCAGCTTCCTACAAACAAATTAGAGTTAACGTCAAATTTCTATATCTTTAAATAATAATAAAGAATCAGGGCATCTATTTTTGTGAATGTGTTACCTTTGCTAGTTTCACTTCTAAATAAGATATACGAGTAAATCCAACGTCAAGTTCCTACCGGTCCTAACCCAGAAGAGCCACCAATTTCATACGAGGAGGCAACGGAAGGTAAACAAATCAAACGTAAATTTCCTACCGGTCCCAACCCAAAAGAGCCACTAGTTTCATACAAGGAGGCAATGGAAGGTAAACAAATCTAAAGTCAAATTGATACTTATTCAAATCAAGAAGATCCACCAGCTTCCTACAAACAAATTAGAGTTAACGTCAAATTTCTATATCTTTAAATAATAATAAAGAATCAGGGCATCTATTTTTGTGAATGTGTTACCTTTGCTAGTTTCACTTCTAAATAAGATCATACGAGTAAATCCAACGTCAAGTTCCTACCGGTCCTAACCCAGAAGAGCCACCAATTTCATACGAGGAAGCAACAGAAGGTAAACAAATCCAACGTAAAGTTCCTACCGGTCCCAACCCAAAAGAGCCACTAGTTTCATACAAGGACGCAATGAAAGGTAAACAAATCTAAAGTCAAATTGATACTTATTCAAATCAAGAAGATCCACCAGCTTCCTACAAACAAATTAGAGTTAACGTCAAATTTCTATATCTTTAAATAATAATAAAGAATCAGGGCATCTATTTTTGTGAATGTGTTACCTTTGCTAGTTTCACTTCTAAATAAGATGATACGAGTAAATCCAACGTCAAGTTCCTACCGGTCCTAACCCAGAAGAGCCACCAATTTCATACGAGGAGGCAACGGAAGGTAAACAAATCCAACGTAAAGTTCCTACCGGTCCCAACCCAAAAGAGCCACTAGTTTCATACAAGGACGCAATGAAAGGTAAACAAATCTAAAGTCAAATTGATACTTATTCAAATCAAGAAGATCCACCAGCTTCCTACAAACAAATTAGAGTTAACGTCAAATTTCTATATCTTTAAATAATAATAAAGAATCAGGGCATCTATTTTTGTGAATGTGTTACCTTTGCTAGTTTCACTTCTAAATAAGATGATACGAGTAAATCCAACGTCAAGTTCCTACCGGTCCTAACCCAGAAGAGCCACCAATTTCATACGAGGAGGCAACGGAAGGTAAACAAATCCAACGTAAAGTTCCTACCGGTCCCAACCCAAAAGAGCCACTAGTTTCATACAAGGAGGCAATGGAAGGTAAACAAATCTAAAGTCAAATTGATACTTATTCAAATCAAGAAGATCCACCAGCTTCCTACAAACAAATTAGAGTTAACGTCAAATTTCTATATCTTTAAATAATAATAAAGAATCAGGGCATCTATTTGTGTGAATGTGTTACCTTTGCTAGTTTCACTTCTAAATAAGATTATACGAGTAAATCCAACGTCAAGTTCCTACCGGTCCTAACCCAGAAGAGCCACCAATTTCATACGAGGAGGCAACGGAAGGTAAACAAATCCAACGTAAAGTTCCTACCGGTCCCAACCCAAAAGAGCCACTAGTTTCATACAAGGAGGCAATGGAAGGTAAACAAATCTAAAGTCAAATTGATACTTATTCAAATCAAGAAGATCCACCAGCTTCCTACAAACAAATTAGAGTTAACGTCAAATTTCTATATCTTTAAATAATAATAAAGAATCAGGGCATCTATTTGTGTGAATGTGTTACCTTTGCTAGTTTCACTTCTAAATAAGATCATACGAGTAAATCCAACGTCAAGTTCCTACCGGTCCTAACCCAGAAGAGCCACCAATTTCATACGAGGAGGCAACGGAAGGTAAACAAATCCAACGTAAAGTTCCTACCGGTCCCAACCCAAAAGAGCCACTAGTTTCATACAAGGAGGCAATGGAAGGTAAACAAATCTAAAGTCAAATTGATACTTATTCAAATCAAGAAGATCCACCAGCTTCCTACAAACAAATTAGAGTTAACGTCAAATTTCTATATCTTTAAATAATAATAAAGAATCAGGGCATCTATTTTTGTGAATGTGTTACCTTTGCTAGTTTCACTTCTAAATAAGATGATACGAGTAAATCCAACGTCAAGTTCCTACCGGTCCTAACCCAGAAGAGCCACCAATTTCATACGAGGAGGCAACGGAAGGTAAACAAATCCAACGTAAAGTTCCTACCGGTCCCAACCCAAAAGAGCCACTAGTTTCATACAAGGAGGCAATGGAAGGTAAACAAATCTAAAGTCAAATTGATACTTATTCAAATCAAGAAGATCCACCAGCTTCCTACAAACAAATTAGAGTTAACGTCAAATTTCTATATCTTTAAATAATAATAAAGAATCAGGGCATCTATTTTTGTGAATGTGTTACCTTTGCTAGTTTCACTTCTAAATAAGATCATACGAGTAAATCCAACGTCAAGTTCCTACCGGTCCTAACCCAGAAGAGCCACCAATTTCATACGAGGAGGCAACGGAAGGTAAACAAATCCAACGTAAAGTTCCTACCGGTCCCAACCCAAAAGAGCCACTAGTTTCATACGAGGAGGCAATGGAAGGTAAACAAATCTAAAGTCAAATTGATACTTATTCAAATCAAGAAGATCCACCAGCTTCCTACAATCAAATTAGAGTTAACGTCAAATTTCTATATCTTTAAATAATAATAAAGAATCAGGGCATCTATTTTTGTGAATGTGTTACCTTTGCTAGTTTCACTTCTAAATAAGATGATACGAGTAAATCCAACGTCAAGTTCCTACCGGTCCTAACCCAGAAGAGCCACCAATTTCATACGAGGAGGCAACGGAAGGTAAACAAATCCAACGTAAAGTTCCTACCGGTCCCAACCCAAAAGAGCCACTAGTTTCATACAAGGAGGCAATGGAAGGTAAACAAATCTAAAGTCAAATTGATACTTATTCAAATCAAGAAGATCCACCAGCTTCCTACAAACAAATTAGAGTTAACGTCAAATTTCTATATCTTTAAATAATAATAAAGAATCAGGGCATCTATTTTTGTGAATGTGTTACCTTTGCTAGTTTCACTTCTAAATAAGATCATACGAGTAAATCCAACGTCAAGTTCCTACCGGTCCTATCCCAGAAGAGCCACCAATTTCATACGAGGAGGCAACGGAAGGTAAACAAATCCAACGTAAAGTTCCTACCGGTCCCAACCCAAAAGAGCCACTAGTTTCATACAAGGAGGCAATGGAAGGTAAACAAATCTAAAGTCAAATTGATACTTATTCAAATCAAGAAGATCCACCAGCTTCCTACAAACAAATTAGAGTTAACGTCAAATTTCTATATCTTTAAATAATAATAAAGAATCAGGGCATCTATTTTTGTGAATGTGTTACCTTTGCTAGTTTCACTTCTAAATAAGATCATACGAGTAAATCCAACGTCAAGTTCCTACCGGTCCTAACCCAGAAGAGCCACCAATTTCATACGAGGAGGCAACGGAAGGTAAACAAATCCAACGTAAGGTTCCTACCGGTCCCAACCCAAAAGAGCCACTAGTTTCATACAAGGAGGCAATGGAAGGTAAACAAATCTAAAGTCAAATTGATACTTATTCAAATCAAGAAGATCCACCAGCTTCCTACAAACAAATTAGAGTTAACGTCAAATTTCTATATCTTTAAATAATAATAAAGAATCAGGGCATCTATTTGTGTGAATGTGTTACCTTTGCTAGTTTCAGTTCTAAATAAGATCATACGAGTAAATCCAACGTCAAGTTCCTACCGGTCCTAACCCAGAAGAGCCACCAATTTCATACGAGGAGGCAACGGAAGGTAAACAAATCCAACGTAAAGTTCCTACCGGTCCCAACCCAAAAGAGCCACTAGTTTCATACAAGGAGGCAATGGAAGGTAAACAAATCTAAAGTCAAATTGATACTTATTCAAATCAAGAAGATCCACCAGCTTCCTACAAACAAATTAGAGTTAACGTCAAATTTCTATATCTTTAAATAATAATAAAGAATCAGGGCATCTATTTTTGTGAATGTGTTACCTTTGCTAGTTTCACTTCTAAATAAGATGATACGAGTAAATCCAACGTCAAGTTCCTATCGGTCCTAACCCAGAAGAGCCACCAATTTCATACGAGGAGGCAACGGAAGGTAAACAAATCCAACGTAAAGTTCCTACCGGTCCCAACCCAAAAGAGCCACTAGTTTCATACAAGGAGGCAATGGAAGGTAAACAAATCTAAAGTCAAATTGATACTTATTCAAATCAAGAAGATCCACCAGCTTCCTACAAACAAATTAGAGTTAACGTCAAATTTCTATATCTTTAAATAATAATAAAGAATCAGGGCATCTATTTTTGTGAATGTGTTACCTTTGCTAGTTTCAGTTCTAAATAAGATCATACGAGTAAATCCAACGTCAAGTTCCTACCGGTCCTAACCCAGAAGAGCCACCAATTTCATACGAAGAGGCAACGGAAGGTAAACAAATCCAACGTAAAGTTCCTACCGGTCCCAACCCAAAAGAGCCACTAGTTTCATACAAGGAGGCAATGGAAGGTAAACAAATCTAAAGTCAAATTGATACTTATTCAAATCAAGAAGATCCACCAGCTTCCTACAAACAAATTAGAGTTAACGACAAATTTTTATATCTTTAAATAATAATAAAGAATCAGGGCATCTATTTGTGTGAATGTGTTACCTTTGCTAGTTTCACTTCTAAATAAGATGATACGAGTAAATCCAACGTCAAGTTCCTACCGGTCCTAACCCAGAAGAGCCACCAATTTCATACGAGGAGGCAACGGAAGGTAAACAAATCCAACGTAAAGTTCCTACCGGTCCCAACCCAAAAGAGCCACTAGTTTCATACAAGGAGGCAATGGAAGGTAAACAAATCTAAAGTCAAATTGATACTTATTCAAATCAAGAAGATCCACCAGCTTCCTACAAACAAATTAGAGTTAACGTCAAATTTTTATATCTTTAAATAATAATAAAGAATCAGGGCATCTATTTGTGTGAATGTGTTACCTTTGCTAGTTTCACTTCTAAATAAGATGATACGAGTAAATCCAACGTCAAGTTCCTACCGGTCCTAACCCAGAAGAGCCACCAATTTCATACGAGGAGGCAACGGAAGGTAAAAAAATCCAACGTAAAGTTCCTACCGGTCCCAACCCAAAAGAGCCACTAGTTTCATACAAGGAGGCAATGGAAGGTAAACAAATCTAAAGTCAAATTGATACTTATTCAAATCAAGAAGATCCACCAGCTTCCTACAAACAAATTAGAGTTAACGTCAAATTTCTATATCTTTAAATAATAATAAAGAATCAGGGCATCTATTTTTGTGAATGTGTTACCTTTGCTAGTTTCACTTCTAAATAAGATGATACGAGTAAATCCAACGTCAAGTTCCTACCGGTCCTAACCCAGAAGAGCCACCAATTTCATACGAGGAGGCAACGGAAGGTAAACAAATCCAACGTAAAGTTCCTACCGGTCCCAACCCAAAAGAGCCACTAGTTTCATACAAGGAGGCAATGGAAGGTAAACAAATCTAAAGTCAAATTGATACTTATTCAAACCAAGAAGATCCACCAGCTTCCTACAAACAAATTAGAGTTAACGTCAAATTTTTATATCTTTAAATAATAATAAAGAATCAGGGCATCTATTTGTGTGAATGTGTTACCTTTGCTAGTTTCACTTCTAAATAAGATGATACGAGTAAATCCAACGTCAAGTTCCTACCGGTCCTAACCCAGAAGAGCCACCAATTTCATACGAGGAGGCAACGGAAGGTAAACAAATCCAACGTAAAGTTCCTACCGGTCCCAATCCAAAAGAGCCACTAGTTTCATACAAGGAGGCAATGGAAGGTAAACAAATCTAAAGTCAAATTGATACTTATTCAAATCAAGAAGATCCACCAGCTTCCTACAAACAAATTAGAGTTAACGTCAAATTTCTATATCTTTAAATAATAATAAAGAATCAGGGCATCTATTTGTGTGAATGTGTTACCTTTGCTAGTTTCACTACTAAATAAGATCATACGAGTAAATCCAACGTCAAGTTCCTACCGGTCCTAACCCAGAAGAGCCACCAATTTCATACGAGGAGGCAACGGAAGGTAAACAAATCCAACGTAAAGTTCCTACCGGTCCCAACCCAAAAGAGCCACTAGTTTCATACAAGGAGGCAATGGAAGGTAAACAAATCTAAAGTCAAATTGATACTTATTCAAATCAAGAAGATCCACCAGCTTCCTACAAACAAATTAGAGTTAACGTCAAATTTTTATATCTTTAAATAATAATAAAGAATCAGGGCATCTATTTGTGTGAATGTGTTACCTTTGCTAGTTTCACTTCTAAATAAGATCATACGAGTAAATCCAACGTCAAGTTCCTACCGGTCCTAACCCAGAAGAGCCACCAATTTCATACGAGGAGGCAACGGAAGGTAAACAAATCCAACGTAAAGTTCCTACCGGTCCCAACCCAAAAGAGCCACTAGTTTCATACAAGGAGGCAATGGAAGGTAAACAAATCTAAAGTCAAATTGATACTTATTCAAATCAAGAAGATCCACCAGCTTCCTACAAACAAATTAGAGTTAACGTCAAATTTCTATATCTTTAAATAATAATAAAGAATCAGGGCATCTATTTTTGTGAATGTGTTACCTTTGCTAGTTTCAGTTCTAAATAAGATCATACGAGTAAATCCAACGTCAAGTTCCTACCGGTCCTAACCCAGAAGAGCCACCAATTTCATACGAAGAGGCAACGGAAGGTAAACAAATCCAACGTAAAGTTCCTACCGGTCCCAACCCAAAAGAGCCACTAGTTTCATACAAGGAGGCAATGGAAGGTAAACAAATCTAAAGTCAAATTGATACTTATTCAAATCAAGAAGATCCACCAGCTTCCTACAAACAAATTAGAGTTAACGACAAATTTTTATATCTTTAAATAATAATAAAGAATCAGGGCATCTATTTGTGTGAATGTGTTACCTTTGCTAGTTTCACTTCTAAATAAGATGATACGAGTAAATCCAACGTCAAGTTCCTACCGGTCCTAACCCAGAAGAGCCACCAATTTCATACGAGGAGGCAACGGAAGGTAAACAAATCCAACGTAAAGTTCCTACCGGTCCCAACCCAAAAGAGCCACTAGTTTCATACAAGGAGGCAATGGAAGGTAAACAAATCTAAAGTCAAATTGATACTTATTCAAATCAAGAAGATCCACCAGCTTCCTACAAACAAATTAGAGTTAACGTCAAATTTTTATATCTTTAAATAATAATAAAGAATCAGGGCATCTATTTGTGTGAATGTGTTACCTTTGCTAGTTTCACTTCTAAATAAGATGATACGAGTAAATCCAACGTCAAGTTCCTACCGGTCCTAACCCAGAAGAGCCACCAATTTCATACGAGGAGGCAACGGAAGGTAAAAAAATCCAACGTAAAGTTCCTACCGGTCCCAACCCAAAAGAGCCACTAGTTTCATACAAGGAGGCAATGGAAGGTAAACAAATCTAAAGTCAAATTGATACTTATTCAAATCAAGAAGATCCACCAGCTTCCTACAAACAAATTAGAGTTAACGTCAAATTTCTATATCTTTAAATAATAATAAAGAATCAGGGCATCTATTTTTGTGAATGTGTTACCTTTGCTAGTTTCACTTCTAAATAAGATGATACGAGTAAATCCAACGTCAAGTTCCTACCGGTCCTAACCCAGAAGAGCCACCAATTTCATACGAGGAGGCAACGGAAGGTAAACAAATCCAACGTAAAGTTCCTACCGGTCCCAACCCAAAAGAGCCACTAGTTTCATACAAGGAGGCAATGGAAGGTAAACAAATCTAAAGTCAAATTGATACTTATTCAAACCAAGAAGATCCACCAGCTTCCTACAAACAAATTAGAGTTAACGTCAAATTTTTATATCTTTAAATAATAATAAAGAATCAGGGCATCTATTTGTGTGAATGTGTTACCTTTGCTAGTTTCACTTCTAAATAAGATGATACGAGTAAATCCAACGTCAAGTTCCTACCGGTCCTAACCCAGAAGAGCCACCAATTTCATACGAGGAGGCAACGGAAGGTAAACAAATCCAACGTAAAGTTCCTACCGGTCCCAATCCAAAAGAGCCACTAGTTTCATACAAGGAGGCAATGGAAGGTAAACAAATCTAAAGTCAAATTGATACTTATTCAAATCAAGAAGATCCACCAGCTTCCTACAAACAAATTAGAGTTAACGTCAAATTTCTATATCTTTAAATAATAATAAAGAATCAGGGCATCTATTTGTGTGAATGTGTTACCTTTGCTAGTTTCACTACTAAATAAGATCATACGAGTAAATCCAACGTCAAGTTCCTACCGGTCCTAACCCAGAAGAGCCACCAATTTCATACGAGGAGGCAACGGAAGGTAAACAAATCCAACGTAAAGTTCCTACCGGTCCCAACCCAAAAGAGCCACTAGTTTCATACAAGGAGGCAATGGAAGGTAAACAAATCTAAAGTCAAATTGATACTTATTCAAATCAAGAAGATCCACCAGCTTCCTACAAACAAATTAGAGTTAACGTCAAATTTTTATATCTTTAAATAATAATAAAGAATCAGGGCATCTATTTGTGTGAATGTGTTACCTTTGCTAGTTTCACTTCTAAATAAGATCATACGAGTAAATCCAACGTCAAGTTCCTACCGGTCCTAACCCAGAAGAGCCACCAATTTCATACGAGGAGGCAACGGAAGGTAAACAAATCCAACGTAAAGTTCCTACCGGTCCCAACCCAAAAGAGCCACTAGTTTCATACAAGGAGGCAATGGAAGGTAAACAAATCTAAAGTCAAATTGATACTTATTCAAATCAAGAAGATCCACCAGCTTCCTACAAACAAATTAGAGTTAACGTCAAATTTTTATATCTTTAAATAATAATAAAGAATCAGGGCATCTATTTGTGTGAATGTGTTACCTTTGCTAGTTTCACTACTAAATAAGATCATACGAGTAAATCCAACGTCAAGTTCCTACCGGTCCTAACCCAGAAGAGCCACCAATTTCATACGAGGAGGCAACGGAAGGTAAACAAATCCAACGTAAAGTTCCTACCGGTCCCAACCCAAAAGAGCCACTAGTTTCATACAAGGAGGCAATGGAAGGTAAACAAATCTAAAGTCAAATTGATACTTATTCAAATCAAGAAGATCCACCAGCTTCCTACAAACAAATTAGAGTTAACGTCAAATTTCTATATCTTTAAATAATAATAAAGAATCAGGGCATCTATTTGTGTGAATGTGTTACCTTTGCTAGTTTCACTTCTAAATAAGATCATACGAGTAAATCCAACGTCAAGTTCCTACCGGTCCTAACCCAGAAGAGCCACCAATTTCATACGAGGAGGCAACGGAAGGTAAACAAATCCAACGTAAAGTTCCTACCGGTCCCAACCCAAAAGAGCCACTAGTTTCATACAAGGAGGCAATGGAAGGTAAACAAATCTAAAGTCAAATTGATACTTATTCAAATCAAGAAGATCCACCAGCTTCCTACAAACAAATTAGAGTTAACGTCAAATTTCTATATCTTTAAATAATAATAAAGAATCAGGGCATCTATTTGTGTGAATGTGTTACCTTTGCTAGTTTCACTTCTAAATAAGATGATACGAGTAAATCCAACGTCAAGTTCCTACCGGTCCTAACCCAGAAGAGCCACCAATTTCATACGAGGAGGCAATGGAAGGTAAACAAATCCAACGTCAAGTTCCTACCGGTCCCAACCCAAAAGAGCCACTAGTTTCATACAAGGAGGCAATGGAAGGTAAACAAATCTAAAGTCAAATTGATACTTATTCAAATCAAGAAGATCCACCAGCTTCCTACAAACAAATTAGAGTTAACGTCAAATTTCTATATCTTTAAATAATAATAAAGAATCAGGGCATCTATTTTTGTGAATGTGTTACCTTTGCTAGTTTCACTTCTAAATAAGATATACGAGTAAATCCAACGTCAAGTTCCTACCGGTCCTAACCCAGAAGAGCCACCAATTTCATACGAGGAGGCAACGGAAGGTAAACAAATCCAACGTAAAGTTCCTACCGGTCCCAACCCAAAAGAGCCACTAGTTTCATACAAGGAGGCAATGGAAGGTAAACAAATCTAAAGTCAAATTGATACGTATTCAAATCAAGAAGATCCACCAGCTTCCTACAAACAAATTAGAGTTAACGTCAAATTTCTATATCTTTAAATAATAATAAAGAATCAGGGCATCTATTTGTGTGAATGTGTTACCTTTGCTAGTTTCACTTCTAAATAAGATCATACGAGTAAATCCAACGTCAAGTTCCTCCCGGTCCTAACCCAGAAGAGCCACCAATTTCATACGAGGAGGCAACGGAAGGTAAACAAATCCAACGTAAAGTTCCTACCGGTCCCAACCCAAAAGAGCCTCTAGTTTCATACAAGGAGGCAATGGAAGGTAAACAAATCTAAAGTCAAATTGATACGTATTCAAATCAAGAAGATCCACCAGCTTCCTACAAACAAATTAGAGTTAACGTCAAATTTCTAAATCTTTAAATAATAATAAAGAATCAGGGCATCTATTTGTGTGAATGTGTTACCTTTGCTAGTTTCACTTCTAAATAAGATCATACGAGTAAATCTAACGTCAAGTTCCTACCGGTCCTAACCCAGAAGAGCCACCAATTTCATACGAGGAGGCAACGGAAGGTAAACAAATCCAACGTAAAGTTCCTACCGGTCCCAACCCAAAAGAGCCACTAGTTTCATACAAGGAGGCAATGGAAGGTAAACAAATCTAAAGTCAAATTGATACTTATTCAAATCAAGAAGATCCACCAGCTTCCTACAAACAAATTAGAGTTAACGTCAAATTTCTATATCTTTAAATAATAATAAAGAATCAGGGCATCTATTTTTGTGAATGTGTTACCTTTGCTAGTTTCACTTCTAAATAAGATGATACGAGTAAATCCAACGTCAAGTTCCTACCGGTCCTAACTCAGAAGAGCCACCAATTTCATACGAGGAGGCAACGGAAGGTAAACAAATCCAACGTAAAGTTCCTACCGGTCCCAACCCAAAAGAGCCACTAGTTTCATACAAGGAGGCAATGGAAGGTAAACAAATCTAAAGTCAAATTGATACTTATTCAAATCAAGAAGATCCACCAGCTTCCTACAAACAAATTAGAGTTAACGTCAAATTTCTATATCTTTAAATAATAATAAAGAATCAAGGCATCTATTTTTGTGAATGTGTTACCTTTGCTAGTTTCACTTCTAAATAAGATGATACGAGTAAATCCAACGTCAAGTTCCTACCGGTCCTATCCCAGAAGAGCCACCAATTTCATACGAGGAGGCAACGGAAGGTAAACAAATCCAACGTAAAGTTCCTACCGGTCCCAACCCAAAAGAGCCTCTAGTTTCATACAAGGAGGCAATGGAAGGTAAACAAATCTAAAGTCAAATTGATACTTATTCAAATCAAGAAGATCCACCAGCTTCCTACAAACAAATTAGAGTTAACGTCAAATTTCTATATCTTTAAATAATAATAAAGAATCAGGGCATCTATTTTTGTGAATGTGTTACCTTTGCTAGTTTCACTTCTAAATAAGATGATACGAGTAAATCCAACGTCAAGTTCCTACCGGTCCTAACTCAGAAGAGCCACCAATTTCATACGAGGAGGCAACGGAAGGTAAACAAATCCAACGTAAAGTTCCTACCGGTCCCAACCCAAAAGAGCCACTAGTTTCATACAAGGAGGCAATGGAAGGTAAACAAATCTAAAGTCAAATTGATACTTATTCAAATCAAGAAGATCCACCAGCTTCCTACAAACAAATTAGAGTTAACGTCAAATTTCTATATCTTTAAATAATAATAAAGAATCAAGGCATCTATTTTTGTGAATGTGTTACCTTTGCTAGTTTCACTTCTAAATAAGATGATACGAGTAAATCCAACGTCAAGTTCCTACCGGTCCTATCCCAGAAGAGCCACCAATTTCATACGAGGAGGCAACGGAAGGTAAACAAATCCAACGTAAAGTTCCTACCGGTCCCAACCCAAAAGAGCCTCTAGTTTCATACAAGGAGGCAATGGAAGGTAAACAAATCTAAAGTCAAATTGATACTTATTCAAATCAAGAAGATCCACCAGCTTCCTACAAACAAATTAGAGTTAACGTCAAATTTCTATATCTTTAAATAATAATAAAGAATCAGGGCATCTATTTTTGTGAATGTGTTACCTTTGCTTGTTTCACTTCTAAATAAGATCATACGAGTAAATCCAACGTCAAGTTCCTACCGGTCCTAACCCAGAAGAGCCACCAATTTCATACGAGGAGGCAACGGAAGGTAAACAAATCCAACGTAAAGTTCCTACCGGTCCCAACCCAAAAGAGCCACTAGTTTCATACAAGGAGGCAATGGAAGGTAAACAAATCTAAAGTCAAATTGATACTTATTCAAATCAAGAAGATCCACCAGCTTCCTACAAACAAATTATAGTTAACGTCAAATTTCTATATCTTTAAATAATAATAAAGAATCAGGGCATCTATTTGTGTGAATGTGTTACCTTTGCTAGTTTCACTTCTAAATAAGATCATACGAGTAAATCCAACGTCAAGTTCCTACCGGTCCTAACCCAGAAGAGCCACCAATTTCATACGAGGAGGCAACGGAAGGTAAACAAATCCAACGTAAAGTTCCTACCGGTCTCAACCCAAAAGAGCCACTAGTTTCATACAAGGAGGCAATGGAAGGTAAACAAATCTAAAGTCAAATTGATACGTATTCAAATCAAGAAGATCCACCAGCTTCCTACAAACAAATTAGAGTTAACGTCAAATTTCTATATCTTTAAATAATAATAAAGAATCAGGGCATCTATTTGTGTGAATGTGTTACCTTTGCTAGTTTCACTTCTAAATAAGATGATACGAGTAAATCCAACGTCAAGTTCCTACCGGTCCTAACCCAGAAGAGCCACCAATTTCATACGAGGAGGCAACGGAAGGTAAACAAATCCAACGTAAAGTTCCTACCGGTCCCAACCCAAAAGAGCCACTAGTTTCATATAAGGAGGCAATGGAAGGTAAACAAATCTAAAGTCAAATTGATACTTATTCAAATCAAGAAGATCCACCAGCTTCCTACAAACAAATTAGAGTTAACGTCAAATTTCTATATCTTTAAATAATAATAAAGAATCCGGGCATCTATTTTTGTGAATGTGTTACCTTTGCAAGTTTCACTTCTAAATAAGATCATACGAGTAAATCCAACGTCAAGTTCCTACTGGTCCTAACCCAGAAGAGCCACCAATTTCATACGAGGAGGCAACGGAAGGTAAACAAATCCAACGTAAAGTTCCTACCGGTCCCAACCCAAAAGAGCCACTAGTTTCATACAAGGAGGCAATGGAAGGTAGACAAATCTAAAGTCAAATTGATACTTATTCAAATCAAGAAGATCCACCAGCTTCCTACAAACAAATTAGAGTTAACGTCAAATTTCTATATCTTTAAATAATAATAAAGAATCAGGGCATCTATTTGTGTGAATGTGTTACCTTTGCTAGTTTCACTTCTAAATAAGATCATACGAGTAAATCCAACGTCAAGTTCCTACCGGTCCTAACCCAGAAGAGCCACCAATTTCATACGAGGAGGCAACGGAAGGTAAACAAATCCAACGTAAAGTTCCTACCGGTCCCAACCCAAAAGAGCCACTAGTTTCATACAAGGAGGCAATGGAAGGTAAACAAATCTAAAGTCAAATTGATACTTATTCAAATCAAGAAGATCCACCAGCTTCCTACAAACAAATTAGAGTTAACGTCAAATTTCTATATCTTTAAATAATAATAAAGAATCAGGGCATCTATTTTTGTGAATGTGTTACCTTTGCTAGTTTCACTTCTAAATAAGATGATACGAGTAAATCCAACGTCAAGTTCCTACCGGTCCTATCCCAGAAGAGCCACCAATTTCATACGAGGAGGCAACGGAAGGTAAACAAATCCAACGTAAAGTTCCTACCGGTCCCAACCCAAAAGAGCCACTAGTTTCATACAAGGAGGCAATGGAAGGTAAACAAATCTAAAGTCAAATTGATACTTATTCAAATCAAGAAGATCCACCAGCTTCCTACAAACAAATTAGAGTTAACGTCAAATTTCTATATCTTTAAATAATAATAAAGAATCAGGGCATCTATTTGTGTGAATGTGTTACCTTTGCTAGTTTCACTTCTAAATAAGATCATACGAGTAAATCCAACGTCAAGTTCCTACCGGTCCTAACCCAGAAGAGCCACCAATTTCATACGAGGAGGCAACGGAAGGTAAACAAATCCAACGTAAAGTTCCTACCGGTCCCAACCCAAAAGAGCCACTAGTTTCATACAAGGAGGCAATGGAAGGTAAACAAATCTAAAGTCAAATTGATACTTATTCAAATCAAGAAGATCCACCAGCTTCCTACAAACAAATTAGAGTTAACGTCAAATTTCTATATCTTTAAATAATAATAAAGAATCAGGGCATCTATTTGTGTGAATGTGTTACCTTTGCTAGTTTCACTTCTAAATAAGATCATACGAGTAAATCCAACGTCAAGTTCCTACCGGTCCTAACCCAGAAGAGCCACCAATTTCATACGAGGAGGCAACGGAAGGTAAACAAATCCAACGTAAAGTTCCTACCGGTCCCAACCCAAAAGAGCCACTAGTTTCATATAAGGAGGCAATGGAAGGTAAACAAATCTAAAGTCAAATTGATACTTATTCAAATCAAGAAGATCCACCAGCTTCCTACAAACAAATTAGAGTTAACGTCAAATTTCTATATCTTTAAATAATAATAAAGAATCAGGGCATCTATTTTTGTGAATGTGTTACCTTTGCTAGTTTCACTTCTAAATAAGATGATACGAGTAAATCCAACGTCAAGTTCCTACCGGTCCTAACCCAGAAGAGCCACCAATTTCATACGAGGAGGCAACGGAAGGTAAACAAATCCAACGTAAGGTTCCTACCGGTCCCAACCCAAAAGAGCCACTAGTTTCATACAAGGAGGCAATGGAAGGTAAACAAATCTAAAGTCAAATTGATACTTATTCAAATCAAGAAGATCAACCAGCTTCCTACAAACAAATTAGAGTTAACGTCAAATTTCTATATCTTTAAATAATAATAAAGAATCAGGGCATCTATTTGTGTGAATGTGTTACCTTTGCTAGTTTCACTTCTAAATAAGATCATACGAGTAAATCCAACGTCAAGTTCCTACCGGTCCTAACCCAGAAGAGCCACCAATTTCATACGAGGAGGCAACGGAAGGTAAACAAATCCAACGTAAAGTTCCTACCGGTCCCAACCCAAAAGAGCCACTAGTTTCATACAAGGAGGCAATGGAAGGTAAACAAATCTAAAGTCAAATTGATACTTATTCAAATCAAGAAGATCCACCAGCTTCCTACAAACAAATTAGAGTTAACGTCAAATTTCTATATCTTTAAATAATAATAAAGAATCAGGGCATCTATTTGTGTGAATGTGTTACCTTTGCAAGTTTCACTTCTAAATAAGATCATACGAGTAAATCCAACGTCAAGTTCCTACCGGTCCTAACCCAGAAGAGCCACCAATTTCATACGAGGAGGCAACGGAAGGTAAACAA
The DNA here is from genome assembly GCA_029747655.1 of Ensete ventricosum. NCBI lineage: Eukaryota > Viridiplantae > Streptophyta > Magnoliopsida > Zingiberales > Musaceae > Ensete > Ensete ventricosum. Next base: position 1,728,746 of record JAQQAF010000006.1, on the reverse strand, counting down.
ATCCAACGTAAAGTTCCTACCGGTCCCAACCCAAAAGAGCCACTAGTTTCATACAAGGAGGCAATGGAAGGTAAACAAATCTAAAGTCAAATTGATACTTATTCAAATCAAGAAGATCCACCAGCTTCCTACAAACAAATTAGAGTTAACGTCAAATTTCTATATCTTTAAATAATAATAAAGAATCAGGGCATCTATTTGTGTGAATGTGTTACCTTTGCTAGTTTCACTTCTAAATAAGATCATACGAGTAAATCCAACGTCAAGTTCCTACCGGTCCTAACCCAGAAGAGCCACCAATTTCATACGAGGAGGCAACGGAAGGTAAACAAATCCAACGTAAAGTTCCTACCGGTCCCAACCCAAAAGAGCCACTAGTTTCATATAAGGAGGCAATGTAAGGTAAACAAATCTAAAGTCAAATTGATACTTATTCAAATCAAGAAGATCCACCAGCTTCCTACAAACAAATTAGAGTTAACGTCAAATTTCTATATCTTTAAATAATAATAAAGAATCAGGGCATCTATTTTTGTGAATGTGTTACCTTTGCTAGTTTCACTTCTAAATAAGATCATACGAGTAAATCCAACGACAAGTTCCTACCGGTCCTAACCCAGAAGAGCCACCAATTTCATACGAGGAGGCAACGGAAGGTAAACAAATCCAACGTAAAGTTCCTACCGGTCCCAACCCAAAAGAGCCACTAGTTTCATACAAGGAGGCAATGGAAGGTAAACAAATCTAAAGTCAAATTGATACTTATTCAAATCAAGAAGATCCACCAGCTTCCTACAAACAAATTAGAGTTAACGTCAAATTTCTATATCTTTAAATAATAATAAAGAATCAGGGCATCTATTTGTGTGAATGTGTTACCTTTGCTAGTTTCACTTCTAAATAAGATCATACGAGTAAATCCAACGTCAAGTTCCTACCGTTCCTAACCCAGAAGAGCCACCAATTTCATACGAGGAGGCAACGGAAGGTAAACAAATCCAACGTAAAGTTCCTACCGGTCTCAACCCAAAAGAGCCACTAGTTTCATACAAGGAGGCAATGGAAGGTAAACAAATCTAAAGTCAAATTGATACGTATTCAAATCAAGAAGATCCACCAGCTTCCTACAAACAAATTAGAGTTAACGTCAAATTTCTATATCTTTAAATAATAATAAAGAATCAGGGCATCTATTTGTGTGAATGTGTTACCTTTGCTAGTTTCACTTCTAAATAAGATCATACGAGTAAATCCAACGTCAAGTTCCTACCGGTCCTAACCCAGAAGAGCCACCAATTTCATACGAGGAGGCAACGGAAGGTAAACAAATCCAACGTAAAGTTCCTACCGGTCCCAACCCAAAAGAGCCACTAGTTTCATACAAGGAGGCAATGGAAGGTAAACAAATCTAAAGTCAAATTGATACTTATTCAAATCAAGAAGATCCACCAGCTTCCTACAAACAAATTAGAGTTAACGTCAAATTTCTATATCTTTAAATAATAATAAAGAATCAGGGCATCTATTTTTGTGAATGTGTTACCTTTGCTAGTTTCACTTCTAAATAAGATCATACGAGTAAATCCAACGTCAAGTTCCTACCGGTCCTAACCCAGAAGAGCCACCAATTTCATACGAGGAGGCAACGGAAGGTAAACAAATCCAACGTCAAGTTCCTACCGGTCCCAACCCAGAAGAGTCACCCGTTTCATACGAGGAGGCAATGGAAGGTAAACAAATCTAAAGTCAAATTGATACTTATTCAAATCAAGAAGATCCACCAGCTTCCTACAAACAAATTAGAGTTAACGTCAAATTTCTATATCTTTAAATAATAATAAAGAATCAGGGCATCTAATTTTATGAATGTGTTACCTTTGCTAGTTTCACTTCTAAATAAGATCATACGAGTAAATCCAACGTTAAGTTCCTACCGGTCCTAACCCAGAAGAGCCACCAATTTCATACGAGGAGGCAACGGAAGGTAAATAAATCCAACGTCAAGTTCCTACCGGTCCCAACCCAAAAGAGCCACCAGTTTCATACAAGGAGGCAATGGAAGGTAAATAAATCCAACGTCAAGTTCCCACCGGTCCAAATCCAAAAGAGCCACCAGTTTCATACGAGGAGACAATGGAAGGTAAACAAATCCAACGTCAAGTTCCCACCGGTCCATATCCAACGTCAAGATTCAAATATCCCGAGTGCCCCAAAATAATAGTGCTAAAATTATAGTCATGATTGGAAGCGTCAACACCCATACAGAGATCCATCTTGTTTCGTGAGCATGCACTGTCTGTTCATATCCTAATGCAGGTTCTCAACATTTTTCTTCTTTTATCCCCAAAGAAGAACTTATGTCGATTTAACAGTCTTACATAAACTATATCTTGCTTGTCTGACTATTAAACTAATCCAATCACCATCACCACAGAAGAATGAAAACAATGCATAAGAAACAACGATTCAGATAAAGAACGAAGACAATTCTCGAGTCAACCGGAATTTTCTATTAAACTAACTTAACACAACCATCAGCCGTGCTCTTGGGATTTTTTTTTTAAAAAAAAAGTGGGGGGTGGGGGCGCATTATAGCCACACCATGAGACTTAAAAATGACTCTAGAAAACTCGTGTTGACGGATTGACTTCTCTGTAGTAACCAAAAGACGCTAAACATAAAGCATATCAATGATTTAGAACCCACCAATCCTAAGTTTAATCTCTATATTATGTTGCAAAACAGTGTGCTAATTGATTGTCCAACTTCAGAAGTCGAAAGCAACATATGATGGGTGGTAATACTAGAAGTTGTCATTAAAACAAAATTTCATATGCTATAGAGCATCAATTTGTCAAAAGAATACGTAATTTTATTTGGGAAAAAAAAATCAAATAAACCATGAGTGATATGTATTTTGTGTGATGATATTGAATTTTTCAGTATTAGAATATAAAACAATAAACTTAAGAACAAAAATGCTCATTTCTAAAAGCCACCATTGTAGGTATGCATAATTAGTAGAAACCTCCGACTCCCCGCTGATCTTTAATCTACAAGATATTGACAAAGTAAAGTACTCAACCCATTAATTGATCACAGATGTGGAGTCATTAGGTCCGAGAAAAAATAATAACAGCTAACCAAGGAATCTAACTGTTTAATAACAAAGCTAATATTCTAATTTTACTTATATGCTATGGTTAATTACATATTATTTTCTATGATTAGTTAGCTGTAGTATCTCGATTTTTATATTTTCAAAAATTATTTTAAGATCTCTATATTTAAATATAAAAGTGAAATATTTAATTTCATTGCTCCAACTAAACCCTCCTCTTTCTCTTGATTTTTAATCTATGAAATTATCTTCTTCACCCTATATATAAGATCTCAATGTTTCATTTTTATAAATATATAGATTCTAATATTATATTTGAAAGCGTAGCGATCTAGATGTTAAAGATAACTAACTATAAGGGATAATATGTAATTAGTCTTATATACTATATATAAAGATGAAAAGAGAAAGAAAGACTAAAGAAGATATAATTCTTTTCGTTCAAATCTAGAAATATATGATCCGTTAATAAATTTTATTATTTATAAAGATTTAAGAGTCTTGGTGCAATTAATGAAGATAATGATTCTCAAAAAATGAAGATAATGATTCTCAAAAGATAAAGAAAATTAGTATGTATGCCCAAATGAGACTTCTAGAATACCTAAATAGTAAATGAGTGTCATTAATATAAAAGGAATCCGTAGAAAGATCAAAAGAATTTTTAATTTTCAATACAACTCTTAGAATTTTTAGTCTAATTAATTTCTAACTTTTTATTGATATCTTTACTTAGAATATATTTTTTGAAATCCTTTGTAAAGTTCAATGGTTCTTTATCCTTCTCCCATAATGGAAAAGAACTCAATCACAAAGAGTGATCTATAAGGTAATAGTCCAATAGGATTGTCATTTGCAAGAACACCAGTAGACAAACGAGGTTCAAAAGTACCATAATATTAATTTAAATCATCTATATTGAAAACTAGATTAATATTTAAATAAAAATAAATAAATCGAGCATATGTGCATTAGATCCCAGATTTTGGATATTAGGGAAAAGATCAATGCTTGGGCATACAACTTTTTTAATGAGTTTTTAAAGAATCTCTTAGGATAATTATGAACCAAAACATAATCATCAACTTAAAACTCTTGACTTGTATGATGTGCATTACCTGTAAGTTTGTAATTTTAATTCCTAAAAATCATGAATATGTTGAGTGAAGAAATGGATTTGCTTTAATGCATGAAAGTCAAGTGGAAGGGTTACAAGGTCAACGGGTGCAAGGGATATAGCTTAATTATTATATTCAAATTCTATAATAGATAAGCTTAATTATTTTCATGTTTTTCTCCAACTAAACATCTAAAAAATTTCCCAAAAAATAGTTACCAACCTTAATTTGACCATCATCAATCTAGGGTGAAAGGTTGGATAGAACTTGAATGTTGTGACAGCTTCCACAAAGTTTTTCAAAAATAGCTAATAATTTCCCAAAAAATTATGTTGTGACAACATAATTAAGAGGAATCCATGTAATTTAACCAATTCTCTAAAAAATAATTTAGTAATGTGTTTGGTGTCATTAGCCTTATTACATGGGATAAAGTGGGTCATTTTTTTTTAAATTGACCAACAACCAGAATATAATTATTTTGACAATTTGACAATTGCGGCACTACAAAGTCACTCAAACAACAACTCGTTTTAAGAAAGACTACTAAAATTTATCATCAACTAATGTAATGATCTTATCTCGTTTTAGGTTATGTTAATCTACTCACATGTATTTTCCAAATAAAAAAATCTTGAAGGGAGGATAAGAAAACACATAATATAGTAGCTAGAAAAAGCTAACCATCCCTTAAAAATAAAGTCTATATGTTCACTATGGTTTGCATATGGGAATTTTCTATATATGTGATTAAACTCTTAACTTTTCAATATATTTTAATCACTTGAATTTATGACATTGATACTCTTGGAAGATAGGATTATAAAAATTTGACTAAGGGCATGAAGAACTTTGTTTTAAGTGTCAGAATAATACTTAATTATAAAGATATTAATTAAAAACTTAACCTACTTTGGCATGTCAAGAATTAAACTTCTTTTAGGTATTTAAGTACTTCAAGGACTAGTGGTCAAATAATAAGATAAACTTTTATTGTCACAACCTAAGCTTGATGGGCAGCTAACCTATCAATTATGTCTGATCTAAATCACTAATCAATATACTTAACCTAAAATTATTAATAATACACTTATCAAATCCTTATCGGTCAATCTTAATCTTATACATTTCCATTGTGTGACTAATTTCGATATTTCAATCTTCCTATTCAAGGGCTTGACATCCTTATCAAGACGTAGCATAGAACGAACCTTAATAGCATAGTGCATGTGAGGCATAGCTAAGTGGTATAGTTCCACACTATGACGAGTCTATTCCATATATGAGTAGTCCTTTTTTACTTAACCTCTTACCATACTCAAATACTATGTTAGCTCTGATACTAAATATCACAACCCAGGCCTGATGGACTAACTAGTATATCAACTTCGTTTGATATAAACCATTGGTTATTTAAGGTAGTATACTCGTTAGACCCTTATAAGTTAATCTTATTACCCACTTTTGATATGAGATTAATTAGAGTATTTCAAGAAAAATGACTATATCTTTCTACTAGGGTCACAAGTCTCTTCCACCCAAGCTCAGATCTTTTATAAGATAGTAGATTACTCTGAAAATAAGTATAAGATAAAAATATATTAATAACCATATATATTGGTAGGAACCTTTAAAAAAATCATACTAAGAATCTTTAATATTTATGAAATATATATATATATATATATATATTAATAATTTAATTAAAGTAATAATATATTGACTCATTATAAACTCATGTATATGAAAAATAATGATAATTCTTATGTAATAAATAAAATCATGCATCAGTCTAGTCAGTTAATAAAAACGTATATTACACTCGATGGTACTCTTCCAATAACGAATGGAGAGACATACTCCATGGGATGAATCCTCCCAATAATAGATATAGAGAACTTCTATCACACTTACAATAACATATGGAGTGATATCTTTAACCCTTCCAAATTGGACCATTCCTCCCAACAGTAAAGAGAGGAACCATCTAACTGTCACATTTGATGGTCCGCTAATCCTCGAAGGGATTCACCCCACCTATCCTCAGTATGGATATATAAATAATCATGATCCTTTATTTATATTCATTCATCCATTCATGCATGCATTCAATAAATAATATGATAAAATATTATGAGGACCATACTTGATGTATGATCCGTTAAATTATATCCATTATTGGTGGCTTTGTACTATGATGGACCCTTAGCCCCTTTCACTGGTTGCAATTCCAATATAGACCACTAACGTAGTCACATATATTACATGATAATAATCATATTGACATCATAAACTTAAAAAAAGTAAAAAAAAATTAATAATCATTACAGATGATACCTTTTGATAAAACTTATAAAGATATGAGATATTAATTTGAGCCTTATTGTTAAGCCATGCCACACCTAGCTCGTGGGTTCAATCATACCTAGACACATGAGTAAGGGTCATGTCTAACTATATGGAATGAGTTGTACTTGACCACATAAGTTAAACAATGTCTAACCACATGGGTCGCATCGTACCATATAATATAGATTATGTTGTACCTGACCGTATAAGTTGGGTCGTACATGACCCACAAGAGCTTAGTTAACCCGATTTGATAGATCAACCTAACTCAGCTTAGACCCTAGTAACTCAAATCCATGAATTAAAATTTTAAATTTATAATCTTAAATTTAAAACTAATTAATCATAAAAATACATAAAAATTTCTTGAAACATAGATATATCTATTAAATAAATTAAAAATATTATGTTAAATCCAAAAATAAGAATATGAATAATTAAATTAAATTTAAAATTCACTTAATTTTAAGAGACCATTATAAATCAAATAATCATTATAAAATCATAAATCAATTATTTAATTTATTAATCATAAAATTGAATCTAGAATATTATTATGCATCATAAAATTATAATAATCCTAATATCAAGATATCAAAATATTAAAAAAACTAATTATAAAATAATAGAGGATCCTACCTCTCCTTGTCTATACTGTCAATGAGATATCTGTTCAATCTTTCTATTATTATGGTAGGAGAAGAGTGAGGGAAGATCTTTCTATTATTAGGGTAGGAGAAGAGTGAGGGAAGAGGAACTCCCTTTATATAGGAGAAGATAAGATCTCCCTAAAAGATAATCAAATATTTAATTTTTTATTTTTAAATTATTTTTATTTTACTTTCACACATAAAAATAGAAATATAATATTTAATTTTTATAATTCACACACAAAAATAGAATATAAACTATTTAATTCCTAAAAATCATATCACTTATTAGGAAATAAATAAATTAATAATCTATTTGATTGGTAAAATTCCTAACTTATTGTCATAATTGATGAAATCAATTTTAATTGTTTCCATAACCATAGTGCATAAAAAGAAATTTAATAATTTAAATAATATAATATATTATTTATAGTAATTAACTAATATTTTGGAAGAAATTATCAGTAACTATATTTTTAGTTAATAAAATATTTACTAGTAAAAATTAGGATTTGAATTCAAGGATGAAAATAAAAGAGTGTCTTCTGTAAATTATAAATAATAAAATAGAGATTTATTATCTTTATAGAACTAGGTTATGATAATTTAACTATATCAAAGCAATAATTTTGATGATATATTGGAATATGGTATTCTAAGATTAGAATATTAGATGGCCCAATTATTTTTGAGATATAGATTTTGAGAGTTACATAGTATTACAACTAAATCCTAAGTTTAAGAGATTAAGATCATTTTATTGAGCCAAATATAATTTATTTTTATAAAAATAATTAATTAACTTTTTTCTCAAAGAATCTCATTAAATGATTTGAACTGAGATTATTGAGTAAAAAACCAAAATTATAATAAGTGTTGTAATGTTTTATTATAGAAAATCTCATAAAATTTTATATTTTGAATATAATTTTATCATGACAATTTTATCCACTTTTTGAAAAAAAGATAAGAGTTGTTAATTTGATTATTAAATATATTTTTATATATATTTGAAATAAATAAATATCAATTGACATAGTTATTCATGAAGATGCACATATTAGATTTATATCTAATATTTTTAAAATAATAATAATAATTTGGTAATTTGAATAAAAGTATTACATGAAGCTTATGTCCACTATGAAATATTTAATTTTTATTTTATAAAAAATAAATAAATTCAGTTTATTACATGAGTCTTGTAGCTTTCTTAGTTCAACCATATCTTATTCATATAGACCTTAAATTCATTTATATAATTTGGTTATAAATTTAAAGTTGATTATACATTAATTACGCTTGATATAATTTCTATTACAGTTTTACATATTACGTTTGTTACCCTCGATTCTAGGATATTATTTTTGTCTATAATTATGAATAGGATAAATTTAATTAAAAAATTATAAGAACATATTTTGCTATTTATTGTGTGGTTTTTTTGGGTGGATGATTATAAATTGAAAAGTATTTACCTTTATAAATTTGTTGAAATTAAATTTGATATGTATTAGGATGCTTTGTAGAAATTATTTTTTGACAATAAGAATATATGTGCTTGATTATGCATTGATAATTAAACTTAATTATATGATTAATGTGAAATATTTTTTTGAGAATTTATGACACTAAAAGGAGAGTGAATTAGTATAGTAATATTTTTAACTGATTTTAAAACTAGATTGATAAATCAATATATTTCGAAAACTCAATTGATCAAGTGAAAGTAAAGAGAATAAAATTAAAACACAAGTAAAATAAAGAGAGGCAAAATGATTTATAATGGTTCAAATGGAGTAGATCAATTAATCTTGTTAAAACTTTTTTCTTTTTTTATACAAGATCTTTTAACTCTTATAATTTAGAATTGCAATCAAACTCAAGAGGAGATTCTACTCAAAACAAGAGTCTATAATATTTTTTTTACTTATAAATAGATGCTTCATCAACCAAGTATGAATTTGACATCTATAGGTCCCAAAAGGCTTTTAAGAATTTAGGATACTAATGGTACTACTATAGGCACTGGGTGGTACTATCGCCATAACTAGGTTGTGAATCTTGGCTCTAGCACCATTACCATTAGTCTAGGTGGTATTGCACACCCCTGGGTGGTACTATTATCTGCATAGGTGGTACTACTGCCAAAAATAAAAAAAAATATAAACAATATTTTTCGACTAACTAAAGCGGTACTACTACTTGGACCTAATGGTACCACGACTAAGGCTTAGTTCAGGCCACCAATTTGACCTTCTAATAGGTCCAAATCAACCATAGTTCAAGCCTAATGGTTCGATGATAAGTTTGTATGATTTCAATCTAATACCAACTCAAATTGATTCAAATAATCTCGATTAAGATTTTAATAAATTAACCACATATTCGACATATTTATGAGTTGTACTACAACTCATGTTGTGCGCTCTTTCAATATGTCGTCTAATCTTTCGGCACTTCATCCAAATCTTCGGTACATAATTCTCTCATTTGTATCACCCATTTTACTAATATATCGACTTTCATATGATATCCAATCTTTTGATATAATATTAGGTTATTTCAGTATAATGCTCAAACCTTTAGCACTAAGTTTGATCTTTAACACATCAACCAATCTTATGATTCAACATCCAATTTTTGGCATTATAATTTTTTAGTGCAACATCATACTCTCCCACTCAATAGTTGGGTCTTCGGTGATTTAAGTCCATGAGCGAAGTATTTCCTATATCACTTATTTCAAAAACATATTTAGTCCAATAAACTCTCAATTAGTTTCATTATCAAAATCTAGGATTTAACAATGTTTCCTTTTTTTATTATGATAACTAATTGATGATGAGGTTTTAACACGAGTCCCTTGTCTATTTATCATTTTAAAATATTATGATAAATTTAAACTCAAATGATCATATATCTGTTTAAATTCAGATACTGAATTCAAATCAAAAGGAAATTTGATCTTATCGATATGATGATTCAATCATTCAAGTCCAAAAATCAATATTTAATTAAGTTTTAAATTTCAAGTTATAATCATAATCATTTAAATTTTAATAATTATCAATTAAAATATAACTATAAGTTACCCATTTGGATAATAAAAAAATTCTTATTCATGTATGAGTCACCACTTCTCCTACTTGGTTAATGAAAAATATGTTTGTCGCACTTTTATTAACAAAAATATAAGTTATTATTTATCTCCCTTTATTAACAAAAAATATAAGTTACTATTTCTCACTCTTTGTCATCAGCAAAAAGAAGAGAGTGAGATCATGATATCTTATGTCATTGAAAAGTTCAGGTTATGAACATCGAGAAGTCAATTGATGACGAGATCTTAATAAGACTCACTATCTATATGATATCTTCAAAATATGAAGAACTTGAATTCAAAATAATACATTTTCATTTGGATTCTTAAATTCAAGTTGAGATAAATTTGATCTTGATATTATTATTGCAAGCCCAAATATCCAATCAAGTTTTAAATTTTAAAAATAATTAATAAATTTTAGATCTGAGTCGGTACTAATAGTAGTTACAAAAGTATAATAAGTCTCCTTATTCAACACATAAGATAGGCATGAAGCACCACTTTTTCCGCTTTGGTTAAAAATATGCTTATGAGTTATTTCTCTTATTTGTCATCAATAAAATGGAGTATATAATTCATGAATATAAAAGAGTCATATAAAATAAATCTCAAGTCGTAAATATTGAAATATCATAATTCATTTGAAGAATTTCCTTCTTAGTCACTAGCAAAAAGAATGAATAAAAATAATAAAAGGTATTGATTCATACAAAATAAATCTCACCTAGAAGTTAAATGAAGTATCATGATTCATTCAGATAAATCTCCTCTTTAGTTATTAGTAAAAAAATAAATCATAGAAAAATAAATAGTAAAATATCTTGATTCATACAAATACATCTCAAGTTGTAAACATTGAAAAGTCATTTAGTTAAATCTCTTTTTTAGTCATTAATAAAAAGAAAGAATCATATGAGAACAAATAACAAAAGATCTTTAATCATGTATTTGAAAGATTCAACATACCTAATTCTCTTTAATCAAATTGAATTGTTCATTACTAAGTGGTTTGATAAAAATATCTATTAATTGATGTTTTGTGTCAATGAAATATAAAGATATATCATGATTGCTAACATGATCCCCTAATATAATGATATCCAATGACAATGTGCTTAGTCCTATAGTGTTAAATATGATTCTTTATCAAACAAATTGTAATAGTATTATCCTATTTTATAGAGATATTTCTAAATGACCTAAGTACATCATGCACTTGTTTTAACATATTCATTCTAGCTATAGATAGTGCAATGAAGTTTTACTTCTTAGATGATCAAGAAATAAATACAAACTAGGAATTGACAAATTTCATCAGAACTTTTTCTATCTATTCTATATCTTACAAAATGGCCCATGTTATATGAACTTAGCAGGACCATGATAACAAAATAGACTTGCATTATAAAAATTGATGACTAACCTCATCTAGTGTTAAGTTTCAAGGTAAGAAGGTCTTAGCATAATCTTTTGGAGGTCAAAAACTAACTTTAAAGTGATTCTGAAATGTCTAACCTCAGGGGGAAATCTTTCTTACCAAACATAACAAGATTTTGGGCTAAGAAAAAAAAGCCTAATTAGATACTAAGATATTCAAAAATCAAGATATTTCATATACATGTCATTGGTAGATAAATGAATGAAATTTATCTACAATAGTAAGAATTCTACAATAGTAATCTACCTTCTCAACTAATTTATTAGTAATTGAGTAGTAGGGTATAGGAAAATATTTTCAATGTTAGAAATGAGGTATAAAGTAATCAGTCACATCATTCTTGTCATCAGAACAAACTAATGCAATTAAATCCAAGGTTTTTTTTTTCTCCTAAGGAAATAACAAAATTGTGCATAGCCTATCTTGGTCTTATTTTTTTATTTTTGTCAACAAACTGATGTTTCTTTTTCTATCTTCAGTTTTCTTTAGGATTATTTTGATGTTCGTTTTGTAGGAACGATTATCACAAATATTTTTTTAAATTTTTTGCTTCATGTTTTAATGCATCTTTAAGTTAAAATTATATAAATATAAATCATTAATTTTTGACTCAACTCAAATTGCTGAAACACAATATATTGAGAAATGTGTCTGGCTGTGAAGATCAAAAATCAATATAGATTAGAATAAGTGCTTGTAACAAAAAATCTAGAAAAAGAGTCTTAAAATCATTTTTAGATTGTTCATCTCAGGATATTCTGGTACAATTTTTTTTGCCATTATAGGTCTTCTTGTAGGTGACAACTGTATAAGATTATTCATAAAATGAATACAACTCAAATGTCTAATTGTAATCATTACATGAGAATAAATTTTTTTCAAAATATCAAAATGCAGACATGAACAATGGTAAAATTTTGACAATAGTAAAATTCAAAAATAATCAAAAAAATTTAATGAGGAACAACAAAGTAGAACAATAGCACTGTAATACTTACTAATAGGCAACATATTTAATTTAATTACTCCTAATGTGGTGCCAACACTATATAACTAATTTTTAAATCATTATATATAAATGACGTACCGATTTATAAGATGCCAACTCTATATAACTAATTTATAATGTAAAAATAATAATTGATTAAATCATAATTTTCATAACATTTGATAAATGATTTTGAGATCCATGTTAGAATATTCTATAATTGATTCTAAGGAAAAAAAAATAACAAATCTCAGTTTGAAAAATCTTATGATGATTAAAAAAAATCCAAAAACAAACCTGAGTTATCCTAAAGCCCAGTCAGTATCCCTTTTCTCATAGGTAGAATCAAAGAAGTTTGTCCCAAGCTCATAAAAATAAGATTTAAAGCCCCATATATAATTTATGTTTCTTTAGCCTCAGTGAACGTTGGATTAAAAGCCACTAAATGACATTTGATAGTCTTTTCTCAGGTATTTTAGTTTTTAAAATTAGTGTGCGTTACTTTTTTTTTTTTTTTTTTCTTTGGTCATCTATGAATATTTTTTATCATAGACTTTTTTTTTAAAAAAAAATGTCAAATGATGTTCTAAAACCTTTATGGCAAGTTAAGTTAATATATCACTATAAAAAGATTTGCATATCCCTAAGTTATGCATATCACCAAATATTAGGAGAAAACATCTTCTTAGATGCAGAGGCAAATCCAAAAAATATGTTTGTGAGAAAATCTAGACAAATATTTATTTATTTAGGTGGAGGTTTGAGTGAGAAAAATGAATTAAGTGAATTCTGCAAGTATTTAAGGGAAAAGAATTCAGCTACAGAAAATGAATCTAGTGTAGAAGCAACTCTACAATATTGGTGCAATACAATTATATTTTCCACATCCATCTCTTAAATTTTAGTTTAATATTTGAACTACTGAAATCTTATAAATTCCTATTGTTAAAGTAATGACGTTGAGGCTCGTAGTAGTGTACTCTTTATAAATAAATACCTTTTTCTCCCTATTATTCCGTTTATTCTTTTTTATACATGTCATATGTAGTTTTTAATAAATACTTCAAATGTACCAAGAATTTGAAGCTCTATTATTTTCTTTTCATTCCTATAACTTCTATACTTCGCATCTACTTCCCAAAATGTAAGGATTCACTTGGAATCAAATCTTGCTAAACACTGTGGACAATGGGTGATTTCTTAGGAATGACATCAATTGTTTGGTGGTTTTAGTAAGTTGTATGAGCATTACAGTATACAACTCCCATTAAGGAAGGCACAAAGAACTGCCAAATCAACATCGACTCACATACGTTCGCTGAATCAATACAGATGAATGAATTTGGAGAGGAAGATTAGGGTATATAAAGCAGCAGACTGTGGATGGAGTTGATTGCACCATTCATTGCAAAGACATGGAGAGAAGAGCAGCAGCGATACTTTGCGTTGCGGTGCTTTCGACGCTTTTTGCATACGATGTTGCAGGAGCGAGGATTGGGATGCATGCGCTCCTGTCCGACGAAGAAGAAATACCATATAAACACATCCAACGTCAACTCCCTCCTACCGAACCAAATCCGTTGGAGCCATCAATTTTAGGAACAAAAGGTCAACAGATTCAACGTCAACTTCCTACCGGTCTCAACCCAGAAGAGCCACCCGTTTCATACGAGGAGGCAACGGAAGGTAAACAAATCCAACGTCAAGTTCCCAGCGGTCCAGATCCAGTAGAGCCACCCGTTTCATACGAGGAGGCAATGGAAGGTAAACAAATCCAACGTCAAGTTCCCAGCGGTCCAGATCCAGTAGAGCCACCCATTTCATACGAGGAGGCAATGGAAGGTAAACAAATCCAACGTCAAGTTCCCAGCGGTCCAGATCCAGCAGAGCCACCCGTTTCATACGAGGAGGCAATGGAAGGTAAACAAATCCAACGTCAAGTTCCCAGCGGTCCAGATCCAGTAGAGCCACCCGTTTCATACGAGGAGGCAATGGAAGGTAAACAAATCTAAAGTCAAATTGATACTTATTCAAATCAAGAAGATCCACCAGCTTCCTACAAACAAATTAGAGTTAACGTCAAATTTCTATATCTTTAAATAATAATAAAGAATCAGGACATCTATTTGTGTGAATGTGTTACCTTTGCTAGTTTCACTTCTAAATAAGATCATACGAGTAAATCCAACGTCAAGTTCCTACCGGTCCTAACCCAGAAGAGCCACCAATTTCATACGAGGAGGCAACGGAAGGTAAACAAATCCAACGTAAAGTTCCTACCGGTCCCAACCCAAAAGAGCCACTAGTTTCATGCAAGGAGGCAATGGAAGGTAAACAAATCTAAAGTCAAATTGATACTTATTCAAATCAAGAAGATCCACCAGCTTCCTACAAACAAATTAGAGTTAACGTCAAATTTCTATATCTTTAAATAATAATAAAGAATCAGGGCATCTATTTTTGTGAATGTGTTACCTTTGCTAGTTTCACTTCTAAATAAGATCATACGAGTAAATCCAACGTTAAGTTCCTACCGGTCCTAACCCAGAAGAGCCACCAATTTCATACGAGGAGGCAACGGAAGGTAAACAAATCCAACGTAAAGTTCCTACCGGTCCCAACCCAAAAGAGCCACTAGTTTCATACAAGGAGGCAATGGAAGGTAAACAAATCTAAAGTCAAATTGATACGTATTCAAATCAAGAAGATCCACCAGCTTCCTACAAACAAATTAGAGTTAACGTCAAATTTCTATATCTTTAAATAATAATAAAGAATCAGGGCATCTATTTGTGTGAATGTGTTACCTTTGCTAGTTTCACTTCTAAATAAGATCATACGAGTAAATCCAACGTCAAGTTCCTACCGGTCCTAACCCAGAAGAGCCACCAATTTCATACGAGGAGGCAACGGAAGGTAAACAAATCCAACGTAAAGTTCCTACCGGTCCCAACCCAAAAGAGCCACTAGTTTCATATAAGGAGGCAATGGAAGGTAAACAAATCTAAAGTCAAATTGATACTTATTCAAATCAAGAAGATCCACCAGCTTCCTACAAACAAATTAGAGTTAACGTCAAATTTCTATATCTTTAAATAATAATAAAGAATCAGGGCATCTATTTTTGTGAATGTGTTACCTTTGCTAGTTTCACTTCTAAATAAGATCATACGAGTAAATCCAACGTCAAGATCCTACCGGTCCTAACCCAGAAGAGCCACCAATTTCATACGAGGAGGCAACGGAAGGTAAACAAATCCAACGTAAAGTTCCTACCGGTCCCAACCCAAAAGAGCCACTAGTTTCATACAAGGAGGCAATGGAAGGTAAACAAATCTAAAGTCAAATTGATACTTATTCAAATCAAGAAGATCCACCAGCTTCCTACAAACAAATTAGAGTTAACGTCAAATTTCTATATCTTTAAATAATAATAAAGAATCAGGGCATCTATTTGTGTGAATGTGTTACCTTTGCTAGTTTCACTTCTAAATAAGATCATACGAGTAAATCCAACGTCAAGTTCCTACCGGTCCTAACCCAGAAGAGCCACCAATTTCATACGAGGAGGCAACGGAAGGTAAACAAATCCAACGTAAAGTTCCTACCGGTCCCAACCCAAAAGAGCCACTAGTTTCATACAAGGAGGCAATGGAAGGTAAACAAATCTAAAGTCAAATTGATACTTATTCAAATCAAGAAGATCCACCAGCTTCCTACAAACAAATTAGAGTTAACGTCAAATTTCTATATCTTTAAATAATAATAAAGAATCAGGGCATCTATTTGTGTGAATGTGTTACCTTTGCTAGTTTCACTTCTAAATAAGATCATACGAGTAAATCCAACGTCAAGTTCCTACCGGTCCTAACCCAGAAGAGCCACCAATTTCATACGAGGAGGCAACGGAAGGTAAACAAATCCAACGTAAAGTTCCTACCGGTCCCAACCCAAAAGAGCCACTAGTTTCATACAAGGAGGCAATGGAAGGTAAACAAATCTAAAGTCAAATTGATACTTATTCAAATCAAGAAGATCCACCAGCTTCCTACAAACAAATTAGAGTTAACGTCAAATTTCTATATCTTTAAATAATAATAAAGAATCAGGGCATCTATTTGTGTGAATGTGTTACCTTTGCTAGTTTCACTTCTAAATAAGATCATACGAGTAAATCCAACGTCAAGTTCCTACCGGTCCTAACCCAGAAGAGCCACCAATTTCATACGAGGAGGCAACGGAAGGTAAACAAATCCAACGTAAAGTTCCTACCGGTCCCAACCCAAAAGAGCCACTAGTTTCATACAAGGAGGCAATGGAAGGTAAACAAATCTAAAGTCAAATTGATACTTATTCAAATCAAGAAGATCCACCAGCTTCCTACAAACAAATTAGAGTTAACGTCAAATTTCTATATCTTTAAATAATAATAAAGAATCAGGGCATCTATTTGTGTGAATGTGTTACCTTTGCTAGTTTCACTTCTAAATAAGATCATACGAGTAAATCCAACGTCAAGTTCCTACCGGTCCTAACCCAGAAGAGCCACCAATTTCATACGAGGAGGCAACGGAAGGTAAACAAATCCAACGTAAAGTTCCTACCGGTCCCAACCCAAAAGAGCCACTAGTTTCATACAAGGAGGCAATGGAAGGTAAACAAATCTAAAGTCAAATTGATACTTATTCAAATCAAGAAGATCCACCAGCTTCCTACAAACAAATTAGAGTTAACGTCAAATTTCTATATCTTTAAATAATAATAAAGAATCAGGGCATCTATTTGTGTGAATGTGTTACCTTTGCTAGTTTCACTTCTAAATAAGATCATACGAGTAAATCCAACGTCAAGTTCCTACCGGTCCTAACCCAGAAGAGCCACCAATTTCATACGAGGAGGCAACGGAAGGTAAACAAATCCAACGTAAAGTTCCTACCGGTCCCAACCCAAAAGAGCCACTAGTTTCATACAAGGAGGCAATGGAAGGTAAACAAATCTAAAGTCAAATTGATACTTATTCAAATCAAGAAGATCCACCAGCTTCCTACAAACAAATTAGAGTTAACGTCAAATTTCTATATCTTTAAATAATAATAAAGAATCAGGGCATCTATTTGTGTGAATGTGTTACCTTTGCTAGTTTCACTTCTAAATAAGATCATACGAGTAAATCCAACGTCAAGTTCCTACCGGTCCTAACCCAGAAGAGCCACCAATTTCATACGAGGAGGCAACGGAAGGTAAACAAATCCAACGTAAAGTTCCTACCGGTCCCAACCCAAAAGAGCCACTAGTTTCATACAAGGAGGCAATGGAAGGTAAACAAATCTAAAGTCAAATTGATACTTATTCAAATCAAGAAGATCCACCAGCTTCCTACAAACAAATTAGAGTTAACGTCAAATTTCTATATCTTTAAATAATAATAAAGAATCAGGGCATCTATTTGTGTGAATGTGTTACCTTTGCTAGTTTCACTTCTAAATAAGATCATACGAGTAAATCCAACGTCAAGTTCCTACCGGTCCTAACCCAGAAGAGCCACCAATTTCATACGAGGAGGCAACGGAAGGTAAACAAATCCAACGTAAAGTTCCTACCGGTCCCAACCCAAAAGAGCCACTAGTTTCATACAAGGAGGCAATGGAAGGTAAACAAATCTAAAGTCAAATTGATACTTATTCAAATCAAGAAGATCCACCAGCTTCCTACAAACAAATTAGAGTTAACGTCAAATTTCTATATCTTTAAATAATAATAAAGAATCAGGGCATCTATTTGTGTGAATGTGTTACCTTTGCTAGTTTCACTTCTAAATAAGATCATACGAGTAAATCCAACGTCAAGTTCCTACCGGTCCTAACCCAGAAGAGCCACCAATTTCATACGAGGAGGCAACGGAAGGTAAACAAATCCAACGTAAAGTTCCTACCGGTCCCAACCCAAAAGAGCCACTAGTTTCATACAAGGAGGCAATGGAAGGTAAACAAATCTAAAGTCAAATTGATACTTATTCAAATCAAGAAGATCCACCAGCTTCCTACAAACAAATTAGAGTTAACGTCAAATTTCTATATCTTTAAATAATAATAAAGAATCAGGGCATCTATTTGTGTGAATGTGTTACCTTTGCTAGTTTCACTTCTAAATAAGATCATACGAGTAAATCCAACGTCAAGTTCCTACCGTTCCTAACCCAGAAGAGCCACCAATTTCATACGAGGAGGCAACGGAAGGTAAACAAATCCAACGTAAAGTTCCTACCGGTCTCAACCCAAAAGAGCCACTAGTTTCATACAAGGAGGCAATGGAAGGTAAACAAATCTAAAGTCAAATTGATACTTATTCAAATCAAGAAGATCCACCAGCTTCCTACAAACAAATTAGAGTTAACGTCAAATTTCTATATCTTTAAATAATAATAAAGAATCAGGGCATCTATTTGTGTGAATGTGTTACCTTTGCTAGTTTCACTTCTAAATAAGATCATACGAGTAAATCCAACGTCAAGTTCCTACCGGTCCTAACCCAGAAGAGCCACCAATTTCATACGAGGAGGCAACGGAAGGTAAACAAATCCAACGTAAAGTTCCTACCGGTCCCAACCCAAAAGAGCCACTAGTTTCATACAAGGAGGCAATGGAAGGTAAACAAATCTAAAGTCAAATTGATACTTATTCAAATCAAGAAGATCCACCAGCTTCCTACAAACAAATTAGAGTTAACGTCAAATTTCTATATCTTTAAATAATAATAAAGAATCAGGGCATCTATTTTTGTGAATGTGTTACCTTTGCTAGTTTCACTTCTAAATAAGATGATACGAGTAAATCCAACGTCAAGTTCCTACCGGTCCTAACCCAGAAGAGCCACCAATTTCATACGAGGAGGCAACGGAAGGTAAACAAATCCAACGTAAAGTTCCTACCGGTCCCAACCCAAAAGAGCCACTAGTTTCATACAAGGAGGCAATGGAAGGTAAACAAATCTAAAGTCAAATTGATACTTATTCAAATCAAGAAGATCCACCAGCTTCCTACAAACAAATTAGAGTTAACGTCAAATTTCTATATCTTTAAATAATAATAAAGAATCAGGGCATCTATTTGTGTGAATGTGTTACCTTTGCTAGTTTCACTTCTAAATAAGATCATACGAGTAAATCCAACGTCAAGTTCCTACCGGTCCTAACCCAGAAGAGCCACCAATTTCATACGAGGAGGCAACGGAAGGTAAACAAATCCAACGTAAAGTTCCTACCGGTCCCAACCCAAAAGAGCCACTAGTTTCATACAAGGAGGCAATGGAAGGTAAACAAATCTAAAGTCAAATTGATACTTATTCAAATCAAGAAGATCCACCAGCTTCCTACAAACAAATTAGAGTTAACGTCAAATTTCTATATCTTTAAATAATAATAAAGAATCAGGGCATCTATTTGTGTGAATGTGTTACCTTTGCTAGTTTCACTTCTAAATAAGATCATACGAGTAAATCCAACGTCAAGTTCCTACCGGTCCTAACCCAGAAGAGCCACCAATTTCATACGAGGAGGCAACGGAAGGTAAACAAATCCAACGTAAAGTTCCTACCGGTCCCAACCCAAAAGAGCCACTAGTTTCATACAAGGATGCAATGGAAGGTAAACAAATCTAAAGTCAAATTGAAACTTATTCAAATCAAGAAGATCCACCAGCTTCCTACAAACAAATTAGAGTTAACGTCAAATTTCTATATCTTTAAATAATAATAAAGAATCAGGGCATCTATTTTTGTGAATGTGTTACCTTTGCTAGTTTCACTTCTAAATAAGATGATACGAGTAAATCCAACGTCAAGTTCCTACCGGTCTTAACCCAGAAGAGCCACCAATTTCATACGAGGAGGCAACGGAAGGTAAACAAATCCAACGTAAAGTTCCTACCGGTCCCAACCCAAAAGAGCCACTAGTTTCATACAAGGAGGCAATGGAAGGTAAACAAATCTAAAGTCAAATTGATACTTATTCAAATCAAGAAGATCCACCAGCTTCCTACAAACAAATTAGAGTTAACGTCAAATTTCTATATCTTTAAATAATAATAAAGAATCAGGGCATCTATTTTTGTGAATGTGTTACTTTTGCTAGTTTCACTTCTAAATAAGATGATACGAGTAAATCCAACGTTAAGTTCCTACCGGTCCTAACCCAGAAGAGCCACCAATTTCATACGAGGAGGCAACGGAAGGTAAACAAATCCAACGTAAAGTTCCTACCGGTCCCAACCCAAAAGAGCCACTAGTTTCATACAAGGAGGCAATGGAAGGTAAACAAATCTAAAGTCAAATTGATACTTATTCAAATCAAGAAGATCCACCAGCTTCCTACAAACAAATTAGAGTTAACGTCAAATTTCTATATCTTTAAATAATAATAAAGAATCAGGGCATCTATTTTTGTGAATGTGTTACCTTTGCTAGTTTCACTTCTGAATAAGATCATACGAGTAAATCCAACGTCAAGTTCCTACCGGTCCTAACCCAGAAGAGCCACCAATTTCATACGAGGAGGCAACGGAAGGTAAACAAATCCAACGTAAAGTTCCTACCGGTCCCAACCCAAAAGAGCCACTAGTTTCATACAAGGAGGCAATGGAAGGTAAACAAATCTAAAGTCAAATTGATACTTATTCAAATCAAGAAGATCCACCAGCTTCCTACAAACAAATTAGAGTTAACGTCAAATTTCTATATCTTTAAACAATAATAAAGAATCAGGGCATCTATTTGTGTGAATGTGTTACCTTTGCTAGTTTCACTTCTAAATAAGATCATACGAGTAAATCCAACGTCAAGTTCCTACCGGTCCTAACCTAGAAGAGCCACCAATTTCATACGAGGAGGCAAGGGAAGGTAAACAAATCCAACGTAAAGTTCCTACCGGTCCCAACCCAAAAGAGCCACTAGTTTCATACAAGGAGGCAATGGAAGGTAAACAAATCTAAAGTCAAATTGATACTTATTCAAATCAAGAAGATCCACCAGCTTCCTACAAACAAATTAGAGTTAACGTCAAATTTCTATATCTTTAAATAATAATAAAGAATCAGGGCATCTATTTGTGTGAATGTGTTACCTTTGCTAGTTTCACTTCTAAATAAGATCATACGAGTAAATCCAACGTCAAGTTCCTACCGGTCCTAACCCAGAAGAGCCACCAATTTCATACGAGGAGGCAACGGAAGGTAAACAAATCCAACGTAAAGTTCCTACCGGTCCCAACCCAAAAGAGCCACTAGTTTCATACAAGGAGGCAATGGAAGGTAAACAAATCTAAAGTCAAATTGATACTTATTCAAATCAAGAAGATCCACCAGCTTCCTACAAACAAATTAGAGTTAACGTCAAATTTCTATATCTTTAAATAATAATAAAGAATCAGGGCATCTATTTTTGTGAATGTGTTACCTTTGCTAGTTTCACTTCTAAATAAGATGATACGAGTAAATCCAACGTCAAGTTCCTACCGGTCCTAACCCAGAAGAGCCACCAATTTCATACGAGGAGGCAACGGAAGGTAAACAAATCCAACGTAAAGTTCCTACCGGTCCCAACCCAAAAGAGCCACTAGTTTCATACAAGGAGGCAATGGAAGGTAAACAAATCTAAAGTCAAATTGATACTTATTCAAATCAAGAAGATCCACCAGCTTCCTACAAACAAATTAGAGTTAACGTCAAATTTCTATATCTTTAAATAATAATAAAGAATCAGGGCATCTATTTTTGTGAATGTGTTACTTTTGCTAGTTTCACTTCTAAATAAGATGATACGAGTAAATCCAACGTTAAGTTCCTACCGGTCCTAACCCAGAAGAGCCACCAATTTCATACGAGGAGGCAACGGAAGGTAAACAAATCCAACGTAAAGTTCCTACCGGTCCCAACCCAAAAGAGCCACTAGTTTCATACAAGGAGGCAATGGAAGGTAAACAAATCTAAAGTCAAATTGATACTTATTCAAATCAAGAAGATCCACCAGCTTCCTACAAACAAATTAGAGTTAACGTCAAATTTCTATATCTTTAAATAATAATAAAGAATCAGGGCATCTATTTTTGTGAATGTGTTACCTTTGCTAGTTTCACTTCTAAATAAGATCATACGAGTAAATCCAACGTCAAGTTCCTACCGGTCCTAACCCAGAAGAGCCACCAATTTCATACGAGAAGGCAACGGAAGGTAAACAAATCCAACGTAAAGTTCCTACCGGTCCCAACCCAAAAGAGCCACTAGTTTCATACAAGGAGGCAATGGAAGGTAAACAAATCTAAAGTCAAATTGATACTTATTCAAATCAAGAAGATCCACCAGCTTCCTACAAACAAATTAGAGTTAACGTCAAATTTCTATATCTTTAAATAATAATAAAGAATCAGGGCATCTATTTGTGTGAATGTGTTACCTTTGCTAGTTTCACTTCTAAATAAGATCATACGAGTAAATCCAACGTCAAGTTCCTACCGGTCCTAACCCAGAAGAGCCACCAATTTCATACGAGGAGGCAACGGAAGGTAAACAAATCCAACGTAAAGTTCCTACCGGTCCCAACCCAAAAGAGCCACTAGTTTCATACAAGGAGGCAATGGAAGGTAAACAAATCTAAAGTCAAATTGATACTTATTCAAATCAAGAAGATCCACCAGCTTCCTACAAACAAATTAGAGTTAACGTCAAATTTCTATATCTTTAAATAATAATAAAGAATCAGGGCATCTATTTGTGTGAATGTGTTACCTTTGCTAGTTTCACTTCTAAATAAGATCATACGAGTAAATCCAACGTCAAGTTCCTACCGGTCCTAACCCAGAAGAGCCACCAATTTCATACGAGGAGGCAACGGAAGGTAAACAAATCCAACGTAAAGTTCCTACCGGTCCCAACCCAAAAGAGCCACTAGTTTCATATAAGGAGGCAATGGAAGGTAAACAAATCTAAAGTCAAATTGATACTTATTCAAATCAAGAAGATCCACCAGCTTCCTACAAACAAATTAGAGTTAACGTCAAATTTCTATATCTTTAAATAATAATAAAGAATCAGGGCATCTATTTGTGTGAATGTGTTACCTTTGCTAGTTTCACTTCTAAATAAGATCATACGAGTAAATCCAACGTCAAGTTCCTACCGGTCCTAACCCAGAAGAGCCACCAATTTCATACGAGGAGGCAACGGAAGGTAAACAAATCCAACGTAAAGTTCCTACCGGTCCCAACCCAAAAGAGCCACTAGTTTCATACAAGGAGGCAATGGAAGGTAAACAAATCTAAAGTCAAATTGATACTTATTCAAATCAAGAAGATCCACCAGCTTCCTACAAACAAATTAGAGTTAACGTCAAATTTCTATATCTTTAAATAATAATAAAGAATCAGGGCATCTATTTTTGTGAATGTGTTACCTTTGCTAGTTTCACTTCTAAATAAGATGATACGAGTAAATCCAACGTCAAGTTCCTACCGGTCCTAACCCAGAAGAGCCACCAATTTCATACGAGGAGGCAACGGAAGGTAAACAAATCCAACGTAAAGTTCCTACCGGTCCCAACCCAAAAGAGCCACTAGTTTCATACAAGGAGGCAATGGAAGGTAAACAATTCTAAAGTCAAATTGATACTTATTCAAATCAAGAAGATCCACCAGCTTCCTACAAACAAATTAGAGTTAACGTCAAATTTCTATATCTTTAAATAATAATAAAGAATCAGGGCATCTATTTTTGTGAATGTGTTACCTTTGCTAGTTTCACTTCTAAATAAGATCATACGAGTAAATCCAACGTCAAGTTCCTACCGGTCCTAACCCAGAAGAGCCACCAATTTCATACGAGGAGGCAACGGAAGGTAAACAAATCCAACGTAAAGTTCCTACCGGTCCCAACCCAAAAGAGCCACTAGTTTCATACAAGGAGGCAATGGAAGGTAAACAAATCTAAAGTCAAATTGATACTTATTCAAATCAAGAAGATCCACCAGCTTCCTACAAACAAATTAGAGTTAACGTCAAATTTCTATATCTTTAAATAATAATAAAGAATCAGGGCATCTATTTGTGTGAATGTGTTACCTTTGCTAGTTTCACTTCTAAATAAGATCATACGAGTAAATCCAACGTCAAGTTCCTACCGGTCCTAACCCAGAAGAGCCACCAATTTCATACGAGGAGGCAACGGAAGGTAAACAAATCCAACGTAAAGTTCCTACCGGTCCCAACCCAAAAGAGCCACTAGTTTCATACAAGGAGGCAATGGAAGGTAAACAAATCTAAAGTCAAATTGATACTTATTCAAATCAAGAAGATCCACCAGCTTCCTACAAACAAATTAGAGTTAACGTCAAATTTCTATATCTTTAAATAATAATAAAGAATCAGGGCATCTATTTGTGTGAATGTGTTACCTTTGCTAGTTTAACTTCTAAATAAGATCATACGAGTAAATCCAACGTCAAGTTCCTACCGGTCCTAACCCAGAAGAGCCACCAATTTCATACGAGGAGGCAACGGAAGGTAAACAAATCCAACGTAAAGTTCCTACCGGTCCCAACCCAAAAGAGCCACTAGTTTCATACAAGGAGGCAATGGAAGGTAAACAAATCTAAAGTCAAATTGATACTTATTCAAATCAAGAAGATCCACCAGCTTCCTACAAACAAATTAGAGTTAACGACAAATTTCTATATCTTTAAATAATAATAAAGAATCAGGGCATCTATTTTTGTGAATGTGTTACCTTTGCTAGTTTCACTTCTAAATAAGATGATACGAGTAAATCCAACGTCAAGTTCCTACCGGTCCTAACCCAGAAGAGCCACCAATTTCATACGAGGAGGCAACGGAAGGTAAACAAATCCAACGTAAAGTTCCTACCGGTCCCAACCCAAAAGAGCCACTAGTTTCATACAAGGAGGCAATGGAAGGTAAACAAATCTAAAGTCAAATTGATACTTATTCAAATCAAGAAGATCCACCAGCTTCCTACAAACAAATTAGAGTTAACGTCAAATTTCTATATCTTTAAATAATAATAAAGAATCAGGGCATCTATTTTTGTGAATGTGTTACCTTTGCTAGTTTCACTTCTAAATAAGATCAAACGAGTAAATCCAACGTCAAGTTCCTACCGGTCCTAACCCAGAAGAGCCACCAATTTCATACGAGGAGGCAACGAAAGGTAAACAAATCCAACGTAAAGTTCCTACCGGTCCCAACCCAAAAGAGCCACTAGTTTCATACAAGGAGGCAATGGAAGGTAAACAAATCTAAAGTCAAATTGATACTTATTCAAATCAAGAAGATCCACCAGCTTCCTACAAACAAATTAGAGTTAACGTCAAATTTCTATATCTTTAAATAATAATAAAGAATCAGGGCATCTATTTGTGTGAATGTGTTACCTTTGCTAGTTTCACTTCTAAATAAGATCATACGAGTAAATCCAACGTCAAGTTCCTACCGGTCCTAACCCAGAAGAGCCACCAATTTCATACGAGGAGGCAACGGAAGGTAAACAAATCCAACGTAAAGTTCCTACCGGTCCCAACCCAAAAGAGCCCCTAGTTTCATACAAGGAGGCAATGGAAGGTAAACAAATCTAAAGTCAAATTGATACTTATTCATATCAAGAAGATCCACCAGCTTCCTACAAACAAATTAGAGTTAACGTCAAATTTCTATATCTTTAAATAATAATAAAGAATCAGGGCATCTATTTGTGTGAATGTGTTACCTTTGCTAGTTTCACTTCTAAATAAGATCATACGAGTAAATCCAACGTCAAGTTCCTACCGGTCCTAACCCAGAAGAGCCACCAATTTCATACGAGGAGGCAACGGAAGGTAAACAAATCCAACGTAAAGTTCCTACCGGTCCCAACCCAAAAGAGCCACTAGTTTCATATAAGGAGACAATGGAAGGTAAACATATCTAAAGTCAAATTGATACTTATTCAAATCAAGAAGATCCACCAGCTTCCTACAAACAAATTAGAGTTAACGTCAAATTTCTATATCTTTAAATAATAATAAAGAATCAGGGCATCTATTTTTGTGAATGTGTTACCTTTGCTAGTTTTACTTCTAAATAAGATCATACGAGTAAATCCAACGTCAAGTTCCTACCGGTCCTAACCCAGAAGAGCCACCAATTTCATACGAGGAGGCAACGGAAGGTAAACAAATCCAACGTAAAGTTCCTACCGGTCCCAACCCAAAAGAGCCACTAGTTTCATACAAGGAGGCAATGGAAGGTAAACAAATCTAAAGTCAAATTGATACTTATTCAAATCAAGAAGATCCACCAGCTTCCTACAAACAAATTAGAGTTAACGTCAAATTTCTATATCTTTAAATAATAATAAAGAATCAGGGCATCTATTTGTGTGAATGTGTTACCTTTGCTAGTTTAACTTCTAAATAAGATCATACGAGTAAATCCAACGTCAAGTTCCTACCGGTCCTAACCCAGAAGAGCCACCAATTTCATACGAGGAGGCAACGGAAGGTAAACAAATCCAACGTAAAGTTCCTACCGGTCCCAACCCAAAAGAGCCACTAGTTTCATACAAGGAGGCAATGGAAGGTAAACAAATCTAAAGTCAAATTGATACGTATTCAAATCAAGAAGATCCACCAGCTTCCTACAAACAAATTAGAGTTAACGTCAAATTTCTATATCTTTAAATAATAATAAAGAATCAGGGCATCTATTTTTGTGAATGTGTTACCTTTGCTAGTTTCACTTCTAAATAAGATCATACGAGTAAATCCAACGTCAAGTTCCTACCGGTCCTAACCCAGAAGAGCCACCAATTTCATACGAGGAGGCAACGGAAGGTAAACAAATCCAACGTAAAGTTCCTACCGGTCCCAACCCAAAAGAGCCACTAGTTTCATATAAGGAGGCAATGGAAGGTAAACAAATCTAAAGTCAAATTGATACTTATTCAAATCAAGAAGATCCACCAGCTTCCTACAAACAAATTAGAGTTAACGTCAAATTTCTATATCTTTAAATAATAATAAAGAATCAGGGCATCTATTTTTGTGAATGTGTTACCTTTGCTAGTTTCACTTCTAAATAAGATCATACGAGTAAATCCAACGTCAAGTTCCTACCGGTCCTAACCTAGAAGAGCCACCAATTTCATACGAGGAGGCAACGGAAGGTAAACAAATCCAACGTAAAGTTCCTACCGGTCCCAACCCAAAAGAGCCACTAGTTTCATACAAGGAGGCAATGGAAGGTAAACAAATCTAAAGTCAAATTGATACTTATTCAAATCAAGAAGATCCACCAGCTTCCTACAAACAAATTAGAGTTAACGTCAAATTTCTATATCTTTAAATAATAATAAAGAATCAGGGCATCTATTTGTGTGAATGTGTTACCTTTGCTAGTTTCACTTCTAAATAAGATCATACGAGTAAATCCAACGTCAAGTTCCTACCGGTCCTAACCCAGAAGAGCCACCAATTTCATACGAGGAGGCAACGGAAGGTAAACAAATCCAACGTAAAGTTCCTACCGGTCCCAACCCAAAAGAGCCACCCGTTTCATACGAGGAGGCAATGGAAGGTAAACAAATCTAAAGTCAAATTGATACGTATTCAAATCAAGAAGATCCACCAGCTTCCTACAAATAAATTAGAGTTAACGTCAAATTTCTATATCTTTAAATAATAATAAAGAATCAGGGCATCTATTTTTGTGAATGTATTACCTTTGCTAGTTTCACTTCTAAATAAGATCATACGAGTAAATC
Source organism: Ensete ventricosum (assembly GCA_029747655.1). Taxonomy (NCBI): domain Eukaryota; kingdom Viridiplantae; phylum Streptophyta; class Magnoliopsida; order Zingiberales; family Musaceae; genus Ensete; species Ensete ventricosum. The sequence continues at coordinate 1,700,176 of JAQQAF010000006.1, read as the reverse complement.
CAACGTCAAGTTCCTACCGGTCCTAACCCAGAAGAGCCACCAATTTCATACGAGGAGGCAACGGAAGGTAAACAAATCCAACGTCAAGTTTCTACCGGTCCCAACCCAAAAGAGCCACTAGTTTCATACAAGGAGGCAATGGAAGGTAAACAAATCTAAAGTCAAATTGATACTTATTCAAATCAAGAAGATCCACCAGCTTCCTACAAACAAATTAGAGTTAACGTCAAATTTTTATATCTTTAAATAATAATAAAGAATCAGGGCATCTATTTTTGTGAATGTGTTACCTTTACTAGTTTCACTTCTAAATAAGATCATACGAGTAAATCCAACGTTAAGTTCCTACCGGTCCTAACCCAGAAGAGCCACCAATTTCATACGAGGAGGCAACGGAAGGTAAACAAATCCAACGTCAAGTTCCTACCGGTCCCAACCCAAAAGAACCACCAGTTTCATACAAGGAGGCAATGGAAGGTAAATAAATCCAACGTCAAGTTCCCACCGGTCCAAATCCAGAAGAGCCACCAGTTTCATACGAGGATGCAATGGAAGGTAAACAAATCCAACGTCAAGTTCCCACCGATCCATATCCAACGTCAAGATTCAAATATCCCGAGTGCCCCAAAATAATAGTGCTAAAATTATAGTCATGATTGGAAGCGTCAACACCCATACAGAGATCCATCTTGTTTCATGAGCATGCACTGTCTGTTCATATCCTAATGCAGGTTCTCAACATTTTTCTTCTTTTATCCCCAAAGAAGAACTTATGTCGATTTAACAGTTTTACATAAACTATATCTTGCTTGTCTTACTATTAAACTAATCCAATCACCATCACCACAGAAGAATGAAAACAATGCATAAGAAACAACGATTCAGATAAGGAACGAAGACAATTCTCGAGTCAACCGGAATTTTCTATTAAACTAACTTAACACAACCATCAGCCGTGCTCTTGGGATTTTTTTTTTTTTTAAAAAGGGGGGGGGGTGGGGGCGCATTATAGCCACACCATGAGACTTAAAAATGACTCTAGAAAACTCGTGTTGACGGATTGACTTCTCTGTAGTAACCAAAAGACGCTAAACATAAATCATATCAATGATTTAGAACCCACCAATCCTAAGTTTAATCTCTATATTATGTTGCAAAACAGTGTGCTAATTGATTGTCCAACTTCAGAAGTCGAAAGCAACATATGATGGGTGGTAATACTAGAAGTTGTCATTAAAACAAAATTTCATATGCTATAGAGCATCAATTTGTCAAAAGAATACGTAATTTTATTTGGGAAAAAAAATCAAATAAACCATGAGTGATATGTATTTTGTGTGATGATATTGAATTTTTCAGTATTAGAATATAAAACAATAAACTTAAGAACAAAAATGCTCATTTCTAAAAGCCACCGTTGTAGGCATGCATAATTAGTAGAAACCTCCGACTCCCCGCTGATCTTTAATCTACAAGATATTGACAAAGTACTCAACCCATTAATTGATCACAGATGTGGAGTCATTAGGTCCGAGAAAAAAATAATAACAGCTAACCAAGGAATCTAACTGTTTAATAACAAAGCTAATATTCTAATTTTACTTATATGCTATGGTTAATTACATATTATTTTCTATGATTAGTTAGCTGTAGTATCTCGATTTTTATATTTTCAAAAATTATTTTAAGATCTCTATATTTAAATATAAAAGTGAAATATTTAATTTCATTGCTCCAACTAAACCCTCCTCTTTCTCTTGATTTTTAATCTATGAAATTATCTTCTTCACCCTATATATAAGATCTCAATGTTTCATTTTTATAAATATATAGATCCTAATATTATATTTGAAAGTGTAGCGATCTAGATGTTAAAGATAACTAACTATAAGAGAGTTGAGAGTAACATACTAAAGAAGATATAATTCTTTTCGTTCAAATCTAGAAATATATGATCCGTTAATAAATTTTATTATTTATAAAGATTTAAGAGTTTTGGTGCAATTAATGAAGATAATGATTCTCAAAAAATGAAGATAATGATTCTCAAAAGATAAAGAAAATTAGTATGTATGCCCAAATGAGACTTCTAGAATACCTAAATAGTAAATGAGTGTCATTAATATAAAAGAAATCCGTAGAAAGATCAAAAGAATTTTTAATTTTCAATACAACTCTTAGAATTTTTAGTCTAATTAATTTCTAACTTTTTATTGATATCTTTACTTAGAATATATTTTTTGAAATCCTTTGTAAAGTTTAATGGTTCTTTATCCTTCTCCCATAATGGAAAAGAACTCAATCACAAAGAGTGATCTATAAGGTAATAGTCCAATAGGATTGTCATTTGCAAGAACACCAGTAGACAAACGAGGTTCAAAAGTACCATAATATTAATTTAAATCATCTATATTGAAAACTAGATTAATATTTAAATAAAAATAAATAAATCGAGCATATGTGCATTAGATCCCAGATTTTGGATATTAGGGAAAAGATCAATGCTCGGGCATACAACTTTTTTAATGAGTTTTTAAAAAATCTCTTAGGATAATTACGAACCAAAACATAATGTAAGTTTGTAATTTTAATTCCTAAAAATCATGAATATGTTGAGTGAAGAAATGGATTTGCTTTAATTCATGAAAGTCAAGTGGAAGGGTTACAAGGTCAACGGGTGCAAGGGATATAGCTTAATTATTATATTCAAATTCTATAATAGATAAGCTTAATTATTTTCATGTTTTTCTCCAACTAAACACCTAAAAAGATTTCCCAAAAAATAGTTACCAACCTTAATTTGACCATCATCAATCTAGGATGAAAGGTTGGATAGAACTTGACTGTTGTGCCAAACAGCTTCCACAAAGTTTTTTAAAAATAGCTAATAATTTGCACGTCCCTATTAGACACCATAATTAAGAGGAATCCATGTAATTTAACCAATTCTCTAAAAAATAATTTAGTAATGTGTTTGGTGTCATTAGCCTTATTACATGGGATAAAGTGGGTCATTTTTTTTTAAATTGACCAACAACCAGAATATAATTATTTTGACAATTTGACAATTGCGGCACTACAAAGTCACTCAAACAACAACTCGTTTTAAGAAAGACTACTAAAATTTATCATCAACTAATGTAATGATCTTATCTCGTTTTAGGTTATGTTAATCTACTCACATGTATTTTCCAAATAAAAAAATCTTGAAGGGAGGATAAGAAAACACATAATATAGTAGCTAGAAAAAGCTAACCATCCCTTAAAAATAAAGTCTATATGTTCACTATGGTTTGCATATGGGAATTTTCTATATATGTGATTAAACTCTTAACTTTTCAATATATTTTAATCACTTGAATTTATGACATTGATACTCTTGGAAGATAGGATTATAAAAATTTGACTAAGGGCATGAAGAACTTTGTTTTAAGTGTCAGAATAATACTTAATTATAAAGATATTAATTAAAAACTTAACCTACTTTGGCATGTCAAGAATTAAACTTCTTTTAGGTATTTAAGTACTTCAAGGACTAGTGGTCAAATAATAAGATAAACTTTTATTGTCACAACCTAAGCTTGATGGGCCAGCTAACCTATCAATTATGTCTGACCTAAATCACTAATCAATATACTTAACCTAAAATTATTAATAATACACTTATCAAATCCTTATCGGTCAATCTTAATCTTATACATTTCCATTGTGTGACTAATTTCGATATTTCAATCTTCCTATTCAAGGGCTTGACATCCTTATCAAGACGTAGCATAGAACGAACCTTAATAGCATAGTGCATGTGAGGCATAGCTAAGTGGTATAGTTCCACACTATGACGAGTCTATTCCATATATGAGTAGTCTTTTTTTACTTAACCTCTTACCATACTCAAATACTATGTTAGCTCTGATACTAAATATCACAACCCAGGCCTGATGAACTAACTAGTATATCAACTTCGTTTGATATAAACCATTGGTTATTTAAGGTAGTATACTCGTTAGACCCTTATAAGTTAATCTTATTACCCACTTTTGATATGAGATTAATTAGAGTATTTCAAGAAAAATGACTATATCTTCCTACTAGGGTCACAAGTCTCTTCCACCCAAGCTCAGATCTTTTATAAGATAGTAGATTACTCTGAAAATAAGTATAAGATAAAAATATATTAATAACCATATATATTGGTAGGAACCTTTAAAAAAATCATACTAAGAATCTTTAATATTTATGAAATATATATATATATATATATTAATAATTTAATTAAAGTAATAATATATTGACTCATTATAAACTCATGTATATGAAAAATAATGATAATTCTTATGTAATAAATAAAATCATGCATCAGTCTAGTCAGTTAATAAAAACGTATATTACACTCGATGGTACTCTTCCAATAACGAATGGAGAGACATACTCCATGGGATGAATCCTCCCAATAATAGATATAGAGAACTTCTATCACACTTACAATAACATATGGAGTGGTATCTTTAACCCTTCCAAATTGGACCATTCCTCCCAACAGTAAAGAGAGGAACCATCTAACTGTCACATTTGATGGTCCGCTAATCCTCGAAGGGATTCACCCCACCTATCCTCAGTATGGATATATAAATAATCATGATCCTTTATTTATATTCATTCATCCATTCATGCATGCATTCAATAAATAATATGATAAAATATTATGAGGACCATACTTGATGTATGATCTGTTAAATTATATCCATTATTGGTGGCTTTGTACTATGATGGACCCTTAGCCCCTTTCACTGGTTGCAATTCCAATATAGACCACTAACGTAGTCACATATATTACATGATAATAATCATATTGACATCATAAACTTAAAAAAAGTAAAAAAAAATTAATAATCATTACAGATGATACCTTTTGATAAAACTTATAAAGATATGAGATATTAATTTGAGCCTTATTGTTAAGCCATGCCACACCTAGCTCGTGGGTTCGATCATACCTAGACACATGAGTAAGGGTCATGTCTAACTATATGGAATGAGTTGTACTTGACCACATAAGTTAAACAATGTCTAACCACATGGGTCGCATCGTACCATATAATATAGATTATGTTGTACCTGATCGTATAAGTTGGGTCGTACATGACCCACAAGAGCTTAGTTAACCCGATTTGATAGATCAACCTAACTCAGCTTAGACCCTAGTAACTCAAATCCATGAATTAAAATTTTAAATTTATAATCTTAAATTTAAAACTAATTAATCATAAAAATACATAAAAATTTCTTGAAACATAGATATATCTATTAAATAAATTAAAAATATTATGTTAAATCCAAAAATAAGAATATGAATAATTAAATTAAATTTAAAATTCACTTAATTTTAAGAGACCATTATAAATCAAATAATCATTATAAAATCATAAATCAATTATTTAATTTATTAATCATAAAATTGAATCTAGAATATTATTATGCATCATAAAATTATAATAATCCTAATATCAAGATATCAAAATATTAAAAAAACTAATTATAAAATAATAGAGGATCCTACCTCTCCTTGTCTATACTGTCAATGAGATCATCTGTTCAATCTTTCTATTATTATGGTAGGAGAAGAGTGAGGAAAGATCTTTCTATTATTAGGGTAGGAGAAGAGTGAGGGAAGAGGAACTCCCTTTATATAGGAGAAGATAAGATCTCCCTAAAAGATAATCAAATATTTATTTTTTTTATTTTTAAATTATTTTTATTTTACTTTCACACATAAAAATAGAAATATAATATTTAATTTTTATAATTCACACACAAAAATAGAATATAAACTATTTAATTCCTAAAAATCATATCACTTATTAGGAAATAAATAAATTAATAATCTATTTGATTGGTAAAATTCCTAACTTATTGTCATAATTGATGAAATCAATTTTAATTGTTTCCATAACCATAGTGCATAAAAAGAAATTTAATAATTTAAATAATATAATATATTATTTATAGTAATTAACTAATATTTTGGAAGAAATTATCAGTAACTATATTTTTAGTTAATAAAATATTTACTAGTAAAAATTAGGATTTGAATTCAAGGATGAAAATAAAAGAGTGTCTTCTGTAAATTATAAATAATAAAATAGAGATTTATTATCTTTATAGAACTAGGTTATGATAATTTAACTATATCAAAGCAATAATTTTGATGATATATTGGTATATGGTATTCTAAGATTAGAATATTAGATGGCCCAATTATTTTTGAGATTTAGATTTTGAGAGTTACATAGTATTACAACTAAATCCTAAGTTTAAGAGATTAAGATCATTTTATTGAGCCAAATATAATTTATTTTTATAAAAATAATTAATTAACTTTTTTCTCAAAGAATCTCATTAAATGATTTGAACTGAGATTATTGAGTAAAAAACCAAAATTATAATAAGTGTTGTAATGTTTTATTATAGAAAATCTCATAAAATTTTATATTTTGAATATAATTTTATCATGACAATTTTATCCACTTTTTGAAAAAAAGATAAGAGTTGTTAATTTGATTATTAAATATATTTTTATATATATTTGAAATAAATAAATATCAATTGACATAGTTATTCATGAAGATGCACATATTAGATTTATATCTAATATTTTTAAAATAATAATAATAATTTGGTAATTTGAATAAAAGTATTACATGATGCTTATGTCCACTATGAAATATTTAATTTTTATTTTATAAAAAATAAATAAATTCAGTTTATTACATGAGTCTTGTAGCTTTCTTAGTTCAACCATATCTTATTCATATAGACCTTAAATTCATTTATATAATTTGGTTATAAATTTAAAGTTGATTATACATTAATTACGCTTGATATAATTTCTATTACAGTTTTACATATTACGTTTGTTACCCTCGATTCTAGGATATTATTTTTGTCTATAATTATGAATAGGATAAATTTAATTAAAAAATTATAAGAACATATTTTGCTATTTATTGTGTGGTTTTTTTGGGTGGATGATTATAAATTGAAAAGTATTTACCTTTATAAATTTGTTGAAATTAAATTTGATATGTATTAGGATGCTTTGTAGAAATTATTTTTTGACAATAAGAATATATGTGCTTGATTATGCATTGATAATTAAACTTAATTATATGATTAATGTGAAATATTTTTTTGAGAATTTATGACACTAAAAGGAGAGTGAATTAGTATAGTAATATTTTTAACTGATTTTAAAACTAGATTGATAAATCAATATATTTTGAAAACTCAATTGATCAAGTGAAAGTAAAGAGAATAAAATTAAAACACAAGTAAAATAAAGAGAGGCAAAATGATTTATAATGGTTCAAATGGAGTAGATCAATTAATCTTGTTAAAACTTTTTTCTTTTTTTATACAAGATCTTTTAACTCTTATAATTTAGAATTGCAATCAAACTCAAGAGGAGATTCTACTCAAAACAAGAGTCTATAATATTTTTTTTACTTATAAATAGATGCTTCATCAACCAAGTATGAATTTGACATCTATAGGTCCCAAAAGGCTTTAAGAATTTATGATACTAATGGTACTACTATAGGCACTGGGTGGTACTATCGCCATAACTAGGTTATGAATCTTGGCTCTAGCACCATTACCATTAGTCTAGGTGGTATTGCACAACCCTGGGTGGTACTATTATCTGCATAGGTGGTACTACTGCCAAAAATAAAAAAAATATAAACAATATTTTTCGACTAACTAAAGCGGTACTACTACTTGGACCTAATGGTACCACGACTAAGGCTTAGTTCAGGCCACCAATTTGACCTTCTAATAGGTCCAAATCAACCATAGTTCAAGCCTAATGGTTCGATGATAAGTTTGTATGATTTCAATCTAATACCAACTCAAATTGATTCAAATAATCTCGATTAAGATTTTAATAAATTAACCACATATTCGACATATTTATGAGTTGTACTACAACTCATGTTGTGCGCTCTTTCAATATGTCGTCTAATCTTTCGGCACTTCATCCAAATCTTCGGTACATAATTCTCTCATTTGTATCACCCATTTTACTAATATATCGACTTTCATATGATATCCAATCTTTTGATATAATATTAGGTTATTTCAGTATAATGTTCAAACCTTTAGCACGAAGTTTGATCTTTAACACATCAACCAATCTTATGATTCAACATCCAATTTTTGGCATTATAATTTTTTAGTGCAACATCATACTCTCCCACTCAATAGTTGGGTCTTCGGTGATTTAAGTCCATGAGCGAAGTATTTTCTATATCACTTATTTCAAAAACATATTTAGTCCAATAAACTCTCAATTAGTTTCATTATCAAAATCTAGGATTTAACAATGTTTCCTTTTTTTATTATGATAACTAATTGATGATGAGGTTTTAACACGAGTCCCTTGTCTATTTATCATTTTAAAATATTATGATAAATTTAAACTCAAATGATCATATATCTGTTTAAATTCAGATACTGAATTCAAATCAAAAGGAAATTTGATCTTATCGATATGATGATTCAATCATTCAAGTCCAAAAATCAATATTTAATTAAGTTTTAAATTTCAAGTTATAATCATAATCATTTAAATTTTAATAATTATCAATTAAAATATAACTATAAGTTACCCATTTGGATAATAAAAAAATTCTTATTCATGTATGAGTCACCACTTCTCCTACTTGGTTAATGAAAAATATGTTTGTCGCACTTTTATTAACAAAAATATAAGTTATTATTTATCTCCCTTTATTAACAAAAAATATAAGTTACTATTTCTCACTCTTTGTCATCAGCAAAAAGAAGAGAGTGAGATCATGATATCTTATGTCATTGAAAAGTTCAGGTTATGAACATCGAGAAGTCAATTGATGACGAGATCTTAATAAGACTCACTATCTATATGATATCTTCAAAATATGAAGAACTTGAATTCAAAATAATACATTTTCATTTGGATTCTTAAATTCAAGTTGAGATAAATTTGATCTTGATATTATTATTGCAAGCTCAAATATCCAATCAAGTTTTAAATTTTAAAAATAATTAATAAATTTTAGATCTGAGTCGGTACTAATAGTAGTTACAAAAGTATAATAAGTCTCCTTATTCAACACATAAGATAGGCATGAAGCACCACTTTTTCCGCTTTGGTTAAAAATATGCTTATGAGTTATTTCTCTTATTTGTCATCAATAAAATGGAGTATATAATTCATGAATATAAAAGAGTCATATAAAATAAATCTCAAGTCGTAAATATTGAAATATCATAATTCATTTGAAGAATTTCCTTCTTAGTCACTAGCAAAAAGAATGAATAAAAATAATAAAAGGTATTGATTCATACAAAATAAATCTCACCTAGAAGTTAAATGAAGTATCATGATTCATTCAGATAAATCTCCTCTTTAGTTATTAGTAAACAAATAAATCATAGAAAAATAAATAGTAAAATATCTTGATTCATACAAATACATCTCAAGTTGTAAACATTGAAAAGTCATTTAGTTAAATCTCTTTTTTAGTCATTAATAAAAAGAAAGAATGATATGAGAACAAATAACAAAAGATCTTTAATCATGTATTTGAAAGATTCAACATACCTAATTCTCTTTAATCAAATTGAATTGTTCATTACTAAGTGGTTTGATAAAAATATCTATTAATTGATGTTTTGTGTCAATGAAATATAAAGATATATCATGATTGCTAACATGATCCCCTAATATAATGATATCCAATGACAATGTGCTTAGTCCTATAGTGTTAAATATGATTCTTTATCAAACAAATTATAATATTATTATCCTATTTTATAGAGATATTTTTTAAGGAAAGTTAATAATCTTCTAAAGTATTCTTCATCCAAAATGACCTAAGTACATCATGCACTTGTTTTAACATATTCATTCTAGCTATAGATAGTGCAACCAAGTTTTACTTCTTCGATGATCAAGAAATAAATACAAACTAGGAATAGATAAATTTAAGAAGAACTTTTTATATCTATTCTATAAAAATTGATGACTAACCTCATCTAGTGTTAAGTTTCAAGGTAAGAAGGTCTTAGCATAATCTTTGGAGGTCAAAAACTAACTTTAAAGTGATTCGAGGTGATATCTGAAATGTCTAACCTCAGAAATCTTTCTTACCAAACATAACAAGATTTTGGACCAAGAAAGAATAGCCTAATTAGATACAAAGATATTCAAAAATCAAGATATTTCATATACATGTCATTGGTAGATAAATGAATGAAATTTATCTACAATAGTAAGAATTCTACAATAGTAATCTACCTTCTCAACTAATTTATTAGTAATTGAGTAGTAGGGTATAGTAAAATATTTTCAATGTTAGAAATGAGGTATAAAGTAATCATTCACATCATTCTTGTCATCAGAACAAACTAATGCAATTAAATCCAAGGTTTTTTTTCTCCTAAGGAAATAACAAAATTGTGCATAGCCTATCTTGGTCTTATTTTTTTATTTTTGTCAACAAACTGATGTTTTTTTTTTCTATCTTCAGTTTTCTTTAGGATTATTTTGATGTCCGTTTTGTAGGAACGATTATCACAAATAATTTTTTTAATTTTTTGCTTCATGATTTAATGCATCTTTAAGTTAAAATTATATAAATATAAATCATTAATTTTTGACTCAACTCAAATTGCTGAAACACAATATATTGAGAAATGTGTCTGGCTGTGAAGATCAAAAATCAATATAGATTAGAATAAGTGCTTGTAACAAAAAATCTAGAAAAAGAGTCTTAAAATCATTTTTAAATTGTTCATCTCAGGATATTCTGGTACAATTTTTTTTGCCATTATAGGTCTTCTTGTAGGTGACAACTGTATAAGATTATTCATAAAATGAATACAACTCAAATGTCTAATTGTAATCATTACATGAGAATAATTTTTTTTCAAAATATCAAAATGCAGACACGAACAATGGTAAAATTTTGACAATAGTAAAATTCAAAAATTTCAAAAATAATCAAAATAATTTAATGAGGAACAACAAAGTAGAACAATAGCACTGTAATACTTACTAATAGGCAACATATTTAATTTAATTACTCCTAATGTGGTGCCAACACTATATAACTAATTTTTAAATCATTATATATAAATGACGTACCGATTTATAAGATGCCAACTCTATATAACTAATTTATAATGTAAAAATAATAATTGATTAAATCATAATTTTCATAACATTTGATAAATGATTTTGAGATCCATGTTAGAATATTCTATAATTGATTCTAAGGAAAAAAAAATAACAAATCTCAGTTTGAAAAATCTTATGATGATTAAAAAAAATCCAAAAACAAACCTGAGTTATCCTAAAGCCCAGTCAGTATCCCTTTTCTCATAGGTAGAATCAAAGAAGTTTGTCCCAAGCTCATAAAAATAAGATTTAAAGCCCCATATATAATTTATGTTTCTTTAGCCTCAGTGAACGTTGGATTAAAAGCCACTAAATGACATTTGATAGTCTTTTCTCAGGTATTTTAGTTTTTAAAATTAGTGTGCGTTACTTTTTTTTTTTTTTTTTTCTTTGGTCATCTATGAATATTTTTTATCATAGACTTTTTTTTTAAAAAAAAATGTCAAATGATGTTCTAAAACCTTTATGGCAAGTTAAGTTAATATATCACTATAAAAAGATTTGCATATCCCTAAGTTATGCATATCACCAAATATTAGGAGAAAACATCTTCTTAGATGCAGAGGCAAATCCAAAAAATATGTTTGTGAGAAAATCTAGACAAATATTTATTTATTTAGGTGGAGGTTTGAGTGAGAAAAATGAATTAAGTGAATTCTGCAAGTATTTAAGGGAAAAGAATTCAGCGACAGAAAATGAATCTAGTGTAGAAGCAACTCTACAATATTGGTGCAATACAATTATATTTTCCACATCCATCTCTTAAATTTTAGTTTAATATTTGAACTACTGAAATCTTATAAATTCCTATTGTTAAAGTAATGACGTTGAGACTCGTAGTAGTGTACTCTTTATAAATAAATACCTTATACATGTCATATGTAGTTTTTAATAAATACTTCAAATGTACCAAGAATTTGAAGCTCTATTATTTTCTTTTCATTCCTATAACTTCTATACTTCCCAAAATGTAAGGATTCACTTGGAATCAAATCTTGCTAAACACTGTGGACAATGGGTGATTTCTTAGGAATGACATCAATTGTTTGGTGGTTTTAGTAAGTTGTATGAGCATTACAGTATACAACTCCCATTAAGGAAGGCACAAAGAACTGCCAAATCAACATCGACTCACATACGTTCGCTGAATCAATACAGATGAATGAATTTGGAGAGGAAGATTAGGGTATATAAAGCAGCAGACTGTGGATGGAGTTGATTGCACCATTCATTGCAAAGACATGGAGAGAAGAGCAGCAGCGATACTTTGCGTTGCGGTGCTTTCGACGCTTTTTGCATACGATGTTGCAGGAGCGAGGATTGGGATGCATGCGCTCCTGTCCGACGAAGAAGAAATACCATATAAACACATCCAACGTCAACTCCCTCCTACCGAACCAAATCCGTTGGAGCCATCAATTTTAGGAACAAAAGGTCAACAGATTCAACGTCAACTTCCTACCGGTCTCAACCCAGAAGAGCCACCCGTTTCATACGAGGAGGCAACGGAAGGTAAACAAATCCAACGTCAAGTTCCCAGCGGTCCAGATCCAGTAGAGCCACCCGTTTCATACGAGGAGGCAATGGAAGGTAAACAAATCCAACGTCAAGTTCCCAGCGGTCCAGATCCAGTAGAGCCACCCATTTCATACGAGGAGGCAATGGAAGGTAAACAAATCCAACGTCAAGTTCCCAGCGGTCCAGATCCAGCAGAGCCACCCGTTTCATACGAGGAGGCAATGGAAGGTAAACAAATCCAACGTCAAGTTCCCAGCGGTCCAGATCCAGTAGAGCCACCCGTTTCATACGAGGAGGCAATGGAAGGTAAACAAATCTAAAGTCAAATTGATACTTATTCAAATCAAGAAGATCCACCAGCTTCCTACAAACAAATTAGAGTTAACGTCAAATTTCTATATCTTTAAATAATAATAAAGAATCAGGGCATCTATTTTTGTGAATGTGTTACCTTTGCTAGTTTCACTTCTAAATAAGATCATACGAGTAAATCCAACGTCAAGTTCCTACCGGTCCTAACCCAGAAGAGCCACCAATTTCATACGAGGAGGCAACGGAAGGTAAACAAATCCAACGTAAAGTTCCTACCGGTCCCAACCCAAAAGAGCCACTAGTTTCATACAAGGAGGCAATGGAAGGTAAACAAATCTAAAGTCAAATTGATACTTATTCAAATCAAGAAGATCCACCAGCTTCCTACAAACAAATTAGAGTTAACGTCAAATTTCTATATCTTTAAATAATAATAAAGAATCAGGGCATCTATTTTTGTGAATGTATTACCTTTGCTAGTTTCACTTCTAAATAAGATCATACGAGTAAATCCAACGTCAAGTTCCTACCGGTCCTAACCCAGAAGAGCCACCAATTTCATACGAGGAGGCAACGGAAGGTAAACAAATCCAACGTCAAGTTTCTACCGGTCCCAACCCAAAAGAGCCACTAGTTTCATACAAGGAGGCAATGGAAGGTAAACAAATCTAAAGTCAAATTGATACTTATTCAAATCAAGAAGATCCACCAGCTTCCTACAAACAAATTAGAGTTAACGTCAAATTTCTATATCTTTAAATAATAATAAAGAATCAGGGCATCTATTTTTGTGAATGTGTTACCTTTGCTAGTTTCACTTCTAAATAAGATCATACGAGTAAATCCAACGTCAAGTTCCTACCGGTCCTAACCCAGAAGAGCCACCAATTTCATACGAGGAGGCAACGGAAGGTAAACAAATCCAACGTCAAGTTCCTACCGGTCCCAACCCAAAAGAGCCACCAGTTTCATACAAGGAGGCAATGGAAGGTAAACAAATCTAAAGTCAAATTGATACTTATTCAAATCAAGAAGATCCACCAGCTTCCTACAAACAAATTAGAGTTAACGTCAAATTTTTATATCTTTAAATAATAATAAAGAATCAGGGCATCTATTTTTGTGAATGTGTTACCTTTGATAGTTTCACTTCTAAATAAGATCATACGAGTAAATCCAACGTTAAGTTCCTACCGGTCCTAACCCAGAAGAGCCACCAATTTTATACGAGGAGGCAACGGAAGGTAAACAAATCCAACGTCAAGTTCCTACCGGTCCCAACCCAAAAGAGCCACCAGTTTCATACAAGGAGGCAATGGAAGGTAAATAAATCCAACGTCAAGTTCCCACCGGTCCAAATCCAAAAGAGTCACCAGTTTCATACGAGGAGACAATGGAAGGTAAACAAATCCAACGTCAAGTTCCCACCGGTCCATATCCAACGTCAAGATTCAAATATCCCGAGTGCCCCAAAATAATAGTGCTAAAATTATAGTCATGATTGGAAGCGTCAACACCCATACAGAGATCCATCTTGTTTCGTGAGCATGCACTGTCTGTTCATATCCTAATGCAGGTTCTCAACATTTTTCTTCTTTTATCCCCAAAGAAGAACTTATGTCGATTTAACAGTCTTACATAAACTATATCTTGCTTGTCTGACTATTAAACTAATCCAATCACCATCACCACAGCAGAATGAAAACAATGCATAAGAAACAACGATTCAGATAAAGAACGAAGACAATTCTCGAGTCAACCGGAATTTTCTATTAAACTAACTTAACACAACCATCAGCCGTGCTCTTGGGATTTAAAAAAAAAAAAAAAAAGGGGGGGTGGGGGCGCATTATAGCCACACCATGAGACTTAAAAATGACTCTAGAAAACTCGTGTTGACGGATTGACTTCTCTGTAGTAACCAAAAGACGCTAAACATAAATCATATCAATGATTTAGAACCCACCAATCCTAAGTTTAATCTCTATATTATGTTGCAAAACAGTTTGCTAATTGATTGTCCAACTTCAGTAGTCGAAAGCAACATATGATGGGTGGTAATACTAGAAGTTGTCATTAAAACAAAATTTCATATGCTATAGAGCATCAATTTGTCAAAAGAATACGTAATTTTATTTGGGAAAAAAAATCAAATAAACCATGAGTGATATGTATTTTGTGTGATGATATTGAATTTTTCAGTATTAGAATATAAAACAATAAACTTAAGAACAAAAATGCTCATTTCTAAAAGCCACCGTTGTAGGCATGCATAATTAGTAGAAACCTCCGACTCCCCGCTGATCTTTAATCTACAAGATATTGACAAAGTACTCAACCCATTAATTGATCACAGATGTGGAGTCATTAGGTCCGAGAAAAAAATAATAACAGCTAACCAAGGAATCTAACTGTTTAATAACAAAGCTAATATTCTAATTTTACTTATATGCTATGGTTAATTACATATTATTTTCTATGATTAGTTAGCTGTAGTATCTCGATTTTTATATTTTCAAAAATTATTTTAAGATCTCTATATTTAAATATAAAAGTGAAATATTTAATTTCATTGCTCCAACTAAACCCTCCTCTTTCTCTTGATTTTTAATCTATGAAATTATCTTCTTCACCCTATATATAAGATCTCAATGTTTCATTTTTTTAAATATATAGATCCTAATATTATATTTGAAAGTGTAGCGATCTAGATGTTAAAGATAACTAACTATAAGGGAGTTGAGAGTAACAGACTAAAGAAGATATAATTCTTTTCGTTCAAATCTAGAAATATATGATCCGTTAATAAATTTTATTATTTATAAAGATTTAAGAGTCTTGGTGCAATTAATGAAGATAATGATTCTCAAAAAATGAAGATAATGATTCTCAAAAGATAAAGAAAATTAGTATGTATGCCCAAATGAGACTTCTAGAATACCTAAATAGTAAATGAGTGTCATTAATATAAAAGGAATTCGTAGAAAGATCAAAAGAATTTTTAATTTTCAATACAACTCTTAGAATTTTTAGTCTAATTAATTTCTAACTTTTTATTGTTATCTTTACTTAGAATATATTTTTTGAAATCCTTTGTAAAGTTCAATGGTTCTTTATCCTTCTCCCATAATGGAAAAGAACTCAATCACAAAGAGTGATCTATAAGGTAATAGTCCAATAGGATTGTCATTTGCAAGAACACCAGTAGACAAACGAGGTTCAAAAGTACCATAATATTAATTTAAATCATCTATATTGAAAACTAGATTAATATTTAAATAAAAATAAATAAATCGAGCATATGTGCATTAGATCCCAGATTTTGGATATTAGGGAAAAGATCAATGCTCGGGCATACAATTTTTTTAATGAGTTTTTAAAAAATCTCTTAGGATAATTACGAACCAAAACATAATGTAAGTTTGTAATTTTAATTCCTAAAAATCATGAATATGTTGAGTGAAGAAATGGATTTGCTTTAATTCATGAAAGTCAAGTGGAAGGGTTACAAGGTCAACGGGTGCAAGGGATATAGCTTAATTATTATATTCAAATTCTATAATAGATAAGCTTAATTATTTTCATGTTTTTCTCCAACTAAACACCTAAAAAGATTTCCCAAAAAATAGTTACCAACCTTAATTTGACCATCATCAATCTAGGATGAAAGGTTGGATAGAACTTGAATGTTGTGCCAAACAGCTTCCACAAAGTTTTTTAAAAATAGCTAATAATTTGCACGTCCCTATTAGACACCATAATTAAGAGGAATCCATGTAATTTAACCAATTCTCTAAAAAATAATTTAGTAATGTGTTTGGTGTCATTAGCCTTATTACATGGGATAAAGTGGGTCATTTTTTTTAAATTGACCAACAACCAGAATATAATTATTTTGACAATTTGACAATTGCGGCACTACAAAGTCACTCAAACAACAACTCGTTTTAAGAAAGACTACTAAAATTTATCATCAACTAATGTAATGATCTTATCTCGTTTTAGGTTATGTTAATCTACTCACATGTATTTTCCAAATAAAAAAATCTTGAAGGGAGGATAAGAAAACACATAATATAGTAGCTAGAAAAAGCTAACCATCCCTTAAAAATTAAGTCTATATGTTCACTATGGTTTGCATATGGGACTTTTCTATATATGTGATTAAACTCTGAACTTTTCAATATATTTTAATCACTTGAATTTATGACATTGATACTCTTGGAAGATAGGATTATAAAAATTTGACTAAGGGCATGAAGAACTTTGTTTTAAGTGTCAGAATAATACTTAATTATAAAGATATTAATTAAAAACTTAACCCACTTTGGCATGTCAAGAATTAAACTTCTTTTAGGTATTTAAATACTTCAAGGACTAGTGGTCAAATAATAAGATAAACTTTTATTGTCACAACCTAAGCTTGATGGGCCAACTAACCTATCAATTATGTCTGACCTAAATCACTAATCAATATACTTAAGCTAAAATTATTAATAATACACTTATCAAATCCTTATCGATCAATCTTAATCTTATACATTTTCACTATGGGACTAATTTGGATATTTCAATCTTCCTATTCCAGGGCTTGACATCCTTATCAAGACATAGCATAGAATGAACCGTAATAGCATAGTGCATGTGAGACATAGCTAAGTGATGGCTCCACACTATAACGAGTCTACTCCATATATGAGTAGTCCTTTTTTACTTAACCTCTTACCATACTCAAATACTGTGTTAGCTCTGATACTAAATATCACAACCCAGGCCTGATGGACTAACTAGTATATCAACTTCGTTTGATATAAACCATTGGTTATTTAAGGTAGTATACTCGTTAGACCCTTATAAGTTAATCTTATTACCCACTTTTGATATGAGATTAATTAGAGTATTTCAAGAAAAATGACTATGTCTTCCTACTAGGGTCACAAGTCTCTTCCACCCAAGCTCAGATCTTTTATAAGATAGTAGATTACTCTAAAAATAAGTATAAGATAAAAATATATTAATAACCATATATATTGGTAGGAACCTTTAAAAAATCATACTAAGAATCTTTAATATTTATGAAATATATATATATATATATTAATAATTTAATTAAAGTAATAATATATTGACTCATTATAAACTCATGTATATGAAAAATAATGATAATTCTTATGTAATAAATAAAATCATGCATCAGTCTAGTCAGTTAATAAAAAAGTATATTACACTCGATGGTACTCTTCCAATAACGAATGGAGAGACATACTCCATGGGATGAATCCTCCCAATAATAGATATAGAGAACTTCTATCACACTTACAATAACATATGGAGTGGTATCTTTAACCCTTCCAAATTGGACCATTCCTCCCAACAGTAAAGAGAGGAACCATCTAACTGTCACATTTGATGGTCCGCTAATCCTCGAAGGGATTCACCCCACCTATCCTCAGTATGGATATATAAATAATCATGATCCTTTATTTATATTCATTCATCCATTCATGCATGCATTCAATAAATAATATGATAAAATATTATGAGGACCATACTTGATGTATGATCTGTTAAATTATATCCATTATTGGTGGCTTTGTACTATGATGGACCCTTAGCCCCTTTCACTGGTTGCAATTCCAATATAGACCACTAACGTAGTCACATATATTACATGATAATAATCATATTGACATCATAAACTTAAAAAAAGTAAAAAAAAATTAATAATCATTACAGATGATACCTTTTGATAAAACTTATAAAGATATGAGATATTAATTTGAGCCTTATTGTTAAGCCATGCCACACCTAGCTCGTGGGTTCGATCATACCTAGACACATGAGTAAGGGTCATGTCTAACTATATGGAATGAGTTGTACTTGACCACATAAGTTAAACAATGTCTAACCACATGGGTCGCATCGTACCATATAATATAGATTATGTTGTACCTGACCGTATAAGTTGGGTCGTACATGACCCACAAGAGCTTAGTTAACCCGATTTGATAGATCAACCTAACTCAGCTTAGACCCTAGTAACTCAAATCCATGAATTAAAATTTTAAATTTATAATCTTAAATTTAAAACTAATTAATCATAAAAATACATAAAAATTTCTTGAAACATAGATATATCTACTAAATAAATTAAAAATATTATGTTAAATCCAAAAATAAGAATATGAATAATTAAATTAAATTTAAAATTCACTTAATTTTAAGAGACCATTATAAATCAAATAATCATTATAAAATTATAAATCAATTATTTAATTTATTAATCATAAAATTGAATCTAGAATATTATTATGCATCATAAAATTATAATAATCCTAATATCAAGATATCAAAATATTAAAAAAACTAATTATAAAATAATAGAGGATCCTACCTCTCCTTGTCTATACTGTCAATGAGATATCTGTCCAATCTTTCTATTATTATGGTAGGAGAAGAGTGAGGGAAGATCTTTCTATTATTAGGGTAGGAGAAGAGTGAGGGAAGAGGAACTCCCTTTATATAGGAGAAGATAAGATCTCCCTAAAAGATAATCAAATATTTAATTTTTTATTTTTAAATTATTTTTATTTTACTTTCACACATAAAAATAGAAATATAATATTTAATTTTTATAATTCACACACAAAAATAGAATATAAACTATTTAATTCCTAAAAATCATATCACTTATTAGGAAATAAATAAATTAATAATCTATTTGATTGGTAAAATTCCTAACTTATTGTCATAATTGATGAAATCAATTTTAATTGTTTCCATAACCATAGTGCATAAAAAGAAATTTAATAATTTAAATAATATAATATATTATTTATAGTAATTAACTAATATTTTGGAAGAAATTATCAGTAACTATATTTTTAGTTAATAAAATATTTACTAGTAAAAATTAGGATTTGAATTCAAGGATGAAAATAAAAGAGTGTCTTCTGTAAATTATAAATAATAAAATAGAGATTTATTATCTTTATAGAACTAGGTTATGATAATTTAACTATATCAAAGCAATAATTTTGATGATATATTGGAATATGGTATTCTAAGATTAGAATATTAGATGGCCCAATTATTTTTGAGATATAGATTTTGAGAGTTACATAGTATTACAACTAAATCCTAAGTTTAAGAGATTAAGATCATTTTATTGAGCCAAATATAATTTATTTTTATAAAAATAATTAATTAACTTTTTTCTCAAAGAATCTCATTAAATGATTTGAACTGAGATTATTGAGTAAAAAACCAAAATTATAATAAGTGTTGTAATGTTTTATTATAGAAAATCTCATAAAATTTTATATTTTGAATATAATTTTATCATGACAATTTTATCCACTTTTTGAAAAAAAGATAAGAGTTGTTAATTTGATTATTAAATATATTTTTATATATATTTGAAATAAATAAATATCAATTGACATAGTTATTCATGAAGATGCACATATTAGATTTATATCTAATATTTTTAAAATAATAATAATAATTTGGTAATTTGAATAAAAGTATTACATGATGCTTATGTCCACTATGAAATATTTAATTTTTATTTTATAAAAAATAAATAAATTCAGTTTATTACATGAGTCTTGTAGCTTTCTTAGTTCAACCATATCTTATTCATATAGACCTTAAATTCATTTATATAATTTGGTTATAAATTTAAAGTTGATTATACATTAATTACGCTTGATATAATTTCTATTACAGTTTTACATATTACGTTTGTTACCCTCGATTCTAGGATATTATTTTTGTCTATAATTATGAATAGGATAAATTTAATTAAAAAATTATAAGAACATATTTGCTATTTATTGTGTGGTTTTTTTGGGTGGATGATTATAAATTGAAAAGTATTTACCTTTATAAATTTGTTGAAATTAAATTTGATATGTATTAGGATGCTTTGTAGAAATTATTTTTTGACAATAAGAATATATGTGCTTGATTATGCATTGATAATTAAACTTAATTATATGATTAATGTGAAATATTTTTTTGAGAATTTATGACACTAAAAGGAGAGTGAATTAGTATAGTAATATTTTTAACTGATTTTAAAACTAGATTGATAAATCAATATATTTTGAAAACTCAATTGATCAAGTGAAAGTAAAGAGAATAAAATTAAAACACAAGTAAAATAAAGAGAGGCAAAATGATTTATAATGGTTCAAATGGAGTAGATCAATTAATCTTGTTAAAACTTTTTTCTTTTTTTATACAAGATCTTTTAACTCTTATAATTTAGAATTGCAATCAAACTCAAGAGGAGATTCTACTCAAAACAAGAGTCTATAATATTTTTTTTACTTATAAATAGATGCTTCATCAACCAAGTATGAATTTGACATCTATAGGTCCCAAAAGGCTTTAAGAATTTAGGATACTAATGGTACTACTATAGGCACTGGGTGGTACTATCGCCATAACTAGGTTGTGAATCTTGGCTCTAGCACCATTACCATTAGTCTAGGTGGTATTGCACAACCCTGGGTGGTACTATTATCTGCATAGGTGGTACTACTGCCAAAAATAAAAAAAAATATAAACAATATTTTTCGACTAACTAAAGCGGTACTACTACTTGGACCTAATGGTACCACGACTAAGGCTTAGTTCAGGCCACCAATTTGACCTTCTAATAGGTCCAAATCAACCATAGTTCAAGCCTAATGGTTCGATGATAAGTTTGTATGATTTCAATCTAATACCAACTCAAATTGATTCAAATAATCTCGATTAAGATTTTAATAAATTAACCACATATTCGACATATTTATGAGTTGTACTACAACTCATGTTGTGCGCTCTTTCAATATGTCGTCTAATCTTTCGGCACTTCATCCAAATCTTCGGTACATAATTCTCTCATTTGTATCACTCATTTTACTAATATATCGACTTTCATATGATATCCAATCTTTTGATATAATATTAGGTTATTTCAGTATAATGTTCAAACCTTTAGCACGAAGTTTGATCTTTAACACATCAACCAATCTTATGATTCAACATCCAATTTTTGGCATTATAATTTTTTAGTGCAACATCATACTCTCCCACTCAATAGTTGGGTCTTCGGTGATTTAAGTCCATGAGCGAAGTATTTCCTATATCACTTATTTCAAAAACATATTTAGTCCAATAAACTCTTAATTAGTTTTATTATCAAAATCTAGGATTTAACAATGTTTCTTTTTTTATGATGATAACTAATTGATGATGAGGTTTTAACATGAGTCCCTTGTCTATTTATCATTTTAAAATATTATGATAAATTTAAACTCAAATGATCATATATCTGTTTAAATTCAGATACTGAATTCAAATCAAAAGGAAATTTGATCTTATCGATATGATGATTCAATCATTCAAGTCCAAAAATCAATATTTAATTAAGTTTTAAATTTCAAGTTATAATCATAATCATTTAAATTTTAATAATTATCAATTAAAATATAACTATAAGTTACCCATTTGGATAATAAAAAAATTCTTATTCATGTATGAGTCACCACTTCTCCTACTTGGTTAATGAAAAATATGTTTGTCGCACTTTTATTAACAAAAATATAAGTTATTATTTATCCCCCTTTATTAACAAAAAATATAAGTTACTATTTCTCACTCTTTGTCATCAGCAAAAAGAAGAGAGTGAGATCATGATATCTTATGTCATTGAAAAGTTCAGGTTAAACATCGAGAGGTTAATTGATGGCGAGATCTTAATAAGACTCACTATATCTTCAAAATATGAAGAACTTGAATTCAAAATAATACATTTTCATTTGGATTCTTAAATTCAAGTTGAGATAAATTTGATCTTGATATTATTATTGCAAGCCCAAATATCCAATCAAGTTTTAAATTTTAAAAATAATTAATAAATTTTAGATCTGAGTCAGTACTAATAGTAGTTACAAAAGTATAATAAGTCTCCTTATTCAACACATAAGATAGGCATGAAGCACCACTTTTTCCGCTTTGGTTAAAAATATGCTTATGAGTTATTTCTCTTATTTGTCATCAATAAAATGGAGTATATAATTCATGAATATAAAAGAGTCATATAAAATAAATCTCAAGTCGTAAATATTGAAAGATCATAATTCATTTGAAGAATTTCCTTCTTAGTCATTAGCAAAAAGAATGAATAAAAATAATAAAAGGTATTGATTCATACAAAATAAATCTCAAGTTGTAAACACCTAGAAGTTAAATGAAGTATCATGATTCATTCAGATAAATCTCCTCTTTAGTTATTAGTAAAAAAATAAATCATAGAAAAATAAATAGTAAAATATCTTGATTCATACAAATACATCTCAAGTTGTAAACATTGAAAAGTCATTTAGTTAAATCTCTTTTTTAGTCATTAATAAAAAGAAAGAATGATATGAGAACAAATAACAAAAGATCTTTAATCATGTATTTGAAAGATTCAACATACCTAATTCTCTTTAATCAAATTGAATTGTTCATTACTAAGTGGTTTGATAAAAATATCTATTAATTGATGTTTTGTGTCAATGAAATATAAAGATATATCATGATTGCTAACATGATCCCCTAATATAATGATATCCAATGATAATGTGCTTAGTCCTATAGTGTTAAATATGATTCTTTATCAAACAAATTATAATATTATTATCCTATTTTATAGAGATATTTTTTAAGGAAAGTTAATAATCTTCTAAAGTATTCTTCATCCAAAATGACCTAAGCACATCATGCACTTGTTTTAACATATTCATTCTAGCTATAGATAGTGTAACCAAGTTTTACTTCTTCAATGATCAAGAAATAAATACAAACTAGGAATTGATAAATTTAAGAAGAACTTTTTCTATCTATTCTATATCTTACAAAATGGCCCATGTTATATGAACTTAGCAGGACCATGATAACAAAATAGACTTGCATTATAAAAATTGATGACTAACCTCATCTAGTGTTAAGTTTCAAGGTAAGAAGGTCTTAGCATAATCTTTGGAAATCTTTCTTACCAAACATAACAAGATTTTGGGCCAAGAAAGAATAGCCTAATTAGATACTAAGATATTCAAAAATCAAGATATTTCATATACATGTCATTGGTAGATAAATGAATGAAATTTATCTACAATAGTAAGAATTCTACAATAGTAATCTACCTTCTCAACTAATTTATTAGTAATTGAGTAGTAGGGTATAGGAAAATATTTTCAATGTTAGAAATGAGGTATAAAGTAATCATTCACATCATTCTTGTCATCAGAACAAACTAATGCAATTAAATCCAAGGTTTTTTTTTCTCCTAAGGAAATAACAAAATTGTGCATAGCCTATCTTGGTCTTATTTTTTTATTTTTGTCAACAAACTGATGTTTTTTTTTCTATCTTCAGTTTTCTTTAGGATTATTTTGATATTCGTTTTGTAGGAACGATTATCACAAATAATTTTTTTAATTTTTTGCTTCATGATTTAATGCATCTTTAAGTTAAAATTATATAAATATAAATCATTAATTTTTGACTCAACTCAAATTGCTGAAACACAATATATTGAGAAATGTGTCTGGCTGTGAAGATCAAAAATCAATATAGATTAGAATAAGTGCTTGTAACAAAAAATCTAGAAAAAGAGTCTTACTAATTTTTTCAAAATATCAAAATGCAGACATGAACAATGGTAAAATTTTGACAATAGTAAAATTCAAAAATTTCAAAAATAATCAAAAAAATTTAATGAGGAACAACAAAGTAGAACAATAGCACTGTAATACTTACTAATAGGCAACATATTTAATTTAATTACTCCTAATGTGGTGCCAACACTATATAACTAATTTTTAAATCATTATATATAAATGACGTACCGATTTATAAGATGCCAACTCTATATAACTAATTTATAATGTAAAAATAATAATTGATTAAATCATAATTTTCATAACATTTGATAAATGATTTTGAGATCCATGTTAGAATATTCTATAATTGATTCTAAGGAAAAAAAAATAACAAATCTCAGTTTGAAAAATCTTATGATGATTAAAAAAAATCCAAAAACAAACCTGAGTTATCCTAAAGCCCAGTCAGTATCCCTTTTCTCATAGGTAGAATCAAAGAAGTTTGTCCCAAGCTCATAAAAATAAGATTTAAAGCCCCATATATAATTTATGTTTCTTTAGCCTCAGTGAACGTTGGATTAAAAGCCACTAAATGACATTTGATAGTCTTTTCTCAGGTATTTTAGTTTTTAAAATTAGTGTGCGTTACTTTTTTTTTTCTTTGGTCATCTATGAATATTTTTTATCATAGACTTTTTTTTAAAAAAAAAATGTCAAATGATGTTCTAAAACCTTTATGGCAAGTTAAGTTAATATATCACTATAAAAAGATTTGCATATCCCTAAGTTATGCATATCACCAAATATTAGGAGAAAACATCTTCTTAGATGCAGAGGCAAATCCAAAAAATATGTTTGTGAGAAAATCTAGACAAATATTTATTTATTTAGGTGGAGGTTTGAGTGAGAAAAATGAATTAAGTGAATTCTGCAAGTATTTAAGGGAAAAGAATTCAGCGACAGAAAATGAATCTAGTGTAGAAGCAACTCTACAATATTGGTGCAATACAATTATATTTTCCACATCCATCTCTTAAATTTTAGTTTAATATTTGAACTACTGAAATCTTATAAATTCCTATTGTTAAAGTAATGACGTTGAGACTCGTAGTAGTGTACTCTTTATAAATAAATACCTTATACATGTCATATGTAGTTTTTAATAAATACTTCAAATGTACCAAGAATTTGAAGCTCTATTATTTTCTTTTCATTCCTATAACTTCTATACTTCGCATCTACTTAAATGTAAGGATTCACTTGGAATCAAATCTTGCTAAACACTGTGGACAATGGGTGATTTCTTAGGAATGACATCAATTGTTTGGTGGTTTTAGTAAGTTGTATGAGCATTACAGTATACAACTCCCATTAAGGAAGGCACAAAGAACTGCCAAATCAACATCGACTCACATACGTTCGCTGAATCAATACAGATGAATGAATTTGGAGAGGAAGATTAGGGTATATAAAGCAGCAGACTGTGGATGGAGTTGATTGCACCATTCATTGCAAAGACATGGAGAGAAGAGCAGCAGCGATACTTTGCGTTGCGGTGCTTTCGACGCTTTTTGCATACGATGTTGCAGGAGCGAGGATTGGGATGCATGCGCTCCTGTCCGACGAAGAAGAAATACCATATAAACACATCCAACGTCAACTCCCTCCTACCGAACCAAATCCGTTGGAGCCATCAATTTTAGGAACAAAAGGTCAACAGATTCAACGTCAACTTCCTACCGGTCTCAACCCAGAAGAGCCACCCGTTTCATACGAGGAGGCAACGGAAGGTAAACAAATCCAACGTCAAGTTCCCAGCGGTCCAGATCCAGTAGAGCCACCCGTTTCATACGAGGAGGCAATGGAAGGTAAACAAATCCAACGTCAAGTTCCCAGCGGTCCAGATCCAGTAGAGCCACCCATTTCATACGAGGAGGCAATGGAAGGTAAACAAATCCAACGTCAAGTTCCCAGCGGTCCAGATCCAGCAGAGCCACCCGTTTCATACGAGGAGGCAATGGAAGGTAAACAAATCCAACGTCAAGTTCCCAGCGGTCCAGATCCAGTAGAGCCACCCGTTTCATACGAGGAGGCAATGGAAGGTAAACAAATCTAAAGTCAAATTGATACTTATTCAAATCAAGAAGATCCACCAGCTTCCTACAAACAAATTAGAGTTAACGTCAAATTTCTATATCTTTAAATAATAATAAAGAATCAGGGCATCTATTTGTGTGAATGTGTTACCTTTGCTAGTTTCACTTCTAAATAAGATCAAAATCCAACGTCAAGTTCCTACCGGTCCTAACCCAGAAGAGCCACCAATTTCATACGAGGAGGCAACGGAAGGTAAACAAATCCAACGTAAAGTTCCTACCGGTCCCAACCCAAAAGAGCCACTAGTTTCATACAAGGAGGCAATGGAAGGTAAACAAATCTAAAGTCAAATTGATACTTATTCAAATCAAGAAGATCCACCAGCTTCCTACAAACAAATTAGAGTTAACGATAAATTTCTATATCTTTAAATAATAATAAAGAATCAGGGCATCTATTTTTGTGAATGTGTTACCTTTGCTAGTTTCACTTCTGAATAAGATCATACGAGTAAATCCAACGTCAAGTTCCTACCGGTCCTAACCCAGAAGAGCCACCAATTTCATACGAGGAGGCAACGGAAGGTAAACAAATCCAACGTAAAGTTCCTACCGGTCCCAACCCAAAAGAGCCACTAGTTTCATACAAGGAGGCAATGGAAGGTAAACAAATCTAAAGTCAAATTGATACTTATTCAAATCAAGAAGATCCACCAGCTTCCTACAAACAAATTAGAGTTAACGTCAAATTTCTATATCTTTAAATAATAATAAAGAATCAGGGCATCTATTTGTGTGAATGTGTTACCTTTGCTAGTTTCACTTCTAAATAAGATCATACGAGTAAATCCAACGTCAAGTTCCTACCGGTCCTAACCCAGAAGAGCCACCAATTTCATACGAGGAGGCAACGGAAGGTAAACAAATCCAACGTAAAGTTCCTACCGGTCCCAACCCAAAAGAGCCACTAGTTTCATACAAGGAGGCAATGGAAGGTAAACAAATCTAAAGTCAAATTGATACTTATTCAAATCAAGAAGATCCACCAGCTTCCTACAAACAAATTAGAGTTAACGTCAAATTTCTATATCTTTAAATAATAATAAAGAATCAGGGCATTTATTTTTGTGAATGTGTTACCTTTGCTAGTTTCACTTCTAAATAAGATCATACGAGTAAATCCAACGTCAAGTTCCTACCGGTCATAACCCAGAAGAGCCACCAATTTCATACGAGGAGGCAACGGAAGGTAAACAAATCCAACGTAAAGTTCCTACCGGTCCCAACCCAAAAGAGCCACTAGTTTCATACAAGGAGGCAATGGAAGGTAAATAAATCTAAAGTCAAATTGATACTTATTCAAATCAAGAAGATCCACCAGCTTCCTACAAACAAATTAGAGTTAACGTCAAATTTCTATATCTTTAAATAATAATAAAGAATCAGGGCATCTATTTGTGTGAATGTGTTACCTTTGCTAGTTTCACTTCTAAATAAGATCATACGAGTAAATCCAACGTCAAGTTCCTACCGGTCCTAACCCAGAAGAGCCACCAATTTCATACGAGGAGGCAACGGAAGGTAAACAAATCCAACGTAAAGTTCCTACCGGTCCCAACCCAAAAGAGCCACTAGTTTCATATAAGGAGGCAATGGAAGGTAAACAAATCTAAAGTCAAATTGATACTTATTCAAATCAAGAAGATCCACCAGCTTCCTACAAACAAATTAGAGTTAACGTCAAATTTCTATATCTTTAAATAATAATAAAGAATCAGGGCATCTATTTGTGTGAATGTGTTACCTTTGCTAGTTTCACTTCTAAATAAGATCATACGAGTAAATCCAACGTCAAGTTCCTACCGGTCCTAACCCAGAAGAGCCACCAATTTCATACGAGGAGGCAACGGAAGGTAAACAAATCCAACGTAAAGTTCCTACCGGTCCCAACCCAAAAGAGCCCCTAGTTTCATACAAGGAGGCAATGGAAGGTAAACAAATCTAAAGTCAAATTGATACTTATTCAAATCAAGAAGATCCACCAGCTTCCTACAAACAAATTAGAGTTAACGTCAAATTTCTATATCTTTAAATAATAATAAAGAATCAGGGCATCTATTTGTGTGAATGTGTTACCTTTGCTAGTTTCACTTCTAAATAAGATCATACGAGTAAATCCAACGTCAAGTTCCTACCGGTCCTAACCCAGAAGAGCCACCAATTTCATACGAGGAGGCAACGGAAGGTAAACAAATCCAACGTAAAGTTCCTACCGGTCCCAACCCAAAAGAGCCACTAGTTTCATATAAGGAGGCAATGGAAGGTAAACATATCTAAAGTCAAATTGATACTTATTCAAATCAAGAAGATCCACCAGCTTCCTACAAACAAATTAGAGTTAACGTCAAATTTCTATATCTTTAAATAATAATAAAGAATCAGGGCATCTATTTTTG
This sequence comes from Ensete ventricosum, assembly GCA_029747655.1. NCBI lineage: Eukaryota > Viridiplantae > Streptophyta > Magnoliopsida > Zingiberales > Musaceae > Ensete > Ensete ventricosum. The sequence goes on along the minus strand of JAQQAF010000006.1, from coordinate 1,670,931 downwards.
TGAATGTGTTACCTTTGCTAGTTTCACTTCTAAATAAGATCATACGAGTAAATCCAACGTCAAGTTCCTACCGGTCCTAACCCAGAAGAGCCACCAATTTCATACGAGGAGGCAACGGAAGGTAAACAAATCCAACGTAAAGTTCCTACCGGTCCCAACCCAAAAGAGCCACTAGTTTCATACAAGGAAGCTATGGAAGGTAAACAAATCTAAAGTCAAATTGATACTTATTCAAATCAAGAAGATCCACCAGCTTCCTACAAACAAATTAGAGTTAACGTCAAATTTCTATATCTTTAAATAATAATAAAGAATCAGGGCATCTATTTGTGTGAATGTGTTACGTTTGCTAGTTTCACTTCTAAATAAGATCATACGAGTAAATCCAACGTCAAGTTCCTACCGGTCCTAACCCAGAAGAGCCACCAATTTCATACGAGGAGGCAACGGAAGGTAAACAAATCCAACGTAAAGTTCCTACCGGTCCCAACCCAAAAGAGCCACTAGTTTCATACAAGGAGGCAATGGAAGGTAAACAAATCTAAAGTCAAATTGATACGTATTCAAATCAAGAAGATCCACCAGCTTCCTACAAACAAATTAGAGTTAACGTCAAATTTCTATATCTTTAAATAATAATAAAGAATCAGGGCATCTATTTGTGTGAATGTGTTACCTTTGCTAGTTTTACTTCTAAATAAGATCATACGAGTAAATCTAACGTCAAGTTCCTACCGGTCCTAACCCAGAAGAGCCACCAATTTCATACGAGGAGGCAACGGAAGGTAAACAAATCCAACGTAAAGTTCCTACCGGTCCCAACCCAAAAGAGCCACTAGTTTCATATAAGGAGGCAATGGAAGGTAAACAAATCTAAAGTCAAATTGATACTTATTCAAATCAAGAAGATCCACCAGCTTCCTACAAACAAATTAGAGTTAACGTCAAATTTCTATATCTTTAAATAATAATAAAGAATCAGGGCATCTATTTTTGTGAATGTGTTACCTTTGCTAGTTTCACTTCTAAATAAGATGATACGAGTAAATCCAACGTCAATTTCCTACCGGTCCTAACCTAGAAGAGCCACCTATTTCATACGAGGAGGCAACGGAAGGTAAACAAATCCAACGTAAAGTTCCTACCGGTCCCAACCCAAAAGAGCCACTAGTTTCATACAAGGAGGCAATGGAAGGTAAACAAATCTAAAGTCAAATTGATACTTATTCAAATCAAGAAGATCCACCAGCTTCCTACAAACAAATTAGAGTTAACGTCAAATTTCTATATCTTTAAATAATAATAAAGAATCAGGGCATCTATTTTTGTGAATGTGTTACCTTTGCTAGTTTCACTTCTAAATAAGATCATACGAGTAAATCCAACGTCAAGTTCCTACCGGTCCTAACCCAGAAGAGCCACCAATTTCATACGAGGAGGCAACGGAAGGTAAACAAATCCAACGTAAAGTTCCTACCGGTCCCAACCCAAAAGAGCCACTAGTTTCATATAAGGAGGCAATGGAAGGTAAACAAATCTAAAGTCAAATTGATACTTATTCAAATCAAGAAGATCCACCAGCTTCCTACAAACAAATTAGAGTTAACGTCAAATTTCTATATCTTTAAATAATAATAAAGAATCAGGGCATCTATTTATGTGAATGTGTTACCTTTGCTAGTTTCACTTCTAAATAAGATCATACGAGTAAATCCAACGTCAAGTTCCTACCGGTCCTAACCCAGAAGAGCCACCAATTTCATACGAGGAGGCAACGGAAGGTAAACAAATCCAACGTAAAGTTCCTACCGGTCCCAACCCAAAAGAGTCACTAGTTTCATACAAGGAGGCAAGGGAAGGTAAACAAATCTAAAGTCAAATTGATACATATTCAAATCAAGAAGATCCACCAGCTTCCTACAAACAAATTAGAGTTAACGTCAAATTTCTATATCTTTAAATAATAATAAAGAATCAGGGCATCTATTTTTGTGAATATATTACCTTTGCTAGTTTCACTTCTAAATAAGATCATACGAGTAAATCCAACGTCAAGTTCCTACCGGTCCTAACCCAGAAGAGCCACCAATTTCATACGAGGAGGCAACGGAAGGTAAACAAATCCAACGTCAAGTTTCTACCGGTCCCAACCCAAAAGAGCCACTAGTTTCATACAAGGAGGCAATGGAAGGTAAACAAATCTAAAGTCAAATTGATACTTATTCAAATCAAGAAGATCCACCAGCTTCCTACAAACAAATTAGAGTGAACGTCAAATTTTTATATCTTTAAATAATAATAAAGAATCAGGGCATCTATTTTTGTGAATGTGTTACCTTTGCTAGTTTTACTTCTAAATAAGATCATACGAGTAAATCCAACGTTAAGTTCCTACCGGTCCTAACCCAGAAGAGCCACCAATTTCATACGAGGAGGCAACGGAAGGTAAACAAATCCAACGTCAAGTTCCTACCGGTCCCAACCCAAAAGAGCCACCAGTTTCATACAAGGAGGCAATGGAAGGTAAATAAATCCAACGTCAAGTTCCCACCGGTCCAAATCCAAAAGCGCCACCAGTTTCATACGAGGAGACAATGGAAGGTAAACAAATCCAACGTCAAGTTCCCACCGGTCCATATCCAACGTCAAGATTCAAATATCCCGAGTGCCCCAAAATAATAGTGCTAAAATTATAGTCATGATTGGAAGCGTCAACACCCATACAGAGATCCATCTTGTTTCGTGAGCATGCACTGTCTGTTCATATCCTAATGCAGGTTCTCAACATTTTTCTTCTTTTATCCCCAAAGAAGAACTTATGTCGATTTAACAGTCTTACATAAACTATATCTTGCTTGTCTGACTATTAAACTAATCCAATCACCATCACCACAGCAGAATGAAAACAATGCATAAGAAACAACGATTCAGATAAAGAACGAAGACAATTCTCGAGTCAACCGGAATTTTCTATTAAACTAACTTAACACAACCATCAGCCGTGCTCTTGGGATTTTTTTTTTAAAAAAAAAGTGGGGGGTGGGGGCGCATTATAGCCACACCATGAGACTTAAAAATGACTCTAGAAAACTCGTGTTGACGGATTGACTTCTCTGTAGTAACCAAAAGACGCTAAACATAAAGCATATCAATGATTTAGAACCCACCAATCCTAAGTTTAATCTCTATATTATGTTGCAAAACAGTGTGCTAATTGATTGTCCAACTTCAGAAGTCGAAAGCAACATATGATGGGTGGTAATACTAGAAGTTGTCATTAAAACAAAATTTCATATGCTATAGAGCATCAATTTGTCAAAAGAATACGTAATTTTATTTGGGAAAAAAAAATCAAATAAACCATGAGTGATATGTATTTTGTGTGATGATATTGAATTTTTCAGTATTAGAATATAAAACAATAAACTTAAGAACAAAAATGCTCATTTCTAAAAGCCACCATTGTAGGTATGCATAATTAGTAGAAACCTCCGACTCCCCGCTGATCTTTAATCTACAAGATATTGACAAAGTAAAGTACTCAACCCATTAATTGATCACAGATGTGGAGTCATTAGGTCCGAGAAAAAAATAATAACAGCTAACCAAGGAATCTAACTGTTTAATAACAAAGCTAATATTCTAATTTTACTTATATGCTATGGTTAATTACATATTATTTTCTATGATTAGTTAGCTGTAGTATCTCGATTTTTATATTTTCAAAAATTATTTTAAGATCTCTATATTTAAATATAAAAGTGAAATATTTAATTTCATTGCTCCAACTAAACCCTCCTCTTTCTCTTGATTTTTAATCTATGAAATTATCTTCTTCACCCTATATATAAGATCTCAATGTTTCATTTTTATAAATATATAGATCCTAATATTATATTTGAAAGTGTAGCGATCTAGATGTTAAAGATAACTAACTATAAGAGAGTTGAGAGTAACAGACTAAAGAAGATATAATTCTTTTCGTTCAAATCTAGAAATATATGATCCGTTAATAAATTTTATTATTTATAAAGATTTAAGAGTCTTGGTGCAATTAATGAAGATAATGATTCTCAAAAAATGAAGATAATGATTCTCAAAAGATAAAGAAAATTAGTATGTATGCCCAAATGAGACTTCTAGAATACCTAAATAGTAAATGAGTGTCATTAATATAAAAGAAATCCGTAGAAAGATCAAAAGAATTTTTAATTTTCAATACAACTCTTAGAATTTTTAGTCTAATTAATTTCTAACTTTTTATTGATATCTTTACTTAGAATATATTTTTTGAAATCCTTTGTAAAGTTTAATGGTTCTTTATCCTTCTCCCATAATGGAAAAGAACTCAATCACAAAGAGTGATCTATAAGGTAATAGTCCAATAGGATTGTCATTTGCAAGAACACCAGTAGACAAACGAGGTTCAAAAGTACCATAATATTAATTTAAATCATCTATATTGAAAACTAGATTAATATTTAAATAAAAATAAATAAATCGAGCATATGTGCATTAGATCCCAGATTTTGGATATTAGGGAAAAGATCAATGCTCGGGCATACAACTTTTTTAATGAGTTTTTAAAAAATCTCTTAGGATAATTACGAACCAAAACATAATGTAAGTTTGTAATTTTAATTCCTAAAAATCATGAATATGTTGAGTGAAGAAATGGATTTGCTTTAATTCATGAAAGTCAAGTGGAAGGGTTACAAGGTCAACGGGTGCAAGGGATATAGCTTAATTATTATATTCAAATTCTATAATAGATAAGCTTAATTATTTTCATGTTTTTCTCCAACTAAACACCTAAAAAGATTTCCCAAAAAATAGTTACCAATCTAGGATGAAAGGTTGGATAGAACTTGAATGTTGTGCCAAACAGCTTCCACAAAGTTTTTTAAAAATAGCTAATAATTTGCACGTCCCTATTAGACACCATAATTAAGAGGAATCCATGTAATTTAACCAATTCTCTAAAAAATAATTTAGTAATGTGTTTGGTGTCATTAGCCTTATTACATGGGATAAAGTGGGTCATTTTTTTTTAAATTGACCAACAACCAGAATATAATTATTTTGACAATTTGACAATTGCGGCACTACAAAGTCACTCAAACAACAACTCGTTTTAAGAAAGACTACTAAAATTTATCATCAACTAATGTAATGATCTTATCTCGTTTTAGGTTATGTTAATCTACTCACATGTATTTTCCAAATAAAAAAATCTTGAAGGGAGGATAAGAAAACACATAATATAGTAGCTAGAAAAAGCTAACCATCCCTTAAAAATAAAGTCTATATGTTCACTATGGTTTGCATATGGGAATTTTCTATATATGTGATTAAACTCTTAACTTTTCAATATATTTTAATCACTTGAATTTATGACATTGATACTCTTGGAAGATAGGATTATAAAAATTTGACTAAGGGCATGAAGAACTTTGTTTTAAGTGTCAGAATAATACTTAATTATAAAGATATTAATTAAAAACTTAACCCACTTTGGCATGTCAAGAATTAAACTTCTTTTAGGTATTTAAGTACTTCAAGGACTAGTGGTCAAATAATAAGATAAACTTTTATTGTCACAACCTAAGCTTGATGGGCCAGCTAACCTATCAATTATGTCTGACCTAAATCACTAATCAATATACTTAACCTAAAATTATTAATAATACACTTATCAAATCCTTATCGGTCAATCTTAATCTTATACATTTCCATTGTGTGACTAATTTCGATATTTCAATCTTCCTATTCAAGGGCTTGACATCCTTATCAAGACATAGCATAGAACGAACCTTAATAGCATAGTGCATGTGAGGCATACATAAGTGGTATAGTTTCACACTATGACGAGTCTATTCCATATATGAGTAGTCCTTTTTTACTTAACCTCTTACCATACTCAAATACTGTGTTAGCTCTGATACTAAATATCACAACCCAGGCCTGATGGACTAACTAGTATATCAACTTCGTTTGATATAAACCATTGGTTATTTAAGGTAGTATACTCGTTAGACCCTTATAAGTTAATCTTATTACCCACTTTTGATATGAGATTAATTAGAGTATTTCAAGAAAAATGACTATGTCTTCCTACTAGGGTCACAAGTCTCTTCCACCCAAGCTCAGATCTTTTATAAGATAGTAGATTACTCTGAAAATAAGTATAAGATAAAAATATATTAATAACCATATATATTGGTAGGAACCTTTAAAAAAATCATACTAAGAATCTTTAATATTTATGAAATATATATATATATATATTAATAATTTAATTAAAGTAATAATATATTGACTCATTATAAACTCATGTATATGAAAAATAATGATAATTCTTATGTAATAAATAAAATCATGCATCAGTCTAGTCAGTTAATAAAAAAGTATATTACACTCGATGGTACTCTTCCAATAATGAATGGAGAGACATACTCCATGGGATGAATCCTCCCAATAATAGATATAGAGAACTTCTATCACACTTACAATAACATATGGAGTGGTATCTTTAACCCATCCAAATTGGACCATTCCTCCCAACAGTAAAGAGAGGAACCATCTAACTGTCACATTTGATGGTCCGCTAATCCTCGAAGGGATTCACCCCACCTATCCTCAGTAGGGATATATAAATAATCATGATCCTTTATTTATATTCATTCATCCATTCATGCATGCATTCAATAAATAATATGATAAAATATTATGAGGACCATACTTGATGTATGATCTGTTAAATTATATCCATTATTGGTGGCTTTGTACTATGATGGACCCTTAGCCCCTTTCACTGGTTGCAATTCCAATATAGACCACTAACGTAGTCACATATATTACATGATAATAATCATATTGACATCATAAACTTAAAAAAAGTAAAAAAAAATTAATAATCATTACAGATGATACCTTTTGATAAAACTTATAAAGATATGAGATATTAATTTGAGCCTTATTGTTAAGCCATGCCACACCTAGCTCGTGGGTTCGATCATACCTAGACACATGAGTAAGGGTCATGTCTAACTATATGGAATGAGTTGTACTTGACCACATAAGTTAAACAATGTCTAACCACATGGGTCGCATCGTACCATATAATATAGATTATGTTGTACCTGATCGTATAAGTTGGGTCGTACATGACCCACAAGAGCTTAGTTAACCCGATTTGATAGATCAACCTAACTCAGCTTAGACCCTAGTAACTCAAATCCATGAATTAAAATTTTAAATTTATAATCTTAAATTTAAAACTAATTAATCATAAAAATACATAAAAATTTCTTGAAACATAGATATATCTATTAAATAAATTAAAAATATTATGTTAAATCCAAAAATAAGAATATGAATAATTAAATTTAATTTAAAATTCACTTAATTTTAAGAGACCATTATAAATCAAATAATCATTATAAAATCATAAATCAATTATTTAATTTATTAATCATAAAATTGAATCTAGAATATTATTATGCATCATAAAATTATAATAATCCTAATATCAAGATATCAAAATATTAAAAAAACTAATTATAAAATAATAGAGGATCCTACCTCTCCTTGTCTATACTGTCAATGAGATCATCTGTTCAATCTTTCTATTATTATGGTAGGAGAAGAGTGAGGGAAGATCTTTCTATTATTAGGGTAGGAGAAGAGTAAGGGAAGAGGAACTCCCTTTATATAGGAGAAGATAAGATCTCCCTAAAAGATAATCAAATATTTATTTTTTTATTTTTAAATTATTTTTATTTTACTTTCACACATAAAAATAGAAATATAATATTTAATTTTTATAATTCACACACAAAAATAGAATATAAACTATTTAATTCCTAAAAATCATATCACTTATTAGGAAATAAATAAATTAATAATCTATTTGATTGGTAAAATTCCTAACTTATTGTCATAATTGATGAAATCAATTTTAATTGTTTCCATAACCATAGTGCATAAAAAGAAATTTAATAATTTAAATAATATAATATATTATTTATAGTAATTAACTAATATTTTGGAAGAAATTATCAGTAACTATATTTTTAGTTAATAAAATATTTACTAGTAAAAATTAGGATTTGAATTCAAGGATGAAAATAAAAGAGTGTCTTCTGTAAATTATAAATAATAAAATAGAGATTTATTATCTTTATAGAACTAGGTTATGATAATTTAACTATATCAAAGCAATAATTTTGATGATATATTGGTATATGGTATTCTAAGATTAGAATATTAGATGGCCCAATTATTTTTGAGATTTAGATTTTGAGAGTTACATAGTATTACAACTAAATCCTAAGTTTAAGAGATTAAGATCATTTTATTGAGCCAAATATAATTTATTTTTATAAAAATAATTAATTAACTTTTTTCTCAAAGAATCTCATTAAATGATTTGAACTGAGATTATTGAGTAAAAAACCAAAATTATAATAAGTGTTGTAATGTTTTATTATAGAAAATCTCATAAAATTTTATATTTTGAATATAATTTTATCATGACAATTTTATCCACTTTTTGAAAAAAAGATAAGAGTTGTTAATTTGATTATTAAATATATTTTTATATATATTTGAAATAAATAAATATCAATTGACATAGTTATTCATGAAGATGCACATATTAGATTTATATCTAATATTTTTAAAATAATAATAATAATTTGGTAATTTGAATAAAAGTATTACATGATGCTTATGTCCACTATGAAATATTTAATTTTTATTTTATAAAAAATAAATAAATTCAGTTTATTACATGAGTCTTGTAGCTTTCTTAGTTCAACCATATCTTATTCATATAGACCTTAAATTCATTTATATAATTTGGTTATAAATTTAAAGTTGATTATACATTAATTACGCTTGATATAATTTCTATTACAGTTTTACATATTACGTTTGTTACCCTCGATTCTAGGATATTATTTTTGTCTATAATTATGAATAGGATAAATTTAATTAAAAAATTATAAGAACATATTTGTTATTTATTGTGTGGTTTTTTTGGGTGGATGATTATAAATTGAAAAGTATTTACCTTTATAAATTTGTTGAAATTAAATTTGATATGTATTAGGATGCTTTGTAGAAATTATTTTTTGACAATAAGAATATATGTGCTTGATTATGCATTGATAATTAAACTTAATTATATGATTAATGTGAAATATTTTTTTGAGAATTTATGACACTAAAAGGAGAGTGAATTAGTATAGTAATATTTTTAACTGATTTTAAAACTAGATTGATAAATCAATATATTTTGAAAACTCAATTGATCAAGTGAAAGTAAAGAGAATAAAATTAAAACACAAGTAAAATAAAGAGAGGCAAAATGATTTATAATGGTTCAAATGGAGTAGATCAATTAATCTTGTTAAAACTTTTTTCTTTTTTTATACATGATCTTTTAACTCTTATAATTTAGAATTGCAATCAAACTCAAGAGGAGATTCTACTCAAAACAAGAGTCTATAATATTTTTTTTACTTATAAATAGATGCTTCATCAACCAAGTATGAATTTGACATCTATAGGTCCCAAAAGGCTTTAAGAATTTATGATACTAATGGTACTACTATAGGCACTGGGTGGTACTATCGCCATAACTAGGTTATGAATCTTGGCTCTAGCACCATTACCATTAGTCTAGGTGGTATTGCACAACCCTGGGTGGTACTATTATCTGCATAGGTGGTACTACTGCCAAAAATAAAAAAAATATAAACAATATTTTTCGACTAACTAAAGCGGTACTACTACTTGGACCTAATGGTACCACGACTAAGGCTTAGTTCAGGCCACCAATTTGACCTTCTAATAGGTCCAAATCAACCATAGTTCAAGCCTAATGGTTCGATGATAAGTTTGTATGATTTCAATCTAATACCAACTCAAATTGATTCAAATAATCTCGATTAAGATTTTAATAAATTAACCACATATTCGACATATTTATGAGTTGTACTACAACTCATGTTGTGCGCTCTTTCAATATGTCGTCTAATCTTTCGGCACTTCATCCAAATCTTCGGTACATAATTCTCTCATTTGTATCACCCATTTTACTAATATATCGACTTTCATATGATATCCAATCTTTTGATATAATATTAGGTTATTTCAGTATAATGTTCAAACCTTTAGCACGAAGTTTGATCTTTAACACATCAACCAATCTTATGATTCAACATCCAATTTTTGGCATTATAATTTTTTAGTGCAACATCATACTCTCCCACTCAATAGTTGGGTCTTCGGTGATTTAAGTCCATGAGCGAAGTATTTCCTATATCACTTATTTCAAAAACATATTTAGTCCAATAAACTCTTAATTAGTTTTATTATCAAAATCTAGGATTTAACAATGTTTCCTTTTTTTATTATGATAACTAATTGATGATGAGGTTTTAACACGAGTCCCTTGTCTATTTATCATTTTAAAATATTATGATAAATTTAAACTCAAATGATCATATATCTGTTTAAATTCAGATACTGAATTCAAATCAAAAGGAAATTTGATCTTATCGATATGATGATTCAATCATTCAAGTCCAAAAATCAATATTTAATTAAGTTTTAAATTTCAAGTTATAATCATAATCATTTAAATTTTAATAATTATCAATTAAAATATAACTATAAGTTACCCATTTGGATAATAAAAAAATTCTTATTCATGTATGAGTCACCACTTCTCCTACTTGGTTAATGAAAAATATGTTTGTCGCACTTTTATTAACAAAAATATAAGTTATTATTTATCTCCCTTTATTAACAAAAAATATAAGTTACTATTTCTCACTCTTTGTCATCAGCAAAAAGAAGAGAGTGAGATCATGATATCTTATGTCATTGAAAAGTTCAGGTTATGAACATCGAGAAGTCAATTGATGACGAGATCTTAATAAGACTCACTATCTATATGATATCTTCAAAATATGAAGAACTTGAATTCAAAATAATACATTTTCATTTGGATTCTTAAATTCAAGTTGAGATAAATTTGATCTTGATATTATTATTGCAAGCTCAAATATCCAATCAAGTTTTAAATTTTAAAAATAATTAATAAATTTTAGATCTGAGTCGGTACTAATAGTAGTTACAAAAGTATAATAAGTCTCCTTATTCAACACATAAGATAGGCATGAAGCACCACTTTTTCCGCTTTGGTTAAAAATATGCTTATGAGTTATTTCTCTTATTTGTCATCAATAAAATGGAGTATATAATTCATGAATATAAAAGAGTCATATAAAATAAATCTCAAGTCGTAAATATTGAAATATCATAATTCATTTGAAGAATTTCCTTCTTAGTCACTAGCAAAAAGAATGAATAAAAATAATAAAAGGTATTGATTCATACAAAATAAATCTCACCTAGAAGTTAAATGAAGTATCATGATTCATTCAGATAAATCTCATCTTTAGTTATTAGTAAACAAATAAATCATAGAAAAATAAATAGTAAAATATCTTGATTCATACAAATACATCTCAAGTTGTAAACATTGAAAAGTCATTTAGTTAAATCTCTTTTTTAGTCATTAATAAAAAGAAAGAATGATATGAGAACAAATAACAAAAGATCTTTAATCATGTATTTGAAAGATTCAACATACCTAATTCTCTTTAATCAAATTGAATTGTTCATTACTAAGTGGTTTGATAAAAATATCTATTAATTGATGTTTTGTGTCAATGAAATATAAAGATATATCATGATTGCTAACATGATCCCCTAATATAATGATATCCAATGACAATGTGCTTAGTCCTATAGTGTTAAATATGATTCTTTATCAAACAAATTATAATATTATTATCCTATTTTATAGAGATATTTTTTAAGGAAAGTTAATAATCTTCTAAAGTATTCTTCATCCAAAATGACCTAAGTACATCATGCACTTGTTTTAACATATTCATTCTAGCTATAGATAGTGCAACCAAGTTTTACTTCTTCGATGATCAAGAAATAAATACAAACTAGGAATAGATAAATTTAAGAAGAACTTTTTATATCTATTCTATAAAAATTGATGACTAACCTCATCTAGTGTTAAGTTTCAAGGTAAGAAGGTCTTAGCATAATCTTTGGAGGTCAAAAACTAACTTTAAAGTGATTCGAGGTGATATCTGAAATGTCTAACCTCAGAAATCTTTCTTACCAAACATAACAAGATTTTGGACCAAGAAAGAATAGCCTAATTAGATACAAAGATATTCAAAAATCAAGATATTTCATATACATGTCATTGGTAGATAAATGAATGAAATTTATCTACAATAGTAAGAATTCTACAATAGTAATCTACCTTCTCAACTAATTTATTAGTAATTGAGTAGTAGGGTATAGTAAAATATTTTCAATGTTAGAAATGAGGTATAAAGTAATCATTCACATCATTCTTGTCATCAGAACAAACTAATGCAATTAAATCCAAGGTTTTTTTTCTCCTAAGGAAATAACAAAATTGTGCATAGCCTATCTTGGTCTTATTTTTTTATTTTTGTCAACAAACTGATGTTTTTTTTTTCTATCTTCAGTTTTCTTTAGGATTATTTTGATGTCCGTTTTGTAGGAACGATTATCACAAATAATTTTTTTAATTTTTTGCTTCATGATTTAATGCATCTTTAAGTTAAAATTATATAAATATAAATCATTAATTTTTGACTCAACTCAAATTGCTGAAACACAATATATTGAGAAATGTGTCTGGCTGTGAAGATCAAAAATCAATATAGATTAGAATAAGTGCTTGTAACAAAAAATCTAGAAAAAGAGTCTTAAAATCATTTTTAAATTGTTCATCTCAGGATATTCTGGTACAATTTTTTTTGCCATTATAGGTCTTCTTGTAGGTGACAACTGTATAAGATTATTCATAAAATGAATACAACTCAAATGTCTAATTGTAATCATTACATGAGAATAATTTTTTTTCAAAATATCAAAATGCAGACACGAACAATGGTAAAATTTTGACAATAGTAAAATTCAAAAATTTCAAAAATAATCAAAATAATTTAATGAGGAACAACAAAGTAGAACAATAGCACTGTAATACTTACTAATAGGCAACATATTTAATTTAATTACTCCTAATGTGGTGCCAACACTATATAACTAATTTTTAAATCATTATATATAAATGACGTACCGATTTATAAGATGCCAACTCTATATAACTAATTTATAATGTAAAAATAATAATTGATTAAATCATAATTTTCATAACATTTGATAAATGATTTTGAGATCCATGTTAGAATATTGTATAATTGATTCTAAGGGAAAAAAATAACAAATCTCAGTTTGAAAAATCTTATGATGATTAAAAAAAATCCAAAAACAAACCTGAGTTATCCTAAAGCCCAGTCAGTATCCCTTTTCTCATAGGTAGAATCAAAGAAGTTTGTCCCAAGCTCATAAAAATAAGATTTAAAGCCCCATATATAATTTATGTTTCTTTAGCCTCAGTGAACGTTGGATTAAAAGCCACTAAATGACATTTGATAGTCTTTTCTCAGGTATTTTAGTTTTTAAAATTAGTGTGCGTTACTTTTTTTTTTTTTTTTTTTCTTTGGTCATCTATGAATATTTTTTATCATAGACTTTTTTTTTAAAAAAAAATGTCAAATGATGTTCTAAAACCTTTATGGCAAGTTAAGTTAATATATCACTATAAAAAGATTTGCATATCCCTAAGTTATGCATATCACCAAATATTAGGAGAAAACATCTTCTTAGATGCAGAGGCAAATCCAAAAAATATGTTTGTGAGAAAATCTAGACAAATATTTATTTATTTAGGTGGAGGTTTGAGTGAGAAAAATGAATTAAGTGAATTCTGCAAGTATTTAAGGGAAAAGAATTCAGCTACAGAAAATGAATCTAGTGTAGAAGCAACTCTACAATATTGGTGCAATACAATTATATTTTCCACATCCATCTCTTAAATTTTAGTTTAATATTTGAACTACTGAAATCTTATAAATTCCTATTGTTAAAGTAATGACGTTGAGGCTCGTAGTAGTGTACTCTTTATAAATAAATACCTTTTTCTCCCTATTATTCCGTTTATTCTTTTTTATACATGTCATATGTAGTTTTTAATAAATACTTCAAATGTACCAAGAATTTGAAGCTCTATTATTTTCTTTTCATTCCTATAACTTCTATACTTCGCATCTACTTCCCAAAATGTAAGGATTCACTTGGAATCAAATCTTGCTAAACACTGTGGACAATGGGTGATTTCTTAGGAATGACATCAATTGTTTGGTGGTTTTAGTAAGTTGTATGAGCATTACAGTATACAACTCCCATTAAGGAAGGCACAAAGAACTGCCAAATCAACATCGACTCACATACGTTCGCTGAATCAATACAGATGAATGAATTTGGAGAGGAAGATTAGGGTATATAAAGCAGCAGACTGTGGATGGAGTTGATTGCACCATTCATTGCAAAGACATGGAGAGAAGAGCAGCAGCGATACTTTGCGTTGCGGTGCTTTCGACGCTTTTTGCATACGATGTTGCAGGAGCGAGGATTGGGATGCATGCGCTCCTGTCCGACGAAGAAGAAATACCATATAAACACATCCAACGTCAACTCCCTCCTACCGAACCAAATCCGTTGGAGCCATCAATTTTAGGAACAAAAGGTCAACAGATTCAACGTCAACTTCCTACCGGTCTCAACCCAGAAGAGCCACCCGTTTCATACGAGGAGGCAACGGAAGGTAAACAAATCCAACGTCAAGTTCCCAGCGGTCCAGATCCAGTAGAGCCACCCGTTTCATACGAGGAGGCAATGGAAGGTAAACAAATCCAACGTCAAGTTCCCAGCGGTCCAGATCCAGTAGAGCCACCCATTTCATACGAGGAGGCAATGGAAGGTAAACAAATCCAACGTCAAGTTCCCAGCGGTCCAGATCCAGCAGAGCCACCCGTTTCATACGAGGAGGCAATGGAAGGTAAACAAATCCAACGTCAAGTTCCCAGCGGTCCAGATCCAGTAGAGCCACCCGTTTCATACGAGGAGGCAATGGAAGGTAAACAAATCTAAAGTCAAATTGATACTTATTCAAATCAAGAAGATCCACCAGCTTCCTACAAACAAATTAGAGTTAACGTCAAATTTCTATATCTTTAAATAATAATAAAGAATCAGGGCATCTATTTGTGTGAATGTGTTACCTTTGCTAGTTTCACTTCTAAATAAGATCATACGAGTAAATCCAACGTCAAGTTCCTACCGGTCCTAACCCAGAAGAGCCACCAATTTCATACGAGGAGGCAACGGAAGGTAAACAAATCCAACGTAAAGTTCCTACCGGTCCCAACCCAAAAGAGCCACTAGTTTCATACAAGGAGGCAATGGAAGGTAAACAAATCTAAAGTCAAATTGATACTTATTCAAATCAAGAAGATCCACCAGCTTCCTACAAACAAATTAGAGTTAACGATAAATTTCTATATCTTTAAATAATAATAAAGAATCAGGGCATCTATTTTTGTGAATGTGTTACCTTTGCTAGTTTCACTTCTGAATAAGATCATACGAGTAAATCCAACGTCAAGTTCCTACCGGTCCTAACCCAGAAGAGCCACCAATTTCATACGAGGAGGCAACGGAAGGTAAACAAATCCAACGTAAAGTTCCTACCGGTCCCAACCCAAAAGAGCCACTAGTTTCATACAAGGAGGCAATGGAAGGTAAACAAATCTAAAGTCAAATTGATACTTATTCAAATCAAGAAGATCCACCAGCTTCCTACAAACAAATTAGAGTTAACGTCAAATTTCTATATCTTTAAATAATAATAAAGAATCAGGGCATCTATTTGTGTGAATGTGTTACCTTTGCTAGTTTCACTTCTAAATAAGATCATACGAGTAAATCCAACGTCAAGTTCCTACCGGTCCTAACCCAGAAGAGCCACCAATTTCATACGAGGAGGCAACGGAAGGTAAACAAATCCAACGTCAAGTTTCTACCGGTCCCAACCCAAAAGAGCCACTAGTTTCATACAAGGAGGCAATGGAAGGTAAACAAATCTAAAGTCAAATTGATACTTATTCAAATCAAGAAGATCCACCAGCTTCCTACAAACAAATTAGAGTGAACGTCAAATTTTTATATCTTTAAATAATAATAAAGAATCAGGGCATCTATTTTTGTGAATGTGTTACCTTTGCTAGTTTTACTTCTAAATAAGATCATACGAGTAAATCCAACGTTAAGTTCCTACCGGTCCTAACCCAGAAGAGCCACCAATTTCATACGAGGAGGCAACGGAAGGTAAACAAATCCAACGTCAAGTTCCTACCGGTCCCAACCCAAAAGAGCCACCAGTTTCATACAAGGAGGCAATGGAAGGTAAATAAATCCAACGTCAAGTTCCCACCGGTCCAAATCCAAAAGAGCCACCAGTTTCATACGAGGAGACAATGGAAGGTAAACAAATCCAACGTCAAGTTCCCACCGGTCCATATCCAACGTCAAGATTCAAATATCCCGAGTGCCCCAAAATAATGGTGCTAAAATTATAGTCATGATTGGAAGCGTCAACACCCATACAGAGATCCATCTTGTTTCGTGAGCATGCACTGTCTGTTCATATCCTAATGCAGGTTCTCAACATTTTTCTTCTTTTATCCCCAAAGAAGAACTTATGTCGATTTAACAGTCTTACATAAACTATATCTTGCTTGTCTGACTATTAAACTAATCCAATCACCATCACCACAGCAGAATGAAAACAATGCATAAGAAACAACGATTCAGATAAAGAACGAAGACAATTCTCGAGTCAACCGGAATTTTCTATTAAACTAACTTAACACAACCATCAGCCGTGCTCTTGGGATTTAAAAAAAAAAAAAAAAAGGGGGGGGTGGGGGCGCATTATAGCCACACCATGAGACTTAAAAATGACTCTAGAAAACTCGTGTTGACGGATTGACTTCTCTGTAGTAACCAAAAGACGCTAAACATAAAGCATATCAATGATTTAGAACCCACCAATCCTAAGTTTAATCTCTATATTATGTTGCAAAACAGTGTGCTAATTGTTTGTCCAACTTCAGAAGTCGAAAGCAACATATGATGGGTGGTAATACTAGAAGTTGTCATTAAAACAAAATTTCATATGCTATAGAGCATCAATTTGTCAAAAGAATACGTAATTTTATTTGGGAAAAAAAAATCAAATAAACCATGAGTGATATGTATTTTGTGTGATGATATTGAATTTTTCAGTATTAGAATATAAAACAATAAACTTAAGAACAAAAATGCTCATTTCTAAAAGCCACCATTGTAGGTATGCATAATTAGTAGAAACCTCCGACTCCCCGCTGATCTTTAATCTACAAGATATTGACAAAGTAAAGTACTCAACCCATTAATTGATCACAGATGTGGAGTCATTAGGTCCGAGAAAAAAATAATAACAGCTAACCAAGGAATCTAACTGTTTAATAACAAAGCTAATATTCTAATTTTACTTATATGCTATGGTTAATTACATATTATTTTCTATGATTAGTTAGCTGTAGTATCTCGATTTTTATATTTTCAAAAATTATTTTAAGATCTCTATATTTAAATATAAAAGTGAAATATTTAATTTCATTGCTCCAACTAAACCCTCCTCTTTCTCTTGATTTTTAATCTATGAAATTATCTTCTTCACCCTATATATAAGATCTCAATGTTTCATTTTTATAAATATATAGATCCTAATATTATATTTGAAAGTGTAGCGATCTAGATGTTAAAGATAACTAACTATAAGAGAGTTGAGAGTAACAGACTAAAGAAGATATAATTCTTTTCGTTCAAATCTAGAAATATATGATCCGTTAATAAATTTTATTATTTATAAAGATTTAAGAGTCTTGGTGCAATTAATGAAGATAATGATTCTCAAAAAATGAAGATAATGATTCTCAAAAGATAAAGAAAATTAGTATGTATGCCCAAATGAGACTTCTAGAATACCTAAATAGTAAATGAGTGTCATTAATATAAAAGAAATCCGTAGAAAGATCAAAAGAATTTTTAATTTTCAATACAACTCTTAGAATTTTTAGTCTAATTAATTTCTAACTTTTTATTGATATCTTTACTTAGAATATATTTTTTGAAATCCTTTGTAAAGTTTAATGGTTCTTTATCCTTCTCCCATAATGGAAAAGAACTCAATCACAAAGAGTGATCTATAAGGTAATAGTCCAATAGGATTGTCATTTGCAAGAACACCAGTAGACAAACGAGGTTCAAAAGTACCATAATATTAATTTAAATCATCTATATTGAAAACTAGATTAATATTTAAATAAAAATAAATAAATCGAGCATATGTGCATTAGATCCCAGATTTTGGATATTAGGGAAAAGATCAATGCTCGGGCATACAATTTTTTTAATGAGTTTTTAAAAAATCTCTTAGGATAATTACGAACCAAAACATAATGTAAGTTTGTAATTTTAATTCCTAAAAATCATGAATATGTTGAGTGAAGAAATGGATTTGCTTTAATTCATGAAAGTCAAGTGGAAGGGTTACAAGGTCAACGGGTGCAAGGGATATAGCTTAATTATTATATTCAAATTCTATAATAGATAAGCTTAATTATTTTCATGTTTTTCTCCAACTAAACACCTAAAAAGATTTCCCAAAAAATAGTTACCAACCTTAATTTGACCATCATCAATCTAGGATGAAAGGTTGGATAGAACTTGAATGTTGTGCCAAACAGCTTCCACAAAGTTTTTTAAAAATAGCTAATAATTTGCACGTCCCTATTAGACACCATAATTAAGAGGAATCCATGTAATTTAACCAATTCTCTAAAAAATAATTTAGTAATGTGTTTGGTGTCATTAGCCTTATTACATGGGATAAAGTGGGTCATTTTTTTTAAATTGACCAACAACCAGAATATAATTATTTTGACAATTTGACAATTGCGGCACTACAAAGTCACTCAAACAACAACTCGTTTTAAGAAAGACTACTAAAATTTATCATCAACTAATGTAATGATCTTATCTCGTTTTAGGTTATGTTAATCTACTCACATGTATTTTCCAAATAAAAAAATCTTGAAGGGAGGATAAGAAAACACATAATATAGTAGCTAGAAAAAGCTAACCATCCCTTAAAAATTAAGTCTATATGTTCACTATGGTTTGCATATGGGACTTTTCTATATATGTGATTAAACTCTGAACTTTTCAATATATTTTAATCACTTGAATTTATGACATTGATACTCTTGGAAGATAGGATTATAAAAATTTGACTAAGGGCATGAAGAACTTTGTTTTAAGTGTCAGAATAATACTTAATTATAAAGATATTAATTAAAAACTTAACCCACTTTGGCATGTCAAGAATTAAACTTCTTTTAGGTATTTAAATACTTCAAGGACTAGTGGTCAAATAATAAGATAAACTTTTATTGTCACAACCTAAGCTTGATGGGCCAACTAACCTATCAATTATGTCTGACCTAAATCACTAATCAATATACTTAAGCTAAAATTATTAATAATACACTTATCAAATCCTTATCGATCAATCTTAATCTTATACATTTTCACTATGGGACTAATTTGGATATTTCAATCTTCCTATTCCAGGGCTTGACATCCTTATCAAGACATAGCATAGAATGAACCGTAATAGCATAGTGCATGTGAGACATAGCTAAGTGATGGCTCCACACTATAACGAGTCTACTCCATATATGAGTAGTCCTTTTTTACTTAACCTCTTACCATACTCAAATACTGTGTTAGCTCTGATACTAAATATCACAACCCAGGCCTGATGGACTAACTAGTATATCAACTTCGTTTGATATAAACCATTGGTTATTTAAGGTAGTATACTCGTTAGACCCTTATAAGTTAATCTTATTACCCACTTTTGATATGAGATTAATTAGAGTATTTCAAGAAAAATGACTATGTCTTCCTACTAGGGTCACAAGTCTCTTCCACCCAAGCTCAGATCTTTTATAAGATAGTAGATTACTCTAAAAATAAGTATAAGATAAAAATATATTAATAACCATATATATTGGTAGGAACCTTTAAAAAATCATACTAAGAATCTTTAATATTTATGAAATATATATATATATATATTAATAATTTAATTAAAGTAATAATATATTGACTCATTATAAACTCATGTATATGAAAAATAATGATAATTCTTATGTAATAAATAAAATCATGCATCAGTCTAGTCAGTTAATAAAAAAGTATATTACACTCGATGGTACTCTTCCAATAACGAATGGAGAGACATACTCCATGGGATGAATCCTCCCAATAATAGATATAGAGAACTTCTATCACACTTACAATAACATATGGAGTGGTATCTTTAACCCTTCCAAATTGGACCATTCCTCCCAACAGTAAAGAGAGGAACCATCTAACTGTCACATTTGATGGTCCGCTAATCCTCGAAGGGATTCACCCCACCTATCCTCAGTATGGATATATAAATAATCATGATCCTTTATTTATATTCATTCATCCATTCATGCATGCATTCAATAAATAATATGATAAAATATTATGAGGACCATACTTGATGTATGATCTGTTAAATTATATCCATTATTGGTGGCTTTGTACTATGATGGACCCTTAGCCCCTTTCACTGGTTGCAATTCCAATATAGACCACTAACGTAGTCACATATATTACATGATAATAATCATATTGACATCATAAACTTAAAAAAAGTAAAAAAAAATTAATAATCATTACAGATGATACCTTTTGATAAAACTTATAAAGATATGAGATATTAATTTGAGCCTTATTGTTAAGCCATGCCACACCTAGCTCGTGGGTTCGATCATACCTAGACACATGAGTAAGGGTCATGTCTAACTATATGGAATGAGTTGTACTTGACCACATAAGTTAAACAATGTCTAACCACATGGGTCGCATCGTACCATATAATATAGATTATGTTGTACCTGACCGTATAAGTTGGGTCGTACATGACCCACAAGAGCTTAGTTAACCCGATTTGATAGATCAACCTAACTCAGCTTAGACCCTAGTAACTCAAATCCATGAATTAAAATTTTAAATTTATAATCTTAAATTTAAAACTAATTAATCATAAAAATACATAAAAATTTCTTGAAACATAGATATATCTACTAAATAAATTAAAAATATTATGTTAAATCCAAAAATAAGAATATGAATAATTAAATTAAATTTAAAATTCACTTAATTTTAAGAGACCATTATAAATCAAATAATCATTATAAAATTATAAATCAATTATTTAATTTATTAATCATAAAATTGAATCTAGAATATTATTATGCATCATAAAATTATAATAATCCTAATATCAAGATATCAAAATATTAAAAAAACTAATTATAAAATAATAGAGGATCCTACCTCTCCTTGTCTATACTGTCAATGAGATATCTGTCCAATCTTTCTATTATTATGGTAGGAGAAGAGTGAGGGAAGATCTTTCTATTATTAGGGTAGGAGAAGAGTGAGGGAAGAGGAACTCCCTTTATATAGGAGAAGATAAGATCTCCCTAAAAGATAATCAAATATTTAATTTTTTATTTTTAAATTATTTTTATTTTACTTTCACACATAAAAATAGAAATATAATATTTAATTTTTATAATTCACACACAAAAATAGAATATAAACTATTTAATTCCTAAAAATCATATCACTTATTAGGAAATAAATAAATTAATAATCTATTTGATTGGTAAAATTCCTAACTTATTGTCATAATTGATGAAATCAATTTTAATTGTTTCCATAACCATAGTGCATAAAAAGAAATTTAATAATTTAAATAATATAATATATTATTTATAGTAATTAACTAATATTTTGGAAGAAATTATCAGTAACTATATTTTTAGTTAATAAAATATTTACTAGTAAAAATTAGGATTTGAATTCAAGGATGAAAATAAAAGAGTGTCTTCTGTAAATTATAAATAATAAAATAGAGATTTATTATCTTTATAGAACTAGGTTATGATAATTTAACTATATCAAAGCAATAATTTTGATGATATATTGGAATATGGTATTCTAAGATTAGAATATTAGATGGCCCAATTATTTTTGAGATATAGATTTTGAGAGTTACATAGTATTACAACTAAATCCTAAGTTTAAGAGATTAAGATCATTTTATTGAGCCAAATATAATTTATTTTTATAAAAATAATTAATTAACTTTTTTCTCAAAGAATCTCATTAAATGATTTGAACTGAGATTATTGAGTAAAAAACCAAAATTATAATAAGTGTTGTAATGTTTTATTATAGAAAATCTCATAAAATTTTATATTTTGAATATAATTTTATCATGACAATTTTATCCACTTTTTGAAAAAAAGATAAGAGTTGTTAATTTGATTATTAAATATATTTTTATATATATTTGAAATAAATAAATATCAATTGACATAGTTATTCATGAAGATGCACATATTAGATTTATATCTAATATTTTTAAAATAATAATAATAATTTGGTAATTTGAATAAAAGTATTACATGATGCTTATGTCCACTATGAAATATTTAATTTTTATTTTATAAAAAATAAATAAATTCAGTTTATTACATGAGTCTTGTAGCTTTCTTAGTTCAACCATATCTTATTCATATAGACCTTAAATTCATTTATATAATTTGGTTATAAATTTAAAGTTGATTATACATTAATTACGCTTGATATAATTTCTATTACAGTTTTACATATTACGTTTGTTACCCTCGATTCTAGGATATTATTTTTGTCTATAATTATGAATAGGATAAATTTAATTAAAAAATTATAAGAACATATTTGCTATTTATTGTGTGGTTTTTTTGGGTGGATGATTATAAATTGAAAAGTATTTACCTTTATAAATTTGTTGAAATTAAATTTGATATGTATTAGGATGCTTTGTAGAAATTATTTTTTGACAATAAGAATATATGTGCTTGATTATGCATTGATAATTAAACTTAATTATATGATTAATGTGAAATATTTTTTTGAGAATTTATGACACTAAAAGGAGAGTGAATTAGTATAGTAATATTTTTAACTGATTTTAAAACTAGATTGATAAATCAATATATTTTGAAAACTCAATTGATCAAGTGAAAGTAAAGAGAATAAAATTAAAACACAAGTAAAATAAAGAGAGGCAAAATGATTTATAATGGTTCAAATGGAGTAGATCAATTAATCTTGTTAAAACTTTTTTCTTTTTTTATACAAGATCTTTTAACTCTTATAATTTAGAATTGCAATCAAACTCAAGAGGAGATTCTACTCAAAACAAGAGTCTATAATATTTTTTTTACTTATAAATAGATGCTTCATCAACCAAGTATGAATTTGACATCTATAGGTCCCAAAAGGCTTTAAGAATTTAGGATACTAATGGTACTACTATAGGCACTGGGTGGTACTATCGCCATAACTAGGTTGTGAATCTTGGCTCTAGCACCATTACCATTAGTCTAGGTGGTATTGCACAACCCTGGGTGGTACTATTATCTGCATAGGTGGTACTACTGCCAAAAATAAAAAAAAATATAAACAATATTTTTCGACTAACTAAAGCGGTACTACTACTTGGACCTAATGGTACCACGACTAAGGCTTAGTTCAGGCCACCAATTTGACCTTCTAATAGGTCCAAATCAACCATAGTTCAAGCCTAATGGTTCGATGATAAGTTTGTATGATTTCAATCTAATACCAACTCAAATTGATTCAAATAATCTCGATTAAGATTTTAATAAATTAACCACATATTCGACATATTTATGAGTTGTACTACAACTCATGTTGTGCGCTCTTTCAATATGTCGTCTAATCTTTCGGCACTTCATCCAAATCTTCGGTACATAATTCTCTCATTTGTATCACTCATTTTACTAATATATCGACTTTCATATGATATCCAATCTTTTGATATAATATTAGGTTATTTCAGTATAATGTTCAAACCTTTAGCACGAAGTTTGATCTTTAACACATCAACCAATCTTATGATTCAACATCCAATTTTTGGCATTATAATTTTTTAGTGCAACATCATACTCTCCCACTCAATAGTTGGGTCTTCGGTGATTTAAGTCCATGAGCGAAGTATTTCCTATATCACTTATTTCAAAAACATATTTAGTCCAATAAACTCTTAATTAGTTTTATTATCAAAATCTAGGATTTAACAATGTTTCTTTTTTTATGATGATAACTAATTGATGATGAGGTTTTAACATGAGTCCCTTGTCTATTTATCATTTTAAAATATTATGATAAATTTAAACTCAAATGATCATATATCTGTTTAAATTCAGATACTGAATTCAAATCAAAAGGAAATTTGATCTTATCGATATGATGATTCAATCATTCAAGTCCAAAAATCAATATTTAATTAAGTTTTAAATTTCAAGTTATAATCATAATCATTTAAATTTTAATAATTATCAATTAAAATATAACTATAAGTTACCCATTTGGATAATAAAAAAATTCTTATTCATGTATGAGTCACCACTTCTCCTACTTGGTTAATGAAAAATATGTTTGTCGCACTTTTATTAACAAAAATATAAGTTATTATTTATCCCCCTTTATTAACAAAAAATATAAGTTACTATTTCTCACTCTTTGTCATCAGCAAAAAGAAGAGAGTGAGATCATGATATCTTATGTCATTGAAAAGTTCAGGTTAAACATCGAGAGGTTAATTGATGGCGAGATCTTAATAAGACTCACTATATCTTCAAAATATGAAGAACTTGAATTCAAAATAATACATTTTCATTTGGATTCTTAAATTCAAGTTGAGATAAATTTGATCTTGATATTATTATTGCAAGCCCAAATATCCAATCAAGTTTTAAATTTTAAAAATAATTAATAAATTTTAGATCTGAGTCAGTACTAATAGTAGTTACAAAAGTATAATAAGTCTCCTTATTCAACACATAAGATAGGCATGAAGCACCACTTTTTCCGCTTTGGTTAAAAATATGCTTATGAGTTATTTCTCTTATTTGTCATCAATAAAATGGAGTATATAATTCATGAATATAAAAGAGTCATATAAAATAAATCTCAAGTCGTAAATATTGAAAGATCATAATTCATTTGAAGAATTTCCTTCTTAGTCATTAGCAAAAAGAATGAATAAAAATAATAAAAGGTATTGATTCATACAAAATAAATCTCAAGTTGTAAACACCTAGAAGTTAAATGAAGTATCATGATTCATTCAGATAAATCTCCTCTTTAGTTATTAGTAAAAAAATAAATCATAGAAAAATAAATAGTAAAATATCTTGATTCATACAAATACATCTCAAGTTGTAAACATTGAAAAGTCATTTAGTTAAATCTCTTTTTTAGTCATTAATAAAAAGAAAGAATGATATGAGAACAAATAACAAAAGATCTTTAATCATGTATTTGAAAGATTCAACATACCTAATTCTCTTTAATCAAATTGAATTGTTCATTACTAAGTGGTTTGATAAAAATATCTATTAATTGATGTTTTGTGTCAATGAAATATAAAGATATATCATGATTGCTAACATGATCCCCTAATATAATGATATCCAATGATAATGTGCTTAGTCCTATAGTGTTAAATATGATTCTTTATCAAACAAATTATAATATTATTATCCTATTTTATAGAGATATTTTTTAAGGAAAGTTAATAATCTTCTAAAGTATTCTTCATCCAAAATGACCTAAGCACATCATGCACTTGTTTTAACATATTCATTCTAGCTATAGATAGTGTAACCAAGTTTTACTTCTTCAATGATCAAGAAATAAATACAAACTAGGAATTGATAAATTTAAGAAGAACTTTTTCTATCTATTCTATATCTTACAAAATGGCCCATGTTATATGAACTTAGCAGGACCATGATAACAAAATAGACTTGCATTATAAAAATTGATGACTAACCTCATCTAGTGTTAAGTTTCAAGGTAAGAAGGTCTTAGCATAATCTTTGGAAATCTTTCTTACCAAACATAACAAGATTTTGGGCCAAGAAAGAATAGCCTAATTAGATACTAAGATATTCAAAAATCAAGATATTTCATATACATGTCATTGGTAGATAAATGAATGAAATTTATCTACAATAGTAAGAATTCTACAATAGTAATCTACCTTCTCAACTAATTTATTAGTAATTGAGTAGTAGGGTATAGGAAAATATTTTCAATGTTAGAAATGAGGTATAAAGTAATCATTCACATCATTCTTGTCATCAGAACAAACTAATGCAATTAAATCCAAGGTTTTTTTTTCTCCTAAGGAAATAACAAAATTGTGCATAGCCTATCTTGGTCTTATTTTTTTATTTTTGTCAACAAACTGATGTTTTTTTTTCTATCTTCAGTTTTCTTTAGGATTATTTTGATATTCGTTTTGTAGGAACGATTATCACAAATAATTTTTTTAATTTTTTGCTTCATGATTTAATGCATCTTTAAGTTAAAATTATATAAATATAAATCATTAATTTTTGACTCAACTCAAATTGCTGAAACACAATATATTGAGAAATGTGTCTGGCTGTGAAGATCAAAAATCAATATAGATTAGAATAAGTGCTTGTAACAAAAAATCTAGAAAAAGAGTCTTACTAATTTTTTCAAAATATCAAAATGCAGACATGAACAATGGTAAAATTTTGACAATAGTAAAATTCAAAAATTTCAAAAATAATCAAAAAAATTTAATGAGGAACAACAAAGTAGAACAATAGCACTGTAATACTTACTAATAGGCAACATATTTAATTTAATTACTCCTAATGTGGTGCCAACACTATATAACTAATTTTTAAATCATTATATATAAATGACGTACCGATTTATAAGATGCCAACTCTATATAACTAATTTATAATGTAAAAATAATAATTGATTAAATCATAATTTTCATAACATTTGATAAATGATTTTGAGATCCATGTTAGAATATTCTATAATTGATTCTAAGGAAAAAAAAATAACAAATCTCAGTTTGAAAAATCTTATGATGATTAAAAAAAATCCAAAAACAAACCTGAGTTATCCTAAAGCCCAGTCAGTATCCCTTTTCTCATAGGTAGAATCAAAGAAGTTTGTCCCAAGCTCATAAAAATAAGATTTAAAGCCCCATATATAATTTATGTTTCTTTAGCCTCAGTGAACGTTGGATTAAAAGCCACTAAATGACATTTGATAGTCTTTTCTCAGGTATTTTAGTTTTTAAAATTAGTGTGCGTTACTTTTTTTTTTCTTTGGTCATCTATGAATATTTTTTATCATAGACTTTTTTTTAAAAAAAAAATGTCAAATGATGTTCTAAAACCTTTATGGCAAGTTAAGTTAATATATCACTATAAAAAGATTTGCATATCCCTAAGTTATGCATATCACCAAATATTAGGAGAAAACATCTTCTTAGATGCAGAGGCAAATCCAAAAAATATGTTTGTGAGAAAATCTAGACAAATATTTATTTATTTAGGTGGAGGTTTGAGTGAGAAAAATGAATTAAGTGAATTCTGCAAGTATTTAAGGGAAAAGAATTCAGCGACAGAAAATGAATCTAGTGTAGAAGCAACTCTACAATATTGGTGCAATACAATTATATTTTCCACATCCATCTCTTAAATTTTAGTTTAATATTTGAACTACTGAAATCTTATAAATTCCTATTGTTAAAGTAATGACGTTGAGACTCGTAGTAGTGTACTCTTTATAAATAAATACCTTATACATGTCATATGTAGTTTTTAATAAATACTTCAAATGTACCAAGAATTTGAAGCTCTATTATTTTCTTTTCATTCCTATAACTTCTATACTTCGCATCTACTTCCCAAAATGTAAGGATTCACTTGGAATCAAATCTTGCTAAACACTGTGGACAATGGGTGATTTCTTAGGAATGACATCAATTGTTTGGTGGTTTTAGTAAGTTGTATGAGCATTACAGTATACAACTCCCATTAAGGAAGGCACAAAGAACTGCCAAATCAACATCGACTCACATACGTTCGCTGAATCAATACAGATGAATGAATTTGGAGAGGAAGATTAGGGTATATAAAGCAGCAGACTGTGGATGGAGTTGATTGCACCATTCATTGCAAAGACATGGAGAGAAGAGCAGCAGCGATACTTTGCGTTGCGGTGCTTTCGACGCTTTTTGCATACGATGTTGCAGGAGCGAGGATTGGGATGCATGCGCTCCTGTCCGACGAAGAAGAAATACCATATAAACACATCCAACGTCAACTCCCTCCTACCGAACCAAATCCGTTGGAGCCATCAATTTTAGGAACAAAAGGTCAACAGATTCAACGTCAACTTCCTACCGGTCTCAACCCAGAAGAGCCACCCGTTTCATACGAGGAGGCAACGGAAGGTAAACAAATCCAACGTCAAGTTCCCAGCGGTCCAGATCCAGTAGAGCCACCCGTTTCATACGAGGAGGCAATGGAAGGTAAACAAATCCAACGTCAAGTTCCCAGCGGTCCAGATCCAGTAGAGCCACCCATTTCATACGAGGAGGCAATGGAAGGTAAACAAATCCAACGTCAAGTTCCCAGCGGTCCAGATCCAGCAGAGCCACCCGTTTCATACGAGGAGGCAATGGAAGGTAAACAAATCCAACGTCAAGTTCCCAGCGGTCCAGATCCAGTAGAGCCACCCGTTTCATACGAGGAGGCAATGGAAGGTAAACAAATCTAAAGTCAAATTGATACTTATTCAAATCAAGAAGATCCACCAGCTTCCTACAAACAAATTAGAGTTAACGTCAAATTTCTATATCTTTAAATAATAATAAAGAATCAGGGCATCTATTTGTGTGAATGTGTTACCTTTGCTAGTTTCACTTCTAAATAAGATCATACGAGTAAATCCAACGTCAAGTTCCTACCGGTCCTAACCCAGAAGAGCCACCAATTTCATACGAGGAGGCAACGGAAGGTAAACAAATCCAACGTAAAGTTCCTACCGGTCCCAACCCAAAAGAGCCACTAGTTTCATACAAGGAGGCAATGGAAGGTAAACAAATCTAAAGTCAAATTGATACTTATTCAAATCAAGAAGATCCACCAGCTTCCTACAAACAAATTAGAGTTAACGATAAATTTCTATATCTTTAAATAATAATAAAGAATCAGGGCATCTATTTTTGTGAATGTGTTACCTTTGCTAGTTTCACTTCTGAATAAGATCATACGAGTAAATCCAACGTCAAGTTCCTACCGGTCCTAACCCAGAAGAGCCACCAATTTCATACGAGGAGGCAACGGAAGGTAAACAAATCCAACGTAAAGTTCCTACCGGTCCCAACCCAAAAGAGCCACTAGTTTCATACAAGGAGGCAATGGAAGGTAAACAAATCTAAAGTCAAATTGATACTTATTCAAATCAAGAAGATCCACCAGCTTCCTACAAACAAATTAGAGTTAACGTCAAATTTCTATATCTTTAAATAATAATAAAGAATCAGGGCATCTATTTGTGTGAATGTGTTACCTTTGCTAGTTTCACTTCTAAATAAGATCATACGAGTAAATCCAACGTCAAGTTCCTACCGGTCCTAACCCAGAAGAGCCACCAATTTCATACGAGGAGGCAACGGAAGGTAAACAAATCCAACGTAAAGTTCCTACCGGTCCCAACCCAAAAGAGCCACTAGTTTCATACAAGGAGGCAATGGAAGGTAAACAAATCTAAAGTCAAATTGATACTTATTCAAATCAAGAAGATCCACCAGCTTCCTACAAACAAATTAGAGTTAACGTCAAATTTCTATATCTTTAAATAATAATAAAGAATCAGGGCATTTATTTTTGTGAATGTGTTACCTTTGCTAGTTTCACTTCTAAATAAGATCATACGAGTAAATCCAACGTCAAGTTCCTACCGGTCATAACCCAGAAGAGCCACCAATTTCATACGAGGAGGCAACGGAAGGTAAACAAATCCAACGTAAAGTTCCTACCGGTCCCAACCCAAAAGAGCCACTAGTTTCATACAAGGAGGCAATGGAAGGTAAATAAATCTAAAGTCAAATTGATACTTATTCAAATCAAGAAGATCCACCAGCTTCCTACAAACAAATTAGAGTTAACGTCAAATTTCTATATCTTTAAATAATAATAAAGAATCAGGGCATCTATTTGTGTGAATGTGTTACCTTTGCTAGTTTCACTTCTAAATAAGATCATACGAGTAAATCCAACGTCAAGTTCCTACCGGTCCTAACCCAGAAGAGCCACCAATTTCATACGAGGAGGCAACGGAAGGTAAACAAATCCAACGTAAAGTTCCTACCGGTCCCAACCCAAAAGAGCCACTAGTTTCATATAAGGAGGCAATGGAAGGTAAACAAATCTAAAGTCAAATTGATACTTATTCAAATCAAGAAGATCCACCAGCTTCCTACAAACAAATTAGAGTTAACGTCAAATTTCTATATCTTTAAATAATAATAAAGAATCAGGGCATCTATTTGTGTGAATGTGTTACCTTTGCTAGTTTCACTTCTAAATAAGATCATACGAGTAAATCCAACGTCAAGTTCCTACCGGTCCTAACCCAGAAGAGCCACCAATTTCATACGAGGAGGCAACGGAAGGTAAACAAATCCAACGTAAAGTTCCTACCGGTCCCAACCCAAAAGAGCCCCTAGTTTCATACAAGGAGGCAATGGAAGGTAAACAAATCTAAAGTCAAATTGATACTTATTCAAATCAAGAAGATCCACCAGCTTCCTACAAACAAATTAGAGTTAACGTCAAATTTCTATATCTTTAAATAATAATAAAGAATCAGGGCATCTATTTGTGTGAATGTGTTACCTTTGCTAGTTTCACTTCTAAATAAGATCATACGAGTAAATCCAACGTCAAGTTCCTACCGGTCCTAACCCAGAAGAGCCACCAATTTCATACGAGGAGGCAACGGAAGGTAAACAAATCCAACGTAAAGTTCCTACCGGTCCCAACCCAAAAGAGCCACTAGTTTCATATAAGGAGGCAATGGAAGGTAAACATATCTAAAGTCAAATTGATACTTATTCAAATCAAGAAGATCCACCAGCTTCCTACAAACAAATTAGAGTTAACGTCAAATTTCTATATCTTTAAATAATAATAAAGAATCAGGGCATCTATTTTTGTGAATGTGTTACCTTTGCTAGTTTCACTTCTAAATAAGATCATACGAGTAAATCCAACGTCAAGTTCCTACCGGTCCTAACCCAGAAGAGCCACCAATTTCATACGAGGAGGCAACGGAAGGTAAACAAATCCAACGTAAAGTTCCTACCGGTCCCAACCCAAAAGAGCCACTAGTTTCATACAAGGAAGCTATGGAAGGTAAACAAATCTAAAGTCAAATTGATACTTATTCAAATCAAGAAGATCCACCAGCTTCCTACAAACAAATTAGAGTTAACGTCAAATTTCTATATCTTTAAATAATAATAAAGAATCAGGGCATCTATTTGTGTGAATGTGTTACGTTTGCTAGTTTCACTTCTAAATAAGATCATACGAGTAAATCCAACGTCAAGTTCCTACCGGTCCTAACCCAGAAGAGCCACCAATTTCATACGAGGAGGCAACGGAAGGTAAACAAATCCAACGTAAAGTTCCTACCGGTCCCAACCCAAAAGAGCCACTAGTTTCATACAAGGAGGCAATGGAAGGTAAACAAATCTAAAGTCAAATTGATACGTATTCAAATCAAGAAGATCCACCAGCTTCCTACAAACAAATTAGAGTTAACGTCAAATTTCTATATCTTTAAATAATAATAAAGAATCAGGGCATCTATTTGTGTGAATGTGTTACCTTTGCTAGTTTTACTTCTAAATAAGATCATACGAGTAAATCTAACGTCAAGTTCCTACCGGTCCTAACCCAGAAGAGCCACCAATTTCATACGAGGAGGCAACGGAAGGTAAACAAATCCAACGTAAAGTTCCTACCGGTCCCAACCCAAAAGAGCCACTAGTTTCATATAAGGAGGCAATGGAAGGTAAACAAATCTAAAGTCAAATTGATACTTATTCAAATCAAGAAGATCCACCAGCTTCCTACAAACAAATTAGAGTTAACGTCAAATTTCTATATCTTTAAATAATAATAAAGAATCAGGGCATCTATTTTTGTGAATGTGTTACCTTTGCTAGTTTCACTTCTAAATAAGATGATACGAGTAAATCCAACGTCAATTTCCTACCGGTCCTAACCTAGAAGAGCCACCTATTTCATACGAGGAGGCAACGGAAGGTAAACAAATCCAACGTAAAGTTCCTACCGGTCCCAACCCAAAAGAGCCACTAGTTTCATACAAGGAGGCAATGGAAGGTAAACAAATCTAAAGTCAAATTGATACTTATTCAAATCAAGAAGATCCACCAGCTTCCTACAAACAAATTAGAGTTAACGTCAAATTTCTATATCTTTAAATAATAATAAAGAATCAGGGCATCTATTTTTGTGAATGTGTTACCTTTGCTAGTTTCACTTCTAAATAAGATCATACGAGTAAATCCAACGTCAAGTTCCTACCGGTCCTAACCCAGAAGAGCCACCAATTTCATACGAGGAGGCAACGGAAGGTAAACAAATCCAACGTAAAGTTCCTACCGGTCCCAACCCAAAAGAGCCACTAGTTTCATATAAGGAGGCAATGGAAGGTAAACAAATCTAAAGTCAAATTGATACTTATTCAAATCAAGAAGATCCACCAGCTTCCTACAAACAAATTAGAGTTAACGTCAAATTTCTATATCTTTAAATAATAATAAAGAATCAGGGCATCTATTTATGTGAATGTGTTACCTTTGCTAGTTTCACTTCTAAATAAGATCATACGAGTAAATCCAACGTCAAGTTCCTACCGGTCCTAACCCAGAAGAGCCACCAATTTCATACGAGGAGGCAACGGAAGGTAAACAAATCCAACGTAAAGTTCCTACCGGTCCCAACCCAAAAGAGTCACTAGTTTCATACAAGGAGGCAAGGGAAGGTAAACAAATCTAAAGTCAAATTGATACATATTCAAATCAAGAAGATCCACCAGCTTCCTACAAACAAATTAGAGTTAACGTCAAATTTCTATATCTTTAAATAATAATAAAGAATCAGGGCATCTATTTTTGTGAATATATTACCTTTGCTAGTTTCACTTCTAAATAAGATCATACGAGTAAATCCAACGTCAAGTTCCTACCGGTCCTAACCCAGAAGAGCCACCAATTTCATACGAGGAGGCAACGGAAGGTAAACAAATCCAACGTCAAGTTTCTACCGGTCCCAACCCAAAAGAGCCACTAGTTTCATACAAGGAGGCAATGGAAGGTAAACAAATCTAAAGTCAAATTGATACTTATTCAAATCAAGAAGATCCACCAGCTTCCTACAAACAAATTAGAGTGAACGTCAAATTTTTATATCTTTAAATAATAATAAAGAATCAGGGCATCTATTTTTGTGAATGTGTTACCTTTGCTAGTTTTACTTCTAAATAAGATCATACGAGTAAATCCAACGTTAAGTTCCTACCGGTCCTAACCCAGAAGAGCCACCAATTTCATACGAGGAGGCAACGGAAGGTAAACAAATCCAACGTCAAGTTCCTACCGGTCCCAACCCAAAAGAGCCACCAGTTTCATACAAGGAGGCAATGGAAGGTAAATAAATCCAACGTCAAGTTCCCACCGGTCCAAATCCAAAAGCGCCACCAGTTTCATACGAGGAGACAATGGAAGGTAAACAAATCCAACGTCAAGTTCCCACCGGTCCATATCCAACGTCAAGATTCAAATATCCCGAGTGCCCCAAAATAATAGTGCTAAAATTATAGTCATGATTGGAAGCGTCAACACCCATACAGAGATCCATCTTGTTTCGTGAGCATGCACTGTCTGTTCATATCCTAATGCAGGTTCTCAACATTTTTCTTCTTTTATCCCCAAAGAAGAACTTATGTCGATTTAACAGTCTTACATAAACTATATCTTGCTTGTCTGACTATTAAACTAATCCAATCACCATCACCACAGCAGAATGAAAACAATGCATAAGAAACAACGATTCAGATAAAGAACGAAGACAATTCTCGAGTCAACCGGAATTTTCTATTAAACTAACTTAACACAACCATCAGCCGTGCTCTTGGGATTTTTTTTTTAAAAAAAAAGGGGGGGGGTGGGGGCGCATTATAGCCACACCATCTGACTTAAAAATGACTCTAGAAAACTCGTGTTGACGGATTGACTTCTCTGTAGTAACCAAAAGACGCTAAACATAAAGCATATCAATGATTTAGAACCCACCAATCCTAAGTTTAATCTCTATATTATGTTGCAAAACAGTGTGCTAATTGATTGTCCAACTTCAGAAGTCGAAAGCAACATATGATGGGTGGTAATACTAGAAGTTGTCATTAAAACAAAATTTCATATGCTATAGAGCATCAATTTGTCAAAAGAATACGTAATTTTATTTGGGAAAAAAAAATCAAATAAACCATGAGTGATATGTATTTTGTGTGATGATATTGAATTTTTCAGTATTAGAATATAAAACAATAAACTTAAGAACAAAAATGCTCATTTCTAAAAGCCACCATTGTAGGTATGCATAATTAGTAGAAACCTCCGACTCCCCGCTGATCTTTAATCTACAAGATATTGACAAAGTAAAGTACTCAACCCATTAATTGATCACAGATGTGGAGTCATTAGGTCCGAGAAAAAAATAATAACAGCTAACCAAGGAATCTAACTGTTTAATAACAAAGCTAATATTCTAATTTTACTTATATGCTATGGTTAATTACATATTATTTTCTATGATTAGTTAGCTGTAGTATCTCGATTTTTATATTTTCAAAAATTATTTTAAGATCTCTATATTTAAATATAAAAGTGAAATATTTAATTTCATTGCTCCAACTAAACCCTCCTCTTTCTCTTGATTTTTAATCTATGAAATTATCTTCTTCACCCTATATATAAGATCTCAATGTTTCATTTTTATAAATATATAGATCCTAATATTATATTTGAAAGTGTAGCGATCTAGATGTTAAAGATAACTAACTATAAGAGAGTTGAGAGTAACAGACTAAAGAAGATATAATTCTTTTCGTTCAAATCTAGAAATATATGATCCGTTAATAAATTTTATTATTTATAAAGATTTAAGAGTCTTGGTGCAATTAATGAAGATAATGATTCTCAAAAAATGAAGATAATGATTCTCAAAAGATAAAGAAAATTAGTATGTATGCCCAAATGAGACTTCTAGAATACCTAAATAGTAAATGAGTGTCATTAATATAAAAGAAATCCGTAGAAAGATCAAAAGAATTTTTAATTTTCAATACAACTCTTAGAATTTTTAGTCTAATTAATTTCTAACTTTTTATTGATATCTTTACTTAGAATATATTTTTTGAAATCCTTTGTAAAGTTTAATGGTTCTTTATCCTTCTCCCATAATGGAAAAGAACTCAATCACAAAGAGTGATCTATAAGGTAATAGTCCAATAGGATTGTCATTTGCAAGAACACCAGTAGACAAACGAGGTTCAAAAGTACCATAATATTAATTTAAATCATCTATATTGAAAACTAGATTAATATTTAAATAAAAATAAATAAATCGAGCATATGTGCATTAGATCCCAGATTTTGGATATTAGGGAAAAGATCAATGCTCGGGCATACAACTTTTTTAATGAGTTTTTAAAAAATCTCTTAGGATAATTACGAACCAAAACATAATGTAAGTTTGTAATTTTAATTCCTAAAAATCATGAATATGTTGAGTGAAGAAATGGATTTGCTTTAATTCATGAAAGTCAAGTGGAAGGGTTACAAGGTCAACGGGTGCAAGGGATATAGCTTAATTATTATATTCAAATTCTATAATAGATAAGCTTAATTATTTTCATGTTTTTCTCCAACTAAACACCTAAAAAGATTTCCCAAAAAATAGTTACCAATCTAGGATGAAAGGTTGGATAGAACTTGAATGTTGTGCCAAACAGCTTCCACAAAGTTTTTTAAAAATAGCTAATAATTTGCACGTCCCTATTAGACACCATAATTAAGAGGAATCCATGTAATTTAACCAATTCTCTAAAAAATAATTTAGTAATGTGTTTGGTGTCATTAGCCTTATTACATGGGATAAAGTGGGTCATTTTTTTTTAAATTGACCAACAACCAGAATATAATTATTTTGACAATTTGACAATTGCGGCACTACAAAGTCACTCAAACAACAACTCGTTTTAAGAAAGACTACTAAAATTTATCATCAACTAATGTAATGATCTTATCTCGTTTTAGGTTATGTTAATCTACTCACATGTATTTTCCAAATAAAAAAATCTTGAAGGGAGGATAAGAAAACACATAATATAGTAGCTAGAAAAAGCTAACCATCCCTTAAAAATAAAGTCTATATGTTCACTATGGTTTGCATATGGGAATTTTCTATATATGTGATTAAACTCTTAACTTTTCAATATATTTTAATCACTTGAATTTATGACATTGATACTCTTGGAAGATAGGATTATAAAAATTTGACTAAGGGCATGAAGAACTTTGTTTTAAGTGTCAGAATAATACTTAATTATAAAGATATTAATTAAAAACTTAACCCACTTTGGCATGTCAAGAATTAAACTTCTTTTAGGTATTTAAGTACTTCAAGGACTAGTGGTCAAATAATAAGATAAACTTTTATTGTCACAACCTAAGCTTGATGGGCCAGCTAACCTATCAATTATGTCTGACCTAAATCACTAATCAATATACTTAACCTAAAATTATTAATAATACACTTATCAAATCCTTATCGGTCAATCTTAATCTTATACATTTCCATTGTGTGACTAATTTCGATATTTCAATCTTCCTATTCAAGGGCTTGACATCCTTATCAAGACATAGCATAGAACGAACCTTAATAGCATAGTGCATGTGAGGCATACATAAGTGGTATAGTTTCACACTATGACGAGTCTATTCCATATATGAGTAGTCCTTTTTTACTTAACCTCTTACCATACTCAAATACTGTGTTAGCTCTGATACTAAATATCACAACCCAGGCCTGATGGACTAACTAGTATATCAACTTCGTTTGATATAAACCATTGGTTATTTAAGGTAGTATACTCGTTAGACCCTTATAAGTTAATCTTATTACCCACTTTTGATATGAGATTAATTAGAGTATTTCAAGAAAAATGACTATGTCTTCCTACTAGGGTCACAAGTCTCTTCCACCCAAGCTCAGATCTTTTATAAGATAGTAGATTACTCTGAAAATAAGTATAAGATAAAAATATATTAATAACCATATATATTGGTAGGAACCTTTAAAAAAATCATACTAAGAATCTTTAATATTTATGAAATATATATATATATATATTAATAATTTAATTAAAGTAATAATATATTGACTCATTATAAACTCATGTATATGAAAAATAATGATAATTCTTATGTAATAAATAAAATCATGCATCAGTCTAGTCAGTTAATAAAAAAGTATATTACACTCGATGGTACTCTTCCAATAATGAATGGAGAGACATACTCCATGGGATGAATCCTCCCAATAATAGATATAGAGAACTTCTATCACACTTACAATAACATATGGAGTGGTATCTTTAACCCATCCAAATTGGACCATTCCTCCCAACAGTAAAGAGAGGAACCATCTAACTGTCACATTTGATGGTCCGCTAATCCTCGAAGGGATTCACCCCACCTATCCTCAGTAGGGATATATAAATAATCATGATCCTTTATTTATATTCATTCATCCATTCATGCATGCATTCAATAAATAATATGATAAAATATTATGAGGACCATACTTGATGTATGATCTGTTAAATTATATCCATTATTGGTGGCTTTGTACTATGATGGACCCTTAGCCCCTTTCACTGGTTGCAATTCCAATATAGACCACTAACGTAGTCACATATATTACATGATAATAATCATATTGACATCATAAACTTAAAAAAAGTAAAAAAAAATTAATAATCATTACAGATGATACCTTTTGATAAAACTTATAAAGATATGAGATATTAATTTGAGCCTTATTGTTAAGCCATGCCACACCTAGCTCGTGGGTTCGATCATACCTAGACACATGAGTAAGGGTCATGTCTAACTATATGGAATGAGTTGTACTTGACCACATAAGTTAAACAATGTCTAACCACATGGGTCGCATCGTACCATATAATATAGATTATGTTGTACCTGATCGTATAAGTTGGGTCGTACATGACCCACAAGAGCTTAGTTAACCCGATTTGATAGATCAACCTAACTCAGCTTAGACCCTAGTAACTCAAATCCATGAATTAAAATTTTAAATTTATAATCTTAAATTTAAAACTAATTAATCATAAAAATACATAAAAATTTCTTGAAACATAGATATATCTATTAAATAAATTAAAAATATTATGTTAAATCCAAAAATAAGAATATGAATAATTAAATTTAATTTAAAATTCACTTAATTTTAAGAGACCATTATAAATCAAATAATCATTATAAAATCATAAATCAATTATTTAATTTATTAATCATAAAATTGAATCTAGAATATTATTATGCATCATAAAATTATAATAATCCTAATATCAAGATATCAAAATATTAAAAAAACTAATTATAAAATAATAGAGGATCCTACCTCTCCTTGTCTATACTGTCAATGAGATCATCTGTTCAATCTTTCTATTATTATGGTAGGAGAAGAGTGAGGGAAGATCTTTCTATTATTAGGGTAGGAGAAGAGTAAGGGAAGAGGAACTCCCTTTATATAGGAGAAGATAAGATCTCCCTAAAAGATAATCAAATATTTATTTTTTTATTTTTAAATTATTTTTATTTTACTTTCACACATAAAAATAGAAATATAATATTTAATTTTTATAATTCACACACAAAAATAGAATATAAACTATTTAATTCCTAAAAATCATATCACTTATTAGGAAATAAATAAATTAATAATCTATTTGATTGGTAAAATTCCTAACTTATTGTCATAATTGATGAAATCAATTTTAATTGTTTCCATAACCATAGTGCATAAAAAGAAATTTAATAATTTAAATAATATAATATATTATTTATAGTAATTAACTAATATTTTGGAAGAAATTATCAGTAACTATATTTTTAGTTAATAAAATATTTACTAGTAAAAATTAGGATTTGAATTCAAGGATGAAAATAAAAGAGTGTCTTCTGTAAATTATAAATAATAAAATAGAGATTTATTATCTTTATAGAACTAGGTTATGATAATTTAACTATATCAAAGCAATAATTTTGATGATATATTGGTATATGGTATTCTAAGATTAGAATATTAGATGGCCCAATTATTTTTGAGATTTAGATTTTGAGAGTTACATAGTATTACAACTAAATCCTAAGTTTAAGAGATTAAGATCATTTTATTGAGCCAAATATAATTTATTTTTATAAAAATAATTAATTAACTTTTTTCTCAAAGAATCTCATTAAATGATTTGAACTGAGATTATTGAGTAAAAAACCAAAATTATAATAAGTGTTGTAATGTTTTATTATAGAAAATCTCATAAAATTTTATATTTTGAATATAATTTTATCATGACAATTTTATCCACTTTTTGAAAAAAAGATAAGAGTTGTTAATTTGATTATTAAATATATTTTTATATATATTTGAAATAAATAAATATCAATTGACATAGTTATTCATGAAGATGCACATATTAGATTTATATCTAATATTTTTAAAATAATAATAATAATTTGGTAATTTGAATAAAAGTATTACATGATGCTTATGTCCACTATGAAATATTTAATTTTTATTTTATAAAAAATAAATAAATTCAGTTTATTACATGAGTCTTGTAGCTTTCTTAGTTCAACCATATCTTATTCATATAGACCTTAAATTCATTTATATAATTTGGTTATAAATTTAAAGTTGATTATACATTAATTACGCTTGATATAATTTCTATTACAGTTTTACATATTACGTTTGTTACCCTCGATTCTAGGATATTATTTTTGTCTATAATTATGAATAGGATAAATTTAATTAAAAAATTATAAGAACATATTTGTTATTTATTGTGTGGTTTTTTTGGGTGGATGATTATAAATTGAAAAGTATTTACCTTTATAAATTTGTTGAAATTAAATTTGATATGTATTAGGATGCTTTGTAGAAATTATTTTTTGACAATAAGAATATATGTGCTTGATTATGCATTGATAATTAAACTTAATTATATGATTAATGTGAAATATTTTTTTGAGAATTTATGACACTAAAAGGAGAGTGAATTAGTATAGTAATATTTTTAACTGATTTTAAAACTAGATTGATAAATCAATATATTTTGAAAACTCAATTGATCAAGTGAAAGTAAAGAGAATAAAATTAAAACACAAGTAAAATAAAGAGAGGCAAAATGATTTATAATGGTTCAAATGGAGTAGATCAATTAATCTTGTTAAAACTTTTTTCTTTTTTTATACATGATCTTTTAACTCTTATAATTTAGAATTGCAATCAAACTCAAGAGGAGATTCTACTCAAAACAAGAGTCTATAATATTTTTTTTACTTATAAATAGATGCTTCATCAACCAAGTATGAATTTGACATCTATAGGTCCCAAAAGGCTTTAAGAATTTATGATACTAATGGTACTACTATAGGCACTGGGTGGTACTATCGCCATAACTAGGTTATGAATCTTGGCTCTAGCACCATTACCATTAGTCTAGGTGGTATTGCACAACCCTGGGTGGTACTATTATCTGCATAGGTGGTACTACTGCCAAAAATAAAAAAAATATAAACAATATTTTTCGACTAACTAAAGCGGTACTACTACTTGGACCTAATGGTACCACGACTAAGGCTTAGTTCAGGCCACCAATTTGACCTTCTAATAGGTCCAAATCAACCATAGTTCAAGCCTAATGGTTCGATGATAAGTTTGTATGATTTCAATCTAATACCAACTCAAATTGATTCAAATAATCTCGATTAAGATTTTAATAAATTAACCACATATTCGACATATTTATGAGTTGTACTACAACTCATGTTGTGCGCTCTTTCAATATGTCGTCTAATCTTTCGGCACTTCATCCAAATCTTCGGTACATAATTCTCTCATTTGTATCAC
This sequence comes from Ensete ventricosum, assembly GCA_029747655.1. NCBI lineage: Eukaryota > Viridiplantae > Streptophyta > Magnoliopsida > Zingiberales > Musaceae > Ensete > Ensete ventricosum. The sequence continues at coordinate 1,629,502 of JAQQAF010000006.1, read as the reverse complement.
CCATTTTACTAATATATCGACTTTCATATGATATCCAATCTTTTGATATAATATTAGGTTATTTCAGTATAATGTTCAAACCTTTAGCACGAAGTTTGATCTTTAACACATCAACCAATCTTATGATTCAACATCCAATTTTTGGCATTATAATTTTTTAGTGCAACATCATACTCTCCCACTCAATAGTTGGGTCTTCGGTGATTTAAGTCCATGAGCGAAGTATTTCCTATATCACTTATTTCAAAAACATATTTAGTCCAATAAACTCTTAATTAGTTTTATTATCAAAATCTAGGATTTAACAATGTTTCCTTTTTTTATTATGATAACTAATTGATGATGAGGTTTTAACACGAGTCCCTTGTCTATTTATCATTTTAAAATATTATGATAAATTTAAACTCAAATGATCATATATCTGTTTAAATTCAGATACTGAATTCAAATCAAAAGGAAATTTGATCTTATCGATATGATGATTCAATCATTCAAGTCCAAAAATCAATATTTAATTAAGTTTTAAATTTCAAGTTATAATCATAATCATTTAAATTTTAATAATTATCAATTAAAATATAACTATAAGTTACCCATTTGGATAATAAAAAAATTCTTATTCATGTATGAGTCACCACTTCTCCTACTTGGTTAATGAAAAATATGTTTGTCGCACTTTTATTAACAAAAATATAAGTTATTATTTATCTCCCTTTATTAACAAAAAATATAAGTTACTATTTCTCACTCTTTGTCATCAGCAAAAAGAAGAGAGTGAGATCATGATATCTTATGTCATTGAAAAGTTCAGGTTATGAACATCGAGAAGTCAATTGATGACGAGATCTTAATAAGACTCACTATCTATATGATATCTTCAAAATATGAAGAACTTGAATTCAAAATAATACATTTTCATTTGGATTCTTAAATTCAAGTTGAGATAAATTTGATCTTGATATTATTATTGCAAGCTCAAATATCCAATCAAGTTTTAAATTTTAAAAATAATTAATAAATTTTAGATCTGAGTCGGTACTAATAGTAGTTACAAAAGTATAATAAGTCTCCTTATTCAACACATAAGATAGGCATGAAGCACCACTTTTTCCGCTTTGGTTAAAAATATGCTTATGAGTTATTTCTCTTATTTGTCATCAATAAAATGGAGTATATAATTCATGAATATAAAAGAGTCATATAAAATAAATCTCAAGTCGTAAATATTGAAATATCATAATTCATTTGAAGAATTTCCTTCTTAGTCACTAGCAAAAAGAATGAATAAAAATAATAAAAGGTATTGATTCATACAAAATAAATCTCACCTAGAAGTTAAATGAAGTATCATGATTCATTCAGATAAATCTCATCTTTAGTTATTAGTAAACAAATAAATCATAGAAAAATAAATAGTAAAATATCTTGATTCATACAAATACATCTCAAGTTGTAAACATTGAAAAGTCATTTAGTTAAATCTCTTTTTTAGTCATTAATAAAAAGAAAGAATGATATGAGAACAAATAACAAAAGATCTTTAATCATGTATTTGAAAGATTCAACATACCTAATTCTCTTTAATCAAATTGAATTGTTCATTACTAAGTGGTTTGATAAAAATATCTATTAATTGATGTTTTGTGTCAATGAAATATAAAGATATATCATGATTGCTAACATGATCCCCTAATATAATGATATCCAATGACAATGTGCTTAGTCCTATAGTGTTAAATATGATTCTTTATCAAACAAATTATAATATTATTATCCTATTTTATAGAGATATTTTTTAAGGAAAGTTAATAATCTTCTAAAGTATTCTTCATCCAAAATGACCTAAGTACATCATGCACTTGTTTTAACATATTCATTCTAGCTATAGATAGTGCAACCAAGTTTTACTTCTTCGATGATCAAGAAATAAATACAAACTAGGAATAGATAAATTTAAGAAGAACTTTTTATATCTATTCTATAAAAATTGATGACTAACCTCATCTAGTGTTAAGTTTCAAGGTAAGAAGGTCTTAGCATAATCTTTGGAGGTCAAAAACTAACTTTAAAGTGATTCGAGGTGATATCTGAAATGTCTAACCTCAGAAATCTTTCTTACCAAACATAACAAGATTTTGGACCAAGAAAGAATAGCCTAATTAGATACAAAGATATTCAAAAATCAAGATATTTCATATACATGTCATTGGTAGATAAATGAATGAAATTTATCTACAATAGTAAGAATTCTACAATAGTAATCTACCTTCTCAACTAATTTATTAGTAATTGAGTAGTAGGGTATAGTAAAATATTTTCAATGTTAGAAATGAGGTATAAAGTAATCATTCACATCATTCTTGTCATCAGAACAAACTAATGCAATTAAATCCAAGGTTTTTTTTCTCCTAAGGAAATAACAAAATTGTGCATAGCCTATCTTGGTCTTATTTTTTTATTTTTGTCAACAAACTGATGTTTTTTTTTTCTATCTTCAGTTTTCTTTAGGATTATTTTGATGTCCGTTTTGTAGGAACGATTATCACAAATAATTTTTTTAATTTTTTGCTTCATGATTTAATGCATCTTTAAGTTAAAATTATATAAATATAAATCATTAATTTTTGACTCAACTCAAATTGCTGAAACACAATATATTGAGAAATGTGTCTGGCTGTGAAGATCAAAAATCAATATAGATTAGAATAAGTGCTTGTAACAAAAAATCTAGAAAAAGAGTCTTAAAATCATTTTTAAATTGTTCATCTCAGGATATTCTGGTACAATTTTTTTTGCCATTATAGGTCTTCTTGTAGGTGACAACTGTATAAGATTATTCATAAAATGAATACAACTCAAATGTCTAATTGTAATCATTACATGAGAATAATTTTTTTTCAAAATATCAAAATGCAGACACGAACAATGGTAAAATTTTGACAATAGTAAAATTCAAAAATTTCAAAAATAATCAAAATAATTTAATGAGGAACAACAAAGTAGAACAATAGCACTGTAATACTTACTAATAGGCAACATATTTAATTTAATTACTCCTAATGTGGTGCCAACACTATATAACTAATTTTTAAATCATTATATATAAATGACGTACCGATTTATAAGATGCCAACTCTATATAACTAATTTATAATGTAAAAATAATAATTGATTAAATCATAATTTTCATAACATTTGATAAATGATTTTGAGATCCATGTTAGAATATTCTATAATTGATTCTAAGGAAAAAAAAATAACAAATCTCAGTTTGAAAAATCTTATGATGATTAAAAAAAATCCAAAAACAAACCTGAGTTATCCTAAAGCCCAGTCAGTATCCCTTTTCTCATAGGTAGAATCAAAGAAGTTTGTCCCAAGCTCATAAAAATAAGATTTAAAGCCCCATATATAATTTATGTTTCTTTAGCCTCAGTGAACGTTGGATTAAAAGCCACTAAATGACATTTGATAGTCTTTTCTCAGGTATTTTAGTTTTTAAAATTAGTGTGCGTTACTTTTTTTTTTTTTTTTTTCTTTGGTCATCTATGAATATTTTTTATCATAGACTTTTTTTTTAAAAAAAAATGTCAAATGATGTTCTAAAACCTTTATGGCAAGTTAAGTTAATATATCACTATAAAAAGATTTGCATATCCCTAAGTTATGCATATCACCAAATATTAGGAGAAAACATCTTCTTAGATGCAGAGGCAAATCCAAAAAATATGTTTGTGAGAAAATCTAGACAAATATTTATTTATTTAGGTGGAGGTTTGAGTGAGAAAAATGAATTAAGTGAATTCTGCAAGTATTTAAGGGAAAAGAATTCAGCTACAGAAAATGAATCTAGTGTAGAAGCAACTCTACAATATTGGTGCAATACAATTATATTTTCCACATCCATCTCTTAAATTTTAGTTTAATATTTGAACTACTGAAATCTTATAAATTCCTATTGTTAAAGTAATGACGTTGAGGCTCGTAGTAGTGTACTCTTTATAAATAAATACCTTTTTCTCCCTATTATTCCGTTTATTCTTTTTTATACATGTCATATGTAGTTTTTAATAAATACTTCAAATGTACCAAGAATTTGAAGCTCTATTATTTTCTTTTCATTCCTATAACTTCTATACTTCGCATCTACTTCCCAAAATGTAAGGATTCACTTGGAATCAAATCTTGCTAAACACTGTGGACAATGGGTGATTTCTTAGGAATGACATCAATTGTTTGGTGGTTTTAGTAAGTTGTATGAGCATTACAGTATACAACTCCCATTAAGGAAGGCACAAAGAACTGCCAAATCAACATCGACTCACATACGTTCGCTGAATCAATACAGATGAATGAATTTGGAGAGGAAGATTAGGGTATATAAAGCAGCAGACTGTGGATGGAGTTGATTGCACCATTCATTGCAAAGACATGGAGAGAAGAGCAGCAGCGATACTTTGCGTTGCGGTGCTTTCGACGCTTTTTGCATACGATGTTGCAGGAGCGAGGATTGGGATGCATGCGCTCCTGTCCGACGAAGAAGAAATACCATATAAACACATCCAACGTCAACTCCCTCCTACCGAACCAAATCCGTTGGAGCCATCAATTTTAGGAACAAAAGGTCAACAGATTCAACGTCAACTTCCTACCGGTCTCAACCCAGAAGAGCCACCCGTTTCATACGAGGAGGCAACGGAAGGTAAACAAATCCAACGTCAAGTTCCCAGCGGTCCAGATCCAGTAGAGCCACCCGTTTCATACGAGGAGGCAATGGAAGGTAAACAAATCCAACGTCAAGTTCCCAGCGGTCCAGATCCAGTAGAGCCACCCATTTCATACGAGGAGGCAATGGAAGGTAAACAAATCCAACGTCAAGTTCCCAGCGGTCCAGATCCAGCAGAGCCACCCGTTTCATACGAGGAGGCAATGGAAGGTAAACAAATCCAACGTCAAGTTCCCAGCGGTCCAGATCCAGTAGAGCCACCCGTTTCATACGAGGAGGCAATGGAAGGTAAACAAATCTAAAGTCAAATTGATACTTATTCAAATCAAGAAGATCCACCAGCTTCCTACAAACAAATTAGAGTTAACGTCAAATTTCTATATCTTTAAATAATAATAAAGAATCAGGGCATCTATTTGTGTGAATGTGTTACCTTTGCTAGTTTCACTTCTAAATAAGATCATACGAGTAAATCCAACGTCAAGTTCCTACCGGTCCTAACCCAGAAGAGCCACCAATTTCATACGAGGAGGCAACGGAAGGTAAACAAATCCAACGTAAAGTTCCTACCGGTCCCAACCCAAAAGAGCCACTAGTTTCATACAAGGAGGCAATGGAAGGTAAACAAATCTAAAGTCAAATTGATACTTATTCAAATCAAGAAGATCCACCAGCTTCCTACAAACAAATTAGAGTTAACGATAAATTTCTATATCTTTAAATAATAATAAAGAATCAGGGCATCTATTTTTGTGAATGTGTTACCTTTGCTAGTTTCACTTCTGAATAAGATCATACGAGTAAATCCAACGTCAAGTTCCTACCGGTCCTAACCCAGAAGAGCCACCAATTTCATACGAGGAGGCAACGGAAGGTAAACAAATCCAACGTAAAGTTCCTACCGGTCCCAACCCAAAAGAGCCACTAGTTTCATACAAGGAGGCAATGGAAGGTAAACAAATCTAAAGTCAAATTGATACTTATTCAAATCAAGAAGATCCACCAGCTTCCTACAAACAAATTAGAGTTAACGTCAAATTTCTATATCTTTAAATAATAATAAAGAATCAGGGCATCTATTTGTGTGAATGTGTTACCTTTGCTAGTTTCACTTCTAAATAAGATCATACGAGTAAATCCAACGTCAAGTTCCTACCGGTCCTAACCCAGAAGAGCCACCAATTTCATACGAGGAGGCAACGGAAGGTAAACAAATCCAACGTAAAGTTCCTACCGGTCCCAACCCAAAAGAGCCACTAGTTTCATACAAGGAGGCAATGGAAGGTAAACAAATCTAAAGTCAAATTGATACTTATTCAAATCAAGAAGATCCACCAGCTTCCTACAAACAAATTAGAGTTAACGTCAAATTTCTATATCTTTAAATAATAATAAAGAATCAGGGCATCTATTTTTGTGAATGTGTTACCTTTGCTAGTTTCACTTCTAAATAAGATCATACGAGTAAATCCAACGTTAAGTTCCTACCGGTCCTAACCCAGAAGAGCCACCAATTTCATACGAGGAGGCAACGGAAGGTAAACAAATCCAACGTCAAGTTCCTACCGGTCCCAACCCAAAAGAGCCACCAGTTTCATACAAGGAGGCAATGGAAGGTAAATAAATCCAACGTCAAGTTCCCACCGGTCCAAATCCAAAAGAGCCACCAGTTTCATACGAGGAGACAATGGAAGGTAAACAAATCCAACGTCAAGTTCCCACCGGTCCATATCCAACGTCAAGATTCAAATATCCCGAGTGCCCCAAAATAATGGTGCTAAAATTATAGTCATGATTGGAAGCGTCAACACCCATACAGAGATCCATCTTGTTTCGTGAGCATGCACTGTCTGTTCATATCCTAATGCAGGTTCTCAACATTTTTCTTCTTTTATCCCCAAAGAAGAACTTATGTCGATTTAACAGTCTTACATAAACTATATCTTGCTTGTCTGACTATTAAACTAATCCAATCACCATCACCACAGCAGAATGAAAACAATGCATAAGAAACAACGATTCAGATAAAGAACGAAGACAATTCTCGAGTCAACCGGAATTTTCTATTAAACTAACTTAACACAACCATCAGCCGTGCTCTTGGGATTTAAAAAAAAAAAAAAAAAGGGGGGGGTGGGGGCGCATTATAGCCACACCATGAGACTTAAAAATGACTCTAGAAAACTCGTGTTGACGGATTGACTTCTCTGTAGTAACCAAAAGACGCTAAACATAAAGCATATCAATGATTTAGAACCCACCAATCCTAAGTTTAATCTCTATATTATGTTGCAAAACAGTGTGCTAATTGATTGTCCAACTTCAGAAGTCGAAAGCAACATATGATGGGTGGTAATACTAGAAGTTGTCATTAAAACAAAATTTCATATGCTATAGAGCATCAATTTGTCAAAAGAATACGTAATTTTATTTGGGAAAAAAAAATCAAATAAACCATGAGTGATATGTATTTTGTGTGATGATATTGAATTTTTCAGTATTAGAATATAAAACAATAAACTTAAGAACAAAAATGCTCATTTCTAAAAGCCACCATTGTAGGTATGCATAATTAGTAGAAACCTCCGACTCCCCGCTGATCTTTAATCTACAAGATATTGACAAAGTAAAGTACTCAACCCATTAATTGATCACAGATGTGGAGTCATTAGGTCCGAGAAAAAAATAATAACAGCTAACCAAGGAATCTAACTGTTTAATAACAAAGCTAATATTCTAATTTTACTTATATGCTATGGTTAATTACATATTATTTTCTATGATTAGTTAGCTGTAGTATCTCGATTTTTATATTTTCAAAAATTATTTTAAGATCTCTATATTTAAATATAAAAGTGAAATATTTAATTTCATTGCTCCAACTAAACCCTCCTCTTTCTCTTGATTTTTAATCTATGAAATTATCTTCTTCACCCTATATATAAGATCTCAATGTTTCATTTTTATAAATATATAGATTCTAATATTATATTTGAAAGCGTAGCGATCTAGATGTTAAAGATAACTAACTATAAGGGATAATATGTAATTAGTCTTATATACTATATATAAAGATGAAAAGAGAAAGAAAGACTAAAGAAGATATAATTCTTTTCGTTCAAATCTAGAAATATATGATCCGTTAATAAATTTTATTATTTATAAAGATTTAAGAGTCTTGGTGCAATTAATGAAGATAATGATTCTCAAAAAATGAAGATAATGATTCTCAAAAGATAAAGAAAATTAGTATGTATGCCAAAATGAGACTTCTAGAATACCTAAATAGTAAATGAGTGTCATTAATATAAAAGGAATCCGTAGAAAGATCAAAAGAATTTTTAATTTTCAATACAACTCTTAGAATTTTTAGTCTAATTAATTTCTAACTTTTTATTGATATCTTTACTTAGAATATATTTTTTGAAATCCTTTGTAAAGTTCAATGGTTCTTTATCCTTCTCCCATAATGGAAAAGAACTCAATCTATAAGGTAATAGTCCAATAGGTCTGGTGTAAAGTCACTAAATTTCTCTATAGTAATCCAAGTAGTATCGGATGTGACTTGATAAAGAAGTGTTGAGTAATACAAGTAGCAGACATAACAAGGTAGTCATCAAGAATAATCGCTATATCATCCCTTTGTTATGGGAGAATTAGTGATTTATGAGGATTGTCATTTGCAAGAACACCAATAGACAAAGGAGGTTCAAAAGTACCATAATATTAAGTTAAATCATCTATATTGAAAACTAGATTAATATTTAAATCAAAAAAATAAATCGAGCATATGTGCATTAGATCCCAGATTTTGGATATTAGGGAAAAGATCAATACTCGGGCATACAACTTTTTTAATGAGTTTTTAAAAAATCTCTTAGGATAATTACGAACCAAAACATAATGTAAGTTTGTAATTTTAATTCCTAAAAATCATGAATATGTTGAGTGAAGAAATGGATTTGTTTTAAAGCATGAAAGTCAAGTGGAAGGGTTACAAGGTCAACGGGTGCAAGGGATATAGCTTAATTATTATATTCAAATTCTATAATAGATAAGCTTAATTATTTTCATGTTTTTCTCCAACTAAACACCTAAAAAGATTTCCCAAAAAATAGTTACCAACCTTAATTTGACCATCATCAATCTAGGATGAAAGGTTGGATAGAACTTGACTGTTGTGCCAAACAGCTTCCACAAAGTTTTTTAAAAATAGCTAATAATTTGCACGTCCCTATTAGACACCATAATTAAGAGGAATCCATGTAATTTAACCAATTCTCTAAAAAATAATTTAGTAATGTGTTTGGTGTCATTAGCCTTATTACATGGGATAAAGTGGGTCATTTTTTTTTAAATTGACCAACAACCAGAATATAATTATTTTGACAATTTGACAATTGCGGCACTACAAAGTCACTCAAACAACAACTCGTTTTAAGAAAGACTACTAAAATTTATCATCAACTAATGTAATGATCTTATCTCGTTTTAGGTTATGTTAATCTACTCACATGTATTTTCCAAATAAAAAAATCTTGAAGGGAGGATAAGAAAACACATAATATAGTAGCTAGAAAAAGCTAACCATCCCTTAAAAATAAAGTCTATATGTTCACTATGGTTTGCATATGGGAATTTTCTATATATGTGATTAAACTCTTAACTTTTCAATATATTTTAATCACTTGAATTTATGACATTGATACTCTTGGAAGATAGGATTATAAAAATTTGACTAAGGGCATGAAGAACTTTGTTTTAAGTGTCAGAATAATACTTAATTATAAAGATATTAATTAAAAACTTAACCTACTTTGGCATGTCAAGAATTAAACTTCTTTTAGGTATTTAAGTACTTCAAGGACTAGTGGTCAAATAATAAGATAAACTTTTATTGTCACAACCTAAGCTTGATGGGCCAGCTAACCTATCAATTATGTCTGACCTAAATCACTAATCAATATACTTAACCTAAAATTATTAATAATACACTTATCAAATCCTTATCGGTCAATCTTAATCTTATACATTTCCATTGTGTGACTAATTTCGATATTTCAATCTTCCTATTCAAGGGCTTGACATCCTTATCAAGACGTAGCATAGAACGAACCTTAATAGCATAGTGCATGTGAGGCATAGCTAAGTGGTATAGTTCCACACTATGACGAGTCTATTCCATATATGAGTAGTCCTTTTTTACTTAACCTCTTACCATACTCAAATACTATGTTAGCTCTGATACTAAATATCACAACCCAGGCCTGATGGACTAACTAGTATATCAACTTCGTTTGATATAAACCATTGGTTATTTAAGGTAGTATACTCGTTAGACCCTTATAAGTTAATCTTATTACCCACTTTTGATATGAGATTAATTAGAGTATTTCAAGAAAAATGACTATATCTTCCTACTAGGGTCACAAGTCTCTTCCACCCAAGCTCAGATCTTTTATAAGATAGTAGATTACTCTGAAAATAAGTATAAGATAAAAATATATTAATAACCATATATATTGGTAGGAACCTTTAAAAAAATCATACTAAGAATCTTTAATATTTATGAAATATATATATATATATATATTAATAATTTAATTAAAGTAATAATATATTGACTCATTATAAACTCATGTATATGAAAAATAATGATAATTCTTATGTAATAAATAAAATCATGCATCAGTCTAGTCAGTTAATAAAAACGTATATTACACTCGATGGTACTCTTCCAATAACGAATGGAGAGACATACTCCATGGGATGAATCCTCCCAATAATAGATATAGAGAACTTCTATCACACTTACAATAACATATGGAGTGGTATCTTTAACCCTTCCAAATTGGACCATTCCTCCCAACAGTAAAGAGAGGAACCATCTAACTGTCACATTTGATGGTCCGCTAATCCTCGAAGGGATTCACCCCACCTATCCTCAGTAGGGATATATAAATAATCATGATCCTTTATTTATATTCATTCATCCATTCATGCATGCATTCAATAAATAATATGATAAAATATTATGAGGACCATACTTGATGTATGATCTGTTAAATTATATCCATTATTGGTGGCTTTGTACTATGATGGACCCTTAGCCCCTTTCACTGGTTGCAATTCCAATATAGACCACTAACGTAGTCACATATATTACATGATAATAATCATATTGACATCATAAACTTAAAAAAAGTAAAAAAAAATTAATAATCATTACAGATGATACCTTTTGATAAAACTTATAAAGATATGAGATATTAATTTGAGCCTTATTGTTAAGCCATGCCACACCTAGCTCGTGGGTTCGATCATACCTAGACACATGAGTAAGGGTCATGTCTAACTATATGGAATGAGTTGTACTTGACCACATAAGTTAAACAATGTCTAACCACATGGGTCGCATCGTACCATATAATATAGATTATGTTGTACCTGATCGTATAAGTTGGGTCGTACATGACCCACAAGAGCTTAGTTAACCCGATTTGATAGATCAACCTAACTCAGCTTAGACCCTAGTAACTCAAATCCATGAATTAAAATTTTAAATTTATAATCTTAAATTTAAAACTAATTAATCATAAAAATACATAAAAATTTCTTGAAACATAGATATATCTATTAAATAAATTAAAAATATTATGTTAAATCCAAAAATAAGAATATGAATAATTAAATTAAATTTAAAATTCACTTAATTTTAAGAGACCATTATAAATCAAATAATCATTATAAAATCATAAATCAATTATTTAATTTATTAATCATAAAATTAAATCTAGAATATTATTATGCATCATAAAATTATAATAATCCTAATATCAAGATATCAAAATATTAAAAAAACTAATTATAAAATAATAGAGGATCCTACCTCTCCTTGTCTATACTGTCAATGAGATCATCTGTTCAATCTTTCTATTATTATGGTAGGAGAAGAGTGAGGGAAGATCTTTCTATTATTAGGGTAGTTGAAGAGTGAGGGAAGAGGAACTCCCTTTATATAGGAGAAGATAAGATCTCCCTAAAAGATAATCAAATATTTAATTTTTTTATTTTTAAATTATTTTTATTTTACTTTCACACATAAAAATAGAAATATAATATTTAATTTTTATAATTCACACACAAAAATAGAATATAAACTATTTAATTCCTAAAAATCATATCACTTATTAGGAAATAAATAAATTAATAATCTATTTGATTGGTAAAATTCCTAACTTATTGTCATAATTGATGAAATCAATTTTAATTGTTTCCATAACCATAGTGCATAAAAAGAAATTTAATAATTTAAATAATATAATATATTATTTATAGTAATTAACTAATATTTTGGAAGAAATTATCAGTAACTATATTTTTAGTTAATAAAATATTTACTAGTAAAAATTAGGATTTGAATTCAAGGATGAAAATAAAAGAGTGTCTTCTGTAAATTATAAATAATAAAATAGAGATTTATTATCTTTATAGAACTAGGTTATGATAATTTAACTATATCAAAGCAATAATTTTGATGATATATTGGAATATGGTATTCTAAGATTAGAATATTAGATGGCCCAATTATTTTTGAGATATAGATTTTGAGAGTTACATAGTATTACAACTAAATCCTAAGTTTAAGAGATTAAGATCATTTTATTGAGCCAAATATAATTTATTTTTATAAAAATAATTAATTAACTTTTTTCTCAAAGAATCTCATTAAATGATTTGAACTGAGATTATTGAGTAAAAAACCAAAATTATAATAAGTGTTGTAATGTTTTATTATAGAAAATCTCATAAAATTTTATATTTTGAATATAATTTTATCATGACAATTTTATCCACTTTTTGAAAAAAAGATAAGAGTTGTTAATTTGATTATTAAATATATTTTTATATATATTTGAAATAAATAAATATCAATTGACATAGTTATTCATGAAGATGCACATATTAGATTTATATCTAATATTTTTAAAATAATAATAATAATTTGGTAATTTGAATAAAAGTATTACATGATGCTTATGTCCACTATGAAATATTTAATTTTTATTTTATAAAAAATAAATAAATTCAGTTTATTACATGAGTCTTGTAGCTTTCTTAGTTCAACCATATCTTATTCATATAGACCTTAAATTCATTTATATAATTTGGTTATAAATTTAAAGTTGATTATACATTAATTACGCTTGATATAATTTCTATTACAGTTTTACATATTACGTTTGTTACCCTCGATTCTAGGATATTATTTTTGTCTATAATTATGAATAGGATAAATTTAATTAAAAAATTATAAGAACATATTTGCTATTTATTGTGTGGTTTTTTTGGGTGGATGATTATAAATTGAAAAGTATTTACCTTTATAAATTTGTTGAAATTAAATTTGATATGTATTAGGATGCTTTGTAGAAATTATTTTTTGACAATAAGAATATATGTGCTTGATTATGCATTGATAATTAAACTTAATTATATGATTAATGTGAAATATTTTTTTGAGAATTTATGACACTAAAAGGAGAGTGAATTAGTATAGTAATATTTTTAACTGATTTTAAAACTAGATTGATAAATCAATATATTTTGAAAACTCAATTGATCAAGTGAAAGTAAAGAGAATAAAATTAAAACACAAGTAAAATAAAGAGAGGCAAAATGATTTATAATGGTTCAAATGGAGTAGATCAATTAATCTTGTTAAAACTTTTTTCTTTTTTTATACAAGATCTTTTAACTCTTATAATTTAGAATTGCAATCAAACTCAAGAGGAGATTCTACTCAAAACAAGAGTCTATAATATTTTTTTTACTTATAAATAGATGCTTCATCAACCAAGTATGAATTTGACATCTATAGGTCCCAAAAGGCTTTTAAGAATTTAGGATACTAATGGTACTACTATAGGCACTGGGTGGTACTATCGCCATAACTAGGTTGTGAATCTTGGCTCTAGCACCATTACCATTAGTCTAGGTGGTATTGCACACCCCTGGGTGGTACTATTATCTGCATAGGTGGTACTACTGCCAAAAATAAAAAAAAATATAAACAATATTTTTCGACTAACTAAAGCGGTACTACTACTTGGACCTAATGGTACCACGACTAAGGCTTAGTTCAGGCCACCAATTTGACCTTCTAATAGGTCCAAATCAACCATAGTTCAAGCCTAATGGTTCGATGATAAATTTGTATGATTTCAATCTAATACCAACTCAAATTGATTCAAATAATCTCGATTAAGATTTTAATAAATTAACCACATATTCGACATATTTATGAGTTGTACTACAACTCATGTTGTGCGCTCTTTCAATATGTCGTCTAATCTTTCGGCACTTCATCCAAATCTTCGGTACATAATTCTCTCATTTGTATCACCCATTTTACTAATATATCGACTTTCATATGATATCCAATCTTTTGATATAATATTAGGTTATTTCAGTATAATGTTCAAACCTTTAGCACGAAGTTTGATCTTTAACACATCAACCAATCTTATGATTCAACATCCAATTTTTGGCATTATAATTTTTTAGTGCAACATCATACTCTCCCACTCAATAGTTGGGTCTTCGGTGATTTAAGTCCATGAGCGAAGTATTTCCTATATCACTTATTTCAAAAACATATTTAGTCCAATAAACTCTTAATTAGTTTTATTATCAAAATCTAGGATTTAACAATATTTCTTTTTTTATGATGATAACTAATTGATGATGAGGTTTTAACATGAGTCCCTTGTCTATTTATCATTTTAAAATATTATGATAAATTTAAACTCAAATGATCATATATCTGTTTAAATTCAGATACTGAATTCAAATCAAAAGGAAATTTGATCTTATCGATATGATGATTCAATCATTCAAGTCCAAAAATCAATATTTAATTAAGTTTTAAATTTCAAGTTATAATCATAATCATTTAAATTTTAATAATTATCAATTAAAATATAACTATAAGTTACCCATTTGGATAATAAAAAAATTCTTATTCATGTATGAGTCACCACTTCTCCTACTTGGTTAATGAAAAATATGTTTGTCGCACTTTTATTAACAAAAATATAAGTTATTATTTATCTCCCTTTATTAACAAAAAATATAAGTTACTATTTCTCACTCTTTGTCATCAGCAAAAAGAAGAGAGTGAGATCATGATATCTTATGTCATTGAAAAGTTCAGGTTATGAACATCGAGAAGTCAATTGATGACGAGATCTTAATAAGACTCACTATCTATATGATATCTTCAAAATATGAAGAACTTGAATTCAAAATAATACATTTTCATTTGGATTCTTAAATTCAAGTTGAGATAAATTTGATCTTGATATTATTATTGCAAGCTCAAATATCCAATCAAGTTTTAAATTTTAAAAATAATTAATAAATTTTAGATCTGAGTCGGTACTAATAGTAGTTACAAAAGTATAATAAGTCTCCTTATTCAACACATAAGATAGGCATGAAGCACCACTTTTTCCGCTTTGGTTAAAAATATGCTTATGAGTTATTTCTCTTATTTGTCATCAATAAAATGGAGTATATAATTCATGAATATAAAAGAGTCATATAAAATAAATCTCAAGTCGTAAATATTGAAATATCATAATTCATTTGAAGAATTTCCTTCTTAGTCACTAGCAAAAAGAATGAATAAAAATAATAAAAGGTATTGATTCATACAAAATAAATCTCACCTAGAAGTTAAATGAAGTATCATGATTCATTCAGATAAATCTCATCTTTAGTTATTAGTAAACAAATAAATCATAGAAAAATAAATAGTAAAATATCTTGATTCATACAAATACATCTCAAGTTGTAAACATTGAAAAGTCATTTAGTTAAATCTCTTTTTTAGTCATTAATAAAAAGAAAGAATGATATGAGAACAAATAACAAAAGATCTTTAATCATGTATTTGAAAGATTCAACATACCTAATTCTCTTTAATCAAATTGAATTGTTCATTACTAAGTGGTTTGATAAAAATATCTATTAATTGATGTTTTGTGTCAATGAAATATAAAGATATATCATGATTGCTAACATGATCCCCTAATATAATGATATCCAATGACAATGTGCTTAGTCCTATAGTGTTAAATATGATTCTTTATCAAACAAATTATAATATTATTATCCTATTTTATAGAGATATTTTTTAAGGAAAGTTAATAATCTTCTAAAGTATTCTTCATCCAAAATGACCTAAGTACATCATGCACTTGTTTTAACATATTCATTCTAGCTATAGATAGTGCAACCAAGTTTTACTTCTTCGATGATCAAGAAATAAATACAAACTAGGAATAGATAAATTTAAGAAGAACTTTTTATATCTATTCTATAAAAATTGATGACTAACCTCATCTAGTGTTAAGTTTCAAGGTAAGAAGGTCTTAGCATAATCTTTGGAGGTCAAAAACTAACTTTAAAGTGATTCGAGGTGATATCTGAAATGTCTAACCTCAGAAATCTTTCTTACCAAACATAACAAGATTTTGGACCAAGAAAGAATAGCCTAATTAGATACAAAGATATTCAAAAATCAAGATATTTCATATACATGTCATTGGTAGATAAATGAATGAAATTTATCTACAATAGTAAGAATTCTACAATAGTAATCTACCTTCTCAACTAATTTATTAGTAATTGAGTAGTAGGGTATAGTAAAATATTTTCAATGTTAGAAATGAGGTATAAAGTAATCATTCACATCATTCTTGTCATCAGAACAAACTAATGCAATTAAATCCAAGGTTTTTTTTCTCCTAAGGAAATAACAAAATTGTGCATAGCCTATCTTGGTCTTATTTTTTTATTTTTGTCAACAAACTGATGTTTTTTTTTTCTATCTTCAGTTTTCTTTAGGATTATTTTGATGTCCGTTTTGTAGGAACGATTATCACAAATAATTTTTTTAATTTTTTGCTTCATGATTTAATGCATCTTTAAGTTAAAATTATATAAATATAAATCATTAATTTTTGACTCAACTCAAATTGCTGAAACACAATATATTGAGAAATGTGTCTGGCTGTGAAGATCAAAAATCAATATAGATTAGAATAAGTGCTTGTAACAAAAAATCTAGAAAAAGAGTCTTAAAATCATTTTTAAATTGTTCATCTCAGGATATTCTGGTACAATTTTTTTTGCCATTATAGGTCTTCTTGTAGGTGACAACTGTATAAGATTATTCATAAAATGAATACAACTCAAATGTCTAATTGTAATCATTACATGAGAATAATTTTTTTTCAAAATATCAAAATGCAGACACGAACAATGGTAAAATTTTGACAATAGTAAAATTCAAAAATTTCAAAAATAATCAAAATAATTTAATGAGGAACAACAAAGTAGAACAATAGCACTGTAATACTTACTAATAGGCAACATATTTAATTTAATTACTCCTAATGTGGTGCCAACACTATATAACTAATTTTTAAATCATTATATATAAATGACGTACCGATTTATAAGATGCCAACTCTATATAACTAATTTATAATGTAAAAATAATAATTGATTAAATCATAATTTTCATAACATTTGATAAATGATTTTGAGATCCATGTTAGAATATTCTATAATTGATTCTAAGGAAAAAAAAATAACAAATCTCAGTTTGAAAAATCTTATGATGATTAAAAAAAATCCAAAAACAAACCTGAGTTATCCTAAAGCCCAGTCAGTATCCCTTTTCTCATAGGTAGAATCAAAGAAGTTTGTCCCAAGCTCATAAAAATAAGATTTAAAGCCCCATATATAATTTATGTTTCTTTAGCCTCAGTGAACGTTGGATTAAAAGCCACTAAATGACATTTGATAGTCTTTTCTCAGGTATTTTAGTTTTTAAAATTAGTGTGCGTTACTTTTTTTTTTTTTTTTTTCTTTGGTCATCTATGAATATTTTTTATCATAGACTTTTTTTTTAAAAAAAAATGTCAAATGATGTTCTAAAACCTTTATGGCAAGTTAAGTTAATATATCACTATAAAAAGATTTGCATATCCCTAAGTTATGCATATCACCAAATATTAGGAGAAAACATCTTCTTAGATGCAGAGGCAAATCCAAAAAATATGTTTGTGAGAAAATCTAGACAAATATTTATTTATTTAGGTGGAGGTTTGAGTGAGAAAAATGAATTAAGTGAATTCTGCAAGTATTTAAGGGAAAAGAATTCAGCTACAGAAAATGAATCTAGTGTAGAAGCAACTCTACAATATTGGTGCAATACAATTATATTTTCCACATCCATCTCTTAAATTTTAGTTTAATATTTGAACTACTGAAATCTTATAAATTCCTATTGTTAAAGTAATGACGTTGAGGCTCGTAGTAGTGTACTCTTTATAAATAAATACCTTTTTCTCCCTATTATTCCGTTTATTCTTTTTTATACATGTCATATGTAGTTTTTAATAAATACTTCAAATGTACCAAGAATTTGAAGCTCTATTATTTTCTTTTCATTCCTATAACTTCTATACTTCGCATCTACTTCCCAAAATGTAAGGATTCACTTGGAATCAAATCTTGCTAAACACTGTGGACAATGGGTGATTTCTTAGGAATGACATCAATTGTTTGGTGGTTTTAGTAAGTTGTATGAGCATTACAGTATACAACTCCCATTAAGGAAGGCACAAAGAACTGCCAAATCAACATCGACTCACATACGTTCGCTGAATCAATACAGATGAATGAATTTGGAGAGGAAGATTAGGGTATATAAAGCAGCAGACTGTGGATGGAGTTGATTGCACCATTCATTGCAAAGACATGGAGAGAAGAGCAGCAGCGATACTTTGCGTTGCGGTGCTTTCGACGCTTTTTGCATACGATGTTGCAGGAGCGAGGATTGGGATGCATGCGCTCCTGTCCGACGAAGAAGAAATACCATATAAACACATCCAACGTCAACTCCCTCCTACCGAACCAAATCCGTTGGAGCCACCAGTTTCATACTATGAAGAAGGAACAAAAGGTGAACAGATCCAACGTGAAGTCCCTCCTAATGGTCCAAATCTAAAAGAGTCATCGATTTCATATGAGGGAACGGAAAGTAAACATATCCAACGTCAAATTCTCGTTGATCCAAATCCAGAAGAGCCATCGATTTCATACGAAGAAACAGAAGATAAACAAATTCAACGTCAAATTCCTCCTAGTGGTCCAAATCTAGAGGAACCACCAGCTTCCTACTAAAAAATTAGAATCATAAAGATGCATGTGAATGTGTTACCTTTGCTAGTTTCACTTCTAAATAATACCATGCTAAGTAGTGTGGAGATTTGTTTTATGCTTTATGTGTTTGCATCAACACTATTATTTTAGTGTATTTATTTAGTTGAATTATCTTTCAATTGTGCTTGTACTCTTCTCTTTTGTGCCTTTTTATTTTCTCTTGCATCTGTAACCATAAATAACAAATCAAGCATGACTTGGGAACGAGTCGAAAACCCATAAGAAACACAAACAAAGTAAAGATAATGGATATAAACCCCCAGCTTTGGCTCCCATATATATAGTTGCAGATCCAAAAGAAGGTGAAATGAAGGGATACAGCGTCTCCTGTTATGTGGTGCTAAAAATTCAGCACCACATCACGTAGACTCTGACAATTTGCAAAATTATGCTACTAAAAGTGCACATTTCTTAAATGAACCTTGGCGTTTTGTCTGATTATATTAACTCGGGGGGCCATTGGCCTCGACCAAAAGATGCTAAACATAAAGCATATCAATGATTTAGAACCCACCAATCCTAAGTTTAATCTCTATATTCTGTTGCAAAACAGTGTGCTAATTGATTGTCCAACTTCACAAGTTCAAACATATGATATGGGTCTAGGTTAGTTCCGATACTATGATGAGCTAACTAGTTTATCAACTTTGTTTGATTTAAATCATCGGTCAATATACTTAAGGTGAGGTTGATAATAATATACTCATTATACCCTTATAATTTAATATTAATATTACTCACTTTGGATGTGGAATCAATCGGAGTGTTTCAAGAAAAATGACCACATCTTCCTACTAGGGTCATAAGTCTCTTCCACCCAAGCCTCATGTCTATTACATGATAGTAAATTACTTTAAAAATAAATATATGATAAAACATATCAATAATAATTTAATACAAAATAATATTATATTGATTCATTATAAAACTCATATATGTGAAAAAAATAATATTTTTTTATGTAATAAATCAATTATGCATAAGTCACATTTAACACATACATAATAGTCAAATAACAAAAGCATATATCTGATATGAACCCAAAGGTTTCTATCAAAGATAAACGATGGCCGTAAGGATGATGATGGAGTTGATGAACAACGAGATGCCAAAGACACTACTCTGATGCCAACTGATAGGAACCCCTAGGGTTCTATCCATGAATGAAGATGAAAAAGAGGGGATAAACGATCACTTCAAGGGAATCTAGTCTCCTTGATCTCTATAGAGGATCATCCCTCATTGATCTCTATATGGGATCGGCCCTCCTAGAGTTTTGATATATTGGCTAAAACATATTTTCTTCATTGATTGCTTCAAAAGGAATAGTTAAAGTCATATTAATAGAGACTTTTAGTCGAATCCAACTCCTACTATGACTCTTACTCAAATAAACTGCAACTCCTACTAAGACTCCTAATCAAATAGACTCCAACTCATATTATGACTCCGAATCAAATAGACTCCAACTCCTACTAGGACTCAATCAAATAGACTCGAACTCCTACTAGGACTCTTAATTGACTTGATTGGACCGACCAACATGACACAATAAAGAACATGACTCAATAGATGAGAACACAACTATGTTAATGTCCTACCAATATGACTCCCGATAGTGCACTCTCCCAGTAGCGAATGGAGAGACATACTCCACGAGATGGATTCCTCCCGATAGTAGATATAGAGAACTTATATTGCACTCCCGAATGGAGTGGTATCCATCACATGTCCAAGTGGGACACATTCCTCCCAACACGAATGGAGGAACCATCTAACCGTCACATCTGATGGCTCACTAATTCTTAAAGGGAATCACCCTCCCTATCATCAATAGGGATACATAAACAACTATGATCTTATATTCATCCCTCCATTTAAGCATGCATTCAAGAAATAATATGATAAAATATTATGAGGGATCATGCTTTATATATACTCTGTTAGACTATGTCTATTGGTGGCTTCGTACTATAATGGACCCATAACTCTTTTCACATATTGCACTTTCGATATGGATCACTAGCATAATCACATATACTATATGTCAATAATCATATCAATATCATAAACTTAAAAAAGTAAAAAATTAATAATTATTTTAAAATGATAAAACTTTTAAGTTCATCAAATTATAAAGAAATGAGATATTAATCTTTAATAGTCCTTAATCGATCAAAACCATAATTAGAATGACCCAATTGACTTAAACCAAACTCAATAAAATTAGTACCTAACAGAATCAGCCTCAAATCCTTATGAAACTGGTCTATATCACCCTAGACTAATCTAATTTAGATTTGATTAATTTTAATTAGGTTATGTATGTTTTAACTAGTCAAGTTGATTTGGAATCATACTAAACTGGCTTGAATCGATTATATGTTCATGTTTCATATGCTTAGACTATATCGATATAGAAATTGGACTATATCGTGTAGTGCTAGCCCAGACTTAATCGACCCACCTGAGCTTTAGATGGGGCATATGTGTTTCACATGCTTGTGCCAAGTAATATATTAGACTAAGATACAATGGGCTAGATAGACCAACAACATAGTTAGGTTAGCCTAACTTCACAAATTGGGCTGAGACTTATCACTGAACTAGGCCACACCTAGCTCGTGAGTTGGGTCGTGCATAGACACATGAGTAATGTCGTATCTAACCACATGAATTGGGTCATATCTAGTTGTATAAGCTAGATAATGCCTAACCACATGGGTTGGGTCATACCATGCCACACATGTAGGGTTTTACCAAGCTGCATGGGTTGGATCCTACATGGCCCACAAGGGCTTGGTCAACCTAGTCTAATAGATCAACCTGACTCAGGTTTGACCATAGTTATACTCTTATCAAATTATATTTTAATATTTTAAATTATCAAAGAATAACTAAAATCTATTAATTAAAATTTTAAAATTATAATCTTAAATTTAAAACTAACTAATCATAGAAATTCATAAATAATTCTTAAAATATAGATATATCTAATTAAATAAATTAAAAAGATTATATTAATTAAAAATAAGAATTTAAATTAATTTTAAGAGACCATTATAAGTCAAATAATCATTATAAAATCATAAATCAATTATTTAATTTATTAATCATAATATTTTGAATTTAGAATATTATTATACATCATAAAATTATAAGAATCCTAATATCAAGATATCAAAACATGAATCAAAACTACTTATAAAATAATAGAGGATCCTACCACTCATTTGCTATCCTCTCATCGGGATATCTCATCAGGAAATCATCTATTCTATCCTCATATTATCAAGTTAGGTGACGAATGACGAAGGAGCAACCCGCTTTATATACGAGAAGATGAGATCTCCCCGAAAGATAAGTAAATATTTAATTTTTTATTTTTAATTTATTTTCACACATAAAAATAGAATATAAACTGTTTACTTCCTAAACATCATATCAATTATTAGGACATAAATAAATTAATAATTTATTTAATTGGTAAAATTTCTAACTTGTTGACATAATTAAGGAAATCGATTTTAATCATTTCCATAACCATAGTACATAAGCAAGACAATTAATAATTTAAATAAAGTAATATATTATTTATATTAATTAATTAATATTTAGGAAGAAATTATCGATTATTATATTTTTTTTAGTTAATAAAATATTTATTATATAAAGACAAGAATTTGAATTCAAGGATGAAAAAAAGAGTGTCTTTTTAAATTATAAATAATAAAATAACTATTTATTATATGACAATTTAACTGTATCAAAGCAATGATGTGGCGAACCAATTGAAATATGGGATCCTAGGATTAGAATATTAGATGGCCCAATTAATTTGTGAGATTAGATTTTAAGAGTTACATAGTAATACAACTAACTCATAAGTTTAAGAGATTAGGATCATTTTATTGATCCAAATATATTTTTTTTATAAAAAATAACTAATTAAATATGTTTATCAAAGAATCTCATTATATGATTTGAACTGAGATCATTGAGTAAAAGACCAAAATTTTAGTATATTTTCTTTAAATTATAATAAGTGTTTTAATGTTTTATCTTAGAAAATCTCATAAAATTTTACAATTTGAATATATTTATCATGAAACTTTTATCCACTTTTTTGAAAAGTAGATAAGAGTTCTTAATTTGATTATAAAATATTTTTTATATATTTGTAATAAATAAATATCAATTGACTTAGTTATTCATGAAAATGCACATATCAGATTTATATCTGATATTTTTTAAAATAATAATAATAATTTGGTAATTTGACTACAAGTATTATATGATGCTTATGTCCACTATGAAATATTTAAAATTTTATTTTATAAAAAATAAATTAATTAAGTTTATTGCATGAGTCTTGTAGCATTTCTTAGTTCGACCATATCTTATTCATGTTGGGGACCTTAAATTCATTCATATAATTTCGTTATAAATTTAAAGTAGATTATACATGAATGAAGTTTGATATAATTTGACATATTACTTTTGTTACACTCTATTCTAAGATATTATTTTTGTCTATAATTATGAATAGGATAAATTTAATTGAGAAGTTATGAAAACATATTTGCTAATTATTGTGTGGTTCCGATCAATTATTATATGAGATATAAAAGTTTTGATAAATTTGAAGTACAAAAATTTATAAGATTCTTTAAAAATTTATAAATTGAAAAGTATTTACTTTATAAATTTGTTACCTTATATTATTCCTAGAAATTAGATTTGACATGTGTTAGGATGGTTTGTATACGTTTTTTTTTATTATAATAATAATATATGTGTTGAATAAATTTGATCGTTCATTAATATTTAAACTTAATTATATGAATAACCAATTTGAATAAAGTTTCGATTTAATATCAAATTAATTATTAAATATTAATTTGTTAGAATCTTACGTTCACTCTCGATTACTCTTCCATCGAGGTTATCGGTTTTCACTATCAATATTATTTCAAATGGACCAATCAACTAACCTTATTGTATACTCTTCCAACATATCGTCCAATCTTATAACATTTCGTCCAAATTAGGAATTGACAAATTTCAAAAGTATTTTTTATTCTATCTATTCTGTATTTTGTAAAATCTGTAAATTTATAATAGCTTATGTGTTGCTAAAACATATTATGGCATGACCATGATAACAAAAGAGACTTGAATTTATCAAGCTAAGCTAAGAAGGTCTTAGCATAATCTTTGGAGGTCAAGAATTTATCATCTTAAGGTCATATCGCCCATGATGATAAGACCTCTCTATACATCCACAAGAAGACCCCAAAATGTCTTTATTTCTATTTACCTAAACCTACTACTGAATCCATCCATCCATTTTTATATGTAATGCTTGGTTGCCTATAACATAAAATAAAATAAAAATAACCCACTAAGAATCATATTTGTAAAATAATCAAGCAAAGATAAGTTAACAAGACATACATGACCAATTGATGCATTGTTGACTAGGGTTGGAGGTGGAGAAAATAATAAATCGAATTGAAGGATCTAATTTGTTCTGATAGTTCCTACAAGTAGGTTCAACAAATTATACAAGTAATATATTGGTATAGATGCATATTAATCAATCAAATTAGAATGTCAAGCATGATATCGACCCAGTTATGAATCAAATTTTAAGCTATTGCTGATGACAAACCTAGTTTGTATGATGGCAGAGTTGTCAAGATATGCAATAACAAGGACCAAAGTAGAGAGTTATCTTCATTTCAAAACACAATGAACATGATCATTTGGTGAAGAATGCCTCCAAAAGAATAATTGAATGTACCACCCACAGTCTGTAGCCTCTCCACTCCATTAAGCTTTTGTCCATCCATCCTTCCTATTGTTGTGTATAACATTTAAAGACGGGAAGTAAGTGTACAGATTCTGCAGCTCTTCTTCTTCCTGCATCAGGTCAGGTGGGGCATTGCTTTTTACTTTGCTGCAGCTCTTCTTCTTCCTGCATCAGGTCAGGTGGGGCATTGCTTTTTACTTTGCTGCAGCTCTCTTCTTCCTGCATCAGGTCAGGTGGGGCATTGCTTTTTTACTTTGCTGCAGCTCTCTTCTTCCTGCATCAGGTCAGGTGGGGCATTGCTTTTTACTTTGCTGCAGCTCTCTTCTTCCTGCATCAGGTCAGGTGGGGCATTGCTTTTTACTTTGCTGTTCCTCTGGCCAACTCCTGGACCAGTAGTAGTAGTAGTAGTAGTAGTAGTAGTAGTAGTAGTGACAACCGCAGGAGGCAAAGTGTACTGCTGCTTGCATAACTTGGTAACAAAGGAGCAAGTTGTATCTCAAACTGGCTCTCCCATTAACTTTCCTCTTAACCCCACCTCTGCATTCAATTATGATGGACAGATATTTCTAGGCCATTTGGGAGTAGCAGAATTCAAGGATGCTGCGAAATCTTTTTACACAGTGAAGTAATAATAATATATTTCTTCTCTGAATTCTTACAAATAATTTAACCGAAATTTGCTTTAGATGTGTTTAGAGAAGATGTACAAATGAGTGAGAGAGAGAGAGAGAGAGAGAGAAAGGAATGAACACTGGGTAAGTAATATAAATTAAATATATTAAGAAAGATAAGAAAAAAAAAAGAAGAGTACATTGTTAAAAGTAATAAAAGATGATATTGATAAGATCTCAAATTATACGACAAACTTAATAATGTTGAAAAAAATATTATTATTATTAGTGATAAGGAAATGATGATGATATAAAAAATTATGGAACAATAGGCAAATTGGTTTTTTGAATGCTTTTGTGTTGAATGGATAATGTCAAGTTTTAGAATCTCATTAGACTTCAAATTCGTATAATAAACCGGGCCGGGCCGGGCCGGACAGGGCTGGGCCAGTGCATTGTTGTTAGGCCTAAAAGCCCGTTCGAGGGCATGACCTCTTTGACTCCCCCACTCTGCTACCGTTAGTAGTATCAACGTCCAACAAAAGCAGCCGCCCGTCTCCGGTTGCCTCTCTCTCTCGCGGAGGGTATATAACGAGGAGAAAGGGTGAGAAAGGGAGAAAGAGAGAGGGATCTTTGTGACGGCCGCGGCGGCGATGGATCCGGACGCGGTAGCGAAGGCTTTCGTGGATCACTATTACCGTACGTTCGATGGGAACCGCGCGGCGCTGGGCGGCCTGTACCAGGACGCCTCCATGCTCACCTTCGAAGGCGACAAGATCCAGGGCGCCGCCGCGATCGTCGCCAAGCTCACCTCCCTCCCCTTCCAGCAGTGCGTCCACGCCATCTCCACCGTCGACTGCCAGCCCTCCGGCCCTGCCGGCGGCGTCCTCGTCTTCGTCAGCGGATCGCTACAGCTCGCCGGCGAATCCCACACTCTCAAGTTCAGCCAGGTATCCTACCTTCTCTCTCTACCTATGTGCGCCTTCCGTCACTTAGTCGTTCGATTTGATTAGATCGGTCGGTCTCCATAATTTCTGTGTCCATTTAGATCGGTGATGGATCGTGTTTTCCTTTTCTTTTTCCTCGAATTCTTCAGATAGATCTGATGATCTATTATTCTTGGGAATGCTCTGTCTTTATTCTATTGATTCTAGGGTTTATATCATGACGATGATGAGAATCTGATACGCGGTTTCACATTTGATGCGTTTCGTTAGTCTTATTTAAGGTCTGTTGATCTGACTTGGTATTTTTGGCTATTCGCATTGCCAACAGCTTGTTCATAGTTGTGCTTGACGATCTTATTGCAGCCGACATCCTTCTGGGATTTGCCGGTAAAAGGGAGCTACGTCTGCGCTTGTCATCGCAACCTGCGAAGTCGCCTAGTAACGATTTGGACATAGGTGATTTTGCAGGCAAGCGTAATAAAAAATTGGCCTCTAACCAACAAATTCTCTTCTGCGATTGCAGTGTGACCGTAATTTTAGGCAATCAAATTCTGTTCGCATTTTCAAAAGCTCCATTCGCAGATAAAATAAGCATGGATGGCAAAACACGCCCACTTTGAACGTTGTATTACATTAACTGGAAATCATAAACCCCTTAGGCTGCACCATAAGATGCCAAGGGGAGGATGAGATCCTTGAATTGAAGTGTTCATGAGCATTAAATGATCTTTCTGTTGCCATAGAGATTTACCCTCAGTTGTGAAACTTCAAAAAATAACTCTCATGCTGCTCTACTGATAACTTTAGTGACATAGGTTCTGTTAATGACTGCTTGGTGGCCCTACTTTATCAAATGATTTAGCTAGAGTCTAACCTTATTATGTTTAATTCTATCAGATTTTAGATTAGGCTACCATTTATTATTATTGGACCTAGGTTTGTTCTATTAAAAGAATGATTTTCTTCCATTACACTAAATGCATACAAGATTTCTTAAACGACTCTTAACATGAAACATGGGACCTATGTCTTCAACAATGTACTAACCACTAGAATGTCTCAAGTAAGACATGTTTGATCGATTTGTTGGTAAAGCATTTTTCACATGAAAAAAAATTATCATACAACAGTTTTTTGTCTTCTTAGATTGAGTTCGAAAAGGTCCACTTTGAGTTTTACTACCAAAAGAACTATTCTTATGACCTCAAGAGAATGTCTTAATTTGGGTTGGAGAATTGTACTTGAATATATTGAGTATTGGATTCAAGGCCAGAAGAAAGGATCTTCTAAATATACATACATATGGTGTGATCGTTGGTGATGCCTCTGTCAGCTCGACTTGGTCTTGAGCAACATGCGCAAGAGCCCAAAGATAGTTGAGGAGGTGATTCAGACGTTCACCAAGAAGTCGAATTGCAAGAAGTCGGGTGGGGTGCCCGACCTAATCCCTCCGACATTCAGGATTGAGGTGGAAAGTGGAGCCACAGATGAACCATAACTGACCTTGATAACAATAAATTAATGGACTATATAGCAGCCTGAGCGCAATGAATTATGGGCAGAATATTCCCTTCTGGGTTCATTATTGCTATTGAATTTGGGTGACTACCATGTCATCTGGGTCCTGCCCCCTATAACTAAGCCGACAATCATGTGATATATATATATATATATGATCATCTTCTATATAATTTTGAATGAGAGCCCTGATGTTTTCTGATATGTTAGTTGCTTGTTTTATTTCTCAATATTTAATTTGATCTTTTGCTCTGCCTCTTTCTCTTTGATTCTTCTATTTAAACCTATATATCAAGGTGGACCTTGATATGCTATCTTTGAGTCAATGAGGGGTCTCATGCAATTCTGTAGGCTATATGTGAAAGTTTTGGGAAAAAAAGTGGTTTATTGTACTAGAATTACAAAGAGGTTACTGTGATATGCTAAGTTTGTACTGAATGTATCTTGCAAGTTATTTTTAAGCTGAAGCTGATGATAGAACAAATGACTATAACTTTGTTGTGCAATCATTAGCAGTCCTTATACCAATAAAAACTGATTGATAGCACTTTTATGTAGGATTGTTTATAATAAAATATTCATGTCCAGGAACATTATCAGCAAAAGCCTTATATTTTACTAATAATAAGTGTATTTTTTGTTGCATCCTTTTTGTTTCTTCATACCTTGTGATTATATCATTTTGTTCTCTTTTCCGTGGTCCAGTCCTCAACTGTTGGCAGAATTTTTCTTGTTGTCAGGTTTCAAAAACTGGTCTGATTTCGGTTTCAGTAAGTTATTGGACCAGCACAAAACCAACTTGTATTGCTTGACATAACTGAAAAATAGATGACAAAAAAAGATACTAGTTGACACCAAAATATATGGACCAATAAATATCTGTTTACATGTTGCCATCTCATGCCTAACAGGAGAGGTGCTTTCCTCTGGATTTTCTATGTCCAATGGATTAGAAGAGAGGTGGAAGACTTGAGCAATGCATCAAAGGATGTGAAAAATGTTTTTAACAACATAACTAGATCTTCTCCTTCATGTATTGGTAAAACTTGCATTTCTAGATGCTTCTATGAGAAGGCTATTATGGGTGTCTCATAAAAAAGGATCCAACAACAACAAAAAAGCTGTAAAGTTTCAACTATTGTAAAACAATAAATATCTAAAAAACTGAAAATCTATGGCACTTTAACCAGGTTGTTCTGCTAAGGCCACTAAGTGCTTATGCTTCAGAAAATATAGAAGATTTATAATAAATAAGCTTCATACAGCTGAGTCCCACTCTCCTCTGCTCTCTTTCCGTTTCAGGTTTTATAACGCTGTATCTTTCAAATATTTGATGTATAGTTACCAGCTGTTAATCCAAAACGACCTTTTTTTTTTTTATTCTGGTAATGGTTTTGTGACATCTGATTTTGTTTATTTGCATTGGCTTATGACAGCAGATGACTTGTATTAGTTCTTCTGTTGCCCAAGTGAGATGATTGGTTTGTGTGTTTTTGCTGTAGATGTTTCACCTGATGCCAACACCTCAAGGAAGCTTCTATGTGCTGAATGATATATTCCGTCTGAACTATGCCTAGAAAAACCGTTTAAACTATATCCGGAAGGCACGAGGTGGGTGTAACATACTGTCTCTGTTTGTGATGGATGGGTCATGGTTTGGAAAAAGGATTGTTGGAATTCCTCTATTCGCTTGTTTTATTCTCCTTCTGGTCAGGTGGTGGATGGTTGAAGAAAAATGTTTCCGAAGCTTTTCTTTACAGTTTGCAGATGGGTGAATCTGCGATCTTCTCTGAGTATCTAATGGCCCCTCTGTTTGACGATTTATATGCAAAGATTGGTCATGAATTTGCTGTTCTTGGTGGCACTTTGATCCCGGTGTTTTGGTGGCCATTGACGCCATTTATTTTGAACTGTTGTCAGCACAATTGTTGTTTTTTCTTCTTTCTTGATGCTGGCTGGTTCCCAACCTTATGCTCCAGTTTATGAAATGATCTTGCTGATTGTGGTGCACCTTTTGTGTGGTAGATGACATCTGGAAACATTTCTCGGATTAGATGGTGGAAGGATTAGTTCTCTGCATGTGCTGTGGAGAGGTATCAAAAAACGTCCGTCTGTGGGAGGACATTAATCACAGGATGGTGGAAGGATTAGTTACCATATTGAAAGATTAGATATCGTGGTCACTAGAAGATGTGATGATATAGTAGAGGATAGATAGGATGAATATGCTAGAAGTTTTCAAGATGTGTTAGATGAGTGATTGGTTTATCAAGATATTAGAAGTTTTGAAGATGTGTTAGATGAGTGATTTGGTTTATCAAGATTAGAAGTTTTGGATCAATTTGAGTTAGTATTGAGCTGAAATAAAATCAGTTTATCATGAATCTAATTATGTTGGTTAGAAAGTCAAACTAATAGCCTAAACTAGGCCTAAGTATGATACCACCTAAGTCAGTTGGTAATTAATTTTTCGTGTTGTCAAACCTTGTCTATTGTCTAGTGTTAGTGATAGTACCGTTTGTATTTTGAAATTTTTGAAACTTAAATTTTTAGCTCTAGTTTTTAAGTCTATAAATGTGCTGTTCGAGTTTGATTGATGGTGAAATCAATTCTTAAGTTTGTGAAGTGTTGTTATAACTTTATCTTTAAGCATTATTTAAATTTCTTCCTCTCTTTTGAGTTTAGTTTAGTTATGATACTAAGTTGTAGGAGATGAGAAGTCTGTCTCCGATAAAATAGTAAGTACGAAGGTTCTCTCTCCTAAACTCGAAAATGAGAAAGATTATAAATAGTTATTGATCAAGTAAGATTGATAGTGAAAATTGGTGGGCTCAAAAGAAGAGAAATCTAGAGAGGGGATGAGTTGGAAAGATCGATCTATTATAGATCAGTTTATATTCTTTTTATGATTTTTTTTTATCTTATTTACTTATTTTCATTCACCTTACTTGAAACTTCTACCCACATTCAACACCTGATTAATCATATTATTGAAACATGTTATTTTATCAATATGATTTTTAAATCAATTAAAATTATTATAACATTAATTTATCCCTCCTAGTGTCATTAATATCATAATAATTGGTATCAAATTAAGATTCTCAAAAGATATCTAATGATTTTTAAGAAATCAATAGAATCACTCCATAATACATCCTCAATGAGACATATTACACTTATTGAAAAACTAAAATAAGAATTTTTTTTTTATGAATTATAATTTATATAAAATATTGTTATGGTTGATTTTTAAAATAAATTAAACTAATAGATGAATAAAATAATTAAAAAATATTTTTTTTTAAATACTAAAGCTATGCATCCTTTGTTTTGTACCTTGGATAAAAATGAATTTAATGGAGTTTCTACTTATGATATTATATATGATATATGACATATACTTGAAATCAATTACAAAGGCCAAGTAGAATAAAAGAATCTAAGATTAATCTTTTAGTTAATCATTATAAATTATTTAAAATAAATATATTATTATTTACATATATATACCCACTTTATGAATATAGAAAATAGATTGAAAACACTTGGCAAAAGTTGAACTAACATTGAACTAGTGAGTATGGTTTTAAAATAGCTTGGAAAGAATTGAGACCTAAGGTTAATCGCAATATAAGAAGCCAATTATTTGAGCAATCTTTCTCTTGAAATACTTATAGGATCACTAATAACTTATGAGATGATTTGAAAAAACATATAAATATGATAAAAAGATTATCTAAAAAAAAGGATTACCTTGAGGACTATAAAGTAAGACTTAAATGAAAATAGTTCAAGTGACAAAAAAAATATATCTTCTCATAATAAAATTCAATATGTTCATGAAGAAGAATAAATTAACTCAAACAAAAAAAAAAAAAAATATATATATTATTAATACAATAAGTTGAGACATTTCAAAAGTGAATATCCTCCAAAGCAAGATCACATTACTAAACAAGAGAAGACAGTCACAGCAATATTAGATAATTCAAGTGGGTTGAAGGTGAAAGATCAAACTGCATCAAAGAATAAGTGAAAAATTATGCTCTATAACTTTTGACAATGAGGTAACAAATTATCCCAAAATCTATTTATCCATGACTTATATGATGAAACTAAAAAGTTTGATAAAAAAATATAGTTTATTGAAAAAGGATCATATTTTACTTACTAGTGAATTTGATTTACTAAAATAGACCCATGACAAATATATTTTTTACTCTAAATGTAAAAATTTAGAATCATCTCATCGTTCAAAAATTAATAGAAAGAATTTATTTATTACTAATAAAAATTTAAAAATTACTTGAAAGATTCAATAACATGCGTAAGAAATCTACAGGGTGTGACAAAGGAAGTATTAGACAACCTATCTGCTACCGACTTATAAAAAAAAAATGTCATGTGGCATTTCTGATATGATCCGTTTGACAACTAGTAAAATATTCTTTGACTTTGATTATTATTATTTGATGGATTTTTTATAATCGATTTAATTAGAGAAAATATTTGAAATATCGAGAGACAGGAACATTTCTTGGATATTTGATATTGAGTAAATATAAATGTGGTTTGATATATTTAGCCAATCAAATACTAAAAAGGGGATTCAATCTGTTGTTGGAATGTATGCGACTGAGGTGTTAGCCCGATGCGACTCGTCCTACATGCATATGATTGACTCAGTGGGATTTGAAGGTCGAGGAAGCCAGAAGAGGTTGCAAAATTTGCGATGTAGTCATCTCCAAAGCCGTTCAAGGGGTCCTGCAAAAAGTGCCTGTGTCGAGGGGTCTGGGCCTAATCAGGTCCCTCCAATGACTAAGTTAGCATCTTTAATGGGAATCCGATCGGGTCCATGGAGTTTCCGAGCGGATTTTTCCTCTATACAAGGGAGCGAGAGTCAAAGGGAAAGAGAGAGAGAGAGAGAGAGAGAGAGAGAGAGAGAGAGAGAGATCCAACCAACCTCTCTAGTGCTTTCCCAGGGGTGAGTTTTATATATCTGTCGATCGGCGATCGTACCTCGATCTTTAATATTTATGGCGCTCCTTGCTAGGACATTTAACATCACGGGCGTCCATCGGTGGCCGATCGTACTACGGATGAATATGTTGCATGTGTCCTTTGTTGTGTCATTATTGCTGAACTTGCACCAACACCTAATGATGTCATGCGCGAGGTTACTGCTACTGTTGTGGCATGTCGATCATAGCTATGCAGGGACGGCCCTGCTTGCGCTAGGTCGGCCATGCCTACGCCAAGTCGAACATTCCTGCGCTAGGTTGGTTTCATTCATGCCAAGTCGACTGAACACACAATGTGTGACAGGGCGGTCCATTATCAGTCCTATCACAATAAAAAAACCTTATAACTAATAGTTAAAGTTTTTAATTAATTAATTAATTAATGCCTTCAAAAATATATAAGATGAGGAATAAAGTTCTTAAACTTTTGTTATTTTTAATTTGAAAAGTAAACTCCCACAAGTAGTCGCGCTCTTCAGGAGCACTGAAGTAACTCGAAGGTGAGTAAATGGCATCGTGCCATAGGCAACAGCTCATCTCATCAGAGTACGACAAAGGCTACTGAAGCCTTCGTGTGCGTTCGTCATAACATGGCAAACTGTGAAACCAACTTGATTCCATGACACCCACAAGCACCAAACAATGACAGTACATATAACACATCCTGTTAATACCCACCCTACACAAAAATTTTGCTTGGCTTGATGATGATGGCTTTTTGCCCTCACGGTTCTTCGTTTATATATATAAACCTGAGAGGAAAGCTATCCATCAAATGATTACAGGGCTGTTGCTTGCTTCACTTCTCTGCTACCTGCAGTTGCTTGGCTTAGGGAGAGAGAGAGGTGTGCCTGAGGCACTATTGATAGATAGATAGTGTAGTTGATTTATGATGCGAATCTCTTCAAGTAAGCCATCATACCCAGGCCAGCCACGACTGCAGCCCCTGCTGCAACCATGTTGTATGCTGCTGCCCACGCATCTATGTTTGCCAGCTCCATTCTTCCTGATCCCCAACCCTTCTTCCCACACCCCGTGGCAGAGTAATCCAAGTGTAACCTCAATCCCTGCACCAAAACAGACATCACCACATGTTCAGCTGGCTTTCTTTTCACCGAAAGCAGAAGTCACAATGGCAACTTTAAAGACTCATTGATCATGTATCAGAAGAACGAGTTGTCAAAAAAGGGGAAATCTTGGGTGGCCATGCCTTCCAGCCAACAAGTCTTGCATGGTCCACGGCTGCAACCAGGTCACTGTCGGATGCTAAAATGACTTTGTCACCATCCTCATCTTCGTACTGCAAATTTCCATGTTATTTTTAACGGAATCAGGTTTAAGTAAGCGTGCATTTTAGGGGAAAAAAAAAAAGAAAGAATATGTTTTTTTTGCACTGTGAATACCAGGATATGTGGCAGATGATTCCTGTCGATGTCATCGCCCACCCTTTGAAGGATGGAAGTGATAAGGTATGTCAAACTCCGCGTTTCTGAAATGTATACTCCAAGCATTACCAATCTTCAAGGCAAACACTTGAAGTCGATCCGTAGTCAAAGAGAGTAGTTAACGTACCACAATGGAATCTATGCATCCTGCCCTGTTTATCCTCAAGCTTGAAAGAGAACATGTCAGGTACGTTTGAAGAAGGGTACGCGGAGGCCCCAACGTCTGTCACCTCAGATGTCATCTTCATAGATCCTTCACTGTTACACAAGCAGAGTTGGTGATTGAGATGTCATGGTGTATTTAAGCAGTACGCGTGAAGTGCGATAGCATTTCCCAAGGAGGAAAATTACAGCAGGTTACCTCCGTGTATCATCATCTTCTTCCGAAGGCCCTGTGACCATTGCAGAATCCCAGAACTTTTGCATCAAAGAAATTGCGGCTTCATTTCCAACGGCAGCACTGCTTTCAAACTTGTTGACAGTAAACAAAGACATTAATTAAAGGAAACAAAGGACAAAACAGTATTTTTAAATATTTCAGCTTGTCTAGAATTGAAATCTGTTATTATAGTGGTCGATGGTTGATTATGGAATAAAGTCATAAACTAAACACTGCCACAAAACTGTTAGATCATCTGACAAATGGTAGTTATGGTAAGTAAATATGGTTGACATGAAAAACCGAACTCATAAACATATGTACATATATGTATATTTCTATGTATGTGCATGTGTATATGTATATTATATGTATATTTTATTTATATATATATATATATTAGGTGCAGTTAACTGCCACATGTATCTTCATTAAACCAGCTTATAATCCAAAATCTATTTGTTGGTCTCGTCACACTAGTCTAACTCCTCCATATACACTCATTCACAGTTAAATAGGATGAACTATTCAGCTCGTGTACTGTGGCTCGAAACTAACATTTACGTGTACTTATAGAATGATATCTGCTTTGCAATCTATGGAAATTCACCTATACGTCGAGTGAATCAATCAATGAAAGAAACAAACTTTGAGAGGAGAATGTCCTATGTAAAATTATACATATTAACTTACTGTGGCCAATGCAGCATGTGTGACATTAAGTACATCAATCACTGAGACAATGTTACCATCTGCAATGAACAAAAAGATGTAAGAGACAACAAAAAGGATTATGCTATCTTTCAAAAGCATTTTTCTCCTTTTTGGGGTATGAAGAAGACTAAATAGCTTACTTCTGTCTGTAAGAGGAAGATGCAAAAATTTTCCAGCTCGCATAGTGTGAAGAGCATCAAGGATAGATGTATCAATGCTTCGACATTCAGGATTCGGCGTCATAACCTAAATATGAGAACCATATGTGTCAGGAATAAAAGCACTGGAACATGATCACCATACTTCCAGACACAAATATGTTATTAGGAGAATCCCATCAACACCGTTCAGGCTAACATATAGTATCCTACAAGCTTCAAATGAGACCCAAACTTCTATTGCTAGCATATAGGACAATGATCACAATGCAACATAGTGTGCTACAGTTAGTATGCAGATGAAATGTGCTTTGTACCTGTACTGAGAACCCAGGATTTCTTTCCCACGGATCCACATTATGAGCAGCAAATTTAATATAATACTATACCAGAAGATATATTTGCTGGTTACTGGTGGTGACACAAGACAATTCCCTAGTTGCTGAAAACCTTCTTCATTATGGCAGGACTGCCATTTTCCATACATGGTATACTCAATCTTGGTTTGACATGGACAATAATTTTCTTTCTTTTTTCCTTTTGAGGAAAGTCTAGAATATAATATTTAGAAATAAAAGAAAGAGTGGGTACAGTTGACGATCTGGTGGCACATTGAAATTCCTAACTTATCCCCAAAACTTAGTGACATTTAAAATCATCTAGACATGCAAGTTCTCTTCTTTGGGTGATACAGTCTCCACTCTCTCTATAAAGAAGAGACACAAATCTGTAAAAGTGAGAATAAAATTAGTTTCACATATACATTGGAACGTTCTTTATCAGATGGCTGTGCAGTGGTCTATCTTCTACTGTTAGTATACAGAATTATTTAAACCATATTCTCATTCCTTGTTTGGCAAAGATATGCAAAATCTATTATTTCATTACAACCATGAAATAAGAGTATAGAGCTATAACCTTATTCTTATCCCAAGCATTTCTAACTTGGCCCAAGTAGTTATGCCTGCTAATGAATTGCATACTCGGATTATTAAACACTTGATCTCATTTGTTTATCATGTTCTATGTTATTAAGATTATTAATATATAGACAGACATCTTGGAGATCACAGAGATGGCCAGAGAAATACAGGACTAATCCACCAAGCTTATATAAAAACATTGTAAGATACAAAACTCCACATCGAAGTACTGGACACATACCTTTTCTACAGCAGTTGTATCCGGTGAAAGGTTCTTTGCAGCTACACGCATCAAAATATCTCTTGAACTGATTCAGCAGAAGAACAGTAGGAAAACAAACTCTCAGCAGAATTAATAGTTAAGTTGATGTTCTTCAAGGAAAGTGACCCTAGATTTAGAATTGAAGGGCATACGTAAGTATTCCAACTGGCTTATTTCCCATGGTAATTATTGCTGAACCCATTTGAAATTCAACCATTCTCTTGGTAGCAGACAAAACTGACTCAGTTGGTGAGACCGTAACAACCCTGATAGATGAACTTCACTATAAGAAATATACTCTTCATAGGACACTACTAAATAAAAATATCTCTATAATCTTAAAAATCATGTAAAGTATATGCATTGTCATTTATGTGGCTAATTACAGAAGAAGATATTACCTACTTTGAGTTCCTTGGATAATTGTTGACAATGATGGCTGATATACCTGCTCTCGAAGAGCTTCAATAAATGTACTAGGCGCTGGGCAGGAGCAAAATCAGTAAAAAATTTCTGAGAGCAGGTATTTAAGAAGTTGAGGGATTAAATAAAAAACCAACACCATAAACAATCTGCCAATGGCATCCATCAACTAATCAGCTATTTGTATTCTGTTAACACAGACCAGATATAGAAGTTCCCCAGTTTTTCTCCACCCCTTCAACAGCAGCTTGAATAGCTTTCCCCTTCTCAGCTGCCCTCTCTAGTCGTGCAATGGCGTCATATAGACATTTTGTGATGTCAAGCAAAGCAATAACTTCACCATTCTCTACAACAGGCAAATGTCTAAATTTCCCTGAAAATAGAAGCAGAAAACGAAATAAAATCTTTAGCTTGATGTAGAAAGGAAATATCAGATGGTTTTAGGTCAATACGAACCGAGGACCATCTTCTGCAATGCTTCCTCTGCGAGAGTGTCGGAAAGAACGAAAATGGGATTTCTTGTCATCACTTTCGAAACTGGTGTATCCTGAAGCACCAATTCACAAG
Organism: Ensete ventricosum; assembly: GCA_029747655.1. Taxonomy (NCBI): domain Eukaryota; kingdom Viridiplantae; phylum Streptophyta; class Magnoliopsida; order Zingiberales; family Musaceae; genus Ensete; species Ensete ventricosum. The sequence continues at coordinate 1,591,689 of JAQQAF010000006.1, read as the reverse complement.
CAACAACTCTTGTTGCTATATCCTGCAATTAACAGAATATGAAATCATCACTCAACCTATAAGAAACGACTTAGTTTCCAGTATGTAATAAATGAAAATATAGTGTATCAACCTTGTCCGTCAGGATTCCGCAGAGCAAAGCATTTGAGTCAGTCAGCAGTGCAGCATCAACCCTACGAGCAGCCATCCTTCGGCAAGCCTCCAGCACTGTTGTACTGTCAGGCATTGTCAATGCTTTGGACAGTCGTAGCCTCTTAACAGTTCTCTCACCAGTTGAAGTCCTGCTCCGAAGGAATAAACATCCAAACAAGAGTAATCATAGGGATGTATTACACTGATAGTTAAAATGGTTAACGTGGTCAACATCATCAGCAAAAGTCCTCAATTATTCCACACGCATCAATAGAAGTTCTGATTTATGAATAATAACCGCAAAAGAGCGTATAAGCGTCAATCTATTACTGAATCCAGAATGTGCAATCATAGGGGTGTATAGATAATTGTCCACAAAGAAGTGTTTAATGAACAAATACATGAACTGAAAGAAGGCTATGGTACATAGTCTACCTTCATTGAGCTGGGAACATTTGGATTGAACGGACAGAGAAATGCTTTGAACATATAAATCAGTGTAACGATGTGGCAAGCAGGGAGAACTACTGACACGATTAACCTCATGTCATCAATTTCAAGGTAGGTTTTACTATTCTAACATCCTACATTACCCCATTTATGCCATTTACAGTCAAACATATGAATATATTGAGGCTCTCCATCTTTCTCTTGCCAAAAAAAAAAGAAACTAATTCATATAACCTGTTTTATGCAGAAATTGGTCAATAAAGAGCTGAACAATCAAGGTCATACATTAACCCCCAAGATCAAACATTAAACCCACCCTTTTCCCGCAAGCATTTAGAATTTAAATCAAAATCGTCCAATAAAATGTTTTCCAACAATCATCTCCTTTCAGGACGTTGATACAACTCAAATCAAAATGTCATCAGGACCGTATTGCATTTATTTTAGCAGTAGAAGCATATGATCAAAAGAATGAAATGTTCAATCGATGAATAACACATGCTTTTGACCTACCATCAGAACGATTTGACATAATTGAAACAAACACAACAATAATATTCGAAGAGAAAAGTTGTACTACGTAGGAAATAAACCACTTAAAGTAACGCAATCAAAGGCAGAAGCGCACAAAGAACGCGAGAGGGGCGTCTTCCGACCGATGTCGGAACCCCCTATCTCAGGCTGCTTCTTCCTCGCAGGCGAGCCGCTGAATGATGAGCTCCTCCTCGAATGGCCTTGGCCGTCCATCCCCATGGGCCCGATTGCAGATTGGAAGTACCAATCTCCTGCAATCGCCGGCAAGAGGGGGAAGGGGAGCGCTTAGGATTTCCGGGACTCGGGTAGAACAAGGGGAACCGGAACGTGAACTGTTACGGTTTCTTTTCTATTTCGCGCCTCTTTTATCCCGTTTCAAACGGAACGATAAGGCCTCCGCGACCGCTAATTAATATTCTCAAAATAAAGACAAAACAAAAAAAATATGAAAACATAGTGGTTTGTCATACGATGTATTACCCAACTTCTTTACACCCACTCACCACCCGTCCTTTTATAGGTGGGTTTACAAACGTGGATGTGGATGATACATGAGGGTAGATTTCGTCTGTGTTATTTACTACGTGGACCGAGATAAGAAAGGGCATCTTCGCGTGCCTGCCAAATGGAAGGTCGGTGAAGAAGCTGTGAGGCGTCGAACAGCAGCCAGCCATTTGTATCAAACCCTGCAAACCTGGATCAGATGAAAGCCCGGTCCGAATCAAACGGGAGCGGGAATTGATACCAATTAGGAATAATTAGTTGTACCAAATCAATTGAATGAAATGGCTTCGTTTGGTCTAATTAAGATAAAAAGATTGGGATAATATGAAAACTTGCCGATGACCGATAGAGATTAAAAAAAAAAAAAAAGTTGGTGACGGCGTGAACTTTATATAATATTGAAATAGAGAATCTTTTTCGGGGCTGAAGTAGGAAGATTTGGGTGTACGAGGAAGGAATCCCACAGTGTTGGTTGCCACGGTGGTCGGTCAAAGCAGCCTCGTCAGCTGGAGCCGTCCATTCCCCATTCCCCATGACAATAATTTCGAAGAAAACGCTTGAGAACAACACTAATTTAGATTACCCGCCTTATGTACCTATTTTATAATAGGAGATATTGCGGGACCCGCAACTCACACCTCTCTGCTTCTCATGGCACGCGGGAAAGGTGTAATGTTGAGAATTCGTCTTTATGGATTGACTTGGCGACCTCTTCGGTCTCCTCTCCTCTTTATAAACGCTGTTAGAGGATGCTTGCATATCAGACAAGAGATGGCGGACTGGGGGCCGGTGGTGGTGGCGGTGCTGCTATTCGTGCTGTTGTCGCCGGGGCTGCTGTTCCAGCTGCCGGGAAAGGGGAGGGTGGTGGAGTTCGTCAACATGAAGACGAGTGGCATCTCCATCCTCGTCCACGCCGTCATCTTCTTCGGCATCCTCACCATCCTCCTCATCGTCGTCGGAGTCCACATCTACACCGGCTGACACACTACTTCTGCTGCAACCTCTTGCCTTATTCCTTTCTTCCTTGTTACATATCTCCCCTGACGGACGCTTAAGCATTAAAAATTAAGTTTCCGCCAGCGGCAGTTCCTTTGTCCTTTTTTCTCTACTGTTGTTGTTGCTGTTATTTGTTTGGTATATGTCCTTTCTATTTCTCAAATTATTATCGTCGTTTCTTGTCTTCGGATACATTAAAGACGACGATGTTCATTAAGCATACTATGATTCGGTGATTCATGAATACAAGTGGTTTCGTTGTCTCTCTGGTTCTTGGATTCCATACTCGTCATTTCCTTTGCTATGACAACCACGCAGACGAATCTGATGGAGAGAGAGAGAGAGAGAGAGATACCAAGGCGGTATAAAAATTGTCTTTCCCACAGGCGATGAAGGAAGAAGGGAGACTCGTCGTTGACTCGAACAAGATAGTCAACAGTTGGTAGCCGCATCAGAGACCATCGTGAAGGGGAGGAATTCGATCGTTACCACCTGACATGAAATCAAGACCGACACCGTCGTTGTATAGCGGTTAGGACGGAGGGGCGAGTTGAACCTTTGATCATTTTGATCCGTCGTTGATGAAGAGAATTTTGCGGGAGGACGCGATGAAAAATGTCAGTCATCTTAATCCCTTTAGCTTTGAGATTCGAATCCCTGGGTGATGATATGAAACATTGTCTAGAGTTAATCATCGTATGCCTTTCGGTTTTGTGTCATATGTCACTATGCATGGAGATTTTATCGACAGGGGGCTGACCTAATACATGGTCATTCTGAACGAGCTAAGGTATTCATTTACAGGTCCATAATCTACCATCGTTCTGTCATGCTTGTTCGTCCGAAGTGATGACAGCTAATCTTTTGCTCGTCATTAATCCTTTGATATGATTCTTTCCTTGTTACGTTCCCTTTTTAACTCTCTGGGTATAGTGACTGTATCTAAAATATAACATAATAATTCAGTGAGTAAGCTTCCAGATAGGCCACCCTGGTTGTACAGCAGATGATAGCCCGGTACCAGCTTGATTTTATATATAATATATATCTATATATTATTGATATGCATCATTGAGTCAAGGCGACTTGGTACATAAAGTTCATCACGTCTTGAGAAACCTATGTTCAAAGGGAATGAGTTCCTGTCATGAGAATCGTATCTTCTAGGGGAATGAGTTTGTGTCTTGAGAATTGAAATCTCCAAGGGGATTGGTTCATCACCCTTGAAAACATTATATCCAATGGGGATGAAGGGGATTTGCCCACGTCAAGAGTGACATATGCAAACTGAATTCATTTGAACTATACCGGAAAGGATCTTATCTACATACTGGTGAGAGAAATTATGTTGAAATAAGAAATATTTCAAATAATATTCTCTCTTCCCAAGTCGTGCTGACATGGGAGATCTGGTTGATTCTTCACCGGAGATCTTTATAGCAGCAGATCATGAACAAGGTTTTGCTACCTGATAGCAATAAGCAGAATGTTTGCCCACTTTCGATGCACAAGAGAGTAGCGTCTATATATGGCACACAGAAAATACCAGTTTTCTTCTATCATGCAAGCCATCTAGTTGCTCACGCTTGGCCCGGTGGCTGCTGCAGCAATTGCCATTTGATTTGGATGATACCTGGAAGAAGAAGAAAAGAAAGAAGAAACTAGATGTTGCCATTTGATCTGATGATTCCATCGTGCACAGCAAACAATTCCAGTGAAGGAGTGGAATCGAAAGTCAACTCTAGTTAAATTCTCATTTAAATTTATATCTTTTAAAAAAATATTATGATGATAAACATATTAGGAGAGGCGTTTTCTCAGATATTCTAATTTTTGTATGTTTCTTAGTTCAAATAAACTAATAATAGTTGTTGCACTGCTTACTAAATCGTGAAGCAGTGCAGTTAATGGAACGCGATCGCTTCGGTATTCCCTTCAGAACATTGAAGTTTAGATTAGATAGACTTCGTCGGAATTGTAGCTCAGTTGGACAGTCAACGCCATCTCTTGCTTGAGATCGAGGGAGAAGTATTTTCCTCCTCTTCTCGCTCTCGGTGTTGCCCTACGACGTCGTGTTTCCCGTGCACTGTCGACCGTACGTGATAACACCTTCATGCCGTAGGTGTGGTTGCTCATCAACATCGATCGCCACTGCAGGTGCAGGAGAAGGCAAGAGTGGACGCTGAGCTTGAGAGGAGGATAGCCTTGTAGAGTTCTTCTACAAAGGTTGACACTTGAGCTCTCTCTCCCCCTTCCTGTCAGTTGTTTCTCTTCATATTAATGGCTTCTTTTTCGTTCCTGCTGCATGTAATACTCGATTGTTTGCGTAACGAAAGGATACATACTATAGTGCTGAGAGAGACATTGGAAACGTCGTCGCTCTTCAAAGAGAAGAAGATGGCAAAACCGATCTACGCTAGGGTTATTCTCCCTACAGCATGATGATTTTGATTCGACAGGTATAATTTTGTCTCAAATGTTTTGCTGGCTTTTAGATATTAGTTGTGTATATTAAATAGAAAAAAGGGGCTATTCCCCACACACATGCTTCGAGATTAGACAGCACAAAATAAAATCATATATAAACAATGCACCGAGTCCTAATTGATCCAATCGAAAGCCAAATCCATAGTAACCTGCGTAATTACCATCCCTATCGGGTTACGGTTTGTTATTATGATCCGATTGAATCCGGCTCACGTTGGACCTAATCCGATTTCAGCCCGTCCTGACGCCAACCCGATCTAAAACATCTAATCACAAGAATTGTACTTGTTCGGACCGGGCCGGACCACTGGGCGTCATATGAGAAACCAATAACGAACCCCAACGGTTCAATTTGGCAATTGGATTGGCATCACAATAGATTTCTGACGAACCGGAAAAGCGGGCCCAGCCCCAAGCCAATTGGGTTGGAATCCCAATTGGATTGGAAGCCAACTAATCGAATCTGCCCTAGTTTGGGAATGCGAGACCAGCCGCAAGCCCTCTCGTCGTCGTCGTCGGCGACGCCGTAGTCGGTTACGTCGGCGGCCTCGAAGCTGGACCAGGTGCCACTTCTTGCAGGAGTGGGCTCATCTTCTGCAGTGTGCTCCGAGAGCCTCTCCTTCTCTAAAAGCGATTCCGTGTTCCTATCCCACCCGTGCTAGGCTGTGGCGGATCGCCTGTCTCTTCGGGAAGGACGGTAAGAAGCTGCACTGCTACTCCCAAGAGTTGTTCCTTAGATGACCCAATTATCGTCCTTTTTTTTTTTTTTGTCTGTAACTCAATGCTGCTGTTTGTTTTTGGGTTGCATTGATGTCATTTGAATTTTGAAGACGTTAATCTACTTTTGCCTTTGGATGATTCTTGATTCTCTTCGTTCGCGTATAAAAGCTAAATAAATTCCATGTTTCACGGATTCCGGATGCATTTAGAGATTTTTCGAGGTGCTTTGAGGGTTTTTGCACCTTTCACTACACAAAATCCTACTATAAATTCTATCTTGGTCTGTATTCTTTGTAGCATTATACAAAATCTTGAGGGTTTTCTGCAGCTTGTTGTTTGAATCTCAATCCCGGTTCCTCGTATAGATTCCAGCTTTGGAGAAAGCATTTTAGCTTATTTAGCCTTTGATGCTATCTGTCCGCCCTCTTCCTTCCATAGAAATTTCTAAGAAAACCGCATCTCAACTTTTCTCCTTTCTTTAACCATTCTTACAAGCTCGTATCCCTAACCATCTTTGCTTAGCAGATTAAGGATCAAAATGGATGGGGAAGAGCTTACTGCACAAGAAACAGCCCTATATGATCGCCAAATTCGAGTCTGGGGGGTAGATGCTCAGAAAAGGTAGTTTGAGTCATTTCCTGTTTTCTTAAGTATTAATTATATGGTCTCTCTTTTGTTAATTTGATGGTTTTACTCCTCTTGGTTTTACATATTTTTTTTCTTTCAAAAAAAAAAAAGGTTAAGCAAGGCTCAGATACTCGTCAGTGGATTGAATGGCACATCGGTTGAGGTAATCCAGTACTTTTGTGATTTTACTAAAATTTAGTTCTTCTGAATTCGTAGTTATCTTTGAAAAGATTGTTGGATTATGTGCCCTCCTGTCACATGGATTTGTCATTGATGTGCCACAATATGGATGAATAGTTATGTTCTTCTACTCTAGTTCAATTGCCAACATTTATAGTCTGGGTTCAGCTTGTTGCTTATTTTGTTTTCAGAAGCCTAGATCAATTATAGTCCAGTTAAGGCTTTCATGCAAATGCAAGAACTCTAATGGGAAAATTGGTTTGCAGAATGCATGTACTCTGTACTGGTTGAGTCAATTGTAGTCCAGTTAAGGGTTTACTTCAAGCAAACACAAGAACTCGAATGGAAAATGCGTGTACTCTCTACAGTTAAGGGTTTTGGAGAATGCGTGTACTCTGTACAGTTAAGTTTTGGATATATGATTCATAACTTTGTTGTGAAAATGGATTAAATGTAGAGGTCATTATGATAGCTAAACTATAGATAATCTTAGTTTCTCAAAGGAATGCTACCTGAGAAACTTCAAGTACTCTTGGATTTTGGATATGTTAGTATGGAATTACATGAAGAATGTTGGATAAGACAACACTTTCTTAAGGGGATTAGATTATATTATAGATTGGAACATAGTTGTTTCTTGTCTTTTTAACATTTTGGAACTAAATGTAATTTTGGCAGTAATATGTTGTTAATATTCACAGGCCATGTGCTCAATTCTCTTAAATGATTTTTTTGTATTTTTATTCTGCTCAATATATTTATTAATAGGCATGTATATTATTGGTTTTCAAAACAAAACTCACATAGGGGGATTGAAACTAATGTCCCACTGTAGTAATTAGATATGACATTAATTAAGTCAAAAAGTGTAGTACTAATATGCCATACCAGCCAAAAGTAGTAGATTAGAGCAACAGCTGAAAGTTCTACTTTATCTGTGTGACTTTTCGCATATGAAGGTACTTCTGCGGTTACATACTTGCTCTTACATTTTCTATGAATATTCAATAGTTTGTGATAGCTAAATTGCTGAAAGCAACTCGGTAGCTAGATTGTTGAATTCCATGTTAATCATCTGTGAAGACTTTTAAAATAGTTGTTATTGGAGGTCAAGTTGAAGCATCTATATTTACCACTCACACTAGTTATTTTCTCTTTTGGTTAGTTCTGCAAGAATATTGTTCTAGCAGGAGTAGGGAGTTTGACACTGATGGATGATCGCTTAGTGACAGAGGATGCACTTCAAGCTAATTTCTTGATTCCACGGGATGAGACTGTATATAGTGGTAGATCCCTTTCTGAACTATGTTGTGAATCTTTAAGAGATTTCAACCCTATGGTCCGTGTTTTAGCAGAAAAAGGTGAGTCCCATAATTCTTATCATTTCCAACTATGAATGCTTATTCTTTGGCGAAATCTCCAGCTTTTGCCAGATAAAACATATTGGTTGAGATATGTGGTGATTGTTGAGTTTGTAGCATGTCAACAAAACTTTTTCTATATGCTTGCAACATTTTGATGTCACAGATATAGCTATTTCTGTGCTGTCATGATTTAGAGTATGGCACAATTTCAGATGTTAATATATGAAAATCCAATAATATCATGTTTTGCAAGTCAGTTTATTTTAAGGATTTTTAGGATTGATCAATCAATAGTATGATCTAACTTATCTTGCTTATTGTTATATATCAAGGTTCCATTTATCAGAATTTGGGTCCTTTGTGTCTATATCTGTGGAATGTTTGTGTCATCACTCATGCAATCTGGCAATGCAGGATTGCATAAGTTTGAGATATATCGATTATCCCAAAATAAGCTTTAGAAAAAATCAGTATATAGATTGTCTGTCACGGAAAAAAAAGGCGATCCAGATATCCTGTATAAAAATGAGGTTTTGGATTGGAGCATCAAGGTTCTGGTTAAATTTATATTTCAAAAAAAAGTTGGCAAATTAGAAAGATATGAATTATATGTCATGTTATTCAAATAATTTAAAACATAAAAAAATTTAAGGGATATAATAAAGAACTTAAGAAGTAAAATGATCAACAAGAATACTGATTGGTCAAGAGATACGAAAAGGAATTATTATAATATATGTATATTGTAAATGCACCTGTTAAGACTTTAAGATGGCCCTGACTCTAAGGTAATGTACCTAGCCTAGTGCCCAAGTGGCAAAACCACGTACAAGGTAAACTGATTAACTGTATCAGTAAAGGTTCGACTCACATTCTTTAGCAAGTTATTGTATATGTATTCTTTGACGGTGTCTTAGCACCTTGATAAATTTGCTCTCTTGCGACTTGGGTGTCAAATTTTTAGCTATATGAAACGACTACTTGTCATTTAGGGATATGGTGACATACATATTACCTCTCTTATGCCTGGTATGATGGAAATACTGTGCACAGGGCTAGCTCTTCAATTCTGTATGCTATCACTGTTATTACTTCTAAAAAACTAGCATTGGAACCAACAGTAATACAAATATGATATACATAATATCAGCTAAGGTAGAAGAAAATATAACCACCTAAAACAAATATACATTCTGTAATTTGTCATTCGACATATTGATTACATCTCCATATGCCAATATATAATCTCATTTGTGGAATCTTGCATGATTGAATTAGTGTCGATATATTCTACATGTGAACATCACATAAGTCTCATGTACTGTAAGCTCTAATCCTGTTACAGTGGTCAATTATATTTCAATGGGATTTAATATCTGTGCATGTTAACATGAATAGTTAGGTCTGTGGAATTAAATTTTGCAGGTTTTTGATATGCAGGAAGCAGAATATTTTTCTAAAATATGATGCTTTTCTTGGTTGGAGTACAAAGAGATATTGGGCACAATGAACAGCTTTGGTTTATTAAACACATCTTGGCTATGGTAGTATAATACAATACAAGACATTGTACTTAGATTATAATTGGTTTATACAAACATGTGCCCTCTAGACTGACATATGATTAATAATTCATACTGCATCAGTATCTATTTTTCTTCAAATTCTTTATACAATTATAAGGAGATGAAATGTAATATTGTATCTGAACATTGTCTTCTACAGGTGATTTGGCACAATGTGAAATGGAGTTTTTTGACAAGTTTGATGTTGTAGTTGTTACTGGCTGTTCACTCAAAACTAAGGTACTGAATGACACTTGATATAAAGCCTATCTAGTTGAGCTATGCTTATAGATATTTCCATTAAATTTAATTATTTTGATATTCTAGATCTGCTTCGTATTTCTGTAACTAATAATGTAGTAACTCTGTGTTTCACATGTGCTTTGTACTGACATTCACCTATGTTGTCATTGATCTGTTAATTCTTTGATTATTTCTTCCCCAGATAGAAATAAATGAGAAATGTCGTAAAAGAGCCAAGCGAATTGCATTTTATGCAATTGAATGCCGAGATTCCTGTGGTGAAATTTTTGTTGACCTGCAGAACTACACCTACGCACAGGTGCAGTTGTTGATATTAGCATTGTCATCAGTATCGATTATATTAAGCTGATTATGCATTGTGCTATTTTGGACAAATGATTGCAATCATAGTCTGCACAAGGCCTTCCTTTCCTTAAGTATTGTCTCTTGAAATATACTGCCATTTGTTTTTGGGTGTTTTATGTAGCTCATTAATTGGTCACAGTTTTATGCTTTCCATTTTTGCTAGTCTTTTAATTTATGTTAATAATTTCTTGTCATTTTGACAGTTATTAGTGTCTCATTTAGTATGATTGTATGTCTGGCCTGTTTTATATACACTTCCATATGGCATTCGATATGACTAATTTCTTTAGTTTGATAGGAATTCTTCCGTTGTTTGTTGCATGCTTGTATGTTGGTCGTTAATAGAACTCTGCTGTGAATTCTGATATGTTATGAAAGTTTCTATTCATTTTAGCAAGGTTTGCAATTTCGATATTTACCGCCCGATACGGGCGGTACATACCGGTCCGCCAAGTTGCCGGTATGCGGACCGCCCGCTACCGGGCGGTTCCACCAAAAATCAACCGTCGGCGATCGATTTCGGCCGTCGGCGGTCGATTGAGCGAGAAAAAGGGAGGAAGAAGAAGAAGAAGAGGAAAAAGAAGAAAAAAAAAGAAAAGAGGAGAAAAAAGACCTGTCGCCGCCCGCGGGTCGCCAGTGCCTGCGAGTCGCGAGCGCTCTTTCTCCCGCGCGGGGAGAAAGCTCGAGGCGACGTCGCCCCTTTTTCTTCTTTTTTTTATATTTTAATATTTTAATATTATATAATATTATATTTTAATATATCAGGTGGTACACACTGTACGTACCGCCCGGTACCAGTACCGTACCGGTACCGAGATGAACTCGGTACACCGGTATGGACTGGTAAGTCAAACCTTGCATTTTAGACAGACAGCTGGTTGTTTGATATGATTTACTTTAGACAACAGACATCGCAGAATTTCAGCAAAATGTTGTCCCATTTTAATAAAAAACTAGCTGGTTAAGAGTAGTGTCATGCAAGGATTTAAATTCTGGTATACCTTGGTATGTACTGGCTATTATTTAACGTCTGACCAAGTACCAGAATTGGAATGCATAGCTCAATACAGGTACATATATGTTTATCTGTATTTTTTTATTATTATTTTGAATGATATTGGGTGGTACAGGTTGGTATATATACTGCTATCCTCCGGTCTAATAGATTACTGAAACTTGTAATGAATATCTTAAGCAATGTATTTCTGAAAAGCAAGTACACAGTTTATGAGGCTCCCACCAATGCGGAGCTTGGGGAGGATCAATGTACTCTGCCTTACCTTTAAATATTTAAAGAAACTGTTTCTGTTACTTGAATCTTGGTCTCCCAGGTCGCAAGGAGCAATGTTACCGATGTACCGAGGCCCACCCTCAGCTATCTAACAACTGCATGCATGATTTTTAATGTTCCATTTACCTGAGAATCTGAGTGTGAAGATTATGATTACCGCTGAATTTCCACAATGTAATTAGTGTGTACTATGTTTACTGCTAGTTTATCTGCCTGTAGAGTAAGCTGCCAAAAGGATCCATGCTTGGGTTTGTAAGTGATACAAAAGCAAGATTTCATGACTGCTAGGATGTGCTGCATTCCAACCTGAAAACTAATACAATTGAAATGTAGTTCTATGACACAGCATTTTTATGGTTGCCTAGAATCCTAGGCTACTTTTTGGCCACTGGATATGACCATGGATGTATTAAGTGTAATTTTCTGCACTTTTCTCTACCCTAGGTATCTACATGTGCAATAGACAGGGTATAGGCCAATAAATAAGAGAAGATGGATAGTAAATGATAAATTGGGGAGAAGACATACCAAGTCCATTGATCAATTAAATTATAGATTTCTTGTGTTAACTCAAGACCAATTTTAACTAGCTCCATGATCTGTGAGGCATAGATCTTGACTAGACCTACCTAGCTTATCGGAGAGGCTTTCTTTTGAGTGGTTTGCAATTATATAAAATTTCTTATGGGAATGCATCTAGAACTCCTCAAACTTGTATCCTGTTGTGGAGTAGAAAACCTTAGCATCATTGTTTTATTCAAAAGGAAAACTAAACTTTACTTAGCGTCACAGACAAGTACACGATCGTTCGCATCACAGCGAATCAAAAAAATCAAGTTTCGAAGGCCAACTTTTGGTCCAAAAATTACATGATTTAGTTGTACAGGTATATGTCGCCAACCAATTAGCGACACTGATTCCCCCCTCTCTAAAAACCCTCCCCAAATACATGGGAGAATTTACATTCAACAAAACAAATAGTCAATCCTTAAATTTTCTTGACCAAAGTCAATATGCTCCAGGATGGAGGAATATCTGTAGTCAAATATCGACTAGGATTCTTAACATCGATATCACTCAAAACTAGGATGTCAAAAACCTCCTAAACTATCCACTTAAATCAATAACAAGCCTCCATAAATACCTCAAAAATTGTAAAATATACATGTGACGCAGATCTGAGTTGATCAGAATGAGATTCATTGGGCTCTTATTCAAATCCATCATGCATCAGATTACTTTCTTTAATGGACCTTACCTTTTAGGCCTTCATTCCCACATAAGATTGGTTTGAATGAATGCTCCATGAGTTGGTGTCGCAGGTCAGTGCTAATGTTGCATACAAAATTATAAATAATTTGACTTGGTATGTTCCTGTGCTTCAGAAGCAATGTGAAGGTCATTAACATCCTTTTATGACAATGTTTTGCACTCATGGATGGATCACTCAAGACTGGTCTATGAATGGATGTGATTGTCAAAAAACTTGCTACATGACCAATGAATCCTCTTTCAATTCTCCTTTAGATGATCGATCTTACGATATGATCTTTGTGCTCTTCGTTAATTGATTTGCTTCTTTATCCTTTTCAGCCTGTTCCACAGTTTCTTTTGATGGCCTTCAAATGCTGGCTTTTGTGATTTGGCTTATTAAGTTATCTAGAAATGACACTTTTCATTATTACTTTGGCAGAAAAAGTCTGATGGTACTGCTGAATGTCATTTGAGTTATCTAAGTCTTGAGGTACATCTTTTAAGTGGTATTAAATATTATTTGTGATGTATTATTCCAAATAGCTGCATTTTTGTTTTGTATAATGTAGTTAAAGCCATGTTTCTTGATGTTTAGCTTCTTTTGACATCAGATCTATTGTTGCTTTATGGAATTGCATACTCTTCAATTATTGTCCAAAACCATAAATACTTGAACCAAAGGATGACAAAGAAACACCATAGTGTGTAGCACAATGACTTTATTGTCCATTGTGGGGATACAATGCAACTTTTGGAGGTTCTCTTGTATACTGCATTTGTCTATTGTCTATTGATGTATGCCTTTGCAAGTAGCTTTTCTGAGCTTTGTCCAACCTTATATGGTTAATCTTTATGAGAGAAAGGTGTTGAGTATCAAGTTCATATTTAGAATTTGTAGTTGGGATGCAACTTGGTGATTGCATAAGATATCACTTATATTAGCACAAGTTGTAAATCTATGTTCGACCTAGCACAAGATTAGAATCTTAGTTTTTTTATTGGTTATTCTATATACCTAGCACCGGATCTTAAATTTTTTCTTCCCGGGCCTGACACAGTTCGTCGATCATTAAATTATTTTCACAAGATTAGAATCTTAGTTTTGTTATTGGTTATTCTATATAGATAATGGTTGAAACTTGGTCAAATGTCCTCTGCCTCTGGATTCAGTGGACAACAGGTTTCATCTGCAATTATCATCTCTATTGCAGGATGCGATTTTAATACCATGGAGGAATCTTCCTAGGAAAGTGAGCAAATTGTACTTTGCTATGAGAGGTTTGTAAGTAAACATACTGAAGCAATTTCTTAAAAAGAAGTCTTTATTCCCCCCCCCCCCCCCCCCCCCCCTTTGCTATGCCCTCCACGATTAACTCGTAATGCATGATGTTAATTATTTTTTCATGCAGTAATAGAAAAGTTTGAATTATCCGAAGGACGTAATCCTGGTGAATTGTCTAATTGTGATCTTCCTGCTGTTTTGAAGCTGAGGAAAGAGCTATGTGATGCTCAGGTAACCTGGATATTTCATAGCTAAGCATATATTATATTTGTGCATGCATGTGATGTCTTCTTTGCCCAATTCTTTTTCAGTCCTTGAATGAGTCACATGTTCCTGAAACACTTCTGGAAAGGATACTAGTTGCTGGGCCAATGTTATATCCACCTGTATGCCCGATACTTGGTGGAATTCTTGGTCAGGTGTGTAAAATTTTATTTAAAGTCTATTATTCATGTATCTTTTTTTTGTAATGTATGGATATACCTTAGCAACATATATTTGTTTTCACTATAATAAGTGTCATCCAAGATAACTGGAAAATGCTGGAATCCAACATGAGGCTTCTGCCAATGTGAGATCTAAGTGGGGTCGATATATGCAGCCTTACCTTATATTTAAAAATATAGAAGCTATTTTCATGACTGGAATTATGATTGCTGAGGTTGCAAGGGAACAACCTCTTCCTTTGTCATGTAATCTCTCTGTTGATGGCGCCAAGGTTTTCCGTACCGCCTGACACAGGCAGTACATACTGGTCCGATGGTTTATCGATATGCGGACCGCTCGGTACCGGGCGGTACCAATCGTTACATGATATATAACGGTCAAAATCGACCGTTACAGAAGTATAACGGGCGAAATCGATCGATACCACTCGGTAACGATCGAGTTTTCGACCATTACCGATCGTTAATGGTCGGTAACGGTTGAACTCAACCGTTGCTGACCCTGTAAAAGGTAAAAAATTGATTGTTACAGACCCTGTAACGGTCGAAAAAACCCTTTCTAACTCTATTTAAACTCACCCTTCTCTCATTTCACTTCACACACTCACTCTTTCTCAAACTCTTACTTTCTCAAAATTGTTCCTCAAAGCTCGAAAAAGATATGTAATATTATTTTTGCCTAATTTACATTGATTTTGTTGAATCTATACCAATTTCTATCTTACAAACCCTAACCCAACTTTTTTTTTTCTAATTTTTCAGGTATTAAAAAAAATAATATTTTTTAATCATTAAAATGTTATTTATTTGTATCGCTCGGTATGCCCAGGTGTACGGAGCTGTACCAACATACCGTACCATACTGGCCAAATCTCGATATGCCGGTATGGACTGATACGGCGAACCTTGGATGGTGCTATTTGTTTGTTTTTTGAATCTACTGACCTTGTACTTTTTTCTCTATTTCCTCTTCTCTTTTTCTGTCTGCTTCTTTTCTTATGCTAGTAAATTAGGTGTGCCCTAACCCTTGACTATTTCAGAGAAACCAGGGTGCACCCAATACATAGTTTCACATTTCAATGACTGTCAAAAAAATTTCAGTATTTACAAGAATAAATGAAGTTGTCCTTAAATTTCTGACTCATCTTGAGTTGAAAGTTGAAGGCTACTCTCTGTATCTCTAACCTATGATGCAAGCCCAACGGGATGGGACCTACTCTGGGATAAATAGCTAGCTAGCTTGTTTACTTTGATTAGTGTACATTAATTCTTTTCTATGTTATTTAAGTATTCGTATACGAGATGGATTTATTATCATATGCGAAGTGCTGTATAGCTATTTCACGTGTTTTTTTTTTCTCTGCATTAAATAATTCAAAGGGTAGAGCCTAGTAAACTAAGAATCTCTCATGATTTGGAGTCACCATATGCAAGCTAACGAAAGTTGTTGCTTCATTCTACCAGGAAGTGATCAAGGCAATATCTGGCAAAGGTGACCCACTCAAAAATTTCTTCTACTTCGATGCTGCTGATGGAAAGGGAGTGGTTGAGGATATCTCCAACCCCTCCTCCATTTGATATCCTCTGTTGTAGTGTTAATTTTAAAGTCCTAATGCTCCAATGTACTACTAGTCATATGTCATGCTACTTGAGAGTTTGTTTCTCTTTTCCTAATCTCACTGCTATTTTCCAATTGTCATGCGCTCAGTGCATATGATAATCCTGTACACCGTGATGCATATAAGACTGATGTTTGTGTTCGAATCTTAAGGTATGTTGCCATTGGAATTTGCTGCTGATGTCAAGAAAGAGATAACACAGAGGCTCCATAAAAAGTTCCTTTGTTAAGGTTTGCTCAATGCAAATTTGATGGGAGTCTCGTTCGCTGATCTCCACACATGGCCACGGTGGTTGGGGTTAGATATCCTTAAATCTAACTAAATTGCCGCAAGTATCCGAAATAAAGGGAGCAAATAAATCTGAACAGCCCCTTATGGCCAGCCTCCAATCCCAAATTCAAAACTTCTAACGTGGGTTAGGAAACAGTTCATCTCCTTCCACATTTGTAGCAGCACTTGCAACTCCTCCTCGATTCCCATCCCAATGCCCTCAACCCCACGCTGCCGGTTGCAAGGATAACCGGTCTCTCCGATCTCAACCATGGCGACGTTGCAAGGAGATCACGCGAGGCAGCAGCAACAGGAGGACGAGGACCATCTCCACAGGCGATTCCAACACCTCCAACACGATTGGAATTCCTACATGCAGTCCACCGCCCGCCGTCGTCGCAGCTGCTCCGCCACCGACGTGTCCACCTTCACCTCCGCCGACCTCCTCGAGCTCATCCATGACTCACCGAAGAAGCTCGTCTCTGCCCTGCAGCCTCCTCGGGAGTCGACGAAGCCTAACGTGGCCGAGAGGGGTGCGGCGGTGCGGAGCGGCAAGCTAAGGGGGCGGAGGCTGTTGGAGTCGTTGGAGCGTGTGAAGGACGAAGCGGGCTTGCATGGAGGACAGGAGATGTGCAGCGTCTGCTCTTCTGTGCTCGTCCAGGGTGCCGAAGTGGACTCCTCGTCCTCCTACTGCTCGTCATGCATCGGTGAATGCAGCTATCTTCAAAACGAGGAGTGCATGTCTTCTTCCTCTTTGTCGTCTTCTCCTCCGCCATCTTCTTTGGAGAATACGAAGAAGAAGCGGGTGGGAAGAGTTAGAAAACAAGTTGCAGGTGGCGATCATGGAGGTAAGTGGATGGCTAGGGTTGCTGTGTTCGCAGTTATCGCTGTGGTTTTGGCAGTCGCTCTCATCTGCCTGAGTGAGTTTGGCATGGAGGAGCGTGTCGATTTCATGATCCCAACATGAGCTTTACGTGGGCTCTGATTCAACCAATTCCCTTCTGAGGTTCCAAGTCGCATGAGACAGTCAGTCAGTCTTCCGAGGATAAAGACCATGGGGATGAGGCACTGTGTCTTGGCCTTGTTCAACATTACAAAAATTCCCTTCTACGTTTAGTTTTGCCGTCGTACGCATGAGGCACTCTGTCCTGTCCTCCTTCTACATGACAAGGTTTAGTTTTGCCGTCGTACGCATGAGCCACTGTGTTCTGTCCTTCTTCTACATTACAATTCTCTTCTATGTTTCTGTGTCTTGTCCTTCTTCTAAACATTACAATTCCCTTCTATGTTTCTGTGTCTTGTCCTTCGTCTACATTACAATTCCCTTCTATGTTTCTGTGTCTTGTCCTTCTTCTAAACATTACAATTCCCTTCTATGTTTATGTGTCTTGTCCTTCGTCTACATTCCAATTCCCTTCTATTGTTTCTGTGTCTTATCCTTCGTCTACATTCCAATTCCCTTCTATGTTTCTGAGTCTTGTCCTTCATCTACATTACAATTCTCTTCTATGTTTCTGTGTCTTGTCCTTCTTCTAACATTCCAATTCCCTTCTATGTTTCTGAGTCTTGTCCTTCGTCTACATTACAATTCCCTTCTATGTTTAGTTTTACCGTCGTCGTACGCATCAGGCACTGTGTTTCATGATCGTCTCATGATGTATTAATATGCAACACAACTATTAATATGGTAATGGTCGCCTTGCTTAGAAGGTAGACTTTTCCCTATTCGAACGCATTAAATCTTGTGGATTGCTGCTACTGGAGACCCATATAAGTTATTTTTGTATTTAAAAATAAATAAAAAAAACCGTTTATTCTACTGCTGTAGAAAGAATAAGAGACCCAGAGTTCGTACAAACAAATCAGATCCCAGGATTGACATGCAAATCTTGATCTAGCAAGATTTGTTTAAAAAAAAAAAAAAAAAAGAGCCATATGACTAAGCATTCGATGATAGATGATATCATGCGAAGAAGTAGTGTGGGTTGGAGCATCGACATGACTCGTGTTTTGATGACCGATTTGAGTCTTTGAGGATAAGAAAGGTCTCTCCGTTGGCATCTTTTGCCGGTTCACAATAAAACCAATGAAGCATTTGGAACCAATCCGTCCCATTCTTTTAATTCCCGGCTTCTTCTTTGGATCCCTATTGCGAATAAGGAAGTATGGGAATTGCTATGGTGCATTTTTATCATTCCCGGTGTTCTATGATTGTGTTGGAAATGGCTACATAACCGTTCCCAAACTTTGTTTTCTATCTTTGACATTATCGATACTCGTTGTTACTTTTGTGATCAATTTACGAATGACGAGAATCACACAAATCTTCTTTTTTAACTATTCTTTTTTCAAAAGCTAATGGTCATTTTATTTTATTAGAATCGTTTGACTAGAATTGCTTATAGAATAAGATGATCTTGTCATAATTATAACTTATTATTATGATTTGTTATTGGGTTGGATTCTTTTATTATTTAGATTTTTTCTAGTGAAAAACTGAGAAAGTCGTAGATGCATCCTAATAGATTATATTTAAAAATGAGATTAGAGCATAATCAAGATATATAGTTATCACCCTTGAATAATTTGAAGAGGATTAGAGTTACAATACCGATAGATATAAATCACATATATTGAGAAAAACTATTATTTCCTACAGGAATAATAATTGAAGTGTCAAATGTAAATGAAGAAGATATGCTACAGCAGCAGAGGAGTTACACATGTTAAGTCTCTTATCTATCTTGATGAAAATAATATAAGAGGGAAGTACTATTGCTAATTATATGTAAAATATTAAAGTTATTATATATAACTTGACTTTAATATGTCATCTCCTAAATGATGAAAAAGTTATTATTCATGTTCTCAATTACTTAGGAGAAGAATATAAGAAATTAGCGATAGCAATTCCAGCAAAAGATTTATCAATGTCATTTAAAGAACTGTATAACAAGTTGATTGATCATGAAACATATCTGAAAAGAGAAGTGATGATGATAGGATCAACTGTCACAGCTCATGTCGGTTAAAAATTTAAAAGAAAGAGCAATCAAAACAACAAAAAATTTTACAAAGGACTAAACAAGATATCTCCTAGACACATCGGTAACATGTAGAGCCATCATCCTCTATTACACTATCATCCCTTCAATCATGGTGGTAACTTCAATTCAAATAAGTCAGAAAATAACTTACACTATAACTATCAATAGCTCTAGCGTCCTAACAAATATAATTAACAAAAAATCATCTACTAGCTTTATGAAAAATCGAATACACAACAAAAAATCTGTAGGTCTCGACCTCAAGCAAATATCATGACTACTTTAACTACTCAAACAATTGGATTGTTAACTTCGATGCTTCTTATCATGTTACTTTTGATATTACTCAGTCAAACATGTGATCTCATCACGATCCAATTTTTATTGTATAGAACCAAGAACATCATAATATATATGTAATACACAAATATAATATGATAATATATCAATAATAATAATATAAAAAAGACTATGTAACGTATCATACGTGTCATCACTCACGTAATTGACTTGTAGGGCGCCTGTAACTAGCATCTTATCACTCTGATTCAGCAGCACCTCACCCTATCTACAACTTCTCCACCTATTTCTCCATAAATTTACCTTACAATGCTCAATGAAGCAACACCCTCAGCACCACAACTGATATATTTGTCCTCTCCTTAGTAAGTGATACCAAAGTGCGTTAACTTGATCAATTATATGTCAATGACTCTCTACTAATTCTTATACCTCCACCATAAGTCAATAATATCATCATGCTCGAACATCATATGACAACACACTCCAAAAATAATATCTTCAAACTATGTCAAATCCTTGACCTCTATGCTACTACAAGCTCTCCATATACATCTATTTAACCCACAACCAATGCCCATACCCAAAAATCTCAATACTAACATATAGTCATGTGTGAAGAATACAATACCCTACTCTATAATATTATGTTATTTCATCACACAAAATATCATCAAGCGTAAGTATATCTTTCGAATTAAGCAAAACCCAGATGGATCTGTTGCTAGATACAAAGTACGTCTAGTGGTCAAGGGGTTTCATCAATGATCAGGTGTTGACTTCATGAAAACATTCAGTCTAGTTGTCAAACTGACAATGATCTGACTTATCTTGAGTTTGGTTGTTACTCAAGGCTGGCACATATGTCAACTGAATGTTAACAATGCTTTCTTACATGACCCCTTAACCGAAGATGTTGTTTTGTAGCAATCTCTTGGCTTCATTCACCCTCAATATCCAAGCTATGTTTATAAACTACAAAAACTACAAAAATTATTTATGGACTTCACCAAGCTCCAAGAGCTTGATATATCCAACTTTGCTTATTTTTTTTGTGTCAACTAACTTCATCAACTCCAAGTCTAACACATCATTATTTATACGACAACAAAAGGGAAGTAATATATATCTACTTATGCATGTAGATAATATTATCATTACATGTAATAATCCTATGAAGAGCAAGCAATTTCTTAAGTAGTTGGCAGATCAATTCTTTATCAAAGATCTAGAAATACTAAGCTACTTTATGGGAGTGGAAGCGACGTTCACAACTTTTCCTATCTTACAATAGGTCAACTATAAAAGACAAATATGTAGAATGCCAAAGAAGTTGCCACTCTAATCTCTGCTACTAAATCACTCAAATTATATAATGATAACCTATCGCGGATCCCACACAATACCGAGAAGTACTTAACTTCTTACATTATTATCTCTCACACAATAGACATTATTTACGGTCAACCAATTATCATAATTTATGCATTAGCCCTCCACTATGCATTGGTTTGTAGTAAAATGAGTCCTATGGTATCTAAAAGACACTTTCAATCATAGACTTCTTCTTCATAAATACTTATCAATTCATTTTTATGCCTTCATCGATGTTGATTGGGCTGACAACATTAATGATGGAACATATATGCCCGTCTATATTATTTTTGTTGAAGCAAATCCAATCAATTGGAATACCAAGAAATGAAAAACAATCATAAGATCTATCGTTTAAGTTGAATACCGAGTCATCGCTGCCATGACTATAGAACTCAACTGAGTCACCAATCTATCACAAGAACTTGACATCACCTCCAAATCCACTCTTACAATATATTGTGATAATATAGATGCTACGTACCTATGTGCTAATCTAGTATTCCACTCGCGCATGACATACATTATCATCAACTTTCACTTCATTAAGGATCAAGACATCAACTACATGTTTTTCATATATATACTTCTGATCAACAAGCAAACTCCTTCACAAAGCTTTCCATCGAGACGACATTTCAATTACATTAGTCTAAGATTAGTTGAGTAGGAAAACCATGGTTAAATTGGGCAGGGGATCAACAATAACTAGAAATATAGAAAGGACTGTAAGTGATGTGTTTTATGTATAAAAACATACTTAAATTTGGCAATCACCTCAACTGCATATGCAAAAGATTTTACAAACCAAAATTTCTAATTTTGATTGCAAACAATGTAGTTGTGTTCATGAATATACTTGTTAGGTTTTTATGTTGTAGAGAGTTACATATTTGTATGTCCCTCCCTGCATTTTAAGGGATATCTACGTTGATTTTTCTTGTTCTTTCTTCAAGACATGAACTGTTAAACGTGTCTTAAATTAGGGCTTGTGTTCTACTAAATCTAAAGGATTGACAAGTGAATTCATGTAGAGGCAATAGGATCCAAAGTAATAATCATGCATCTTTTTTCCTACCATGATGTTAAGGGCATGAATAATCTGTTTCATTTCCAAGATCAACAATTGTTTGAATAATATATAAATGACAAATATTTCTTGTACTCTTGAGGGTCATCAAGGGCTACGACTATTCCAAGCAAAATGCATCAATTAAGATAGAAAAAAACAAGGAGGACACCTCCTTCACATTCTTTTGTGGAATTCTAGTCTCTTCCAAGATTAGAAATCTAGGAGTTTTAAAGCAGTTCTACATTAGAGCGCTCTTTGTGTAACTACAACCTCTTCTTTACCTCCTTGGATGCCAATTAAGTGCAGAAGACTGGCTTCAGAGATCAAGACTGGCTTCAGAGTTTTAAAGCAGTTCTACATTAGAGCGCTCTTTGTGTAACTACAACCTCTTCTTTACCTCCTTGGATGCCAATTAAGTGCAGAAGACTGGCTTCAGAGATCAAGACTGGCTTCAGAGTTTTAAAGCAGTTCTACATTAGAGCGCTCTTTGTGTAACTACAACCTCTTCTTTACCTCCTTGGATGCCAATTAAGTGCAGAAGACTGGCTTCAGAGATCAATCCTTAAAAGTTCTGATACGGAGAACAACACCTTTCAAATCCATATAAAGATCAAGAAAGGTAGACGTGCTGCCATGAATGAGAGTATATATATATGTGTGTATATATATATATATATATAAAGGAAAGAACAAGAAGAAGTTGCATGCACCTCAAACAGTTCGACTTCTTCTTCTTTACAGAGATTTGGAGTTTGGGTTACTATTGCTGGTGATCAGCTCTAAAAGTTGGAGTAGATCTGCATTTGATTCAGTATGTCTTCGAAGTTGTCTTTTGGCTTCTCTATGGGATGACTGTGGACGCCCTCGTACGTGGTCACCACCACGCCTTCATCCTTCGACAGCCGCTGGACTTGCTTCTTCACATTGCAACCTTGATGGGTACACCGGTAGTAGCTTCTGTAGCATTCATGCTTAAGTTGATATCAGAATCAAATCATTTGTATCATTTTCTATTTCGTTTCTTTTGGCATGCGTTCAATCACTCATTTGAATCTGTGTTTATGACGCTAGATTGTTTTTTCTTTTTTTTTGACGTTGACAAAATGGAAATCCAGCAACAAAAAAACTTTGGAGAAACCTGTATGAGTCGGACGTATATAGTCTCCCAAGCATTTTTTGAGCTGCCTTTCCATTTTAGTTTATTCATGTGTAATATAAATCATATATTTTTAAAAATATAACATACAAGTCTTCTCCATCAAATATAAACTATGAAGTTTAATAATATATATATAATTAAAAATTAAGAAAATTTAATATATATATAATAATATATGTGATTTTGATCCTAGATCATTTAAGTCATTATGATTTACTCGTGTCTAAAATAATTTATATATTTTTAAAAATATAATATATAAAGTCTAAGAGTTAGAGTCTACTTATGTGACGTATTGACTCATAATAAATATAATATAATATAATTTTTTTTTAAAGAAATTGAGATCACCATTATCGTGGACAACAAGCTCAAAAGCTTTTGGTTCTATCTTAGGTGGATATGCAATGACCAATTCAATGCTAAGCATGCATTGATCTCCTAGTTCCTCTTCCTCCTCCTTAGTGTTTTCATCCCCACTACCTCCCACTTCATCCTTTTTTGCGCCTCCATCAATTGCATCTACGACATCGTGGTCTAGCTCTTCCTTACCTCTTTCTTCGACCTCTCCTATCTCTGTTTCTCTGCTTTCATCCGTCGGTACGACCTCCACCACTTGCTTTTTCTTGACAAGATGAACTTTAACCATTTTTTAAACTTAAATTATATGTATCATTATATTAATAATTTTTCGTGAGTCAACTTGTCACATAAGTAAACTCTAATGTATGTTAACTCCAACTTAAGGAAAGGGGTTTCTATGTTATATTTTTAAAAATATAGGGGTTATTTTAGACACGAGTAAATCATAAAGACTTAAAAAAATTCAAACATGGGCTAAAATATATCTTAATTTTTTAAATTTAAATTATATGTATAATTATTTTAATAATTTATTATAAGTCAGCATATAATGTAAGCAAACTTTAATGTGTATTAACTTAGATTTAATGGAAAAGACTTATATACTATGTTTTAAAAAATACATGGATTATTTTAGACACGAGTAAACCAACCCCTAATCTATAACTAAATTTTCAGTATATATATATATATATATATATATATAAAGAGCAAAAACTCGGTTCATGGACTGTTGTTAGTCAAATTTGACCGCCCACCAGCAATCTATTCCTTGAATGATGGTTACCCAAGGAATTGATTGGTGTACAGTCACACAATGGTCAAGAACAAGATAAGCAAGATAAATCTCCTAAGATTGCATTAAGCTTTCCTCTCACTTTGTTTTCTGTGAGAAAAATCTAAGAGTATGTATGTAGGAGGAGACGGTGATCGACTGACCTCGGGAACTTGTTATTCTTCACCGCCTTCTGCCCATACTTCCTCCAGCGATATCCATCGTCAAGTATGTCGACTTGGCTTCGAGTTTGGAAGGCATAGCGTGGCTTCCTCACCTTATTCTCTTTCTTCTTCCCGGGCTTCATCTCGTTCTCTGCGTCTCCATGGGAGGTTGTAGCCCTCATCTCATCGTTCAATCCCGAGAACCCACTTGAGCTACCCCCATGGAGACTCCCAAAGACGGGGATGATCCCGATCATGTTGGATGACTGGTGGGAGGGATGCCGAGAGTGAAAGGAAGCGGAAGTAGAAGAAGATGACTGCTGTGTAGGAAATAGGGTAGGATAGTTATCCATAGTACTACTGCTGGCTGCAAAATAGAGAGAGATAGAGAGATAAGAGGCGAGGGTGTGGCAGACAAAACAAGATGAGAAGAAGAATAGTGGCAATTAAGGTAGACGGCGGCTATGGAGCGTAGATAACGGTGATATATATGATGTGATTAACCTCCCCATCAGAATGGAGAACAACACAGCGGATGAGTCGTGAACGGCACTACAATTGGTGGCCAACAAAGCATCATATTTGCAGAAACAACATGGGAGGAAACAGGGAAGTGATGGCTACATCTGCGGAATGTAGAAATGCCTTGGCACTTACTATAACTCGTAGAGGGACACTGACACGAAGACAAAGCTGCAGCTACCGTCCTCCTCCTCCATCCTCTTCATGACTGCATGCCTTTGACTTTGAACAGTATATGTATATATATATATATATTACTTTGGCGTATAAGAAGAGCTACAATATTATAATACGTAAGTGAGAGGATTCACCGATGATGTTGGTGATGGTATGATCCAATCATTCATGTGGACATGCGATTATTATCTTTTCTTTTTGAGACAGCATATGTTTAGTAGTTATCTTTTTATTTTTGTTATATTTTGATCATTATTTTCTTTTTTTTTCGTTCCTCAAATAAAAATCTATTTGTAGCTTGCTTGTACTTCCAACAGAGAGAAGTATTGATGACCATGGGCTTGAGGGGATTCCCAAGCTGAGAATTTTTCCTACCATGGTGACAAAAGCTCTTAGGATAGCATGATGGCATCCTTCTCTCTTTGGTAGAGTTCTTCCGCGGTGTGGTCTACTTTGGACAAGGAAACTACTGCTTAACCATACTCCAGGGAGAAGAGGACTCGTCATCGTTTCAAGCATCAATGTGCACATCTTGTTGGTTGCTGCTTCTCGGACACCCTTTGATGACTCTTTCATGGAACTCAGACACCCTTTTTTTTTACCGCAAGATTGTTGTATCAAGTGCGGTCTTCATCTATTTTGTACTAATTAATGAGTTTATTTCTATTTTATGAATAAAAAATTAACATATCTTTTTCAAACCAAGATAGATAATAAGAAGGACAAAAAAATATTCAAAAATTATATCGGAAGAGAGAAGTCAAAATATTAGGGGCCGTGGATAATTTGATGCTCAAGACAAGAGAGGAGACCGATCAAATTAGGGTGAAAGGAACTCCAATCAAGGCAACATTAAAAAACCCATCACTGTTTTTATAGAAAAAAAATAGATTTATTAAAAAAGATTATTAGTATAAAAATAAAAATCCAAATATTCATATATGTTCTCACTATAAAAAATGTTATCGTCTTAAAAAATATTGTTAAAATATAAATGAAACAAATTATTATGAAGAAAATAACAATGAAAAAAAGATTAAGAAAATATGTTATTTCTAGCATTTAATGAAAAATATTTTAAATCTATTTGATTTTTGGATAGTGGATTCAATAATCATATTACAAGCGATAAAAATTTATTTTTAAGTTTTAATAATTCAATCAGATCTACAACAAATGAGAAATGATAGTAAGATTCACGTGGAAAAAAATAATAGTTGCTTTGCTATGCCCTAGTCTCGTACACTTTCAAATATAACTAGTATGTAAATATACGCATGAATAATATGTATATGTTACCCTTAGTGATATTAATTATGATGTCTATACTTCATAAATATGATAAAATGATGTGCTTAAGTTTCCAACTTCTAAAGTTAAAGTACATGCTTTCCAAAATTTATTCTCATTGTTCAACAAAATATTAGTTAAGTATGCATAAGCATTAATTTTTACATCAAGTATAGCACAATAAGCTGAAGTATGTTAGTGGAGTTGAAATAAGGTTAAGTTATAGTAATAAGTTTACATATAGTAATTAGAAGTGATGATTGAATTATAATCTACCTTAAGTGAATCTTAAGGTTTGAAGTTTAGCCATAATTAACGTAATGAGGTTTGAGTTTTAAACATTATATTTGTAGAGGATCATAAGCTACTTAGGCATGGATGGAGTAATGAGAAATTAAATGGAGATGCAAATCAAAGAGAAGTAATATATGAAAAATATTAATATACATAGATGAGATTAAAAGATGATTTTAGATCAAAAATATATCTTTGTTAAACCAAATTAAACTCAATAGAATTTGTTGTAATATTAAAATTATATTAGTGGAAAATTTTGAAATGAGGCCTAATGAGATTAAATCCTATACTTCAAGGTAATTCTTAAGCACCTCTATCTTAATCTTGGCTTCATCCTCTTTACTAACCTAATAACCCATGGCCTTATCTTTTTTTCTTTGGCTATTCTCTTAATTTTTTTATAGAGCCTAAGAAATCCTAGCTCTAATATAGAATAAGGTAAGAAAAAACTCAATTATTCCCTTTCTATACCTAGAATTTAAGTTATATAGATTTTATGTTGATATTTTCAGCTTCTTTTGAGTAACCTAGATTCTAAATTTATTTTTAATTTTTTAATATATTTTCAATAATTCTCTTATGATTCTAAGGCTTTTAGTATAACTTTAATATAAGATTGATGCATAGAGTTATGATTGTCCTAATGAGATAACTTTAATATTAATAGGCTATGACCTTTTAATATAGTTTAAAAGATTTTTTTAGAATTTTTTAAGATATAGAATTGAGTGAATGCCACCTCTATACATCAAGATATATTGGATAGGAAAGAGTATATTGGATATTGGATACATAAACACTTGAAAGCCTAAGCCAGAGTATATTGGATAGGAAAGAGTATATTTCTAAGCAAAATGAGTACAAATTCGCTGCTAAAGTTAAAGCGTATCAACGAAAATAGTTGAGAGGGTCACTCTCCTCTCCAACAAAAGAAAGAAAAAAAAAAAAAACAGCTGTAGCAATCCTAATTAACCCTAATATCTTTTTCTATATGCACGATTAACAATAAACTCCTCAAGGTTTTATAACAAATATAAGATATCACGCCAAACATTGGACATGTCCCATGGGAATATTAATGTTTCTTGTGAAACGTGGAGACACAAAAGGATCAGATTCGATCTGTACCTTCAGAACACCCACTGATGCAGCCACCAAACATCGTGAGTTAGAAATAATAAACAATGCACAACAAAGGTTGAACGTTATCATCAAAGAAAGCTGAGCATAACTACAATCATCTTTAAAACATGTGGTTTGAAAATTTGCTATAATGGATCCACGTTTTATTGACATTAGCACACACTTCTTTTTGTCTTACCTCAACATCTAAATGATCACCGAGCGATTTATAAACTGACTACTAATAGTTGAATTAAAATGTCTTTTGTTTTTAGTTGATTAGGAATTTGATTTGCATTGAGATTCCTAATGAATTAGATCATCTTTATAAATGGCTTACGGTTTTAGTGTGTGTCATATTTCTCTTCTCTCCAACATGAAATATGCGTGGTATATGGGGGTGAGTGTTTGAAAGCTTCAGACCATGCACGTTTCCGTTTCCTATTCTACACACTTCTCCTTGCTGTGTTTTCTCATGTTACATGCATTTGGAATTGGGGCTTAGGACTCCTTTTATTTCTGGAAAACTAGGTCTCCTAATTGCTTCAAGCTCCTGTTTCAGTATCATACATTATAACATATGGCACCCAAGCACTTTGCTAAGTTGTTGTGCAATTTTCGGCTGAGGCCGATCCGTTTTCGAACCTAAACGCCTAAAGAGGACCACACAAGTTATTGACGTCGATGAGGAAGGTGAACCATATGTGGTTGTCCATCTCCAAGGTGATTGACGTTGAAGTTGGGAGATATCTGTCGGGTCTGCATATTGATCGGAGTCAAAAAAAAATTTCGACCCGATCTTTCCGAAGATTAAGTTAAAAATGAGTGATTGTCTAGCGAGAGAGTCTCCTTTGCGCTAAGTTAAAAATGAGTGATTGTCTAGCGAGAGAGTCTCCTTTGCGCTGGTCAAGAGGGTAGCTTTTTATACCTGTGAAAAGAGGTTAGTCGTACGTTGCTCGTTAATGGTTTATAATCCCTCGGGCAATCGGCTCGTACGTCTAGTACAGGCCCCAATTGATCTGCTCGGGCACACCCAATTGTGGCACATCATCCTTGCATACGATTTTGGTCAATTCTAGAAGTCGACAGTCATCTTTTCGAGTCCGTGATGTGACGTTGATACAGTATACCACATTAGACCTAAGGCTCTTCGCTGATGCTCCCATGACTAATGAATGTTGCCACGAGGGTAATACCAAAATATGCTATATCATAAGTCAATGGGATAGTCGCTCTTAAACAGCAGCATCAGGATAGTCATAAAGATGTTGGAATTGTCTTCATTAATTATCTGAAGTCTACAGCGATTCTAAGAATCTGTAAATCTTGTATCGACTACTTTATGATCAGCTCTCATATGATTTACCTGAAAATTGAGATACTAATGACCTCTCTCACCACAGAATCTGGCGATATTTATTGCACGCAGAATTGATGCTTAATCTTAGCTTTATCTCCCTCCTAATCACAGTCGTCCAATGAAGCATCAACCACCCAAAAAGCTTCTTATGCCGCATTTTTTCCATGCGTTGGCAAAAGTTTTTTTTTCTTCTTCTCCTAACAGCAGTTTCTTCATGCAGAGGACTTAAATCTTCGACTAACATGTAATAACTATAAGCTTTTATCTGAGAATGAAATCTGTCCTAGTATCAATTGGGCTTATATTCTTTGATTAGCTTTAACTCTGTCTTGCATAATCTCAGGATTCTAAAACTGTTCTTCTTACATTGAACTATTAGTATGAGTGCTGCTTTACTCTTACAATGGATACAAGCCAGTAGAAGTATCCATTAATAGATAACTATATCATCCACTTCAGTAGCTTCCTACACATTGTTGTCCAAATAATTAAGGTTTTGTTAAATGATCACTAAGTGACTGTCAACCTGCATGACATAAAAAAAATAATAATAATTAATCATCGAAGTTATTATCTCATTGATTTCAAATGTGATTTGCAAAATCGTCGGAAACATAATATATTGTTCCACTAAAGTACATAAATACTGCCAAGCCTTCATTTTCTCAAATTAGGATCACAAGAACAAACTATTAAATTACAAGACATTTATAATCTCATGTGAGTTTAGATCCTGAAAAAATTTGCATACATATCCTAATACCTAATTCATTAGAAAGAAAAAAACATTGTAAAACTTAATAGCTAATAAATGTATCATTCAGAAATACCTGGATCCTTCATGTCAAAGTCAGATTAGAAAGAGAAAAAAAAGTAAGCACTGACAGTTCTCTTGGCTTAGCATTAGATAATCTAATTAAAAACATTCTTTCTCATATGAGGTCATGCAGTAGAGACATGCATGCATGCTGTGGTGAGTGGAGTCACAGTCAGAAGAGAAGCTGACAATAGAAGGAAAGATTGCTGTCAAGCATGAGAATCATTCTTATATGGAACTTAGTAGTAGTTTATATATTCCCACTGACACACAGTACAAATAGGGAGATATATATAGATGCCATGTCTACCAGAAGAGGAGCATTCACATGCATAAAACATCTTTCACATAGGCTACTGCTTCAGTATTGATTGGTCTCATAAGAAGACACCACACCATTATAAGTTATTCTTTGATAAGACTTCCCAAAGAAACACTTTATAGATTGAATCGACACAAGACTCTCTGAGCCTCACTTATCCGGATCGGTGAAGAACTTACAGAAGAGTCCTTCTACAGCTCCAGCACCAGATCTGTAAGTGCAGAAATTTACATGTGTCAGTAGCAGTAGAACCAAGAAGAAAAGTATATGTTACTTCTCAGGTTTCTCAAACAAACACACACACACACACACACACAAACCTCATCTTCCAAGAAGCAACGTTGGTTCCGTACATGAGTTTAAAAGTGATATAGTTAGCGGATCGGATGAGAATTTTGTCTGATGGGTTTTACTTACAGTCGGCATCTGTCTTGATCCAGTGCTCCCGGCCGCCATTGGAGTCGCAACCTCCCAAAGCACAGGACGGAGGAGGGTTTGGAATGCTCTCTTTTCTGCATGCTCCTTTCACGGTGGTCATCCTGCGGCCACCGGTGGCAGTGGGATCAATGCCCCCGGCAAGAGAAACGTAGTCGTTCATCTCAAACTTGCCGGTCTTGGAAGGCTTCTTGGCCATGAGGCTGCTCTCGGGGTGAACTTTTCTGTGGAAGATCTGAAGGATCTGAAACATGGAAGCAAACCCAATGCTTGCACGTCATTACACTGTCGATTCTTGACACACTGTATCTACGGGCTCACAGTTTGGCGAATCAAAAGCGATCATACAGTAACCAAGTTGGCTTAACTGGCTTGCAGACATACGTGAAAGATGAAAAGAGACGGCATGGGCCGGTGGGGAAGCTACTTATCTAAAGGCATCTCCACTTTGTTGCTGGGGGGCGACAGGGACGTGTTACTTGTAATGCACTATTAATGAAGAATGCCCATTGCGTTGTACAAAATAGCAGTGCAAGAGGGAAAGTAAATACACTATTTTGATCACTCCAAATGCATCATTATCAAGTCCGCATCTGTCTATCGGGAAGACAAAGAAAACTAAATACACTATTTTGATCACTTGACGTCCCTCAGGATGAATGCAAAATACTTGATTTAGACACATAAATATGTATGTATATAATTTTAACAAGCAAAAATAATTGAAGAACGGTGTAAATGAAGAGATAGAGTTGTCTAATGAGCAAAAATATTAATGAAACTGAAAGCAATAAACTCGTGGTATTGTGATAAACCAACCATGCGTTCCAATGTTATCATCTCTTCCCTTTTTGTTTCCCCACCAATCCTCAGACTTAATCAAACAATGCTAATTATTTGGTATAAGCAAATAAATCAACCAAACTGATCTATTTTGAATCCCCACTCAAGATAGTGTTTCTTTACATCGATTTGGTGTAAGATAATTGTGTATTCAAACGCTTTATATTCGAGCCTTAGATTCAGGGATCATTGAATTTTAGTTATTATCCCATGCCATCCACATTTGATATACATTACTAATGATATTTTTCACTGTAAATGTATTTTTACGTGTATATGTTTTTTTTTTTTTTTTGAAGAACCTTGTAAATCGTTTTAGGTGAATTATCGGAAAAGACTTCCTCATTTTTGGGTTTTTTTTTTTCTTTTTGGTCTTTTTCTCTCTCTATTAGTTTCTTTACAATAGTTTTTATCTCTAAAATGACCCTGATCGACCAAAAAGATTTTTATCCTTTACAATGAATCAGTCATCGATCTTGATATAATATATATTTTTTTTCTACAGTCATTTTTGTGGGGATATCAAAAACCTTATAATCTTTTTCACAAACACTCTAATTCATATAAAAACTAAGTTTTTATTCGAGATGTTCCCGATTCAATAAGAACAATTTAAGTCATATCTTTAATGAATTGATAAAAATTGTAAACCTTTTAAAAAACATTGCACTCAAGTTTTATTTTTCCAAACCAATAAGAATACTTATTTGAAATCTCACAAAGAATGATAAACTAATTTATATTATCATGAGTTATTCTTTTATTATGATATATTTTAGATGTATAAAAAATGTTATAATCCTATTCGAAAAATATTATAGCTAAACCGATCCAACGACCAAAGTTGCATTTTATGATATGAAAAAATTAGGGCATCCATAAGGAAACACCAGCAAAAAAATAAAGTTCAAAATGAGCTGGAAATTCGTCCAATCACTTGCACAATAAATAATTCGTAGACATAAAGAATTATTTCTTTTAGGTATGCTTCCGATAGCGGAACAGTTCTCTAAGCATGGAATGGCTACTTAGAAGGCTTAGGCTATATATAATTATTACCTTCATATTGGATTATCGGATTTGGAGTTGGATCCGTCTCCGCCTACCGAGTTATATCTCGTCAGAAGCGGCGCGCGCACACAGATAAAAAATATACTTTTACTATTCAATTTGCAAAAAATAAACGGTGATTTCGTGATCCATACCTTTTGGAACTTCTTCTCCACCGTTGAAACATTTGATGGACTTCCACCGTCAGATCCCATGCCCCCACGACGCTTCGTCATCTTCTTCTTCATCAGGCAAATCTCAGCCGTCGGCTTCATCTCCCCATCGTCGCTGACGTCTCCGGCGAATTTTCCCTCCTCAGCCTTTCCACCGCCGCTTCCCTCCTCCACGATCCGGTTCATCATGAACAGTTCCCCCAGCGAGGCCCGTCGCTCCTTCCGCGCGACCGTTGCCATAGTCTCCGCTACCTCGATCGGCGACCCGAACAGGAACCCCTGCAGCGGGCACGCCGCCGACCCGGCATAGCTGGAACGGGCGGAAGACATCCGGCCGTCACCCTTCTCCGCCTCAGCCGCCAGAACCTTCTCCAGTTCCGTACCTACCACCATCAGGTCCGTCTCCGTCGTCGCCCCCTCCTCCTTCTCCGCGATCGCCTCCAGCGTCGCCGGAGTAACGACGAGCTCCTCTACCGCCACAGCCAAGGGCTTGTCATCCTCCTCGTTCGCCGCCACGTACTCTTCTTCTTCCTCCTCCCCAGCCTTCTCCTCGATCGTCCCCGATCCCATTCCAAGTGTTCCGATGGTGAGGAGCCCCCCGAGCAGCTCCTCTATCGCTGGATCCCCACCGCCACCTCTGCCGCCGTCAGTGAGTTCCTCCACCCCCAGGCGGAGGCTCCTTGCCCTAAAGGGCTCGTATTGGCGGCGGCGGCCCTGGAGATCCTCGTCCAATGAGGGACGTCCGGAGAGGCAATTACACGTGCCACCTTCGAGGCATGCATACGAAGCGTACTCAAGCGAATTGGCATACAAGTCCGAAGACGGTGTACCCGGAGGTACAAGTTAAGTTGCTACGAACTGCACGATGAGACAAACAATAATAAGATGGTAAACGTACCGCCTCCATAGTCCTTGAACACATCGCCGCTGTTCTGCCGGAACTTCCGGTGCATCCAACCCAGTAGCTGCGATTTAGAGACCCATTGATCATGCTATGAGACTCATGAGAGAAGTAAGAAACTTCATCTACATTGATCATGAGAGAAGGGGTGGAGTGTGGAGGAAGCTTAAGGGGCTACTCACCTTCATCTTGCTGCTTACTATCCTGGAGAAAGGAAGAGGGTGGTGAGGGAGAATAAAAGGAGGGAAAGGGGAAGTGGTGGGGGGATTGTGATGGTAGGGAGTGGCAGGCACCTCACCCATCAAGGTGGGGTCTGTGAAGGATGGTAGGTGAAGGAAAACGTAGAGAAGCAAACAAAAACAGGAGTTGATTTGTGTAGGGCTTCGCATGTCCCAAAAACCCCCCTCTCATCATGCAGCCTAAGAGGAGAGAGACTACAATGGATGGGGGGCCCCAACGTGCATGCAAGTCTACGGCTCTCACGAGTATACGAATCATGGCAGCACGTGCCTAGGAAGGCCATGATAGGCAAAGATTAAAATATATATATATATATATATTCTATACTTAACGTACACGTGTCTCCTCGTGCTTGAGAGCTTCAATTTCTCAAACGGGCGAGAAAGTTATGTATATATATTTAGATGGTATTCTCATCACACCACAGCTGTGGCTGCTTGCTGGCTATGCAAGCAGATTCCCATCTTTCGAAGAATAGTAGTGGAGGGAGTCATCCATCAAGCAAGTCACCTCGAGAAGAAGAAGATGAAGCAAGCTATAAGAAGAATAAGTGATAGACGAACAAGATCATTTTCTAGTGGGATCCAAGCCCAGTTCACCCCACAGTGCTGGAAAGAGATCTTGCGGGAAGCAAATGCATGAGGACAGGAAGACCTCTGCTTCATAGTAGTTGGTGAACAGAGAAGACAAGAAGAAGCATAACTTACATAATAGCTGGACAGAACTGGAGTGTCCCTCCCACTCAAAAGATTAGCCAAGAAAAGCTCTTCACCTGAGAGTGGGGGCAGCACCTTGGTGGAACTTTGCTTCATTGACAGTAAAACTAAAGTGCAAGTGGACAGCCTCCCGCTCTCATCAGAGCTATTCCTTGGATCTTTGCTACTGGCAGGCCAAACATGTCTACCCCTTGCATGGATATATATTAACCCAATGCCCGTCGCTTGGAAAGCATGCACATGAGGGCCAACAGTTGGTATTGTTCCCGTGGGTGTTTATCGTCTTCTCGGACACTTCATTTGATGATTGGGCAATGCGTCTGCAACATATAGCCGGAGAGGCAACTCACAACATCTCTGTTTGCTTTTCTGCATAATTTCAGCGAGAAATAGAATAAAATAGTAAAATACACCAAAACTACTTTCAATCAACAGTATGTAGTACTCTACTCAAGTTTCTGAAACATACTTTTATCCCCTGTCATATGATCACTACATCCACTATCCAAAAGCCAAACAAATCTAGAATATTTTTCATCAAATGTTGTAAAGAAAATATTTTCTTCTTTGTTATCGTTACTTTCCTCATGATAGATAATTCGATTTTTATTCCAACAATCTTTTTCAAAATGTCCATATTTTCCACAATAATAACATAGAGAAACATTTGAATTTTTATTTTTGTACCAACAATCCTTTTCAATATGCCCTATTTTTTTGCAACAAAAACATTTTCGAGTTTCTTTGTTACCTTCATTTAGTCGACCTCGTCCTCTGTCTTTTTGATCTCTCCCTTGAGATCTGATTTCTGAATTCTCTTTTTGATCCTTCTTCTGATCTATCTTCATTTGAAGAACATGTTCTAAAGTTTCATCTGAAGATCTGTTCACTTTTTATTCATGAACTAAAAGAGATCTCATTAATTCATCAATAAATAATATACTTATATATTTAGATTTTTCTATAACATTAGAGATCATATCAAATTTTGAACATAAACTTCGTAAAAATTTTTCTACTATAGTTTGATCTTTTAGATTTTCACCATAAGATCTCATTTGATTCACAATAGAAGAAACTTTTGAGAAGAAATCAGCAACATATTCTGAATCTTTCATCATAAGTGTTTCAAATTCACGACGAAGAATTTGAAGCTTTGAAATTTTTACCTTCTCTGTGCCTCCAAACATATTTTTTTAGTATATTCCAAGCTTCTGTTGATGTTGATGCCATCATGATTCGGGGAAATAATGAATCATCTATTGCTTGTTGTAGCATATATAGGGCTTTTGCATATTTTCATTCATCTGATGCTTTTGATCCTTAGTAGTCTTAGGATCCTGCAGATCATACTCAACAAAACCATTTTCTACCAACTTTCACGATCTTTGTTTCAACCAGGCTCTGATACCACTGTTGGCTTTTCTGCAGAACTTCAGGGAAAAGAAGAAGAAAATAATAGAAGACTACAGGAGTATTTTCAATCAACAGTCTACAGTACTCTGGAATGAACCAAGAGTACCTATTTATAATGATTAAAAGACAGAATACAGATATTTTAAAATAATAAAAATTTATCAT
This sequence comes from Ensete ventricosum, assembly GCA_029747655.1. Classification (NCBI taxonomy): domain Eukaryota; kingdom Viridiplantae; phylum Streptophyta; class Magnoliopsida; order Zingiberales; family Musaceae; genus Ensete; species Ensete ventricosum. The sequence goes on along the minus strand of JAQQAF010000006.1, from coordinate 1,555,259 downwards.
ATCTAAATAAATCTTATCTTTATTTAAAGTGATCTCATCGTATCTTAACTACTTGGATTATTTTCAACAATCTATCTCAGACTCTTTAATGTTTATGCAAAAATAAAGAATAACGATCATCCACCTAGGGCAGTTTTTTAAGAGAGAGGGAGAGAGGTGGCAAAAAGTAAGCTCACCGTGAAGTGCTTAACCCGACGAGCCCTCGAAGAGAAAGCTAACAACAGGAGAAGCCATGGCAGCAACCTCAATCAAACAACCAAATATAACCGAGAAGATAAGATATGGGGGCGGCTGGGATTGGGAGTGGGCTTGGATGGCAATGCAGCACCAACCTATGTTTTGCCTGACATCATTGGTCCAGCCTTCTCTTTACACCACCTCGCTACTTTGACTATGGTGGCTGGCAGCAAGACGTGCCTGCCTACATGATCAACGCAGACACTTCCTCTCATTACTACTACTACTACTACTACTACTACTACTACTACTACTACTACATGTCCTTTTGAAAGGTAACCCCAACTTCTATCATTAATACATCGAACAAGATCCTTCAAACAATATTCTTCTTCTTCTTCTTCCTCGCTGTTTCCGTCAACTTTGCTTTGCTTTGCTTTCTAATTCGTGACGATTACATGTTGACAGTGAAAGATGCTGTCGCAGAGACATTATCCAGAGTGTCCGTTCGTACGGTCCCTTTGGTAATGTTAACCGTACGATGATTTTTAAGTAGAAATCGACGGCTCATCCACGCGCCATTGCAGAGGGAGAGTCCTCTAAGTAGAGTGTTCAAAATAGTTGGCACAAAATCCATTTTTGATTTCGTTAAAATAAGAAAAGTTCCAACTAAAATTGATTTAGACTTCATCGGATTACTCTGATTTGACTAATCGATTAATCTATTTGTAATTTTTAATAATTTTAAAATATATATTTTTATATCGATTGGATTGAATCGATTCGGTTTAACTTGTCCAATTAAACTACGATAAGACTTATGAAAATTAGCCCGTTGTCATTTGTGAAATTATGGTATTGATTTTAAAGATTTTTTTATTTTATTTTAAAATCTTTGGTCAGGTTTGAACTGGTTAAGGGTTTAGGATAATAAACTCAATCACATTAATATTTTAAATTAAAATTATTTATAACCTTCAAAAATCAAACTATTGATGAATCAATTCGGATCAAACCCATCATTATAATCGGTCCATCTCTTTGGATATCAGTCGTGGTTCGCTTATACTTTTATTTTAATATATCGAAATTATCCTGATTGTGAAGACACATAACTACTGTTAAAGGGGTATTTTTTATGCAAGTTAATTGGAAAAACGATGAAAAGAATATGTCTTTAGATTTAATTTGGCTACCAAAGTTGATATGAATTTTTTAATTATCGGTTTCTTCCAAGTAATCTTCCACAAAAGTTTAAATGGTTGTGATGGAAGGTGTGATAATTGACAATATATCCTAACATCTTGAACTTAAATTAGTTATATATATATATATATATATATATATATATATATATATATATATATATATATATATATATATATATATATATATATATATATATATATATATATATATATATATATATATATATATAGTAGAAGATATAATCTAATGAGTATTGATAGATAATATAAAATTAGCTAGTCAGCATTTACTAATGTTATATAAGACTATTACTCACATGGATAGAAGTCCAAAACTTAGTTTGGGTCAATTAGCGAGCTGTCGATCATATGAAAATTTATAGGAATATTTTTGGAATACTAGGGGTAGCTCAGGTCGATTAAGAACTGATTCACTTATGAAATATTTATAGGAATATTCTCGAAAGATTATGGGTAACTTGGGTTGATTACAAAACGCCTTTCCCATGCAATATATATAGGATATTCCTTCTCTAGGTTTTATACATTCTTAACTTTAGATTTAGGGAGGAAAAAAAAGACCTCACTTAAGTATTAGAGGGATTAGTTCGAGAAGCCACTCTCAACCTTAGTCTTTGTGCAAGTAACAAGTTTGGAGAGATCATGCCTTACTTCAAATGACTCCTCACATATGAATCAAAACCATGTTATGCTAATGAAAGATATCAATGATATTTTTCTCTATTATTTTGGTGCTAGAAGGAGGCTCGATATCGAAGGAGCATCTATATGCTGACCTTATTTTTGGATATGCGAATGAGGCTCTATTTCTGACCCATGACACTTTCACTCAGACAGGCAATAGCCACCCTTTTCCCATAAAGATATTTCAACCTCATCATGAGTATCAATGTAGTATCAGTGTTCGATCAATGATCCTCGGCACTCATATTCGAGAGTGTCATCAAACCATCTACTCATTCCTTCTGTGGCATTCTTGAATCTTACCTAACAAATGCAAGCATTAGCCGACATAACATAGGTTATGGCTCCTCTCCTACCTCGGTCAGACTAGTAGGTGATGCCATTGCCTTAGTCATTATTGATAGTTCGGCAATCACCGGTATCGATGTCCGCTGAGTTTCTTCTACCCGACGAATTACCAACCTCTCACGAGCTCCAATACCTATTGAACCTCAAGTCAAAAGAGTACATCACTCCTCAGCCATGGAGTCAGTAGGATGCCCCACCACCGTTTTGCTCCACTTGAATCTGAGACCTACTCGATCGATCCAATAGATAACTCTATGAGGATCCAATTGCGTCGTGACATTCACCAATCCAGGGGTGATGAACAGATCGACTCTACATCGGGTCAATCACCATTTATTTAGGATACATAGGAGTCGATTCCCACTAAATTTCGCCTCCTATCATTGAAAATCTTTGATGGTCCTACTGATCCAATTGAGCACATTGCTACCTTTTGAACTCTAGATGTCGCTATATGACATCTCGGATGCCCTAATATGTTACACCTTCTCAACCACCTTAATAGGTTTAGCAAGAGAGTGGTATGCTCATCAAAAGCCGCGTTTTGTTAGCTCCTTTGCTCAACTAACAAAGGAGTTTGAACTCCAATTCCTCAGGAATATGCACCTGAGGCCTACGATGATGATGCTTCTTAAACCAAGACAAGGCGAGGATGAGACACTCTTAAACTTTGTCACCCGATTTATCAATGAGATCCGAGGTGTGGACAACGTTCACCCCTCACTTGTAATTCAATCATTTATGGTGGGATTAAAGCCTTCTCGCCTCTTATGATCGTTCGTAGAAAGAACATTGATACTAGTATTCGAAGTACTTCAAAGAGTCAATCAATGCATCACCATCAATACAATGGTCTCGAGCAAGTATGGAGAACCTCATAAAGAGGTCAAGACAAGAGCGACCATAATTCGCCCCCCCCCCCCCCCTCCTAAGGTCATATGACCTGTCTTGCTTGAGGTCTGAACTAACCCCCTTGAACTTAATTAGAATAAGAAATTTCTTATAGAAAAGAGAAAAAAAAAGTTTGCTAAAAAAAAGAAACAATATATATATATATATATATATATATATATATATATATATATATATATATATATATATATATATATTAACGGAAGAAAGAGAAAATAAGATAAGATGACATCAAAAAGTATTATTAAGGATATTATGTATGTAAATGGTAAGCTCTGAACCACTAACTATATTTGAAGGGTAAAGATTCGCCAAAATGAGACCTCAAATGTTGAATCTTATGGTGAATACGATGAATGAGTTTGGAGTTGTCAACCAATGTTTTAGATGTAAATACTTATTATTACTGCCCATGTTCGATCAACACTACGATATCAAATGATAGTTGGTTAATTACAATCAGTCCATAATTAGAAATATCAAGAAAGAATCGTAGTCTATCCAAAATGTACGGTGTCTTCATGCGGGAGGGACGCTCTATACTTTTATTTTGTATTTGTGAGCAATAAAGCAGAAAATAGATTCTCTACACGTTCCTAAAATTCTAATTCCAATCTTCTTCTAGTGACTTAATAATTTAGTAATTAATTTTAAAATTTTAGGTATACTCATTTTTTAGATCTGATTTTTTTTTTTTTAAATTTTAGATGACGTCTACTTAGCCATCATTAATAAATGAAACTACAATTCTCTAAAATTGGAATTGAATATCCAAATCTCTTACTTTAGATGACGAAATCGTTTTATTTTATGAAAGGTGCAACGTTATAGTTCTAAAATTTTATATGGAAATAATTTCTTCTCTAATTATCATTTATTTTTATTAATTTATTCTGTCTTTCAGAAAAAAAAAAACTCATCCGTTTGCCTTTTCTTATCAGTTTCCCTTTTTAATTAATTTCTCACAGAACACTTCATTTCTCTCAATAATATCAAATGACCCTCATGCTGTAAAAAATATATCTCTCGATGAAAAAAAAAAAAGAGGGAAACGATAAAGAGATTTTTATCTAAATAAAAAATTGGTCGTTCGATGAAAATTTTCGAATGGCATGTACTCACATATAGTTATTGAAAAAAATTAAAATACACCTGAATTAGAATTAATTATCTGGATATCTTTTCTTTACGTGACCGAATAGTTTTAGTTTATAAAAAAACACAATGTCGTAATTCTAAAATTTGTTATGCGAATAATTTATTTTCTAATATATATATATATTATTGTATAAATTTATTGTATCTTTCAAGGATTACCTAATAGGATGAAAATTCCAGAAAAGCTCCGCTCTTTTTTTCTAATTTCTCGAAAAGCACCTCACGTTTTCAATAATATCAAAAATGCCCCTCAGCTATAAATAAAACTTCTCTCGACGAAGAAAGCTCGGTGGCAAATTTGTAAAAAAGAGGACGTTGAAGGGGGGATTCCAATTACGTTGACTCCTCAGTGACCTTCTCGTATCATCCAACGGACACGATGCTCTGGAGTTCTACTCGGCCGCGGCTCCTATATATATGGCTGGAGAGAGGGAGGGAGTGAAGGGATCCGTTGTGCATTTGGCTCGTTCGGACTCTCCTCTTCTTCTCGCGTGATCGGCCGGAGAAACCCTTTGGATGTTCTGGCTGTGGGATTTCTTGCCATCGAGCGCGATCAAGCGCGCGTTCAGGTCCCTCTTGCAGAAGATCCTGAGGGACGTAATTTTGGGCGACATCGACCTCGACCAGCTCGATGTTCAGCTCGCCACCGGCACCATCTGCCTTTCCGATCTCGCCCTCGATGTCGATTTCCTCAACCAGAAGGTATCCCCTTCCCTCTCGTTATCGTTCTTCTGTTCTGTTTTCCTTTTGTCGTTGTTAATGCTCTGTTGGTCCGTTGGTGATTTCTGGAGCTATTTTCTGGCATTCAGTAAAAATACTTCTGAAAGAGGACGAAAGGTTGAGAATGCAATTTGGGATTGTTGGCTTTTCTTGAGGGTTATTGTTTCGTAAGGCTTCTTACTCAGATTGTGTAATTGTAAGAACATTGTTAGCTTCTAGTCAAGATTTAGGCAAGATGATAACGGCAGCAGGAAGCTCTTCCAGTTTGGCCGGTTAGTGACGAAGTTGTAGATTGGATGACTTGATCATATGTGTGTATCTTTGTGAGAGTTTATTATCCACGTGCAAATATATAATGACCTAGCTTTCCTCAACAGAAATAGTGATCTAAATTTAGAGGATAATGTTTACTTATTCCCGAAAGAAGATGTAGCCATATTTGTATTTTTCTTTTTAAAGTCGATGTATTGACTAAATAAACAATGTTGATATGCTAGGTTTAAGTTCTTTTAAGATAATAGTTTCATCTCATATCAGTAGTAGACATTTTTCTCTAACCAATGCTCATCGCCTTTTTGTGTTCCAGATTGTCGGTGCACCAGTTATGGTAAAAGAGGGATCAATAAAATCTTTATCCATCAAAGTCCCCTGGAAGCTAACACAGAATATTGAAATAGAGCTTGATGAACTTGAGCTTGTGTTTGGACAATCTAGTGGGAGCAACATCACCCTCCCTGATTGTTCCCCATCAGGTTATGATGTTGAGCAACATAGCACCAACATGGAGAAACTTAAACTGGGAAATGTGGAAGATTGTTACAGTTATGGTTATGTTCATGAAGGAGTTAAGGCAATTGCTGACACTGTAAAAAAGTGTCTCACAAGGTTTCATGGTAGAATAAACAGTGTCACGGTCGGATTTGATCTCCAGTCAGCATTTGATGAACTTTTGGTTCTACGAATAAAAGAAATTGAGTTCGAAACTTATGTTTCCGAGGATTCCATGTCAAAAGTAGCGAGTTATCTAAAATTTCAAGAAGCTAATCTTGAGTTTCTTCAGATGAACTATATTGATGACAGCACTGAGCATCATAAGCACAGAGGGAGAAGCTTTAATAAGAGGGTTTTGCAGAATGGTACCGTTCCAATTCTGACAGGACCAAATGGTGGATTCTCAGGAACATTAAAGTTAAGCATACCATGTGAAAATGGATCCCTAGATATACACAAAGTTAATGCAGATGTATCCATAGTATCTGTGGAATTAAGGGTGCAACCCAGCTTTATCGAGTGGGTCACATCCGCATGGCAATCTCTAAACATTGGAGCATCTCATTGTCAGGAAAACCAAAGTGAAGTGAACTCAGATTACAATGGAAGGTCTGTATTCTGATTTTTTTTTCTTCCAGAAACGTTGTGCATATTATATATCCTCTTAACCAATCCAAGTTCCTCATGATACTTACTGATCATAGAGTTTGTTAGTTTCTAATTATCAACTACATGATGGTTCCTGCCATTCAGAAGTTTGTTAGTTTCTGTAGCTTTCTCGTACAATGTCATTCCTGTTGCTCGTGTACACTATATAGTTTCAGTGTGATGATGCTCTGTACTCAATGTAATTATCCTAGAAGTCTTGGTTTCTTGTGATACTTTTTTATTAAACATTTCTAAATTGGTTAATGAATATTTGTTGCAGCGTCGACCAATTTGATGAATGTTCTAATGGAATGAGGAGCTCCCAGGCATCCTCAGGTAGGGGTGGTGTATGGTACTGGTCATGTTCTATTCTCAGTGCCATATCTTTTCCGTCTGATTTTGCCTTCTGAACTATATCTTAAGACTTATGATTAATTCTCATTTCATGTGGTATCTGTTCTCTGTAGATTATCAGTGTACTGCTCAAATACTTGAGTATTTTCCCAAATAACCTCCAAACACAAAAATCCTATATTTATCTCTGTAGAAAGAGGAAATTTATGTCTCAATCTTTTGGACCATATGATGGAATGGAAATCTTTGCTGGGATTGTAAATAGTTGCAGTCAGCTGATAATAATTTTTTAAGCATGATTTTAAAGTGTAAACCAATTATTTTTGGTATGATTTCCGTTAATGACCTATGTATACCCAACTGACATTCTTATCATGAAATGTCTAGCTTTCGCCTTCAAGGATTTACCCATATGGGTTCAAATTCATTACTGTTCTTTATCTTTATATCATAGCCTAAGAGCGGACCTTAGTACAATAATAAGATTGACCTCCCAGACCCTGCACTGGGGGAACCTCATTCACTAGGTCCATCCTCTTTTTTATCTTTATGTTGTAGCCTTCTCTCACAACTAAAGTTCCACAAGATTATTAATAACACCCAAGTACTGCATTTTAGTTCCTACCTGTATATATTTCTATTGCATATTTCTATGTCAAAATTCTAATATCTAATCCAAGGTCTTAACCTTTACAGCACAGACGGTGAGCTGGTTATAATAGGCTGCTAGTGTGATACATGCCAGCCTGCATTCATGTTCATGGCACACGCTTGGTGCCAAGCCAATGCAATGTTAGCATGACCTCTACACAATATAAAATTCGTGCTGATCCTTGGCTAGATAGTTTTGGGAGAAGTCTAGGTTGAGTACGTGGGGGAGGGTTATGGTTTTTCTAAATTCTATAGAAACTTTTGAACTCTTATCATCTTAGGTTCTTGTCCCTGGAATGTAATAAACAGTCCAGATTCACTGAATATAGGACTATGGATCTAATTTGGGTAGATTTATATCTAGTAATGATTATCTAATTGTTTCCTTCATTTTGAAGTAATTGAGCTAGTTTATAGTTGAAAGAAAAATAAATGAGAGCAGCTTCTAGTCCAGTCAGTGTTCTATGATGCATTGAGTTAAGAATTTTGATTTTGTTAATGGCTGTTTGGCCTTGTTATCTTGTCTACTCTTTCTAGTTCTTCTTCTTATCTCTCTCCTCCTTATTTGTCCCTACCAATCTATAAAACATCTCTTTGCTTCATCACAGTATCCGACATGTGCTACCATCTAGGATGACCCCTTACATCTGTGGGTTTGTATTCTTTTTATTGTTTCAATCTAGATTCAACCCTTAAATTGCCTGCTCAAACCTTGTTATATCCCTTACTCTTCCTATAATCTCTCATCTCCCTATTTTTCATTTACCAATTCATCAAACACCCCTTGTTGCATCACCATGTATGGCACATGCCACCCATCTAGGACTACCCCTTAAATCCATGGTTTTTATTGTCTTTCTTATTCCTACCATTTAACATTCCTTTTCAATTTATGACATGACAGCTAATAACAAATTTATTATTTAATCTCTTTCATGGTTGTATCATGTTGTGGTAATTACTTTCCAGTTGCTAGTAATTTGGTAGTCGGCTAAGCATTCTCATCATATTGATGCAGAACGTGTGGATACAAGCTTACGAGCTGCACTTGGTGATGTCTCTGTTATCCTTTTCCTCAACAACGATGATCAAAAACTCCCACAAGGTTCCAACAATTTTTTTGACCCACTAGTTAGTGAGCTAAACTCTGAGTCTTATATGACCTGCCTATCGTCAAGTGATGTTTTCGGTGCAACTGAAGTTAATCATCATAATAAGAGGATGCACCACCTCGAATCTAAGTGTCAGGATATAATTTTTAATCTGAAGGTAAAACTTTGTTTCTTTGAGTATTTGTTATGCATTACCTTGTGAATCATTATAAAGCTTTTTTCTTTTCATATTTTTCATGTATGGTTTAACCTTGCACATTTTGACAAAATCAACAGACTTGCTCTCAAGATGCAAAATTCATTGCATCAGTCAAGCATATCAAACTGGATGCATACTATGATACTCAGAAATATGCTGTGGGGTTTTCCTCGAATGATTGCAAGAACATTTCCAGTGAGCAAATATTTTTAACTCACTATTCGCAGGAAAAGGTCCATGGTTCTCTCCCAACATTTCCTTTTCAAATACAATATCATGGTTTAGAATCAGCTCTAGAGGATAATACTCTGAATGGTCTAACCCATGTTAGATTGTTGGAATCATTTGGTGAATGCAGCTGTAATTTTAGCGTCAACTCCAAAGATCAGAAGGATCCTGTGGCTGATAGTTGTATGGCAGATAGAGTTTGGAGTTTGGCCTCATCACATGAAAGAAATAGAAATAAAGTTATTGGAGAAGGATCTAATTTCTCCTCCATATCTCATATGGAGGACCTTGAGAAGTCAAATTTTAAGATCCGACAAGAATTGATCCTTAATTCTGCATTATGTTTACATATTAAGTTGTGCTCTCTTTGGATCAACCTTGATGATCATGATTATAAGATTTTATATTGTTTGCTAAACAATGTCATTGATGGATGTTCAAGAGCAGCCAACGGGATGGATTCTAGTATTGACAATGATATCAACAATGAACAGATGTCCCTGAGTTCCTATAATGCATCTCAAATCTCGATTCTTCTGGACTGTGATACGATCAATGCCTGTATTAGGTTCAATGAACTGGTGGAGTTTGCTCAGCCATTACAAAAGGAACTAGAAGGATCATGGGATTGTTTTAAACTAAAACTTAATAAGTTTGAGTCGTTATCTGTCCTTAGTATTGATGGAATCACAAATGGAAAATATTTATGGCTCAACCACGGTGAAGGTGAGCTGTGGGGTTCCAAAATTAGTAGGGACAGAGATGAATCAGAACTACTTCTGATAACATGTAGGAGTTCAGCAATGAGTCGGGGAAATGGTGAAGGTTCTAATGCATTGACTTTTGGCTCTGCTGGTACTTCTGTCACACACATGTGGAATCCAGAGTTACAGCAAAGTTATACTTCTGTGATTACTCATTGTTGGACAGTAATTGCACCTGGTGCTCGATTGGATTGGATTAATACCCTATATTTGTATTTTAGTTCTCCTTTTAAAGAGAAAGAAAGCTCGGTGAATGATGGAACAGCGAGTAAAGAGTCATTTTTTCTGGATATGATGGATGTTGGTTTAAGTTATGAGCCTCAGAATAAGCAATCTCCAGTCAGCAGTGAAGATTGGGAATTTGTCAATTTTTGTGATGTTGAACCCAACTACGAGCCAGACAAAATGTACACTGCATGCCTCTTGGCTGCATCATCATTGATCCTTTCCACTCATTTTAAGTCAGACTCAGCCATGGATTACCATATTCATACAAGGGATGTAGGCCTTCTTATTTCTGAATCAATTGGCTCCATGCATGACATTGATGGTTATTCTGTAGCTCATCTTCAAAAACATGGGTATACTAAGATTGCTCAGGTTTCACTTCTGCAGTCTATTTTGAGAATTAAAGGGTTGTACTGGGAAATCGAATGTGCAGAGTCACATATTGATTTAGAATCATGTTGTGACACAACATATGGTCTTATCCAATTAATTGCTCAGCTTCAGCAGCTCTATGCACCTGATGTCGAAGATGTTTTGATTCATTCAGAATCTAGTTGGAATTTTATTCAACGGGCAGGAAAGGAACAGAATTCAGGTTATATGGCAGACATCAGTTTAAGCAATTATATAGGACCAGGTAGTGGGTCGTCAACTGGTAATGAAGATTGTCGAGCTTCTGGTCTCTTGGATGATATAGTTGAGAATGCTTTAGAATGCCATGCCATGTCTGATCATTGGAACATACAATCTCATAACTTACTTGAACAGTACAAGTTGGGAAACATATCAAAATCTAAAGTGAATGTTAGAGATTCTGATTCATCTTACATCTCAGAAATGGGGAATTTATTAAACAAATCTGTAAATAAAACATGGATAGATGATGGTCTGATGATAATTGAAGACTATTTTTCAATAAATCTGCCTGAAGCCAAATTTCTACCTGACAATACTTATGCTGCTGATTGCCCTGCAAAGGGGAGAATACTTCTTAGAAACATGGATGCAAGGTGGCGCATGTATGCTGGCCATGACTGGATTAAATCAAATGGAGTTTCTATGCGTAGTGTTACTTCAAATGGAAGAGATGGGAATTTATGCCTGGAGCTTAGTTTGTCTGGGTTTCATCTTCAATATGACATATATCCTGAAGGGAAGACCAATACATCAACACTTTCTCTTTCAGTTCAGGATTTTTATCTTTTCGATATCAGCAGGGATGCTCCTTGGAAGATGGTACTTATCTCAACTTCTTATATATGCCATTGATATTCTGACACTAGTAAAGAATTGTGTATGAAGTACTTATTTCTTTGAGATTAAAGATTTTAGGTAATTACCATTCAAAAGATCATCCAAGAGAATCCTGCACTAAAGCATTGAAGTTTAGTTTGGAAGCTGTAAGGCCCAACTTGCTGTCACCTCTGGAGGAGTACAGGTAGTCAGATGCTTTCTTTTAATCTTTATTTCACAGTTTATTTGATGATTTTGCAATCTCTCATTTCATATTTGATGTGTGTATTAATTAAATTGATTTTGCCAGTTTCACTATTTTTATGTGCAAATAATTAGTTTCTGAAACAGGACCTTCTATTGGTCTAGATGATTCTGAATTTCTGATATCTTAAAGCTTCATTTTTATTAGCTCCTACAAGTTATAACTACTCAGGTCCTTAAGCCAAGGTTATGTTGAACTACTGCATTCATTTATCAGCTTTGCTCTTGTGAATGGCAGTTGACCAAGATATCCTGTTTGTGTAATTTCTATTATTTGATTGTTTGTTTGTTTGTGCTTATAAATTGTATAAGGTTGCCAATTAAATGAAGGTTTATTGGATCCAATGAATGGGATGGTTGCTTTATTTAGCCATTACCAAATAAGTTTGCACAGTAAAACAATACAGATGATACAGTAGAACATAGAGAGGTTTCATTTAGGAGGTGATGTTGGAACTTGGAACAAAACATGGAGCAAAGTAGTAGTAGAAATTGGAGAAAAACATGCAGTAGAAATTCGAAGAGGAAGATAAATCTGGTGAATAACTGCTTGGGCTTAGTGATTAGTAAACTCACCTCACCTTTCAGAAATTATCCCATTTGACCTCCCACTTGAGAACTCATGTCTTACCTAGAGTTGAAAATCTGATAACATGAACCATGTATCTTTTTGTGGTCTCTTAAATTGATTTTAGTGCCAAATGATAAGGATCTTCTTTTAACAACAAAAATTGCATTGAGTTTATCATTGGATAGAAATTTTTGAACCAGATTCAATTATATAAATCAGTGCTCAGCATGAGCTGCAAGATTTGACTTTCATAGGTAAAGGATGCAGGACCTCTTTTGAATAAAACTTATTATTTTAGTTGTGATTTCACAAATGTCATAATTAATAAGTTGTTAAATGGCAACATCTTCTACAATTTGATATCAGTTATTAATATCGCTGAAGGAGAGAGAAAAAGGAAGTTAGCTGAAAGACTGAGACAAATCTTAAAATGATTAAAGATTCATAAAAAAATTGGGAAGTTATAATTTTTATATTTAATTGAAAATCTCACCCTAACAAGGAAATTTTTTCTTGATCAAAGAATTCCCAAAGAAGGAAGCCTGCCAATCATACATTTCATTGATAAGGAAGAATTTTTGACAAGACAAACATAGAATTACATCTTTCTTAAAAAAAAAGAAAATATGAAATTATTGATATGTTTTAATTTATGGGATGTAATATTCTTATTATTGTATTTTTTTCTAATTGGGGAATCTTATAAAAAGGAAAAATAAATTGTATTTAGGAAGGTTTAACATACTGGTGTACTGACATTTTGTCGGTACCGGTATGGTATCAGTACCGGGCGATATGCACAGTATGTACCGCTCGGGGTATTAAATATTTTATAATATTTTTATAATATAATATAATATAATATAATATTAAATATATTAGAAAAAGTAAATAAAGGGGCGACGTCGCCTCGCCCCGGGCGCCGATGGCTCACGGGCGGTGACGGCACGCGGGCGAGGTACTTTTCCTCTTCTTCTTCTTCCTCTTCCCTTTTTCTTCCTCAATCGACCGTCGACGGTCGATTTTAGCGGTACCGCACGGTAGCGGTCAGTTCACGTACCGATCAGTTGCCGGACCGGTATGTACCGGATGGTACGGGCCTTACCGCTCGGTAAGTAAAACCTTAATTAGGATAGTAGAGAATGAATGAAAGAATGAGATATTTTCCACATTATGTGGAAGTGTTGTAAGGTCATGTATCTTTTTCCCATGGTATGATTTCATTAATTCTTATGACTGAGAAAATCTGATTGATATATATTTTTCAAGGTTTTACTTATTGAGCGGTAAGGCCCGTACCGCCCGGTACATACCAGTACGTGGACCGGCCGCTACCGGGCGGTACAGCCAAAATCGATCGTCGGCGGTCAATTGAGGAAGAAAAAGGGAAGAGGAAGAAGAAGAGGAAAAGTACCTCGGCCCTCGCCGCCCGTGGGTGACTTTTCTCCCCACGCGGGGAGAGAGATCGAGGCGACGTTGGCCCTTTATTTGTTTTTTTAAATATATTTAATATATATTATTATATTATAAGATATATTTATAAAATATTTAATATACCGGACGGTACATACTGTGCATACTGCCCGGTACTGATATCGTACTGATACCAATAAAATATTGGTCCACCGGTACGGACTGATATGTAAAACCTTGATATTTTCTGTTATATTATATATCTTTCCCTTCTTTCCTCTCTTTCCTTTTTCTCTAATCCTTACCCAAAAACATCCTTGTTTATGCCAATTTATCCTACACCATATTTGCAACCAGAGCTATTTATCCTACATCAATTATCTTTGGAAGCATAAAAAAGATTTATTTGAACTAGCCTTTAATGAAAAAATTAGCTTTCTGGAACCTTGCTAGTTCATTTTGGACTGCACATAATTCTAATTGTTCAATCTATTCAATCTACTGGGAAATCCTGGTATGCCACCATGGTAAGTAATTTTAAGTGGGAGACTAGAAAACCTATTGCCCTTTAAAGTCTTAATCTACTTGTCTACATACATATTGTAAAAAGCTTCCAAGAATTTACATTTAACAAGAATTTAAAACTTATTCCTTTCACTTGTATTTTGTGTAGCCATGTTGCTTGCTTTAGCATTTCTCACTGCTAAAGTTTTGGTGTTTTTCAGGTTATACCTTGAGCTTCTGCCACTCCGGTTGCATCTTGATCAAGCACACATTAACTTTCTCATGAGTTTCTTTAACCAAGGTCCGTTTGATGATTTCTCTCCTGGTTCACCTAATAATTTGGATGAGTCTGATATGCCAAAGGTAGTAGAGGCACTATCTCCATTCATTCAGGCTAGTTCTTTTGCTCCATAATCTTTCTCCCCCAGGCAGTTCAATAATAACTTAATAACAAAGATTGGATTTTGTTAATACTTCTCCAAAATGCAGTGTATTTTTACATTTTAATTTTTATTTTATGTGAAAATGTTTGTTACCAGGTTCTTGAGTTTGTTAAGCTCCACCAAGCTTCATGTGGGATTCGACTTTCATATTTAAATTGATTATCACAAATAAGAATGTGTTTATACTCTCTTTGTATTAAGTATGTATATAAGTGCTAGTTTCTTAAAGGATATATGCTACAACCCTTGCTTTCCATTGGATGTCATATAATCTAGTCCAACTTAAGCCATTTGAGAATCAGCATTTTGATCTAATACTCCAATTGTGCCCTAGTCTGATTATCAAATTAATATTAGATCAGGAACACATCAACCTAAGTCCAATCCATTTGTGGCTTGTTTATTCAATATTATGTACTTTTTTCTAAAGTATGAATACATTATTATTAAGTTCAGAAGTTAAGTCAGGATTTCAATAACTATTGTTGGGATGGTATTCATATTGGATCAGCTTTTCAGATGAGATCTTTGATCTTGTAAGTGGATCTGATATGGATTAGCTCGGTCTATGCATGAGATTGTCAGATTGCATCATATCCTTAAGATGTTGAAAATCTGAACTAAATCCTTTACTTCTCTGCATAATAATATCTAATTTAATCTCCAAGAACTGGTGACATTTGAATTACAGTTGAAACCATGAAGAAAGCAAAAAAAAATTGTGGTTTTATTTTATGCTACCTAATATAAGCTTGGTTTTGTATTGTTTCTTCCTGGAATAGTGAAGTGCATTGTGTGCTGAGGCAGATCTAATACAGTTATATCATGTTCTGTCATTTCTGACTCTTTCCTAATATTTGTCATTTTAGAAGTGTGAGGTGAGGTCTGTGGTCATATATGTAGATTATACTCCTCATCATTTTAATCCAGCTGCACTTGGAAGAGGAAACTATGTTGAACTTCTGAATTTAGTCCCATGGAAGGTAATTTGCTCACTTATAATTGCTTTCTGTTCGTTCTTTCATTATCATGATTTGAACAAATCCTTGAGACTCTAGACTGCTGTGCTCTTTGCAAAGGAAGGTTAGCTTTATTGGTCCATATACTTCAAATAAATCTTCGGTACAAAATTGGCAAAATATATAACAGATATTGTTTCCACTAGTCTACCACCTAACCAATCCAGCTCCTCATTTGCAAAAACCTTCCCTGGTTTTCTCTTTAAGGCACTGAATGTGAGATTCACATGTGGATTCATTATTATAAGAAAACAATCCCATAAGTATATTGCAATCATGATCACTGTGTTTATCTCATACTAACTTTTATTAGCTCAACAAGAAAAAGAAAAGACTGCATGAAACTAGTATAAGAGATTTGTTCCTATCTTTCTTCTACTGTACTAGAGGTTCACATGACTATTTACTGTTAGAATTAAGCTTGACATACTTTTATTTCCTTATTGGTATAATAGAAAATTAAGCTTCACCTTACTATTTACTGGTTTGTTTTTGCATTATTTGCAGGGAATTGAGTTGCAGCTTAAACATGTCTGTGCTACTGGTGTTCATGGATGGAGCAATGTTTGTGAAACTGTTCTTGGGGTATGGTTGGAAGATGTTGCTCACAGTCAGGTTATAGTCTACCCAGTTTGTGTACTTTGCTGGAGAATATTAAAGATATATATATATATATATATATATAATATCAATTTTTTATGATCATGGTGTTCTTTTTTTCTTTCACTAGGTTCCTAATATATTGAAAGGGCTTACACCGGCAAATTCATTATTTTCTGTTTGTTCTGGCTTTTCTAAGTTGGTTATGTTGCCAGTGAAAAGCTATAAGAATGATTGCAAGTTGTTGAAAGGAATGAAGAGAGGTACGCAAGTAGACATGTTTTGATCTCTTTGTGGATATTTGTTCTTTCCTGAATTTTGTTTTCCACCTGAATATTTATTTTTCTTTAGGATAGATCCATCATAGAACTAGTCCATCTTTATTTAGTATTTTTTTACCCAAAGAGTAAATCTTTACTTTAATAAAGAGAACTTGAAGAAATACTTGATCTTACGAGAGAAATGCAAACCATTAGTTTTGATTTGTATCATATTGGTTTGAGTCCTTTTAATGGATACAATTAGAATTGTCTTGAAATCCAAGCATGTATGTACTAGTTAGTCTTAGACACAATTCTTGTTCTTTTACTTCATGCAAGCCAAACAATAATTAGAATGGACTTAAATCATTGCAGGAGCATTTGCTTTTATAAAGAGCATATCAATTGAAGCTGCTAGACTGGGGGTGCATCTGGCAGCTGGAACCAACGATATCTTGCTGCAAGCTGAAGACATCCTTAAAAGTGCTCCAAAGTCTGAGACAAAGAGAAAAAAGGCAAATATAAGATATAATCAGCCTGAAAATGCACATGAAGGTATCCAACAGGTATAGATTCTCATGCACCTTGTTAAAATGTTATACTGATGGTGATACTTACTAGACTTCAAATACTTCTCTCTTATGTGATTTTAGGATTTGTTGTATTGAGTTAATCAATACAACAATAGCCAGCAACAATAATGCCATAAGTCTTAACTATTTGGGGTTGACTATATAAATCTTTTGCTGCCATTGAGATATGTAAAAAGCTTCGGGGCACCTAGGTGGTGAAGGTGTCTCGCATCACTTCTGGGTAACGATCTAGCTCTATACTGAAATCGATTAAGATCCATATTCATGAGATCTCATATAGTTTTACGATGTTGTTAGTGGCACAACGCAACCCTCCATCTTTTTCATCTGGGCTTGGGACCGGCACTGGCGATGTATTAAGTTATTTAATCTAGGATTTAATTTCACATTAGTTAAACTAATGGGCATACTTGTTCCCATGCATCAAATTAATGGGTTGGTTTTATTTCCTTTACTATTTTTTTTTTCGGTTGGTATTTGGTGGTATTGGTCAGTACCTTGCCCAATACATTGGTACCGTGTTCATCTAGTAGATTATATTGAGATTTTAAAATCTCTTGCTTCAATAAATACCAAATGAATTTAATCAGAAACCTTAAACAGTTTTAAGTTTTTTATCTTAAACATCCTGTACATTTTTAATGATGTGCTACAATATCCTGCTGGCAGTCAATTTAAAACAAACTGCACCAACCTAAAGAAAAAGGATACATTCCAATCTTCACCTCCTATGTCAGAATCATTTATTTTATGATGGCTGAATATTTGGAAACTGGGGGTAGTGTTTTGGTTTCTTTGGTTAATGATTGCATTTGTTTTCTTTTATCCATTGTGCAGTGATGAGCACCAATTGCAAACAATTTGGTTCCATGTCCTGATGACAATTTGCTCTGTTGTCTGTAGGCATATGAGAGTTTAAGTGATGGCTTTGGTAAGACGATATCTGCTTTAGTTGGGACTCCTCTAAAAGCTTTTCAGCATGGTGCTGGCACAGGATCAGCTCTCGCAACTGCTGTTCATGCAGTTCCTGCTGCTGCAATATACCCTTTGTCTTATTCTGCTCGTGCTGTCTACTCTATATTACTTGGATTCAGAAATAGGTAAACCTTTTTGCTTAAATTGCATATGATGGAATTTTTTACAAACTAATTAATCCACCCTACAGAATGGTCTATACCGTATTAATCCAGAGTCATTTTTCTAATTAGGACCAGTACACATTAGTGGACTCCAAATGCGAACACAAGTAGTGTACCATCATCAAATATACTTGATAAAATGCATGAGTAGTGATGGTGTGGGTGAATCGGGTTGTCCAATATGAATAGAAGTTCTTAAATAGTATTTATCTAAATCAATCGCGAGGACCAATAACTAGTATCTCTAGTCATTAAATTTTGACATTCAATTAGGTCACATGATAAGACTAATTCAACAAAATGTTCAAGGGAAAAAGATCATATATCAACTTCCAAAAATGTGCTCTTATGATCTTTCATTCTCAGTATTATGTATAGAAATTCTACCAATAACTCAATTGCTTGGTGGAAGAATCATAATGAACTGGATTTTGTTGAGGAAACTAAGAGAGAATTTGATTGATTAGTTGAACACTTGAAGCTTGTAAATTGTCAAATTTAGAGTTTTATCGTTATCAACAATATTCCTAAATAATCCAAAAACAATCAAACACTTCAGTGAAAAATTGTGGAAATAGAAGGAAGACAATGTTGCATTCACACGTCATCTCTTACATGGTAAATCATACATTCATATATTAGAAGCAAGCATGATGCTATAACACATGCATAAAGGTTTTGTGATGTTAGGAATATCAATACCATGCTGGAATTTGACAATACTTTCTGCTGAATGTATTTGTCATTATTTTATTGGTATTCTTATGCTTCCAGAATGCTGTGGCTGAGAATTACATTGCCAAAGTTTACATATGACTGAATGCAACAGAGACAATTATACTTGCTTCCTAAATAACATCAAGAACTCGGGGTTCTAATCTTCTTTTTATTTGATTTTTTTTTTATTAAGTTAGAAGAATTAGGCATTATGCTTTTCCAGTGAGAGACCTCAACTAGACTAAATTTTGGACTCTTAACTTTTTTGTAGTCTGGGAGTCAGGAATCATTTGATCACTTAGAAGTTTGGAAGTTCTTGTTAACCATGATTTTGTTTTTGCAGCTTGGATCCTGATCACAAAAGGGAATCGTTGGAGAAATATAGAGGCCCTCCCCAATCACGAGATCACTAAATTAATTCTCTTGGCGGCTATGTATATTGGCATCTGTGTATGTAATGTATTGTACATGATAAGCTTTGTGCAGTGTATTACATAAAATATATGCGCCACCGTTGTCAAGAAAATTGTGAATAGTGATTTATTTATTTATTTTTTTGTATAAATTATGTGGAGTGAATGTCTACCACTGTGAGAGGAAATTTATGAGGACTCGCGTCACTGCAAGACTTAACTAAGAATCACTGTCTTGGCATCGTTCTTAGGATATATCTAAGCAGTTAGAAGCATGGAAAGAGTGCAATCATCATTTAGAAATCAAAGCGCATTATATCTTTCTCAGTTGTTAACTTATTTTTGTCCGATAATCTTATTTTCATTGACTTTTGGTCAATTTAAACTATTTATTAGAATGTGATATTTTAATTTAAGACACATAAAATGATGGAATAATAATGACGTCTAGTAAAATGAGTTGAAAGACATGAACCAATTCTCTATGTTTAAAGTCTCCATGTTTTTATATAACATTTTAGAGATTAAGGATCCAAAATGTTTATACTATATTGTTTTTAGAAAGGGTATAAATGACTATATTTTTACCAACGCATAGCTTTTAACCAATGAAATAATTGACGAAGCTATAGGAGCTATACTCAGAAAAATATATAACTAAATATTTGACCACCTATAAGTACAAGTTCTTATTTAAGAACAACAGCAACTTGTTTTCAAGGATTCTATGTTTTAAATTAACATATATATATATATATATATATATATATATATATATATATATATTTGCAACGGGTTTGATGTGTCAAATCGATCCTCGGATCAACTTCCCCGGCGAAGTCGCTCGACCGGAGACCCAAGGATGTACGGCGCCGAAGCGAGCGGGGCGGAAACCGAGCGGACCGCCTTCCGGCGGGCGGAGAAGCGGTACAAGCTCTACAAATCTCAGCCTCCCAGATCGCGGTTCGCTTCTTGGGCTCAAACCCTAAACCTCTCTCTCCGTCTCTCTCGATCCTTTTCTTCCGTCCTGTCTGCTTTCTTACGAAGAATACGATGCTTTGTGGTTGCAGGAAGCAACCGGTTGTGAACCGGACCGATCTCTCGAACGTCATCGATTTCCTTGCGGTCCTTGAATCCTTCGAACGCGACGGGGTTACCCCGGAGGGGATCTACAGATTCGAGTGCCCGGGTTTTGATCTTCCAATCTTTTGCCTTGAAGATCGGCCAGGTACAGAGTGGGCCTTCGTCCTTGGTTCTGCTACTGTTTCTTTTGCGTTTTTTCCTTTTTCTTTTCTGTGATTTTGATGGATAAGGAAGGAATTTGCAAGTTATTCACTTGGAGTCTATAGGCTTGTGAAGTCAATGTTGCAAACTAAGTTGAAGGAAGAAAACGATTCTGAGTCCGCATTTAATTCCTTTACTGTTTCCAAAGTTCGTAGCAAGGATTATTACGTCTATTTCTTATCTATGCTTGTTGGGTGCTCTTTGTGTTTGTTCGTTTCTGGGCTTAGAAGATTCAAGTTCTGATGGTCATCTCCAGTATTTTCTTAACTCAGTTGTGAACATGGTTTTAGGATGTATTCGTCTTTTCAAATATATATATATTTTTTTTTGTTGCTGCTGTGCAGACTGGGTTAAAGCTTCCATCATAACTTGTTTGTTCCCATAAGCATTAAAATGATTTTTGAAACATGGAAAATGGGCTTTCGGCAATAACAAATAATGGTTAGACACAAGCATATGATGTCATTTTCTAAATATGCTTGAAAACATGAAACTTGCTGCCGTGTTAGTTCTAAGCAAAGAAAGTGTGTAAATATTTGTTGGTGTGTCATGATTGCACTTGGAATCTGGCAAAAAAAGAAATTAAAGCTGATTAAAACCTCATGACATGGAGACAGCAAAGCACCTTGGAGCTCCGGTGTGTTAAGGCAGGTTACACATGGTGGTGAAATGAGGTGCACTTGGTTAATATATATACACACACATCTGTACACATGTTTTCAAGGTAAAAATCAAAACTATTGTTCACCAATCTTTAAATAATGTAAATTAGATGTGGTTTGCCAATACTCTAGTAAATTAAATTTTTAGATCAATCACAAAGTTATAGTGAACTTGATCATCTGTTTCTGTTTTGATTCTTAACAATTGTTGTTTTAATATTTTAAAGTGAGTTGGGCTAGATATGTTGTCACATACACGATTGCATTGTGTTATATCTTGATTGTCTCATGGCAATGGTGATCCTGAAACATCAGTCAGTTAGTCCAGATCAAAAGCCAAAAACATTAATTAGAAAAAAAAATCACATGAGTAGTTTTGTTACAAGTCAAATAACTCCAACTAATCATGCTATCTCTGGAGTACTGTATTTGTAATAGAATATTCAAATCCTAATACATGTAATAAGCTGGTCAACCTTTGCAACATGATTTATCTATCTAAAATTCAAACCTGATAAGTAGAAACATGTACACTCAACTTCCCAACTGTGGTATGATCAGGAACCATGTGGTCTTGGGGAAGTGTACTAGATCAGGATCATCATTAAAATTGGCAACGGCCTCAAGATCACTCTGACCAAATCTGGGAAGGAACAAACACAACTTATCCTCAGGTGCCTTTTTTCCATACAGACTTTCACCATCTCTGTGTCACTCTTCTGAGTCCCTTTTTAATATGGGCTCGATAATGTCTAAGATGGAGATGGTAGTGATAGATTAGAAGGATAATAGAGAAAGTGCTGTTTTCTGTGGACCATTGATCTGTGGAGCAGCTATAGAAGTGGGCCACCTGTTCACTGAGCAGCTATAGAAATCCATGGATTTGCCGTACGGATCTGATCATCTGCACTAGAGGAGAGAATAACTCAGGATAGGTATAGAGATATTGGGTTTTGGTTAGTGAGTTTAAGGTTTTTTTTTCCGCTTGTGCAAAAAGTGGAACGTGATAGACATCATTTTTCACTATCATCTTATTAGACAAGTTATCATTGGTCAGACCAAAACATAAAACCTTTATTGTGTTTCTTGATCTGATACGATTACTCATTAACCAACTAATCTCATCCATGGTTTGAGTTTGGTTAGCGTGTGGTGTCAGGATTGATGGTTGACACTATCATGACTTGTTCAGTTTCATGAATACATCAGATGGATTTAAACATTTGTTGATTTTGAAAATTAAATGTGATGTTGGGTATTTTCTCTTATTCTTTTTATTTATATAAGTTGTTTCCTGGCAATGCTGATTGCCGATCAGTATTACTATCTTAACATCAAATAGAAAAATCTGATGCCATAGGATTGGGATATCTTTGCTGGCAGTTTCACATTTTTATTTGTAGTCTTATTCTTGTCCTATACGTCTGGCTACTTACAAAAGATATGCATCAGCTATTTTCTTTAGAACCTTGATTCTAGTGATAAAATCGTTAGCTGATATGGTTTATATTTGTTATTTTTATGTAGGATTTTATTTTATTCCATGTGCATTATCTATTGAAGAACAGTGCCACTGGATCAGGCAGAGTTTGATTAGTTTCCCTCAGCCTCCTAACAGAACAAACCATACAGCTATTTATGGCCCAATTTCTGACTTATTAACTGCTGTTCAAAACAAGAAGATTTTGGTGGAAGCACAGCATTCAAACGTGAGTCTGGTTGACAACAATATGCGTGCACCTAGATATATCTTTTCAGAAACAAGTCTTGATGCACAAGTAGAGGCGCAAGGTTCATGCAAATCAGTTGCAGCATCAGTTCTCCTGAGAAAACTGCGTTGGAGCACCCTTGGCCTACAGTTTGATTGGTCTAAGGTACACTGAGGTTTCAGTTTTGTATTTCATTTTCAGTGAAGAGTTCCCCCAGTTTTTAAGTAGATATATAGAATCATAGATGAACATTGGAAATAAATTTTTAACTATAGTTTGGGTATAGAATAGGAATATAGGATGAAATGGTCTGTCGATATATAGATGTACATTGGGAAATAAATTTTGGCTATAATTTGGGTATCAAATAGTTATATAGGACAAAATGATTCTCTTGGTATGCAAAAGAAAATTTGTATTTATATATCATTTTTAAGCAACTGAAGATAAGATACTTAAGGTTAAGAATGAAGCAAAATAGAGTTAAATGATGCTTTATATATCTGGAATTCCAATTGATGGAGGGCACTTGAAAGTTGAAACAGTGATATGAAACAGTGATATCCTGTTTGCTGGAGCTTGCTATCATAGTTTCATGAGTACTTGTGCTTGACACTTACTAAAAGAAGATGCCTGCTTTAAAATTCATTATTGTTACATGCCTCGCATGGTCGGTTATCAGAAAACACCTTGGTTATTGTCAAGTCAATTAGAACCTTATTCCTGATTTTTGTTTTCTTGGAAATTGGAATGTTTCTTTTTCATAGAGATGGGTTTTGCTTATGTAAGAATGCAAAACTTTTAATAGCAGTTAAGTTTCATTTATATACTTTCTATATTAAGCCTATCATGAATGCTTTGAGATTTACTAGTATTTGGAGTGCTTTCTGTTATCCCACTTTGCTGATTTACTTGTTTGCAGTTATAGCTTTTAAGGATGATTAGGTGAGTGCATATTTTTTATGCAAAAAGTGACAAAGAACCAACCATACTATGAACCTATCTCCAGAAATGCTAGAGAATACACATTATATTGTTAAGTACACAGATTCAGCTGATTTACCTGTTTGCAATTTTAACTTTTGTTGATAAGACAAAGATGATCATATTGAGTGCATCTTTCTTATGCAAGAAAAACGAAATAAAACTGCCACATTTCTGGAAAACCTACATTCTTCAGTGGTGAATACACACTCTGTGCTAATTTTATCCAGAATTGGAAGTTCATCAATTTGACTAATGTTTTGCTTTATAGGTATCATGTCCTATTCACATGTGGTCCTTGCTTGCTTTTTTGTGTTGCATCATCACTTATCTCTTGGTTTATGTTTGTTGGTGATGTAGCGCAACTATGATGTGTCTCTCCCTCATAACAAGATACCAGATGAACTATGTCTTCTTGCCAAGAAGATGGCAGTACCGGCCATGTCATCAGGGGAAGAATTCCAGCCCGAAGCTGCAATTGTGAACTATTTTGGTCCAAGTATGTCACAACATATCTAAAACCCACATGTAGCTGCAGAATGCCACAGTTCTGTTGCTAGTTGATTAAGAGATGGTACCATTGGTATGTTGTCTGATTTATGATGTAACAATGTAACAGAGATTCTACGCAGGTGACATGCTTGGTGGTCATCTTGATGACATGGAAGCGGATTGGAGTAAGCCTATTGTAAGCATAAGGTATGCTTGCCTTAAATTGACCTTGGGTGTTAAGCATCTAGTAACAAGCTCATGAACTTCGTAAATCTCTTATAGCCTGGGGTGCAAAGCTATTTTTCTTCTTGGGGGGAAATCTAGAGAGGATATGCCTGTTTCCATGTTCCTTCGTAGTGGAGACATCATACTTATGGCTGGGCAAGCAAGAGAATGCTTCCATGGTTAGTTCTCATTTCTGTTTTTTTTTTTTAATTTCTGATAATTCTTGTTGAAGATGTCAAACTGAACCACTGACTAACTAATTCATATACAGGAACTATGCTAGAAAGCATTGTCTTCTTCTTTTTCCATGTATTGTCTTTCTTAATAAGTCTCATGTTTTACATTGGATCTGGTGAAAAAATATATCTTCTGAACCAACTCGTGCTTGACCTAATACTTGTATCGAATTAATATATAGAATTATGTATTGACATGAACAGTGCAGATGCAAAGAAAAACATTCACAAACATCAAACAAGGGAATCAAGTTTGGGAATAGTGATGCGGATGATTCTATATGGGTCCAAGGTTCTAAAATGTCCTGTCTAAACTTCACATGCACATGTTATCTCTATGTATGAATTGGTGAAATCAAGTCTGCAATAAAACAATTTGTCATGGCGCCGATGCAAAAAGTTTATTTGTTGATTCTATTCAGGTTAAATCTATTATGTTTCATGTACCTTTCTTCTTAATAGCTATGCTTAGCAGTCAAATTTGAGTATCCAAGACTTTCCTGTATTTGTTATAGACCTATCCCTATGGGCACATTACATGTCAAGTATTAGGTTCTTTTTTGGATGTTATAGATTGCCCAACCGAGACTTGTCTCTACTATAATATGATATTCATTATATAGTGTTTGCGATATCTTCTTAAGTTATATTGAAGCTTATTTGTAGGTGGTTCTTTTTTTCTTTCTGATGAAAGCCAGGGTAGGGATTCTGGACAACCCCTTTTCTTGTGTTTTATGTGATATTGGTTGATTTTGAGCTAGTCCCCAATGAATTTGATCACTTCCAAGCTGATCATTGGTTGGTAGCATGGTCTGTAAGCCACTGGCCATTATAACGACACTGAGCTCATTAATATTTTAATGATGGGCGGTAATTTGAAGATTTTAGAATTGTGGTTGTCACTTGATTTTTCCCCATGGATTGCTCTTAATGACGGCAATAAGTATTGGAGACTGTTTTAACTCTGTTCTGGTTTATGTTTGAACAGGAGTTCCTCGGATCTTCATAGACGACGAGCATGCAGATAATTCTGATCTGTCATCACATTTTTCGGGTGAAGACGATCGCTGCTTCATGGATTACATAAAAAGCTCAAGAATAAATATCAATATCAGACAGGTCAACTAGAAGCATGTCAACAATTTTGCAATTGGAACAGCATTTCTTTTATGACAACACCAATTTATTTATTTTAGCTCAAGTTGGCTTGCTTAGCTTGTTATTTAGCAAATGGGAAAAGAAAATTTTGAAGGACATCATCAGTAATGGCAGCGGCGACAACACCTGACTTTTGACTGGGGATGTATGTCATCTTGGAAGAGTTGAATGGGGGAGGAATGATCGCTTCATTGTTGTGATCCATATACAACCGAAGAGAGAGATTGAATTTGGTTCTGCTACGGCCGGAACCGTTGGTGGCAACTGCAGCAAGTGATCTCCAAACATGCAGAGTTGATCCTCCTGGTGGCTATCTCCTTCATCCTCTCAGCCTTCTTCACCTCTTCTCTGGCTCGCTCCCAGACCAGCCGAGCATGGGCAAACTCTTGCTCGGCCAACTCTAGCTCCGTCCTTGTCAGCTCTCTTATCTGCTCAGCATAAGCATTCTCTACAGCTGCAAGTCGGATCTGCTCTGCAGTTTGTTGCTTCAATAGTTGGAGACTCCTGGAATAGGTGTGGGATTCCTCGGTTGCAGATGGCTGCTGTGTGCCGACACTCATCGACAGATTAAGATCAAGTAGTGGATGATCAGATGTATCAGTTCGCGCCGAGGACTTGGGTGCTTGAGAGGGAGGTCGGGTGGAGGAGGAGAGTAGCAGCCGCAGTTCTCTTTGATCAGCAGCCTCTTCCATAGGACCAAAAGAGAGACGAGATAACCAAAGAGCAAAAGGATGTGGGGGGAGTATGGTGTAGTAGTAGTGACTAGCCTAGCCTCTCCCTTATATATACTGACTGATCTGCCCACATGCCAACTTTACCAGCTTTGCCGATGCTGTCAGTCTCTTGCAGAACCTTAAAGATTATCGTCAGGCTAATAATATAGATGTATGGCTTGGTTTTTAATGCACCACCAATTCTGCCAATTTGATGCGTGTGAATTTGCTGCTAGATTCGTTATGCTGCTGATATCTACCTTTTTTCTTGAACAGAACTGGGTTCCTCCGAAAGAGACTTATTTGTTCCTCCGCTTTGTGCATACGTGAGGAGGTACCTGAAGCACGTATTCTTCTTCTTTATATGCACTGATTCAATGGGTCCGATAAGCCTCGAACAGGTACGCATCACACCCTCCTCCGTCCTCTCTTGCTTTGTTAGGTTGCTTGCTTGCTTTTTGCATCCAACTCGGCCACTTTACGGGTTGGCAGTGGGAGAGGGTGCAATAATTGGACGGGCTGTAGTAGTAGTAGGTCGAGGTTGTCCTAACACACCTCTCACCCTTTTCCTTCATCATTACCCTCGGTCATTTTTAGGCTGCGGAGAAGAACCTTCAAGCCTTGCCCTTCCCTTCCCTTCCCTTCCACTCCATTTCTACCTTCGAACCTTTTTCATCTTTCGTGCCCCCATTGTGAACTTTTGTGCTCGGTCGTCGGGATTGACGTAGGTGATAGATACACTTATCGACTAAGATCCCACTAGGGGGGTTGTGTTTCCCACCTAACAGGACATCGAATGTGTACTCCATTGTCTTGCCCTCATCGCTCTCTCTCTCTCTCTCTCTTATTATTTATTGTGGGCACGGATCCATCCACGATTAGATCGTTCTCGTCTAAAGGTGATAAGTGGGCCCTGGTGGCGTTCCGATTTACAAGGCCTTGAGATGTGTTGAATCATCGACCACATAGTCGTTGATATGTGGTGTTAAAAGGGTCGGATCCATCCAACCGCACCTCGAACCCGTTGTTAACATTCCTAGGATTTATCCATATCCGAAACCTTTCTGATTAATAGATGGAAACATCACATATCAGATGTCGTGAAAGAACTACTTACTCTAAGGAATCTTCACATTCTCTATTGAATATATGATAAAAAAAAAGAATGTCGCACCCTCTAAAATTATAAAAATAAGAAATACCGATGCAAGAAACAAAAACTTAATATTGATCCCCTAGTACGAATGAACAAAATCTTGACTACAGATTTATCAGAATCAATCTAAATACATGAAATAAATTTCCAAGGAGTAGAATTAAACATTCATAAAACCATATGAAAAGAGAGAAATTCTTCAAAACATTATCCAGAAAGAGATAAACAAACAATTCTATGCCATATTTTTTTTATTTAAAAAAAAAAAAACAAACAAACAAACAAATTATGAAATCCTCATGATCTATACGACTCTGGTAACACGATAAAAGGAACCTGACGCAATACTACATGTTAAGAGCACTGGTTCAAGATTTAATATGCCCAGTCAAGCGTAGTCCAAACTAAAATATACATCCGAAGAACTTCTATTCCCATCGGCTGATGAGAATGATTTTTGTTTTGTGATCATCTAATCTCATGTTTAAATGTAAGAGCATAACATATAAAGAGTACTAAAACAAATAGTTGGTGAGAGTCCCACCACACCGACAAGATGGGATGACAAAAGAGAATTGAAACAACCAAGGTGATATTATCTATCTACCTACTTGTCTATTTATCTATCTATCTATCCATCCATCTATCACATACGTACGTACATATATATATATATTATAATTGGTACATAATCTCATTATTATTATTATTATGAAAAAGACGACTAATCCATCTTGAAACTCATAGGATGAGGAGGAAATGTTTATTTAGTTTATTCATATTACTTACTGTATATATACTTAGTTGTTTCAGTATTTTGTACACCCTTCTGTGAGCAAATCCAAAGATGACTTTTACTACTGCCAGCCACTTCATATTATGAAGCCAAAAGTTGGAAGTGGCCCTCGATCTAATACTAGTACAGCTCAGAGACTGTACTCAGCACAACTTAGTGGGGGAAGGGAGCAGAGCATAAAAAAGAGGTGACGACGCTGCTTGCTTCCTGTAGCATCTCCCACTGTAAAGCTGCAGAATCCCATATCTCATGGGTTGGTGGTGTTCAGCTGCTTTACCGGGGAAGAAAAAGGTGTGTGTGGGAGCAAAGGGAACATGAGGCATGTGTTCGGAGAGGCAGCCCACCGCGCGGCCGCCTCAGCTTTTTTGGCTGATGCTTTCACCCAGACCACAAAAGCCTCGGTGCGGTGTGGGTGATGCCATGTACCATGGTCTCCCACCACCATTGACAGCCACCAAACTCTCTAAAAGTTGATGGTGGATTGGCCTTCAAGATTGGTGGAAGAAAATTACCTCCAGCCATTGCTGAGACCGGCAGGTGATCGTCGATCCGTCGGCCGGTGGATCGGCTGTCGGCATCCATCCCTGTGTTTTGTCTCGCCATGGCGACGCCTGATCTATTGACCTGAGGCGGTGGCCATTGCAATGGTTCAAAAGTGTGGATCGATAGGTCCAAAGGTGTGCTGCGGATGATGAGGTCTAACTGCTTTTAGAAAGATGAACATATAAACACACTGAAGAAAGCATCAGAAATAAAAATTATTTTAATTGGATGATCAGATATTTCAAAAGCTTGAGCTGTTAAGAAAAAAATACCATATCAACCTGAACCTAAATAAATACACGGTAAAAGTTCAAACCAAAAACGGATATTACATAAATATTGTCGGTGTGAAATGAAAATGGATATAAAAAGATTCGTTTTTGAAACCTTCTCTAACACAAAGATAAAGATTTTGATTGAATAATTAGGAATACTAAAAACAAAAAATCTAATGTGTTTTAGGTTTCGCCAAGTAAAAAACTATGTTGGTTTTTGATATTTTGTAGAACATTTAAGAGCATCTGGGCTTCGGACGCTCCTAAAATAAGCAAATCTGGATTAAGCTTGATGCATACATGAATTAATATAATGATTTACAATACTTGAACGATTTATTTATATGGTCGATTTGCTTTTCTATCTAGTCCATCATGTTGCCTACTTCCGGACGATGTGATGTTTCTCGTGTTTGATCGATGAACCACTATTGACAACTTGTTGTCGATGACAGTATTGTTGAGAGCGGTGGCTTTCGGTGGTCGCTAGTCCAGTACATAGCGAAAGCGTCATGGGGTGCGATAGTTAATGACAGTCACATGCATGATTGCCTGCATGCAACAACCTTGCGGCTGTTGCAATGACACTAATAGCATCGCTCCATGTGGCGACTGCAATAGAGTCGCTACAATAGCGTTTGCTAGTTGTAACCAATGTCAAAGGTCAAGATACCCAGTATTGCACAGTGGACACATGTGTACAACCACGCATCACGACGACTATGGGGGGTCATCGGTCAATGCGTGTGCACAGTCACTGATCGATCGCGTGATAACAGTGTGCCACCATCATGCATAGGCGATGGATGGCTGATGCACCGTCGGTGAGACTTGCGCAGTTGGGCACAACGACGACAACTACGAGAGAAAATTAGGGGTTTTTTTTCCAAAAGGATATTTTTACCCCTCATAAATCAAAGAAATTCTAATATTTCCTTAATTTTAACTTTAATAATTATGCCATTTAGAAATTAGATAGTTTCATTATATATCCTACAAAAAATTATAATTTTATCATTCAAAAATTAACATTTTCTAATTTATGTCCTCAAATATAAAATTAATGAATTTAATTTATTTTAATCAAATATTTTGATGGACTTGATCATAATTGTATTTTAATTATTTGATTAGATTTAGATTTGATCAATCAAGTTTTGATCGAATTATGAGAAAGTTAAATTTTGATTAATTTTTATTTTGATCAATTTTAATTTTGACAGGTCTAATTGAGTAAATGATTGACTCAGATCTTTGAGCCCAATTTAGGTAGTTTAATTATGGGTTTCCCCAATTAAATAGGGTTGAGTGGTCTAATTTAGGAATATATATATATATATATATTTATAATTTTCTCATATTATATTTTGATAAAATTTTGTATGTGATAAATAAAAAAATCTAATTATTATTTTTGAATATTTGTTTAGCTATTCACATGCATATATTTAAGATTATAAAATAACATTTATTTTTTACATAATGGCATGATTTATGGTACATAAATTAGATTGAAGAAATTTGATAAATATTATTTATAATTATATCCCTAAGTTTTATCATATGGGATAGTAGACCTATAGAATGTAAATTACAATAAATATTTTATATTATTAAAATGGTCTTATAGTCGCAACTAAATGATTGAGATTCTTATTATCCAAACTAAGTATACTCTTGATCTATTAAAATATTTTTTTATGGATAATATTAAGGCTATCAACATACTAATAAGCATTTCTACAAAGTTAGAAATGGAAAATGACGGAGAATTTTTGATTAAAAAACGTATAGAGGCATGTTTACTATAACTCACTGCAACTATACTTAATATAATGTTTAATGTTGGGCTTTGTATAAAATTTCAGTCTAATCCCAAACAATCCCACTTTAAAACAAAAAAAAAAATTTTAGATACTTAAAACAAATATCATCTCTAGGATTATGATATCTTAATCTATTAACTTTGATTTGATTGTTTATGTTGAATTTGCAAGATATATAATATATGAATTTTTTATTAACAAATAATTTATAATTATAATCAAAATTTAATTAGATATTTAATATTCTTATGATAATATAATTGGATCACATAATTTAATAATGATTCTTAAAGATCTTGTTGATAAGGAACAAACCAAATATATTTGTTTTATATTCATTACAACGTATAAAACATAGGTTTCAACATGAAACCTATAAATTGTATAATGATATATTAACTGACGTCTTAGGAAAAGAGACAATCTGAATGTTTTGGAAGATCATAAGGATTTATTCTGTTTTATATAATTTAGATCTCAACGAGTGACGCCGCCATCTCAAGATAGTTGTGTTTACTATGAACTCAATTACTTTATCGAAAATGATAATATCACCCGAGTAGGAAATATCTTATATAAATTAGGTAACATATTATTTTATATACTTATTTAAAATTCAACGAAAATTCACAATAATTCCAATTACCACATAAGAATCAAAACGGCAGCAGCGCCGCGATGTGGTCAACCCGCTGTCGTTGACAGAGGTCATCCGTGCATTTCCTCTGGACTCACTCACACGCTTCACTTGGTTTGTTTTCGGCGGGACCCATCGGTGTCCATGTTTTTGACACGTCGGCGCTCGTTTCTGCCCGTCACAAACTTGGCGTTAGCCACGCGCTGAACGCGGAAACCCACGAGCCACAGGTCCACGTGTATCCATCCTTTCTTTTCCCTCCCACACACGACGATACGTTTCCTGTTCCCGCGAAGCGAAACGTTGGCCCAAAAACCCAATTCCGCTAACTTCTCGAAAATATTTTCTCCCACCTGCTGGTCTGTTACCCGTCACCTTTAGCTTCCTTCCTGCGGCGGAGCAGAGCCCAGCAAAGGAGGGTCCCATGATCATCTCCAGTCACACAGGTGCGAACCATAGCTCGGGTATCATTTATTTAACCCGACTCCAAAATATTTCCTCCAAGAACCGCCCGCGCCTCCTGCGTCTTCCGCTGCAAGCACCAGCGGGTGCCTCCATTCACCTCTCCTCCTTCCCCTGGAAGCCAAAAACCCCCCTTCAAAATTTGAATCCCCCGCCACCCCCACCCCACCTTCCCTCCTCTCTCCCTATATATTCGACCGTCCTCTCTCGCATATCCCAACAAACCCCAGCCTTTCTTCTTTACCGCCACCTTCTCTCTTCCCCCTTTCGATTAACCAACCAGCCATGCCTGCGATGATGCCCCCTCCCGCTGCCGCTCAAGAGGTAATAGCGGTAGGAGGAGACGAGGATGAGATGGAGCCGCTGTTGGCGGAGAATCCGGACCGGTTCTGCATGTTTCCCATCACCTTCCCCTCGATCTGGGAGTTCTACAAAAAGGCCGTGGCCTCCTTCTGGACGGCGGAGGAGGTGGACTTGTCCCAGGATCTCTCCCACTGGCAGGATCGTCTGTCCGCCGACGAGCACCACTTCATCTCCCATGTCCTCGCCTTTTTCGCCGCTTCCGACGGCATCGTCCTCGAGAACCTGGCGGGCCGGTTCATGCGCGACGTCCAGCTTCCTGAGGCCCGCGCCTTCTACGGCTTCCAGATCGCCATCGAGAACATCCACTCTGAGATGTATTCTCTCCTCCTCGACACCTACATCAAGGACCCCGACGAGAAGTCCCGCCTCTTCCGTGCCATCGACACCATCCCTCCTGTCGCCCGCAAGGCCGAGTGGGCGCTACGCTGGATCGAATCCTCTGGCTCGTTCGCCGAGCGCCTCGTTGCTTTCGCCTGCGTCGAGGGAATCTTCTTCTCCGGCTCCTTCTGCGCCATCTTCTGGCTCAAGAAGCGCGGCCTCATGCCGGGTCTCACCTTCTCAAACGAGCTCATCTCCCGTGACGAGGGCCTCCACTGCGACTTCGCCTGCCTTCTCTACAACCTTCTTCGCAACAAGCTCTCCGAGTACCGTGTCCGGGAAATCGTTGCCGATGCCGTTGACATCGAACGGGAATTCGTCTGCGATGCCCTGCCGGTCGCCCTTGTCGGGATGAATGGCGACCTCATGAGTCAGTATATCGAGTTCGTGGCCGACCGCCTGCTTGGGGCGCTAGGTTACGACAAGTTGTACGGGGCCGCCAACCCCTTCGACTGGATGGAGCTCATCTCGCTTCAGGGGAAGACAAATTTCTTCGAGAAGAGGGTCGGCGACTACCAGAAGGCCTCGGTGATGTCGAGTTTGAACGGTAATGGAGCCATCCATGTGTTTAAGCTGGATGAGGATTTCTGAAGGGATTTCTCTGTTCTTTTATGATTTTTGGTTTTTGATTTAATGCTATTGGTCGCTTGTCTTTACGGTATATGTATAAATAATGGATACCTTATCAAGGCAACGAGAGTGACTTGTTCCACTGCCAACGCGATGCTCGATGAAATGCCGATGAGATGTTTTTTAGTTGGTTCCTTCTGTCTGTAAAATGCTTGAGGAAATGTCCCAGCCCGTGTATATAGTGCCTTAGTTAGTGCATACTCGATGTTTGAAGAAATACTCAAGAGACTTCTGTAAATGGTCACTAATATAAGGGCGATTCTTCTTCTATTGTTCTACATATCTGTCCTTGCAATAATATATAGTTGTCTCATTAATATTTATTTACAGAAGTTAAGTTAATAATTATTAATTATGAATGTTGAATAGATTTATTGATTTTAGAGGTTTGGATAGTTAGATATAGATTCATTACTCAATATGATATGATCTATTAGGATTAAATTGATATGGATCTTTATAAATAGAAAGGGATTAAAGGGTTAATAGGTTATGACTATTGATAGAGATCTTTATAAAAAATTATTCTCATATCTCAAAATCTAGAAAATGTTAGTTAATTAAAAGTTTAATTAATTATTATTATTTATTGAGTAGTTCATATGATGATGTTTATTTGTGATGTATGATGTGGACGGATGATCATTGAATGGATTTTGTAATATGTATATATGTGATTATTATTATTATTGGGCTTTGTGAGGTTGTGATTTTTTTTTGTTTATTATTGGGCTTGCGTGCTTGTGATTATGTTGTAATTATACGAGGAGATGGAAACGAGAGTATAGAAGTGTTAGCGAGACCCACAAAGTCAAGACGGACGATCATGATGTATAAAGATGAGATGCTATTGGAACATATGACGACGAGATGTATGATCACAGGGCAAGAAGATACGTCAATGCACATAGATCGTGATGTAAGTGATTGCGCCCACTGGCTTGGGCTCGATCATATTAGGCTGCAATCTATTATCATCTGGTGTGATTGGTCATATGTGATGTGGCTGTTTATGCACCTATTAGATATTTATATATATTTGCATGTAACTTAGATATATATTAAATATGTATATGTGTGATACATTATATTAGGAGACTGAATCAAAACCCCTCATACGATAATATTAAGTCGGTAAGCGTGAGACAATTAAATTGATCCATGTAGCTTTCCATTGTTATAGGAAGAAATTCAATCCCAACGTAGGCTGAATTAGTCGAGTCTCTCGATGTTCACCTATTTCGCGATTCAAGATCTTGCTTACTACATAAAGATGTCACCGGTGACCTGAGGATATGGTATGTTTGGTGTTGAATCTTGGATTTTGATAATAAAATCAATTGATAAATTGATGAACTAATATACTTTCAAGATAGGTAATACAAGGAAAACTTCGATCATGTATTTGAACCATCAAATTGTAATTTATCGAAGCAGACGCTGGATCGAAAAGCGTCATGTCAAAAATTGAATATCGAGCCGAACGATTATAGTCGACGTGCAACTGGATAAACTACGTGAAGAGATCGGGCATCGGGGTCGGAAGATGCGCCAGAGGTTCAGACAAAGTGCCGGATGATCAGATGACATATTTGAATGATGGACACCGTGATTCATGATTGTAATTAAAGTTGGTTAGGTATTGATCGTAGACGTTTGGAGTCGAATTAAGTTGGTATTTGTCTGAAACCATGCCAACCTAATTCGGAGCCCATTGGGCCAGAACCAGGGTTGAATTAGGCTTGATGAAAGGTAAATTCGCGGACCTTAAGTTGACCTGGGCGGTGGTACTGTCCAACAACGGTGACACCACCTAGACCGATGGTAGTACCGCTAAAGCTCAAATTCCCGGGCTCTATTCGATGGTAGTACCACCCAATATCGATGGTTGTACCGCTAGTATTCCAAAAAATCAATGATTTAAAATTTTGAAGCCATTGGGGGTCTATAAATACCTCACCCATTATTGTTTGAAGCATCATGAATAAGGGTAAAAAAAGGGTGAAAGAGAAATAATTCTCGAGGTTAAAGTGTTGTAAACTCTTGAAAGTTGTTGAGTCTCTTTCTCCTTAGGTTTAGCGGTTATTCTAATGAGATGTGAGGTCTTATGTGAAAGAGTTTATAAGGATTCTCTCCTAAGCCTGGTAAAAGAAAAAGAGTTGTAACAAGGGTGATTAATCTTTGCTCGTTGGAAAGAAGATCGTTATTGAAAGCCGATAGTCTTGAGAGAAGAGAAATTAAGAGTAGATGTAGGTCGGGACGATGGAACCACTATAAATGTATTTCTAATTTACTTTACTCACTACTTCTATTCACACTTTGAAGTTAAATGTATTTCTAATACATATTCTCGTTCAAACTTTTTCAAATCGGATCTTTTTGCAATAGCACTAATTCACACCCCTCCTCTTAGTGTCATTACAATCCTAACACTTGGTCGAATCCCTCGAGGGCATATCATCAAATCAAACTCATCTAGTAATGATGGTGATGACTTAACCGAACATTATGGTTGGTCAAGTCCCTTGACCATGATGGTTCAGAGGTTGAAAGGACATGAATCATAAAGAGTTGACTACCTTCTTAGGCTTAGTGTGATTGGTCGAGTCTCTCGAGATTACATTAGACGTCGATCGAATCCCGATCTCCACTAGAAATTTATTGGAGACTTTTATTTCATATGTCGAGGGTGTCGCGTACTCTCCCGAAAAATAATGGAGACCGCAACTTACCTTTTGAGCAGAGTTTCATCTAGGTCGGTGGTGTCAATGGTGTGATACATGGTTCAGACTCATCTGGTAAAGATGCTTCTTTAGTAGATGATTCGAAACATAGCTCATTAAGCGTTGTCAATTGTATTACAAAAGATATAATATTAAATTTAAGTCTAATATTTGCATCATGACATATCATATAAGAATAAATCTATGATTGCCTTTAGGAGTAATAAGAATTATATTATTGATCTTATGATTTTCATGATAAAACTTATTTTTTGATTTCAAATGATGATGCATGGCTTTGGCATAAGAGATTAGGTTATGCAAGTATGAAATTAATATCATAAATCAGAACTAAGAAACTTGTAAGAGGAATGCCTAGAATTAATTTTTTCAAAGATAAGATTTATGATACATGTCAACTAGGAAAATAAATAAAGAGTAACTTTAAACTTAAAAATAAACTGAGCACGTCTAGACCATTACAATTGATTCATATAGATTCATTTGGACCAATTGATATCACAAGTCTATGAGGTAGTAAATATGCATTTGTGATTATTGATGATTAGAGTATATTTACTTGGATATACTTTTTGGTACATAAAAGTAATTGTTTTAAATGTTTTACGAAGTTTTACAAATAAGTTCAAAATAAAAAAGGTTTTATGATTTCTTCTATTCGTAGTGATCATGGTGGTGAATTTAAAAATCATGATTTTCAAGAATTTTCTTTACTCCAAGAAATCCATAATAAAATAAAGTTGTTAAGAGAAAGAATAGAAGTTTACAAGAGATGACAATAACCATGCTTAAAGAACATAGCCTACCCAAATACTTTTGGGTCGATGTCGTTAATACGACATGCCATGTCATGAACAAGGTTCTCATAAGAACTCTACTATCCAAAACTTATTATAAATTATGGAACAATAAAGGACTCAACATTTTATATTTTAAAATTTTATTGTAAATATTTTATTTTAAATAAAAATGATGCCTTAGGAAAATTTGATGCAAAACCTGATGAAGATATTTTTCCTAGATATTCCTCTATTTCCAAAACTTTTCAAGTTTTTAATAAATAAATTTTAGTTATTGAGGAATCTATTCATGTTATTTTTTAATGAGTTTCCCGAAGTTAAAAAAAATAATTTTGATGATGATCTTGAGTTTGATATTTTGAATTTGAATGTGAATTCTCCTCTCCAAAGCAACTTGGATACATCTCCTTTCAAAGATACCTTAACCAAGGAATGAAAGTATGTAGATGCTCATCTTAAGGAGCTAATCATTGAAGATACATCAAAAGATATTCAAACTCGTTCTTCACTTAAAAATATTTATGGAAATATTACTTTTTTTATCTCAACTTAAACCCGAAGCATTGACGATACTCTTAAAGATGATTATAGGTCTTGACAATGAATAAAGAATTAAATTAATTTGAAAGAAATAATGTTTTGACGCTTGTTCATACACCCAATGATCATATTGTGATTGACACTAAATGAGTCTTTACGAATAAGTAAGACAAACAAGGTATCATGGTTCTAAACAAGGTTAGATTAGTAGCTAAAGATTTCAACCAAGAAGAAGGTATAGGCTATGAAGAAACATTCACTCTTATGATAAGACTTGAAGCCATAATGATACTCCTTGCATATGCTTATTTAAAAATTTTAAATTATTTAAAATGATTGTCAAAAGTGTTTTTCTTACTGATTTTATTTTCGAAGAAGTTTATGTTGAGCAACCACCTATATTTGAAAATAATCTTTTTCTAAACTATGTTTACAAATTATCTAAAACTCTCAATGGGTTAAACCAAGCCCCTAGGGCTTGGTATGAGAGACTTCTCTTTTCTTATTCATAATAATTTTTTGAAAGGTAAGATCGTTACCATATTATTTATTAAATATTTTAAAATTTTATATTGATTGTATTATTTTCAATTTTACTAATGAATCTTTATGTAGATCATTTGCTAAGAGTTTGAAATTAGTTTGATAAGTGAATTGATATTTTTCTTAGGATTGTAAATTAAGCAACTAAATGATAGAACTTTTATTAGTCAAACTAAGTGTGCTTTGGATCTATTAAATAGATTTCACATGGATAGTGCAAAGGCCATCAACACATCCATAAGTATTTTTACAAAATTAGATATGGACAATGAGGAAAAATATTTTAATTAAAAGACATAGAAGTATGATAGGGAGCTTATTATACCTTACTACAACTAGACCTGGTATAATATTTATTGTTGGACTTTGTACATAATTTTAGTCAAATCCCAAACAAACTCATTATAAAGCAGTTAAAAGAATTTTTAGATACTTAAAAGGAACTCCAAATCTAGGGTTGTGGTAATCAAAATCTAAAATTTTTAATTTGATTGCATACGGTGATATCGACTTTATATGACGTAGAATAGATAGAAAAGTATATTTGGAACATATCAATTATTAGGTCATGCACTTGTTTTTTAGTTTTTCAAGAAGTAAAACTTTATCGCATTATCCAAAACCGAGTTTTAATATGTAGCGGTAGGTATATGATGTGTAGAAGTAATCTAGATAAAGAGTACTTTGGAAGATTATGGACTTTACTTGAAGAATATTCTTATAAAAATGTGATAAAATAAGTACAATTTGTTTAACAAAAGAACCGTATTCAACACTCAATGATTAAATACATTGATATTTGACATCATTTATTAGGGACCATGTTAGTAATTATGATATATATTTATATTTCATTGACACAAAACATCAATTGATAGACACTTTTACAAAACCACTAAATAAAGAACAATTCAATTTTATTAGAATAGAATTAGATATATTGAATCTTTCAAATACACTAAAATATGAGATTTATGTTATGACTTCTTTGTATCATTCATTAGCACATTAATATAAATGAAGAGAGGAAGCATCTGATATCTCGTTCTCTTCTTTTTTTATAATATAAATGAAGAGAGGAAGCATCATGATATCTCGTTCTCTTTTTTTTTTATAATGACAAAGGAGGAGAGAAAAGTAGTAGCTTATCCTTTTATTTTTTTCATTTTTGTTGATGATAAAGGGGGCCAAGTAATGGTAATTTTCTGATGACTCATATATATGTTGTATTATGATGACATCGACTTATGATATTTTTTGAGATGTACGGATATAATGTAAAATTATGCATATGATTTTGCAATAATTACTATTGAATATTGCTATAATTTATGATTAAGTTTGTTTTGACTTGAATTAAGAGAGTTGAAAGGTTATCATGTTTCTTTAAAAATTAAAGTTCATTATGGCATATAGATAGGGGGAGTTTAGTTAAAACTTATCATCAAGTTATTGTCATCATAAAAAAGGAAGATATTATTAAATCCTAGATTTTGATAATGAAATTAATTGATAAATTTATGAACTAATATACTTTCAAGATAAGTAACACAGGAAAAACTTCGATCATGGACTTTAACCATCAGAGGATAATTTATTGAAGCAGAAAAGCGTTATGTCAAAGATTGAACATCGGTCCAGAGGATTGGTCGATGTGCGACAGGATGGACTTCATGTGGAGTTCAGGCATATGGTCGAAATATGTGTTAGTGGTTCAAACGAAGCGATGGGTGATTAGATGACATGTTGGAATGATAAACACTTTGTGATTGTACTTAAAGTGGTTAGGTCTTGATCGTGGTCGTTTAGAGTTGAATGAAGTTGGTATTGGGCTGAAACCATGGTAACTTGATTCGGAGCCCATTGAGCCTGAACCAGGGTTGAATTGGGTCTGATGAAAGGTA
The DNA here is from genome assembly GCA_029747655.1 of Ensete ventricosum. Classification (NCBI taxonomy): domain Eukaryota; kingdom Viridiplantae; phylum Streptophyta; class Magnoliopsida; order Zingiberales; family Musaceae; genus Ensete; species Ensete ventricosum. Next base: position 1,514,847 of record JAQQAF010000006.1, on the reverse strand, counting down.
AATTCGTTGACCTGGAGTTGACCTGGGCGGTGGTACTGCCCAGACTATGGGAAAGCAATGTTTGTGCTTTTCAGACTTTTAGGCGATGGTACCACCACCATCAGGTGATGTTACTACTACCTAGACCGACAGTAGTACCATTAGAGCTCAGATTCCTTGGCTCTCTTCAGCGGTAGTATCGTCCGATAGTGACTATCGTATCGCTAGTACCCAAAAAAAAATTAAGGATTTGAAATTTTGGCTCGAATTGTGAAGCCATTGGGGTCTATAAATACCCCACCCATTCTTGCTTGATACAACATAAATAATGGTGAAAAATAAGGTTAAAGTGTTGTAAACTCTTAAAAGTGGTTGAGTCTCTTTCTCTTTGAGTTTAGTAGTTATTCTGAGGAGGTGTGAGGTCTTATGTGAAAGAGTTTGTAAATATCCTCTCCTGAGCCTAGTAAAAAGAGAAGGATTATAACAAGGGTGGTTGATCTTCTTTCGTTGAATAGAAGATCGGTAGTGAAAGTTGTGCTGGTTACAGGTGTCTTGCAAGCCAATCATGTGAGTGATGGCACGTATGACACATTGTGTGATCTTTTTTGCTTATGATTAATATTAGCATATTTTCATATTATATTATCTATTGCATATATATATATATATATATATATATATATATATATATATATATATATATATATATTATGATGTCCTTGGTTCTGTGCAATTGGAATCAGATCGTGATAAGATCACGATAATGAGATCGATTCACCTTTAAACATAGATCCTAAATAATCATGGTCATAGGTTACTCGAGAGGGACATCGAGATAACCAGACAGATCGGTGTACTATATACCCGTCCATATGATGGAGGCAGCTGGTCTCATAGCCATTTGTGTGGAGACACTAAGGATATAGTACAGGTGCTCATTGGAAAATGAGTTCACTGATTGATCCGCTTATGGAATGTTATATGGTTAATGATACCTAATGTCAGAGAGCGATTCTATAGTCTCAGTTGTGTATCTAGTCCTTAGACTTGAGATACCAATGATGTCTTGTATGAGTACTCTTTTCTTTGACGCTAGACTTCCAAGTTTGGAAAGTTTCAGATCTGGTACAATTGGTTATCGGGATTGGTAGCCAACCTTACGAAGATAATTGAGTGTCAATAGAGGATCATCCACTCTCGGTATCATGAGAGGAATGTCTCATATGTATTTGCTCAGACAAATTCCTGGCCAAGGTCATTCGGATTGAGAGAGAAAGAGTTCTCCGAGAGAATCCGATTAGAGCGAGACTATGACGGATTCCGTATGTGACCTGATAGTACCATGTCCAATATACGATCTCTGGGATATTAGTTGGATGAGGGATTATAGATACACGGTAATTGAGGACAAACAGGTCCGATGGATTCGATCCCCCTGTACCGTCTGGGGACTATGGCGTAGTGGTCTGGTACGTTCATAGTCGATGAGTCGAGTGAATTATTATAGAGATAAAATTCACTATATCAGACGGAGTTCTGATGGGAGTGACTCACGGCTAACTCAGTATCGGGCCTAGAGGGTCACACACATATAGTAGATGCTTCAACGAATAGAGGATTGGATGGAGATCTGATTAGCCCTTATTTTCATTAGATGAGACCTTATGCTGATGGGCTCCTTGATTAAGACTCAATTAAAGGCCTAAGGAGATTATTGGATAGAGATCCAAATACAAGGTTAGTGGGTAAATGGATGGAGATCAAATACCCACTAAGGCAGGAGCCCTATGGTTTTTTGGTGGCTCTCTATAAATAGGAGGGGAGACTCATGGTTGATAGGCTGCAGCTTTAGCCACCACCTCCTATTCTCCTCCCTCCCTTTGAGCAAGAGTTGCAAGATCAGATTGGAGGAGTTTCACTGCAGAGATCCATCGTGTAGATACCGCTAGAGAGGAGGATGTTTGACCTCCTTCATCTTCTCCATCCGGATCTGGAATATAGGGATATACGATCTCCTTAGGTAAAATTAATCTCTCACACATCGCAGTTTTTCTGTTTTTACGATTTTTTCTCGCGACCTCAATCTTTTGCACGACGATTTGATCTGCGTGGAAAATCGATTTTGTTTTGATTTTCACTGCGCATATGATGCACCCGCTAAGGTTTCCCAACAAGCTGGTGGCATGGAGAAAAGAGAAACAGGAGTGGACGATAGTAATGACTTAACCAAACATCATGGTCGATCGAGTCCCTCGAGACTATGATGGTTCGGAGGCTAAAAAGGATAAAAATCACAATGAGTTATGATTGGCAAAAGTTGTCTGACTTTTTAGGCTTAGTGTGATTGGTCTAGTTACTTATGATTACACTAAGACATCGATTGAATCTTGATCCATACTAGAAGTTTGCTGGAGACTTTCATTTCACGTGCCGATGGTGTCGCGCGATTTGCTAGAAAAATAATGGGAGCAGATTAAGATAGAAGTTTATTTCTTGATTGCTACATCTTTGTTTGTCAGAAACATGTCACTTGCAAACCCTTTACGTGATGTGCTTAATGTCAATCGCCTCACTGGTCTAAACTATGTGGATTGGTTTCGTAACTTAAGAATAGTTTTCACAGTAGAGAAAATCATATATATCCTATATACGATCATACCACAGCCTGAGGTAGGAGCATCTTAGGAAGAGTTTGCTCGAAATGTGAAGTATATAGATGATTACTCTCTTGCTCAGTGTTACATGTTAGCCTCTATGACTCTTGGGTTACAGAGAGAACATGAAAAGATAGATGTCAGATCCATACTCCTACATCTCCGTAAACTGTTTGAGGAATAGGAAATGACTCAACATATGAGATATCCAAGAGTCTTTTTTGTGCTAGGATAACTGAGGGGACATTGGTTCAAAACTATGTCTTAAAGATAATAGAGTGGATTGAGAAACTCACAAATCTAGGAATGATACTTAATGATAACCTGTGCATTGATCTTATGCTTCAGTTCCTATCAGATTCCTTTTCTCAATTCATTATGAATTTCAATGTGAACAAGCTTGAGGCGACTCTCTTTGAGCTCCTCAATATGTTGAGGGAGGCATATAATATCATCAAGAAAGAGAAATAACTTTTCTGCATTAGTGAGACCAAAAGACAATGGAGATGTGCAGGAAGATGGTGCAGAGCCAGATGTTGATCTACCTGCATGGCATGTTGAGCAGGAAGAAGAAAGAGAATAAATTCCCACAGAACCTCAGTTAAGAAGATCTTCTAACCACGTCAACCTTCCAGGAGATACTCTACAGATGAGTATGTGATGCTTACTGATGCAGGTGAACCAGAGAGTTACCAGGAAGCAGTTGAAAGCGAGCAGAAAAAGAAGTGGTTTATTGCTATGCAGGAAGAAATGAATTCTCTACAAAAGAACCACACATATGATTTGGTACAACTACCAGAGGGAAGTAAATTCTTGAATAACAAGTGGGTTTTTAGGTTGATGACTCAAAAATATTATTCTCAACCAAAGTATAAAGCTAGATTGGTTGTGGAAGGCTTTGTTCAAAAGAAAGGTATTGACTTTAAAGAGATTTTTTCTCCTGTTGTTAAAATATCTTCTATCTGTGTTGCTCTTGGTATTGCTGCTAACCTAGACTTAGAGATTGAGCAGTTAGATATGAAAACAGCTTTCCTTCATGATGATTTGGAGGAGGAAATTTATATGGAGCAACCAGAAGGCTTCAAAGTCAAAGGTAAAGAAAATCTTGTCTGCAAGTTGAAGAAGAGCTTGTATAGGCTGAAGCAAGCTCCTAGACAATGGTATAAAAAGTTTGATTCATTTATAATTGAAAATGAATACAAAAGAACAGCTTCAGATCATTGTGTGTACATCAAACGGTTTGGTGAGGATTTTATTATTCTCTTACTTTATGTTGATGACATGCTTATCCTTGGGAAAGATATGTCTATGATTGACAGGTTGAAGAAGGAACTGAGTGAGTCTTTTGCAATGAAAGACATGGGACCAGCAAAGCAAATACAGCGCATGCAGATTTCTCGTGACAGAAGAAAGAGGAAGATTTGGTTGTCACAGGAGAAATACATTAAGAAGGTATTGGACAAATTCAGTATGAGCAATGCAAAGCAAGTTGGTTCTCCTCTTGCAGGTCACTTCAAGTTGTGCTCAGATCATAGTCCATCAAGTGATGAGGAGAATGAGAAAATGCATAAGGTTCCTTATGCTTCAGCAGTTGAAAGTTTAATGTACGTGATGGTATGTACGAGGCCAGACATCGCATATGCAGTGGGTGTTGCTAGCAGATTTCTTGCAAATCGAGGTAAAGAGCATTGGACAACAGTGAAGTGAATTTTTAGATATCTCAGAGGAAGTTCTAAAGTTTGTTTAAGCTTTGGAGGTGGACCGCCTGTGTTGACAAGTTACACAGATGTAGATATGCAAAGAGATATTGATACAAGGAAGTCTACATCAGGTTTTATACTTACTTTTACAGGGGGAGCTGTATCATGGTAGTCCAGATTGCAAAGGTGTATTGTTCTCTCCATCACAGAGGTAGAATATATTGCTGCTATAGAGGTTTGCAAAGAAATGTTATGGATGAAAGGATTCTTACAAGAATTGGGGCTGAAACAGGAAAACTATGTGGTGTATTGTGACAGTCAGAGTGTCATCCATTTGTGCAAAAACCCAACATTTCATTCCAAGTCAAAGCATATAGATGTCAGATATCACTGGATCAGAAATGTGCTTGAAGAGAAGCAGTTACAGCTTCAGAAAATGGGACTGACATGTTGACCAAGACTTTACCGAAAAAGAGACAGGAGATATACCGACAGCTGGTCGGCATGACTTCACATTGAGGAGTCATGAGACAGCCTCCCTTATGGGCTGAAGGGGGAGGTTGTTGGGTAGATGTCCCAGATTTAGCCCATAATGGGCTTTAGTGAAGCACATAGCCCATAACCTTATATTAACCTAAACCCTAGATTAGGTGGCTAGGGTTGAGATTAAGAGGGCAGAAATGTGAGTGAGAGAAAGAAGACTATAGATTGACAGTCGAGGTCAGAAAATAAGAGATCCAGGAAAGGAAAGAAGACAATGACAAGAAAAGACTATTCTCGATCATTCATATATCAAGTTAGATCAGTTTGCGGTAGATTCTTAATGTGATCTCTTGAGAAGGTTTTGGATATTGTGCTTAGTATTATAGTCCTTGTATCCCTGTGATTCTCTTGTGGCTATTGCTTGGGCTTGGGTAAGAAGCCTTGAGATCTGTATATTCATTATTTTGATAGTGGATTTTCTTTAGCTTGTCCCATGGTTTTTACCCTTCGAGTTAATGGGTTTTTCACGTAAATCTTGGTGTTCATCTGATTGTGATTTCTGTTTGATTCCGCTGTGTGTGTGACGGTCTGCTAGTATTTGTTCGTATATAAAGTTTATTTCTATTTTATTCCCATCACCCAACACCCCATAGTCGTGTACTCAGTTAAAAGGTAAAAGGATGTACTTGCACCTAGGCCGAGCCTTCCGAGAGGGGCAAATGATATGGATAATTTTGGTCCATATCAGCTCATCCATCACGAAGACTATCACTTAAGTAGGGCTCCACATCATTAGCTCTCAAATAATGTCATTGTGAGTCTCGAAATATCTCACACCAATGATTGATAATAACCACTCTATCTTATCAACATCAGAGGTCAGAAGGATTAAGTTGTTAAACTGATCTCATCTTGAGCCAGCCAGTAAGTGAAGCCCGCGGACCATGTATAAAAGGAACCCCCTAACTCACGCTAAGAGGGAGGGACGAACATGAACCATACCTCTACACACTCTTTATTTATAGCTTACACTGTTGTATTCTCCGTTATGTTAACTTAAGCATCAAAGGGACGATGTCGAATAACCCCCAGCGTACAAGGTCACCAATCATCTAAGAAACTCATATGGTCCAGCCTTTGAAAAAGGAATCCTATAACTCGGGGAATCCCAATCGGTTCACTCAACCACCCCGAGCCAGATACCTAGCAATAGAATTGTCTTTGTCTTTACCACTAATGCCACCTCACTTAGCAACCCCGAGCAGAATACCTAGCAATAGAATTGTCTATTTCTTTACCACTAATCCCAATCCGTTGACTCAGCTACCAAAATGGGTTTGTACCTTTGATAGAGAATGGATCGGGCCGACTAAAACACAATCATTATGAAAATCTTATATGATTTTTATTCTATATTGCATCAACATCATTCCCACAAAGAGATCCTGGAAAAGTGGAATTATTGCTTAGATTGTTGGATAAGAACTCAATAATAACATTAAAATTTGATTTATTTTATTAATTAAACCGGATGTAATGTTATTGTAGAGTTGTTGCCCAATAATATTTCCGTTGGTAGATGGCCAGCCCTCACCAAGAGACCTTTAATTGGGAAGGTGGTTGTTGACTTGTCGAGGAGGAGGGGACCTATAACCTGGTCAACCTTTGCATGCCGTTTGACTCTGCTCTGGTTAACCATCCGGACCAACTGGAAGATGATCAATTACTAGCTCAAACAATCTAAATCATTATCCGAACCGATCCACCATATGGTTTCTGGTTTTCCTTTTTCTTTTTTTGGTTCAATCAGTCAGCCCAGTCCAGTCCAGGTTTTAAAACTTCGATGAGAAAAAGGAACAGAGTTGTGATCATGTTCTTGCTTTCTGCAGTAACACAATGTGGATATTGTAGAATGCGAATTAGTTTGGAAGAAGATTATGGAGTACACGCACTTGATTCAGACACGGAAAGGAAGAACTCGTTTATCCCATGCTTCATGTGAATCTTTGGGCATGAAATGATGCACTGCTTCTGTCTTCTAAGTCGTGAAGAAACTGGCGATCTCTCTCTCTCTCTCTCTCTCTCACTGGGGTCAACGTGTTTTGGCGGAAGGCTGCTGCTATAGTAGAACAGAAAGGTCATCGTTCTCCTTTGGTTTCCTCTCGTCACCTCTGCTGAATGGTCAAACAGAAAGGTCAAGAAGCACATTTTAAAGACCCGGAGAACTCGCAGAGACAAAACAACTGATGGATGCATGCATGCATGCTGAATTGTCCCGGTCAAATAAAGATGCATGCAACAATGATCGTTTCAACCCCAGCGGTGAAGACTTTTCTGCACTCCAAGTAGAACGATCGGGGGAGAGGAGAGTGCTGAGAGCCACTCGATCATTGGTTCTTCGAGACCCACTCAAACACGTCAACGTGTTCCACCTACTCCCATGCGTTCCCTGTGATGGTCGTCGACTCCTCCTTAAAACAAGGCCGAGCTCTAGGCGTCAGCGTACTGTTTCATTCAATCCTCGTCGCCTCTGCCTGCTATCGAGAGGGAGTCGGATGGGTCCTCTGGTGCTGGCGTCTCAGTTGGCCGCCGGCCTGGGCGTACTGGCCGGTGCGGCGATCGTGAAGTCGGCGATGGAGAGTAGCCCGATGGCCGGCGGGTTGCCACGGTGCGCGACGTGCAACGGGACGGGTCGCGTCGCGTGCCTGTGCTCCAGGTGGTCCGACGGGGACGTCGGGTGCCGGTCCTGCGCCGGCTCCGGCATGATGCTGTGCCGGAGCTGCGGTGGGTCGGGGTCCGGCCGGCCGCTCCCGATTCAAGTCCGGATGCGGTCCACCCGCTCTCCATGACATGAGAGATGAGCGCCATGTGTATGTATATATGAGTTGAATTATTGATGGTGAACTGGTGCCTATAATTTTGTATTTTGTATTTTTTTTTTCCATTTCACATCTTTTTTGTTTCGCTCTCTCTTCCTATTTCTGGCACAATTCCCAAAGTGAGTCTCTCGTTGCTCGGTGACTTGGTTACGCTATTATGACAGAAGAGCAAACAAAGTAATGGGTATCAGCAACAAGAAGAAAAGATACCACTCTTTTGAGCTTTTACCCATATATTGTTTCATCAGAAAAATCTTGTTATATGCATTTTTCTTGTTTATATTAAGGTTTTTGAGTGGGTTCTGAGTAGAAGATTTAGAGCAGATCTTAGGAGTAAATAATGATACTATGCAGAGCAGATCTATGATCATTTTTCATTACGGCTTTAAATTGTTCTCATGCATTCTGCTTTCTTAACCACACCATTTGATTGATTCAGAAATGGGCAAATTTGACTTGGTCTCGGTGCTTCTAGAATATCTACAAGGCAAATTCTCTCTCAAGAGATTGAAATGTAATGTATTTTTTTCCCAATAAGGATACTAATAATTAATTTTTTATAACAAAAAAGCAGGAAATAAGTAGTGAGATATTTACGAAAGCAGTGAAAACATGTAGTGAAGATATGTGGATATTTGATTCTGGCTGTGGATGCAGATTTTGATGTTTGAGGGAAGAATGTAATATCTCATTTCACAGATCCCCGTACATAAGCTCTCTGGTCCATTACATCCCAAATCTTTTCCTGCTCTCACATTTGTTAGTGGTCTTAGTTGATCCATCTTCCTCTTGTGCAAGCCTTCTCTGCATATTTTATTCCAAGTCATTGCCATTTGGGAAGATATTTCAGAATTTGATATAATTAAATATTTTTTTTTTCTTCTTTTAACTATATGCATGATTCATAAAACAATCATGTAAATAATGGTCCTCTAAATCTATTGTGTTTGTCTATCATTGACACCATCCCTTGGATTCTAACAAGAGTAGAAATGATTTCAAGTTTAACAATGGTTGCTCCTAACCCTCCTTTATGTGGTTGAAGGTTTTAATCTTACTTAAAGATAGCAATAGAACCTCCTTTTTCCATGACCTTAAAGACAATGATATCATTGTTTTGTGATGGTTCATTTACTAATTACTCTCCTCTTGCACTTATTGACTTTTGTTTCATAAATTTTATGAATACTATCCTTTTCGTTGGATAAAATTATCTCACACTCTGCCTTCAACCCTTCGTATACTGAAAGCTGTACAATATGAGATGTCCTTTTCTTGAAACAATGAAAGTATTATAATATTATTTTTTTTTATCAAATCTGATGCACTTGAGATTATTTAAATATTTAACCACAACAAGCTGACACTTTGTGATTCTTATGTAAAAAATTTACAATGACTTTGGATCTAAATATTTATAAAGGGTTGAATTCATATTAATTAACAGTAAACTCATACTCTTATAAATGCTGTAGGAACTTTTTGTATCCCTCAAAGAGTAATGATGTAATTTTAGGGTCATCGTCAATCTCAATTAATATATATATATATATTTATTTATTTAAAGACAAAGTCAATGTCCTACATGCATATACATTCATTTATTGCATTACCGATCACCCCTCGAGCTTAAACATCTCTCAGCGCTACATCAACCAACCTGCCAAGGATTGGAGTTCTCTTGGCATTTGATATAATACAGGGTCAGGAAGACCAAGATATCCATTGAATCGAACTGCTATTGGTTTTCTTAATGATTTTTCTTTTGTTATTCCTACTCATTCAAATTGTTTCTGGGCATCAAAATAGAGAAAACAGATGTCTATTATCACCAGACTGGTCTTTCTCATCAGCTTTTGTTTATTTATTCGTTCTTGTGTTGCTCCTGGTTCTTTGCTTTGGATTTTGTATTGTGTGTTCACAAAATGCAAAAATAAATGACCCAAGTCAATTACTTGGTTTCCTCCTTCTTCACTTCAGGTCAAGGTTGCATAAGATTTACCAATTCTGTAGCTGAAGCTTTCACTTGCGTATCATTTTATCAACCTGAAGCTTCTTTTCAACTTGGTAAAATGATATCAGTGACTACTCATTGATCTATCTGCCACTGATTTAATAAGTTCTAAAGATTGTAGGAGATACTGATGAAGTATAAATCCCCAGGCCGCAGCATGATTAACTGGATTAAAGATTCTTCCTGGTTTTCTCTTGGAGCACTAAAAGGTCCTCCTCATTGGAACCCTAAAACATGATGCTAAGATCTACAACAAAATTCTGTGTATTGGAGATTAGCTAACAAAATAGAATATGTTGAATGCACCAAAGGTTGGAGTATTGTATTCATAATCGTGTGACATTTCTTTGAGCTTATAAACACCTGTAGTCCTAAAAGAGATTAGATAAAAACAATCCATATGAGGCAACTGGTTTATGTTTGTCTGCCCACACAGAGAAAGAGAAGAACAATGTCAGTACTTTGGTCATTCTTCTTAATCACACTTCTGAAGGTTCTATCAACTATTATGCAAATGCTTGAATAATTGATGGTAAGACTTAACAAAATGTGTTCCTGCATGTCTTTGATTTTTTTTTTTTTTTCGATATCACAGTTATTGGTATTAGAAATTAAAGCATGGAAAAAGTTCGATATAAAAGAAAAGAACTTACAAATTGCAACTCGATTATTTTATAAATATCTCATATGTTTTTAAGCTTTTATAAGGATATAATATGAGAAAATACGCTATGAGGGCTACTAAGATTTCTCCAGTAAATTTATAAATAATGATAAACTTCTTTTAGGTTTATGTGAGGAAGCGTACAAAAAAAATATATGATTAAGTTTAGATTAACTTAAGGTAATTTATGGTTTATTCTCATCTGATGAAGAAGAACCTAAGTTTTTTTTCTGTATGAACACAAGTGAATAGTGTTGAACCACATAAATTTTATCTGGATAATTGTGGGTTTATGTTTTATTATTGATTCTTTGGATTGTTCTTTTAGTATTAATTGCCAAGGTAGATGTCATCAATCGTCAATGACCATGTAGCTGAACATATATTTCTGTTCTTCTACTGGAAACGCTTGTTTTGTGTGGCTTCTATATTGTCTCGTTTCTACTGGAACAAAAGACCACCTTTTGGTCTCTTTTAAACCAAAAATATCATATCTGCTTCAGAGTTGCCGATCGATACCTGTTCATGGAATTGATGCCCGAAAGATGCAGCAGAATAATCTTATTAGTTAACATATTTTCTTGTGAGAAAGTGGATTCTTTCTGAAACATCCGAGGCCCAACTTGTTCTTTCTTGGCCACAGGCAACGATGAGAAGCAACATGTGAACTGTCCATTGCTACTTAGAATAATACATCACAGAAAGATGAATCTGTTTGAGGTTTACATGCAAGCATTCAATGTTGCATCGCTCTTTTCAGCACAGCTCAAACACAGCACCGACACTGATTCACTTGGGGGTGAAAGCCTGCAATGCAAAGTGAAAGATCAGATACGTGCATGGATTTTTGCTGGACGGTGAGGAAGATGAAGAGAGTCCCACTACTTACAGCGAACACTGTTGCATGGCCAGGATCGGCGAGGTGGGCGAAGAGGTTGTCGATGGGACCTGTGCCGGTGTAGATGGCTTGGAACCACGCCCCCATCACGGCCAACATCGCGAGCCTCCCGTTCTTGATCTCCTTGGTCCTCAGCTCCCTGACCTTCTCCGGCGAGCCACTGCCCCAGCCGAGGGGGTCGAACCAGAAGCCGCCGGGGTAGCCGACGTCGGTGCCGGTGAGCTTGTTGTTGGGGAAGATGGGGTCGGTGTTGACACACCCGGGCTTGATGATGTCCGCCCACCGCCTCCCCTCGGCCCATCCGATCAAGATGAGCTCGATGACGAAGAGGGTGGTGGTGTCGGTGAAGTACTCCAGCTGGCCGGCGGTGTACCATGAAGGGGTGTTGAGGATGCCGATCTTTGTGAGGAATTCCGGGATGAAGATCCCGGCCGCTCCCAGCATCGCCCACCGGCAGTGGACGATCTCCGCCTGCTGGTTCCACCTCAGGCTCTCAGGGTCGGATCCAAGGCCCAGGGGATCAAAGCCGAAGTCTCCGGGGAGGCTGTATGCGTCAGCGAGGAACAAGTGGAATCAAGAAAAAATCCATGCGAGTGGAGAGATGACGAGGAGAAAAGGAGCGACGACTTCACCTGCCGTCCAGCCATGGCGGAGAGGTGCTGCCTGGGAACCAAAGCGGTCTCTCAGGGGCAGCTGCAGCGGACACCGAGAAGGCCCGGCGAGCAGTTGGTGTTGCCCACTTTCCCTGCCTCACCTTCCTTCCTCCACCAAGGAAGGATGCCTTGGTCGCGGCAAGAGCAGCTCCATTCTTCTGAGAACTGAAGCAAATCCAGTGGAAGTTTAGAAGTACATCAACCCAACAAGCAATAACACGAGAACAGAAACATAGGGTCAGCAGTGGATCCTCTCAGTTCAACCATGGCAACAACATATACTTGCGGTGATTGAGGGCAAGTGTACAGTTACAGAGTATAAGATCTTGCCTGGCGACTGCTGCAACTGCAGAGGAGGAAGCACAGACGGAAGCCATGGTGGAAGCACTCTCCGATCTCTGGCTCTGGTAATAGTGAGAGGAGGAGAACGGGAGGCACCCGTTTAATGCACGGAGTGGGCTTATCTTGGAGAGATAGGGTGGCGGCTTCCTGAGGCTCTAATCTCGTGACATGTGGAAGAGGGAATCCAAATCTTGGCTCCAAAATCTTCATCACGGTTGACATGGATATGCCATTGCGCGTCAGCCACCCAATTATTAGGCTTTCTGCTGTCCAAAAGATCTGGAAATTTTAATGGTGTCAGAAAAGAAAGAAGAAGAAGGACCTCAAAAATGAGAGAGGGCTTGGCCCGATCCATGAATCAATTAGGCCTCAATCTGGATCATCATCAATCAACGCCATTTCACTCCATCTAGCCTGACCGAATCCGACTCATTAACACCTCTGTTGGTAGCTCTTGTTGCATAAGTAATTAATAGGATGGATGTGATAGTTGAGGGAAATTCTTCTATCTTCACCTGTATAAATTAACGATGGATCAATAAATCAATTGGGCATTTTCATTACTTCTTCTTATTTCCAACATGGTATCATAGCCCCTCTCTCTATAAGAGAGATTACTTTTTTTTTTCTTCACTGTCAAACGATAGCTTTTATTATCATTTGTTCGTCGACAACCTCGCTGCAAAACTGTAGATACTCAGGGGTCATCTGTCGCCACCCTCCCGGACATTCTCTACTCCGAAGATCTCTCCTACCTTATCTGTAGTAGCTGACGACTTCTACATCCGCTCGCCGGCATCGTCCCTCCTGCAGCATTTGTTCTCTCTGCCAAGAGCATCTGTAAGGGCCACTGCCCATCGTCTCTCGGTGCTTTGTAGAGAGGGCACAACAAGTTCCCTCTTGCTATCAAACGACAGCAAATCCCCACCTTGTCGACTGCCCTTTTGCGAAGCCGCAATTGTCGACTCCTCTTCTGCAAAGCCGCGATCTCTGTTTCCTGACCAAAAAAAAAAAAAAACAGAGCATCGCCAGCGTCGTTTTCATTCGAGGATCTGAAGATTCGGGTCCCGCTCTATAATTGATGTCCTCGCTCAACCTCGCTGGCACTTGCCGTTGTCATCGCTAGCATTGGCGACACTATCTGCCTCATTGTTGCCTACCATCGGCCCACCGTTCGCTCGCTGCTGCTGCCGTCACAGCAATAACTCGGTCGCTTCTCTTCGGTGCAGATCCCTCTCTGCATCGTCTCTACACCTCTAAAGAAGGGACCGCAACATTGTGGTCCTGAAGTCAGGGAAGAAAGGGAAGCACACCTTCACTACAGCGGCTTCCTCATCTTCTCCTTCGGCAGTTACTATGCTCGCTGTCGACCCCCCTTACTCCAACAATTGCAGTCGCAACTGGAGCCCTCGCCGGCCACAACTGTTGCCCTCTCCTTAGATCTATCGCTTCTTGTTGTCAAACGACAGTCTCTCGTCGACATCGAAGCTAGAGACTTCTAGTGCGTCGGCTTTCTCAATTCCTCTACCGAGGTGTTCTTCTGCACGAGGCCATCTTCTTTGTGCACCACCACTGTCGCATCAGCACCAACAAGCAGCGGCACCTTCCCTACCCCATCAGCAATAAGTTCATTCTCGCTGTCAAACGACAGTAAATCTACGACCGCGCGCTTCTCCCGCTGCCCTTCAGATCTACCGATCGCTCCAGCCGTAGCAGCATCTCCTCCGCTGAAGTCAACCGTTGTCAGACCTTCACCGCGGTTGACAACACAGCGGTCTCCTTGACATCGGGTAAAGATCTGTGTCCTTCACAGGAGCTTGATCTTGCAGGGGCATGATAGTTCGATCTAATCGGATTGTCGAATTTGGCTCTAGCAGAATCATCTGCTCCTTTCTTCGGATTCATTGTCATCGGTTCAAGATCAACGTCCTCAGTTCAAGATCGACGTCCTTACAGGAGCTCGATCTTGCAAGGGCATGATAGAAGATAAGATGAAGTTAGGATTTAGATATGATTTCCTTAACTGAATGAGAAAATCACGTAAGTTAGTTGAGGGAAATCCTCCTATCTTCACCTGTATAAATTAACGATGGATCAATGAATCAATTGGACATTTTTATTACTTCTTTTTATTTCCAACATGATGGATATAAACGAGGTTTTAGTTGATACATACAGATTTGAGTTCATACAAGAGCAGTGTCGAGTGGGCTATAGCTCGAATCAATGAAGTTTAACTTAGGAATGACTCGGAGAAAAGATTCGGTTGGATCCGAATTAGCTTCCACCTTTGACACTCAAAATTTGACTTATTATCTTTAAAAGATAGCTTTGATATATGATTGTTAATCAAAGAATATAATCAAAGAATGGTATGTATACTTTAAAACTGTTATTCAAAAAATATTTTAAGCAAATGCCTTTTTTTTTTTTTTTTAATTTTTGGCTCATACAGTAAAAGTTCTTTCATCCGGAATCAATGTTCCTCGAACTAAACATAACATATTATTACTCTTACATATGCCAAAATTTGATAATGACCTTACCATCTTTGTTGAGGATAGTGAAGTCAATGTAATTGACTTCAACTCAATCTACGTCTTTCTTGTCCATTGAAGTCAATGTAATTGAGATTATAAAGTCTCACACCCACTCGTTGGAACGTCTCGCAGGAAGAGACTGAGGTAGGTTGTGCATGCACTGACCCCAAAGCATCATGGCAAACAGCTGATATGTAATGCAAGCAGGTGAACAAGCAACACAGTGCAGCTTGTCTCCTATATGGACTTGGGTTGACAAGAGGCCAACTTCTTCTTTGTTGTAGGTTTTGGAGAAACAAGACGCAGTTCAAGTCTTATTCTTTAATCCCTTGGCCGACTCCAAACCTTATGATGTACATACACCAATTGGTCATCTAGAGTTGTAATGCCCCTATCTTAACTCTTAAGTAAATCAAGATCTCGTTCTACTCTCTCTCTCTTTTTAACAGTAAAAATCGTCTTAGGTTTTTTTTTTTTTTTTTATCTCTTTGCACATTGATAATAATATTTCATTAATATGTTCATATCATCATCTTATAAGATTTTAACTTATATTAATCTTTATTGAAATTATAGTTCATGAATGGAAGTATAATTTTTTTTTTTTTCAAAATATAGTACATGTTCACCTCAACATTTTTTTTATCGATGATATATATACATGTTGTGCAAGCATTAAACATAACAATTATCTCATGAAATTAAGTCTCCTTCTTTAACAACTAAATACTTTTTTTTTGTTTTGTTTTGTTCTTCTCTCTTTGTTACATTGGGTTCTCATTGTATTTGACTTCTAAATACCTTAAATGCCTAATGCATTATCTTAACAATATGTTGTTCATAGTTTTCTAACGCATGTTACTAGCTAGATTCATATATTTCTAATTTCAAGTGATGCACACTCACAATCCCAACACAAGCCTTCGAGCATATCTACAAAAACACACATCCATATGATATGGTCTTTGTGCTCCAATGACTAGTTAGATGGTGATACATTGCAACTGAAGAAGATAGACAGACAGATGGAGAGAGAGAGAGATTGCGATTGTAATTGGAATTGCTGATTGTACTATTGCAACAGTGGTGGAAGATGTGGACATGAGAAGTAGGCCCCCATCAGTATTAGGTGGGGAGCACTTTAAGGTTTGCTTTAGAGGAAGCACTACATGAAGGAGGCTAATTAGTGATGATGATGATGCCAACAAAGCAGAAGGAAGGAAGGCAGTAGTAGTAGTAGTAGTAGTCTTGTCGCACGACTGGGATATGGCTGGTGCAAAAAGAGATGACTAAATCTATTAAAGCCGAAACTTTTGCAACAATCATCGAATTGATCAATATTTTTATTGGTAAGATTTGTGAGGTTCTAAAAAAGCTTCAATCACTACCTACATCTATGTCGTCTGGGCCATAGTTCATCCCTTTTAACCAACATGGTGTTGTGCTAAGGATGATGAACATACACACTAGTAGTAGCATCACAGTAAGATCATTCCCCCACCATCTGGATAATTAGGACTCTAAAAGATTTCAAGTGTCTAGATTCCACGGTGGTTAGAGAGAGCTGTAGCTCGTCCTTTTGAATCCCGAGTTCTTATCAAATCGAGCAGTAATTAGCGTCATGAGAAGTCCACGACTTGGATGATCAAGGTTTTTGTATAAATATCCAAACGCATAATGTCTATGCTTCATAGGTGTTAGACGCTTTAATAAGATTTAGTATTGTTGATCAACCAACTTAAAAGTTTTATCCATTAAAATCTTGTATTCGTCCGTCCTCCTATTTATATAAAAGAGTCTTTTCTTAAATTGGTCTAGTCTCATACACATACCCCCTTTTCCTAGCAGCTTAAGCTTTTATCATTTTTCTGCGATCAGATTCAAAATATTTTATACATCTATCATGTAATGGATTTCGATCTTAACTTTTTCTTCTTTTTTTAATCAACCAAAACAGTTTGTAGGATGACATGTTTGAGCAAGTTGGATGGATCACACAACTACTTTGAACTCTTCGGATAAATTAGTAAGAAGCTAAGGTAATTAATTATCATCTCGCAGTCATTTAGCCGAAGCCAATGGCAACCATATGAGCAAGTAAGATGAGACAAATGCACCAGTGGTCGAACATGTATAAATAACATATTGGTTTGGTCTATTTACTAATATAATACCACTAATAAGTGTTCTTCTCTGGTGCATCAACAAAAGCTTATAACTGATCCTGACACAACCTAGACCAATAATTGGAGTCACTAAAAAATTACCCCCAATTAAATATATCCCTCACGTAGAAATGTGGCTTATTTCTATTGGCAGATTTGTTAAATAAGAAAATGGAATGTGGTAATGTCATCTCACTTTTCTTTCTTCAATAGCAGCTCACTAACTGATGGATAGTGCCATCCAATTCTCTCTCTCTCTCTCTCACTTTTTTTTCCTATATATATATATATATATCATCATTTTTGTTCTCAGTTTCTGTTACAATAAGTAATTGAATTAACGAGAGATGTTGAGAGCATAAATGAAGTCTCACGCATCTAATTGTCTAAGGTTTTTAGATACATACAACAATATTAAAAAAAAAAAATTATGATGATATTAGATTTGAAGATCTTATGTTTCAAATCTTATCTGCCCGCACATAATACGACTCTATGTCCTTAACTAATTTAAATCTCGAGTCACCTTAGTAACATTAGTTTTATCTTAGTTACCTCATTGTACTTTGGGTTGATGTGTTCATCAGAACAATAAATGGCTGATGTCGTCGTGAATTTATTTTGGATTCTTAGTATTTCTGTCGTTTTATCTTAGATTCTCAATACTTGTATCGATTTGTTGTTGACTGTCCTAAGCTCTAGAAAGTTAGAACAAGAGAACACCCATGAACGTGGAGTGTTAAGAAAAGAGTTCATGACTCATTGGTTCGCTTGCTGTATCTTTACAAGGACAACCAATCCATTCGTCTCTACTGACGGTGATTACTTCAAATTTTATATGTAATGGTATTGATTATATATATATATATATATATATATATATATATAAAGAGATAAAGCGAATAATACCATGTCAACTCGTATACTGTGTAAAAGGCAAATTAATAGACAGTTATAGTCATCTTCTTCTACTTGACATGGAACGTCGGCAAGGAACATGTTCTCATTAAGGGCTAAGTGAGCAGATGACATAGAAGATATCAACAGCAGTACTTTGTTTACAAGATTCAAGCCTCCATTTCCTTCTTGTGCTTATATGACACTAGACAAAATTACATAGCCACCACCCCCATGCGCTACATACACCCTCCATCCCTTCCCTTCCCTCACGCTGCACCACATCACAAGTATATACCACCACAAGCATCTACTCGGCGTCAACACGACCTCGCCGGACCACTCGACAAGCCAGTGGCTTCTTCATCTCAAGCGAGAGGCGCAAGCGCTCCGACAGCTGCACCGGCTTGCCGGCGGTCCACCTGAACTGCTGCAGAAGCCTCGCGAGGCACAGGTGAGCTGTGGCCATGCCCAGAGCCCTCCCCGGGCACACCCTCCGCCCCGACCCGAAGGGCGACAGCCTCAAGTCGGAGCCCAGAACGCTCACGTCCGCCTCCAGGAACCGGTCGGGCCGGAAGGCCCACGGGTCCTCCCAATTGGACTCGTCATGGGTTATCGCCCACATGTTCACCATCGCCGTCGTGCCGGCCGGCACGAAGTACTTGCCGACGAGCACGTCACGGACGGCCAGCCGCGCCCATGACAGCAGCGGCCCCGGCGGGTGCATCCGGAGGACCTCCTTGACGACGGCCTGCAGGTACCGCAGCTTCGGCGTGTCAGAGTCATCGACCGGCCGGCCGCCGACCACGGCGTCGAGCTCCTGCTGGACTTTGGCTTGGATGCTTGGGTGCAGGACCATCCTGGCCATGGTCCACTCCAAGAGGACAGCAACCGCATCTGTTCCCCGGAATACCATCTCCTGTTCATGACACCAGCAAGTGGAAATGGTTCATCAATTTACATGGGTTGTCCGAGTAGGGCTACTCTTTGATACAAACTGTGGTCAGGCAGCAGTTCAGTGAACAGTGGAAGAAAACAGATAGCTGGTGCGACAACGAACACCTCGTCGTCAGGTCTCTTTCCCAATAAATGTGGAAGGAGGAAGGCTGTTGTCTGCCCGAGTCAGAAGCCCACGGGAGGGCTTGGTGTCAGCTGCTACTTGGTTGAGAACTCTTTAGGTCTATTCCCTTTGAAAAGGCTTTCTCGGCTATCTTAGTATTCACGGTATTATATATATGAGAAGAAATATTCCAAGTGCAACAAACCATGCAGGAGCTAAAAAACAATGTTTTCCATCAAACAACTGTCAAGCTGTATGTGTGTGTCTGTGTCATTGATTGATTGATGGATTGATTGATTGTGTGAGAGTGAGAGAGAGAGAGTGAGAGAGAGAGAGAAAGAGAGAGAGAGAGAGAGAGAGAGAGAGAGAGAGCTCACCCAGAGCACTGCTATTATGTCCGTGTCACTTAGGGTCTCCTCCTCCGGCAAGCTAAGCAACAAGCTGAGGAAGTCATCCTGCATGCGGTAGTCACCCTGTCGTCTCCTCTCCACAATTTTACCTACGAGATCCTTAACCCTAAGAGACAAGTGTTTGCACCTTCTTCCCACCCCAGACAAGTCCAAAAGGCCACCCAGAGGGAAATAGTCCTCCAAATTGAATTGCCCTATCAACTCGTACCCTTCCCTGACCATGTCGACCAATTCCTTCGTCTCCGCTTCTCCCAGTGACAGCCCAAACACACTCCCCACCATGTTCTCCAAACAGCTCTTCTGCAGCAGCTCCCTCAACACCACCAACCCCGTCCCTTCCATCTCCTTCCAAACTCTACCCACCATTCGGTCGGCCACCTGATGCCGGAGGCTCGCCAAGGCTGCTATCCGCCGCGGGGAGAACATGCTGGTCGACGCCACACGGCGAAGGTGGCGCCAGTAGTCGCCGGCGGGAGCGAAGCCGATGGCCCGCTCGAACATCAGCATCCGGGCCGAGATCTTGGCGGGGCGGTCGGAGAACGCAGGCCCGTGGAGTATCTCCCGGGCCGTGTCGGGGTGGCTGCTGACGACCACCGGCGTCGCGCCCAGGCTGAGAGCCATGAGGTGGGCGGCGCGGTGGGACTTGGATAGCTCAGCCAGCTTGCGGTGCGCCAGCGGCCCCATGAGGGTGAGGCAACCGAGCAAGGGCCACCCGATGGGACCGGGGGCGATCGACCCGGCACCGGAGTATCGATGCCATGCGAAGCCGCCGGGGACAAGCCAAATGGTGAACAACAGGGGGAAGAGGAAGGAGAGAACGAAGAGAAGGAAGAGGAAGAGCCATGAAGCTTCTTGGTTAGCAGCCCCAAGGAAGAACATCAGCAACAGGAGGGTGCTTGCCAAGTGGGTTTTCATCACTCAGACACAGAGGGAAGAAAGGGCAGTGTGGGAGTTTGACGTGATGTGGATGCTACTACTATTGGAGAGAGCACACACAAGATGACTTGGGTGGTGGGTGTTTAATATGAAGAGTGGCATGGAATGGCACTCCTATATATAGGGAGGAGGGAGTGATTTGGTTGGCAATAGCAAGCTAAGTATTATTATTATTATTATTATTATTATTATTATTATTGTGTGTGCGTGCTTGAGGACTTAGTGGGCGGCAGTAAGTAAGCACACGGCTAAACAGCAGACACCATATGGTGCCTGCAAATGTTAACCTATGTCTACCGGGGGCCCAGCCATGGCCAACCTGATCCAAAGTTTTATTTACACAACAACCTAAACCCGAGATAAGAATATAATAGGATGATATCTCATCTCCAGGAATGGCCAATGACAGTGACACACATGTCCACTGATTCCTTCACTACCTAAATCTTGTTCATCCCCTTCCTTCTTCCTGTGATGGATATCAAAATCAATGAGAGTGCTCGTCTCTCCTATATAATTTTTTTTTTTTTCTTCTTCTTTGATATAGTAGTGAATTCTGGTTTCCAAAAGGACAAGTACCATTTCTCTTTCTAAATAGTCTTTTTGTCATCATACATGATACTAAGATTACAGGAAGCAAGATATGAATAGGATAGATTGCCTAACCATGATGCTTACATTTATTTATATGCATCTCTCTTCCTCCAATATCAACATTGAGCATGTACTTCATCCAAACATTTGTTTTGCTATTAACATGTACTAGCATGTTCTTTGTTTCTGACTCCTCCACAGTGCACCTCACATTAACATGTCTCACTGATGCTACTGCCAGCTGAAATCTTCCATGACTATGAACTCGATGTCATCATTATTCAATACGATTAGACCTGTGCTTGTTTTTGTTCTCTCTCTCTCTCTCTCTCTCTCTCTCTCTCTCTCTCTCTCTCTCTCTGGTCTGCATGAAACTTCAATTCCCCATTTAGTCAGTCGTCAATTTCAAAAGACACATGATGTGGCATGCGAATTGAATTCTCTTACATCAAACACTAATGTACTCACTTTATAATTCATCATACAGTACATAAAAACAGAAATTATTTTAGATAATTTTGACTCACCAATCGTACTTTAACATTAAAAACTATTTTCATTTATATTTCTTAAATAAAATCATATAAAATTAAGATAAAATTAACTATCAAACATCTATACAAATATGCAAAAAAAAAAATGATGAATTATTCATTGAGCAAAGGTGCTACACCACTAAAAAATTTCATACCATTTAGTCGGTCTTCAATTTCAAAAGACACATAACTCAGCATCATGTGAATTAAATTCCCAGTTGGTGACTTATATTATGACCAATGAACTCACTTTGAAATCCATCATACAACAGACGAAAACAAAATTATTTTAGATAATTTTGACTTGACACTATAGCATCACAAACTATTTTTAATTACATTTCTAAAGTAAAATCACATAAAATTAAGATAAAACATACTGTCTAAACTATCAAACATATATACATACATACATGCAAAAATAATGATGAATGTGTGATGATCATAATGTGCATCTCAACTGTCTTAGTATCATCTCCTATGCTACTAAAAACAATGTAATACCTAGAAAACTTCAAACAGGGGTTGCATAGGGCTTAGGCGATGTGATCATAAGTTCCACACAAGTATATGCCGCTGTGGAGAATGTTCAAGAACGTTGATATAGATTGACAACTAAGGAATGCGTGCATTGTATTTGCACAAGGAATGCATGCACCCCAATTCATGTGAAGAAAATAGTTAATGTTGATAATAGTGCGCCAATGTCCCTTCATGCATCCTGAAAAAGGGGACGCCAAAATGATATCAATAGTTAAGGACACATGGCATCTTATCTTGCCCACCTCCACTTATATTTTTAAAAGTTCCCTATATAGATATCAATGTTTGTAATATCATATCATATTATTAGATTATATCGATCTGATAGAGGATCGATACGTTCAATACAGTCCAATACCTCTTAATATACCATATGTCGATACACTCGGTATAGTTCGATATGTATCATACTAACTGTTGATTGATACATCGGTACGGTACGAGATTGTAAACTTTGTTTCAGACTATAATAATATATAATAAATAGAGAAATTGGTATGTGCAGCATTTAGAACTACAAATTTTTTTTAAAAAAATTGTTTCTAGTGCTAGCATTAATTTGCTTAATAGCTCAAGAGAATGCTAAAGACAACATATAATATGATATCAACAGCCCATGTACTTTCCCAAGGACACATGACACCTTATCTTGCCCATCTCCACTTGATATTTTAAAAGATCCCTAGATAGATATTAATATTTGTAATATATATGTTCGATATGTACCGATCCGATAGAGGATCGACATGTTCGATATAACTCAATACCTCTTAATGTACCATGTATCGATACGTTTGGTATAGTTCGATATGTATTGTACCGGTAGCTGATTGATACATTGATATGATACGAGATTATGAATCTTGGTTCAGACTATAATAATATCTAATAAATAGAGAAATTAGTAAGTGCAGCATTTAGAACTACAAAAAAAAAAAAAAAAAATTGTTTCTAGTGCTACCATTAGTTTGCTTAATAGCTCAACAGAATGCTAAAGACAACATATAAAATATGATTATCTCTAAGACATTCTCATTTTGTTTCTTGTTTGCATGCGTCGTCTAAACAGTTAAGCTATAACTGGAATGCAAATACGATGTCATTCTTTGGACACTCGACAGCGTAACGTCAATAGCATTTGCAGCTCGTTTTTAAAAAGAGATAAAAATATATTCTCTGATGAAAAGAATAAGATAAAAAAATACAATGGCGAGAAGGTCACCAAGTGATCCTCCTCTTATTTACAAGACAGCAACAGTTTCATTTGGCTTGAATAGGAGAATCCAAGTTCAAATCCAGGGAGTCAGCAAAGATGTCATGATTGGATCACGGAAAATATGGAAAGGCCACTTGTTTCTCAAGTTATCGTTTCAACTCTTCAGAAAGATTTGTCGGGTCGGCCATCATAGACCTGTCTTTGATGTCATAAACATCGACCAGATCAAAAAGTAATAATATGACAGCCTGACCAAAAAGAGCACCCCGTACCATATCAATCGAGGGGGAGAGAGATCTCAATTTAGATGTCACCGTTGGAAGAGACTTCATCGTCGGCTGAGCCCTTTCAATGATTTCAGATCTGCACAATCAAAGAAAGAATTTTCTTTTTTGCAAAGAGACAACATTTAACTAATCATTCTCCTATGTGTCCAAGGATAAAAGACTAATAAAAAAAAATCATTAGGAAAGTTCTCTCTTCACAAAAAAGGTGTTATGAGAAGATCTAATCCACTTGACAACTATATTATCCTCTATTTCACACACCATCAAAAAATCTTAATAAAAGAAAGATGTCACTATATACATTCATATCCTGCCAACTTGTGGTTACCTTGAAGCACAACACCCTGATAAGATTTGCATCATCTCTTTGGATGATCACGATAACTCTTAAAAGATTTGATTGAGGAGCTAAAAATCCCCAAAAGATTAAGCTTTAGGGAAAGACTCAATATATGGTATAAGTTTAAATGAAGAATGAATGAATGAATACTACACAAATATTTTAGTTAAATACTAATATGGTATCATCTTATAGAATTGATTGAATAATCACGAAATATATTTTAACAAGAAGGCTTAAGATATCAAATATATACTTGTAGAATAACATTGATTCTTTAAAAAACTTGTTGTTTGACCTTCCTTGGTCCCAATAGTCTTGCCACCGGAGACCAATGCATGCATCTCGCAAAACAAAACTAACTCCCATCACAATCTTATCTAATAGATCAGGATCCATCAATAATGATAATTTGAACCAAGCAGTTTTTATCACTTACCTAATATCTAACTAACATGATCCCTTACCATGTTTCAGAGGATTGACGTTCAACAAGAAAGTGACATGATACGTTTATGGTTGAGAGTTTGAGAGACCTTATCTAATAAATAAAAAGACATTGAACTTTAGTAAAGAATAACCATTGATAGTAAAATTGTTGGGATCAAATCTCATCTTAACCATTTATCTTTGATCAAAGAAAAAGAAAAAAAAAAACACATTCACTATAATCTTTAAAGAAAAGACAAAGGTTTGGTGTGTGTGTGGTTTGAACTTAGCATTATTCCTGATATGCAAATTATAAAAAGACAAAGGAATGGTAGAGTGCACTGCCGCAATGAGGTACAGAGTCGCCGGTCAATGGATGATGTCCACATGATGAGTTGCTCTGAGTACAGAGTCTATTAATTTTAACTCGATTCTCGTCGGTCTGTATGCTATGCAGTGCACTTTAAACCATAGACACTGCGACTGCTCCATGCAGTCAATATCATACATAGTCTGCAGTGCAGACGAATATACCAATCTCATATAAGCTGATATCATTGGAAAAAAATTTAAAAAAAAATCGATCAATCAATATTAAAACTTTTCAAACTCAAACTCAACTTGAATACCTATTTTATTTTTTATATTTTTTAATATTTAAACTAGTTTCAAACTCTAGAACTCATAAGGACAAATTATACTTTCAGATGAAAACCTAAACTCTTGCACGGATTCACATAATTCTGACAAAATCTCAGAGCAACTATCCGCCCAAACCACAAGAAGTAACACCGGACCTAAGAGCATCATCATCAGGGGTCAAGGAGATATGATGTCGCCCAACTGGTTGGCTTCATGCGTCTGTTGGCTTATAGACCTCATGCGAATCAACGATGTGGTCAAACGAAGCCATAGGGGCCCACGGGTGAACTCGTAGGGTCCGATGCACGTGCACAGAATTGTCTCCACCAATGTGGCCAAACACTCGAGAGTTGGAAGACTACTCCAGAGGTCGCAGCGGATGGGGACTGAACAATGCAACTTTGCCTGTTTCTTATGTTTCCTTCTCATGTCTACTATATATTACCTGGAGAGTACAACCTTTAGCTCACCTTGCTTCTCTCTCCTTGCCACCTTGCCAAACCCAAGTTCTTTGAACCCGATACATCTAGATCAATCATAACTAGTCTTTTTTTTTTTTTTTCGTACTTTACAGCACTGAGACTGGCACCATCACCCACTGAATTCTTTCTCATGCCAAGCTAAATGAAAGGATGTAAACCACTAAATGTGCTAGATCAACCCATGCCAATATAAAACCGATAACACTACAGCAATACTATCAAATGAAATATCATAAGCCAATACAAGGACGGCTGCTGAAACCTCATATCTCATATACCCTCCGATGTGTGGACCGGAGGGAGAATGAGAAGGCTCTCTCTCTCTCTCTCTCTTTTTTTTCTCTTTTCTTTTTCTTTTTCGCCAGGAAGAACTCAAATCATTGGCTCAAAGAAAATGACTTTTAAAACTGGTGGCGAGCACATAAAGAAATCATCAAATACTGACAGAGGCAAAGGCCTAAGCTGATAACGATGGAACGGTATGGATCTAAAGGGGTGGCTGCTATGATTGCCATACAGCAAAATTAACAACAGCAGATCTTTTTCTGTGCGGTTATGAAGGACGTCAAGGTTATGAAAGTGGGTGTTGACGTCACCCGCGTCCAAGCCTTTCACAAGCAAAACGGAGCACCACTACAAAGCAAAAAAAAAAGACGATTAAAACATCAGCTATGAGTTGGTGATAATCATTTCCACTAATAGAAAGGTGGATCCAACAATTCCTTGAGTGGCTACTGTTCTTCCACCTCATGCTAATTGAAGAAAGTGGCTGAAGGCAGTACCACCTAAGTTTCTCCTCCAACCAGCAAGGTATATGATCAGTAGAATAAGGAATCTGAACTAAAATATATCAGAACGATGGAAAGAAGGGTCACTTTAATCATTCAAGATGGTACACTCATCAGCTAATTCAACAAAAGGAAAAAAAAAAAAAAAAAGAATTCATCGAATGCAGCCAAGTAGAAAATAAAATTGCTCTAGCGTGCATCACACATGTACCTGTGGCCAGATATGCAAGGATAAGAATGTTCAAATATACTGAAGTGACAAATGGAGTAGTGGATACCTTTTTGAGAGGATGAGACCACTGGGGTCCGCTGGTCACTAGTGATCTGATCTTCCATTCGTCGGGGGTACACGTGTTACATTGAAAAAGGGAAATGAAGCAGCTCCACCAAAGTCAGGAGGACCATCTAAAATGAAGCAAGCCTAAATGCATGGACATCACTTTCCTCTCAAAGGGCTGTGCATCTCCATTTCTTTCAGTTGTGGTAGCTTTTGTTGTAGACAATGATTTTAGCCAGCATTAAAAAGATCGAGGAGGCGAGAGTGAACCACGTGTCCAGGATAAAGGGATAGGTGAATCAGGAGCAGGACCATAACAGGACAAAGTGCCCCCCCCCCCCCATTAGATGAGCCATCCTATGAAGATCCATCACGTCGAATTCATATGTCATATACAGCATCATTACCAGTTCACCATGGAAGAAATATAGCAACTCCAGAATATTCTAGGACCAGATTTCTCACCAACCGATGAACTGAACTTGTGCTAAACAGTCTCACCCAAGTTGCATTGCATGTACTTCAATAGCTAGAGATGATATTTGCTGCTCAGACGACCCAATACAAAGGAGGGCTTACACAGACCCACAACCTACAAACAGATATGCAGATGGTAAGATACTTCAATAAAAGTAACAAAATTATGTTAGTCGGCAGTAGTAGCTAGTCAACAGGAGAGAGTTAATTGTGACAAAACCATGACAAACAACAAAACCATACTAAGGCCTCTCAGGTCAATAAACCAATCATAAAAAAAATAAAAAATAAAAAGCCTATATTGAGAAGTAAGTAGAGTCATCGAGAACAGAAAGTTATGTCCTTTTCATTGAATAGTAATAGTAGCAAAATAAACTAGAAATTAAAACAACTTAACAGTAAGCACAGCAAGCCAACCTTTACCTCGTTCTGGACATCACACATTTGTCCTAACAGATGTCTTCTGGACATGAACCCTCAAAATGATGAAGAAGAGATGTGTTTTAAACCTAACAATAAGAACCAATCTATCTATATGCCCGTGTCAAAACCAGAAAAGCATTGCTTCTACTTTTTGTTCTTTCAAACAAGAAACAGAAATTTCTGTTATCCTTTGTTTTTGAATTATCAAACGAAACATAAGTTTGGTGGTCCCAATGAGAGAACTTCATTTGTAAAGGAGAAGCACTTGGAAATAAAAACTTTACAGTCTTGGACTCATGCACTTTTCCTTTTTCTTTCTCTTCCTGAAAATTTTAAAATCACAAGTGTCTTGCTTCCAAAAATTTCAGAAACAACATAGTTCATGGAAAGCATAAGCTTATTTTTCTTTCACTTATTTGATTTTACAGAACGAAAAAAAAAAAAAAGATATGAAAAGACAATTAAATTCATAATTATTTTAAGGACTAACTGCGCAAAATTAAGACCCCCAGTTCCTAGCCTAGATACCAGTGGTAAGTTCTTGAACAAAGAGTTACCTGGAAATTCCATGATGTTGAAGAAAAAGGTAATACCGTCCTCTTATTTCATTCTCATGTAGTAAAGAAGCATGTCTACGGTATTCACTTATCTTGTTGAAAGGGCTTGGGCCACTTAAAAATATTAAATAGCACCACCAATTATAGTCTGACTTTCAATGAGTTGATAAAACTTAACTGGCTTTCAGCACATTGTGTCATGTGAAATTAAAATCCTTCGCCCGTATTTGGCTGCCTTGTATTGGTACACAATCAAAGAAAGCATGGAATTGATCCTGGACATAATAAATGGAACTAAACTTGAGTTACATAATAGAAAAAATATATATTATCCATTAAGGTTTAGGCCCAAAGTAAACAAACACATTTCAGATCCCTAAAAGGATCATCCCAAGTATTAACATTACTAAAAAATTAATTATGAAACAGACCATCACAACAACCACCCTATTTTGCTAAGATAATCTTATTAACAAAAATGGAGATATCTTATGCTGAATTCATGGGGAAAATTTGCTCAACTATATTTTCTAAAGTGTGGTTTGAACATTTATTGAGATATGAAACGTGTTTCCTGAAAGAACAAGTCTTATTTTGTGCTAGTAAGTTTTTCTATAGAAAAAAAGATAAAACTGTAAGGAGATTTTACTTGGTAAGATAACTAATGAAAAATTTTAGAGAGAAGAAAGCTCTGCAAATGATTCTTCATTATCCAAGAAGAAGCTTGGTAGAGCTTATAAAAATATGATGTGGATTCTATAAACAGAGACCTCCTATAGAGATATTAATGTGTTTAATGTGTGTCCGATGAACCAATTGCTAATGTTAGTAGTTAGAACAATAAGAAGCAAGACTAGTGAATATCCTACCAACATAGTGTCGAATCAAAGAACAGCTTTAAGTCAAGTTATCACATGTGAAATAATTTATGTATCACGTGTGTACAAGATAAACTTCCATGATGTATATTATTTGCTGATAAACTTATTTTTATTAATGACAGTCAAGTTCGAACAATTTCTAGAACTAGGATCTTGAAGACAAGCTCCAGAAACAAGGCTTTTAAATTATTTAGAAAACCATACATATCTGTTGCAACTTTTGCAACACTAGAATGAGAATCAAAGATACAAGATTAACACAAAATTCAAAGCTTTAGACATCATTAATTATTATTTAGGAGAAAAGAAAGATAAAAAAGGTATTACTCATAGAATAAAGTTAGATCTACAAACCAGACAGTGCATCTAAAACCCTGCAGGATCATCAAATGCCTACTAAATTTTGGCTATGCTCTATATATATAAATATACAAGGCAATTAAAAAAACAAATCCAGAACATTTTCTTCATTGAAAGAGGATACATCTGATACATGTGCAGGATTATCCAAAGATGAGAGTAAAATATAATTGCAATTCTGAATCAGGCCATACCATCAATAAAATTATCAGACTCAATTCACGGTTTAGTCTTAGACATGTTTGAAGAAAAGCTACAAATGACATAGCTAGTTGAGGTGTGGTACTACTAATTAATAATATCAGGAGTGAGGAAAAAAGGCCTAAAGCACCTACTTATTTTGAAGTCCTTGATTAGACCAATGACATTGACCTCAACAAAGCTTAATGGAAGAAACTGTCCACGGTTATTTTCTTACAAGGAAAAAACAGTTCATATGACCTCAAAAGATGCTGCTACTCATCCATGCAAATGAACTTGTTGGAAGAAACCAAAACACTTGAAAGTTAACTGTCGGCAAAAACAAAATGCTCATTATGGCACTCACATGGTTTATGGTAACTGGAATCTTCATGAAAGCTATCTTTAGATCAAAGACTATGATTTATTCTTTCACGTCAACTAGCCAATATAAAAATCCAGCCTATAATGCTTTCAATACCAACTTTTCTAGTTCAAATAATATGGTGTAATTATGTTAGAAACAGGCACATTGCAATACTGACAGACACGAGATAGTCTGGTGCCAATTCTATACCAAAGCCTGCATGACACATGCCAGGTATCGGACTATCAGAGCCTTTCCTCAAATCTCATTCAAGTATATAAAGTGTCATTAGCAAAATTTTAAGCTTCTGTACTTCCTAAAATTATAGTTGCATGAGAACAACCTGAAACAATTATTATATTCTTGATGCTTGAACACTAAAGGGTAGATCCATAATATTATGTTACTAATAGGCACACAGCAATACTTAAACATGAGACAGTCTGGTGCCAATTCTATAACAAAGCCTGTATGACGCATGCCAAGTATGGACTACTGGAGCATTTCCTCAAATCCATTTAAGTATATAAAGTGTCTTTGGCAAAGTTTTCCTTTAAGCTTCTGTAGTTCCTAAAATTATAGTTGTATGAAAACAACCTTGCACAATTATTATATTTTTGATGCTTGAACACAAAGGGCAGATCCATAATATTATCTCACAATGAGCACCTTCGGACACATTATGCAGCTTGGCCATATTTTGTTAGAGAATAAAAGAACTGAGATATCTACAGGGGATTTTGCATAACAACCCATCTTGCCTTCATATTGTTTGTAGCTTATTTCAAAATATCATGTATACATTTTGAAACTAATTTCATCCAAAAAATAAGAAAGATACCATCTAGAAACTAAGACTGCTCAGATTTCATGGTCTGCAGGTGCTCTTCCCTTAATGAGAAATATTTTACAAAATCATTAGCAGTGAAATGTGACTTGTTATTTTAACAACTATAGGACACATCTTTAGGTGAAAAAAGAGTAATCCAGTAAATCATGATTCATTTTAAATTTCAGTAATTCAGATTCCAATAATTCCAAAACAAGAATACCAGAACAAAATCTGGCACAGAAATATACAGCAAACCAGAACAATCAAATGAAACATTTATAATTTTCATTTTACCGTATTTACCACTAAAAAAGTAGCTTGAGTACTTAAAGTAGTGCACACAAGCCCTTTCGACAAATTCTGTGACCATTAGAGACTGACACTATCTTGAGTCTAAGAAAAGGCCCACTATATAAGTACAGTAGAGATGGCTACTTCTGCATCATATTTAAGGATGATAACAGACTCCAAATCAGCTAACAGTGGCTCAACCAAATAGTGAGCAAATACAACTCAAAAGACTAATTACATCTTTTTGACTCTCTTTAACTGAGATTAAGAAGAAATGAACTTCAAGAAAACCCCTGAACTACTCACCTCAAACTCAACCCAAGGCTAGACTCAAACTGGGATCGACCTTTGCAACTTAAGTCAAATGCTCAATCTTAATTCATTAGCCGAACTAGGATTATTATTGAAGATTCAATTTCCTTCCATCATGAATGATCATATGCTTGTGATATTTTGTTGTGCCTTGGACCCTAAAATTTATCTTCAAAGAACAGTTTGCCACATTGACCAAACCTGATCCTGTCTGACCAATCCAATTTTCTCTGATTCTTGGACTTATCTGGCAATCTGATAGTAATAAATTATAATGATGTCATTGAAGAAGGAAGAAGAAGGGAAAAAGGATGAAGAGGAAGTAAGAGAATAGGAAGAAAAGGAGAAAGGTTAAGGAGGACAAGGATATAAAGATGAAGCTCACTGACAAGGAGATACTCCTGCTCATTCTAAAGTGTTGTTACTCAATCTAGATGGAGACAGAACCAGGGTGTGGCAAAAAGTCCAAAACTTCCTTGCTCACATTTTTCTAATCTTTTAATCAATATTTTTATAAAAATAATGATATCAGAGGACTATATCGTTATTGACACTCTATAGTCAGTATAACTGGTTTTTTGCACTCTATAGTCAATAGACCTGGTACAGACTGATAATAATCAAGAAAAAAATAAAAGGAAAACTGTACACCTACCTAAAGAACACCCTTGTCACAGCCATAACCTCCACCTCTGCCGCCTCCTCTTTCTTCTCCTATTTCCTCACTTCTTTCTTAGTTTCTTTAGTTGTGTCCTTGAGCTCCTCACACAAGCCTAAGTTGCAATTAAGATTGAACAGCATATCAAGACTCATGATTAAGGTCTCTTAGTGATCTGTTGAACTAAGTAGTTTCACTTGAAGTTGGACTAGCGAGAAATCACTAAAAATCGAAAAGGTTGGAACAACATATCATGACTTACGATTAAGGTCTCTTAAAGATCTGTTGAACAAAGTAGTTTAACTTGAAGTCAGTAATGAGAAATTACTCAAAATTGAAAAGGTTGGAGACCATGTCCATGCTTAAACCAATGCAGGGTAGAAAACTGGTAACAAATGGAATTTAATTGATTTTATGAATCTAAAATGCATTATTTTTTTTAAAAAAGAAATTGTTTAGTTTAGTTTCTGCTGATACAATCTGAAGTTTAGTTTCTGTTAGTACAATCCAAAGCCAGTGTTGCAGATGTTCAATGATCCCAATCTCACAGGCGTGCTTCAATGTTTGAATATTGAAATTCAATCTACTGTTTATTGTCTTGCGATGGAAACATATAATAAGAAATCATGATGGATACCAAAGCAATCCTGGTCATACAAGGATTAGAAAGTGTCAATAACTCAAGGACACTTGATCTCCAAATATCTAAAAGATTAGGATTAGTATGATTCACATGCAAATCAATTATTAGGATTTAGGATCATTGGTAGCATAGAAAGAGGGTACTGAATTAGGTTGTCCTCCAACTGAAACCAAATATAACAATCCTGGGCAGCAGAAGCACTTCAGAAATGTGATTCAATTAACAAGAGCAAGTACTAGATGAAGCAGACACACAAAAACTGTGAATTAAGAAGAAACTGAAAGAATGACTACAAGGTTTTCTAGTTATTTGATGATGTTGTCCTAACTCCTATGTTCCCTCACTAATATCCCACTGATGAATTCCACTAATAAAGTCCTCTTTCAAGGATGAAGCTCATAGAACTTGCAACTGATCTTTTAGCAAATCAAAAGCCATATCTTGCATAGAAAGATACAATCCACATCTCACCCATCTTGACCTCATCCACAAGTATCTCAAATATAATTAAAAATCTTCTCTCAAAATAAGAACAAATATCGTTTGTTAAAAACTTATATACAATGAATATGAAGCAATTAAATATCAAAAAACAATTGAGTCACTTTCTTCAAACTGCAGTTGGCTTTTCTCAAGCTAATCCATCTAACAAAGTAATACTCATTATAAGCAATTAATTGTTACTTGAATATTTATTTTTTGATATATTTACTTGTAGATCAGAGAATAATTTTTAATAATACGCAAGCTACCTGACCTCCTATGCTTGCTGATTATGTCTAATTTCCATAAAAAAAAAAATTATCGTAAACATAATCAATGTCCAAATGAATTTGATTTGTATTAACATCCATTTAAAATTTTGTCAATTTGAAAATTGAATAGTATTAATGTTCCTTCAACATCTAATTCGAACCATGTCAGTCACATGCCAGATACATATGCTTCTTGAAATATCGTTTCAAAATTATCTGTCTACCATCCATGCCAGGCGCTAGAACGGAAAGATAGAAAAGAGGAAGAAATACCCTGGGGAGAAGAACATCATCATCCTATTGAGACAAAACAAAAAAAGGAAAAAGTACGTCAGATTATACCTCTTCTCCTCTCTCTTTCCCCTGAACAAGTCCCCGGGAATAGGAGACGGCCTCGTTAAATAGGCGCTTGTACCACCCGTTGCCGCCGTCGGCGAAGATGTTGCGGAGATCCATGAAGCGGGATAGATCGGCGACTGTCTGGTCGATGAGGGCACCGGTCTCGACGAGGATGACGACGTAGGAGCCCCTCAGGCGGCGACGGTATCGTCAACCTTGTTGGAAGTTGCGGTTGTAGACAGATATGGGGAAGCCGTTCTCGGCGATACCAAGGGCGAGGTTTAGGCCCATCACCACCAGCCCCCGGGAGGCCGATCCCCAACATCCCCGTCGACTTTCTCACAGTGGTCTCCATCTAGGGTTCCTAAGGTCCAAGATCGGGGGAAGAAGGGGAAGCCTGACGCCACTTCCATTTCCCGGGTCGTTGGAGGGCGAAGACATTTTGATCGAACTAAATGAAGCCATGCAACACGAGCGACTATACGTAATTGTAATATATGTTGGGGATATTTATGTGAAATGTCACTTAAATCACACTTATCTTAATTATTGAGCTTATTTTATTAGACAAAGGATTAAATCCATTCAAAACACGATGTTATATTGCATTAATATTTCTTCGATTCCAGGTGTTGTCCCAAGTTGATCATCAATTTTGTATGCGTCAAACTGGTTATCTATTTGCAATTTAATGAATCGAGAGATGAGTTATAGTTATTCTTTTTCAAGTTCCTTTTGAGAGTTTCCAAATTCACATTAATTCTTCAGTTCAAATTTTTACTCCTTTCTTTTTGGCATTTGTTAAGTAGCATCTCATCTCCTATTTATCATAATTAAAAAATACCTAGGATAAATCGATACAATCTCTTGGACAGGATGAATCGGTGCAATCCCAATATTTAAGCTTTTTTTAATAGATTCGATTCATCAAAACACTCTTGAGTTACTAAAGAAAAAAAAAACACTCGGATGTATAATTTTTAATCTATTAATGAGTGGTAATTTCAATCAATAATTATTATATCACAATCTAAAAGCCCCCCCCCCCCCCACCCCCCCCCCCGCTCCCCCCCCCCCCCCCCCCCAAAACACTTCCATTGATGTGGGTGAAAGCGCCACAGTAAATCGGAGCCGCTGGATCGTCGGATGGTTCACCGATCCACCGTTCAGATTATAAGTCCGTTCGCGCGCCCGCCTCCTATAAGTTCTATCCTGACGTTCTCGTATCAGATCCGAGACCTATTATATTGCTCGCTCCCATGGCAGCAGCCGCCTCCTCTTCCTCGGCCGATCTCGCAACCCTTGGAAGAAGGCTTCCTTTAGATGGCGTCAAGCGAAACGACTGCTACGGCCATGGAAGTGGAGAAGGTTGCCGATCCCGCGGCTGCGCCCCGTCCTCGGTTCCTGGCGCTGAAGGACAGGAAGGTCCAGTTTCGGAAGGGGGGGGGGGGGGGCACCGCCCCTTGCGTTACGCACCGCTCAAGCTTGAGCGGTGCTGAATGGATATCTACACCCCTATCTACGAGCAGATGAAGATAGATATAAGGATGAACCTCAAGGTTTGATCATCGTCTCATTCTACTATCTTCCTTTTCATCAATCAGATAGCGTTCTGTGAAATTGTGCTTTGCTTAGCGACAGAGAGATTGATTTGCAGCGAGTTTGCTTTTCTAGATAAGATTATTTGAGTTATTTGTTACAAAATATGATCTAATTTAGTTTAGTGACTAGGAAACTATTAAAATTAAATTATGTTTCAAGTGAAATCAGTTGATTTATATATGTGGAGTTGGAATTCAATAATATACTCAAGCTTATGCTAGATCATATATTAATTTTATAGTTGAAATATTAGTTATATATTATAGTTACTCAAAGATAGAAATACTAAAAGATTGTAAAATAATAATAAGGTATTTGAAAGCTTATGCTAGATCATATATTAGTTTGAAATGATGATATTTTGCAGGTGATTATTCTATAAATTATCTTTAAAACATCTTGGTTTATATCTATATCAGTTCGAGATGCAATTTATAATAAAACATATGAAGCAATATATTATTACATTATTTACAATAGGAGTTCATTTTATGATATGCTTTTATTATCGTAAAATTTTATTTTAGAATTTAATGTGCTCAAACTTAATTACTTGTTATATATAGCTTTTTTTCTCTAAAAATGATAATAATTATTGTAGCTCTGTACATTATGGTATAGAGTTATTGATGATCATACAAAATAGTCTAGAAACAACAAATATTAATTAATAAGTTGAGTTTCATTATATTAATTACTAATTTATTCATTTAGGATTTACGGTCTAGAGTATTTAAAAGAACATATTTTTATGATTGAATTTGTGAGCAGCCCATACAATATATGATAATACATGTTTAAGTAGATATTATAATTGACATTCTTACTTACATATTTAAAGTTATTTATTTCTAATATCATATTCATATTTATGCATATACTTACATATGATAATAGGATTATGTTGATAAAATAAATTATATAGGTCATTTTGGACTATATTAGGAAGGGTTAATATTGTTATAGTATATAGAAGCAAGTATGGTATTATATAGAAGGAAGGGCTAACAAGATTGACCGTTATGACTCACATGACTAGCTAGACTTAGCTTATTAACCTTTTTTTTAAATATGCATGCATAAATGATTTTTAAGATCCAATTATGTAATTTTTTAATTAATTTTTAATTATTAACCCTTTTGTATTTTACTAATTAATAATGAAAGTGAGAGAATGTTATATTATATGATCCTATTTAATTAGGTAAGATATATTATGGATATGATTGAATTTTAATTATAAGCCAATACAAAGAAATTTTAATTATGGTAGAATTTCTTAATAGATGATCTTGATGAAAAGGACTCTCATAATTACTTATCATAGATTATTTGCTCTTACTTGTAAAATAATAAGACCACTTGGAAACTCAGTACGAATAATTAGACATATAAGTATGCGGATATACGAATACACTGATGTGTGAATTCGTAACATCATTAAGAGAATACAAATCTTTTGTCAATGAGATATTTGATCTTATGAAAGATAGAAATAGAGAAAAAGATATGTCTAGTTTTTCTTATAGATTGATACTAGTTTAGTTTTTGCATCCGACGATAATACGCTCGTAGATTCAATAAAAGTTTTCTAAATGACGTTGAAAAAATATGCATCGTAAATTTAAATATATTATTATTTGATTTCAGATTTTGATATTAATTTTTTATATAATAATAAAATATTATGATTTTTATGATTACACACTTATCTCAATGACAATTATCTATATAGGCTAGCTTACAATTCTTACATCATCGCATGAATACGTCAGCTATTTGATTGCATGTCAAATATACAAAATAATATTGTCAACAAGCGCATGTCCTAAACCTAAGAGGACATCTAAGTTTACAGTGCGTAATATTACTCTTGGATATGTTTATATGTAACATGTAATGTAACATTTTAGTATATTTACACCCGTCTACCGTCGCCCAACAGTTCATGTCTAGAAATTGATCCAAATTGTGGAGTCGCTTGAATAGAACGACCAAATAATTTATATATGAATGGTTATTTACGTCCTACATGAGTAGACATGCATTGTATATTAAATAGATATTTTGGTTCCATGTAGAATAAATTATATTGTTTTTGGTTATTTTTGGGATGAATTTATGGGAAGCTGCTCATTTTAGTTTATTTTTAATTGATACTCTTTTTATTTTTCTCCATCAATATCCTTATTTTTTATTCTCAAAGTACTCCAGATGGGATTGGTCAAAAAGATTTTCATCATTTGCATTAGACCTAGTCATAAATGTGAAAAAACAGTTAGTTATGGTATTTTCATATAGATTTATAATATTTTTATGAAGGTTCCAAAAGTACTATAATCTTATTGAAAAATATTATGGAGGCTAAGTTTTTTTCTTTTCTTCATGGACTTGATCTAAGACCAATATAAATACATATTTGAAATTATATAATGATAAGTTGATTTGTATTGTATTGTAAGGCTTCGTTCCTTATTTATAGTATTTTGGTATAAGATTATAATGTTTTTATGGATATATTAAAAATATTATAATTTGATTGATTTATATCAGTTGGAAAGGGCAATAATCTTTTTGTCTTTTGCGATATGAGAAAAATACGAAAACTGACGGAGAAAAATAAAAAAAATAAACTTTCGAAAAACACTTTTAATTTTCAAAATTTTTTACATAGCACTCCTATTTTAAAAATTTTTGAAACAACATCTTTTGTTCAAAACGATCATTTTATCTTTAAAATACTTCATTGACCATAAACAAGGGAGAGAGGGTGGCCTCATTCTTATAGTATCTTTTTATATTGTTAGGAGTGTTATTTCAGAATTTATTTAAGTAAAGATGCTATGTGAAAAAAAGTAAAAAGGTACAATCGGAAATAAAAAACCGAAAAACCAAACCGAGGGATTTTTCATGGGAATTTACTCTTTGTTTTTTCCTGGTTCGAAATGGGGCAAAAAGAAGTCCTCATCCTCGTAACATTTTCCTTGGTGGTCAATGGCGAAGTGGATATCCGACGCTGCTCCGCTACCTTCCGTGCGTTCTGTCGCTTATCAGCTTCCAATCTCCCGCTTCTCCTCTTATCTACTCCGATAGGCACCGAACTCCTGAAAGCTTAGAGCAATGGCGATGAACGTGCTCCCGCTGACAACCCCGCGGGCATACTTGGAGGGCAAGTCTGTGGGCGGGACGCGGGCCCTTGTCTCCGACCACCTCCGCCGCCACATCTACAACCTTGGCTGCGTCACCGTCATCGATGGCAGCTTCACCGTCATAGCCGCCCCCAGCAAATCTCGTCAGTTCATCGTCGTGGCACCCTCTGGTCTCCATCGATTACTTGATTGCAATCCATGAAAACCATCTGATGATCGCTGCATTCGATCTTTCGTTCGATTTTTCTTGCATTCTCTTTTATAATAGTTCAACGATTGGAACTTTGATTGCTTTGATCAGTGTCACCGTCGGGGGTTCTGAAGCGGCGGATGTTGCCGGAAGGCATGTACGCGCCGAAGCCCTACCTTCAAAAGCCTCCAAAGCGCGCGGGTTGCGCTGCACATGCTGTGAAAGTAATATCCTCCTCTTCATTTTTTTTTCTTTTTTACCTCTCTTATTGTCTAGTTCCGTAATATTGTTGCACGGACTCATTGCATCTGGTTCTGGATCAAAAGAAAGAGGTTTCTGAAGGAATTTGTGATTTCCTTGTGTAACTGGAGCAGAGTTAGTATACTTCAAATTGGAAATTGTTTCAATCGGAGAAGGCTTATGTATCAAATGACTGTTTTTGTGGCTGAATTGTTGGTTCAGAAAGAAGTGGGAGATTTCGAGTAGATGGATGGGCTTTTGGAGGTTGGACTGTTAGGGAATTACTTTATTTTCTTTCTGCACCTATCTGTCAAATTCAAATTCTAAGCATAACTGCTCATGTCGCTCACTATCTTATGAATATTTCCTCTTAGTCTTAAAACATAATCACTCAGCACTTGTAGTCTGTTTTCTTCATTTCAACCATCCTACTTGCTAAAAGCAATACTTGTCCGAATATGCGTTAAATCAAATACTAGGATAAAAATCCTATCTTTTTTTACTTTCGAAAATTTCTTATCCATCGATTGCACTCTACCTTCCGTTTATCTTCGTTTGTTGTACATTAGTTTAATCCTACTTAATTTAAAGGCCAAAATTCTTATTGACCCCCCGTACTATGCCTTAAAATCGAAGTCATCCCTCGTACTTTAAAACTTGTCTAAGTGACCCTCCTGTACTATGATTTCACATCAAAATCACCTTCCGTACTTTAAAACTCGTCTAAGTTACCCCCTGTACTATGCCTCAAAATCAAATTCACCCTCCGTACTTTAAAGCTCGTCTAAGTGACCCTCCGTACTATACCTCAAAATCAAAATTACCCCCCATACTTTAAAACTCATCTAAGTGACCCCCCCGTACTATGATTTTGCATCAAAGTGGTCCCTTCTGTTAAAAATAAGGTTACGTTGTTAGGTAAAATAATTTAGGGGATTATTTTTATTTTAAGAGTACAACTAAATAGTCCCAAAGCCCTAATCCATTTCCCCCTTTTTTTTTCTTCTCGAACCTCTATCGACATTCTTTTCTACAACTCTGATCTCTGTCTTTCTTCATTAACCTTTGTCGGCGTTAGTTTGTTTGTTTTTCCGCTATCTTTCTACCTTTTTTGTTTTTTCTTTGACGTAAGTTTGTTCGTCTTTCCGTTGTCTTTCTGCCTTTCTGTATTTTCTTTGCTTAAGATATATGATTTCTATAATTTTGTTGACAAATAAATTAAAGGTAAAAATGTGTGTGCTTTTTTGAGTTTTAAATTATTTTTTAATAAATAATTTTTTAAATTATTTTACCTAATGGCGTAACCTTATTTCTAACAGAGAGGGCCACCTTGATGCGAAATCGTAATACGGAGGGTCACTTAGACGAGTTTTAAAGTATGAGGGGTAACTTTGATTTTGAGGCATAATACGGGAGGTCACTTAGACGAGTTTGAAAGTACGGAAGGTGACTTTGATTTTGAGACATAGTACATGGGGTCACATAGACGAGTTTTAAAGTACGGGGGGGGGGGGTACTTTGATGTGAAATCATAGTACGGGGGGGTCACTTAGACGAGTTTTAAAGTACGGGGGATGACTTTGATTTTGAGGTATAGTACGGGAGGTCAATAAGAATTTTGGCCTAATTTAAATTCGGTAGATCTATGACTCTACTTAAAGCAAAAGTTCTAGATTTCTTGGATTTCTAACTGATTAGGAAGGGAACACAAATGAAGATATTCTTTGTGGAGCTATCAGGAATTCCATATTATCATCATTTTACACTTAAATAAAAGGAATATTTAATAGGACAGTTGTAAGGTCAATATGAAAAAATAGAAATTTAGGAAACTGCAAGTGTAAAAGGTTAGTGTTGTTAGGATGAGAATGTTGCAATGGCTGTTTGTATTTATTGAATAATCTGGAGTAAGAAATATTACATCCATGAACATATAAGTTTAACTAGATGATGGGAAAATGTTTAAGACTCCATGGACATGTCCAAAGGAGATCTAAGGATACTCTGCTTAGATGAAGTGATCGACTAAAGATTAGTGGTGTTGCGAGAGATAGAAATAGACCTTAAAAAACTTTATCAGAAACAACAACAAGACGTCTGATTCTTCTTAGTTTTACTAATGATATTATCCTAAATATTTAAATGGTAGGAAAAGATTTGTGGATCTGCCACTACAGCTTCTTGTTCGGTCATCGAGTATTTTTGTTAAAAATCTATGACAGTTATACAGATAAGCTTTTGATCCAATAATTTTTTGACTGGTTTAATTTTAAACCAATTAAAAAATGGTTTAGTCTTTTCTAAGTTCATATTTGCTAATGATTTAATTTTAAATGGTTGTATGCTTCATGGTGGTCTTTTGTCATTATTGAATATTGTTTAAAGCCGTTCCACATATATTAGATACTATTCCAATTTCTAATTGTTCGTTTTTGCATCTTGCAACAAAAACCATATTTTTATAGTTAGTCATCTTTTCATCACTTTGTTGCAAAAATTCTCCAACTGTCTTCTTAAGTTGCTTGTGGTACATAACTGTTAGATTATGTTATCTTTACTATTATAGTATTTTTCAGGCTGAGAATTACCAGTACCCTTTCGATGCTGCAATCAAGCTTCACCAATTGGGTATCGACCGGAACGCATTTGGTCACAGTTCACTAGGCCTTCCAAAACAATATCAGTATAGGGGTAGGCATCTAAGTGGTTCTGTGCGAGCAGGACCACTAAATGGCAGCCTTGATCCTGTGCCATCAATTGTAAGCTGGTTTCCATATATCTTGATTTGGATATGGTTTTTTCCTTTTATCTTGCTATGGATATATTCAGTTTTTTGTTAATTCTGTTTGTGCATCTCTCTCTGTTTACCATGGCTTAGTTTTTGCTTCAATGTCTGGATGTTAATGGAACTATTTCTTCATGAATCACTGCAAAATTTTTCTTCTGTATTCTAATCAACTAACATATAGGTTATCTTCTAATAAACAACTTTGAACATTTTGCAGCAATGCATTGTCCTTGACATAGAAGGAACAACT
Organism: Ensete ventricosum; assembly: GCA_029747655.1. Lineage (NCBI taxonomy): Eukaryota > Viridiplantae > Streptophyta > Magnoliopsida > Zingiberales > Musaceae > Ensete > Ensete ventricosum. The sequence goes on along the minus strand of JAQQAF010000006.1, from coordinate 1,473,145 downwards.
ACTCCAATAACATTTGTTACAGATGTTCTTTTTCCATATGCTCGTGATAACGTGAGAAAACATTTGAGGTCCACATATGACAGCAAGGAAACAAAAGAAGATATGAAGCTATTGCGTGCCCAAGTAAGATTTCATTGTGCAGTTTCCTGTATTGTCTATTCCGTTATTTGTTTTTGATTTATTAGACTTTTTAATTACTTTGGTCTCAAGAACTTTTAGTAGGTGTGCTGTGGTCACTAGTCACAGGACATGGTTTTGGCTATTCATATAATGATTGGCATAATTGCATTGGTTTCCCTCCAAAGTCAGTGATCTTGATATTTGCCCCTCTATATGTAAAATATTGTAGTTATTCTCTGGCAGTTGACCTTTGGTATATAGACATCAAAACTCTGAATTGTATCCCCTTCAAAAATGTTGAAGAACATGAGGGGTCAAATAATTGGTGACGGCATTTTAAGTACTTAAAATTTTATTATTTCCAAATGCAGTGATAACCATGACTAGTATGTTAATGGGAAAAAAGTTGAATACATGGAAGTATATATATATACATATATATTATATATATATATATATATATATATATATATATATATATATAATGTATGTATATGTATGTATTTATACACATATATCTATATGTATACACACACACATATATATATATATATATATATATATATATATATATATATATATATATATATATATATATATATATATATATATATATATATGTATATATGTATATATATATATATATATATATATATATAGATATATATGTACATATATACATACATACATACATAGATACACGTATTGGAGGGCAGATATACTATTTTCACATTTTGAAAGGATAGATATGTAAAGCCCCATAATATTTGAATAGAGAAATAGTGAAGGCTGCACTCTTGACTGATGTAACTAGTCTCTAATTACTAGTCAGGTATCCAGTTTCATTTAGAAAGAACCATTTGTTTCAGTTATTTTAGTTTGTCAACTTCTTCCAAGTGGAGCTGTCCCTTGATTGTTGAGTTCCTACAAGTGTTTGGGGGCATATTTTGCTCATCATATTGTATTCACTCTATACTACTGTCCATCAGCTGATGGATTCAGTTGTGCTTTTGTGCTTTTTATCTAATTTGATTATTATGTTGTATTTGTCAAGTAATAGTAGAATTGAAAAATTCCTCATTGTTGGCTATGAGTTAAAGATGGGGCTATTTTTTCTTTATCTGATTGGCAACATAGTAATCTGGCCATCGTCTGCTTTGAGGCAAAAACAGTGTTGCTGCAGACTTATAAACAGATGCAGGAGAGAATGGAGGGGGAAAAAAACAGAGGTTTGGGTGTGACTCAAGGTAGATCTCCTTATATCAGATGTTAATAGGAAGACTAGAACAGAATTTGTATTAAAAAATAGCAACTTTGAGATTGGTTGGTGTCTTCCATCCACGGATGATAGATAGGATAAGATTGGATCATTTATCATCAGGAAGTTGATATGCAATGGCATTTGATATGGTCGACCCATACCGACGAGCTCGGTATGATAAGATTCAGGCGTACTGAGCAGTATGCCTTTTTTATTTTTTTATGATATATATATATATATATATATATATATATATATATATATATATAGAGAGAGAGAGAGAGAGAGAGAGAGAGAGAAAAATAGGTGACATTGTCTCGTTTTCTCCTCCTGATGAGGATGAGGAGAAGCCTCGACGACATCACCGAGGCCTCCTCCTCTTTTCCTCGTTGCCTCAGACGAGGAGAAGACTGTGGCGAAGAAGTCACCGCCTCGCGAGGTTCTCCTTTTCTGCGGCATCATCCCGAGGTTCTCCAGTCGCAAATGTCTCCCTCCTCTTCTCCCTCTCTCTCTTTCTTCTTCTGCCTCTTCTTCTCCATCTTTCTTGTTGCAGCCAGGCTGATATCGCTCGTACTGGGCGGTACGATGTGAAATAGCAAACCTTGCCAAGGAGCAATCTAGTTAGGACATTGGTCATAACATACAAGAGGGGGAAGGGTCCTCTAGCATAAGGCTTCCCTTATTTGTGAAATAGAGCATCAATGAACCCATTGACATATATTGCTCATGAGAAATAGAGACAGATGAGGCACTAGCTTTGGCTAAATTCCCTAGCTTTGAAGATATCCAAAATGAAAGCCTGGCAAATTTTGTGAAGGGTATTTTCAAAATCTAACTTTAGGAGGCATCTAAATGTGGTCCCAGAAGGATGGATAACTTTGAAGGTATCCATAATGAAATTCCAACAGATCTTGTCAAGAGCCTATTTAATGTAATCTCATACACAGAATTGGATGGCTTCAGGGCTGTCGTCAAGCAGATAGCAAGTGCTCTTCCTTTTAGTATTGTTTATTGCATTGTCTGTTTAAGTTGGATGATTATTAGTCAGCAAGTTAGCATTACCTTTTTGAATATCTTGAAAATGGTCCTCAAATCTTCAAAAAAGTTCTACAACACGTATTGACATGTGTTGGTATGCCGGCACGGACCAGACCCATTCTGGTCCGGTCAAGGACTGACATGGGTCTGGTATTCGAGACATCAAACTATGATCTTGAAATTCAGTTGCTTAGGCTATCAGGCCTAGAAAGTGGTACATCAGATATGACTTCCAGCATAAGGATAAGGTAATCAAGTCTTGATAAAAGTTTTGGTGTTGAACACTAGGAAAAAAATTCTAAAAGATGAGATAGGTCCTTATTTATCATATCGTAGAAATCCTGGAAGAAACTTAGTATCAAAGTGATGCTCATTGGTTTGTTCAGTTTCATTTGAGGCTAATCTTTCATGGACTACAACCGTTATACTCATATGATGTTGCACTTTTGTCTGCAGGACATGTGCATGCTTGTGTGTGTGTGCATGCGCATGCATCTTTCTCCTCTTCAGTGCACATGAGATTCTTATGATTGTGATTGATGCAACTGTGTTTTAATAAATTAGGTAGATTAGGACTCAAATGGGTCGTCATCTGAGTCCTCAACTAAGTTTCTACTTTGTGAGAATTAGGTTACCTTTATTAAGTATCTGAAATAATTCAGATTCTATGAATTGGCTGTTTCCCAAGCTAGGTTGGTATATTGGGAAGTTCAGACTAGGTAAGTTCAATCGTAATATTTTATTTGATTTTCTGTTTGAAGTGTTTCTAGATTCTTATGCTTTGAAGCATCCCTTATGCTTTTTGTTTAATTTTTTGTAGTCAGAAGGTGATAGTATTTTCTGTTTGTTTTCTAGTTGTCCTCCATATTGCCTTTTTGTATTGATTTCGACATTAATAACAAGTTTAGGTTGAGGATGACCTGAAAGAAGGGATATTGGGTTCGGTACCTGTCCCATTTGATGATGCTGGAAAAGATGAGGTGATTGATTCTTTAGTAACTAATGTTGAGGCCATGATAAGAGCTGACAGAAAAATTACCTCTCTTAAACAATTGCAGGTAACAGAACTGGACTTTGTGCTATTACAGAAGGAACTATTATAACTTAAAAACTTTCTCATCCCTTCATTATTACGTGCAGGGTCATATATGGAGGACTGGATTTGAGAACAAAGAATTGCAAGGAGTTGTTTATGAGGATGTTCCAGAAGCTCTTCTGAAGTGGCATGCTAATGGCATAAAGGTGATAATATCCCAGTAGTCTCTTTTTTCAGATTTTTACATATGCAATCTGTACCATCCAAATGAGTCGGTTGCCTGTGCTGCTAAATGTGGTCTTTTGGAATATGGGTTTAACTTCAAAGAGTAATGTAGCAGAGAAAAAAAATGGCTATGATAGTATATATAAAAGAAGTTCACGGCATAACTTATCCAAACATCTTCAACTGTTGTTTAACAATTTAACTTGGAATTTTTATTTTTTTCTATTACATGTTTGACATCAAATATAAGGAGAGAGAAAAATATTCCTCTTCTTTATAGTTTTGCCTCTTGCTGAAGATTAAATTGTCTTTCTCAGTTGTCCATAGAAGTTAGGACTATAGATGTTTACATGGATGTATACCACTTTATGATGGCTAATTCCTTTTCTTTCATATATGAAACAGAATAATTTCTCAGCTACATGCACATGATGGTAACACATGGCATGACAGTCATATGCTGCAAGAATTACAGAGAAATGATAGTCATGGTTATCACTCTATGTGAATGTGTTTTTTAAACATAATATGAAACATTCTAGTGAAAATTTTGTGTCAAGAGAACTAATGCAAGTGTTCCTCCAACTAGCCTTTATAAAATGGATAATCATGGTCACTTGCTACAGTCTGCTGATTGACAAGCATAACATCACTAAGTTTTGATGGTAGTACAGTGGGAGTTTCAAGTCTTTCTTAGATTTATTGATTAGTCTGGCAAAGAGGGTTTCTTATGAGATCCATCGCCACTTTTCTTGCAAATAGTATCTTTTTTGAATATTCTTACAATCTTCTAAGACTATCTAACTAGAGGTCAAGAGGATTCTGTTTTGAGATATATTTCCAATTTTCTTTTATAAATAGAATAGTAGGATATCATGGCTTGTTTTATGTTGTGACACTGCTAGAATACTATGGCCAGTGGTAGGTTTTAATGAATATTCTCGATGCAGGTTTACATATATTCAAGTGGTAGCAGAGAGGCTCAGAGACTTATCTTTGGAAACACTTCTTATGGAGACTTACGAAAATACCTATGTGGGTTTTTTGACACCACAGTTGGGTAAGTTTATAATTGGTGTCTATAATGCTGATGTTCTATTAGAATTTTTAGCTACAGACTCATATAAAATCTTTTTGGTCTATAGAAATAAAAGAGAATCACGGAGCTATTTTGAAATTTCTCTGTCAGTGGGAGTAGATGAACCATCTCAAGTCCTGTTTGTAACTGATGTCTATGCGGAAGCTGTGGCAGCAAAGGCTGCAGGTAAAATGCATTAGTGTTATTTCCATTGTTTGTTTGAGTTTTTCTTAGTTTTATCCTTTGGCAATTCTTAGTTTCATTGTCGAACTCTTTATCTGTTTTGGTCGAAACTTCCAACTGTAGGATGATACTGGGGACAGCATAATCTTACTCGAATAGTGATACCCTTATAGGTTGCATTGGCATCTCTGAGTCTTTCTTAGCGGACAATATTTGATCGTAGGGCTATAAAGTAGTGATCCCACTTAATGGCATGCTCTGTTTTGTACTATAGGGGCACTTATTGTGATATCAAATAGGTTTTTTTCTTTTTCTTCAGCATCATATACATAACACACTCATGGTAGTATCAAGGTCATCATTAGATGGATACCAATAAATAGCTCCTAACATCTCAAGTGTTTTTGAGGTATTGAAGAAAAAACCCTTTATTTGGCTTCAGTCGGTTGTAATCCTATGTTGGCTTCGTTACATTAAACTTTGTGACCCAAGCTAGAAACCACGTAGCCCTGGCCCCTCGCATCCAAAGACTGTTCTAAGTATTACCCTGACAGGAGGATGATAACAATTGTGACATCTTATGTTATAATTGTCATCTTATGTTATAAAATACGATTTTGATGATGATAACGCATGTGACATATTATGTTATAATTGTCATCTTATGTTATAAAATATGATTTTGATGATGAAATTAATTGATAAATTTAAGAATTAATATACTTTCAAGATAAGTAATGCATGAAAAACTTCGATCATCTGCTCGAATAATTGGAGGGCAAATTATTGAAACAAATATTAGGTCGAAAGCATCATATCAAAGATTGGACGTTGTGCAAGAGGATTGGTCGACGTACGATAGGATGGACTTCGTACTATGAGTTTAGACATCGAGTCAGAAGATGCGTCGGAGGTTCAGACGAAGTATCAGATGACATATCGGAATACTGGACAACGTGATTCGTGACTATAATTAAAGTGGTTAGATCTTGATCATGATCGTTTAGAGTTAAATTAAGCTATTATTGGGTCGAAACTATGCCAATTTAATTTGGAGCCCATTGGGCTTGAACCAGACTGAATTGGGCTTGATGGAAGGCCAATTCAGTGATCTGGAATTGCCTTGGGCATTAGTAACGTCAGGCCCAAGCGGTGGTACTGCCCAGATAGTCAAAAAGTACTATTTGTGATTTTTCGGATATTCTAGCGATGGTATTGCCTCTTGCTGGTGGTGGTACCGCCTAGGCCGATGGTAGTACCGCCGTAGCCCAGATTTTTGGGCTCTATTTGACGGTAGTACTGCTCGACACCAACGGTGGTACTACAAATATCCTAAAAACTTGATGATTTAAAATTTTGGCTCCAATTCTGAAGCATGTAGGGGTCTATAAATACTCCACTCATTCTTGCTTGATGAAACATGAATAAGTGTGAAAAAAGACATGATCTTGAGTTAAAAGTATTGTAAACTCTTGAAAGTGCTCAAGTCTTTTCTTCCTTGAGTTTAGCGGTTATTCTACGAAAGTGTGATGTCTTGTGTGAAAGAGTTTGTGTAATAGTTCTCTCCTGAGCTTGGTAAAAGGAGAAGGTTATAACAACGATAGTTGATTTTCGCCCGTTAGAAAGAAGATCAGTAATGAAAGCCAGTGGCCTCGTGAGAAGAGGAATCAGGAGTGAAAATCAGTTTATATTTTCGTTCTTGCTTTGCTTTATTATTGCTTATTAATTTACTTCATTCACTATCTCCACTTGCAGTCTTGGTTAAACGTATTTTCGATTCATATTTCGTTTGAACTTTTTCGAATTAGAATTTTTTTTTCGATAACACTAATTCACCACCCTCTCCTAGTGCCATTACGATCCTAACAATTGATATTGGAGCCAAGTTATTTCAATTGGATTAACACCAAAGTGAGTTTTAATAACTTTTTCTAACAAACACAAGGGTCACTCTATCACTCCTCCTATGATCATTGGGACGAACTACACTTGTTGGAGAACGTGAATGAGAATTTTCTTGATTTCTATGTATTTTGATTTATGAAACATCATTGATTGTGATTTTTAAAAATCTTCTAATCCAATGAATAATGGAATGATTTTGAAAAAGAAAACGTTTTCCTTAAATGCCAAAGCTATGAACGTTTTATTTTATACTTTAGATAAAAATAAGTTTAATCATGCTTCTACTTGTGACAATGCACATAACATTTGACACACACTTGAAGTTACTCATGAAGTCACGAGTAGAGTAAAAGAATTAAAAATTAATCTTTTGGTATATAGTTATAAACTATTTAAAATGAATCTAAGCGAAATAATTGGTGATATATACATCGATTTTATGGATATTATCAATAGTTTAAAAGCTCTTGGTAAATACTATACTAATCTTGAATTGGTAAATAAAATTTTAAAATCTCTTCTAAAATATTGGGATCCAAAAGTAATGACTATCTACGAAGCAAAGAATTTGAATAAATTTTCTTTTGAAGAACTCATAGAATCTTTAATGACCTATGAAATGACTTGTAAAACACATGACAAATAGGAGGAAAACCTTCTAAAGAATAGGAAGGATATTGAACTGAGAACCAAAGAAGATTTCTCGAACGAAAGCTCAAGCGACGATGATGATGATATTACACTTTTGATAAGAAGACTTAAAAAATTTATGAAAATGAACAAAACTCATAAGAATAAAAATAAACCTAAAGAAAAATATTATAATATGTTATAAATACGAGAAGCCAGGACACTTCAAAAATGAGTGTCCAAAATAGAAGTTGTGGAAAAAAAAAAGAATAAAGCATTCAAGGTAACATATGATGAATTAAGTGCATGAGAGGATCAACAAAGATGAAGTGACAAACTACATATTGGTAACCTTTAACAATGAGGTATGTGACTCTTCTGAAATATTCCTATCTTATGATCAATTATTTGATGCATTTCATGATTTATATAATGAACTCAAATACATTGGTAATAAATATAAGTACTAAAAAGGGGTCATGCATCACTTACTAGTAAATTTAAAATTTTGTATGAAACATCTACATCTTGTACTCTTGCTCTAAATGTAAAGAGTTAGATTCACTTTAAAAAAAAAATATGTTATTACAATAAATTTTAGAAAAATTTAAAATTAGAAACAAATCATTAAACATGATTCTTGCTAACCAAGGTTGTGTATATAAAAAGGAAAGAATCGCCAACATTCATAAGTAGTAACACTCAACAAAAGTCAATAAGATTTGTAAAAGAATCTATACTACATATTCCCTCTAAGGATAAATGTAATTTTTGTGAAAGACTTGATCATTATATTTATGTTTGCTCCTTTAAAAAATATAGCTCTCATAAATTAATTTGGGTTCCTAAAAAAATAATCAATAATTTGATGTCAATAGTTAAGAGAGATAGATCTAACGATGAGGGACCCAAAGTTAAATGGGTACTTAAAGTAAACCTCTCTTTCTTATAGGTATGTCTCCAAACAAGAGCTAGGAGCAAAAGATGGTATCTCGATAGTAGATGCTCAAGGCACATGACCGGAGATCTAACATAATTCTTAATGCTTACTAGCCAAGACGGAGGATATGTCACCTTCGGATACAACAACAAAGGAAAGATTATCGATATTAAAAATATTGATAATAAATCAAATATTAAAAATGTTTTGTTGGTAGATGGTTTAAAACATAACTTACGAAGCATTAGTCAATTATGTGATAAGGGATATAGTATCATATTTGAATCTAATGCTTGCATTATAGACATACCAAATAAGAATAAATCGATGATTGTCATAATGAACAATAACATTTATATTATTGATCTTGATGATTTTCATAATGAACTTATTTTTTGGTTTTAAACAATAATGCATGACTTTGGCGTAGAAGATTAAGTCATGCAATTACGAAATTGATCTCACAAATTGGAACTAAAGAACTTACAAGAGGAATGCTTAGAATTAAATATGTCAAAGATAAGATTTGTGATACATATCAACTAGGAAAACAAATAAAGATTAGCTTTAAACCCAAAAATCAAATGAGTAATTATAATTAATTTATATAGATTTATTTGGACCAATTAATATCTCAAGTCTAGGAGGTAGTAAATATATTTTTGTGATTGTTGATGATTATAGTAAATTTACTTGGATATATTTCTTGGCACATAAAAGTGATTGTTTTAGATGTTTTACAAAGTTTTGCAAACAAGTTCAAAATGAAAAAAAGATTTTATGATTTCTTCTATTCGTAGTGATCATGGTAGTGAATTTAAAATCACGAATTTTAAAAATTTTGTGATTCCAATGGCTATGACCATAATTTTTCTACCCCAAGGAATTCACAACAAAATGGAGTTGTTGAATAGGAGTTTACAAGAGATTGGACATAGACTACCCAAATACTTTTGGGTCGAAACTGTTAACATGACATGTTATGTCATGAATATGATTCTCATGAGACCTCTACATCTAAAACTCCTTATGAATTGTAGAAGAATAAAAGACCCAAAATTTTATTTTAAAGTTTTTTATTGTAAATATTTTATTTTAAATGAAAATGATGCTTTTGAAAAATTCTATGTAAAATTTGATGAATGTATTTTTCTGGATATTCCTCTATTTCTAAAGCTTTTCAAGTTTTCAATAAAAGAACTTTAGTTATTAAGGAATATATCCGTGTTGTTTTTAATGAGTTTCATGAAGTTAAAAAAAATAATTTTGAGTTTGATATTTTGAATTGAAATAAGAATTTGTCTCTCCAAAGTAACTTGGATATATCTACTTCCAAAGATACCTTTCCTAAAAAATGAAATTAATTGTTGGAGATACATCAAAAGTATTCAAACTCGTTCTTTACCTAAAAATATTTGTGTAATTGTTACATTTTTATCTCAAATTGAACCTAAATGCATTGATGATGCTCTTAAAGATGACTCATGGGTCTTGACAATGCATGAAGAATTAATTCAATTTGAAAAAAATAAGGTTTGAATGCTCGTTCCTAGACCTAGTGATCATATTGTGATTGACACTAAATGAGTCTTTAGGAATAAGCAAGATGAACAAGATATCGTGGTTCGAAATAAGGTTAGATTAGTGGCCAAATGTTTCAATCAAGAAGCATGTATAGACTATGAAGAAACTTTCGCTTCTGTGACAAGACTTGAAGCCATAAGGATACTCCTTGCCTATACTTATTTTAAAATTTTAAAATTATTTCAAATGGATGTCAAAATTGTCTTTCTTAATTGTTGTATTTTCAAAGTTTATGTTGAGCAACCATCCAGATTTAAAAATGATCTTTTTCTACCATGTTTACAAATTATCTAAAACTCTTTATGGGTTGAAGCATGCCCTTACGGCTTGGTATGAGAAACTTAGCTTTTTTTTATTCAAACTCATTTTTAAAATATAAGATCGATACAATATTATTTATTAAATATTTTAAAAATATTTTATTATTATTCAAATCTATGTTGATGATATTATTTTTAGTTCTACTAATGAATCTTTATGTGGATCATTTGCCAAGAGTATTAGTCATGAGTTTGAAATGAGTTTAATGGGTGAATTGATATTTTTCTTAGGATCGTAAATTAAGCAACTAAATGATGAAACTATTATTAGTCAAACTAAGTATGCTTTGATCTATTAAACATACTTCATATGGATAGTGCAAAAGTCATCAACACATCGATGAATATTTTTACTAAAGTAGATATGAACAATCAAAGAAAATGCTTTAATCAAAAGACTTATAGAGGTATGATATGAAACTTATCATACCTTACTGCAAGTATACCTGAAATAATATTTAATATTGGACTTTGTATAAAATTTCAGTCAAATCCTAAATAATCTTATTATAAAGCAATTAAAAGAATATTTAGATACTTATAAAGAATTATAAATATAGGATTATAGTATCCAAAATTTAAAATTTTTGATTTGATTGCATACGTTGATGCCAACTTTGCAAGATGCAATATAGATAGAAAAAATATTTTTGGAACATGTCAATTCCTAGGTCATGCACTTGTTTCTTGGTCTTCCAAGAAGCAAATCTCTATCGCATTATCCATAACCAAGGTTGAATATGTAGCTAGAAGTGCATGTTGTACATAAGTAATTTGGATAAAAAGTACTTTGAAAGATTATAGACTTGAAAAATATTACTATAAAATGTGATAATAGAAGTATAATTTGTTTAACAAAGAACCATATTCAACACTCTAGGACTAAACACATCGATATTAGACATCTTTTTATTAAGGATCACATTAGCAATCATGATATATCTTTAGATTTCATTGACATAAAACATCAATTATAACATATATTTTTACTATACCACTGAATAAGGAACAATTTGATTTTATTAGAATAGAATTATGCATGTTGAATCTTTCGAATACATGAATCATGATTCTTCTCATTCTTCCCTTTTACTAAAGAGGAGATTTATCTCATTTGTTTATTATCTTGATATTTTTTAATGTAAAATTTATGTTATATGACTCTTTTATATTAATATTCTTGTGATATCAAAAATAACTTTTACTATTGACACATTGATGTAAACTAAAAGAAGTAGCATCATGATTATAATGACCGGGGGAGAGTGGGGGTGGGGAAGAGTTATGACAAAGGGGGAGAAGTAATTGTAATTTTTTGATGAGGTAGCACTAATATGCATGATGTATTTGATGACATTAACTTATGATATTTGTTTGAGATGTGTAACTATTTCAAACTATGAATATGATGTGAAATTATGCATATAATTCTTGTAATAATCATTATTAAAAGTAATTATAATTTATGATTAAAATTATTTTGCCTTGAATTTAAAAAGTTTACTATGACATATAGATAGGGGAAGTTTAGTTAAAATTATGTTATCAATTGGTTGTCATCATAAAAAAGAGAAAGATTGTTGAATCTTGAATTTTAACGATGAAATCAATTGATGAATTTATGAACTAGTATGCTTTCAAGATAAGTAATGCAAGAAAAACTTTGATCATAGACTCGAACAATGTTGGGTTGAAAAACGTCATGTCAAAGATTGGATATCAAGTCGGAGGATTAATCGATATACGGTAGGATGGACTTCGTGCCATGAGTTCGAGCATCGGGTCAGAAGATATGTCGGAGGTTTGGAAGAAGTGTCGGATAATCAGATGATATGTTGGAATGTTGAGCAACATGCTTCGTGATTGTCATTAATGTGGTTAGGTCTTGCTCGTGGTTGTTTAGAGTCAAATTAAATTGGTATTGGACTGAAACTATGTCAACTTAATCAACTTAATTTGGAGCCCATTGCTTAAACCATGAGTGAATTAGGCCTGATGAAAGGTCACTGAATTGACCTAAGATTGGTATGAGTGGTGGTACTACTAGGCCCAAGTGATGGTACTTGCCCAGACAGTCGAAAAGCACAGTTTATGCTTTTTCAGAAATTCTGGCAATGGTACTGCCCAGCGACGATGGTACCGCTTAGGCCGACGATAGTACCACCATAGCCTAAATTCTCTGGCTGTGTTCTACGATAGTATCGCCCGATGCCGATGGTGGTACCACCAGTACTCTGAAAACTCAAGTATTTAAAATTTTGACTCAAATTCTAAAGCCTTTCGGGGTTTATAAATATCTCACTCATGCTTGCCTGATGAAGCATGAATAAATATGAAAAAAGGGTGAAAAGAGAAAGAATCATTGAGGTTAAAAATGTTGGGAACTCTTGAAAGTGCTCGAGTCTCTTCATTTTTGAGTTTAGCAACTATTATGAGGAGGTGTGAAGGAAGAATTTGTGTAAAGGTTCTCAGACGAGCTTGATAAAAAGAGATAGATTGTAACAAGGGTAGTTGATTTTCATCCGTTGGAAAGAAGAATGATAATGAAAGCCATAAGCCTCAAGAGAAGAGAAGGAGAATCAAGAGTGGACGTAGATCAATTTGTATTTATTTTCTTGATTTGTATCGATTACTGAATTGCTTAAGTCACTACCTTCACTTATACTATTGATTAAACGTATGTAATAACGTTGGATGCAGGAGCATGATCTATGTTCCTCTTGAACACTGATCGGAAGACCAACTTGTTAGGAGTAAAGAAAGGAGACAGACTTACCATGAGATGAAAACTGCAATAATAATTAGAATGAAGATTTTCAATTGAGATGTCTTGATTGATGCCTCTTCATATCTTCTATCTGATAGCAGTTTCATTCCACAGGTCTCCAAGTGTTGATCTCCGTTCGTCCTGGAAATGCACCTCTGCCCGAGAATCACGGATTTAAAACAATAAATTCATTTGCTGAAATCAAATAAATCATTTTTTTTCTTTTTTTTTGGTTCCTTCCAGGCGGGCTTCCTGGTAATGCAACATAAGTGAATCGTTCGTTCCATCATCGGAGGGACTTTTCCTACTAAATTTTCCAGGCAAAATTATCAAGAAAACCCAATTACCATTCAACATTATGATCAAAGAACCCCTTACAAGGAAGGAAGGTCAAGGAGGGCAAAATCATGCGGCGGCGGCTGGCTTTCGAGTCAAATGGAGAGAGCAATATATCTTTCTTAATAACATTTGATGCCTCTTTTACGGTTAGTGATCCCTATAGTTGCTTATGTATGTATGTATGTAATTCTGTCATATACACAACAAATCTGTTGAGGTATTTTGCATGAATGAATAATTTATTTTCATTTTTTCTATATATTTATTTAAATCTCGATCAAAGAAAATAAAAATCTCCAAGGTAATTAATTTTCTGCTTGCTACCAACCTCTCTACCTGCAAAGGGCAAAGTTAATGAATGGGCAAGCAAACACAAGCTCGCTCGCCACCATCAAATCAAAGCCCTTTCTATGGGGCATCCAAACCATAGTAGGATATATAGGACATCATCAAGGCCAGGCATTGCTGCCGTTTGGTGTTTCTTTTACGAAAGGGAGGGCACAGAACGATCGATGGGGGTCACCATCTAATCTCAAAGGAGAAGCCAAAAACCCTTGGAAAGGCAAAGGAGGAGGGTATGGGCAAGGTGTTGTCTCGTTTCATTGAGCAAGCAATGTGGGACTAATGGGTTGGAAGATGCTGCTCTTACAATACTTTCTTCCCATACTCAATGGTGACCATATGGGCATTGCAAAATAGAGCTACGACAATAATCAAGAGCGGAAACCTCATCAAATAAGATCAGGATCCTCAAATAACTTCCCCATGACCATGGCATTGCAATGGCGATGGGCCAGTGTATCTATATATATATATATATATATATATATATATATATATATATATATATATATATATATATATATATATATATACACATACACACACACATATATATCAGCAAATGAGCTAAACGAGAAAGAGCAGGTTCATTGGTTGTTCTGCAGTAGAATAACAAATGCATCTGCAGTTTGTCTTATGCATATCATCTAAATATTTAAATCAACTACTCATAACAAGTTCCAAAAGGGTCATCTATTCTTAGCAAGAACAAATAACATCAACTTTGCAGTAAAGTTCTTCCCTCAAACTCGAGAACCAAGGGGATAGATAAGACAGACAAGACACCGCACATAGACTGGGGACCCCTCAGTTTGACATAGTGCTCAAAACACCAAATGACTGAATCCTGATCTATAATTCCACACCCCGACAAGGTATAATTCAGACTTCAGCTCCACTAGCCATCTTTATTTATTTCTACACACAACTACTTCACAGTGCCGGAAGTAAAACTTAGATCAAGCCACAAAATAAGACAATAAGAATCTTCTTCAAGAGTCACTCACTAACAAACTGTCCCAAGTCTGCCTCCGCACATTGCTTATCATCCCAGATATATATATATATATATATATATATAGATTCCAAAGAGCCACTCAAGACAACTTATTATCCTTCAGTTTCCAATGAATTCGACCCAACTCCATTAACATGATAAATCCCAACAACATACAAGTGTTCTTGAACATGATTGTTCCCAATTGCATATTTCAAAACTTAATACCGCAACCTTAATATTATAGACGAATTAAAATCATCTTCGGTCCTTATGAGTCTGTTGTTAATCTTATGAGTCTCTTCTCTATCAGACATAATATCTTCATTCTACAACCAAACATCTAGAGCCATAGTTCACCAAAACTAAAAGTCTGAACTTCCGTTATCAGCTTCCGATTCGACTGATAGTCAAACACATTTCCAGAATGTTGACAGTTTCAATAGTTTATTGTTCAGGTTTTGCATTTTTGGTTTAAACATACTAAATACCTGGACCGAAAACAAAATGTAATGGAAAACATATTTTGTTGATATACAGACAAATAACAAGGTATATGAATACAAGCTCATCAGATTCAAATAATAATCTTTTATGTTCAATTCAAAAGTTTCTTTCAAGAAAGAAAAGATCATATAGATCTTTACTGATATTTATGATGACAGAAAAGAGTTATCTAGTTCAGAGATATCCTAGGTATTTACTGTTTGGTATTTTCCTTTAATTTGAAAAAAAAAAAAATGAAGCCTTGGATCTTTGTTAGTGTAGATCTTAGCAAATAATTGAGCAAAACAGGCTACCGACATTTTCTCCATCCGCACCAAATCCTGATAAGAATATTCTTCGAATCAAGCCTGATACAACAAAGTCTTCCCTAATCTCTATGGTTCTGGCTGTAGCACTATATATAAGAAGGGACCTCTCCAGGTGACACAGGCACTCTCCCCCCACATTAAATACTATTTTCCCCCATTAGGTTAGTCCTGGCTACTGGCTCAAGTGTTGCAAGGGCCTCATTAGTTTTGCAGTAACCCAGCACCTAGGGGATAATCCACATCAAAAACTCAAATCTCAATCTTATGTATCAGGAAAATCCAAGTTGGGAGACCACATCAAGCTAAATCCTCAAAACTCTTAACATTCAATTGTGACCATTTTTATATATTAGACCAGGACAGATCAGTCTCAGCACATCAGACGGACAATCAAAATTGACGCTAAAAACATGGAAAAATAAATGTTTGCTTTTAAAACATTCACCTCTTCTTTCCCTAATCTTCCTCCTACTTACACTTCTCTAATATATATACTATTTCTTTGTCCGCATAGCTGCTCAAATAGACAGCAGATCAGCAATGAATATATACAACAGGAATGAATCCCTCGATGATTTAAAGCAACAACGTGAGGCAACTCATCCTCTAATTCAATACTTCCAGCTGCAGAATGGATTTAAATACACTAGGTAAAAATGCTGATCTTGAAAGACATCCTAAAGAATGGTGAAAGATGAAATAAACTTCAAGTACAAGAAAAGATTGGAAAATAAGGGAAAATGTGAATGGAAGATATAGCCATCTAGATTAGCCCCATTTATCATATCATAGGACGAAAAAACAGAGAAACACTAAGTTCAAAAGCATCATGTATCTACAACCAGAAAAATAAACATCTAGAGCAGTTAATCAAAGATCAACTCCCACCATCAATTAACTGATAGATTGGGCAGCAAATGTTTCATGGTGAATGAAAAAAAGGTCAAAGATCATCTCACACCATCAATTAACTGATAACTATGACTCAATATATCATGTCATAGTTTATGAGCAACCAAGAACTGTATGGAGATCTAACCAAACAAATACAGGGCTCCATGTGTAACGAAATGAAACATGCATTAATTCATTGGTTGAAAAAGAGACATGGAATATAATACTCAAGAGCACCTAATTATACTTTTGGTTGAATTTCGTCAAGCAAATTGCAAGAATACATTTAGTAGCTTTGCACAAATAATGGTATATAAAAAGAAAAAGGCACCTAAACAGAAGCAGCAGAGCTACATCATCAAAACCCATCAAAAGTTTAAAGAGCTATAGTAATTCAAACAGATACAATCAACATTCACTTGTTTGACAACAGATTAAAAATCTAAGAGAACAACAGTAATTCACACCCACTAGACCTATACATTATTATAACAACACACCGAGTTATTACAACATCTATATATGATAACTGTTACTATGTATAACCAATACAAGTTCTGCAAAGGGTCATTGCAAGTTCACATTCAGCAATATATCTGAACTCTGCATAAAGAGACCACTAATGAGATTCGGATCATACCTGCACCCTTCCACGAACTAAGCTTTTTTTCTCGGAGTGAGTCCCGGCAAGCCTTCAAACAAATCTGAAAGAAGGTACTCCAAATCATCTGGCATGTACTTTATATATTTTGTTGCATGTCTTCCGCCCTCAAGTTGACTACCAAACCTACCCATAAAAGACCGATAAGCTGGGATGACCTTCTCTGAAATAGAAATCCGCAATTCTTCTCGGAGCTGAGGATCTGGAACCTTCCAATTTGTCTGAACCCTATAAATATCTTCAAATGCCAAGTTGAAGTTCTTGAACTTTTCCTTGAGAGCAACCTTTGAAACACTACTGGAGCTCCCACTCCCATATCCATCATCCCTCAGACAAGACAACACTTTTGTCCAGGAAGTCCTTAGGTAGCTCGTGGCATACTGCCGAATTTGGCTGCGGTGCTTCCTTATCCAGTCATCTCCCAAAAGCTTCCCAAGTTCTGAATCCTTCACTTTATTAACTATGTAGAGTATATTGTTCATCAAAAATATATACCGCATTGCTCCATCTTCATAAACTTTAGATTTTTCATCCAGGTTAGTTTCTAAATATGAGATTATCAAAAGCATGCGACGACCTAGTGGAGTCATACTCTCCAAATTCTCTCTGTTGGTATTCCTGTTCTCATAACCTTCAGAATGATCCTGATCACTACCACACCCTCCATCATCCAAAAGCAAATTTAATGTATCATTGTAAACCACCAGCAATTTCACATAGTTCATCACATAACGTGTCATGGGATGGATCTCACCTCCCTGTGTTGGCTTCCGCGATGGCTCCTTCTGGATTGCACTTCCAAACTCCATAAGAGTCCCTTTTACAGCATCACCTAACCTCTTCAGGATTCCCTCAGCCTCTTCACATAGGAGGTCCTTTGGGTCTCCGGCATATAAGGTCTGGAGATCTGGCAAAACATCTGCGAGGGCCTCATACATATCCAGAATACGAAAGAGCTTCTCTGAAGACCGCTGACATATCGCAATGGCATCCCCAAAGTTGAGTAGCTGCATGACACACCCTTTGGTGGTCTCTGAAAAGCACTCCTCCCTAAGCTCCTCTGAGGCAGCAAGAATTTGGTCACAGAGCCGTCTCTCTCCCCAGAGTAGAGCCCGAACAACAATCTTCATAGCCTGAATCCACTTCTTCATCTTGTCATCAAGCATCCGCCACTCAGTTCTCTGTACCTCCTCAATGCTCATTCGATCGATGCCGAGGATGGAGAGGCACTCGTCGAGAATGTCTCGTCGGATGCTGCAGTAAACATGGTGGAGCTCTCGGTCATACTTGGCCCAGATCATTTTGTCTGCGATGGCCTTCAGATCAGCGATGACTTCGGGATGGATCAGATCTAAACTCCGATCGTCTATCAGACTGCTTCCGGACCTATCCTCAGGACTGCCCTCCTGCTGTTGCGGTGGAAGCTGCAGCTGGTGTTCGTCATCGATGGAGCTCTCAAAGTCCTCCATCGTCTCACCGCTATCAGATGCAAAGGAGAGGGAGAGGCGGCGAATGGAGGAGCAGAGGCCGTTGGAGTCAAGGGGGACTGCATTGCGGACCATCAGGTGGCGGAACTCCTCCTCAAGGCGGGACATTGCCATCTGAAGCGCAACCTCCGCACGAGTAACTAGGTCTTCCGCAGCCGCGGCAGCGTTAGGGGAGGTGCCGGGGTCGGCGAGGAAGATGAGATCATCGACGGCGGCGAGGTATTCCTCGGCCTCCTCAGGGGAAGACTCCCAGAGGAGGGAATCGGAGGCGTCCCAGCGGAGGACGACCTTCTGAGCCGCCTCTAGGCGCAGCTCAGCCTCTGACGGGTCAACGTCGACGCCGTCGCCGTCGCCGTCGCCGTCGCATCCTGTAGCGGCCGAGGAGGAGGCAGGGAAGAGGTCGTTGATAGTGGACAGGCGGTTGTCGAAGCCGGAGAGGATGCGGATCATGTCCTCGGCGGCGTTCTTCGAGGTAGCAAGGCTGCTGACGATGTGCTTCGCCGCGGCAATGACCTTCTCCTGGCCATCGGCCCTAGCCGCCGCCGCGGCCATCACTCGGTCGGCGATCCGGTGGCAGTGAGGCCGGGAGAGTGGCGAGGGGGGTGGACGTTTTGGGGGTCGGAAGCGGTGTAGGGCTAAGGTCGGGGGATCGGGGTCGAGGTTAGGGTTCGGGAGAAAGGGAGGAGGGAAGGAAAGGGGGCAAGGGTTGCTTCTTCGCAACGACAGACGACTCGAGTCACTTTATTCTCTTCCATCTCTAATCCATTGTTACTAAATATATTTTTATATGCTGGTAAACGCACATATATATATCCGACGGCGAACCTTTGCCCCCACCGGTGAGCCCCGATAGAATAGGTTTTAGCCAACTCGAAGCCATCCGACCCAAACCAATAACGGGTCGGGTTGGCGTGAATGTGAATTAAAATTCAGGTGGGTACGGGACATGCCACCAAACCTAAACCTAATCCTAATCTAAATCGCAAACTTATAGCTTTGACCATTATAACTCCACAGTCTAATTATGCATGCGTGTGTAAGTAATATGATATATATATATATATATATATATATATATATATATATATATATATATATATATATATATATACACACACATTTATGTGCATACATATGTTTGCTGATTCTAGTTGTACTATAATTGGAGTTTGGTTAACCATAACTCTACCCTAGTTAAAGTAAAGTTGAAAACTCTCAACTAATTTTATCCCAAAAATGAATCCATGAAACACAAATAATCCTTTCAAACGGGACAACAGTAGGAGAAAAATATTACAAATATTAAGTTAAAATAGTCTTGAACATAATTTGAGTCGAACCGGAATTAAATCAAATTGAAACCGAAACCAACCTAGTTTGATGAAACTAGCCTTGGGTAATTCGGTTCTGCTTCTTGATTTTGAAAGACTAGAATTGATGTTTCTAGTTTCAAACAAATTACATATTATAAAATAAAAATAAAATATATATTTAAATTTAATTGACTTGGGTTCAAATCCTCTCTTGAGAAAGATATTAAGTTGATTAAAAATTTTATAAATTTACTGTTTTCAAAAGAGAAAATTTTGTTTAATTAAAATTTTTATAATTTTATTATTTGTATATCATCGTTTTTTTATGTCATTATGCTCATTAGGGTTATACATCCATTTTTATAAATTCTAAAAATAATTTTTTATATTTTAAATTAAAAAATAATACAAATTAAAACAATTCGAACCGAAATCAAAACCTGTGCGGTTTGATTTCGATTATTAGTTTTAGCAAATCGAACCTGATGAATTCAAAACAGAAACTGACGGTTCTGTAACCACGGAACTAAACTATAAACGCATGCTTATAAACTCTCAATAACATGGAAGTCTTATCAATATTCTACCGTATGGTAAGGTGAAAAATGTAAATCTAGGCAACTGCTTCAACAAAGCTCTCAGAATACAAGAAAAGATGGAACAAACAAAAATATAATACATGCAATTTCATGTTTGTACTCTAAGATGCAACAGAAAGTATAACCTTAAAAAAAAAAACAGTAAAAGAACAGAAAAAAGAAGAAGAAGAAATTGCCTATTATTTATGACAGTCCATGTTGCCCAAATTAGCTTTTTAAACTGAATAAACAATGCCAAACTAGATACCTTGAATTTAAACTGGATCAACACACAACACATGGATGGCTCTCTTATCAGGCTAGGAATCTGGAGGAGATCATTGAGCCGCGAGCTAGAATTGTTTGAACTTTCCATGGAGGATCAAAATTTTTGCATGATTTGTGCAGCTAGCAAGTCAGCTTCAAACCTTAAGGAATTCAACTTCAACCTGGTTGGCGATACCTTCTTGGAACTTTGTTGACCACAATGAGATTGAGTCAATCATATGTCTGCGACGATACATAGCATTCCATTTCCAGTGTTTTTCTCCAGAGGATAAATAGTTGCACCCTTCACATAGCTCTGATGCTTGATAGCAGCCTCTCTTAGGCCTGAGATACCGGGAGAATTTGCCATGCGTTGCTTTATGATAGAACATGCACTAAGTGGGTCATCCATCCCAGCTCCAATCCTCCTGAGAATAAAAGGACGGACCAGGTAACGAGCTTGAGCATAGTACTTAGTTGCAGAATTTAGAATCAGGCTAAAGGGTAAAACCAAGAATAATCAACCAAGAAAAAATTGAATTAATGATAAACTTAAAACAGGGAAATGTTTTCCACTTCCTGGTAACAACAAAAGCATAACAGTTTGCTAAAGAGATTTTACATGCATGTGCTATATTTCAAAGTGCCATAATGACTGCTAAAACTATACAATGTGAATACTTAAATTAAGACTTCACCAAGAATTGCGAGGACTTATCCCCAGAATAGAGCACAGGCTGATAACTCATTTAAAACAGTACTGAATAATATCAATAAACAATCATCACAAGCTGCACAACTTTACCATATCTTCACCATTAAAACCATGAACTTATCAGGAATCTCATCTTATAAGTAAGCCAGCACACAATGTTACTAACATGTATACCAGGAAATATTAATAAATTTGAGCAAGCCCATCATATTCTTCAAATATATTCAACAATCTGATTTCTACCAAACCAAACTATTTTCTCCCCAGTGCATCAAGCAGGCACTACAATAACTAAACTTGCATAAAGGAAAAACAGGTCCAGTGAGGATTAATATATGCAATCTTCTATTTCAAATAACTAAACTTGCATGTCTTCTAACAAAAAAATTCTGTTCACCAATCAAATGCTGGAATCAGAAAAGGTAAGTCTTTGTTACTATGCACAATAGAAATAGTGGTTCTTTTATCCAGCTAATCCACTTCACAGGAAAATGTTTTCACATTACATTAAGATATTCTTTCTTCTCCAATTGCATAAATAATTGGTAAAACAGTATATATGTACTTACAGCCAGTTTTTAGCAAAAATCTTTTTCTAGGTTCATTGCTTTCACAAAATTCGGAACCACCATCCAATAAGTTCCTCAAATATTACAAACAATATCTGCTTTTTAGTCTCGTCAACCATGGACGTCTCTTTTGCTGGCCAAAAAAAAGAACACAGCAATCCTTCTCTGGTGACCATCTGAACAGCCATTGTCCTCCAGTAACAAGTCTCAGGCACAAAGCAAGGCTATATAAGTCATGTCACAGACTCCTCTAAAGTCCATATCCACAAGAAATACAATATATTAGGCCAACCGGTTCAAACAATGAACTGATCTTATACTTAATACAAGGTTTGAGATTATCATTGAACATTATGGTCCATCCAAGAATTGATATAACTCAAACACACAACATAGTTTGATTGTCCAAGCATGTCAAAACAAATAAATTAAAGAATAAGATTATAACTTTCACCAGAGGGAAGAAGCTTTCTTGGACCAGACGAAGGTAGCCTACGTGTGGAGGTTCCCACATTCCTGTATCACGCTATTGAGGACACTAGTGTTCAATGTTTGATGCACTGTTACATTCAAGTATACAATAAAGAAAAAAAACTGTGACAACATTAAGTTGTTCAATATAAATTTATAACTAAAAGTTTTTTAAGGTTTCTTCACAGCATTTAGGTCTAATAAGGGCAGCATCCTTCTAATAGTTTTAACTTTTAAGGACATCAGATCCTTGCACATTTGCTGATTACAACATTTTCACTGATGTAATTAAATGAGAGAGAAATTGCCACATTCTGCAGAATATTTTGTACCTAGACACGTATTAAATTTACCTAGCACTATTGTTGAGTTAAGAAATTCTAGATATGTTTGAGTTTGCTAGAAATTAGGGCAAAGAGATGAATTAGCTGTGCCAATTTGGAGACTGAACTAATAATCAAGAGTCCAAGAGATAAATTAAGGCATTGGAAAATAAGAGATACTACTGAGATTAATATAGCACTTGAAGCATCAGCCATTATGTGTAAAGTGAAACTAAACAATAGACATATCACTGCAACATACTGCTGAGTGAAGCAGCAATTTTGAACAAGTATGGACCTAGACAATTTGATTTTCCATGATCATAGAAACATAGAAAAACTGAATATAAAAAGATTTAGCAACTGGAGAGTTACATCAAGTAATCAATCCAGTTGTCAGAAAAGGCTTAGGCTGTTTAACAGATGTAAGCTGCATAATTTTCAGATACCTCAGAACTTTCTCAGATGCAGTTCGAGCAGCACTAAGTATGCTTTCACTTGGTAACCAGTTAACTACTCTACTAAAATCAGCTCGCATTGGAGAGTGGATCTTAACAAGCTGCATAGGATGGCAATAGGGCATTAAGAAGCTGACCTTCACTGCTTAACTATTACAAGTACAAAAACAAGAAAATAACTTACTCCTAGACACTCCATCATCTGATAGTATGCTCTCCCGTGAAGTGGAGTATGCCCCTGCCTAGACTCTGAAAAGTATCTTGTCCTACAAACAAACAAAGATGACTACAGCTAAATAAGAATTATATTCCTCTGTTTAAATTCAAGCCACGAATAAAAGGTTATGCTTTCTACTCTACCATTCCTTGTATCCTGGATCCACGGTGAAACCATACATATCAACAGTGTCACAGATGGATAGAGCAAACTCAAGAGCCTTAAGCCCTGTTCCTTTAGCTGAAGAGCCAAATGATGCACCTAACATGAGATATACTTGATTCCCAATTGGGACTTCCTACAAAAGGAAAAAGGTTCAAGTTTAGCGAGTCAAGAAAATTTAATTTTACCTCTAACTGATGCAAGGATTTTGATAATCCTTGATACATGAATCTATATGAAACTGAGGTTCATTCAAGTAGAATAGACTTGCCACACTTCAAATCTATCAGAGAAAAAAAGCTGTAATTTATTGTGACACAGTATGTTTATGCAAAGGTGTATATTATGTTGTAGGTGCCATCACTACTAGAAATTTGAGCTCAAGTAGTTGATTGCACAGTCTGGAAACAAGTATAAATTAATTTTGTGCTCAATATGGTTCATATCTGAGATACAAACTTTATGAGCTGACGTTCAAGTAAAAGTAATTTTCAATTCTTAATACTTAACAAACACTTAAGCAACAAATCCAGCATGTGGTGTGCATGTGAACACAATAAATTACAATGTCAAATGTGCCACAATATGTTATTATGCTAGATAAGTTGACCCTGCTAGTTAAAGCTTGGATTAATGAGGAATTGGGGATATTATTATTGTTAATATGTATGGAAAGTTAAATAACACCACAAGAATAACATTCTCCAATTTCCAACTGTCTGATTAGGCTTCTTTAAATCAAAGGCAAGTTGTTCCTCTAAGAAATCACATATATGTACACAGTTACAGAAATATATTATAAAGAAATTGAGTAGTTTATTTGTACAGAAAACATATAAAATGATGCAATAGTGAGAATGACTCACACAAGTATACAGATTATGATTAGTGAACAGGTAGTGACATTTGCACCAATTTATGAAGCAACCTCAGTATCTGACAACCATGTCAACAAGAAGCCTATGCCCATAAACTACAAAACACCCTTGACAACTTGGACACCATTTGCGACCTCACAGTAGAGTGAGTCTTCTTCAAATGAGAATTAAATCAGAACACTTTTCAGTCAGGATGTAAGGCTATCCTTCACACTACTTTCCAAGCCATGGAAGGGAGTGATGGATTGCTGTTGATATTTGACCTCAAGGGCAAACCCAGTCGAAGAGGTCTCAACAGTTATCGAGAACTTGGTGATGGGAAGGAGAAGCAGAAGGGTAAGCATATCTTGTGGAATCTCCCAATTCACCTATGGTAAAAACATTCTGATTGATGCCATTGCCTCTACAACTCGAAGCTTCCTCTGTGGAGTCTTTCCTTATGCAAGATGCAAAAGTATTATCCACTTATTTAATTGATTTACATGTATCAACTACATCAAAAGCCCAGGAGAAACTTAAAGAACTACATGATAAAAAAAAGTGATGGTAATGTCTACTTGGTGTTAGGAAAATCTTCATCCTGCTGATGGTGATAAGCACTCTTTCCAAATAGAGGCTTTATCACGAGGTGAGTCATGCTTACAAAATTTCATTTCCTGTCAATAAATAAATGTGTTCAACCATAGTACACGCACAAAGCAAAAAAAGTTAACATAGATCTAGTATATCTGAAGATTAGTAATAAGGAAAATCTTTCTTCATCATATAATAAAGACGAAAAATTTATTCTTCCATTTTTTTTTAGATGTTTATAAATTATTGGATTCCACAGGTGCCTCATCTGCTATCATAAAATCTGTGGTTACAGTGCTACGTTTTGCTTAAGATACATGGTTTCTCTACATTCCAAAGGAATTGCATATTGGTAAGAATGGATCACTTACTTAGAAGGATATACCCAATGCCCAGTAATAAAACCCAAACTCTTCTCGTGTATCTTAATACGTTTGATTATTGACAAGAAAAGAGTGTTTCATAAACATAGCTTTATTTGTGAGAAAGCCTATTTGCAAAGAGTGCTCATCACCACTAATCAAAGGTTTAAAATTTTTGTAACACCAACTCGATTGTGTATTGTCACTATTTAAAATAATTTGCTAAATTGGACCTAGTTAACCTTGACTTGTCATGGAACTCAAACTGACAAGCCTAGTGATGCTTTTAGCCAGATGAGAACCATGTTATGATACCTTAAAAGAAGCCAATTTTGCTAATATTCTCCAGTTCCATTTTTGTGATGAAAGAGGTAGTGGTACCATTTTTGTGATGAAAGGGAGGACCTTTATTACTATAATAAGAAGGTACTAAAATTTTACAAGATATACTTCAGTGAAGTCATTGTCAACTGCAAACTTAATTTCAATCTCATCATATGGGAGATTCACTCCCATTATACTAATCCATAATCAATTTTAAAGGGTCATATTTTGTGAAGCTAGATCTACGGTATGTGCTATTATAATAAGACCTCATATTGCTCTTCCCGTCTGTACAGGTGTGATCAATGAGAGATATCAGCTTCCTACTTTGAAACTATAGCTTGTATGAAGGTTTTAAGTTGCTAAACAAATAAAAAGGTCATCCTAATGAGTGACTAATTTGTAGGGGAGAGCAAATATCCTTGGAGGATCAAAATCATTGTTTGGAATTGTAATAAATGTCCAATTACTTTGGCATTTGTAATTTGGACATATACATATAATATAATGTATAAACAAATAAGCCAATGTTGTAGTCAATGAATCTTGTGTCTTAGTGTCATTTTTCCTTTTGAACTTCTTATTAAGCCCACAGTAAAGTTCTTATTTTGTGTAGAAAAATATTTTCTATCCATCAACGATCCTTTTTGTTTAGTTAGTTTTAGGATCCTCTATCAAAGTACATATAACCAAAAGCAAGTATAGTGTAAAATAAATTTGAGAGTTGAAGATATGTTTTTATGAAAATAAAAAGAAACTAACTTGAGAGACAGTAAAAAATAAACATATAATGATTTAAGTGAAATTGAGGCTGTTTCTCAAAGCATCAAGGATGGCACATGCCAAGGAATTAACAATGATAATAACACAACTTTTTGCATTTGATGCAATAGAAGAACCAACTAACAAGGTAAGAACAAGAAATATCACTATCATGAATGACATTTTAAGAAGAATTATCCAGAAAGAAAATTTATTTATGGCAAATAATAAATGGTTCATGAGGATACAAGATTCATTTTAAGGACTTCAATTGTTCCCAGACCGACCCATACCAGCCAGACTGAGCATGAACCAGTATGTGAACTGCCACATTTCGGCTAGTCCAAGCCCATTTAAAGGAAAATAAAGAACTTTTATTAATGCTGATGCCCATTAGGGCTTGCAAAACGTGAGCCTCCCTACCTCAAGCATCATTGCCTGACCACGGCACCCATCCACCCATTGCCTCCCTCTTGGCTACTAATTCTCTTATTCATTTCCTCCTCTTCATCCATCGCCCTTCCTCCTCTTCTTCCGCTTCCTTCTTCCTCCCACCCTCTCCCTCCCCCAGCTGACGGGTACCATGATACATTCCATTCTACTGCCGATATGCTGGAATGGACTTGACCAGTACCAATATGGCCATAGACCAACACCAGTTCGGTACCCAAAATTGGAAAGCTTGATTCATATACTGTAGCTACCAGGTTAGCTTGCTACAAACATACCTAGCATAACAAGATGCATCTGTTCTAAAGAAAAAATAATTACCCGGATCATTTTATTCATGACGTCATGAATAGTGGTTTTGATGATCAGCACCTCCCTCTTAGTTTCTGCAATATGCAAAACTCACAGTGGTTTACATATAAAATGAGATACACATGAAAAAAGGCACAGGTTTCATACCATCTAATTCTACAACTTTGTCAAGTGCTTTAGCAGATCCTCTATTAAGAAGGCGATATGTACTTTTCCGACCAACATATTTTGTGTAGTTCTGAGATATTGGAGAAGGGAAAGAAAAACTTCTAATAAGTGAAGTACATACCATGATACCACTGTGACAAAGTAGGAGAAGTATTCGCTAAACCTGGATGGGAGCTCCATTTTCTCTAACAACAGCATCATAGCCATCTATTTCTTTTCCAAAATTTGTTTTTAGAAGATCCCCAGAGTTACCAACAACAGCACACCGTCCAAATTGCCGGGGCACGAAAGGTGATGTTTCTGGAAGTACTAAAGAAAGTTTTTCCATGCATAATGTCCTATTCTTGCACCGATCACTAGAACAGAAAATGAGAAGGTTCCACTTGTGTGATCATTAGCAATTTCTTGAAATAAAGTTTTCCTCAATTGGAGCACCTAATACAGGCGAAAAGATGAAGAATGCACTATAACACAGCTTTTTTAGCTGAATCAAGCTGGACAAATTGTACTCACAGTTGTATTCCTTTGTTTATTCTGCGCCATGCATATTCCGCCCATCCATTTGGCAAAGCATCAATAAACTCTTTTGTGAGTATGGTAGAACTATTGCGAACCTAAACAAAAAAGTTGTCAAGTATCTATTGAACCAGAAGCAAGCAAGTTGTCCATAGGTCACTATACCTAAAACCATTATCAGCTCAACCACAGGCAATAGATCATATATCCAGGTAAGGGGGAAAAAAAGCCTAGTAGAACTGAAATACATATATCCTACAGAATTTCCAGCATGTCTAAACTCTAATATATTGATTTCATTTTTAAACTTCCTAGAAAGGTTTTAAATGCTGCTGATAATTACTGACAGACCTAAAATCGGCATGTGGATCAGCCCTTACAAAGCAGTACTCTAGTTCATATCGGGCATACTGCCCAGTAAAACATGAATATTAATCAAACTTTCTGGTTTTCATTTTGGATCCTCTGTTACTAGGCGTTGAGCAGTCCCTATAACTCTTCTTTTATTCAGACACTAGCAAGCCTTTCGCTCCTCATTTTGAGTCGTAAAACAGTTAGTTCTCTTCTTGGGAAGCTTTCTTTCCCAAAGATTTCATACATATGTTGATTCATTATCAAAGAATTATATGAAAAGTCAAGTTTAAGAGGGTTTGAATGTGTCAGAAACTAGACACAGCCAATCTGGTTGGCACCTGCAGATATTAATTCATAGGAATGTTGGTATGGTATGGTATGGTACCATTCCGATCAATAACCAGGACCGGTACTGGATTGACATCCAAAACCTTGTTACCAAGTATTATTGGGTGGATCACAGAAAAGCATATTTTGTTTATTCTCTTGGATGATGAACAATTTCTGATGCTCTACTTTTGACAAAAATGACAAACTCACCTGCTCCCATGTAGCAACTGCTTCACAAAGGTTGAAATCAAATGATAAGCCTTCAAGTTCTCCTGTTTTCGGATCTCTCTATAACAATATTTTAGAAATATATCAGATACTGATGGATTTCAATAATCTAGCTAAAATACCAAATAACACCAGCTCAGATGAACAAATAAATCATGTATATGCTCATTTATATTCCTGAAATAATCATCATTAAAATGAGTTAAATTTTAAATTTTAAATTATTTATGAACAAATATGAAAGTCACACAGGATCTCTAAGATGGATAAATGGCATGAAAAGTGAAACACAGAATGATAAAACTGTTTATCTACAAGAAATAGGCTGATTCCTTCCCAATAGGATTCCATGACGAGAAGGAGACCACCATATGAAAGACAACTGTACAAATTTTAAGATGGTTCTAGCATGCTTCTTTGCGCAGGTAAGGTAAGATAGTTAACTCAGACTTAGGAAGAGAATAAATGGTTGAATGAGAAAATGGTTCTTGATTGCTGAAGGATGTTATACGATAGATGAACGAGAGGATCCATGTGGTGGACCAAAATAGTTCAGATACAAGTGCATTTTTTCTTATTATGATTCTTTAAAGTCCAACAAGTTTTTTCTTTAACAAGCAATCTATTATGAAAAAACAAATTATGAAATGCACAAAATGTTTAGCAAACTGTCAAGGATGAGCAAGTAAGATAAGAAGACCAACAGCTTCAGAGAACGAATTGAATGAACCATGCCCCTTGGCAAAATTTACAAAGAAAAATCTAACATATTTTACAAAAGAAAAGTTCCATTGATGGAAGTTTGAATGGTCCTTTCAAGTTTCAAGTTTGACAACCTCCTAATGGATCGATTTCTTGACTTGCTTTAATTAAATGATTATGGCAGAACAACTAAGGTTGTATAATCCTTCACAATCATATTTCATACATAGAATTTTGTTGTTTAAAGATGATGAAGGAAATACTTCAATTATTGCATAAAGAAAACAAACTCACCCACTTTGGCACTGTATCTCTAGGGTACTGAACTGTGACATGACAATAATCCTGGCTGATCAGAGCTTGTAATCCTAAACCATTAGCATCCTGCACTTTCAAAGGATAATGGTCAGTTATGGAACATAACAGGTATCTGCAAATTGTTCTAAGATATTTGTTTGCTATTTTACTAATATCAACAAGTACCAAGAGTCGCTACGTAGAAGCACAAGGAGGCTTAAGTTGTATTGGCCTAAAAGCCATCTGAAGGATAGTCTGTAATAAGCACTTATTGTTTGGATGAAGCTTGGAGAAAGGTTTGAAATTTCTCTTCCACATTCATATTTACTGATGGAATTCAATGTGTTTACCTACTTATTGTAGCCTCACAAGTAGGGAGGACAAAAACTTGCAATTCTTCCATCCATAGCACCTACCAGGCCTAGCATAGATAGGTATCACAAACAATTCTGTCGCACAATATGTGTTCTTTGAATTGGCATGGTGTTAGTTGAATTGGCATGGTCAGCCACACCTTTTCTATTTTGCTTTTTCATTATTGATTTTGTTGTGCTTGGTGGCCAAAAAAACCATTCAGCCATGCAATGGCACATAGTGGCTAGTCATCTAATGGATTATTATCTTAACACAGCTTAGAATTAGAGGGTTGGACATCAAACATGATATTCCCAACTATGGTTGCAACAATAATATGACAACTTAAGCATTCATTGGCTGAGATTATGAAGCTCTTTCTACCTCTACTCAATCTGAATCATAATGCTTTATGTAACAAGAATGAACTATTTCTCTCCATCCAATGATATCACAATCCTACAAAGGGTCAAACACAAGAATTAATAAAATAAATTGACCTCATACAGAGGATCACTAAAATTGTTTTTCAATGTCCAGTGGCAGCTATCCAACCAAAGCAATTACTTGTGCCCGAGCAATTTTTCAGCTATTGTATCCTTGACCAAAAACAGCAAAGAAAAGATGGAAGACTAATAATTTTCATGAGAAGAGGTTGCTATTGTATCTCCTAAGGGACTAGATCCATACATAACAATATTTGAGTGGTCTTTTAGGAGTGGGCTCATCCACGATGAATGTGTGTTTTTTACAAACAAATACATTCAAACCATAGAATCCTAGTGTTGTAACTTATTTGAAACATTAACAAGGATAAAAATTAGTTCTAACATCCATGATCCAACCTCAGCGGAATACAGAGTAAAAAAAAAGGACTGAATCACATTTATAGCTCTAGAAGACAAAAGATAGAAACTTCTGAAAATCTCAGTTTCGTATGCTTCTATTAGTGAATTTTCAAGAATTGTTTTATGAATTTCGAACCAGTAACTGTGTCAAAGTATCATCCACCAGTATTTCTGACACTTCAAATACTATAGCATAATTACAAGTAGTCAGACTTGTGTCAACCATCATACAACTGTCTTCATGAACATCACTCCTGAGACTTGAGTTTTAGTGGTTACATCAATCTGAGACTTGAATTTTAGCGGTTACATCAATCTGAGACTTGAGTTTTAGCCATTACATCAATCTGAGACATGTTTTAGCGGTTCAACAACAATTTCTAAATTCTCAGTCAACTCCAGCACTATCAAGCAAAATCTAGGCAGAATAGCATCTTTCCTATATATCAAGCAATAAAAATGTTGTCGCTATCTAAGAATCAGGACAACATTACATTTTTGCAGTTAAAAAGTTCAAACCAAGGAAAATGATTAGAAGACACGCATATAAAAAATACTGCATTTTCGAAGTGTAAAATTCCACTTAATTTGTATACTAATTCGCACAGTAATCGTAGATGAATAAGAAAAATATTGTAGATGAATAAGGATAAACGTATAACACTCACCACGCATTTCTTAAAGCCACTCTGCAGTGCCCTCAACGCGCTCCGATCATCATCCGTAACCGTAAACCTATCATCTACAAAGAAAGGAAGCAAAGAGAAATGAACAAGAAAGGAACAAGAACAGAAGAATAAAGGCATCAAGATCCGCCGACCCAAGCCCCGTAGGAACTAGAAAACTATAGTGGCGGAGCACCGAGGCTCACAGGGATTGGAGAGTCCGACGATGAAGACGAGGATCGCGGCGACACTCGACCCGAGAGCAACCAGCAAACCCAGCTGCAAGATCCGCATCTGCTGGCGGAGATGACGCTGCTGCTGCTGCTGCTGCTGCCGCTGCCGCCGCCGACGACGATGATGATTTGATATAGCAGCGCTGAGGTTCTCAGATCGAGTTCAGGGGATTGGTTGAAAGCGGATCTGCCATTCTCCCCGATCTCTCTCTCTCTCTCTCTCCCTCTCTCTCTCTTACAGCATCAGAGCGGGAATGGGAGAGGCACCATGTCTGGTTATATGGGCCGGGGCGGGCCGACGCCATTCTGAAGTGAAAAAGCCGCCCGTACAAGTATCAATTTTTTATTCGGAAGCCTGAAAAGGGCGGGCGAACAGTTGTTAGGGTTTGAGCAAATGTCAAACGCCATAGAACTATTAATAAATATTAAACATAGATGACAATTTAAAATAAAATGCAAATAATAAATAAATAAAACTCGGGAAAACACTTCTTCTAACTAAGCCAATCTACAACCAAATGAGTTAGAGATGCTGAGAGTGAAATGACTCCAAATGCAGTAGTCTCAATTAACAATGTAAATCGATTCCACTCGTCTGGAGAACTAAACTAAAATGTCATGTGATGTGCTTTTGATTTCATCCGCAAGACATATTCAATGATAGATCTGTTTTGATATCAATTACCACTGTTTGATCTGAACCAACAATTAATATATTAACTTGATGAGTTTAAATGAATGCTTCAATCCAAGTTACGCTTATATGACGATTTTTCTTGTTTACGTTTTCATAGAACAAATATCAAATTTATATTCTTTTTAAAAATTACAAATTTTTAGATAATTCTTAAATTTAGATGAATTGAGGAAAACCAGGAATCTCTCTCTCTCTCTCTCTCTCACTCACACACACGACTGTAACAGTTCATATGTGGAAAACTATATAATGTCAGTCAAAATGCATACATAATCATGCAATACTCTCGACAGAAGCATATGCCAAAACCACAATGGCATTTTGAAGTTTAAATATCAACATATTTCCACTTATTAGTGGGGAAAACGTACCTGTAAACAAGATATCTTAAGAACAGCTTTTTTCTATATATCTATTACCAAGGACAGCAAAATAATGCATGAAGGAGAAAACTATCTTCGTGATCCTACAAGAAATATTGAGTTTATATAAATAAATAAATACATATATACATTATATTTATATATATAAACTCAGAAATCTGCTTATGTTCATCGGGAATAAGAAGGCTGGGCAGGCAAACAAGTGCTAAGAGATTCTGACGGCAAAAAGGCATTTAACGAGTATACTAAAAGCAAATCAGGAACACTAAAGGCAATCAAAAGTGGACAGGGAGGGCATATGACATCTTATTGAAACTTTCCTGAACAAAAGCCAAATATAAAAGAATCTACATAAGCCAAGAAAGAAACAAAGATTTCAAAGAGAAGTGCGTACTGTTATAGAATGTTGAGAAATCAAAGCACCAAATTTCCTCCAAGACAATGTCATAAAAACAGAAGGTAGACAAGACACGGAAGGTTCAAGGAGACTTTTTCACTTTCATAGTCCAGAGAGCATATTAGAGAAACATGTAAACAAAAATTTTACATAGATCAAAACAAGTTCAACAAGGTCATCCAACATATTCTGACGTGCATTGTGGTGAAAATTTATAGTAAAAATTGTCAAAAACAAAAAAAACACTCACTACAGTTAAATTTTAGAATAAATTTCTTAAACAGATGATAGTCCCTCCTCGTCTTGACCCTTCCGGTCAAGTTACACTTACATCCCACATCCTACCTTCAACCTTCTTCGCAGAGACTCACCTACACTGCTGAAAAAAATTAGCACACTGATGGACTGACAAAAATATCTCAGGTTCATTTCACAAACACCATCTATCACATTATTACAAACAAAAACACTTCCATTATCTATAGCTGAATGAAAAAAGAATTTCCACTCGCCATGAAAAAATGGGCAAACTTTGTGATGAATGGTAGGAGAGGATGACAAGGAGACGACAGAGTGGAGCATAATGAAAGTAAGAAGAAGAGAGGGACAGGAGAGGAACTAAGGCAGAAGAAAGGAAAGAGTGACATAAAAGTCTGTAACTACAAAAGAAACAGTAACTTTATTTTTAGGTTTGTAATGAATGTATCAAATGGTCAAAGGGGAATACTTTATAGAATATCATTTTACGGTTGACAAATGTCTACTCATTGGGAAAGATGTCACGACATCAGAAAATATAGGGTCCATGATGTAATTATTAATAGTGTAAAAATCATATAATCAATAAGGCGTGTAGTTTTGTGCATTTCACCAAAATGTTCCAATTAGTTGTTGAAACCAAGGTTAACAATTGGTCTGAACTGGTAATACAGTATTTAGGGGTTCTAGCATAAACTGGTATGCAAAACACTCCTTACACTGACCACTTGGTAAGCCTATAAAAAAAATTGAGCTTACCACATTTTTAAACTTTTTTTTTAAATTAGGTTACCCCTCACCAGTCTCTCTTCCTCTCACGATTTCTCATGCCTCTCGCATGCGCCACCCTCTGCCGTATACCCACCACCTATTACCAGCCCGTCTCCACCTGGTCTCCCCCCAATACTCCTCTCCTTCACCATCATCATCGTTGTCGCCACCTCCTCCCCTCTTCTTCTTCTCCTCCTCCTTAGCTCCTCCTCAAGAACTCATTAGTGGGATAAGTACTTTAGTGTACACAAAGGGAGGTATAGTTGAAGTGATATTTTTTATTTTAAAATAGTATTTATCCTAATTGCATGATATTTTAAGAAATGAAACTGGCACAAGCTGACCCAATAGAATAATTAATCCATTAACTTTATTGAATTTAAACTACTGGCACAAAATGACATATCCATAAAACTCTTGTAAGGGTATTACATCCTACATCACTTAAGGGTCTTGATGTCACCTTGTGGGGTATTACTCCCTTACATCCTACATAACTTAAGGGTCTTGATGTCACCTTCTGGGGCTTGTGAGGTACTCAAGTCCCTAAGACCAAATTGCATTAACTTATAGAACCTAAACCATTTACCCGAAATGCTAAAGTTCAATTTAATAGAAAGGCTCCTTTGAACCTCTTTTAAATTAATTAAAGACTTTTCCACCTCCGATGTGTGACTAAACGGCGTACTACAGAAATATAGTAGGATCTGTTTATCTTAAAATTAAATTAGATTCAAACTGATAGGAATGATATCAGTTGTCATTTGAGTAAGAATAGATACTTCTAGATAGAACCATTAGTGTAAAGTTCTGACTTATGTTATATAGATATTTGGTGTATCCAAAATTATATGTTTGGCTCACAAATTAAATGGATTATATACAGTTATAACAAGATTTACATTTATTAACACTGTGGCATTTTGAAGCTAGTTCAGTCTATCTTTCAGTGCTAATATCTTCCTCATTTTCCATTTCCCCTTGTTTTTCAGCAAAGGGTAGTTTTACTGTTGCCATATATTACATTTTGTCAAATGGACCACATAATTTGCTTGCAGCCTGGCAAACAATTCCATTTATACAAACCAATGATCCATTAACTGTAAGTCATTTTTTCACTCAATCCAATCTTTCAATGGGGGGACACTGTATCTGATCCCATCAAGAGGATCCATTGTCAAGGTAGGTGTGAGATCATAAATCGAATACTGAGATGAACCTATGATTCATAAGGGACTGTTTATATTCTGTTGTAAAATCCACCGGAACTCTTTCAATACACAAACTATACCCACCTCGGCCAAAACCATATATTATCTAAACTTAATAACATGAGGAGCATTAAGAAATGGGAAAAGTTTCTAATTTCTTAGCAAAAGTGCCCCTTTGCTATGAGGAAAGAAGAGAAATAAGTGAGATGTATTAAGAATGTGGAAGAGGATTGGGAAAGATTCTAATTTCTTAACAAAAGTGCCCCTTTGCTATGAGGATTGAAAAGAGACAAGTACGATGTATTAAGAATGTGGAAGAGGATTGGGAATGAGAGGGAGCTGAATCTATCTTCTGAAACCCATTTTTATTAATTAAATTAAATTTAACCAAATGAGATTTGTTTAACTTATACTAAGTTAAAAAAGTTACTTTCAAAATGACAAAGGTTCCATATAAGATTTCTTACACAAATAAGATCTTATCAACTAACACTTCAATCCATCTGAAATTATATGATCTAACTCCAAAGAACTGCAAATAATTTTGAACGTGAAGTAGACTCAAACTTGTATATTTGACTCTGCCATGCAAAAATTAGAACCAAACTACAAAGTGGAAGACAAAAAGTGAATTTAATAGTCTCATCATGACTCAAGATAATCCTAGCTAGATCAAATTACCAGTGTCTTATGTCAACTTCTTTGGTTCTGCAAATACCAAAGTAGTTAACAGATGCAAGTTTCCTAGTACCCTTGAGCCTTTCACTCTTCTGTTCAAAAGATGAACTGTTCATTCTTTAATTCCTAGTTTATAATTATCAGCACTACAAGTTTCCCTTTGTTACCTCAAACAAACCATGGTCTAATAATGGAAAAAGGGGCACATAATGCACTCAAGACTATTCCTGCACAGTGCTTCTACAATATATATATATATATATATCTATATATATATATATATATATATATATATATATAACCTGTTATGAGCATCAAAGCTATGAAGAGGATTAGGACTAATAGATAAGTATAAGGTGTGAAGGATAAACAAACAAGCGTAACTCTTGATTGTCGTAACATATTATATCAACCAATGTATCATGTATGAAAACCATGTAAATTGCAAATTATAACAAGAATAAATTTTGGACAGATAAGATACCATCATACCATGTAAAAAGACCACGCAATTATTTAAAATAGTTAACCAAGAAACAGAATAAATTTTGGATTAGATTAATTACAATGCATTCAATTGTACATCATATGACCAAATGAAAATGGAATGATCTAGTGTCATTTTTTCTACTCCAGTACTATGCAAGTATATGTTGCACATTAAGTTCATCTCAGATATATCAATGATAAGTCATGAGACAAAAAGAGCCACTTAGGTTGTCGAGCTCCTGTTGCATGACAAAGTGTCAATGGTGCAACTAATTAGACAGCCACTGGCTTGAAAAATCATAACTGATATCCTAGGATGGTAAATTTCATATTCAACTCTTCTTTATTTTATTAAAGCCTGGGGCCCTGAGAAAAAAATAAATACTTGACTGTATGCCATATATAGCAGGTATGTAGATCATATTAATGTGGTCTCAACTGTCTAGTTTAGTATGGAATTCCAAGACAATAAAAAAGGACATAAGTGTTAGACTACATAACAAATCAACTCACGTTAGTTAAATTGGATTTTTGCTAGCAAATTAAAATGATCAGTATAGAAATTCATATTCAACTCTTCTTTATTTTATTAAAGCCTGGGGTCCTGAGAAAAAAATAAATACTTGGCTGTATGCCATATATAGCAGGTATGTAGATCATATTAATGTGGTCTCAACTGTCTAGTTTAGTATGGAATTCCAAGACAATAAAAAAGGACATAAGTGTTAGACTACATAACAAATCAACTCACATTAGTTAAATTGGATTTTTGCTAGCAAACTAAAATGATCAGTATAGAAATTCTTTTCCGTGTCTAGGAACTTGAAAAAGACAACATACAGAAAACCTACAAAATACAACCCTTTCCATGTCTAGAAATGTATGGCAAATATTGAGAGCAGTAAGTCAGTCTTGCATTCATGTGCTACCAGGAGCATCACTACCGGCTGCAGGTTTGCGGTTGAGATAGCGAATGACAGCATCTTCAACCCTGTTATATTTTCACCAGCAGAATAATACAGAGTCGGAATATATGAGAAGATAGATCGGGGATAAGTTAAAATAAGTTCATACAAAGAAGAAGCATACCATGGTTGGTTATAGAAGTCAGAACGGCGTTCCCTCTCAGCGTTTCGGCTTGCTTCACCCGCTATAAGTTTTAAGTCCCTACTCTGAGAAGCAATCAAAGCATTTATAAACTCCACAGGAGACTGACTGAAGCCAAGAAAGAAAGCCCTTCTCCTCCGGTGCTCATGAATCTTCTTAATGGAAGCACATATCACTTCTTCACAAGCCTCAATATCTCTGTGTTTCTCTGTATTAGCAAGGAAGACTGACATTTCCTTCTGCTGCGGAAATGGAACATCAACTAACACATCATAGCAAGCATTGCCCACGGCACCATTCCCCGAAAGCCTAATCTTATGCTCCAAAAGAATGGGTTGTGGAGGAGATAGATGTGGTGAGATCTTCTGTGACACCATAGCAAACTTCATCTTGTCTTCTCCAAATACCTTCCTCAAAGGTGGATCACAAGCAAAATACGAGGGATCAGTAGGGTTCTGCAATTTCTTTGCCTTCACATACTGCCATATCCCAGCTATAATTCTAGCTCGTGTATCAACGTCGATTCCAAGCACCTCTATCAGTAGAGGTGATAATCTGAACTTTTCAGGATTATAATTCATCTCAAGCCGTATACTAGCAGTGAACTCCTTATCCCCCTTCCGCTTGATCTCAAAGCCTTCATGTGCTGCTGGCGATCGTGTTTGCTCCCACAAGATCGTTGGGTTCTCTGGGTACAGAGATGGGTCCAACCCGATGGTAACCCTTTTAAAGAATGATGAGAACTTCGGGTACATGGGATTGGGCTTAGGTAGCCCACCAACAGGATCGGGGTCAACACCGTCCTCCAAGATCCTCCCAACAATCTTCAGAGACCATGAGGGAGGCTCTGCATTCTTGGGCTCAGGAGTAGTGCGTGTTTGGTTGGCGAAGGTATTGAAGACATAAATCCTAAGGGTTCTCTGCATGGAAGGAGGGCTTTTCAGAGCTTCTTGTATGTCGATCTTCTTCCTTGAAAGGGCCGCATCAACCCGCGCTTCAAACTCGAGCAACTGAGTGTAGAGGGCGGACTCGGGTAAGAGGGCTGCAACTCGGTCGGGCAGCTGCTTCTCTGGAAGCTTGCGCTTCTTTCTCCGGGCAGCGGCAGTTATATCGGCGGTCTTAATGCTTGGGCTGCCGGCAGCAAGGACGGGGACCGGGGGCCTAGCTGGGGGCTTCTGAGGGGGGCGCTTGGCGCCGGGGGTCGAGAAGGAGGGGGAGGACGAGCCAAGGGGGCCGAGCTGGGACTGAGAACCCATATGGATCTGGAAGGGGGAGTGGACCTGCGGCTGGGCTTGGGATTGCGTTTGCGAGTGAAAGAGACCGTGGAAAGGAGACGAACCAGGCGCCGGCGGAGGACGGAGATGGGACGGCTGGTTAGCTGACGCTGGCAAGCCCATTCCCGGGTTAGCGAGAGACGGCGATCCGCCGACGGCGCGCGGCTGGTTGCTGCTGTTGGACGCCATCAAAATAAACACCGATTCCAGGCCTCAAAACCCTAATTACATATCCGAACGTGAAAATAAGAGCCTTTAAATCGAATCCGAGTAGAGAGACATCGAGATTACGCCAAAACGGGGACAAAGATCTCACTCGCTGGCGGAGCGAGGACGTCGATCTCCGATGGATTCCTGGTGGAGAGAGAACCGCTATTGGGAGTTAGGGCTTAGATGGTAAGCAAGAGGGTCGAGGGAAGAGGGAATAGAGAAGAGAGCCGAGCTCTCTTTGCTCCTCCCTTCGCAGTAGCTTTCCGTTCTTTTTCCTCCTTTTGATGAAACTTGCGGAAGGCCGAAGCTTCGAACCAAATCCAGTCCTCGAGTAGAGATTTTTGACCACGATCGAACCTAACCCCCTAATTGGGGTCAGATTGTGATTCGGGTGAATAAAGAACACATTTAGAACCAGGTTTGATTTAAATAAAGAAGAACTGGATTGAGATTGAATTATCTCACTTTCCTTCACTATTTCTTTTTCTTTTTATTATAATAAATCATGTGCTCATTTATTATAATCCATGTTACATCATTCAATTTCAATAACAATTGTTATAGGATGACATCTAACATCATAACAACTGTTAGTAGAAAACTATGACATTAAGCATAATGGGCCTAAACCTCGTTATATGTATACTTTTTTGGATTGGACTCTCTCCTAATACATTTTAGCCTTGTATATATATATATATATATATATATATATATAATGTCTGATCAAAATAAAAATAAAAATCTGTAGATGTCTGGGAAAAAAGAAAGTAAAAGCATATTAAATATACTAAGCCTACACAGCTTGAAAATGAAACATATTCCCATTTTCTTTTATTTTTTTCACATATCTGCATAAGAGAAAATTACATAAATCACAAAAAACTATCAGCAAATCGTTGGCATGCATATACAACATGAAACATGAATACAGTCACAGCATGGATTGTAAACCAAATACAATTTACAATCCATGTGTGTTAGGAGATAGATTTGTGTGTTGAGACACATCCAGGTGTCATTGTGATTAGCTATCTTGTTATTTACATTCATTGTATATGTTGTGAAACTACATAAAGGTGCAACTGTGTGAAAAATGTCTTCCATTATGTTTTTTTAATCAAAAATAAGAAAAATATATTACTTTAACACCCTTACAATCATGTCTTAAGATCCATTGTTTTCGCAATCACGAGTTCAGGAGTTGGGAGTCCTTAATTATGCATCTCACGTAATTTTTTGAATGAAAAATAATAAATTAAAAGATAATCTATAGCAATCAAGCTCAACTCTCTAAATTTTATAACGTATAGAAATCACCATGCAGTATCGTCCGGTACAACCAAAATTTATTATCTATTTATCAATACTGAAAAGTAGGTTTAACTTATATTGTCTGATAAAAAAAATATATTAGATGTTTCGTCTTCCACCTCTTACAATGACATGGAAGCTTCCCTCATGGCCGTACTTATCTTTATTACTTGATAAGCTTTTAAAAAAGGGAAGTGGAGCACTCCATCTCTGACCGTCCTGATCACACCCACGTCAGCGCATTTATTTACTTTCTTATCCGTGCTGATCTTAATGTGTGCTGCCTTACTGTTCGTGCTTATCAAGATTAGTTTATATATATATATACATATATATATATATATACATATACATATATATATAATTAAGAAACCAAATCCTAATGAGATCATTCCTTATCACAATCACCCACATTAATGAAATCACAGCTTCCCCGGTCTCACAAATGCGTCGATAAATAGAAATATTATTATCACGTTCGGATCGATTTTTAAAATTTATTCTTTAATTTATTCATTTGTTCTTCCATCATCGCCAATCAAATTCAACCTGATCTAATGCATCAACCAATAATCATTTCCTTTCTAGTTTTCATATATAGTCGATCCTAAAGAATTGAAACATTACAACTTATTTGTTATATATATATATATATATATATATATATATATATATATATATATATAGGAGTAAAATAAAAAAAATTGTTATTTTCAAAAATAACAATTGTACTCTGATTTTTATTGTACAACTATCGTTATATTAAAATTTCTATGATTTGTTTGACACTGTTCATTTAAATATATATATTTTTTTTGTGAAATAATTGTCTTATTTTAATTTTAAACTATATTATGGTTGGCTTTATCTGTCATTAATTGTTTTATTCTACCAATATATTAACAGTTGGCCTGTAATAATTAATTTTCAGTTGCTGATAAGAATTTTAGCCTATTTTGGCGTCAGAAATGGTCAGTGACCAGCTTCTTGGCTGGCAGCATTATCTTCTCTCTCTCCCTCTCCGTCGCTCTATATATATATATAGAGAGAGAGAGAGAGAGAGAGGGAGGGAGAGAGAGATATATATATATATACACGAACAAGCAGATGCATGTCGCACTCCTAAATCTGTGTTGATGTCTCTGCGTGATCGGAAGCTCTTCGCATATTTGGGTAACTTCACCACCTTCTTTTAGGTTTTAGTTTGAATCACTCTTCTGACATGGGATGGGTTGGAGCTCTAAAAATTCGATTTATATTTGGCTGTAAAGCCAAGCTTTTCTTTTTCTTCTTTGTTTCAATGATCTGTGAACTCGGTGGATAAGATTTCCAACGTTTTATATGTGTTATATGCATTTTTTTGGGGGACCTCTCTCTCTCTCTCTCTCTCTCCCTTCTATGTGTTATATGCATTTTTTTTTTTTGGGGGACCTCTTAGGGTGGGTGTGTAGATATATTTCTTATGTTTCTGTCTTTTTTGAGCATCTTTTCTTGGACTTGATTTATGTAAGAGCCTTAATCTTTCGATTCTAAATCTACATAGATTTGGGTGCCATGTTTGGCGAGAACAAGACTTCCATTGCGAGCTGAGAACATAGATTTGGAACAACCATCTCCGAAAGCTATCCTAACAGCAGCGACACCGGAGTGGCCTCTGAAACAACAGCCCAGAAAACATTGAAGAGCTCGCTCACTGTGGTCTGCTCTTGCACTGTTTGAGTCCTCGCCATTATTCATACCTTTGCAACTCCCTCAAGCGGTGGCAGCAGCTATCGTTGAAGATAAATCTCCTTATGTCTTCTTCCTTCGGTAATTGCAAAATGCCAACTTTAGCTGTGCCTGGCCTCCTTGGGTTCAGAAGACAATTTGTTGATCCAGAGATGCAACAACTCAACATTCCAATGCAAAATAGCCTAGCGACTCTACAAAAAGTTGCAGATGGCCTTATCACGCAAATGCAGGACCTTGACTGCCCCATCATACCTGGGTTGCCCGACGATGTGGCAAAGATCTGCCTCGCACTTGTTCCTCGGTGTGACATCCCCGTTATGGGTGCAGTCTGCAAGACCTGGAGGTCTTTTGTCCAAAGCAAGGAGTTCCTCACTGTGAGGAAGGATGCGAAGCAGCTCGAGGAGTGGGTTTTCGTCTTAACCGGTGATGATGCACAAGGAGGAGAGAGCCATTGGGAGGTCTGGGGAGGCTCGGGAGAGAAGCTCAAGGAGCTCCTCCCAATGCCCGGCCCTGCGAAAGCTGGGTTTGGTGTTGCAGTTCTCGATGCAAAGCTCATCATTGTGGCTGGATACGTTGTTGATGGTGGAACCGAGTGTGTCTCAAATGATGTTTACCAGTATGATTCGCGGCTTAACAGGTACTCACTCGGCTTAACTTTTTGTCAGATTACATACTTCCTCCCACACCTTGGTCGCTAATATTAGAATAAAATTATGAAATGTGACTAAATTTTCTTTAGTCAGTCAAAGTTATTTCTTATTCTTCATGTTCCAAGGAGCATATCTGTGCATTGATTGATATGGTTTTTGAAGTCTTCACTTCATTCTGTCTGTTACTTCAAATATAGTTTTGTGTTTTTGGTACTTGTAATATCCATGGTGCTGATGATGATTTTTCTTTCTTCCTACAATTGGCTATTAATTGTCAGTTTAAAGTTTCAATAACCACAAGTGAAAGATAGGATAAAACTTTGTCTTTTCTGTAACTTGTTTTAGTTTTAGTTGTCTGTGAGTAAATTTTATCATAAAAAAAATATATATATATATAAATAGATTATGATTAAGGAACCAAAAGGATATATATATATATAT
This sequence comes from Ensete ventricosum, assembly GCA_029747655.1. Lineage (NCBI taxonomy): Eukaryota > Viridiplantae > Streptophyta > Magnoliopsida > Zingiberales > Musaceae > Ensete > Ensete ventricosum. Next base: position 1,429,483 of record JAQQAF010000006.1, on the reverse strand, counting down.
ATATGATCATTATCTTTCCCAAGAGTAGGAAATTTATCATTGAAGAAGGATGAAAATGCCAACTGATTCAGACTTGTTATAATATGAAGAAAATGTTTGGTTGTGAAAAGTGTCCCAATAAATGAGTGAAGAAGATTTGAGATACTGTAAGTAATTATATATACAATAATACCACCTTTTGTATTGTTATGCTACATGTATCATGGATCTTTTTCTTGCTTTGACCTTTTAACTATAATAATGGTTAACTGAGGTTCCATGCAGAACCAATGTTTTTTTGAGAATTTATCATGCCCAAGAAATTTGTTCTCTTATTATAGTTAAAGATATCAATCACCATATAGATCATATAACCTAATACTGCTAAGAATTAGCTAAAAAAGCACCAAGTTTCCCTTTCTTATATTTTTTTTTTTCATAGAATATGTGAAAAAAAAAACAAAGGTGAATCCAATGGCTTCCACCACTGTAGGGTCTGGGGAGAGTTGGTATACACAAGTCTTATCAAAATAGCTGTAGTGGTTACCTCCATGACTTGTTCTAATCACTCATGAAATTTATACTGTTTTATTATATTAACAAAATAAAAAATTGTGTATAGGTATGTTTTATTGTGTAGCAATTTTAGATGCATTGTACTTGGGTGGGAATATATTATTTCATGGTGGAAGGTTTCCTTTCTTGTTGCAGATGGAGTTCTTTAGCTAAGATGAGCGTCGCTCGCCATGACTTCGCCTGCGATGTGGTCAATGGTCTAATATATGCTGTTGGCGGGATCGGAGCCGACGGTGAAAACTTATGTAGCGTCGAGGTTTACGACCCAGACAAAGATCGGTGGACCTTAATCGAAAGCCTTCGCCGTCCGAGGTGGGGTTGCTTCGCTTGCAGCTTCGATGGTTTGCTCTATGTCATGGGCGGCCGCTCCAGCTTCACGATCGGCAATTCCAGGTTCGTCGATGTGTACAGCCCACAGCACCGCTCATGGTATGACATGAAGATTGGTTGCGTGATGGTCACTACCCACGCCATGCTGGGGAAGAAGCTCTTCTGTATGGGGTGGAGAAATCAGCGGAGGTTGTCCATATTTGATCCACTCGAGGGTTCATGGCACAGTGTGTCGGTTCCAGTTTCCGGGAGTTGTGCGATTGGGTTCTGCTTTGGGATCTTTGGTGGGAAACTGTTGCTCTTCTCTGTCAAGGACGAACCAGGGTATCAGACACTGTCGTATGATCCGGATGCTCCAGTAGGATCACAATGGCAGATTTCTTCATTCAAGCCTTCGGGCGTTTGCTTGTGCAGTGTGACCATCGAAGCATGAAGGTTCCTCTCTCCATCATTCTATTTGTGATCTGCTGACTTGCAAAATATGTACATTAGATTGACTTGATTTGTTACTATTCACAGCTAGATTTCTTTTCTCTTGATGTGTCGCTAATCGTTCGTTTTATTAGCTTATTGTGTAATCGTCGTCCTGAGGCAGATTCTTTTCACTATGAAAGGTGGGGAGATATGGATGTCCTGCCTGCATCAGTGTTGATGAGCTCACATCTCTTCCTTTTTCCTGCATCGTTTTCTTTTCTAGTGTTCATCATCGCTGTTTGCTAATGCTGCCATCTTGAAGACAAATTATGTTGATGGTGTTTCGATTAGATCTCAATCATTGGCAAGTTCTTCTGACGGTGTGTGGTTGTTGTCAAGCAAAATATAGATGATAGAGATGGTCACTCATTTCGCTCTGCCAACTTCATCTAATAAGCATCGGTAGTTAAAAAAAAAAAAAAAAAAATTCTTCTCTTGATAGAATCCAACCCCAAACCGATCTAAAGCAGCAGTTGCATTTTCTACTATGTATCTAAGCTTTTGATTCATCAATATGAACAACAACAACAACAGCCGCTTCAGTGAACAGGGCCCGTCTTCTGCTTCCTTCTCTCTTTGAACCTAAAGCTGCACAAGCTCGGGAAGCAGCTCTTCTTGGCCTTCATCTTCTTCTCTTTCTGCTGTTTCGAATCTTTACTTGGAGTCTCACTATCAGTGACAGAGGAAGTCTCATGAGGAATTCTGAGGTGTAAGCTGGAATCAGTCTCATAGAATTCTGGCTTTCCGTCACTTTCGTTCATCCCACAAGCAGCGTTTTGCTTACCATCATCCACTTCAACTTGGTTTTCCTGAAGGAGTTCGGCAAGTTTCCTTTTTGGATCAGCTGAAGAAATCTGGGATGTAGCATCTGGAAATATAGCAGCAGAGAATACTTCGTTCACTTGAGGTGTCCTATTAATGTTGATCTGATAGTTTGGAGTCGAGTCTGAATCAAAAGAAGAATAGAAGAGAAGCAAAAAAAAAAAAGAAGAAAGAGCTACTGAAAAATAAAAATTTATTGCAGAAGATGCAAGCATGAGATGATTTGGATTTTTTTTTTTTTTTTTTTAGTTTTGATTGAGCCACTGAAAACATACCTCCATTGACACTGACAAAATCATCTTCACTATCTGAATCTAACCATCCCTGTGAGTCAAAGAAGGTCTCCTCTTTACTTTCTGCAAATCACAATACACCCTTCATTCCATAGGCAATTAGGTGAAGTGTATTTATTATAAGCATAATACAAGTTAATCAACACTTGTTTTCACTGTTGAAAAATGAAAATTTAGCCCCCCCCCCTCCCCTCCTCAAAAAAAAAAAAAAAAAGACTTTATTGTTACTGGTGAACAATCCATGGTGTAAGTGGATATATCTGATGCACCTTCTAGCTTCTGGGAATGATGCCAAAGAAATGGCATATGAAACAATCTAAGGATGTTACCTTCAAGACAAGTTGGTTTAGCAAAAGCTTAGCTAAAATGCAATGTCAGAGTGCCACTTTTTTTTTTGTGATCTGGATTTACATGTCCTACAGTGTGCATATTTGAAGGTAAAAGAAAACTGCATTTGAGAGTTGCTGCTGCTTGTGGCGGTGCAGGACTAAGTTTGTTCCTTAGCATAAGTAGTACGTCACGGTACATACTACTACTGATCTAAATAATGTTGGAGGAGCATTAATCTTGTGAAAAACCAGCAATTTGTGATAATCAATCGATACAGTCAGTACTTTGAGCCGATCGAGACCGCAGGTAGAACCCGATCGGTCAGAATATTCCTCTACCGTTCCGAAAATAAGAACATTTAAGCATATGGTTGAGCATCCAAAACTTTTATCTTCGATACTTGTACAAGAACTCGATTGCTTTGAGCGTCAAAATTACCTCATCGCACATGCTCTCGACCCTAGTTTTGCATGACACAAAGGATTATCTTGAAGGAGTATCTACCTCCTCAAAGATCCAATTCTCATGTCGTGACGGCTTCAATAAAGTTCTCCAAGTCAGCTCAGCTCGACTTCGTGACATGGACTGATAACTATTTCTGATACTAAAATTAATAAATCGAGATACTACTTGTCTTTTGTGTCTTTCTAGAGAAAATAACTTCTGCACTGAATGAAATAGTAATTATGGGCTTAGTATGAATAGCAGGCTATAACCTAATAGGTTAAGCTACCGAGTACTAGTATTATCTAATCGCTGAATTGAGTCCATCATATACTATTTGCTGATCAAAATTTGTCTAATCCGCAAACAATGTAGTCGGATGAAGGTCATAGACCCTCGTATAAGATTGAAACAGCAATTTCTGAAACTCTCAGTACTCTAAAACATTAAATAAGATCGATGAAACTGGAGAATGTAAATGGATGATACAAAGAGTACACTTGAGAAAAATACACATAATTCACATAATGTATGTACTACTGAGGATTTCAAAGACAAATGATGAGAAACAGATGAAAAGTATAAGTAAGATGAAACGACAAATGGTTGCAACAGTCACAGCCTAATCTCATATTTCACAATTCAAAAAGGAAAGAGCTTCAGACACATTGAAATGAAACAGTTGTAGCAACTTTAGAATGGTAGGTTGATGCAGAGATTGACTGTTGATGGCAAGGACTGGGGATTGAATGCTACCTTCATCTTAAATTACTTTGCATAATCCTTCCTTCTTAATACCCAAAAACAAACAAAACAAAAAAATGAAACCAACACTATTGATCATAATTTAGGGAAGACATCTTGTGCTGTTTCTTCTTGCAAGGCTTTGACATAATTTACGGAAGTATAAAAAGCTAAAATTCAGGTATTCATCAGATATATTTTGGAAAAAAAAAAAAAAAAAAAAAGGAAACTCATTCTTAGTAGCTACATATATCGTAATCTGAGTCATTATTGATCCATTTAAAAGAAATTAGTGATATGAAAAATGCTTAATTTGTTCTGAAAATTACCAAACAAAATTTCATCCTGTCCAACTAGCACCCGAGCCTGAAATATGTTTTCTCTGCTTTCCTCTTCAACAATTTGCTCAGTAGGTACAGTTTAAGGTGTAAGGAGATGGAGTCAGGCAATTATGTCGGACCAAATTAAAGATGTAAGTCATTGCCTGGATTATTTTTTAGGCTAAAAATGCAAGGAAAGTTCATCTGGAACACAATGCTATCTATCTATCTATCTTTCTAGAAAAGCAATTGTATGCTCTCTCATAAGAATTTACATAAAAATATTAGTGAGATATCTTTGAAAGTAAGGGATGATGATGCTCTTTCATAAAAAATAAAAAAAAACTGCCTGCTTAAATATGTATATATATATATATATATATATTAAAAAATGACTAATTTATTGTATCTTTTATTCTGGTCATCATACACACAACTCCAGATTGTGTGTGCAGGGTTTATCAGACATCACAAATATGGTAGATCTTCATCTCTATCAACTTAGATAATTCCCCTAACATTATGCATGAAGGTTAAACATATGGATGATCAATGCAATATACAACATCAACCACAACAAAATTATGATAAATAAAGTAGTCAAAGCACAGAATATTGCATAAAGCAATTTAGTTCTCGGAATCAGCTCTGGATTACTCATGAACTCAAAAAACTGCCAGATTTCTCAAAAACAATAGAAATTGTTGATGAAATGCATTCCTGTTCTAAAGTTTCACTAATTTAAGAGTCATGATGGAAACACTGAGATTAAGCAAAACTCACGTCCATCTTCTCCCTACGCTTGAGGATCCAATGCTAGATTTTTTTTTTTTTTTTTGCTTCTATAAATTAGATGAAGGGATATATAATTTTGAAGTAACAGTGAGGCCGGCAAGATAAAATCGATGTAGAAGATAAACCAAATAAAACACAGAAACTAACAGAAAGGTCATACCAAAATCCACCTGCTTTCTCTCGGAATACAAACCTTCAACTTTGTCTTCCACACTGAGAGACCTATCCTTCTTCTTCATCATCAGTGTCCCTGGTGACAGGAGCTTCTCGGCCTTGGAACCAATTGTCGTATGGAGACTGCTCATGGCCAATTCTGGATCCTTGTGGGCTTCAAGAAGACAAGTAAGGCAGCTGATGAACCAGAAACCACAAACATAAAGTTACTAAAGAAACAAAGCACTGTGGAAGCTTGATGAATTCTAAAGCAACAGTTGCTGTCAAAGAATCAATTGTGAATGAAGTTTTGGAGAGAGAGAGAGAGAGAGAGAGAGAGAGAGAGAGAGAGTGAGGAAAAAGAGAAATCATGGTGTGGCCTTGCCATCATATTTCAAGTGGGTCTCACTCATACAACAACGGTGGCATCTCCATGTGCACCAATAGTTGTTTTCTTCAGCTGTTATTTTCACACACTTACTAAATGGTCTCTCTCTCTTTAATACTCTCCCCAATAAATATATATATATATATATATATATATATATTAGCCATCGTTGTTCCTGAAGGGTGGTTAGGGACATGGTTTGAGAATATATGATATAATTGATCGGATTAGTTAACTAAGTATATTAACTTAGTTGTATTAGGATATTCTTTATTTATTTCTATATTAATTTTAAAAAATATAATAATATAAAAAGATTCTTATTATTGTAATAGTGGCTGGACTTTATGGATTTATACTGTAGCTTTTGTTTCCAGCCAACGTCTCAATCTTTCAGATATCACTTGTGTTATTATTATACGTGCTTTATAAAACTATAAATTAATCTTCATCAAAATTATTTAAGAATTTTATACGTCCATCAACGCAAAGTTCAAAAATAAATAATGTATTTTGCTCATGTAAATCTTTACAAAACTCTAAATATTAAGATCCTATTCACATTTTTCCCCCTTATGTTAACATTCATCGAAAAACTAGAATAACCATCGTCGTTAAATTGAATTAAAAATAGATTTACAACATGTAAAGTGTCTTAGTTGTCACTGTCATCACTATTCGAAGGGCACTTTTCGATACAAGATAGAATCATATCTTTACGTGGTTAGAGATATATATTTTTTTTAATCTTTTATCCATATCTTTTATCACTTTTGAAATGAATATTAAATTTCAATGACTACCCAAACGGTCGCTCGACTTATATTATGTATATACTTACATATATAGTTCATGCCTATTGGAGGATACAAATGTTAAGTATAAATTTAGTGAAATAAATATGAAAGACACTGATTTCATACAAGTATAAAATACCTGCATATACTTGGTATCACATCAGGGAAGATGCTCCTCGTTTTCTTCTCCCATAAGCTACGCGACTTGAGATTTCCGAGCTGGAGGAACCTCCACCATCTTCATCACCGTAGTGGGAAACAGAGGGTGGTGGCGTTTGTTTTAAGAAGATCCATTCCACCAAAACTTTCTTTACGGGGAAACGATGGTAGACTCTTTCTTATTCATCTTAAAATTGAAAGCCAAACTAATGGAATCAACTACTTTTCATAAACAAATCAATTGTTGGTAGATTAAAGACAGCAGGCGATGGTCATGGAAACAGGGAGGTTGATCATTTTTTTTCTACTGCAGAATTTTTATTAACTCCGCTCATAACTTACAAGTCCAAACCTTAGATTTTGATCAACTACCAGTACTTGCAATGGAGGGCCAATAAAAAGGATCAAGGGTGCCTTATGCAACATGAGTCAAAAAAAACTTTTAAGCGAGAATGCTTTTTTTGGTCCTCCTATTTTTAGGCTTTTTAAGCTTTGTAGCTGCAGAAGAAGGCAAGCGTTTGCTGCTTCAGCACGAGGAGGGAAAATAAGAATAGGAAAAAGGACCATAAATGTTCTAACCAGACATAGACAGTCAAACACCTGCTGCGGTGAAGTAATTTAATTAATGAAACATAACAGGAGATACCAATCTATCAAGTACTTGGTTATGCACAAGTGGAGAGAACCAAGAGGAAGATGCAGTGGCGGTAGTTTATTGTTTTAATTGAGTTCAGATTGTCCATAGTACTACCATTTACAGATAATGCAATTTACTTCAACATCGACAGGGCGATTGATGCGATGAAACGAAACGGACAATCCATTCATCAGGTGATTTTGATGCTGGGATGTGAACAATCTCCTAAATACCTGGAGAGTTGTAAGATCACATTACTCAAAAAGACAGTTAAACATCAGAGAAATAAAATATGATTCACTCAGTTTCTGGCGACCTGAACTTTCTGTTGCTGGAGGAATAAGGTGAAAAATAATGTAGAGGTTTAGGTGGTCATGCTGTTCGAATGGAGTTCAGATTGCATCTCCTGAAGGAGGATCTCTTCAATTGCATCTACAAATCGTGCCAGATGGAGGCGTGATTCCATGTCCAAAGTGTTTGCCAGTTCCTATCAAACAAAATGAGATAACAGCATAAATCATCCAAGGTATAGATAGCACAGTTTCCCAATAGTGCGTTTAACATAACACGTGGAGGAAGATGCTTAATGATGAACATAAAGCATGGCTGCATGTCTTAAGAGCATAAAGTGTAGAATATTTTCACAGAATAATACAGACGCAGAGAATGATAACACAGAGCACACAATGGGAGGGGTTGATAATTTTAAAAGTGACATGGCAAAATATTGCGTGTTTCCTCATTTATGTCCATCTGGATTGCAAGCATCAAAGTAAAAAATGAAAGCAAAAGGAATTATACATTAGACATACTATAATAGAGTCAGAAACAAAAGCAAGGATAGATCACTCAAGGAACCAGAGAGCTGCTTTGCTTGCTCTACTAGAGCTTTCTCATAGTTAGATCGGCCATAGACCTTAGATCCTTTGGACAGCTTTCAAAGATTACCTAAAAAGATGGACAGTCTTCAGACTAGCCCACCCGTATCTCTTTTAACTCTGCCAATAGAAATAATTTTGAAGTAATATGGTGATGAATTTTATGCAATATTACTACAAGCAAATAACGGAACTGTGATTTCCAGAGACAAATGTGAAACCTAAATTAATTACTTCATTTCATTGTCTATATGATATTTAATAAGGCTATAATGTTTCAAAAAAGGATATTGTACTAGAGAAGATATTTATAATTTTTAAAATCTGATGTTTTATATTTTAATTAAATATGATTTTACATAAATAACCAGTCAATAGTCTTTATCTAATTATTTTGTCACATCATTTGAACAAGCATTGTAAATTTTTAAAAGTTCCAAATATTCAAAAAGAGGAAAACTATAAAAAAGGAAAATGAATGCAGAAAGGCTAAAATTTTATGCAGGATAATTCAGGTTTGTACCACATGAATTCTCTTTCCTACACCACCCAGCAAAAGATTCGACTAGCAAAAGTTCAGATTATTTCAGAAATGAAAGGTTACTCAAGAATGAAAGAATGTCATTGGCTAATTTTAAAACCAAACCATAAATATGGTCATGACCAACAATTTAACTAGTCAAGACTGTTCCCATAACCAACCAATAAAATTTACCTTGACCTTGCAAAGAAAACTCAGAGAAATGCTTTTGGACTGGTTGTCACGATTTTTAATTGACAGCAACTTTAAAGGATAAGATGATATTGGCCAGCCATGAGCTAACTTAATGTAGGTATCAATTCCTCCCACCAAATGTGCTGTAACTGTATCATCCCTGTCTGAGTACTCTAAGGAGTGTCTGCAATTGAAAAGATATTATTTGAATGAAGAAACAAAGAGAAGAAAGAATTTCATGCACACAGGACTTCATAGATGAACAATTCCTATAGACTTCTGAAACGCCCACATCCAGACAAGACTAATTCAGTATGATAACCTGAATTAGTTTTAATACAGTGATGAAACTTGATTATTTATTTTATAACATACAATTTTCTACAAATTCCAGAGCTTAGGTGACTGATATAGATTGCAAAACATATAAATTTGTCTGAAATTTTACATTGGCGGTCTTTCATGCCTAAAGCCAGGAAATTGACTAAAAAAAGTAAAAGTAAAACCTCTTTTTGTATAACATCAGGTTAAAGCTGCTGGCAAATAATTTCACATATATTCCAGTGAGGTCGCACAGGGCCTCCAGTTTTTTAGTATATTTTGTACGCTATCATCATTTCCATATTTCTTACCAATTAAGCTATACAATTGTCTTTCAACAATTAGTCCACCTTTATCATGCCAAAATGTTTGAAGTCCGAAAGAACTGATGAAGAATAGGAAGTATCATTGGTTTGACAGAACCGATGAGGAAGATTAAACAAGTCTCAAACATCTCCATTATTCTGTGTATACAATAGCAAGAATTATGTTGTTTTTCTCAAAGTAGCAAAAATTATTTGATCAACATGAATTCTGACCATATGAATCAACAAACTAGCATGTCCAGAATGACTTGTGTATCCTGTCAGATTAAGTCAAATATTATAATGACCCATCCAGATCTATTGTTTTCTTTATTATATGAACTCTTCAGATATTTCTTTATACTGGGTTTCTATTGTATCCTAATTTGACTACCCACTTCTCACATATGCATATAATGTTTAGCCTTTTATATTTTTGATCATGCATGTTTCTCAAAATAAAAAAAATATCTAATGCAAGAATCAATTGGTTTTTTTGTAGGAATATAAATATTTTATTCAATGGCGTGTCTCACCTATGTTCTGTGTCTTCCCGATTTAGTGTCATGCTTTATCAGATTTGATGTTTCCTCTTAATGGTTATCAAAAAAATGGAGGATTACTATAAGTTCACCAAGAGGACAAGGACCTACTATTTACTGTGCACTGAAAAATAAAACGAGAACTCCACAACTGAGGTTGCTACTAAGGCTGATCCCAGGTAGAGGTTGATATTAACAAGGTAATTTTTGCTGATCATAAATTTGCTTTGATCTGTAACACTACCAACCAATATCCACTTATTTTATATTACATAAAAATGAATTAAATAAAATAGTTAATATTGATCACATCATTTTGGTGACCACATTTCAACAATCATGAATCTTACTTCATCATATCAATCCATATAATGATTCTGAGTCTCTAACAATCGAAGTACAAGATCGAAAATTTGCAAAAATAAAATAAAATCGTTGAGCACAATGATCACTATTGTTTCTAATCAATGACATCCTTTTGCATACATCAGCAAGAAATGGATACAAAAAAAGGTGGTGTGTTCACTGTTCACACACCATGCTTCTACATGTTGTTTGTCATCACAGTACCTTAACAGGGTTTGCTCAAGACCACTGCCAATTGGTATGAACCTGTACTAATCCACACCAGTTGGCACATAGCACATTAGCACATTATCCACATGCCTTGGTGCTTGCAAATTTTAAAAACCTAATCCATAAAGGTAAAATTAACAAAACTTGTTAAGCTACTTTCATTTTTCCCTGGCAAGTAACCATCACTATGTTTCTTATCCTAAATCATTCATCATCAACCAGAAGCATAGTACAATTCGAAGCATAAGATAATTGAACAACAAAAGAAAGAAAAAAGCTTGCCTTGATTTGTTAGCATCTTTTACCAGTAATCGTCGTAATGTGCATAGAACAATATGATGCTGGACTTGCCTTATAAACCATCCCAAAGATGATGTAGTTGACGAAATGAAATCTCTACGTAATCAAATGAACATGTTCAAGTAAAAGAGAATCCAGGAAAAGAAGTTTCCAAAAAAAGATAAAATCACCTGACAGAGAGCGAGAGATGCAATAGGAACAAGTAAGCATTTGTTTGAACAACTATTATAAATATTATCAATACTTAACTAAGAGAAAAGGAAATGAGACTAGTAGCATATTTGACATTGCAATATTCTATAACATAATGAAGTGCACTAGGAGATGTGGTTGCCAATAGTCAACATAAATTATATCCAACTCCATAAAATTGATGCTTTGATTACTGAAGACTTAATGAGTAACCATGCAGATTTTTCAGACATCGTTTTAAATCATGGCAGGGAAGAAAATTTACATCAAACAACACAGACTATCAAGAGTCTAAGCCATCGATGATACTTTTAACTTTTTATGAGGATGGCATATAACTAACTTACCATAAAACAGTTACAGAAAACCACAAAGATACATATTCAAATATCAATCTACACAGACCAGTAACGTATCCTGCAAATTGAGCTCTGTTGAGGGCACCATCACATCAACTCCTTTTTAATTGTTTCTAACAAAGTTTTATTAGGTCTTCTCTGCCTCTTCTTGTACTACTGATCCTGATTAAAACAACTTATTTAACCGGTGCATCTACATGTCTCCTTAACAACTAAAGTAGTGTACTCTCAGTTTATCCACAATTTTTCAAAATCCTTCATACTTAAACATGAATGTCATCAGGTCATAGAATAGAGTAATATCATCCTCTTTAAAATTTAATTTAACTCATTTGCTCTAATTTTTTAGACATCTAAATTCATAAAAAAATTATGGAAACAATTTATCCATATTCTTATCCACATTTCGAACTAAAATAAAGCTTCTTAGTTTTCCTTATTTTATTTATTTTCAAATTTTATAGCTTGTCCTTTGTGTAGAACCTGTTTTTTAAATTTCATCGTACCACCACTAGCTCTTCCTTAATGCAATGCCCTACTGATACTTTCAAGACCTCTGTTGTCACTTTTAACATGATCAGCCATCTAAGTCCACAAGGCATTAGGATCATAATATCTACATTAGGTAAGTCAAGCTTATTTGGCCACTCTTTCCATTCAACTCTGTTCATGGCAAGAGAAAAAACACATCTGGTTAATCAATGTCCACTCTTACAATTAGTCAAAAGCTCATCTTTTCTAATACAACAATTACGAGATCATAAGAATTAATATAACCAGTTACTAGATTTTTCACCTACCCATTTAATTTCCTGTGAACTAGTTTTGGTGATTCGCCTCTTAATTATTGTATCACCTAGTTCAAACACTTCAAAATGTCACTTTTCAAGGCCTTCTGTGCAGCAACATCAACACTGAACAGTCATTCCAGTAATTTTACATCAACAAACAAGTACTAGATTCGTACTTAATTTTTTGGGGCTGATACTAGAAGGTCAAAGCGGGTGCAAGATTTCAAAAGAGGATACATACAAAATTTCATATTAGTATCAATTGAAACCCCAATAGAACCATGATCTTAGGAATAAGCTTGTAATGTATATACGTCACGAGGATGAAATGATAATGACAAGAAAAGCATTATAGATGATGTTAATGAATTTCATTCTTCAGATTCAGTTCTACTTCCATTTATCAACATGAATATGTTGGAAGAACCCTGAGACACAATCACACACCATTTTCTACAATCACGAAAAACTAAGATTCACTTCAGAAAAAAGAGAAGCATAATACTACAACTGGTCATATTCCACTATCTAGAGTCAAATTCAGAAGTTAGGGATACAAATAGTTACTTTACAAAGAGATTTCTTCTATGCCCTTATATATGGATATGTCATCTGTTTCTTCAGTTGTCAGCAGGGCGCTTCCATATGTTCAAGTTCACACCCAAAATTGTCTCAAAACAAAATTCTCCTATAGAAAGATGACAACTATTTCTTTTGGGAAGAAAAACATCATGATATAGACTTCTTTACACTCAAAATTTGTTGTTCATTGTTTCAAAAGAGCATACAGGTAAGAAAATAGGATTTATTAGATATAGCAACTAGCCAAAACTATAATTGACAATAAATGAATCGATGCTATTTTCAATGAACAACAACAAAATAACCCTAGTTTATATAACATTATATGAAGTTATGAACTATGGTATTTTCACCAAAATGGATGCTATTTCACTGAATGAACTATCATCAAAGAACCAGGAATAAGTCATAAAATTTTTATAAGAAAAAAAAAAAACTGATAGCATTATACCTGGATGACTTGATGGTATCAACTATTCCATCTATAAAAACATCATCTGGAAAAATCTGGAGACCCACAAATGGAAAAACAGTGAACAAATAAACAGACATACTAACATAATTTCATGTCCAAAACCACTGAACAGCTACAATCATAAAAAAAAAGTTAGGACGTCATGAAGTTATCGAAAAGACAAAAACCCCTAGGTATGAGAAGATTAATGTAAGTATATGACTTCACAGTCATGAACGTAGATTAGGGCCTTTAATACAAGTCCAATACTGATTTTGGCAACCAGTCAAACCAGTATGGTTCTAGTATAGGCAGTGGTACACTTGATATGTATATTTAATTATTAACAAGTAAAAACAGATTCTCCATACCGGCAGAAAGAAAAAGCACAAGATCCTATTTGCATTCCATAACTACCAAATAACTGCAATAATCCTGAACTTGTTCCACTACTCACATTGTTCTTCTCAGGAGTAACATGAAGTTAAAATTTTATTAGAACTTGCTCATAATTGGTTTTTCCTAGAAAGATATATTCTTATCTTTATTTTGTCATACTACATCAAGGATTTAAATCTCAGTTCAATCCCGATTTTGATAATGGATTTGACAGGTATGTACCTGGTGTCCTGGGCAATATACTGCCCTGTACAGCAAGGTATCACCAGAAAATATATTTGACTAAATATCAATCAGTATCAACCTATATGGTCCAAGATCAATTCTTTATTGGATTGGTAAATACTAGTCGGTACATACTAGCCAGCCATTACAGAAACCACAAGGAAACTGTAAACCTTATCATTTTAAAATTCTATTCTTAGCACACAAGATTAAATATGCAATTGTCTCTCCTACATGCATATATTGCAAAGCATAAACAAATGGCTAAAGTTATGTTGTATTCTTAGTTGTAAAAGCTTATGAGCTTTGGGTATCAGAACATAATTTATGAACTTGACCAGGTGGAGGAGAAAGAGGGTAAAAATGTACCTCTACTCTTTTTAATTCCATTGTCTTATCAATCACTTCTATCAACATCTCATGTTCTGACACAAATGGCTCCACGAAATCCAAGTTACGCTGGATAATAAACCCATCTATGTTCGGAATAGGTGTCTTTAAGGACAGCCTAATGCAACTTCCTTGAAAATCAATGACTCTTACATCAGAAAACATATGTTCAAGTTGTCCAACTGCTTCTAACCTGGAAAGATGATAGAGACATCTTTAGTGAAGAAACATGGGAATGACACATCTCTCTTAGAAAATAAAACTGAAATGTGTAAGCACCAAAGAAATAATCACTAGCAAGTTCACCAGCTGATGCTCCATAGATGCATAGCTAGCCATGGAAAAAGAGCACTTGCTTTCATCAAACAATGTTGCTGTTATAGATATCCAATGAAAATGTGGCAACAGACTGCTAACTGCTTTGAATAAATAAAAATCCAACGTAATTTTTAAAGAGCAATACCTGTATATACAAATCTTAAAAATGATTATAAAGAGAATTAAATTACTGTCCATACTCAAGACATATATCCTGAGTTCCTGCTCCAATTAGACTCAGATGTATAAACATAGGAAGACATTTGATTCATTAATATTGTAGACACTCAGGCCTCACTTCTATTCATGAGATAAACTCAATGTAGTTCTAACTTCTAACTGTAAGCAACTGATCTATGGAATGGGCACATAAACGTTCAGATAATATAAAAAATATACAATTTAGCCTGCATAAGGTTGATTAGTATTGAGCATTGAGTAAAACTTTGCCTCAGCTAAACATTAGATATTTGTACAAGACATTAAGTTATCGAAAACATAAAAGTAACTGAGCAATGTGCCATTGCAACAAAATTTTTTTTGAGAATCAGTACACCAGAGAGCAAACTAAGACCATGTGTCTTGAATGTGCAATCTTTTTGGTATTTTAAATCCTTTGGGTTAGAACCAGAAAGGTCAACCTGAGTATATACGAGTGTAAGATAAATTTAGAATCAATGCACGTGAAACCAAACTACACACATTTGCAGACTGATACATGTTTTAATTTAGATGCACCATGGAATTTTTGTAATAGTTTCTGTTTGCCTGCCATAAATATCTACACGAAAACCCTAAATCAAACAAAAAAGAAGAAAAGCAAAAGAAAATATAGTCATAATTAAATGGCACTAAAATTTCTGGATAACCAGAAAGAAGTCAAAACCTGAAATTTTAACTTCTGCTTAAGTTGTCCAGCACCTTCATGCATCACAAATAAATAATCTGTCTTTAAAAACACAAGTCAAAGATAATTACACTACTGTATTTTTGGGCAATAAAAATTCCCAATAAAGTGTGAACCATACAGTATTGAACTTGAACCCAAAGGAGATTTTGTACAATGTTACTCTGTTCAACAACAATAGTGCATCTGTCATGAATTTCAACACCATATATTGTCCACATTGTCATTTGAAATACAGTTTCAAGCCAGATAAGAATTACTAATGTCAGAACAATTAAATGCCAACAAAACAGAAGTTAGGAAATTGCTCCATTATTGTTTGCTGGTTTAATGAAACTTCAATGTAAAAGAAAAAAGAAAGTATACTATGCATGAGGCTCCCACCAATGTGGGTTCTAGGGAGGGCCAATGTTTGCAACCTGATCCTTGTCGACAGATAGTTTTCTGTGTCTTAAACCCTAAAGACCCAGATACCAAAAGTAACGACTTTATTGTTCATATGTCATCAAGGCAACTAGAAAATTGTCTAAAAGACAATAGCATGTCAATCTCACTAATAAAAAGCACAATCCCTGTCTGAGTTGTAATAATCTTCAAGGCAAAGTAATCATAAAGGAACCCACTCTTCATAAACTCTCACATGCTGACATAATTGAATGGGCCCAAGAAGAATTTGGAAAACAAGTGCACGAAGTTTTAAAGTATCAATACAAATCTATGTAGACAATTTGCACTACACATGAACATAAAACCCAGAAAAATGCAAAGATAACCATCGTATGTTACCATCTGCAGATAATACCTTTTCAAGGCATGATCAAGATCCTGTAAAATATTTATGTTTTCTTTATTCTTTTCAATCCTCTGATTAAGCTCCAAAATCTGGAAATTATTGCACAACAATTTTTACATATTAACAAGACATTTTGCATCGAACACAATAGAATACCAGAAATCAAAAGAACATAATATGGTGAACAATGACTGAATATAAACTCCGAAGGAATGAAGCTTAGAAGGGACAAGCTAATAAGAAAAGTATAGGAACAATGATTGATGTAGGATGAGAAGCAACAGACTTCTTTCGATGATAGAGAGGTAGAGAGAGAAAAAAGAAAAAGAAATAATAACAGAAAAATAATAGAAGAAAAGGATAACTACCATACTCGCTTTGGCTCAAGGAGCAAACTCCCAGGATGAAAGCTTCGCACTTCTCACATGTGGACAATGGAATCATACCATCGGAGACATAACTCCTCGCACTACTCACACACAAGGTGGGAAAAGAACACGATTCATTGATTCATTAGTGATTGATCTATTATAATGTTCTAGTCCCTTTTATAGGCTCAAGTACAAAGATAAAAAGGAAATTACAGAAATAAGAAAATTACAGTCACATCAAATCCGATCTATTCCTTCCTTTGAAGAAGATAATATTCTTGACTTGATTTGAAGCATAACCATCCTTTCTTGATGATATTATTGATTGATAGACTTTCATCTTTGTAGAGATAAATATTAAGATCTCCAATCAAGATTTGTAATCTTCAATCAATAATGAAATTTAATTTCTTCTATTTGTTCTGTATTTGTTTCTTTTTTCCTCCCCTTGAGTAGATGTTGCCATGACAATTTATGACAAATGCAAAATATCTCAAAACTGTGTTTCCCAAAAAAATCTAATAAATTTTATTCAAATAACATATAAACTAAATTACTCCTACATCAATGACTGTTTGATCCCAGGTTTCAGCTTAAAGACAAAAGGCCTAAAAAGAAATAAAAGTCAAGTTCCTTAATGCTTTTACACTATTTATCTCTTTGGTCAAATACCTCTCACTCTTCCACAAAAAAATACTCAGCAGTCAGCACCATCTAACTTTCCCAACAAATACCTCTCACTCTAGCTGATGGATCCTATATTACAAGACCTTTTACACCTGATGAGATTCATTGAATTATCAAGCAAATGGACATGGGTAAAGGCCTCGGGCTTAATGGCTTCACAGTGGAATTTTACAAGAAATATTGGCCTCACTTGAACTCTTCCATCCTTAATGCTTTTAGTGATTTTCATGCTCATGCTGGCCTTCCCACTAGCTTGGGCACGACTTTCCTTATTTTTATCCCTAAAAAACCCAATCCAAATAGAGTTAATAACTTTGGTCTCATTGCATTATCACATTTTGCAATGTGATCTACAATATCCTTGCTAAGACCCTTGCCAACCATATCAGACCCCTCCTTAACAATCTTATTCATCAAGAACAATCAACCTTTATCATGGGAAAGAGTATCCAAGACAACATTGTTATTGCTACCAAGTTAATGCATTCTCTCGACAAGTCTAAGGTTAAAGATGCTTTAATCCTCATTAAGATTGATCTTGAGAAAGCTTTGACAAAGTAAATTGGAGTGCCATCAGTAACATGCCTAAATACTTCAGTTTCCCCGCCTCAATTCATCAAATGGATCGAATCCTACAATTCCTTTCCCTTGTTCTCTTGTAGAATAATAGGGAGGGTTCCAAGTGGTTCAAAAGTGCCCAAGGTTTTGGACAGAAACCCTATTTCCCCCTGCCTCTTTGTCATGGTCCAACAATACCTAATTCTACTCATCAACTCTTTGCAGATCAAAAGAAAATTACTCCTTTCGGCCTGAAAGGCATTAAAACCACACACCTCATGTTTGTTGGTGACGTTCTCATTTCCATTAGGGGAAACAAGAAGTCCTTGCCTGAAGATCCTTAAAGCCCTTGACCTTTTCACTTCTTCTAATTTCAAAGTTGATAGTGCTAAATCTGAAACCCTAATCCCCAAGAACTGTCCCCCAAGTGTCAAACATATTATGTCTAATACATTAGGGTTCAAGGAGGGCCACAATCCTCTCAAGTATCTTGGGGCATATATCAGTGTGAGCTAGTTGACAAAGTCCTTTGCAAAATTCATGGCTGACAAAAGGGCATCATTACTCAAGTGTGCGCTAGTTTGTCTATTTTTTCACTCAGCTTAAAATAATTGAGCAAGTAGGACATGACCATAAACCAAAAACAATTGATGATTAAAGATTGTTTTTTTCTCTTTTCCCCCTTTTTGGTCCTCCCCTTCCCTTCCCTTCCCTTCCTGGCATAAAAAAGCTTTCTGCCTTGCTAAAGCATTACAATCTTCTTTTTTACTTTTTAGTCTCTTTTTTGGCATGTTTAAGTGATGACTAATCTAATTTGTGTCAAAAGGAGTCACACTCAGGACTATGGAATTTCTTGTATTAATTATTTTTTAGATCTTGAATTTTTTTTAATATCACTTTATGTGATGGGCTGTCTTACTATCACCTAAACAATTAACTCTTGGTCTATGATTTGTGCCTACAATTTTCTGAAAACATTGAAGTATATGTTATATCTTGTCATATATTTGGAACATATGCAAGTATGCTTCCAATAATAATTGTTCAAGAAATCTCACGCAGAAAAGGAAAACACCATTCCCATTCTGAACCCAGCAATGAATGGGAAATCAAGCTACTTCTCTTTTCGAGGTTGTGTAGAATAGAGGTGCAACGAATATATAAGCTAGAAAATAAGCTTGATGTCAAAACACATGTCGAAAAACTGAATAATGGTGGCGAGCTCTAGCACCTCAAATTTGTTCTCGTTAAACATATGCAATTGGCATTCATGTGACTCTCCATGAAGTAATATGCTATCAGGACAACTGGAACTCAAATGGTGTAAACCCTACAAAAATATAAAAGTTATTCCTTCAATAAATTTGATATAGGCCTGACAACATGAAGATAAAAGAATGTAGCTAATTAAGTTTTGCATTGACACATAATAGAAACTAAAAGAAACAAAAGAACCAAAGACTGTGATCTAGAATTGGAAGTTTCTACGAGCAAGCATAGGAGAATCCAGGTGGTTCATACAATTTTATCACTAACATATCATGAGTGAAGCCCAAATTTGTTGAGGTTGATCATGATTCCCAATTTTGAAGATAACAAACATTTTGTGATTTGCCACTATTAAGCTTTTAAGGTTTTAATGACCAAATAAGATGAATTTCAAAATGAAAGCCCACATGATGGACAATCGATATCCAGGAGAATAACTAGATGATCCTACAACTCAAGTCCACTGAAAGAAGTATCAAGCAAAAGCCATGAGATCTAAGTTGAAATGTGAAGCTAAATAATTCAGTTTCATGTTTACCATTGATTGTGATTTACAGAACTCTGTATGATGTACTATTGATATTCCCAATTCTTGATTAGGCCCTAAAGATCCTTAGAATTTGACCCCTATAAGCATAGCTGCTGAAACCCTTTCACCAATTTTCTGATTCAATGGTTCCAGTCAATTGGCTATGACTATTTGTACCAACAGCTAAAAGACTTCTTGCGGAGTACTTGAGGGGTTTTGATAGAGTTTTTGCCAACCCTTTCAAGCCTGAAAATTTAAGATAAGAACTTCATTGGCTTCAGCCCTAAGTTGAGAATTGGGGCATTAACTTTGAGATCTTTAACTTATTAGAGCTTCAGAGAGATTGTAAACTTGCAAGGATTGGCACTGAACCTGCAAAGAGCATCAATGCAAATGAGTTGGTCTTCACCAGTGAGGATGAGTAATATCATGCCAAATGCCTCAACATGGAGGATCCTTAGAAGTATACATAAGCCCATTGGCAGAGCAAACATAAACTTGGCGTCAGTTCTTTTCTCGCAATCTCTTGCATGCTTCAATACTTCTTTTTTCCTATATGATTGTTCAAGGTATGTTTGCATTCTTACATATTGTGCTTTCAAATGTTCAATTTGGCCTTGGCTTTGAACTTTTGAGATAGAACTTAACAGATCCAGCCCCCAAAAAGTTACAAACTACATTGTGTCTTCATTTATTTACTATAAATAACTCTTGTCACACAGTCCAAAACACTTAAAATCTGATCTCTACACTTCCATAAACTTTCTTTAACCAACAAAAATTGTATGTGAATTTTTCTCTTTTCCTTTTATTTTTATCAACTATTTAGTTAATAAATATCTTAACTTCCTTACATGAAACCAATCATCTTTGATGCTTGTTTCTGCGTTAATCATACAGCTACAAAGTTCTATTGTATAGTTTTCAAGTTCAATTCCATTATAAATTTTGCAAACCAACTGTTTCTTCTGTTCTTAAAAAGATTCAAAACTTGATCTGTCATTCATTAGGTTTTATGAGTTCCTAAAGGATTTTTATTTAGCTAGTCAAGTCATTTTTTTTGTCAAAAGACACCATTAAGTCCCACATCCTCACCTGTTGCATCATTACCTAATGTAAGTTGCGCCTATGGAATAAAATTCTTAATCACATCATTAATTTTAAACTTGAACATTGGTTTTCCTGTACGGATATCTTAATAGATCCTGCAAAAAATATCTTCAACACAATCCTTTCACCTTTGTTTAATCCTATCTAGGTTTCTCTTTCTTTATTTTAGCCAGCACGTGTATCTTTATCAATGTCTTCTTTTAACAATGAGAGCCTAACAGCATCACCATTTAATTCCATGTTGATTCAACATACATTCTCTCTACTTCATTATATCCCCTCTTCTACACCACCTAATTCTGGAATTTCCTTGATGCATAATGTAATGGCCTTTTAATTGACATCACGAATGGAAAAGGTGGATTGTGTTAGGTAGTTGACAGTCAACATGGGAACTTGTAAATAAGTATCATGAACAGAAGTCTTTATTGGATTTAAAGCATAAGGATTCAGAAAAGAACAATTCCGCTGAGGGTGTGTACTAAAATTACTTTCAAAAACTAAATGAAGAAAAAAAGTTGAAAATTGCACAACTTTTAATGACAAACTAGGGAATAGGAATACCAATAACTAACATAATCAAGAACATGCTAATTTCAAAAAACATGCAAATAAACAAAAAGAATTGTATGGCATCCTATAACGAACATTATCAAAGTCACTTCCATCATTTTTGGTACAAGTCATGGAAAATCATAATTTTTTTAAAGCAATAAGCATTTTTTGCCTCTTCTCTTGGATAAAAAATATAAGTTGGTAAGTCAACAAGCTGTTGACCTATAAAAGAAGAATAGATTGATACATGATCTAGTAACAAACACAAAATACCAGTAGTGGTCAAGAACCATGAGTGATGCAAATAGTTAAAGCATAGAACTAAGATGTTTGATATTTAAAACATGGGAGACAAACAGACTATTAATGTCATATTAAGGTGCAACTGCAAACCAAGCAGAATTTTGTCGTAATATTATGGTATTTTGTGTGTGAGAGAGAGATAGAGAGTGATCCTAATGTTGAAAGATTGCAGAAAATTCTTAATTATAGAAGAACTGAGGGTCATATTCACACTACTTATTGAAAATCTCAGAGGATAATGTTGAACACATCAAAGATAATAAAGAAGAAGAATATTCTAAAAGTGTCAATCCAAGTGGGAAAAGAGTACATAACAGAAAAGGAACAGCAGTCATAGTTGTTAAGAAGGGTAAAAAAGGATCAATGGACTTATATATGTATCAAAGAAGCAACAAGGGCAAGTAGGAGAAAAATTAAGCCAAACAAATATAAGTGATGCTTATGGTAAGGAAATAAGGGGAAGAACAATTTAACATATTGCTCACTTCTTCTATCATTAGTCTTCCCCTTAGTACAACTCGTTTAGATAGTTTTAAGGAGATGATTGAAGCTTTGGAAGATACGGTAGGGGATCAAAATCTTCAAGTTATTCTAAGATGTGAGTTCCATTACTAAGAATAGAGTTGGATTATATAAATGACTTATTAAAGGGTCACAAAGAATCATGAGTGAAGAATTTTTGTTCTATTATGTCATATACTTGGATCGACAAGAGACATAGGAGTATAATTAATTTTATAAATAACTATTCTTAAGGAGTCATGTTTATAAAGTCAATAGATGCCTCATCTTTTATGAAATATGAAGAAAAGACATGATTTGCTAGGCAAATATGTGGAAGAAATTGACGAATAAAATGTCGTCCAAGTTATAACTAACAATAGAATGAGCTATATGTTAACTGGTAAGATTTATCTTTTATAATCTTTTAATTACCTTATCTCCAATTTGAATGGAATAACTATGTGACTCCTAAGTCTTATCAATTTTGTCATCCTTTATCTTAGGTAAATTACATGAAGCAAACATATAACACTTATATTGGACTTAATATGCGACACATTGTATTGATTTAATGTTGAAAGATATTGGAAAGATTCCTAACATCGAGAAGACTTTAGATAGGACAATTTTTGTCATTGAATTTTTTTCATGGAATTCCAATGACAGTTCGATCTAGGACAACTACATCCCTAGGTTTTAACAAATTAATATAATCAATTTCATCTATAAAATGCGACTATGTTATTGCTAATAATAAAATAAATTTTGCAATTAAATGATGGAGTCTATTTGAAAATTTCACCCCAAGCTTACAATAATTAGCTATCAAAATTTTTAGTTTGAATTATAGTACTACAGATTATGAGCGAAACTAAAGTATCTTTGAGTATGTAAGGATCGTAGAATATCTTTGTTTCAATTAATCTATTCTTTTTTAAATAGATGGATTAATATATTTTTAAATTATATGATATGACTGATTCACTTAAAGAAAATCAATTGGTTGGAGCATCAACAATGATATGATCTTGTTTATATAAAGTATAATCAAGCATTAAAGGCTCGTCATGATTTATAAAATCGAATTGATCAAATCTTATTGCAATACATTGATGATTCAAATGAGTGGTTGGTGGGAGAAATAGATGCGAACTTATAAGATGCCGAAGACGAGCTTGTATTTAAAAATGACAGCTTGACAAGGGGAGATATGGCAAGAGTCAGGTGCTAAAGAATTATAAGCATATACAAGACAGATAACGAAAAGAAAAATAAGTGCAAAATCCTTAAGCTCATCTCCTGCTACTGTTGAAGAGAATGAAACATATCTTGATCAAGGACGAGAGGAAGAGAAGGATGATGATATGTTTGAGAATGACGATGTTGATTATGATGATGAATGAATTTAATGTAAAACTTTATTGTGTTGAGTCTTTTGACATTTTTGTTATTAGAAGATGGATAATATGACTTGGTGCTTTAGATTTTCTAATTTAATGTCATATTTTTTATTTATATAATCATATTTAGGCGAGCGCCTAGCACCTTAGGCACTTTGGAACCTTTAGCGCGTACCATTTTTTAAATCACTTTATTCTCCGTCTTCTAATAATAAAAATGTCAAATGACTCAAAGTAATAAAGTTTTACATCAAATTCAATCATTATCATAATCAATATGATCATTCTCAAACATATCATCATCTTTCACTTACTCTCGTTCATCTTCATCAAAATATATTTCTTCCTTTTCGACAATGGCAAGAGATGAACTTGAAACTTTTGCACTCATTTTTGCTTCGTCATCTATCTTGTATAAGTCTTTAACTCTCCAACACTTGAAGTTCTTGCCACATCTCCCTATATCAAGCTGTCATCTTCAAATACAAGCTCATCTTCAACATCTTGTAAGTTCATACTCATTTCATCAACCAACCACTCATTTAAATCATCAATGTCTTGTAATAAGATTAGATTAATGTTATTTCGTACATCATGACGAGCCTTCAATACTTAATTATTCTTTAATCTTTGATGCTCTAATTGATTTCTTCTCTTTGTGTGAATCTATCACGCCATATAATTTAAAAATATATTAATACATCTATTAAAAAAATAGATTAATTAAAATAAAGATATTATGTGATCCTTACATGCTCAAAGACACTCTAGTTTCACTCACAATTCGTAATACTACAAATCAAACTAAGAATTTTGATAGCTAATTATTGTAAGCTCGGAGTGAAATTTTCAAATACACTCCACCATTCAACTGCAAAATTTATTTTATTAGTAGCAATAATATAGTAACATACTATAGATAAAATTGATTATATCAATTTGTTAAAACATAAGAATGTAGTTGTCCTAGATCGAACTATCATTGGAATTTCAAAAAGACCATCGGTATTCTTATATAAAGATAATTCACATATGATCTTATCTTGCACCTTAGGTATAAAAACTAATCTTACAATACAGTTATATAACTCATTTATAACTTCTGCATCAAACTCCATGGAGATGTTTTCATAAAAGAAATCTAAGTTCAAATAATATCATGCTATATGTAATGGATGATGAAGTTGACATTTTCATTTTCGTCAATTATTATAAATTTTTTTTATACTTCATTTCATTTTCATTAAAAGACTTTTGGATCATCTCTTTTCCTCTATCTATAGCCTCATAGATATATCTTATTACAAGCTTCTTTTCATTATCTGCAACCAAAGGACTCGAACAAGAGAGCACATTACCTTTAATGTACAAACTATAAGATTTCAAAAGGATAGCATTAAGATGATATCACCGGCTCTCTTGCCTTTCACTTCTTTTGCCCATTTGCTTGTCATTCATTTTTTTGAGGCAAACATATTTCTTAGGTTATGTTTTTAACGATGCATGTTGTATTATGTCAAGAAGGAAGTAGCAAATCGGATGACATCATATGTCACAAACTCCTTGTTGCTTGTGAATTCTCTCATCATAATTAAGGCTCCAGTATGATTATAGAAAAATCCAACAACAAAAATTGCTCTTTCTAAAGTCTTCTTGATGTCAGGAATCTTTCTAATATTTTCCAACATTAAATCAATACAATGTGCTACATATTGATCCAATATAAGTGTTGTCTTTTTGCTTCAAGTAATTTACCTAAGACAAAAGATAACAAAATTGATAAAACTTAAGAGTCGTATAGTTCTTTCATTCAAATTAAAGACATAAAGTAACTAAAAGATTAAAAAATTTAAAAGATAAATCTTATCAGCTAACACATATTTGCTTCCATTATCAATTATAACTTGGATGATATTTTGTTCATCAACTTCTTTTATAAGCTTATTGAGTAACCTACATATTTTCTTTAGATTTCATAAAAGATAATGCATCTATTGACTTCACAAACATAGTTCTTAAAAAGTAATTGACCATAAAATTAATTATACTCCTATGACTCATGTCGATCCAAACATGACATAATAGAGCAACCATGTTTTACCAATGATTCTTTATGATCCTTTAACAAGTCATTTATATAATCCAACTCTTTTTTCAGTAATAGAACTCATAACTCATAATAACTTGGAGGTTTTAATCCCCCACTATTCCCTTCAATAGCTTCAAGCATCTCTTTAGAACTGTCTAAACAAAAAGTACTAAGGAAAAAGCCAGCCTGATAGAAAAAGTGAGCAATGTGCTGAATTGTTCTTCCGCTTATTTTCTTATCACAAGAATCACTTATATTTGTTTATCTTAATTTTGCTTCTACCTGCCCTTGTTACTTCTATGATCTGCGATACATATATAAGTCTATTGGTTCCTTTTTACCCTTCCTAAAATCCATATCTTCTTTTTCTTTTTTGTCATATACTCTTTTCCCACTTAGATTGACATTTTTTTAATAATCTTCTTCATCATCATTTCTAATATATTCAACATTATTGTCGGGTAAAATCGTATAAGATTCCTCCTATGCATCTTTTTTTCAGTCATATAAGTCAGTAACTCTTCTTTGAGATCAGGTGGACACTTCTTGCATGCTAATGCATTATTGAAGTTCCCTACCTGATGCTGCTTTGCACATGGGGTGATGGGTTTTGTAGGTATAGTAATAGTATGTAGCTTAGTTGGTTCAATCAAACCAACTGGCTATTGTTCAATTGAACCAGACTTAATAGTCTAGTTTGATTACTCCATTTGAACCGGGCACTCGCTTGAGGTACCCAACGCCTAGGTTCAGGCGAGCACCCAGGGCAGCACTTCAATGAAGTGCGCCGCCTGGTTGACGCTTGAGGCACTTGAGTCTCACCTCATGTCACCCGAGTGCCTAGGCAAGTGCTTGGGCACCTATTTAAATCCCTATCCTCGAGTCAAACAAAACCATACTGCAAAGATGTGAATCTCCAACGAAAGAATGTATTGGTGCTTCAAGTTTCAAACAACATTAGATGTGGACAGCTAAGTTTCACGAAAAAAAGCTGACTTTCTCTCTCTTAACAAGCTACCAAGCACCAACAAGAAAAAAACGAAAAAGAAAAGGGGAACAATCAGTAATAGGATCCCAATAAGTCTCATCTATTAAATACTATACATGGCATGAAAATAAAAGAAAATGAAAAAAAGGGGAAAAAGATAACTCAATATCACAAATTATGGTATGAGCTGAATCTGCTGAAGATTAAACTCGGATGTCAAAAGGAGGAAAATTCAGATCTCAGCAGACTGAAAATAAACCAGAAGATAACAAACCTGTGAATTGAAAATTTTCAACGAACAAGTCAATGCTTCAAGATCACCATCCAGTTGGACCAAATCTGCAACACTCCAAAGTAGCTAAAGCAACATCTCAAACAGAAGTAGAAAGTATAAAACCTAGAATAAGTTACCTCGGGTAACCATTCTCGTGAGCGTCTCTACTTCACTGGAAATCTTGGTGTTCTCCTCCTCTGCTGAGCATATCTCCTTCTTCAGTTGTTCCATGTATGCCTCTGCAACAATGAGCAGAACTCACATGAATAGTAGAGGTCACAAGTAAACAAAGTTACATGTAACAGCCCATACTTGTTTCCCAAGAATAAACCCAGGGCGTGCCCAGTGCACAAGGTTCCCAGGAATGTGGGGTCTGGGGAGGTCCACTATACGCGGGCTTACCCTTTAAATATTTAGATAGATTGTTTCCATGCTAAAGCAATTCAATAATATTTACAAATAAAAATAATGAAAACACAATCTATGAAAATGCATAACAAATGCACTTTACAGGAAAACAAAAGCAAGGTGCAATCAAAGAAAGTGTGATATCACATATTTAGGTTATTATCATTTTTTATACCCAAAAATGTAGTTGACGATCAATATCAGATAAAATAAAAAGAAAAGGAAAAAAGAACCCTCTTTTAAAACTCATGGCATATGTAACTCATGCTTGAATTCTAGGCAAATTAGAAGCAAAAGAATATCTTGCCCAGATCATCAATCCCTAGAGACGCAATATTTTGTTCCTCCGCCTCCAACTGCTTAAACATTTCCTGAAACATTGGATGGTAAAACCGAATTAAGCATCAATTACCATATCGCAAACATTGATACAAACAGAACGGCTGTTGTGGTAAAAATTGAAAATGGAAACAAGAAAAAGAGGGAACCTGGAGATCAAAGGAGCAATGCTCTAACTTCTTCGTATCAACCGACGAGGCATCGGACGAGCTGACGAGCCTCATTTGCATCTCGGAGAGCACTTTTAAGCGACTTCAAATTTCCGATTTCGAGATGAAAGAACGGAGGCAGCATCATCATCCACCAACGAATAATTGAAAAGAAGAATGCATTAACAAGGATTATAAGACTCGCTATAACACCGAATTTCTCACCTTCGAATGTCCTCCAAGTCGACCGGTTCCATCCCAAACTCCTCCGACGAGATTAGGGTTTCCGCCATTGACGCTTCTCTCTCTCTCTCTCTCTCGCTCTCTCTCTCCCTCCCAACCTCGGTTTCAAAAGCACCTATGGGGAGGGGCGGTTGTCGGATCCATTTCCAGATTGGATCAATCCGAACCCGAATTAGCTTCAACTCGATCTATTGATTGAAGGCCACTGTTATCCCTATTATAAATCCGAAACATACATGCTTTTACATATATATCCATCCTTTAGCATTCCGAAAATAGCATATTTCCCTATACATATATTAATATTGCATATATATCAAAAGGAAA
This sequence comes from Ensete ventricosum, assembly GCA_029747655.1. Lineage (NCBI taxonomy): Eukaryota > Viridiplantae > Streptophyta > Magnoliopsida > Zingiberales > Musaceae > Ensete > Ensete ventricosum. Next base: position 1,401,092 of record JAQQAF010000006.1, on the reverse strand, counting down.
ATTTACATTTTGCATACATAGCCCTTTAAATATTTAAATCTTTCATATATATACCAGCCGTTAACATCCATTCCATTAACTTAACTATTTATTACACATCATGATTAATTTGAATTAAAATATTAAATATTAAATATCTAATAGTCGTTATCACTATCACTGATAGAGGGTATTAATATCACACAAATTATATATATATATTAGAATTTTAGTTTAATCTAAAATTTAAAATTAACTTTGTTACTTTAAAACTAGTATAAATGATATATTATATTATGATTTTACATTAAAGTGATCATCTCTATTAGAAATAAAGTTATATCATTAGATAAAATAATTTGGAGAGTTATTTTTGATTTGAAGATTAAAACTAAACATTCGAAATCTCTAACTCATCCTCTCCTCTCTATCTTACTTCTTCGATCTTCATTATTCTTATGTTTTTTTACTTTTGTCAGTGTTGGTTTCTACTACTCTGATCTTGACTTCCCTTCAATTTTACGCTATGTCTTTCTTTTTCTCTAGTACAACGGTCGCGATTCCTAAGTTTTGTTTTGCATTAAAGTGATCCCCTCTATTAGAAATAAAGTTACATTATTAGATAAAGTAAATTGAAGAGTTATTTTTGAATTGGAGATTAAAACTAAACATTCGAAAGCCCTAACTCATCCTCTCCTCTTTATCTTACTTCTTCGATCTTCGTTATCATTATCTTTTTTTTACTTTTGTCAGGTTTCTATTACTCTAATCTTGACTTCCCTTCAATTTTCCATTATGTCTTTCTTTTTCTCTAGTACGACGGTCGCGATTCTTAAGTTTGGTTACGTTAAAAATCAAATAAATTCTTTAATTTTAAAAATAAAAATTATTACCCTTTTTATTAATAGAAGATGTTTGTTTAATGTATAGTACGAGGGGTAACTTTCATCCGAAATCATAGTATTAGAAGTCACTTATATGAATTTTAAAGTACAAAATGTGATTTTTATTTTGAAGCATAATATAATGGGTCAATAAGAATTTAAACATTTAATTTAAGATGTCAAATTTGGATAAAATTCACAAGGTTAATAGGCTATGGAGGGAATTGGCCTTTTGATTTTTTTTTTTTTTTTTGAACTTTTGGGAAGAAAGAACATATCTTGTAATATTTTATTAAAGTAAATTATCTTCTTTAGAAAAAAAATAATTATTATCGCATTACCACATACATAACTTTTTACATGCATCCATGCCTTAATTTTTTAGTGACAATGAATTATGTCTAAAATGGTGGTGTGTCCTTTGCTCTCTTTTTTTTTTGTCTTTTATATTTTCCTGAGTCCTACTCAACAAAAAATACATCACCCGGACTTTTTTATTTGCCTTCAATTATTATCCCCTTCCATGCCTTGTATGCCTTTGTTTGATGTCATCTGTCAAACTTTTCTAAACAATTCACTGGTCCAGGTCCAGGTTTCTGCAGATGGGATGACTTGGAATTCAATTCTTCATCAATCTGAAGACCAAATCAAGGCTATCAAACAGTCCTGTCCCAATTTAATCCCCCAGGAAGAACTGAAGTCATTGTTCCTGTCTTCCATTCCAATTTAATCCTTGGAAGTCAGCTAAAACACTCTAAAACTGAGAATGCTGTTTTAGCAAAACTAGTCTTAGCCTGTTTAGTGATACAATGAGAGTTAAAAACATAAATTTCCCAGCTAAACTTTATCTCTAATATTTGCTTCAGCAACTGCACTTTTGTTTCTGATATTTGCTTATCAGTTAGATTTGTGTAAAATTATTTCTAGAATATATAATGGAGTTGTCCGGAGGGAGTCCAAGTTCAAGCAATCTCCAACTTTGACCAATATTTTTTCTAGAATATGTAAAAGTATGCAGTCCAAGATCAACAAAGAAGAAGACATGGGGAATCAGGACTGAAGCCAGCACAAGTCTTTAAAAAAAAATATTTTGTGTGTGTGTGGCTCACATTCTGAGTTGTAACTCTTATTCTCTTGCAATACAATAAAGAAATGTAATATAAAATTCAGATTAGCAAAATATATCCTTATAAAATATCATCATTTGACTATACTAAATCTTTCTAAACTTTGATATGATAGATATCTGAAAACACTTAAACTTGGTGTATTTATTATAATTGTCACCTCCATCACCACCGCGCAAGCGACCTTACATGTTCGAGTCAATGGATAGACTTACCTTTTCCAAGTCAAGAAAAAAAGAAAAAAAGTGACATCAATCAAATTTTGACTTAGGTTACTCACTCAAGGACCTATTCTAAGGTCAATAATAACTAAGGTAGAAGAGCTCATGCACCTCCCTTGCCCTACGGTCCGAGCAATAGGGAAATAACCTTTCCTCTCCGTTAAACATAAAGAGCATCAATTCTTAGAACTCATCTTTTTTCTTTTTTAAATTAGTAATTTATGATGACAAACCCATCTATATATTTTCCTAGAGCATTAAGTCATAATGGCAAAATACATCTTCCCTTTTTAGATCGCTCGTCGTGATCAACTAACATCCTTTTCTCTCGTATAAATATCAACCCAAACAAATAATGCCTCTATAGTCGTCCTTCACTAATAAATGAAAATAACCACCCAGCCATCGTCATAAATTAGTCTCTAAAGGACCACAGATTAAGAGATGGGTCATCTCGTTCATGTATAAAATTTATACTATTCTGATTCTCACCGTTCACTTTACCATCGGAGGGTCGAGTCAAGAACTCTCTCGACGTTGACCTCATGTGCAGGAACCTCAAAGAAGTTAAGACATTTCTCGATTCAACTCTAGAATCCGGATGAAGCCTAACAACCTTGGCCCAACACATAATTTACCTCAGGCGAATAATTAAAACATCAAAATCATCTCAACTAGTTCTCCCGCCATTACTAATATCTAAGAACACCACATTAGCTTTTAGGGTAGACTTGTGCTTTTGGGATGGATCAGATATTGCCGACTCTTCGACATCATGATCGTAACATAGTGAAAGTTTTTTTATTTTATAAAAATAAATTTATAATAAAAAATTTACGTGTTTTTTTATTTTTTTTGGAAGGATGCCAATTACTTTGGTCGATAAAAATTATTAACCCTAATATTTTTTAGATGGAATCTGGTTCTCATCGTTTATCATTCAAAAAAATATTTTTTATTTGTTTTATCAGCAAACAGTTAAGATTAAAAAAAAAAAAAAAGATAAATGTTTCGTGTACACCCCCACCTCGATGTGAATGACTTAGTAAATAGCGGACTTCCGCAGTAGCGATCGAGACATGGAAGTCTTCCTCGTTTCCCACTCGCGTTTCCGAGGTCGAAGACGAGATCAAAGTCGTGGCCAAGCCGCCGCTCGTCGGCCTTATCGTCATTGCTATTAATGTGATCTCCGGTGCCTCCTCTCCCTTCCATCACCCCTTCGGCTTTCTCAATCCAGAGTGGGGATTGTTAGAGCGATTCAAAAGAGGAAACCCGTGGGAGGTGAAAAAGGCCGCACCTTCAACGCCTTCGAGCATCGGATGGCGGTGTGTCTTTCGCCTTTTTCTGATTTGATGCTTTAGATCCATCGGGAAAAAGATGGAATCCTTTTGCTGCTTTGGGTGACTATGATGGTTGCTTGATTGCTCGGTGGCTTTGATGTGGTCGTGCCGATGGTTCCCTTGATATGCGGACGTTTGATGATGCGTTTGGATTTTATACCGTCTGATGTTGTTTTTTTTTTTTTTTTCTGAACTTGTGTTGAATAATCTGAACAGATTTGAATGGGTTTTTTCTGTCTTGTCTTTCTGGAGAGCGCAATCATACATTGCGAGTTTGGGGATTTTTGAGTTTTGAATGCCATGGAAAGCAGATTTAATTTCTTTAAATTTGCTTCTTTTATTCAAATATTACATGACATGTAAAAAATTTGAAACTTTGACCTCTTCCTAGGAGATCGTTTGCTTTGATTCTGTATGGAGTTGACCAATTTAAGATGGTTGAGAATTGAGTTTATCCTTTCCACAGCGAGATGGTGATCATGTTTAGGGGGAGTATGTTTCTGGTTGATGTTGTATTGCTCAGTTTAATTAAGCTTAATAAAATTTCCTTTTCATTTAGGGAAAAAAAAAGAGAGAGAAAGCTTTTCGTTTTTATTTTCTTCAACGAGGAGAAAAGAAAACAAGAACTGATGGCCTAAATAAAAATAACATCATACTTAAAAGACATAGCATTGGCTGCTGCTACACATTTGCTATGAATAAAGAAACAAGTGATTTAATTACCCTGTGCCAGGAACTTCAATTTTAATCCTTGCTACTTTAAACAATATTTGTTGTTCATTTGGTAGATCATTGGGATATGCATGAATCTGATGAATATTTTGTAGATATCAGTCGATAGACACTTGCTTCATCTCAAAGACACATGTCTCTGTTATTTTGGCCTGTGATACATGCCTTCAATAACAAAAACATGTTTTACTTCTCTCTCTCTCTCGTTCTCATATGATTTTTCTGCATCTTTTGGTTCTTGATCAGACTCTCTTTTATCCCATGCATGAATCGTTGCCTAGTTTCTTCAAAATGTAGGAGAAAGTACTGGGCATTTTGATGTTGAAGTGTACAGGATATTTCCAATTAAGTTGTGCAGTAGGGAAATCATTATAGGATGTCAACATTTCATTTCGATTTCAAGTTTCTTAATGCATGGTGGTTCATATTTTTTCTGATATGAGAAAGTGTGCTGCATGGTTTATTTGGATGCAGCAACAAGTAAAAGCACCTAAATTTGGCAACTGGGAAACTGCTGAAAGCGTCCCTTACACGCAATACTTTGATCAAGCTCGGAGCAAAGAGCACAGAAAAACCATTGCTAATCCAAATGGTGGTACTGAAAACTCAGAGATAGTCTCTACTGATGTACAATCTCTGGTTGATGCATCTTCATCTAAAACTGGGTCCAGTCTTGAGACCACCAAACCGAAGGATCCAAGACCATCGATGAAGGATGTTGGTAATATCAATCAAACCGATACACCTGTGAGCAATGAAGGTGTTGTTTGCAAACCCGATATCAAGAGGAGATCAAACAGAACACATGGTGGATATCAGGGTAAATCGGCTGACAGAGCTGCAAATGATCCTCCTCCATCGGGCAAAAAGATAGCATCAGAAGGTACTCCAGGAAGAATTAGAACAACTCCTGGTGATCGAGCCGGTATAACGGTAAGTACTTGCTTCAGTTGTTCTTCCTATGTTGCATGATTGAGTTGGTGCATATCTGAAGAAATCTAAGAAGCATAATTCGGATTTGTTGAAAAATGAGTTAGTAGTAAGCTAATGTCGTTCTTTGGGTAGCAGCCTCTCCGTGATGTGACAGTGCCACCTTTTGCTGAATGGGATGAAAATGATCCAGCATCTGGTGAGAAGTATACTGGCATCTTTAAGATAATAGCTGATAACAGAAGAAGTCCTGGTCCTCCATATGAGCCACCACAACCAAGAGGTCAGGAGCAAGAAAGTACTGGAACTAAGGTCAGGACCTCTTCTTTGTTATCTTTATACTAACCGCTGCAGAATACAAATTAGAATCATCTAAGCAATGGAAGTCATGTTTTCAGGTGAAAGACCTCCTTTTTAACCACTCTTGTAGCAGAACTACTTCTTAGGTTCATATGCTTTTGTGGTTCCATGTTCATATATTATCAGGAAGCCAGTTTCATCCGCGTTGTCCGCTACTTCTTCCGTTCCTTCTTTGTTACAATGCTTTATGCCTTCTTTCCTTCCCAGGCGAAGGAAATGCTTAAGAAAGAATAATATAAATTGTGGCAACCTCTTAGGAGTTAAAAATTTTGAGCTCTGAAAGGAATAAGAAAAAAGGGGAAGAAAAAAAAAAAAAAACTCTTGTTCTGTTCATCATATTTATAATGAAATTCTTTGTTCTTGCTCCAGGGTTGTGGGTGCTTAAGCTGGATTTTGAAGTGAAATTTTGGTGGTAGAGATTTTGGAAATCTAAAGCTGCCAAATTCATCGAGAAAAGCCTCTGTTTTAGGGAGTTCTGTTTCGGAAAGATATAGTTTCAGCTTTTAACCATAATGAGTGTTTATATGCAATTTAAAATAATATTCTTCTTTCTTATTTTTGCAACTGCTTTCTGTGGTCTCCTGAACATATTTCATATGCCTTCAAATTTCTTGTTTATGGTTTAGCTGTCATTCTTTAGTTGTAGGAATGCAGATTTGTATAGACGAAATGAATTCAATCATTCCACATCATGGAAGTCAATGAAGTATCCTATGGCTTATGAGCTTATTGTTCCTCTGAGAATTAGAAAAGAAAAAACTACATGGAAAATTTATATCGGTTGTAGAAAGAGCATTACCAACATCAGCATGGGACAAATTCATGAATCCTTTGCATGAAACATATATATATATATATATTTTGTTCATTTTTGCATTTAGCTTTGTATCAAATATTTGCAATAGCGACATATCAAAATAAGTACAGTCAACCTGTGGTTCTCTAAGAATATTTGAATTATCACAACCTTAGCTAATGAAATGCGTCCACGGAAAAATATTCAGTACTGTGAAGAAACAAAAAATTTAAAAGATAAGACTCTGTACATACTATTTCTTGAATTCAGGATTCTGCTGGCATCCAATTATGAAAACCATTCCGGCCTGCCCACAAGCTTGAATCTTTGGTTGGCATCTTGAAACTGTAGAAGCCGGATTGAAAACTTTCTCCAAGTCCAACCCTACATTCTTGATTCTTCTGCCTTCGGATCTTTGGAGACCCAGTCGACCATGTTCAGCTACCTTAGCTTCCTCAATGGAAGTGCTCGACCGAAAAGGTTTTCTACTTCTCTTGCTTCCATTTTTAGATCATCCAACAGCTCCATCTCTTCCTTGCTCAGCCCTTTCAGGAAATTCTCCGCGTCCCGCTTAACCTCCATGAATCCATCTGCGAGCTTCTGTAGCAGCGTCACTTCAGTCCTTCCAATCTCCTCAACCTCTCCCTCTATCTGTTCTACTTCTCTTATAATTGTTCTCTCTCCCTCCTCCACAGTTTTCTCCAGCCTTTCTACCAGGGGAGGCTCAGGGCCACAGGTATTGTCTGTCCTCATGAACTTACTGAACTCATGTCCAACACTCTTTGCGGCCTTTTCTAGTTCAGGAACTATGCTTTCAGGTAAAACAGCACTCCTTGTGTATACAACTGCACCTCCATACCCATCCCACGCATCATTTCTACCTCGGTAGTATACAAATATATAATCGTCTTCTTTGTTCTCTACCTTTGATGATATAATGTACCTGAAGAAGACATGAAAAAGATGATCAACTCCCAGTTCAATGATCTCTACAAGTTCAAAAATAAAAGGCTACTCTCATAAGGTAGGACAGATTGACAAACGACTGTCATAAGCAGACAATGATAATAAGTGCATGTAAGGTTGCCAATCATGCAGAACAAAAACTTATCCCAAAGCCCATATATCGAAACGATTTTATACACAACCATCACATGAAGTAAAGTTCTCTAGTTGGGAAGAAATAGGTGGAACATACGAAGTCTGACTTCATAAACCACTGTCACATCTCATACAAACATAAGATTTGATAGGGTTATATCTTGGATATTGTATTAGCACCAGATAAAACACTGACTCCAGGATAAGAAAAGCCACACATGCATCTTCTTTTAATAACTCATTTTTGAATCATCGGGGCTCTTAACAATAATTCTTGCATCTTAATTTTATAAATGGACATATATGAGTAAGCATATAAACCTTATGGATCATAAAATGGTTCAAATTGTACTGCCGCTGCAGTGACCCATTAAATCTCCATCCATAATAAGCTGCAAAAATATGATTAATTAAATTTTACCCCTTGCTTTTCTACATATTTATTTTCAGGTTTTCCATTCTTGACTGTCCATCATATATCTCTAAAAAATATGCCAAATTTTCATGATACATAAATAACATAAATATTTTTTATTGTCTCAATGATTTGTATCTCTAGAAAATATGCCGAATTTTCATGACACATAAATAACAAAAGTATTCTTGACTGTCCCTATGATTTGTGTCTCTAAAAAATATGCCGAATTTTCATGATACATAAATAACAAAATTATTCTTGACTGTCCTTATGATTTGTATCTCTAGAAAATATGCCAAATTTTTATGATACATAAATAACATAAATATTCTTGATTGTCCCTATGATTTATGTCTCCAGAAAATATACCAAATTTTCATGATACATAAATACACCATGTGACAAACAGAAACATATAAGAAACAATTAGGGATGACAATAGATGGATTTATATGAATCGAGAGAGATACCAGTCATCTTGATAGTGGAGGTACTCATTGTCATGATTGTAGAGGACCCCAGGCTGTGAAGGATCTTGTACAAATCTCTGGACGGCGGATCTAGTGAAGAAACCACTGTCGGGCGTGCGTATCCTCCAAGACAAGTTTCCCACAAGCCTGTTTGATTCCACGTGAAACTCATGTAACTGGCAGTCAAATGTGTCAAAAGTAGGATTTAGGCCACTTGTTATGTACCACTTCCCACTGAAATCTGATATATTAAATGTTCTGACAACAACAGATGGATCAGGCACAGGAAACTCGCCAACATTGGATTTTCTAGGAACACATTTCTTTCGTGAGACTGCACAGTCATTGAATTCATCTACCACACTGTTCTCAAACAGGTCCCCACATTTAATCTGCAGGATATAAGAGCTAAAGCAAAGTCAAATAACTTTCAGCATATGTAATTATGCATGCACAACAGGAGAAAAAAAAAAAACCTGGCATTCAGTCTCATCGGGCCTGTCATTGCAAGTTTGCAGACATGCAACATTTGCAGCACAAGAAGGGTTAGCAATGCACTTGGCTAGTTCCACCCTGAGAAAAGAGAAAAGAGCATGTATGGCAACTGAATAATCATGTTCAATGCTACAAACAAGAAGATTAACCATTTATTTGGCCTTGGAGATATGTGGCCAACTTTGTCTAATCTTCCCTGAATCCCATTTTTATATCTACCATTTCAAAGTAGCACCTTGCTTGATGTTTTACCAACTCAGACTGCATATCTAATAAGCTGGTTATCTTTCACAATTTAGTCTTCTATATTTGATAGGAGATTTCACTCCTGTCAACTTGCTAACTACACAATAATAACTAAGAGAATATGATAGGGTTTAGTCTTCTATATTTGATAGCAGATTTCCTCTTATCAACTTGCTAACTACACAATAATAACTAAGAGACCATGATAGAGTTTAGTCTTCTATATTTGAAATGAGGTTTCACTCTTATCAACTTGCTAACTACACAATAATAACTAAGAGAACATGATAGGATTTAGTCTTGTATATTTGATAGGAAATTTCACTCTTATCAACTTGCTAACTACAATAATAACTAAGAGAACATGGCAGGGCAAATGATAACTAAAGCCTCCCTAACTAAGAGAACATGTGGTGTCAACCAAGGATGGTCATGCCAATTGGTAGAGCAAAGATCCAAGTGTTGGCATAAACCTTGTTGACCATACCAGAGGTGCTAACATATATGACTAGCTGATTTTGGCTTTGGCGGTCCACATTAGGGTGCACGGCCAACCGCAACACAATACTATATGGTGCCGAAAAGGTATCAGCAGAGTCACATTCCAAGAAACAACAATCCTTGTTGTTAACACATACAAACAGATTTATGGTCATCTTGTGTTGGGAACGTCCACGGACCATCCCTATAAATCCAACATTGCACTAATGCAAATATAGACTAAGAATCCAAATAAGTACCAGCAATAAAATCTTATACCAACATAGTCTTCCACTTTTTCAAGTTGAAAGTATGCTAGTATCAATAAATCAACACATCAATTATCTCTGGTGTTTAGTTTTGTAGAATAAGAACAATATTTGTATCTCTTGTTAGAATGTTGTCTATTTAAAATAAATTACAACTGAACTATAATTAGATCCCAAATCGTAATTCTTTAGTTTTTCCAATAAAAAAACTATAGATACCATGAATCCATCATTGGCAAGTTGTCGGCACAATTCTTGGCCATCTAATAAAGAAATTATGAAATACATTTTTGCAAAAAGAAAAAAAGAAGAAGATATCTAGATTAGACCATTGACAAGTCTTAGGTACATAACCTTAAAGTTTAGCATTGGCAAACTCAAATTTCAAGGTAACAAGCCATTTCTCATCTTCAAATTTTATATCAAGTAACTAATAATTTTATATAAATTGATAAATGGTCAAAAAGATTAATTAATAATTTGTGCTTAAAGTGAGAATTTTGAAGTGGTGGTGGTTTTGGGCAATGCAGAAAAGAGGGAAACAGTACTTGTTATGAACAGTCTGTTCTATAGAATATGCTTGATTCATAGGTCAATGGCTAGAAAAAAGACAAAAGCAAGAGAAATAAAACAAAGAGAGAGAGAGAGAGAGAGAGAGAGAGAGAGAGAGAGAGATGACAGTTACACTGGGTTCCTGTGAGTTGGACATGGAGGAGAACAAAATAGTAAGGAACCAAATTCTCAAACCTAGCGCATGGAAGAATATGCAAGTCTTTTGATTGAATTTTTGAAAAAGTCCCACTTAAAGTTACCAACACAAACTTTAACCTAATAGACAATCTGAAAACAAAGAGAACCGACTCACTAACAGAAATAGGCTCAACACAAGTTGGATGTGAATCTTTGTCTGAATAAATACAGAAAATAGCCAAATTCTAGTGAAAACTAACACTACCGAATACCACCAAAAGCCATACATGTCGATACAAACTCTATAGAAAGGTCTGTCAAAATCCCAGATCAGCTAGTACCAAAATCCATGAATATAAGTGTAAAATCCATGTCGAATTCAACAAGAACTGTTTGTTGTTACTACTTTGTGTTGTGATTATATGTTGTGGCTAAATTAAAAAAATCAGAATAGGCCTTTTTCTAAAGCAAGCAACTCAGTTACAGCAGTGATAGAAGCATAAGGTTGGTTGGGGAGGAGGGAGCAGAAGAGAGTGTTTTAGCTCAGACAAAATTACCTGCACTCCTTCAATAGGCAAGAACATGTCTTTAGTGAATCAACTGCCTCAGCTGATGGCACAAACAGAAGAGTATATGTTAGCAACCCTGTTATAGTTGTTACACACAGCTGATTCCATTTGTTAACAATGGTAGACAAAAGTAATGTTGACGATTCAGTTTCTTCTTCAACCTATGAAAAAAACAGATATAGATAGTTATTAAATGTGTAAATTGAAAATATACATAAAAAATTCTTTATAGTGTCACTCTTTGACAGATACCTTAGAATAGCATGCACATAAAGCAGACCTGCTTGCTACAACAATATCTCCACTGTCAAAGACAGCTTGTCTCCTGAACTCCAATTGACAGCAATTCATCTCAGATTTACTCCACATGATCCTTGGTATTCCTCTGTTGGACCACGATTTTACCTTCTTCGAAAATAAATGGTACGCACAGATGCTCCATGATATCTTTCCATTAAGCATAGGAAACTGTTTGACATGTGGAACAAAGCTTCTATTTGTGGAGAAACCAATTGTAAAGAGGCCAGATTTCATATCTATGACTGAAAAATGGCAAAGCAAGAGTGACTTACAGAATTCAAATTACAAAATAACCTTAACTTTCAACTTCAAGTAAAAACATGGGTTATCTTGATGCTATATTCTTGTTATATCAGATTCTGCTTCAAAAATCTGTCATCCTGTCTGTCATCTATTTCAAAATTGAAGAATAAAATGTAAAGTAGACAATAAAAAGATGTCAATAAACACAACATATTAATTAAAAACACAAACCAATTTGATGACAGCTAGAAATGGAACTTAAACAGTCTATAGACTATGAAATAAGGCCTCTACATTAGAGTTGCACTAGGGTCGGTTGTTTACACTGTGTGTCAAATCATATGTGCCCTACAGACTAAAAGCATGCATGTTCAGATACTAATTTTTTTTTTCATGAGTAACTCACTAACATCATCACACCTTGTAAAAGATGAAAGAAGTTATATTCATTCCCGATGTTCTTAAGGCTAAATTTAAACTTGACGAGTAAAGGTATATAACTCTACAGACGGTGATGATTGTTTGAGGAAGCCCACAAGATACCCAGTTTTGAGCATACACTCTATCAATACTGCCCTTATGTAAGTTTGGAGTTTACTATTTAAAGCCTCTTTTTTTACCATTGACAACCCTCTTAGTATTCACAATCCCTTAAAAAATTAATAAAATAATATTATACATAAGGGCAGTATAATAAGAGGAGGAGGAGAAAGAGGAAGAGGAGGAGGAAGATGAAGAGGATATTTATATCAATTTACAAAAGGATAACTTTGAGATATTAATTTTTTTTTTAAATGAGGTTATGTATAGTAATCTCAATAAATTTCTATCACTTCTCAAATAATTATAACAAAAAATCCCTCATGATAAAATGATGCACCAACCATAATACTAAACAAAAAGCTATTTGATTATCAATACTATTTTGCTTAAATAAACTTTAGGGAATGTTTTTGGAAGATTGCATCAAGCATCTTATGAAGCCAAAAGTAGATTTAAGCAGCATTTGTGTTTTGACTAAAGCCAGTTTTCTACCTGTTTGTGCTCCAAAAGAAAATTAGATGTCAAAAGTTTGAAACCAATTGTCATGGTAACATTAATGAGAAAAATTAATATTTAACTTGAATATGGAACCTTTTTGGGCGATGCCTAAAATTTCAATTAGCTAGCACAACCAATTTATATTCACTTTCAAATTCAATAATGAATTCAGGAAATAAATACAATATTCTATATTTATTCTCTACTCAAAGTCTCACAACTTGCCACTAGTGCAACCAAATTCCACAAAGTTGCAAAATACATCTTTTTCCAACCAACCCAAAAGTTCTACCTCTTTTAATACGATAATGAAAGAGGCTCTTATAAATCTATCAGCTGCAATGTTTAGAAACAGTGTATTTGTGGTTACAATTTCAATACAGCATTGATGTCCCCATCTACGCCTCTCATCTATATCCATTGAGAAAACACTGGTAAACCACTTCTGATTTTAGTTAATGTTTAGTGAACTGATTTTAAAATACCTAAATGCCATGAATATTTTTCCATCATAACTAACTTTTGAAGGATACAAGTATCACTTGGAGATTCAAATACTAACTACTGAACTTATATGCATTATCCAAAAGGCCAAGAGACAATGGTAGGAAGCAAGAATCCCATCATGCTCAAGGTCCCGAATGACGGACCTTTCAGTTCATCACCACCCGGAAACCCAACCAAAACAAAGAACCCGAATCAATGCGCCAAGGAAGCATGCAACCTTTAGATGATTAAAATCACGACCCTAGTATTCTCGATCTTAGATTCTTTACGAGTAGCTTCACCAAAAACCTATAAATCATCAAAGCACACAGCGAAAAGGAACTCTAATGGTACAAAGCGAACAAAGCATTAAAAAGAAGAGGGGAAAAGGTTTAGTGTTACTCTACGAAAGATCGGAGCGGGCGTTCTCATACCGGTACGAACCTGCGGAAAAAAGGGGGGAATCTGCAATGGTTAGGGATCCGAGGAGTTCTTCTCAGAGAGGTCGAGGGATTTGGTTTATGGCGGGAGGACCAATTTGAGAGACGCATAGCAGGGGGGAACGAGTGAACGGGAATCGGATAAGGGAGGAGCTTATGGTGGAGTGGCGCGGAACGTGGAAGCGTGTAACTCTCACGGGTAGCTATTTTCCCACAATTCATACGCGATGACGTGGGAGATCGTCGAGCGTTGGATTCTGACCATCAAACTCCGCCAGTGATGGATGACCCTTCTGTTAGGGATTTCTAATGGACTAATCCCCGTCATTACTGTTCACTTATCTCCGACAGAGAGAATAATATAATATGACGACGCGCCGCACGGGTGAAGGATAACGTTTCCATCGGGTCGGTGAAACGCGACCCAAAGCTATACAAGGAGGACTGCGCCGTTGTCGCCCCTAGCAACTTATAATTCTGGGTCTCGAGACTCGAAAGGAAGAAAGTTCGCCAAGCCAAGAGATCTCGGGAGGGCGAGGCGATCGAAGTGCTTCGGCCTCGCAAAACAGGTATTCATCTCCATGGCTTCGTATTCCTGTTCTCTCCGTTTTGCTGTTCATATTATTTTTAGCGTTCGATCTCTATGGTTTTAAGAATCTTGCCCTCTGCATCGATTCTAGGGTTGCCCCATTGCACGTTCGCGGTTTCAAATCGGTCCTTTCCTTTTTGTTTTCCGCCTGTTGTTCCTTTGAGAATGTGGTCCAAGGTTTTGACGTGGTTTTTCGCTAGATTATTGACTTTCTTCCCGTTCTTGGATTCAACTTCGTGATTTCTTCTGGCTCCCAACTCCTGTTCAAGCCTTCTATTTTGCAATCGATCTCTGTCATATCTGGACTCTTACGGTTTTGATCGATTCTAGGGTTCGTCGCTGGCTATTCTATATTGCAAATTGTTCTTTTTTTTTCATTGATTCTCCGCTTGTTCTTCCATTTTGAGGACGTGCTCTGAGGTTTTGGCGTGTTCTTTTGCGGGATTCTTGAGTTTGTCCTTGTTCTTGCGTTCGTCTTGTCGTTCAAGCCTTACTTTTGGTATATTTCTCTTGATTCTTGAGTGTTTGCACCATGGATCAATTATGTGGGTTTGTTGCTGCTCTTTCTTTCTTTGTTTTCCATTGGATTTTAAATTGCTTTCGCTTTGTGGACCTGCTCTGGAGTTCTAAGGTTAATATCAGTCGCCTGTTCTTCATACTTTTCTGTTTGATTCTTATGCTCTTCATTCATGTGGATATGTTTTGGGGTTCCGTTGATGCCTGTACTTTATTACTAGCACCCTCATTCATGGACTCTTGTTGATTGATTGCCCAAAAAACGATGGTGGATCAAGAACAATGGGTGGTCGGTGTCGCTATGGCCCATCATCACCGCACCCAACACTCCTGCACCCATCAAAGTGGTCGAGCCATCAATGAATTTGACAAACTGAATAAGATTGGAGAAGGTTCTTATGAGGTTGTCTTCAAAGCCAGAGATAAGAAGACGAGAGAAATCGTGGCTCTAAAGATAATAAATCTGGTCAAATCAGGAAAAATGATTGATGGAACAGAGAAAAAAATTATCGATGGAAGACAGAGATCGATTGTCTGATACGGTGTCACCACCTGTCCATCATGGAGCTCAAGGATATGGTCCGATGCAATCGTAGATATGATACTATTTTCTTGGTCGTGGAATATGTCAAGCATGAACTCTCGATTACATGGAATCGAGGGGAAAGACTTTTTTGAGAGTGAGGTCAAGCTTCTTATGTATCAGTTCTTGCAAGGTGTTAAACATCTCCATGACCTCCAGATGTTTCATAGATATTTCAAGACTAAAAACATCCTACTGAGTAGTTATTGAAGATATGTTACGTTGGAATGTGCAAGTTTGGATTCTCGCTTTCCACTGCAACGATGTGCAGCTTTTGGTACCAACCTCCAAAAGTTCTATTGGGAGCAACAGATTATTTTACCATTGATAATATGTGGTCCATCTGGTGTGTCATAGCGATGCTTTTGTTTGCAGAGACATTATTCAAGGGAATCTCGAAGTTGGATCAACTGTACAAAATATTTAGAATTCTTGGGACACCTAATAAAATTATTTGGCTTGATTTTCCTAGTCCATTGGGCTCCTCAGTTAGGTCAAGCAGCAACATAACAAGTTTCGAGAGATGTTTCCAGTGACAGCCATCTCTAAACGTCCCACCTTATCAAAAACTATTTTGAACTTTTGAGGGGATTTTTGACCTACGACCCCAATCAAAGAATAGCTGCAGATGCTGCTCATGGACATCCATGGTTTGGTATTCAGGACATCTCATCTGACGTGCAGTGACAGACATCATATGTAAAAATATTAGAATACTGGTTGGACTTAGGATCTTACCCATCAGACTGATGGGAAACTGAGATTTGAAACCGAATCCTATCTAAATTATTATTCTCATTTGGTTGTTTAGCTTTATGGTATTTTTTCTATTGGTCATTCTCTGCTTCACCTTTTTTTTATATTTGTTGTACAGAACAGGGAACACTAGCAACAGAAAATGGCTCAGCACCATGGGCATCTGGATTTGATGATCCGATGACATTTCAAAATCGACAGTGAAGCTTGCAAACCAGTTTCTCCAGCAATATGTACCAAGGCCAATACCATATGAATAATTTATGCAAGTCTGGTACAAGCAGCTTGTGTATACAACCCTATGAAGGTATGTTAAACGGTAAAACTTCTACCCACTTGTGAATCACAGGCTCAGGCTGCAAGAGTTGTTAGAAGGGACATTTTTTTTTAAAATATTGTAGGCCTGTGCTTGTTATTATCATGGTTTAAACTTTAAACATACTTCTTTTTTTAACCTTGTTTTTCGTTAACTCAGGGCGTGCTACTTATGAGTGTAATTCTTCTCTATGCTGCTTGAAACGGACAAGGTGCACTATGTTCTTGTGGTTGTAAATAGTTGGATTAACCTTCTTTTTTCTATTATAGTTATCCTCTTCATGATTGATTTCTTAATCGAGAGCACCGAATGTGCACTTTATGTATATATCTCATTGTAACTTGATACCATTGTCCTCATGGTAGAGGCACTATTTTCATTTATTATATAGAAACATTTGGTGGATTTTAATAAAGGAAAACCAGAAACATGATTGTGGTAGGTGACAACACAATGCACATTTGATACGAATAAAAGAAAACCAGAAAGATGACTGTGGTTGTTGATAGCATAACATCTGCAGCAATATTGTTCATTTAGATTAGTATATGAAACTATAGAACTAATCATCCAAACATCATTTAGAATCATTTAGCTTCTATAATTTTTGGCAAATATAGAAATAACACCAATTTTCCTTTTCTTCTAGCTTTTTCTTAGGTCTATCATCTATACTTAGATTTTTCATGGTTTAAAGTTTAAACATGTTCCCTTTTACTTAGATTTTTCATGGTTTAGAGTTTAAACATGTTCCCTTTTTTTTTTTGACCTTACTTTTGCTATTTGGAGCATGGCTACTTGGCTCCTTTTTCTTGTGCATGTGGTGAGCATAATTCTGCAAATGTTTATAATATGGAGTTATGGACATGGTACACTGATTAGTTCAACTCCTTCAAGGAGATACATGTAGCCTCTGTTTTCATCTTCAGAAATATGTTAATGACTTCAATAGTTAATCTCTGATCCGTGTTTATACTTTCCAGAATTTTCTAATTATTCTATATGATGTTTGATGAGAGTGAATGAGATACTCGTTTCACAATATGTTGTATCTCATTTCAGGGTCGTTCTATGGTCTTCCTTATTATAATAGATCTATCTCTCACTTGGGAGCACACAAAATTCCTGCTTTAAGCTTAGGCACATTCAGGATTAATTGTGCACTATATTCAAGATTAAACAATGGAAGAAAATAGAAAACATGACTGTGGAAGCTGACATCATTAAACTTGCAGTAATTTTCTTCATGTTGATTAAAGTTGAGAATATATATCCCTTCTCATCTAGGCATCCTTTTGTATCATTTGAAATTTTGAATTATGTCAATTTTAGAAAGCATACAGAGCTTTCTTTTTGTACTATCTCTTCGTAGTAGGTCCATGCTCAGTTTTGTGATGGTTTAAACATGTTCCCTTTTCTAAACAAGTTTTTATGAGTTGGAGCATGCTACTTGACACATTTCAATCTTTTTTTTGCATGTGGTGAGCATAATTCTCCATGATATTGCCTTACATAATATATGTTCTGTTGGAGCAATAATACTAAAATATCCTCTAATTATATAAAAAATAGGTTTAAAATATGTTGAAATTGAAATAGGGAGCTAGAAAAGGAACCTAGAGGCATGCAAGCACCGCCCTAGGCATATTTCTCAATCTTATTCAAACTTCTACGAGCACGATGATGAAGGATCAGAAGAGATGCTTTGACACTAGCGATGAAAGATAAATCAAAAGATCCAAAAGGAAATTGGAAAATTTTCTCTTTCTCTATTTTTTTCAGAATTTTTCTGTCAAATTTTCAGTTTTTTTCCCAATGCTAATATTGGGTGAGAAGAGGCTTATTTATAGCCAAACCCGACCACTAAGACCAAGTCCTTGCACAGTGAAGATAATTTGAGTTTTTCCCTTTCATGCCCCAACGCATTGTTCATCCGGTGGTAAGCAGTTAATTATTTCCTTACGATTTTGACAGCTTTGAGGCGATACATCTGGCCGCCGCTATCATATTTTGTGAAGATAAAGGATGATACATATTTTTGAAGTTATTATATATTTTTTTTCGAAACTTTTAGAAGGCACACTTACCACGATATTCGTCATTGCTATTGCTTATATTTTAATCCCAAAATACTGATTTCCTGTAGTCATTTTAAGTTGACATCAACAAGGTTTCCTTTCCTCAAGACGAATCAGTTGGTACTCCATGCAAAATTTACCAGATTATATTGTTTGCTGGTTAATGTTGTGGAGCACTGAAGGCTTCACTATTAAATCCTTAAGATTTAGTGACTGATCAAATTGTTTGATCTTGGTGCTGAACTGAGATGCATTGATTTTAGGTCTAGGTTTTTTTTTTTTTTTTTTTTTTTTTGTTCTTTCTAGACCTTCTTTGACTATTTTATAATAAGAGATGATATACACCTTCATGTGCTTTTGTATTGAGAAATATGTTATACTCTTCCCTGTTGCATGATATCTTTCAAACTTTACTATATTATCAATGTTTCTATTTCTTAACACAGAGTTCAGAAATGCCTGCATTATGCTTAAGCTTTATTTTGATATCAACGGTCAAAATAATTTGTAGATATTGAAGGTTAATGTTCATATTTTAGTTCATGTAATTTTAATCATGGATCATTTAAGTTTTTATAATTTATTGGTATCTAAAATAATTTATATATTTTTAAAAATGTATCATATAAGCCTCTTACGTTAAGTTCAAATTAATAGACTCAAATTAATAGACGTTAGAGTTTGTTTAGTAAATTATTAATATAATAATATATATAATTTATGTTAAAAAATATATTTTAACTCATGTGATTTTGGTTATGGATCATTTAAGTTCTTATGGTTTTATTTTGTAAAATAGCTTCTATATATTTAAAAATATAGCACATAAGCTCTTTTTGTCAAGAGTTGGTAAATATTAGAGTTTATTTACGTGATATATTAACTCATAATAAATTATTAATATAATGATATGTGTAATTTAAATAAAAAATCTATCTTATCGAGGAAGAGTAAACAACTGACGGAGAGACAGACATAAGAGAAGTCGAAGATGATCATCATATCATATGCACGATGAATGAGGACATATGAGAGGACCAAGTGAGAGACGGTGGGGACGAGAACACCCAAGAGGAAGAGTGGTTAGGAGATTATTGCATGCTTAACATCAGACTGGTCGATGTACAACCACTTGAGACAGGATCATAATCTCCTAAGTTTATCGTCGGCACGGGATAGGTTGTGTGCATACGACACCATACTAGCAACAATGACTCGATGTTGTTGCTAGTGATCATTTTCACAATGATGCATCCTTCGTCAATGATGATCGTTTTATTTTTTTAATTTAAATTATATATTATTATATTAATTATTTATTATGATTCAACATGTCACGTAAGTAAGTAGACTATAACTTCTACTAATTCATATGATAGATTTATATATTATATTTTTAAAAATATAAAAATTATTTTAGATATGAGTAAAATCATAAGAGTTTATGTGATCTATCCTCAAAATCATATGGGTTTAAAATATATATTTTTAATTTAAATTATATATATTATAATAATAATAATTTTTTTATAAATTCACGTAAATAGTTGCTAACATTTTTTAACTTAAATTTGATATGAGGGATTTATATGTTATATATTTTAAAGTAATGATTATTTTAGATACATTGATTAAGTGGTTTATGACTAAAATTATAAGATTAAAATAATTTTTTATTTTTTTTAATAAATTGCTTGTGATTTATCGGAAAAAATAAAAAATAAAAATAATATTTTTTAATTATACTTTTAAATTAATTAAACTATGTATCAATAACAATTATATAGGCTTCAGCGCAGTGACGCCTCGTCTTCGGCAAACGCCTTTTTCCGGTCGAAGGAGAGCCGCGTTGTTTCCACGCTCTCATTCCGGCTCTCGTTTGAACGGTTTATGAGATATGGCGTACATACCTCCCCACAAGCGACACTCCGGCGCCGCCAACAAGCCCACCCCACTGCCCCCTTCTCTCTCCCGCCACTTCGACCAGTCCCTGACACTGAGCGGCTCCTCCGCCCACCGCCGGACCGGGAGGACCGACTCCAACCATGGCCGCGGCCAGATCGTCTATGCCGCACGATCCATCTCCCGCTGGTGGACCATCGGCGGCCATCTCAACCACGCCGGCCTCCGCCTGGAGCCCTACCCCTGCGAGATAGTGGAGCGGAAGAGTGGCTCGAAGCCTTTGGTGCTCGCCGTTGGCGGGGATCCCCTGCCCGTGCCCTCCGGGGAGGATCCGCCGCCGTGGGTGGAGATCGCCAAGCGGATCGAGCCCGATCTGTTGTCTGCCGCCACCAGTGCGAGGGGCGAATTGGCTTCGGAGAATGAGGACATTAAGCTGTCATTCGTTTCTAGGGTTGGCAAAGTATTTTTCCATGGGTAATTTCTCTCTTCTTGACAGGTCTAGAAGCAACATGTTTGAGTATTTATAGTCTTTTTCCTTTTTTTTTGGTTAATTTTCCTCCGATCGTGCACCTTTCGGAAGTGTGTGTTTCTGATCATTTCAATCTTGTTGGAACTGGTCAACTACATTTCAATCTGATTGAAAGTAGCCAACAGTATAGCAGTTCTTTATTTTATTTTTCCCTGTTCTCTAATACTAACATATATCGCCCTGTTGATACAAGTTTGATTTCCCGTAGAAGAATTCACATCCTTTTCTTTCAGATAATGTGTTTTCTGCATTATTTTGCTCTTATAACAAATTATATTATCCGTCATGTGCTTTTCTTAGTTATTATATCAATCAATTATATGTAGCAGCCAAAGTTCATCCTCCCCTTTTTAACACAGGGAATCTTCAAGTTGCCTCGACTCCTTAAAGAAAGCTGCAATTGCTGAAGCAGATATTAGAGGGCAAGTGCATAAATCATTTCACACAAATATACCTAATGAGCATCTTGAAGAACTTCAGCGACTAGATTTAGTGAAGCTTGAATTTGATTTTGATTCTGAGAAAGAGCAATACCATGTGAAGGTATAGAGGTGGCATACAAGTTGCTGCACCATATTTCTTGATAGTTTAAAGGGAAGTCTGCCACAATATATTTTTTTTCCACTCAATGTTCAAGAATTTGTGTCCTTTTTTCTCTAAAATATCAACATTTTCTTTTCTCTACTTTAGGTGGTTGACAAGAGTCGGCCTGGCTCTACTATTTCATGCAAGTGTACAGTTGTTGAAGGTGGAGGCCTTGAGATTCGTAAGGTAAAGATTCTTATTATTGTAAACTTATAGAATCATCCAGCACTTGTGCTCCCCATTTTTCAGTAATTCTTCTTCAACCATTTGCATTAGGTGATTAATATTATGTTATGGCAATCTTCGTTTGTTTTCTCGTATGTATATTTATACACAGAAGTTTCATATTGGAATATTTCCTTCGTACTAATTTATAATTTCATTAGTTGTCATGAAGTGTCAAGCATTATGTTGAGTTTGTTATTATTTAAACTTTGAAGGAATGTTGACCTTGCATCGTTTTGAAGACATTGTTCGTTGCTTTTGAATCTTTAAATTTGACAACTCGCATCACATCAGAAGAATATCGGTATTCACTCTACACGAAGCTAATCTAGTAACATATGATGGATTACTATGTTATATAGTGAATTGCTATCCTACTATCTGTTTCCCCTGACTAACTTTTTTGTATAAATTGTGTAATTTGAAGCCTTGAATATCTTCTAGCGGGGCTTGTTCTTATAACCTTTTCCGAAAGTTAAAGGATGAACTGTTGGAAACCAGAGAAGATTAATGGATGCTTATAACTATTGACACCAATGTTTTATTTATTATAGGTGATCCTGATTTGGAATCAAGTTTATTAATTCATTCCTACAAACCGAAAACCCCTTTATTCCGTATTTGATTTCATCTACAAGTCCTTTTTTCTTCCACATGAGTTCTAGGGTAAATATCTAATTCTTACCATTCATATGTTATGCTGTGACTGTACAACATTTGTTATCTTATGATGAGTTTCCAATGATAAGTCAATGGAATATGCTTTCAATCCTCTTTAATAGGTTGACCAGGGAAAGAGGCTGCATAGTGGAGGGTATGGTACACCTGAGATGGTTGGACTTTAGCTTAGTTTCTAGTCAGGTCAACCTTCTTAACTAAATTGCATTCCAATAGCAATTCAAAGGCTTTTAATTAAAGGCTTTTTGTGGCTCTTGCTTCATTGAACTTGAGATTTTAAGAAATGAAAGATTAAAAGACTGCCAAGTAACTTTATTTTGTCTTAGTACCATTGTTTGATCGACTGAATAGGCAGAAGGACTTTCAAGACCTCTTGTTATGGTCGTTCCAACCAAGTCTCTTCAGGGATATAATGATTGGAATGTTTCCTCTCAAGTCCCTTGGGTGATGTCTCCTCTGAGAGGATCTAGTTCCCATTGAAAATTTTTGAGGGATGATAATAACAGACCCTAATCATGTCAGGTTCCAGAGCTGAAATTAGTGTCAATTTCCTTCCAACATGTTGTCATTATGCATTTGGGCAATGTTTAACCGACAATTTTTGTTTTTTTTTAATATTTACATTAATAATGTAGACATAGTCATTTTTGCATGTAGTGATACGGCTATATACATTGACCTCTCTATATGCCAGATTGTTGGAGCCTCATACATTGGACTTTTAATTTTTTATATTAAGATTAAAGAATCAAATGTTGTAATTGAAACTAAATGTTCTGCTTTTCAAATTTTTAGATTGAGCTAAACCAAGTGAGGCACCTTGTGGTAGATATATCATGCCTTCCTAAGGATCTCGATGTGAGACTTATGCTTTACACTAAAAGGATCTTGGAAACTCTAAATGTAAGTTTCAATTTTCAGTTACAGTCAATTGACATGTGTATTTACTGATATGATAAAATGTGTTGTTTCAGGATGAAGAAGAAAAAGGCATAAACAGGCTAATATCTGACGCGGTTATAGACCAAGATGTTAAAGGAGGCTTGAGATGGCCTCTTGGGAAGGAAGTTATTGATGAAAAATTCAACATTGTTGGAGTTTGGCACACCAAATACAAAGTTTATAGAAGTCAGAATATAAGGCTTAAGTTCAGATTTGCTGATCGATTTGATCACAGGACATCGGTTGGGGAAGTTTCCAATGAACTGTCATTGAAGCTGACTGGGATATCTGAGCAGTTGATAGTTTGTTCCTAATCCTTTTGACTATTAGATATAAAATATCCTTCTTTTGTTGCAATTTTCTAAATTTCTATAATTATTGATAGGCAGTTTTGTTATTTTTGTTTTAATAATTCCAAAATAATGCCCCTTTCTTCATACCTAGATAACTAGTGGTGCTTATTTCCCTGGCCTCTTTCCAGTCTCATTTGTCAGTTCTTTTTTAATCCTTTCAAGAGCAGCTTTTTTGTAGTGACCCCCTTATTAGACTACTACAATTTTTCATAGCTAGCAACATCAATTGGTTCCATCTCATGGATGTTTTAGCTGATTAATTTTACGGACTAGGAAACTGATTTTGCAATCCATGTCAATTAACTCTAGATGATTTTTGTTTCTATTTCTGAAACCTCTTCTCTTACCACCATGAGTAAGAGTGATGATTAAGTATTACAAGACATTTCTTCCTCAAAACTTGAGTTCTTTGTAGATTAGGTGCACAGTGATTTTGACCTACATTGTGTGACATTCAGATTCTCTTTGCAGGAGGAGGGCATGGAGACTAGCTCTCTCTCGACGATGGTTCAGGATGCAGTGAAACTGATATGGGTCAATTTTTTAAGCTACAATCACTCTTCTTGATGATCTCCTGGAAAAGCTCTTTTTAGTAGTCCTTTTTTGTGGCAACAATATTTGCGTGTATCACAGGTGTCAGCACTTGGCTCTCTCCTGATCATGGGTTTGTCTTAAATCTTTAGTCCTTGTTATGGTAAAAAGCAGAATAGAGAACTTGTACACTAATACTCCAAACAAATCATGTATATTGCACTGTGTGGTCTCTAATAGCCTTTGGTCAAATTTTCTGTCAGTTTTTGCTTACATATTTCAATGGTCAGTGGAGTCGGTTTTCAAGATATTGCGCATTCAGATTATTTGAAGTTGGTAAGAGGTAGTGGCCTTGTTGATCGACACCTAGTGAAATTGAGGCTGTCCCCAAATTATGAAGGTGATGTCCTGTTTTGTTTGAAGAAATATATGAATTTTCTGTGCCATATGTTGGGGTTTATATTTGAGACAAACAATCGACAACCATAGTATTCTTTCATTATCATCTTTGTATTCCTTTTCCATGGTTGATGTTATACTTTGAAATTTGTTGTATTTTAATCACAGTGTTGAGAAACTTCAATTATTCAATATTTGATTATCTTCTTTTGTTTAATTTAATCGACATCACATCTTTAATATTTTAGGGTTGATCTACATTAACTGGGACCTATAATATTCACTTCACTTTTCTCTATAAATAAAAGCCTTTTAGGCATTATTATATACAAATTTTTTTTATAATTTTACAATATTATATTTTGAGCCTCGGAGTGGTCTTACTACTGGTGGCGTCCATCAAACTTTATTTAATCTCATATATTTTTCTCAAGGAATGGAGAATTGACACTTTTAACGCTAAACATAAATTCCAATTGGATTTTTATATGATTGTACATCTAACTTTTTAATTCGAAGAAAAGGCTCAATGCAAATTAGTTAATTCCTCAGGGAATACGTGGAAGAGTTGCATACCATCTAATTAGAGATTGGCTCAAACGATGATTCGAATGTGCGTTTCCACGTTTTCGAACGAGTGGTATGCTTTTCTTGACTCCAAAAATCACAATTAACAAACAAATGCATACTCCAAAATATTTCGAGGGACATAAAACTTCGGGAGTATTATTATAAATTTCCCAAAGAGTACTGAATCATAATTATTAGAACTAATCAAACATCGGGTCAAGTCAGTTCACATTGTTGAATGGTAGGTTTAATATATTTTTTAAAAAAACAAAAAAAAATGTATTTTGTTAAAAATATAAAATATATGAATAAATTATATAATATAAAGAAAGAAAAATGATATGAATGATCAGTACACAAACATGTTAAGAGCATTGTTAACGAATATAATAGTATTTTTGTTTCCTTTATTCTCATGACAAAGTCAAATATCTTTGATAATAAATAAGACTTTGAGTGTTGTTAAATTTCAAATAATAAAATTATTGAATCAAATCGATCGAAGTTCCTGTTTCTCGATTCGATCGAATGGTTAAATCCTGTCCATCCATTTTATGATTTGAATGAAGAAAAAAAAAAAGATTTCATATGTCCCGTCCTTCGAACCCAACTCAACTCCTCATCTCAGCCCTCCATCACTTCAATCCTCTCATCCTGTCCATCCATTAATGCATTATCGGTCTGCCACAGTGACGTCGTTGATCCATCAGCGAGCGGTGCTGCTCGCGCGTGCGTTGAGATGCGACGACGGGAGAGAGATGGAGGGCTCAAATGGCGAATTGCACGGATAATTGCATCCGTGCCGCTTGAAGAGAAAAAAAAAAAAAAAAAATGGAGAGGGGAAAGAGAAGAAAACAGGGCGCTGAATTGCTGCTCGCCGTCTACCGGTCGTCATCCTCAAATCTTCGATATATGTTGGTAGGATGGAGGATCCATCAACTCCAGTTTGCGGCATCTCGTTTCTTCCGCTTCCTCCATTTCGCAGCCGGCAGTTCTCGATCTTTCAGCCAGAGGATTCGCGCGATTCCTGGTCCAATATTGTCTTCATCAATTATTGGATGAACATCGTACCTTCTTCTTCCTTCTTTTGATTTTCTTTCTTTATTTGATGAAATTTGTTGTCTTCGTGGTTATCCATGTTTGATGGCCGTAGGATTTTGGTTCGACATTTATTTGTGGTCCAACTGTCAAAAATATCTTTCTGGTCTTTGTTATATGGTTTGATAAAATTAGTTCTTCTTATTTATGTTAGTGTCTGGTTTTCTTGCTTGTGTGGGAGCATCAAATCATTCGTAGAAGTCGTAATCTTCGTCTTTTGCTAGTTGCATTTGTTTATTGTATGACATTACTTGCTAGATTCCTCGTGAATCATGTATCGTCACATTCCAACTTTATGAGCTTGCGGATTTAATTAAATGGTAGTATCGGATAATTCAATTTTTAGGTTCAAAAAATTAAGACATATTTGTGTCGGATGCAAAATGTGTATCATTCGATTGAACTCTTGGGCTGGAACCTATCTGGATCATTACTGGATTGGGTGGTTATATTTTAGACCTTGGAATTTTGACCATGGAAAATGTCCATCATGATTGGATCCTGAATCTCAAGTAACCGAGAGAATGAAACATATGTCAAGTCTTTGAGGTGACATTGTTAGCTGGTTATGTTATGAACAAATAAGTATCCTCTGTATACTCCGAGGATGCAACATCTGAAATGTGTAGTCTATGGATTTTTTTATTTAGAGAAATGAATCCTATAATTGTTTATTGTTTGATTAATTTGTGTTGGAAGTGATATTTGCAGATGTCAATTAGCAAAAGGTTGCAGAAGGTATCACATTATAAGCACTTAGCTTCACAACAAACTAATGAAAATCTTTAACTGTTGCATGCATATTTTAGGTGTAGTCTTGACTAGCCTCATGTCGGGCTTTACCATTGGGTGTTCTGTAATTAGGACTTGACAACTTTTTGTCCTTAAACATTTTTTTCCACTTGAATGATTGGTTTACCCTATTTAAACAATTTATGAACTTGTTGACATCCACTTCAACGGTTTCAGCCTAACTCATATATTGGGAACCATCCTCTTCATGCTCCTGTAGAAACTTATAATCTTTATGTCATTGCTACATCTTGTTTGAAAGTCATCCCTTGTCCTTTACTTCTGGGAAAACTTGAGGGTGATTTTTTTTGGCAACCTGAGATGATTTTCTCAAGTGTCGAATACTGAATCTATTAGATGTTATATTTTGTTTGTCTGTTTTTTCTAGTCAGCATAGCGTAGTTCCCTGAAATTTCATATTCACATACATTTAACAGGTATATAGTAGGTCCAACATATGCATCCCTTTAATATTGGCTTATTGCATGTTTGCATATCTACAAATTATCCTGAAATCACTGCACGAAATCTCTTCCTGTTGCATTTGTCTCATGCCAATATCCTGGTGGTGCAGCTTATTAGGTTATGGTAGTCCACTGAATCAAGGAATTTATTGGTCTACAGAGGTTGTTTTTCTTATTTCTTCTGTTTTGAGAAGGTATATGTATGTATATATATATATATAATGTTCTTCAGAAATTTTAGTTTTATTTCTATTTCTGATTGGCTAAATCATTATGACTGTTTGTGTCAGTTAAGTAGCAGCAGCATGATGGGAAACAACTATCGCAGGTTCACTTCTTCCTTACTGTTATCATCCACTGTTAGATTTTTGGCTGCAAAGTTACACAGTCATATTTCTTTCCCTTTGCAATCCACTAAGTCTTATCATGGAAAACTTTCTGATCTTATTGTTCAGTGGATCAATGAAAAAGTCAAGTGAAGGAATCAGGCTAACTGTAACTACTATCCTGGGAGTCATCTTTGGATTCTTTGTTGGTTGTTCATTTCCGAACTTTTCTAGCATCAGGGTCTGTTTCTCTTAGATATTGTGCTGTTTTCACTTATTTAGTCTCCCATATATGTGTATATGCACGTTTCTAACATGAACATTAATAATATTTGAACTTAACAGCTTAGCCTTGTCCCTAGTATTTCATCTACAGTTGAAATGGACTTTACTGGCGACACAAGATCGTATAATACAATTATTAATCCTCATATGACTAGAAAGTCATTTACTGAGAAACATCGACCAGGTGATCCTTTGAAGGTACGTAGCCTTATCATTTTAAATGATTTAATGTAACTTTCTACTAAACAATTATGTTATGACTGTTATACTAATATATACTAACTCTTTTGGACATTGCTTGTGAAACCTATGTCTGTTTTTGCTTTTCAAGATAGAAACTTATCTTGTCAATTCAAAGCTTGTCCAATTTTTTTTCATTAGTTAATATTTGAAATATTTTGATTCATTATAAGGACATTCAAGAGAACATTTACTTTATCTTTTCACTTATATTTTTCATGTAGTCTGACATATGGAGCCTATGATTCTCCTTTCTTTGTGCTGCTCAACTTGTTTGGTCTTGTTCTTTCTTTTTAGCCAAGAATTGTTATTTTTAAGGTATAATATGAAGTTATTTATATATTTTCTTTTGTAAATGAGATAATATTCATGTTGCTAAATAAAAATTGTGGCATATCTCATTTTTAAGGGAACTGTAGTGGTGAGTCTGGCAACATTCTTTACTAGATGAACATGTTCAAATTTTGTGGTATGCCACGTGAATTATATTGTATCAGTTGATAGTGAACTGATATAAAAGACAATGTAACATATCAAGGTATACTGATATATCAACTAATATTTTAATTTTTTTAGTGCTGTAAGAACACCATATCTGTCGTAGAGTGCACCTAATGGTTGATACTGGTAGCTATTTGAACTTTTAATTCTTGGACATTAATTTCTAAACATGACTTACCAGCTAATACTATAAGTAATATATTGAGAAATATTTATTTGAAAAACAAAGTTAAATATGAAAAATAAACTAGAAGTGCTAAAATATAGAGAAATAGAGATCACAAAGATGGACCTACAATGGTTAATGGTTACTTTACCTATGTTGACATGTTGACAGATGGTATGCCGGCATGTATCATAGTACTATTCTGTTGGGAGACGGGAGGACGGAAATGGAAGAAGTAGGAGAGAAGAAGGGAGAAGAAGGATTGCGATGGTAGACTGCCTAGCGATGGCAGTCGTACGACAACACTGAGAGGGAGAAGAGGCTCGTGACTCCTTGCAAGCCCTAGAAAGCATCCAGTTTGGCAGTTCAAGGCCTTTTAAAAGAAAAAAACCAGCTTAGCTTCTTCATAGGAAAAAAGAGAAGAAATTGGACCAGACCATTCAAGTTGGGGTAGTCCGTATCTTTGTTTACAATGAGATTAGTAATATCGGTTAGTACAAACTAGATCAAGTGAAATTGAATTCCTTGCTTCCTAGTAAGGTTTGTTATTGAAGTACCGCTTGGTATGGGCGATACATATCACTTCAATAAGAGATCGGTATGGGTGGTACATACCAGTCTATCGGTGCATCCAACTGTACCATGTGTTGGTACATTGATACGTACTATATCGATGGGCGATCGGTACACTGGTATGGACTGGTAAGGCGAACCACGTTTCATGGTATTTTGATTTTTATTTTTTTGAATATTTTAATATTTGGCTAAAACAAAATTAAAAATCATGGTTTATGTCAACATAAGGATGTGACTTGGGATAACATGAAATCCAATAAGCTTCTTGGGCCTTTTCTTCTACTAACTGAATTTATTATGGTGAGAGTTTACACTTGAATTTTTTTGTATTAGTTTTGCACATTAAATAAAATTTATTTCAAGTTATTTTTGCACTTACCAATAAGTAACCTTGTACAAAGAATGAATATCTACTATTTGTATTTGCAGTGCCATTTGTTTTGTTATGACTAGTTTATTTTCAACAAGGTCAATGTATATAGCTTTTTTTTTTCAATTTCATCTGAACTTTGATGGCTTTGTGATCCCACTACATGATCCCGAACAAAAATGCAGAAAGTGATCTTTGCTTTACGTCCTTTCTTTGAACACAAGTAGCTGTTGCTCATATTTGAACATCAGTTGTTGTTGCTTATATTGTAGTGATTGTTGAAACCTAACTCAACAAGCTTCCTAAAAAAGTTTTAAATTTCACGATTAGTGGGCATGCTGTAATATCTAAAATTTATATGTTAAATGGCATAGATTGTGGTACTTATGTGTCTTCTGAAATCAGTGATTTAAAAAACACTATGTGCTAAAAGGTGTCAAGGTTCCAAAATGCTTGAGGTGTTAGGTGCTTGCCCAAGCGAAGCGAGGCACTCTAAAGTATTAAAAATAAAAAATATATTATATAATTGATAAATATGATTATATTTAAAAATATGATATCAAATTAAAAATATCTAAAGTACCAAGTCACAATATCCATCTTCTAATAATAAAAGTATCAAAAGATTCAAAATAATAAAGTTTTACATCAAATTTAATCATTATCATGATCAACATCATCATTCTCAAACATATCATCATCTTTTTCTCTCTCATCCATCCTTACCAAAATAGGTTTCCTCCTTTCAATAATGACATAAGATGAACTTAAGGCTTTTGCACTTAGTTTTGCCTTTGTCATCTATCTTATATATGTCTGTAATTCTCTAACACCTAAGGCTCTTACCACAACTCCTCATGTCAACCTGACATATTCAAATACAAGCTCATCTTCGACATCTTGCAAGTTTATATTCATTTCCCCCATTAACTACTCATTTAAATCATCATTATCGTGTAATGAGATTAGATCAATATTATTTCGTAAATCATGATGAGCCTTCAACGCTTGATTATATTTTATATAAACCATATCATATAATCATTAATTCTCTAACCGATTTCTTCTCTTTGTGTGAATCTATCATATTATTTAATTTAAGATATATTAATACATCTATCTAAAAAAGAATTGATTAATTAAAACAAACGTATTTGGTGATACTTACATGCTCAAGGACACTCCAGTTTCGCTCATAACTCGCAATACTACAAGTTAAACTAAGAATTTTGATAGCCAAATATTATAAGTTCGGGGTGGAATTTTCAAATAGACTCCATCATTCAACTACAAAATTTATTTTATTATTAACAATAACATACTATACATGAAATTAATTATATAAATTTATAAATACTTGGGGATATAACTGTCTTAGATCGAATTACCACTAGATTCCAAAAGGATCATCGACATTTTTGTATAAAGATAATTCACGTATAATCTTATCTTGCACCTCAAGGCTTCGAATAAATCTTGCAATGCACTTATATAATCCATTTACAACTTCTGCATCAACCTTAATGAAGGTGTTCTTGTAAAAGAATTCCGGGTTCAAATAATATTCTTTGCATGTAATGGACGATGAAGTTGACAATTTCATCTTTCGTCAATGATTGCAAATATATTCTTATACTTTTCTTAATTCCTATCAAAAGACTTTTGAATTATCTCCTTTACTCTATCCATAGCCTCATAAATATATTCTATTTGTGGCTTTTTTTCATTATTTGTCAATCAAAGGACTTGAACAAGAGGGCCTATTACCTTTAATATGTAAATTATAAGGATGACAATATGATGATATCAGTGGTCCTCTTGCCTTTCGCTTTTTTTTTATTTGCTTGTTATCTATTTCTCCGAGGTAAATATGTTTCTCAAGTTATGTTTTTGACGATGCACTTTCTATAATGTCAAGAAGTAATAAATCGAGTGACACTATATCTCATTAATTCCTTGTTGCTTGTGAATTCGCTTATTATATTTGAAGTCCCAATATGCTTATAGAGAAATCTAATGATAAAGCTTATCCTTTCTAAAGTCTTCTTGATGTTAGAAATCTTTCCAATTTCCTTCAACATTAAATTAATGCAATATACCTCACATAGAGTCCAATATAAATGTTGTGTTTTTTTTAAAGTAATTTACCTAAGACAAAGGATAACAAAATTGACAAGATTTAGAAGTCACATAGTTCTTCCATCCAAATTGGATGCAGAGTAATTAAAAGATTAAAAAATTCAATGATAAATCTTACCAGCTAATACATAATTGCTTCCATATGTTGATTATAATTTGGATATTTTGTTTACTAATTGCTTCCACAAACTTGTCAAGTAACTCATATATCTTTACTTTCACAAACTTGTCTAGTAACTCATATATCTTTTCTTCAGATTTCATAAGAGATGATATATCTATTGACTTCCCAAACATGATTTTTTAAAAATAATTGATCATAAAATTAATTATATTCCTATGTCTCTTGTCGATCCAAGTATCTGACATAATAGAAGAAAATCATCTGGACGCTCAATCGAGGCACTCGGTTATTGGGTTCAGGCGAGTGCCCAGGCGACGGTTCATGAAGCATGCTGCCTGGTCAAGCCTTAAGGCGTTTAGGCCTCACCTTGCCTCACCGAGGTCCTAGGCACCTATTTAAACCACTGGCTGAAATACCATCAGCATGTGTTGTCATGGCAAGAGAAAACTATGCTGCTGTTGTGCTATCACAACTGGCATGTTCTAGCACTTAACTGGTCTTTTTCTAACAGATTCTTTGAGCTGACTCAATGGCTCTCATCCCCTTTCTCATCATCTACTTTTGGAATCCATGTATAATTATGTTTTGCTGTTGATTGAACTCTATCCATTGCACATATTAATCGTTAGAAAAGAAGGCTTACTTTTAAGTTGGTTGTCATATCTTTTGGCTAAGCTCGGCCCTGATGCACACTACAGAGTTACTTGATACAGTAAAAGTAATCTTCAAAGTTTTGTTACCTGATTGACAATAATTCTTGCTGAAAGTTCATTGAAAATGATTTTTCTTTAACTTGTCTCATGTTATTATTTTCAGATATATGCGGAATCAAACCCTCATGGTGCAGAGTTCTTACCACCTGGCATTGTTGTGGCTGAGACGGACTTTTATCTGCACAGGTTATGGGGCAATCCTGAGGAGGTTTGTTAATCTGAAGTTATTTTGACTTCTTAATTACTTGTGTAAGAACTGGCTGCCTGCATGTGAATTTAATGAAACCACTAGAAATATAATGTCCAGGAAACACAATTTATGTGATTTAGTGGTACATGTTGCCTAATAGCATCCATCTGCTTTTTGCTATAAGATTTAATGTGTGTTTATAGTCTATAAAAGTATTCTATGAGTAATTTAAAACATTTTACAAAGTTGTATCCTAATATATAATTAGATACATGGTGATTCTTTCTTAACTGTAGTGATATTCTATTGGAGACTTCCTTTTTGTGCTGAAATATCAAGGAAAGGAGAAGAAAGAGAGTAGCTTTTAAGAGTGTTATTATGGAGAATGGAGATCTCATAGAATACACAATTAATCTCAAATTTTATGGGTGCTTTCTTCAAATAAAGTTTTTTCTTCATTTGTCTTAGTAAAACTTCAGCAGCATGGTAATTAGAGAAGTATTGAGGCTACAATAGCATCCATTAGTATCATAAAAGCTACAAGTGGATATGTTGAGTTTTTTATATACATGCATAACAGTTACTTACTACAATAATTCCTTTGAATGATTTGATTAATGTCTATTTTCTAAAAAGTATAATAGTTATGGAATCATTTGTCTCATGAAAAATCTACTCTCAAAGGTCAATCAGCTCAGACACACCAGGGGCATCCGGGTTTTAGGCATGGTAACGTTTGAAAATTGGATCAGATTGGGTCAACTTTGCCATGTGAATTGATGATCATTTCTGAGACTGACATCTACCACTATCTTCCATTTACTTCGTGGAAGAATATTTTTGCTCCAACACCAGTTTGATGCTAGATGACTACCCCACCTTTCAAAGAACGATCCAAGGCTTACTTTGATCTGCCATTTGCAAAAGATGCGGTTAACATTCTAACAAGGTTGTGATAAGTGTTTCATAGTGCAGTTGATCCCCTACATGAGATGAGCCACAGAGAGCATATATCTTCTTTAGTCAACTCTATATTAATAATAAGAACTGCTTTACATCAAGTAAACAAAGAAACAAATAAACCAAATACAGGCATATTTGAGTATTGTTCATTTCACTATAGCAGTTTAAGTTCATTCGCTGATGAGATAAACAGTAACAGTAATTTGAGTGTCACTGAGCTGAAATTGGTTATTTTCTTCCTCACTCCGACTTGACTGTTTAGAATTTCTTTAATCTCTAATGCTTTAAATAGAATAAATCAAGATATTTTTATAACAATTTAAATAGAAAAGAAAAAGATACTAATAGTGAAAAGAGGAAGCTTGCATTGTTCTTCAAAATTTTATATTCTGAAACTAACTATAATAGAGATATTTGCTGGTCTTTTTAAATTAGAGAAGAAACAAATATGAGCTAAAATTCTATCCAAACTAGAACATATCAAATTGATCATGTTACTTTGGCTTGATCTATATTTGGCGAAACTAAGACTAGAGCTAACCTAAACAAGAGTTGAATTAAACCAAAATCATGGCTGCATGAAACTATCATCATTGGGCATGCCTAGTGGCTGTTATGCATGGTTCTTATGTCCTTTATGTGAAACTTAATAGACTGTGGATATCTAAAGTTTGCACTTCTAGATCTGAGATCATCATAGCATGAAGAACTAAATAAAAATAGCAATAAAACAATTGTATCTCACAGGTTTATTACCTTTTAAGCACCATAGCTGTCAATTATGTTCTGTTTCTCTGCATTTTAATTTTCAAATTACTTGTTCACTGAACTTATTTCCTTTCATATATGCTGGTAGGATCTAACAACACAGCCAAAATATCTTGTGACATTTACAGTTGGATTTGAGCAACGGAAAAATGTTGACATGGCAGTTAAGAAGGTTGGTTTAGTTTGGTACCCTTCTTAGACATGCAAATTTTTTCCTGTTTGGTGTTTTATATCATATTATTCTTACAGTTTTCTGAAGATTTCACCATCTTGCTCTTCCATTATGATGGTCGAGCTAGTGAATGGGAAGAACTTGAGTGGTCCAAGCGTGCGATTCATGTCAGCATAAGGAAGCAAACAAAATGGTTAGAATAATTGGAGGTTCTTTTAACAAAGCATCAAAAGTTTCTTCTGTGGCATGATCCTGCCTTCTTGTTACCTGCCAACTCTTCCGAAGATAATGGCATTCATTTCTCATAAACATCAGGTGGTATGCAAAACGTTTTCTGCATCCAGATGTTGTAGCAGCTTATGATTACATATTTATCTGGGATGAAGATATTGGAGTTGAACATTTTGATGCAGAGAAGTAGATTTTTTTTTTCCCTCTTAAACACATTTATCTGACAGAACACTTACATGGCAGCTTACTCTATTTTTCTTATGTCAGATATCTGCACATAGTGAAAAAATATGGCTTGGAGATTTCACAACCAGGAGTAGATCCTAATAAAGGATTGACATGGGAGATGACTAAAAGGAGAGGTGACAGTGAAGTTCACAAGTATGATTGTGATGATCAGTATCATTTTTTTTAATATACTTTTCTACCTTTCTTTCTGTTGCAAGTATATATGCGCCTTTCATACAAGTGAAGTTTCTGTTTATATTAATGATTCTCTCATTTTCTCAGAGAAACGGTAGAGAAACCTGGTTGGTGTACTGACCCACATTTGCCACCATGTGCTGGGTATGGTGTCTATCTCATTATCTGATCTTTAATCATTTATCAACTGTTTGTATGATTCCTTTTTGCGCATTGATTATGCATGCATGCAATTTTTTGTTTCTGAGGTGCCTATTGAGTGCAAGATCTATCGTCACTTGGAGTTTTTACTGTTCATCACTTCATTGTACTCCTGAGAAATAGAAAAAGGAAAACTGGAAGGATACTGACCTGCTATATCCATGACATCGAGGTTCTCTTAGCTTTGTGGAACTCGAAGCTCCTGTCTTTTCAAGGAATGCATGGCGTTGTGTTTGGCATATGATTCAGGTAACTAAATATATTTTTGAACCTTCATTTATGTAAAAAATTATTATTTTTGTCACTTTTGTATTCATCATGAACAAAAAGAGTATTCTGTTGTCTTAGAATGATTTGGTCCATGGATGGGGACTGGACTTTGCATTTGGAAGATGTGTCGAGGTCAGTTAAAGTTTTGAGTCTTTTGACAACTGGTGCTAATCCAATTGATTTTTTTGTCCAGTCAATTTACTGATTGTAAATGCCATCTAACCGAACTATGATGATTACTGATTGGAACTTGGAAGAGCAATTTATATTCTATTTTAAGAGTTTCACAATTTTTCTGTTGCTGATCTCATAATGCTGGTTCTGTTTTTTATATGTGTGTTTTCCACGCAGCCTGCTCATGAAAAAATTGGTGTAGTTGATGCACAATGGATTGTCAATCGAGTTATTCCTTCTATTGGTGACCAAGTTTGTATTTCTGTACCTTTTACCTTAATTAGTTATGTCTTTTAGTTAAATGAGAGGCAGCTAAGGGAAATACTAATAACATGCTTTTGACCTTGAATGCCGTAGACAAACTGGGGTATACTATATAATGACATGGTTACACTGAAGAACTATATTTCTAATCTAATAACAAATTTTATCTATAACAAGCTCCTAGCTTACACAGTCATTTTAACTTACTTCTATTCATACATGTCAGATGCAATAATTCTAGGATACCTCTTGGATCTGTCATATTCTTCCTTAAAATAACGTGTCTGAAAAATTATAAAAAAAAATCAGATGCTTCGAGGACACTCAGGGATACTTTATGGATATGTTTCAAAATAAATTCATCATTCTTGAATGTTGAAACTTTTGATTATAGATGAGATGGATATTTGATTAGATACATAATTTATGTTATTGGTGTTAAACACAAGTCTTGGTCAATGAAACTGAAAATAACAACCTTTATTTTCCATAAGTTCCTGTTATCTTCACTGTATTCCTGAAATATTATGCTACCAAAGATAGTCTCTTTTGCAATGAGAAAACTAGGAATGTGAGTCAATTATATGTTATTATCAGAAGATGTAACCATATATTTTTGTCACTTTATATATATATATATATATATATATATTCATATCATTATATATTCATGATATTCTTTTTTTGTTGTAACCATGCTATATTTTATCATATTTTTTCAAATTTTTGTGTCTCTGTGTATCCTTGTCTTGATATATTGGTATTCATATCCATGCTTTGTGGGCAACCTTTTGCTACTGGTGGCAATTAATTGATTGGTTTTGGACTTGTTAGATGTACCTGAAAGTATAAGTTGTTTACTTTCAAAATTAAAAGAACAAAGTAAAATGGTTTCAGTAATAACAGAACTTTGATTAAATACCACGCATATCACATGTGGAGTTGTATCAGG
This sequence comes from Ensete ventricosum, assembly GCA_029747655.1. Taxonomy (NCBI): domain Eukaryota; kingdom Viridiplantae; phylum Streptophyta; class Magnoliopsida; order Zingiberales; family Musaceae; genus Ensete; species Ensete ventricosum. The sequence goes on along the minus strand of JAQQAF010000006.1, from coordinate 1,363,521 downwards.
TGGTAAACCTACTACATGGTACTGGTAACAAGTCTTGTTTATACCTATTAATTGCATTAAACATGGGGCCTCCTCTTCTGTCAACAAATATTGACAGCTAGCAACACTGTTAACAGTAGTTATTAACACTCAACATCACTGAACTGCCTGCCATCCATTGTTTCTCTTCTCCTCTGATGTTCCCACAACCACAACCTCCTCCTCTGGTATGCCGCTATCTTGCCTCAGCTTGTCATCCCTTTTCCTCTGGTACACATTGCCTCGTGTGCCTCTTCCTTCTTTCGTTTTTTTTCTCTCTAGTTCAGGGGTTTCAATCGATATTGACTCATATTAACTGTCGATAAACCACCCTACACCAGTTCATCACTGACTGGTGTTGGTACCAGATCGAGAATCTAATCCATACATTAGGTTATATCTGTTTTATAATTTAGAATCATATTTGGAGAGTTATATGGTCTTGTTAAATCTTATGTTATTGAGAAACAGCAGAGTGAAGGGAAATATATATATATATATATATATATAAAGATCTTGCAAGCTAAGGCATCAAAGAGTTAAAAATTATCGATGTTAAATCTCTCTGCTTCCCTCTTTTCTCTCCTTCTTTCTCCAAACACAGAAGGAAGGCTCTCAATACGAAGGGAATTAGAATTTCACTCAGTCTTTCATGGAGTGTTGAAGTTGTGTTTAGTGAAATAGTGGTTTAGAAGGCCTATAAATAGCCTTATAATCATCCAAATAGTAGCAATTTAGAGGAGGGAACCCCTATAGAGTTCCAAGGAGGCCAATCCCCTATAGAGATCACCTCAAGCTTAGAATCCACTAGAGTTCTAACATGAGGACGGTGACAAGCTACGACTAAAGAGATTCTTTAACTTCTGTTTCTTGCGGGTTCATATGGTCGGCTAAAGTGTGAGTCATGCAATCGGCCGACTGTGGTTCTTCCTTTGTGTTCTCCTCTTTAGGTTCTTGGACCTCTTCTTTAGATTCTTTAATAGGTTTTATTATGGAAAGCTTTCCTTTTTCGCAAAGATAGTTGTGGCTCCAAAGTTCGTCGTAATACCAACAAAGTCCCTTCGTCGATCTGTGTGTAGCTCTCCTAACGTCAATTTTTTCGGCAGCGAAGGATGGCTGGGGGTAGAGGGAGGTTTATATGCTGCTAGTCTAGGAGTGGTTCTCATCCTCTGAGCATCTTGGTTAAGTCATTCTTCTTGGATTCGGGCGAAGGAGATTGTAGCCTTCATAGTGCGGGGCTATCGCGCTTTAACCTCTCCTTTAATTTTCGGCTTAAGTCCTTCGATGAATGTCCCTAATAATTATTTATCATACCAACCACAAGAAAGGTAAGATAATTCCTCAAACCTGGTCTGATTTTCTTGGATCGTGGAGGTTCGTCGAATCTTAGCAAGTTGTCCATTGATATTCTCGTTCTTGGTTGGCCCAAAGTGATTCAGTAGCACCTTCTTGAATTGTATCCACGTTAGAACCCCATGGGTGTATTCAATCCAATTGTATCAATGTATAGTATCTCTTTCGAGGTGGTTGATGTTAGGATCAATTGGCACTAAGAGGGTGGGGGTGGTGGGGGGCATGAAGACGACTCAAAAAAGAACAAGCAAATCCGAATAAGGAGATAGGCAATGTCGTAAGTGAAGTGTTTGATTTCGAAGCCTTGCTTTCAAAACGTAAATAAAATCGAAAGCGTCAATACAAAAGTAGTAAGCAAGATAAGCAAAAAGGAACTCACAGTTTTATAGTAGTTTGGCACTAATCGGCCTACGTCCACTCCCGAGTACTCCTCCTTGAGGTGCACCGACATTCACTATCAATCTTCTTTAGGTAAAGACCAAAACCTTACACTTGAGCTTAGTTTCTCATTTTGTTATTTGCAATTATTCAAGAGCAGCATGGAGTCTCTACTATTGTAAATTCTCTACCAAGTGGTTCATCCTAGGCTTCACATTGAGAGCTTGTTGCTATGCTCATAACCAGACATCATTCTTGTTTTCTTGTCTCTGACTCTTTCATGTGAATTTAGGTTCATCCTAGGCTTCACATTGAGAGCTTGTTGCTATGCTCATAACCAGACATCATTCTTGTTTTCTTGTCTCTGACTCTTTCATGTGAATTTAATGTTATGAATATCAATGCTGATTTTATTCTGTCCAAAGCACTGTTTTTATCGAAACCGTCTTATTTTGTTCTCCTCACTAATGATTTTTCGACAAAAGCCATATGATCTTTGACAATAGTTCATATCGTAAGCTTCAGGGCCATCACAAGCTATTCACATAGACAGATAAGCCATCACTGTTGGCTGCCCTCGACTCATTTGAATTAAGTATATTATTCCATGCTCTTCTAAGACATTCAAACAAAAGAACCAAGTCTACTGTTTCGTCATCTTTCATAATGTGCAGTTTTAACAATAAGAGTTTGAAGTTTCTAGCTTTTAGATCCCAAATGGGCAATTATGAATTTTATCTCAGCATGCAGTCAAGATTGTTCATATACAAGTAAGAGCAAGCGAACCGATCCATGATGACACAAGCCTGTCTTAGGGCAGAAACCTTTGACATGAGTTAGTAGTCATGGCAAACGAGACACTGGACTAGGAACTAACTGCTTGTAGTCGGCGACACTTAATGCAGAGATGATACTGTAATATCTTTTTGTACTCACTTTGCCGTCGGTGATGAATTTGATTACAACATCAGAAAGTTGATACTTCTTTGTGTAAGCAGGTAAGAGAGAGGTGCATGCTCGAGTGGTCGCAGTTTCAAGCTCGCCTTGCACGAGCTGACAGAGCACACATTGATGGAACCGCGAGAGGGTAGACCCTGGTGTGCAACCTCTGGTCAGGATGCTGCTTCTGTTTTCTTGCTTTCATTCCCCGCCATTCTACTCGTTGACGTTCCAGAGTGCGTGCCATAGGTTGATGCTTCCGATGAGTTATCAATGGTTGTCCCGACCTTCCAGTCTGCACCTGCAATCAATATTTTATGCTTTTGTGATATTGTTTCCGTCTTGTTGATACTATCATTACTGAAAATCCCATATGTATTTAACAGTGAGTGGTGACAGTCAACGTTATGCCTGTGATAGGCTGGTTTGACCGAATCTAAATGCTTCCTCTAGCTTATCGGGCATGTTCCTTTTTTTTTTTTTTTTTTTGTGGGGGGGGGGGGAGAGGGACAACCCAACGTCCATGTGAGCACCATTCATTACCTTCTGAGATCCCCTACTTGAATGCATGTCTCCGTTTTCCTCGAGTTGGTTGAAGATGATTTGGTCTGCATACCCACCACCCACCGTCTCCTGCTCGTTCACAGTTAATTCTATATGCCAACTTTCTTTAGAACAAGTAAAGATCCTGTGCATGATGTTCCAGCACATCCAACAATATTTTTCCTGTCATTTTTTGAGTATGTCATGATGAGATATGATGAAGAAGACTTGTGATCGTTTCAGATTCCGCTGAAGCACTCATGCACAACTTTTTCAGATGATCACTGGAGTTGTTTGTCCCTGCCAGAAGTCCAAAAATATTTATGATCCTACGTGTAGAAAACTCATCCAGAAGAACTGGAAATGTAGAAGCTGTTCTGTTTGGATGCTTCATCAAGAGAAGACCAACTTTTTTTAGGAGAGGTTGAAGTTGATGTCTTAGTATATATAATACTCAACAGAATAATCATCTAAAAGCAATTTGTACGAAGGTGGCGATAATTTAACAAGTTAAATATTTAGCTAAATTTTCACTAAATAGTGAGTAAGATCTCAAAGTCTTTATCTAAAAGTTAGGATAGATAATTTAAGAAGCTAAATATTAAATGACATACGTTGCTTCTAATGATCTAAGGAGAGTGAGTATGTTATACTCAAAGACAACAATAAAGAAAAAAATAATTGATGTTCTAAGGAGAATATAACAATAATAAAGGAAAAATAATTGATATTAAAAATATTAATAATAAATCAAAATCTCTTGCCATCATCTTACTAAAGATGTGCTTTTGATAGATAGATAGAAGCACAACTTAATAAATATTAGCTAGCTTTGTGATAATGGATATAATATTAAATTTGAATATCATGTTTACATCATATAAATATTAAATAGGAATAAATTTATACTATTGATGTTGACGTTTTTAGTGATGTAACTTAATTTTTTTTTTAATTTTTTAAATGATGATCCATAGTTTTAACATAGGAGACTAGGATATGTTAGTACTAAATTAATTTCATAAATTAAAACTAATTATCTATGTATGAGTAATAACAAACTAAAGATATCACTTATAATATTTATAGTATTTTCAGTACATTAATAAAATATTGTAAATACTATATAAAAAATTATCATAAACAAGAGTTGGAAGACTAATAAAAAATAAACTGATGGAAAAACTTTTGAGGAGTATTTTAGATATTTTTTTTTAAAAAAAAAATCAGAGTATTGTTTGAGAAAAAAACAAAAAAAAAAACGAAGAGAGGTATCTTTGAAAAATATATAAAATATGAATATATTTTTTATATATAGAAAAATCGCATGAGTGACGTTGACGACATAGACACCTAAAAGTGTTGTGTTCTTTGGATGCTAGCCGGAGAGATTTTTGCAATTCATGTCAACGGGTTGGATTTTTGCAAGTCAATAAAATTATTTCCAGTCAAATCTTGCGCGGATCTTAAGTCGTCACTCCAAGATAGGAGACTCTAAACTCGAATCATCACCTGATATGTTATTGGAGAAGAAGAAGGGACCATTGGTTGGACCACGAGTGTCTTCAATCACAAGGCCAGTATTGCCGTCGTTGTGGAATAGGAGTGAGAGGTAAAAGGACGCCACCGGAAGGAAAAGTGGGCATTTTTCTTCCTTTTTCTCCTCCGTCTCTCTCTCTCCCTCTTTCATCGGACCTATTCGCTTGCCTGATCTCCCGAATGGCTTCCGCTGTGATCCGCCTTATACGCCGGCCCGCCGCCGTAAGCTCCCTAGCCCGATGAGATCCTCGGTTCTTGCATTCCCCCTCTTTCATCTCTCCTCTCCATCTCTTTCGATCTTTTTGCTGCAAGCGAATGATAGGTTTCTTTTTGACACAAAACCCCCTTCGAGATATGCAATTCGGCGTTTGCCTTGCGTTCTTCTTCCGCAGAGATGAAAACTTTGTCTTCTTTCGTTGTGTAAAAGGCTGAATTGTATAGTGAAAATTCTGATGGGAAGACAATGGGATCTCCTTATCTGGTGTTATGATGCAGCTTAAATATCTTTTAGGGGTTTTCTCGAGTCAAATGTGTTTTATACCTATAAAGTTTCTGAGTTCCGATTGCGAGTTATATGCTTCTATCATTTTTGTGCATAGTATCCATGTCTACTAATCATCATTTGTTGCACTTAAATTTTTTTTGTTTGTATGTCCTGGCAGGTTCTACTCGTTGCAACAAGTTGTAGACATGTCCAGCAATTAAGTCATCATATGCTTCCAGGTGATTTTTCTCTATGTCACAATCGCACTTCATCGTAACAGTCACCTCAATCTCGCATCATATATTTTTTTTTTTCAGGTGGCTCAGTGTGCTCGAAGCCTGCGAGGTTAGCTCTTGAGAGGGATCTTGTTGGTTTTCTCAGTGTTGCTTTTGCATGTTGCGTGTTTGTGTTCTTTAATATCATACTCAAGTGAGAAAAAAAAAAATTTGCAGGGAACTTACAAGGCTGCTACCAAGGGCCTCTCCTTATCAAATGTGGAGTAGGTCATTTGCTTCTGAGAATGGTATGCACTTGCAGATGCTTATTTTGCCTGCTTTTGCAGCATTAGAAACTATCTCCATTGTCCTGTGATTTGTTTGGAAATGAAGTTTATTAATTGAAAAAATGTCTCTTCAGGTGACTTGGTCGATGCTGTTGTTCCCTTCATGGGTGAATCTATTACTGATGGAACTTTAGCTACCTTCTTGAAAAGTATGTACTTTGCTCTTTGCTCCACGCATATAAACATAGTTGTTGATGCTTATGCAGGCGTTCTGTTACATATATACATAAGTTGTAACCTCAAAGTTTCCTGAAATAACCGGATAAGTTTGATAAACAAGGTCAAAAACAATTTTTTCTTTTTTTTTTGGGGTGTGTGTGTTTGTGATATCAAATTGCTCCTATCTGAAACATTTAGGGGAAGTTCTTATAAATGCATGTACTGCGCTTGTCCTTTTACATTCTGAATATGCTAATTGTCTTATGGCAATGAAATCTGGCGCAGAACCTGGTGATAGGGTTGAAGTTGATGAACCGATTGCCCAGATTGAGACTGATAAGGTACTAATGTTTGATTTTTATAGTGTAACTGGTTACTCAGAACTGTTCTCATCATCGAATCTTTGTTTCAGGTGACTATTGATGTAAATAGTCCTGAAGCTGGGATTATCCAAAAGGTCAGAGGTCATCTTAATTTTTCTTCTGATAATTTTCTTCTATATAGTTGTTTCTTCCTTCTCGCAGTTCATACAAAATTCAGTGGTTTTTGCCATTGACAGTTTGTAGCCAAGGAAGGTGATACTGTGACACCTGGAACTAAGGTTGCTGTGATATCCAAGTCTCATCCTAGCGACACTCATGTTGCCCCATCAGATGATAAAGTGGTCAAAGATGGTCAACCACCATCACCTCCTACTGGTGCTACCCAACCAACTCCTCCAACAGAGAAGATTGACAAACAAGTGCTTAAGGAAGAAGGTTCTACCAAAGGAAAGCCTAAAGTACCCTCAGCTGCAACCCCCCCCAAAACCTCACCTTCAGAACCTCAGTTACCTCCCAAGGAAAGGGAAAGACGGGTAAGTCGCTTGGGTTTGCCTATCAGAATTATGTTGTGACTGCAGATTTCGTGTCCAATCAAGACAATTATAAATTCTTCAGTTGTTGTTGAAATACAGCTTCAGTATTTTGAACTTCAATTCCTTTTGCAGGTTCCAATGCCTAGGCTTAGAAAAAGGGTGGCTACACGTTTGAAGGATTCTCAGAACACATTTGCAATGTTAACTACCTTCAATGAAGTTGACATGTAGGTGTTCCTGACACTAATTAGTTGTAGTCCTAAAGCATATGTTTATCTAGTGACTGCCAGACTTAGTGTAGCAACGGGGATGCTTTATTGTCCTGAGCACCATGAGTTTAAACTGTAGAAACAGCTTGTTTGCTTTGTTAGGGTAAGGCTATGGCAAATTGACTTGCTGTGTGCATGTTCTGGTTTAAGAATTTCCTAATTGTGTTTTGTACAATTACAGTCTCTCGGTACATTTTCATTTATAAGGATAAGAATTTTATTTATGTCCCTTTATATTAACATGCTGCAATAATGTTGCAATGCGATGCATATGACTTTTGTATTTGTTTACGTGTAACCGATCATTGTATAATATTCAGTTTGGTTTGATTTGGACTGTTTTTTAATTCCTAGCTGAACTGTTGAAAAGTTGTTCACTTTGATAATTTTCAAACCAAAGCAACTAGTTAAAATAATCCAGATTATTTGCCGAATCTACCATATGCCCCAGTTTGGTTCAGTTTTCTTGTTTAGTTACTTGGTTCACCTTTCCCAGACCCTACAGAAGCAAGGGTCTCATGTGCCGTTTAGCCTAAGTTTGTCTAACAGTCTGCATGTATTAGTTCCACTTTGCAACTATCAGCTCAACAACTTGATGATGCTGTTTATTATACACCTACAATTATTGTTGGAATCCATCACCGTAGCTTTTTACTTATCATTGTTGCTTCTGGTAAATATGCATATTCTAGTGTACCTTTTTAAGTCATGAACTCCATATTGTAGGACAAATCTGATGAAGCTTCGGTCTGACTATAAAGATGCCTTTGTAGAAAAGCATGGTGTGAAGTTGGGTCTCATGTCAGGTTTTGTTAAGGTATGTAACGTGATAAGCAATAAAGAAATATTTTTGTTGATGACTTGCTTCTTTATATTTTGTGATTTTCATGTCTCAGGCTGCTGTTTCCGGACTCCAAAACCAGCCAATCATAAATGCGGTCATCGACGGGGATGATATTATACACAGAGACTATGTTGATATCAGTATAGCTGTTGGCACACCAAAGGTATGTTGATATCATGGAGTGTTCCATCAAGATTCAAAAGTATGGTTGGGTTAATCAATTCTTAAATTTTCTTTCAGGGCCTTGTGGTTCCAGTTATCAGGAATGCTGATAGGTTGAATTTTGCGGGAATAGAGAAAGAGATCAATAACCTCGCAAAGAAGGCAAACAATGGGACAATATCAATTGATGAGATGGCTGGAGGCACATTTACGATTTCCAATGGAGGAGTCTATGGGAGTCTTTTGAGCACACCTATAATCAACCCCCCACAAGTAATTCACCTAATTTGCAAACAGAGTCGTCTGTTCCATGTCTTGTGACTTAACCTGATATGTCTGCATTTTTTCTGCAGTCTGCCATCTTAGGCATGCACTCCATAGTGTCCCGTCCGATGGTGGTCGATGGTAACATTGTCCCAAGGCCGATGATGTACATTGCTCTGACTTATGATCATCGGCTGATCGATGGTAGAGAGGCTGTATTCTTCCTGCGATGCATCAAGGATGTGGTTGAAGATCCTCGCCGGCTACTTCTCGACTTGTAGGCACATTCAATACGGACAGTATATCTTCTTTTTCTGTCACTGAATAATTTCTGCTCGAAACCAAAATTTTGATAGGCACAACGTGATTTGTCTTTTGAAGCAAAGTTCCGTCACAGGTCTGTTCCTGACCAACCAAGTAGTGCATGATGACACTTCCGTAACTGTTGAAATTAAGTTGTATTATTTGTACTCGTCACTGAATGTGGATTCAGCAATCGTGTTGAATAGTAAAGCAACTATTTTGAGCTCTGCATAACTGGAACTACAAGTTTTTGTCTGATGAAATATACAAATATTCTAGGTTTTTCCAGTTAGTTCAACAACGATGATATGATTTCAGAGTATGTCTAAATTTGTGTTCTTCCTCTTGTTTGATTTCACTCTTTCCGTGATAGAAGATCTTGCATATGTTTGAGCCTTGTTCAGGAGACTTGGCATCGCATTTTGGTAACAGCTTGAGATTTAGTTCAATGATGGTCGTGTATGTTTGAGCCTTCATCAAGAGATTTGACATCGCATTTTGGTAACAGTTTGAGATTTTTCTCTGGTCTCTGGAGTGATGGGATGACTGATGTTTGTTTCTTTTCTTTCTTTCTTTCTCTCGTATTGGAGACAGACTCCTTCGACGGCGAATCCAGCGACATGTATCCCACTAATTCACCGGGTCCGGTGGCCGTCGCCGACATCACTGACGGTGGTGGCATCTGCATCATCCTGCTGTAGGGTACTGTGGCATCCACCATGGTAATACTTTCCTAAAAAGAAAACAATAAAATATCAATCTAAAATGGAACTGATGTGAACCTAAGGAAATAACTCAAAACTATAAAATTTTTAAAACTTCAACGGACATCCATCCATCCTGTTTAACCAGCTTCAGATGTTTAAGAGACTAGCATAGCATACAATAAGAAAGATCTTTTTCTTTATTCGAACGATCCGTAGGAATCAACAAAGATCAACACAACTTGATCGATCCCACACCAAAGTTAGAGTCATTAGTGAGTTGAAGTAATGTGACGGATTAAGATTCGACTACTCAACAATAACGACAAAGAGCAGTTGAAAGCCAAGATACGCATTACAATTAGAGCAGAAGATCGAAAATCCAATAAAGACGAGACGATGTAGCATTTATAAAGGCTTCGACGAGGATGTCGAAAAAATAAGTTGGAAAGAATATTATGGATAAAGTTGTAAACAGGGTGTTCGATTTAATGCTCATATATGTTTATGTCTTTCGATTTTATTTATGTTTTGCATAGCATATAAAGGGCTTGTAATAGGTTTGGCAGTCTCATTTTGGTTGACTTTTTGTGATCGTTTCAAGCTTGTAAACGTAAGTTATGTATAATCATCATGTATATGCAAAATTACCTAGAAACAAGCCATCTACACAATCATTTAAAAGTTTTCTAGCTTCGTAAAGTACTACATAGTGTCAGTTAGTATAGCATCTAGGAGTTATCCAGGTGACACATGATTAAATGGGTCGTTGACATAGTGGCTAAGGTTGATTCTATGTCTTTTTCAATAATAATGTTATGTAGACACTTAATGGGGACTCTTGATTATGATGGACCATTTTGAATTTTTTATTGTGTCATCGTTCAGAACTTGTAAAATTCATATGCTTGGCCTCTTATTTTTTTTTTTAGATACAAAGATACTTCATGATAACCCACTCAAATAAACTTCGCATGAATCAGATGCTTTATGTTGTTGTGCAGACATCTTTTTTTTTCATACTGTAATCGAAGCTATATGTTTCACAGGTCAACACCACGTGGCAACCATTGGATATGTATGGTCTTTGGAGTATTTAAATAAGTTTTATTATTATTATTATTATTCTTATTGTTGAAATGACAACTGTATCAAATGGAAAATAAATAATAGGTATAATTTTTTTTTCCGTAGCAAGTAATAGGTAAATTTTTTATCTCGGAATAGTAAGTAATTGGTAACCTCTTGTCTTCTTATTACATTGCATCCGGTTGTGGATTCATCGATTATTATCTTTAGTTTATAACAACGATGGCTATCTTTATAGAATATTTGTTTGGTTCAAAAAAAAAAAAAATCTAATTTGAATGCTTTTGAACTTGTATTGATCTCAATTAAGAGATCGAAATCCGTTTTAAGTAGGTCGGATAATTGGAATATAAAACAAAAAAACAGCATATTTTTATAATATTGAATATAACGGTTCGCATTTTGTCATGTGGACATTCGGTGTTCGATTTATTATAACTGCCACAGAGATGGAGTGTAACAACCCGACACGAACGATATATATCGGACCACCAAACTCCCCTTGTTCTATAAACGAGCGTAGGTCTCCCCTTTCTCCTCGGTTTTCTTCGAGCGATCCCCATCTCGATCCTTCCTTCGATGGCGGGGCTTTCCCTTCGCTGCGGGGACTGCGGAGCCCTCCTCAAGAGCGTGGAGGAGGCGCAGGAGCACGCGGAGCTCACCAAACACTCCAACTTCTCCGAATCCACCGAAGCGGTCCTCAATCTAGTTTGCGCCACCTGCGGCAAGCCCTGCCGGACGAGAACTGTACGGATTCCATCCAAATCTTCGATTCTTCTTCCTTCTTGCTTGATGGAACCGGCTTTTATATCACCTGTTTTCGCGCTGTGGAGAAATCTGTTAACTTGGTGTGGTTTGGGGTTCGAAGGAGACCGATTTGCACACGAAGCGCACCGGACATGCAGATTTCGATGACAGGACTTTGGAGGCTGCGAAGCCCATCGAGTTGGAGGCCGCCCCGAAGGCTGCTTCCGGATCGGGGGAGAGCGCCGATGATGAGAGCAGCCGGCCTGAAGGTGATTATCGATTTTTTCTCTTTTTCCCCTCAGTTTTAGTTCGATGATTTTGTTGGAACTTCGTTGAATTTTAACTTTAGAATGAGTTCCTTGCCTTCTTTATGAAATCTGATTATATGTCATTCTTGACTCCGGGTTATGATCAGGGGATGTCTTGTTTCCTGTCGTGGTTCTGTATATTCACATTTAGATATTTTTTTGTTACCCGAGATGGATATGTAGTTTTCGTTTTCGGCTTGTGCAGCTTTTTAGCTGGCACAAAGTAATAGGTATGCGAAGCTAATCACTCTGGACCTGTTTATGATTTACCAAATCATCAGCTACTAGATAAAATAATCTGTGAAATATTGGAATTTATGGAGCAATTGTTTTAATTATTTTTTTATTGTTATTCTTTCATGACCCTATGATGAACCACTGCCTTGTAAGATGGTAAAGTTTTTGGCATTGCAACAAGTGACTATGGCTCCTGCTTAGCAAAAATAATGTGAAAAGATCTAACCAAGAGCAATAAATAGGATAGGGAAACATTTGTATAATTTGCATAGCATCTAAAAAGAATTCCTTATAAGTTGCTAAAGATGTCAGACTCCACTTGCCATTTCCAACCACCCTCGGATTTGATTGCTGGGAATAGCTGCAAAGTCAATAGGAATTCGACAACAGGAAGAGGGACGAGTGAGCATAACAAATGGCACATAAAGGGAAGAAGAAGGTTACAAACTAAAATTAAGGAGGAGAAGCTTCAATGCTACTAGAATAGTTTCATACTTTAGATTGTATGAAACAATAACCCCTATATAGTATAGATGGAGAAATGTTCACTGATTGGTCAAAATACATCTAGGTCTATAGTTATTGTCCTATACTTCTGGGGCAACTTGGTATTTATTTAAAGATTTGTCACCATGTCTCGTGAGGAATTATGTCTCCCTACTGTTGGAACTGTAGCCCATGATGAAGGTTGCTAACTTGGGACAAAAGAAAAGGAAAAAATAGAATTCATATGAAACCAGGAAAATAGTAGTTTGGCTATAACCTCTCGGACCATAACCTTAAGTGAACCTGATGCTGCTTGTGATTGAATCCAAATATTTACTATTTATCCTTGTCAGAAACACAAGTGGGTTTCTCCACCTGGGAAAAAGGGAAAGTTCCATAACTGGATATGTGGTTATGGTGGGGCAAAATTCAGAACTTAGAAGATCAGTTAAAAACCGCCAGAAATGGACAAAGCTAGTTAGAGTAGTACATTTTTGTTCTTCCAAATTTGTTCAGATGGCATATTTTGTTGGAAATAAAATTCCTGGTCTTCTATGCTTATTTGAAACTTGAGCCATGTTTGTTTGAACCCTTTCATGAAGATTAGAGATTGTTGTCTTCAAGGATTGTTGTTTCGACATGTACTGCCCAGTACGGGCGGTACATACCGGTCGGCTGGAGGATTGTTGTTTCGACATGTACCGCCCAGTACAGGCGGTACATACCAGTCCGCCAGCTGACCGATACGTGGATTGCCCGCTACTGGGTGGTACCGTCAGTTGGGGTTGTTTCTGCCCCGTTATCACTTACTGGTCGATTTCGACATCAGCGTCCGATTTCGAGCAGTATCAGCCGAGGGAGGGAGAAGGAAGAAGAAGTAGAAGAAAAACTAGGAGTTGTGTTGCTCTTCCCCTGCGCTATCCGTTGCCTGTGCAATCCATCGCCCGCCAGCAAAGAAATCGCCCACGGGCGATTTCTTCTCCCAATGCGGGGAGAAGAAATGTCTCCCCGTGTGGGGAAAAGGAACGAGGCGACGTCGCCCCTTTTTTTTTATTTTTTAACTTATATTATATTATATTATATTGAGCGGTACACCCTATGTATACTGCTCAGTACCAGGTACCTTACCATGCCGAGCTGAGCTCGGTATGCCGGTACGGACCGATGCGGCAATCCTTTGTTGTCTTTAGTAAATTCTTTCATTGAAAATGTTATTCATTCATCTTTTATAATTTCTTGTTAAGGACTTCTAGTAAAGAACAGCTAGTTTTCTGCTTCATTATCATGGTGATCGCAGCCAAGCATTCCCATGTTAATTGACATGCACTGGCATGGATCCAAATATTCATTCATCTTTTATAATTTCTTGTTAAGGACTTCTAGTAAAGAACAGCTAGTTTTCTGCTTCATTATCATGGTGATCGCAGCCAAGCATTCCCATGTTAATTGACATGCACTGGCATGGATCCAAATATTCATTCATCTTTTATAATTTCTTGTTAAGGACTTCTAGTAAAGAACAGCTAGTTTTCTGCTTCATTATCATGGTGATCGCAGCCAAGCATTCCCATGTTAATTGACATGCACTGGCATGGATCCAAAATATAGCATTGCTGGAAGCATTATTGTTAATTCCACTAAATGTCTCTCAGTGTAAAACTGTTGTTTTTAGGTGAGGGCATGATTTTAGAATGATTTTTCTTAGTATTTTTAAGGAACATCTTTTCCAAGTGGGGGCTAAATTTTAAGTTGGACTATAGTTGTGCTTGAGTTGCACTTGTGCAATCTGAGAGTACAACCATTTGAGCAGGTGTAATTTTGCCTCAGCTTATGATTTTGATTGTTAGTGCTTGACCAACAAATTTTTTCCTCTCATTACTCTTCGCACTATTTCATACTTTCTCACCTATTGTTGTTCATATTGTTAGTGATGCCCTATGCTGGTTAGTACTATCTTTTTCCGGAAGAGGTAGTGGCACTCAGTAGTCAGTACAAGGTGATATGTCATTCTAATGCTTGAAGACAGATTTCTCTTACCATCCTGATCATCTTTAAGTCCAGACTAGCCCAAGCACCTAAGTTAGTTGCTTAAACCTAGTTGAGTTGGGACAGGTCAATTTGGTTTATTTGAAGAAGGGATAAGGTTCTTTTTTGGATTTTGTTTCGTCTTTGCCATTAGAATGAGATCAACAACAAACAGAAGCATCAGACTGGGGAGTCGGCCACCAGAAACAAGGAGTCTTTGGCCAAAACAAGTTAGATTGTATTATTCCAATTCTTCGCTTCTTTTTTTTTTCTTTTGTTTTGTTGCTCTGCTGCCATCAGCTTGCCTTTTCTGATATGAGGCAGATGGCATGTTCTGCAACAGCAAACTAATTTGGAGGCGTTCCACAAAACTGTGTTCCTCTACCCTTTCTGTATGAGTCACCAATATTAGTATCTCATCTTCATGTTTTTATTTAGGGGTAAAACCAAAAATGTTCCAGAACAATAGACAAAAGTGGAAAATTCAATTCCAATCTGGATATAGGAGGTGAACTTTTGGCCAGTAAGGGGTATTTAGAATTGTTTTGAGAAAGGAGTATGTTTTCCTAACTTGTCTCTGGGGTATCAATTGAAGCAGCTGTGTTCATGTGCCTGGATGTGGAACAGTGCACCTCTCAATGCATAACATTGTTTATTTTATCTTTATCTTTTGACTCATGCTAGTGGCTTCATGTTTCTAATGTCCCATATTCTATTGTCTTGATGCTAGCATAACCACGCTGGTTACTTGTTGGTTATACTTAAGAAACTATTTGTTGTTCTGAATGCCTATTTCTGTTTGCTTTTCTGTTGTCTACAGATTTGACACACGTTCCCACAATTTTACGACGTTTATACCTTTCTAACTGGTTGTCTAATTCTTTCTGATATATGTACCATTTAGAGATGGTTGTCCCAGAAGTTGATAGCGATCTGCTTGGACAACTCGAATCAATGGGATTTCCTACAGCCCGTGCAACTAGAGCACTTCACTATTCTGGTACAATTTTGTGCAAAACTAGTTACTGGTTACATCTTTGGAATTCTGTTGTTTTTGAGAGTATTGGTTATTTTTCATTTCTTCTGTGGTACTAAAAGGGTTCTGCTTCTTGCTTGCTTCATCATACTGCAATCATGATGTATACCTGGTTTCTTGAATTTTGAAAACATAGAATTCATGAAATTTTACTTTTTGCTTGATAGTTGATCAGAACTTGGGTTTTTCATAGTCTGCAACTAATAAACTGTGCTTTTGGATTCTTATTTTATCATCGTGTTTATCCATTTAATTGTTCACTAACAACACTCAGAATGTATCATGGTTATCAAAATATTGAACACTGGTTATCACTAACAACACTCAGAATGTACCACGTCTAATTATTTGATCTCATAGTATATCAAAAAGAGCCACTGCCTTATCCATTGTGCTAATCTTCTTGCACTTGTTCACTTGCCTGTAGTATCTTGCAAGCAAGTCAAATAGCATCTGTCTATTCATATGAATTTGCTGATGGTATCTACTCAATTTTTTTTGTTACCAAATATTTTATGCTGCAAAAGAGTAATTTGTTATGTCTTCATGATCTTAAAATGATGTCAACGAGACCACTACACTGTGAACTCTGCCTGTATGCACAAATAGAATTGTCCACAAAAAACAGTGGATTATGGTCTTTAGGTTCCTGGTGTCCCATGTGCATTGTCTGTTAGTACAATATGAGTATTGTTCTTGTTTAACCTAACACCTAAGCGTAAGGATCAATGACTTAAAATAATTGGGAATGTCTCCATTATTATTATTATTTTGTTGAGATTGTAAATCTCAGGCTTTATTCTGTTTTAGGTAATAGCAGTATTGAGGCTGCAATAAACTGGGTTGCAGAACATGAAGATGATCCTGATATTGATCAGATGCCTTTGGTATGGTAACATTTCCTCATGATCATGGGCATTGTGGATATTAACTTGGTTTTGCTTTCTTGGTGCAATTACATTATTTTCTGAATTACTTCATGCTTTAAAGAGCAAGATTTAAAAACATTATCTCATCCTGATTCTCTGTTTCTACTCAAATAGTGATGAGAAAGAGTAATGCCCTCCAAAACGGTATATGTTAATCATGAACAATTTAGCTTTGACATTTATGAAATGTAAGCTTTCAGATATATTTGTGCATGTGATTTTATATGTGACACTAAGTTGAATCAATTTTCTGGGTAGGCCAGGAAACATGTTTTGGTTTAGGCAATTTTTTATATTTTCATCTAGTGTCACTAACTTTCATAAGAAAAAAAATGATGGAATCAACTAATTGTTTTGGAAAACAGATAAGTGCACTGAAATTGAGGAATAAGAAACTAATGATCAAGTGAAAGGTAAAGTTTGATACATGTTTATTGTATATTTTGTTGTCTGGCCTAGACCTTACTTTTACATTAAGTGGATTATGTTGAGACAATCATGAAGAAATAACTTCTTTCAGAAAATTTCAATTTTCAATTTTTTGAAGTTACCTAGGAAGGAAATGTTGTGTCAAATGTAAGGTTTTCATATTTGAGTTATGAACATCCAAACACATGTTTAGGATATGTCCCCTATTATGAGCTCTAGACATGCAAAGCCATGTCGAGTATGTGACACATCTTTGGTTGCATGAGAAAAATATTTTTTCCTTGAAAAAACTCTTTTTAATGATTGTTTGATAGGGAAGCAAAATAAATCTGAAAATTGTTTTTAGAATCCTTGCAAAAAGTTAATTTTTAATTTTGAATTTTTATTCCTCTAGAAAATGAATAGATTTCTTTGTATCCTCCTTTCTTTAGCTTTTGAACATATATTTCTAAAAAAAGCTAATTTTACTCTCTCTTGAATTCACAATTTGGGACATTGTTTAACAAGGAGTAAGCTTTTTGTAGGAAACTTACTGGACGATAAATTGATTAGTACCGAGTTGTAGTGGACAGTAATCCTACTTCCTGATTTTGATACTGGCATCTTCGTTTTGTTTTTTAAAATCCTGATTCCTTCTCTTTTCTTCCTCTCTGCCTCCTACTGTGCCCTATGCCTGACTGGTCTTGCTGTCTTGTCCTCACATTGTCGCTACCTCCTTGCATTATTGCTGTTTCCTCCTTTGATATGTGCGGCCATCTTCTCCTTAAGTCACCACTGCCCACTTGTCCTCCTTTTATCCATGTTGCTGTTGCCTCGTCATCACTATGTCATCCCCTTTCCTCCATCAGTACAGGTCACTGCTGCCTACTTGTCCTTCATTATCACCACTGCCTCGTTCAGTGTGTGTGGCCTCCTCATCCTCCTCGTCTGCATCCTCAGCCTCCTCTCTCTCTCTCTCTCTCTCTCTCGCACACACACACAATTCCCACCCAAGATTGGTATTGGGTTTGGGCTGAGATCAAAACCTTTATCTAAAGTTTCTAAACAACTGGTTTTTGTGTTTCGTGGAAAAGGTTTCCAGAGGCAGATCCTTTTTGCATTTTTCTATGTAACCAAATTGATCCTTCACATTTAGTTTCATGACTGACAGTTGGGCTTTATAGCTGTGAAAAACTGGTATTAAAAGGTCATTATCTGAGGTCTAAAGTGGATAGTTTTAGTGTTGTTATGGTGGCTAATCTAGGAGTCATTTTGATGGGAGAAGTACACGATGTACATATATCTCGTGCCTTGCACTAGAAATATAATTTATTTTGTATTGCCTCAAAAAAACATATGTGATTAGTGCAATCTCATGCACTGCATTCGTTCTTTTTGTTTGGATATGAACTTTGCTCTTCGAATAGGATTGTTTTGCCTATGGATATACTAAAATGAGAAATTATTGCAATTTAACAGCCATAGCGGTTTTAGTTTTTATTTAACATAGCTGAGAACAGGGGACCACACCTGGATCATTGTGACTTTACAATCTTTAATTTAAAAAATATAGAGTAACGAGCATGTCTTCCAAAATGTCTGTGCTTATTTGTTGATGTAATCTCAGGTTCCCAATGACAAAATGACTGAAGCCAACAAACCTTCTTTGACTCCTGAGGAAATAAAGATGAAAGCACAGGAGCTTCGGTTTGTATACATATTTTGTTTCATATGCTTATGCAGAAATCTTCTGCATTGAAATTATCTGTCACTGTGAAGTGAAACAAAAGGTCTTTAAGATTCATAAAACTTGGTGTGGTCCATTCTGGATTATGTTGACTGTCTTTTTTTTAGTGATTTAAGCCTTATTGCCTTTGTTTCCAGATCTGGTTGGATCATACCACCGTTACTTTTATTTAACTTGTCATGCCTACTCTGTGAACACATCTGCTAAGTTGTAATCATTGGGAGAGCATCAAAATGGTCTGAATCATGGTCTTAAAGCCTGCCTGGACTGGTATGAGTATCGGGTATGAAAAAACATATGGTCTTCAAAATTCTCTCTCCTGCCTATCTCTCTTGCTCCTTCTCTGTGTCACAATGCTGGTGTCCATTGCCCATTGCCACTGGCCACTCACCCATTGCCCAGCCATGTCAGCTGGCCCAAGTGCTCTTCCTCTTCCTCCTTTTAAGTCTTTGTCATCCTCTTCTTCTTGTCCTCTTCTTCTTCTCCTTTTCCTTCTCCTCCTTTCCCCTTGTCAGTATCGTGGCATGAATCAACATACCATATGTTGGTATGAAAAAACATATACTGGTCCAACCAGTGATTGGTATGAATCTTGGGTACCCTTTTCCCTTATCGGTTCCATGGTATTAGAGAACCATGTGTTGATATGGACAAAACCTAGATGGTTTTGACCAATGGCCGATATGAGTATGGTACCTGAGATTTTGAAACTTGGTTTGAATATGCATCTATAGTACAAAAGGAGTTAGATCATAGCCTGGCTACCTACAGCCAAAGACTACAGGTTTTGAATCAATGGGAAGCTGAGGCTGCCTCAATTTTATTTTCTTTACCTACCGTTTAATGAAGTAGCTCTAAATAAAAGATACAAAAGGATTATATATCTTATGGGAACCAAGAGTTTAGTAGTAAGTGTGTATACATTCCCCTGGAAGTCGTCCTTTAGTCTCTTCCTCTATTTCAACCCACGAAGATCAATCTTTCTTTCTTAGCCTGTTAAGCACTATAATATACCTGGACTTGGGTTACACTGCATTCGTCATTGCCATTTAGATAAGAACAAGAATGCTCACCTTGCAATGTTTTAATCTGCATGGCACCAAATAATATATTTGGATTCGGATCAATCGTTCATAGAGAAGCATGATATATAAGTACATTGAAGACGATGGGAATTAATGATCACTTTGAAGGCGACCTGGTCCCTGAAGCCTACATTTGCAGCAGTCTTTAGCATAGGCTGTGATAGAACAAACATGATGATTTTTATGATACTATATCAAAATCATTTTGAAGGACATAATGATTCTTATTCCTCACAAATGCTACTTTATCAGTAAACTTGCTCAACCTCCCTGATGGGCATGTCCTTGTCATTGGAATATGTTTAAGTGTTAACAAGACCCTCCTGTTCCATCATAACTTCTTGCTCTTTGCTATCTACGATCTTCTCCCTATCCTCACCATCATCATCCCCATCCCCGAATTTTCTATCAGCCACATTGCTCTCATCTCCCCTGTCTTCCATAGTAGCTGTTTAATTGCACCATTCTCTGTGAGGCAAAAGCACATTTGTAAGTGGTACAGCCTCCTTTAGGAAAATATATATCAATTAAATTTCAGTCGTATCCATGCTAAATAAACACATGAAATGAGCATCTGTGTAGAAAGTTTATATTTGCTTGGAGGCCACACTCCTCACGAGATATTATAGGACAATGTTTAACAAACAATAGGTTAGATGGTAGTTGATATGACGCTAATACTGGTCCGTGCAAGCAGAAGAAAATATTGAAAATAGTTTGATACCTTTATATTGATATTTGGTCAGTTCCCCATAATAATAGCACGAAATTACCCAGTTGAACTAACATGTATCATGCAGTATGCTCAATGCATTGCTATATTTAATACCTTGGTGAAATCGTTATCCCTTTTTATTGTGCTTTGACTGAATGGATTTTGAAGAGGTTGATTCGCACTTGGCATGGTTTCTTAGTTTGCAAGTTTGGTTATTCTGGCACATGATATAGATGATCATGATCTTACAAGGTTAACAGTCTTGATTAATATATTTGAGCTGCTGTTTTGGATGATTTAGTGAAGCAGTCAAATTAGATATAGAGTAAGTTATATGTTTTTATTATACTCCACTTTTTACTCTAGCTTTGACTGATGGATCTTTAATAAATTGATTTGCACTTGGTATGTTTTTTTTGATTGACAAACTTTTCTATACCAGCATGTGACTTTAGATGATCACAATCTTGCGAGGTGAATAGGACTTCTGTTGATAACTATGTTCACACATGGCCTTGTTATGTTCTTTTCTCTTTATTAGGCAGTTGATTTTACATGAGAAAATCGGATTATATCTGTTATACAAGCTTGCAGGTTCAATCTTAGATTAATTTTGAGTTTTGATCCCATTTTGGTCGACACTTCTGCCACGGGTCCAATGTTTTTGTTCTGGCCAAGCCTATATCAGTGATTTTTAAGCATAAACATTCGAACTTTTTAGTGTTTGCTTTGTTCAGTACTTCCATTTAAGACTTTATCCAATTATAAAAAGTTTCATATGTTCATTATTTATTACATTTTCAAACATTTTTCACAATAACGTTTAAGCTTGCGTGATCTAGCATTTGGAACCCCATTGGCTTCTTAGAGTAGTATTATGCATCACATGTGGTTCAATCTGTTCCTAAGAGGATAAACAAGATTGCTTCTTTTTTCATATTGTGGTTGTTACCCTGCTTACCTTGAATCAGATATCATTTTGTTTTTCGTGTACAACAGTAACTTTAAAACCCACTTACATAGATGTGAACTCTTTGCTGAAATAAAGATATTCTTATATCTAATACTTCAAATGATAATATGGTCAACTATACCCAGATGTTAAGACCTGGGCCAAAAGAATAGAGAACATAATTCATGGACCTGAATATTCCTTTTTCTTTATTAGGCTTCAACATTCAGGGTTTGTTGGTTGTTCATGCTTGCATAAAGGTCTTAAGTTTCGTATTAAGATTCATTGATACTGTCTCAGGTCATCAGTATCATCATATTCTTTTGCAGGGAACTTTTCTATTGCAGTTATCTGGTTCATGTTGTTGCTTTTCTTAATATGCAAACATCATCTTCCCTTGCTCTTGACTTCCACGTTTACAGTTACAAGTTAGGACAAGCTTTCATGATCACTTATAGTTGTGATTATATATATTTTTATTATCTTTTTGTGCCTACAGAGAACGTGCTCATAAGAAGAAAGAAGAAGAAGAAAGAAAAATGGAAAGAGAAAAGGAAAAGGTATCATCCATCCAATTGTCTCTAGACATTTTTTCTTTGAGCCCATAAAAACATCATATTGTACATGTTCTAAAGGATCTTGTGTAGACAAAGTAATTAATTGTATATAAAGAATTCATTGCTTAGTTAACAATCTTTGGTTCCACCTTAAGTTTTTCTGAATAGGCGTCCAAGTGCTTTATCTTCAGTCTATGTAATTTTAATGCATTGCTATCTAATTGAGAAATAACTTATCTTGAGTCAGCTAGGCTTCTGTTTATCCCAAGCTTATATCGTCCATGTTGCGAATATGATCTACAACTTACTACCATCATTTGGGTCTTGTACAACATGAGAGGAAACCGTTGGGTCCGTCTAAAATTGAAATCCCAAAGAAAGTTGTGGGATTTTCATAGTGTTGGAATCTTGTGACAATGACCTTAGGGATCCTAATGGAGGAGGTTATAATATTCCAGCAGTCTGAATTTGGAAAGAAGAGAGATTTGTGTATTTGGCTTGAGTGTTTCGGTACAGTTCGAAAATACTGTGTTAAATTAGTATGTTCTGTGTCTTGAATCAACTGCTACACTTAGCCGATCTAGAAAAGTGACTGTAGTTTAATAATTAATCCTTTTGCTTCTTCTCTGTAGGAGAGAATACGTATTGGTAAAGACCTCCTGGAAGCCAAACGTATTGAGGAGGAAAATGAAAGAAAAAGGTTCATCTCAGTCTAACTTCTGTTTTGTGTATTAGTGTTAATTAATTTGTTTCAATAGTGGTAGCATTTGCAGTATCAGTCTTCCTCTAGTTCTTTTTGGTTAAGAACTGCAATCTTCTTTTTTGCAGAATTTTGGCATTACGAAAGGCAGAGAAAGAGGAAGAAAAAAGAGCAAGAGAAAAGATTCGTCAGAAACTAGAGGAAGATAAGGTCCTTGAAGTCTTGCCATGCTCTTCCTTGGTCGTAGTATTAGTTTTTGTAGAACATAGATAAAGTTTTTATATTCTTAAAATTTTAGCTGGTTCTATTCATTGCCACTATGAATTATTTGTCTTGCGGTTTGTACCTTTTACAGATAACTTGAAAATTTTCCTATGCCAATGGTTGTTATCTTCAAACCAAAGTGACACATTAGTAAAAGGTTTACTATTTGTGTTTTTTTTTTGGTTATAATATTATATGTTCAATGAACAGTGTCCATTTTTGTTTCTTTCTATCTGATAAATATCCTTATGTTTTCTTGGTGCGAAGTTTCACTCTTTTTGCAACCATCATCTTTCTGTAACTTTTGTTATGTTATGCAAGAATTTAATGTTGACATGTTGGTCTCTGACAAACCAAATGACAGAAAAAATTACTAGTTAAGGTACTTCATCATATGTCATATGATTGGTGCAAGTAAAGAAATATAGTCTGAGATCTGATTTCATAACTATGGATTTTGAAGAGCTTGGTGTGTTAACAATGGTGATGAGAAGTGCTTTGTTAAATCTATTAATTGCATTGAGTGATCACTATCATATGTAATAATGTGCATGCACCTCACCGTAGCTGACTTTTTCTAGCCAATGTACTTTTTCATTATCAACATGCAAGGTTTCCTATACATTTATTATACTAGTGTGTTTGACAAAAATGGGTCATGGACCAAAGTTACCAATGGTGTGCCTCTTAAAGAATTATTTTATTTTATTCATGATAGTGGCTAGGTTGCATACAGATCAGTGCAGATATGTCATGATAAAAATTGCAACGAAATAGGTAGCTGTAAGAGTTGGATTTGAGTACTTGATATTGAATGTGCCAGCACTTGATAAGCACATCCGTCGATTTAGTGTGGTGGGATCATTGTTGATATGTATGTTTGCTTTTCCATTAGAATTGAATTTTATTTTGAAATTGTCGTACAAGCATGATAAGAAATTTCATTGCAGGCAGAGAGAAGGCGGAAGCTTGGATTGCCACCTGAAGACCCTGTGTCTTCAAAACCGAGCGCAGCTCCAGAAGAACAAAAGAAGGTATTTATTATTTCAAATAAATTTGTCTATAGTGTCTTAGCCAAGTAAAATATTTATTATAATTATTGGTGTAAAAAATTTATTTATCAGAGTGCTTACTGTATGATGCAGAGCTTTTTACCTGTCAAGCCTGCTACAAAGGCTGAACGCATGAGAGATTGTTTGCGTTCCCTCAAACAACGTCACAAGGTATTGTCTCAAATTAGTTAGCATTTATAAGCTTAGTGCACAACATTTTGATGGTTGGCTGAAAGTTTAGCGCTTGCATAAGAAATTGCGGAATTCTGTACTTATGTATGATTTAGCTTCCTTCTAAAGTATCTTCAGTTTGGTAGCAAATTAAATCTAGTCCTTTATCGTGCTTTCTTGCATTATGGAATATGCTGCTTAGCATCAGTTTCTTCTGCTACATATTTCATGATTGTCATCACCCAGAAGAAGGGTGCACCGATAAAGTGAATACAATAATGCAAGTTCATCATGATTAGCTCATCACATCTAGATTCTAGGCCACTGTGCTTATCATGGCTATTTCTAGTTCCATGGCAGTTTGCAGCATCTGTTAAATTTGTTATGTTATAGGTACCTCATCTTTTGGTTTCATGTCTGGTAGGACGAGGATGCTAAAGTCAAAAGAGCTTTTCAAACACTGCTCACATATGTTGGCAATGTGGCGAAAAATCCAAATGAGGAGAAATTCAGAAAGATCCGGCTAAATAATCCAACATTTCAGGTGATGGATAAAATTAAACGACATGTTTTCTTCGTTTCCTGGATAGAATGAATAATTATTGCCTTCCCATATAAATATGAAACAGGATAGAGTGGGAAGTTTGCATGGAGGGGTAGAATTCCTCGAGCTATGTGGGTTCGAAAAACTTGAAGATGGCGAATTTTTGTTTCTACCTAGAGACAAAGTCGACATGGCGGTCCTGAATTCCGCAGGATCTGAGCTGAATTCCGCTATAGCAAATCCCTTCTTTGGAGTTCTCTAAATGGAACCATTTTGCTTAATGATCCTAACTGGGGAGAGGGACCAAAATGTACAGAGAAACTGAGTGCACCACATCACTGAAATATTTTTCCTTGGGTGGAAAATGAAGGATGTGGCCAAACAGAGAACTTTCTTTTCATATTCCTTGCCTTAGTTGTGTTATTGACCTTGGGAACCACTGCTCAAATCTCATGTTTCATTAAATTAATTGAAGGTAAAGGATTGACAAGATGAGACTTTATTCTAAGCTTTTTTGCTTTTGCTTTGCTTTGGGACTACTACTACTAGTACTACTACTACTACAATTTTGTTCTAAGCTTTTGCTTTGCTGCTTTGGGACTACTACTACTACTACTACTACTACTACTACTACTACTACAAGTTGACTTTATTATTACTGCCTGTTGATTTATAATGTTGTTTAAAAGTCACTTTTTTCTTTCCACTATAAGATATGTCCAAAACCATGAAACATAGGCTGGTCAAGATTAAGAAGAAAGTTCTTAAGCAATGTTAAATTTAATTTACTTATCTACATCTAATGGGTCTTCCAGGTGGATTTTGGACATAAACAGGAATGCTTCAAGATAAGCGCCCAGTGATCCGGTAAGACAAAAGGAAACAAGAATCTGGTAAAAGCTATGAGCCACTGACACACCAACTGCACTTGTGTAGCTGAGATCACGCAAGTCAGCCAGTCGAGTACTCGTTTGCAGATCACAACGAGGGAAAGAAGCAGTTAGAACACCCTATTGCGATTGGAGGTGTATTTTCACAGGTGTTTACAATCTCGTACCAAATCAATGTAACGATCAATTGTTAGTATCGTACGTGCTAAGCTATACCGAGTGTATAGACACATGGTACATACACTAAGGTATCGAGCGAATATATCGAGCGGTACGATACAGTATTGTAAACCTTCGTAAGAACAACCTATCAAGAAAGTAGTTAGATTGATTGTTAGCTATCTCGAGTCTTGACCCTATCGAACATCTTTTCTTCTAATATCCCTTCTCTTTGAAGCTTTTGGCAACGTTGATTTATTCTTCTTGCCATTCTGCAAGATGTAATTGCAAACCAGTAAACGCTCTGTGTTTTCGAAATAAGTATCTTAATGTGTTTTCAAAACAAGTATCTTAATGCGAAGTGGATTTTGAATCCAGCCTAAACCTCTACCGACCATTTTAAGGGATCATTTGGGACATTTACCCCTCATCTCCATAATCTAATGAGGAGAGTTAACTATCGTAAGGTTGCCATCCAATTCAAACATTTCGAGATCCAGTTACAAACTGATTCGCTTACCACACCAAAGAGGAAAACTCCAAGTTGGAGTATTCGATATATCCTAATTTAGTGATAGAAAATTTGACAATAATTTGGTGGATATATCCTAATTTAGTGATAGAAAATTTGACAATAATTTGATGTGTCATCCAACTCATCTGTCTACCTACCCTATATGTACGAGGACTTTGTTAGAAATAGGAAGTAGAAATAAAATGCCCAATTGATTCATTGATCCATCGTGATAGGAGGATTTCCCTCAACTAACCTACATGATTTTCTCATTCAGTTAGAGAAATTATATCTAAATCCTAATTTAATCTTATTTAAATCAGATCTAAATCCTAACTTAATCTTATCTTCTATCAGACTCAAGGCAGAAAAACACAAACATCTTTCTCTCCATTTATGATGATAAGGAAGTCAATCCTAAATTTTCTTCTTTTTCTTTATAACAAAGAAGGACATCACAAAAAAAATTTCCCTCTTTCAAGATATAAAAACATATCCTAAATAGGAAATTGAAAGACTCGCTCCTCTTGAACTATTTGAACCAATATCTTGAAACTAACTTAATCATCGGATGGGTCGGGGCGGGAAACCCCCTGCCACCAACCGCTTGTGAAGGTCCTCGACGTGTCTAAGGAGCACCTCGTGGTGAAGTCGAATGCTCCCAAGCATGATCAAGGTGCACCTCAAGATCACCCCGAGCTCCTTTCAGTAGACAAGCCGCACCTCGGGACAATTGCAGCACCGTCAGTGTAACCCAACAACACATCGGGAGTCCATCTACCTTAGCTCCCCATTAGAGTCACACTCTCGCCCTGAAGCGGGCCCCTTGGATAGATCTTCACCTTCAGGATCGAACTAGACTATATTGGCTCTCTAGTCAATGACACCGAGGTAACAACATTTTGACTCGGGATAAAATATGACTTATCAGATTGGCACTAGAAGGAGGGTCTGAATGTTGTGAGAATGTTCATCTACAACTCCTCCCACTAAACACTCCAGCAAGGAGGTGCCCCCTTTGGCACTCAACTCCTTCAAACAATGACACCTTTTCCCCCACCCCTTTTTAGTAGGAAGGTGCCTCCACCTCAGCGCAAACCTCGGGATCACCCTGAGAGTAGTTACCCCCGACCTGAGGTACCATGGCTAAGTGTCAAGCCACTCTCGAAGTTAGCTCAGGCGTATCCTTCCACCCGAGGCTGCTCTTCCAACTCCCTAGAAGGAACTCTTCGATGAGGCCACACCCGAGGGGGAACTCATCGCCTCGAGATTATAGAAGACATGACTCTACCTTGAGTGCAGTACATCAACAAAAAAGTATTTTTGTCCTTAAAACACCTCCTCGACTGAAAACCCATTACAAAATAGCACATGAAGAAAGAAATTTCATTAAAGGAGTGAGACTTGGTGTTTATAATCGAGGGCTCGCATATGATGGACCCAGACTAGAGCCCTTCAAAAAGGATAAAAAAAATAAAAATGAGAGACTAAAGCATTCAATTAGAAGAGGAGGCCGAGTTAGCGCTATCATCGAAAGGGGTCTACGCTTCCCCAAGGATGTTCAAGGGGTCCTCCTTGACACTTATTTTGGGTACTTAGCCTTAAAGCATTCCAAAGCAACAAGGTACCCATATCGATAGAAGCTCTTCCCGATCTCAAGAAGCCCCGACGGAATCCCTCCGACTCCTTACATGCCGCGATTGTCCCCCTTTCTAAATCATGAGCTCGGCGTCACTCCTCCTCTAGGGGCTCTTTAGCCTCCATCCTAGTGGCCATCAACTCATCAGAGTACATATGTAGATTGACCTCAAGTTGATCCCCCCTCTCCTGGGCATCCACTAACCTTCATCATACAATCGTCAAAAGTTGCTCAGCGTCTTTCAACTTATGTCGGTCTTGCCTTATCAAACCAATCGTCTTGGCGACCGAGGCATCCTCGGCCACCGAGAGAATCCTTTTCTCCGGCTTGACAATCCTTGCATGGAGACCCTCGTTTGCCCGAGACAACTCATCCACCAACATCTTGGCATCACGGGTCCGATCTACAAGGCTCGTCATGTAATGGTGATATTGCTCAAAACAGACGGATTCATGCTAGAACCTCAGGCCGAAGATACTAGTCGACTAGAAACTCCGTTGGAGTGCAATACACCATTTTGCTCAGAACATACTCCAATTTTGAATCTTGGACTGATGGGAGCTGGTTCTTATTGGTTAACAACCTGGCATGGTGGTTGGATAGGTGCAGACGCTCTTTGCTCTGAATGAAAAGGGTTTTCTCCAACAGAGTGATACAGTCTTGAGTCGATCTTTGCAAGGTTGTTTCTCTATTCTATTCTATTCTATTCTATGATGATGTGTAATTAATTAGTCAAAGGAAAATGATAGGATAGAGCGGATTCTTGTTAGATGGACTTTTATCTATTAAGGGTTTCTTTAAACTTTACTGTGATGGGGAATTGTAATTTCATCACAAGGCACCCTAATGCTCAGTGATTCCAAAGAGATTGGAAGTGAGTAATGATTGGTCTATTGTGTGAAGCGTGAGATATTCAAAAGGGGACACAAACTTGGAATCGAAATCCAAAATTATCACTGATATTATTTTGAATCATTCCATCTTGATATTATTTTGGATTGTTCCTTTTGTCCATACAAGAGGAGAAAGCAATCACCCAACTAATTGATGGCCTGCTAATGTAGCTACAAAATCTATCTTTTGATTTTTTTTTTCGGTTTACAGTGACGACGAGAATAAATGACGATAAAGCAATCGCCCAGTTAGATGTATTAGATTTTTTGTTTACAGTGACGTGAACAGTATTAGATGTTATCAGACTTGTTTAGTTTCGATTTATAATTTTTTTTCTTTTATTGATAAGAAAAATATAACCAGACAACAACACATTGGGCTACCATTAAAATTTTTAGGTATTTTTGTATACCATTAAAATCAGCATAGATTCCTCTTTTCTTTGCCGAGAACACTAAAAAAAATAAAAAAAACCGAGGGAAACGAAAGGGATCAATGGGCTTAACAGTATTAAAGCACAGCAATGGTTTGATTGATACCAAGATTCTCAAATTCTTTTGTTTCTTCCACTGGCGTTTCAGTTACATTGTTACAGATTGCCCTCAATCTCTGGATTACATAGGTAACGAACGTACAAAAAATTATAGAGCATAATTCTCCACAAAATCCTGAGGCTGGAGCATCATGAAGATACTTCAGAAACTGCCAGTCCTAAATAATCACACACGATGACATATATTTTTCCTTCATGGCAACTAGTATTCGCTGTGGAAGCATTCTGTAAGATATAACACAGCAAATACAATCATCTTTTGCTAAAATTATGGTTCTTGTTTGCATATGGCTCGGCACCGATGTTTGTGGAGGCATCTTCACCTTTAGTTCTTCTATAAAACAGCACATAAGCTGCAGCAGATTTAACATCTTCCTCGTTGATAGGTGAAATATGGCTATCATCAAAATTATACCACCTGTTTTCATCCAGAAGCTGCACGAGAAACACGAAATATAACAACCTTTGTTGTTTATTACACAGATTTGGAGAAAAAGCTAAAGCCAAGCAGACTAGCAGTAACTATTATGAACATCAAATAACACTGATGAGAAGCCATTTGATATTTGTAGAATAATCACGTGTCAATCATAAACATCATCAGATTGCATAACCAAAGAAGAAAGTTGATGATGCCAATCATAGGAAATATAACAACATGTCAATCATATACAACTTGTACTGTGAAAGTAGTATGCCTTTCCATGATGGCAAGAACAAGAAACTATAGAGGCAAATGTTCCATTGGCCTGCATCTGTGATTTATTAATGTGCTCCAACATACCATGACATCACTAGGCCATGATGTGCAGGGAATGTGACTCATCACTAGCAAACTAAGTAGCCCACTGTTGTATCCGTAACAACTGGTGAATTTGTATTAACAGATCAAATGGTGAATTCTGTAACAAAACACATTAATTACTTAAATATTTCCAAAAAATTAAAACTCACCTTGATGTGTGCAGTATAATGCCCACTTGCCATGCTACCATAGTGGTTACTCAAGGCATAAAGCTCATAAATCTGGGGTGAACCTTTCTTGTGTGCCACATAATTCGTCAAATCCAAGTCATGAATTGGGAAATTGACAAAGGTTTCTAGCTTATGCTTTGTTGACCGGCTGAAGGAGAATCTTTTCAGATGAATAACCAGAACCTCAGGAAGCCGCCAGAGGTCCAACTTTTTGCTAGCTTGTCTCTGCTCCTTGCACCTTGGGCAGTACCTAAAGGATAATCATGGTCCACAAGTTATTGAGATTGGAAGCAACAAAATGTGTCAAGAAAAGAAAATACCAACACAAACTGCATGAAGGATAAAATAGGTTTTCACAGAGAAAGGAAGCATATGCTTGTGTTTGTGTGTAATTGATGAACCAAACTATCCCAAAGTATCTAGTGAATAAGAACTGCAGAAGGTTCTGACATCCATAGAGTATGAAAATAAAAAATATAAATGGAAAACATAAAGTTTATGGCTGAATTAAAAAAGGATGCATTTTTTTTTTTTTTTACTTATGCAAGGACAATATGGAGCATTGCTAACAGCCCCTGTCCATCTTTCAAGATAGCACTAAAGTTCCATTTACATAACACTAGGCTAAATGTCTGATGATTTTCTATAAAGCATCTGCAATAACCCTATGAAGCTAAATATTATCTCATCAACTTATGAAGCAAAGCCTTGGAAACTTTTAACTAAAATAATAAAGACATTTACTGAACCTAGCAACAATAAATTGGCACTCACCACATATCTTCAGGAACTAGTGGTTCCTCTCTCAAGAAAGCATCCAGACATGTATATAGTGAGAGAGGTTCATTACGAGTCCTCTTTGGTGCAGGAGCATACTTGAACACTTCTGGATGATTCTCAAAGTGATGTGTATCATACTTCTTAAGATCTTTTTTTGACCAATTAATAAACAGCAGGAGTGATGCTGATGACCCAGGCACCGCAAAAGGTTTTTCTTCTGATGACAAATCAACCGGTGCATCATGTTCATCGACCAATTGAAGATGCATTTTATAGGTTGATTCTGCTTTAGAGTGATATTCTTGATCCTTCAACTGATCATCAGAATCTAAGCAAGCTTCATGGGTTCTATATTGAGGACCGTGTGCTGCTGCATTTATGCTGGAATCCGACTTGCTAAAAGACTGTATATCCTCATTTCCCAGCATAGGGGCAAGAATTCTCTGAAGTATCTCTTGTATAGCAGCACCTGTGGCAATTATATCACGTGATATTAGTGCAAGCAAAGGTATACCGTAGGGTTCCCAGGCCACTGAGCTGCTGATGCCGCCAGGTCCCCTGCAAGATTTAATATGACTTGGTGAGTCAAAGAATTAAGTAAACATGGTATAGTTAAGGATACAACAAAGTCCATGTGGGTATTATGACAAAAGGCCGACAGTAAATGGAAACAACTAAAAAGGAGAAAACCCAAGGCTCATAATTTTGCAATATATAAATGAACATAAATAACAGGGCTTGACATGAGCTTTTGTTTTAGAAAATGCTAGCCTCAAGTTTGGATTCTACAATAAATTATAATTGAACAATGATTTCATATGCATAAAATCAATAAGAGGTACACCAGTAATTCTAATATGTAACCTGATATATTGATACTATGCTGATTTGATTGAAGCATCTCCCAACCTAAATCCCTGTGGATTGTGGACTCAACTCAACTTGAAAATGTTTTCATTTAATCTACTTTTTCTTTCTTATTTTCAAAATAATTTTTGTACTTAAGGTGGGGTTTTTGTGAAAATCATAAATTATCACATGGAAACATCTCCAGTATTCAAACTTCTGAGATTATTCAAGGAATAACAACGAAGCCAATGAAAAAGAAAAGCTGAAAAAAAACCCCACAATTTGGGATTATAAGTATCAATCGACAATTCTAACTCCACAAATAAGTTAAATCATATATAACGAACAAAGCCAATTAACTATAACGAAGGAAGACAATCAATTAGATGCCAAAACAAAATTTAAAGTTTATCTCCCTCAAAGAAAGAACAAATGATTGGTTTACCCTGATGTAATTCTTTTAACAGTATTTTTCTATTTTTTTATTTTTTTTTCATCATACTTAAGGGTCTGAGTTGATGAGAATTTTTTTCTCATAATACATGTAGGTGGTGTGAGGCCACAATTGTTTCCCTTAAGCGAGTTCAAAGGAATTGGAATGAGTACTCATGCAAAGCAGCAGTGCCAGTCCTGGCCTGGACGTGTACGTACTGGCATACCGTATGTCCGTACACCGGTATGTACCGACAATCTAACCACTTTTTTTTTCTTCCCCAAGTATCTAACCACTTATATTCCATAATTGGACAAGTTATGAAGTCCCAATAATCCTTGCTGTCCTAGGCTTCTCTTTGATCATACACATTCACTAAAACCGACACTGGATGTATTTTAAATGTTTTCTCCCTCGAGACTACTATTGAATTTGCACTCCATGTATTTTAAATGTTTTTAGTTATGACTACAATTTTTAGTGAATTGTGTGTTCTACCATATCATCCCTTTTTGTTTGGCCTATTTTTCTCCTTCCACCAATTTTAATCCCAGTACCTTAAGCCTTAACACCCTCGAGTGTCCTACATCATGAGCGATATATGCAAAGAAAAATTGTTTAAAATACATCATAAGTTACCAAATTCTTCCCTCAATGTTTTGTCTTTTTTTATTTTTTTATTTTTCACCATTTCTATTACTGATCTCTTAAGCATAAGAGCCCTTTATGTTGTCCTACATCATAAGCCTTATATGTATAGAAAAATACTGGTTTGGAGAGTACTTACACTTCATGACGATGTACAAATTGAAGATAAATAGAGTTCTTCACAACTTTTGGGATCTTATAAGCTACAAGGTGATCATCATCTTTGATGGTTGATAGTAGGATTAAAGGATCTTCCAGAAATTGATGGATCATGTGTCCGTGTATCTGTGAAATTGTTTCAATAGAAAATTATGAAGTAGAAACTAGAGCTCACACTGGCCACTGCATTTCTACAAAAAGAACATTTCCGCAAACCTCTGCAAGTAGTAGTTTCTCTCCATTCTTTAAGGAGCATGCATTGCTTAAAGCTTGGATCAAGTCCCTGCACCGACCCTGCTTCGGTACACTTACAGTACAAGTTGTTGGAAGAGCACTCCCGTCACTAGTGAAAACCACGACGGTCATAGTTCGTGAAGAAGCAGATTGTAAAGGCAACGAGAGGTACATAAATGGATCAAATGTCACAGACACTTTCCCACAAACAGGACAAACCAGAGTGGACTTGTATTGACCCTGTTAAATTCACAATGATCAGCCAAAGAAAATGAATGATCTATCAACAGCAGATATCAAACAACCAGCAGCAGAATTTCAAAAAAAAAACAAAAATCACTTGCTAAAAGCAAAGAAATGTTGATTCCATCCAAACAATTCTTCTTATGCATTGGCAAAGTTCCAGTATTCCTACAGCAGAAATCACTATATTGAGATGGCTCACTTGTTCTGAACATATTTTAAGAATAAACTTTACCACCAAACACAAAATTGAAGTAAAAGTTAGGGCCTGTAGGCTTCTTTGGATGCTACTAGAAAGTAAAACAAGACTGAAAAGTTATGATAGGCCCATGAGGTGATTATTTTAGCAAATGAAAACTTGCTGCCCCCTCTTTAAGATTGTAGTAGAGATTCATACTTCCATATGTCAGACTTATACCACTCCTTTCCCCTCGTATGCTTCCAGGTCCAGATGCTTGGTCATTTATAGATCTAAACCTGTTGGATTTGATAACTGACCCAGCTTACAAAGAACAAGTTTTAACCCAAGGCAAAATCTAAATTTCATAGAGTTGGCTTTTATTAGTTTGACTTACTCTTGGAGTACTCAAACGAGGAAGGGCATCCCTATTTATCATTCACATAAATATCCGAAAAGCAAAATAAGAATATGAAGTGCATACTGTTAATCACTGAATTGTATCACATGATGCTAGCTTGTATCAAATGACAAGATACCAGCTTGCATCAAGCCCTCATGATTTGACATAGATCAACAACATCATAATCTTAGTTTACCAGTGTTAGGCTCTTTTTCTGATAATAACGTCAGACTTATTTATTTATTCTCATTTCTTCCATGCATCCCTTTGCCATTTAATATCTGGTCAATTTGGCTAATACAGAGTTGGTATTTGTCATCTGAAAATAGATCCTGGTTTACAGGCTTATCGAGGTAAAAGTTCCTTTCAGGATTTGTTTAGACATAGGCTAATAACAAATTATGCACTGGAATAGGCTGAAACCATATCAAATTTTTATGGGTCTCGTGTTTCAGTGAAAAAAACTTAATTAGTGTTTATTTCCTTTGTAGATTGTTTTCATTCAAGTTAACCAATATCCCATTCACCATGAAGAAAGTACTGCAGTATCAGTAATTATATGCTAATACATTAGCTTCGCCCTGTCTTCACAATATCTTTACAAAATCAACTTGATATCAAATTGAGGAATTATTTGAACCTAGTCATCGCATGTATTGCATTAATTACTCACAATATGCCTGTCACATTTGTAATATTTGAAGAATTTCTGATGTGACCCAAAGTTGAAAAACATTGCAGTAAACAATTACATATATAATATTGGTGAATGCTAACTGAACTCATATTTATGAGCAAGTATTAGGCCTTACCCTCTAATTTGGCATGATATTACTAGCAAATTCGAAAGAGAAACTAAAATGCAAAAATCTACCTAAGAACAGAACTGATTTGGCAAAAGAAACATTAATCAAAAGACCCACAGAACTTAGGATGGAGTTAATGCATCAAAGTGGAATGAGGAAAAACAAAGCTAAAATGACTTGTGTCTCTATGGCTATTAACTAACAATATTACAATAAGCAGCACATTACCACACCAGTGGCTTTTGGTGGTCCCTTTTTTTTATAAAAAATAAAAAATAAAAAACTGAAGCTCTAGTAAGTGCTTCCATAATTTTAAACTCAAACATATCATTGACAACAAAACAATCCATAACCAAGAAAACTAAAATAAATCAGTAGTTCAAAGCAATACAAAATAATCCTGATGTTAGTCCAAAGCAATGAATGTCATACCGCCCAAAATGGTACAAACAAGTGGTATGCCCAGACTAATATACGGACCACTCCCGTTTCGGGCAATATGATCCAATTCAGGGAAATATATAAAAGAAACCTAAAACAGCAATGGGGCATGTCCAACTTAGTATTAAAAGAGAAAAGGAAAACCCAATTAGTGACGTCGCTGCAACCGCCACTGCCATTCGAGGTCGTGCTGCTGCCTTTTGCCGACGTCTTTCGGTAGTAAATACACTCCCATCTCTTCTGCTCCTCTTCTTCGTTCTTTTTTCCTTCCTTCTCCACCGTTTCCTCTTCTTCCTTTACTTTCTCCTCCTCTTCCTCTACTACCTCCTTTAATTCCTGCCTCTTCCTCCTTCCTCCTTCTCCACTGCATTCTCTTCTTTCTTCCTCCTCGTTCTTCCTCATCCTCCACTGTGCCAGTACTGACCAATACATAATGGTCCGGCTAGTGATCGGTACAGATCCGGTACACCATACAACAGTCCTTGGTCCAAAGTAAGATTTCATCAAAATACATAGTATTTTCAAAATAGGAAACCTGCAACCTAAGGGCTAACAGAAAGGACTCAACGAGTTCATGTCTCATGGTATGAAACATGAGACTAAAGAATAAAAGAATGACTGAAAGATCAAAAACTTAGCAAAAAAAGTTGGGCCATCATTCATGAGCAAAGCATGGTTTTTAGATTAGCACACTTAATTAGTGTTGGATTAGGTGGTCAGAACACTGTTAAAGGGGCATCAAATGATTTCCAACCAGATTCCTCTGATACTTGATATACTTGGTCAAAGGAATGCAACAACACAAAGAAAGCAGGAGCTTTAAGCACGGGAGACACTAAATTACAAAAGATAGCATATACACCAAAGTCTGAGGGATTTGTGGCTGTGAGTCATAGCTAGTGGATAATTCTATTCACATGGAAGGCATGTCAGACAGTTAGCAGCTGGTAATTCTACTCACGACCTCAACCATCCATAGCCAATGTCAGAAAAATGGATCATGGGGTCACAGAGCAGACGAACCCTTGCCATGACTTGTCCTGTTCCACCATCCTAGTCCAGCGAGGACGTCCAGCAGAGACTGTCAGATGAGATATTGTAGCTAGGCTCGGGAACTGAGCCATCCTGCATGTTGGGGGCCTATTCAAAGGGCATCAAGGGCTTGTCTGAGGATTATAGATTGAGAGCCCATCACAAGGGCTGAACTATCTTAGACCAAGCACCACACATTCTTTTTGGTTTTGCAGGTCAACTTTGTGGTCTAAAAAGTCTGACGTTTGTTACGGTAAACCACAAGAGACCTAGCATGGAAGGGACTAGATAATGGCATGGCAGTCATGTGGGCTACCTTCACCAGAAAAACCCAAAGGAAAAAGAGAACACTTAAATACCAATTTGCCAATTTCCATATGAAGAAACCAATTATGTAGTTGGTTTCTTTTTTAATCTCGGGAACTTAATTTGTGGAAGAAATAATTAATAATATGAGAGATCATCAATGCTAAACTTGCTAAAAGTATGAACGCTCCTAAAGTAGTACAGACTTCAGAGATCAAGCATAAGAAACTAAAATGAAAGAAATGCAATTCATAAAGCTACATGGTGCCATCTGTTTATCATCAGTATACAAAATTAACGAAAAGAAACAGCAATTGTCAGTCCAACACATAATAGATGTATCAAATCAGTGCAACATATAATAAATGTATCAAATTGTCCTTTGAATTCTTACAAAATCTACCTGGCATACATCAACAATGATAGAATCATTGCGAGCAATATGGTTTGCCCAATACTCATCAGCGACTTCTTCATCTGGTCGTCCATCTGTATCCTTGGATTTTATATAAGGTTTATGCTTGACACGATTCAGGTCCTCATGGAGTCCATCCAACAGGAATGCCAAAAGCTCCTAAATGAACAAGTACAAATTCTACATCAAGGGATTATACAATTACTAAAGTGAATCAAAATAATCTAAGCAGTAAAACCTGAGAGTCATGTTGATTATTTCCACTGAATTGGGGTGCAAAGCGAGCAAGTTTTGTTTTAAATGGTCGAGGAGAAACAGGTGTCCGCCCAGGAGCCCATAGCTTCCTTAGTAACTCTCCAAAAGCTAAAGCAAGCTCACCCTGCATGACTACCACTGTGATTTAGTAAATCCAACATTAAAGAGTAAAAGTCATTTCAGACATTTACAAAAATTTAAGAAAAATTGTGCATATAGATTTAACTTTTTTAAAAAAATTTGCATCATGAAATCCGGTAGCAAAAAAATAATATTTATAATATTGATGTGCATAACTAGACACTTTATCAGAAATTAGATGTCAAGCACATATCATAGTTACATAGGTTGTGCAAACTAACAAGATAAGAACACGTATAGAGGTCAGCACAAATTTTGGCCAGCCAATGGATACTAGAAAGGAAATTAGCACTTGCACAAAATTTGAAAGGACATCAAGTGACAATGGCTTTCATAAACTGTTCGGAGATGAGGTTTAAGGCAGAAAGGAAATTAAAACTTCAGAATATGGTAAATGGTCTGGAATTGTTATTTTCGTTCAGATATTTGTAGCCATCTCATGATGAGCTTAACATAGATGCTACATAAGAATATTCTTAAGCTATTAAGCAAGTCTATTGCCATAAAGTAGCAGAAAATTACTAAAAGTATTCAAACCCTTGTAATTGCAAACTAACATGAAACAAGACAAGGTTTTAGCAACAAAGCCATATGAAATGATAAAAATCGATCATATTGAGAAAGAGTACTGTTGTTAACATATCTATGCAAGACAAAGTTGAGAAATGAGTTGTGTAAGAAAATTATTGCAGCGTCATATTTAACAAAATGAATATATAGGAAGAAACTTTGCCAACACCAGTGTATAACAGATTATAGAGCATGGATTCCACCAGAGTTTTCTTTAAATAGCTATATAGAATATTAGATCAATTCAAAATGTTGGAAACATAACATAGGATTAGATTTTTCAGCTATATACAACTATATGGGTATCAAGAACAAACCAACAGATTTTACAATGAACTTGAACTTACAATATATCTAAGAGTAGCATC
This sequence comes from Ensete ventricosum, assembly GCA_029747655.1. Taxonomy (NCBI): domain Eukaryota; kingdom Viridiplantae; phylum Streptophyta; class Magnoliopsida; order Zingiberales; family Musaceae; genus Ensete; species Ensete ventricosum. The sequence continues at coordinate 1,325,207 of JAQQAF010000006.1, read as the reverse complement.
TTTAAGAACCTTAAGCAACAGGCACCAAGGAAAAATAGCCATAATCTTCAGTGTGTGTATGTCTAGAAACTTTGCATATCACCATATTGCTAAGGGAGGCTAAGATGGTGGAGTGCAGCAATTCTATCAATACCAGTTGCATCATAAGGTGCAATCCAATTAGACAGAAGTGACATGTTTATAGATTCATTAGCATCCATGTCATCAGACATGTTAGAGTAGACAATCAAAATGTGAAGTATCACATGCAGATGCCAAACAAAATCATAAATTCTTAGCAAACCTTAAGGTGAACCAAGAGATCAAGGCCCCTTAGAGCCTTGATGCACGACCAGATTCACGCTTTAGTGAAGCAAGGTGCATTTAGCATCAAAATTAATGAAAATAATGTTAAAGATGAAATAAACTCAGAAACACATGCAACTTCAATTTATAATATATAAGCAAACAAATAATAGTTGGCTCAATAAACCAAGCACCATGCCAATTGTAAATACAAAACACACAAGGTGAAAAAAAATATGTATGGGAAACACAATATAAAGGAGGAAGGAAACAATAGCAAGAAGGAACAGGGGTTTAAATAAGCACCCTGGCGCTCACCTAGGTGCTCGGGGGAGACGAGGCAAGGCCTGAGCACCTCAAGCCTCGACCAGGCGACACGCTTGAATGAAGCGTCGCTTGGGCGCTCACTTGAACCTAGGCCCCTCGGGCGAGCGCTCGGTTCAAACGAAGCAACTGAACCAAACTATTAAGTCCAGTTCGGTTGAACAATAGCTAGTTGATTCGATTAAACCAACTAAGCTACATACTATTACTATACCTGCAAAACCCACCCCTCACCCACCCCCCCCCCCCCGCCCCCCCCCGTGCGACCTTGAGCCATCAACTGTAGCGCAGCCACTGCCTCCACTGCCGACGCATAGGACCGATGCTTCCTTTGTCATTGATAGACGAGTCTGATGGCTTAGCTTTCGTGCGCAGCTCCCTCCACCACCGCTACTTCCATGTGCAGCTCCTTCCATTATCAAGGGAGAGGACTGCAGCTTCCTTTGCCACCGACGAACACCTCTGAAGCTTCCTCTGCCCACGATGTCAGCATCTACAACCTTCTCTATCGTCGCTACTGTTGTCTGAAGCTTCCTCTACCGCTACTACTATCGTCTGCAGCTTCCTCCACCACCAACATCGTCATCCGAAAGTTCCCCATCACTGCTGCCCTCTCCTTCCCCACTTTCCACTGTTGGCAATTCTTTTCTCACTCTCTAACTACTGTTAACAGTAAATAACTCTTTTCTTCCCCTTTAACTACTATTAATAATACATAATCCATTGTTAATAGTAGATTGTTAACTATTGTTATCATATAATAGTCCCTATTTAGATTTTAACATTGCTAATCTTTATTTATTTAGAACTATTATTAGGGTTTCAGGATTAACGGCAAGCGTACAAAGCCATTCAGAAGATTCATCCAAAAATTCAAGGATTTTGTTTAAGAATATAATTATCTAAAGAATCCTAAAGATTCTAATGCAATTACTTGCATCTTTTGTGATCAGGCTACTAGAGGTGATATTTTTCGTGTAAAGCAACATCAAGTAGGAAACTTCAAGAATATATCAACATATAAGAAATATCCACCTGATGTAAAAGAAGAGTTGTTTGCTTATATGACTGAAAAAAAGATGTAAAGGAATAAATCCTTACCAGAGGGTAATGTTGAATATATTAGAGATGATGATGAAGAAGATTATTAAAAAAATATCAATCCAAGTGAGCAAAGAGTATATAACAGAAAAAGAAAAAAAGTTATGGTCGTTAAGAAGGGTAAAAAGGAACTGATGGATATATATATGTATCAAGGACAAATAAGAGAAAAATTAAGATAAACAAATATAAGTGATGCTTGTGATAAGAAGATAAGGGGAAGAATAATTCAACACATTGCTCGCTTCTTCTATCAGGCTAGCCTTTCCCTTAGTACTTGTCATTTAGACAGTTTAAAGAGATGATTAAAATAATTGGAAGATATGATGGGGGGATTAAAATCTCCAAGTTATTATGAATTGCGAGTTCCATTATTAAAAAAATGAGTTGGATTATACAAATGACTTATTAAAGGGCCATAAAGAATCATTAATAAAGCATGGTTGCTGTATTATATCAAATGTTTGGACCGATAGGAGACATAAGATTATAATTAATTTTATGATCAACTGATATTTAAGAACCATGTTTTTAAAGTCAATAGATGCATCATCTTTTATGAAATCTGAAGAAAAGATATATGAATTGCTTGATGAGTTTATGAAAGAAATTAGTGAACAAAATATCATTTAAGTTATAATTGACAATAGAAGCAACAATATGTTACCTGGTAAGATTTATCATTTGAATTTTTTAATATTTTAATTACTTTGTTTCCAATTTGAATGGATAAACTATGTGACTTTTAAGTATTATCAATTTTGTTATTTGTCTTAAGCAAGGTTTTACTTATCGGTCCGTACTAATGTACCAACATTTTGTTGATACCGGTATGGTACCAATACCTATATTAAAATATTATATAATATTAAAATATTAAAATATATTAAAAAAAGATAAAAAAGGGACGATGCCGTCTCGATCTTTCTCCCCTCGCGAGAGAAAAATCGCCCGCAGGCGGCGACAGCGTGCTGGCAAGGACAGCGCGAGGTATTCTTCTTCTCATCTTCTTCTTTCTTCTTTTCCTCTTCTTCTTACCTTTTTCTCCCTCAATCAACCGTCGATGGTCGATTTCTCCCTCAATCGACCACCGACGGTCGATTTTCTTCTCCTCTTCTTCTTCTTTCTTCTTTCTTCTTTTCCTCTTCTTCTTCTTACCTTTTTCTCCCTCAATCAACCGTCGACGGTCGATTTCTCCCTCAATCGACCACCGACGATCGAAATCGACCGTCGACGATCAATTTTGGCGGTACCGTCCAGTAGCAGGCGGTCCGCGTACCGATAACCTGGTGGACCGGTACGTACCGCCCGATACGGGCGATACAGATCGATATGGAAAACCTTGGTCTTAAGTAATTACTTGAAGCAAGAAGCCTACATTTATATTGGACTCCATATGCGACACATTATACTGATTTAATGTTGGAGAATATTAGAAAGATTCATCAAGAAAACTTTAAAAAGGGCAATCTTTGTTGTTGGATTTCTCTATAATCATATTAGAGCTTTGAATAAGATGAGAGAATTCATAAGCAACAAGAAATTAATGAGATATGGTGTCACCTGATTTGCTACTTCCTTCTTAACATTATAAAGCGTGTATCGTCAAAAACATAACCTAAGAAACATATGTACTTTGGAGAAATGGGTGACAAGCAAATTGGTAAAAGAAGCAAAAGGCAGGGCCGGTGATATCATCTTAATATCGTCCTTTTGGAATCTTATAGTTTCTAATCCTCCTAAAGGATTAGAAAGAACAGAAGAAAGAGAAAATAAGAAATAACAGGCTGTGTGAGACCATTCATCCAAACTCTCACCTTGTCACTGAAGGAAAAAACTTCTTTACTAAACTTGCATTGTTACAAAATGAGTATTTTAATCCTTTACATAAATTTCACTACAAAATGAAGAAAATATACTAACTATCTATATAGAGGTGAGTCGTTTAGGCATTGGATCCAAGGTTTTAAATGCCAATCTTTGATACTAGTTTTGGCAACTAGCACAAAAGTAAGATTTTGCATAGTAACCAACTTGTGCCACTGCCAAGTGTCACTACAAAATATAGTGAAAAAACTACACATTGACTATTACCAAATTGTATTATTCATTATTTGGTCTTGTTTGGACTAGTAAATACCAACCAGTACATGTTGGTCGAACCAATATTTTGAACCATGTCTTGATCTTTTAAAAAAGTTGACGATTAGTGAGCATGAAGCCTCAATGAAACTTGTGAGCCTTGACAAAGGCAAGCCTCAAAAATCTAACCCTTTGTGAGCCTCATACCTTATATACATGCATATTCAAGGTTCATACCTCAATTTGACAGCCCAAATCATGATCAGAAGTATTCATCTATACTAATCAAATTTTACATGTATGTTACACTAAAGAAAAAACTCCTATGATTTTGAGAACAGTCTAAATGTGACTTGCGATGCAGCAAGAGAAACCCAATGGACAGGGTAGATGACTAACAATTCAGTAACTTGTTTTAAGCAGGCTTTGACTTCTGATAGTAACTTCTTTTAAGCAGGCTTTGACTGTCAAAAGGTGTCTATCGGAGGTAATTTAAGATACGGCATCTAGCATGGTAGTTCACGTTAAACAGAGGAACTCTGTACCAACCATACCACCCAGTATATGCCAGTCCATGACCAAACAGGCCCACAAGTAGATAGACCAGATTTTTCATGAACTCAGAAGGCAGGAAGGCATTCATCAGTCTCTTTTCGGTAAGCCCAAGCACCAGCAGAGATTGTCAAACAAGTGGCTTATAGAATCATCACAAAGTCTTTTTGGTGAACACAAGTTAACTTCTTAGCAAAAGCATCAATAAACCATGGAAACTATTGCCTTATAAATTAGAAAGTGAATATGAAAATTAAGCATCGGCAGGAACAACAAAAGAAAATATTAGTGGAAGACAATATTGAGATTTTTCATTAGTCATATCTTTGACATCGACAGTGGCTTAAAATTCTCCAAATAAACTTGACAAAATAAACACCAATATATGTCAAGACAGATACTTACAACCATGCCTAAAGGGTTCTGCCAATTTATTTCTTGCCTGTAATCTTCACGGAAATATCTGGCAAATTCTGGTGTATGGACAAGGCATTGTATTGCACTGTTCATAAAGCAGGTATTTCCAAGATTCAAGAGCCCAGTGAGACCCAAAGGGGCTGCTCGTGTATTAATGTTATTTGTTCCATGCAAATTGTCCAAGTCACTAGTTGGGGAAGCCAAGTACTGACTTTGTGAGATTTCTGAACTGCAGCTTCTGGAAGCATAATTGTTGGTTGACAAGCCTTCAGCAACCGACAAGCTTGACTGAGATGGCTCCACAATGACAGAAGTCGAGTCCTTCTCTGTACATCCATTTTCCTGTAGAGAAGTTGCACATCCACTATCAGCAGTACCATTTCCATCAGTGAGGACCTCTACAAGAATCTGTGCAAAAACAAGTTTAGTCAATAACTAGCACCATATTGCAGATGATATTTTAAATAGATTGTGCTTAATAACCAAGAACTGGAGGTAGCTAATCTTCAGGTAAAATATGAAAGCAAGATTTCTAGAGATGCTCATTTAGAAAATAAATATACAAGCCTTGGATAAAATTATGGAACACTGCAAGAATGAAAAAGATCGAGCACATAATTTACCCCTATTTTCCTTATGTAAAAACATGTTCCAGTGCAACTTAAAGATTTTTCAATGTTCTAATGGAAAAAGCTGTTAAAGACCTACGTCCTGATCCATCTGTATATTCACATCATCGAGAGTTTTATCCATGTTGTCCATCAAAGCATGTTTTTGTTGACCATAATAGTCCCAGATACAAACCTGAAATAGACAAAAACGAAAATATATCATACAATTTCATAAACGAAATGTGGAAGTAAATAACCTCTTACTTGGTCCAGGAGTAAACCAAAAACCTCACAAGCCTTTTTATGAAGTTCACCAACTGTTTCCTACAAAAATTAGGTCAACAATTTCAAAATTTATTAGATGTGTGTGTATACCACAATATAAGCAGTTGGACAGCACATTCAAATGAATAAAGTCATTATTATAGCACATTATTTATAGTTGCATCTAGATGAATGGAGTGTCATACTGGTACATGCTCAAGTGACCAACTGAATAAGGATGTGGAGACCTGGGGATGCATGAAGGAAGCAGATCCATTAGATTAAAGATTATTTCATTTGCTAGTGTTGAAAGAATTTGGAATGTTAGGCTAAACAAAAATGAACACCTATGAATGGGAAGAGCCAAATCCTGCATTATCTCTGCAAGATTAACATATGTCAACTTGTCAAGTACCCAAAAAATAACTGATTCTTAATGCCTAAATAAATACAAGTTTTTAATGCAGTTCCACTCACAAAGGCTTGTTCATTTTGTGCAACAACCATTCAGATGAACAGGTAGAGAAATGGTTGATTAAGCATGCTATAGAACAAAATTCATAGAACAAACCTTCTTGCTTATCCTAATAACTGCTCTCTCTTCTTTTGGCATCAAAAATAACTGAAGGCGTAGAGGATAGACTTCAATAGCCAAATCAGTCTGAGACAAACCTGTATTAATGGCTTTTCTTGGCAATGTTGGACCACCACCATACCTGGAAAAGAAGCAAAGTAATTGATTTAATAACTCACTTTCCAGGAAGACTTCTTCGTTTAAGCATTTTCCATACTTATAAATTCAGAGATAATATAAACAAAATAAAATGCAAAGTTTAACATTAGTGACACAATAATCCCAAGTTACTTGTTGCAACAATTCTAAAGAACATAAATTGTATTAGCTTATATATATACATGAAAAGGAACATATCATTCTTTTACTGATTAGAAATTAGTACATCAAAGAAATATCTTTAGAGGTTGGTTCTATTGTCTTTGCATGGCTGTCTTGCTTTTGCAATATAAAGTATAAACTATTGTTAAACTATTTTCAGTTCTTCAAAAAACTTGAAAAAAAAACTGTTAGAAAATTACATGACATAGAAAATAGGCATCAGATGATGGTATTAAGAATAACAATTATGCTGAAGCTTTGATCACAAACCAAAAAAAGAATAACAAAACAACGGAATTGCAATTTTGCAATTCATATTATAGCAACAAGTACCATAAAGAAAAATACAAAGAATTTTGTCAATCTTCTGAAACCTGATCATTTCTGATGCTAACCACATGATATGGAAAACAAGTTGTTGCAAAAATTAAGACCATGACACTAAAACCATTTTTTCCCCCACAACTTACCTTACGGAAAAAATTGCAATTTGTTCTGAGACTTCTAATAAAGCTTTGATCACAACTATGCTAAAGCTTTGATCACAACAAACTGAGAAAAAGAATAACAAAACAAGAAAATTGCAATTTTGCAATTCGTATTATAGCAACAAGTATTAAAGAAAAATACAAAGAATTTTGTCAATCTTCTGAAACCTGATCATTTATGATGCTAACCACATGATATGGGAAGCAAGTTGTTGCAAAATTAAGACCATGTCACTAGAACCATTTTTACCCCCACAACTTACCTTAAGGAAAAAATTGCAATTTGCTCTGAGTCTTCTTTGTAGAATTGACACATTCAAATGAGATTTTCATTACGGAGATCAAAAGGACATTTAGTTGATTATCAATCCAACCCTCAAGGAGAAATAACCAGCCGAACACCTAGTTTCAGGCTAACATGTCACTGTTTCTTCCTCATGGGGGACCTTTCTATGGCTAAGAAACATAGAAACTTGATCAATAATTCAAAAAATCAGCTTAAGTTTTTCGCAGTTTCGGATACAAGTAAAGACTAAATAAGTAACAAGAAAAAAGGACTCAAAATTTATTCCAATAGGACAGCTCGTGAAATCAAAATGAAACAATGTAAAAATAACAATATAATACAACATGTCCTGGTACAGACCTAAACCTCATCAACTGAATGGTCTTTGTGATCTTAGTTACCTTCACTGGTAATACAAAACAACTAAAAGAACATCCCATAACCAAACACACCAGGTGGGCATCAACCATCCAGTGATCTTATTCTTCATAAACCATTTTTTCTTTTTTTATTCATTTATCTAACAGAACCTTATTCTAATATTGCATCCCATTCGGTAGCTTTTCCTATGCTTGAGAATGACCTGACTTTCCATGAACATTGTTTTATGTCTTCTTCCAGACCTCTTGTAAATTGCAGTCACAAACAGGAACAAAATTATATAACATGCTTTAAAGTATCTATAACAGCATATGATGCCTTTGTGGTCCATTTCCATGGTATACTGTTTTCAAATTTTAACCATACTACCATAGCTTTTATGCCAAAAAGACTCAGAAAATGAGGCAATGGCAGTAAAAACCTGTGGTGATGAGGAAAGGACAATGGCAGTTCTAAAACCTGTGGTGAGGAAGAAAGAACAGCAATTTCAAGTAATAAAAGGTATCTACCATTTTATGTCAGACCAGAAATATATAAACATTGTTTATTTGTGATCTTCAGACCAGAAAAGTATGACACTTCTGATTTGTGATCTTATAACAAAATTGAACTAGAAAAAATTATCTAAGAAAACCAACTGACTAAAAATTGAGATGTCAGTCACTTTTACCACATAATACAGTTTCAGAAAACAGCATGTTACCCATCTACACACATCATCGACTCCACAAAATATATGTTACATTAGTCAAAAAATATAAAATAAATTTTATATCTAACCACATGGGTGAGACAAGCAATTAAAAATATTTATCAATTTGACACAACAATATAAATTACCAGCCATGCAACTTTTCCCAAACTTGTTGAGGAAGCAATATATAATCACGCCCTTCTACTAGAGTGTCATGGAGTTCAAATTCCACATTCGACACTTCAGATGTCGCATCATATATCAAATCAGAATTGTCAATAGCCGAAGGTCTTTTAGCGCTTGAAGAAGCTGAATCATGATGATGAGAACCATACGAAGATGAGCCATTGACCGAGCTGCTAGTCATATCTTGGTTAACATAATCAAGCCAACGTTGCCACCACCTATTTACCCAAAGTAACCTTGGATTAGAAACAAACAAAATCATCTTATAGTTAGAAAGAAAAAACCTTGTGGCTATTTAATGCTGCCAACAAATTTATGAATGAAGCATACAGAAATCATGGACGTTTAGGTTGACAAATTAAATCCATATTGTGAATTGTGACATACTTGTATTAAACCAACCAAAAAACTATATATTCTATATCTCATGCAAACAAATAGAAGTGGTTTTGTGACTCTCTCTCAATTTCTTATTTAATAGGCCTCCTAATCTTATTATACCATAAAACAACAAGGCATCACCTAATATGAACTTTTCATGTTACTTGCTGCTTTCTTCATCTAAGCTGAAGCATTTTTACCATGCTACCAATAGAAGGAATCAATTTCTAGTTGGCAAAATTTTCTACAAAGAGAGGAGAAATGTTTTTACTGAATGCATCATTATAGGCTGCAAAATCATCCTATACATACCTTTGCACGAGAGCTCTAGTGAATCAAGCATAAGCATCAAGACATATGCAGTGACATATTGAGAAACATGATGCTACATTGAGAAACATAGCTACATCAACAAGAAACAATCACTTTATTACAAATAGGACAGAAAATGTCAAGTGTTTCTGAATTCACTGGACATGAAGGACCAAGAAAATACAAGAAAACTAAGAAAGTATGCAAGAAAGGTCTTTAGGCCTTACGAGCTCTCTTATGTATATAAGACTTAGGTAAAAAATTAATCTTGTCAACTAACAAATTACAGCTAAACAGATTTCTAGAACTCTCAAAATATTAGTTTCAAATGAATCAAATAATGGTCCAATAGGCATTAAAAAAGATACTTGATAGAACCATTATTTATCAGTTCGACAAAGGACCACTGTCAAACCATATAGGTCGGTACCAATTGGTATTTATAGGTCAGCAAACTGCCATGCACACCAATACTGTATCGGTTCAATCAATTGCTAAAACTGGTTGTAAATTGAAATTAAAATCCTTAGTTTACTTTAATTACAGAAAATACTTGTCTAATTGTATGGCCAAATAAATTAGCTAAAATATGACTAAATTAGCTTGTAACCAAACTTAAACAGGACTTGTTTGACCAAACAAATTAGCTAATACTAGTAATCATAAAGTTCAATCTGAAATTGTTGGAAAATAGAAAAATATATCATACTACTGACAAAATTCAGAAAGAAGGCCTGGTTAGCGCTCTCCTTTCCTTGCCTGATTAGCAGTGGGTTAAAAACATCATCTTTCACACCAAGTTCCAATACAAATAAGCTGTATTCTCTTTCATAACTGGATAAGATTCTTTTCCTTACCCAAAACCACATAGAAGTCCTCCTTTGACTAAAAGAATGTTTGCATCAAGCTGCACAAGACTCTATTGCACTATTTTAAAGAATTTGTGCATCAAAGAGCTGCATTAAGATGTCTTGGACTGAATTTTGCTGAATTGACCAATTTCCAGGCCTTTTCACTGGTCGAAGGCTAACATGAACCTGAATAAACCGTGTTAGAGACCCAAGTTGATGGGAGAGAGGTCAAGCCGCATTTTACCATATATGCATTGAGGTGCATAAAATACCAAACCAAGCATCATAGAGATCATCACAATCTTCCTGTGCCCTCAGGTTCTTGTTGTCGTCTCACTCATCCTTCCTCCATCCCTTCAAGGCAAACTTTTCATAAGGTTGTTTCACATATAAAGCATCCTACTTCCTGAAGTTCTATCACTGTTCCATCCATCTGGAGAAAAGATGATATTTCTCAGAGTGAACTTCAAATTTTGATATACAACTGTTTCAACATCTCAAGCTTGAGTTATAGATTTCAGGTGTCTTTGGTTGCACCAAAAGATCCCACAAAAATGAATATTTCATTAAATATTTGCCTCTTCAAATATACATTGAGTAGAAAACTCAAAATTCTGGAAAATTCTATTAGATATTTACGAAACCTTCACTTTTCATTTTCCAGATTGTTTTTCTCCAAACACGAAAACTAAGTTCTCCATTTCTTCTTTCTCACTGTTTTTCATCCATCCATCAACAAAAACTAATTTATAGCCTATCCTGCAACCCAAGCACAAAAGAAGAAAAGGGATAATATCTTATTTTCCTTTTCTTACAATTCACATGTGTGCTTCTTAGACAAATCTTCTCCACCATTTTACTAGCAACTGAACAGAGCCTTAGCAAAAATTTATTTTGACCTGATTGATGACTGAAAATATGAAAAGAGGTTTTAAGAGATTACCAAAAGCTACTCCAATGCATCAGGCTCCCACCAATGTACGATCTTCCCAAGATCAATGTACACAGTCTTACCTCTAAAAATAGAGAGGTTGTTTCTATTCAAGAGGGTAACAGCATTTGCTAAATTATTATACAAACAGTTCTGCTTCACCCGTATTAGAAAGTTCCACACAATGTAATGTCTTTGACACCTCCTATTGATCAATGCTTTCTGCTAAGGCAAGTAATTCCACTCAGTAGCCTGAACAGGATTCACTCTTGTTGCCTGTGGATTCTACCCTCTACCTAAGCTATCTTATTTCTTTGGTAAATCTCTGCCGATTTTTCATCAATGAACATACCTTGTCAAGGAATGACCAGGTGATCATTTCTTGAGCTGTTAAAAGGGTTGCATTCTATATTGCTATTTGCATAAGGCTTTGTTTAAGAGATGCATGTCCCCTTTTTTGTTTGGTCAAAAAACATCACTTGAACCAATAGATTCACCTAAATGTCAGATTATTTGCGACCTTATTTGCCAGCAACAATTATTTAACACTTACCAAAGCCCACTGTTGCCAAGACCAAGCATCGTGTTCCCTGATCATGTGTACCTGAAAGCAGAACAACTACTAGGAAACAGTTTATTTTCTTAAGATATGCAGTTGACGAAGTTGGACTCAAGACAGAACTGTATCTCTTTTTCATCTCCAACTTACTTTATGATCTCCAAAATTGCACACATATACCTACTTTATAAGCAACTTTATTTTTAAACTCGTTAACTAAGTTCAATCAACTTAATCCACATACTTCAATTATATAATCATCCTCCAATTCTTTGTTAGCCAAATCCACATTTTGTTGGCTCCTCAATTATGTTTACAGTCTACAAATTGTTAAACATCCTTTCAAATATCCAGACATGTTTACAAGACGTTGCAAGTATTAAAGAAAAAAAATATCAAAAGGAAGAAGGAAGGGGGAAATTAAAAAAAAAATCTAGCAAATTGCGATACACTATAAGGAAAATGGATTTATAAAGGCCTCATAGGTGGCCAAGAACCTAAGATATATCGACTTTATGAAAGAAAAATGTGCATCAACATGCTGAGTTCCTACGTTCTCCACTAGGAAAAAGAAAAAAAAAACTAAAAACACTAAAAAATGTCGGTTCTTTTTCAAAACCCCAAAACAGACAAAAAAAAAAAAAAATCGATTTTTAACCGCTGAGGTTGAGAAAATACCAAAAAATGCCGGATCAAAACCTACACTGCCGCTCAAACCACGATGCACGAAGATATCACAAATCCACAAAGAATCTTGAAAGGAATTTTTAAGAAATTTAGAAAGATCAGATATTGCACCTATGGGTGATGAGGAAGAAGGTGTCGCCCTCCTTGGCAAGGGATTCGGCGGCGATGGTGATGTCTCTGATGAGGACCCTTTCCTCCTCCGGACTGAGATCCACCGCCGAACCAGAAGCCTCCATTCTCCCCCCGACACCACCACCAACCCTCCTCCTCCTCCTCCTCCTCCTCCGGCGGTGGGCCCCGGCGAGAGCGAGCACTATGGCCTCTGCACGTGCTCAGAGCCTCTGGCTATGAGGGGGAAGCAGCGGAGAGAGAGAGAGAGCGAGAGCGGCTACCGACCCGGTTCTGGTCACTCGCTAGCAAAACAAAAAAAGGCATGTATTGGGATCATGTCCATGCATTGGCGAGTCCGGGGGCAAGCTGACGACCTTCAGCTACCTCGTTGCAATCTTAAGCTTGACGTTGGGTTCGATCTGGGCCAATTGTTTGGCCCGGAGCCCATATAGAAACTTATTTTTTCTTTTTTATCCGTTCATTTAGAATGTATCCAGCTTGATATGCACAATCTATCTTCAATCAAGGCTCTTTTGTGTGAATAAAACTCTTAGCCTGCTTCATTATTTGTTCGATCCACTTTGACGTGTTTTTGCGGAGGAGGGTTGACGATATTTTGTTCGAGATTTGCTCGATTACTAATTATTATATGTATCATAAGTTCATTGATCCCACCGGATGTTATAATTTGATTGAAGTATCGTTGGTGTGTAATGTTTTAAGCATTTGGTAATTCTCGCTAAAATTAATATTAATTCAGGGCATCTAATGGAAAACTGAGGAGAAAAGTTTTTTTTTTTCTTTTATGCAGCTTAATCGTGTGGCACCTAATCTTTCACCAACATTCCTTACAGATAGTGGAAGAGCAACTAAGATGGCTATGAATTTAGATTCACTATTCAAAGTTCCAATCAAAGTGAAGCCCCCTGGATGTCCAACCACGAAGCAGCATAGATAAATAATGGTGGCTGACGAATGGTTAAGAGCGATCACAAATAATTCCATTATTTACTGTTTCATTTTTCAGCTTGAAATGGGGGATGAGGATGAGATTGGTATGATGCTGGATGGACCAAAGGCACAGGGCCGATGGAGTTCTTACTTTTTTGGAGTTCCTCAACTTACAAGCATCCAATGGAAATGGAGTTCTATTACTTTCTGCTCTAACACTGAATCTATCCACAGAGTTGAACATTATGCAACTACTATTGTTTTTTCCAGCCATGTCAACTTGAACCACTTATCAACTAATTGAAAGTCTCATCTTCCACATCCATTGGACTAAAATGTGAAATTGAAATGCATAATACAATGTAAAATGCAAAATATAACTTCTAAGAGGTACAGAGTATAGGTTGGATGAATAAAAAGAAGCTGATATAAGATTTGATACTGTCTTGAAATATGGAAAGAGAGGTAGACCATCAGATATTAGAGAAATTGTTTTTTTTTTTAATACAAGAACATGCAAAAGTACATGGGAACTTTTGCCAAGTTTGTCATCTCAGCTGAGAACAGATAACGAATCTTAATTATATCTGACTCCTGCACAGTTGAATTGAAAAAAAATAAAAAAGACTTACCTGAATTGAACATAGTTTTGCATTCCACACGTATGGGGTTGGATATCTTTACCTACTAAAAAAATGACTGTACACATGTTAAAACGATATGGAAACTTTAAGGACTCAAAACAAGAGAATGGAATTCACAATAGTAGGCCTCCAAAAGAGTAACTCCTCACACATTATGGCTAGATCCTACCATGGGTGACCTTGAAATAAGACCAAATCATGCTGGTAGTTTGTGCTTGACATTGTTCTTCCAACCGTGAATGAAAAAAATCATGTAGAAAAAAAAAAAAGGAAAAGAAAAACCACTGTAAAAGTTTCATAAAACAACTATTATTTACCTATTGAAGTAGTAGTAGAAGAAATCTGCATAAATCAATGTCTGTGCCAATCCAGATATCCATGCTGCAGACAAGGCAAAATGCGAGTAAGAAATATTCAATATAACTATACGTCCATAAGAAATAACAAAAGAAAAGATGTGAATTCATACTTATCCAATGAACATAGTGAGGCTCAGTGAAGTAGCCGTAAATCCAGTTTAGGATGTAAAATGCTCTGTATGCTCTGCATCAGGAGATATTTTACCAAGTGATTCTGATTGTCCAATTCAATTTTCAGTGTTCAACTTACAAAAGGCACAAACACTTTGACTAAGAAAATCTTGAACATAAGGCATAACATAGGTTGACATATGAACCAATCAACAATCAGTGAGCACAATTATCATCATATGGTGCCACAACACTGAAAATAGACTGATTTGATTTTACCGCTCAATTCAAATTAGCGGAAGTTTGCGGTATTCACTATAGAAATTGTGGAAAAAAAGTGTCCTTATTATGCACAAGGCTCCCACCTGGGATCCAAGAAAGATCAATGTACACAACCATATATCCTAGGTGCTATATCCGTGATTTAAATTTTTGGTTACTCAAGTCGCAAGAGAACTACCAAGACTTGTCCTTTATTTACCATAAAAATTATAGCTAACAATGTTATCGCTTAAATAGACGATCTTGTAATGAATGAATCTAGGTACAGAAATAAAGAGGTAGTACAACAATTATACAATAAAATATTTAGACATCATAGAAAAACCTTTCTAGTATATTTAACAATTGTTGATTGGTTTCTGTATAGAAGAGAGTATATTATGATTTCTGAAATATGTTTCACTTTCCAAAGCAGTTGGGAAGAATCAGCAGGAAGTTTTAGATGTTCTCTATCAATGTTTGACGTACTGCCCGAAACAGTACAAAACAGGCAGTATGTATTAATCTGCTACCTACTCCCGAAATGGTATGAAACGGGCACATTATGTACCAATCCGCCAACCGCTTGCACATGAACCAACCCGTTTCAGGTAAGCAGGGAAAGGAAGGCATTTAGCTAGTAGGATTGGAAGTCGGGATCTTGTGGAATTTCTCTTCAATTTGAAGGTATTTAGCTTCATTCTATGTTTTATTTATCATTTCATATAATTAGAGGCATATTAATATATATTTATAAAAATTAAACATGATTATCAGTCCCAATTAGATCTATTGTCTTACATTTAGTCCCAAATTAGGGATATTTATGGTTAATTACAACCTTATGCATTTTATTTGTCTCATATACACTCTATTCTTAGTTAGTTACAATAAAATTATCATTAAATTAGGATAAAAAAACCAAAAAAAGAATTTTTGTGAATTGTTTACCATTGTACATCGTTTTCCAAAAACTGGTATATACCAGTCCATGTATTGGCATAGCAACATACAATATGTATGTACAGGTCCGCCTGTGGATCGATACCAGCACACTATGGTGGTCCTTGTTCTCTATCATAAGCACATTCTATAAATGATTTTCTAAAGCACAAATATGAATCACGAAGTGGATAATTTACTACTATATATCATGAATCACAGAAACTCTACCATGAAAATCTGATAGAAAGTGAGCATTAAAAAAGTTCAGATACTGATGAGCATGCTGAAAATGATGGTAGCAAGTCTCACAAAGAATGATAACCAAGGTACTCAGGAAATTGAAAAATAGGTATTATTACAAATGTAATTGAGAGTAAGGTCTTAATATCTGGTGACAACTTCAGTGAAATGCACTTGTGACAAAAAAAACACAAACATTCATAACTCTTTAAAGTAAAAAGTTCCACATATTATAATGAAGAAGTAACTGTAGTATATCATTACACAAGCTTCACATTTTGCAGTTGCTTAGACACACACACATCAAAGTAGATGAGAAGTGGGTTCACTAAATGAATGAAATCCAGAACCTTAGTCTTCTTTGAATGAAGCCAAGACAAGCTGTTATGCTGGTCATTCGTAGGCATCGTATGAACTATGAACCATGCTATACGCTGCCGAGCTTGTTTGTAGATACCAGGTCAGTGAGACTTCTCATGTTCTCTTGGTCAAATTAAACAAGAGAGGTCAATCGACTCCATAGTCATCAAAATTGGCTTTGTTTCTGACATGTTATAAATAAAATTTGCAGTTGGAATCAGAACGTACTTGGCTACAGTTACAATGATTTGAGTGGGTTGACAAGACTCATGCTAGTAAAGAACTGCTCAATATCCCCTCGTGTTCAGGTATCAGCTGGGAAGAAGTCTAGCCCGAGCTGTTGGACACCAATCCCATTCTCCGTTTTCCCCTTATAGGGATGAGGACCCATTCCTATGCATTAAATTAGTAGAGACCAACTGAAAAATCTCAGTTTACTTTCTCATGCAACAATAAATCATAGATCTCTTATATGTTTGCATGTCAAACACCACCAGTATTCCACACTGAAGTATTGGAGCTTGCCGGTCATGAAACATAGGTACATGCACCTTTAAACTTTAGCTACAAAGATTGAATTCAAAGGTTTCTTTCCCTCTTCTCTAATTCCACTTATAATTTCAGCTCAAGAACAGGTATGATGAAGTAAGCTGAATGTTTATCTTGATTTAATTCAAGGTCTGCCGTATCGTATTGTACCGCCCGATATGGGCGGTATGTACTGGTCCGCCAACAGACTGGTACGCAGACCGCCTGTTATTGGGCGATGCTTTGGCGTAGCCCCATATCGAACAATAAGGGGCTGTTTCTGCCCCGTACCGCCCGAAACTGGTCGGTAACGGTCGATTTCGACCATTGCCACCCCCTACCAAGTGCTATCAGCTTGGTTGCAGCCTGGCTACGACAAGAAAGAGGAAGAAGACAAAAGCAAGGAAGAAAAAAGAGAAAGAGAGAGAAGAAGAGGGAGACGTCTGTGGCTGGAGAACCTCGGGACGGTGTCACGGATGAGGAGAACCTCATGAGGCGACAACTTCTTCGTCGCTGTCTTCTCCTAGTCATCTTCTCGTCTGAGGCGACGAGGAAAAGAGGAGGCCTCTGCGACATCGTCGAGGCTTTTCCTCATTTGCGTTGAGAGGAGATTTTTTTTATTTTTTTATGTTATATATATATAAATATATGTATATCATAAAAAAAAGGTGTCTCATGCGATACGCCCTAGCATACCACTCGATATGACCGTACCATATCATACCAAGCAGAGCAAGATATGTTGAGAAATTGCCAACCTTTATTTTAATTACCCTATCTCAAAGTAAGACTAATCTACAGTATTTCTACTCTTTCTCCCCTATATCCATATGTGATCAAAGAGACATTTTTTGTTACTCAAGCACTTCGTACTGCTGCTGTCTACTTCAATCACTTCCACCACTTCATCCATGTCCCACTTCCTTCAGGTCTCCCCACTCCATCTCACCTTCTTCATTTCTCCCTCATCTTGTTTCTTCCAGTGTTCCTTTTCTCTGTCTAAATGCCTCATCTGTTTTCTTGAAATTGCATCTCTATGCCCAAGTCAAAGGCATTCCCAGCAGCGAATGCTGGCATTAGATCTGCATACTTATGTCCGTTCTTATAAAATGATTTATTTATACTGCGATGGTAACTAAGAATAATTCCTCATTTTACCTTGTTGTCTTTATCAATTTTCAATCTGTATTTCCAAGATTGTCATTCACATCATGTTCAAAGATTTATATCAACATAAAAAAAATTAATATCTTCTAATCACTGTAGAAACAAGCCTCATCTTTAAGTATGTCATTACATACTCTGATGTCAATGAAGACCTTAGAAAGACCACAAGATAGAACCTGCATCCAAGATAGATAACTTAGATAGTACGATTCAAGCAGTCAACTTTCATCCCCTTCATCAGAAATGTTGCAGTTGTTCACCAACATGAAGTGCGATCATGCAAAGGATTTTCTTGGCGTTGAAAAAACATTAATTTTTTTAAAAAGAGTTATATTGCAACATTTTCGACAATTCTTCATTTTGTTAACTATCTTTTGTAACCCAAATTTTGCTTTACATAAAATTAGCTCATCAAAAAACAACAAACATAGGATGAGAACAAAGTAGTTCAGTTCAAAAGTTTCAAGATTTTATTTAGGAAACACAAATAATCTCCACAATAAATGAGAAATTATACATAAGAGGATATATGTTTTTCTTATATAAAATGTGATTTTATTTGATAAATAGTTGACCTAAGCAAGTTAGTCTGTTGTGAAGAGATCACTTCATATCCATTTAATCATAGCCAATATTTAGATAGTGTTTCTAGGCACATAAATGTCATATCCTCTGGAAATGATGTCTAAAATGGGAAAAGAACAATTAGGTAGGCTGCAAATACTAAATACAATAAAAATTTCCGCTCAAGTCAAAGATCAAAGATCTAGGATGGTAACTTACCCTAGGAGAAAAACATATTGAACAGTCAAGTTGTCTATATTCCTTTGCAACAGTACCAGCTGAGGAAGTATGCAATTGCTTCCAAATATAGGAAGAATGTCCACAACCTGTCACTAAAAAAGAAATCAGGATACATGGGGAAAAAGCATGAAGATAGAAAGGGGAATATACTCGAGAACAATTCCAAACAAAACCTATTCCAGTCATAATGATATATTAATTACAAGATATGATTGGCAAATCTTGTTTGATTGAAGAATTCTTTAAGAAAGAAAATAATCCTGCCAAATACATGAGCCTACCTCTTAAAAAGTGAACTTTTCATTTATAACAAGAGCCAGAACTAGGCATAGTAATACAAGAAAGAAGTGACGAAAGTGTCTTGCAACTTGTCATAAGATCTACGGACAATGTTTGTGTCGTCTCATGTACCAGACAATAGAGAACAAGCTCCCCAAGATAATAAGTTTCATGGTCGTATTATCGACTAAGACAAAATCAATAAAAATATCCAAGTATCGAGTGGCAAAAACAAGGGCATAAAGTTCTTGTGTCTTCAGAGAAATGCCTGTGATAAAATGACATGAACTATGTCAAGCTATACACATACAATAAAACTAACTTTATGTAGTGGAAAGAGTTTTTTACACATACAATATAACTTTACGTAGTGGAAAGAGTTTTTTTTTTGTTGAACAAAGATACCAAATCCAAGATTAAACACCAGAAAGACAAAATCAAGATCCAAACAAGAATTAGCCACAAGATAGATGTCAAGTTTGTGAGTTAGTTTATTTGGAAAAATAAAATCTTTATGATATCTAGTAATACTGGAAACCAGTTGTAAATAACATATATTGAAGAGAATCACTTAGGAGGAATAACTTAATCATGAGGCTTCTTGTGTTGATAAAGCAACCAACCAGAATAGATTATTGATGGTCAGTTAGATTCAGAAAAAGATGGATCAAAACTTGCGTCAGATTAAGCGAAAATAATATTTTCATTCTAACTGAGAGATAGTAAACTATCAAACTGACAAATCAAAATGCATTTGTGGTCATTACCCTTCAAGAGAAGTACACTGTTGCACATGCATCAAAATGTACTTCCCCAAAAAATCAATAATCAGAATGATAACATCGAGGAGAAAATACAAGACACGGAAACAAGTGAGCAAAAAGAAAAATGAATGGTACACAAAATGATTAGGAAAAGTGATCCTGCACCTGCCTCTTGTTGGCTCTGATGATAAGAGGTATAAAACTTCATGGTTCGTTTGAACATATATGCATCAAGAGATATCATGTATTAAAAACATAAAGGAGGTGAAGCAAATCAGGGGACTAGCTATTCTGAGCCATATGGCAAAGCTACAAGAATGGCAAGCAAATTTTATATCAATTCATCCTTACTGCAACTCATGTATGATTTAACTATGTCAATAGCAAATAGTGATATGATTTGTAAGACAAGATGTACTCTTAGAACATGATAGAAACTCAGTAGTAGAATATGTAGATCATACATGATCGAACCAGTCAAATGAAATATAATTAAAAGCTCAAATAATCATATAAAAAGACAAAAGATATATAAATAATACTGAAGCCATCAGTGGATGGAGAGAAAGCATTCTTCCTCGCATCTTTCCTTTCCTTTCATTTTTTTGATAGGATATGACACTCCCATCGAGCACTTCTCAAATTTAAAAAGAAAGAAAAAAAAAAAAACTACAAGAATGAATAAGACAGGGAGGTTCTGAAATTATAAACATTTTGTTGTACAAATATAATAACCAATCATAAACATGTCTTGAGAGGTTTTAGGCGCTAATAAACACATAGCTTACTGAGCGGCAGTATTTGAGAGAGTTTTGTTATTTTCTCAATTTTAAGACCCGCCAAGAAAAACCTCTACAAGTCCCCAGATATGGATGGGTCATTGTAGCTAAACAACTAGCTGACTATGCTATATTATTTTAGGACTCTTGATGCAAAATAAGCTTCAAATTGCACTCTACATGTTTCCCAAAATCTCAACTAAAAAAAATGATAATAACACAGTTAAAATTTAACAGAACGATAGACGACACTTATCAGCTATCACCGTAATGACTTAGTGATAGAGCTTCAATAATCCCTTCCCTAACTTGATTAGGAGGGTTGGCAAGGCTAACACTTTCTTTACTGGTGTAGAATAGCTTTCTAGTGTCTTAGTTCTACTCTTTAGCAGGGTAATTAAATAGGCAGCAGGCATCCAGATCTCGTGACCCAACTCCAAGGTCAGACGTGATCTGCTCCACTGTATCAAGAAATTAAACAGGATGCTTCGAAGATCTCTCCCAAATCCTAAAAGCCTAACTATTCAAATTGGACGGACTGCAAGAGAAACCAAAGACGGAGAGCGAAATAAGTATCGGAACTTGCCGGCACATGATTTGATGGTGTGGATCTTGAGGAGAAGGACGAGGACGCCGCTCGTGAGATGCGTCACGTTGCCCGCTAACCTGAAGATGTTCATCTCCGGCGACCGGTCGGCGGGATCCGAGCCGTGCCTTCTCCGATCTACGGGATTTACGGCCGGGATCGATCGATAGGGACGGAGATCCGCGTTCCCGTCACTCGCAACGGGTCTTAACCTTCTCTCGTCCTCGCGCCTCGCGTCTTCCCAACGATGCCGGGATGGGAAGAGGAAAACTATAATGAAAAGAATACCTTGTGCTTTAGTCGAATCATATCAGTACTGCGGGGGAACGTGCCGCCGTTGCCGTCGCTTATCGATGGTAGACAAATAGTTCGCCGTGAAAGATGAGTTTTTGTGAATCTTGATGTCTTGAGCTCGCCGCAATGCACATTGGTCGTTGATAAGAGGAAAACCGTACCGGAAGTGGAATAGACATCCGAATACTTGGTTGGCACTCGAGTCTTCTCAGAAGCATTGCAATTGATGACGCTGAGGGCACATTTTAAGGATAGAACGAAGTCAGTATTTTTATTTTTGTATATAGAGGCATGGATGAATTTGACGCAATTTTTTTTTTAATATGGAGTTGATAAGCTAAAGACGATATTTTTTACTTGAAAATAAATATTGACCAAGGAAAAATATCCTATATGTCTAATTATAGATTAACCTAGTTATACCTCTTTATCATTTTGGTTCTTTGATTTAAAAAAATTATATTTAAATATCTATAGTTATAAAAAGTATAATATCTAATCTCATTTATCTTATGTATTTGGCTTTATCGATAAAATATAATTTTAACGATGGTGACAAATAATAATGCTATAGGTGATTATTGTGGTGGTGATCGATGAGAACGATATGATGGTCAGTCTTGTTGATATTGATTTGAACATTGATGACGAGGAGAAGAGGAAGTAGAGCAGTGAGTCATTTGCATCGGCACGGAAGAAAAAAGAGGAATAAAGCAATGAGGCATCTGCATCGGCACTGGAGAAGGAAGAGGAGGGAGGTGAGACATCTACGTCGATATCATACTACTCTGTCTCCTCTTCCTCATCTAATGTCACTCTATATTTACGTAAGTGACGGAGAAGGAAGAGGAGATAGGTGAGACATTTGCATCATTGATGACAAGGAGGGAGGAGGAAGAGGGGGCAGGTGAGGTAGAGTGCTGCATCACAAGAGGAGGCAAGTTGAGGCATTTGCGTCGATGCTGCATCATTCGATGTGGCACTAAACTACCTTCTCTACACTAGTGCTACACCTTTTTGCCTCCTCTTTGTTGGCCGTGGACCACCGCATCATTCGGTGTGACACCTCACTACCTCTTACGTGTGGACGTTACATTGCTCTGCCTCATCTTCATTCTCGTTGACAAAAGCATTGTTCGGTTTGTGTCGCACCACCTCCTCTGCATCGATGTCGTACCGTTTTGCCTCCTCTTCGTTTTCACTGACCACTACATCATTTTGTGTGACGTCGCACTGCCTCATCTGCATTAGTGTCGCACTACTTTGTCTCCTCTTCACTCTCGTCGATCAACACATCATTTTGGTGTGGCATTGCATTGCGTCCTATGTGTTGGCATTGCTTCGTCAAAAGAGGAAGAGGAGGCAGAGCGGTGCAACACCGATGTAGATGCCTCACTTGCCACCTCTTTCTCCTCGTGTGCGCACTGCTATGCCTCACTTTTATTCTTGTCGACTATCCACATCATTTGATGTGGAGCCTCACTCTACCTCATCTTTGTTCTCGTCGATCACCTCATAGCCAAAAGAGGAAGAGGAGGTAGAGTGGTTTTGTGTCGACTCAGATGCCTCACCTCCATTCTCTTCCTCCTTTGGTGCTTACAAAGATGCCTCATCGCTCTGTCTCGTTTTTCTTCTCATCATCGATGTTTGGATCGATATTGCAAAGCTTGCTATCACATCATTCTCGTCAACTACCGCCATAATAATCACCCATGGTGTCACAATCCGCCACCATTATTGAAATTCCTTTTCGTTCATTGTTTTAGTGTTATTCATGTGCATGTTAGCACATGTTGTATCTTATGTCAATAAAATCGATCACAAAATTAAATATTTTAGTTTTATAATTATAAAATTTTTAATATAATATTTTTAAAAATTAAAAAATTAAAAAAATAAAAAATATATATAATTAGCCTGCCAATCGGACAGGAAAATCAAGCGTGAGTTATTTTATCATATACTTACTCTTGATATCTACACGTCCATACCTCCACCACCAACTCCTATCTTAGTATAAAGAGAAAATTCCAAGAATTCAATTAACACTTTTTTTTTTTTTTTTGAGGTTAACTGATCCACAAACGGAAAAATATTTTTTTCTCCTGTCTTATTCTCCCATAGAATATATTCTTACTTGGTAGCATCCAAGAGGATGAAAATATCATCTTCACTGAATTCTGAACACAATATTACCTTCGAAGTTATTGTGTAAGTAGCTAGCACAATATTAGCGTGAAGATAGCAAATAAATTTGATCATTGCAACGTGATCGAACAACTTATGTCTAAATCTATCGTATACAAACTGCTTTTTTGTGTCATTCTTAATAATGACACAAGGTCATGTATTAGCTTTTTTTTCTTCTTATTTTATGTTTTTTATAATTTGTATTATTTTTTGATAAATTATTTTATAATTTTATAATTTGTAATATAAAATAAAGGGTTTTTTTTTTCTTGAGGACGTGCGCCTCACTTTTTTCTGCATTCGTCGTCGTCTTTTAATAATACATCTCAAGGCAGCTTCCTTATTGGATCGGTTTATAAAATGAACTAATATCGATCTAGTTATAATATTATTATAGAGACGTCAAAAAAAGTCACGACAATTAATATAGATAAGTTAAAATATCATAATTATTCTTCATTTATCATGTTTTTATATACGTGGAAAAAGCATCATACTCTTATATATCATTTTTTTTTTATCTCTTCTTTTCAAATCAATAAAAACACACATTGAATACTCACAAATGATGACAAGTTAGTTTGCAACGTACCATTTTTGTTGTAGTGTAAAAAACACTATAGTTGTATTAAAAATATTGTTACATGACCAATTTATCTTATGAACCCATATAATGCAAACGGTAAGAGTGCTTTGATTGTTTGATTAGTCTAATCAAGATTTTTTTAAAGATATATAAAAAGTGATGGGAAAATATTAACATGAAAAAAACTCATAATGTAGAATTTTTT
Source organism: Ensete ventricosum (assembly GCA_029747655.1). Taxonomy (NCBI): domain Eukaryota; kingdom Viridiplantae; phylum Streptophyta; class Magnoliopsida; order Zingiberales; family Musaceae; genus Ensete; species Ensete ventricosum. Next base: position 1,300,756 of record JAQQAF010000006.1, on the reverse strand, counting down.
AGGGAAATTATATATATATATATAAATAATTTTAGAACATATATGCAGGGGATACCAAATGATCCATGATCATGTATACGTTTGAAGTGGACGACTAATCTTAACCGTTGGGTAATGGATCAACGATCGTAAATGTATACTTCCTTTCCTCGTAGAGACGGGTGCGAAACGGACAAGTTTGAGCCGTTGGTTTCGAGATCAACGTTGGAAATGCATCCGTGGGCGATCGCCTTTTCTTTATTCCTTCCCTTCCGCTCTCGGACTTGGGCGGCGGCCGAGGCGACACAAAGGAAACAGTCTCCGCATCACCGACCTTCTCGACGGCTATCTCCCCTTATTAGTTTGATCGCCATTGACCCTTCTTTTGTAGAGTATGGATTTCCACGGCAGCAGCATCAGTAACATGTGATTCACCATGCTCCTTCGATCTTTCACGAACGGAATTTGAACCCGATGCTTTAATTTCTTCTTTGCGTTTCGATTCTCTTTCTGTTTCTGTTCGATCTGTATAATATGCATATTTTTTCGCATTAGTAGTTCCTATTGCCCGATGCCTGTCTTGCCGTAGTAAGAATGCGTTGATCTTGAAGTGGGAATGCTACCATAATTCATCGGGGTTCTTGCTTCGATCAGTATACTGTTTGATGATTTGCCTGTACGAGTCGCCTAGTCTTGTTAAGAAATTAGGATCAGCATCGCTAGAATTTGTTATTTCTGGGTGGTTTACTGGATTGCTTCTGAGCCTCGAAGATAAATTGTAATTATCAACCAAACTCATCTATCCGCTTCAGATGTAAAATCCTTGGTTTCCTCTGGAATTGAAATTCCACGGACCAATAGATGCTTGTTTTCTGCTAATCTCATGTGGAATGTGTGGCAGTGGTATGTGGGACTGGCAAGAGGAAGATTGTTGCCTGGCCAGAGATTCCCGGCTTGGTGTGTCGTTCGTTTTTGTTGTTCCAAAACTATCTTCTGTGGAAAATTTGTTACTTGTACTTATGACCAGTTCTGGAATTCACAATCATAGGTTTGTCTCATTGCCCGTGGGATGACGATAACCAAAGAGATGAGAGTCTGCTGAATGTCCTGGTGAATCAAACTCCAACTAGAGATTGTGGAGATTTTGGCTTGGATGTCATTGATGCAGGTATGTTTGTCATCTTCCACTGCATTCTAGATTAGATGGTTCTAAGAGCTACATTGACAAGAGAGAGAGACAGTAGCAGGTGAGGCTAAGAGAGGTCTCGAAGAACATAAAGAGGCATCACGAGTAAAAAGGCGTCGGGTTCTACGATTTCCTTCTGTTGCTGGCGGTGCCACAGCTGACAATGGACAGCCGTCTTCTGCACCAGTACGTTCCAAGGTCTTCAATTGAATAGTATGAAGTAGAATAACTCTCGTAATTGGTCCTAATTAAGATAAATCATAACTTGCTTGCGCTTAACATTCAGGGTGACTCCATGGCAGTAGATGGATGGCCAGAAAATTTACAGTGGAATCCCATCTGGAGTTCAGGTTTCTAATCTCGGCCTGACATGTTCCTCTTTTTTCTTTTTCTTTTTTTTCATCTTGACTGATGCAGATGTATTTTAGCTATTCTGATTATGAAATCCATGTCAGATGATAGTTTTCTGTTCAGCAATGAAGTCTTGGACCAAACATCAGATGAGTGGCTAGAGAGCTATTTTAATGATTGTGATATGTATTGCAGCTCTAATGAAGTGTCAGTTCCTTCTACACTTACTTGTACCGATTTGTCCTTTTTGTACATAACCTGAGGTTGATTTTTTTCACGATAGGTCTTCCAGCAACAAGGAACATGTCGAGCACAATGATCAAGTTGATGTTGCAGGTTAGTGGAGAACTCTCCATTTTGTTTGTAGGTGAAGCCAATCATCGACACCATTTTTCAGAATTTCAATTTGTTCACACAGTGAGACACTATTATTTGGCAATATTTTCAACATTCTCCTTTGTTCTTGACAGATTTCTGCAATGTAGAACCTGATACAAGGACTAATATCATCCCCAAAACCCCCAAGGCTTCTACTGTTAAGATTTTTAAGGGTATCTTTGTGGTCTCACTCAACAGAATTAGTTTGTTTTAAATATCTAAAGGTTTCTTTTGTCTTTCCAGGCTTAATTCTTCTCCTCACTGTCTAGTCATGTTCTCACTCTTCTTTCAGGTAGAAGATCTCATATCAATTCTCCCACAAAGTTAACTACCTCTGTCGCTTATCCTTTTAGCCTCGTGAAACCATCTCAAGTTCAAGGGCATTTGACCTTGAAAGATATAAATCAGCGAATTCATGCTCCACCACTATCAAGATCAATGGACAAGAAGGACAATAACCCTTCCATCATTTATCCAACCTCTGCCATTTCTGGTAAGCCTGTGGTTGTGAAAACTAGGATTCTCACTGAAGGGGGAAAAGGAAGCATTACAATCCTAAGAACCAGAGGCTGAGCAGGTGGCCTTCTTTTAAACAACATTAGCAGTCAGCGAATGTGCTGAGGCATCACCAACATCCTGATTACCAAAGAACATTCTAAATCATTTTTTTTTGTGCATGGCATGTCATTGATTCTTTGTTTCTGTAAATTTTATTGATTAATTTGTGGGTGGCAATTCTGTTGCTCCTGAATGGAATCCTTTCTTTCAACCGGATCCATTGCAGTTGCACAGGCGTTAACTTGCCTTTTTCTGGGTCTAATTTTGTGTACTTTGGTATTTGAGTGAAAAAAAAATATATAGTCATATGATGCTCCTTTTAGATTAAGAAAAAGATGGTATTGTTCTTGTTGAACAAGTTTGCTGTTCTCGTGGGTCTTCTAATTGTGCAAAGTTTCCATATTGTTATCCGTGATCAAATTGGGAAATCCAAATGGCATCACTAACTGGGCGCTTTCATTGATGGGGTTGGCAATTTCTTAGAAAGTTCCTTCGTATGTGTCTACTTGATGTAGTAGGGGAGGTCGAGGACATAGAGAAGAAAGTAAGCCCAGATGACGCCGGAGATCCCTCCGAAGAAGAACCCGCCCGTGAATTGTGCCCACCCATCGGCCGTCTGTAGCTTGTCCGCCACCTTCTTCCTACCGGTCAGCGTCAGCGACGGCGCCGTCGACGGCTCGCCTTCGTTGAACGACGCAACCCCGTACATGGTCAGGCAGATGCTGAGGATCACGACGAGGCCGGCGGCTGCCAGCGACCCCGCAGCTCCGGCGATCTCGGTGTTGCGGAGGGGCCCGGCCTTGACGAAGGGCCCCACGAGGAGGTAGCCGTGGGCGAGGCCCACCTCGACGCCGCGAAGGAGCGGGCTCACGGCGGTCCTGTAGGCTGGAAGGTTGGACAAGTACCAGGCGACCAGCGGACTGGATGTCACCGGCGTCTCCAGGCTTCCGATGAAGGGGTCGCCGTTGATCGGCTGGATCACTTGGTAAGTTGGCTGTGGCAATTCAGATAAGACAAGTGATGAAGGTGGGGGGGGGGGGGGGGGGAATTATTCATTCCTAAGCAAAAGATCGACATATGTAGAAGACTTGTTTCTTGCCTTCTCTGCTTGGATGGCTCTAACCGTGAGACAAAGCTTCTTCCTGGAGTGCAGGTCTCTGAGTGGTGTGGCCGACATCCCTCTGGGGATGACAAGACGCCTACTGCTGCTGCTGGAAAAGAGAAGGCTGCTCTTCAACTGGCTGGCCATGGGAGGAGCAGAAGCCATTGCCATTGTCGTTCCTGCTGCAGTTCTCACTCGAGCACACGGGGAGGAGAATGGAGCAGCCGAAGGACTCGGGAGAGTCTATATCTGAAACCGGAAAGGATGCAACGCGAGGGAGAAGTAGAATCTAGTTTGGAGTGAGGTGTCAGAACACTGGTCTCGTATTGGATGGGTGAGATCCCCAACCCTATCCTTATCCCACAGCTGAGATTGTGATGCTGCTCTCTTGTGCTATGTGGCCATTCATCGTTCATCATCACCTCACGACTGATGTCGATGGCAAAAACTAGTTAGTATATGAAATTTTTTTTTCTCCCCTTTGAATTATGCCTATAATTGTGAATCATGATTCTGGATGCATTATGGTCAATGTTTCTAACCATACATTAGAATAATCATGACTTTTTGTACAAATGCAACTTTTATGTCTAATTAACGTTTTTTTTTTTAAATAGTCCATCTATTTTCGATGCTACTTTTTCAAAATAGTATTCTTTAACAAATTTTGAGCGAAGGCAGCGGGTCCAAACAATACCAAGCGGCAGTAGGCTTACAACCTTTCAAATTTATTATTAACTATTATAATTTATTTTAAATATTTTTAGCTATATTTTTTTACTTATTAAATTAGTTAACTAATTGATAAAAAATAAATTCTCAGAAGAAATTTATAACTTCGGATTTTTCTTGTTGAGCATCCTAATTTTGAAAAAAAATCTTAAAGAGCATCCTTTGCTTTGGTGAAAAGATCATTATATTCTTAATTTTTTAAAAAAGTTCAAATTAATGAGGGAGGAGGTATGATGAAAGACAGTGATCGATAGGGGATAGAATAATTATTAACAAAAAGTATTATTTAAAAAAAATTCAAACTTGCTACGTTCAGTGGGAAAATTTTAAAATTAAAAGTTTCTTTCTTCGTCAATTCGTCCAAATAAAAACACCAAAAAACAAAAAAATTCTGACTTTAGATGTTTTTGGATACGCAAATTGGTCAACACTGAGTTTGTGTCGGGCCCCATTGTTTAGGTCAAATCCTTCGACTTCGGCTAAACCTAAAAGAACGATGGAGTCGTCCACCACGACATGGAGATACTCTTCTTCTCGCCCACAAAAGGATAGCCGGCTCGTTCCGGCGCTCGATTACCGAACCGATGGCGAAGGGCCGAAGCAAGGCTGCCGGGGCCCGCGGCGGAGACGAAATCGCTGCCCCCGAGGAAGCTGTGGTAGGGTTCGCGAAGCTCCAGGGCGACGACTTCGAGTACTACATGCAGACCTACTCGATCGTGCTGGGCCGCAACAGCAAGACGTCAGATGTGGACGTCGACCTCGCCTCCATCGGCGGCGGCATGAGCATATCCCGCCGCCACGCCCGCATCTTCTACGACTTCCCTCGTCGCCGCTTCGCCCTCGAGGTCCTCGGCAAGAACGGCTGCTTTGTCGAGGGCGTACTCCACGCTCCGGGCGCCCCACCCGTCGAGCTCGACTCTCGGGACCTCCTCCAGATAGGGGAAAAGCGGTTCTATTTCCTCCTCCCTTCCCGCTCCGTCTTTGCCGCTGGTCCCGTCCCCCGCTGCCAGCCCCCTGCCGCTCTCGCGCCGTCCGCTGGCCGTGCCAGGCCGCGTGACTACGGGAATGAGGTGCATGGTGGTGATGCCGAGGAAGAGGAGGAAAATGAGGAGGAAGCAGGGGAAGATGAGGCTAGGCGTGCGGTAGTTGGTAGTTCAGGGAAGAGGCGGAGGAGGCATCTCGGTGAGGATAATGTGGAGGAATTTGGTAGAGCCGAGGAGGCTGCACCACTGCGACACTCGGGTCAGTATCAAAACCCTCTTCTTTTTCATTGCTTCTTAGTTTCTAGCATCAATACTTGCCATTGTTACATTATATTTCTGTGTTCTGTTCTTGGATTGTCAATGGCTAACCAATATAGAACCAATGACAAGAAAAGTCGTAGGACCGATAGAAAAAAAGTTATAATTCGGAAATGAAATTTGGTAAAATTGTAATATTTGACATTGCTTATTTATTAATGCACTTATTTTCTAGGAGTCATTTCTATACATGTAGCCTTGGAACACTCATATGTATTACAGGAAAAGATAAATTATATACAGTTAACCATATTTAAGAGTACAACCCTTTCCCTCTATTTTATAGAACCTCAAAATTAATAGAAAAGAAAAATAAAACAATAAAAAAATAAGAAAATTGTGTTCCTTGAGCCATAGCTATTTGGTCACCCTTCTTTTTTCAGAAAAGATGTACTTCCAAATTTGTTTCGGTAGATAAGCTTCCATTCTCACAGAATATTTGGCTGATGGGCCTTGATACCAGTTCAGGTTCTCATATCCTCCTAGATTTTAAGCAAGGTATATTTTGTAATTATAAAGCTGTATAGCTGTTCGCGATGCTATATAATCATACTCATATTACCTTGATGCCCTTAAGCATATAAGTACTTGAATGATATTGAGGAGATTATCAAGCTTCCCACTCTATTTAAACCTTTAATCAAATTTCACTGTCATATTGAAAGTTCCACTAAGAATTTGGCAATATACCTGACAGTGAAGAAGCCCGAGACAAGGTCAAGGGTTGACAGAGAAGCGGACAATCAACAACTCCTGCAATTGGAAGAGAAAGATGTCATCTCATCTGTGACTACTTTGCTATCTAATCTTTGTGGTGCAGGAGAATGGTTGCCCATGGAAAGACTTCATGCAAAGGTTAGTTGATAAATGATCTGGCAAATGATTGTGCTTCTTTGAGTTACTCTTGTGTATTACAGTAGGATTTTATATTTGAATTTCTATGAGAAAAAAAGTCTAATCATAGGCACAAGAAGTGGTTGGCTGATTTGTTGTGATTTCCTAGTGCAGGACCGTGCTTACTGCTACATGAACATATCTAATTGGAATTAGTGACTAATATAGAAATGTATAAGGATGCAGCAACTAGAAAAGAAAGTCATCATCTTTTCTTGGATTCTTTATCATTTCTATTCTATTCATGTAAGCTGAGCCGGTCCCATGCACATTTCTATCTTTGGTAAACTAGACATTTTGATGGTTGATTTTACTTATTCACAATGAAACTTGAGAAGAAAGCCTACAATAGATCTGCTCCCATGAAGACAGAAGAGTTATAAGGTTTCAAGAATTTTTATCACACTTTGGAGATTATTATGGAGTTTAAATGGGTATGTTTGTGATAACTTGATACTTTGAGTTGCAAAGATGAAAAATTCTTGCATGTGAAAGTAAGGAAATTAGTACCATTAACATCAACTTGATAGGCCGTTTCATTCAATTTTCTGGTAAGTTGTAATTTTGACACGGAATCAAATAATAGGAGTTACAGTGGATTGTCTTGGGTTTGCTGGATGGGGTGAACTTCAGGTTCAGATATGGAGATAGGGCAGATTTGATTGGGTTAAGAAAATGCAAACCCACACTCAACCCACTTGGGTTTGGTTCAGGTGTAGGTTAACCACCTAAACATATGTTTGCAATATTGATGATGATGATGATGATGATGATGATATTGACTGGGCAAATTACAGTCTATCCACCTATTTTGGGTTCATCTGTACTTTGTTAATATGTTTATTTAGAAGGATCACATGGCACACCTGCGTTATCCTCCATCCTTATCCTAAACCTATCGTTGCCCACCTCACCTTGAATTACTATGATGGAAAAACTAGTAGAAACTTTATATTACTTGCAGAAGGCTAAACTAGGTTTTGAACATCCAGAACATCACAAAACATGCCAAAAAATGTAAGTGAATTAAGTACATTTTTGTGTTGACACATATATGATATTGGCAACATGGTCCTGATTTGTATATTGTTACACAATTAATAGGTCTCATTGTTCAAGTTTGCCCATATATTTTTTAGAGGATATGGACTTAGATATAGATATAAGTGGATACTAGATTCTAAAATCAGGATTATCAACGTGGAAATCTTATAATGTCACCACAAATGATAATAGATTTTGAGCAGCAAGAGCATAAAACTGAGCTTTTCTCTCTCATTAAAATATCATCTAATTGTATGCCATTTTGAAGGTTTCAGATACAGTGAAAGACCATGTTGCATATCTCATACTGGAGCAATCAAACTTTTAACAGGCTTCCCGAGATATTTCTTACTGCGTATCTCTGTTGGCCCTGTTCTGCTCGGGTAGTCACTAAAGATAGATGATCTTAGTTATAATTTGAAACTGACATCATGGATGAATTGGTGCTCCCTAATTGAATTCTGCTAAGAAAAGTTTGTCCAGGGGAATATAAAATGTAATGCTACAGAACTTTTGACAACTCCTGCACATTGAATAATTGTTTAATGGAAGAATGTTTTTAATCTGTTTTGATAGTTTTGCTGTCTTAAAAATATTTAGTTAAAGCCTTACTGTTTCCAAATATTTCCTGTCTCTAAAAAATGTCACGGTTAAGATATCCCATGGTTGAGTTATTGTCTGTGACTATCAAATTATTGAATTGTTCATCTGAGACAAGATCACTATTTACAAATCTTAATCAATAACCGGCTGCTGATAAGCTGCTTGTCTTTGGTATACACTTAATCTTAAATTTATCATGTTCTAATATTTTACTTTTCTTCTGATCCAGTTATTTGAAATATATGGTGATGTATGGCATCACAGCCGAGTCAGAAGATACTTGACATCTGAAGACTGTCCTGAAAGTGAAACAGAAGGTAGACCTTGGTTTGGCCTATTGATGCTTCTACGGAAACACCCACAGCACTTTGCAATTAACATACGAGCGAAGGGAAGGGTGAAATCAGAATTTGTTTCATTAGTCTCATTGGATTGCTAAGTATCTTCTGGGATCATCTTATGCAGCTCTATAAAAAATAGGTGGAAATAATATATACTTTTGCATTGGCATCTTGTTTCCCACTGCTTGCTATACTGGGACAGGAATGTCAAAATAAAACATGATTTCCAAAACCATCAGTTACTTTTTCTTGTTCTACAGCCGAGAAAGATAAAAAGTCTACAGTTACCACTATATTTCAGGCACCATAACAAATTATCGTGATGTAGCAAGAGTTGACAGAATCATTTATAAGCTGTTCATGAAGTGTAATTAATGTCTCCTATGATTGTTTTACACATTTGTCTGTCACAGGGTTTCCAATCATAAAGTTGCCTGCGTATTGATAGTCTTATGTTGATGTATTTTTGGACGTGTGCGTGGGCATGCCGGTGGATGTTGTGTCAAAAACTTCGTCCACAATGTCACATTAAAATCTGTAGTTTGGCTTCTTTAGCCTCCCTCCACTAAGCTTTCTTTGGTATTCCCGGAAACAAAGGCTCTTCTAGTGTTGTGTTCCGCAGGTCAAAATGGACTAATCTCCCCTAAAACATCATTTTTGAGAAAATTTTAAATTAAAAATTTGTCAGTTCAATGCAAGTTTATTTTTTTTTTTGTCAAAAATTGGTTTTCCGGTAAAAATTTTAATTGAAAGTTCTTTTGTGATCCATAAAATAGATGATTGTGTTACAAATAATGCTAGTTGCAAGATGAGCTATGTAACTAATTTCATAGTATTTATGGGAACATTAATACAATAGAATGTGATACTTTAGAAAAAACATCCTATCTCAATAAGATTCTTCTAAACAGTGAATACTAGTTATAAATATATGACTTGTAATACTAGTTGTGAAGTAGGTTTACACACAAAAATAATAAGAAATTTCACAAAAAGAAACTAATAGCTTGTTCTGTTAGATGTCTAAGAGAACAATAATTTCTCACACTTTCCTATACTGAACCAAAACACAAGGCAGAAATGTGAAATGTGGTTGGAGAAAAAAAAAAAAAAATGACAATCCCTAATTATTATAATGAAATAGTTCCGCTTCAAGCTAGCCTTAATTAGGGATCTAAAGATCACTCTTGTGTAGAATTATGGAATAAAAGGTAATTTGATGAATGATGTTGTAGTTGACGAGCGTTTGATCATCATGCTCAGAATCAAGATGATTGTTCTTGAATCAATTGATATAATAGAGAGACTATAGATAACTATATCAATATTATATTTTTATCAATCATTTGATGTTTGACCTGTAAATGATTTTTATCAATATGTACCTTTTATTACCATTTACTCAAATAATAAGAGAATAAAAAATGATATATATATATATATAGAGAGAGAGAGAGAGAGAGAGAGAGAGAGAGAGAGAGAGAGAGAGAGAGTGTGTCTCGGACTCGGTGAGAGTTACCGCCGTATTCCTAATAATTGTGGAGTGAGTTCAATCAAACAGCCCACATAACTTCTAATTTCCGGTGAAATTACCAGATCAATAGTTTGTTGACACAGTTCGGGCTCGAACCAGGAAAGCCTGGTTCAAACTTGGGTTGGTTGCACCACACCAGCTCAGCCACCGTTTGGCTCTCTCCGCCATCGTTATGTAACCCTCGATACCTTCGCGGAGGGTTCTCGGCGACCGATGGCCGGAAAGCCGCTGCCCTCCACGGCCACGGCTGCCTGCTCTATCCAGCGCTCTCTCCTCGCCGTCGCTGCCCTTACCCTGATCTGCTTCAGCCTCCTCTCTCTCGGATCCCTCCGCTCCTCTCCCCAATTTCCCTCCCCGGAGGTACTGGCAGTACAACAAGAAGATCTCTCTCTGTTGTGTCGTATTCTCCTTCTGTTCTTTGATTTCCTGCAATGTCGCTGATTCTTGATGCTGAAGGTGGCTGTGGCCGAAGTTTCCAGCGGTCTTTCCAGCCGGATGCTGCCCCCTTCCTCGATCTACCACTCCCCGGACGTCTTCTTGAAGAACTACGCGGAGATGGAGAGGAAATTTAAGGTTTTTATCTACCCGGATGGGGATCCGAATACGTACTTCCAGACACCGCGGAAGCTGACTGGGAAGTACTCCAGCGAGGGGTACTTCTTCCAGAACATCCGCGAGAGCCGGTTCCGGACGGAGGATGCCGATCAGGCTGACCTGTTCTTTGTGCCCATATCGTGCCATAAGATGAGAGGGAAGGTTAGACTTTTCGAGATCTTTGTGCTCGGTTCCACATCTTTGTTTTTTTGTCACTGTAACCTTGGGATCTATGCACTTTTGATTCTTTCGTTCATCTAGGATACTTTCAGCTTATTAGTTAACGCTAAGTATTATCATTACATCATTTTGGCTGTACAAGGTTTTTTATGTGATTTGAAGTGGTATATTTACTAGGTGTGTTATATATATGGTCCGTAATTGCAATAGGAAAGGGACCTAAAGAACGAATTCAATATGTGAATATTATCTGTCAAAAACCTGTACCTCCTACAGAAATTATTATAGTTTTAGTTTAAATGGCTCACAACGGATTGAGAGAACTCTAGAGGCTAAGCAAATACAAGAATAACATAATATTGGATCAATTAAAGTGTTCTACCATACCCATTCCAGTTAACTATGTCGAAGAGAAGTATAGTATACTCACTGATGATGGGTGTGATTCAGACATTCGTTTATGCACGTCATGCCAGAATGTTTACGTTTTCTATAAATTATGGATGCATCAAAAAGTAGATCCTACAATATGTGAATATGCTCTGCCAAAAACCTGTACCTCCTATGGGCAAATGATTATAATTTTAGTTTAAATGACTCACAATGGATCCAGAAAACTCTAGAGGCTCAGCCAATACAAGAACAACATAATGTTGGATCAATTATAGTGTTCTACAATACCCATTCCAGTTAACTATGTCGAAGACGAAGTATAATATACTCATTGATGATGGGCATGTTTCAGATTTTCATTTATGCACGTCATGCCAGAATGTCTGAGTCTTCTATGAATTATGGATGCATCGAAGAGTAGGTCCTCCAAATCATTTTTGCATGGGATGATGTTACAGTCATTTGGGAAAATTGTCTATCAAATTTGGATATGGCTGCAATTTGTTTCCTGAACAAGAAGGCTTTTACTGCATTTTGGTTGATCTTTTTTCCTTTGTACATAATTTTTTTTTTTTTTTTTTTTCAGGGCATATCATATGAGAATATGACCATCATAGTTCAAAATTATGTTGAAAGCTTGATAAGTAAATATCCATATTGGAACAGAACCATGGGTGCAGATCACTTTTTTGTAACTTGTCATGATGTTGGTGTGAGAGCATTTGAAGGACTTCAAATGGTTGTAAAGAATTCAATTCGGGTTGTCTGTTCGCCAAGCTATGATGTTGGTTACATCCCACACAAGGATGTAGCTCTTCCCCAAGTACTGCAGCCGTTTGCTCTGCCATCAGGAGGAAATGATATTGAGAACAGGTTGAAATCCTGACTTGAATAGATGTTTCTTTTACATGATTGGTTCTAGGGCACAGTTAATAGACACCATGTGACAGTTATAGCAGGGGATCTATGTTATTGATCATTGGGTTAATCGCGTTATACAGACCTAGGTGATCCAGCTTCTGTATTTACATCCAATGCCGATATTGATTTATTTAACTACAGGCATTGTGTCGCACATATATATTGATTTATTTTACTTCAATTATTTTCATTGTTGCGATTTGAGGAGTGCACTGAAAGGTGTTTTATCTGCATTTCTAAAGGTGTTAACCTGTAGTTCAGTTAGCATACTTGTTTGTCCCAAAGCCTAGTTAATTCACTGTGACCTTAGAATAAAAGACAATGGTCATGCACTAATAACTTGCTTTTCTTGAACCCTTACACAAACACCAGGACTATACTTGGATTTTGGGCAGGCCATAGGAACTCAAAGATAAGAGTCATATTAGCTCGTGTATGGGAGAATGACACAGAGCTTGCCATTAGCAATAATCGCATAAGCAGAGCTACTGGAGAGTTGGTCTATCAGAAGCAGTTCTATAGGACGAAGTTCTGCATATGTCCAGGTGGTTCCCAAGTCAACAGTGCTCGCATAGCAGACTCCATTCACTATGGATGTATTCCAGGTTAGAGCCCCATCATTTAATAACTCAGGTAGATGGATATATTATCATCGTGATGTTACTGTAGTGTAGTTCATTTGAATTTGTTATCTGCTGTTTTTTTCTACATAAGTGCAGTTTGCTAACCAGAGTTCATTTTTTCAATTTGCAGTAATTATGTCCAATTACTATGATCTACCATTTAATGACATCCTTGACTGGCAAAAGTTCTCTGTTATACTCAAGGAGAGTGATGTCTACCAGCTTAAGTCTATTCTGAAGTCCATACCACATGAGAAGTTTGTTGAGTTGCATGAGCACTTAGTTGAGGTATGCCATCATTAATTTGTAGTAATGAGACATAAGATCCACCGGCTGGGGAAGTGCTTAAACCCAATTCTATCAGTAAATTATATCGCTAGTTGAACTTTGGAGAAAATTTCAGTTGTGCGTATAAACTTCCAACTTGTTCCGATTGACACTAAATGTTAACAAAAGATACAAATCATATCTTGCCATCAGCTTTCATTTAAGCCTTGAAGAAAAGCTGAATTGTGGTTGCAATTAGGACTTGACTTACCAACCTGGTAAGAGCTTTAACAAAAGATGTTCCGCAATGTGCCCATTATAAATCAAGGCAAGGCAAGTCTAATTATATCTCTAATTTTTTTTGTTGTCTATGCCAAGGTGGAAAGTCAGATCTTATTATGCGACAAGGCCAACTTTCCTTAAGGTTCATGGATGAAAGTTGACAGTGTGACTTGATGGAAATTACTTCAAACTTTAGGAAGTCTATTGGCAAAAGTTGAAGCTAGAGACCTAATTAAAATTTGCCCCAAAGATCAAGAACTAGTGGTGTGTTTTGCCCTATTTTTAGTCATTATACTAAAAATATCTGTATGTTCCTTGCAGTAATAGTTCATTTTCTTTTAAATTATAGACTCTCTAAATCCCAAGTTGCTTCAAGATGAAGCGTCAGAAATCAGCAAAGAGAAAATAGGAGGAAATACTGCTAATAAAGAGCTAATGACGAGCCGTAATATCTGACTCTCATGTCCTTTGTGGTAAACTTGTAGTGTTGAGAAGAACATGAAGAGTACTTTGATTCTCAATTATTTGAGGATTTTCCTTGTGTTCCATCTTATAAAAAGAGAACAGTTACAAGAGGTTTAATTTCTATTGAAAAATGTAAAATGTTTTATTTGTTTCTATTTGTGAAATCTTCAACTCTTAAATATTTTATTTGCTTTAAACGTGTGATGACTCTATGCATAGTTGTATTGTCATATCACCACTTGAATGTTTCTTACTTCATTCTTCACTGTTTCGGTAGTTTTCTTGTGTTGGATTTTGTCATAATTTGAGACTGAAGAGATATTAGGCTGTATTAGGAGATTATCAATATATAATTTGAACTTGGGGGATTGTCAATAAATAAATTTTAGTGGTCCTTTTGTTTTAACTGGAGAGATCTATTGATCCTCGATCATCATAAAGTGGATGCTGAGGCATTTGACAAAGGTTATATATATGTCTGTGTGTGTGTATGTATATGTATACATATATACATATATACATATATATATATATACATATACATACGTATACATACATATACATATATATACATACATATATATGTATATATATATGTCAAAGGCATACTTCACCATCTAAGTTCCAAGTTTCTCTTCTTGATATTCTTGAAGTTCAGGATCAGAACCATATCTCTTGCAAGGTGCTGATGCTGATTTTTGAACGAAAGTGGTGGTGTGTTTCAAGTTTACTGAACATTTGAGATTCTCTTAGAATCTTGGAAGTTGACACCATATCCTTGTATCTAGGAGAGAGAAAGTGTGGCCTGTGCTCAATGGTAGCAGAGAGATGAAGTATGGATTAAATGTTCATTCTAAGCAAGCTTTATGTGAGATTCTAGTTTGTGGCTTTCTTGAAGAACACAAAAATGTGACAGTTAATCTCACATATTAGTATATATTATATGCATGGAAACAATATTTTTTTGACAAAAGAGTAAAAAAGATAGGCTCTGCTGAAGCCTTGGTTCGTGAAGAACTAAACCTAGATATCTAAGGGAAGCATGTTTGTTTCTTTATAACTGGCATCCATGTTATCTGGTAGCCCCTTGGAAAATCACGAATACTGTGTTTCTGGCATTTGATCCAAACCATCATTCACATCACTTTGTTTGTTAAATTGCACAGTTTAACACTTTTGCTTTGTCGTATCTGTTGTTTCATTTTTGTAGTATGTGAAACAGTAGTTGGATCTTCCCCACTGCTTAATTCAGTCTTTGAGTTTGGTTGATGGCAAGTAGAACTTTCCGTATGCAGTACCTTGAATTATCAACATATGACACAAGTTTTGTGTAAATGGTATATGAAAGACAAGCACCATTTAAGGAAATAAATATAATTATTGACAAGTAACAATTGTAATGCCTGTCTTAAAGAAGGCTTACATTTAATAGCATCATAAGACTTCAAACGCCACCAATTGCTTTCATGTTTTAATTTTTCTTTCCCTTATTTTACTTTTAATCTGTTTTCAGGTTCAGAAGCACTTTGAATGGCACTCACCTCCAATACCATACGATGCATTCCACATGGTAATGTACGACCTTTGGCTACGGCACCATGTCATCAAGTACTGAAAGCAAGTTCGCAGACCATATAATTAGTTCTACCTTTTATTAAGTTGTGAAGTGGTACAAAAGAGGCCCTGGATTTTGGTATATACCCCGGTGGAAGGTTTACAAGTATATATTCAGTTTTTTCTCATCCATTCAATGCTATCGGACAGATTAATCCAATATTTGATCACATAGAGAAGTATGAACAGAAATGCGGGCATCCATACAAGCTCAGAACTTGCTGCTTAAGCATTTTTATGTTCAGTTGGATATTCATCAGTTGCATTCATTGACAGAAGGGTGTGACAGAAAGTTGGCAGCAATCTGAGCTCAGAGGTAGATTGATCTCTACTTGTCTCAGTGCTGCCTCGCACTTGATCATGTAATTTGGATGGTACACTTGAGTATCAGATCCGTGGTTTTTGTGTCTCATGATATCTTCATTGACTGACAATTCTGGATTTGCCCTTTGTCTGACCATTGAATGAGTGGTAGTTCATCAGTTCTTGTATACGGTAAGCAGATGAGAGATGACAAAAAAACATAATTGGATGGCTTGTAATTGGAACTTAACTGGTGGAAGTATCTGCTTCATCATAATTTCTTCTGTAACCCATTTTCTTTTATCCTAATTGATTTGGATGGGTACAGGAGCATCTAGCCTGCCTTGGTCAGAAGGCCTTGTACTGCTCCAGTATGCAACACAAGTTTCTGTTGCATTATTATGTCTTCTCAGAGATGGAGGTGATGAAGATCTAGTAAACTACCAGCGACTGGTTGCCAGGTGAATTACTAATTCATATTCTTCCTTCTCTTCCAGTTACAATTTGGATATGACATGGTTGCACCACATTTTTAGTTCTTTTAAATGTACAATATGTGAGAAACACATCATCTTAGTCCATCAACTTCCCCAAATTAAGATGTCATCCTAACAAGAAAATGTAATTATAGTGAGTTCCAAATCTAATATGTTAGGTCAAATTTTGTGGGTTTCTTAACCGATCTCTAATATTATTCATACCATTGTTTTCAATGTTTTCTTTTTCATGTAAAATATCCACTAAGTCGAGAAGCATTTAGAAGTTTGTATCAACAGGAAAAGATGAATGAAGAATGAAGACACTTGGGAGTAGGTCTGGTAATTTGTTTCCAAGAGTACAATGATCATCCATCCCTTACAAGCTGCAGCTGTAAGTTTGCCAGAACAAAAGCATTTATAGTGCCATACATGTCATAATCGAGTATCCCTCTGTGCCTTCCTGTGCTTGATATTTTTGCAGGATTAAAAAAAGCGTTCAGTGCGACCAATATGCACAAATCGAGCAAAAATTCAAACATTCGGAGGGTCCGTTGCTCCGCACACATTCATGCAGGATAAGATAAATCTTCATAACTTTTTTGTAGACATGATCTTTTAATACTCGTTAATTATAGTTAGGTCCATACTTATCCCTATTAATGTCAAGAGAATACTTATGTGGGGTAGATATTGAAAGATAGCTAAGAAAATAGTTTCACATTAGTAAGAATTAAAAAAAAAATCAGGTGATATGTACTAGGTTTTACTCAAAATTTTACTTTACTCTTTGAGTTCTTACCAAGTGGGATTTATTTCTTTTTGCTCCTCTTTCAATATCTATATATTCTCTTTCAATATCTATTTATTTCATGTGATGATTGAGAAGGTCAAAATGCGGTCAGACCTATTTTTCCTTCTTTTTTTGTCACCTGGTTGTGACCAACTTCTTCTACCTCTCTTTTTTTCCCTTTTTATTGACTTGCCGTTTTTTTTTTTTGAACCTTGACACTTTCTAATATCCTCCCTAAATCGTGGGAGTAAAACAAGTGTAAGAGCGTTGGGCTCCTTTTCAAAATATGCCAGTTTCTTGATACATTAGACTATCCTTCCTCCCATAGTTTCAATGGTTGGAATGTGTTTAAAGACATTAATAATTTGTCCATCGGTATACCCTCGTTATACAAATCAATGACACCAGGGAAAAGGATCTCTCGGTTGATAGCTGGGTTGAAGGGAACCTTACAATACGGGTGGAGTCAATAGGGAAGCTCATAGGCGTCTACGTTAGATTAAATGATCTTATTCAATTAGGTAAAATATATTATAGACATTATTACGATTAAAAGAGAGAATCTTAATGGGGGGGTCTCTTTCAATTATTTATCCTAGATTTTTTACTTATATATATATAAAATAGGACTTCTTAGGGAGTTGATCATCTTTGATCACGACCTTTGTTTGGTTGGCCTCCGTGGGCAAAGTTTTTCTCCTTTTTGTGAGTGTGTCCTTTCGCTCCTCAACTAGCTCTTGGGTCATCGATGCTTGTGCTAAGGCCGCAGTTGGGGGGTGAGGTGCCGTCCTAACGACCTCTCCGACGGTCAAATCAACTAAGTGAATTGTTATGTGCCTAGTGCTAAAGAAGGTCTCATTGCTTATTTGCTTGAGCACCTTTATACTATCTAGGGAGGCAGAAGTCGTATGAAATGGTTTAATACACGTAGGTGGTAGGTCGACATCGTACGCTGGTCGCTGGTCGGTGGCTGAACCCTTGACCTGTCTGTCAATTCCGATTATTATGTTGGTTGCTTTTATTGCATAAATGTCATAGGCACGATCCTTTTATGGATCGTTGTCTAGGTTGAAACAGGTCCTAATGTGTAGGGGATATACGAAACGAAACCTTACGATGGAGGCAAGGGATACGGCCTGGGCCTAGTTCCTCGAGTGATGGTCCGGGAGAACGCTTCTTCCCGAGACCATGATATGAGCTGAGTTAGCCATATCTACTTGGCTTTTGGGAGGTGACGTGGAAGTATATATTGGACGGGCCAAAATATATCCTATCATATGGAAAGGTACACATCGTAAATTTGATCTATTGTTATTTGATGTCAGATTTTGACATTCATGTTTTATGCATAACAAAGGCATAAGAATGGTTTTTATACATAATTAGTATTTGAGCTATGTTTGTAAAATCAAATATTTTATATCTATTTGTTAGCACCTTTTGCTCACGAAAAAGTGTTATTCAGCTTTGATTTATGATGCTTGAACGATCCATATGTATTGTCGATATGCTTTCTATCTATTTTATCATATCATCTACTTATGACAAATGTAAGGTTCATTCTACTTGATTAATCAACCATTGTCAATAATAGCATTATCTAAGGCGGTGGCCTTATGTGCTCACTAGCCCTATTCATGGGCAACAGTTGCATACCCAATAGAAGCACCGTGGGGTGCACTACGCAACGCCACTTTATGTAGTTGTTAGTTACAGGTGCCCTACAAGCCAATCACGTGAGTGATGGCACATGTGACTCGCTAAACAATCTTTTTGCTTATTATCATTATTGATATTTTCTCACACTATATTATCTATTGTGAACATGTATATATTATGATAACCTTGGATCTGTACAATGAAAATCAAATTTTAATGAGATCACGATAATAAAACCAATTTACCTTTAAACACAAATCCTAAAATATCTTGGTCATAAATTTCTCGAGAGGGACATCGAGATAATCAGATAGACTGGTGTACTATATTCTCGTCCATGTGATGGAGGCGGCTTGTCTCATAGTCGCTCATGTGGGGACATTAAGGATACGGTACAGGTACTCATTGGAAAATGAGTTCACCAATTGATCTGTTTATGGAATGTTGTATGGTTAACGATACCTAACGTTAGACAGCGATTCTGTAGTTCCAGTTGTGTGTCTGATCCTTAGACTTGAGACACTAAGAATGCCTTATTTGAGTACTCCTTTCTTTAACGCCAGACTTACAGGTTTGGAGGTTCTAGATCAGCCGGTCCTCGAGATTGATGACCAACCTTACGAATGCAATTGAATGTCAATAGAGGATCATCTACTCTCGGTATCATGAGATGAATATCTCGTGTGTTCTTGCTCGGACAAATCTCTAGCTAAGGTCGTTCAGATTGAGAGAGAATGAATTCTCCGAGAGAATCTGATTAACACGAGACTCTAATAGATTCCATATGTGGCATGACAGTACCATGCCCAATATACGATCTCTGGGATATTAGATGGATGAGGGACTATAGATACACGGTAACTGAGGATAGACAGGTCTAATGAGTTAGATCTCATGTACCGTTTGGGGACTGTGGCGTAGTGGCCTAGTACATCCATAGTCGATGAGTTAAATGAATTGTTATGGGATAACAATTCATTGAATCAGAAGGAGTCCTGATATGTGGAACTCACAGCTAGTTCGGTATTGGGCCTAGATGGTCACACACATACGATGGGTGTTTCAGCGAGTAGAGGATTGAATATATCTAATAAACTCATGTTCTCATTGGATGAGACCCAACATTGATGAACCCTTTTGCATGAGGCCCAATTAAATGCCAATTGAGATTATTGGATAGAGATCCAATAATCCAAAAAGTGAGGGTAATTGAATAGAGATTCAATACCCACTAAGGCAAAATTTATTAGGATTTTGGTGGCTTTTTATAAATAAGAGCATAGGCGAACAATAGGGCGATTGACTGCATTTTTGGTCGCCCCTCCTATTCTCCTCCCTCATTCATCTTGTCAACCGACCACCCTCTCGTTGCTACGAGAGGGTAACAAAGAAGATAGGAAATTTTCTTTCACGTTCGCTGCGAGAAGATGCACAAGAGTTGTGAGGCTTTGGCTACGATTAGAGAAGCATTGCTGCAACAATCCATCGTGTAGGTACCGCTAGAGAAGAGGACATCTGACATCCTTCATTCTCTCCAATTAGATCTGAAAGTTTCAGAGATATACGATCTCACTAAGTAATTAATCACAGATTAGTCATAATTTTTAATTTTTGTGAGTTTTCACACATCAATCCTTTACACGATGACGTGATAAATGTGAAAAGTAAATTTTATTTTATTTTTCTACTATGCATGTGATATTCTCTTATGATTTTTTGACAATAATATTAGCGCCAAGTTACTCGTGCAAAGATTGACTTTTAAATTACGTGTGATAAGATTAAAATACGTAAATTATTTTTTACAAATCTTGCTACGATTTTTTCATAGTTTTCATATCTAAGCAACACCTTTTTTCGCTATAGAGAGATATTGTAGAGAGGTATTGTGATATCAAAAATTGTTGATGCGAAGAAGAGGGGAAAGAGCAACAATTGTTGCTACCCTACGGAGCAATCCTGCGACAAGGCCAAAGGATGCTTGTATGTGATGAATAAGTTGATTTTTTATTGATGGCTCAATTTATACAATCAAGGAAACCTAAATGAACATTCATGGACCATAAGCTTTGGAAAATAAGAAAAAAAAATTGTCGTAGGGTAGTTTGAGCATCATGAAGAGAATATTATGCATTAAATGAAAACATAATAAATCAGGGCACAGCAGATAAATTCACCTATAAGATCTGGCACACCTACCAAAGAATTGAGAAATCAACTAATTGTACGTGCAAAAGAGAAATCTTCGAGGACTTTTTATGAAATGAGGCATGGAGCCTCTACGAAAATTTCTACGAAGATACAAGAGCTTTAAAATTAAGCTTCTAATAATGTCACGAAAATTTGTACCATGAGCAATTGATTAGAAATTTGTCAAATGTGACATTTAAACAACCTCAACATCTTGAAAAGCCGAACTTTGTCAAAATTTCAATATGCAAACATCCCTTCCAATACGAAACCCTAACCTGAAACAAACAAGTGCACGACTGTATCATTCTGAAACTTCCCCCTTATGCTGCAGCTCCTGCACCCTTGCCCTTCTTCCGCTGGAGCTTCTTCATGTAGAACTCGAGCTCCTTTCCTTCCAATATGTATCTGTGCATCACGGTTCCCACATTCATTAGATCAAACAGCAGACAAATCATGGTGGATACTAGGAAAAAAAATTGAAAAGAAAATTCTTCCTACCCATCAGCTCTCCCGCACTGCCCAGGGCGCGAAGAAATACAAGCTAACAACCTTCCAGCACCAAATTGCTCCTCGATGTGGGGATCAAGTGTACGGCCCTGCTGTCGCTTGTCCAGCTTCCTGGTTACATGGTTGCTCTTCTTTGCTTCCTCTGCTGCAGCTTCACCCTCCGGTACCTGACACAGGGCAAGGAAAAAAAAAAATTAAGGCAGATAACATCAATCAATTGATAAGACCCTAACATGATCGAGTCCATCGATTTATAATTAAAATTCAAATTGAGTCATGTTGGTCTGTTCAGTCGGAGTCAATTATAAGTCGAGTTAGTCCAATCGAGTCAATTATGAGTTTGATTGGAGTTGATTATTATTTTCAGTTAGGATGAAATCGGTTATTATTTTCAGTTAGGAGTATATCAATTAGTTAAGAGTCTGAGTTTAGTGAGACTCTGAGTCCAAGCTTAGAGAAACTCTTGATAGAACACTATAAATAATGGTGTAAACTCTTTTATCAATCAATCAATCAATGAAGAAATCTTGTTTTAGCCCATAGGCAAAACCCTAGGAGGGTTGATCCCCTATAAAGATCAAGAAGGCAGATCCCCTCGAAGTGATTATTTATCTCTCTTCCTCTACGATAGAATCCTTGAGTTTCTATCAATTGGTATCAGAGCATCGATAGAAAATGTTGGGTTTCTATCAATTGGTATCAGAGCAATGATCCTCGACGTTCCTACCGTGATTCCACAGCCGCTTCCCTTGCCATATGCAATTGTTGTCGCCATCTACACTGTCGTCGCTGTCTTCCATACCTTGTTGCTGCCGTCACTGCCACCTAACCCTAGATTGCAGCCACCTTTTCCAATCACCTTGTTGCAATTTATCACCATCTTCGTTGCAGCAATCATCACAAAAAAAAGGAAAAAGAAATGAAAATAAGTAGATTGAAACGACACGCCCCATCCTGCTATCATCGCCCGAAGTTCCTCTCCTCCCTGCCACTGCCGCCAGCCAATCATAAGCAACGCATAGCCATCAGTCGCCAGACCCTCGTTGTTGCCCTCTTCCTTCTCTTCCAGCCACTATAGTCCACCCCTCCTCCCACATCCTCCACTATTGTTCCTCCCTTCCTCTTTATCGCCCGCGGACCATACTTGCCAACTCTCGTCGCCACCCACTACTCTTCCCCGCCATCGCTGATTTCCCATCCCTACTCCACCGTTGCCTTTTCCTATCCTCTGTCGAGCGCAGTCCTCGCTCACCTGACCGCTGCCCCTTTTTCCTCCCTTGCCACTGTCGTTGCCCAGCCGCCATCTTCCTCCCCTCCAGTGGTATGATTAGTACAAACACACTAACGGAGAACCCTCGTGGGAGCAATACAAAAGCGAGCTTCTGATTCGCTTCGGACCATCGGAGTACGAGAACATGGATGGACAACTCACCAAAATCCGTCAAACTTCCACTGTACAAAAGTACCATAGTAGATTTGAGCGCCTCTCAAATCAAACCCAAGATTAATCCAAAAAATAACTGCTAGGAACATTTATTGAAGGGCTCAATCCGGAGATTCGATGTGAAGTTAAGGCCCACCAACCCCGTACCATGATGGCTGTCATATTATTTGCTCGCATACACGAGGAAAAGCTCAATAGGGACAATCGCAGAAATAAAAGCATAAACCAATTGGTTGCAAGCAAGCCAACTGCCCCACCTACCTCCACTCAAAACCCTCGAAGACTTACCAGAGAAGAGCTTCAAGAATGATCAGCAAAAGGGTTGTGCTGGCATTGTGATGAAAAGTGGAGTAAAGGACATCAGCGCAAACAAGGTCATCTTTTGATGATTAAACCAATTAAGGAGAAATCAGGAAATGGTGATGTGGACTCTGATCAAGAAGGTATGAATTCTGATAAAGGTATTGGACCTATCATACATACAATGCATGCATTAGTCGACTACTCTAACCCGCAAACCATGAAAATTAAAAGAATTTTGAAACAACAGCCTATTACTGTTTTAATCGATACTGATAGCACTAATAATTTCATGGACGGAAAGCTTGCTAACCGATTGGCCTATCACATTGAAAACTATGATAAATTTAAAGTCAAGGTTGTTGATGGATGAATTCTAACTTTTAATAGTAAGTGCTCAAAAATAAAACTGATGGTACAGGGCTAAGAACTGCAGGTGGATTTCTTTCTGCTACCCTTGGAAGACCTCGAAATAGTGCTTGGAATTGAATGGTTGTCAACTCTGGGTGATGTCACCTGGAATCTTTCTAAACTGATTATGAAGTTTCTTATTAATGGAAAGCAGGTGATCCTCAAAGGAAGACGTGGAAGCAAGATCACAACTGCCAGTAACCATCAGATGGAGAGAGTTCCTCAGAAGACTACAATGACTACTGCACCAAAAGGCCGACCCATTGGTTACACCAAGTGGACACCCTATTTAATTGATTAAAAGGTTATGATGCGTGGCAAATATCCTGGACTGAAGTACTTACGAAGTTTGATGCTGCTCAGCCTTGAGGACAAGGCTGATTTGAAGAGGGCGGGTCTGATAGACCCTAATAGGGTCAAGCCCATCAGTTCATAATTAATTCAAGTTGAGTCATGTTGGTCTGTTCAGTCGGAGTCAATTATAGGTCGAGTTAATCCAATCGAGTCAATTATGAGTTTGGTTGGAGTTGGTTATTATCTTCAGTTAGGATGGAGTTGGTTATTATTTTCAGTTAGGAGTCCATCAATTAGTTAAGAGTCCAAGTTTAGAGGAACACTGAGTCCAAGCCTAGAGGGACTCTTGGTAGAACACTATAAATAATGGTGTAAACTTTTTTATTAATCAATTAATGAAGAAGTCTTGTTTTAGCTAATAGACAAAACCCTAGGAGGATCGATCCCCTATAGAGATCAGAGAGGCAAATCCCCTTGAAGTGATCAAGGAAGCCCGATCCCCTCAAAGTGATCGTTTATCCCTCTTCCTCTACGATAGAACCCTAGGGTTTCTATCAATTGGTATCAGAACATCGATAGAAACCGTTGAGTCTCTATCATCAATTTCAGCAAAGATGAAAAATACAATCTGGAATGTAGTGAGAATTCAGCATGAAAGATCTAAAGCTGGAACCAAGCACAAAGAAGATGATCATATGGAAAGACTGCTGTACTGTAGCAACATATACTTTTACTATAACTGACGGAACAATAAATATTAACAAAATCCAAATACTGAAGATTTCCAGGTAGATAAGACTGCAATACTATATATTATAGTGTGCAACGTGAAGCAACTCAATTTAGATTGGCATACAAAAACTATGTAGTGGCATTGAAGTCCTATAGAAGACAGACACTGATACTGGGTGCCACTCCCCAACTTGAAGTGTAAAAGGATTGAATAAGATAAATCTTTATATCAAACTCTATCACCAGTTTGAAACAAAATATCACCAACTGCCTGCTGATGTGATCTTAAATCATGCAAACTGGGAACCATACCTACAAGTCAAAAACTACACAAGGGATCTAAACAAACAGCAAAACTACAAGGACAATTCTAATTTTAGCAAAACTAAGAAACACCAGCATAAGTTGTCTCTTAAATAAATGTCATGTTCCCAACTTCAGATATAGCTAACTTGATAAACTGACTTGCAATGCAGATCAGACTGCAGATGGAAAAAAATTTGGGCCACCAAATATTTAATGCCATCCAAATAAGATTGCACCGAAGCATATACCAACACTTTGATTCATAATCCACTTTTTGCCAACAATGTAACTAGAATTTAGGACTTGTTATCAAGGAAGAGACAGGTCCTTATTTGAATCCATTGGTTGATATCGCATAATATTTTATGTAAAAGTGCTTGTGGATATCATAGAAAGTCCATGAAGCTACCGAAAATGCCATCAAGTGAGCTGATAAATAAAAACTCCAACCAAACCTCACTATTTTGAATTTTTCCTCAATTAAAAACTCATAACCACAACGGTTTTGGAATTTCAAGCCTACTTCAAGAACAAGCTGCATATTTACCATTGGATAACCATATTTTAAACTTCAAATGAAATAGTTTGCTGCATGATCACCCAATTATAAAATCTTTGAATCTGTCACCTATTTCCCCACTCAATCTTCAAAATTCAAAACTATTGTTTCAAAGGAAATACGTAAATAGTGGGTTTCACAATAATAAGTTCTGGCAATGGCAAGAATACCCTGCAATAGAAGCTACGGCTAGCAACTAAACAGACTCCTATGTACATATAAATGGAAAGGTGGTGAAGAAGCCGGTGTACCACCATAGTCAGACTGTCCAAGCACCTAGCGTACTCTTGAAATCACAAAATATAAAATCAAGAAAAGCTAGATACGAAAAGGTGAATATATATTTACTATCATTGATTAATTGGCTCTAGAGAAGCTCAATATTGTAATAAAACCAGTAAATATCATTTTGAATCAAACAAAACAATCCTGCACAAGGCCTAAGGTAGACAGCAGTCGCCTCAGTGAAATCAGAATTACATGGTACATAGTGAAACAAGTAGATTCTTTTAATAGTATATAATGAATTAATATACTATTTCAAATATGATATCATAAATTAATCATAAAACATTTTAAATATGATGTATGCATCTTAGATGAGCCATTGGTGGTCCCATGTAAAAAACTCCTAAAAACGAGCGGTCCAAAGAGGACCATCTTATGCTATCTTTACAACTCAAATATCCATCACCTATATTGCAAGGCAACAACATTATTGTTATACCAAGCCTCGCCCTCACCATAGATGAAGAATGTTACTCTCTTTAGATCAGAAAATGAGTTTTCAGACATGTAGAAAAGACTATGCACATATAAATTAAGCTATCAACTAAAATTCTAATAAAGACAAGCACCAAGGTCAGAAAAAGGTAAGAGTAAATTGAATTTAAAGAACTATAAAAACATAAAATAACAAGGATCCACCTCAGTTGCCTCCTTCTTGGAGGCTGCAGGGGCCTTCTTCTTCCTACCAATCTCGACACCGTAATGCTGGAGGTACCAATGCTTGAAGGGGGTAGCATCAACCTGCACGATGGCACTCTTCACAAGGGTCTGTGTCCTCACCAGTTCGTTGTTTGAAGCATTGTAGGCCACATCAAGGATACGGGTCTTGCGAGTCACAGCCTCACTCCCCCATGAGTAATTCCCAGTATCCAACCGGAGGGCCCTCCACTTCACATTGCCTCCTCGTACTCGAACCCTCCTCACTGTTTTGTTGCTGGAGAGTTTTGTGTTCGCCGGCTGCCTTCCCAATTCATACCTTTCAAAGGATAAAACAGATACAAAAACAAACTTAAATAGAATAAAAGAAATTAAACTAAGGTGACTAAACACTCAAATTAGATCAAAAAAATGTCTGATAGCACAAAAGACGATCAACAGATTACATCAGGAATCGAACCTTGTTGGATCAACAACAAGAATAAATCGAAACCATAACAAATAAACAACTTCTAAAAATTGACATGTCAAAACCCTGTCTTTTCATTGGATACTTGGGGAAATCAAACAAAAGTGCACGAAAACCCAACTGCAAGCGAATAAGCATCCGATAAGTAAGTAAAAACACGAGATATGAGGCACATAAGCAACGGAACGACCAATGGTTAACCAGCTGAACAGAACAACCAGATGAGAGAAGGAAGGTCATCAATCAGAAGAGGGAGAGGGGGAGGGGTCTCACTTTCTCTTCTTCCTCCATGCCTTCTTCTTGCCCCCAGTCGCGCGCCTCTTGTGCATGGAGTCCCGCGAGATACCTGCGACCATAAGAAGGAGAAGCAGAGCGCCATGGACGTGAGCAACAAGGTGACGGGCTAAGCTAACAGATCTTGGGGTTCCAAATCCTCGAATTCGAGGAGCATTCCCAGACGAAGGCTACGGATCTTTACCCATTTTGGCCGAGAGGTGGCGAGAAGCGCTTCGATTTCTCTCGTCGGAGCTTCGCCGCCGCTAGCCGTCGCCCTTATCGTTCAACATGTATATATAGAAACCCGGAAACCCTAAGGTGATCGCGCCTTCACCACAGATGCACGTGTGAGCAATGGAAGCAAAAGCCATGGTGTCGCCCTCGTGGATGCTTACGTGGGGGAGTCCAAATCGTGCCCATGTTTCTTTTAACGGGTCGGATACAGGTCCTTTGTTTTGGATTCACAAGCTTATCGGATTTGGATATTGATTTCAAGTGGATCGACCTAATGCAATGTAGTAACACAACACTTCGGAGGATGGTCTTAATGCCATATTAAGTCATTATAAATAATACATTTAATAAATTTGATTCGACATGTATATATAACCTCTCATGTATATACATAGAGGTAAAAAAATGTATCAAGATAATGAATCAATCTTACCCATATAAGTTTTTTATTAGATTAGAAAATAATTAGTGAGTGTTTAACTGTTTATAATTTAATAATTATTTTGATATTTACTGATGATAACATATGCTCGACATCTCAACAATACATGATGAACGTTTCAAATTCCAATAGATGGATATCAAACCCTCAATTCCGAGAGAGGGGGAATATAAAGCAAACTCATAATTTTCAAGTTTGGTATATCTTTTAGCGATGATTCGTTGAGTCACATATTTATAATTATATTTCTAATTCTCTTGATCATAAATTACTCTCAACTAGATCGGTGGAATAGAAAGTGAGCTCATAATTTTCGAATTTAATGTACCAATTGCTAATAATCTGATGGGTCATAGATTTGCCTCTTATTCTCTTAATCATATTATACTCCCTTATGATTCTCTACTATACTATATAAAAGCCTTAGGTAATTTGTGGTAAAAAAGAAGACAACATATAACATCATATCATTTGAATAATCTAAGTTTAATCATTCTAAAGACTCAGCATCAGGAGGATTTTGTCAGACATGCCTCGCCTCGAGTGTAATTTTGTAAGATAAATAAGTGGATTTGAATCTCTACCTAGTTTTACCAAAAATATATATATTAAAAAATAAGACGATCATTAAATTTTAGTCATCCTCTAGAATTAAATATGTTTGGCACCAAATATATTATTAAACAATTCCAATATAGGTTATAATATTGAATTAAATATGTTTGGTACTTAGATCTATTTAATCCACTTAATCCAAATTTAAGTTTTTTCTAAATCCAAATTCGATGTGATTTTAATCAAAATTATGACAACTTCACGTATAAAATTAAACTCTCCAATATAAATTCAGGTTTAGTTTCGTGTATTTAATGAGTAAGACAGATTCATGTCTGGATAAGATAATATTCATGCAAATTCTATCCACTTTGATTCAAATGATAAATAACAACGACGATGAAGCATGTTTTATTTTTATTATTCGTATTCATATTGATAATCTATTGAATTTTTGGTTGTGTTATCGTTCTTTATGCTGAGTTCGAGGTGACGTCTCGACTTAATTCGATCCGAGTGCATAAGGGCATCCATGTGGCTCAAACGTGTCAGGGGAGGGTGTGACGGGCTGATGACTTAGCTTCAAAATCTTTGAGCTAGCTTCTCGAATCGGGACTGACGTTCATCTCCTACTCCTCGTCGTTTACATCTTGCACAAAAGACTTAAGTTGAACAAAAGGTCCTTCTGGCTCGGTCCATCTGATTATTAAGTTATTTGCGAGCCTTGGGATCTCAAGAGAATATATTGCTAGTGTTGTATGTGCGTGTGTGTTTTTTTTTTCTATTCTTATTTTGATAGTGTTCATTGGGTGACTTTTATACCTACTATCGGAGGGTTATCGTACGAGGATATTTAATGATTGATGGCATCACCGAACGTGGGTGTTAATCCATGTAGGTGCATTGGGATAATTGGACCATACTTTGATGTCGATATCGTCTAGGTTATGTCGTGTCCTGTCGTGTCCTGTCGTGTTCCTTGGATGGTGGGATGAACCGACGATTTATGGATTACGTCGTTTTAGGTGCGTCACACCTTATCATGCTTCTTAGACGACGATACGGAGTGACGATCGATACCAAGATTACGATCTGAGCTGACATGGGGGTACCCAATTGGATTCGCTATGAAAATTGATGTACTAGTAGAAGTCTAAATTTTTATTTTTTATTTTTAATTTGGAAGAAGGAAAGGATCAGGTGGGGGCCATCACGGAACAACAACAATCAGTACATTGAACCTGGACATGCTTCGGCACATTCCACGTACCTAGACGACCCCAAACAAGATTGCACCCCTTTATATTGCCTCCTACTCACACGCACTCGCTCCCCTGTTAATGTGCCAGCCCGTACTCCCTCACGTGCGAGAGCTCAGCATCAAGGCTTGTGCTCGGGCATATACCCCCCTCACATAGCCGAACCATTCCTCCCCCCTCCCCCCTTCACTTGGTATATCCCTCACCTCCTTCCTCTCCATTCCCTTCCATCTTGACTGCTCGTACACAAAGCACCCACTGGCCAATAGAGGAAGAGCGGACTATGCCATGAATATTCTTGTTGTAATCTCTCTCTCCTCCCTCTCTCTCTCTCTCTCTCTCTCTCTCTACTATTAAAATGTCGTCACCTCTCCACATTATTGTACTCCAAAAAATGGTGACTCCATGATGACTCTCCAGTGTTGACAGCATATACCCATCTCCTTCCCTGTAAAAAGACTCTTCTCTACGCCCTTTGAAGCCCCTGAAATGGCAGTTTACATGCGGGCCAAGCGGGTGACCGATCCCCTCGGGGAGGATGCGAGGGCTCGTCTCCGGGGCGACGATCGCCGCCGGCTGACTGGCTATGCCAGCAGCGGCAGCGATCACGAGGCCTTGTCCAGCCTCGTCCATGCCTTCTTCGAGTGCGACGACTGCGACTCCCCATCTGCGGCAGACGCTGCTGCTGCTGGTGAGCCTGGTGACCTGATGTCCGACCCGGATGGAGGAGATCAGTTCGAGAAGGCAGCGGCTGCGGTGGGAGAACTGGTCGGTGGTTGGAGGAAGAGCGACGACGCTTTCCGCCTCCGCCTCCTCTCTGACGCCTCCGAGGCAGCGGACGCCATGGCGACTCTGAGGCCGAGTGCTTCCGGGTATCGCCGGGCGGTCATGGCGCTGCTGAGGGAGATGGGTTACGACGCTGGGATCTGCAAGGCGAGGTGGGGGAGCTCCGGCAACCTGGTCCACGGGAGTTACGAGTACATCGACGTGGTGGTGCCGGCGGCAGCTGCGGCGGGAAAGGAGGGGAAGGAAGATCGGCGCTACATCGTGGACCTGGGCTTCGCCGCGGAGTTCAAGGTAGCGCGAGCCGCGGTGGCTTACGAAAACGTGGTGGCGGCGCTGCCGGAAGTGATGGTAGCGCAGCCGGAGGAGCTTAAGCAGGTGGTGCGGATGGTGGGCGATGCCGGGCGGCGGTCTCTCAAGTCACAGGGCCTGCACGTGCCGCCGTGGCGGAAGCGGAGGTACATGATGGCCAAGTGGCTTGGGCCGTACCGGAGGACGATCAACGCGGTCCCGGAGTCCGCCGGGTCCTCGGTGGCCGTCGACGCCGAGTTCAAGTGTCGAGCCGTGGGATTCACGGCGGCCAAGGGCATCATCATCTGCTGAAGCGAAGGATGGGTACAGCATACGCGGCGGACGACAGCGCGTTGGCGTCGAGGAGAAACGTGTCAATCATGTGGTGGAATTGGAACTAAAGTAGATGATGACGGCCTTATTTAAGATATATATATATATATATATATCTTTCTTTTTATATTTATGTAGATATTGCCTCTTTTGATTGTATTCTTGGCAAATTGGTGTACTATTTGGCAGTGATGTACTGTGAATCATGGTTAAGTGGAAATGGCATTAAGCTTAAGACAGCAATTTGTATAGGTTCCAAGCACCTGCATTCTGATTAAATTATCTCTAATCTTCTTCAAGATTCTTATTGTAATATGCTACGTATCAGAACATAAAATTTGATTTGGAGTTGACATGAATTTTTAAAGGTACTTTGACATCAAAGTAAGATTTGAATGCTTCTAATTTAACGATAGATTCCTACAATAAAAAAAAAAAAGACACTATGCATATGGATTTGTTAGTCCTGAAGATGTAAAATTGATCAATTCCTTTTAACATTAATTTCTTTCGCTCCTGTTCTTAGCATTTGGTGCACATGATCTTAATGGGATAAGTAATAATATTATAGGGAGAATTAAAAGCCAAATTATCATAAAATTGTCACACGTCAATGTTTATTTTCTCCTAATTTAAAGGTCCTTCCCAATTGCTTTTCCAGATGTAGCGTCCTGCTGCAATATTTTTTATGTTTTCAAGAACAAAAAAAAAAAAAAAAAAGGCTAATAATTTAAGCATAAATCAAGAGAGAGATTTATCTAAAAATCTATCGAAATAAATGAGTATTTGATTCGAACAATCAATGACAGTGCAGTGATGTATATATAGTATTATAGTACGTTGGAAAACTCATAAATCATTTAGTACGTACGCTCCATATGTCTAACGCTATTTTGAAACACATTATTATATATCTAAGATCATTCATGCTATGATAAATAAAGTAGACAGAGTAAAGTCATTAAATTAACGACTAGTTAAAAAATATGAAACTCCCAAAAAGATATTAAAAAAAAATTATAATCTTTAAAAAAGGGCAACACATGCACGATCGCTTAACAGATAG
This sequence comes from Ensete ventricosum, assembly GCA_029747655.1. Taxonomy (NCBI): domain Eukaryota; kingdom Viridiplantae; phylum Streptophyta; class Magnoliopsida; order Zingiberales; family Musaceae; genus Ensete; species Ensete ventricosum. Next base: position 1,268,784 of record JAQQAF010000006.1, on the reverse strand, counting down.
TTGAATGCCATTAAATTTAAATCATATATTAAGATAAGCGAACATTTAATGATGAACATTGAGAAATTTGGGGTTTGATTACAATTCCAGCAGGAATGAATAGAGCGACAATTACATCGTGAGTGATGGATTTGTGATAAGTACATCGAACCTGGACAAGGTTCTGCAGATTGAACTCACCTAGACAGCCATCGTCAGCTCGACCTTCTCCTTCGACATTGCTTATCGTGTGCACGTTTTCTTTATTCTCCTCGTCCTCTTCCTCTCCTTACCCTTCGCTGACTGAGTGTTGAACCTCCAAGCCCATTCGACTGCGGCAAGGTGAGGTCTTGACGACGATGACTGCCAAGTGCGGTGCTACTGTAGGAAAGATGCGATTCAAAATATTGAGGTCAATATGCTCCCTCCACCTTTAAGAAAGAAGTGCTTCTTTGAGCTACCATTCCACGCAGCTACAGAACCTCCCTCCCTCTCATGACAGGCCGACGACGGTCTTCAAGGCGGCTAATGGCTTCTCTCAGCAAAGTGCCATCAAGAAATAAATCAATTTGCCAATGGGAGAGAGAGAGAGAGAGAGAGAGAGCATGGCAATCTGGTGACCAGGAACGTTGAGACGGAGAAGGCGATGCAGAAAAAAAAGATGGTTGACATGAGATCAATCGAATATCCAACGTGGTCGATCCAACTTTGGGTTTGGGACTTGGGATTGCAGCTAATATTATTTTTGGAACTCTTTAATTAAAATATATTTAATTATAAAAATTAAATATAAGAATGCTTTAATAAAAAAATTAATTTTTTTTAAAATATATATATATATAATATGGTTTACTTATCGATCGAAGCTGGCAGACTGATAGATGGCACCAAAATGTGTCGCTTCATATCGATGTGTCAGAGTGTTGGCACGACGGTGCATGCTAATGACATAAAAAAATCTTTAAAAATCTCTTCGAAATTATTTAAAAATAAAAAATAGATTATAATTTTTTAAGTTAAAACTGAATATAAATTTTATAATAATTTTATCAAAAAAATTAAATTTGAAAGGAATAGTGGCATATATTTTTTTGGATTTTGAGGAGCTACCTTATGGAATGTTTCAAATTATCATTCCTTTAATATTTAATTATCTATAAAAATATATGAATATTAGATTATGAGTTAAATTTTAATCTTTAAATTAATTAAATAATAAATTGATTGATCAATTGATGTACTTCGATTTACCATCGTAAAGAATGACGGGACTCCACGAGTGGTGGATTGAGGTATTTGGTTAATATGATATATTTGTCGGATCTAATCCTAAAATTGATTTCATAATATAGTATACTAATACATTTTATGTATTTATCGGTACATGAATGTGGTGATGATTATAGTCTGATCACCCACCATCAATCACACGTGTCTAAAGTGATTCATGTGATAAGTATAATTGTATCAATCACCATGGTATTTCTCGAAGAAGAATAATCAACTATCACCATACTGTTGTTAATCATAATATCTTCTATAATATAATGGTTGAGAATATGACAAGCGTTGCTCTGTATTTACGTCATATAGACTCTATCACATATGCTCAAAATCATTAACAATTTTTTTTTCTTTCCTTGACTAGTACATCGTCAAATTCTATGATTTGAATCTTGGGTGACATATATAAAATATTATTCCTCGATCAATGCACCACTCTTAAACTTAATATATGTGACCATCGACTCTCCAAAATCGTCGTCATCATTAGTTGAAGCATTATCGTTCACATCACTATCATGTCTACGGACCAAATGAGTTACTGAAGATAATTAAGAAAGTGCCTCATCGTCCGACTCGATTATTTCTAACGTCGCAACTAATGCTAGTGTCTTTCCATTTCCTTTGGACACCGGGTGGATGATTAGGATACTTAGGTTATATTGGAGCCACCACTTGGTAAAAAAAAAAAAAGATATACATGATATATTATTAGTTGAACAAATAATTAATGTTAAATCAGTAACCACCTATGCCCCTTCCTTGTCTTACTCAACCTTCAAGCTGAGCTCAATCACCCTTTTCTTTTGGCAACCTCTACTTGAAATTGCAGCACAGCACACCAAACTTTTTACCTCTTCCAATCAATGCTTTTTGTAGCCTCTAAACTGGTTGGGCCCCGCATGAGTTAACGCCCTTCCATCAGAAGCGCCATTATTGGTCAAGCAAGCAGTCAACCTTGAATTCTATTATAGCTCTCGTCGATTCAAGTATAATTCTCACATACGGATTCATATTGTAATGATACCATATAGCTAATGAACCAATAATTTCTTGTAATAATCGGTACTCCATAAATAGCATAAAACTTTTTTTAGCAAGAGTTGGTAAATAGCATTCCTTAGTGTCCAAATCAATCTGATCGTAATCTAAGAAGACTATATGAAAATTGAATGATAAATAATTTCGTTAGTAATTTTTTTTAAATATTGAATATGTATAAGATAAAATACTCTTAATATGAACTTATTTGTAATCTAGCTGTCTTAGTCTATATTAACTTTGGTCTACCAGTTGAGTTGATGGTATATAAGTCTTGATTGACGTTAAAATCATTTGTGAATATTTTTTTGACCTCATCTTTTTGTTATAAGCAGCATATGTCAAAGAAAAAAATATTTATAAACATTTTTTTTAAAGTCAACTCTTGCTATAATTTCATTCACGATCTCCTTTGATCTAGAAAAAAAAAATAATCTTTTTTCTTCTAACACTCAATTTTGAATACTTTAAATCCGACCACTCTTGTGATGATGTGATCATTACCTTAAGACCTTATCTCTTTTGATGGATTGACGTTAAGGTAATGAAATTTATAGCAAAACGAGAAATGCTAGGTCTAAGTATTTCATTATTTATATACTTCTAATAATTAATGACTTATGAAAAAATGATTCTTATATTATAATATAAAAAAAGTTAATGATGCTCATTCTTAGGCCCTATCAAACTATCCCATATATTAGTATCACCTCATATTCATCTCATTACCTCTTGAAGGATTTGATCCAATCTTCACATCTTCATACATTATAGATTTCCTTCAGTATTCAAAGTTGGATCCTCGTATCAACCTTTTGGATTGAAGATATCTCACTCTAATAATATGGATATTGGATTGTACCTATGAAAACTGGCACTTAGATATTATCTTCCAATATATCACTTTTTTTTGTATAGCCATCATAAATTTGTGTCTATTTTGTTGTTTATGAAGGTATATTACTTATGGATCAATCTCAATAATATCTTGTGGCGATCTCCTATCAAGTCTTACAAAAAAAATATGGATTCCACCCTATTACATACTATCAATCCTATATAATTAAGGAGACGCAACAATTGATTGCATTGTGTTGGCACTCCTAGAATCTCTGTGATATAGACCTATTACCATCGTCATACTCCTATTGTGAGTTAGGATCTCTGTGATATAGACACATTATCATTATCATACTCACATTGTGAGTTAGGTCACTGATGCTTCATTATATCCTCATTCATGTACTAATGTTCAAACAATACACAAATGTCAGCTTTGAGATCGATATCACTATCGAATAGTAGTTCTTGTGTAGCCATGTGATATTTTTCATTTTCCATGGTTTTCTTTTTAATTGCACAATCCCTTATCTTTAGCATCTATTAAAATAATTGACAACCTCTGGTTTGATTCAATATAAATCAAATTACAAGAAATTTATTATTAAATATACTAATCGTAATATTAATGTAGTTGATTACTTCCTAATTAGACTTTTTTTTTACTATAAACATGTCAAACACCCTAATACAAATTAAATATATTGAATTTACGTAATATGGGCCAAATTTGATCAAATCATAATTAAAATTACTAATCATAATATTAAAATTTTTAATTAAAACTCTTCTACTATCGTAAATATATAAATCATAATAATATATATTAAATACAAAGATTTTACACAATATGTGTATAATTTTGATTAAATCAATATTAAATACACTAATCATAACATTAAAAATCTTAATTACTCTATAATTAAAAATGTTCTACCATAGTAAATATATCAAATCTATATTAGATTTAGCTACATATAATAGACTTAATCATCTCATAAATCAATAAAATTTTAGAAAGAGAATATATTCCTCTTGATTAAAGTAATTAAGATGAGTGAAAAATATAAGAATGAGAGAGATGAGTGAGTTGAAGGGTTTGAAAGAGCAAAATAGAAATTATTTGCTCTCGTTCAAACGATTAAATGGTTCATATGACAATTTTAACTCTTCATCGGTCTAAAGCTAATCATTACTAATTGATATAGATAAGAAACAATCAGATTTTGACTATTCTAGTCAATATAATTTTTTGTCTGATACAAAATACTCTATTATTTTTTCATCATCCAAAGTGATCTATATGCGTCTATTGTTAAAAGAGAGGACTAATAAGAGGGTCACCTACCTAACCAGCTTTCCTAATTAAATACTGTCACACTATAGATAACTTTTCTTGTCAAAAGAGTTATCACTTAAATAATTGATGGGTGGAGCCATGAACTTTACACGTTTAAGAGCAATGATGAATTCAATATCTTTTTTAGTATCATGATAATTTTTATTTTAAATAAAATACCTTGATGGAATAATAAAAAAAATGGTACCATATGTTACCAATAGCACGACGAATCTCGAAAAACATATTTTGAATATGTTGGGTGCTTTTATTACTTTCTCTAATTGATTTCATCGAGATGGTTGAAATCTCAATTATCGATGTTTTCCTAACACAAAAGTGGTGATACTGAATGCATCATTCCAAACGGTAGGAACCGATCAAAAGATGGAGACATGAAAAAATTGAAAGAAACAAAGAATCTGCAATTGCAGCAAAACGCCTTCATTTCATTCATACTACCATCGTCTCTCTCTTTCTGCGTGTGAGAGGGGGTGATGGAGGCCTTGGTTTGAGGGTAGCAGAACATGATCACTCCTCAGTAATGACTAGGGAGAATAATAAGGAAAAAAAGAGCCACCGAGAATTATTGGAGACAAACGAATCACCAGAAAAACCACCGAAAGGCTCTTGTTTGAGCAAAGAGGAAACAAACGAATCACAGCATATTTTGGTGAATGACTTGAAGACTTCATGGAAATTTTAGAAAGAAGGTAACTAAGTAGGTAGGTTCTAAGAATGGAATTCAATGTTAGAGGAGAGAGAGAGAGAGAGGCATCACCATCATGAGGAGACAAAATTATTGAACACTTGCAGATGCCAAGTGATGTAAGTTTTGGGACACAACATGCGGCCGGCCATAAGCTGTAGGCGCCCCCACAGTGTTGGAGGTCATCTCAAACATTTGGATAGGAATGCACCCCACTTCACCACCAAGAACTCAAAAAATCATGTTGATGAAATAGATAGATAGATAAATATGTATTGTGTTACCCGAGTTGGATCTACCGACTTCGATTCCATATCATGAGCTTCCAATTCGATGGTTGGTGAATCACACGTCCGTCGTAATGAGCGCTTGAAATGAGGAACTTATCCTAATCCTCTTCTGTGACGATAATGCTTTATTATTAGTAGTGATAATGCTGGAATCCTCTTCAAAATTTAGAGTTCATAAATACCAATCAACTCAACGCATCCATGTTGAGGTCTTCCCGAAGAAGATTGACATCAGATTCTTGTGTCTTTTTTGAACTGAATGAACTGAGAAACTTCCCTCTCGTGGAAGTCAATAGTAACTCCGCTGTACTCGTCGCAAACGGAAACCAGCATTTAAGCTTTTCCAGCTTCAAACATGTGTAACTCCCACAGTACATGACATGCAGATCTCTATGTAGACGAAGGCAGCACAGAGAGGCTGGAGGCATCAACGATGGAGTCCCGTCAAGCGGCGTTCGCTCTCCTACTCCTGCTTCTGGTGGCCAGCGCGAGCGGCAGGATGGTGAAGGTAACTTCGGCGGGCGTCTGCAACGTGTCAACCGGAGGCCTGTCAGCGTGCAGGTCGGCCGTCAGCGAGTGGTTCGCGGACGAGACTCCATCGCCGGAGTGCTGCGCCGCCGTCGCCGCCGCCGACTTCGGCTGCTTCTGCTCCTACCTCAAGTCGCCCCTCCTCTGGTTCTTAGGGGTCAGCTCCGACCGGGTCAAGCAGCTCCCCGCCAAGTGCAACGTCCACCGACCTCTCCCCGACTGCGTATCCGCATAGATGTCCGGGGAAGCATAAATGTACTCGTGTGTATCGATCTCGATACATGTATTGTTTTCATTACTAATATCCATATACGGACGTTCGAATACGCGTGGAAAGATGTTGCTCTTCTCATTCTTGTTCCTATATGGTTCTTCCAATCCACCAAATTGTAGGGAGAGACCTGCAATATTCACATAACATACGTAAAACCCATTAAACTTGCTTTTATATATATATATATATATATATATATATAGATATATGCATGTAAAGCTAAAGATATAAAAATATGCCAATATAACAATACCATCAATAAAATTGATAGGGTAAATATTGAGCCTATTGGCCCAATCCGACCATGTCAACTTGAGGATCACGTCGGCACTCAAGGGATCTTGGGCCACGTTGTAAACCATAGGGGGAGGTGTAGGTGACCCTTCACACAACGTTGTTTTCTCAGTGGGTCGTACCAACAATCGATAGACTATCGATTGTTGGTAGTCTCGTCGAATGAGGTCCCGAGAATCGATGAAAACATCATCCCATGAAGAGTTGTACCACAGGTCAGCCAAAGGCGCTACACCCATTAAACATGTCGGTACAACCTCCCTTTGACTCATAGGTATAAATACCCTCATTGTAGCCCACAAGAGGGGACCCCACTCCAAAAACTCTTCTTTCGAACTCTCCGACCTCTTCTCCACTTTCAGTTTCGATACCCCGAGAGCTAACTTAATCATCTGAGGTATCACATTGAGCACATACCATCATGATAAGGATCTTCTTGCAGGACCCAAAGCAAATCTAATTAACTTCTCGACTCGAAGAGTAGCAATCGACGAAAGCTTTAGATCTCGACTGATTCTCTCCAAGTCTCCTGATCCAGTTGAAACGATTCTACACACGCGAGCGCGAGCCAAACCATATCTTGCTAACTCCTCATAGGTAAGACGATTCTACACACGTGTGCTAACTCCTCATACACGACATAGAATTCATCGACATTTCTAACGTCTAACGATGCTAGTATTTTGAATTAATATTAAACTCCAATATAATTGGGGAATCGATATTAAACTCCAATATAATTGGGCACCGATTCCGCCGCTATAAAACAATGCCCGCCAGTTTAAAATCTCCAACGCTCTTTGGATATTTGATGCTATGTTAAAAATGTGGATTGATGGCTATTCAAACCAATTGTATGTTACAGATATTGAAAAAAAAAATATTTATGGCTTTTCAAACAAATTGGTAATGGTTGACTACACGAAGCATCCTTCTACTGGAACCGAAATAATTAAACTCGGCAGAAATCTGGATCCATCAGACATAGAACAGAGGCTACTGATTACAATATAACTTAAAGCTCGATGTATTAGATTGGGATTGAGTGATTAAGGGAGTCGATGACGACCATTGGCCTCCACGTCCGAGACGAGGCTGTGGAGATGTGCTAGAAGAACAGACAACAGAGAGATGGTGGATAACAATTGGAGCAATAACAAACATATAAACATTAAGCTAAACAACATGCCCGTAAACAACCTGGCGGAATCAAGGAAAGTTTGCAGTGACATGTAATGCAGATCATACAAAACCCACCTGTCTAGAGTTGAGAACTCCGGGTTTCCTTTTTTTCTTGCATGCACTGATGGAAGATCGAAGAAGGAAAAAAAAAAACAACCAATCTATTCCAGTGATCTCATCACCCGCTAAAAATTATCTGCTATGTTAAGTTCATGCTTAAATCATGCACCATTCCCCAATTTCTCATCCTCTCTTCTCCGTAACTCGAACCGATCTTCCTCTTTTAAAGTCTCTGCCAAACAAGTGGATTCAATAGCACTTCTATCAAGAGACCTCCCCATTTCTGAGTCATCGTGCGAACTTTCACCACCGTCAGAATCACTGTCTTCAGAACTGAAACAATCCTCATCTGTTACATTCACACCGTCATCAACCTTCTCCGATTTTATGTCAGTTTGTCCCGCCATCACGGGTTGAACGGGAAGCTGCTGGATTGGCAACAGATTAGTGTGTTGACCTGCTTTTACTCTCTCATTGTAGACTGCCATTTCACTTTTATACCTCTCCTTGTCCTTCAAACCTCTCTCCTGATACACCTGAGATTTTAACAAGGTAGATAATCGGTAACTTATCATAGGGGACCAGCATCGAGAATGCAAGGAAATCTGAGTAAATGTTCTCAGGGTCTTACAGCTTTTTCAGTTTCAGTTAGCCCGTTCCACCGGACACCAATAATTCTACTGATTTCTCTGTCTCTCCCAGGATGAAGTGGCTTAAGCCTGGCATGCTGCTCAGCGAAAAAGAAATTGTAGCCACTCCTATTGGGTTTTGGACGATTGGGGTCTAGCATGCTGAGCTTCTTCCGATACCTCCGCCGGCGGGGGCTCCTCAAAGTACTCTCATCAGCATGCACCAAAGGCCATGAAGCTTGGTCAGTAATATGATAAAGGACACCTTTAAGTTTCTCTGAACCAACAGTAACTGTCACAAAATAGCCATGCTCGAATTTCCCATCAATTACTCCAACAACGGGAGGATATGTTGGAGAAGAACCTACAGTTGTGAAAGAAGCTGATTAGTAATCTTCGCAGAAATATAAATGTCTGCGAAAAAAGTTGCCAAAAGACGGTGATTGATCAATTCTTAATAAAAGATGCTTCTTGTTTTCTTTTTCATTTTTTTTTCTTTTCTGCAGGATATTAGCAAAGCATGATGCAGAACTACAATAAGGAAAAAAAAAACAACCCTATGTCAAACTATCACCCTTTTTTTTTTCCTTTGATCTCAAGCTTCATGACATGTGTAAATGCCTGACAGTCGTATCTCCAAAAAACAGTAACGATCACCTCAACATCTCAAACAATCATTAATGAGACATGTTACTGTTACCTGACCACTGATATTACATATTACTAAATGGCTTTAAACAAACTCACCACTGTTTCTTCTTCGTTTGTGGACAGCAGCCTGAGCCTCAGGATGTGATTTCACAGGTTCGACCAACTTTTGGGATGAAACTGCAGTAGTTGAAGAAGTGTTCGAAGGAACTGTAATTTAAATGTACAGCTTGATGAAGCAAAGAGAAGAGCAAAGAAATGTTCGAAGTAGCTGACAATTTGACATGTACAAACCATTGGGAAGGTTCCATCCTTGTGAACCAAACAAATATATCTGCTCATAATGCTGTAACAAGGACAAGTAGTATTTGCGAAGAACAAAAGATGCATTTGTTGCTGTAGAAGGAAAACTAAAAGCAGCAGTTACTTCTCTCCATCTTCTCTCTGCAATTACCTGCATTTAAGTAATGTGCTTATTCCTATTAAAAAATTTCTTATGTGCACATAAAGTCTCAATTTAAATCATTATAATTATATACAAAATTCTTGGACTAACTTATTCAGTTTAAGTTGGAGGGAAATGATGCTGATATTCAGATGTTTCCCTTCCTCATGGGAAGAAAATCTTCCAACTTTTATTTTTTAAAATTTTTAAAATGTGAAAATTGTTCTTGAAGGTCAAATCCTTTGGCTTTACATCATAGTATCCCATCATTCTAAGCTTTATAAAACAATGATATCTTGCATTATGCGAAACTTTTCCCCCTGGACCATCAGGGCATTTTGGACCTGTTGGTAGCACAATCGTTATTAAATAAAACAATAAATAGCACTTCTAATTGTAAAGCAGATATTTCGGATGTCTCCAAAGTTAATATTTACAATTGGGTATCTTCAAGTTAGGTAGCAGATAATCTGAAGTTCCCAAAATACTTAAGCATATACACCAGCTCATTACAACACCAAAAGAGTCTTTAAGCCCCAACTACTTGAGATTGGCTAAATGAAACATTCACATGCATTCAGCTCAATCAATTAAACCAACTAAAAACTAGGGATGTTTAGGCTGAACAGGGACAGATTACCGTAAACCAAAAGTAGAGCCAGACTTGGTCCAAATACAACCCTAGTCATGCCTTGGTCCACATACGACCTTAGTCACAGAATATTGCCAGGTTCTATTGGGAATATTCTTCCAAATCAGATCAAGGTTAAAGGTTTACCACTTTCATCAAGACTCTCATATATTGTTTTTATGCCAATAAAAGTGGAGTTATGTTTATGGCTAAGACACAGAAAGAGAAAGATACAGCTCTATTCATCAAGGTTTGCAACACCGTATCATACCGCTCGGTACGTACCAGCCCGATAGAGGACCGGTATACTTGGTACAGCTCAGTACTTTAGTATACTATGTGTCGGTATGCTCGATATAGCTTGATATGTACCATACCAACAGTTGATTGATACACTGGTATAATACGAGATTGCAAACCTTGCTATTGATTCTGCATATTGCAACTGACAGGAGAAATAAAGCATAAAATGGCTAATGAACAGATTGACATCATTTAAGCCTGATTGTGAATGCTAAAGGCTGTCTTGCAAAACCTTAGCAACTTTTGTACAATAATTTTCACTGCATAAAAATGTTTTACTAAAGGCTTTAGTAAAAGCCTGACCGATGAACTTAGATGGGACTATTGCTATTTATAGGATTTAATTAAGCAAATAAATGTTAAAAATTCCAAGTTGCCTTTCAGCCAAGTTTTTTCTTACCCAACCTACCACCACCTGTCTGCCATTACCATAATGGGGTAAGAAAGGCAAAAACAGAGCGTATGTATTCAGGATCTCGTAAGAGAAGATTATGAGAGGACAGTCAGATAATGTCTGAAGTTGTAAACATAACAATAAGTATTTTTATTATGTTTAGATGTTCAAATATTTCATCTCCCACAATATTCAAATGATGCAGGAGAAGTGCTCTTGTACCAATTTAATGCAGGATGAAAGCATAAGCTGGCAAAAATACAAAAATTCTTAGGTTTTGACAGTCATGTAATAATGAAGATATAACAGAAAACAATTAAAATATTATACTCAATCTAACTCTGTGGTTAACTCACAGGAACAAATACACTCACCTATGCATGTCTCACCTATAAAGAATAGAACCATATCATCAAGAAACAAATCATTCACACATAAAAAACACTTTTTATTTTATCAATCATTCTTTGATGTTCTTAGTCACAACCACATTCCCTCTTTCCGTCAAACATGATACAAGAAGAAAAGAAAAACCACAAAAATAAAGAAAAATACAATAAAGTTTTTTATATCTCTTGAATCAACACATACCAATCATTTCTTCCATCTTTTGATAAGATATATTTTGATAATTATTTTGACAAATAACTTATCAGTAAGATATTTGATTGTCACGTTCTCTTAATGTTTCCTTACGATAAAATCTTTTTCATGTGTGGAATCTTGAATAAAAAATTTGAGACTCCAATCAAGCCCAAAATTTAACTCCCTTTTCATTTGGAATCTTTGATCAAGCTTACAATTTTTCTCCTCCCATTTTATTCAGTAAAATAGGATATCAAACCGGTACCACATCACTTGCATAATGTAGTACTTCAGTTTTGTATATTACCTTTCAAGAGTCTAAAATTTTAATTCTGTGGTTATTGCAATATAAAAGAATGTTTCTTTCAGTTTTGATATATAAGTTTCCACTCTATATAATTGGTTCATATTAGTGTTCTAGCTAAAGGATATCGATTTGCCATCGATTAAAGATCCATGCATCTTTATCCATATTCTACAACTGACTATTCCCATGGATCCATTTCACATAAAGTCATCTATCCTGATAGTATTGGTAGATTGACTACCATTTCAATGCAGTGATTTAGAAAGGCATTTGGGGCGCTTACCTAGGCGCTCAAGCGAGACGAGGCCCGAGAACCTCGTTTAAGGGCCAAGTGGTGCGCTTCAGTAAGGCACTCGCCTGAGCCCAAGCACCAGCCACTTCGGGTGAGCGTTCGATTGATATAAGGCGACCAAACCATTTACATTTGTGTTAGTTGGTTTGATTGAACCAACTATCACACGCAGTTATATCAGTGTGCGACCCCGACTCCCAACCCTACGCACGCTTCTCTCTTTGTTTTCGTTGTCGACAATTCTCCATCTGCGTTCACCGCCGACGATTTCTCCCTTTGCCTCTGCCGTCAACGGTTTCTCCTATTGCCTTTGAGTGTTCCTCTGTCACCGACCAAGTCTCCTCAACTTCCGCTGTTGTCCGCTGCCACTGCCCACTACTTGCTACTATTCGCGACACGACTCCGTTGATGTTACTACTGTCCGCTGCCTCCTGTTGTCCACGACTCCGCAGCTTCCGTTGCTATTTGTTGCTTGCAACTCAGCTTCTCACTGCAACTTCTCATCGCGACTTCTTTGGTCTCTACTCTTCCCTACAATTGTTAATAGTAAATATACTATTAACATTAAATTATTAATTACTGTTCAAAAAAATCTTTATTTACTAGATTAATAATATACTATTTAGATTTTAACATTGCTAATCTTTGTTTTTAATTTAATATCATATTTTTATTTAAATAACTATATTTACTAATTATATTATATATTTTTTATATTTTAATATTTTAGAGAATCTCGCTTCGATCGGGCGAGCACCTAGTGCCTCCGGCGTTTTCGGACCTTAGTGTCTTTTGGCGCTTAGCGCTTTTTAAATCACTGTCTCAATATTACTATTGGGGGATGCCAACGCACAACAGTGTAGACTTTTGTATTGGCATCAACATGACATTGCACACTACAAAATGTAACATTCTTGAAACATTAAAAACCCCTCAAGTACAAACTCTGGTACTGTCAGCACCCTTAAATAGAATTTGTACGAAGGTTTTAAATTTACCCAATCTTTCTTATTTTTCAAAATTCTCTTTTTGATAGTATGTCATTCAGAAATCTCTAGTTGGTAAATAATATAAAGAGCTTATGTTGATTATAGTATAGAGACAAATTGGGGTCACCAAGCCATAGAAAATCACTAGCTGGGTTAAGTCTATAACTTAATGTAATAATCGTAAGGATTTGAGTTAGGCATGTTTAACAACACTTCCAGTTTCTATCTCTGATTTTCAAGATAAAAGCTGAGGACATCTAGCATCAAACCCTTTCAATGATATCTTTTGTCTTATGTTCTATAAAATCGCATCTCTTATTTTTAGACTAAGACCAAAATCTTACTAAGCGGGGTTTGAGGTCATTATACAAAGCCTTGTCCTTGCACACAAGTATCACAACTTCAACCCTTCACACCAATTTTATAAAGGAGCAATCTTACTGCACAAACTTCATATGCCCAAGATGAAATTCTTACTGTGTTGATAATTGCAAGAAATAGAAATAAGAAAAGGATGAACCACCCCCACCAAGATGGAAATGCAAAAAATACAAAAATACAAATAAACTAATGACTGAGCTAGATCCTCACCTTTTCAATGCCACCTCGAGAAGTTACTTCAACAAAAAGTCGATGAAGATCAAGACCCTTTCCTCCTATGATTGGGACCCTTGGAAGAAAGAAACAACATCAATCATAATGTTAAAGATAGATTGGTACATCAAGAGCATTATATCACCCAATTAAAATCCTTCTTTTGGAAAATGTTAGGACGTCAAGCTTGACATGTAAGTGTAATTAATAAAGCAGCTTATCTAAAGACCATTAGACTGTAGCATCGCACCTAACAAAGATGTAAATTATGGACCTTGTTCGTTTGGATACATGATTATATACTCTTTAATAAGACCAAGTTTATATCGAGGTTTAAAATTTCGAGCTGTACTGCCCGATACGGGCGGTACATACCAGTCTGTCAGTTTACCGGTACGCGGACCGCCCGCTATTGCCAAAAATCGACCGTCGGCGATCGATTTCGATCGTCGGCGACCGATTGAGGGAGAATCGACCGTCGCAGTCGATTGAGGGACATCGGCGATCGATTGAGGGAGATCGGAGAAAGGAGAAAAAGGGAAGAAGAAGAAGAAGAGGAGGAAAAGAAGAAGAGGAGAAGAAACAAAACCTCTACCGTCGCCGCCCGCACCCGCGAGCGATTTTTCTCCAACGTGAGGAGACGGAATGTCTCCCCGCGTGGGGGGAAAGATCGAGGCGACTTTTTCCTATTTTTTAAGATATTTAATATTTTAATATAATATAATATAATATAATATAAATATTTTATTATTGTTTAATATACCGGGTGGTACACACTGTACGTACTGTCTGGTATCGGTTCCGTACCAGTACCGACAAAATGTCGGCATACCGATACAGACCGGTAAGTCAATCCTTGGTTTATATATATATTTTTTAAACATTTTATCTAGATTTATATAGCACCACATCAATAAGTTCACATTATGAGTTCTCCAACACTATAGATTGCTAACAGAACTAAGACCAGAACACATGGCTACACAAGAGAAACATGAAAATATACAAAATATGGAGAAAGTAAAATTTTTCACTGAAGCATTCCACACATCATGAGTGCAAACCCTAGTACCTACATCCTAAGTTGATGGGATAAAGAGTAACAAAAAAATAAGCATGTTGCTGCAGCAAACCCAAACAACAAAGTTAATCAAAATCTTATCAAGTAAACCTTGTGAGTAGGGTTAAACCAGTTAGAGCACTGTGTATACCAACTCCGGCTCAACTTCAGGCCAGTAGAATTGTTGGACAACCTAGCAAGGGCCTCAACCCCATATCTCGTGTATCCTTCTCAGATGGAATTATATGCCTAACATTGAGTTTGACTGCCATTATTCGGTGTCAATGAGAATCCTTGGATATCTAGGATGACATCACAAAGAAAAATGACATCTAGGGAAAACTAAGTTGCAAGGCACAAGTTGCAATGACAAGTTGAACCATGGAGTTCTCTGAATTGGCATACCAAACCGACAGATTTAGGCTCATCCAACTACTTAAGAATATAAATTATTGTGCATGTGAATCCCTGAAAAACTAGTTCCAATGACTTTAATGACTTCTAACATGTTTTATAAAATTCTTAATTTTTTTCTTGTAAGCTACAGTGGGTTTTGGGTCAATAAATCTTGCCAACAAATTGGAAAGGGATCATTGGAGTGCATGAGGGTAAAAAAGCATACAGAATGAGTTTAGCATATAGATTTAAAAACCTTACATCATTAAATGGCAACTGTTGTATCAATTGCAGAAATTGTTTCAATATATATCACCACAAATAAGTCATAAAGAGATTGTTTATTGTTTACCCATATGACTAGTAACTCGGATGTGGATAGCCGAAACGGACAGCTTGACTTTATTCAGAAAACTTTAACTAGAAAACCAAATTGACTTTATCCAGAAAACCGAACAACCCCCATGTTTGTAAAATTGAGCACATATAAGGGAATGTAAACATAAACAATCCGATGCTATAGTTTAAAATGTCTGCGTACTACCACATATGGCTGACATTTGAAGTCCATTTCAAGTGGCGATATACTTTTGGTGGGAGCAGTCGAATGTAAGTTTGAGCTAGGATATTCAACTCCAAAGTCATACAAAAGGAAAAAAAATTAACAGCATTAAACTTCTGCTTGGTTGTAGCAAACCAGCATCCAGCATAATCCTTCCAATGAAAGGTTCTGACCACACTGAATACCGATCAAGATAGTCAAGGTTGCCGACAAATTTGATCTTCTAAAGGAATAGTTATGTATGTTTATCATATGCAGTCATAAATTTGAAATGACCATATTACTAGGCAAAGAAGGCCCGGACTTACAGCCCACATATCTGACGAAGCTGACACACTTGCAATATAGAAATGGAACCAACACGTGCAAGTGCAGAAAGAGGCCCGTATCTCTCAGTGTACACTGACTGATCTAATGAGTCTAAACAACAACATAGGGAGGTCCAAGAACGCAATGTTGAAGGGATCAAATGACAATAAATTTTGAGATTGATAAATAGACTATGGATTATTTTTTCTTAAAGAGAAGATGTGGACATCCATCAATAAGTTAAAATAGACTTAGCACTTACTCTATATTATAGCCCTCGAAATCGAGGCAGAGCAAAGTAGCATGAGAGCTCAAAAAAAAAAACAGGGTTGAGAAGCAGACCAAGCGAGACTCACATGAACTTTGTTCCCATTTCAGCATGCAGCTTCATAAGAGTCTCCTTGAACAACTCCGGATCAGCGACGACATCCTCGTACTTGGCCAGAGGCTTAGGGTACGCACGGTAGTTCGCACCGGGCTCCAAACCCTCTTTGGAATCAGACCTCATCACCTCCTTCCTCTTCTCCGAATCCCTCTCGGCAACTCCGTCATTCATCTCCATCGCACATCAGTATCTGCACGCAGGCAATAAATCCATTTCTGCATTCTCAGAGCAAACATCAAATCGGCTAACCTAAATCGATCATAACAGGAAAAAAGGAAGACGGAGTGGAGCAGATGAAGGAGGATTTTGCTTAATCTGGGATTATCTTATGTGTTTCACACATCAACCTCTCTCTCTCTCCCCTCCCTCCCCCCCCCCCCCCCCCGAACAAAAAAAAAAAAAAAGGTTTAAGCAAATAAGAGAGGGAACTCGAACTCATTACATGGCGCACAATAGTAAAAGCATTAAGCACCGGTTTTATGTTATCTTCAACCCCAATCATCCTAAAAAAAAAAAAAAAACCCCGGAAAAGAAAAGAAAAAGCGAGCATCCAAGAAGGAAGCAGAAAAAAAGGGAAATATTATATTATTCTCAGATGGCGAGAGATTACCATTACCGTTACCCAAAGAAAGAGAGGATGAAATAATAATATAAAGGATGGAAGAAGACGAGGGCGAATGCAGCGACGGATCTTTTTTTTATGGCGTATGAATTAGTAAATGGTTATTATTATTATCATTATTATTAGGGGGAAGAAGAGAGAGAGAGAGGGAGAGGAGGCACGTGGCGGCGAAGGCAGCCGACGATTGAGCCCGGATTCCTAAGACGCTCTGATGGGGGAGGGGGCGTACGTTTGGGTGCCCGCGACAGGAACGGACGGACGAGATGGCTCGGCGAGCGGTGCGGCCGAAGCAACCCATTAATTGTGCGATGCTGATCCATCAAATTAGGGCAGAGGAGGAAAGGGCATCCATCATCTCGGTGATGGTGCCCTATATATATATATATATATATAATTCGACATCAATATAATAAATATTGATATCATTTTCCATTTGTCAATTTTTATTCAGAAAAATTCATAATTAATTACCATTATCCATATTTATGATTTACTAGTTTGGTTATATAAAAAAAAAAGATATATAAATATCTTAGTTATTAGAAATATATTAATGTTACTTGTAAAAATTTTGATTGACAACCCATTGATTGATTACTGGTGGAAGGAGATGTCTCCAAACAAAAGAAAGAAACCATTTATTCACAAACAAAATCAAAACATGAGTCATTATACGAGGGGACGTTGGTTCAAAAAGGAAGGTGTTTGTTGACCACAACCAAAAAAGTCAAAGCTTAGATTAGATTTTAGCTTCTTAATTACTGAACTAAAGTGAAAAAAGAGTATATTTTAGTTTCAAGTGTTTTTTTTATTCTTTCGAAACTTATGAGCTGAAAAAAATATTTTTGAGGGTAAAAGTGATATGATGGATTTATAAATTCTTAATTTTTTTTACTCCACAATTAATATGAGACTAAATATCATCTTTAAACTATAAATATTTTCTCTTTTTATTTCGTCGTTACTCTTAATTTTATTCGGTTTTTGTAATGCCTCAAAACATAGAAGATTTTACTTGTTATTTAAAAAGACGAGGAAATAACCAGCAACAAAGATTTTTTTTTTTTTTTAAAAAAGAAAGTTGTGTACCTTTGCTTGATTACGAAACCACAATTAAATCTTTGAACTAAAACAGGGTTAGAACGGACTAAAACAGAATAAGAGAAGAAGGAAAAGAAAAAGAAGCAATTAAATCTTTGTTTAGTTTCGATGAAAACAGAACCATTTTACGCTTTGGACTCCGCAAACTACATATAGCATGACTCCCTTGCCTTGATTAGTATCATTAAAGTCGGAAAGCAAACACTCATCTTGCGGAAATAAGTTCACATAAATTGGTGAAGTCTTATCTTGTTGTATGCACATTTGTAGTAGTTCAAACTTGCATGAGAATTCTCATGATGTCAGATGATCCTATGAAAAAATTGAGGTTGCTTTAGAGTTAAATCATATTTTGAATCTTTTATGTGATTTATCCATAAAGTTACTGAAGTGCTACTATATAACTAATATTGGTGAATTCAGTCCGAGTGCAATGTCGTCCGCGTGAGTTATCGAGGGTGATGCATAGTTTGGTTGATCCGTCGTTAGGTTGCGAACTTATGCTCCCTCGAGCTCGCTATTGCACAAATGCCTAAGTCGGGTTATCCCAATCATCGAAGAGTCCTTTATATGGAGTAGTTGAGGGGGGTTTTTTCGAGCATCAGAAGACTAATCTAGCCTTAGCCGAAAGGTTGGCTTTTATACATTTTTTCGTAGGGTCATCCGCACGTAGCCTTTTAAATGGTTGCTACTCCCTTAGCCGACTTGGACGTATGCTCCATATGACATGGGATGCGTCGCTTGGTGTCGCACAATGTGGTGTTGTCGACGCAGCACCGTCTCCCGCGATCCCGGACTACTCGTACAGCTCAGGAAGTCGATGGGATTTTTCGGTGGCTCGTACGATTCGGGCATCGCTCGGTGTCGTACAGTGTGGTGCTACCGGCATGATGCCATCTCCCATGATCCCGAGCGACTCGGGAAGTCGATGGGATTTCGAGCGGCATGTAGGGCTCGGGTTGTTGACGTGACTTAGGCTATAGAGCCACAGGGGGACGAGTCTATAAACCGCCCTATAAGCTAACAAAGATAAATCGTAAAAAATTAAAACCTAATGATGCTGATCAAAATTCAAAATTTACGGAATGACAAGATGGAAGGAACCCAAGTATACGTGCATCTAACTCACTTGCATCTTTTATAAGGGAGTCTTCGTGATATGTAATCATTAAGTTTGTAAATGATTCTCATTACTAAAAATATATATATATCTCTCAGTAAATTAACACATTGGATTTTGCATCCTAGAAAACAAGAATGATAAGATACTATTCATAACATGTCAAAGAACTTAGAAATAGAGTAAGAATCTTTGTGTTTCTTATCAAACATCTATGATGAACATATGAACCAATTAAGCACATAACAAATATTAAGGCTCAAAGGAAAAAAAAAATCACTACTTATAAAAGAAAAAAATCATGACAAGGAAAAAACACAATATTACAACCTACCTCAAAAGTTAAAGAAGAGAAAAAGTCATCTACATTCGGAGCACTCCTCCATCACCTACTACCTACTTCCAAAAGTTAAAAGAAGAGAAATTAATAAAAATATAACACATGATCATATAGAGGATTTAAAAGAAAAGAATACATAAACATATTGTGAAATTAATAAAATATAAACTAAACAATAGAGGGAAATGATGTTGACCTACTTTCTCATTTTTTTGATAAAAATATATATTAAATTTTCTCACGGATTGTAAAATACAATAAGTGGTTAAGAAAGAGGGCAGCAACACTTAAAAAAAAATAAAATAACAAATTAGGAATGAGTTTTCGAAGATAGAGTGATTAGGGTCATTCACTTTTAAGTATTAGTAAGCATACCCAAGATATTTAAGAGGCATATTGAAACCAAAATAATGCTTGCTGATGTATAAGAATTTGAAACTAAAATTTATATCTAATTGAAAATAAAGCAGACAACTAGTAAACTAAGCACCAGAAGAAAAAAAAAGAAAAACTTAAAATACCAATAAAAAACAGATGATTGTGCAAAAGAGAAATGCTATTATGCACTTTTTTGAGAGAAAATTAAATTATCATAGAATGTCGATGTGGATTTTTTTCCTAGTGAACACTTAATGGGTGATCGAGCGTTATTTTCGAATGGCAACATGATGATCTCGATCTCCACTATTAAAACGAGATGTCGCTGTAATTATATATATATATATATATATCATCAATTCAACAAAGCTCAAATTATAAAAGATGATAGCATGAAAATAATTTAAAAATAAAACAATTCCTAAAGTGATTTTTGGGTCACCCCAAGTTTAAATTGAAAGAGTTTGTCTAATTTTTGTATTTGCCCGATCTAAAAATACACTGACGTGACACGTGAGTGTTCTTCCTCTAGCATTTTTAACTTTTAGTCAAATGTGTTACTTTACTATCCATAATTTTCTCATCTCTTAAAATTATATTTTTGTATTTGCCCCATCTAAAAATATAGAACTAAACTTATAGAAATTAAGTCACTTACATTTGAAGTATTCTTCTTCCAAAAATTAAATGAACAGCTTAAAGAAATATGATTAGGGTTAAAAAAAGAAGAAGAGCGCGCGCGTGATCACAGATCACGCCAAAACTTGCTTCTCCCAAAAGAAAAGAAAAGAAAAAAAAAAAAATAATATACTCATTACTAAAAAATTGATGGTCGCGCGTGATCACAGATAACGCCAGGAGCGAAATCCTCGCGGTACACGTTGCACTCACCGCATGGCCATCACTCCACCAACTCCGTTACACGCCCGAAAGCATATTAATGTCATACCGTTCTTTCCCTGATGAGAAGAAGGACATAGAAAAGGCCACTCTCCATGGATGACCGCTTCGTGTCCCTCCTCCTCCTCCTCCTCCTCCTCCTCCTTCCGGCCATCGCCGCCTCCACCGCGGCCTATTCGACGTCCGATGGCATTGAAGATCCGTTGATACGGGAGGTGGTGCAGGATGCGGAAGGGGAGGAGCTGACGGAGCTGGACTCGGAGGCCCACTTCGCCGGCTTCGTCAAACGGTTCAGGAAGACGTACGCCGACACCGAGGAGCGAGCCCGCCGGTTCACCGTGTTCAAGGCCAACCTGCTCCGGGCTAGGAGGCATCAGCTCCTCGATCCCACCGCCGTCCACGGTGTCACCAAGTTCTCCGACCTTACCCCCTCCGAGTTCCGCCGTGCTTACCTCGGCCTCCGCGGCCCGGCCTTCGTGTCTTCGTCCCACGAGGCGCCAATCCTTCCGACCAACGACCTTCCTGACAACTTCGACTGGAGGGATCATGGCGCCGTCACCCCGGTCAAAAATCAGGTCCTTTGTCGTCTCTGATTTTTATTCCCCCCCCCCCCCCCCTTTTTATTGGTTGAAATATAATATTTAATCTAATAAACCAACTCTTCTCTGTGATGTTCTTTTTTTTCTTTGCTAGGGTTCTTGCGGATCATGCTGGTCCTTCAGCGCTGCCGGGGCTTTAGAAGGAGCGCACTTTCTCGCGACCGGCAAGTTGGAGAGCCTCAGCGAGCAGCAGCTTGTCGATTGCGACCATGAGGTATGAATTCTGCCTCTCGATCCCTGTTCTGTTCTTACTTTAGACCTAATCCTCATTTGGTTTCTCCTTTTATCACATGAGGTCCTAAAAACTGGTAGGGATAATTGAAATTAATGAACACCACCTGAAATCCTGCGGTCCATATTGACACAAGATATGATTATCGGAAATTATGAAGTCTCGAACGATGACTGCAAGTTTATTTCCTTTTATCGATATTTTGGTTTAGAATTTATGGAAGCAGATGATGCATATGCTCATTAATTTTTTTTCAGTTGAACATACTATGCATTTGATCATGCTCATAAGAGTATGAACTCAGTCTTTCGATAATGTCATTCTATTGTGACACGCCTAATAAAGTAAAGTATATTGAGCATAAATATCACGTTTTTCTTTATGAATCTAACAAGCGAGTAATGATTTTGATCATATCTACTTAAAATTCATCATCTTTATCAAATTTTATAATTTTAACTTTTTTATCTAATTGGCTCTTGACTTCATTTATATACACCTTATGAATGTCAATGGTTTGAGGCTCTTCATGTGTTGGATATACATAGTCAAATCTTGATCCATCATCTATAAATGTGATGAAATATCTTTCTCCATTGAAATAGAAAATATAAATTGATTAGTAGATATCAGTATAAATAATCTTAAGTTCTTTACTTCTTGTGGTATTTTTATTTATGCTTAGTTTGTTTTCTTTTAATGCAATCTCTATGTAAACGTAAAAATAAGTAAAGTTTAAATCTTTCAATATACTATCTTTCACTAATCTTTGATTTCTTTTTTTTAAAATATGTTCCAAACATTTGTCCCACTATATAGAAGATTTCTCATCATTGAAACTATGTTCAATCCAACATTTTATTGTAGGTTCAACGATATCTTTGCAAACTTCATATTTAAATTAATTTTGTAGAAATCATTACATAAAATCTTAAAATTAATTTTTGTTTAATTATAAAATATATTGAGTTTATCATTACTAAACGAACGATAATATCCTAACTTTCAATTCTAGATAGAGAAACTAAATTCTTAAAAATAGTAGTAACATAGCATGTATCCGCAAGATCTATAAGATGACCCGTCTCTAGACGTAGGTGATTAGTTTCCACTGCTATCACTTTTGTTTTGAGATAATTTCCTTTAACGACTAATCTTTGATGTTATTTTTGTTTTCGGATTGTAAGAAATATTTGCATACTATTGGTAACATGAGTTAGAGCACAAAATCAATCCACCAAGTATTAGAAAGAATCTTTGTAATAGCAAGCTGTGATACCAATTTCAAGCATAAAAACCTTAATCATGCTTTTGTTATGCGAAAAAACTAGATGCCAAGAACTGTAATCAAATAACGATAGATCGAAAATTAAATGTGCACACCTTTCAATGCCATTTAGGAAATCATTTTTGGTTCGTAGAGCATAGTCCGTAATCCGATCCGCAAGCAACAACAACAACATAGATCTGCAAGATGAACTAAACTCTTCTGCTCTCGTCCTATTTGATATGTAATCTCGTGTCATATGATATTATCACAAGTCTCTAAGAGATCTTGTCCATTTTTAGGCAAGAGCAGAGGGTGTAGGATAAGTAATTAGGAGTCTCTCGTCTCCTAAAGAATCCTACTATTAAGTGAATTTCTTTTCTATTGGCTGATAATTGTAATTAGAATCGAATCAAATCTATAATATATCTTACCTAATTAAATAAAGTCATATAATCTGACAAAGGGTCCATGATCATATTAATCGTTAGATCATTAGTTCTAAACGGTGATTGATTTTTTGATCAAATGGAAAATTATATCTTTTTGTTGACTCAACAAATAGCTGTGCTATCCCTTTCTTTGGTTACTTTTGGCTTCTTGATATCTATGATTCTGCACTATTGGGACTCAACATCTAGCTAGTATCTTAGTGAACTCCTTGCTATCTCCCATGAATGTGTCTAATATTTTAAAAAATAAAAATACTGTTTGGCAGTGCGATGCTTCGGAACCAGGTTCGTGTGATCAAGGATGCAATGGTGGTCTGATGACAACTGCATTTGAGTACTTGCTAAAATCCGGTGGGCTTGAGCGTGAGGAAGATTATCCTTATACTGGGACTGACCGTGCTGCCTGCAAATTTGATACATCCAAAATAGCTGCCTCAGTTGGGAATTTCAGCGTCGTCTCCGTTGTTGAAGATCAAATTGCTGCTAACCTTGTGAAACATGGTCCTCTTGCAGGTGGATAATGATCTGCTAATTTTTCATATCATAAGTTGGACAATTAGGAGACTTAACTACATCATATAAATGCATCAAATGCAGTAGTGACTCATGAATGAACCCAAAAAGTCGGCATAAGCCTTTTAATATGTTAGTACTGAATTTAACAACTTTTACTATTGATATGGACACTGTTTTATATATGTGATAAGAAACACTGTTAACCTCTGTGTTTCGAGTAGCTCATAACATGCAAACTTGCAGTTAGATCTAAACATAAATGTTATTGGCTCTTATTTCTTATGATAATGAAATTGGATGCTCATATATGTGTATCTGTCTCCTTTTGCAGTGGGTATAAATGCAGCGTTCATGCAGACATACGTCCGCGGTGTTTCATGCCCTTACATTTGCGGGAAGCATTTGAATCACGGAGTCCTGCTGGTGGGCTATGGCTCTGCTGCTTATGCTCCAGCTCGATTCAAGGAAAAGCCCTACTGGATCATCAAGAACTCATGGGGTGAGAACTGGGGAGAGAGTGGGTATTATAAGATCTGCAGAGGTCGGAACATATGTGGTGTGGACTCGATGGTCTCTTCGGTTACTGCCATTCGCAATTAACAAGACTAATCCGGCAATACCTGGCTGGCTGTTCCACACATAGTATGATGCATGTTTTCATAGGCTTTATTGTGTTGTTATTCTATCCCTGTACTTACTTTATTTGGGATCTGTGTGGGAAGTGCATGACACTATTGTATGCTCTAAGCCATGCTCAGTTGTATGCTAAATAATATACTCTATGACTGTTCTAATGTCTCTACTGTATCTTGTACCGATCTAATTGATCCAAACAAACTAGAGAAATCGGGATTTATATTATGAGTCAATATGTCACGTAAATAGATTTTAACGTTTATTAACTCAGACTTGACGGATGAAGATTATATGTTATATTTTTAAAAATATATGAATTATTTTAGACATATAAAACTATAAGAGCTTAAATAGTCTATCATTAAAATATAAAAACTAAAAAAAATTAAAATTTAAATTATATATTATTTATATTAATAATATATTATGAATCAATATGTCACGTTTTAAATTTTGTTAACTCGGACTTATGTGATAAACTTATATCTACGTTTTTTAAAATAAATCATAAAAATTCAAATGATTCATAATCAAAATCACATGAAACTTAACCCGACTCTAACGATACTATGATAAAGATTTTTCTCTTCTTGAAACAAACACAAATGATCCGATTTTGGGACTAAAGAAGAAAACA
Source organism: Ensete ventricosum (assembly GCA_029747655.1). Taxonomy (NCBI): domain Eukaryota; kingdom Viridiplantae; phylum Streptophyta; class Magnoliopsida; order Zingiberales; family Musaceae; genus Ensete; species Ensete ventricosum. The sequence continues at coordinate 1,243,635 of JAQQAF010000006.1, read as the reverse complement.
AACGAAAAACGTTTTGAAGAAGTTAAAGCACAAAAATAAACAAAAACCTTTGTTTCTTGAATCACAAAAGAAAAAAACAAAAGATTCAATAACAATAGTTGCCTTTTTAAGATTTAGAAGTACATACTTTTCATTATCTTTCTCATACCCAAAAAAAAAATCCAAGAAATTTGTACGCTTGTTTTTATACCTTTATCTATCGTGAAGCTTTTATGCATTAATTTTCTATAGAATATAAAAAAATATAAGAAAAACTCAATACATGGGATAGCTTAGAAAAGTTCATAATCAACAATCAGGTTTTGTTTTACGAGCACCACACAGTATGTGTTTAACATATATTTTCAACTGTTACATGCACATGAACAAACCAAGTGCAGCTCCACCAGAGCTGAGCTGGTGGTTATCTCCAGAACACAACTATTGCTGACCATCTACTCTTCTTTGTAAAAAGAATGATCCAATGGCAACAACTGCTCCCGTTACTGCAACTGTTAGTAATATCCGCCTATGCGATGAGCGTGGTGCCCGTGCCGGCCTTCTCTGAGCACTTTCCCTCTCAGCAGTTCCCACATCCCTTCAAGTTTTATAGAAAAATCCCAGTAAGTCACAAAAGACGATAGATTTAAACAACAAGATAGACATTTAAACACAGACGATAGATTTCTACGATAGTTTTGTGAATCTAGATTCTTGTCTATTGCTTCCATCACAGCTAAGGTTCTTAAGCTATCTGAAACTGACTCCAGCTAGTAGAAATCTAACCCCCAACTGTAATTTTTTAGGAGAATTGGAATTTGATAGTACAAAATTGTGACCGGAAAGAAAGAAAACAAAAAGAAAAGTTGTGGTCCATTTTGATCTTTGACCAAGAGGATAAAATGATTTACTTCACACAATATTCAATCAAGTGTTCACAAGAGATCAAAGAACATGATGTGTGTGCTATATCTCCAACTAAGACTTCAGCATTTTGAACTATTAGTCGTTCAGCTGATCTAGTATTAGATATGGTGAAGGGCACAAAGTAGCAAAAAATTATACATGGATGAGGCTAGAGACATAGCGTAGAGCCACCCACTACAAGGTTAGTTTCAAATGCATTACGGTAGATTTAATTTGGGTTCTATTTGATCCTTGACAAAAACATTAAGCCCTCAAGTGAGAAGATTCTAATACCTAGATTTAGCCCCACAATGGAAGTAGATAGAAGACTTGAATTAACTCATTAGAGCTTAATGGGTATACCACCATAAACTTAGGCCTATGTATTTTTGACTAGTGGTTCAAACTCAATATGTTAATGTGCTAGTTATACCATTGGCTGGATCATAATAACAAAGAAGGCCAAAGTTGGTTTGTATCATACAATAAATAAATGTTAATTCGTGAATCAAGAACTTGGCAATTGCTTGATGCATTCAACAAGTAGATCTTTATATTTAAGTAGCTTTACCTGAAATCCATCATGTCAGATTTATGCTCGTAAAAAATTTCATTAGCATAATTTAAAATTTTCAAGTTCACTTGAGAAAATACCCAAATTGGTTATATTAAATGCACAATACAATAATTTTTCAACAATTTTTATGCCCATGGAATCTCTAAAAGGTTGTCATCGTATTTTTATCAACAACATGTTGGTTTATTTGGCCACGATTTTTGGTTAGATGGACAGTCTAAATAATATTAAAAAATGCTTTTTGTTGTTCATGGAAGATACGAAGGGGGCAACGTTCAGAAAAAGGAATAGATAAGTTATTGCCTATCTCCTATTCTTTTTACTATCAATATTTTGCAATTCAGTTTATTTTAATTCCATCATGATTCATACAAAGTGCTCTTTTTTAATACAATAGAATCCTAGACCTGTACCTAGAAATGTGTTCTTCTTGTCATGTAGAGATGAATTGTTCGTTTAATCCATGATTTGACCAACAGAAATGGCTCTCCCTAATCTTTTTCTTTTCTGAACACCGAGGATTAACTTAAGCAAGTAGAGAAATCATCATGTTAGCTAATAACTACCTCATCATTGTAACTACTACCCTGCTGCAAGTGAGCTCATCCACTTCAGCAGTCCATTAAAGGAAGTTAAAGTACCGTCATCCATGGCTAGCTTTATTGGGTTGCTATTTAGAGTACAATAAGCCAAAACATTGATTAGCCATTTAGCTCTATTTAAATTAATTTTCATAGTTTTACAAGTATCCTCTAATTATACAGATATTCTTTAAATTCAAGAAAAGCTCAAAACATACTAAAACGAAAGCATCATCAAATTCAAAAGTTTCAAGAAATCTATCAAATTTACATATTAGAAAAGTATAATACAATCTATATAACCACATAAAAAATAAAAACCAAAATGAAAATATAAAAGGAACTGGTTTTTCAAAGTCTACCTGGAAGGTTCTGCAGTACCAGCTGAGTTGCCATGAAATTGGATATCATGGTCAATTCTTTCACGCAAGCGAACATATTTGTGACATATGTCACAATACTCTGTTCGATTACCACATATTTCCTGAATTTGCAAACCAATAATACTATGTTATCTCATGGTTGCAAATAATTCTGACATTTATTACTGTAGGTTCCAAGACATTACCTGATGTTTGAGGAGATCAACTGCAGGCAGTGGGAATTCACAATATTCACATGTGATAATCCTCTGGGGACATCTTTCACCTTTATGAAGAGACCAAAGTTCCCGTTCCACTTTCTCACTGCATAGTGAACAATCCAACTGTTCACACAAATTCACCAGAACCAAAATATTAGATGAGGTGAATAGATTAGGATTAGAGGTGCGTGAGGAAGATAAGTGATTTGACTATTATTGATTTAATTGAAATAATGCCCTACACATAGCTCAATAGTGGGAAACAATCAACGTAACTGGCCCTAAATATTTGAGAAATTATGATTTGTTGTTATACTTGTTATTCATCATACATCACATATATTGTATAAAGTATAAAATTTTTGTAATACATAGAAAATATAGTCATAGTAACTGTCTTGTCCATGTCATATCATGTCTGACTTTTGTGGAATTTGTCATGTCATCATGTCCGTATCATGCCAAGTTAGTGTCTACGCTTTATTGGTCACGGAGAGAGCAACAATATTATTGATACCAGCCAAAGAGGCTAAGTTCATGAAACTTATTCTGTTCTTTTTTGTGATCCATCCAGTCTATCTCCCAAGTCTTGTGATGATAGAACTGATAAATGAGATGTAATCAGTACTTTGAGCTCTTACAATTGAAAATAAATATATAATATAAGCAGATAAATATTTTTTTCTGGTTATTTTTAATTAAATATCTATTCAAGACAAATACATTAGCAATTCTTTAAAAGAACTATTTCTTCTCTCAAATTCTTCTAAAACATCTTCTTCTTAAAGTACATTAGTCATTCTTTCGAGTACAAATTTGAAAGTCTTCTTTGTATTCATGAATTGATATAATAGACTTGGACACTCTGAATATACTAAAACCATTGAAATAAAAAAGAAAAAGATTGTCTAGAACTCCATCAATAATGGTAATTGTAAAACATAAAAATGTACCATGAAATCGACACATACCGGAGCATGACTTTCATTGTAATGGTCCTCAGCATGTTTTCTCGGAATCATATCCCCACAAATTGCACATTTTTGAAGATTGCGAGAACAATGTGCGTAATGCAAGTCAATATTTGATGTTGGAATGTCCCTTTGACTACATCCATAAGAGAATCATTGAGAGAAACAGTTAAGCATATAAATACATTAAACTATTTAATTAACCAACATCAATGAAATAAAAAGGATAAGGGGGACCTACCTTACAATTTTAGCTAAAGGACTGGTCATTGAAGCTAGTCATAGATAATCAAATTCTGTAGCTGTCTTCTCTAGAATTTTATTTTTTTGCTATAATTCTAGAATGATATATGAGACATCTACTTAAAGATAAGTAATGAACAACATTAAACAATAAGAACCAATGAAACTTCTACAAATCGTGAAGTAAAAAACAATCAGATTTATCAAAATCTTCATGTCTACCATTATGACCCATGTCAGTAAGCATGTACTGCACTGATAAAGTACTAATACTGGTCATAATTACATTCCATGATAGGACATGATCCCCAATATTGATTACGAATACTTGTGGTACAGCAAGTGTTGTGCTATGCCGCGAAGGTAACAGCTTGAATTAATTAAACTGGCAAATAAACCCTTGGCATCAACGTAGATCATTGATATGACAAATATTGGCATGGCTGTCACGTCCCCACCCTTGGACAACTAAGCCTCCGACGAGGTCGACTCGACACAGTACGGCCGATCCGACATGGCGAAGTCGACCTGACACAGACATGGCGAACCCAGCGACTGTAGGGCTGACCTGACACAGGTAAGGTCAACCTGCCACAGCTGCGGTAAGCAAAATGCACACCACGCTACCAGTACCACGGACGATGTGGAGGCGTATGATGGCATGGTAAGCAGCAAATGCATTAAAGACCTCAGGTACGAACGACTTGTAACGCCCACTATAAAAGCTCCTGCACCTCTACGGAGCAGGGAGATCGTAAATTGACAACCAAACTGACTTAATCATCGGAGGGGTCACGTCGGGAACCCCACCCGACTTAACCTTCTTGTAGGAAACTGCAATAACCCCAGCCGCCAACGTGAATTCCCGACCCGAGCTCTAAGGCATCAGCCGTCGACCCCTCGAGCTGAACTCGAGGGCTCCTTCCACCCAACTGTGCTCCACCTCCTATCCGCTTGAGACGACTGCGGGCGAGCTAGCGCACACGGGCCAGAACTAGCCGTGCTCACTCAGCAGACACGGAGGCACAGACCGCGCCTACTGGGCAGACACGAAGATTTTTCACAAACATTTTGACGCTAGAAGGAGGGCAAATAAACCCTTGGCATCAATGTAGATCATGATATTTAAACGCATCTGATATTTAAACACATTCCTATATTGACAAGCATATGAAGTCAAGTACTACGTCTCAAAATGTACAAATCTCAAATATTTATAGTTATTATATAGCACCGATCAAGATTGACAAGCACATCCAGTCAATGTCACATAAGTTGTGACACAGTATAATCCCACCAAGATAAGTTTCAATTTATTAGTTTGAGAATTTATTAGTTAAATATTAAGACCATAAGTTTGCTCATCCTACATATGCAAATAAATTGTCATTCAAGTAACTCTCAACCTATACAGCTATACATATATTTTATCCATAATAACCTAATAGCAGGATGCAAGATCAAACACAGTTTTAAATTTAGAAAGTTAAGAAAATGTCAAAAATAAAATACTTGCGATCATTAAGGGGTACTATTAGATATGTGCAAGTGGTGGACAGGTCAAACGTAGATACTATGCAGTGCATCGTTAATCATATCATGATGAACAGATTGGATGGCATTCTTGCAATTGCTAGTTTCATTTGTGTTATATTTTATTTCTTACATCTGGAGCATTAACTATAATAAATATCTCTTTCTTGATAAACAAATTAAGTATGCTGATGATTAGTTCACAATGTTCTTTCCAAGAAGATGGTTATTTCATAAAACTTACCATCATTACTGATGGAATAAAATAAATAAAAGACCATCAGAAGAAGCAAAACTAAGGAAATATTTTAAGAGGCTTTACTTATAAACTTCAAAAAATTTCACTGCTATATTCCAAGAGAAACAATATTAAGACTCAAGTCTACAGTTCCAATGACTTTTAGATATTTACTTTACCTCCTTGATCTTTACTTTACTGAGAAATCAATTGCTTAGCACACCACCTCTGCTAATAATTTATTATCTTTCTACAAAGAAGGGCAATAACAGGTAGAAAAAAAAGTGAACACCAAGTACGTTGGCAAGAAAAAAGGACCAATTGACTACGATTAGCCAACAACAGAACCAATCAGTTGCATTTCCAAAATACAAGTCTCTCATGGATTTGGCAATAAGAACCTTAAACAATCATGTAATGAGTGTCAACCCTTGAAGGAACACTGAGATGCCTATAAAAACAATTTATTAGGAAAATGAAAAATACTCTGTGGAAAGTGCCATCTATAAGGCTCTTGCTGGATTTGATAATAAGAGGCTTAATTGATAATGTTATGAGTGTCAAGCATAGAAAGATGACCAAGAGGACCAAATAAGAAAGCTGGAGGGAAGAGAACCTACTACAAAGTCATTATATAAAAAACCTAGGAATACTGTCATGCAAGTTGATGAAGAGACTATATGTCATGGATGGAAGTGCCAGTTTATACCAGCACAACATCTAGAACATGACATGTAACGAGAATGTTGACAACGTATTGGATTGGGCCAAAACTCAGTGTCAATTTCCACTAACCACATGTCACTTGTGTCAATCTAGACATATCATGCCGATACCTTACCAACATACCCACACCACGGAACATAAAACCTAGTTGAGAAAAAGAACATCAATCTAAGCGATCATCATCTTCTTTGCCAAAAGAAATGATAAGGAACACTCTTGACCGTCATGATAATTTGAAAACCACTATGGCCAAAGTTAAATCCAGCAATTTATGGAAAATTGTGGATGCTCAAAACAACCTCAATGCTTTTACACTGTAATGACTAGAGTAGGTAGGGCCTGTACATGTAACAAATCTCAACACCCAAATCATTTTAGTTTGGACAAAATGGGTATGGGTATGTCTATATCACACTTACACAGTAAATAGCAAGTCTAATCAAATTAATAGCAACTACATTTGCTTGCTAAATGCAGCAATGCACCTATATAGAAACAATTGACAACCTCAATTTGCTAGAAGCATCTGGAAAAAGGCATTTTATTAACATGAAAAAACAATAATTTCTGCAACTGCAATTATCTCTAAATGCCCTAATGGTTTTCACATCATCAATTGCTTGCGATGCAATATAAGGGATCGGGTAAACCTAAGGAAAGTATCAAACTAGTCCAGCGTGCTTTCGCACATTATCGAATACGCTTTAGGCAGAAAAGCCAAGAGTCATTATCATCATAAATCATAATAAAAAAAAAAGAGCACGAGACAAAAGAACAGAAGAAAAAAGGATAAAGAAAAAAATCTTCCTTTCACGTAGAATACTACCAGGCTATAACCAGTGATCCGAAAGAAACATGAAAAACAAGAAGGATCCTAAGATTTCATATAGAATTCCCAATCGATCGCATTAGGATCATCACAGAAAGAAGACTAACCAGTGACTGCATGTAGAGGTGATCTCCATCTGGTTGATCGGGAAATCCACAAGCGACAAGAACGATCAGCAAGAAAGGGGACAGAGAAATCGAAGAAATCAGAACTAAAAAGGGGAAAAATAAATCAAATAACGAACGAAGGAGCAGCGAGGGTAAATACCTCCCCGACGCAATCGAGCGATCACCAATCGGAGAAGTTGAAGGCCAGAGGTGACGGTGGCGGTGGCGAGGGGGACGGGTTTCGCCTCTCCGGTTTGTCCTCTTCCCTTTATGTACGTCTGGGGTGATACATATGATCGGAACTTCGACGGTCTGCTTTGCCCGCAAAAAAATAGTGTGCCAGCGGAGATGGCTCCAATGAACGGTTGAGATCGTTCTGCGGCGTGGCTGTTGCTCCCAATTGTGGTCGTTTCTAATAGTTCCGGCGGAACAATATACCAGGGTCCCCGCTAATTATTCTACAGTTAAACAGCCACCTGCCACGCCTACCCACCCATCTCTTTCTGTCCCGTGTCACGAAACGTGACATATACGGATCCAACCCACGTCTCGCGTATCACTACTATCTGTGAAGTGGGTCCCAGGTACGTGCCATCTTGTCCATTTAAAATACTGGTAACTTGTGGGGTGGATTACATATTGCTGCATGAATGCGTCGTATTTTCCCCATGTTTTATTTTTGGCAAAAATGGACTGTTCATGGGAAGTATTTATTATAAATGCAAAGAAGAGTCGGTAAAGTGCCGGCACGAGTATATTAGGATTATAAACTTTTATAGGAATGGACTTATATATGGTATTAGATATGAACTTTTTCTATCCTCCAATAAACTTCTTTCTTAACCAATCATCATGACTCTTGGGATTGTATCCCATAAAAACAAAACTCCTTTTATTTGCATTCCGGACATGATATTAGTACTCCAAAAGCAGAAAATATATGATAACCAATTTATTCATGTTGCAATTATTTTTTTTGCAGCATATAACACTACATATATCATATGTTAAATATTTTTCAAAATAATTAGGTATGCATGTATCTTTCAATTTTATTTATATTTTATATAGCATATAGAAGATATATAATAAGCTTGACAACCTCGTTTTAATTGGTTTATATAGTCATTTTAAACATAGGTTATATGTAAATCATTATATATAGATAAAATTATTCAAAAATAGACTATCCACGTAATTATCTGGAGGGTTTTCTAGCTCCATAGAGTCATACAAATTATCAGCTAGTATAATACTAAGGGATTACTAGTGTCTAGGATTGATTCGTTGTCTTGTTCCATGAAAATATTATGTGGACACTTGTGGAGATTTTTAGTCGTGGTGAACCATCTTGGACCCTTTGTTATATGACCATTTAGAGTTTACAAGGTTCATATTTATAATTTATATTATCTATAATTGTTTTATTGAAATAATTACTATTATTATAAATAACTATAAAAAAATATGTGTAGTAGGATAATGAATATCAAACAAAGTATATGATATATTATTAAATCTTTAAAAAAATTTAAAAATCTTTCACACACATTTAAATACTATGGATATAATCTAATTTGTCCAACATTATCTAAAATAAAAGTGCATAATAATTTTTTATATTAATTTTTTTTTAAGCAATGAAATCTTTTGAAACTTTTCTCATTTAACTTATATAAAATTTAACCTATTATTATTTCATCACTTGAATTATAATAAGTTAAATTGCTCAATAAAAGAAATAAAAAGTTTGAAGAGATATAAGTTCATCTTGTATACATAAATTCAAAACATAACAAACACATCTAACATGAATATAAGCAATATTTTTCGCTATATTATTAAATAGTATTCTTCTAAATTATTTTTATCAGTATATAAATATTATCGATTACATGTTGTTCAATGAAAACTCTAAAAAGTAATGGTCCAATCACTATCTATTCAATAATAAGTGACTCTCGTATAGAAGTGTATTTGCTAATGATCATTCCAAATATTAGCACAAATAGAAACAAATAGTCCAAAGCTCAAAAGAAAATTTATAATTTTTTTTTCTTTAAAGATTATGTAAAGTGAGAGTAGGAGTCATATGAGGAACTTATTGTGCGGCTAGAATTAAATCCACTTGATAATAATTAAGAAATCTAACTTTTTCACTAAAATTAAAAGATATGTTAGATGTTTCTTCTTAATATATATTTGAAATGTTCCATATCCACCAAATTCAAGTGTCAAATGCAAAACTACGATCCATAGCTCAGTTTGAGCTCTTATGTTAGGGTTGAAAAAAAAAAAAGGTTTCGGATCTTTGAATAATATTTGAGAGGCTTTCATTTAACGAATGGAGGGAAATACTTTCGAAATTAAAAAGAAATAATATTTGACTCGCAACACTAAGGAGATACATTTTTATTACACTATTATTAGATACAAGACGTTATTATTATTATTATTATTTTGATATGAAGGAATTGAAGTTGAAGATTGATTGCAAGTGTCAGTGCACTCACTCACTCACTCACTGGTGACCCGTCCCTGTACTCAAATAGTAAGCACTGTAGTTAGGACAAGCTGCTTTATGATTCGAAGAAAAAAAAGAGAGAGAGATTCTACGAAGGGTGTCGTCCATCTCTTATGATCATCAAAACACAGGAGGGTGGTGATGGGATGGGATCCTTGGTAACATTCCTGTGAAACGTAGACTTGCAGGGAGATGCATGCGTAGAGTTCACGAGGACGGGTGGTCAAACCTCGTACTGTTGTTGTTGGTCATTAGTTGTACCCATCACAGGCCGTGGGAGTAGGGTTAGGATGGGAGGAGGTTGAAGAAGAAGGAAGCCTATTATTATTATTGCAGGGTCAGGGCCGGTCAAGAAAGGTCGACGGACGGACTACTTACTACCCTTCTGAGCTCAGGACGTGTGGGCGTGCGTGCATTCATGCATGGTGAGGTGATCGGGGGCGTCACGTCCGCAGGTGCCGCTGCCTGCTTCTTCCTCGTCCGTGTCCTCAAGACTTTGAATCCGTGTGTAGATGATCTCGAGCTTCCTAAGCACACTTGGTCGGGTGTTTAGTAGAGGGAAGAACTAGGAGAAATGATTCGCCAATGCTACTTTCTTCGTTACATCTTTTGTTTCGATTCATCAAGTATATATATAGGTAGCTTAATTAGTGCAAGTGAATACATTTAATTGTATAGAGATTATTCTTTTATTAGGTTGGGATACAACTATAACTCAAACCATTTACTCTGGGTTGGAATTTAGGTTGGGTAAATTAAATGTTGTGTCAAATATTATTTTTTAATTAGTTCTAACCACGGAGAGGAGTCTCTCGGGTCTTAGATATTTGGATGTTCATCTTAGAATGCTTTTGCTCGAAGACTCACGTAGGGTTTTACAAGAAGGGCTAGTCGTGATGGGGTGCGCTCGATGTGATCCATCCGAACGTTAAGTTAATGATGTGTGGAGTTTTGAGTGTATGAAAGAGAGAGAGAGACCCCGTTATAGTTCACCTGAGACTTCTTTATATCACATGTCGAGATAGGAGTCTGTACAAGATTGTTTAATGTGTCAAAGCATTGGTGCAGAACTATGCATTATCGTGCTCTTTGGGTGACGGGTGAACCAACGATTTATATGCTGATGCTGATTGGTGCGCCCTTTATCTCACTATGCTTATCTAGCGGTCGTCCGAGATAATGTCCCTTCCGGAGACGACCATGGTCTCAACTAAGTTGGACGTATCATCGATTTTGGTTTGATGGGGATGATGTGACGTTCTTAGTTGGATGGGCCAAAGCATGTCCTATCACCACCTCAAGAATTTGGACGGATTGATTAAATTCATGTCAGACATACGATAGATAGTTAATCGTGAGCACGTCATGCCCACTCAGTTTGTCACCGACATGTGAGTGAGTGAGGCCTGATATATAAAATTTTTAAATTCACATTTATAATAAAAATTTAATATTTGAAGGGAACGAGTGAAAACAAATTATGCAATCCAAAGTAAAAAAATAATAAATAATAAAAGAAAAGAAGAGGGGGCTATGAATCAAGTGTGGTTCATCCAAAACTAACATGGACTTCTACTTGCTCTTTTGTCCAGATCTGTAATTAATTAGACTGCGTCACGCAACAGCGTCGACGTCTGTCGTCGTCTTCAGATTGCACGGCCGAAGCCATTCACCGTCCCCATTCCCAAGCCGAGCCTGCAGGCGGATCTCCCAGGGGGAAGCGCCAAAAGGGACCGCCTCCGCAGCCGTTGATGCATGCACTTACCTTGGCCGGCAGCATATTTCTTAGCTGCTCACTTCGAACACGTCCCTCGCCGTCGTGAAACGCCAAGGCGTCGGTCGACAAGCGGACTTCGCCTCTTTATTTCGGTTGTCAGATGAGCACAGTAGGGCTCAGGGAGGAGGCTAAGCCATCACGTCACGTAGCGAAGTCATCCATGAACTATTATTGGTCCTATTTTTATTTTTTTTTACCGAGGGACGACGCATGGTTAAACATGTAGTGGCAGCAGCAAGGGGGGGGTGGTACTTGTCTCTCCTTGTTGAAGGCCAAGCTGTACTATAAATAGGGCAGAGATCGGTGGCGAGAGACGCGAACCCATGAGGACCCATGGGAGAAGAGAGAGAGTACAGCTTCGGCTCTTGGCACTTCAAGTCTTGGGGGGGGGAGTAGATGCTGTACCCTCTCTCTTCTTCTCTGTGTCTTTCGGTGGAAGAACCTACCGTGGTCATTTGTGATTCATCTGAAGGATCGAAAGGTCGGTATGTATTTGCTACTCGTCTTCCATTTGCATGATCATACTATCTCCGTTTCTACAACACCACCAGAGAGCCATCATGCAGCAGCCAGCTATGAACGGTCGGTTCCCCCTTTTGTACATCTAATAAAGTTCTTCTCGGCGAGCTCAGTGACTTGTGATGGACATAACTTCTGAACATGGTGATGCAGTGCTACGAGGAAACGATCGATTGGTCCAGCATCAATGCATATTTACTATCCCTGTCTCCTGAGAAAGACTCCTCCCACCATTCTAATTAAACCAGCTATAGTGTTTTTTTTTTTTGGCAGGGTTAAACTTCTGGATATTGGTGTTGCTTGGCAAAGACTTGTGGCCTTCTTCCAGTTCGAGGTCTCCTTATAGATTTTTTGTTTATACGTTCCTTCTGGTTCATGTGAACCATCTATCAATTTGCTTCACTTCACTTTTTTATCTTAAGAAACAATAGAGAATTATAGCTTATGAACCATGTGAAATGACAATGTGCAGATCAGTGCAAGTTCAAAGTCTACGGAGAAGAGAGGTTCCATAATGGAGGAAAAGTTTGGATTGAAATCAAGCAGGGAGCCAGCCAACTACATCTTCTTCTTCTTCTTCTTCTTCTTCTTCTTCCTTGAGCAGACACCACCAAAACAGTGGATTTGTACGGGACAGGCACCACATGAATGAATAGGCACCAGATCCGAGTTGAGGTTTGCTCTCATCCTACATGCCCCATCGACGTAGGTCGCAACAGATCCGAGTTCCATTCATGTCAAACGAAGACTATATATAGGCACAGAAGAAACTGGTGGCGGCGGAGGATCCACTTCTCGCAGGTCCAACCTCTGCTCCGTTAGTCTGATCTGGATCTGTCATGCACTTCATATTCTCCCTCTCCTCCTCGAAGGAGACTCCATGCCTGCATTGGGACACCAAACCAGTCTCCAAGACAAACATCATCATCTCAGTACCGCCGAAAACCTTTTGCCGAGTCCTGGATGAAGGACGTCATCATATGGGGGGAAGGCCGAGCGGGAGCTCCTCACCGCGGTCCCACCTCTCGCCGAGCCCTGACTATATAATTTATTATTTTTATTGATATTTTATTGGTAATATGTATAAGATCTTAGTCTAGGCTGTTGATATCTTTTTAATTGTTTACGAAGAAATAATTAGATCGAAAAGTCAGTATATTTTACTTTATTAAATTCATGAAAAATATGATATTTGTACTTAGTATAGTTATGTCACATTAGAATATGATTTTTGAAAGATAACATTAGGAGAATGATAAATTATTTTTCTATACTCGAACTAATACGAATAGAAACTCCAAGTATAATTATGTATATCTTTAACATAATTTCCAATACGATTATGTATACAACTTTGTTCGGCAAATAAAAGTAAAAAATTTCAATTGAAATAAATATTTTTAAATGTCTTAAAATCAAATTAAAAATTCATTATGTATGTGTAGTTAACATGTTCAGGACTGTATATTACTTTTATATTTAAAATTTTAGATATATATTATAATTATTTAGAAATAAAATACTAAAAAGCTATAAAGTAATAAGAAATCTAGAAGGGAGGAATGATTATACGATCATATATATATATATATATATATATATATATATATATATATATATATATATATATATATATATATATATATATATATATATATATATATATAAGAGTTTAGATTAAATTTTATATAAAGTTATTCTAAATTACTTAAAAAAAGTTATCACATTCGAGTTACACTAGTTCACAAAATATATTTAAAATATAATAATTTATTTAAATGATCATTAATTTATCATAAATTAAAAATACCCAAAAATTATTTGAAAACTTAATCACCCTAACTTATAATAAATTAGGAAAAATAATGTTATATGTCTTAAAATCATATGCTAGGAGTTCTAGAGAAATTTAGATTCGTTTGATGACTCCAATATTATACCCAAGTTATATTTGATCATAGATTTAATACAAAATATCTTATTTAAAAAATTAATCATCATAAATTTATACAAATATGAAAAAGGTGAGAACAAGCCCATAAATATCTCACTTTAGTAGTTTAGATTGCATATAAATTCCAAGAGGTATACTTAAATCGATTTAACCCAAAAAATCTCGTGATAACAAGCCCATAAATATCTCACTTTAGTAGTTTCGAGATCGGAATAGACTCATATTCTAATCTCTTTATATTCACGTGACTAACGAGAATATAGAAATAAAATCTATAATCTTATAATAGTTCATCGTTCATGTGGTCCCGATGACATATCTTAAAAAATATTATCTTAATTGATCTTTCTTTCTAATATAAACTTATCCATAATATATTTTAATTAAATAGGATCATAAAAAATCTAACATCTGAATCTTTGAGCAAGATTACGGACGGACGGACGGACGGAATATTACATATAATAAGAACGAGCAAAGAGAAAGGCGGCGCAACTACGATTGCAGGGATCCAATTCTGGGTTCAGCCAAGCTGGAATATGTCGTCCCTTTATGATCCTTTGGTTCAGCAAGGGGCGGGCTTGATAGTGCCGGAAACGAAGCAATGGGGCCTGTGATGTATGTACTCTGGCATTCCAATGGTAATGACAGTGGTTGATGATGGTTTGAGGATTGAGGTCTCAATAATTAGCAACAGCAGCAACTCTATGAGCTTTGCTGGGCATTGCGCTCGGCTACAACAGTTCCGACAGACTCTGCAGCCAGTAGCAGCTCCACCACCTCCTTCATGCTCGGCCGCTGCTCCGGATCCGGGTGGCAGCACGCCAGCCCCAGCTTCAGCACCAGTTCCATCTCCGCCGCCGGCAACTCCATCCTCTTGTCCGCCGCCTCCGCCAGCTGCCCCTCCGCGTACACCTCCCTCACCCAGTCCACCAGCACCCAGTCGTCGTCCTCCACGCGCTCCGCCCTCTCGATGGGCCGCCTCCCGCACGCCACCTCCAGCACCACCACCCCGAAGCTGTACACGTCGCTCGCCGCCGTGGGCGCCGACGCCACCGCCATCTCCGGCGCCAGGTAGCCCAGCGTCCCCACCACCCTGGTGCTGCACGGCGGCGCGCCGCGCTCGTAGAGCTTGGCGAGCCCGAAGTCGCCGAGGCGCCCCCGCATGTCGCCGTCGAGTAGTATGTTGCCGCTCTTCACGTCCCGGTGGAGCACCACCTGCTCCCACCCCTGGTGGAGGTACAGCAGCCCCTCCGCAACGTCCACCAGCACCCGCCGCCGCGCCGGCCAGGCCAGCGCTGGCCGGTCCTCCGCGTCGGAGAAGAGCCACTGGCTGAGGTTGCCGTTGGGCATGTACTCGTACACCAGCATCAGCTCGTTCCCTTTGCGACACCAGCCCTTCATGTGGACCAGGCTCCGGTGCTGCAGCCGCCCCATGCTTGATATCTCCGCCATGAACTCCCTCAGCCCCTGCTTCGAGTCGTGTGACACGCACTTCACCGCCACCTCCTCCATCTCCTCCTCCCTTACTGCACTTCCTCCGGCGTTGTTGGCTCCGCGGGAGATCGAGGCAGGGAGGACTCCCCTGTAGACCTTGCCGAAGCCACCGAAGCCCAACAACCGCTCCTTGCAGAACCCATTGGTAGCACTCCAAAGGTCCTCGTAGTTGAACCTCCTTGGCCAGTACTTCGACTCCCACTCCTCCTCTTCCTCCTCTTTGCGGATTCTCGTCTTTCTCCTCCTCCTACAGTGGTTGTACAGTCCCAGGACGCAGAGGACGGCGATGGCGAGGCAGGCAGAGGCGACGCCGGCTATAAGTCCTGCAGAGGTTGAGGAAGACGATGGCGGCGACGGCGGCAGGAAAACGGGCAAATTGGAGGTGTTGAGCTCCCTGGCCGCAGCGCCGGTGTCGCTGAGGCTCCAGGCCAACACCCGTTGCGCCTCCACCCACTTCACCTTCGACGCCGAGAACCCAACGTACATCTCAGGCGACACGTAGTTGGCGATCACGGGATCGGTGTAGGATATCAGCGGCCACCGCGGCCGCGGCTCCTGGGCCGGCGCGATGGTGACATTGATCTGGAACAGAGGGCCGTAGAAATCGATCCACCCCCGGATGTTCCGCCCGGATCGCATGTCGAGCGGCACGAACTCGGGCTCCGTCGACGATCCGTTGGCCCGATAGAACCCGGCGGTCCGGGTGACGGCGGACTCGACGAAGTTGAGGTCGACGCCGACGTGGTTGCCATCCGGGTCGTTGAACTCCGGGTTCCGGCCGGCATCGAACTCGACGACGAGGAGCGGCGCCGGGGACTGGCGGGTGGCGTTGGAGAAGACGCCAAAGTATTGGCCGGAGAGAGCGCCGGGCGGGGAGGTGGAGTTGCAGAGGACGAAGGCGAGGCCGAACCCGGGGCTGCTGTCGATCTCGGGGAGGATGGAGAAGACGAAGGAGGTGGAGAACGAGGAGAGGGCTTGGCCGGGGCCTGCGGCCAAGCGGAGGCGCTCGGGGTAGAAGGCCCGACCGATGGAGTAGTAGTTGGAGTCGTTGGTGAGGCGGAGGACGGAGTCTTCGACGCGGGCGTCGTCGACGAGGGTGAGGTTGGAGACGGCGGAGAAGGAGTTGAAGAGGAAGTTGATGGCGGAGGCGAAGGGGAGGCTGAGGCTGAAGAGGAAGAAGAGGAGGTAGTGGTGGATGGAAGCAGCATCCATGATGTGTAGATCGCTCTACTCGCCTGCGGCGCCGTGTCTGCTGCTGCTGCTGCTGCTTTGTCTTTTTTTGTTCGTGGAATGGTCAGTCAAACGATGGGTTGAGGGGGGTTGGTTTGTGGATGGGGCCCCACACACGGTGGACGGGGTGTTACGAGGTGGATGGGTGGTGGGCCCCTTTGGCGAGCACATAGGATGTCTCTCTGGATCGCGTTCAGATATCCCCCAAAGCTTGAAGCTTCCTCGCGGCTGCTGCTGCTGCTTCCCGTGTGACTCACGGCTACTTTTGACTTCGAAAGTTGAGACATACCTAATAAGCATCAAATCTTTCATAGCTT
This sequence comes from Ensete ventricosum, assembly GCA_029747655.1. Classification (NCBI taxonomy): domain Eukaryota; kingdom Viridiplantae; phylum Streptophyta; class Magnoliopsida; order Zingiberales; family Musaceae; genus Ensete; species Ensete ventricosum. The sequence goes on along the minus strand of JAQQAF010000006.1, from coordinate 1,226,544 downwards.
CAGTGATCATCTTAGATATGATCCGGACGGAACGTGTTAAAAAATCAAATGCAGAGGTGAAAGGGTAGTGGCATTTTATCTCCGGTTCTCTTATATATCCTTTTAATTCAAGAATAAGCCAGTCCAAATAATGATATAAATTACACTAAACTCCACAGGTATGGTTATTGGATCGGACATGAGAAGAATAACTTTATGTTGCTTTCTCCTTATTTCTGATGATAAGAATAACTTAATAGCTTCAGAATTAAATTCACATCCAGGGTAATGCCAAGTATGTAAAAGAAAGATAAAATGATCTACTTAATGCTCCAAAATATTATTGCCGATAATACGTAAGTTGCAGCTGGTGTAGTTCTGATGGAAATCCAAAAAATCTATCGTTCTACATAATTGTTTTACAGACTTATTTGGAAATTATACCACGAAGCTTCGTCTCCAACAAGATCCCATTAAGCTTGCTTAATGCTGCCACCTCTTTTTGTTAGTAGTTTCTTGTTCGTCGCCCTATCTGAGAAACCCTGCAACCACATACCATCAACAAGTGATGATGGAAATCAATTCTGAAGACAGAGAGAAAAAAAAATAAAGGATCCAATTGAATAACTTTGGATTGATAGTGAACTCGAGTTCAAATTCAATTGACACTTTAGGGTTACCCACATGATAACATCATGTACAATTAGCATCTTATTTTTCAGATTAACAATAAAATAAAAGAAAAAATAAATAAGAAAGAATATTATAAGAATGATCAGCTTACAAAAAATGAAGTGCAACATACAAAAAGAAGAAAATATATTATATAGATTCACCATCCTATACAGGAAAAAAAAAAAACATCATCACAATAATCTCAAAAGATGACCCGATATAATATACTAAATCATCTTGATATGATTTTTATTTTCTTCCTTATTTGTAACTTTCTTTTCTCGCTGTATTTATGACCCATATAAAAAGGTCAAGTATTGTAATGAAATCATTAGTCTTGGAATAAATATTAGTTTTGCTTTTTCACAAATTGTGTAGTGCCAGACCACAACTGCCTCCTGATCAACCTTTGGTAACCATCTTGTAAAGAAAATCCACAAACCAATCTCTCAACAACTGAAGTCATCCAAAAGGGTGTCAAAGCGCTCCTCCTTGATGATCTTGGCATGTGATTGAACCTTCACTTTGTTCTTTATTTCTTAAATTAATATTTTTACAAATTGAGTTCCTCTTGCCACACCTCTCTCTCTCTCTCTCTCTCTCTCTCTCTCTGTATTTACCTTTTCTTTTATTTATTACCCACCCAAACCACCTCTTTCTTCATATAGGGTATCAGAGTAGGTTCCTAATCATGTCTACTAGTGGTCAACCTTATATGGGTCTTTTGAATGATAGACAGAAACAAACTTTTTTATGTTGTCACTTGATACCAAGTTTGCCTAGATACTATGTCTACTACCATAGTTTCCTTCGGTAAGAAGCAATATGCTGATAAGTTTGAAACTTTCTAGATCCAACTCAGAATAATGATAACTCAAATCACACTAAGGCAGATCAAAAGTTGGACAAACTTCAAAGGTCCTAGATCCAACTCAGAATGATGATAACTCAAATCATACTAAGATCCCCATGCTTTCCATCAGTTCGGTTCGTATATCTATCACCGAAGAAGGGGAGAGTTGGATCAATGAAATCATCCGTTTCAAGGAAATGGGGACCCTCCCCGAGGACAAAGTGGCAGCCCAACGAATTAGGAGGACTGGATCGTGGTACTGCGTCGTCAATGGTCGTCTCCGTTGGTGAGGCTTTAGCCGACCTCTTCTCCGATGCTTACATCCGACCAAGGCGCACACCACCATAGCCGAGATCCACGAGGGCATATGTGGAGAGCATATTGGCGCCCGAACCTTGTCACACAAGATCCTCAGATAAGGTTATTATTAGCCAACTATGCATAAAGATGCTCAAGCTTACGTACAGAATTGCGAGCAATGTTATAAGCACGCCCGGATCCAGCATCAGCCGATGATGCCGCTTGCAACTGCGGATCGCACCTGGCCCTTCGCTTAATGGGGAATGGACCTCCTCGGTCCCTTCCCCCCAGCCTCGAGGCAACGCAGATTCCTTATAGTGGGAGTCAATTATTTTACGAAGTGGCTCGAAGCGGAACCAATGGCCTTCATTACCGAAAGACAAGTCGAAGGATTCATGTGGAAGAACATTATAACCAGATTCGGCCTCCCGAAGGTTATCATCACAGATAATGGAACACAATTTAACAATGCAAAGTTCAAAGCCTTTTGTCAAAGCTACCGGATCCAACTAAAATTCAGCTCGGTCGCTCACCCCCAAGCCAACGAGCTTGCCGAGGTGACGAATCGAGCCATCTTGGAGGGGTTAAAAAAGAGGGTCTCCGGGGCCCAGGCAACCTGGGTTGAGGAGTAATGGACGACCTGGTACTACGGAAAGCCGAGGTTAGTGACCCGACCCGATCCCACGGAAAGCTGGTGCGGAACTGGGAAAGACCCTACCGAGTAGTGGACGTCATCCAATAAGGAACTTGTACCCTGGCAACGGTGGATGGACGATTGTTGCCGAGGACATGGCACATATCGAACCTTCAGAAATTTTATGTATAACGTGAAAGGAGAATTATGATTGTATTGACAAAATTTGGTTACAAAAAGAAGTCGAGGATAAAATAAGACTCTCCCCGATCCCGATTATGAAATGTTTTTATATACGAAAAGAGGTCGGATGCAAAATAAAGCATCACCCGACCTCAACAAAAAATTGAAACTGAAGTTATGACTCGGGCGGGTCCGAGTCGTCGAAGGCCTGCTGCCTCTCCATGTGCATCGAATCATCCTCGGGCCTAATAGTGAAAGGATCTTCCTCGACCTCCGAGTCCGGATGCAGAGAGCGAAAACGGGCTAGCGCGACTCGATAGCCATACTCGTAGGCGACTCGACCCATTCTTTTCAGACCTTCTTTGAAACCGACCGACTCCTTGTAGTCATCGATCGCTCGTCTCGGTAATTCGACCTGTGTGCTCTCCAAGTCCTTCATCGACTTTAGTAGCTCGTCCTCCATCTTCCGAGCCCTGACCCGTGCCTCCTTGAGCTGCCTTTGGGCCTCAGATAAGTCGCCTCGGGTTAGTTCTTTGTCGGATGTTTCGAGCCGCTGGAGCGCTTCATCTCGCTCACGCTTTGTCTTCTCAAGCTCCTTTTCCAACTCGGAAGCACGCTCTTCAGCTGCGGCCACCGCCTCCGAACCCCCTCCAGACTTCAAAGCATCGATCTCTTGCTGGAGACTGGTGATGCGGTAGTCCATGAAGGTGATCAACCGACCCGCGTCGTGGACTCGATCGAACAACGCCATCTGGACATGCTGGTTCTGCACAAAGCAACGATCGTCAAGACGGAATCGAAGGAAAACCCGAGAAGTCGAGGCAAGATTCGGGAAATTACCAGCACCATCTCCTTGGTGGCTCGGGCTAGAAGCACCTCCGACGGGAGCGTGTACAGTTCCCGCGCCAACTGCAGATGCAAAAGTCCCCTTTCGAACTCCTCCGTGGTAGACGGATCGTTCCAAATCTTCGTCGAGTTCTTCAACTTTTCCCACCTCGCCTGCATCTCTTTATCCGGGTCCTGATGAGCCAGGTCGGACATATATAGGGCATAATACCCTGCATCATCCTTCCGGACTTTCATCCCGCATAGATCTTTCATGGATTTCGGTCGGTGGAAGACTGGCGTCGCGACCTCCTCGACGAACTTGACGGGCGTCTCGAGCTCTTCAACCGGCGCCGCCGGCTCCTTACCCTTGGAGTGAGACCAAGACCCCCCTTCGCCACGACGAGACTTGTGTCTCCAAGACAGTATCTTCACCTTCTTGTGCCTCCGAGCAAGATCATCGGCCTGTTGAATTGACGCATCGGATGGCCTCTTGGAGGAAGACTTTGGGGCTTTTGTTGGCGGGGTAACGCCGACCTCGCGAGCCGACGCTGCTGCACGAGCCGCAGGGAGCTTCCTCCCGGACACCTTTGGCATCCCGCGCAGATCGCCGAGATCCATCCGGTCTGCACCCCAACCCACAAGTTAGAAAAACAACCCAAAAAGTTAGAATACTGCAAATAAAGTAATACCCCTAGAGGCCGGGCTGAGACCCGCCTCGACTAGCCAAAGTTCGGTCATCTCCTTTATCGCACAAGAAAAGGAAAGAATTCCCTTCAGTCTGCAGACCAGGACGGACTCCTCCTCGGATAGATACGGGGGGACATTATCGATCGGATGTGCCGACCAATCAAGTCTGAATCCCCAGTTCGGACCACTAATAAAAAGATAGCGAGCCTTCCAACCTTTGTTATTGGAAGGAGCTCCGCTAACCTTAAAGCCGACACGGGCGGTAAGATAGTAACCGCCCCGACTCTTGCAAAGGCGAAAGCACGCCATAAACAAGTTCCGAGTCGGGATAATCCCAGCCCCCCGACATTCACCCAAAAACACAACGAGGTAGCGCCACGAGTTGGGCGCTACCTGACTCGGAGAAATCCTCCACCACCTGATACACTCCTCGATGGTGGGATGAAGGGGAAACCGAAGACCGGCTTCCAAAGCATCCACTGAGATACATACCCCGGGAGCGTCCGAACTATAGGGACGTTGCCCGGGTTGCGGAACATGCAACCCGTACTCGACCGGGATGTTGTACCGTTCCCTGATGGCGGCGAGCGACCGCTCGGTCACCGTCGTGTCGAGGTCATGACCCGCCTTCATGATCTCCAAATCCCTTAGTACCCTCGCATCAAGCGACGACGGAGGTCCCGAAGACGCCCCCGAGGAACTCGCCTCGGTCTCTTCCAGACTCGTCCCCCCCGACCCCGGGGAAGGGACAATCCTAACGCTACTTGAAGAATCCGAGGAGGTCATTCCGACCTGTTCGAGAAACACTGACCGAAGGGGGCTAGGAAGGATGACCCGAGGGAGAAACGAGATAAGTCGAATTAAAGAAGTGAGGTCTCAGCCTGATCGTAGGGAACTTATAGGATCCAAGGACGCCGTTTCAGCTTCCCGAGGCAAAGCAATAGACCGCCTAGAAACGGCCCGTCGCATTAAATGCATAACCACATTGAATGCGATGCAAAAAAAAACCATAATTTGTTCCTAGATTTGCCCTCTCGGCCAAATCTCCAAGATTTGGGCCTGAGTTCACCCTCTCGACCAAATCACCAAGATTTAAGCCCGAGTTCACCCTCTCGGCCAAATCTCCAAGATTTGTCCCTGAGTTCATCCTCTCGGCCAAATCTCCAAGATTTGTGCCCGAGTTCATCCTCTCGGCCAAATCTCCAAGATTTGTGCCCGAGTTCGCCCTCTCGACCAAATCTCCATGATTTGAGCCCGAGTTCACCCTCTCGACCAAATCTCCAAGATTTGTGTCCGAGTTCGCCCTCCCGGCCAAATCTCCAAGATTTGTGCCCGAGTTCATCCTCTCGGCCAAATATCCGTGGTTTATGCCCGAGTTCATCCTCTCGGCCAAATATTCGTGGTTTGTGCTCGAGTCCATCCTCTCGGCCAAATCTCCAAGATTTGTGCTCGAGTACATCCTCTCGGCCAAATCTCCAAGATTTGTGTCCGAGTTCGCCCTCTCGGCCAAATCTCCAAGATTTGTGCCTGAGTTCATCCTCTCGACCAAATCTCCAAGATTTGTGCCCGAGTTCACCCTCTCGACCAAATCTCCAAGATTTGTGCCCGAGTTTGCCCTTCCGGCCAAATCTCCAAGATTTGTGCCCGAGTTCATCCTCTCGACCAAATATCCGTGGTTTGTGCCCGAGTTCGCCCTCTCGACCAAATTTCCAAGATTTGTGCCCGAGTCCATCCTCTCGGCCAAATCTCTAAGATTTGAGCCCGAGTTCACCACCTCAGGCAAATCTCCAAGATTTATTCCCGAGTTCATCCTCTCGGCCAAATCTCCAAGATTTGTGCCCGAGTTCACCCCCTCGGCCAAAGTCCCCAAAACTGGCGCCCAAGTCCACCCTTAACATATAACCCGGCCAGTTCATTTCCCGAGCCTCATGCTCGGTCGGATTAATCTCTGGGTATTTAAACCCGACCAGCTCAATTCCTGAGCCCTGCTCGGTTAGATTAACTTCCGAGAATTCAAACCCGGCCAGTTCATTTCCCGAGCCCCATGCTCGGTCGGATCAGCCTCTGGGTATTTAAACCCGGCCAGATCATTTCCCAAGCCCCATGCTCGGTCGAATCAGCCTCTGGGTATTTGAACCCGGCCAGTTCAATTCCCGAGCCCCTGCTCGGTCAGATCAGCTTCCGGGTATTCAAACCCGGTCGGTTCTGTCTCCGAGCCCCATGCTCAGTCAAATCAATTTTCGGGTATCCTAAGTCGACCAGTGCGACCTCTGAGTCCCCATGCTCAAGCCATACAGTTTCCGACCTATCATATTTGACCGGTTCAGTTCCCAATCTTCCCCACTCGATTCCCGCAACAAGATCAATTGGACTCCACTTCAAATCCACGGCTCGACACAAGACCTCATCATCATCGCCCTAATTAGGCACCTGTTATGGATGTGCTTCTTCTTCTATTGCCTCGATGATAAAATGTAAAGGGCGTTAAGGATCTCCTGCCTCATCAAGTAGAGGATCCTCTTGGTTCTCCGCTGCTTCGACCCACTCTAACATCAGCTCAGAATCTTCGTTGTAGAGTTGGAGGTCAATGGGTTCAACATTACGTTCCTCTGGCTCCTTATCAAGCTCAACACATCTCAACTTTAGCCGTATGTTATAATGAACATATACTAGTTTCTCCAATTGTCAGTACGAGAGTCTGTTGTGGACCTTCGTATGAATCAATGCAAATGTTGACCAATTACATTCACAACCACTAGACGTTGTCGTCTGTGAAAGTACACGAATGGCAACCTTCCTTAGATGTGGTGCGTCACCTCCAAATTGTATCCACCACTCGAATGCAAAAAATATAAATAGGACTTTATTAGTATAACAAATAATTAACATCAAATATAATTGACAATCAATGTGTAATTTATTCTTACCAGGATCTATAGTGTACCGACTCAATATAGCTACAACATCGGAGAATGAACCAATTGTGTCTCGGAAATATCGACTCTCCGTAAGAGCCTCGGCTGCATCAATAGCGCTTGGCAAGATTCGATGTACAACATTTCTTAGTGCAATTAGTGAATCATAATGCGTTCTAAGGGCATACCGATATTGAATTGCCGAGTTTAGATAATATGCTGCAAGACATAATTTTGTTAGTATAATTTTTAATATATAAAAAATTATAAATTAAATTATTCTAAACACGAATTTACTTGTATTATGAATATCTTTATCCATATGAGCTTTAGTGCGACGATCAATAATTCGTATATATTGGTCAGCCTTAAAATCATTTCTGAATGCTTTTCTGACCTCCTCTCTTGCTGAATTCAGCATATATTTAAGATACGACATCTGTGGGCGCTTTTCTATATTAACCTTACGGAGAACAACATAAAATGGTTCAATACTTTTTATGATTTCAGCCACAGTCTCCCAAAATCTAGAGGAAAGAATGGCTTTTTCCATTTTCTTTCCATCACTCGATTTCGAATATCTTGAATCAGACCACTCTTGTGAGGTGACGATTGCCTTTAAGTCATTCCTCTTTTGCTGTAGTGACTTTAATATAATGAAATTAGTAGCAAACCGAGTGATTCCGGGTCGAAGTATCTCACCATTTACGTACTTTTGCATTAAGCCGTGGACCCAATGATGATTATATACAAACTTTATTATTGATTGTGCTCGAGCTACACAATTCTTGACCGTGTCCAACTCACCAATATCTTTCAGCATTAGATTTATGCAATGAGCTGCACATGGAGTCCAAAATAATGTATCTTTTTTCCATTAATTGCATACCAGCTTTCTTAAAATTTACTCCATTGTTGTTTATTATTTGCACAATTACTGTGGTTCAATCTCCTCTACAACACTATCTATCAAACTCTCAATATAGTTTGCATCTTGGATCTTGTCAGAAGCATTGACTGACTTGTGAAACACTATCCTTCTATTGTAATAAATTAGAAAGTTGATGATACTCATTCTTGTTGGCCCTGTCCAACTGTCGCACATCAGTGTTACCCCATATTCATCACACTATCTCTTGAATGATTTGATCAAATCCTTTAGTTCAGCCACCTCTTCATCTAAATACACATCGTGAATCTCCTTTGGTGTTGGAGGTTGGATCCTTGGACCTGACTTTTGAATGGAGGACATCATGCTCTGATAATATTGACCCTTTGCTGTGCTTGCTGGAATTCTATGAAAGTTGAACCATTTCGAAATTGCCTTCCCAATATCTCATTTTTTTTTTTTTGTATATGCATCATCAATCCGTGTTTGTTTCGCTATTTGTGGAGGATAGGCTAGCGGATCGATATCAACAACATCTGGTGCAGATCTCCTGCCAAGACCTCTCATCAAACCACGAAGTCCACCATGTCGCATGCTACTAGTTCGGCTTAATTGAGTTGGAGCTGTTGGTTGCCTCATGCTAGCCAACATTTGTATTCCACTACCACCGCCACGTTCCCATTGTGAGTCAATTCATCGATGTCTCATTGCTTCATCGGTTATAATATAATCCTCTAATTATGCACGAATTCCAACTATGAGATCTGGGTCGACATCATCACCACGACCCTCATACTGATCATAAACTGGTTGTTGCACAGCCTTACAATATTCTTCCTCAGCTATTGTCTTCTTTTTTTATGCGTCTTCTTTTGCTTTTTGAAGCTTGCGTTGAAATAGTTTACGGATTTCTATAGGAACTGCATTTTGTAACATCGGGATACCCACCGGCCAAATGCATTTTCACCCGAGTTATTCCTCCACCCTTACCAATGTAGTCACAATAGATACATTGTCAATGATGGCGGTTCCCATCTAACTTTCGAGCATGAACTCATACATCATCTTGTGGTACTTCATTTAGTGCCATGTTCCTATTATATTTAAATTACATAAGCTATAAACATGTTGAATTGATCTAATATTGATAAAATATTAATCGGGAATAGGAAGTTTGTGTATAATCAACAAATAAAGAGACAAAACAACTTGGCATTTGAATTATACATATATGTGTCTATTTGATGATCTAATGAAATCAAAATGAACTAATTTACAATTGGAGCAAGCACAAAATCAGAACAAATTCTACAATGCAACATATAAAGTGTCCTATCGAACAAAGTATCAACACTGCAAGCATGAGACATTTTTACTAGTTGGATTCAGAGATAGCAAAATATCAAATTACCATCAGATCTGAATGGATGTAATTCCAAACAAGTTTGGAGGTGAACAGGTGGATCAAAAGAAATAGATGGAACTGGTAAATTGCAAGGACACTGTTGTCTGTATTTATACAAATTTATGTGCAGGCCCAGAACCTTTGGCACCACTACTCCCTTTTCGATAAAGCTACTGGAAGTTGAAAGAAAGATAAGCTTACTGTAAGCTGAAAGAAGGATAAGCTACTGGGCAAGGGCATCCTCACTGAAAGAAGGATCAAAGTCTGGGAGCCAGCCGGCATCGGCAGAAGTTTTGGTGTTTTAACATAAACCAAGGTTTCAAGTATTAGTCAGAAAAAAAAACATAGCAACTGGTATTTATTGGTTTAATCAAAGACTAGTAACAAACCATATAGTTCGGTGATAATCAAATTTCCACAAGGAACAAAACATAGGAAACTATATTGCATATATGGGAGCTAGCATATCCATCGCTACAAATAACAAACCAAGCTAAGATAAGATTAGATACTTACCTGTTGATTGCAAACTCCTCTCTTAATCTTCGTAAATTTATCTCGATTCAATCCACTAATTTAGAAGAGTTGAAATGTTTAGAAGGTTTGGAATATGAGAAAGAGTGAGAGTGTGAAGTGAAATGAGAGAAGGGTGGGTTTAAATAAAGTTAGGAAGGGTTTTTTCGACCATTACAGGGTCTGTAACGGTCGAGTTTGACCTTTTACAGGGTCTGTAACGATCGAGTTCAACCGTTACAGGGATTGCAACGGTCGATTTTGATCGTTACATGGTCTGTAACGGTTGGTAACGATCGAATTTTCGACAGTTATCGCCCGTTATACATCTGTAATGGTCGATTTCAACCGTTATATACAATATAACGGTCGATTTCGATCATACCGGGCGGTAACGATCGGAATTTCGACAGTTACCGCTCGATACAAGCCCGTATCGGACGATACGGGCCACAAACTACGTACCGCCCGGTATCGGGTGGTCCGCGTACCGGTAATCCATCGGACCGGTACATACCGCCCGTACAAGGCGACACGGAAAACCTTGGTAGATACAATCTTAGGAAAGTTAATGATGATATCAAGGTTTACAATACCGTATCGTACCACTCAGTATGCTCGATATGTACTAGTCCGATACGGGCTTGTACCATACCGACAACTGATCAATACGTCGGTATGGTACGAGATTGCGAACCTTGGTTGATAAAAAAAAAAGTCAAAGTAGAAGCACCCTGCTTCGATGGCATGTTGGACTCAAGGGTTTTTATTGATTGGTTGTCTGATATGGACAACTATTTCTGTTAAGGTGCCGTGGCCGAAGATGATTCATGTTCGGACACTATAGGATTAATGTTACTATATGATACAGGAGGAAGCACCATAAGCGTTTGCTGTGTGGTTCCCTCAATGGTAACAGGATGGCAACCATCTATTGGGATTTGATTAACAAAGGTTTGACCAGTTCACCTGAAGTGTTGCTGGACGTGGGTTTAGGAGCAACATTATGAAAGGGTTCAGCATCTATTGTCCCAAGCCAACCTCGACTACTGTTCTCAGGTGGCAAATTCAAATCAACATTGAGACCTCCAGTAGCAGAGTTTGGTTGAGAGATATCCACCTGTATGAGCAATGAGGGACAGTTATATAACAGAAGACACAAGATAAAAATACCACAATGAAATAAATAGTTAGCATCAATAACAGACCTCAATATGAACCCAAACTCGTTGTCCAAACATTTACCAAAAGGTGATGCCAATCTCCAATGTGAAAAATACCTACCAGGCACTGCTGGTGAGGTGAGATCAACTGCAACATCAACTTCCTTGTTCACAGAAATTCCACCAACAGGAATCTGCATCGATTGAGATTCTAACTTCATGACTCATGTAGTAAGTTGAAAATGGCAGTTCTTTGCAGGGACAGTCATAGAGAGTCTGTGCAAAACCTCAAATAAGAATGAGTCCTTGTTAGCAAATTTATCACCACCAGCCCAAACAAGCTGTGTTCTGTAAGGCCATCGGGTAGTACCATTGTTTTGCATCCGCCAAATCTTAGTAAAAGGAGTCGAAGGAGGCATCAAGGTTCCATCTAACACAGTTATATTTTGGATAAAGCAACTTTCTAATTGTGGTCTTGATTGCCTCACACCAAAACCATGTAAATGAGGTGAAGAGATCCAATGTCTAGAATGCCGGAATAAGCATGCAGAAGCAGGTAGCGCGTCTTATATTATGAAATTAAATTAAGTAAATAGTTGGTTAGACCATGTTGTATTATGAGATAAACGAACCTTGTCAATCCTGGTAAAGTCAGCTTCTTTACTCGTCTTAGAGAAATCATAGTCTTTCATAGTCTTCCTTCCTGCAAAGGCAAAAACAATATTAAAATATAAGAAAATTAACAGTGAACAATATTATCAAACAATTAAAGTAAGGTATGTAGTGCATTACACATTAGAGATCTGAATCATGAACCAATGATTGGGTACATTCCACAGCCATCACATATAATTCCCCTGTGAAAAGGACGGCCGATATCATTATATGCATCATCATCCCTCTGGTTAGAATGGCCAACAGAGTGCAAGCCATTTGCAAAAGGAAGATCAACTGCAGCTAACATGTTTAGCTACCATTCTACAGGAAAAGGTCAAAAAACTAGGATGTACTGCTAGTAGAAATTACCTAACATGTTTAACTCCTCTCCAATAAATAAGACGTGAAAGAGAGGGAACAAAGATATAAATACGCACGATCATCACTTAATCTCACCTAAGAGACGCTCTTTACAGAAATTTAAACAGCACACTAACACCAATTTAAACAGAACAAAACGGAAGATATTAAGATCACCTATAACCCACATCCACATAACCAATCCACAGACAAAGGAAATTGGCAGGAAAAAGATAGATAAGAGGGAGGACGGAACCAAGGAATCGGACCTTGATCACGAGATCCCGCTCGTTGGCGCGGGGCCCCGTCGGCGGGGAATCGATCAGCAAGAAGTGCGCGCCAGCGTCTCGGGTGAGCCCTAACCCTAAAATCTCCACAGCGCGCGCGAGAGAGAGAGAGAGAGAGGGAGAGGTCGCGAAGGGGGAGGCCGGCAGTAGTGGGAGCTCGTCGCGGAGAGCGTAGCACGAGATGATGACGGACTGTTCGCACCGTGCAGCGTTACATCTCGCCCCTTTTGCCCGTTCATCTCCGTCGGCGTTACAGCATAAACGCCCGGTCACATTTTAAGGTGACAGCTAATCTTGTTAATTAAAAATGTTAAATAAATAGATAAAAGTATTGAGGTTTGTTAAGATTCTACGATCGCAAGAATGAAAAATAATTGGTAAAATTACATATATTGTTTATCTATTGAAATTTAAATATGCAAAGCTCAAAAAGTATATAAACAAGTCATTGTAGTATATTTTTTAAAATTAGTCGTCAGTCAATATTTATTACATGCGTGCATACCCTCTAAATTAGAAGCTTCTATTCTGAAATAAGATGATCCATGAAGTGATCAAATTATTTTTTTATATTTCGTTTTTTTCATTATATCGTATTAAAATTAGAGGGACATGTACCTAAAACCACCCAAACTAATTGGCAAAATTGCATAAGCTACTACAAAGTTTTTTTATATTATTATTGAACTTTGGGCAGCTGGTTGAGCTTATTTAAGTAGGAACAAGCTAATTAGTTTGATCTAACACTTCAAATAAATAACGAAGATAATTTTTTTTACGATTGTGTGGTTAATTGCTAGCCATTAATACCTCTTCTAGAAGAAGTGCAACTGAAGTTTTCCCGGTCAAACAAAGATCTAATTCGACGTTGACTGGGGTTGCAAAGCGATGGAAAAAGTCAACAAGGCCGATCCGGAGAGTTCCAACCCAACATGTCTTCCTCCCCTCATCTGTTGCTTTCTTGCATCAGCGATGATCGAATCTATTCCTTTCTTACAAGGTGACCTCGCCATTAGCCGCCCTGCCTCTCTCTCTATATAAGAACCTCGCCTTCCCTTTCCCCAACATCAACTCCATCGAGCGAGGCAAACGTGTTCGGTCTTCATCTTCCTCTTCCTCTTCCTCTTCCATGGAGAGAAGCAGCTCCTTCGGGACGTCGTGGGCGGACCAGTGGGACTCCAGCGATCACGGCCGGCAGCTTGGGGAGAAAAAGAAAAAGAAGAAGAGCAGCGGCGGCGGTGGGTGGAAGAGCGGCGTGGAGAAGACAAAGGCGGCGGCTTCCTCAGGGCTGAAGAAGGTCAAGGAAGGATCAAGCACCGGGTTCCGGTGGATCAAAGACAAGTACCATGAAAAGACCCGAAGGCACTGACCGAAGCAGCCCTCGAAAGGTGCATGGTGTGCAGTAGATGGGGGATTTAGCCACCCATTTTTTGTGGGTTGGAGAAGGGCTTTGTTGTATGCCACTTTGTTGTTCAGGTTTGATCCATTAGGACATGTACGTATGCATATAAATACATGAATTCATACAACAACTTTGCCGTGTAGGTTTCATACCGATTCGTATCTACATACTGAACTCAGTTCAGTATAATTGGTATGTCGTCGATACCAAACGATATGCACAAATATACCGTTCATTCCTTCTCCCCCACGCGAAGAGTAATACGGATTTTAGGTTTTTATTCTTTCTTTTTCTTTCCATCTTCTTTTTATTTTCACTTAATCTTTCTCTCTCCCTTGGCTGATACCATCGAAAATCTATCATCGACGATCAAAATCGATCGGTAATGATCAATTTCGAATGATAACGAGACAAAATAATCTCAATCGACGATACCGCCCAGTAATAAATTTTTCACATACCGATGATCAACTGATAGATTGATACATACCACTCATATCAAACGCCACACGTCAAAACTATAATCCTTTGTTTGAGTCGTAAGACCATGTAAACTACATCGAACCCTTTGGTAACAACTCAAAGCATATGAAGCAGCAAAAATCAATACTAAAAGAGAGATAACAAACAAAAGAATCCTTGATTATTAACAATCATTTGACAACTTTAATTAAAATGGGAGATTTTATTTAGACTTATATTGACCTTCGGATGCAATAAATAAATGAAAAAAGAAAAGATAAAGCAAAGCATTCATCAGCAACAGCTTGTAGGCTACAATAGTTGTAGGCCAAGCACACCTCTTTGGCACATCAAATTTATTCTCCACAAGAATGCTCCTGAAATGTTTTTTATCATGCAACTACAAGAATGTGATAATGATGAACTAGAATTGTCGGACACCAACTATAAGCAAGGCATGATGATCAATCACAAGTGTGAAATATGATCAACATAAGGAATACAAGTTATGATTTGTATGCATAAAGTATCTTTAATCGCCAACACCTACAGATCTATAGACAATCATTGGATAAGAACAAAAATGACATACATTTAAGGAACAATTAAAAATCATTGGCACTGGCATTAAATGAGCACTCAAAGAATATAAAAAAAAAACATTTTACCTCATAATTTACGTTATTTATGAAGAACTACAAATCTACCGACATGCTGCTTTACTATGATGCTGGATAGATTTTTATACAACTTCATCAGAGACATCCTACTTCTGTCACAACGATTACAAAAAAATTTCTGATTTTTAGACTTCCCCTACCACTCCAAAAAATTCTGGAAGCATACCTGTTCTGCATTCAAAAAGCTAACCTTCATCTGATACAACATAATGATAAGCTAAGATTAGAGGTTGGCATTCATGTAAGCTGTTCCTCTGTCTCTCATTCATTATATACAATTTAGAACAGTAGTCATGAATTCATAGCAACTCAAAACTAGAGCCTTCACAGTGGCCCTCGGAAGTACAGAAATTTGTTATTCCATCTAGAAACGATCTAGCCAACTCATTATGCTTTCCTGTGAACCAAACTGCAAGTCCTGCATTACAAGAAAGATATAAGAACACCTAGTTTTAACATCATAAAAGCAATAACTTTGAATCTTACAGAAAGCTGAAAGTCTGGTGGCGTGTCAATCAAAATGTTGTCAAGATCCGAGAACCCACAAGCTGTGCTGCTGATGGCAGCAACTGTCTGATTCCTGCTGCAGTCAAGGTTTGTGCAGTTCAAATGTATAGATGACTCCTCATAGTGAGGAAATGAATCAAGGACCTCATGGCACAGCAATGACTCGTGAAAATTGCTTGGATGCATCTCATCAACAGCTTGCGATTCACCTGCCCACCATATAGAGGTTTCATCTTCACCCTTGGGCTGACTGACAGGTAATGGTGAAAGAGGAACCTCAGATACAGGATGTTGCTCCTAAGAAACAAAAATGGATTATTAAAATTACTGAGAACTTTTGTAATGCTTACATGAACACGCCAACCATCAACCAAGGATATCATCAACCCCAACCTTTTGCAAGGATATTATAGGGGGCTTACGAAGTTGCAGTTATGTGAGAGCATTACGACCGTATGGGGGACAAAGGAAAAAAAAAAGCATGGCCGGGATCTAAATAATCAAAATTATAAGATGAAAAGGAAAGTCAAGCTTGCAATGCCATTATGATACATATAATAGCTTATTCTAACACTATGGATATAGAAAAAGAAAAATCTATTTTGATTAAACAACAATAACAATACCTGGCCCAGCAAGATTGTCATGTTATCTCCATTAACCTCATGTAGAGAGTCTTTTTTCAGTCGGGGTGGTTGTGGCGTATTTGTCTTTGGAGTTCTTGGACCAACTCTAACATTTAAGATGTCAGTTTCCTCATTGACAGGATCCATCGCACATGTATCAAGTTGATTTGTTGGTTGTTGGTAGAAAATCTTTGAAACCACTGTTTGACCTTCCATTTCATCTTCTTCAGGGCCAAGATGGTACTGATGCATCACCCAATTAGCTCTGTCTGGTTTAGAGCCTCTTTTTGAGCTTTTATAAAGAACCATTATTTTCTTCCAACCTTTTTGAACACCATTCTCTAAGACACATTTAGTTTTACCTGTTTTATGCCATCTTATACGTTCCTCAGACGAAGCACAATGGTTTATCTTTCGTCGTTTGCGCCGGCCTGTACCATATGCATTTGATATCCTGTGAAAGAAATGAATACTGCTTCCATCTTTCTTAACACCTAATGCATAAATCAAATTAGTTGCTAAAACTTCAAAATCATACAGCTGAAATAAAAATGGCTGGAGCCTTCTTTACCAGGAAGGTTTTCAGGATGAGTATAGCAAATTCCTTCATCCTCTTCCAGCATTGGTATAAACTCATCAATAAGTATGTGCAGCTTTGAATTTTCTAGACCAGTTTTCCCTGCTAGATGTTCCAATAACTCAGCATCAGATGGATCAAACTTAACACCAGCAGGGAGTCCAGGCCAATCCAATGTTACCTGCAATGCAAGAAGTGAGGACATTATGAAAACAAATGTTTAGCAGCTGTCTACAACAGGAAAATTTCTAAAAAACATTAACAAAAGGACAACATCTTTGCTCTCTCCCAAACTTCCTTTATCTTCCTCTTTGTTGACTCACAGCACCATTAGGCTGGTCCTAATACAAACTCACAAACAGCACTTGAGCACTGCAGCCTCCCACCAACCACTCTGATCTCACACGTGACAAGGCAATACTATGATCTTACACACTTGTGCTCTAGTCATATTCTAGTACTCCACCTGTAGCTCTCTTTTCATGTTGATCTGCACACTTTATGCAAGCACCTTGCAGCACTCAACTTTCTCACAGCCGCAGCAACACACAGCACCTCAGACACATATAAAATTATAACTACCTGCTCCAGTTCAATGAAGTAGAACTACTTATTGTTAATGACTCACAACTTTCAAATCCTAATCAAAGAAAGAAAAAGAGACTGCTACTCTTTCCTAACAGAAGATCAAAATGTAGCAAAGGAAAATTCACTATGAACCAGTTACCAACGAAGTTTCCCTTCAATTTGAAGAATAAAACTTAAAGAAAAGGAATTAAACTCATATGCATACTTGATAAATCCTTACATGCCAAGTATTAGAAGGGAAGAAATAATTTGTTAAAGAACAATAAATAAAAAAGGTCACACCTCTTTTGGGAAAAAAGATATCTTGGTGTCATTAATATACACTTATAACCTATCATCAACTAGAAAAAAGGAAACCAACAGAAAAAAAGTTTCAAGTACCATAATGCATTATACAAATAGGTGTGCACTGCAACAATTGGAATGGCTGTAACTTTCACAAGCACAATATCGGATGACAACTGCATTGAAGTAAAATTCACAGGCAGATATATCTTTCCAGAAGAGACAAAATGACAAATATGATCAAAGATTCAAAATCTTGGATGAATACAAAACCTCATGAATCTGCATCACAAGAAATATAACTGTGCCAGAAAGAGCGGAATTGATAACCATTGCAGATGAAAAGCTCACATCACTGTTGTCAATAAGGTGCTTGCAATTAGGGCACTCCCGATTTGCTTCTACCCCTATATCTTTGATTTGATTGTCAGAAAAGGTGGCATTCTTTACTTTCCTTGCAATCCCTCTACCGGTGATAAGCCATGTCCTACAAGAATATAATGAAAGATAAAAAGGCTAATTATGGAAAATAGATATAGTTAGAAACATGTTTAACATGCAAGGTAAATGTTCAAAAGCTTTCTATTGGTATAAGCAACCATTCGGCTAAGTTTGCATCTGGTTTAAAATTAAATATGCTTCATAGTGCACCTAAAACATCTCAGTACAACAATTACCTGAAAACAACATTGTTAAGCAGACTTGAGAATAAATTAATGAATGAAAGAGAACCAAAACAGCTGAAGGATTTAATGTTCCAAATTACTAAAACACTTTAATTAACAAGAATCAGTACTTCAGGCGTCAAAAGGATTTGATGTTCCAAATTACTAAAACATTTTAATTAACAAGAATCCTGGTACTTTAAGCATAAAAAAGAAATTATTTCATAGAAAAGTTTCCAGCTTGGTAGATGTTGGTAGAGATGGACATACTGATGATGCTGGTTCTTATCGATTAACATTTATTAGCATCCTCAGTGTACCTCTTACACCATCTTACTGTTTAAACCATTGTATTTAACTGAATACCTGATTTCTGTAACTGGCACAGTTAAAAGTTTACTCGTTATGCAGATAGGACAAAACAAATGATATTGGTCAAGAGAGAAAGATCCATGCAACCTGCCCCAGGTAGCTGGGATCTTCTGTTTTGTTATTACTGTAGGTATAATGAAACAAAGATGACACTTGAAATTGATTTCTGTAGGTGGATAATCAAATATATAGTCATGTCACAACATCCAACACTCTCACAGGATTAAAAATTCTTTCATTATGAACCGTTAAATCTGGTCTCTAGTGACTCATTAGCAACTCTCTGGAGATAATACTAACAATGATAATAAGAATATGCATAGCAAGATTTGACAAACAATTTTTTTTAGAAAGAGTTCTATTTCACAGGTCTAGAAAAAAGAAGAGAAACAACATTTGCATGTCACAACACCTAAAAACTCTTGTAATTGAAATACGGTTGATTTTTTATCATATTTTACAAATTTCCTTTGTAGGAAACCATGTGATTGAGGACAAGTTCGCTTTTGGACTAGTTTAGTTTATCATAGTCCAATCCGAGCTCATCATTATTTTTATCTTTCGAGTACTCCCAATGATAAAATTTACAGTTGTCTTGTGCATGGTTCGCCTTACCGGTGTATCGACCAACTATTAGTACGATACATACCAACCTGCACCGAGCCATACCAAACATACCAACACATGGTACATGGGGTATACTGATATACCGGCCATAACGAGCGATACGTCACGATATAACGAACCTTGGTCTTGTGGCGCTTGGCCATCTCTTAGGTATAGATTGACATTGAAAATTTAGTAAGCCTTTAGGAATAGATTTGGGGAAGTTCAAGAGGCCCATCTACATATGATTTAGATGGATTACAAATTTGTTTAAGGAGAGAGATCTGTCTCACGGTTGATTTAGTTGAGATTTGGGTCCAAAGTGACACAAAACTAAAGCCACACAACTTGCTGTAATTGGTTTTCATTTGATGAATCAAATCAAACTTTAGTTTACCTAATGTCCTGATATGTCTTGCTACAATTAATTGATTTCACACTCTAAACCAATTTTCGAGATACCATTGCTAGCAGCCGTCTCTAACTCAGTTTTTTTTCTTTTTTTTTCAAAAATAAAGATTTATTTCTTCAGGGTTCTATAACAACCAATCCCCTGCTTATCAAAAAGCAGAAGGGGAATACAGTCTCCAACTCTTTGTTCAACTCTTTTCTTTCAGAGGTTTCATTTTCTTATTTTCAAACCCCATATTGTGTGCTAGTAGATAGATTCAGTGCCAGATCTTAAGCATTCTCATGACTCATCTATCTACGAATCCCACCTATCATCATCCCATATTAATTTATGTATGTGAACAAGATTATAATCTGCCTAATGTCAAAATGCCACTTTCTCCACAACACAGAGCTCAATTTGGAAATCATTGTAATCAATCACTAGCAACTGTCCCAGATCCCAAATTCGGGTCCTAATCTCAAAAAAGGGAAACTAAAGCGAACCGACAACACGCTTAAGTGCATTTCAACATTGCTTACAGTTCCATTAATTACTAAAGAAGGTGAAAAGAAAACAGAAAAAAAAAAAAAAAGGACCAAGAAGACGAAACGGGTGCGATCAATGAGCCACTCCATCGAAGAATGGATCAGAAATCCCATGAAAGGCCCCTCTTTCCTCAACAGCAAATCGACGCCCAATAGGACAAGACGCACAAAATCAAGAACAACAGGTTCTCTTTTCCCACTCGACCTTTCCGAAATCAAGATCGATGAGGCTTGAAAAGCCAGCCTATCATCAATGCGATTAGTGACCCGCAAATTATTCATCGAAAAACAAGAATCAAGCAAAACAATTGATTTTCTTTCAATCGAACGCAAAAAAAATCTTATGCCGAAAGATAATGGGTGCGCCCACCACCAGTATCAAACGTACCTCGCCATCCGCTCCTCCTAATTGGGTAGCGTAGCGCTCAGGAATCAGCACCAAGGCCAGCCGCAGGTGAGACCGACACTACACTGGATATATATAGGGGGGGGAGAGTAGGAAGTGAGGAGCTGGTCTCCGCAACACCGAGTAGCGTTGGGCGGGAAAAGAAACTTCCCCAACATGCTGGTTCGGACACCGCGGCAGAGTGCTTCGGGTGTCAACGGAGCTGCGACTTGATTTTTACCGGTAGTGTTACCCGCTCGTGTAGACTCACTGGGACCCAACACTCATGTCGTCGGCTACAGCCAACAGGTCAGGTAGGGTAGCCATGCTGTGTGCGTAAGCAGACTCGGTGTTGGGGGTTTGGTGCCGAAGCACTTGCCTTTTGTTTGTCTCGATATATGGGGAGCGTCCAACCCAAGCCCGGTCGCTTGTTTTCTTGCTTCCCAAGCTAAGTTGGGATATATTTATTATTATTATTTGTTAATTTTTTTATTATTTAAATTTATTTTCTAATACTAAGAAGTAAAGTGGGCTGAGTCTGAGAACGTTGGTTGTCAGCTTCGACAAGCCCAGAGATGCATTGGCATTCATATAGAGAGAGATGATGGAAACCATAAATGTGGTATTAAATGGAACAGATTTGTGGTGAGACATCAATTGGTGCAGCACACAATCCGTAATCGCTTCTAACAAGCTTTGTAATTGAACTGCCGTTACGCAGCACACAAAAATGTACTGTGATATGATCAATAATTTAGGTCTCAAAAGGAATTTTACTAGATAAATATCTAATTCATACAAAATATTCTTGATAAGACCCAATGTGGCTGTATCCCACCGGATCAGGCCAATTATTGATCTGATAAAAAAGGACATCGAGCTTGATCAAATGGTGAGGGCACGTGGTCGGTCGCATATGTGCCCACGTACATGGTTTAGCCGGGACGAGAAGAAGTCTATCCATGTGCACGTGTGCTTTAAGATCCGTGTGCCCTTCCCTCGTTAACGCCTCCCCCCGCTTGGATCGTTCTCGTCACCGCTCGATCATGGCGCAGCTCCTGCTCGTAGCGTCTCTAGCGCTGCTAATCTTCGTCTTGCTTATAGCTCGGTTGCCAAGGAAGAGGGGGAGAAGCCCCAGGCTTCCGCCTGGCCCTCCTCCGCTCCCGCTCATCGGCAACCTCCACCAGCTCGGCCGCCTGCCTCACCTCTCCCTCCACCGCCTGGCGCTCAGGTACGGCCCTATTTTCCACCTCACTCTCGGCGAGATCCCCACCGTGATCATCTCCTCCGCCCGCGTCGCCAAGGAGGTCCTGCGCACCCACGACCTCGCCCTCGCCAGCCGCCCCCCTCTGTACGCCGCCAAGAAGCTCTTCTACGGCTGCACCGACATCGCCTTCGCCCCCTACGGCGCGTACTGGCGGCACGTCCGCAAGATTTGCATCCTGGAATTGCTCAGCGCCCGGCGGGTCGAGTCATACGCCCCCGCCAGGGCCGCGGAAGTCGCGTGCATGCTCGGCAGGATTGCCGGCGGCGGAGTGGTGAATCTGAGTAAGGTGTTGGGCATGTACGCCAACGGCGTTCTCTGCCGCGCGGCGTTCGGGAGGGAGTTCGTGGAGGGCGGAGAGTACCAGATGCGCGGGTTTCAGAGCATGCTGCACGAGTACCAGGTGCTGCTTGGGGGGTTCAGTGTCGGGGACTTCATGCCCTCTCTAGACTGGCTGAACGCGGTGACAGGGATGAAGAGGAGATTAGAGGGGACGTTTCGCCGTTTCGATGAATTCTTTGATCAGATAATAGAAGATCATATCACGAGGAGGACGAGGCCGAGGAAGAAGAATAAGATAAAGGGAGCCGAGGAGGAGGAGGAGGAGGAGGTGATGGATCTGGTGGACGTGTTGCTTGATGCGCAGGCGAATGAGTCCTCGGAATTGCCTCTCACTATGGATAACGTGAAGGCTGTCATCTTGGTAAGCTCTTCAATCTTATGCACCATATATAATATATCTCTGTCACCAAATGTTAATTAATTGGTCGTATAATGATGCACTTTCTTGATGGTTGACAAATCATCAATCCTGTGCAGGACATGTTTGCAGCTGGGACTGATACCACCTTCATCACACTGGACTGGGGAATGACGGAGCTTCTTATGAATCCGGCAGCAATGAAGAGGGCACAAGACGAGGTCCGACGCATCGTCGGCGATCGCGAAACGGTGTCGGAGAGCGATCTCCCTCACATGCACTACCTGAAAGCGGTGATCAAAGAGACCTTCAGGTTGCACCCTCCTGCTCCGGTGCTGCTCCCGAGAGAGTCCATGAACTCGGTGACGATCGACGGCTACGACATCCCAGCGAGAACGAGGATCTTCGTCAACGCATGGGCAATCGGAAGAGACCCGGAGTCGTGGCGGAACCCTAACGCGTTCGTGCCCGAAAGATTCCTCAACAGCTCCATCGACTTCAAAGGGCTGGATTTCGAGCTGATACCCTTCGGCGCCGGGCGACGAGGTTGTCCTGCCATCACGTTCGGCACCGCCAGTGTGGAGATCGCACTGGCTCAACTCCTCCATAGCTTCGATTGGGAGCTTCCCACTGGAGTTACTGCGGAAGTCATGGACATGACTGAAGTCTTCGGGATAACGATGCATCGTATCGAAGAACTGGTGGCTGTCGCAAAACCTCGTATACTTTGAGACATGTATGTTGGATATCTATGTTGTGGGGTGGGTGGGGTTGTCGGTTGTCATATTAAATACGTCAAAAAAATAAATGTAGGTAAAGGTTTAAATAAATAAATAAAAAGATAAAATTTATCATTTCCTTTAAATCCTGCATAACAAATGATGATTAGCAGTTTCTTATGATATAAGTATTTTTTTATATATATAGAGATATCTACTGTATTACTAAGTAAAATAATTCTCTTCTCTAAATTCTAAGCAAAGTTACGTTGTCATGTAGCAATATATTTTTGGTAGGGATATTTTGGTTATCTAATAAAAATATGATTAAAAAAATAATATATTTATTTATTTAGTAATGCAATCCAACCTCTGATATGTAGTTTACATGCTTTCTGTATATGGTTTGTGAAAATATGAATGCTTTCTGTATACATCTCTCTCTTACTCTGGACTATACTATTTCAATTAATTTTTAACATCTTTGGCTTATGTAAATTCAATTTATTTTTTTCTAAAAGTTCAAATCAGAATAAATTAAAAGTAATTTATTTTAATTCATCGTTTTAATTAGATAAATCATATCTAAATCTTATCTACTATCAAATCGGAATTGGATTTGGATGTATATTAACCCCTTGATTCAAGTGATTTCAAATATAATGGGAACAAAAAAAACTATAATTGATTCAGGTCTTACAAACTTACCATAATTCCTTGTACGTATATGCAGAGATGTAGATCATTCTAGGACATATAATTCATTATTTCTCATTTACTCGTCCATATCAACTCCCAAAAGAAGGTCAAGGGCCAATTTGGACTATCTCTCTTAGGATGTGATTGAAAATTACTAGAGATATTTCATTCAACATGTTGTGTTCTCCCAAGGATGTTTAGGAGTGAGTGATGGGAACTATTCAGTTCTCTCCTTTGGAAAGAAATGGTTGATGTCGACTAAGGATTCTTCCTTCGATGTCTTCTTCTGGTTTCTTCTTGAGTACATGTTAGACTAAGTCCCTTGAGAAGAAACTATTGATGGCTACTAAGGATTCGTCATCTAATTTGTTGTGAGTGCATTTTAGTTAGACTAACTCCCATGGGAAGTGATGGTTGATGGCCACTAAAGATTTTTTTTTTTTTTTGTTTGATCCAATGTCTTGGCATGCTAACATTTACATTTCATCCCCAACATAAACACACAAGATGTTAGCTTAATATGATAAGAAATCATTGCACTTCTATCTGCTTCTTAGTTTCTCATCACCTCATTAGTACAGGAATTGGGATGAAAACGTGCTCAGTCAAAAAACAAAAAACTTTATAATTTATTTGCTTACATCGTAAACGTTAGAATAGTAAAAAAAAAATAAATTTACTTTTCTTTCAGGTAAATATGCAAAAGAAAAAATAATGATACTGGAATTTTTAGTCTCTTCCCTTGCCACTTTACTTCCAGGTTTCCTACTTAGCTCTTGACACTTGGGTTTCAGGTGTTATAATGGGTTTTGGATTTCCATATTTGATATGATAAATGCTGACTTGGCCGCTAAGTCATCACACCCTCGGATGGC
This sequence comes from Ensete ventricosum, assembly GCA_029747655.1. Taxonomy (NCBI): domain Eukaryota; kingdom Viridiplantae; phylum Streptophyta; class Magnoliopsida; order Zingiberales; family Musaceae; genus Ensete; species Ensete ventricosum. The sequence continues at coordinate 1,201,865 of JAQQAF010000006.1, read as the reverse complement.
TGGCCCGCCGACGTGGCCGACCCGACGCAGGTAACCGGTCGGATATACCGGGGGCGCCAGTGCTCGTACAGCAGACCTGACACAAGTAAGGTCGGCACCCCCCACCTGCAAACGCACGCCTCATTGCAAGTACAGCAAGCATGGTGGGAGGGTACGGCGGTATGGTAAGCCATAAAGGCAGTAAGGTTATCAGGTACGAATGATCTACAGCACCCACTATAAAAGCTCCTGCACCTCTACGGGGCAGGGGGATGGCAAAAAATGAACCACTGAACTAACTTAACCGTCGGAGGGGTCACGTCGGGAACCTACCCGACCCGACCTCCTTGCAGGAGTTGGCGGCCGACCCAAATTGAATTACTCCCTCTTCACCCGGGCTCCACCACTCCAACAGCCGACCTTCCAAGCCGAGCTCTGAATCACCGCTTATCCGGACGAGCTCCCACTCTGTACCGAGAAGACCGCGAGGCGGGCAAGCTAGCGCACACGGGCCTGAACCAGCAAATGCTTACTCAGCAAACTTGAAGGCGGGACGCGTCAACTAGGCAAGCACCAGAAAAGTCCCTATCATTTTTGGCGCTAGAAGGAGGGCCCATGTCGCCAGAACGCCCACTCACGGATTCGGGCACGGAGCGCCAGACGGAACCTAACCACCCTCGACTGGCAGAGGAAGTCACGGCCGCCATGCCAACCCCCAACCATTTTTGGAGGATGATGACCGAACCGGGGTTCCCCTCACCCGCATCAAACCCCGCGCCACTCATGGTCACGGCAGAGGCTTTCCTTGGCCTCACCAGCCAGGTCCAAGCACTAGCGGGGATGATACAGACCATAATCCCATACCTACCCCAGCTGGTGCATTCGGTGGCTCATCAACCAGCACCCCCGCAAACGGAGTCACCGACGGCCCCAAGCCGGGGAATCCCGCCAGTCGCCGAGGCGCCATCACCTCGGGTCGCCGAGGTGCCACCGCCTCGGGTCGCCGAGGAGCCACCGCCTCGGGTCCCAGTTTCGCCGACCCCGAAGCCAACCCGATCCCAAAGTCGCTCTTATAATCCAGCACCGACTGAACTTGACCTCGACACTTTATCGACTGACTCCACCGACTCTTTGAGGGAACAAGTCCGCCGAGTCCATCAGCGACTTGACGAGGTCCAGAAGGAAGTCCTCAGATCGAAAGACGAGACTGGGGAAAGCTCTAAAGGAGGCTCCCCGTTCACCCCCGAGATACAGTCCAAACCCCTACCGGCCACCTTTAGGCTCCCAGCCCTCGAGCCCTATGATGGCAGTGGCGACCCGATGGAACATGTCGCCACATTCCGCTCCCAAATGGCCCTTTACGATACTTCGGAGGCACTGATGTGTCTCGAGCCTTCCCGACCACCCTTAGGGGATCGGCTAGAACCTGGTATGCTCGTCTCAAACCCGCATCCATACTGTCATTTGACGTGTTAGCAAAGGAGTTCGAGTCGAACTTTTTGGCAAGTGCACGCCCGAGGCCTACCACAGCCTTGCTCCTCGGGATGGCCCAAGGGAGCGACGAGCCCCTCACCCAGTTCGTAGGAAGATTCACATCACAAGTACAGGGCATTCCCAACCTCCATCCGTCCCTGGCCATCCAAGCATTTCTAACGGGGTTGAAGCCGTCAAGGTTCTTTTGGTCGCTGATCGAGCGACCACCAACGACTCTGCCCAAGATGTTGCAACGGACGCACCAATATGTGGCGGCCGAGACCCTGATAGCTGGCAAGCGGGACGAGACGAAACGCCCTCGGAGGGAACAGTCTCGTGGGCATCTAGCCCCACCTCCGAAGAAAAGAGAGGACAGGTCGGGCTTGCTGCCAGCCAGACCTCCCCCGATTCCCCTCAACTCAACCCGAACGGAGATCTTTTTCCAAATATGGGAGAAGGGGCTTTTGAAGGCACCAAGCTCGATGAAGTCGCATCCCGAGCGGCGCGACAAGAGGAGGTACTGCCGCTTCCATCGAGAGTATGGTCACGACACCGAGGAATGTCGTGACCTTCAGTACCAGATTGAAGACCTTATCCGGCGCGGGCACCTGCGGCGATACGTCCGCGAACAACCCCCTCTCTCGGACGGTTGGCCATCCCGAGATCTGTCTCCCCGACCGCAGGGCCCGGTCGAAAAATAGATCGACGTCATCTTCGACGGTCCAGCATCAGGCGGCAACAGCTCATCGGCGCGAAAAGCATACGCGCGATCCGAGGCCGGAAAGAAGCCGCTACATCATGAAGACCTCGACGTCACGTTCAGGTCGGAAGACGAGGAGCACTCATCTCACGACGACGCGCTAGTAATCTCAATCCGCATGGCCAATGCCTATGTCAAGAGGATCATGATCGACACGGGAAGTTCGGCTGACATCCTGTCTTTCGATGCCTTTCAACGGTTGGGATTGACCGACCTAGACCTCACCCCCCTAACATCTACATTGACAGGGTTCACTGGTGATTCCATCTCTCCCATGGGAACAACCACGATCCCCGTCACGTTCGGGGGGGAGCCGAGATCAAAGACTCTGCTGGTGTCGTTCATAGTGGTCAAGCTCTCATCTGCGTACAACGCCATCGTCGGGCGCCCGACCCTCAATCGGATCAGGGCGGTCGTATCAACTACCATCGGATCTTGAAGTTCCCGACTCGAGCCGGGGTCGGCGAGGTCAGAAGTGACCCGAGGGAGTCCAGGCAATGCTACTTAATGGCGACAACGCTGTGCAAGAGGCCGAGAACCGAACCATTCGGCGCCACACCCCCAGATCCAGAGGAAAACACCCGAGACACCCACTCCGCGGAAAGAGTCCTCGAATTGTCACTAGACCAGAACCGCATGGATAAGCTGGTAAAGGTCGGGTCGGAGCTCGCGGAGAATCAACAAGTTCAACTGGTAAATTTCCTGCGGAAGAACGACGATGTCTTCGCGTGGACCCCAAGCGACATGTCGGGGGTCGACCCAGAGGTCGCCCAACATTACTTAAACATCTTCCCCGACGCCCGACCTGTGAAACAGCGTCCGCGCAAATTCGCTCCGGACCGACAGAAGGCTGTAGAAGATGAGGTCATTCACCTGTTGGACGCCCGACTTATCGAAGAAGTGAAATATCCGACATGGTTGTCCAATGTTGTACTTGTCAAAAAAATAAATGGAAATTGGCGGATGTGTGTTGATTATACTGACCTCAATCGGGCTTGCCCGAAGGACTGCTACCCACTTCCCTGCATCGACCAACTTGTGGATGCCACGTCGGGACATCAGCTGCTTTCCTTCATGGATGCCTTCTCAGGATACAACCAAATCCAAATGGCCCCGAGAGACAAAAGAAACACGGCCTTTATCACACACAATGGGACATATTGCTACAAGGTGATGTCGTTCGGATTGAAGAATGCCGGCGCGACCTACCAGCGTCTCGTGAATCGTATATTCAAGGACCAGGTCGGAAGGAATATGGAAATATATGTAGACGACATGATAGTCAAAAGCCGACATGCCGAGACCCACCTCTTCGACCTGGAGGAGACATTTCGCACGCTGAGGAAATACAAGATGCGTCTCAACCCGGTGAAATGTACTTTCGACATCACATCCGGGAAGTTCCTCGGCTTTATAGTGCATCAACGAGGAATCGACGCCAATCCCGACAAGATAAAAGCAATACAGGAGATGCAGCCCCCTAGGACTATGAAGGAGGTACAACGACTTACGGGAAGGTTAGCAGCCCTAAGCCGCTTCATTTCCCGAGCCGGAGACAAGAGTTCAACTTTTTTTCGCGCACTGAAGTCGGCAAAAGACTTCAAATGGACCCCCGAATGCGAGGAGGCCTTCCGCCAACTCAAGAGTCACATCGAGAACCTGCCGCAACTATCCTCGGTGAAGGATGGCGAGCCCCTCGGCTTATACCTCGCTGCGACCGACCTGGCGGTTAGCTCGGTCCTTGTAACACTTGATAAAACCGGGGAAAGGCCGATCTACTACACTAGCCATGTTCTGGCGGTGCCTGAGCTCCGCTATGCCCCCATAGAAAGGATAGCTTTGGCGCTGATCCTGGCCTCCAGAAAACTGAGGCCATATTTCCAAACGTATCCCATCAAAGTAATAACCGACCAACCCTTGCGTCGGATCCTTTCCAAATTTGATGTCGCAGGTCGGATGCTGAAGTGGTCGGTAGAGTTAGGTGAATTCGATATCGAATACGAGCCAAGAAAGGCAATCAAAGTTCAAGTGCTCGCAGATTTCCTCTCGGAGCTCACACCGCCACAAGTCCTGCAAAACACGATCCCTGGATGGACTCTACATATCGATGGTTCTGCTAACTCGGAAAGAGGAGGAGTCGGCTTGGTGCTCAAGGACCCCTCCGGCCACATCTACGAACATGCCTTGCGATTAGGATTCAGAGCTACAAACAATGAAGCCGAATACGAAGCGCTCTTGTTTGGTCTTAAGGTCGCAGCCGAGCTGGGAGTAGAAGACATAGAGATATTCACCGACTCCCAACTCGTCGCTGGCCAAGTTAACGGCACGTTTGAGACCCGAGAAGCAACAATGGTCAAATACCTGGCCGAGGTGCGACGGATGACCGCTCGATTTCGAAGGTGTACCATCACCAAGGTACCTCGCAGTGAAAACGCGCAAGCAGATGCCTTGGCCAGGTTAGCTTCCTCCCGCGCGACCGACACACCAACCGGAGCAATGGTAAGGACCATCGGGCCCTCCATCGGCCCGACTATAATGACTATTGATCAGGAAGATGGAGGCTGGACCGACGAGATCCTCCGCTTCAAACAAGCGGGAGTCCTCCCCGAGGATAAGGCGACTGCCCGAAGAATCAGAAGGACGAAATCATGGTACTGCGTCGTTGATGGTCGTCTCTACCGGCGAGGCTTCAGCCGACCCCTACTTCGCTGTCTGAACCCGACCGAGGCGCAAACTACCTTAGCTGAGATCCACGAGGGAATATGTGGAGACCATGTCGACGCTCGCACCCTGGCACATATGGTCCTCAGGCAAGGTTACTACTGGCCCACGCTACGAAAGGATGCCCAAGCTTATGTTCGGAATTGTGAGCCATGCCAGAAGCACGCCCGACTCCAACATAGACCGATGGTACCACTCACGACTGCCGACTGCGCCTGGCCCTTCGCCCAATGGGGAATGGACCTCCTCGGCCCCTTCCCCCCAGCCTTGGGACAGAGAAGGTTTCTGATAGTCGAAGTTGACTATTTCACCAAATGGCTCGAAGCCGAGCCGCTGGCCTCCATCACCGAGAAACAAGTTGAATGGTTCGTATGGAAGAACATCATAACCAGGTTCGGCCTCCCGAGGGCGATCATCACCGATAACGACACACAGTTCAACAACGCAAAGTTCAAAACATTTTGCCAGAGCTATCGCATCCAACTGAAGTTCAGTTCGGTTGCCCATCCCCAAGCCAACGGGCTCGCCGAAGTAACAAACCGAGCCATTCTTGAAGGGTTGAAGAAAAGGGTCTCCAACGCCACGACTTCTTGGGTGGAGGAGCTCCCGAGTGTCCTATGGGTGTTGAGAACTACTCCAAACACCCCGACGGGGGAATCACCTTACAGCCTGGCATTCGGGACTGAAGCCGTACTGCCTCCCGAGGTGGTTTTCCCGACCCTTCGAGTCCAAACCCAACATCAGGAGGAGTCCGACCAGCAGCTCCGTAGGAGCCTCGACCTATTGGAAGAAAAACGAGCCGATGCTCATCTTCGAGCATTGGCCTACAGAAGAGCTGTTGCAAGAATCTACAACCGACGAGTACGCCCACAGCACGTCGGGTCAGGCGACTTAGTGCTCCGGAAAACCGAGGTCAGCGATCCGACCCGGTCCCGCGGCAAGCTGGCCCCGAACTGGGAGGGTCCCTACCGAGTTATCGATGTTATCCGAGACGGGACTTATACATTGGCAACCGTGGAAGGACGGATGCTGCCAAGAACCTGGCACATCACAAACTTGTGAAAGTTTTACGCATGACGATGTCAGCAAAGTGACTTGGATTGTATTACCACTTATGCCGAGTTGAAATGCAACTATATCAGCAAAAATGACTTGACTTGTATTAACTTGGGACAAGTACAAAATAGGTCGGGAGCCAATATGAGGGCTACCCGACCCGAGTTACAAGCTTCAAAAAAAAGGAGAAAAAACAACAAGTGGAGAACAAAATCAGGACTCGGGAGGCGCCGAGTCGTCAAAATCCTGTTGCCGCTCCATCGGCACTGAGTCGTCCTCGGGGTAAATAGTGAATGGATCTTCTTCAATGTCGGTATCGGGGTACCGGGCACGAAAGCGAGCCAGCGCCACCCGATACCCGTACTCATAAGTAACCCGCCCCATCCGTTTCATACCCTCTTTGAAGCCGAGGGACCCCTTGTACTCAGCAACAGCCTTTCCCGACAGCTCAGCTCGGGCATGCTCCAGGTCCTTCACGGACTGCAGCAGCTCGTCATCCATCCTCCGAGCCCTGGCACGGGCCTCCTTCAGCAGATGCTGGGCATCACCCAGATGGCCCCGTAGCTCTCTTTCCGAGGCTTCGCGTCTGAGGAGCTCCTCGGCTCTTTCGGCCTTTGTTTTCTCGAGCTCCTCCTTCAGTCTGGACGCCCGTTCCTCGGCCTCGGCAACCGCCTCGGGCCCGCCCTTAGATTTCAGGACATCGAGCTCCTATTGCAACTGCTTGACTCGATGGTCCATGAAGGTGATCAGTCGACCAGCATCATGGACCCGGTCAACCAGTGCCATTTGAAAGTGTTGGCTCTGCACGAAAGGACAATCTTAAAAAAAAAAAAAAACAAAGGAAGATAAACTTACACTACGGAGGCACAAGTCGGTAGACTTACCAAGACAATCTCCTTGGTGGCTCGGGCCATCAAAACCTCCGAGGGAAGCGTATACAGCTCCCTCGCCAATTGGGGATGGAGAATCCCCCTTTCGTATTCCTCGGCGGCCGACGAAGTGTGCCACACCTTCGTCGAGTTTTTCAGCCCCGCCCACCGAGCCTGTAGCTCCTTCTCGGGGTCTTGATGCCCCAGGTCAGACATCAACAAGGCGTAATAGCCCTGGTCGCCCTTGTAGACCTTTGTCTTAAAGAGGTCCTTCATGGACCTCGGGCGCTCATGGACCGGAGAAGCGACCCCCTCTTCGGACTCAGCGGGTGCCTCCGGCCTCTCGGGCGATGCGGCAGGCTCCTTACCCTTGGAGCGGGAGCGGGACCCACCATCGCCGACCTGGGACTTGTGCTTCCTCGACAGCACCTTCGTCTTCTTTTGTGGTTTCCCCGCAACGTCGGCCCGTTCAGTCGGGGGGGGGGGGGGAGCCGACCTTTTCGACGGAGCCTTCGGAGCCTCCCTAGCAGGGGACGCACCGGCTTCATGGGCAGTGGGGCGGCTCGGAGGGGCCCTTCCGCCAGCCACTCTCGGCATCCCGCGAAGCTCCCCGAGATCCATCCGGTCTGCATCACAACTTACAGGTCAGTAAGAGATTAGTGAAGCTTGAGCAAAGCAAAATGCTAGTACCCTTGGAGGCCGGACTCAAACCCGCCTCAACGAGCCAAAGCTCGGTCATCTCCTTGATCGCACGAGAAGATGAGAGAATCCCTTTCAGTCGGCCGACCAGGACGGTCTCCTCCTCGGACAGATAAGGGGGGGCGTTGCCGATCGGATGAGCCGACCAGCTGAACCCGAATCCCCAACCCAGACCACTAACGTAAAGATAGCGGGACTTCCAACCTTTGTTACTGGAGGGTGCCCCGCTAACCCTAAAACCAACTCGGGCGGTGAGGTAGTAACCGCCCCGACTCTTGCACAGGCGAAAACACGCCATGAACAAGTCCCGAGTCGGGATAATCCCAGCTCCTCGGCACTCACCCAAAAAAACCACGAGGTAACGCCACGAGTTGGGCGCTACCTGGCTAGGAGAAATTCTCCACCATTTCAGGCACTCCTCAATCAGAGGGTGCAAAGGAAACCGAAGACCGGCTTCCAAGGCATCTACCGAGATGCACATGTCGGGGACGTCCAAGCTATAAGGATGTTGCCCCGGCTCTGGGACATGCAACCCGTATTCAGTCGGGATGCTGTACCGTGCCCTAATCGCGGCAAGTGACCCCTCAGTCACCGCCGAGTCGAGGTCATGATCTGACATCATGACCTTCAAGTCCCTTTGAACCCGCGCGTCGACAGGCGACGGGGGCTCGGAAGACGCTCCCAAGGAACTAACATCGGGATCACCATGACTAGACTCCCCCGACCCCGAGGGAGAAACGACCCTGACACTAGTGGAGGAGTCCGACGAGGTCATCGCGACCTGTTAAAAAGGGTTGCCGAGCTGAAAGGGCGAAGGGTGGCTATGGTGGTCCGAGACGGAGGCAGGAAGAGGGCAAAATGAGCAAGTGAGGTCTCTGCCCAACCCAGCAACTAACTTATAGCACCCAAGGGAGTCGTTTCAACTTCCCGACGTAAGAGGAAGCGCCGCCACCCCAAAAAAGCACTCAGCGCATTAAATGCGCCATAACTATGACCGAAACCCTAGGCAGAGTGCGGAAAATACATATATATATATATATATATATATATATATATATATATATATATATATATATATATATATATATATATATATATATATATATATATATATATATATAATATTGTCGCAAAGGCGCATCTTCGGATTTGCGCCCGAGTTCACCCTCTCGGCCAAATCTCCAGATTTGCGCCAGAGTTCACCCTCTCGGCCAAATCTCTGGATTTGCGCCCGAGGTCACCTTCTCGACCAAATCTCCGGATTTGCGCCCGAGTTCACCCTCTCGGCCAAATCTTTATATTTGCGCCCGAGGTCACCTTCTCGGCCAAATCTCCGGATTTGCGCCCGAGGTCACCCTCTCGGCCAAATCTTTATATTTGCGCCCGAGGTCACCCTCTCGGCCAAATCTCCGGATTTGCGCCCGAGTTCACCTTCTCGGCCAAATCTCCGGATTTGCGCCCGAGTTCACCCTCTCGGCCAAATCTTTGGATTTGCGCTCGAGGTCACCCTCTCGGCCAAATCTTTATATTTGCGCCCGAGGTCACATTCTCGGCCAAATCTCCGGATTTGCGCCCGAGTTCACCCTCTCGGCCAAATCTTTGGATTTGCGCCCGAGGTCACCCTCTCGGCCAAATCTTTATATTTGCGCCCGAGGTCACCCTCTCGGCCGAATCTCAGGATTTGTGCCCGACTTCACCCTTGGCGAAAGCCCTACATTGCAATTCCCGAGCTCACGCTCGGTCGGATCTACTCTTGCTACAATGCAATTCCCGAGCTCATGCTCGGTCGGATCGACTCTTGCTACAATGCAATTCCCGAGCTCATGCTCGGTCGGATCGACTCTTGCTACAATGCAATTCCCGAGCTCATGCTCGGTCGGATCGACTCTTGCTGCATCGCAATTCCCGAGCTCATGCTCGGTCGGATCGACTCTTGCTACACCGCAACTCCCGAGCTCATGCTCGGTCGGATCGACTCTCGCTACAATGCAATTCCCGAGCTCATGCTCGGTCGGATCGACTCTTGCTGCACCGCAATTCCCGAGCTCATGCTCGGTCGGATCGACTCTTGCTACACCGCAATTCCCGAATTCATGCTCGGTCGGATCGACTCTTGCTACAATGCAGTTCCCGAGCTCATGCTCGGTCGGATCGACTCTTGATACGTCGTAATTCCCGAGCTCACGCTCGGTCGGATCTACTCTTGCTACATTACAATTCCTGAGCTCCTGCTCAGTCAGATCAACCACCGCACCATTCGAAATCCCCAAAGTCCGCATTCGGGACTAGTTCAGGGCGATCTCGAACCAGCGGTTAAATGCAAGACCTCATCTTCGACATCCTCATCAGGCGCCTCGAGAAGGTCTTCCCGGGGGGGAGGGAAGAATGATATGACAAATGCTGACCTGGCCGCTAAGTCATCACACCCTCGGACAGCTGGCCCGCCGACGTGGCCGACCCGACGCAGGTAACCGGCCGGATATACTGGGGGCGCCAGTGCTCGTACAGCAGACCTGACACAGGTAAGGTCGGCACCCCCCACCTGCAAACGCACGCCTCATTGCAAGTACAGCAAGCATGGTGGGAGGGTACGGCGGTATGGTAAGCCATAAAGGCAGTAAGGTTATCAGGTACGAATGATCTACAACACCTACTATAAAAGCTCCTGCACCTCTACGGGGCAGGGGGGGTGGCAAAAAATGAACCACTGAACTAACTTAACCGTCGGAGGGGTCACGTCGGGAACCTACCCGACCCGACCTCCTTGCAGGAGTTGGCGGCCGACCCAAATTGAATTACTCCCTCTTCACCCGGGCTCCACCACTCCAACAACCGACCTTCCAAGTCGAGCTCTGAATCACCGCTCATCCGGACGAGCTCTCACTCTGTACCGAGAAGACCACGAGGCGGGCGAGCTAGCGCACACGGGCCTGAACCAACAAATACTTGCTCAGCAAACTTGAAGGCGGGACGCGTCTACTAGGCAAGCACCAGAAAAGTTCCTATCAATATTACGCTCATGATTGCATTCATAATTGGCTGGCATTCTAACAACTGGTTGATAGACAACATAAATCAATCGACTTTTTTCGGTTTGTTTTCATGGGATACAATCTATGACAACTAAACTGGAAACCCTTGAGAACTTGTAACTCAGAACTGAAGGCCTGTCTCAATCTCAGAATTCTGAGCTTCACACCAGATTGCAATGAGAGGATCAAAAGCAGAAAAAGCAGCAGCAGCAGCAGAAGAAGAAGAAGAAGATGATGATGATGAAGAGGAAACCAGAACTCCTTGTTTCTGGTAAAAAAAGGCAAAGAAAGAAGAATGGAAGGGGATAAGTAAGCCAACTACTCCATGGAAGGAAGGTGCATTAACTACAGAGTTGGAATGCCTTCCGATGCCAACTTCTTGTGGCATTTCATCTTTCATTTGGGGTTGCTCCTACTGTTAACCTTTCAATATTCCAACCGATCACTTCGCTTCCACGCAACACACTGCTCGCATCATATATAAAATTGTGAAGGCAGACCGACATGGTTTGGTGGTTGAATCCCACGACTTCAATCTTTAAGCAGATCAGTGGAATTATGCCTAAACTTTGGTATACGTACGATGGATGACACGCACAGTGCATGCATAAATCAGTGTCAAATGTTGACCCTAAGGATGAGTTTATCTTGGTTGACATCATTTGGAAGGACTCCTTGTTAATTTTTGAGATCATTATATTCTTTTTTTTTTGTGTTGCAAAATGGGTAATTAGAGGGAGAGAAGACCACCAAGAACTGGAATACTATAGGCTGTTCTCCTAATACTAGATACTAAGAACAGTCACATCAATATGTTGCAAGGCTGATGATGCTCATACAAGATGGCGTTTAACTCCATTTTTCCTGAAGGGAAACTGTTGGATTGGCAGCAAGGCAAGACATAAATAATCCAATGCTTGAAGTGCAGTTCAACACTTGCAAATCTTACAACTGCAGCGAAGAAATAGTTCACCAAGATGATGAGGATGACATGAAGCTACGATCCCATATGCATCTTCCACAGGTGGACAGCTTAAATGACTTGGAAGCCTCAAGTTTGTCGACCTCCTCCTCCTCACTTGTTTTACTTGTTTAAGGCAGCTGCAGCAGTCCGCACGTTATATAATCTCAATCTCACCACGGCAACAAGCTCGAACAGCAAACCCCAAGCATGAGGCTCGGCTTCCTCCTTCGTTGCATCACCGTGCTGCTTGTTACTGGTAACGTGTGCAAGCTGGCACAGAATTCATCAGCGTTGCCCCTCTCGACGAGCTCCCGGTGGATCGTCGATGAGTCCGGCGTGCGAGTTAAGCTGGCTTGCGTCAACTGGGTGTCCCACCTGGAGCCCGTGGTGGTGGAGGGCATGGGCAAGCAGCCACTGGACACCATATCCAAGAAGATCGCCGCCATGGGCTTCAACTGCGTTAGGCTCACTTGGCCTCTCTTCTTGGTCACCAACGACTCCCTGGCCGGTCTCACCGTCCGGCAGTCTTTCCAGGGTCTCGGCCTGATGGAGTCCATCGCCGCCGTCCAAGTCAACAACCCAGATCTTCTCAACCTCACGCTCATCCAGGCATTCAAGGTTAGGCCATCCGATCACAAAAAAAAAAAAAAACGCGTCTGCTGTCGACTTTTTCGTCTCTTAGCGATCCAACTCGACTTCATATTCATTAAATTACGAGAGTTCTTGTCGGTGATCTTATCCGGTCGCGACGATGACAGTAATGGATAAGCTCCAACGAGAAGTTAACCACATGTGCAGCAGATCGACGATTGCATCTGTCCTTATCATAAGCCCATTAATTAGTGCCAATCTAACTTGGAATCCTGACGAGCAGGCCGTGGTGTCCAATCTTGCTGATAACAACATCATGGTGATCTTAGACAACCACATCAGCAAGCCCGGGTGGTGCTGCAGCAACTTCGACGGCAATGGCTTCTTCGGCGACAAGTACTTGGACGCCGAAGAGTGGATCAAGGGGCTCACAAAGATGGCCGCAATGTTCGACGGCTGGCCCAACGTAGTCGGCATGAGCCTGAGGAACGAGCTCAGAGGTCCGAAGCAAGGCGTCACCGAATGGTACAGGTATACAAATGTAGCGGAGGATCACCATGTATCGAGATGTACTCCGATGGCTACAGGTTCCCCGTTGTGCTGTGCTTCAGGTACATGCAAAGGGGTGCCGAAGTGGTGCACTCGGCGAACCCCAACGTTCTCGTCATACTGTCGGGCCTCAGCTTCGACAACGACCTGAGCTACCTCTCCAAGAAGCCCGTCGAGCTAACGTTCCAAGGGAAGCTCGTCTTCGAGCTGCACTGGTACGCCTTCTCCAACGGCCAGGCTTGGGCGAATGGAAACCCTAACCAGGTGTGCGGGCGAGTGGCGGGGAACGTGATGAGGAGGGCGGGGTTCTTGCTGGACCAGGGGTGGCCACTGTTGTTGAGCGAGTTTGGACTGGACCAGAGAGGCACAAATGTCAACGACAACAGGTACCTGGGTTGCATGATGGGGGTGGCAGCTGAACTGGATTTGGATTGGGCAGTGTGGACCTTGCAGGGGAGCTACTACATCAGGCAGGGTGTTCTTGCCATGGATGAGACCTACGGGTTGCTGGCCTGGGACTGGTCCAAGCCCCGGAACTCCGGCTTGTTGCAGAGGGTTCAAGCCATCCAATCTCCCTTTCAAGGTTTAGGAGTCGACTTCCTTGCTTTATGATGCATTCGACGATGTAAAGACTTGCAATTTATTATTATTATTTTTTCCCTTGACGCAGGTCCTGGTCTTTCTGATCTTTCACCCTACAACATAATATTCCATCCATCAACCGGGCTGTGTGTTCTAAGGACATCTTTGCTTGGACCAATCGAGTTAGGCCCCTGTGATGAATCAGAAGTTTGGAGCTACACAGAGCAGCAGACTCTGACATTGAAGGATAAGCTCCTTTGTCTGAAAGCTGATGGCACAGGGAAGCCAGCCCGGCTAGGAATCATCTGCATCGACACCCAGTCAAAATGGGAGTTCATATCGGACTCCAGGATGCATCTGTCGACCAAGATGTCCAGTGATGGCAGCAGCCTATGCTTGGACGTTGACCCCGATGGCAGCAGCATCATCACGAATCCATGCAGGTGCTTGACGAATGATCAAACATGCAATCCAGAGAGCCAGTGGTTCAAGATGATAAGCAGCACCAGGAAGACGGTAAGTAACAACTCCTTTCTGCTGCTGCAGTTGCCTTCCCGAGCTGAGATTTGGAGGTCCGTGACGAATCGAGTCCTCGATTCCTCCGTGTGATGATTGATTCCTTCGACTTGTGGCTGCAGATTTCTAATGCACGGAAGCTCTGTTCCCACCAAATGCATTTACAGAGAAAATAATCTGAAATAAGATGCTTTCGTGCTTCTCTATACGCTATCTAGAATGAACACCGTACCATCCCCACATCAACCTTGACAATGATGATATCGAACAATAAAATAGACATCGAGTTCCTTCTCATGAATCTGTGTGTCAACGTTGACTCGGAGTTCTCCCAAGTTTGAACGAGCTGCATGATTCTTTTAGCGACACCGTTTTAAGGAACACTTTATATATATATATATATATATAAACAGCGACCTGCTCTGGGTTCCTGTCGAAAGAATCAAGAGTGTTTCCTTTTAGCAGTCTTTTTTTTTTTTTTCCAACAAAAATGGATGACCGTATAGAATCAAGTTATTTCTTTCTTTTATTTCCAACAAAATGGACGATGAGTTAATTTGATGGGAGTTTATTTGGATACGCCACTCTAGGAAATCGGACATTACTTACCAACTTGCAGGTCTCAAAGGATTTAACACGATTGGTTATGAAATATTTCAATTGTTGCTGTTTTTTAGTGACATGATTGTTCATCTAAATTTGATTCACGACCCAATCTATCCATTGAATTATTTTGTCCTCCTCATGATGCATGCATGACAGCATTTGTGTTCTACAGGACAATTTTTGGCTACACAATAACTTCATTTATTTACTTTTTTTTCTTCTTTTTAACAGCCAAGCGAAGATAAGTAATAGAGGCTGCTTATACATGCCTAATAGAGCAATTTGGTGCTAAAGAAGAAGATATTATATGGTTTTATTGGTCGATGCATGATCTCTTACCATAAATGTCATGTACTTGACATGGACATGAATGTTTGGTTATTGCAATAGGTAAAAATTAAATTTTTTGATTTTAATCAAGAAATTAAATAAATAAAAATAATAATTCTAAGACATATAATCATTGTATTGTTTTTAAGGATGAAAATAATTCTTAATCGATATATTTCTTTTGATCTTATTCGAGGTAAGCTCTGTCATCACATTGTTAGCTCTTATACCACTCTTGTTGGTTTTTTTATAAAATTTTTTGAAAGAATGGGAAGATAACAATAGAAGAGACTGTTATGAGTATATAGCATATTGATCTATTTGACTATATAAATTGAGATTATTTATAATATAAGTTTAAAGGTGAATTGATCTTAGATTTCATTATGATTCAATTTTTTTTTTAATTCTACTTATTTTTTCTATTTTTTTTATAGATGTATTTTTTTATCTTATTTAAGCTAGGATTTGACATCACATTGTTGGCTCCAACACCATCGTTCACATCAGATTGTTAGAAGGGAAAAAGAAAAATAGAAAAGACTATGATGAGTACTTCCAATGTTTTGGATTAATCAAAGAGCATATAATTATATTGACTAAAGAATAAGGCATAAATTTATTAAAATAATAAAAAATGTAGCAGATTGAATTAAATCATAAATCTCCCATCTTAGAACACGATGTGGTGAACAAAGTGTTTGTGCACCACACTGTGTTCATAATTTATTATTAGACATAAAAAATCATGATAAGATTTATTATCATGATTTCCTTTTTTTTTTGTCCTAACCTATTTATTTGAAGTAAATAGGTTAAAATATTTATTTGTCCTAACCTATTTATTTGAAGTAAATAGGTTAAAATATTTATTTGTCCTAACCTATTTATTTGAAGTAAATAGGTTAAAATATTTATTTGTCCTAACCTATTTATTTGAATTAAATAGGTTAAAATATTTATTTGTCCTAACCTATTTATTTGAAGTAAATAGGTTAAAATATTTATTTGTCCTAACCTATTTATTTGAATTAAATAGGTTAAAATATTTATTTGTCCTAACCTATTTATAAATTTATTAAAATCATAAGAAATCTAACATATTGAATTAAATCTCCCATCTGAAACAGCAGAACACGACAACACTGTGTTCATAATTTATTATTAGACATAAAAAATCATGATAAGATTTATTATCATGATTTCCTTTTTTTTTTGTCATAACCTATTTATTTGAATTAATTTTTTTATTTTATCTAATTCAAAATTTATTTGAATTAATCTTGGAAACGTTCATGAGAAGAGGAATGCAAACAACCCTGTGCTAGGCTTACTGCCAAAACTTTGATGGTTTGGAGTATAAGACAAGACAGTTACACAAAGGAGAGGGACACTTCATTTGTTGCATGGCATGAACTATTTTGAGTGAGCTCCACAGTGGCCCGATTCCGATACATGACATCGGCGATACCTAATTGCTTGTGCGTGAGGCTTCAGAGCTTCCTCCCCAGCTATCCTAAAGCATGAATGAATCCTTAGAAACAGCAGAACACGATGTGGCGAACAAAGTGTTTGTTGAAATCTCCCATCTGAATTCTAAATGGGGACAAGATTGCAGCTGCATGCTTCCCCTCTTGATGTTCCCACACCGGTTGTCTTCTTTGATTGCCACCTTCCCATCACACGGCAGCAAACCGAGTCCATCTGATGTGCACACGTCTTACTCTTTTTGATCACTCCCCACCCACATCGTTTGCTTCACTCTGCAGGGATCGTCTTCCTCCTCCACCCTATAAAGCAGTCCCTTTCTGCGCCTTCATCTCTCGCACACATCTCACGGAGCGTCGTCACAATGTCGAGGGCGGCCTCGTCGTTGGTCATGGCGATCGCACTGGCCCTCGCGACGGCCGACGGCATCCCCTTCACCGAGAAGGACCTGGCGTCGGAGGAGAGCCTGTGGGACCTGTACGAGCGGTGGCGGAGCCACCATACGGTGTCCCGCGACCTCGACGAGAAGCTCAGACGGTTCAACGTGTTCAAGGCCAACGTAGCGTACATTCACGAGTCCAACAAGAACGACAAGCCGTACAAGCTGGGGCTGAACAAGTTCGGGGATATGACCAGGGAAGAGTTCCGGGGGTCGTTCGCCGGGTCCAAGATCGACCACCACCGGATGCTCCGGGGCGGCCGCGACGGCAGCGGGGGGTTCATGTACGAGGATGCCCGTGACCTGCCTTCCTCCGTCGACTGGCGGGACAAGCGCGCGGTCACGGGCGTCAAGAACCAAGGCCACTGCGGTAAACAGCGATAACGCTAAAACGACGCTCTCGTTGTCACCCCATTCATCGTAAAGGTATATGATCTCGCAGGGAGTTGCTGGGCTTTCTCGGCTGTGGCTGCGGTGGAGGGGATAAACCAGATCAGAACTAATCAGCTCGTCTCCTTATCGGAGCAAGAACTAGTCGATTGTGACAGGCACGACGACGGATGCAAAGGAGGTCTAATGGACTCCGCATTCGAGTTCATCGAAAGAAACGGAGGCATCACAACCGAGGCAGACTACCCCTACTTAGCCAGAGAAACCAAATGCAATATCATCAAGGTAACTGCACTCGATCAACCAACGTAAGAAGTAATAACTCTAAACCAGCATCTTTTTCACGCCGATGTTACAGAAGAGTTCCCATGCGGTCGTGATCGACGGGTACGAGGACGTTCCGGTGAACGACGAGGAAGCTCTGATGAAGGCAGTGGCGAACCAACCTGTTTCGGTGGCCGTGGAAGCAAGCGGTCCATATTTCCAGTTCTACTCTGAGGTCTAATCTCTGCCATTAAAGAATGAATGCTCTCTCGCATGCTCAAACCTGTACTCATCATCTCTTTTGGCTTACAAGTCTACTCCTGTGTCTGTGTATATTGTATGGTAGGGTGTCTTCACGGGTGTCTGTGGCACAGCTTTGGACCATGGAGTTACAGTTGTAGGGTATGGAACAACGCACGATGGGACAAAGTATTGGACGGTGAAGAACTCATGGGGAGACGAGTGGGGAGAGAGGGGTTACATAAGGATGGAGCGTGGGGTCTCAGCTCCGGAAGGGCTGTGTGGGATTGCCATGGAAGCTTCGTATCCCGTTAAAGCATCCGTCGACGGTAGCAACATGGAGTTGCCTCTCAAGGATGAGCTTTGAGAGAGAGAGAGAGAGAGAGAGAGAGATTTAACTGCTGCTGCTGCTGCTGCTGCTGCATTACTGACCATGAAATAAAAACAAGTTCGATGTATTGGAATATTCCTTGATGAGATAGAGTAGCTTGTGGTGCTTATTTGAATTATGAATAAAAATATGCTTCCTTTTAATGGTGTTTTTTTTTTTTTTTGCTATCATATGTTTGTAGGGAAGTTATTAAAGTTGATTTACTTAATAAAATGGTGAAAATTAATTAAGTTTGGATGGAGTGTAAGATTGGGGATCTAAGTACATGTACAAAAGGTCAATTTTTGAGTTGGAAGTGTTGAATTTAATTTAAATTTTTTAAAAATTTAAATATTATATTTTATGATTATTTCTTTTAGACATATGTCCTTTCAGGATAATTAGACTTTTGGGACTCTATAAATAGAGTCATAACCAATCCTAATTTATTTATATAATTTCTTTTGGACATATATCCTTTCAAGATAATTTGGGACACTTTTAGACTAATAACCAATTCTAATTCATTAAATTCAGAGTTTAATACAATTTCTCTATTTTATTTTAATATATTTTTTATTTAATTTTTTTTTTCATTCACTGAAAAATGTTAGTTTAATCACTTCATAATCGAGCTCGCAAGAGAAATAATATCGATTATATCTTGAGATAAAAATCTAGATTGATTTTACATGATATAAAAGTCCTTTCTAAATTTTATTTTTTTATTTTTATTCTTTTATTTTTTATTTTTAATTAAAATCTGAATTCTGTGTAATTTACGCCAACAATTTAAGATGAAACATTTATATATTTTGATAAAAAATTTAATAAATTTTATATATGTTTAAAACTGATTTGCTATCATATTTATCGATACATAGTGTAAGTTTTGATTGTTTTTTTTTTTTTCTAAGTACGATATTTCCGGTGATATACACCTTTTTAACCTCGTCAATGAAATATGTTGCTTTACATGCATCATTTTTTTAATGCATCGGTTTCTATTAACGAGTGCTCATATTGAGTCACTCATCATTCCATATTACAACACTTTTGGCATCCTTTGAGCCACAAGCAAATGTCAAAAGAAAGCCCAGCAATATGTAAGCATCCTTTGCATAAGTTATCATGGCATATACCACTATTATTTTTATTTTTTATTTTGGGCACAACATGTTTACTGTGGATACAATTCAAAAAGCACAAGAATCCTTGACTCAAATATTTAGAAAAACAAAATAAAAAAAATTAGTTTATTATGCTATTCATGACATTTAAACTTTTGGTGCATATTTGAGAGACCTTATGTATTTTTTTATGTCTAATAGTAGAATTCTAAGCTAAATGGACATATTTGAGAGACCTTATTCATTATGTTTCCTTCTTATGAAAGCTATTTACACTAAATAAAGTTCAAACTTTATAAAGTACTTCACTGACCGCAAAGAATAAGCATCGAGCAGCCGCTTTATTATTTTATTTTTATTCACTAATTATTTTAATTTAGATAATAAAAAAATCAAGTTTTGTGAAGAATTATTGGATTCAATTCTAAAATATTTTTTTTCCGAAATTTATTTTTTGGGGTTATTTTTCCATGAAAGGACATGTCCTTTATACATATGCTCTTTCATGATAACCTATTTTGATATGTTTCTACTATTTAAACAATCTTAAAATTTAATACAATTCTTTCACTTATTTTGATATGTTTCTACTATTTAATTTTTTTTTTTCGCTCGGTTCACTAAAAGAGCGTAGTTTAGTCACTCTATGATCGTGCGGGTAAGAGAGACAATACTAATTAAATTTTGGGATGAAATTTTTAATTAATCTTACATGTAAAGATAAGGTTTCGCCAATAATTATTTCTAAGATATATTTTTATTTTTATTATTTTATTAGTTTCTTAATCGAATCCCACGGCTATCATATATTTTACCTCAACAAAAACAAACAAAAGATATAATTAAGATATTGTTGTAAATTTGTGAACATGTTTTGATGGAGCAAAATGAGAGAAACACAAATTGGTCAGTTCTGAAAACCAAAAATAAAAAATAAAAAATCAAATGGATTCTCAAGTCGCCACTTAGATCGACATTGGAACCCAAACCAAATTATACAACCTTTAGACACATACCATTTGCTATGTATCTCTTTTTTTTATTCTGTATCCGACGCCAGGATCAAATATCTATTATGAAAAATAAAGGAGGCGATCCAATACATATCTCCTACTAATAATTAATGCATCTTCTTTATTTTTATATATCATAATTTTATCGTGATATGATAACACAAAGTTGTGAGCCGATCTAACTCACTAAAACCAGCTCGACAGGTCACACAAGCAGGAGTTCAGGTCACACAAGCAGGAGTTATGTAAGATTATGTGGTTATTTATTAATTGAATAAGATATATTATGGATTATTTTGATTCTGATAAAAAATATTAGTTAATATTAAGTAAAGTATATATTATATTGAGATATTGTAGGGGATGCCCTTGATGGAAGGAACTCTCCTAATAAATAGTTATATTCTAGTTCTTCTTGCAGATCGATATCAAGCGGTGTTATTCAGATTCGACAGGCGATGCTCTTGAAGATCTAGTTGGATCTAAACAGATCTCGTATTGTTTGATTTCAATCTTGGCATAATAGTTTCCGCATAATAATTTGCATGATTATAGTTTTTATGCCAACAATTGGTATCAGAGCCTAGGTTTTGAGATCAATAATATTAGATCTATTATTTTTGTTTACGATGCGTAGATTTGAATATCTTATTGATCTATTTTTCTATCTGTTATTTTAATCATTTGCTTGCGAACGATTCTTGATGATTGTTGTGCATCATGGAAAAGACGCAACAATTTTGTTACGTTTTTTTTTTGCCGGATCTGCCTGCGACAGCACCGAGTGTGCGTACAGATCAGCAGCGTCGATGACGCTGCCAACGGCTCAGGCAGATGTTGGGTCGGTCGAGCATAGAGGCAACCACATCAAGCGGTGGCCTCGCAGGTCACCGGCGGCCGCACGCGAAGGCAGCCGCATGCAACAAATGCCGCGCAAGCGGCGGCCCTGCATGCCAGTGGCCGCACTGGTGCAGCAAAGGGACGAGAAGTTAGGGTTTTCTCTTAACGAAAAAATTACAGTTTTGTCATTAAAGTGTAAAATTATAGTTTTACCCTTCGACTGAATAGGATTATTTATAGTTTTACCCTTATGTTTTATTAATCCTATAATCTTTTAAAAATTCTATAATTTTTTATATTCTTTTAGAATTATAGTTCTACCATTATAAAATTGAGAAATTATAATCTAATAAATTTAATTATGATTATATTTTTTTATTATTCAATGATTATATTTTATTTTTGATCAATTTATTTAATTGGACTTTTGTGATTCTCTAATTAAATAAAATTAATTAGTTAAAAAATTATAAATTATTGTTTCTTTATAGTTTTCTCATATGAATTATTAATTGTATGTATTAAATCCAATTAATGTTTTTTGAATATTTATTCAGTTATTTATATGCATATGTTGGGAATTATGAAATAATATTTATTTTTCACATAAATACATGATTTATGTATTATCATGATTACAGTTATCATATGATTTTTTTTCATGCTGATTAAGTGTTCAATAATTATTATGATTGTTATCCTATTATTGAACTATTTCAGCATAAGTTAGTTCAAATGAACTTGATGAATATTATTTGTAGTTCATCTCCTTAAGTTATACCTGATCGATAGCTACCAAAGTAGCCCGGGATGGTAGACTTATAGGATATAAAATATAATTAAAGTTTTATCATTCATAGAATAATTTAATTTATATTTTATATTACTGAATTGGTATTATAGTCACCAAAGTGGCCTAGATTAATGATTTATAAAATTATATTAAGGAACAAGTACTCAATGACATTAAGAAAATAATATTCAAAAATTACATGCATAATTAATAGATTTAGATAATCCCAAAGGATAATTTATTTCAAATAATTATGTGATGGGTAAGACGATACTGTTTTGGATATCCTTGCAGTTTAGAATTGTATACCCAAATGTAGCAAAATTATTCCACAAGGATGGTATCAGTCCTCCATAAATGATCTTGAGTGAACACTAGATATGTCAATATTTTTACCCAAAGGTTAAATATTGATGATATCAATAGTTCATCATATTTTGGTAAAACTCAAAGCATTAAGTTATTTTATATTCTGCAGTGGTATTCCCGTCCATACATTCTCATGCTTCTAGTGTCCCTGTACTCTCTAGATCAAATTATTCAGAATAGTTAGAGCATGTGCAATTTACATTGGGCGTATTAGATCTCGATTTAGCATTGCTTATTGAAAAGCTCACAGAATTAACTGACAAAATTACTGTGGAACAAGTCAATGAAATGAAGGCTTGGGAAAGATATGATAGGCTCAGTTTAATGTTCATAAGGATGACAATTACAAATAATATAAAGACTTCATTACCGGTTGCATCTAGTGCACGTGAATATTTAAAGGTTATTGAAGACAGATTTAAATCTACCGATAAGTCACTGGCTGGCACATTAATGAAAGAACTGACTACAGCTCAGTATGATGGTACTCGAGGAATTCAGGATCACATCCTCAATATGGCTGACAAAATTACAAAACTTAAAGCGTTGGGAATGAATGTTGATGAATCTTTCCTTGTGCAGTTCGTTCTTAATTTTCTTCCTTCTCAGTTTGGCCCCATTCAAGATTCACTACAATACAAATAAGGATAAGTGAGACTTGAATGAGTTAACTAGTATGTGTGTTCAGAAAGAATTAAGATTAAAGCAAGAAAGTTCAGATAATGTACTGACAACTACTCAAGGAGTTGGTAACAAGAAAAGAAAATTGAAGCATCATCCATCGAAGAAATTTGCCGGGTCTGGAAGTGTTAGACAGACTATTGAAAAGAAAGTTATTACAGTAAAATGCTTTTTTTGAGCCAAGAATGAACATGTAAAGAATGACTGCATTAAACGTAGAAATTGGTTCGAAAAGAAACGTATAAACTCAACCTTTGTATGTTTTGAATCAAACATTGCAGAAGTTCCTTCTAATACATGATGGATTGATTCTGACGTTTCAACTCATGTTACTAATAATATGCAGGGATTCCTTTCAATCCATAAACCAAAAGAACATGAAAGATTCATAATGATGGGAAATTGTCTCAAAGCAAAAGTGATATCAGTAAGGACTTATCGCTTACGCCTAGAGACGGGTCATCTGATGAATCTGAAAGACACATGTTTGTTCCTACAATTTCTAGAAATTTAATTTCTCTGTCTAGAATTAATGAGTTAGGATATTGTGTTTCTTTTGGTAATGGTAAACTCAGCATATTTTATGATTCAATAAAAATTGGTTCTGGAATTCTGTGTGATGGTTTGTACATAATTAATTTGAATCTTGAGTTTGCAAATACATTATTGACCCTACAATCAAGTATTAGAATGAAACACAATTCCAATAATGAAAAATTTTCTATATTGTGACATAGACGTTTGAGGCATATCTCCAAGGAAAGAATTGAAAGATTAGTGAAGAAAAATATTTTGGAAAATTTAGACTTCACTGATTTTGATGTTTGCATAGATTACATTAAAGGAAATCAAACTAAGCATATAAAGAAAAAATGTCACAAGGAGTAAATAACTTATTGAAATTATTCATACTGATATCTGCGGACCACTCCATATTCCTTGTTTTAGTGGAGAAAGGTATTTAATCACATTTATAGATGACTTGTCCAGATATGACTATGTTTATCTAATACATGAAAAGTCTCAGACCGTTGATATTCTTAAAGTGTACATAAATGAGGTCCAGAGACAATCAGATAGAAAAGTTAAAATTGTGAGATCTGATAGGGGTAGTGAATTTTATGGCAGATATGATGAATCCGGTCAGAATATTGATCATTTTGCTAAATTCCTAGAACAGTGGGGTATTTGTGCTCAATATGCATTACCAGGTGTGTCATGGCATAACGGTGTTACTGAAAGGTGAAATCGTACTCTTATGGATATGGTTTGGAGCATGATGGGTTATTCCTCTATACTTGAGTCAATGTGAGGTGATGCTCTTAGGACAGCTATGTATATCCTGAACAGGGTTCCTAGTAAGTCAGTTCTATCAACTTCATTTGAGTTATGGACTGGTAGGAAACTCAGTTTAAGACATTTATATATTTGAGGGTGTCCTACAGAGATAAGAGTATTCAATCCACATGAAAAGAAATTGGATCCAAGAATAATTTCTAGATATTTTATTAGTTACCCAGAAAGATCCAAGGGATACAGATTTTATTGCCCTAATCATAATATGAGGATAGTAGAATCTGGTAATGCAAAATTTTTAGAAAATGAAGAAATCAGTGGGAGTCAAAAGTATCGAATGATTAATTTTGATATTGAGGAGATTCAGGCTTCTTCTCATGTATTATCCCATATTCGAGAAATTGTTGCTCCTCAAATTAATGAGAGAATTGATGAGGGTGAACAACAAAATAACATTGATGAATTCTCACATGATGTTGATGTCGCTGCTGATAGTCTTGTAGAATAATCATAATTGATAGATTTAAGAAGATCTCAAAGAAAAAAATAACTTATCATTTCTGATGATTATGTGGTATATCTGTAAGAATCAGATTTTGATATAGGAATGAAAAAAGACCCCTTATCGTTTTATAGAAAGTAATGATTCTAAAAAATGATATGATGCAATGAAAGACGAGTTAAAATCAATAGACCAGAATGGTGTCTGGGAACTCGTTGAATTGCCAAATAATTGTAAAAAATAGGTTATAAATGAGTCTTTAAGACTAAACGTGACTCGGTGGTCAATATCGAACGATATAAAGCCAAACTTGTGGCCAAAGGTTTTTTCTTAGAAAGAAGGCATTGACTATCATGAGACCTTTCCTCCAGTTTCTCGAAAGGACTCATTGAGAATCATCATTGCATTAGTAGCTCATTATAATCTTGCGTTAAATCAAATGGATGTGAAAACAATATTTCTGAATGGGGATCTAGATGAGAAAAACTATATGAAACAACCTGAAGGATTCATAGAAAAGGGAAATGAAAGTTGGGCTTGTAAACTTAATAAATCCATTTATGGCCTTAAACAAGCTTCCATACCATGGTATATAAAATTTCATGATACGATTACTTTCTTCGGATTTAAGGAAAACACTATTGATCAATGTTTATATATGAAGGTTAGTGTGAGTAAGTTTATTATATTAGTCTTATATGTGGATGATATATTGCTTACCAGTAGTGATCTTAGTTTGTTACACGAAACCAAGATATTTCTCAATAAGAACTTTAAGATGGTTGATATGAATGAGGCATCTTATGTTATTGGCATTGAGATATTCAGGAACATATCTCAAGGTTTGTTAGGATTATATCAGAAATGATATATTAATCGTATCTTGGAAAGGTTTAATATGCAGCTTTGTAAAGCTAATGATACACCTATTACTAGATGTGAAAAATTCAGCCAAAACTAGTGCCCGAAAAATGACTTAGAAGATATCAAATGAAGAATATTTCTTATGGGTGCGTAATTGGAAGTCTATTATATGCTCAAACCTGTACAAGGCCAGATATCAGTTTTGCAGTGGCAATGCTGGGTAGATACCAGAGTAACCCAAGAATGGAACATTGAAAAGCTACAAAGAAAGTAATGAAATATCTGCAAGAGACAAAAGATTGTATGCTCACATATAGGAAGTCAGATCAGCTTGAAATAATGGGATAGCAAGAAATCTACTTCAAGATTTGTGTTCATGCTAGGTGGTGGGGCAATTTCTTGAAAAAGTGTGAAACAATCACTTATTGCATCATCTACGATCGAAGCTGAATTTGTGGCATACTTTGAGGCCACAAATCAAGCTTTGTGGCTGCGGAATTTTATCTCACGACTTGGTGTGGTCGACTCAATTGCCAAGCCACTGAAGATATTTTGTGATAATACTGCAGTAGTTTTCTTCTCTAAGAATGACAAGTACTCTAGTGGTTCCAAGCATATTGAGATAAAGTACTTGGTGGTTAGAGAAAGAGTTCAGAAACAACAAGTGTCAATTGAAAATTTGAGCACCACTATGATGATTGCCGATCCATTTACTAAAGCTTTGCAGTGTAAAATATTTAAAGAACATGTTCTTAGAATGGGGCTTGTGAGCAAGCCATAAAGGATACGGTGATACATGTTTAAGTGGATGTTATTATTGATATTTCTTTTGCATAATTAAAGTTATTTGTTTCTGTTATCCTGTTTGTGTTTATGATTATGCATATTATGGTTGAATGCAAGAAACAAGATTGTCTTGCCAAGATAAATTACATAGGTCATTATAGACTATATAAGGAAATACTAACAATGTTGTAGTACATAGAATGAAGTGTGGCATTGATGACATACAACCGCTATGACTCACATTGATAGTTGGACTGAATATAGTATTATTATATTTATTGGACTTATTGGCTTATTTTTAAAATCATGGCCATGTATAAAATGCTTTTCAAAATTTTCAGAATCCAATTATATAAAATTATTTTCAAATAAATATTATTTTATTTATTTTGTTTTTGATATTTTTTATATCTTATCAATTAATGGGCGGGAGAATGTAAGATTATGTGGTCCTTTATTAATTGAATAAGATATATTATAGATTATTTGGATTCTGATAAAAGATATTAGCCAATATTAAATAAAGTCCATATTACATTGGGATATTTTAGGGGATGCCCTTGATGGAAGGAACTCTCTTAATAACTTACCATAGACCCTCTACTCTCGCCTATAAATAGACAGGACATACTATAAACCTATGTGACGAAACTACACGACACGAAAAGGCAGCAATATGAATAGAGTCGAGAGATTACGGTTATTCTCTTGATCTCCCCCAAAACCATCAATTAAGGTGGTCGTGTGAAAGGATAGGAAGAGATGAGAAGGGGTCTAGATCTATTCTAGTTCCTCTTGTAGATCGATATCAAGCGGTGTTATTTAGATCCGACAAGCGGTGCTCTTGAAGATCTAGTTGGATCTCAATCAGATGACATCTAAAGGTACGCATCATAAACATATCTCGTATTGTTTGATTTCAATCCTGGCATAATAGTTTATGCATAATAGTTTTCATGATTATAGTTTTTATGTCAATACTGACACCAACCCAACTAGCACAGTGCTGACGGAGCTACCATAACCGCAATCGAGCTGGAACGCCCATAAATGAAGGATGGTGCGTACACCATTGCTCCATGTCGATCTTACATACGGCGATATGGGCACTCGGAGAGATCGCACGTCAGTCTTTCCTAGCACGTCGACAACGATAAGGGCTGGAGTATGACCGATTAGACGAGTATAAAAACCTCTCCTCGGAACAGAAAAGTAGATTTCTCTCTCTCTCTCTCTCTCTCTTACTCTCTCGGACTCCTTTACATATTAAATCTTTAAGATCATCTTGGCGGAGCATTAACTTGATCGTTAGAGTGGCCACATTGGGTGCCCCCACCCTCGATGAGGATCTCTCAACAGATCCCGAGAAGGAGGAGCCCTAAACGTGCTCTCGAGCAGGTCCAGCCGAGATGCGTTCCCTAGCAGGCCCAATCGATCTCACCCAAGCTTTCCAGCCTATTCCTGACTGACGCAGATGAGCTTATACATATGGACGAAATCAAACCATGCTGACTCCTCGGCTACCGTATCAAATCCCATGACATTATCCTAAGTGAATTCCGTAAGAATTTGAATATCGAGCTAAAATTTTGATCTATATGTGATTTTGAGCGGAGTTGGAATCAAATCACGTTAGGATCCTTAAAGAGTAAGGGCCTCTCTCTCTCTCTCTCTCTCTCTCTCTACACGGACTTGTAGAAGAAGACACAACCAAGAGAAATGGTAGGTAGTCTTGAAAAGTAAGCAGCAGCCATGGGTTGCTTGCATTGCACATCGGGAGATGAAACATATCACCGTGAAGAAAGAAGGATCAATTGCACAGTGTGGGTGGAAGAAGAGAGGAGAGATGGGGGTGGTGGTGGTGGTGGTGGTGGTAGGTGCAATGTCCGGGAATCACATGCCACCGAACCCATGGCGGCTGCTCTTCCTTTCTCTCTCTCTCTCTGCATTCATGAATCTACTCTTATCGTCTCTCTTTCTCTCGTCCTTTTCTGTCTCTCTCTCTCTCTTTTTTTTCTTTAACTGTATGATGATGCTGATGATGATGAGAGGAGGGCCAAGTGAGGTTGTCGACGATGGACGACCACCGCCTTCTTACGTTTCATTTCATGTACTGCAATAATCCATAAATCCTGTTGTCTCGTTTTTTTCTTCAAGCCTCCATCCTTCCATCGAACTCGCTACATTCTTTTTGGGGATATGATATGACTATTATTTTAGTTATCATCAATCCAACTCGGTACATTAAGTCGTGTTGTGGCTGTGGAGTCACCACCGCTTGATTTCACCCGTGTATGTAAGTTCGTTCACGTCGATCGGGGAGTGGTGAGTGGACTCGTGATGTCCATCGGGCTTCGAATTCTCGTCTCGAGTGCGACACCTTGGGAGGTTCGGCTCGGGCTCAGCATCTCAGGATGCTCTCCTCGGGTCCGCGACAAAATGGGTCATGCATGAAGGTCATGTCGGGATGAGGGTATCTTATGTGGTCCCTCCAATGTTTAAGTTAGTGCCCCTGAATGACTTTGATGTGAAAGTAAGTTCTAAGAGACTGAGAGAGTCCCCTCCCCCCCCACCCCCAACAATGCTTGTCATCACGTGGGGGCTTTTTATATTTACAAGTCGGAGGGTTGGCCACCCTCGATAGTGCGCTTGGCAGGTTGTTGTCTGTTCGGTCGGGGTGGTCGGCGCGTCTGTCCGACCACTCTCTGTTAAGCCAGGCTTGGTCGATTATCCATTTGGCCGAGGTGGTCGGCGTGTTTGTCAGACCACTGTCTATCAGGTCGAGGTGGTCGGCGTGCCTGTCTAACCACTGTCTGTCAGGGCGGGCTGGTCGACACATATGTCCAGCCACTGTCTGTTAGGTCGGGCTGGTTGGCTGTCAGGCTAGATAGGTCGACGCGATCTCCATTGCCGTGGTGGCTTGGTCCCCGCTCTTCCACCTCAGCCTGGGCTAGTGCCTAATAGGGTCCATGTCGGATTTCGTTGCTAACGTGGGTCGTTGACTTGGCATTGTTCCTAGTGAGCTGGCTGAGATATTTCGTACCCTATCAAGTCCAAATGAAGTTATAGGATTGATTTTTATTCTGAACTAATTTATTTGTCTAAAATATTTTATTCAAATATATATTTATTCTGAACTCAAAATTTAGTTGATCATTCGAGGGACTTTTGATGAGAAATTTTATTTCATCTAATCCAAACTCCTATCAACATTCTCTCAACAATTTTCTTCCCTCTCCTCTTTCAGAGACACTACAACCCTCAAAAAAATAAATCAAGTTGGATCAATTTCATGATATAGAATTAAAGATGGATAAAGTTAATTTCTCTATATTTTATTCAATCTAGATGAACTTAATCTAATTAACTATTTAAGTGATCTAAGTAGAACTCAAACTCCACTTAAGTGCCTATTCCTCTAAAATTGATCACCTACATAGGAGACTTAATCTAATTAATTATTTAAGTGATCTAAGTAGAACCCAAACTCCACTCAAGTGCCTATTTCTCTAAAATTGATCACCGGAGGCTTAATCTAATTAGCTATTTAAGTGATCTAAGTAGAACTCAAACTCCACTCAAGTGCCTATTTCTCTAAAATTGATCATGTACATGGGTATCAAAAAATCCAAATAGATTCAAATATCCACAAGCATTTCCACCATTAGCTTCATGAATCATAATATATTTCACAAGAAATAAAGTTCTAAATACACAAAAACGAGACGAGGGAAAAGTCAACTCGACGATGGAACTTAAGACATGGAGATTGGTAGATTTGGAAGGTGAAGGAAAAAAACCAATAGAAAATATTTGTTAGGTGAGGTATCTTTAGTCAACTTTAAATATAAGCTTTAGTACTTTAAAAAGGGAATTTTTTTTCTAGAAATTTATATATAGATATTAATTTCTCACTAGACAACAGAAAAGATGACTGACTACATTCATCAATAATTTTTGGGGAAAAGAAAACCTAGCTGGAATAAGATGGATCTAACTTTAATCTTTCTTTTTTTTTTACTCCTTTTATATTTTTTAATTCAAAATACGTTTTTAATTGAAAAACCTCTTCTAACCGAGGCAGCTCAAAATAACACATTATAGTAAATTGAATAAAAAAATCTTATAATATCCCCACTAATTCTAGGAAGCATTTTAATAGGATATAATATATATGTTTTTTCATTTAGTGCTTCTTTCTCAACTAGTACGAGAAATAAGAGTGCTTCAAAGGAATAATAAAGAGATTTTATTTTAGTTTTTAGATAAAAAAAAAGAATGAGAAAGTAAAATAATATATATCTTAAGATAGGGGTAGCACTGTTTTTTCCAAATTAAACATTGAACTTGAAATAATGCCGTGCTTCTCTCTTCCTTCTTCTTCACCAAAATGTTCCCATCAACAAAAATGCAAGACCTCCCTGCAAACACATCTGAATTATTAATTAGACCACATCACACCTTGTAATGTCTTTTCATCAATGAAGTGACATTGACCCATATGATCTAGACACTATGAGTTGGGGCTTTTTAATATATATATAAAAAAAAAAAGGGATGGGGGAGTGCATTTTCAAGAATATATTATTGTTATTATATGTATCCTTCTAAAATTTGAAAACAGAATACTTATTATTAAATTTTTTAATAAAGCATATTGTAACCACTTGGAAAAATAAACTCAATCACATATCATCACTGTGGTTAAGATGAGTTCAAAGAGTAAAGAAGTATATAAATTATATAAACCACTTAAAAGTATCCCTAATACTTTTGAACACTATAATGTGTTCATAAAGACATTAATGTAAATTAGATATCATCATATTAATATTTTAAAGATATAATAATAATAATAATAATAATAGATATCAAGCGTAAGAAACTTCTCAAAAGTGTTACAAGATTATATATATAAACAAATAAATATGAAAAATGAAAAATATAAGCTAATGTACATATCTTTCTGCCTTTCCATACCAAGTATTCATCTCACTTTCACTCCTCAGTTGTTGATGGACCCAAAAGACCAAAGTTGTGAATGAAGCTTCTCAAATGGTGACTGCAACACACATCACACATTTATTTCATTACTCCAAACTAAGATGCTCATTGATAGGAGGGTGAGACTTCACTGTCTCCACCAAAGACCAAAACATAATTTCGCCTTCTCCACATCAACAAGTTGGTCATAAGTAATAAAAAAAAGTCACCCATTTTACATAATAGTGAGACAATCCAATTCTCATATCATACATAGACACCAATTAAACTAGTCTAATCAGAACAATAGTGCAATTTAATAAATTGTAGACTCTTCTAATATCATTATATATATATCACCCATTTTTCTACGAGACAAATAACAATCACATGATAGCACGCCAAGTTCTCTTTGGCGTGTCGCCTTCTAAAACTCAAATAGTATCTAAAGATCAATTTATGTAGTCTAATTTGAACAATAATGCAACAGACAATTTAAATAGTTAGGTTGTGAGTCAAACTCAACAACTCTTATGATCTTTAGTAATATAATATTATTTTTAATCCATTTTTCCTATCAATGATGTATGTGTTTAATATCCCATAAAAATTAAGTAGATAAAGGAATTATTGCTTTAAGAATCACAAAGGAAAATTAAGAAACGTAAATACTGAAGACCCATTTATTAAAAATTATTATTAAAAACGATATATTCAAAGTTCCCAAGTTAGCCGATAAAGTAAAAAAAATTGTGGCAAAAATAATAAAAAAGTAAATCCAACACATATCCTCATCAGCTTGTTGATAGAATAATAAATCGCGTAGTTGTCAGATCCACTTTCTTGGACGGAATTTTTATTATTTTTTTAAAATTTAATATATTTCTTTTATAGTCAACACGCGAGACACGTTCCACCTACCAAAAGTACAGGGGAATTTGATTTTTATTCTTGCAACAACAAAAAATAAATAATCTTTACAGTTCCCAAGCATAAATATTATCTAAAATAAAAAATATACTTGTAGCATGTTTAAGAAAAAAATCATCTTGGTATTTATCGATAATGTTCCGATATATTAGGAACATACATAAGATATTACTCAATATAATATAGTCTAAGCCTTAAAACAACAGGCTGTTCTATATATTTAGTGGCCAAGCAATCTATGGTTGACAATAGGTTTTCCATGTATCCACCCAATCCAGTCTGCCTTCTCTTTCTACTAAAGACCAGCCTTTGGCCTTCCCATCTCCCTCTCCTTCCCCCCTCCGGAACCAAGTCTCCCTTGTCGAGCCTCGGGGAGATCCATCAAATAGTTGTCGTCGAGTTGCGGAAATGACAGCTTCAGCTACTCACCGAAACGGCTTCCTCCGGCGATGCCACGAGGCCGGGAACGAGTGCGTGCCGCCGACCGACGTCCAGATCGTGACCTCGGACGGGAAAAGCATGCCCGCCCATTCCAGCGTCTTGGTGTGTGATTCCTTCTTTGGTTTGTGTTTCGAATCCGATTGGGTTGTAGTGTTTTTTTTTTTTTGGGCTTCTGACTGCTGGATCCTCAGGCTTCGGCTTCTCCTGTGCTGGAGCGGATGTTGGATCGATCACGTAAAGGTGGCAACTCTGAGAGGATCATCCACGTACTCGGCGTCCCCCACGACGCTGTGCTCGTCTTCGTGCAGTTCCTCTACTGCTCCAGGTAGAGAGGCACTCTGATCTTGGCATGTGAACTCTTCTCTTTTGAGATCACCGACGATCCTAGCTTTAATGGGTGTGACGATTACGATCAGGAGTGGGGTGTGGTCGAGGGAAGCGGAGGAGGAGATGGAGAGGCACGGCATGGCGCTGCTGGCGCTGTCGCACGCGTACCGCATGCGGTGGCTGAAGCGGCGGTGCGAGGCCGGCGTGGCAGCGCGGCTGAGCGCGGTGAAGGTGATGGACGTGCTGAAGCTGGCGAGGCTGTGCGACGCGCCGCGGCTGTACCAGCGGTGCATGAGGCTGGTGGCCAAAGACTCGGAGGCGGTGCGGCAGTCGGAGGGATGGCGGTTCGTGCAGAAGCATGATCCGGGCCTGGAGATGGAGGTCCTCCAGTTCCTTCAAGAAACATCACAGGTTTGTGATCTGACGGTAGTCATGGATGCTTGTGTGATCTGTAATGAATCATTAGTGTCCGATTACTTTTGATAGGATTGTCCGCGATTCAGATACGGCACAGAAGGAACTAGCTGTCCCTTTTTTGTCCTCTTTTGTTCTTGCAAGGTAGATTTTTAGGGGCAAGATGGTGCTGAAGAAACTAGTCTTGAGGTTTTAGCCCCATAAACCTAGGTTCATTATGTTGTACAACAACTATCTTAGGTAGAAACTGGTCAGAGAGAAGTAATGTTGGGAAGAAGTAGGAGGGATAAGAAAAAGAGGAATGGATGAAGAGACAAGAGGACAGACAGACATGAAGCTTTTTGCTAATGGTTATGGAGACATTTTTACAGTAAGATAAGGAAGGCATCATGCATTCCAAGGAAACAACCAGGAAGGAGAGGTTGGTGCCTGATAGATCCAAATCTAGTCAGCCTTAAAATGCTTGCCGAAACAACATATTGACTCCAGTCATATATATACATAATGATAAAAGACTTGCTCTACAGAATTGTCACTGTTTCTTTCTATGGCTTCTTTTTTCTCTACATTTGTTTTCTCGTGGGTGAATCAAATCAGCCACATGGAATGTGTTTCTTCTTCTTCTTCTTCTTTTTAATGAGCTTGTACGTGTCAAATATCACCACCGTCCTGCAACTCTGGATGGATGTCTATGTCATTTCAGTCTTGGCAAATGACGATCGATCACTCACTCATTTCGTTTGGGATCCAATGGCATGCGCAGCGGGAGAAGCGATGGCGGAGAGAAAGAGGCGATCAAGAGATGTACAGGCAACTGAGCGAAGCCATGGACTGCCTGCAGCACATATGCACCGAAGGCTGCACCGACGTCGGACCGCACAACAGCCGCCCCCCCGCCTACCCATGCGCCAGTTTTAGTACGTGCGAAGGGCTTCAGCTCCTCATCCGCCACTTCGCTGCCTGCGGCCGGAAGCTGCCTCCGAAGGGCTGCACGCACTGCAAGCGAATGTGGCAGCTCCTCCGCCTTCACTCCTCCCTCTGCGATCAGCCTGACTCCTGCAGGGTTCCTCTCTGCGAGTAAGCCATGCATGCATGCCCCCCCCCCCTCTCTATCCAGCTAAAACACCTTCTTGCTTCCTCAAGTTGTTTACCCTGTGTCGTGTTATCACCACAGGCAATTCAAGAAGAAGGTGCAGGAGGAGAAGGTGGACAGGACATGGAGGCTTCTGGTGAAGAAGGTTGCTACTGCTCGGGTGATGTCTTCGTTGGCCAACAGGAAGGTACCGGAAATAGTGCAGAAATCAAGGATGAGATATAGAGGAACGAGATAGATTTATTATGCTCGCCATGTACAATTTTCGCCTTTTTTTTTTGGGTTCACATATATGTTCTATATATATATATATATATATATATATATATATATAACAGTATTATGATTCTTTTATTCCCTCCTTGTTTTCTTTAATGACCATCTGCCGTCTGTATTTTAATCTCTCGCTCTCTCTCTCTCTCTCAAGGTTGCATCGCATGTATCATTTATTAAGCGACTCTATCAATTGTAAAGGATGGAATCATGTTAAATATAATTTTTTATTTATAATAATGGGTCTTAAATAAGAGTATATATTAGTGTAATTGTAGTTTAAACTAACAATATGATAGGTAGCTGAAGGAGAATGTACACAATGTTATAAATGCAAGTTTTAAGATTTTGGAAGAATATATCTGATAAACTTAAGGTTAGAGAGATAAATACGAAAAGATAATTTCTAGAGGAAAAAAAATTAGTTATCCCTTTTGCATATTTTGCAAAGAAAACCCTTGTCTTTGTAATCCATCAAATATCTTATTGACAACAAATATTGATAAGTTTTTTAGTCTCGAGTTGCTTTACGATTTTGAATGCATCTCCCTTAATCTAGAAGAATATATATTAGAACAAAATTGAAGTATTTGAATGAATCTCCCTCGAACTATTCTCAAGGGTAACTTTTATACCCTGCGGGTCTGGGGATAGTCGTATTGGGTTCCTTAATGTTAGTGGCGACCTCGACTAACTCGATAGTATGGCACCACATCGATCACTGCCCATACTAATTTTCGAGGTCTCGATCGACGAGAACTGTGTCAGGTCGGTTGACACAGTACCAAGTCGAGTGATACTGTGTCAAGTCGATTGCGTTGTACTAGGTGTCGACATGGCTTGATGCTGTTGAGATGTCTGAAAAAGATTGAGGTGGTTGATGTATCCGAGGTTGCTAGATAGATTCGTTATTTACTCTAGCTTTATTGATTAGCATTTTTTTTTTATGAATGTATTAGAAATAGAATGGCGAAAAATATAAATAGTCTCGGTATATATTCCAACATCATAGCTGTCTTTTCCCGACTAATGGAACAATTAATTTACAAATAATGTGTATGAGCTATTTTTTCAACAATTCAAACCATCGATTTCGAGAAAAAAAAAGCAGAAAATTACCGGTGAAAAAGCTCATACAGAATTGAAAACCTCGAACGAATACAAATTTAATTATTACTATTCAATATCTCACGCCAGCAAGCATGGAAGAAGGCTAGTAGTCTATCTTTTGCATCCAACAGTTTAAATAACACCGAAAGAAATGATTCCAATTAAAATGATATGTTAGATGAGAATGCACACCCATTTTTCTCATAACCCACATTTTATTGGAGCAGAATTAAGTTATGATTAGAAAGGTAACCCATCGTCAAGTCAACGCCCGGTAAACATTATTCTACCAATGAATTCGAAAATAAATGTGGCTATTTGATCGACATGTGTTTGGTGTCGCCACTGCCAGTTTCGATCGACGGGAAGAGGAAAGAGACAAAAAGAGACACAAGAGAGAGACCGGGTGAGTCAACAACCAAGAAAGTTGTGGAATCGACCCGAAGGCGTCGGTGGGGGGCGATGA
The DNA here is from genome assembly GCA_029747655.1 of Ensete ventricosum. NCBI lineage: Eukaryota > Viridiplantae > Streptophyta > Magnoliopsida > Zingiberales > Musaceae > Ensete > Ensete ventricosum. Next base: position 1,165,636 of record JAQQAF010000006.1, on the reverse strand, counting down.
TGTCTTCATCTGCGATTCCGCAGCAAACCAAGCAGTAGATCCGGAGGCAGCTACGCCTGCGGGAGGGAGAAGAAGGCAAGCAAGCGGCAGCGCTGTACTTCTTCACTCCCCTCCCAGATAACGGGATCCGCTTCGTTGTGTGGGTGCCACGGCAAGCTTGCTTCGGATCCAAGTCGTCGTCGTCGTCGTCATCCTCGAAACTGGTATCTCGACCGACGCCGCTGCCATGGCGCCACTGCCATGACCCCTGCTCGGACCTCGCCGGCGGATCCCTGCTCCCGGTTCCCCGATGGACGCTGCCTCTCGGCCCGCGGTGGTCATCGACAACGGCACCGGGTACGCGTTTTGATGTGCTGGTGTTTGATTTCTTTCCGGTGCTTTGTGATTCCACGGTTGTGATTTTGTGAACTCAGAGTTGGAAAAGTTGAAAGCTATAATCAATTATGTCAAACGTAGATGCATCATTGGGGTAGAGTAAAGATAAAGAATCTGCAAAGTGATTTCTTTCGTCTCTGATAAATCGATTGCAATAGAAGCACAAAGCTACAAAAAGATGTACCGATGTTCTTCACGATGACAATATGAATCATATGCTCATGGTTCTTTTTTTCCCTTGAATTATACTCAGAAGCTGCGAAATTGATTTGAAGGTTTGTTGGGAAGTTGAGCTTAGAGTTGAAAATTTCCAATGTCAAACGTAGATGCATTTTAGCGCTAGAAAGAGATGTAGAGTTCGGGATGTGATCACCTTCTTCCCTGAAAAATCAATTGCAATAGAAGAAGCCACCGAAGACATTTCCTTGTTATTGTTATGGTAGAGTGTGATTTTAAATTGACCCCTAGAGTTTGGCTTGAAACCCTATCAGCAGCAATATTTGAAACTACTTAATCCAGCAACCTAAGAATTTAGTCAGAATCTCAAGCTAAATATCAGACCTGATTCACTAATAGACGACTGAATATATAAGCTTTCTATTTTCCCCCTGTGATTCTGACAATTAACAAGCTACAAGCATGATGAATATGTTATCATGAGACTAGCACCTTATAGGGATTGACATTATGGTTGTTTAACGTCTGCTAACTTGATTGTTCAATGTCATGATGGATAAGGTATTCTTCCAACACAGTACTCCTCTTCTATGGACATTGGTATCATATTGATAAGTTGTTTGTGATTAGTAAGGGTATGTGCATTTTACGCAAGGCTAACAAAATCATATGCTTTAGATGCTCATATGTTTTAAGCAACGTTAGGAGTACAACAAAGACTCAGAACACTGCAACAGAAACTATCATCTTACTGCCTTCTGATGGTTCGACGAGACAGCTAACACCGTAGAAATAGGAGACAAATTCATATTCTAGTTGATCAGACTAAATAAAATACCATCTTTCTTGAAGCCTTAATGATTTGAACATACTTGTGTCCCAGAGCCAACTTTTGGCTCTCATCATCTCTTTGAACAATGCAAAACCAAGTCTAAAAGCTTTAAAATTTTAGCTTTCATCCTGTTTCTTTCTTTCCATCCTTCTATTGTTTAGGTGGGTTGCAGATGGCTTGACCTAATACTGAACTAAACCATATGGTAAAGGGTGTTCTTATGGGTCAGTGTGAACCCACTATGATTGATGCGTGTGATATTCTCAAATGTGAACAGACAAACTAAAATTTTGTCGATTAAAATCTCACTAGATGGATCTTCACATGAAATATTTATGACTCTGAGATGAGCTGCCTATTATTGTTATTTACTTTCTTCACTGGCCCAAATGTTTTATGCTTAGGTATACCAAGATGGGATATGCTGGCAATGTTGAACCTTGCTTCATTATACCTACTGTGGTTGCTGTTAATGAGTCATTTTCAAATCAATCAAGGAGCTCTGCTAAGGGAAATTGGCTAGCACAGCATAATGCAAGTGTAATGGCCGATCTTGATTTTTTAATTGGGGAAGAAGCTTTAATGCGTTCTCGCTTTAGTACAACATACAATCTTAGTTACCCTATTCGGAATGGTCAGGTAACACATCATTAAGAAGTAGCATTCATGTTTATGTACTCCCGTAGCTGCCTTCAGTTTATAGTGCCCTTTTACAGGTGGGGAATTGGGATGCAATGGAAAGATTTTGGCAACAATGTATCTTCAATTACTTGCGCTGTGACCCAGAAGATCATTATTTTCTTCTAACTGAGAGCCCACTTACTGCCCCTGAGAACCGTGAATATACTGGAGAAATCATGTTTGAGACGTTTAATGTTCCTGGATTGTATATAGCTGTTCAACCTGTCCTTGCCCTTGCTGCTGGATACACTACTTCAAAGGTTATATCTAATCTACATGTCATCCCCGATTGTTTAAAATTATATATATTATCTTATTAATGCTCTTGAAGTGCTCATTGTACAAGGTACCATTCAAATTCAGTTTCTCATCTCCAATTTAGGAACTACTGATATCAAAATTTGCTACTATGTATATAGTTTTCTGGTTGTCAATAACTTCATGAAGCAAGTTTTCATGTTTCAGTTCTCAGTGCACATCGTATAAGTAGTTTTCTGAGATCAGGGCATGATACATAGACATGAGGAACATGCACTTGTTTATGCTTGTATGTGCTATTCAGATTTCATTGGACCTGTGTCCACAGGCACAGAGTACATACATCATACTCTGCAGTTCACACCTGTTTCCTTTTCTTTTATTAGCCTGCATTTGGTCCACGAAATATAAGTGCTGGTTAGCATGGACTATTGGCACTTGTCATATAGATGTTCTCACTCCTAATTACAGTTGCTTGTCTTTTGAGCTGATATTGTGTTGATAAGATATATGCAGAGTTGCATGGTTGCATACACATGATGCTCTAAAAATCCCCAACATTAAGAAACTCGTGCACCGTGTTGCACTTTGTTACTGTTCATGGTATATTTGTGCATTTTATTAGTTCAAAACATGTCTGGTTAGTGATATAATGGTTCTTCTATTTATTTTCCAAATTTTGCAAATTCTTGCCTTAGAGATGAACTTATCCTCTGTAAAAACTATTATTCTTCCATTTTCAAGAACATTCTCAATTGTTTAGGCATATGACAAATGTTGCTTTATTGGTTGGATGAATTAAAATTTGACTATAAAATCTTCCTTTGCTGTCATGTGCTTCGTGTCTGCCTAACTTTCAAAGAAATTAGTAGTGAAGATAGAGAATCTACATTGTAGCACCACTAATGAGTGCTGTTGTGTGGGATCTGATTGAATGTTTACAGTTGGATAAGATTACTGCAACTATGGGTGTCATGCTGGGAGAAACACCAACAAAGATTGAAGAAGTAGACTATATATATTAAATCTAGCATATCAAGTAGCCTGCTTCTTGAGCATTACAATAAAATGATATTTCATATATTACTGGATTAGAAGGTTTCTTCTGGAACTCAACCTTTCATCTTTCTAAATGAACAGATTATTAACTCAACCAAGATATAGGTGATTACTCTAGCATCTTTTTTGGTAGATTCTTAATGAAGCTTATGATAAATGTATCTGGTCATCTGTATCTGGACCATTTTTCAACATCTTATCCTTTTTCTAACTTTAGTTTTGACTAGTGATGGATCTAATAAGTTTGTTTGTGGTATTTGTGATGCCAGTTTTTCTCACAGAACTCACTTGCCTTGTAGCAAATTTTGTGTTGACCAACACAGCATTACTCTTATTTGTTTTAAGTTGACCTGCGATTTTTCAGTGTGAAATGACAGGGGTTGTTGTTGATGTGGGAGATGGTGCTACTCATGTAGTTCCAATTGCTGATGGTTATGTGATAGGAAGTAGCATCAAATCAATTCCTATTGCAGGCAAGGATGTTACTCAATTTATTCAGCAGCTTATGAAGGTAGAAGGCTCCCAGTTTAAACCTTTCTTCCCCTTTATATTACATCGATTTTGGTTGATCAAACAAATGAAACCTACTTCCAGTCATCATGTGCAACTAATTCCATCAAATTCTTTTTATCATAATTAAAATATGGAAGAAAAGTTTTGATTTGATTTTTTCTCATCCTAGTCAATGATGTATATTGAAATCAAGTGAAACACTCTCATTCTCGTCAATTCATATGTATTGATAATTTTTTTTGAAGTTAAATCCTTTACATGCCCTAATTTGTTTACTACCTGGCTGTATGGCAATCCTTTACATGAAGTTAAATCCTGTAATATGGCAATGCTTGGTTTGCATTGCCATCCTTTTTATTTAAGCTAGATAGAAAATAGTTATGGGGTTACTTCCTTGGTTTACATTACATCCATTCTATTTTAAGCTAGATAGAAAATTTTGACAGAGTTACTTCTACACAAAATAGCCAATTATGTCAAAATGATTTTAATCTGAATGTTCACTGCCTAGTCTAAGTGAAAATGGTTTAACATAGAAAGATGAAAATTAGCTTATTGAGAAACAGTTTCAAGAAGTACCTCAATCTCAAGTCAATAATTAGTTTTGGTGCCCACACCACGAAAGGTATAAAATACAATACAATTATGAGCATCAGGGAAGTGAACAGTATAAACTGCAATATCTCTTAAAAAATTATAACTCTGATACATGAATCAGTCCCATATGCTGACTTTAGAATAAGTGACCGAGGTATGTCCAGTGAAGTTAAATGATATCCGGAGGTGAAATAATAGAAAAATGATAGGTAATACAAATGGAGTAACAATGATTAATTGTTCTAATCTTAGCAATATCCATTCTGTTGTTCTTGATGATACTATAATCATGTTTGGTTGGTTAACTTACCATGGAATTGGGGTTATATTTCTTTCAAAATGCCACCATCTCACCAACATTTATTTATCTAATTTATTGTTAAAATACACACCACAGAAAAGTAAAATTGTTTTGTCAGCATGTTCTTGTTTCTTCACGATGTTGCTTAATCAAAGATGTTCTTGCTGGTCTTCAAATCTTATCACACCTCTAAAGCAGGCTTCTTTTATGCAATGTTAATATCCCATGACAACTTAGAATGCCAAATTCTTCTGATGGTTTTTCAGGGTACTTTGTGCTTTATATTTTTTTTGTTCATATTTACTGTTCTCTCTGCTGCAAGGCTTAATCAATTTATTTCATTGACAAGTTTCATATTCAACTGACTGTCAATTTTAATACAAATTTTCTTGTTAATAGCCTTGGGAAATGCTTAATAAGATTGCAAAGTGAAATGCATGTGTGAAGATGTCAAAAACAATGCCTAAGCATTATTTTCTTGAGTTATCTTCAGCCATTAAATACTGGAGAGGAGATAAGAGAATGAGGGGTGCCTACTGACCTTGTTCCTATGAGACATTTCATGTCTCCTATTCCTTGGTTATCTTCCTTCTCAAAGCTTGAAAATGTGTCTATCATGAGCACAGGAACTAGTTTATCGTTTAATGTGTGATTCTTATAGGAAGGAGAGTGGATGAGAATCTTAAAGGGACAATAAAATTAAAAGTTCTTTTAATATGCAGCATCCTCTCCAAAAATAAAGAGGAAGAAGCTTGATCATTACTTTTGCTCTGATTCATTTTCATTCTCTCTGTAAATTTTATACGAAGTTATATGCTGGTTCGTAGCTGGTCTGCACCAGTCTGGCCAACGACCAGTACAAGTTCGGTACCTGAAATTATAATCCTTGATACTAAAATTATTGCCCAGCATTTAATCTAGCTCTGTCATTCTAGGTAGCTAAAACCTTTGATGTATCTTATTCCAGCAATTTAGTTAGTTTATAGCAAGGTTTGCAATTCCTACCTGTACCGCCTGGTACGGGTGGTACATACCGGTCCGCCTGGTTGTCGGTACACGGACCGTCCACTACCGGGAGGTATCGTCAAAAATCGACCGTCGACGGTCGATTTCGGCGGTCAACGGCCAATTGAGGGAGAAAAAGGGAAGAAGAAGAAGAAGAGGAAGAAAAGAAAAAGGAAGAGGAGAAGAAGAAAACCTAGCACCGTCCTCGCCCGCTTTTTCTCCCGCGCGAGGAGACGGAACGTATCCCCGCGCGGGGAGAAAAGATCGAGGCGACGTCCCCTTGGCGACTTCGCCCCCTTTCCTTTTCTTTTTTTAAATATATTTAATATATTTAATATTATATTATATAATAGTATATTATAAAATATTATATTATATTTTAATATACTGGGTGGTAGACACTGTGCATACTGCCTGGTACCGGTACCATACCGGTATCAACAATATGTTAGTACACCGGTACGGACCGGTAAGTCAAACCTTGGTTTATAGTCTAGAGGTTTTTTTCTTCTATACATAAAAGAAATCATTCATGCTCTGGTTCTGCTGATTAGGCTTCTGAATTTATATTCTTTTTCACATATCGATGCATGATATGCCAATGTTTCCTTTTTAGGAAGCTAATTTTAGAATGAACTATCTTGGTTGTAATTAATTTTAGACACGAACTATCATGTCTTTTCTTGTTTCAGTGAATTGCATTGGTATTTAATCTTCTATTATTTATTTGTTATAAATATTTCTACCATTCACACAGGAAAGAGGAGAACATGTACCACCTGAAGACTCTTTGGAAGTAGCAAGAAAGGTCAAAGAAATGTATTGCTACACATGCTCAGACATTGTAAAGGTAATTAATGCTGTGACATATTTCTGTGGAGACATAGAAAACATATTTCTGCTGTCTCATTTCTCTTCCTGGATGGTGCATGATTTTAACTTTTCTGTATATGGTTTTAGTTACTGCACCAGCAGTGGTTCAAGATATCACATTAAATTTCACCTAATACTTTTTGTGTCAATGTTATTACCGGAATTTAACTTGTGACATATGTATATAGCTCTTGGAGATCAGTATGTCAATGTCATTATAATGATGTCTGGAAACATATGTATATTGGTGGCAGAGCTTAAAGCATGACAGGTGTTAAGCCTGTAAATTGACATCAAATCAAACCGTGAGACCTATCGTCACAACTGCCAGCGAACCACTGATCATTCTTATACTTGAAGTTTTTAGTTTTTTACTTTTCCACTTAAAATTAAACATTGCAAACAGTTACATCTCAAGCTTGTTTCCAACTATAATTGCAAATACTGTTCCATCTATGATATATATGAGAACAGAACTGAAATTCATCTATTGGTCTTGTACAATAACTAGATTACCTCAGCGGCAAATGGCTGATGCTGTCTTACATTCATATGTGTAGGATTCTTTGGTTATATGCAACTGGTAAAGATGTTCTATACTTCTTAAAGCCAAATTGCAGGTTCAGGATTTTTCAGTGTACTCCAAGGTTTGCAATTTCGACATTTACCGCCCGGTACGGGTGGTACATACCGGTCCGCCAGGTTGCCGGTACGCGGACCGCCCGCTACCGGGCGGTTCCGTCAAAAATCGACCGTCGACGGTCGATTTCGATCGTCGGCGGTTGATTGAAAGGAGAAATCGACTGCCGACGGTCGATTGAGGGAGAAATCAGCCGTTGGCGGTCGATTGAGCGAGAAAAAGGGAAGAAGAAGAAGAAGAGGAAAAAGAAGAAAAAAAAAGAAAAGAGGAGAAGAAAGAATACCTATCGCCCGCGTGCGGTCCTCGCCCGTGCGTCGTCGCCGCCCGCGGGTCGCGGGCGCTTTTTCTCCCACGTGGGGAGAAAGATCAAGGCGACGTCGCCCCTTTTTCTCGTTTTTTTAATATTTTAATATTATATTATATTATAAAAAAATTATATTATATTTTAATATACTGGACGGTATGCACTGTGCGTACTGCCTGGTACCAGTACCGTACTGGTACTGAGATGAACTCGGTACATCGGTACGGACCGGTAAGTCAAACCTTGGTGTACTCTGCATCAATATTCATCACATTGTGTGTGGTATTATTTAATGGTAACAATATCAACATTATATATGGTGCGGCAGCAGGCTGTTTGAGGATTGTAACCAAAAGACAAGGAAATGGAAAGAACAAAAATTTAGATGAAAGCTTTTCATGTGGTAACCCTAGATGAACTCATGGGTATTAGTTCTCACGAATAGGTCAATTCACCTAATATCTTGGATAGAAGGGCTCAAAATGTTTGATCCCAAGTTACTAGTAGCAAAGCCTATCAAGCATTATCGAACAATCCAACCATGTGAGACTATTTGGGTCACTACAAACACAAGTGACTGACAACAACTAAGGTTATTATGTCTTCATTTTAATATAAGATATTGCAGTCAAAATTCTGAACTGTGTAATTTGCATAAAATGATGACGGAAAGTTCTTTGATAATTTTTTGGTCCCATGACATGGCACCTATTCTGTAAGCTATCTTGTTGCATACCTCTGAAAACCATAATGCATTTGTTGGGAAATAACTAATATATGCTGACATGTGCTAAATTTTCATGATATATGTATTAGATGTATTTTTTCATGAAACTGTTGCATACCTTATTTGTTAGCCTTTGTATATCTGCATCTCAATCTCATAGTTTTTAGGTTGCTGTCTCCTTAACTTCTTTTGACTATGATCTATAAACTAAGTCCAAACATCTTGTTTAACTTTATGGTTTTACTAATAATTAGATTATAAAATATTTATATTGGGTAGTTATTTGTCATCTACGTCCAAGTGTTCTGTCAATTTTATATAATTTTAATATCAGAAAAAATTTTGCGGAGTTTTTTAATCATTTTAGATGAAATATACTCATGAAACATGAGAAAATAATTGTTGCTGTGTGAAAATCTCAACTGGCGTGGTAGAGCCTGAAACCATGGTTTTGAGAAGTCGTAAGGATTTTGTATAAAGAAAAACATCATCAGAACATTTGCTACATGGAGATTTCCTATTCAATACTAACACATATGATGCAAAAAAACTACACAATCTTTAGTGATAAAAATTATTATTATTAGCTTTTTTCTTGTTATTAGCTGATAATTATGTTGTATTTTCTCAGGAGTTCAATAAATATGACAGGTTGCCTGGCAAGTACACGAAGCAATGGACTGGAGTTAAACCAAAGACTGGGGCATCATATACCTGTGACATTGGATATGAGCGCTTTCTTGGTCCTGAGGTCTGCATTTCAATTTAACTATTTTATTAGTCCACGATTGTACTTTTATGAAGTAATTTCTGTCACATACAAGTGTCAATCGTTTTAAGAATGCAAAGTACCATTTTATATTTTTGAAAATAAATAAATCAATATGGTTCATCTTGCAGAAACATTTGTTTTTAGGCTGGTGTAGGTTAGTCTTCTGTGTGTGCGTGTGTACTTTAGAAAGGAAACATGATGAAATTCAAGGAAAAAAGATCATTGATGGCTATTGTTCAATATATATCTTTGTAAGACTAGTTGAGTTAGATTGTTGCATGCAATTTATAGTTTACAAAATGATTGTGTGCCCGCATGTGTCTGCACTGTTTGTGTATCCATGAATAGCTATTTTGTATAATAGCCTTTTACATCCTATTATTCTTCCTCTTTTGTTGGAATCAGAAAGATTTTTGAACAAGTACTCTTGACCAAAAATAGAATATGAGAATAGGGGGATGCATTTTAGCAGCTTCTCAAACACCAGAATCAGGGACAAATGATAGTGGACATTTACACTTAAGTATGATGAATAAGAAAATAATTAGGGACTTTGAAATTTGATCAGCATTGGTTTGGCAATCATGACAAAGCACCTTCTCAAACACCAGGCAACAAATGATAATGGAGCTCATCCATCATGTTTTCTTGACAAGTTAGCTACCATATGATTGTAAGATTGAATCTGTTTTGGCTTCTGTTGGAAGAAAGTTATATTTCTACCATGATTGCCTGCTACTTGTGTCCGTCAGCCTTACCATAGGTAAAGTGCAGGTATGAGATTGTTGATGTGCAAATTCCAAATTGATGGCATATTCTATCAAATGATGATTTAAACATTGACCATAAAAAATTATGCTTTTTAGCTATTTTCCTTTTATTGCCCTGTTCTGAATATTCATGACACACTCTTTAGCAGAAAACATGGATCTTCCATGATATCTATATGAGAGTTAGGAGAACCCCGTTAAAGCATTATGGTTTTCAGATCTGCTCTAAGGTTGAAAAAATTGTCAGCATAGAAAATCATTCAAATTTCAGTTGAGGATTTCCAAATGGACAAAGGAATTGTTTCTTCTGCATAGCTTATGCTTTTAAGCTTATTAGCAATGACATTATGCCATAATACTTGACACTTCGTTCTTGCAGTATAACCGGATGTCTGGTCCTTCATAGCACAAGCTCATAACAGTGTCCTAGTAATTGGACCTACCTTAATTTCTCTCATGAATTCAGATTTGCTTTGCAGTTATAGTGTTTATTCTGGTAATTATTGCTTGGTAGGGTATTCTTCAACTTCTGTTATGATGAGGCTTTCCAAAGTTAGGACAGTTTCAGATTTATCACACTTTTGCAGAACAATATACAACTAGAAACAAAAAATTCTGAAGCTTTGATAAAAAATGTGCATTAAAACCTCAGTATCTTGTTTGAAAAATTGGTGCACATGCATTACTCTGCCTCACAACATACTGTATATCAGTTATATGACTCTCCCTTCCATTCTGCAGTGGAAAATCAGCAACTATGGGTATAAACATCTATAAGAAGTCAATTTTTGTTTGGGGTGTTGATGTATGCTGCCATAAAATGTTTGGTTGTTCTGATTTGTTCCTGGTTAGCTATAATACAGGAGCACCTTAAATACTTGCAATCACTGTATCCAATAACATTATTTAGCTTGGATAGATGTACAATTCTTCGTTTAGCTTCTACTTCAAAAATATAAAAATGATTCAGATTATTGATATTTCTCCAGCACTTCTACTTTTCTTTTGTTAATCGATAAGCCAGCTCATGGATAACCATGTACACAATGAATGTTTTACAGTTAGATGCTGACGTTAACTTATGGTCATTTAGATCATGACTGATTATTGACTAATTATGTATTTTTTTCATCATTTTTTAATGGATTTCCGCTTGTTTTCACATTTTTTTTATATTAACTTGTGGAAAAATTAGTAAATTTCTTGATGAGAATGCTAAGAATGCAATTTTGCCAGTTTGTTACAAGCTTATCATTCTTGTTTAACAGATAGATACTTTTTCAAATTATTATTATTGTTTATTCTTTTTATCCTACAGCATTGTCGTTCAATGTTTTCCTTTATTTTGCAGATATTTTTCCATCCTGAGATTTATGGTAGTGATTTTATTTCTCCTTTACCTGTTGTCATTGACAAATGCATTCAGTCATCACCAATCGACACCAGGAGAGCTTTGTATAAGGTTGGATTGATCTTATCGCTGCTAAAAGCTTAAAATTTCACTGCCCTTATTTGAAGTTTATTATTTGCCTCAGAATATAGTGCTATCTGGAGGATCAACTATGTTTAAGGACTTCCACAGGAGATTGCAACGAGATTTAAAAAAGATTGTGGATGCGAGGATTGTGGCATCTGCTGCTGCTCGACTTGATGGAGATGTAAAAGTAAGTTCTTTTTATATTCTCTTTCAAATACATGTGCTCGGCACTTACTGCTTTATCTTTTTGGCTTCAGTCACAACCTATTCAAGTTAATGTCGCCAGTCATCCTATCCAGAGATTTGCAGTTTGGTTTGGAGGTTCTATACTTGCCTCTACTCCTGAATTTTATAGGGTACTTCTCTATCCAATTTATAAATTTATATGTTTTTTAAATTCCAACTAGCTAAAATAAGTTAAGAAGTATTTTTTTAATTAAATATGACATACTCTTTTTTGTTATACTTGTCAAGTATATCAAAAGATTGCTGTTCAGATGTTGCTTATGTGTCATTTGTTGGTATACATGGGGAAAATCAATCAATTCTAGTACTAGTCATGAAAAATTTTGAAGTTCATAATATTCCTGCATAGTTAAGTAGATGCCGAGCATGTCATTTGTTGTAACTATTTTTAACTATCAGTGACCTAATAGACACTAATCATCAACAGAACCTTACGAGCCACTCGACCAGAAGTTTTATTACTCAATGATAGAACTTTAAAAGATCATGCAATTACCATGCCTTGCATTTTTCTTATATATATATATATATATATATATATATATATATATATATATATATATATATATATATATATATATATATATATATATATATATTATTTTGGTAAGATTTTATATGAAAGCTTGTTTGGTTGTGCAGGCTTGCCACACAAAAACAGAGTATGAAGAGTACGGAGCAAGCATATGCAGAACCAATCCTGTCTTCAAAGGCATGTATTGAAATGCAAAGACAAAGTGCCGACACAATCAAAAGCTGGTTCTCCTCGTGCAAAGTTGTACAGCAGCATTGCTACCGTTGGCTGGGACCGAGAAGACGATCAAGGGAGCCCTTTGTTTCCAGTATACATGATATGTTGTATGAATAGTCAAACTAATTCCAATGTTGTCAATTCATTACATAGTCATCTGTGGAAGTTTCCCAGGACTAAATGCAGCAAAAAGTGATGAGAGAAATCTGTTTGTTCTACATAGATAAACACGTCTGAGCTGAATGACCTTGTAGTTCTAGCTAAATTAAGTCAGCATGCCTTTTTTCTTTTGGTATAAATTTGCAAGGAATTGCAAGCAATAATGCTGACTGTCTATATCGTTGTAAACCGGTCTTTGTCTCGGAATCTGCTGCTGTTACTTAACTGCAATTTAGTGTCATAAAAGCATTGTGTTCCAAAAGACAAAACTAGCACTTGAGATGTGTTTAGAGATACAAATCTGAGACATTCTCCCATCCGAGAGCAAATTCTTGGGTGATATATCAGTGAAAGTGTAGCAAAGTGGTCTTTTTTGGCCATGGCGTTGTCTTCAATAGAATTAAGCCACAAACCTAGAATTGGTGTGTACAGGCTTCTTATTATTTGCATTTCTCCAATAATCCACCTCGGAATAAGTATTTTTTGCATCAATCTTCTCTCTACATCCATTCAACTTGGTGAGATTTGACATCGTTTAATGCAATCATCTTTCTGAAGTGCATAAAATCCACAAAGATGCGAATTTTTCCCATTAAGAACATCAAGCAAGGACTTCGATTCTGACTTCATATGAATTTTGGACAACTCCTTTCTTTAAAGCAAATTGAAGGTCTTAATATATTATATTCTTAATGAAAACATCTCACATCTTGTATGTGTATCAAGGGTGGGCTTGCTGATTAGGTTTTGTGTAAATATGCAATTAAGGATTCCATGTGAATCAACTAAATCAGTATGCTGTTGTATCCCAGTAACATCCATTTGATAATAATAATAAAAAAAAAGGTGTACTCCGAGGCTCCCCAGATCAATGTCCACAGCCTTGAGACTGTTTTCTTGACTCGATTAAAGATTTAAAGATTATATGAAATATCATATGTCATGTTGGCTCTTCTTTCAGACACCTGTAAACTGGGTAGGAACAAATGGAGAAGAAACAAAAACAATTTTGCTGCCATAAAATGCCCTTATATAAAAGGGAAGAAATTTCTGTATAAATGGTAAGCTGCATCAGCCTTATTCGTCAAGGAAAAAGGGAAAGATATTCTCACATGAGAAGCTGATTGCAATATTAAGAGGAAATTTTTTTGTTTTTTTCTCCATCAGGAAAGAGGGAAATAATCATTCTCATGTGTGAAGCTGATTGCAATTTATTGACCTCATGGAGCCCTGTCAAAGGGGGGAAGTGACAGATATCCCAAACTGCCTCAATGACATCTTCTGCAGCTAAATCTGAGCAATGCAGATTGTTCCGAACCGACTTCAGAGTCCGCCTTCTCACACATTCCTTTCAGTGTCCCAGAAAGAAATGAGATGAAATATTGCAATTAGTATCCACATATAGACAACAAAAATGCAGGTGCATAAATCATCATACAACAGTGTTGTTTAACTCATCAAGCTCGTGGTAATACTTTGTCATGTATGATAAACAATGTACGAAGAAGGCAAAGAAAAAAGAGAGAAAATTGGCTTGCACCAACGGAGGATAAAGAAATTGTGTACCTTTCTACAGGAGCAGCAAACCTTGTATCACTTCTGAATTGCCTCACGTCCCTGGAAAAGCTTGTCCTTTCTATCAAAATCATAATGACGAATCTATATTATACTGTTCCATGATTTGCTGTCAATTCACCAAACCAAGGAGGAGATATTAACAGCTGACATGGACTCACCATTGACCATTAGACAAAAAATGAATCTCTATATGACCATCACAATATATAACATGGGTCCTATTCTTTAAGATTTATCAATTGGATTTTTCCTGACATGCTGTGAAAATTTTCTTAAACAATCTTGCCATCCAGATGTAAATATATCAGAGATGGAGAAGCAGTTGGATCAAGATTGAACAGAGGTCAGGCCAAATATCTGTCCTCGTTAAAAATGTTCTCAAATCCAGAAACAGTTTATCAGCAGATTTTAGTGTCAGTATTATTTTGCTCCACTCAAGTGACATTTCTCAAGTCCATCCAGATTAATCCTATAAGGTTACGGTTAAATGGCGGAAGCAGTTTTCACAAAGGTTAAAGATTTAACAGACTTTGCCATTTAGGCTATGTAAATGGTTAGGCTATGCAAACCACTCATTGGTATGAATGTTGAAGCAAGAGCTATCTGTAAAAAAACTTAAGAGCATCATTACACTTTTTGGGTTATATTTTTAGATAGAAAGTTAATACATTTTATTTGTAGAACCTTAAACTTGTTAACTCCTGAATGGTATTCCACATATATGAGCAATATAATTCCAAAGAAATTATTGCATCATCTGTCTAAGTGTCAGCCTATATGGAATTTTACATGTCCTTCATTTGCTACAAAGACTAAAATTGAAAGGTGCACGGAAAGAGAATTTATAAGCGGTGTTTTGGTTTCCGGTGTACGCTACCCCAACTTTCGAGCATATTCCTTTCTCAAACTTGGGTGTCATACAAGAATAATAAGTGGCAGTACCCTACTCCTTCAGCACCAGATACCCATGGATTTGACATCCCCATTGATCACTAGTAGCAAGTGATCAGCGAAAGCTTAACTCATTCTAATTTTCCCTCCTGAATTGCAAATAAAAGAGAGGCCAGAGGTGGCACAACTGCTCAGCAAGTTGTTAGCACTCTCATATCAGTTAATTCAGTTGGTTTTCACATATTATTATATCCTTAGTTCCAAGATCTATACACACTCTCAACAAAAAAAAAAAAAAAAAGGAGGACAAAAGAACTGCAAACTGCACGGACTAATAACTTGTAACAAAAAGAAGACTCAGCCGATCTTGTGTCAAAAAGGATGAACATTGATATCATAAGTAGGTCCTCACTCCTCAGAGGTCTTGGATACCTAAATCAAAAGCTTTTAAACTACATTAATAAATGTCCTAAGCCTAAAGTGTCACAAAATTTTGCTAACCATGTGCAATACCTATGACTATAATTCATTACTCGAAAAGCCACTCCACCACAAGACTCAATCTTGCAAGTAAGTAGATAGTGAACTTGACTCGTACCATCCAAGACTAGCAGCTAGAACTTGCTAACCAAATTGCCCAAGCAAGATAGTGAAGTGTAATCCATAAATAAAAGCAAAGAAAAAAAGCACGGACTACATGTCAAAAATCCCAGTTTTGATTGTCGAGAAACGGTATCGTCGAGCAACAATGCAGAAACATGTATACATCATGAAGCAATATATCAAGTTGTTCAAGAACACGAGAAAGTAGGAAACCAAAGCGATCGGAAAAGAAAACCCCACCGCCACTGGAGCAGCTAACGGCGCAAGCCTGGCCTTTGCGAGCAATCGCCAGTGAGCAAGCAGGCACTTAGCCCTCGGGAACGCCGCCGTGCGATCTGATGCAACTCCCGCAAAGATCAACAAATAAGAAACATTTGGATTCTCCTACTCTTCGGAGGAACGAACGAATCGAGGCTCTCGTTGATGCGATCGACGCACTCACTCACTCCTTATGGGACACGCCGCCGCTTGTGCCGTCTCGCTTCCACTGCCTCCGATCCATTTGTTCAATCTTAGCCGTCTGTTTCGTCACCGCGCTGGCCCTTGTAAAATGGACGTGACCACGATCCGCTTACCCATTTACCCATTAACCCGTTTACCACTTGCTTGAGGAACCCGCGTTACAGTTGCGACAAATCGAACGTGCCTCCGTCGTCGGATCACATTAAGATTCGTGGTTTGTTGGTGATGGGCCGCAAACGCGGTCCAGCAACACCAAGGTTTGCCTGCCCCATGGGTCGAGCTCGATGCAGACGAAACCCCCAACCCTAGTGGATTCCGCTGCCACCGGTTGTTGTTTCCCTGCCGGGATATAAGGGCCTCCGCTCACCGCCGCCTCCTCCTCGAGGACCTCTGTCTCCGCTTCCTCCTGACACAACCATTCTTTGGAAGTAGTAGAAGAAGGGCAAAGGAAGAGAAGAAGTACAAGGGGGGGGGGGGGGCAGAATGGCGCTGGCGTTCGATGAGTACGGCCGGCCCTTCATCATACTCAAGGAGCAGGAGCAGAAGGCGCGGCTTCGGGGCCTCGAGGCGCAGAAGGGCAACATCTCCGCCGGGAAGGCCGTCGCTCGGATCCTTCGTACCTCGCTCGGCCCCAAGGGCATGGACAAGATGCTGCAGAGCCCCGATGGCGACGTCATCGTCAGTCAGTATTCTTCCTTCTCTGCATCCGTTGCCTCTGCTTAGATCTTGTTTTTTGCTTGCTGTTCTTAGCGATCACTTGTGAAAAAAAAACGAACTTTTTTTTGAGGGGGTTTGGTGGCATTGGGAAGGGAGTGGAGCCATCAGGCTGGCTTGTTAGGGTTTTTCCCTCAAGTAAATTGTTGGACCTTTTGGATGTATGGAGAACGTGGTATTTTTTTTTCTTCTCTCTGTTGATTGGTGCTTTTTGGTGAAGACGTGCATTCTTTTATATGATTGCTATATGGGACTTGATGCAGGATATCGTTGGCAATGATATAGAAAAAATTTAGTTTGGACCTGAGAGAAAATATGGTATGGATTACTAGCTTTTAAAGTAGTGCTCAATGAGGATCTGGTTTCTAAGGCTATGACATTGGAAATACAAAATAGTTAGATGATCGTGATTACTGAAGTTGCGAGGGAACTTGTGTTACCGTGCTCCTGACATTGCTCAATAAATGCTATTCTTGTACTTGCAATAGCATGCTTTAACAAATTCAAAACACTTCCCTTGTTGATCTTCACGAAGTTTAGTGATCAAGTTTTTCATGGTTTAAGGTGCTGCGTCTGTGTTGCAAGTGCATGTTCCCTGCGTGCACATAGGAACTAGCATGAAATTGATGTGTATTCATCTCGTGTCATGTGAAGCACACACAATGACTATCATAACATGTAGCATGGGGCTTGCCAATGTCACTTGGCACCTTGAACCCTAAATACTGATTATAATTTCTTGGAAAGTGCAAATTTTAAATACATTAATGTACTTGTAATGAATCTTATTGGATTAGTATGTATTGACCAGTGTGCTATGAGACACCTTGGTGTACCAATAAAAACTTACGAGAAGATACATTTGGTACTCTGTAACACTTATACAGTATTGGGATTGTTATAGTACGGATAGCATGGTGTTTGAAACCTTGGAAATGATATTTCGGATGGTAGACATTGTAGGACTAACTTTAAAAGATCCATACCTATGGGTTTTATCAACATCTTGTGATGATAAAAACTAGAAGTTGTTGTGTGAACATTGTATCTATTTACGCTACTGAACAGTTGCTTATGTTGCTTATAATTCCATTTATCAGGACCTTCATTTTGATTCTTATCATTGTTCTTTTGTGGTATCAGCAAATGATGGGGCCACTATCTTGGAGCAGATGGATGTTGACAATCAGATTGCCAAACTGATGGTGGAATTATCTCGTAGTCAGGACTATGAAATTGGTGATGGTACCACTGGGGTTGTTGTTTTGGCTGGTGCACTTCTTGAACAGGCTGAGAAGCTTTTGGAACGTGGTATTCATCCTATTAGAATTGCTGAGGGCTATGAAATGGCCTCGAGGCTAGCTGTGGATCATCTTGAGCACATATCACAGAATTTTGAATTTAGTGTTACCAATATAGAGCCTTTGGTGCAAACTTGCATGACAACATTATCTTCAAAAATGTAAGTTCAGACATCTTTATTTGGTTTATCAACGTTACATGTTTATGTTCTCTGTTCTTGCCCTTTGTTATGTTTATGCCCAGTGAAATACCATTAATATCTTTATCAGATCATCATACAACAATTTTAATTAATTTGTTGTTAATATCTTGCTCTCTTTTTTTTGTTGGAGCTAACCAGTTTATTTTATTTCATTTGCTTATAATATTCTGTATCTTTTGAAGGATTAGTTTATTCTCTGGAAAGTATTTAATCTAGTTAGAATCATTGTTTTTTTTTCAAATTTGTGAAAGATCCCTTTTTCAGTCTAATCTTTTAACAGAAATAGATGATGCCTGTGGTTAATAAGAACTTCCTCTTGCTTCTTCTTTCTTCTCCCCCTTCTTTTATTTGGCTATTTCCTGGACAACTATGTAAGCACTTTTCTAGTGCCATGCTGTGTCAATGATACCTACTGTGCTGGATGGCAATCAGCATAATTCACGCCATCATTAGACAATCCTTTTTTACTTGAAATATAAGGATGGTAAAAAGAGCTGCATGTAAGCTACTGTGAATCGTAATTATTGATTTTCAAGATAAAGTAGCAAAAACTATGAAAGATATAACTAAAGGAGGAATAGTGGGAAGTAAAAGGCTATCACATGGAACTCTTGAAGCATATAAACAAAGAATGGGAAAAAAGTTGATTATTCTATTCCCTTATCTTCTAATGTAATATTCTTCCTAACATTTTTTAACCATCTTTGATTATGCAGCTGAGGTATCTCTTCTCTTTCTATAGTTCTGTCATCTGCCTATTCAATAAACAATTTATCATGATCATGATGCAGTGTCAACCGTTGCAAGCGTGCATTAGCTGAGATTGCTGTTAAGGCAGTTCTTGCGGTTGCAGATTTAGAGAGGAAAGATGTTAACTTGGAATTAATTAAGGTAGAAGGAAAGGTCGGAGGAAAATTGGAAGACACAGAACTCATTTACGGAATTGTTGTCGACAAGGATATGAGCCACCCCCAAATGCCAAAAAGAATTGAAGAAGCCAAGATTGCTATTCTCACATGCCCATTTGAACCACCCAAGCCAAAGACAAAGCATAAGATCGACATTGACACTGTTGAAAAATTTCAAACTCTACGCCAGCAAGAGCAGAAATACTTTGATGATATGGTCCAAAAATGCAAGGTACATATTCCAAATGTTGTTTATAGCTCTGTTCGTATTAATGAGTAACCTCTTGGAAGTGTCTGATTTTTCTAAGCAACATTTGGATTGAAGTGTTGCATCCTAAACTATTTTCAAATTGGTCTGCTAATAGTTAATTTCTTCTTTGCTAGAGTTGATTTTTTAAACTGTCATTTGTTTACTTATATCAATTTCAATTTTTTAAATGTTATAAGCATTGAGTTCTATAATGTCTCTGCAGTCATTCAACATGGAAGCTACTGGTTCATTCATTGTCATTCGACCAATTATTGGGTTTTGGTTTTCAATAAAGTCTTTCTGAGGTCTGTTTTTGATTGTTGTAGGATGTTGGTGCAACCCTAGTTATCTGTCAGTGGGGTTTTGATGATGAAGCAAATCATTTATTGATGCATCGAAATTTGCCTGCTGTTAGATGGGTTGGTGGCGTTGAATTAGAATTAATTGCAATCGCTACAGGTTGGCATTTGTATTTTGTCATTCGCCTGAAAATAATAAGATAAGGGAACTTATCTTATGTTTGCTATTTACACAGGTGGGAGAATAGTTCCAAGGTTCCTGGACTTGACAGCTGAAAAGCTGGGAAAGGTAGGAAATACTTGAAATTCATTCATATAGCATTTATAACTTATACAACTGAATATATGTTCTGTTAATTGTTAATTTTTAAATTGATTAACTTTCAGTGTGAATTCAATATTTAGATAACTTTTTGGAAGTCTTGGAAAATAAACTGTACAAATTTTTTTTGAATTTAATCATCAATTAAAGATTTTGTGTTAATTTTACACATCAATTATGAAAGAATAAGACATCCATAATAATGTCTGCCGCTGAATTGTATTGTTGATGTTACAATGTTACAGCTGATTTGTTCCACATGATTGCTGAACTTGTTTATTCCAGTTATTGGCTTCAAGTCCCTTTTCTTACCCTGTATAGAAGTTTTGACTCCAATTGCAGATTCAAAAGTGGTCCGCATCCTAGAATAGGTACTCATGCCAGATTTGGTTAGCTCAAATAGCTTATAAAGGCTGTTTGTCCAGCAGAAAAGCAAGGAGAAAAAGGCTATCTTTGAAGGGTGGTATAGTCATAAACTATCATAGTTAGGAGAGAGCATAGTAGCATATGATTAGCGATGTAAGCCCCTCTGACGATCATTTAGTAATTTTACTCTGTTATTCCGCAATAAACCATCTATTTTGTTCTTCAATTTACTTGCTGGATGTTCTCTTCCTTGAACTAGAGATGCGTGCCTGCACTAATGGTTAAAGGTGTTAAAATCAAGGTTTTACTTACTGGTCCATATCGGTGTACCAATATTTTGTCGGTACCGGTACGGTACCAATACCAGGCAGTATACACAGTGTGTACCACCCGGTATATTAAAATATTATATTATATTATATTAAAATTATTAAAAAATATTTAAAAAAATAAAAAAGGGGGACGTCGCCTCGATCTTTCTCCCCGCGCGGGATAAAAATCGCCCGCTGGCGGCGATGGCGCGAGGTATTTCTTCTCCTCTTCTTCTTCTTTCTTCTTTTCCTCTTCTTCTTCTTCCCTTTTTCTCACTCAATCGACCGCCGACGGTCGATTTTGGTGGTACCGCCCGGTAGCAGGCGGTCCACGTACCGGTAACCTGGCGGACCGGTTCAGATCAGTATGGAAAACCTTGGTTAAAATGACACCTATAGTAACAAATAATATTATGTAGTAAGGTTCCATCAGTTGAATGTTTGATATACCTGGACAGAGTAGGAGTTTTAGGGTTCTAAAATTGTCTGTTTATCTTTGAAGTTAAATTTGTAGAGTGGTTTTATTATACCAAACAAGTGGGACAGCTTTCCTTAGGTTAATAAGAAAGAAGAAGAGAGGCGAGTAAGAGTTATGGTTCAGGTTGATCATCATAGGAACTGACAATATCTGACATATGCTTCCTGTATCTGCTTGATACAATGTTTCTCTGGCAAGCCAACTGCCTACTTTATGATATGTACTGAATACCATGGCATGATTTGTTTCAGTACTTAAATCCTTATGACTACATTTTCAATTGAAATGTATGAAAGAGATCTGTTCATTGCCTTTTTAAAGTGGAAAATACAATGTTTTGATAAGCTTGTGCATGAATATACATCTGTATCTGGATTTATGTCCATTTGGGGTCAAATTTGATTCGATTTGAAGGCTTCATTCTCTAATCAGTGGTTGAGTGCCTCCTTTAGCCTCTACATGCAACTTGTATGTGAATTGTTGCTAGTTGATTTTTTTTTTCATTTTTTAAAGAAGGATCTGCTTGTTCATTTAATGGTTTTTAATGCTTTAATCAACTTCATTAATTGTCCTCTTGATTACAGTGTTCGTTCTTGCCATATTTTTATACTTGTTTGTTACAATTTGTCAATCTTGCATGTGAACTCAAATTGACTATGATTTCACATATATAGATTTAAGATATGGCATCTGGCTTTTGACATGCCTTGTACATGTAGACATTCTTGACTTCCTGGTATCGAGATTTGAAGTTACCGAATTTATATATAATTGGGTGTCCTAAATACTTATTATTCAATTTTAATGTTCGTCAGTTCTGCACAGATTACTATTTCTGAAGGGTTTTTTTTTTTCACCACCAGGCTGGATTAGTTAGAGAAAAATCATTTGGAACAACCAAGGACCGGATGTTGTATATTGAACATTGTGCTAACTCCAGAGCTGTAACAATTTTCATTCGTGGCGGTATGATAACTATTGGTTGTATTTGCAGTGTGGATACTCGTTCCTCAATTTGCCTAATTATTAATTCTTTAAGAATTTGTTTAAAGAAAAATGTTGGGATTTGACTATGTGAAGTTTCTTAGTTCTAAATGATGGCTTCTGGCTGAAATTTATATCTTTTGCTTAAATTTTTTTTTAATATTTTTAAAAAGCATGTGCCTTAATAACATTGCTACCTAGAGTTATATCTCTCAATGGTTGTTCTAATAATGCTGATGTTCCATTTCATTTAATAGAAGTTTCTAATTTGCTTTATGAACAATTTGGGTTGGAATAGAAGTTCTAAATCTAGTAACTAAGAATCTAAGTTGCATTTTGATACTGTGTATCAATCTTTGAGTGATTTACTTTTTTAATTAACTGTGTATCCAAAAGTATTATTGATTGAATAATAAATATAGGATATTTGTGATTCTACATTGACTAGTTTGGGAAGAATAGTAGGTGAAACAAATAAGTGCTCATCATCATAGCAGTTGCAACAAGGTTGTGCTTTGACCCTTGTTACTCTTGCTATGGTTGGAAGTAATCATGGTGTGTTATTTTTCTGGGTATTCTTTTGATCACGGGGTTTTATGCCCAGCCCTGTCGAGCCAAACAATTAGTGGATGCCCTGCTGTCATGGTATGAGCTTAGGTTATGGTATTTGTCTTCACTGTCATTGTATCCGAAAATTTGTTTTGATCCTTCGATCCTCATTGAAAACCATATGGCATTTCTTCCAATTGGAATCTTGATACCATTGGTCATGATTAACATAAGGGATTCTATCTAATTGAAAGAATGTTCTGATCAATCCATAGATCATTTAGATGGGGTAACTTCTAATATTGTCAATAGAGTGGGAGACAGGTTATTATGTGCACTTCTATATGTTTATGCTTTGATAGTGCCTTTCACAAATTAGACTAGTTGGCCTTGGTTCATTTGAATTTGATATGATATTATGATTATGACGTTACAGGTAACAAAATGATGATAGACGAAACTAAGCGTAGTCTTCATGATGCACTTTGTGTGGCAAGGAATCTGATCCGTAACAATTCAATTGTTTACGGTGGTGGCTCTGCGGAATTATCTTGCTCAATTTCTGTAGAAGCTGCTGCAGACAAATATCCTGGGGTTGAGCAGGTGAAAAATTCTGGTCCTGTCACATATTGTTTTGAATATTCTAAACCCTGACCTTCTTGTTCTGTTTGCCTGTATCCTCTTTCAGTATGCTATCAGGTCCTTTGCTGAAGCTTTAGATTTTATTCCAATGGCTCTTGCTGAGAACTGCGGCCTTTCACCTATTGATACTGTTACAGCAGTCAAATCTCAGCAAATTAAGGTATGCTGTTAATTAACCAATCTGCGACATTTATCTGTACAATGTATGCCGGTTGGGAATTTGTGTTCCTCTATCGTTTTCTACATTGTTGCTTGTACAATCTTGTGGAGACTCATAGTGAGAGTCCATGCTTCCTCTGCCATTTTCTACATTGTTGCTTGTACAATCTTATGGACACTCAAAACGTATGTGACATTTGCACTGAGGTGTTCATGCACTTTTTGTCCAAGTTTAGTTGTGCTACTGTCCTTTTTTTTTGTACAATGTATCTTTTAATGGAACACTATCCATAGAATCAGGTGGTAAGACACAGATCAGTTGATGAATTGTGTTGGTGGGAACCCCCTGCCCCTCCTAGGAGGGCAACTAGTAAACCGCTAATTATTAATATGATATTTTCCTTTGTATGGTATTTGTCTTTTAGTAAGATTGGTAGTGACTTCTACCACCTACTTTGATCATTTTCTTTGGTATAAGACCAGAAATCCTTGTTATCAGAATTTTTTTTTTACTGAAGAAAATGTTCTAGACTTGAAACTAACTATTTTATGTAGGTAACCCAACCGGGCCTTCCTGATTGAATCTTCTCATATTGGTGCTTTGCAGCTCCAAAATTTATTGTCGATGATGAAATTATGAGGAAAAGGAAGGCCTACAACTTAGATTTTAATAATACACATACGAGTACTGGTGGCAAAAATAGTTCATTTTTTAAATTTAGTTTCTATAGCATCTGCAGTGCAAACACTTGATAGACATGCAACCAAAGGTTTATATGTTTTGAGGTTGATAATGACATTCTTTTAACATGTTTATCCATGATAATTTAAAAACGTTCTTCCATATATTGGTCTTGTCCAAACAATATCGCAAACATGGATACATATAGTAGGTGTTAAGATGCCTCAGCATGTTGTGCAGTGATAATTTACTGTCAATTAATCAGCCATCAACCTCATTGCTGTACCTCGCTCTTAGGAGATGTCATGACCAAGGCCGTATGTTATTCTTGAATTGTCTTTTGTCAGCTTCTTTCCTGTTAGCCAACATCATGTAGACATATATGGTCTTTAAACTGTTCATGTCTATTATATGGCATGCCACATATGATTCTCATGCCTTTGCGTTAAAGCATTTTTTCCTGAGAGCTATGATCAGTTTTTTATTTCATGTTTGATGTGAAGCTTAAACAATGAACGTGTTTTCATAATTTTCCCATGGTTGATGCAGGAAAATAATCCTTTCTATGGTATAGATTGCAACGATGTTGGGACAAATAACATGAAGGAGCAGAATGTATTTGAGACGCTGATTGGCAAACAACAACAGATCTTACTGGCAACTCAAGTTGTGAAAATGATTTTGAAGATTGATGATGTGATCACTCCATCTGCCTATTGATTTTGGTGGATAAGTTCCCAAAGCTAAGATCTATTTGTCAGAATTTGCATGTCTAAGTGGGATAAGCATTATCCTTGCATCCAAAAACTCTCAGTGCTTCTCTTTTGTGCTTTCTTTAATGATTTATGTGTACAATGTCAGTCTTGCGACAATTTTGTCACCGGCCAATCTATCGTCATCATATGTAATTTTGTTTCATCTGGTTCTTTCGAAATGGGAAATTAGTTGTTAGAAACTCTATACGAAGAGTGTATGCACTTGAAATCTGGATTTGATACACTGCACCACTTGATGTTCTAGGAATCTGGGTAGCTAGAATTTCTTTCAGGGCCCGACATAAGTATCTTTCTTGATTGGAAAGCTTTGAAGTATTAGCTGTGGAATAGATTAGAGGGCAGTATCAATATCAATTTGCCAAAAGTATTAACTTTTGCCAGAGAGCTTGTCAGTTTAAGCTTGGATACTAATTCACTGTTTCTATGTAGTGAAAAATTAATTGTGAGATTATATATGACAAGGATATTTGTATCCTTCCACTTATGATCATTGGAAACAGTATCTATTTCCAGTATAATTTACTTTGAAGGATGTTTCTAATTTTTGCAATGGTGTATGTGCAAAAGTCAAAAAATTTTTAAGGTATATTTCAAAAAAAAAAAAAAAATCTACGTAATCACCAGTGTTGGTGCGCCTTTGTGTGGTTTATGATGAACATCGAAGGTCAAAGAATAAAGAAATATAGATTATAATTTAATTAAAATGGATGGTAATCCACGTTTATTGGGATAAGAACAAATGACCCATTTAAGTTGGATAAAGTTACCTATCAGTTGGATTCGAGATCACAAGTAGGAAAACATATATTTGAGTGTTCCACTTTTGACATTCTTGTAGCTGAAAGAATCTATAAAAAAAAGCCAAAATATGTTTACCCCCAAACGAATAATATTCCTTCACCCAATCAATGCAATACGCAAAGGAGCGTTAGGTCGTCCGACTGATGAAAGCACCACAACTCAGAGTCTTAAGATTCCTATCGAGCAAGTTGATGACACCAAGTCAAGCTCGTTGCCGTGGAATGTGCTCCTTTGCTGTGTCGAATCAAGATTTGGGCCAACTTGTTGTTTCCAATAAAAAAGAAGCATCAATCGGTAATGATGAAGTCAATCTTGTTCATCACAACCATAAAAAAAAGTGTGCGTCTGTTATTTTGCATGGGAAAAATAGCAGAAGTATTTAAGGAACAACACTATAAATAAAGCTTTTCATATGATGTGTGACTCAGAAAAGACATCATCTCTAAACAAACATCCTAATGGTTCAAAGAATTGGGGTTCTGCGTAGCATTCTCATTAATAGTGTGGTTGGCACCACTGTCCTCGAGTCATCGATCATAAGTTCCATCTCTGAAAGCAGTAATTGAGTCCCTTCCACCATATAATTTAATTGGGGGTGAGTTATGGTGAGCTAATATGTTGACATTGATGCCAAAAGCTCCATTTGTGTACGCCTTAAAGCAATAATGATAGAGAGGTACCAAGTCAAAGAAGGCCTCTTTGGGCTCCCCTCGTCAAAGGTGGCCGGCCGCTTTAAAGTATTGCAGCGTATCTGCACAACGTGTATCAAACCCCAAGCAACTGTTCATCGGTTGCTTGCGATGTATGAACAAGAAAAGTACTTCAACTGTCTCTAGCTGAGAACACAGGGATAACATTGTCACCATTTGAATGCATAGAGTCATAACATGGTTATTCTGCAGCCAATCAATGAAACGAGAGAAATCAAACAACAAGTTGACACACTGCAAATTGAAGTAGCTAAACTACACAGCTTTTCATCCAATTCCATCATCACCACCTGAGCGCTTCCCCGAGCTCCGCCATGCATTTAATGATGGTTTTTTTTTTTTTTTTTTGTTATGTACAAGAGTTATGTGGGCAAGAGGAGCTTTTGATTTGATTATATGTGGTCAGGAGAAACCCAAGCATGCTGCAAAGAATCAACAGGGGTCAGGAGACGATACTAACTAAGGTCGATTTCGACGCACTCTGGAGTTCCCCTTTCGGTCTGCTGTGCGACAAGTTCGACGCCAAGCTGCCCCTTGTCCCCTGCTCCAAAAGCATACAATTTCCCGGAATCTGTCAAGGCAAAGGTATGTGCATTCCAGTAGATTGAGTTGGTGAGGCTAATCTGCACTACCCTTTCGTTGATGTCCTTGAGTGAAGTTACTAATCGTGGGCTGAGTACATTGGCATGTCTGTTACCCTGCAATAAAAAACAGAGGCTGGAATTAGCTGATACAATTATCAACATTGCCCGGTATCAAGTGCCAAAACTCGAACTGGAGCAGACACTCCACTGCCGAACTTGCAAATGTTTCATAATCTAAATTCATCATCTGAAATCAAGAAAAGGATCACAAGAGGCAAATTCCAAGGCTAAACTACAGTATTGGCCTCGAAATTCTTAGGCTAGCTCTGTTGTAAATTTAGTACCAAACACCCAAAAGGAAAAATGAGAAACAGAGCGACAAACCTGTCCATCAATGGCAGTGGAATGACCCAAGCTTGAGGATTCTCCACATCCAAATGAGTAAACATCCCCAGTATCGGAGACGACAAACGTAGTGTAGTCACCCGTTGCGACATGTATAGCCTTAATGTTGTCCAAAGATTCAACCACCTTGGGAACAGATTCACAATCCTCGTTCCCATGGCCCAAGCAGCCGTAACGCCCCCATCCCCATGTGCACACCCGCCCATCTCTTCCAACAACAGCGGCATGCCAGGCACCAGCTGCAACCACCGTAGGCTGCAGGTTTAAAGCCTGGAACTGCTCGATTAACCTTGGGTACTTCTCATCTGTCCTGGAACCATGCCCGAGCTTCCCTCCTAAGCCACAGCCCACGGAGTAGACAGACCTACGTTACAATCAAGTTAAGATCAAAGTTAAAAGTTTGACAACGCATGCATCAATTGCATTCGAGGGACGTACAACTTGTTGGAAATCTAGGAAACCAGTCAACCAATATGATGTATACTAAAACAAGCGAAAAGATATTACAGCAAATTGACAGATCATGTGATTTCTATACTAATTAGTAATGCCTTCCTAAAGAACAATACAAAGGATGTCATGGCAAGTTCCTTCTCTTGATGCACTAAAACCACCACATTGGTTCACATGACAAGGAAAAGATCAAGGAATACATCTCATCTTAGAATACTAAGTTGAAGAAGACTCACATGCCGCTTGGTTGACATGCCAATGCTAGAAGGTAACAGTAGCCAGCAGCAATCTGAACAACGGGTACATTCTCAAGTGGGCCTAACAGAAGCCGTGGTTCCAGGTCATTTGGTTCGGTGTGGTGGCCTAGCTTTGAGTCATTTCCCCAACAGAAAGTGTATACCCTGCCTTCTCGAGAAAGGACTGCAGTGAAGAAGTTCCCTATTGCAGCTTGAACCACATATATGTCTCTCAATGATTCCACCATTTGAGGCGTGGTCACAACCTTGGACCCTTGAACTGCATATTCTGCCTCCCCAAATGAGTCCTTTCCAAATGCATAAACTCGCCCAGCATCACTGATCAGCATTGTTCTCCCAGCTCCAGCAGCTGCTTGAATGATCCGAATGCCTTGCAGTGATCTGTCAAGCAGCAAACCTTTCTTGTTCTTGGTACACGATAATGTGCATCAATGAAGCAACTGCAAAATTTAAAGCACCTTATGAGTCGTGGCCGCCACTCTTCCTCCAAGGTGCCATGGCCAAGCTGCCCTGAGCTGTTCGACCCAAAGGAGTACACGGATCCAGATGAAGTGACAGCAATACTGTGACCAGGTCCGGCAATTGCCTGAGAATTTTCTCTTCGGCAACATGCCTCACCTGCCAATATATACCTAAGAACTAGTTTCCAAGATCCCCCACAGTGTTGTTTGAGAAAGTCCCTTTCTTCTGAAGTCATCGGCTTAAAGATGGCCCTCTTCTGGCACATGTCCAATGCTGCAAGCTCCGTAATAGATAACTGGAAGTCGGGAGTGAAATTGGCAGGCTTCCTGAAAAATGTACATGTCACCTGCCACAAACATCGAAAACCATCAACAGCATTATCAATTCTATCAACAAGAGAAACACAAGAACACTACTTGCCTCCAGATTAGCAAGATCCTGGGGGTCCAAGTCGCAAGCGGTAAGAACATGGAGAACGATCGAGGGGCTTGCTGCCAAGGGGAATTCCCCTGGGGTCAAGTCACCAAAGCAATGCCTTTGCACCCGTTGGAAGGTCTGTTGTAACGGGGGCATGAGAGAGAGTGACGGATCTACAATGGTGTGAAATGGTATGGAGGAACTGCTACCACTAGTGGTGGCATCCATCGGGCACTGTCCCAATACTTAAGTGCCCAAAAGATCAAGGAGCACAGTGAATTCAAGATGAAGCTTATGCCATTAACCACCATTGCCAGAGCACCACTCCAAAAGACCAATGAACTCCATATTGTAGCAAAGCGACACCCTTAGATAAGATATCAAGAAGCAAAACCCTTAGATAAGATATCAAGACGTAATCGCTGCATTACGTCTTATGATCAAAGTTCCCAAGAGAAAATATCAACTGATTTTGATCCTCAAACCTATGTGATTTTAACAAACAAACGGTCATAGAAGAGCAGGGAGAAAAGGGGATGACCATCAGATAAGATCTCAAGAAGCAAAACCTATCCAGCTAAGACAAAAAAAATATAAGGTAATCCAAACGAACAAAACTACAAAAGTTAAGAAACACAAAGGCGGTTCGAAAAAAAAAAACACAAAATTTACATCAGCTAACAAATTTATGAGTCCGCAATAACAAGTAGAAGGATAAGAGACCGAAGCACCAAAGCATGGACTGCTAGTTTTATGGGGCGAAGCATGTCAGCACCTTTCTGGCACTGTAGGTACCATGTGTCATTGGCATGCCCTTGCACTGTCCTTGTGCATCAAGATTTGAAGAGGTGGCCATGTCTAAGATTACAGCTCAAGACCATTAATGAGAAAAACTTACGAAGAAACTTAGACGCATCAACTGGGACAGAAGACTGAAAATAAGTCTCAGCCTCATATAAGAGATAATCTAGAAATAGAAAGAGTACAAAGCCAAATAAAACCAAGAAAGCATATTCCCAATGATCAAAGATCATCTATAAGAAAAGCATTGCACTTCAAAAAGAATACTTTTCCCATACCCGTCGACTCGGCAATTAGTCACACACTAAGAACATGAAATCTAAAACGAAAGCAGTAGTCAAGAGAAAAGACAGTTAAATATAGAAAGAAAAAGGGAACAGAAATCCCAAAGCAGATGATTATCAACAACACTCCAACTCCAAAGATTAGGTCTTGAAAGCAGGATCCAATCTCATAGACAAATACCCACGCGGACAAAAAGAATTGAACATCAATGAACATAGAACACCATATTCTTCATTCAAGCAAAAGATACCAGACGAAGAAAAAATAAACTAGACAAAAAAAAATTGAATCTTTAGGTCAACATGGCATTAAAACTACAGATTCGAAAATCCTTCCGTAAGAAAAGAGATGGAACTCGGAAGACAGATGAAAAGGCCAGGCAAAGAAACAGAGGCAGGAGAAAAGATAGAGATTTGTATGATCCAGATCGGGTCGGATCGAGCAAGACAAGAACGAGAAACACAGTAAACCACCCCACCGGTTCCCCCAGGAGTCCAGATGGCGCCGACTGACCGAGTGATGGTCGATTGCTTCCTGTGCTCTTTCCCTTATCCTTTTTCCCTGTTCTTCTCCACGATCGCAAATTAGAGTTCAAGTTGGAGATGGATGCGATCCGAACACTTCCGTTCTTCGATCGGTATCGAGTGTAGATCGGGATTGGGAACAATAAAGGAGAGGAATCGTAAGGGATGAGGGAGAAGTAGGGAAGAAGAGGAAGAGGGGGAGGAACGGGAAGAGAGACCGAGATTGGCAGGCGTATATGTGATGAGGTGTCCGCTAGGTGGAGGGCAATTGCCCATTTTTATACGCATGCCGTGAGCGCCACGTCAGCACTCGTAACGAAGCTAACGGGCTCCTTAACGTCGGGTTCACGGTTTCACACGGGCGGTGGTCGGTCGGTTAAGTATTGGACTGGGCCGATGGCCCGATCAGACCGGACCATGTCGAGCCGGACCAGACCGGACCGGATGGTCACTTCACCATGTTTGTTTCTATTGTATGCTGTTTTCTTGAAGCATAAATTCTATCCACGATTAATTAAATGATAATGACAGTATATTACAAACACTAAGCTCTATTAAATTGCTTAAATCGGTTTACATATCTTTTAATCAAACTTAGAACTGCGTTTACAGTGAATCTAGAAATCCAAACCCAATCCATAGAATACATTTTACGTATTACTTTGCCAATTTATGTGTCAAACGTTCTATGATATAGCTTAAAACGTAATATATATATACATATATACATACAGTAACAGTTATTACAAATCTGTAAGATATATTGTGGAGGGCAGCATTACAAGTGGGATATGTACAGTATGTAAACTTGGCTTGGGATGGAGGTTCAACTCTAGTTTTCCCACTGTGAAGGAACACCAGAAGCTAGCTGCATCATCGACCACAAGTAGAGCAAACCCTAAGTAGAGTAGAAGAAGACCCATTCCAATATAAGCTTAAGCCTACGAAGCACACACGGAATCATCCGTCGTAACGATGAGAAAACGCATTGCAGTGTAGAATGGAGGATCAGATTCTTTGTCGACGTATCAAGGAGAGATGTAGTTTACCATCCGAGGAAAGGAACGACGATGAGATGGAAGCTTCTTCCTTGGTTCATTCTTAGAAGCCTACAAGCAAACCTGATACACAGAGAGAGAGAGAGAGAGAGAGAAGGCAAGCACAAGTTCAGGTTAGCCTTGGTGTCCGTGGATCGCTCTAAAACAATACTGGAAGGCGAGGTTTCAAGCGTGCGACAGGTGAGCTTGTCAACTAGGGCATAAACCTCAGCTTGTCTTCGTCCTCATCCATGGTCATCTTGCTTGTTGGAAGATTGCTGTGGTCGTATTTGCCAACCAATTCAAACGGAACCCCAGTCTTCTCATGTTCACTGAAACTAGCCTGTTTCATCCAAGCCAAAGAGTGAGGACGAGCTCACCCGTTTCTGTGCCTCACTGTGCGTAATCAATCCCCCAAAGTCGAGCGAGCTTCTCGAGATGAATACATGTGATATGTACGGGAAGCTTGCTGCTCCAATGGCACGCCCTCTGAAGTGGTTGCCGACCGAAGGTGCTAACTAGTTCTTCGTTACCAAAGAAGAAAAGGGAAGCTACAGGATCCAAGAGCATGTCGAACTTAGAACTCAATTGATATGCACCACGTTAACATGCAGAGGGTTTACGTGGTGCA
Source organism: Ensete ventricosum (assembly GCA_029747655.1). NCBI lineage: Eukaryota > Viridiplantae > Streptophyta > Magnoliopsida > Zingiberales > Musaceae > Ensete > Ensete ventricosum. The sequence goes on along the minus strand of JAQQAF010000006.1, from coordinate 1,133,274 downwards.
GTAGAGGATGTATATAGATCGATGATCCAACACACACAGAGGATGTATGAAGACTTGTCTTTTGCCTCGAGTTTTTTTATCAGGGCCTGTTAATGGAAGCCACAAGAAAACAGAGAAGGTTAAAAAGGATGATGTTTGGATGACAACCTGACACAATGAGATGCTGTTTTCAGATATAAAAATCTTAGGGATTGTTTATGATCTCAAGTCTTTGAAATAATATCGAGCAATACTCTGGATGGAGACATTTCATATTTTCCACTCTTTTTTTTATTTTATTTTATTTTGCTCAATCTTGTAGAATATGAAATATTTTTTTGATTAATTATTATCTGTGGAAGAAGAAAAAAATAAATATGTTTCAAGTTCAGCAACTAAATGCAACAATCTCAAAACCCAATAATGAGGTTTAATCCCTTTGCCGGGATATATCTATACCAACAATTTGCTTCTCTCCCTCCCCAAATTAAGAAAGACAAAAAGAATATTTTGAGATTAATAGCAAACATTAGAGACGTTCCAATGAATTAGCATAGTTGGATTCAAATCTCAGCTTTGTGCCATAAAGGCAGAAAGTGACCATTTCCTAATGGAATCCAACAGATGTAAATTATGGTGCTCAGTTTGACAATTAGTTCAGCTTCTGCACTTGATCAGAATGCTCAACTAACATATCATTATTCTGACCGAAAAATTTACATGAAAGAGAGAAAACAGGGGGAAAAAAATTAAAAAGTAATAAACTGAGAATGAGTGGGGAGTAACAAATGATGCATCATCTCTAGGGGGATAAAAAGTAGCAATAGGGTTTTATTAACATTTATTGAACCAAATCAGGACAGCTCATAATATAATGTGGTTTGCTATACAACCAAGCATGAGATCATTTGATGCGAGTTCATCTTCTGAATCTGTTGCAAATGAATCGTTGGTTGTGATATAATGACAACTCAATTTCATTTTTTTGATTAACTTTGACAACAAGCCATAACATGGTTGACAAATCTGACTCCTATTTGTGAATCTGAGAATAAAAGGTAGGAAGCAGAATTGTCAAGTTACATATATCTTAGCTGACATATTGCTTCTGGAGAAGGTTGGCACAAAAAGTCAAGTCAAACCTCGCTTCAGGAGGGTCTCCAATGCAATCAAAAACTGCATCTGCTGTCCCAAAGTTCTCTTCGGCCGTGTATCTGTAGGCAACCATAGGAAGCAGATTTAGACAATTAGATCCAAGTGAAAATTTTGTTTACATGTCTAACACAACAAGAAGCACACTTATGGTTATCATATCTTTGGAAAAATTGCTTGTGGTAACTAAATATAATAGACCTATTACACAATGACTTCATCCACAAAAATAGTTCTTTCATTGCAACACTCAATTTAGTTCCTTTGTACAAATCTGATCAAATTAAAGACATTCCATTTCTAGTGGAAATTCGGGATTGAACTTTATAAACCAATATGAATAGATTGTTTTGCATCATTACTCGATGATAGTTCAACCGTCTGGTAAATTTGCAAACGTGTTAAAAGGAATACCAATTTCCTGCACCATGTATTTCTTGAAGGAAGAAAAGAACTGACTCCCACTGAGTAGGCTGCAAATTTGGTTACTAATTATATTATTTAAGCCTTCACCCAGACCCTGGATCTTTATTTATATAAACCTATGAACTAGACTGCCCCTTTGATGGGCCAGTCGAATAAGTAAAACCAAACACTTCAGTCATCATTAAACAATTATCAACTGATGTAAAAGAAGATATTTTTCACACATCATAAATATCAAGATCATTCACCAAAAGAAATAAGGCAACACTAAAATGTTGTTGGTGCAGCAGAACAAATTTAGATGATGCCGCCTGATTAACCAGAAAGGACAGAGAGAAGGGAGAAAAAACAAGTTGAAAAAGATCAAATGCTTAAGGACTTCACTGAAAGTTCTTTAGATTCATGAATAGGTATCAGTAACATGGACATGAGAGATGATAAATAGGTTTTCTGGTAGCTTCCCTTGCTGATTGGCATACTATGATGCAAGGTTCGTAATCTCGTACCGTGCTAGCGTATCGATACGATACGTACCGAGCATACCGACATATGGTACACTAAGGTACCGAGCATACCGGTCCTTCATCAGACCTAACGTACCGAGCGGTATGATATGATATTACAAACCTTGCCTGATAGATTGAACAAGTATCGTGATTACTTAGATATATAGAATTTCATTTAAGCATGGCAAATAATATTTTTGTTTATTCTAGTAGGCTAATCCTCCTAATTTCACAAAAAGGAACCAAGGTTTACAATGATCAGGCCTATAGTATTTTTAGCTTGAAACTTAGGAATTAAGATAATAAAGTCCTACTTTATATTCTCTATCATGAATCCTATTGATTCTATAATCTGTCGCCAAAACTAAAGTAACAATAGCAACACCCCGAAAATAAACTTTCTTACCCGCTCTTTGTTATTATGCACGTCATGCCAGCAGCTTTGGCAGCTGATAGACCTATGGCACTGTCTTCTACCACAACACAGCTGCAAAGTAATGGACGCTAAAAATGATAAATCGACAACGAGAAAAATTAAAAAGTATCCTACTTGTTCAACTGAAACATTTATAGAAGACGATGGAAGGAGATTAATTGTGATAATATGCAAGAATGAATCTACTATTCTAGGTTAAATTATAACAACTTGAGCTGGATGGGATGAAAAAAAATTTCTCATAAATTGAATCAACATACATCTAGCTACGTAGCACTAGGTGTGACAATTTACATATGGTATCAGGTTCTTATTGAACAAGGAAATTGCATGATCTAAAATGGAATTGGTTAGAGGACACTTTAAAAAGATTGAAAATTTATCAAATTTAAACAGCTTTTCCTCCTGTTCTTCGAGAGAAGGAAATACAACCAAGGCACAAGCGATGAACATGCACATGCAGTCCATGACATGACACTGCATGTGCATGGGATGTGAAAGTGTGACTGCAGAGCATGCAGTTTTTCTCCCTCCAACTTAAATTACCAACATGACTAATCAGGAAAAGCTTTGAAAGACACTATTGGTTAAAGTAGTATGACGGACCCCACTAAAACAGCATATAATTGGTGGATCCATACCTCCAGTGAGAGTAGGTTCAGCAGCTATATAAAGTTATAAACACTGCATCCTACAAAGATATACTGTAACCTCTAGACTATGAGAAAGGATTGTAAAAGCCTACTGGATATTGCTACTTGCAAGATACGTTTCAGATACATGACATATCTTCATTAAAAATTTCAAAAATAATTAATACTATTCAGTTACATTGTAAGTTGTTGTTACCTTCTCTGTTTTCTTGTAGCCTTATTTTATTATAAATATGATACATTTTTTTTTCTTAGTATACAAGTTAATAATATTTAGATTGTTCTTACATGTCATGTTCTATAAGTACATATTATTTATTGAAGTGCATCATATTTAATTGTCATGTATTAAGTCATACCTAGATGGATCTACACCAAGAGTTTCAGCTGCTAACAAGTAGATGGCCTGTTCAAAAGAAACAATAAGCAGTTTTAACAGAATAAGCCCCCTATAAGGAATTAAGGATCATCATCATGCCTTATAAATTGCAAATATATATTTTGATGGTAAGTGAATCTTATTACAAGAGCAAAAAATAGAAATTACAAATGCAAATTTAAAAATCAAATATGCATAAATTTGAGACAACAGGAAGATACCTATATACATGCTTCAAAACATGTATGTTATCTTTCTTTTGGTAAACTATATTTAAGTATAAAAAAAAATTGTGTTCACAGATAATGTTCCTAAAATGGCTGCCATATGTAGTCAATTAAAGAAATGGTATAGGGCATATGTGGGTCCACATGTGGGTGCATATGCAGTAGATATTATAACATTCAAATAATATAATCAAAGGTATACATGATTACGACATGGAATAATACAAAGCATTAAATATAAGATCCCTAACAAAGGTTTAATTATTTATAGTTTTCTGTACTAACAAAATAATATAACACTAGAAAAAATAGCACTAAGAAACGTAAAATACATATGGTGATCACATATTCATGCATATGCAGATAATAGTCACAGGCGTTGTATATGCTAATTTTCTACACGAAACACATAAGTGGCTGCACTGCTACAAACAACAAACAACCACATATGTAAAAGCATAAGAAATCAGATCATACAATGAGAGGCACAGGCCCTATGCAATGTGGTCATATAGCCACATGTATATAAAACCACATAAGTGATCTTTTCAACAAATTTGAAAAGTTACAACTTTCTTAAGAGCATTATCTTAACCTGAAACCCATGGATTTAGGCAATCATTTTAGAATATTTAGCATTGAAAGAGAAAACAATGTTCACCAGACATAGCATACAAATATCATGTCTTCTATATAACAGCAACAGAGGAATATTAAGAAAGAAATGCCACAGACAGAGGAAGATGACTACCAGGAAAGTAATATATGATCTACTATATGTCAAAAGCTTCGTTATTCCACTGCTATCTTCATCATAAGAAAATGACCAAAAAGCTAACAGATTAAATACAACAGAAATTTAAAACATGTTTTAAAGGTTCTTCGAGAAAAAAATAAACTCAGTCATATAAGAATGTAAACATGCTTTATCTAGATACTTTCGGAGCTTAACTAAATTATGGTTTCTTTTCCTGATATATATTTGGATACCCAAAGAAGTGAAAAGTTTTTTCTAGCCTGTGATTCAGTAAGAAGTCGACCTGAGAAGTTTATGCAGAAAACATTAGAAAATAATCAAAAGAAAATTGATGGTTCAAACAGTGACTAAATCTATAATCCTAACTTAGCATAGTCAATGTATCTCTACATCATGATATATTTACCATTAACAAAATAGCAGAATAAGAAATAGCATACCGGATCAGGCTTTTTGCGAGGAACAACATCTCCAGCAAATATTGTTATCTTATCTGCTCTATCAGGGCCTAGTAAAAATGAAACTATTGCTGCAACCTGCATTACTCATGCATGTAGAATTTGTCACTTACATCACATGAATTTAAAGAAGAAGCAAAGAAAAACTTTTGTTCTTTAAAATCTTTTACTTTCTTGAAAATCATAATGCTTAGCCAGGATGAGAAAAAAATATGGCAACCATGATTTGCACTGAGCAAGCTTACAGTAACTCTGGGTCCAGAAAAACAAGAGAAATTGTCCATTACTGAATTTTAATGATGCTGACACGTGTAAAGTTTAGAAATAGTATTTTGTATTGCGATAAGACTCATAACAAGCAGTGATCTCGGCCAATATCCATTAACTATTTATGTTTTACTGAAATAGATCTTTTCTGCAGGTGATCGAGTGAATTAGCAAGTATATCTGTGCATTAAATTTCACGAATGACATTTAGATGATGTGACAGTGATTCTGAAACATAGGACATACCGCCTTTTCATTCGAAGTACTACATACAGCAACTTTTACTCCTTTGGCTAGAGCCTCATCAATCAACCTACACATTGCAGCAAACTTATATTATAAAACACAGATTAATCAAACTGTTATTCTAGATTAAAGAAGGTGACAATCTGATGTTTAAATGAAAAGCAAAGACCAATTTTCGTTGCAGTTTGATGGCATCTGCATAGATATAAACTTTAGGGGAAAAGTTTTGTATAAGAAATTATTTATGTTAATCCATAGCATTAACCACATTCAAAAAACCAGCTATCATATTTATGTTTAAAACTGAGGTTGTGTGTCTTAGACACAGATAAACTTCCTTATACATGAAAAATCAAAATCATTAACAAGCTTGCAAACTTGAGCAATAAATATCTTGGTTAACAATCTAGAAGAAACTTTTAGCCTGGTAAAAATGAAGTTATAAGAAAAAAGTTAGGAAAACAATTATCCAAATCTTTCAGGCTTATGTGTATCAATTTTTCATTTAGTTTGCTTTTATAGTTCTTTTGGAAACTCTTATTTGGATGCTTCAAAATAGTCCCTATTAGGATGATAGTGCAACCATCACAAAAGAAATGAATGTTAAAGTCACTCAGTAAAGAAAAACATCCAAGGTGCCATTTGAAGTTCAGTTTCATGTATGAAATTATAATGTGACAGTTACTTGGTATTTTGTATCCACCATAAGTATATATCTTTATGCATCAAGAAACTTAAAGAACAGAAACAAAAAGAAGGCTCACTTCCGATTGTTCATATGCTCACAACCATAACTGGAGTCATCCACCCCTAAAGTTTGTAATGTATGGACTATGGAGGACTATATTGCTCAACCTAATCCTCAGCCAAGACAAGGATGAGGATTAGAAGGCAATTTGTCAATCATTTTCAGAGGGACTGCATTGCTCCCCATATGTAGTCCATCTGCTTGTGTGAAGCATCATTGTTGTCCCCCATGGCTCCCCCCCATGGCTCCCTCTATTATCGCATACTACAGAGGATGTTGGGGTTGTAGAGTGACCAACTATCTACTAGCACCAAACACTGGTTCCAAATAGCTGATGGTGCAGGGGTTCAGTCACTCACCACTCCACTATAACCACTAGCGACCAAAGAACTTATAATGTAGACCATTCAACTAGCCAAGGAACACAATTCCTGGCTTGCTAAGTCATCTAGTTGCTCCCTTAAACCATCATCCCTTCTTCAGTCAGTTCACAAGATAATCAAAGGAACCACCACTTGAGTTCACTCCTATGCACCCTTCACCTTCTTTGCTTCCTTTTCTTGAAAGACCCTATGGAAGTTCTCCTCCCTCCAACAAATGGTCCAGCTAGCTCCACCACCGAAAGTAACACAAAGCACCATATTGCTGCCAACTTAGCTACCCACTTCATCTCCACATGCCAAAGCAATAATAGAGTTCAGAATTTTTCACATTACTTGTGCCCGTGAAAGAACTAGATCGGTCTAGAGGACCTGCACCCCATAACACATGTATCAATATTTGTTAAGACACTTCAGCAGCATTAACAATTTGAAATATTTAATTAACAGTAGTGCCGATAGTATCAAATATGCTTATGATTAGATAACCACATCTATGTAACAAAACATATAGGCCTTTCTACAAAATTAAATCTTAATCATAGTTGATGTTGTTGTAGTGGGCTCTAGATTATACTAGGAAGAGGATACCAAAATCATACGCCTCATTGTTGATTGACTATGAAACCCATTTCCCAAATTTCCACATAAATTTATTGTCTGATCAAATTTCCACATAAAAACAAAGTTTTATTTCTTGCTCCAATACAATATATTTTGGTAATATACAGAATTGTGTGGTATCAGTGTGCCAGGTGGTATACAAACCCATTCCGTAGAGTATCACCAAAGAACAAATTACATGAAAATGGATACCAGATCATAGGATCCAATATCATTCCTTAGACTGGTAAACAACTGATTACTGAAACCATGATCAAAAGAATTTAGGACTGAGCAAAAGAATATATAACACAATGTTTCCGCTCTTTTCTCCCTCTCCAACCAAGTTCAAACCCTTCACCTGTCACATATTTAATCATAACACTACCAACAAAATGAACAAATCCAGGTCATATAACATAATCTTACTAAAAGGTTCTTAGCTATCTATAAAATTAGCTGAATTTTGAAAGTTACATAGGCTACTAGCTTCTCATCTAGGTGTCCATGGAAATATTCAATGTCATGCATTGTTTACAAAAATAATAACCTTGATAAGTTGGTAGAAATCAAAATAAAATTAAAACTTCTCTAAAAATCCATAAGAAACATATGCCAAAAATATGTGATGCCATTGATTTTATGGAGATAGCTGTGTGTTCAAAAGATACAAGTAAACTACAATGAAAATTAATGCTATTGACTTTGACAATGCATATGATCAAAAGAGATACACCACACTATATTCTCAATTCAAATATATATCAAGTTGGATCTACAGATAATAATAAATAGTTTAAATTGTTCCAAATTCCTGTACAGCTTATTGGAGTAGAAGCTCTATATTTTCTGACCTTTCAACACCAGGACGAAGAGGAAGCAGCTTCTTCTCAATAAGAGCCATAAATAATTCTGTCTTTCTCTTGTGAAGAGAAGCTATAAATTCTTTTCTTTCTTCTTCTGTCTTTGGGGCTTTAACTGGCCAGCCCGTCTTGTTAAAATATGATGTCATTCTAAGAGAAATAACAAAAACATGAAAAAGAACAAAAGATTAGATAAAAAACTAAGCCAAGGATGTGTCAACCTTTTTTGCAATTTTTTCCATTTTAGCATTGTGTAGGGTTTGTCCTGTTGCTAGTTACAAAGCCCACTATGGATTCACATGCAATTGCCATTATCATATTTAGGCACTAAGGCCCGGGGGACTCCAACCAACTTTTGTATTAATTCAATTATAAGCCACTTAAACCTTATATGATAAGCACTTGGGTCCATGATCATACGTGTTGCTTCATATGTGTTCCACATGCCTACTCAACAAAACTTAGTTTGTTTCCTAGACTTACAATGCAAAGTCTGCGAAACAGGTTGATACCAGCATAACATTCTTTTATGTATATGTAGCACATTGGCACACTAAATCTATCAGTGAAGATAGTAACAAAAATCTCAGTGAGACATTCAATTGTTGGCGGAGGAAACTTATCTCCACTAACTTCTTAACTCCATAATCACACTATGTCTAACGAATATCGACCTCGTGTTCCCTCTAAAAGAATGTCAAACTTGCCTTAACTTGGTAACTACCATAAATGTTAAGTAAACTGAACAAGCAAATAACCATAAACTATTAAATTGATGGATGATCAGTCTAGGCACTTGAGAAAAAGCCGTAATAGAAACGAAATTTCACCTCTCCTTCCCACCACCAATCTTGAGTAATTCGCCATAAAGTTGTACATCCCAACTGACTCCCAATTCCCTCTGCAGCCATAACAGTCAAAAATAAGAATTTTCATGCAATTGAATCAGATCCACTGCCTAGAATTTGTCTGGTAAAGAGGAAAAGATTACGTAAATTAGAAAGGATGGAGATCAATAGCCAAAATTTATTGTGCAGCTACTCTCACTGCCTCCTTGAAAATAAGACCTACTCGACAAACAAGCAATTTATCTACACAATTAGAAGAACTCAATCCTATTGACCTCGAAAAATATAAGACCCACCTCAGCAAAGGTCTCATTGAACGATATGCGGTGCCCATCCTTCTCCGTGTCGACGAGGACACCATCACAATCAAAGAGTAACGCCGCAGGAAGAGGGGGCGACGACAACGGCGACGATGAAGAGGAACAAACCACAGCTTTCCGGCCACTGGGAACACTGCCCCACCCACTCCTCCTCAGGGAAGAGGAGGAGGACGGTCTCCTCTCACTTCCATTGAGGAACTTGGGAACCGGCAAAGAAGCGTGGAGTGGAGCTAAGGAGAAGGTTTTCTTTGGTACTAGAGATGAAGAAGCGACGGATGAAGCAGAAGCTGCAGCCGCGGCGGCCATCGAAATATGGAGGCGAAACCTCGCGCGCCGTGTCTTCAGAAACGGTCTATCAACAGCAATGAAAGCTTATCCAACAGTCCGCCACAAGACTTTTATATGTAGCAGCATTTTAACTATCTTTCTCTCCCTCCCAACAATTTTTTTTTTAAATATAAATCTAGTAATTTTTTTTTTAGTTTTCTCATATCTCCATTTTCAGATTTCTCATATCTTTAATTTTTTTTTTATATCTTAAATACCCACCTCTTCTTCCGAGTAAATATTGTCGATCATTTTAGATTTGATATGTTTTTACATGATCTCGACCTTTTGCTGTTATTTTAACTCCGAGATGTGCGATCTAAAATGCTGTTATTTTTGAAAGAACACAAAGCATCATGATTTCTTCGAGGGAAGATTACAAAGAGAGAGAAGAATAAGATGTGTGTTGATAGATGAATATTTTTAAAAGTAAAAGAGATAAATCTAAATCCTAAATTATAGTTTCCACTAAACCATTCCTATTGGGCCAAACCAATCGATCCATCCATTTGGACCGATACAGCCTTTGGACCGGTCCATAGGCTCATCAAAATGGGTAAAAAATTAGATGGTTGTTTTTGAAGGGATATTTTTGAGATTTTGGAGTGACCGGTTGAGTATAATGAAATTAATAAGAAGAGAATACTTATTTATTTATTTATATACCTAAGAGAGAGAGGGAGAGAGAGAGGAGTTGGGTTCATCGGAGAAGAGGGCCGGGCCGGGCCGGCAAACTATCGGCGGAAAAGAGACTGCTGGGGTTTCTTCCTTCCTAAAGCGGGTAGCGAACGCAGGCATCGATGAAGCGTTTCTTCCAGCCGATTGCGAAGGAAGGGCCCTCGAAGAAGCCGGCGGTCTCCACCGCAGACACAGCTTCTCCTTGCCCCGGAGGAGGCGGCGGTGGCGGAGACGAGGAGGAGAAGAGGGAGGCGCCAATGAGGTTCTTGACGTGGAACGCCAACAGCCTCCTCCTTCGCGCCAAGAACAACTGGCCCGAGGTCTCCCGCCTCGTCCAATCCCTCGACCCCCATGTCATCTGCTTTCAGGTCCCTCCTCTTCTTAATGTGTCTTGCTTTCTCCCTCCATCTACTAAATGTTCAGCGGGCTTGTCTCGGACGTTGCATTGCGGCTTGTGGCTATCTGATACACGTTTCTGGCTTTTTGGCAAGGGTGAAAGGAATTGCTTTTGAGGACGAGGATTCAGAAAGTTGGGGTTTTCTTGATTTCTCTTTCACTGCTCACCCCATTTTAAGTTGGAGCCTTTTTAAGATCTAATCATTCGGGACAACAATATTGCATGGAGACGTGTTCTCGAATATACCTGGACAAATGCACTACATAAAGTTAGTGGTAATAGTTATGTTATATACATAAAGTTACGAACACTCACTGTTACCTTACAAAATTGGTCTCAGCTTGACTATATGTGGCCTAATAAACATTTAGACCTAGTTATGTTGAATGTTCTAGATTGGCTGTTTAAAATATTTCCTTTATCATTATTTTGCATGAAATAAGTCTAGCCAAATAAATGAGATATGATGAGAGGTTAAAGATCAACAATATATGTAAGCACTTTGTATAAGGATAAATTACTTCCTTGTGGGGTTGCACACTAGGCATGTTCACCAAAATTAACATTTAGCCAAGTACCTCTTAGCACATACTATTTACAACTTTAAAGCCTAGTAAGAGGAGCTTGTTGATGCTTTAGGATCTATTAATTTTGAAGCAGTCAAATTGCCCTCTTTAGACAGTTTCTTCTTTTTGCAACTTCTTGAACAGCATGAAGCATTTTCTCATGACTTAGAACATCTGAGTTACACTGCATATATTTACTTTATTTTGTTTGAACAATGACTGCCATGTAATTCCTTTTGGTAAAGATTATCTGCATTTGCAGGAAGTGCGTATGCCTGCAGCTGGATCCAAAGGTGCTCCTAAAAATCCTAATGAACTAAAAGATGACACAAGCTCTTCACGTGAGGAAAAGCAGGTAATCAATGTTTTCTTAACTATGCACTAAACTAAATTTGACGAGCAATATTGTGCCTGTACAAACTCTATAGTCAAAATTCATATAATCTTCGTGAAAAAATAATGCAAATTTTTGTGTTGATTTGTTATTTTCAGTATCCATGCAGTGATCATGGATCTTATTGTCTTAAATCCATGGGTCTGAAGTGCATCCATAGAGGGGATAGTCCAGTTATCTATTCTTTTGATTTCGATAATTGAAATTGATGTTGTTGTCGTTCCCATGATCCACCTATATAGATGGAATGATTTGAGACCAGGCTGATAACCTAATTGTTATGTTACCTTCACTGAGAGCTACTCCAGTAGCAAAAGAGTTAACTAACAATTTGTTAAATTGTTTTTCTATATCAATTCCTGACACTGCTATTCATGGATCTTCGTACAATTTAGTCACATTGACTATCTTGTGGTTTTGTTCTCAAGAGGTTTACTTTGTTAGCAGTTTTCCAACAGTTCATTTTAAATAATGCATTAATATGTTCATAATCAGCAAAACAACAAAAGATATTTGGAGTATATGAATTCTAGGTTAAAAAAATATCAATTCATTCTTTTCCAAAAATAGAAGCTACTTGTATAATAATAATAATAATAATAATAATAATAATAATAATAATAATATAATATTTATAATTATTATTATTCATCCAGATAATGATAAGCAAATCATTCTTATACTAACTTGATGTCACATTTGTAATCATTGTTGGCCTTAAAGCATTATTTACTTAGGATGAGCTATATGCAAGTGGTGCCTAAAATTGAAGCAATATTAATACAGTAATGATAGTGACATGGTAATGTCAGTGTTAGCAATGACATGTTTCTTTCTTCCCACCCGTTCCATTGGATCTGCACAGTTCTGGACTTTTGGTCTTCCCTTTATGTTACTGGTACCATTGGATGCCGATGAACTACCAAAGACTGGTAATCATTTCCTTTCCTATATTTATGTTGTTTGCTCCTGCAATGAGATCAGCATGCCAATGTTCAATTTGTGATTATCCTTATGATACCAACACATGGAACTCTAAGCCTCTTCTCACATCTTAAACATCTAGCTATTCTTTTGATTTTTCATTTTGAGTCTGTATGAATATCCTGATGTTAAATATTTAATCCATGGTTGTTTTCACAAATATGTCCAGCTGCTAATGCATGCTTTATCAAATCCCCCTTTTGGAGAATATCGTGTTTGGTGGTCTCTTTCAGACTCTAAGTATGCTGGTACTGCTTTGCTTGTTAAAAAGCAACTTCGCCCGAAGAAGATTTCTTTCTCGCTAGACGGGGCAGGTATATGCACCAAGTCTATATTCTGAGATTTTACATTAAGGGTTCTTTGTTTTCCGGGGGTACTTATGTATGGATTCTATCTTTTATTTTGCTCTCAGTTCTAATGGCAATAATTTCTTTTGTTATATCTTTGAAGCTGTACTATTGATGCGTCGACATCTTTCGTTTCAAAATAGATTAGAATGATAATCTCACTTGCTTGATCATTGAATTTATTCATTTGTGGTTCTACCGTTCAATGAAAAGTTGTCTGCTTAGCACAATCATTATCTCCACAGAGCTATAATGTTGTCCACCTTCACACCTGCCTGTTCATTTGGTTACCGGTGACTTAACATCAAGTATGATTTGATGCAAGAATGAGCTTGCATTTGGTGTTTCAAATAGGACCTTGACATAGTGGTTAAGTTAGGATATGTACATTTTCAACATCCTTATCAAGAAAGTTCTTTGGTGTTTAGAACTTCCCAACTGAGGAAGTAAACAATGATTTGTTGTAATTAAAAAATCCGTGAAGTCATTCTATTAAAGACAGAAGTAGATTTCATGTACTTTATTGTATCTGTTTAGCATTGCAATGTACACTGGGTATGCTATATAACATGATACAAATACTCTAATATACCGAATATTAAATAGATGACTAATTATGTAGCAGGTTTGTTGAAATAGTAATTCTCATGGAAAAAAGTAGGATCACATATGTGAAGTTGATTTTACTTGTTTTGCCAGAAATCTTAATAAGTATCAAGTCACTGTATGATATTTATTTATCATGAAATAGCCTATTATGCACAATTGTCACTGCTGATGTGACATCATTGAGTATCAAGCTAGCATATGACTTTATTCATCATTAAATTGGCTTGGATGCATAGTTAATTGCTAGCTAACCATATAAGATTTAGATAGAATAAATGAAAAGATGAAAGCCTTTATGTTTGTTCACTTTACTGTCTTGGCCTGTGCTCCTATCGCTCAGAACCTGAGTGTGGCACAGTCCATATTTTCATTCAGTTGCAATAATAATCAGTTTTAAATTAAGAAATAGAAATACTCACTATGTAGTCTTTGATCTAAATCTTAAAGACAATTACTGAAACCACCATCTACTATGCTTGAAGTATAACTTATGAATATGTTCATTGTCTAATATCTTGACAGGAAACCCTTTTCTATTAATCATTTTAACTGCATGGTGAGTCTTAATTGATGAAGTTTAGCAACAGAACTCGGGATCTAGAAAGGCCGGTTCTGCTTTAGTTTCATCGACAAGATCATAAACTGGATCAGGTACTGGCTCAACAGAAGAATAAGTTGAAAGAGCTCTTATAACTAACGCTAAAAATGAGGACTTGCTTATGACTTGTTTATTCGTTACTTATTAGATCAGAGGTTAGATCAGAGGCATAATAATGGACTGTTCCAGTTCGAAAGTAGTCTCCGAGTTATGTTGCAGCAAGCGTTTCTGCAAATTCAAGTTAGCGTTGTTAGCGGCAAGATCAGTTATTGACTACGCTGTGCTAGTTTAAGTTGAGTTTAGTATCTACTAGAATAAGGTAAAGAATAAGGATCAATAAAGTCAGCAGCATCAATATCTGTATCAGGATCATAAGCGCCAAGCAACAACTACTAGCCGCGCGCGCCAAGAAACACACGTTTCTAGGCGGCTACTGACGCACTGAAAGAGTGTAGCGGCGCGCCGACAAGCTATAACACATAGCGCTAAAGCAGAACTAGCCGCGTCGCGTATGCTCCTTGGCGGTGGTTGCTTGGCAGCTTGTCGGCAGCTTGTCGGCCCTTGGCGCGCGTCAGTAGTGAACTAGCCGCGTCGCTGCTAGCCGCGCAACTACTTTAGCACTATATGTTATAGCTTGTCGGCCCTTGGCCCTTGGCGCCTAGCGCTAGCCGCGTCACCGCTGACGCACTATATGTTATAGCTTGTCGGCCCTTGGCGCTTCCTCCTGTCAGCAACCCTTACTTGCTAGAGAACTCAGCTTACTACTAAAGGAATGACTTCTATTTATAAGAGAACAACTTTCAAGTTCTGTTGGGACACTTAGTCTTGGTGGTTGACATTGTATGCTCGTACTACTTTTATCGGGAAATGTTGATTGTCGAATGAATGTTGACTTTTTCTTTTGCAACCTAGTAGTGAGTCACACCAAGTGGTGACAAGCATAATTCTAATTTTATTCCTTGTGATACTATATGACGTTATAGATTATCAAAATCTGAGTAACTATTTGAAAAGTTGGATTTTTAATTAGGATTAGTTGTCAAACTAGTCAGTATTTATTTATGATGAATGTTTTGAATTTTTGATATTGAATGCTTTGACATTGAGTTTGTTATGTTGTTCTAGTGCCAATTACTGATCCTGATATTTGTTTATCTTGGAAGCTTCAAAACATGAACCGGATGGTCGGGTGATTTTGGCTGAATTTGACTCATGTTTCTTGCTAAATACTTATGCACCAAACAATGGTTGGAAGGAGGAAGAAAACTCATTTAAAAGAAGACGAAAATGGGATAAAAGAATTCTTGAGTTTGTACTGCAAATTGAGAAACCCTTAATTTGGTGCGGAGACCTAAACGTGAGGTAAATAGCATACCTTTAGGAGCTATCTACTTGTTATTTTTGTTTTTCTTCAACTCCTTATTACCATGACCTTTTCTTCTTTACTTTATGAAATTTCAAGATGGATTATTGATAATTTTGTTAAGTGGCTTTATGGATGAAGAACTGAGTGAAACTTCATATATGATATAATATTTTGTTC
Organism: Ensete ventricosum; assembly: GCA_029747655.1. NCBI lineage: Eukaryota > Viridiplantae > Streptophyta > Magnoliopsida > Zingiberales > Musaceae > Ensete > Ensete ventricosum. Next base: position 1,117,583 of record JAQQAF010000006.1, on the reverse strand, counting down.
AGTCTGTTGGTTTTATTTAAAGCAAGGTTCTTCTTACCGAGCGGTAATGCCCCATACCAGGCGGTACGTATCGGTCCGCTAGTTGACCAGTACGCGGACCGCCAGCTACCGGGCGGTACCACCAAAATCAGTCGTCGGCGATCGATTTCGATCGTTGGCGGTCGATTTCGATCGTCGGCGGTCGATTGAGGGAGAAATAAGAAAAAGGAGAAGAAGAGGGAGAAGAAGAAGAAGGAGAAGAAGAGGAGAAACATACCTTCACCAATTCTCCGCGCAGTCCGTCGCCCGCGGGCAAAGAATCGTCGACGGGCGATTCCTTCTCCCCGCACGGCGAGAAGGATCGAGGCGACGTCACCAGCTTTTTATTTGTTTAATATAATATATTATATTATAATGTAACGAGCGGTAAGCACTGTGTGTACCGCTCGGTACCGGGTACCATACTATACCGAGATAATCTCGGTATGCTGGTACGGACCGATATGGCAAACCTTGATTTAAAGCTGATCAGTCTAAACATCTGGATTTCCTTACCCTTCTTCTAGGTGAGTTAGTTGCTGTACCAGCCAATATGTGTATCAGTCTATTAATTCTCAAGTTCCACAGTAATATTGGCCTTGGTCTGGAAGAAATTAGCTTTGCTCCTCCAATCCTCATGGTTATTGTACCCATTACCCATCTCATGTGGGTGTTGTGAAGATGTTATTCTTCCTATATAACCACCTCTATTCATCTGGTAGGAGCTCCTATCATAAACTGGGTCTTCAAAGCAACGACTCTTGCAATGTCACTAAAATGGACTCTGTAGTTCATCCTCTAATTTTAACTTTTCTTGTTTCAAAACCATTATGTTGTTTTCTAGATTTGGTTAGTTGCTTTGTGTCCTTACTGCATAGTATTGTTTTTTAATCATTTTGAACTTATTTATAATGTTTTCTACCTTACAGATTCAAGAGCCCCCTAGTTTTCATAACTAATGATTTGTCTTTTACATCCATAAATGCGATTCGAGATTACTCATACTTCATAGCATATGCTCTATTTGTATGTTTGTTACAGCCACCAAGAAATTGATGTGAGCCATCCTGAGTTCTTTAGCAACGCAAAGCTAAATGGATATATTCCTCCAAATAGAGAGGCAAGTTCTTAGCCTTATATTCATAATTATTTGAACTGATGGTGAAGTCTTCAGAATTGTTACTTCAGTTAGGATCCTTGTATTAATATGGAAAACAACATAAGTGTTTCACATGCACAGATTTGTTATTTAGTTTCCTTTAAAATGTTGTACAATACATTAAGCTACTTTAATTTTATACTCTCTTAAGGTTTGGGCTTTTTGAATTGGTCAGATAGACAAAATTGAGTATTTTAATTGGGTCAACCACATTAGTTCATTGCACTGGAATTGAGAGAATTGGTGTGATGGCCTGATCTCAGACAAAACATACTTGGTTGGTTGGGACCAGTCAAAATCTGTTAGGTTTTTACTGTAATTTTGTACCTAGAGGTAGTAATAAGCCAATCTTGCTAGACTCATTTTTTGAAACTTTGCCATCTCTACTCTCTAGCAATTTTGATAACAAGTAACTTGGCAATATAATCATTTTCTTGCTCTATGGAAGAATGAATGGATTATAAAGGAAGCAAGGACTTATATTTGGGATGCTGCCAGATTTACGTACCGACCTATTTTCTGAGCAGATTATGAATTTTCATCTAAACTGGTCTTGTGTATCACCAGTTTTGTTTGTATACTAAATGCCTTGTATCCCTTTCTTCCATACTCCTTCCATGTCTATAGTGATATATGATGCTCTGTTTTGGTAATATCCTTGACGATTACGTTTCTATATCTAGCTACCAACTGTATACCTCCTTGTCAAACCTGTTGCTCAATCGAAAGACCTAAAAATTGTGATGAATGATAAATTATCTGGTTATCCTTGCAATCCATTGAGTTTTCTCCTATTTATTAATCCCATGCATAGATCAGGATATGTGGCACCTCGTTGAATGCTGACACTGGTGTACCAGTTCCTTGTTCACGACCTGCAGGAAAGTGGCTGGCTCAAACAAGGTTCTCAATTTCGACCTGTATCGCCCGGTACGAGCGGTACATACCGGTCCGCCAGGTTACCGGTATGTGGACCGCCCGCTACTAGGCGGTTCCGTCAAAAATCGACCGTCGGTGGTCGATTACGATCGTCGGCGGCCGATTGAAGAAGAAATCGATCGTTGGCGGTCGATTGAGAGAGAAATCAACTGTCGACGGTCGATTGAGGAAGAAAAATGGAAGAAGAGGAAAAGAAAAAAAAAAAGAAGAGGGGAAGAAAGAATACCTTTCCCGCGCGCCGTCCTTGCTCGCGGTCGCCTACACGCTGTCGTCGCCCGTGGGTTGTCTGCTCGCGGTCCGCCCGCGGGTTGCCCGCGGCCGCTTTTTCTCCCGCGCGAGGAGACAGATCGAGGCGACGTCGCCCTCTTTTCTTTTTTTTTTAATATTTTAATATTATATTATATAATATTATATTATAAAAAAATATTATATTATATTTTAATACCGGGTGGTACGCACTGTGCATACCGCCTGGTATGGACCGGTAAGTCAAACCTTGGGCTCAAATATCTCCTTTGTACCCTTGTTTTCTTTTTGGTTTCCTAGTTTTAATGTCTGTCTTTTCTTTTGTTTTTCTTTCTTTCTTATACAATGTGCGATGCTAGTATTCTGGGGTACCTGAAGGTCAAAACATCGGTGATAAGAGATAATTCCTTGCGAGCAAAGGTGTTTTATCCTGTTATGCAAATCCTGAATTCTATAATATCACTCAGTTCAATTGCTTTATCATTAAGTATTATCATCAGTCCATTTTAAAAAGCTTTTCTCTATCTTTTCTCAAGTACACAATTTTGTAGTTTTTAACTTGTTATACTGTATGAAGCAAAGTTTGAAATTTTATACCGACCAGTGTAGTTTTTGCTCGATATGGTATAGTATAGTGTATCGAGCGGTACACTAGGGTGTATTGCTCAGTATGCTTAAAAATATATATAATTAATATATAAAAAATAAAAATATATATTTTTATATAAAAATATAAAAATTAATATATTAAAATATAAAAATATATAAAAAAGAGGCGTAGGCACCTCGGCATTGTTGCCTCCTCCTCTTCTCTTCGTCGCACCTCGATGTTGTCGCCTCCTCTCTTCTCTTCCGTTGGTCTCGTCGTTGCCTCGCCTATCCCTGAGCAATGTCTTCATTAATCTTTCACATTAAATATAAGATCCAATAGACTTAAAACTTATACATAAGAAACTTCTTGTCTGTTTAGTTAATCATCACTTGTTTCTTTGTTAAGCATTATTACAAGCAAGGATTGTAGTTTCGATATGTGCAGCCCAGTACGTGCGGTACATACTGGTCCGCCAGTTGATCGGTATGCGTACCGCCCGCTATCGGGCGGTATCGCTGATTGGAGTTGTTTCCGCCCCATTATCACCCGAAATCGACCATTATCGGTCGATTTCGACCATCGGCGGCTGTTGTCGGGCGATAACGATCGATTTCGAGCGGTATCAGCCGAGGGAGGGAGAAAGAAGAAGTGGGAGAAGAAGAAGAGGGAGAAGAAAAATCTGGAGTCTGCGCTGCTCTTCCCCTACGCGATCTATCGCCCGCGGGCGATTTCTTCTCCCCGCGCGGGGAGAAGGAATGAGGCGACGTCGCCCTTTTTTTAATTTTTTAACTTATATTATATTATATTATATATATATTGAGCGGTTTGCCTATGTGTACTGCTCGGTATCAGCGTACCATACCGAGCTGAGCCCGGTATGTCGGTACGGACTGAGCTCGGTATGTTGGTACAGACCGGTATGACAATCCTTGGTTACAAGTGCTTTTATATATTGTATCCTAGTCCTACTTAGTTGAAAGCTTTATTTTATAATGTTTGTCACCATAACTGAAGTTTAATGCTTATTCCAATTGAACCCCTATCAATTAGTTGCTGGTAATTTTATAAGGAAACAAATTGATTTTTCTTCATATTAGATAGTTCTGAAGAGTTATGTATTCAACTAATTCTGTACATATTTCATGTGGTACTACTTGATTTGGCATTCTCACTTCTGTTCTCTCTTGTCTTCCTTTTGTCTGATGCAAAATTATATATATATATATTTCATAATGAAAAAAAAGTTACTTATCTCCGATGCAGGATTGTGGACAACCAGGATTTACTTTGTCAGAGAGGAAGCGTTTTGATAATATACTGACTCAGTGAGTGAATGTAGCAATGATCCTTTTCTTTTGGCTCTTTCATTATGATAATGGTGGTATATCTTAATTTAGTATATGTATTGTACTGTTAGGACCCTAGCTGAGTCGGGTCCTAGTCGATTGCGATGAGTCCTTAGATTGGGCCTTGTTGGCCAATCTAGACCTGACATTAGTTCGGCTAGGAGAAGATTTGAGTCCATTGTAATAAATCAGTCTAAATCTTAGTAGGGTTAGGATTCGACTGAACTGGAGTCTCGGTAGGAGTCGGAGTTAGATACGAGTCAGAGTCAACTGAGTCATAATTGTAATCAACCCTAATTGGCCGCCTACCATAAATTGGGGAAGTTGGCTAGGGTTGAGTTCCTTCTAGGGTTAGAAAGGAGGAGTTTCACTTAACTTGGGACTCTCTCTAGGAGGAGTCCTCATGGAGTGAGGCTCTTCTAGGGAAGAGTCCTTATGAGATGGGAGTCTCCTAGCCGCCTCCTCTTAAGAGAGGCTGGCTAGGACAAGAGGGGGAGAGTCTCACTTAGCTAGGACTCTCTCTAGGGTTGAATAAGAATAAAATTAGGAGTTGGAGACCCATATAGCTGTCAGCCATATCATGGTTAGGAGTTGGCTAGGGGTTAGGAGTTGGTTAGGAGAGGGAGTCTATCAAGAGTAGGAGTTCTATTAGGAGTTAGGTTTTTGAGTCCCTATATAAACCCACATAGCTACCACCCTTTTATTATCAATAGATCAAATTCCTTTCAGCCATTGTGCAGAATACCAAGGAGTGAGGAACCCCTATAAAGTTCTAAGGAGGTTGATCCCCTATAGAGATCAACCCTAAGCTTAGAATCTGCAAGGATTCTAACATGTACATCATGCGATTCATTGTTATGCTTATGTGATTATTTTGTATTTAAAAATAATCAACGGAAGGTCAGTAGCTATTAGAAGTGGCATCTGTCATTGTTGACATCAAGTTATTCATGGGAATTCTCAGTTTGAAGAACCATTGAGTACCAAATCCTTTTTCTTTAGCACATAAAAGTATCAGTTGCCTTATAGTGTGGGTTTTTTTTTTTAATCTCTGTCACCATGACACTTACTCTAGAAAGATCAAATCTGTCAGATTCTGAGGTCTTCCAGATTTTCTTAGCCTCTAAGCTTAAGGAGTCGCAAAGTAGTTTCTCAACTTTAAAGGGTGTGTCTTGGCATCATGGTAAGGATGCTACCTTTCAAGGTGAACCGAGTTTGATCATGGAAACCGCTTGTGATTCCAGTGATCAGGTTGTGTGTATTTAGCCTCTGTAGATCCCATATCGATTTGGTCTTGATTTCTTAAATTTGACGAATATTATCCAAAAGTTGATCATTAGTACATTCTTTATCAAGATCTTTGTGGGCATACAATTTTAGTAAGAATCTGTGCATATTATATAGATTTTGGTAATCCACTCAGTTACTTCATCGAAGTTTCTAAGGTGTTAGCTTCTCAGTTTTTCATTAGAATGATAGGACATGCATACTGATATCTGTTTTGTCACTATGTATTGACTATGTAGCAAAACAAAGGGGTACTGTACCCAAGCACCTTTGGGAGCATGGTAGAGCAACATTAGGTGTCACATTATGTAGGACCACACAAAAATTTGCTTCTTGTAGGATTGGGAATATTGAACTGAGTAATTAATTGCACATTTATTTTGCATGACATGTTTAATTAACCAAATATGACTGGCTGTCAGGCTTACCTTTATTTTCAAGACATTTTTAACTTGTCTGAAATTATTTGTTGAAATTTATTCGTTTTGTCTTCTTCTCATATTCCTAATTTTTAACCAAGTTTCATGGAATACCTTGTGGTCTATAGTCTGCTGTTGTTCCGTCCTCTTTTCACTGCTAACTATAATTTCTGATCTCCGGCATATGTATGTATAGATATCTCTTTCACACACACATGCACACGGGGCACGGTATGTTGTCCCTTTGGAAACCACAGACCACATATAGAAATGTCTTATTTAAACAAAAATGTTTAAGCATGGGCAAGGTTGGATGCCCTATTTTTAAACGTCTGACATGGTGTCAGTGTTATCTTCCAAGGTTAGACGGAATGGTTTGTAAGTAAGTTGTTTATGTCACTAACCACAGAGGAATGCCTTATAATTGAACTATTTTTTCTTACACGGCCCAGAAAACTTGGTTTATAGTGGATGTGACCTCGGTAATTATTCGTCATCAATAAAGCCTAGAAGTTAATGTAGATTTTCTACATAATTCTAGGGGTTGAAGTAGTTTTAACATATAAGAGTACATTTTTCAAGTAATGTATATTCAAATATGTAACGATAATTATGGCCTGCAGAGGGAAGCTGGTTGATGCTTACAGAGTTCTCCACAATGAGAAAGACACGGAACGTGGCTTTTCCTGGTCTGGCAACCCTATCGGCAAGTAAGCATGTTGTGCCCTTTTTGTTCCATGACTGAATAACTTTGGCATTAAGATTCTGAAGGCCTGTGACTGATCCAACTATGAGGAATTATTGAAGAATATATACGCCTTTTATTGTTTCTCATCGGTAAAGAATCATCGAACAATTACATTGGAGATACTACATTGTTGACTAAGTAAATATTGAAAATGACAACCATCAAATATTTTAAAGTTTTCACCCACAATTCTTTTGGTCAATAGGACAAATTTTGTGATTTTTTTTCGAAGATGAATTTAAGTCACTTGAAGGCATTAAGATTGATGGAAATACACATGGTAAGTTCACTACTGCTCAGATACAGACTTGTAAACTTCTTCTTACATTATTGATATTCCTCTTATTAGTGTAAAATTAGAAATCGTTATATTAACCAAGGTTTTACTTATCGGTTCGTACCGGTATACCGAGTTTATCTTGATACCAGTATTATACCGGTACCGGGTGGAACACACAGTGCTTACCACTTGGTATATTAAAATATAATATAAATATTTTTTATAATATAATATTATATAATATCATATTAAATATATTAAAATATTAATAAAAAAAGAAAAGGGGCGACGTTGCCTCGACCTTTCTCCCATCGCGGGGAGACGTTCCATCTCCTCGCACGGGAGAAAAAGCGCCTGCAACCCCGCGGGCGGCGAGGATGGCGCGGGGAAATAGGTACTCCTCTTTTCTTTTCTTTTTTTCTTTTCCTCTTCTTCTTCTTCTTCTTCTTCCCTTTTTCTCCCTCAATCGACCGTCGACGGTTGATTTCTCCCTCAATCGACCGTCGACGGTCAATTTCTCCCTCGACCGCCGACGATCGATTTCTCTCTCAATTGATTGCCGACGGCTGAAATCGATCGCCGACGGTTGATTTCTTCCTCAATCGGCAGTCGACGGTCAAAATCGACCGTCGACGGTCAATTTTTGGCGGAACCGCCCGGTAGCGGGCGGTCCATGTACCGGCAATATGACGGACTGATATATACCGCCCATATCGGGCGGTACAGATCGAGATTGCAAACCTTGATATTAACTTCTATGGCTGACAAATTTTTTTCCGTGTAACATACAGAAGAATAACCACTGGATGCATTTATGGATTTTTTTTACTATCAAGATACCGACTAATTTCTTTTTCGTAGATACCGAGGTAAAAGAATGAGGATTGACTATTTTATAGTCTCAGAGAAATTGAAGGACAGAATTGTTGCGTGTGAGATGCACGGGCGTGGGATTGAACTTGAAGGTAAAATAATAGCTGTTACCTAATAAAGATATGTAAATATTTTTACGGAAGCATCGAAGGGACCCTTCTGAATGGTTTGCTGTATGATTTGCATCTTGTGATCCATTGATTTCAATCACCAGGTTCCTCTTCAGTCGGCTTTTATATGCCATTACCACACTTAACACAAGGCTTCACCCTTCTCTTTTTTGCAACTCCCTTCTACTGATCCCCATAAATATTGTTTAGAGTCCTATTTTTTTGGTGTGGGACGTCATCGTTGATCATTTGAAATATAATGTAAATTGATTGTTAAAGCAGCCCTTGGAAGCTTTATTAACCACATCATTTTTTTCCTTGGTTTAATTCCAGGTTTTTGTGGAAGCGATCACTGCCCTGTTTCACTTGTGCTCTCAGAGGAAACATGACAACCTGAGTCCCAACTGTCAGAATTTTTTTGTGAGGTTTTGCTTGTAGTGATAATTCAGTGCAGTGATTGCTCTTTCCTAAAAAACCAACTGCTTTCTTGTTTAATATTATTTGCTTGTGACGTGGGACTTGTGATGCATCAAACAAAGATTCCCTTCATATGCCTTCCCCGTAATAATAAAAAGCTAGAGACAAGAAATAATAACGTATATATATATATATATATATATAATCAAATCGGTGTATTATATTTTTGTCGACATGTCCAGTAGCTGCTCGTGTGGGGATATTAAGGACACAATACAAGTGTTCATTTGAGAATGGATTAACCGATTAATTCGTTTTCAGAATGGTATATGATAATGATATTTAATGTCATACAATGATTTTGTAATTTCAGTTATGTGTATATTTCTTAGACGATATAAAGAATATCTTATTTGAATATTTCTTTCTTTAATGTCGGATTTACAGGTTTAGAGGTTTTAAATTTGGTATAATCGGTTATCAGGATTAGTAGTTAACTTTACGAAAATAATTGACTGTCAATAGAAGATTATAAATTATCTTTTCTCAGTATCACGAGAGGAATATTTCATATATTCTCGTTTAGGTAAATCTCTGGTAGGGTCGTTCGGATTGAAAAAGAATGAGTTTTCAGGAAGAATCCAATTAGATTGAGATTCTGACAGATTTAATATGTAGCTTGATAGTATTATGCCCAATATACGATTTTTGAGACATTAGATGGATGAGGGATTTTATAAACACGATAATTAAGGATAGACAAATCCAATGGATTAGATCCCTTGTATCATTTGGGGATCCCTTGTATCATTTGGAGACTATGGCGTAGTGGTCAACATAAGTGATAGGTTGCATATTTGCTTCTCCCTCCTAGTCTCCTCTCTCCCTTATCTTCTCAGTCGATCACCATCTCCCTACTGCAAGAGGATTATTATGATCAATTGACACTAAGAGTGGGGCAGGGGTGAATTATTACAAGTGTAAAAACTCAGTTAAAAAAAAATCATTCAAATAAAATTGAGATCAGAAGCGTTTCTTAGAATCTTAAATATGTGAGTGAATCAAACTAAAGATCGATAAATTCAAATAGCTAATAAATGTTGAAAATAAACAGAAAAGAAACACTCATAATTTTATAGTGGTTCGGTCCCAATCTTGACCTATGTCCACTTCTCGAGTCCTTTTTGTCGAGGCCCACCAGTGTCTATTACCGATCTTCTTTGGGTGAAGACCAAACCCTTATAGGCTTTTAAACTCACAAGGGAGACTTATTACAAGAATTACAACACTTGACTCACTCCCTTGTCCCTTTTTTAAATATGTGAATTCTTGTGCTAAATGCAAGAAAACTTGGAATATTTATAGACCCCAATTGGCTTCAAAAATGGAGCCAAATTTCAAACGTATCCGAAAAATTCGGATTCGGGTGGTACAACAACCGCCAGCGTCGGTGGTACAACCACCGAAAGCTTCCTGAAAAACTGGGCGACGATGGTACAATCATTGACCTAGGCAGTACAACCGTCGAGAATCCCAAAAAAGTGATTCGCTTTACTTTTCAAATCCCGACTTGTACATTCTATTGACTAATTCTCAAGTCAACTAATTGAGCTCAACCTGAGCTCAATCCATCCCATAATGGACCCAGTCTGCCTCACTTGAGTTAATTTAGATTTATTCCAAATCTAACTCAAGTAGAAATCAAACAGAATTGATGCTAACTACGACTTAATCAATTACAATAATGTGACTATTAAGTCCAACAAGACCCGCCTGACTCCCGGCAAGCTTTTCAGCAACCCTTGACGATCTTACGACGAGTCTCTTGGTCTTCTTCTAATGAACTCCCGATGCCATCCTGACAAGCTTTCGATTACCTTCGATAAGCTTCCAACGAACTCCCAGCAAGCTTCCGATACCTTCGATAAGCTTCCGACGAGCTCCTGGCAAGCCTCCGATCCCTTCGGCAAGCTTCCGACGAATCTCTCAGCGAGTTCCCACTACAACGTCCGAACCCCGACCCGATAACCGGACTTGACTCTGGCCCACATCTGATTATAATTCTCTCTTTGTCGTAGTTAATCTTGCATCAATCATCTCTAACACACATGTTAGATCAATAACTCATCAATTGATTTCATAATCAAAATTCGAGATTCAACAATGACAATGAAAGAGATAAGTGATATTCGACATTCGTTGCAAGAAAGTGCACAAGAGTTGCAAGCTTTATGTTACGATTAGAGGAGCATCGCTGCGACGATCCATTGTTTGGATATCACTAGAGTGGAGAACATTTAACCTCACTCATCCTCTCCAATTTGATTTTAAAGTTTATACGATCTTCCTAGATAATCAATATCACACAAATCATAATTTTTTATTTTTAAGATTTTTTATTCATCAATTTAACATGACAATGTGATAAACATGAAAAATGAATTTTATTTTATTTTATAGTTGCATATGTGAATATAGAGTAATGTAATGGCCTTAATGACCCCGTGATCCACTTATGAGAGTAGCCTTAATGATCCAGTGATCCACTTATGAGGGTATCATTCAGCACCGTGGTTTGTTGTAAGTCTTACTCGGACGGCAACCCTAACTATATGTGAGTATATCAAAAGCATGTTTTCTTATTTCCATTCCTAACAGTAACAGAGAAAAAAAAAGAAAGAAAAAAATGTGATACCAAAGACGACTATTCTATTCTCTTCTATTACGGATGCCGCTGCAATCAATCATCAACTCGACTACAGAAGAGCCACAGTAGAATATATGAGGCAAAAGGCTCAGCGCCATCGCACCGTTTCCATGGTCTCCGCATGCCGACCTGTGGGTGATAGGGAGTAATGAGACGAACACCAAAGTTTTTGGATTGCACCTAAAATGGCGGCCTGTGACACATGATGAGGGAAAAAGAAGGAAGTAGGAAAAAGAAGAAGAAGAAAACAAGGATTTTTTGGCCCCATCAAACAACTACGAGAGATCAACCGAAACCCTTACCAGATCCAGTCCGTTTTTCGAAAGCCAAGAGCGAAGACGATGTGGAGCAACAGATGGGTTGGGTTGCGCTACCCGCGGCAAGCCGACATCTCCGCTCGATCGGAAGGAGGAGAGTAGGAAAAAGAAGAAGAAGAAAACAAGGATTTTTTGGCCCCATCAAACAACTACGAGAGATCAACCGAAACCCTTACCAGATCCAGTCCGTTTTTCGAAAGCCAAGAGCGAAGACGATGTGGAGCAACAGATGGGTTGGGTTGCGCTACCCGCGGCAAGCCGACATCTCCGCTCGATCGGAAGGAGGAGAGTAGGAAAAAGAAGAGGAAAACAAGGATTTCTTGGCCCCATCAAACAACTACGAGAGATCAACCGAAACCCTTACCAGATCCAGTCCGTTTTTCGAAAGCCAAGAGCGAAGACGATGTGGAGCAACAGATGGGTTGGGTTGCGCTACCCGCGGCAAGCCGACATCTCCGCTCGATCGGAAGGAGGAGAGTCGGAAAAAGAAAAAGAAAACAAGGATTTCTTGGCCCCATCAAACAACTACGAGAGATCAACCGAAACCCTTACCACATCCAGTCCGTTTTTCGAAAGCCAAGAGCGAAGACGATGTGGAGCAACAGATGGGTTGGGTTGCGCTACCCGCGGCAAGCCGACATCTCCGCTCGATCGGAAGGAGGAGAGTCGGAAAAAGAAGAAGAAGAAGAAACAAGGATTTCTTGGCCCCATCAAACAACTACGAGAGATCTAGGGTTAGGGCGATTGGTCGAAGCAAGGGAGAGAGAGAGAGTTAGAGTTACCTGGTGTCCCTACCGAGGAGGCCCAAGGAAGGAAGGGGTTGGTGCTGGCGTCGTCTACCCTTCGGTTCGGGACTCGAACGGCCAAGCAAATGAAGAAGAAGAAGAATAAGTTGGTTGGAATGTTCATACAGCTGTTTGGCGCATTACTTGTTCGACAATTCGATGTTCCGATGGAAACTTACTGGTTGTGTGCTCTGTGTGAGTCGGGCATTTGGTCCAAACTCGTGTGTGGCGCGCTCTCATGCTGTACGTATCTGCCCCAGTCATTACCCAGAGCCACCCAACTTGTGCTTACAGCATTCAAACATTCATATATATATATATATATATATATATATACGCTTTCTTCAAAGATGAGCTACAGAGGTAATCGAAATAATGTTTTGTAAAATTTGTTGTCTTCACGCTTCGGTACCAAAAGCCGCCGCCGCCACCGGGCAACAGTCGGAAAATGCATTACTGATAGTGATAAATGATTCACAGGAGAGCTTTTGATTCCAAGCCCACACTCACACAACAACTTCATAAGAAGCTTCAAATGTTGCCACTCACATTCCTCCTATGCCTAAAGAGTGAATGAATGATTCACCGGAGAGCATGTCTCCGAGCACACAAATGGTTTAGAGGCCCGACGGACACGGCTGCTACTGCTCATCCCAGTCATCGTTCTTGTAAGACACCAGTGTGTCCACTTTGTGTATCTTCATCAAGCCATATCAGACAAAAATGAAAGTTTTGGGAATAAAAATATAGAATGCAATCACATAGAAAGAGCTGATTGGTATCTTTGTCATCCTACCTACCTTGGTATCGAATGAATGTAACTTCACCATTTGGGGGTTCTCGATCAGCTTTGCATCACTTTCCATCCAAGTGAACGGGACGGCAACATCCTTGTCGGTGTAGGCCAGCACGTCGAACACGCCTACAAGGATCAGCAGAGAGAGTTAAGAAGAACACACACACCACAGGCAAATGTAAGCGGATGATGATATATATATATATATATGTTCATTACAGGGTTCGTCGAGACAGGGCAGGTAAGTAATGGAGGAGGCTATCTGGCGCATGATGGCTTGGATCTCCCTCATGATTTCTTTGTCACTCTTCTCCTTGATGACACTGAGATTGATGTGATGCGATCGACCTCAGAATTCTTTCTTTTCTATCTCATAAAAAGAAAGAGAAGAGAGTGGTGATGTGGAGACGTAAATTACCCCTTCTCGACATTATTACCCGTCGTGATTTCTTCGTCAATCTTCTCCTTGATGACACTGAGATTGGTGTGATGCGATGACCTCAGAATTCTTTCTTTTCCATCTCATAAAAGAAAGAGAAGAAGAGAAGAGAGTGACGATGTGGAGACGTAAATTACCCCTTCTCGACGACCTCCGCATCGGTCTCTATGCTGAAATTCCATCTCTCCAGGACCTCTGATGTGGCCTTGCTCATGATCACAAGAACCACCCTCTGCAGCTTCCCGGCCTCCAACCATTCTTCTCGAGGATTGAAGAGTGAAAAAGCTCAATAGATTTCATATGCAGCAGCAAATCAAAAAACCAGATCAAGAATCCTTTCCTTCGGGGGGTTTACCTGTCAACTGGGACGTCAGACCGGAGATGAACGATTTGACGCCCTCGTCCTGGGTGAGCAGCATCGGCAGCCCATATTTCTTCACCTTGGTGAAGCTCTCTTCCGGGTAGATTCCTCGATTGTAGAGTATGCTGCAATTCCTTGTTTCAAGATCCAATCCACGCCCGAGGCGCACACAACAGGAGGAAGAAGATGGGGAGCGATCCGTTTGCTTACCTGTTCGCCGCATACCCTGCGGACCGTCAAGAACAACAAATCAAGGAAGGACATGGGGGGGAAGAAGAGTTCGCGCAAGGACATCGGAGGGTAAGGGGGAAGTACCGAAGAACTCGCTGACGATGGTGGCGGAGCCACGGAGGGTGATGATGTCCTTGGAGGCTGTTCTCGACCCCATCCTCTCTACCTTTCAAGATCGCTTCCTGGTGTTCGGATGAGCCGTTCGCTAGGGTTTGCTATCGCTTCTTGAATCCGAATTCTTTCGAGGAAGGGAGAGATGATAAATAGGAGAGGAGGATCGATGATATTTTAACGGCTAGTTTTCCTCATTTGGAGGCCTCCTGGCGCTTTGCCTCTCGGCATTTGAACGCTCGCCTTCGCAACGGTCGGAGAGGGGGAGGATAATACCCCCAAAAGAAAAGAAAGATTAAAAAAAAAAAAAAAGAGGAAATGGGACCCACCTTGGCCTGCCGTTGATGCCTGCTTCGAGATTCGTGCGAACGTTTGCCGGATCTCGACAGGATTCAGGAACACGTGTCATGAGCAGAATGTTCGTCCAATGAACTCGATCGACAACTCAAATGAGTGGCTGTGGACAGCAACAAGAAATCACAAATGTTCATTAAAGGAAATATAGCACAAAAGCCAACTCAAAATTATAGAGCATAACTCGAGCTACAACTCGGCTTTTTTTATTTTTGACGATGCAAGCCTTCTCAAATCCTTTCTCAAGGTCTCTTACCTGCAGCAGCACTCGTTGGGTACCGACTCCACAGAGAAAACATGATGTATATCTTCTTATAAGGTGCAACCTGCAGCATTATGAATACGGAGGAGCATCAAAAGACTATTATTGATGACAAGAAAAAAATGTATCATAACATTAAAATCAATTATGCAATTTGTAGCAGTGTGAATCTCAAATACTCGTCTCAAGTCTATGCACAGCTTTCAAAGTTGGATGGATGCAGATCACTTATTGGAATTGATACACTGTACATCCAAATGATCATCAAAAGGTACAAACAATATAATTTCCTAGTATGCCAAACTTAACATCTGACCACAATTAGAATAATATAGAACTACGATTATAATCAACAAAGCAGTGACAAAATTCAATGAGAACTGTTACTTTCATGCTCGATTACATCTATATGTATCAAAACATATCAGAATGGAATGATACGACTAACCTGTGTTCTCTCACACCAGCAATGCTGGCGGTCTGAAGCTGCCCAACTGCTGCTAGTGCCCTCTTCGCATCGAACCTCTCTGTGTGGATCAACGCCGACTCCCCTGCCGCCACCGCCTTCAAGCAGAACAGAAATCCGTACGCGTGGAATAGTGACACCGTCACCATCAGCACAGAAGACTCCGGCACTGCCGACGCCATCGACGCGATCAGATTTCGTTGGGTCAGCACCGCGCCCTTCAAAGAAAACGAAAAATAGAAAAAAGAAAACGAAACCAAAGAAAAGAATCTTTTTCTTTTTTTTAGATTTCCCATCCCAAGAAGTCATTGCTTGATCCATTAACAGATGATCTGTGGAGTTCTATTCCATGATAACTCCTTTAGATTTGAAAAAGAAGTAGATTAATAGAGTCGACCTTCCCAATTTTTTATGCTTAAACATGACATGAAATGAGTAAAAAAAAAAGCATAAAAAAATATCTAGGAGTCTAAAAAAAAAAAGGTGAACGTGATGCCGGACGAGTAGAGAATCGCGGCCGTGTCCGACTGCCGGACCACCGCTGGCTCGCCGTCGGCAGCAGCCGATAGGAAGGAACGGAACTCGGAGGACGGTGGGGAAGTCGCGGGGGAGCTTGGTGGCGGTGACGAAGGTGGCGAAGGCGATGGTTGGGCGGGAAAGGTCGAGGAAGCGGGCGATCTCAGCGGGGGTGGAAGTGGGGTCGGCGGGGGACACGGGGCGACGCCGAGGGACAGAAGAAGGGAGAAGTCGAGGAGGACAGGGAGGTCGAGACGGGCCGGGGAGAGGACGTCTGGGTGGGGCTGTTGGCTTCTACGCTTCCTGTCCCTCTACGAGGGGATTAATGATGCGTCAAACATCAAACCTAAGATGACC
Source organism: Ensete ventricosum (assembly GCA_029747655.1). Taxonomy (NCBI): domain Eukaryota; kingdom Viridiplantae; phylum Streptophyta; class Magnoliopsida; order Zingiberales; family Musaceae; genus Ensete; species Ensete ventricosum. Next base: position 1,101,447 of record JAQQAF010000006.1, on the reverse strand, counting down.
TTTTGACCAAAGGACTTGATGTGCATTTAGAGCCATAGAGCAGTTTTCTACGAGTCATCATCATGTAGTGTTTAACTGTGTCTAAGCTGTGGCTGGCAGGCAATTAGATCCCACACCAATCATGCATCTTTTTCTCCCCAATATATATATATATATATATATATATATATATATATATATATATATTAACTGAAGCTTGTTTCATGTATTTTTCATTCATGTAAAAGACTTCCACATGAACGACAACAAGCAAGCAGAGAGAACATAAAATATAACAAAGCACTTGGGGCGTCTAACCAATGTACCAAGGATTGACATTGCAAATCCAAACAACTGAGCCAAAAATATAAAAACTAACTCAGCAGAACCATGCAAACTGGAAGGGGTAATTCCTAGCTTAACAACGATGTCAATTGGTAAGAGTATTTAAGTTAAAGCTTTGGGTGAGAAGGGGAAACAAACAACCTATGGATCACATGCTTTGATTCCGAATGAAGCTTTGTGGCATGTGGAACCATGCAAGCCCCCGCTGACTACCGCATTGCCCTGACTCTGGAACCGGAACTATCGGTCCAAGAAATATACGCCATAAATCAAGTATTATAGTTACTAGCATCGCCGCTCCCAATGCATCAACCGCCACTCTTGGAAGGTCCCACTGTTCATCATCTTTCTCATCAACCCTGGGAATCACAAAACAAAACAAAACAAAAAAAATGTATGAGATAGATACCATAATGCCAGTATGGATTTTGAACTAACATAATCTAACTGCAAAACTCAGTACTTTGGCGTCTTTAGAAAAAGGGAGATAGATACTTTGTTGTCATTTATAAACTAAAGAAAAGATTCAGGTTTTCCAAATCCTTTCCGATGGAAATATATATATATATATATATATATATATATATATATATATACAGATTCATTTACAGTTCTAACCCATTTTTCTTTAGCAAACATGAGGAGCATCAAATGTTCCTTGACCCAAAGAGATTCCAGTAACAAAAAAAAACAAACTGTCCAGTAATGAATGCTCAGATATCAGCTGCTAAAGTTTTTAAGTGCATGATAGATGAAATTTAAGAATTTCACCTCCGGTTCCCCAAAAATATTCAAATTAATGAATTTTCCCAGTTCACCTTCTTACCTTGAGAACATAGGGAAGCTCACGATGAAATAAATTGCATAGAAGAGTGATCCCACTTTGTACATTGATTCCCGATCAACAAACTCATAGTAAGGAAACTGCAAGAATTTAGAATATCAAGAAATATCAAATGAAGTTAATACATCAGAACTGAAATAAATGACTAGAAGTAATTTAAAATGAGTGTTCATCGAAAAGAACTATCAACTTTAAGCAAGTATGGAGCAAGGATTGTACTGCATACAAAAGCAGTATTAACTCAAACAGTATTAAAATTTTAACATTCCTAGTGTCATGCTCAAATATGGTTGTTGATCCAATCAAATGTGCTAATTCAATAATGTTTTTGTTTTTTGATAGTTATAAATAATAATATATGCAAGGTTTGACTTATCGGTCCGTACCAGTATACCGAGTTCATCTCGGTACCGGTATGGTACTGGTACCAGACGGTATGCACAGTACGCACCGCCCAGTATATTAAAATATAATATATATTTTTTATAATATAATATAATATTAATATATTAAAATATTTAAAAAAAAGAGAAAAAGGGACGACGTCGCCTCGATCTTTCTCCCCGTGCGGGAGAAAAAGTGCCTGCGACCCGCGGGCGGCGACGCCGCGCAGGCGCTGGCAACCTGCAGGCGGCAACGGCGCGCGGGTGCTGGCAACCTGCGGGCGGCGACGGTGCGCGGGCGACGACGACGCACAAGCGACGACCGCGCGTAGGCGATATGTATTCTTTCTTCTCCTGTTTTCTTTTTTTTTCTTCTTTTTCCTCTTCTTCTTCTTCTTCCCTTTTTCTCGCTCAATCGACCGCCGACGGTCGATTTTTGGCAGAACCGCCTGGTAGCGGACGGTCCGCGTACCGGCAACCTGACGGACTGGTATGTACCACCCGTACCGAGCGATAAATGTCGAAATTGCAAACCTTGAATATATGTATAATACTTGTCTAAAGAAGCTGTATCATCCATGATATGCATCATTGTCATATGTGTCATCTCTGACCATCACGAGTATAAGATCTCAATAAATCATAATTAATAACTTGAGGAGTTAAGCAAACAATATAATACATCTATACGATGATAGACAAACACAGTATGTCAAGTATTCAAAGCAAAAAAAATCCCATCTTGTATGCCTAAAACAACTCTATTAGCACAAATCAAAATTATAATTTTGTCTAATATATTCCCAATAGTAGTCCCACATCATGTCATATTAATTGATGGTAGGCAGATAACCTGAAGGTTCCTCATTGACTGGGACTAACTCACCCTTCCTAGGTTATTGACTTATACCAACCAATGGCAATTGATATTGACCAGTATGTGAACCTACATCAACCTTGCATTGAATTATATCGATGCTCTTCAATATGGAGTACACCACTGGTACAAGATGGTCAACATCCTGATATCTCATCGAAGGTCATATGCCTCACACACCGACTAGTATGAATGGATATGACAATCTATAGTTTAGAGAATGCCAGCAAACTAATTTTCACCTAGATGGATGCCTTCGTGAATTAAAACAAAATCATTATTTATTAGAACTTACCTGCATATGGTACAAGGACAACATAGCAATATACAAGTGAGTATGTAATAAATTCATCCTATAATTTAGCCCTCAAACCACCTAAGAGAAGTATTCTGAACTTCCTACAGAAAATGGCATGGAAGGAAAGATGACTGTAAGTAATGAACCAAAAACATTACCGCTGAACAAGATGGTCAATATTTGAACCTATATTGGCCTTGACCTTGTGCTGATTTACTTCGATACTCTTTAGTATGGAGTACACCATTGGTACAAGATGGTCGACATCCTGATATCTCATCGAATGTCACGTACCACCCACACCGACCAATATGAATGGATATGACAATCTATAGTTAGAGAATGCTAACAAACTAATGTTTACCTGCATGGATGTCTTTGTGAATTAAAACAAAATCATTTTTTATTAGAACTTACCTGCATATGGTACAAGTATAACATAGTAATAATATACATGCAAGTCCTGTAATAAATTCATCCTATAATTTAGCCCTCAAACCACCTAAGAGAAGTATTCTAAACTTCCTATAGATAATGGCAACATGTAAGGAAAGATGACTGTTAAGTACTGAACCAAAAACATTACTGCTGAACTCTCACCTAGTTCCTTCTATTAATTATCTGCCATGATGCTAGTAGCCAACTTGAAACAGATTCTTTAACCTTGTATTTACATGTGACTTGTATTGAAAAATTAAGTTTCGAAGTCATACAAACTATTATTACTACAATAACATGGGACTCTCAAATACTTGGGGTTGGCTACTTGGACACTTTCTTGCTGATTAATCCCAAGGAAAATACCACTTGCTAACTCATAAGCCAATAAATCACTTGTCTTTATCCACCTCACCTGTCACTACTAGTTTGAATCAAGTCACCTTCCCAAAGCGATGCAGTTACAAGACTTTTCTAATCACCTCAAACAATTATCCCCATTTCATCCTAGATCCGTGTTATACTTAACCACTTACAGATGCATCCATTTTCTACATCATCTGTCCTGATAACCTCACACATCTATCTCAACATCCTGTCTTAGCAACACTAACCTTTTAAACATTCAGTTTTTAAATTGTCCAACCCACAAACCATAACAAGCCTTATAGCTATCTCATGACAACTTTCCTATAATCAGTACACATTGGTCACAGTAATGTAGGCATTCTTTCCTTTGGCCCTCCTGTTTAAACTATATATCAACCTACTATTCCTGTTGCATGAAATCTCTTCTATATATCATAATATTTTGCTTTGTGGACTTCTTGTGGATCTATATCTTGATTTTTCTATCCTGCTATCCTGAGACTAGAGACTGCTTTATACATTTTATTAAATTTAAACAATATAAGTACCTGATCTCCTTTTACAAAACTATATCTTTATGCATCTATTTCACAAAACTCCTTCACAGGATTTTCGTAACTTGAAAAAGCAAAATTCAAGTCTTTCTTCTCTCCGCACTTTCTCACTAATTATTCAACAAGTATATAAGATATATTATTGATATTCCTGACAAAACATGGATTCTAGAAATGCTTCTTTCATATCTTAACAAAGAGTTGCAAGGCATGAGTTCAAGCCTTTTGTGCAAATAGGTTGATATGCATCTTTATGTCCACCATATGCTTTACAACTACCTTTCTGAAAGTCACGAGTATTTTAACTAATGTTGTACAAATCAAATATAGTCTGATGTGTGCAACAAGTTCAGCACGTTGCTAGACCCTGAAGGGTGCAGTGGAGACTGTATTGGCGAAGGGTCGCAATCTAACAAGTGCATTTGCGGGGGTAGAACAAGGCACAAGTTGTTCAGCAAGACGGAGTAGTCCAAAGGGGATGGTGGTCTCCGAAACTTCCAGTGGAAGTATGTAAAGAGGAAAGTTGCTCCAGCAGGATAGATATCCAGGAGGGCTAAGTTCTAGTTCTCCAAAGGGAGAATCATGTGCAACGGACCGCACATATTGAGGAAGAGTTCCTCAAGGCTGTATCTTCACAAAGTTCAATGGACCGAACGAGTGGCGTGGAGTTGTCACATGATCTCGAATGAGGTAATGCATTGGTGGATGCATTTTGAGATCAAGTGAGGGAGCAATCCAAGGCAACATCATATAAAGGCACACTTAGAGTCGATGCAGAAATCGAACTCAACGAAGGGTTGACCCGTGGAATGGTGGACGCGAGGGCCACTATTAACTCAATGCAAATCGAGAAGCGACTTGGGTGGAACTTGGTGAAGTATCCAAGCCGCATGAAGGGAGTCGACATAGAAGATGGAACATGGAGCGGGGGCACGGAGCTTTCCTTGGACACAGGTCAAGGGCTTGAACTCTTGTAGAGGCAAGAGTGGGATCATGTCGTTCCATGGGTTCTTCATTCTGATGGGGCGAACCTATCTTACATGGTGCCAAAGATAAAGGGAGCTTCGAGGCACATGCAAGTTACCTCAGAGATGCATTTGACGGAGTAACTAAGGTGATTCAACTTGCGGAGGCAAAGTTGGGATCAGGATACCTTAGCACAGGGCAAGAGGACGCAGAGGCGGGTACTCTTGAAGAATATGCCACAGTGTTGCCATTCGAGTTGTCAGGAACAAGTGATGCATAGCAGAGATTGTGCTAGTAGGGGATAGAGGCCCAGGATCCAAACAATGGTGCACCAATTCTAGCGAAGTCGGGGGACTTCAGAAGCTACTAGGCGACGGACTGTCCTAGTGCTATGCTTCGTCCGGGTGTGACCCAAGAGTGGGGGGGAGGGACGAAGGTGAATTGCCAAGGGAGCGAACTAAAAATCGGAGATGGCGGAGGCCCTACGATGTGTTGGCAGAGGCCACACATGGAGAAGTCGTAGTCCGAGTTCATCACCCAAGAATCTGTATGCAATAGAGATGTCACCAGGAGGCGACATGGTGCAGCGGATCGTGGTGGAATAGTTCGTGGCAATGCAATACATGCGGACCTGTCCCGTGAGGGTCCGCATCGTTTTGGGTTTTTTTGGCTCTGTGCAACGAAAAAGACCCAAAAACCCAAAAACAGAGCTGTTTTGGGTTTTTTTGGCTCTGTGCAACGAACGATCGTTCTGCAGCCTTCTACACTACTTTCGCTCACATTTCTTAGGTAAAAACACATAAACTCAAGGCAAAACAAGCTGCCAAACATATGTACAAGCAAGAAAAAGCAACGCACGGTTCACGGGGCGAAGATGTTACGGTTGAGCGACATCCGTTCGTGACATTCTCCCCCACTTAAATTGTCGACGCCCTCGTCGACGCTTGTTGGTAGGCTTTGATGCGAGTTTCTTCATGTCATAGGGCATCTTCTGGCTCCCAACTAGCTTCTGTTTGTGGAAGCTTTTGCCACTTCACCAAGTACTCAATTTGCTATGCTCCATTGGGTAGCTTTATCTTGCGATCCGCCAGAATAGTTTCAACTCGCTTCTCGTAAGAGGCTCTGGTGGGGGGTAGTCGAGTTGGAACATTTCGAGAATCATCTTGCAGATCTGAGTGGTAGGCTTCCAAGTTGCTCGCATGGAAGATGTTATGAATTCTGAACCATGTTGGCAGTTGCAACTTGTATGAGACATTGCCTACTCTGCTGATGATTGGGAAAGACCCTTCATATTTGCACACCAATCCTTTGTGCACTCTGTGCCTAAAGAACTGGAGTAATGCTGGTTGGAGCTTCACTAACACCATGTCGCCCACTTTAAACTCTTGTGATCGCCTCCCCAAGTCTGCCCACTTCTTCATCTTCTTGGCCGCCTTCTCCAAGTAAGCCCGCGCAATATCTGCATTGCGATGCCATTCCTTTACGAAGTGATAGGCTGATGGGCTACTCCCTGTATAACCAATAACCAGGGTGTGAGGAGTTGATGGTTGTTGTCCCGTAATGATCTCAAATGGGCTCTTGTTGGATACAGAGCTCCGCTGCAAGTTGTAGGAGAATTGGGCTATGTCCAACAGCTTCACCCAATCTCGTTGGTTGGCACTCACGTAGTGTCGGAGATATTGCTCCAAGAGCGAGTTAATTCTTTCTGTTTGGCCATCCGTTTGGGGGTGGAGGCTTGTGAAAAAATATAATTTAGATCCTAACAACTTGAACAACTCGGTCCAGAACCGTCCCAAGAACCGAGAATCTCGATCACTAATGATGTTGTGTGGGACTCCCCAATACTTCACCACATTCTTCATCATCAACTTAGTCGCCTCCTCCGCTGAGAAATGTAGGGGTGCAGCAATGAATGTTGCATACTTCGAAAACCGATCAACTACCACGAGTATCGATCCAAGTCCCCCTACCGTGGGTAAGCTTGATATGAAGTCCAAGGAAATGCTCTCCCAAGGCCTTTCTGGTACGGGCAGCGGCTCCAAAAGTCCCACTGGCTTCTGCTGCCCTACCTTGTCCTGTTGACAAGTAAGGCATGTTCGAACATATTCCTCCACATCTATCCCCATTTTCGACCAATAAAAGGCCCTCTCCACGAGAGCCATTGTTCGGTGGATACCCGGATGTCCAGCCCAAAGGGAATCGTGACACTCTTTCAGGAGTTCACGCCTCAAGTTATCCGCTCGCGAAACATAAACTATGTTCCCCTTAGTGTAGATAAGTCCCTCCTGGACCCAAAATCGTCGTGCCTTACCCTCTTTGATGAGTTGCATCAGAGTTACTGCCTGAGGATCTCGGTACAGTCCATCCCTGATCTTGGAAAGGAAGTTGGAGCGCAATTGACTTGCTTGGCCTCCGCCCTCCAACTGTATAGCATTCACTTGCTCCACTTTCCGACTCAATGCATCGGCCACGATATTTGCTTTTCCGGGCTTGTACTCCATTACCATGTCGAACTCAGCCAAGAAGTCCTGCCATCGTGCTTGCTTTGGGGAGAGTTTCTTTTGAGTTTGGAAGTAACTCAATGCGACATTGTTTGTCCTTAGCACAAATGGTGCTCCTAGAAGGTAGTGTCGCCACACTCGTAGACAGTGGACCACCGCTGTCATCTCCTTCTCATGCACAGGATATCGTCGCTCGGTCTCGTTGAGCTTGCGACTCTCGTAGGCCACTAGATGACCCTCTTGCATAAGAACTCCTCCAATAGCAAAATCAGAAGCATCTGTATGGACTTCAAAAGACTTCCCATAGTCTGGTAATCTGAGTACAGGTTCCTCCAACACAACAGTCTTCAAGTCTTGAAATGTCGCCTCACATTTGTCCGACCATCTCCAGGACTGCTCCTTCTTTAACAACTCCGTCAATGGAGCTGCGCACTTCGAATACCCAGCTATGAAGCGCCAATAATAGTTGACGAACCCAAGGAAGGATCTCAACTCTGGCACCTTCTTTGGTGTTCGCTAGTCCGCCACAGCTTGCACCTTAGACTAGTCCATTCAGATGGAACCATTGCCGACTCGATGCCCCAAGAATAAAATCTCTGTTTGGGCGAAATAGCACTTTTCCCTCTTGACGAACAAAGGTGTTCTCCTTGAGAACTTTGAAAATTGTTCGGAGGTATCTAACATGCTCCTCAAGTGTTTGGCTATAGACGACGATATCGTCTAAGTAGACGACCACAAACTTGTCCAGATACTCCTTGAACAGCTAGTTCATTAGAGTGCAGAATGTGGCCGGAGCATTGGTTAAGCGGAAAGGCATCACCAAGAACTCGAATGCTCCATACCTGGTCACACAGGTAGTCTTTGCCTCATCACCTTTTGCAATGCGCACCTGCCAATACCCCGATCAAAGGTCGAATTTGGAGTACTTTGCCTTACCCAATTGATCGAACAAGTCCGCGATGAGCGGAATAGGGTACTTGTCTTCACCGTCATCTTGTTAAGGGCTCGATAATCAATGCATAACCGGAGACTCCCATCTTGTTTCTTCTGAAAGAGGACTGGAGCTCCGAAAGGTGCTTTGGAACTGCGGATGAGACCACCGCTTAGCAGTTCATCTAACTGCTTCCTCAATTCTGCCAACTCCAGAGGGGCCATGCGATATGGTGGCCTCGCTGGAGGATTAATTCCCGGCTCCAGCTCAATCCGATGATCCACGCCTCTGCGTGGTGGTAGAGTTCTCGGCAACTCTGTTGGCATCACATCTGAAAACTCCTTCAGGATGTTCGCCACAACAACAGGTTCCTGAATGGCTTCCCCATCAGGTGTCTCTAGCTTCATAGCAGCTACAAAGGTTGATTCACCTTTTCGTACCCCTTTCTTCAATTGTAAAGCTGATATTTGTTGTAGGTCCTTGGTTCCTCCCCGAGAAACTGGAACCATGCAGGGGGTTCCAAGGTGCTGAAATGGCTGACATTTCGCACCGCTCAGAAAGGTTGTCGTGGCACACGAAAAAGACCCAAAAACAGAGCTGTTTTGGCTCTGTGCAGCGAACGATCGTTCTTCAGCCTTCTACACTACTTTCGCTCACATTTCTTAGGTAAAAACATATAAACTCAAGGCAAACCAAGCTGCCAAACATATGTACAAGCAAGAAAAAGCAACGAACGGTTCACGGGGCGAAGATGTTGCGGTTGAGCGACATCCGTTCGTGACAGTGGATTGTCCGCTTCATTTCCCAATTGAATGTCAATCGAAAGTGAGAGTGATGCTAACCTATTTGGAAGTGACAACTAAACGTGGAAGAAGGATCAATGGGCAAACATTATGGAGGAAGGATCTCAAAAACCTTAAAGTCTGCGAGGCGATGCTCGTCAAAGTTTCAACCAGCATCCACCTAGTTCAAGCAACATAAGTATACTATGACACTGGCGCATACAAAGGCAGGTCTTTTCCTTTATCAGAAGGATCCACAAGAACCAACAAGGATCAGCACAACTCAGCCAACCCCACACGAGATTCAGTCATTGGTGAGTTGAAGCAGTATGGCGGATCAGAGTTCGACTACTCAACAACAGCGGTAGATAGCGGCTGGGAGCCAAAGGGGGCGTGTTGCAGCCAAAGTAGAAGATTCAAGATTCAGCAAAATGCGAGGAGATGCAGCGTCTACAGTGGCTTCGACGAGGACGTCGAAGGAATAAGTGGGGGAGAATGTCACGGACAACAATGTAAACAAGGTGTTCGATGAAATGCTCATGTTTGTCTGTGTACTTCGGTTTGTGTACATACCTTGTACAGCAAGTAGCGGGCTTGCAGTAGGCTTAGCAGCCCTAGTTTGGTTTGCTTTGTGGCCGATATTGGCTTGTAAATATGAGTGTGTCTTGTAAACACTTGTGGGGACTTCGGTCTGTAATGGACCATTATCCTTTGTGTGCGACATCTCTGAGTTTGTAATGTCCATGGGTGTAATTTGTATCTGGCTTTATAAAGTGTTTGCTTGAGCAGTTGCTTGTGGATCCCGATGGAATTGTTTCTTCTGGCCCATTTTCTCCTTTGTAAGTCTAAGGGACCTTAGGAGATCTCGGGGAAGGCTGACCTTTGCGGACGGACACGCATAGGTGCCGCACGGGTTAGGCAAAACCAGCTTAGCCCGTGACAGGGCGGTACGGGCCTTATCGCTCGGTAAGGAAAACCTTGCTTTCAAGACTCTCTTTGATGCAAGAAACACAGTTTTCATTCAAAATGAAAAGAAGATATGTAATGCAACATAGTGAATGTTATTTAACATGGTATGAGATGAATTCCAAATTAAGAAGTACCAAAAAAATCCTTCACTCAGAGTTTGTATAAACCAAGGATTGTCATATCGGTCCAAACCGGCATACCGAGCTCATCTCGGTATGGTACGGTACCTGGTACTGAGCGATACGCACAGGCGTATCACTTGATATTATATTATATTATATTATATTATATTATATAAATATAAATATAATATAAAAAGTTAAAAATAAAAAAAGGTGCGACATCACCTCGTTCCATCTCCCCACGCAGGAGACTTTTCTTCTCCCCGCGCGAGGAGAAGAAACTGCCCACTTGCAAAGAAATCACCCGCGAGCGATGGATCGCACGGGCAAAGAGGACTGCAACTATTTTTCTCCCTCTTCTTCTTTTCCCTCTTCTTCTCTCTCCCTCCCTCGACTGATATCGCCCGACATCGGTCGGCGATGGTCAAAATCGACCTTTACTGCCCGATAGCAGCCGACGACAATCGAAATCAACCGTTACCGATTGATTTCACATGGTGACAGGCAGAAACAACCGCTACTTGACGGTACCGCCCGATAGCGGGCGGTCCGCGTACTGATCAACTGGCGGACGGGTACGTACTACCCGTTATGGAAAACCTTGGTATAAACACCCAAATTTAAAAGCTTATTACTTTGGAAAAATTGCATCGTATCCTAGAATAAATACCGAGTAATAAGTACCCTCTGGAAATATCAATATTATATGCAATTACTGAAATACTGAAATTACAGATTTTCACGTGAACCCTTCATGCCCATTAAGCATCTTTGCTGAAATATATTTCATTTATTATTTATTACTTTTCATTTTAGTTTTATATACGTAACATGAAATTGACAAGCTAGAAGATGGTGAAAAATCATCAAAAAGTAGATGATATAGCTGTAGCGTACATTTGAAATAGCTAAAGTCTCCAAGTAAGCAATGAAATAAGAAAGAGCCAATATCCATGCAGCTTCAGTAGCCAACCGAATTGACTTTGGCAAACCAGCAATGGAATGGCGCAGTCTACGAAGTGTTATGTTAGACGCCATGTGGTAAAATAGAAAACACGAATGAGTAAGAAGGAAAGTTGTATGTGGGACCTGTAACATCAGAAACAAATTCTCTCATTAGATCAACGACCAATTAAGACCATAACAATTATTTACAGAAACCTACATGATGACAATTATGCCAACAAATATATGAAAGGTATCACAGTTATAATACTGTAGAATATGTCATCAGTGTCAGAACTAACATCTTAAAAATTTGGTACTGAAGATGAATATACACCAAGGATTTATCTTACCTTGTTTTGCATGTCCTAAGTATAATGCAAGTGCGACACCTGCAACTACGAGGAAGCCTGGTGTTCTGTATGATTTTTACAAGTGATATTGGTTTTGGGAGCTCAAACTTATTAAGTTTCAAACACAGTAGCAGATGTCTCAAATCAAATTACAAAGGAACATGTACGTACTAGATATACTAGTGCATATATAACATGCATGTACTAGATACACACATGCGCATATACGTAAAGTTACCAGTTGATGTACATACACAAGGACATACATAAACTTGTACCAATCTAAATGCCTCTGTTTTCATATATTTTATTTTAAGATTCTGTCACTACATAGGAGCTATTGATGAAGTCACATTTTTTAGGTGTTGTATCTGTGTCCATATATGAAGTGAGAGGGTACGTGTCATCAGTCAGCTTAAGTAATTTAGACTCACAGAACTTCATAAGTTCAATGAATTCTCATATCAGCCACTTACATCATATCCTGCCTAAGGAAAAGGCCATTATTTTGTTATCGAAAACCTGCTGTGATGTTTTATTTGTTGACCAAATAACAATCAGTAGAGAGAAATAATTTTCCATTTAACAAAATTTGGCACCAGATTTTAAAATCAAGGATACTTGTGAAGGGTCCAACATAGAGAAGCATCCTCATTTCTAGAGTTGTGGAAAAATAAACCACAAGAACAAAAGTTCTAGTGTGAGAGCTCAAAATCAATTCCACACAAATTGTGTTTCTTTTTACAGTAAATGTTGGATGAGCCTCAATACTTAGAAGAATAGTATAGAACTTAGGTGAAATCAGTTGATATTCATGGAACACCAGAATTCAGCTTATGTAAAAGCTAGACTACCAAATGTTTGCGAAATGCATCTGAATTTGGTCACAATTCTCATCCAACACCTACATGAATCATCTAACAAAGAAAATCCTCTACAGCATATTTTATGTTCATGCGACTAAGTAGCAGGCCTTATCACAGGTATAGCTAAACAAATTAAATCACACTTCACATAGAAGAAGACAAAATCAACATTTTACACAACCAAAGGGTACCAAAGAAGGTTGGAGTGGAAGCTCGAGAAAACAAACAAGAATGTCAAAAGGAGGAAGCATGTAAACCCACAAGGATAGTTCACAAAATGTTCGGACTTTAGAGTTTAAAGTAAATGTAGCCACCTTCTTATCTGTGACAATTGATACACTTAATTAAACTCTTTATCAGATTAAAAGCTTGTGATACTTATACAAATCAGAACTCCCTTAACACATACTGAACCAAGGGTTGCCTTTTCGGGTACCGGACCCGTTTTGGCAATTTATCGGAATGATACGTACCGGTCTGTACTGGTGTATCAACACATGGTACACCGGTGCATACTGGTGGTTCAGCGAGGAAGAAAAAGAGGGAGAAGTGGAAGGGGTAGTGGAGGAACAAAGGAGGAAGGGGGAAGGAAGGTAGAAGGAAGAAGTGGAGGAAGAAGAAGAAAGAAGAGGAGGGAAAGAGAAGCGGTAGCGGCAACGGCAAGGCAATAGCATTGTCGAAGCGGCAACAGCAGTGGCGAGGAAGCATCAAAGCAGCAGTGGTGAAGACGCAACGACGAGGCGATAGCATCTTACGCAAGAAGAGGGCTCGCATTCACTAGCCTTAAGCCGTTTTTTTTTTTTTTCTTCAATGCTGATTTGGACAGGGCCTCACCGTTTCTTTCAATTTTTTATTAATTTAACTGGACAACCCAAAACGGGGTGGTCCACATATTGGCCCACGCCCAAACTGGTACATACCACCTGTACCATACCATTTAGGGCGGTACCACAAATGTTGTACTGAACTACAAAATTTACATACTAATAGATGTACCTTGAATAGAAATAAGAAAAACAGGCAAAAAGTAGTATAACTATGTCTAGTTCCTTACATTGTTCATCCTCCATGATGGAAAAGTGTATGATGCTCCAAGAACCGTGAAGAAATAATGAGTCCAGAAGTAGTTTCCAACATAGCTAAAAATTATAATCCACAAATTTGCCTGTAGCAAAGAAGCCATAAAATATGATGTCATTGAAAAAAGAAAAGATTGTGGTATAATCTTCAAAAGAAGCTGAACTTTCTATGCACAAAAATAGCAGCACTAATATAAAATTTGATATATAAAATTATAATCCTCAAGGATGACTTAATAAAGTTCCTTTTTCTAAAAAAGAATAAAATTTTGATTGTACTTAGTTAATACACATGTTCGATTGAGAGACAAGATATAATGGACACCCGTAATAATGTTTTGATGCAGAATTCTAATTGCCTGAAAACCCCTTTATCAGCCTAGAATTATCCACAAATTTAGGGCATAATAGTCAAATTAGGCCACCAGATAATACTTGGAGGTACCCACTTGTGGATCCTAGAGTCCATACAAATAGAAAGATGATCAAATCCAACTAGATTCAAGTTGAGACTCAATATCAAGACCTGACTAGGTCCCAGTTAGCCCTCTTGTCCAAGAACAGTCCTTGAACTAGAAATATTATTGTATTTGTTATCCTTATTTTTTAAGATAATTTTGGAAGGCCTTTAGAGTACTTAGAATCAAATCATAGTAAGGTTTAGGCTGGTCATTTTCTTAGATTCGAATTTTAAGAGTTAGAGTTCCTCAACCTATACTGGTAAGCTGTGTCGTACATTGTTTAGGAATAAAGGATGGATGAGCGTCTATAAATAAAGATCTTGAAGTCCAATAGGCATACAAGAACTAAGGTTATCCATGATAATCTCACTATAGTTCCATTTTGTCGCCTCTCTTATTTATCTTCTCCTTTTTCTCTTCCATGTTTATCTGTTTTCTACTCTTTCTCCCTTAAATCTCCATTGGAGGAAATCTTCTCTCAATAAACAAAAAGGAAACTTGATAGAAGGGAGACAACCCTATCACAATAAATTTATATCACACTCTCTGTTTTCGAGACATTATTGCAAAAACCATCATATGAGCAGCATCAATAAAACGATTGAGATCAAGTTAAAACAAGAATACAATTGACTACGATGATCATCACTCCATTACAAGACAACTTGACAAATAATGCAAGTTCAATCAAGCGATTTTAGTTTTCATTTTTGGGCTAGACTAACAAATTTGTACAAAACAAATCCAAGAAAATGTACCATGATCATTTTTATCTTTACACATAAATAGGTAAACATCATATAAACCAATCGCAGCTACTACAACATACTTGAAAAACAAATCTAAGTCAACTTATACCCTTCAACAATAAAAAATCTACTAGAGATCCAAAAAAAGAAGAGTACCTTCACCCAATACCGTTCTCTCCAGCATTTGTCGCTGTCTGCCTGCAAGAAAGGGCAGATAATACGTTCAGTTTGAGCTACATATGCTTCACCTTAGTGTATGCAGTATCAAAGGTTCTAATTGAAAGTAGACTCTTGAGATTAGTGTAACAAAGAAGATGAATGTAAATGGAATTTCATATGAAATTTACTATGACCCTTGTATGTTCCCAAGTTCAAGTAGCTCTTCGACACTTCTAAGTGAATCAATAAAAAACTTGGCTTCCATTGTTGTTATATCACCTGTTGTTGTTTTTTAAAAATGCAATCAAAATAGGACACCAGCGAAAGGTAATTTACATAGTTAATGCTTGTTAATTATGAGAAAAAGAAAGAACCAGAAGTCAGACAATGCTTAAAAGAAAATAGAAGGTATTGAGAGGACAGTTTTTTATCTTGAAAATATCAGCATCAAATAGCATTATTCAAAGTAGTAAAACAAGACTAAAGAACAACAACCAGATATAATAGCAAAACTCTAATTACATGTGAAAGTTTTCTGTCTGACATGATTCACTTGATCAAATGAAAAAAAAGTAAAAGAAGAGTATACATACAATTAACATATGCATTCCTAATAGCAGCAACGTGGCTTATGAGAATTGATCAAGGCATCGAAGAGGTATGTATGCATCTGAATAATCAAAAAGCCAAGGCCATTTGAGAAGTATGCACGAACAACAAAGAAAAAGAAAGAAACAGAAGCTTTCATTGTCTGAAAAGAAACAATTGGTTCAGTGTGATGTCTGCTGTGTTGTGTGTTCTGGTTAGCAACAGATGCTGGGTCCCACCACAAATAAGTGGTTTTATCATTCAACTATCTGTCATAGCTCTATGTAGCCCACAGCACAAAAACAGTCAATTGGACTGTTGTTGACCTACGAGTATGATTAAGAAGTGATCAAAATCAGTCATTCAACTATCTGTCATTGCTCTATGTAGCCCACACCACAAAAACAGTCAATAGGACTGTTGTTGATCTACTAATATATGATTCAGAAGTGATCAAAATCATTACCTGAATGATATGTAACAAAACATCATCATTATTTTAAAGCTGAAGTTTGTCTTTAATCATTATTCTAATGCTGGAGTGCCTTATATGCCACTTGATATTAATATTATGTATGCATCAACAAGGGAACATGGTTCGCCTTACCGGTCCGTACCGATGTACCAACCAACCGTCAGTACGATACGTACCAATATACCAACACATGGTACGATAGTATGTATCGACAGACTGATATATACCGCCCATATTGATCTCCTGTTGGATCAGTATATACCGCTCGGTACACCATGGTACGGCGAACCTTGCAAGAGAATATTTAATGTTTAATCCCATTACTTAATCATGCTTTCATATTCATTACACATCTAAAAAAATGCAAGATCCAAGCATTCCGGAATACAATCAGATGCGGAACCTACACGAATAACAAAGCCAATATATTCCACCTTTTTATTCCCAATCCTAATTATGACTAATAGATCAACAAGAACAGGCTTGTCAATCAACGGTAACCTAATTCAGCACCTGTCAGTTTTGGCTGCTATTCAACATGGATAAAATGTGTGAACACCTAGATGAAGTAACACAAAGGAATAATTTCATTGATGACCACAGAGCACTGTAAACCCAAAAAAGTTCTAGCAAAAGTTTAATAGACAATAATGAAAGGCAGAATAAGACAAAAACCAGAACTTTCAGCCATTGGCTGATGACCAATGCCATGAAAGGAGCAATTCTCACAAACAATAACATCAGCAAGAAAGTGGATATATTATGATAATAAGGTATTCAAAGTGTACACCTTTCCCACTATCAAAAGTGGTATCAAGAAAGCTGGGGCAGCAGAAACCAACCCGAGGATAAGATATTCCAATTCGGTGAATCTCTGTCATCAAAGTCAAAATCAAATTACAAACTCACATGGTTTCTCTATCACCGTTGTTACATCAAACTACAGACCAAGCATGTGTAAACAAAGAAGAGCGCTCCTCAGAACCGACCAACAAGTGCCATCCCGATGATCATTAATTTCCACAAATTTCGAATTTAGTGAGTAAAAGCTCCTTTTCTAAAGCCAACGACATTCTCGGATCAAAAACAAAATGTTCAATCATTTAACATAAATCCACAAAAAATAATAAGGAAACAAAAAAGGCTATATTGCCGATATATGGAGACGTTCAAAATCTAGCTTAAAGAAATGTTCGCTAGATGTGCATAGATCGATTTACTGGATCAGCCCCACCACGAAAAACTACATCAAAGACCGTCATTCAAAAAAAAAGAGAAGGGAAAACGTACGGACTTTATGTAAAACCTCCGAGTCGAAATAAAAGTTTTAGATCAAATCTAGACAAAGGGGCGGCGTGAAATCAAATACCCAAGGGAAAAAAGATTACCTCATAAAGCTTATAGGGGACGATGATCCCGAGACAGAGGGTGAGCCAAAAGGGCGTGTAGAGCAAAAAGAAGGCCTCTCCCCATCTCTTGCTCGGATTCGAAGCGAACCACAAGCTCTCCGAGCTCTCAGCTCCCATCCCGTGCGAATCCTGCAACAACATTTCAGAAAACCATAGATTGAGGGAGCTGATCGCGGAGTCGGCGCGTGGTTCGCTTACCTCCCTATCCCGTCCGTCCGACCGACCACCGCGCAGAGGATCTCGGCCGGAATATGGCAATGCTTCCGGTCGCTCAACCGCCACAAAGAGAGTTCTGCTTCGAATTTAAAGAGAGACGGAAAGAAGCAGCGGAGGAATCGGGGTCCCGTCACCGAGGGTGGGAGTGTGGGCGTTCCGAACCACAGCCGGCGCAGGAGTCGATCAGGTTTTGGCAGATTGCGGTGAGCATAGCTCGCCATGTGACTGGAGAATCGTATACATTTTCTAATTTGATATTTCTGACACGATCTGTCACCGGTTCCGGTGAAAGGCATCCAGCACACCACTTGCTTTCAACCGATACACTATATATATATATATATATATATATATATATATATAACGTAAGGGTAGTACATTGAAGTGAGTTATTTATGTTTAAAATAATTTATATATTTTTAAAAATATAGAAGATAAGTTTTTTTTTGTTAAATTTAACTGAACATAGGTTAGAACCGACTTACGTGTAGTATTGATTCAAATAAATTATTAATTTAATAATATATATAATTTTTAAATTTAAAAATAAAAGATTTATTTTAACGATTTTGATCATCAACCATTTAAGCCCTTATGATTTTGCTCGCATCTATAATAACCCTTATATTTTAAAAAATATAATATATAATTATATTATATCAAGTCTAAGATATTAGAGTTTAATTACATGACATGATATACTGACTCATAATAAATTATTAATATAAGAATATATATAATTTAAGTTTAAAAAAAAGGTTTATCTTATCGAGGAAGAAGAAGTGACGAAGGTCGTAGTAACGGAGGTCGTAGCGACAAACGAATGTAAAGAGACAATGGTAGGAGAGGTCGGAGCCTGAGATGAAAGAGAGCTTAACCACTACATCTTAGGTGCAACGAGTAAGGACGCAATAGAGGATGAAGTGGGAGACGGTGGGGATGAAGTTGTCCGGGAGGAGGAAGAGGGACTAAAAGATCATTGTGTGTTTAGCATCGAACTGATCGACGCATATCCACATGAGGTAGGACTGGAAGCTCTTGAGTTTGTCATCAACGCGAAAGAGGTTGTGTGCGTACAATGCCCTATTAGATTGTAGCGGCTCGATGCTACTGGTGGTAGTCGCTTTCACGACGACGCATCTTCTCGTCATTGATGATGGTCTTAATTTTTTAATTTAAATTTTATGTGTCATTATATTAATGATTTATTATGAGTCAATGTATCACATAAATAGATTCTAATGTTTATTAACTCAAACTTGAAAGGATGAGCTTATATGTTATGTTTTTGAAAAAATATAAATTATTTCGTATACAATTAAAATCATATTGACTCAAGTAATCAATGACCAAAATTAGATAGGCTAAAATTAATTTTTTTTAAAAAAAAATTAAATTATACATGTTATTATATTAATAGTTTATTATGAGTCAGTAAATCAGGTAAACAGACTTTAACATTTGTACAGACTTAATAAAAAGAGCTTATATATTATTATCTTTTAAATATAAAAATTATTTTAGATATAAGTAAATCATATATGGATTTAATAGTTCATCACTAAATCAATGAAACTATAAGTACTAAAACGGATCTTAACTCATAATCTAATCTTAACTGTCAACTGAGATTTAACACTGAATTATACCGGTCATATCATCGATCGGTTTGGCACCGAATTGAGATTTCATGTATTTTATATATCCATAAGTGAATTTTTCTCAATTTAAGGTTAGCACATACATCCCAAAAAAAACACAAATCCTTGTACGCAATCTTAGCTCAGTTGACAATGATTTGATTATTGATTAATACTCGACCTTTTAACTCTTTGAAAACTTATTATGATTGAAAGACTCTTATGAGTGTTTTGTTATACATCTGTATCTTAAAGCTTTTATGATTAACATCAACAGGAGGACGTGTGGAGGATCTCGCGACGTAAATGCTACACTATGATTTGTGAGAAGAAAAAAAAAACATAAAAAAGAGAAAAAGAACTTAATTAAAAGAATATATTTTAACCAAAGTCTCTCCTCGGTGTGAGGTGGAGTAGCACTATCCAAAGGTTGATTTGTTGAGAAGCTCTAATGACTGTGAGGTGGTTTGAAGACTATACGAGTCATCATTTCTTTTGTCTTCTGGGTGAGGGGGCTTACTAACCGTTATTAGGCTTGATTTTGTAAGCATTTTTTACAAGAATAAATAGATAACATTTAGAACAAAAGTAAGAATATAAGTATGGAAGAGGACAGATAACTTTAAGTTCCATGCACCAGTAGAGACATAGATTAAAACAGATGCAGAGCAGATACAGATTAAATGCTGCAGAAAAAAAATATCATGAGCAAGAAACTTGGGAGACCAGTTTGATACAGACTGCACAAATCCTTCACTATTGGCAATTATGATCACACCACTATGTATCTGCAGAAACAATAAAAGTTTCTGCATGAATGCAAGTTCACCTTTGCTAACACTGGTTTTCAAGTAGATGAATTATCTTGGTTAAATATATCAGAAAATGAATCATGATATCTGCAGGTTCATGACATTCTCAGATATATGTGAGACATAAATTCACAATTTTGAGCAATCCACAGGAATCTCATTATTATCAGGGAAATGAAGAACTCCTTATGCCAGATACCTCATGCCAGTCTCCAACCAATGAGAACACAAAAAAAAATGCAGAGTATTGATCTAATCTATCACACAAGGATTGGCAGAAGGATAGTTACAGACTACACTTGCCAAATTTGGCGGTTGTTCGTCTAGTCCAACAGTAATCGCTAAACAGATTCCTGCAGACATATAAGCACAGTCTACCTCAAGTCCTGTCATGCTCTCTTGCACTTGCAGTTCTCTTGTTCTTGCTTTAGGACCTGAATGAGAAAATTAATGCCAGGATAAGATTACAAGCATCGGATCCATGGAAACAGGAAGGTTATCCCTAAGATGAAAAGAAAGAATGTGTTGGATGAGTCTTGCGTAAAAGTGCTCAAAAAGCTATCCTTCCTCTAGGTGTTCAATGTATTCAAATGTCTAGCTTTTCCTTAGTTCTGCAGGGATTAAAATGTTTTCCTCAAAGGCTTCTTGTTTGAAGGCCAGCTATAATGTACAAAAGAAACCATGCATATGATGATTCGGTTCTGCAAGGCAGGTCACACATCATTGCGAAATTTGGAATTGTTTTATATATGGCTGCACTGTCGACTTTTTTACTCATTATTCTAGGACATAAATACAAACTTAATATACAGATATTAACATGTTATCTTTCTCCTTGTTTCTACATGTCCCACAGTTTTTTTTTTTTGTCTGATTGCAAACTTCGAGACTTCGATATACATTTGCATCTAATTCACATGCCTGTGTGCATGTAAAACATCAATCAATCAACTTGATGCATTAACATTAGCAGCATTAAATGGGGAAATAATGCTCCAATGACAGTGCCAAAAGAATGATCTTCTACCATTCTTTTCAAGCACATCACCAATCAGAAGAATCATAGTGAATAGCTGCATTCTAACAACCATTGTTCTGAAGCATAGTAAGAGATGAATGCTCTGATTTAAATTAAATTTTGATCGCCAAGTAAGCACAGTTCACCATAATCTGACCAGCGCAAGAATATTTGGAAGAACAAGATGCTATACAATGAAACAACATAACTAGCCAGATCGTGATAATATTTATCGGTCTCTATTTTAACATGGTATAACAAAACACTAATCAGTTTCACTCATAATTTGACTTGTGCATAACAATAATCTGATCAGGTAAATATCCTAGTTCTACTTATATAAAAGGTTTTAAAAATACATTGTTAATTATGGAACGAGGGAGAAATTTTATGCTACTGCTTGCTCGATGTAAATAGTAGAAGCATATGTTGTTGGTCCATGTGAACTGAAGTGACCATATCAAGTCACTCTTAACAGGCTTTCCCTCTGTAGAAGCTATTCTCTTTCCATACTTTTGGCAATTAATTATTATTATTATCACACAGTATAATATTCAACCGAAAGAAGATCTAATTTTAAAAAACTTCAGGAATGGGTACCACTGATTACCAAGTTGAGTTTCAACAGGCAGGACATGATTTAATACTCACCTGAAGTTGGCTCTGCAACTCTTTGATGTGCTTGATAGACAAGTCCAACATGTCTGCAGTGCTTGTTTGCTGTGACATTTTGACCAGGAAAATATAAAATTATTCTGTGCTTGAAATTGGTAAAGCAGTAAAAATGCTTAAGAAGAGTATGTCTCGAAGTCATTTAACCATGTGTTTCTTGAATTGTGTATGGATACCATACCATGCATGCACTTTGATATTTCCATTTTGACATACAAGGCAAAAGCAAAAAAGAGGAATGATAAATTAGGTCCATGTAAGATCATAAAGAGGAACAACCATAAAGGATTTGATATTAAAACAAAGAGTTGAAAAGACTAAATTAGCGGTAAATACAAATCTTTAGTTGTTACCGTGTCCATGTTTGGCACGAGATCTTGTAGCCTTTTCAATTTCTCACTAATTCTTGTTCTCCTTTCCTGGGAAAGAGGGAGAAAAATCAAACTTGAAACTTATATTGATATCTCTACTAAGCACAGAAACAGCCTTTCCACCAGCAAGGGTAAGGCTGCACACAGTAACCCTCTTAAAGACCCCAACTGGCGGGGGCCTTTTGCACTTGCTACCCTTTTTTTAAATGGAAACTAATAAGTTGGAATAAGATTAGCATGCAAAATATAGCATTTATCTGAATATGTATATGAATATATACATAATGTACAACATTTAGATCAGGATCTACTAACCCTTTCCGCGATACTCCTGGGATGTGTGGCGCATCCACGCTTAGCTCGGACTTTGAATGGAACCTGGTCATGTTGGAACCGTAGATACATATCCATTGTATCCATCTCAAGAGATGTACTTGGTAAGCTACACTAAAACCATGACGATATAAAGTAGGTTAATGCTTGCAACCAATGACAACAAGGTATTGGCAGAAAAGAATGAGGAATGATCATATTGGTCCATATAATCAAAACATGGCAAAAAAAGTAAATAATTCGAACATAATAATTTATTAAGATATTGTACACTGTTTAATTGTTAGTATTTAGTAGTACTTGTTCATATGGTTTTTTTTTCATGGTGATTGCTCCCAGAGGATAATAGACCCAAGTTGTTTTCTGCATCAGATAACAAACCCCGAAAGTGACACACAATAGGCAGAACTTTAGCATCTTTGATAATTCAGCCTCTGTCTCATGGAACAAGAAATCGCCTCGTGTCCGTTATACCTTGCAAGAACTAGATTGCTGTTGGTTCGAAATGCAAAACATATGTCAAGGCAATGAATCATCGCAAGAGTAGTGACTGGTCTTGTTATTTTTAAAAACAGATGCAGACACTGTTCTTCGGTTTTGCAAGCAACTGCAAGCCTAGTTTCATGTATTTTTCCTAGGATACATTGATTGTCCACCTTGCGTCTCTGCCTCATTTACTATCATAAGGAGAATAGAAAGGCTACCTGAGATTCAATATTGCTCATGGTTATAATATCCCCATTGTTATCCTTGGCCCGTTTGCTTGAAGGTGCGGAAAAAATGATTGAATTGGTATCATCCCATGAACCAATTGAAAAGTTGCTGGAGATGTAAGATTGGCCGATGCTGCCTGATCTAACATCAGAATTGTTGCTGCAACCTATGCTGTCTCCTATCTCTGGAATGCCGATTCGAGGAATTTGAGATGGTTTGCCTCTTCCAGAGAAGCTCAGTTGTGGTTTCAGTCTTCTGCTTGCCATTTCATTGACACCTCCTATTCCAGGTTGGGAGAAGCTCCTGAAATCCCTTGGCGCCAAAAAACCTATCACACGCCAATAGTAATTGTTATTATATTGTAGAGACTTTAAAGCTTTCCTTTTTGAAGTGCAGAATCTGCTTCACTTTGTAAAGTAACTTGACTGCATCTTGATTGTATAATGCTTTTTGGTCAAAAATTCCAAATGCATTGGTCAACCTAGTGATGACCCGAGAAGTCAAAAGTCTTTATCATCAAGCAGAAAAGATAGTGTTGTCTAATCTATGTTGAAACAACTCATAGAATGTTAAATCAGTGAGTTATTTCCATATACTAGTATCTCCTAAATATAATCAAGTCCATTTGGAATTCATGAACTGAACACATTCTTTGATTAAAGAAAGAATTGAGTAAATTGATTTATAAATTCAAATGTGCACTGTTACCATGGCATGCATTGCATGCTATAGTCAATTTGCTCATTAATGAACCATCTGCCAGAATCAAAACTGCACAAATTAAGGATGCACTAGGAGTCATCAGAAACAAGGACTCATGATTTTGTGACACTATAATTCATTGGTAAAACAATAAATGATCAGATTTTTTAATTCATTTCAGAAGCAAGTAACAAAAATCAAATGCGACATCAGATTTGCAGTAGGATAATTCAGCTTGATTTCACTAGTTACTTCTTTTTCCTGAATTTATTGTTTTACATAACTATCAACTAAATTTCTCACCACAGAATTGAAAATCAAATAACAAGTCCTACTGATATTAACTTGATAATTGGAAAACTTGCTCCACTGAAACGTAAGAGTCAATAATTTGAATCACGAAAATGCCCACCGAGGCCCTACCTTGGCAGGAGCTCGTATGCATTGGGATGTCTTTTCCTTTCTAAACAGTTATAATATTCATGAATTTTCTATAATATATGACTTCTGTAGCTGATGTTATATTATATCAATTAACGTCAATTGAGTAGGGACAGATTCTAAATTAGAGCTACGAAGTTGAACTTCCAAAATAAAGTTTTCGACTGATGAAAAAATCCAAAATAATAAAAGGTTTGATGGTTTTGATATCAAATTCGACACAAATGGGAGATCAAATAAGATACTATTCTTCATAACAGAGCAAGATGGTAAAAATTGTGAGGGCATCTAGAGCTCTAGTACCTTGTATGCTTTATAAATTAAATGGAGAACAATTAACAAACATACCCAAAAGCTCGAATTTAGAACCATAGAGAAGAGAACTTGAGGTGAATATATTCTTTTACAGAAAAGATAAAGAGTATGATATCCTTGTTCTTATGGAAATAATAGATAATACTAAACAAGGTTTAAATTAAGAAAAAATCTTATTATACTAGCTTGGACATGTCTAAGGAAGATTTATATATGTGTTGCTGGTGAGGGAAGTTAACGCTAATTAAAGTTGCTAATAAGAGGTAGAAGAGGACCAAAAAGGAATTCATTGAAAACAATGAAATCAGAAATGTAATGAACCAAATTAATTGAGTATCGCCATCAACAAAACCCAATTGAAAGAGGATCACATGTGGTCAATTCAGAATTTATGCTTTAAGTTAGAAGAGAGAATGGTATCAAATTTCTGTAGCAGTGATTCCATCGAGTCAAACCATTGACTTATGCAGATTGATGTCTGATACTCCTAACACAATATTATAGCTCATGCAGAGATTTGCAGATGAACAAAAAATGCACCTAGACATGACCTTTATTCTAATTTATTGTTTTTTGGGTGATGTGTTAGGAATCTTAGGATGATGATCTCAAGCATATCATCAGACTCTATGTACCGATTTGACATCGCAAGTAATATTTCTGATCCACCTCTGTTTCTACCTCTAAAATCAAACTTGTTCTTTGCAAACCTTGACATTCTATGAATGACTTCCATGAAAAGCAAGCAATAGAGGTAAAAAGTTGAACATCAAATCTCTAGGTGACAGTGAGATACTACTAAATGCTCCAATCCATCTTGATCATGAATCCTCATCTTAAACATCACAAACACCGGAAAACAAGGCTGTTTGACAACATCTTCAGTGTTTAATCACACTCAAAACACCACCCAACAAGTCCTATCAATTCAACCTCTCAGCGGCTACCAACCCCCCATGCAAGATGGACAAAAGTCAACGGTCATCCCTGCATTGCTGGGCACTGCACGAATCGGAGGCCCTGTGCCCGTGACGTGACCACTGCATGGTGGTCCATGACCAAGTGGGGCAGACATGCAAAGTTTGGATTTTTTTTTTTGCCGGTGCAATATTTACTGTAAACTATATATATATATATGATATCGTATTTGATGTCCTCCCGAACATGCGTGGCTGTGACTCCGTCCAATAAAAATGTTTAAATATATTGGATCGGAACACATCAATAGTTATATCGAATAAACTAAACGCTCAAAACCGCCACTGGCCGTTAGTTTTGCTCAAACGGGAGGGTCTGGAGAAACGATTCCGGGAATCCTCGGTTTCCACATGATGAAAGGGAAACGCGAATAAGGCTACAGGAGGAGGAGGAGGAGGAGAGCGCTGACCGTTGTCGAGCATGAGATGGGAGAAGAAGCCGGCGGGGGAGCTGCTGTGCCTCAGCAGGAGATTACCGTCGCCGCCCTTGGAGCCGCTCGACGACGGATCGGCGACGGTGGACGGCGCTGCCTTTCGTCCCCTGCAGTGATCGAGGTCCCGCGACGAAGGGGCCGCGGCGGATGCGGCCGACTTGCAGCTCGACTCCGACGCCAGCGACGGGGACTCGCCCGGGAACAGCCTCCCCGTGAAGCCCGCTGCCGCTTCTCCCCCGATGACCGAATCGGCGACGCCGGAGAGGAAGGACCCTGGCGCCGACCCGTATCGCGTCAGGCCCAGCGAGGACGGCACCGGCCGGTGAGGCGACGGGAACATCGCCGGCTTTCTTGTGCCGCCGCCGTCCGGAGGGCTTCGGTGGTGGTCCATGGCCCGCGATTGCTTTAGCCGGCGAAACGCGGTACGCATCTTAAAGTTCTCGGACGGTGCTCCCACTTGCATGGTCGGAGATGACGTGGCGATAAATATGGTTTCAAAGGCGTTATATATAATTATGTTAAGAGTTATTTAAGGATAAATTATTATTATTATTATTATTATTATTATTATTATTATTATTATTATTCTTATATATGGACATAACGAATTTTTCTCTTACATTAACTTTCGAATTTTGATAAAATAATTGAGATTTCATCCTGAAGCGATCATGGAAGTTGCTTTCAAACATTCTCAGGCAATATGTTTTGAGGACTTGTCATGATCAGCTTCAGCTAATATTTGACATTATAATGTCAAATAATCTAGTTTTGGCTTGCCATCGGCTGATAGCTGATGCTTCCATTTCAGTTTCATCTCACCAGTAAACATGATCGAATAGCTTTCATCTGCTGATAGCTGATGGTTCCATTTCAGTTTCATCTCACCAGTAAACATGAGATGTTGTCTTGTGTTGTTCAAGCGGATTAGCTTGACGGACAATAATCTGGATTCTTTTATGACAATTATCTCCATTTTAAGCTGCATGCTATCTATCAGCAACCCTGTCACCCTTCCTGAGGAAGAATGACCAAATTCCAAGCTTGGACTGATGCACCCAATGTTCTTTTAACTGCAGGTCATTACTGAGGATGTGAAAGCCAAGGCTGGAAATGAAAGCAAGTGGATCAGTGTTCCTTGGGAAACAAAGGCTTACCTGATGGCATTATCCTCCAATTGAACTCAAATGTTCTACTGCACTCTACTCTCTCTGCAGTCTGCAGTCTGCAGTCTAATGTTTGATGTTCCATCTTCTCCACAGTCAAATGAGCACAGGCTTTTGATCAAAAGCAAGGTTTTCATTGGCCAGTCCAAACAAATTAGTTGTCCACTTGTGGTAATCAATGGTGCTTGTGCTGTAAAAGAAAATAATGGCCTTTTGTAGGAGGAAGCTTGCTTGACCTTTCTATCAGAGTGCAAGTTTTCGTCTCATGATTGACTACTGGACACTGTAGCATGCTTTTATTGGATGTGGTTAAACACTCTAATGTTCATGTAGTTAACCTTTCGACATAATCTATTCTTTGAAGCAGAGATAAGAGAAGAGAAACTGATGAGAGTTTCCAAATTTTGGATGTCAATATAAGAACCTCTTTTTAGAACAAAAAAGAAAAAGAAAAAGAAAAAAAAGATATATTATCTTAAGATGGTGTCAGAAGGTATATTCGAGGGAAATGGAAGTGTTTCAATTACCAGTATTACTCCATCAATAAGCTAATTTAATCCATATGCAGTGGAAATTAACAGCATGATGACCTTCCATTACATTATGCAAGCTCAGAGAGTTATTGTGTCCATCTGCATGCTAACTAGTGGAGAAGGCTTAGGGTTTTGGGGGACTTGACAGTCTCGAGCTTGCCCGGAGTCATGGGGTACTGTGCTGGGAGAGGCAGCGAGTTGATGTGCCTGCAGTTTGGACACGAAGGAGATGATTTGAACAGCATGACAAGGAGATGGCAGTTTATGCACACCACTGCAACCATGTTTCCGGTAGGGGTGGATTTCTCTGCTTCATCCTCTGGATTTGTGGAGTTATCCTTCTCATCCGAGGTTGGCAAGGATGAGATGTTGAGCTCCAGGTCAAGCTTTTGCTCCTTTGGCCTCGTCCAGCTCCTTCTCAGTGTCTTCCTGTTCAAGTAATACATCTTTCCAGACTGCAACACATTGCAACATCAAAAGAAAAGAAAGAAAAAAAACAATCAATGCACCAAAATCTCATAGATAGATAACCAAATGAGTAGTAGCGTCGGAGAGATGATCACTCGAAGGTCAAGGCATTGCTCCCAATCCAGTGGCAAGGGATCATAGAGCTGGAGATCAATACTAGTCTGAATCATCACAGGATCAGACCAAGTTTGCTTCCTCTTCCTCCTCGAAGTCGCATCCGACTCTGAAGATGAGCTGTTTGTTCTCTCACATAAGAGTGTCGGGGAACCACCCAGCGAAAGCTCCGGTTGGCCCACAGCTCTCAACTCGACCACCTTCCTCTCCTTCTCTCCACCAACAGCAATATCTTTCTTGGCCATCAGGATCTCCTTTATCATCCTTTGCTACTCGGATACTGGACCTTGTATGTACAATGAGGGAAAGAAGAAGGAAGAAGGGCTGCCACTATATATGGAGAAGAGTAGAGGAGGAGAGTGTGGGAGTACATGCAGGAGGGGGTATGAGGGTTCTTAAAAGAGGACCCTATTGAAAGGAGCACGTACAGGCCAAGCATTTAAAGTAAACAAGTATAGATCTTAAATGCCTGCCACCATTGGAACCTCCATCTCCCTACTTCACTACTGACTGTTTCAGCAATTTATCCAATTAGAATAAAAAATTATTTTTTTTTACAAGTCAAAATATGAGTTCATCCAACTCTTTAATATATATGAACTGCTCCTCCTGGGTGAGCATTCATTCATGGCCGTGCCCAACCCTCATTCTGATACAGAAGCGAAGAAGACGACGTACGTCACAACGAGAGAGAGAGAGAGAGAGAGCAATAAATATCTGCAGGCTCATCACCACCGTGAAGTATTATAATAGGGGAGAGAAGGAACAGAGAGGAAGTGTTGCAGCTTCCACATATCACAACCCTCAGTAAGTAGTGCTAAGGTGTTCATCTTTGGTAGCTGGAGCATGAACACCTATTCAATGTTGTGATGTTTACATCTCTCCAAGGTTTTTAAATGCCACAGCACAGACCCCATCACTGGTGTTGCACACATCTGATGTGTACATTACATGTTTGTTCTCCTTAAAGACAGCTACTAAGAGAAGCACTTCCGAGAATGTTGGATATCTAATTTCACTAATTATAGGGATTAAATTGTACAAGTATACCAATTAAGCTTTGGAACTTTTTTGGTCAACTCTTTTTGTGTTGATGATTTGATTGGAATGTTTTGAGTTGGATGCTTATCTTTTAAATCTTCTTCCATTTCGGTGACTTTTTCCCTTTCAGTGCTCAATTCACTATATCATTAGAGTTGCATATAAATCCCAATTTTGTTCAGATTAAGATTTTATTTTTATTTTTATTTTATATACGTTGGCACTATTCGTTTTATGTCTTTTATTCCTAATACTGCGCTCCTTCCTTTTCCAACTCAAATGCATCATACTATGATGCTCTAAGTAGTTGGGCAAGAATATATATATATATATATATATATATATATATATATATATATATATATAAATGGAATATAGATATCAGTAGGATAGAATAATATTTTTCCTCATCAATTCTCTTTTAAGAAATTATAAACATAGTGTCTTTGTTTAGACATCTGATTGGTTAGTTTATTATTATTATTATTATTATTATTATACAAGTGATATGTCTCAGGTTTAAATATTTAATATAAATATTTTTAATATCTAATTTGATCATGAGAATCATTAATTGTTAATTATTATTAATATATATATATATATATATATATATATATATATATATATATATATATATATATATATTTCTTAAAAGAGAGGTGGTGAAAGCAGAGTTTGATGTTTTAAACCTTTGATTCTTGATAAACAAATCTAGCACATTATGAATAAACTAATATATGATATGTATATATATATATATATATATATATATATATATATATTGATGAAGAACAATATCTTGATGCACCAAGACATAGAGATGTCTTCATAACTAGTACTAAAATGCAAAAAAAAAAAAAAAAAAAAATATGAAATAAGGTTTCAAATTCTAAATCTTTGATAAGTGAATTTAATATAAATATATTGAATAAGATTTCGGTTGGTACACCATCCCTAACTAATATTTTATGGGTGATGCAATATAAAGAAGACAAGTATTATGATGAAGAACAATTTTATCTTCATAACTGGTACTAAAAGAACACCATGGAACAAGATGTGCATTGAAGACCATCTCAATCCACTCCCTGCAAGCATTTAAATTCCATGGGTTTGGTTTTGCTTGATCAACAAACTCCCACAATAGGAGAAGTCAAGCTTTTCATGTATCTGACACTCTCTCCTTGAATGCAGCATTGATTCTTTGCCCAATCTGTATGACAATTAATCACTGCTTCGAAGATTTATGCTTCCTCTCCGCAGCAACTCCTCCAATTAAAAGATCCTACCCTCCTTGTCCTTGGATACCATTAAATACCAGCTTCCTCTACTGCCTTGCCATGTCTGCTGCAAAAGATTTAGGGAGTGTCATCAGAATGCTTCCACCTCCAATCTCCAAAAATTTTACTTCCATGTCAGAAATGGGAAGGAATGAGGTTGTTAAGTGTTGCATTCCGATGCGAGATTGCACAGTTTTGTATTGAAGCAGTTTAAACAGCGCTGCAGATGCATATTTATTGAGCCTTTCTGAACATTTGCAGCACAAAGCTCCTTGCTGGATGCATCTGATCCTTGGAGCAAGTGTTTGGCCATATATATATATATATATATATATATATATATATACTATTTTCAATCTATTTTTAGGTTTTTTTCTTTTTTCTTTCTGAAACTTAGTAGGCTCCAACATATCAACACTCAGGTTGCCAATGTAGAATAGTGATTGAAATCCTAATCGATATACAAAATTACAAACATTACAAGAAGATAATAATTATTTTGTTAGATTTATTAATCGGAATAATTGGGTCGACAAACATGCAGCAAAAGAGTCGTAACAAATCTAACAAGACACCACATGAACTGATGCACAAAATAATCTCCAATACAAACAACCAGGTATGTATAAATATATGAGAATGCCCATTCATATACAATTGCCGTGAAATAGCAGCAACACGAGCTGCCTACATCTTTTTGGAACTTCCGAGCTCCAAACTGAATCAAAACCTTTAACACCAAGGAAGGCTTACATACTGAATCAATGAGCGCTCGGCTTCTATCCGGGACTTACATCTTAACTAGCAAGCTTGAAAGCATCAATGAAGAGCCCATATGTGAATCCCATCTTAAAATTGTTTAGTAGCGCAATAGGAAAGGTTACTTTGGGCCGACTGTAGTAAAATCTGGTCACATATTCGGTAAGAAGAACACATACCACTGCAGCAATTACATCGTTCACACCCAAAGCACCAAATGACAGAGAAATTGTTTGTGCAACATAAAAACCACCCAACAATGAGATACCACCAAAAAGTGCTCTGCGAGGACGGCTTCTGAAGTAATTCCTTGAGGCATCTGGGATGAGGCGAATGATGTCAATTAGTCTTCGTGGGCCCTCATTTTCCTGTACTGCTCGAATACTGAGGTATCTGGGTGAATACTTCTGTGCCATTTTGTATCTCTGGAGGTAGAACTTTGTTTGTGAACCAAAGCCAAGGTTGGGCGCTCCGACAACAGCCACACCACATGCCATTTTCTACCCTATGGATCAAGAGAAAACAAGCAGCTTAAAAAATAAATAAATTAAAGATATGCACTAGAGCATGCAAATCTCACTAGCTATATGTGAAGCAGCAGCTAATAAGATTATTATGGAAGAGTTTCCTGAGTTCCTAACAATATAAAAGATGAGATTATTATGGAAGAGTTTCCTGTCCTTTAAACAACTTCCTCTATACATCCACTTGAAATATACGTTCAAATATTCCAGTTGCTTCATGGGCAGATCGCTAATGTGGAGAAAAAAAAAAACTAATCAAGTCCTAGAAGAACATCATCTATAGAACCCATGAAAGGAATAGCAGCATGGAAGCTTTTTGTTCGATAATTATACATATTGTACTCGCACATAGTTTGATATGCCCTAAAGCCTTATACCAATCCAAAAATAAAGAGGATCAACACATACTACTGAAGCCACCGGCCCACAAGGACCAGTCTCCTTAATCTCCCTTTTCTGCTATATATGATGTCCAAAGCTGTCTGTTACAATGTAATTTTAGTTCTAATGAAACTCAATGTTCTAAATCACATTCATTGTGCCACTGACAGAATTGGGAACAATTTTGAGGCTGTAATAAAATAACTATAAATTGTATGAATTATTGTAGATAACTTTTTTGCTGGCATGAATGTGTGTTACGAGGACATGTCAACCCATTTAGTCATCATTGTACCCATGAATACATTGGATAATTAGCTAGGGCATTATAACCTATAGAGGACATGGATTTGGAACCTTGTCCTCAAAGAGAGAGAAGAAACAAGAATTTTGTACCATTCGACTTCCAATTTGTACATTGTAGTAGACATAGTGGCATGATAAATGTTGATGCCTCCAACAAGTACAAGCCTGAATTATCAATTAGAGAACTAAAATACTAATAAAGATAAATTTATGGTATAGAAATTAAAATGCCAACCAAGTACAAGCCTTAGGATTCATATATATGGCAGTTGTGAAAGATAAGTTAATCTGTTACTGTACCTCTCAAACTAAAATAAAATAATTTCCTAACTTTATACTATCACTCATACTGGGCCTGCATGATACTAAGTAGGCTTAAAATAGAACTCTTTTGTCCAATTAAATTATTGACTAAATTAGTAACGAAAATCAGACAGAAAAAAAAAAAAGCCTACTACAAGAAGTTAATGAGGAAGAATAAACCCTCTTGGCTAGAGGAGTCTCGAGAAAGGATTTCTCCAATTCAATTCGTTAGAATTGAGTTGTTCACTTTATAGATGTCTGATTCGACAGCAATTTATCCAGAAGTCTATGTACTTTGGCGTCCAACAAGATGCAAAATTATTAGAACACTATATTAGCTATTGACTGGACCTCAATTCCAATTCAAAGCCAATGATGGAGCCGATGAAAGGGAAATAAAAAATATTAAGATATAAAGGGCCAAAATTGCTGAAGAACAAAAATTCAATTTTTCTATGATCTATTATTCGTTCATCATGAATACCTAAATTAACAAATCCAGTAACATGATCGAAGATATTGACTAGATTTGTGGTCCAAAAACCATCCAGATAAGATGAATTATTCTAAAATTTAATGTGCAAATTGTATGATTTAAGATAAATTTCTGCAGATTATTTTTCTCTTTTTTCCGCATCCTCTATTTTGTTCTGAGAGGATGCACCATGAAAAATTTATAAAAAAATAACGTAATTTTACTTCTACGAACTTTAGCCCATGAGTCATGCTAAGATTGTCAATATGTCATCTGAGTGTTCCACCATCACTTTTTAATATGCAACATCGAGGTCTGCATAAATGAAACTTGAGTTTTAAAAGTTCCCTTCAAGAATGCATGACAATTGCAAAATCATATATGCCATGTCCCAAAAAAATTATGAAGTAAATATGCCCCAAATTATATGTTAACTGATTTGGGCAACACACAAGAATACATTAAATCTACTGATTTACCTCCATCAATGGTCGCTGGTGGCTCAAGCAACTTGTATTTTTAGTCAACTATCAACCTCCATTAAATCTACTGATTAACCTACATGAGCTACTAGCGACCATTGATGGAGGTTAATCAGTAGATAATGTAAATGCGCCCGTTTAGTAAAAGGAGATGAATTTTTAGTCAACTATCAATGACAGATTATCCATGGCGCTTTAATTTTTCACATCAAATTGACCAAGAAAAGATCAACCGACAAAAGAACTGAATTTTTAAACAATTGAAATTCCAATACATAAGAATAATGGTAACCTAAACAAGACCAGAAGAAAAAGGCAAGGAAGCTTATTAGATTTGCCAACCGACGACTCGTAGGCAAAGAGGGCAGCGACGGGTCCGCGGTAGGAGGTAGGACTCGACCGTGGAGCCGTGGGGGTGGCACTGAAGCGAGTGGGTGAGCGCCGGCGACGGCGGCTGAAGGCTGGGTGGACAACGGAAGAATGGGGAAAGCTCCGGTGGCTTTTGACCCCTCGTTTCTTTATCGATCGGCGTCAACTGACCATAATGCCCTCGTACTCGGCCAACAAGATGAACCGGTCCGGTTCTTATCGGCCAATGGAAAGCCGCCTCGTGTACCCACCCAGCGGGACCCGGTCATCGATGAAGGCCCTTTGAACAGAGCCACTACTGGCCCGGCCCAACAAAGTTTAACAAAGAGGAAACGAGAGAAACTTTGTTTGTTTCTCGATTCGTAGGTCGTTTCCCATACATCCTCCCAACCTCCTCCTTTCGCCGTCTGTCCCCAATTGTTGCCATTTCTATCCGTTTCTTTCTTTCTTTCTTGCATCCACTCGAGATTTGTTGATCGAAGGAACGTGTGTTTGGTCGACGACGAGGTAAGCATGGCTAATCTCATCAATGCTTTGATACTCGCTGTTGGTCCAACGTTTAATTCTTCCCTTGGATCTGTTCTGGGGTTTAGCTCGATCTGCGCCAATATTTCTTTCACTTTGATATGTAGAACCAACCATATTCGAATAGAAAATTCGTGCTTTCTGATTGCCATGTATGAATTACATGAGAAAAGTACATTTGCTAGCGGTAATTCCTGGTTTTCTTTCTCTTTTTATGATTGATTTTTCCCTGGGACACAGATGCTTGATGTGTGATCAACACATGATATGAGTGGTTCCATCGCTTCCTCTGGTTGTCCAGAGTATTGCATGTGGGCATCGTCAGCTGTGGTAAGGAGGCAGCTTTTCTTGATAAGGTCTTTGGGTGGATACTGTTGTCAGATACATTCACATAGAATGCGAGGGATACAAGGTGCTAACGTCGCTGCATCAGAGGCTGATGCTGAGAGCATTATTCGGAGGGTAACTCCAACGCTAGACCCCATTCGTTATAAAGGCCAAGCAGGTGAACATTTTCATGCTTGTAAAATTGGTAGCAATTTATGTCATTGTGTTGGTGGTAGTTATTATGCATCTATGAGGTTATTTTGATTTTTCCATTACAGTAGCATGTAGAGCTATTATACAAAAAGGGTTATATGTTCACTGTTAATTGAGAGAGAAGGAGAACATAGGTTTAAGAAAAGTCATCTCATGAGCTACCAAAGGAAGGTATGTGGAAAAAAACCCTCAAGTTTGTTAAAAAAGTAATGTCTAGTCAACTTGTGGTGATTCAGAATTAAGTTTCCATCTGTGTTGTATTGTAGAAGGTTGTTAAGTCTTATCGGGGATAGAAAAAATGGATGAGTGAATGATGATTTTTATCAGCCCTGAAGATCGCATCAAATTGAAGTTATGAATATTATCATCATTATAGTTGCTTCCAAAACCTCTTCTTCAGCCTCTCTTCCTTTTTGAATTATTTCTCTCTTGATTCTCTCCTGATTTCTCTCCTTATTCTTTGATCTTGTTCACAAACTAAGAATTTCGATCTAGAATTTAGCTATACGTTCTGAAACCCCTGCAGCTGCTACTTGTTTGCTCCTTAAAGTTATTGACCTTGCTACATATGTCATGCTGAGATAACTTTTAATGCCTAAAAATTAAAAATGAATGAAACATACCCAGTTATGCAAAACAGGAGTTTTTTTGTAAAATGTTTCATATACTTTTATGTTTTCAACTATAACTTCATAGCACAACTATTTTCTACCTCACACTTCCTGAATTCAAAAGTAGTCATTTCTTCCCATTACTTGATGCAAAAGCTGACCACTTTATCAACTGCATGTCAATGTTAACTGTTGGCATCCAACAAATCTGTAAAAGAAACCATGAATTCCCTCATCGTTTGTTTAACCTGATTGATCACAAGTCATGCCTTGTTGACAATTTTTAACCTGTACAACAATTCCTGACTCCGAGTTTTGTTTATTCAAATCCAACTTGTTAAGGATGATATCAAGGAAATTATGCTAGAGCTTCAATGAATCAAACAAAACTTGATACCTTTTGATTGACAAACTTTATAATCTAGCAACTAGATAGTGTGCTGGTTTCTCATGAACATGAATAGCTTATTTCCTTGTAGTTTGATAGCTTTGCCTTCACTTCAGTCTTGCTGTATGGAAACTAAGTTCATATTAAATGGATCTCGAGTTACCTGCAATTTTTTTAAATAAATCATTTGTTTTGCACAAGTTGAAAATAAGATTTGACTTCCAATTGATTCTCATTGAGGATAAATCCTGAATATTATGTTAGATTCTCATTTATATTCACATAAATTCAAAGACATATCCTTGAAGCAACTATTGTTTTTGACTTTTTTCTAGCATAACAAAATATTTTGCTGAAATTTGGTTTTATTTTTGGCAAAATCTTTGCTGAATGCAACTCATTGACAAAAACGACCATGACCTTCTTGTACTTTGAATGCGATGAGATCAATGCCATTGTCAAAGAGTTATTTTCACCCTAACTATCTTTTCATCTTTTTTTCCAGGAAAGATTGCAGTAATTGGTGGATGTCGTGAATACACAGGGGCTCCATATTTTGCTGCTATATCAGCTCTAAAACTCGTGAGTATCATCACTTTTATATAGTCAGCTCATATGTATTACATTATGTCAAACTTTGTTCCCGTCATGTTCATTCTTGCTTCTAATTTCATATAGCATCATAAATATACTTTGGTTGGCATGTACCATGCAGGGGGCCGACTTATCACATGTTTTTTGTACAAAAGATGCAGCAACAGTGATAAAGAGCTATAGCCCGGAGTTGATTGTGCATCCAGTTTTAGAAGAATCTTACAGTGTAAGGTAATCCTTTCTTAGGAAAGTCTCTTCGGGGGCCTTGTACAACAAGGGGTGATATATAATTTGGTTTCTTAGGGACGACGAAAGAGACTCTGTTTCTGCTAAGGTTCTTTCTGAAGTTGGAAAGTGGATGGAAAGATTTGACTGTATTGTTGTTGGGCCAGGACTAGGAAGAGATCCATTTCTTATGGTATGCTGCTAGCTTGAGAAGTTATTCTCACAAGCATAGGCTTTTATGAGGTTGTCCTATTTCTATCTATGTAATTTGTTTTCCCATATCATTTCTCCAATTCTTGCCTTCGCCATCTAGTTTCAAAAAAGTTTTGTATGTTTATTACAACACACCTTTCTTAAAATTAAATTACACGAAGAAAGTAAGGGTGTGGAATGGGTTCACTAAGGTACCTTCTTCTGAGAAACCTATTGTACGTGAAGATTTTAGGAAACAGTGGAAATTAGAAAGGTATATTAGCTCAGGAAATACTATTTCTGCTACTAAATCTGAGATGCTCCTAAAACCACATGAAAGTTGAATCTACTATTCAGACATCTGTTTGATCCATTGCAGCAGTTAATCTATTTTAAACTCTTTCTATATGCTACCTAATTAATATGACCTTATTGTGAATTGATACCCTTTATCCAGATGCCCAGTCCATTCACAAGCATCGATGAATGCTCATGATAGGAACATATTTCATTCAGTGACAATCATTATGTGATTAAGCGATGGCTACAACTTGGTGCAGTACAATATTTTATGATTTTTCTGACTATTTCACACGATCAAGGAGGACCAACATTTTGCTAGCTGCAATATACATGGGAATTTAGTGTGTATGTATATAGCAGAACTTTCTAAAGCTCTTTCAATAATCTATCCTCTTTCTAATGACAATTATAAATGATTTGTTGGGAAAACATCAAGAGTTAGAATGACTAAATAACAAAGAGAAACTCTGCATCCTTGGTGGAATGTGGTTTGATGAACATGCATATCCTATCATAAATCCAAATCGTGAGAACAGGTTCAACAAACCATGTAATCTTCCCATGCTGAAAATAAAGCTTGTTTGGTATGCCAGGGTTGCGTGAGTGACATCATGAGGCATGCAAGGCAATCAAGCATTCCAATAGTCATTGATGGGGTATGTGTTTTCTGCATTATAAAACATGCATCTTATCTCAATTGTTATTCTCTAATCAGAAGCACATGGATTAATTCATAAGGGATAACATTGATATGAGTTGCAGGATGGTCTCTTTCTTGTCACTAACAACCTTGATTTAGTTTGTGGAAACCCATTGGCTGTCCTAACACCAAATGTCAATGAGTATAAACGCCTTGTCGAGAAGGCTTTGGATTGTGAAGTTAATGATGAAGATGGTACCAACCAATTACAATTGCTTGCCAGGCGGTAATCATATTTTGAATTTCTTTTTCTGTTTCTCTCGTGATTCACAAGAAGGCTAAACATAGCTTTTTGTCCTCTCAGGATTGATGGTGTTACCATTCTTCGTAAAGGGAAGTCAGATTTTATTAGCGATGGTGAAGCAGGTATTAGCTAAATGCAGTACATATTACTATCTATTTTGAATTTTAGGTATCATAGTCATTATATAATTAGCTGTAGTCCTTTCTGATGGTTTGTGTCTTACAGTCACAAGTGTGAGCACATTTGGCTCACCTCGACGTTGTGGTGGTCAAGGTGACATCCTTTCTGGCAGGTTTGTTGTGATTTAGGTTGTCAGATAAGCTTTGTAGTCTTTTTCCAATCACCTTTTTGCATTTAAATCTGTTGCATTTCTTCAAGTTATACAACACTAGGCCATTTGTTTCTGTAAGGTTTCATTTTTTTCTTTTCTTTGAAAGAAACTAAAATGCATTTACCACAGTGATGAATTTACCTTAAAAACAGATTATACAAAAGGGTTGTAAAGTTGCATTTCTTTGCCAGCAGATATAAGCATCCGACTACATGCAACTTTAAGATAGAGACACACATTTGAGCACATTACAGAACCAGCGTGTATTGGTATATATATGTAATTCGTATAGAGTGTACATGATCTATGTGCTATGTTTCACGACTACAACATTGTCTTGCAAACTAAAGCTTTCACTTTTTGCATAATTCTAGTGTTGCAGTCTTTTCATCATGGGCACGCCGGCATTTATTGTCTACAAAAGAAGCCACTGGAAAGAGGTTTGACAGTTTGACTATATACTTTTTCTTGGACGAGAACGTTATTCTTTTAGTAAAATTCACTTCTAATTCTTTGCTTGCGGCACCACCATAACTGTTTTGAAAATTTCAAGTTTGTCAAATCCAATGGTCCTCGGGTGCATTGCTGGTTCTGCACTGCTTAGAAGAGCTGCTGCTCTTGCGTTCCAAAACAAGAAACGGGCAACACTTACTACAGATATTATTGAGTACTTGGGGAAGAGGTACCACTGTCACATACAAAGTAGTTTTACCAAGAAAAAGCGTTTGAAATCTCAGCTTTACTAACTTTTTTTTTTTTGCAGTTTGGAGGACATATGCCCTGCTGAATAATGCTGCATCCTCAAGATCCTGGATATCTTGGAAGAACTAATCACTCCTCTCGGCATAATATGTGAAGATGTGCTTTCACTCCTTTTTCTTCACTTCTTGTATGGTACATTGAGTCCAAATATCTGCAGTAATTCAATAATTTTCAGTTCAGTAAGCAAACATTGACGATGATATAAGTCTATGTATGCTGATAATGTGAATGTTGTGCTACAAAACTGTAATCTTCTACTGTAATTCAACACTGTTGTCAGTTATCATCAAAGAGGCAGATGCACCAAATAATGGCCAAACTCTTCTCCATGCTTGATACTGAAAAGTGAAAAACAATGAATTCATTGGTGGTTTGGTATCCGATAATATTATCAGCGTTGGTTATGCTCATTCCATTCGATTCTATTTGTGTGGTTTATGCTCTTCATATGCAAGCATTGTTTTTTATGCTTTTATTGTATGCAAGCATTGTTAAAGCTCATAGCAGTTTTGCGGAATGCATCTTGTTCTCTATTTATACCCAAATTTGCCGATCTGGGTGGTGTTGTGGAATATAGTGTCATGGAAGTACAGCAGCAGATTGTGGTGAAGGAACCATTTTATGCAACAATGCTACCTAAAACTTAGGTTCGGATCACGTTCGTGTATTTAATATGTAGTTGTATAAAAAAACTTGAGAGAATGCATAGATGTGAAATACTTCGGTTGTTTGGTAAATGATAGATGAAAATTATATTTTAAATATGTTTTGAGGTAGTGGTGTTTAGTAAAATTATATCTCTAACGTCCATTCGATACTGTGATAAATTTAATATATTTAAAAATAAATAAATATTTTTATAGTCGAGGTGTCAACATAGTTTGGTTCGATCAGAGTATCACCAATGCTTGAGGGGAGCCTGCACGAAAGGTGTGATCGGGAGGTTGATTGAGTGACTTCTCGATATGTGATTCTCAATTTGCCCTTTCTTTCTTGTTGTGGAAAAATTGCACAAAGGTCGAACTCAACCAAATGAGGTTTTCTGACTCGACCCCTCCGATGGTTAAGTTAGTGAGAGCAAAAATTTGTAGCAAATGTCGTGTCACTATATGTAGGTGTTCAATGCCCGTCGACATCTTAGTCAGTCGGCCTATACGTTGAGCGTCGAAGCTGCCTGGGTGGTTCAACCCTGCTCCTTGCTTCTTAAGGCTACGCCACATCATACTTGTCAAGTGGCTATCAGTGTGGGGGACATGCCGCTGTCTTATTCTAGCTTCACAAGGATGAGTCAACTCAGGATGTCAAGTTGGCTTCGCTGTGGCGCCCAAGTCCCCCCCCCCACCAAAAAAAGAAGTTATGACCCCAAGAGAATCGAGAGGCACAACTCGGGGCTTATTGATCAGATGAATTTCTCTAGAGTGGGTTTAGCTCCCCGCAACCGGAGCCTAGAGAGGCTCGGGCATCATCTTAGTCGAATTGTGTCTTGGTCCTATATTGGCCGGGAAGTACTTGACAATGGGTCGACCAAGACGTGGTTGGCAAGGAACTAGTTGAGACTAGGTCGGCCTTGATGTCGGAAAACCACGAGGGCATCATATGTGCAGCGAAAAAATAAAAACACAAGTTTTTCATGTTTATCATGTCGTCATGCAACGATTGATATGTGAAAGATCATAAAATTGAAAACTGTAATTCGTGAGACATTTGTTATCCAAGAAGATCGTATATATATGAAACTATCAGATCCTATAGGAGAGGATGAAGGAGATCAGATGTCATCCTCTCTAACGGTATCCACATGGATCGCTACAATGATGCTCTTCTAATTATAGCAAAAAAAACTAAAGGACTCTATAGCGGTATCCACACGGTGGATCATTACAGTGATGCTCCTCTAATTATAGCAAAAAAATAAAAAACAAAAACTAAAGGACTCTATAACCGTATATTGGTAAGTAGAAGGATTCTCAAAATATTCATATGTAATTTTAATAATTTTTTGAAACTTTGACCTAAATTTGAATCACTGCAAAAGTTTAAAGATGAGATAATGATATCATATCTTAAATCACCTTATGTTTGTTAACTTTTTTAACCAAATGATTGTGGATTAGAAAAAAAAAATGATAAAAATATTTTGTTAAGGTGTTTTCATGAAGTACTTACAGTCTTTTCGTTCTCATTTTTAAAGCACTGTATGTGTGATATTTCAGTAGTTTTTATATTATTTACATTTCATATATAAA
This sequence comes from Ensete ventricosum, assembly GCA_029747655.1. Classification (NCBI taxonomy): domain Eukaryota; kingdom Viridiplantae; phylum Streptophyta; class Magnoliopsida; order Zingiberales; family Musaceae; genus Ensete; species Ensete ventricosum. The sequence goes on along the minus strand of JAQQAF010000006.1, from coordinate 1,059,495 downwards.
ATTATACAATGGCATCATTTGTATCATGGATTTGAAAAAAGTGATAAAAATATTTAGTTATAGTGTTTTTATGAAGTATTATTTTCTTGGAGGAGTGATTGATTAGAAAAAAAAATCCAAAAAAAGATATTTTCTCAAGCAATTGCCCTAAACTCAAACTAATAACACAGAAAAAGCTACGGACAATAATCTGAAAAGTTAAAGGTTTCTCAAAATATTCGGTCATATTTTCATCATTTTTTATTGGAATTTTGACCTAAATTTAAATCGCTACATATACGCAATAATTAATAAATTATGATAAATATGTCTTACTATTGTTGACTATATAAATATACTTACAAAATAAATGAATTTAGCCTTTATAGTATCTTTTTTAAAATTTTATTGAACTTTTCTTTTTATTCAGAAAAAAAACTGTAAACAAAAATAAAAACACTGTAAAAACTAAGTCATTCATCGTATATATTTTTTTAGAGATCTTAAAAAATATATATAATAGAAACCCATAATACTATAAACACAAGTTGATAGGGCTGATAATGGGTTAGCACAGTCACCCACCACGTATCAGAAGTCATGCCCTACATTCTCGATCGACCTGGCGTAGTAGCAATCGACATTGTCCTCTGATATCCGAGCTGTACAATGATGAGGGCAAGGTGTAGCGCATGACATCACCAGATACAGACACGATGCTCGAGGACCTTGAGACCACGTGAGGGCATACGCCACCTCAACAAAGAACGTCAGCGACGTTAAAGGCCAAGGTACGATCAACCTTCGACCAACAGGTATAAAAAAGCCACCATTGAGACACAGTGTAGAGGGGGGAAGAAAAAATCATACTCTCGACATATAATTTTCATAACCAATCCTCGATAGAGGCACTGACTTAAGCGTCAGAGGGGTCACATCGAGCACCCCATTCTGACGAGACCTTTGTGCAGTAATCTTCAACTGGCCCGAGTTGAAATCCGAAGCATACCCCATCGATCTCTCTCGAGCTTCTACACATGGGCGGAACCTTTTTAACCATGCCGACTCATCGACCACGACATAAAGTTCTATAACACAAGTAAAAAATATTTTGAAATAAAAAAAAAAAATAAGATGTGAAAGCATAATATATAGAAGATCACTTAATAGAAGATCACTAAAATGAATCACAAATTTCTGTACAGGAAGACACCTTATCATAGTTAGAAACAAGAGAGGGGAGAAGAGAGGAGAAAAAGAGTTGTTGACCTTTTATGAAGTAAAAAGATGGAAACAGAAGAAAGTTGAACCCTAAAGAGTTTTGAAGCTAAACCACTAACATTGGACTAAACCAACCGATCCATTCATATAAATTAGACTGGTCCTTAGGCTGATCCCCATAATCGATGGGAATCACTTAGTGTAGCTTTTTGAAGACCAATTTTAGTATTATTATTATTATTTTTTTCTTCCTATACAACTGTTTTCCAAAGTGACTATGAAATGGCTTGTGTTGAACTCTCCTGCTAAAATTGACTGGTGGACATCTGTTGGTAAAAAAATATAAGTTTATAAGTGGATTTGACCTCCCCATATATGATAGATACCCAACAAGCTTAGTAGCTTTCTCATCACAAATTATGCAATATGGTGAAAGATCTGAAAACAACATTTGGCACATAAAAGTGCATTTCCAAACTCTCGATTGCATGCATCATCAACACGAAATAGGAGTATTAATAATTCTTGAATCCCTTCTAGAAGAGGGGTTAGTTTGACTAATCTAAATATATACCATCAGATTCTACAAGAAGGTCAACCATCATCATCCACCATCTTGTTAGGTGGTCTTTTTAAACTCCAATGTTCTTGTGGACTAACTTTCCAAGCTTTCAACCACTCTCCCCCAAATCGAAGTACACGTCTCTTCTCATGTCAAGCATCCCACCCCTTTGATATAAACTTTGCAGATTCATGTCTTTCTTTATGTGATCAATGGAGTTGACTGACCTACTCATTAAATATCACACTATCCTTTCAGAGTTCCTAAATAGCATATCTTAATTTAATAGACCACATATATAGATACAATTGAAATATATATATATATATATATATATATATATATATATATATATATATATATATATATATATATATATATATATATATATTTTGCATTTACTTACTTTCCCTATATGTTTCAAGTAAAGTTTGTAATTTAACTGTTTTCTTTCCTTTCTGCTTATTATATATATACAAACATACATACATACATACATATAAACATTATTTCTTAGGATGTATAAAATTACATATGACATTCCACTACTGTTCTAACATCATTTTAGTTAATTATGTTGTCACCAACTCCTTCAAGTGTTGGGTGACAACATCGTTTGACAAATTCTCCTCAGATTATTCCTGTCAGTTTTGATAAATCGAAGAGCTGAGCACTACAATTTGTAGTGATTTTGACTTCAAAAAGTTGTTCAAAGTCAAACAGCTCCACCTATGTTTTCTTTTTGAATGTAGATAGATGGTCAAAACATGGTGGCGTTGTTTGACTCATTAATGCTCTAGTTTCTCACCATTTAAATCTTCTCCTTGTTTAATTAAAATTTACTTTTTTATTTTGGGATAGGCCATGATTTAATTATTGCTAATGTCATCATATTAATATTTCCTTTTTGTTATAAATAAAAGTACATTTAAGTTCATTGCCATTCAACAATACAATAGTGATTTTGGCCTAAATTTTGTCCACAGTCAAACAACTTCCGTGTTTTCTCTTTGAATGTAGATGATCAAAACATGTTATATATATATATATATATATATATATATATATATATATATATCAGTCTTATAGTAAGTTAGTTGATGAAATTATTTTAATCATAACCTTTGTAGGTTGAAGAAATGACTCAAGGCTTTGGGTTTTTTTTTTCCCCAATGGTTGTTGTGGACTCTTGGAATTTGAGAGAATGAATTCTATGGAGACTTTGTTAGTCAAAAATATATTGCAATCTTCAAGGCAAAGGAATGTACTAAGATTTAATGGGATTGGGTGTTGACTATGGAACCATTAGTAGATACGTGGAAAAGAACATTTTGACCACCATGCTTGGGCAAAAAAAAAAAAAGTCTCCGAGAATAATTTGGCCTCATCACAACTTATTCAATTCGATCACATTATATGACTATCTATTATGCCCTATGTTTCGAAGAATATATCAATTTTTTAAGTTGTCTTTGAAATATATTTATATTTTTAATATATATTTAGAGATAAAGATTTGAGTCAGTGTGTAATTGTAGAATGTCTTTGAGTGTTTTAAATATATATATTGTTGTAAATATTTTTTAGTAAAATTATATTTCAAAAGTTGAACAAGATGTGATAAACATTTTTAATTATTTATTAAATTATGAATATATATTTTTATTTAAATTAATTAGTAAATAAATAAAGTACATAAATGAATGTATATAATCTTAAAAAAAAATGTGACCTAGACATATAATAAATAAATAATATTTTTAAAAATAAATTAAAAAAATTTAACTTATGAAAATTGTAGATAATATTGAGAATTTAAAAATTATTTTTATAGCTCATAAATATTGAAATGCTAATGCTATCTTAAGGTAGCACTAGCATTTAATAGTTATAATATAACTTTCAAATCACTCATAATTTAAAAATTATTAAATAGAATTTTTTATTATATATATATATATATATATTAAATTTATGATCCATATTTTTCTCAAAAGCTATTCTGGACATCAATGGATTATTCCATCCTTCAACTATCCATGTTTTGTTTATGGCATTACTTGGAAAAGAAAAAAAAAATCTTGTTCACAATTAGAATCATCGTGACCCAGTTTACACCTACAGAGAAAGTAAATGGGACCCACAGACTATCACCCTGTAACGGATGTCCAACCCCAACAAAGAAAGGTAAGCGCTCGGGTAGCGTCCCTCACGTACGTCCAAGAAATATATTTCGCGGCAAAGGGGGGTATTCTCGGGATAACGAAAAGGAACCGTCCGCTGTCAAAAGACTCCGCGGACTGTGCGTCCGAACCTTCTCCTCTTTCTCGCCCGATCCCCGTAAAGGAAGTTGTGCTCTTTTGACTTCGATGTCGGTCCACTGGCGGATTTGGTGGGACGAATTGAGGCAGGGGGGGGATTCTTCGCTGAAGTTGCCGCCATCTCTCGCGTCCGCGGCTTTAATTGACGGACGGTCCCAAGGTGTTCCGATCCCCGCTTCCCCCTGACGGCTTCTACCCATCAAGGTATCGTTCACTTGATCCTGTTCTTCTCGGATTGGGTTTTGCTGTTAATGTTCTCGGAGCTTGAAAGATCCTATCTTTGAGTTGAGGGACGAATTTCCGAATAATTTCAGCTAGAGAGTAGGGTTCTTAGCCCTTTTTCTTTTTGATCTTTAGAATCGATGATTTCATTAGTAGTACCTTTAGCGTGTGCTTTGATCCATTTCTGATGCATCTTCTGGCATTGGCAGTCCCATCACCAGATATTGAGAGATAGAAAGGACAAATGAGGTCACCGTCGCTTCTGTCCCGCTGCTTGCCGGCGTTGGTGCCTCATGACAAGGCCAGTTTGAAGGCCGATGTTTCCCTGGTCTCTGAAAGGGATTTGCATCTTCCCTCACCAGCAGTCGAGATTCTTCCTTCCAAGGTATTTTACTATTTCAACTTCTAGCATAGTCGCTTTGTTTATTACGTGTCAATTACTTGCTGTAGTTACAGAAATCAACTCAGTTTAGTTTGTGCACAGACCATCATTTGTTTGATTTTTTCCTTTTGGATCATAGAATTTTGATCTGGGAAACTGTCCTGCTATGTGCATGACTTACTAACGTCTAACAGATTTGCGACCATATATTGTTCTTGTGATGAACAAGCCCTCCAAAATAGGGTTCATGTATAATTCCTCATTTTTTTTGCCATGGTTGTTTCACAGATTGCCCATCCATACAAGTATGCTGGAGAAAATGTTGATCTGCAAGGTCTCAAAATTTTTAAGGTACATGCGCCAAATTTGTTATTTCTCTTTACATAATTTCTGGTTTAACCTCAACAACCAGATTCTGAATGGATCATCGCCTTTTGTTCCAAAAGGAATCTGACTCACTTGTGATGCCATCAATGGACCTTGCTGTGTGCTATGTTCTTCTTCCTTCAATGTTTATGTATTTATTTTTATTTTTTATGCCCCAGGGAAGGGTTAGGGTGTCTGATGTGATTGGGTTTTCAAATTCGGAGATGGCTTCATCCAAATCTGATGGTGAATACATAAGATCTAATAGATTTTTGTATTTTTTTCATATAAATTTGGATGGCATCATCCAAATCTATATCTATGTTTGCCTATATATTTTGATGCATACTTATAGGTTTACCTTCTCATGCTGCAGGATCTCTGAAATCTTGGGAGAGCTCGACCGATCTTGTCAACAATCTCAAGCTTGAGATTCGTGATGGACTGCTGAGTTTTAGAGGCAAAAGGGTTTTAGAGGTACCTTCATTTTAGGAGTCCCTGTCCTTTTTATTCTCAATCTATCAGCCTTTAGCTTTTGGTTAGTTTGTCAAATATTATATTCCACCTGATGCTGATTAAGTTAGAAAAAATTGTTGCAATTTATATCAGAATGCTTTAACAGGCTTCAATGATCCTTCTTCACATGTCATGATCCAATTCTAATGTTGAACATTATGATATTAAAACATCATCTCATTCCCAATATTAACAAAACCCAATTGTCGTTTTTATGTTAATAATTTTAACTCTCACGTACATGCTTCGGAAGTTAGATGTTGTTGATTTTATTTGTTGATAGAGGACTTCAAGATATTTGATTGTTCTTTTGCTGCAGATGAAATTGTATAGTTCTAATTTTTTGTTGATAATTGCTGCAGCTTGGTTGCGGTTATGGTATATCTGGGACTTTTGCTTGCCTCAAGGTATTCATTTGCCTTTAATGACTAAGATGATCAAATTCACATATCCAAGTTCATGTCATCCTGCATTATATCGTACTGGCCTAATTTGCCATGCAAACTTGTCACAGGGTGCTTCTACAGTTCATTTTCATGATCTCAATGCTGAAACCATAAGATGCACAACCATACCCAATGTCCTTGCAAATATTGAGCAGGCCAAGGACAAGCAGAGCCGCCAATCAGAGAGTCCCCTTACTCCATCTCGACAGCATTTGACTTCTGATGTCCATTTTTATTCTGGGGACTGGGAGGAGCTTCCCAGTGTCCTATCTGTGGTGAGGGTAGATGGTTCTGAGTTGGCAAGAGGGGCTAGCCTTAGCTTCTCTGAGGATGACTACATGGATGCATGTAGCAGTCAGGAGGGAAGTGTGATTGCTCAGGAAACTGGCTCCAGGCAGTCAAGGAAGCTCTCTGGAAGCCGTGCCTGGGAAAGGGCAAGTGAGACAGACCCAGGAGATGGGGGCTATGATGTCATTTTGGTTACTGAGATCCCTCATTCAGTAACCTCCCTGAGGAAGTTATATACCCTGATGACAAAGGTTAGTTGAATTTTTCTACGTAATCTTGAAATTTTTCGTTGGTAACAAATGTGCATAAGATTCCTGGTAAACCAATATGATCAGAAATTTATAAAAATTAGCCAGTTCTCTCCAGATCATTATAATCTTGTTTGGAACTTGTGAAACGGTTTCCAAAACTTGCTTTAATTATAGACTTTGAACCTTCTTATGCAGAATCTGTCATGTTATGTTGTCCACAGTCATCTTCCAGACTCGACTAACGACTAACTTGTGAAAGTTAATATTAAGGTTCATTGTCTTGCGCCGGCTGGCTGTGCTGGTCCTGGACGGGACCAGTCCGCACCGGTTTTCGGAAAATTGACCAGAAAATAGCCAAAAATGACTGAAAAATAAAATACCTTTTTTTAACCCCTCTTTATTCTAATTTTAATGTAATTATAATTCAATTTCAATAATAATAAGGTGCAAATGATTCATGAATGGTTAGTAATTATAGGTTTTTTAGGCCTAATTATTTCAAATTGACCCTAAAAGTAAGATAATGAATCTACATGATGATTCGACCTAATTATAATAAATTGGTTCTAAAAGCAAGATGATGGATCTAATTGAGCCTATATTTAAGAGAGATATACTAATCATGCTTAACATGTTGTGATTAGGCCTAATTACCCTATATTGGTCTAAAAAGTAAGATAATGGTTTTAATTGTGCCTAAACTAAGGAAAGATGATGACCCCAAATTATCCACCATCAACTAGCTGTGATTGAGCTAAATTAGCCCTAATTTGAGCGTACAAGTATGATAATGGACTTATTTATATCTAATATTAGGTGAAATACATTAATCAACAAATTATTCATAATAAGATACTAATAAGGGTCTACAACAACAACAAAGTCATAAGTCTCAACTATTTTGGATTGGTTATATGGATCTTTTGCTGCCATTGAGATATGTGAAAAATTATATGTTTAGTTAAGTTTAGAAAACTTAAAATCTTTATTTATAGTTTCTATTAAGGTCTTCCTTTAGTTCATCTCGTACCACTAATGATTATTTACTTCATCTCGTACCACTAATGTTAATCATTTGACCTCTAGCTGTCGTATCCGTAGGCCTCCTAAGCACATGTCCATATCATCTTAAATGATTCTCTCGCATTTTATCTTCCATCAATGTTATATTTAATTATTCATGAATAAAAATATTTTTTCTTATCTTTCCTAATAACTCTGCACATCTATCTCAGAATAATATAGGGATCTAATTATGTCAAAAGGTAACTAAAAAGCAGAAATACTTTGAAGTTGGAAAGATTTTCCACCAAAGACTGCATTTGAATCTCTCTAATTAAAATCCTTCCAACTGAAGCTTTTAAAGTTTTTTATGAGTGCTAATCATGGATTAGGATGTTTAATTGAGAGAGTGAGGAGAGAGTAAGAACGAGGGAGTATTTAGAATGTTTAATTGAGAAAGAGAGTGAGAAAGAGTGAGAAAGAAAGGAAGTAAGAGGGTGAGGGGGAGTGAAAGAGGGGAGAGAAGGGCTTTTCAAAGAGGGGATAGAAGGGCTTTTAAAAGAGGGGGGCCTGCCTCAACAAGGAATCCAATGGTGAAATTGATCATTGGATCGCAATTGAATTGGCCCATTGAACCGGTATGATTGGAATCCGACCATCATCAACCGATACAAGTCGGTATCGACCATACAGGGCCCTGCTTCCTGCCTGCTGCCCAAAACAGGCTGGTTCGCATACTGGTGGTTGGCTGGACATGTACCGCTTGTTTTGTTTCGTATGGGCAGTATGACAGTCATTGGTTAATATATAGAATTGCAGTGATTGCATGGTAGAATGTGAAATTTGAATGTCAACTTTTTCCTCCTTGTGGGCATTATGTCGAGAAATATACTGTCCTAAATGTTTTTGTTATTTTTAATACTAAGAAATATCTGGCTTGTATTCAAGAATTATTGTACAAGCGATACAGATTCAATAAGCAATCTGAAGTATCTGTGTTTCACAGTCAAGAATTGTGGACTAAAAGCTGGCTAAATTCTTTCTCTGCAGTGTCTGCGACCACCATATGGAGTGTCGTATTTGGCTGTGAAGAAAAAATTTGTAGGTCCTAACGGTGTAGCGCGACAACTAAAAGCTATGGTGCATGAGGACAACATTTTTAGCGTCCACATGGTTTCCAGAACGTCAGATAGGGAGATCTGGAAATTCTTTTTCAACTGAGCATATTTGATGTTAGAATATATTCTTATAAGTAATTATCGTCTGACTGGCATTAAGCCACAATGTACATGTCATGTCTGTTTATTTATTTGTTTATTTTTGAAATAACGTTCAGAAATATTGGGCCTCTGAACTTGCTCAGAGTCTGGGAGTGCTACCATTCTGTAGTTGATATGTACACAATGATTCATTTATTCATGTTCAATATATACTTAAAGACTTTCAATTTCTGTATTGATTGATGAATTTTATGTCAAAGGATTACATGTGTACTATAATTTGTCATTCTGTAATATCAGATGACAAAGGATTGCAACCAAAATGCCAAATCCTATGACTCTGTTGACAGATGATTTGTGACAAAGATCAAAATCAATTTAAATGCCTTTGTTACAGAATGGTGATCCCTAATCCTGATGTTTTGTAGTTGAAGTCTTTGTGGGTGGAAAGTAAATGTTATGGCATCAACCGAAATGGAATTTAAGACAAAATATTGTTGATTTCTGGTTTTAAAAAAAATAAAAATACAAGCCTTTCATGTTATATTCTAAAAGATGATATCAAACATTGCGCTTTGATCTGCTGCAACATTTCCACGATCTTTGGAACTCCTGAGAAGAGAAATGGCTGTGAAACAACTTAACTCGGAACCTGCAAACTCCTACACTTTTGTTTCATCATTTTATGGCCTTTCAATTTGTAAACTTCTATTTACTTTTTAACATCAATCTGATGGAAGAAGTAGAATCTGAAGAAGAATAAGTAGAAACAGGAGAACAAGAAATCTGAAGTTAAAACACTTGATCATACAACTTTGGTGTATTTATATATATGTATATATATATATATAAACACATGGCCTAATTTTACTGTGACATAATAAATATTGTGGCTTCGACACATAGTAGCCCATTAACATCAGATTTGTTTTACATAGTAAAAGTCAAAATAATAATAATAATAATAATAAACACATATAGTAATTTTAAGCAGCTTTTGAATCACCAACCAAAATCCACGGTGATAAAATTAAGCTCAAAAGGAATAGTCGGGTTTGAAGACCCTCTTGCCGCCCAGAAGCTTTGGCTGCTCCTTCCCCTTCTCTTCCACAGCGATCCCACCTTCTTCCTCACTCTTCTCCCCCCCTTCCTCTATGATCTCCTCGAAGGCTGGGTGCGTTAGTATGCCGCGGAGAAGCTGAGTCCCCCTGAGAGCGTTGGTGAGAGGGAGGTGCCCCTCCGGTGTGTCGTCCTTGAACTCCCACATGAACTCGCCGGGGAACGACCTGTATCCGTACTGCTCGACCTCCGTGTCCAGCCGCCTCATCCACCCCACCCTGATAAAGAAGCGCGTGAAGTCGCGGCCCGACTTCTCCCACAGCCGCCGCTGCACGGCGTACCCGAAGCGCCCGCCGCTGTGCTGCCGCCACAGCCGGTCGATCGCCTGCAGGTCCGCGGCCTCTATGAACTGCACCTCCGAGAAGAACACGTACCCGCGCTTCTGTGCGGCCTCGCCACCGAGGGCGATGAGTAGGCGGCGCGTCTCCTCGTCCGCCTGGCGGAAGTCCCGCGTCGACAGGTAGTTCGCGAGAGAGTCGAGTGGCCCGGAGGAGGAGACGGCGGCTGGTGCTACAGTACTGGATGAGGTGGTGCTCGTGGGGGACGAGGAGGAGTGGACGTTGGAGACGAGCCTGTAGGATTTGCTTGGTTTGAAGAAGATAGAGTCAGGTGACGAGGTGAAGCAATGTTGATGGTGGTTCCGGTGGCGGAGAATGGATTGATGGAGGGACTGGAGAGAGGTACTGGCCATGGGGGAGAGAGAGAGAGAGAGAGAGAGGACAAGGAATGGTTGGGAAAGAGTGAGAAGAGGGTGGTAGAGAGGAATGGGAAGCTGACGAAGGCATATCATATCCAGGAGATATGTAAGGTGAGTTGTGATTGGTTGGGAATGGGTGAGGTAAGATACCATCTCCGGGCTATTATGTTGGTGGGCATGAGGCCATCTCTATAGAATTATTTACAATTGATTGATTCCTTTTGCCTTAAACATAAATTTTTTTTCTATGAATTTATTTTTATTCTTTACTAACATCAAACTCTCTAAGCAAGGCAAGATATAACTCTATTAGATGCTAGTATCTAATCCCTTGTCTGATGATCCTAAGCTTGTCTCATAATTCAAAGGACTTGAAATATGCTGCTTTTGGTATTTTGATTCAATTTGGAAAATTTCACTTTATGTGATTTCTTGGTCTCATTTGATTCTTATTTAGTTATTCCTACACAGCATTTTAATTCACAAGTTGCTAATTGCTGGTGCATTTTTAACAAATGCTTAGGTTTTCAAGACACTCAAGCTGAAAGAAGACTGAAGGCAACATTGATGGGATGTAATACCAGCAAATACTGTCACATTTAATCAGTCAACTTTATAGTTTGGGTGTTGATGATTAAGTCTACAATCATTATAATCCTCCATAGATTTGGGATAAATTTGCAATCATGATTGTGAGGTTTTTTTGCTCACATTGGGTTAGATACAGATCATTCTCATGATTTGTCTCTTGAGATAGTTTTTTCAAAGAATAAAAATAGGAGCTGTTGAATGAGTATAAGCTACTTAGGAGACACTAATCATGTAACTTCCAAAGCAATCAAATGTTTTCACTTCCTAGACAAACATGCAAATCAAAGCTAAAATATACTGTTCTAGAGTCAACTGAATCATAAATCTATCCACCTTTTCTACAGAAATTGTTGAAATACTCATGTACTTCTTCTGTCTCTGTTTTCTCTCTCTTTATATAGTCATTCAAATCACCAGTATAATATGATAGGCTTAGGCAACACTGAAGAACTATCCAAGATCAGGGACAGTGAAGTACTCCTCCTCATCAGATATCTCAAGCCTAGGCTTCTTAAACAAGGTGCCATACTTGTTGCCTCTGTAGAATCCTGTATCACTTGCTTGTGGAACAGGGAATTTGTTGGCCCTGTAGAAGCCTGTGTTGCTTGCTTGTGCCATGGGGAGTTCAGGGACTTGAGCTGCTGTTTGGGTCACCTTGGGCACTCGGTCATGGAAAACTCCAATGTCTGCAAACCAATCCAACTCCCCATATCCTACAGGGGACTCCTACAATGTATTGAATCGAAGTATGATTACCTTATGTGAAGTAATCAGAAGTTCTTCGAATCAAGGAAGTGTCAGCAATTCATACCTTGTAACCAGTTTCTTGGTCATAAAGTGGAAGGAACTCATCGACAGCCCATGCCGAGTCCATGAATGATGAAATGGTTTGTGGTGTTTCAGGAACTTTTGTGGCTGGTACGGCTGGCCCTTGGTTTGGTGGCTCGGTATTGTCGCTGAAGTCCTTGTTGCACATCGCATTTGCGGCCACACGGATTCCAGTGGCCAGGTAACGCTGGTGATTGCCAGTAAGGGTGCCAGCGACATGAATGGGTTCATCACAGTCCCGGCAAAATAGGGCTCGATCCTCAACACAGAATATGAAAGCTGCCTTCTCCTAGCAAATACATGGAAACAACAAAAAAAAATTGATATGAATCATCACATACTCTAAATATTGTTGAAGTGTATCAATATACATATTTACTCGGATACTAGTAGAATGTTTCCAGAATTTACTGCTACTCACTATTACTAGTTTGCAAACAGTGTTATTCCTGTTTTATAAGCTGACCATCTGCTTAATTCTGCCTTTAAAGTGGCATTAGTCGATAAAGGTCAATATGGGGAATCTAATAATAGCTTTTCTGAACTCCTGAGATTTCCTATGATCCCGGGAATCCTGGTTTTTTTATCAACAGAGATGATCAAGCAGGTATGACTTGCTCAGATTTGTATTTCTTGAGTGACCAATGGGTTGATACCTCAGTTCATTTGCCAGAGCTGAAATGAGACACACAATTCTGATGACATCTGATGACCATTGGGTTAATTAGTCCATAACTGTGATTAAATTAGGTGCATATAATTTGCTAAAAAGAAAAAAAGACAAAAGATGGTTAGCAAAGGTCGACAACTGCTAAATTCTGTCAAATAGATGCAGTTCTGATGTTACTTGTTTTTTTACAGACATGTGCAGAGAAGGTTTTAGATAAGTAAAGAGATAAGTAAAGACTAAGAACGAGAAAGATATGGGAATGAGTGTCATAGTCATAAATCAAACATGTTGAAGAACTCGAGAATCTTGCTGAAACTTTAAGATCATTTTTAGGAGGAATTCTTTTTCCAGTCAATTCCTTTTCAGCCAAACCCTTTGCTTTCTTTTGATGCAGCATGGCTGTATGTTTTGCATTCGACACTCAACTTTATCTAGCACTTAATGTATTATTGTTGGCATTTCAAATTCTTTCAGGCAGAAGGATTGAAGTAGTCAAGTGACACAGAACCAAGAAATATGAATCTAATCAGGTGCATAACAAGGATATCATCTGGTTGGAAGCTGGAAAGCAGTTGGTTTGAAGTAATAATTGGAGAAATATTGTTTCAGAAGACCCTATGACTAAAATTGCATGTCTTAAGCTAAAAATGTTGTAGCAAAGACATGCAATTCTTCATATGACTTCGATCTGCTTATATTTTTCCTCTTTAATCTTCAGCCTTCTTATTCTTTCTTAACAAAACATGGCCTCTAGGGAACTTTCTCCGTTCTTGCTGCCGGCGCAATAATGGCATCAAAAGATCATTAATCACGATGTTCCAGATGCTATCAATGAGAAAGAAACCTACAAACTTGTTGCAATATTGAATAAAATGGCAAACATCTCATAGATCATTACTAACATACTTTTGGAATGTCATATTTTTCTGGAAAATGCGTAAAATTTTCCATTGTGCATATCTCCAGAGAAAGCTAATCAAGTAGATGACTTGTTACCTAATTATGCTAGGCAGGTAGGCCTTCCAATTGAGCTTGGATCACCATTCTTGCAAGCAATGCTCTTAAAGACACGGTGATCATCTCGTTGCAAATAAAAAGAGAAGTTTCCATATTCTGAAGGTGAAAACCTCTTTGGTTAGACAATCATCAAGGTGTTTTTTTTTTTACCCTGAATTGAACACCTTGTTTAATGGATGTAATTAATTAAAAAAAAACTGTGGTTTAATTAATCTAAGATCTTATGTTTCCTTGAATAAGAAGGATGAAAAATAGTTATTTGTAACAAGCAATAGACAGCAATATGATGTTAATATCCTGATACTCCACAAGCACAGAGGAAGATATCACTGATAACTAGCTTGTAGGTAGGTCCTTGACCTTTGTTTTTGTACCATTCCTAAAAAATTTTTTCGACTCCATTTCGAATGTGTATAAAAAAAAAAAAAAGACTATTCTCTCAATAAGCAGCATGATGTTATAGCCCCATAAATCCACTTGCATATTTTCCCCCAAAGGAAAGGATAAGAACCACACATAGATAACACAAGAAGATATTCCTGATGACTCTGCAGTTCTGAAAGTTTATCGAATCTAACTACGAAAAGGCTATACTCATCACATAGATAACTTTATTTTGAATATATCCATTGAATCAAACGAATTAAAGTGCTACTTCATAATTACTTGATTGAGTTTGAACCCTCCTAACCTTGAGTTATATTTCTAGCTGTGATGTGATATAAACTATTGTGCTAATATCCTGATTACCATTGGAAGGCCCCTCTATTTTGTGTCTGATATATTTTTCTGTATGATTCAGATCCAGTTACTAGAGTTCCGATTCTGAGATCACAAGTTTACTGCAATGAAGAAAAACCAGATTGATATATGTTTCCTGGATGAGGTAATGGTGCCCCAAAGATGAGAAGAATTGATTGATCTACATGCTTTTTATAGATGATCTGAAGGACTTAGAATAATGTTGAAACTACAGAATACACTATCAAGCTTTAGCATGTCAAGATTTGAACTCCTGGTCTAGTTGCTCACCTCATGCTGCAAGAGAGAGAGAGAGAGAGAGAGAGAGAGAGAGAGAGAGAGAACAGAAAGGCTGAGGGGAGAAAGGCAAGAGGGAAGGGGAGTGGAGTATAGTACTTGACAGATGTCACAGCGAGGGAGCTTGTCGGAGAGGCAGTCGAGGCGAAGCCTCTGGTGCTTGCTCGCCAGCTTGTTCGCCAAGTGGATCTCGACATCGCAGCTGGCGCAAAGGGCGGCCTCGTCGGCGCAGCATATCAGCGTCGCCGGCGCCTTCTCGCACACATCGCACTGGATCTTCATGCCTACTCACTCTTCCCTCTTCCTTTCTTCCCTTCTCTCTCTACCAACCTCTCTGCTATGTCTTCTTCCTCCTCTTGCTCAGGCTTCACGTCAGCTTAGCAGGCACCATACTGCACAACCAGAGAAGAGTTATCTTCCTCAGAGGCAGCAAAGACAGCTGAGCTGAGAGAAAGAAGAAGAAGTGATCTCAGGTGCAGGCTCCCGTGAAGCTAGCTAGAACAGCGAGGACGTACATACCCCTTATCAGGAGAGCATCAGAATGGAAGGAAAGGATTAAAATGGAGAGAATAGAACCCATTATAATTCCGATGCATTGTTGAAGATGACTGCTACAAGTTGGCCAGTGGGGGGAGTGCCAAAGATGTGGCTGTGGGTGGCCTGTGGAACTCGTGGCTGGGAGTGGCTCCTCCTCTCTTGCTTTCACTTCCAATTAGATCTTTTTATCTCCTAATGTTGACTTCCACACCTTTGATTCAGCAGGGTGTTAAAGGTGTGGTGACAGTGCATTTAAGAAAAAAATATTTTAAAATGGGTTAAAGATCCATTCTAAGTGATCTTATCTTGATTATACACCTCCTAAGCTAGTTTACTCATATTTAAAATATTTTTTATATTTTAAAAAATATAATATCTTCCATCGAATCTGAGTTAACATACAATCTAATTATATGACATGCGGAATCACAATAAACCATTCATATAACGATACGTATAAATTAAAATAAAAAATTTGAGATCACCATCAATGACGGAAGGAGATGTTGTCATGAAAGCTACCACCAGCAATAGCACCTAGTTGTTGCTGTCTAGCAGGGAGTCACATGCATACAGTCTCTCTCGTATTGATGACGATCTTAGGAGCTTCCGGTTCTGTCTCAGCTGGATGTGCATCGACTAATCTGACGCTAGCCATGCACATAGTGATCTCTTAGTCCCTCTTCCTCCTCTTAAGCTTCTTTGTCCCAATCACTGCCCTTTCGTACTCTCCTACGCCTACGACGTGGTGATTTAGCTCTCTCTCACCTCCGCCTCCGGCCTCTCCTACGTCTACCTCTTTGCCTTCATCCACCGTTACGACTTTCACCATTTCCTCTTCCTCGACAAGTTGGTCGAGGAGAGTGAGCGGTGCAGGAGGACTACATGGACCAACTCAACCACTCCTTTTGCCTGCTTTCCATCTTTGTAATGTTGTGTTCCGCAAGGAGGTGGCTTACAAGGTATGGTGATACTCGTCGGAATCGGAGCGGGTGTCATTCGCGATGGCGAGCAACACCACGGTGGTAATGTGGTGGCATACGTCATAGGCACGACGAGTGGGGCCGCAAGATAGGATGAAGTGGGAGGCAATAAGAACGAAGATGTCCAAGAGAAGAAAGAGGGATCATGAGATCATTACGTGCCTAGCGTCAAATTGGTCAACACACATCCACTTAAGGCAGGACCAAAAACTCTTAAGCTTATCATTAACATGGGAGATGTTACATGCGTACGATGCCCTACTAGATAGCAGCGACTCGATGTTACTTAGGTGGTCGCTTCAATAACATCGCCTCCTCCCACCATTAATGGAGGTTTCAACTTTTTTTAAAAAAAATTTAAATTATATGTATCATTTTTTTTAAAATTTAAATTATATGTATCATTATATTAATGATTGAATGTGATTCAGCATATCATATAAGTATATTCTAATATCTATTAACTTAAATTTGATGGGAGGAAATTATATGCTATGTTTTTAATAACGTACGATTTATTTTATACACGAATAAGTTATAAGAGTTTAAGATGCATATGACCAAAATAATTGAGGCTAAAATATATCTTAACTCATTATCTAAGTAGACTCTAATATTTATTAATTTAAACTTGATAAGAACGAAGGTTGTATGTTATATTTTAAAAAATGTAAAAAATATATTTTAGAAATAAATTATTAAATCGTAAGAGATTCATGATAAAATAAACTTAACCGTACTTGTTTGGCTGGACTGCCGACAGCAAAGTATGATGGTATAACTTTGTGTACGAAGAAATCTATCTGCACAGCCACTCTCGGCAAAAGAATGCTTTTGGATAAACCATCTTGGAAGGAATTTTAGTGGGTTTTGGATGGTGAAAAATAAAATTGCAGCCACATCTATGGTTATGAACTCATGGAGTCCCATCACCAAAAGTTGTTTGTCAGAAAACCCACCCAGAAAGCTTTGCAGTTCTCATCTCTTCATTGACAAGATACTTGCAGTCGAATTCCTTCCCTTTTTTTTTTTTTTTGTGTGTGTTCTGTTGTTGGTGGTTGACCAAAAGTGAGGAAGGATGAGAAGGTTAGAATTTTGCATGATGTTGAGAGGGTTCTCAAACCAAAAGCTAAAAGCTTGATCAATGGAGAGGTGAATGGAATCAAAAGCAAGATATTATTTAAGCAGAATGTGCAAATCCAAGTACTCTGAAATATATAATTATGTTGCATGAGATCAACAGGAGGAAAGCATGTCACTGTCAGCAGAAACCAAAAGAAAGAAAGAAAATAAATAATTGTGAGAACAATTATGGTATTTCTGCTTGGAGAGTCATTTACTGTTCCTATCTAAATTAGCAATATCCATAAGCTTAGGTATGGAAGCTTTTTTTTTTTTTTTTTTTTTGTTAATGTTAATTTTCTTATATTTATAAGGAAACTAAAAACTACAGATTTTTCTTTCAAAATGTGGACATAGGTTTAAGATCATTCATTATATGTAATTTTACCCCCAGTAAGTAAAATCTTTGGTTGTAAACAAATAAAATGTATAGTTTTATCGAATCTCAATTTTCCTAATAAATAGGCTGATGAAATACATAATTTTTCTTTTCATATATTTATAAGGAAACTAAAAACTAGAGAAATTTTTCTTTCAAAATGTCAAATTATTTTTAATAGCCTCCTCTATATATATATATATATATATAAACCATTGCATAAATGCCCTTGTGAACTAACAGCGTAAAAAAGAATCATGCTAATAAATCAAAATAACTACAATAGCCATCTCCATTAATACTCATAAAATATATCAGATATAACATCAACTTCCACAAGAGATGCAAAGGAATGCTGTCCATTGTTCACGGTGATAAATGAAGTGAACTACTAATTCAAAGCACCTCGCACATTGTAAATTAATTTTGTCCAATGCTTGGACTACGGCAAATTTTTTTTTTTTTTTGCAGTTATATAATGCTTATTAAAGTTTGCCTCAAGAAAGAAAAAGGGAACACGATGAGACCTGCTTCCCATTCTCTCACTTTGCTCTTTCTTCTTGTGATGCAGAGACGATGTCGGTATCGCTGGTGGATCATGCACTGGATTGCTGATAAGAAATGGGACTCCAAAGAAGCTTCCAATCCATAAATAAATGTTGGATTCTGGATTAAGGCCACAGCTCGATCGACATATGTATGTCAACCGAGGAATAGGTGTGGCATGGTTAGGAACTGGACTACTAAGTGCAATGCATTCAAGCACTTCAATTAACTCCTTCAGCAACTCGGGAAAGGTGTGCTTGTGGCTCTCGTTGCTTCTGCAGTAAAGACTCTTTCCTGGTTGGCTTTGGGATGTAATGTCTAAGGCCAAGAAACAAGTGGCCATTGGTGAGCTTCTGAGCCACCACTCATCTGCATGGATCGACTGTAAGATGGAGGAGCTTCAGCATCACAATGTGTTTCTGCACACTGGCTTTGTTGTGGCTTCCATTGGAGAGAGACGATGAGGCACTTCTTGCATCTTGCGACCGTGAAACTGCACTCATCTCTCTTAATAGACAGCCGTCGGTGGACGGAGACCAAACTCTCTCTGGGTTTGGTTACATCATTCTTAGGAGGCCTTCAAAAATCTCAAACAACTTACTATGTCAACTGAGGTAGAAGAACTTATTAACTCCCAAAGTCAAGGGAGGGTCTCTCATGAAGCCAATCACGGATACTATAGGATTCTTCGAGGAGGAATTGGATTGGGTAAACTTGAGACCATTTATCTCAAAATTAATTGGAGAGGGGTATTAAAAAACAAAAAACAAATGTGTAATGGTTTCAAGAGTATTGTGACATAATGGACAGGATTAATGGGGTTGTATGTGCAGCCGATGGAATCTTTTTATAGTAAACAACCTCTTGTGGAGTAAATTTCCAACACTTTAAACAATTGGATTTTTTGGAGTAATAGAAAGTTTTCATCGACTGGATTCGAGGGCATAGTTCTTGTATTTTTAGGAAACATTAAGCCTCTTTAGTTGTAGCTTCACATTATTTAGTTAATATGAGAAACCAGCTCTTGGATATAAGAGAATCTACAACACCATCTTCTATCAAAGTCATACCAAATAAAATATAAAAAAAAATCAGTTTTAAAACTAATGATAAGTCGAAAAATCCAAAGATCATGCAAAATAATAATTTGTGACTCATTCCAACTATAATGCTTAAGAAAACCACAACTTGAAGAAAAAGACATCAACTCCAACTATAATTTATAATGGTGATGGAAGACCAAGTAAAACCATCGAGGAGGGTAGGAGGACTCTTTCCCATCATTGATGATAGCAAAATGGAAGTAATATTTTGATTAGAGATAATATTTTGATTAGAGATAAGGTAGACTACCTATGAGAAGGCTCACCAATCCATATTCCTTGTTTCAAAGGGTTGGGTTAATATCCATCAATCAATCTTAACAAGAACATGAGCAAGAAAGCGACCATGCTCATTATATGAGGGAACTATGATCGATCCTAAACATATAAGTGATTTGAGAAGAGAAATTTCCCATTCTAATACTCTAAGCGTAGTATAGTAGAGCTTGAAGATGAACCCAAATGGGATCGATTTGAGTGAGATCATTAGTCGAAGGTTTGAGACACCATGGTGGGGATGAGTCGAAGGATGTTACCACGAAGATGACGGGGTCCTTCGATGATGATCTCAACAAATCTATAGATAGCAAAAGAGACTGAAAGATGAAGAAAACTTATTGATAAGACAGCACAGGACGACCAATGATGTCACAACTAAAGTTTCTCTTCATCGAACAAGACAGAGCTGGTGTAATAGATTCTAATCGGATCTAATGAAGACCCAAGCAGTCGACATCCAATGTTAACGAATGATAAATGATACGGCAAATATTAGATCTATCGGTCCAGCTTGACCATGTCATGGTAGGGGCTACGTCTACAGTCACATTATTTTGACTAGTCATTAGCCCGAGGACCACGTGGATGCCCACCTCGGTAACATGACAGCTCAAATATGTCAGGCCGAAGATCGTGTCGATCACTCTGAGTGTCGTACTAGCGGTCCCCGTCCTCGTACGGCATAAGTTCGATCGAACCCATTGAACGTTGCAGTACAACCCCCCTCTGTCCCACAGGTATTGATACCCCTGGCTATAGTTTGTAGGAGAATCTTTTTTCCGAACATTTGACCTCTTCTTTCTTTAAGAGTCTCGATCGGAATTTTACCTCCGGATGCTAATTTAACCATCGGAGGGGTCTCATCAGGAGCCAATCCCTCTACGAAGGTCTGGATGCCTCTTAGAACCTCCTATGCTGCTTTCCCGACCCGAGGAGTCATCACTTCGTGAAACTCGAATGTGCCGCCAAAACTTTTCGAGTCTTCGAATCCTATCCTACTGAGTCAATCTTACGCACATGGGCTGAACTGTGTTGTGTCGACTCCATACTAAAAGCAATCAAGACAAACCCAAAAGATGTAAATGGTAGTGGGAATTTGAGGTATCCATCCGAACATAGGTGATGATCGATTTGGGTTTTGCAATCAGAAGCAAACATTGGTTTGTTTGCATCAAAAGTGAAGTGAAGGAGATGGGTTTGACTCATTGTTATGGATAAGTTTGTGGTTCCTCCATGCATCATAGGAGGTTCGTGCATTGGTTTGCATCAAACATTGGTTTTTTTTTTTTTCACTGTTATGAAAGAGAAGCTTCGTGCATATGACATCTCCATCAAAAACTTAGTTTGACTCATTCAACTAAGCACCGGAAGTAGTAGTCATATGCAAAGTAGAATAGCCATTGGTCCTAACACAACGCTCTTCTTCTCCCCTAATTGATGAAACCAAGTAACTAAATTGTACGACGAGCCAAAGGTCAAACTTTTTTTTTTTTTTTTGACTTGGAAGATGTGGCTACCTCGAAACAAAATTTGTGGTGGTGTTTGGTAGGTGTTGACCAATCAAGGAATCATTGATGGCTTATTTGGCTTTGACCGATCCATGTCCGAGTTCTAGAGGGATTAGGCTTCCACATGGAAACTTAGCCACAACACACCTAACAAAGAGGAAGAAGAAGACGCCCATACTGTGATGGATAAGTTTGTGGTTCCTCCATCCATGCCGACATTACTTTATGTCTGACCGTTGGTTGGGAAGGGTTCCACATTGTGACCAACTACTGATTCAGAAGTGACTTCTATTCTCACCTTAGCTTCTGATCACAGTTATCATATCAAACTGAATCGGAAAAAAAAAATAAATAAATTTAACTTTATGTCGTGATAGATGAGTCAATTTCGAACATGCAATGTCATTCACATGGATTTTTAAGGGAAAAGGAGGTCGAAGGAGGGAAGTCGATCGTGGATTAGATCTCGAAGCTCATTCATGTCCTCGGGCCGACCCTAGGTGGGATTCGATCAGCCTTGTCTTAGTGCATTCCTATATTATGGGTCAGTGTTGGAAAGGGGGATTTCCGACTCGATCCCTCTTATACTTAAGTTAGCGAGTGGATTATGTAATACTTTATCCTCTTTTATTTTCGGTTTAGGAAGCCGATACATATGCCCGCAGAAGCGACTCGATTATACGTGATCGTTAATGACCATCGACGTCCTATTCAACATGATCATATATAGGTGGCTGACCCGTACGCCCCAAAAGGCATACGTCTCCCTATTTGGGTCTTTGTTGCGGAGCCAATTGTATATCGTCCACCAGCTCGATTATTCTTAGCGTGGGTGCATGTAAGTCATTTCACGTCGAACGATAATGAAATATTTTAAATCAACATTATTGATCATTTCAATTTAATTAATTATATTAAAAAAATAAAAATGAATGGATTTGTCGAATTAGTTTTTTTTTTATAATCTGCATCAACAACACAAATATGACTTTATTAATAGAGAATATTACTTAAATATTTTATACTTAAAATCTTATTTATTATTCATTTAAAAGGGGTCTTTATGTTAATTTTTAATTAGGATCAGTGTGAGAAAAAATTTGATATTTCTCATGCAATCACTTCTCTCTCTTCCATCTCTTCATTCTACCGTTAAATCAGCGGTCCATCATATCATATGATTTCTTTAGAAATTTTTTGAAGTAGCTAACAGTCAACCATGTAAAGGTCCTTCAAAAGTCAACCGGCGCCGTCATCGGTCAAAGACCCAGTGGTTTCACTCTTGGGGAAGAACTCCAACACGGCTCCGAACTACCAACAACAGGTCATGCATGCATGCCCTCTTCTCCTATAAATTAATCCTAACCTGGAGGAGACCTCCACACTTAAAAAGAGTCATGGCACATCAGAACAGGATGGCGTTTCTGCTAGGCCTCCTCGCCGGAGTCATCGCGGTGGCCGGCCAGAACTGCGGCTGCTCTTCCGACCTTTGCTGCAGCAAGTGGGGCTACTGCGGCACCGGCAGCGACTACTGCGGCGCCGGGTGCCAGTCGGGGCCGTGCGAGGCTTCTCCTCCTGCCAACGACGTCTCGGTGGCCGACATCGTGACGCAGAGCTTCTTCGACGGCATCATCGGCCAGGCCGACGGCGGGTGCGTCGGCAAGAGCTTCTACACGCGCGACGCCTTCCTGAGCGCGCTCGGCTCCTACACCAGCTTCGGCCGCGTCGGCACGGCGGACGACTCCAAGCGGGAGATCGCCGCCTTCTTCGCGCACGTCACGCATGAGACCGGACGTAAGTTCTTCATCAGCGTGCATGGTGGTTTCTGCAAACCGCTGCTCCCAGTCAAATGGATCATCTTGGACTCATCTCGAACCCTTGCAGATTTCTGCTACATAGAGGAGATCGACGGCGCATCGAAGGACTACTGCGACGAGACGAACACCCAGTACCCATGCGTGGCGGGGAAGGGGTACTACGGCCGCGGCCCCATCCAGCTGTCGTGGAACTTCAACTATGGCCCCGCCGGGGAAAGCATCGGGTTCGACGGCCTCGGCGCGCCGGAGACGGTGGCCAACGACGTCGTCATCTCCTTCAAGACCGCCTTGTGGTACTGGATGAACAACTGCCACTCGCTCATAACCTCTGGCAAGGGATTCGGAGCCACCATTCGAGCTATCAACGGCGCTCTCGAGTGCGACGGCAAGAACCCGGCGACAGTCAACGCCCGCGTCGGGTACTACAAGGACTACTGCAGCCAGTTCGGCGTTGACCCCGGAGACAACCTCACTTGCTAAGTCTGCAGCACCCAAACACAACAAATAATAAATGGGCTGCTTGCACTCCAAAACTATTGAGTCACAATGGATTACAACACATTTACACAATAAATAAATAAAGAAGGCTATGCATTTCAACTACAAGTATTTAGGATGACAACTTCTATCTTTCCTACTTCATCTCACTTCGCACCATTTTAGTTACTAATATAACATAGAATTTAATTACTATTTAAATATAAAAAATCTCATAAATTAGTTAAGAAAATTTTTATTAAATAAACAATAAATCAACTTTTTTTTTTCTTCCTCATCTTCTCTCTCTCTTAAAGAAATTATTCTTTTCTTATTATCAAACGACTATCCATTATGTTGCCACTGTATCGTGTTGTACTAACTTCTCAACCAAACTGATATCGTTGTCGAAGTTAATCATCGTTAAATTTTTACTGTGATTGATAACACATCGATTTCATTCCATCATATTTATTGACATAGATTCAATATTATTTATTATTATTATTATTATTATTTAAAATAAAAAAAATACTAAGTATGAACTTAAAGAATTTAAATATGTATATGTTTTATATAAATAAAAATTTTGAGAAACTATGGTTTGATTATTCTATGAAATATCTTATGTAGTTTTGATAGTATTATTCTATTGTTCGGGCCTTATAAAATGTTGCCAAAATGTTGTGTGTAGGAAGATAGATTTGGATTTTTCTCTTTGACTTTTTCTTCTATTGGATAATTGGGTTTTTGATGTTCCTTTGGACTTTATGTCTACATTTATGAATGTTAATTTAAGACATCAATTTGAATATGATTAATGCTATTTTGCGATTTTAGATTCTCAATTTTAGTTTTTATTTATTTATTTTATTAAAGAATGAGGGGGCATGGTTGTTTAAGGAGGTTAATGATAGTAGTAATACTTCAATTTGTATTCTTATTGGGCTTTGAGCTCATTTGGATCCTATAAAATTATCGGATTTGGATACTACACCGACCCGAATCCGTTCCATCGTCAACCATGCGAGCGTCACATTTATCCTCCGGCTTCTGCTGCTACCCGACTCCGAAACTGAGGTCGTCGCAGCCGCTCTCACCCTCGCCGGCCTCGTGGTTTTCCTCGTCAAATTCGCCGCCGCGACAACAATGCTGGGTCTCGTCGCAGCCGCTCTCATCCTCGCCGGCTTCGTGCTTTTCCTCGTCAAATTCGCCACCGCAGATGGTCGATTCAATCTTTCTTAGCCTTTCCCTTTTCTCAGAATTCAGATCCTTTTTCACTTGTGTTTTCAGGGGATTTTACGTTGACATCGAGGGGTAAGCCGAAGCGCGATGAAGTGGAAGGCAAGGTGATTGCGACCATAAAAATATATTTTGTTCTCTAATATTAGCCGACTTGTTTATGGTGATGATGATAATTGTTCTTTTCAATGTTCGATTGGTTTCTCGAGTGTGGATGATGTTGGTTTTTCTTAGGTTGTGTGGATTACGGGCGCAAGCCGTGGAATTGGTGAGTAGATTTCTTTCTTTCTTTCTTTGTTAATTTACCTTATCTCTTTGTGGGAGGATTAGTGTTACCGGATGTACTCTGTCAGCCTCATATATTGATCGAGGAATAAGATAAAACCTTTGTGCTAGTATTTTCTTCTTTGCTGTATAGTTTCCTTCCACTAATTAGTTACTTAGGATTTACCCTAATTACATGATTTAGTAGATGCCTCTTTTATCCTTTATTTAAGGACAAAAAATATTTCATAGAACCTGACTAAATGCTGATGTCATAAAACAAAACATGCAAATTTTATCATTTAAAGAATGTTATGAGGATGTAAACAAATTAGAATTGTTGAATATGGTATTTAACCTGTTTGATTCACAGAAATACTAAAAATTTATACCATAGGTCTGTCTCGTGGAACCTTTAATGTTATCTGCCGCATATATTGAAGTTCCTATGGAGAAGTTACATGTATTTACTCTATGATAGATTTCTTATCAGGATTTCCAGATAAAACGAAATTGTATTTACTATAGTGGACATTGATCTTTAAATTTTTGAATCTAGTTTCAATGTTGTTGTCTGTCATAAGCCATGCTTATGCAGTTACTCCCAGATTCGTTGCATTCTGAATAAAAATCTTACACGACCATATGGTAAATAGTACTTTTATTGGCCAACATCTACTTGTATATTTTGGCATGGATGTAAGATGACAACTATTTCTTCGATTGGTACAAAAAATTTAGAGGAGACAAGAGATTTCACCTTCTTTTAAGGTAGTGCTAAAGATATTTTATGTGTGGTAATTAAATAATATGGTCTGATTTCATAGTTAGAAATACGGTAAGAATCTCATGATAATTTCATAAGCTCGTCTCATATTGATATTATTATTGTGTTTGATTTCCATGATATATCACCCTAATTATATAGCAATCTACTTTGATACAATGGACGTAACATAGTTTTTTCACTTTAAGGGGAAATCCTTGCAAATCAATTCACCAGTTTAGGAGCAAAGGTGATACTTTCTGCTCGTAATACAGTGGAGCTTGAGCGGGTCAAATCTGAAATCATCAGTAAGTGTTCAGATATCATGTATTTATAACCTTTGGATTCCCTTTGACAGATAATAAATCTAAATTCGGAAACAATCGCACTATGATCCTTGAACTGACCATCTGCTTTATCCATTCTTTTTGTATTAAGGTAAATATCCTGCTAGTAGAGTTGAAGTGTTGCCTATGGATTTGGCATCTGGTGAAGAATCTCTCAAAGAATCAGTATATAAGGCAGAATCTTTGTTTTCCAGTGCTGGAGTTGATTATATGGTCCACAATGCAGCCTTTGAACGGCCTGTAAGGAAATATTGTCACATCTTCTAGTGCATATGCAGGGAATAATCCTTTTTCAAGCATGTATTAATAATTCAACTTATACTCTGAATTTCGGTGCATTGATACGTATTAGCAATTGGCTTATTTATATTGTTGCAGAAAAGAAAAGCTTTGGATGAAACCGAGGAAGGACTTCAGGTATTACAAAGTAGTCATATTTTCTCAATTTCCTGATGTCACTATGGAATGCCATCACATTTGATTTTTGTTGTCATTTAGGCTACGATGAACATAAATGTCCTAGGGACAATAACTCTCACTCGCCTTCTTGCACCTTATATGCTTAAAAGAGGGAGAGGCCATTTTGTTGTGGTATGATGGACGGTGAATTTTGTTACTGGGACTAAAAACTTCTTGGTTTTGCTACCCCTTGGTTTCTGATGATGGTTTACTTGTAGGTGAGTAGTGCAGCGGGAAAGTGTCCTTCACCCGGCCAAGCTTTATACTCTGCTTCCAAGCATGCTCTAAATGGATATTTCCATACTCTACGTTCTGAGGTGTGTTATTCATATACTGCAATTTCTGGTGGAGACCTAGCATCTGTTTCCCAAGTTATTAATCTAATTGACACAATCACCTTGTGACAAAACAAAGTTGCTTACAGCTTCTATTTGTGCTGATTATCTATTTTTTCTCATTTCATCCCAGTACACACTTTTGAATATCTGAAAAAGTATGATGTATTTAATTATGTGATATAACTGATTTTCATATTTAAGTAATTTTAAATTCATTTATGCTGTTGTCCGCTAGTACTTTATGGTTTACTTGTTTCTAGCTCTATGTTCCCTTTTCTAGTTGTATTACTATTATTACTATTATTAATAATATTATCAATTTTTGTTTTATGATTGTAGCTATGCCAGAAAGGGATTAAGGTGACCATTGTCTGCCCTGGGCCAATTGAAACATCAAAAACTTCTGAAACAAGTTCATCAGGAAAAAGTAGATCTTTGGAGGTTTGTTTGTGTTCTCCTGTTCCTTCTATTTGTGTGTTAGTGAAAATGTCTTCAAATGCATTAGGATGAACTCTGTACAATACTACACTTTTTCATCATTGTAAGAAAATCCTCGTCTTAAATTGTTTCTTTAACTGAATCCCTGGTGCTTTGAAGCTGGCTTTATTGAAACCAGATCATGTAAAGATTGTGGTCATTTGGAACAGTTATTGTGTTTCATAAGTGGGGGTGGATTTGCATTAGTCTCCATTATTATGAGGGTTTATGTAAAAATCTGATCCAAGATTTAGGTACCCATAAAAAAAATTAGGAATTAGTATGCAAGGTTGCTGAACTTTTTAACTTCTTTAGATGATTTGTTTTATTGGACCATAATTTTTCTTCATTTGGTGCGTCTCATGTTTGATAGAAGCGTGTGTCAGCAGAAAGATGTGCTGAGCTGATAATTGTTGCTGCAACCCATGGGCTAAAGGAAGCCTGGGTATCATATCAGGTAATTTCCTTGCTGACCTTTGGAAAGGGTCGCTTTTGGTTTCTGTGAACCATGGATTGTTTTTGTCTCTTCAGACCGAGAAGTACTCTTTTTTTAAATATAACTTCAAACATTCTGCTTAATACTGTTGGGTTCAGCTATTGAAGATACACACTTTAATGAACTCTAAAAATTCCTGCCAGAGTTTTCTCTTGTTCCCCAGTTTTTACTTAATATTTAATTTTTTTTCCTTCTTATTTGTACATTTTGACCAACCTTTGTGCTTTTCTCATGCAGCCTGTGCTTTTTGTTATGTACTTGGTACAGTACATGCCGACCATTGGATATTGGTTTATGGACCAGGTATCATCGTTTACTCATCTAGATTTCAAATATGCTATTACCTTCACATTCTCCAGTCTTGTGCTGTTATTTACATTGTATTCTTTAAAAAAAATGATTCGATGCATTTGTAGTCCTACCAAGTCTCTTACCTGACAGATAAAGCATTTATTGGAGGCCGCTGCTTAAACTAATTTATATTAGTTTATACATTAATAGCAATCCACAGATTTTTATGGAGGGCACAAAATATTCAGAACTCTTTCATATTTTGTTGTGCCTTTTTGTACTCTCCTAGTGTATTTCCAGATAAGTGTTCAAAGAGTTTAACTAAAAGATAAACATGCTTACATAAGGTTTTATTTGATAATTCAAGTTGAATTAATATTATGAAAAGGATAAAATTATTTTAAAGAGTCTTGTTGACATGAAAAAAACTATATCAATTTGGGTTTTTGAATTGTCTTTATTGGTTGAAGTTTACACTGTTTTTAACCTATTTTTTGTGTGGAAAATTTTCTTTTCAAACCAAGTTCTGCTGTTTGTCCTTTATTGATCTTGTTGCAATAAATTTTCGCTTACACTCTCTTTCTGTTCTATACCTTCGATTGATAACACTTATCCATGGGTTCTCATGTGGTGTCTTTTCTATGTCTGTTGGGAGACCTATTCTTCCTTTCTGTATTGATCGGGAGACCCTTTCTTCATTCTTATGGTTTATTTGATCACCATTATTTTGCTTCCTTTAAGATAAACGTATTATGGTCTGATCTTTCTCATGGAGTATGAGTGAACATGTTTAATTAATAACTTGCATATTGTTATCTTTTCTTTTTCATACAACAGAAATGCAAATGCTTAATCTGCATATCATAATAGATCATTTTTAGGGAAGTCTTCATAGCTTGCAACATTAGATTTAACTTGGTTTGCATAACTGGTGCCTTGCTAGTTCTTTGGAGATGTGCAAGCTACAATAACAGATATTTTCTTGTATATTGTCAGCAATTTGTATGTTATGGAATAGATCAAATTCTTCGTAAGAACTCCAAGGGACCTTACTGCTCTAGTTAGAGAAAGGAGGCTAGGGTTTTGTTGAGTTGTTACTCTGTTTCTGACTTCAATACCTGCCGGAAATGTTGCATTTTGTGTTTCTATCAAATTACCCCAAAATAGATTTCAATGCATCTCCAGGTGCCCAATTGTGTAGCAGGTTTTTATCTTCCTCGGTTGGGAAAAAAGATCAACAAATTACTTTCCGGTTCAAAAATACTGGACAACAAGGCAACTCATGGTCTTAAATATTTTCATTTGCTTGGTTCTCTGATTCCATCATGGCTATTTCTCCCCATTTGTTGACCATCCACAGTTTCTGATCCAAATTTCTACTCTTTTTGCATCTAATTTTTCTGAACCAACTATTATGATTTTTTTATATTCAACATGTTATCAGGCGAGGAAATAAATCTTAAGCTTGATACTGTATCTTGAGATTTTAACAGAAAAATAGACCTTGATTTGGTTGTGCAATAGAGTGAGAAAAACATGGTTACTATCCTTGAATCTGTTCAAGCTCTTAGCCATAAGTGTCACTGTTTTCTTCTGATTCTAAATCTTCCAGTTTCTTCTAGGAACTCATCTTCATCTGAACTAGTAAAACATGTTTATGTTAAAAAGGTTCAATGTTGACAACTAATGGATATTTTACAATGTAATTGACTTTAGTTCCTCATATTACTGTTCTGGTGTTGCTTGGAATGTGTTACCTTCGCAAACAGCTAAACCACAATATGTAATTTGATGAGATGTGAAGCATAAATCGAATTACATTGAATGACTCTGCTATCCACATAATCCCCATGGTTATCCTTCTCTGTAACGTCGTCGGATTCATTTTTGATGTTGAAGAACTTTGTCACTAACGGATTATTTCAACAAATGCAATTGGCATCATGTATGGACATGCAGTACATGACCCTTGCATTCGGCAATGCAACACTAACTTGGTTCATTTTTTGAGCTATAAGTTGATTTTCACTTGATTGTTTGATTGATCATTTTGGACTTTGTAATCGTAGATATCCTTTCTGTTACTTTCTCAGAGTGGGAAAGGTCCACATAATTGTGTATTGTTTGTATATTTATAACCTTCTTTTCCATTAGGGTTCTTCAAATACTTTGGTTAGCCCATGTATACAATGATAGAATCTTAGGACTCATGTCCATTTCTTTACATTTCAGCAACTTAAGTACCCTTTGTTAATAACACTAGTTAAAGCTAGAGGATAACAATAACGTAGATCACAATCTTTAAGTAGTGACTTGGGTCAATATTCTTAATTTGTTACTCCAGAATAGTCTGATGAAAGATGCATGCAAGATCTACACTATTTGGCATTTTCCAATCCTCCACTATAATTGTCTTTTCCTTGTATGTCAAATCGCCGTGAAGTTACAAAATAGCTAATTTTCTTTCTTAGATTTGGGGGCTATTTACATATTAGAATTGAAAGCAAAACTAATTTTGTTGGAACACAAAGGCTTGGAAAAACACATATGGCGCAGGTGTCCTAGAAAACTTGTTCATCGGTTGGCACTTTGAAATTAATGTCGTCAAATGCAACCCTAGAGCGTATTCAAAAGCTGGCTTTCGTAAGGTTTTGCATAATTATGGTTTAGTATAAATTGTGAATCTTCGGTTGGCTATTAATGCCCTGCAATTATGGTCCAGAGAAGGAACAATAAAATTATCATCATGATTCACTTGCTATTTTATACATCACATGCTGTAGAAAAATTGGAGTTCTAATTGCTTCTACGTCGTCTACTGGTCTCCTAGATTGGTGCAAACCGGCTGGATGCGGCAGCAAGCAAGAGAAGTGCATACAGTTGGAGTTTGCTGTTTGGTCATAAGAAATCTGCATGATGTTGTCTCCGGTTCACCACGAGTCAGATTCTTGAAGATCGAGGATCATGGACGAAGCAAATTGCATCGGACCCAGTAACTCTTTTGTTTCGCCAGAATTGTGTGCTTCACTGTTGTAAGGTCTAAAATAATGCACTGTCTGAAGGTCCAAATCATGTTATAAGTTGCATGAATCCCACAGAATTAGCAAATCATTATCGGAGTCTTGTAGTGCGATGGTAATAGCTTATGGGGATTTTTGAGGTACAAATAGAAAGAAAAAAAAAAAAGGGACCCATTTTATAGGCAACACTTGATGTGAGAAAGAAGCTATATGCTATAATTGATGTGTCTGTCATAAACCTTGTATCGAAGGAGGCACTGAATAGAGCTTCAGTTTGTGAATACACACACACTGCACCATTTTAGGATGAAATGGAAAATGGAGATGTGTTTGCAATTTCTTGGGAGTAATGATGTGTTTCTTTCTGTGGACATCTCCAAAGTTACGAACGTATGATGGGTTGTCAGAATCCACATTCCAAAAGAATGTTGTCGAAACTTTTGACCTCAGAACCAAATCGTGTGAACTTTGATTTGACAAGATGTCGAAACATGATTCATATGCCGACAAGAAAAAAAAAATAATACTTGCAATCGGAACGAACGTAATCGATGCCTAATGAAATTACAACTCGGTATTGCATGCACGACCTCACAATAAAAAGTCTCCTCAGGGGTTCGGGAAATGGTTTACAAGATCTCATGAAATGGCTCATAAATCTCATTCAAGATCTCTAACCTGGCTGGCACGCTTTTGGATGATGTTTCTGAAGCATATCAATCCCTTGTTTTTTTTTTCTTCAGATGAAGACTGCTGCATGTCAAAAAATTGTTGATCTGAAGACTCTGACTGCATTCATTGGTGGTGTTCATCATTAATAATAATAATAATAATAATAGTAGTAATCCTGTGACCTATGTAACAGAATCGACGAGGTTGATCGATGTAAAGCCATGATGAGGACAACAACATTGTGTTGTACTTTAGCAAAGTCGACGTCTTGTTAATCTCAAACGAGGCCTACGATCGCGACATGAATGTCTGCAAAAAGAAGAGCAGATTACTGCTTTGCTAGCACACAAATGAGACTTCAATCTCGATTTCTACTCCTTCTGGGGGCTGCTTTCATGTCAAAGCTTCCTTAGTGGCCTACAAAAGCAAAATTGATCTTGACTGCTAAAGCAAAGTACACCAATAATTTACAGGGAAAGAACTCTTGTGTTATCTTCTTCTGTGTTCCCACGTTCTATTCTTTAACCACCTCTTCCATTCTCAGCAGTACAATTTTAGATTGTATGATCTTATTCACTTAGAATAAGCTATATTATAACATTTTATTTATTTCTGATGATTACAGATTCCTCATGAGATGATTTCGATGAAAGACCCTCTTCCACTTTCTTTATCTTAGACAGTGCATGCATGATCCAAGGGGATGAGTAGTAGTAGTAGTAGTAGTAGTAGTACTTGTCGAGAAGTAGGATTCTTGTAGGGAAACATACTATTGATGGGTTTCTGTTGTTTGCATGAGTAAGTAGTTCAGAGGGATGATTCCCTCAGAAGTAGAGTTCCTATCTAAAACCCCTCCCTACATCAATCTTCCTTATGGTGGTAATCTCTTATCTGCAATGTCCTTCAAACTCTAGTTAGGTCACTCTCTCCACACTCTTCAACAGGTGGCCAAGTGCAGCAGCAGTGGAATGCTTTAGCAAAAGCTCTTTATCTAAATCCCAAGCAGTTGGCTTCCCACTAAATAAATGTGGACCACAGCATACGTTCTGCATGTTTGATTAAAGGCACATAAGCCACTTCTTTTACCACACACAAAACCCCCACCATGGTTGCTGAGAAGACAACCCTGATGTCAGTCACTTGTGACCACTGGTGATGAGCTCAAACCATTTCTTTTTTATCCAAATGCAAATGCTGTGCTCGAGAGAACAAACACCTCACATGTAGAAGAAGACAACAGAAGAGTTTTCAAGTTCATCGGCCATGCCATTTCATGGAATGCATCCCTTGCTCATCTTCATCCCAAGAACAAGAGCTGCACCTTGTGTGTTCACTTCAGTTTCTAGTGGTTTTATATGATGCTTTCAAGAGATCTTGCATACATATATTGTATGTGTGTATTCCTATGAAGCTATTTTATGGAATAATATTTTATTCCAACCACAGGGAACCTACTTTTTCAGCTCTTGCATCGAATCTAAACTTGCGAAGAAAAGAAAAATGGAGATGAAAAGCCCAAATAAATGGCAACAAACAGAAACTTTAGTGTTCAAACATAAGATGATGGAAATATAGGATACTATTAAGAAAGAGAGAGTAGTGATCAGAGGAAAGAGATCCGACTCGTTCTAAGGTTTCCAAGCACAAGCCCACACCACTGGTTGCTGCTTCCACGTCAAGTAGAGGCCTGAGGCATCTCCTTCGGCCGGCGTGAGCGACCACCCTGCCCGATACCTCTTCAGCAACGCCTTCAGATCGTCGACGACATCGTCGTTGAAGCTGTTGGGTGAGAAGGCCTCGATTAGTCTTCGGCACCACTGGCTCCCTTTCTCCCTCCTCTCGCAGTCTCCAACCCCATCACCATCACAAGCGAGGACTCTAAGAATGCTCCTGGAGCACTCCCTTTCCAGTGCCAATCTCTCGTTGCTGGTGGGCGCAAAGCTCTCCTCGAGCGTCTCGAAGTAGGTGGTGTAGAACCGCAAGCACTCGTCGAAGCACACGGCAAACTCGCCCCTGCAGCTGGTGAAGTCAGCCTCTTCCTCCACCACGGTGACCACCCGTGGCCGTAACGTGCCCAGCATACCTATGAAGGCATGCCTCTGTTCAACGCCCACACGTCGCAGGGCCCCGATGCAGTTCACTGCGACGGCCTCCCCCTCTCGCAACCCTAATTCCTCTTCTCTCAGCTCATCCAGCCTCGACAAATCACGTATCACACGGAACTCGAATGGCACCCCCATCAACCTCGCAAACTTCCCCATTCTCTGCCCTATCTCGTCCATGACGAATCCTCCGACGCCGGCCGTCGCAACCACTGTCAGCCTCAAGTGCGGACTCTCACCGTTTCGGGTGGCCAGGGCCTCCAGCAACGTCGGCCATTGGGTGCAGTAGGTGTTGCTGATATCAATTATGTGAAGCTTGGCTTCTCCTTCCAAAGCCTCCAAGATTGCGCCATTGGATGCTACGTGACCGAACGTTGTCCAGGGGCTTACCTCTTGAAACTGGAGGATGACCTTCCTCGTGGACTCAAAAGAATGGCTCATCTCTGCCACCGAGAGGGACGTCTTGTAGCAACGTTCTCCCGACTCAGTTGCCTTGCAGAAGAGAGCTTGCAGGAAATATGATGCAAGCTTCTGTTCGCAATCTCCGTAGGGGGATGCAAGCTCATTCAACATCCACATCAGGCGATGAATCTTACCTGAATCTTTCTCCGATATGGCCCTCGCACACTCTCGAAGGAGTTCCGCGGCCCACTTCCCGGTGGCATCCGGATCGTCGAGCTCCAGCAAGCAGCTGGCAGATGCCTGATGGTGGTGAGGATGTGGATTCTGCATGTTATCTGATCGATCATACCACCGATTCCTGGGGATCATGCAAAATAAGGAGGTGGCTATGGAGCGTGGACTGGGATATATCCATGTGAAGGTTTCATGTCCTGGGGAAAAAAGATAGAAAAGAAGTGAGTTCATCACCCCATCTTTATGGAGCAAATCCTATTTTAATCAAGTCATTGTCATGATGACAATCCAACAATGTGTCTGCTTATCGACTTCAGATTCGAAGGAAAACAATCAATAGCAGCAAGTGATGTCTCATCATCATTAATCCTCATGACAAGTAATCGCCAGCTTCGCATATAAAAGAACTACAACAGCCTGATAATTACTGGTTAACAACTGTATGAAGTTTGTAGTGTCGCATCCTTTGCAGAAATGATGAAAACTGTGGATGATGCAGTTCTTTAAAATTCTTATGCAACAGCTTCTCAGCTGCAGCATCTTGTTCATCGTCTTTTGTGGGAAGCTGTGGCGTTTCTGTTTGGATCGAGCAGCTAATGGCATTCACACAAAGGCAAAAAGCATCTCTACGCAGGCTCAAAGCATTGGCTACCTGCGGAATCCATCTTTTTTGTTGGTTAAAGTTCTTATCTTTTATGCGCACTAGAGAGGAAAAGATATATGTATATATATATATTATTTCAGATGTTAGCTCAAATCCATTTAAAAGTGGGAGTAGTACATCGATCCTTCTTAGGTCCTCAAACCTAGCATTGGAAACGTACACAGAGAAGCAATCAAAAGATGTCTCTATCTATGCTCTTGTAATCTTCTTCAGGTTTTATGTCTTGTCCAAACTATGTTTCCAAGTAGATGGAACCGAGACAAATTAAATAAATGCAAACAAGCAAACAAAAAGTATCTCAACATTAGCTATTCCGGTGATGAAGCTTCAGAAGAGGACAAGACCAAACCTCTTTCTGCCATTAAATTTTTATCTCACAAAGATCCCGTCTTGGGAAGAAGGAGAGACGGCTACTATGTTGAGAATGCAAGACACATCCTGCAATTAATTGCACCATGGCAACCATCGTCTCTCACTGTGGCAGGAGCTACATTCCCCAAGTGCTTCTGGTGGCGATCGAAAAGCTTGGCACTGCTCTTGCCATGGATGCTTTGTTTGGTGCACCGGATTTATAATGCTAATTACCGCTGAGCAAAAGAAATAGTTGTAGTGAGCACTTGGAGTGAGAAAGGGCGACAGAGTGAGAAACCTTCTTCTTGGTAACCTCTTTCACTAAGCCTTCTCTTCAACCGACGCCCTCTTCTGCTGGAAGGGCTTCTTCTTTTGGGGTCAAACCTGTTGGGGAAGGAGGAGCAAGGAAACGATAAAACAGAATACTACGATCCAATGAACGAAAACGCTTTCAATCAAGAAAACGACGTAGTATTAAACAGGAGGTAAAAGAACAAGAACACTTACAAGATTATCTCCAAATGCACAAAATTTCTTCTCTTCACACACTCTCTGCCCTCTCTTGCTTCATTCTCTAATATCCTATTTATAGGATATAATAATAACTACCTCACACCACTTTCTTCATCCCACTATCTCACCCATGATTAATAACTACTCCCCACTAACTCTTAAAACTACCTCCACAACTCCTAAACATGAGCCACTACTTCTAAACATGTTAACTACCTATGTAACTACCATGAATCAATTCTCAACACTCCCCCTTGATTCATAGTTACATACACCAATTTGAGACATAAAATAAATATGCTTCTTAACGGGAAGTGACTTGGTGAGAATATCTGCAACTTGTTCATCTGTGTCATAAATACTTCATGTTATGGCTCCATTTGCTATAAACCGAGTCTTATGCTTTTGGATATTTTCATCTGCATTATACTTTGTTTTGAACACCCATTTCGATCCAAAAACTTTCTTTACTTTCGGTTGATCCATTAGCTCCCAGATTTCATTCTTCTTTATTGACTTGATTTTCTCCTTCATTGCTTTTCGATATTCCTCAACTGCTTCTTCAAAACTTATAGGATCTGAAATAGATAAAGCAAATGTTGAATCATAAATCTCTGTTAGTGATCTAAACCTTCCTGGAGGGGTTTCATCTGAGGAATCATTTGCTGAATTTGAACTGCTACTGGGTGAGGTTGACGTTGATCTTGTTGGAGCAGGATCTGTCACTTGATTCGGTGGAGTAATTAGTTCTGCTGGAACACGAATTTGTGCATCACCTTCATTAATCTCCCAATTCCAACTTGCCCTTTCATCAAATACAACATTTCTGTTAATAATAACTTTGCCATTTACAGGATTATATAATCGATATGCTTTGGATTGTGCAGAGTATCCAATTAAGATGCATTTTTCTGATTTTTCATCAAGCTTATGATGATTTTGTAAATTTACCAAAGCATAAGCAATACAACCAAAAATTCTTAGATGGCTTACAGTTGGTTTTATACCATACCAAGCTTCAAAAGGAGTTCGATTCATAACAGCCTTTGTCGGTGAAATATTTAACAAATAAACTGTTGTTGCAACTGCTTCTGCCCAAAACTGATTCGGAAGATGCTTTCCTTTAAGCAAACTTCTTGCCATTTCGACAACAGTTCGATTTTTACGTTCAGCTACACCATTTTGCTCCGGTGTATATGGTGCTGTCAATTCCCTGCGAATACCATTTTCTTCACAAAAGGAATTAAACTCATTAGACATAAATTCACCACCTCTATCTGTCCGAAGTATCTTTATGCATTTACCATTTTGTCTTTCTACAAGTGCCTTGAATTTTCGAAAGTTATCAAATGCTTCAGATTTCAATTCCAGAAAATATATCCAACTCATGCGGCTATAATCATCAGTAAATAACAGAAAATATCGACTTCCCCCAAATGATTTTGTATTCATAGGTCCACATAAGTCAGCATGAATTAATTCAAGACAATTAGATGCTCTCCATGCTTTTCCAACAGGAAATGGTTTCTTACTTTGTTTGCCATAAATACATCCTTCACATATATCAAATGTATTAACTTTAGGCAATCCATAAACCATTTCTTTTTTATTCAACAACTTTAAACCTTTAATGTTAAGGTGTCCATATCTCAAATGCCATAAATTTGTCTCATTCTTTTGATTTGTAACAAGAGCATGTTTCTCAATATTTGAAACATCAATTGGAAACATCTTATTTTGCGTCATACAAACATTTGCTATAATCAAACCAGATTTCTTATCTTTAATAGTGCATGAACCATCATCAAATATAACTGAATATCCAATATCTATCAAATGTCCAACACTCAACAAGTTATGTGATAAGCTAGGAACATAGAAAACATTATCAAGGTGTTTTACCTTCCCTTGATTTGTCTTCACCTCAATTGTTCCTTTTCCTTCTACTTGGATTTGCTTGCTATCTCCAAGTTTAACTTTCAACTTGTGAGTTTCATCAATATCTCTAAATATTGATCTTATGCCTGACATATGATTAGAACATCCACTATCCAAAAACCAAATGTCATTTGAGATATCATTAACTTGTGAATGAGTCATAAACAACTTACTATTATCTTCATTTTCTTCCACATAGCTTGCTTGCTTTTCTCTTTTCCAGCAATCTGCCTTCATATGACCGAACTTCTTACAATAGTGACATTGAATTCCACTCTTGTAGTTTTTCTGATCATAATTTGATTGCCTTTCATCATGCCCATCAAAGTGTCCTCTTCCTCTTCCTCTTCCATTTCCTCTACCACGAAATCCTCCTCTGCCACGTCCTCTTCCTGTTGCTTTTTTGTCTTCTTTTGAAGTAGAAGACTCTCCCTTAACCTGAAATGCTTTTTCTTCACTTTTTTCAAGTGACCTGTTCAACCTTGCTTCATGTGCTTGCAAGGAACCCATTAGTTCATCAAATGAATAAGTAGATAAGTCCTTTGACTCTTCAATTGCCACAACAACATGATCAAATTTTGGAGTTAAACTTCTCAAAACTTTTGCAACAATTATTTGATCATGTAGATGTTCACCATAGGATTTCATTTGACTAACAATTTCAGTCACTCGAGAAAGAAAATCTTGCACTGATTCATTGCTTTTCATAAACAAAATTTCAAACTCACGGCGAAGGGTTTGAAGTTTTACCATGATCACCCTCGATGAGCCTTGAAATTCATTTTGAAGTATCAGCCAAGCTTGTCTTGAGGTTGTCGCTGCTGCAATTCTTGAGAAGATTGTCTCATGCACAGCTTGTTGAATGAAGAACAATGCCTTTGAGTCCTTCTTTCTATTCTCCCTCAGCCTGGTTTCTTCATCTGGATCTGCATATCCATTCTCTATCAAGTCCCAAAGATCCTGAGACTTGAATAGAGTCTTCATCTTGATACTCCAAAATTCATAGGATTTGCCCGAGAAGATGGGAATAAGGGGTTGAGACATAGAATTGCCATTAAAAGCCATAATGCCCAGTTCAGATTGAAACAAGGCTCTGATACCACAAATGTTGGGGAAGGAGGAGCAAGGAAACGATAAAACAGAATACTACGATCCAATGAACGAAAACGCTTTCAATCAAGAAAACGACGTAGTATTAAACAGGAGGTAAAAGAACAAGAACACTTACAAGATTATCTCCAAATGCACAAAATTTCTTCTCTTCACACACTCTCTGCCCTCTCTTGCTTCATTCTCTAATATCCTATTTATAGGATATAATAATAACTACCTCACACCACTTTCTTCATCCCACTATCTCACCCATGATTAATAACTACTCCCCACTAACTCTTAAAACTACCTCCACTCCTAAACATGAGCCACTACTTCTAAACATGTTAACTACCTATGTAACTACCATGAATCAATTCTCAACAAAACCTTCGTCCTCTTCAGGGTCTCCTGGAACTGTGCATCTGGGTTCTAGGGCTCTCTCCTCTAATCTCTCTAATGATAGGCCTCCTTTGGCTCCTTTAGTGGAAGCCAACGGGCCGGGGGTAGGGGGAAAGACTTCTCGTGGCTGTGGTTTCTCTGGTGGAGCCTGCTGCTGCTTCTTCTCCTCCTGCGGAGGTTAAGGATGCTGCAAAGTCTTCTACCTCTAATATGTCGCATCTGCTGGTGTTGGTAAACATGTTTCATGGGCTTCTTTGCTTTCTTGTCCTGTGCAGCTACTGATGTTTTCGATCGAATTAAGCGCTCATCTATGCTTTCGATTTTTGTTTCTGATAAGCAGATTTCAGAATGGTGTAAGCCTTGGGTTTCAGGTTTAGCGGGTAGGTTTCCTCCGCTGCACATCCTTTGGGATTTCGTAACAAAGATGTTCTTCTCCTCCCTCAGTAATGTATATGCAGAACAACTATTTTAAGTTTCGGTTTCAATCCGAAGACGCTATGGTCTCTGTGCGTACTTCAGCGCCATGGTCTTGCATGGCGTCCCTACTTCAATCCTCTGACGGTGTGGATTCAGCTTCGGGAAGGACCGTCTCTCTAGTATGATGCATGCGCTTGGTCGACCGATCAAAATTGACGAACGAACGATCTCTTAAATTTGAACGTGGACGTTTTGCACTGATTTGTGTAGAAATCGATCTCTCTGTTCCCCTTCAGCAATGAGTGTGGATTTGCTGACTCCGTTTCTTTCAAGTGTGTTCTTATGAGAACTTCCCCACTGTCTGTTTTCGCTGCGGGTGCATCGGCCATAAGCTTGCGGAATGTCCCTCTCTAAGTCGGAGGATTGGGTCACTAGTGCTCCGGCAATGGCTGGCATCCAGCTAGCCTTCGTCAACAGGAGGCCTTCTTCTTCTTCTTCTTCTTCTTCTTCTCCGGATGGGACTCCTCGAGCAGGTGAAGTGACAGATGGCCTCCCAGTTCAGGAGGTGATGGATGCATGGGAGACCGGGAGTGCAAAAGCTCGTGTTAGAGTGGCGTGGTTCCCAATCTTCCCGCGGAACGGCCTTTTCACCTGTTCTCAAGTCTCCTCCCTGTTGGGGCAGTTTCTCTTCTCTTTTTATGAAGATTCTTAGTTGGAACTGCCATGGGCGGAGGGAGAAGGCCGGTAGTGGATTACATTCCCTATGATGTCCGTATCAATCGAGTTTCTTTCATCTTCTTGTAGGAGACTCACTCCGATGACGGGATGGTGAAAGGACTTGTGCAGCGAGACATATCACCATTTCTGGTGCTCTGTTCCTCCGCTGCTTCTACTGCTGTCGCCTTGGCCGCGTCGAAGCGGGGAGAAGAAGAGGAGGGGGGGTGGGGGGAGTTGGGTGTTATAAGGAGCCCGCTCCTCTTGCTCTATGAAAACGCTAGCGTATGATGATGCCGATCGCAAGATCCGACGGTCGAGATCGCTCAGCAACTGAGATCGATGGCCGGGTCATTCTTTTGACAGGGAAAGGGCCGGTGGTTCCCACCGACCTCCTAATGAATGCATCAATACTGTGGTGAACCCAAAGTAGAGATCGCGGAAGAGAGCGAGAGAGAGGGAAGAATGGAAGGAGAGACCGAGGGTGGGTGGGGCGGGGGAGCCGAATCCGTGCTCAATCTCGTCCCAGGTTCCTCCGTCCCCATTCGTTACCACTCTCTCTTCGGAGCTCACGACGATTTCCTCCTCCTCGAGGCCGACGAGGCGCTCCTCCCTGATATCCTCCACAGCAGGTAATCTCTTGTTCCCCCTTCATTCCTTGTATGGCTAGATCGTAGTGCGATGCCGGAATCCCCTTCCTTCCTTTGTATCGCCTAATATCGTTGCTTCTATAGCCATTGGCGGCTTCTTGATGTTCCTGTGCTAAACCCTACTTTATACAGTTAGGGTCGTAGAAATTGGTGCATTCATGGTGCTTCTTCCTGTTTCTCCTTGGATATCGGGGTTTCTCTTCCTTCCTTCGATGTAATATTAGAAGTCGAGTAAATGGATGATCAATTGCAAAAGCGTGCTCTTAATTGATCCAAATTTTTCGGGTGTTGTTTCCGTTATGGAAGTTGGAAGTGGATTAATAGTCGTCTACCTTAGGTGAAATGGTGATTTTTGTGACAAAAAAAAAGAGGCTTTTTTTATCCTTCCAACGAACAGGTTTTTTGTTAGTGACCGAAGCCTCTGTTTGGCCATGTTGTGATTTCCATTGTACTTCTCTGCTCGGGACATCGTGAAGGGTGATTCTGCTGTTTCATGCTATTTTGTTGCTCATCAGCCACATTTATATATATCTAGCCCTTTAATTTTTCTCCTAATCCACTAGTGTTGATTGTGAATTTTCAGTTCTTGATTGTTGTACTTGTCTTGGATTGGTGCTATGATTCAATGCTATAAACTTAGTTTTTCCATAACAAACTTTAGAATTTTCTATGAGGTTTTAGGGAAATGCCAGAAGGGTTAGCCATCAGAAATTCTAGAATGAACTCTAGAAATTTTTATGTCGCAAATGATCTTTTGCAGCAAAGGTGATCAAGTTGGCCTTTCAATGCCCTGAACTTGAATTAAATAGTAATGAATATTATAAGGCTCAAAGACCTCACAGTACCATGCTAGATTTAGCAATTCTGGATTTCTCTAGAAGCTTGAGCTCATACACATAATAGAATTTTATTAATTATAATCCATTAAACACAAAGAAGAAGTTAACCCCCCTGT
Organism: Ensete ventricosum; assembly: GCA_029747655.1. Classification (NCBI taxonomy): domain Eukaryota; kingdom Viridiplantae; phylum Streptophyta; class Magnoliopsida; order Zingiberales; family Musaceae; genus Ensete; species Ensete ventricosum. The sequence goes on along the minus strand of JAQQAF010000006.1, from coordinate 1,017,202 downwards.
CTCTTTTATGGTCTTATGACTTTTTTTGTTGAGAAGCTTGTTTGTCATCCAATGATCGTTTCTGGCCTGTAATACTTACCTGCAAGAAAGTGGTCGATGCCAGAGATATTAAGTTCTTTTTTCTTATCTTATGGAGGAAAGTCTTTTTCGAAGATTCTATGTCTACATAAATTTCTTATATGAAACCAAAATAGTTAACTTTTTGAAATTTCAAACATTATATGTACAGGATATAGATGCGATCTATGCTTGATTCCTCTGAAGGTGGGAGAAAAGATAAAACTTGTTATTGATTAAAAAAGTTTTAAACTGATGTAATTAACTTCTTCTGGTTAACCCCACAAAAATGGGGAAAAAGATACATTTATGTGTAAATCTTTCCTAAATCTGCATAACAACTATAATGATTGTGACCTAAAGCTGCATAAGTCATTCCTAGATCAATTATAATGACTTTCCAAATTGGTAGGATCAGTTCATCTACTACACTCAAAATGAGGAAATCCATATATGTGGTAGATACATGGAGAGAATAAATCCCAACATAAGCTAATCTCTGAATGATCTTCTGATGGATCTTGGTCAGTTCAAGCATCTCGTCTGGAAGCATATTCTGTAAGATCAAGGGAGAGATGGTAGGTTTGAATTTGCTTTGAAATAATACTTCAATCATACTGGCGTGCATAGTTCTGCTTTGAAAGACATTTTGGCCAGTCCTAGTTTTCACTTCTATTCTCTATTTTGTAGGTTTGCCATCTAGTAATTTCTTTTAAACAATGCTTCCACGTTCTCAAAGCTACTGTTCCCCTTCTTTTATTATTTTCCTCTCCCGTGGCGATATCTCTACTCTTTATATTTATTTGATTTGGCAAACAAAAACATTCCTGCTTATCTTTTTTATTATCTTGTTTCTCTGTGTAAGAAGAGTTACAATACGAGGGCAGACAGATGAGGAAGCTGTTCTTTGCACTCCTTCAGCAACTTATGCCATGAAGTTTGTAGGCACATCCAACTCGGTATTTCTGATACCCCCAGGGGAGCCAATTCCTCCCTGCATGAAAGATACATGCAATGACAGCAAATCAAACACTTCAGCAGTCCATGAAGTGGTTCCATCGGTGATCAAAGTGGCATCAGGCAATATGGAATTAGTTCTGGTTGCCCCACGCCTTGATAAATTGAAGTTCCTTCTTAATGAGAGGCCTTACAAACTCGATGAGGATGTGGAAACTGATTTTCAGCACAACAGAAGCCTATATAGATGGCAAGATCTGCTTGAGCAGATTCAAGCTAGCGAACAAGAATTGAGGGATGGATTGAAGGCCCTCTCAGCCGCAGAGATTGATGGGTTCTGGAGGATCATTGATGAGAAGACCATGGATGAAATCCTAAATATGGTCTTGAACAATTCTATCTTGCATGGGTGGCGTTTAAATGCACTCAAGGAAGATGAGGTAGTATCAATATTGGAAGCTGATGGGTATCCTCGTAACATTACTCTTCACTGCCTTGCAACATTTGGAAATATGGTGGGGAGTTCAGGTTGCAGTTTATGGAGCTTAGATGAGAAAAAAGTCTGCCTGCACTTTGCTTTACAAGCTTTGGGTGGAGGAAAGATGAAGTTGGAGATTTTCTTGCAGAAATGGAGACACAGGGTTCCTTCTGGGATGCATGCAGATTTGAAAATGCTGGAGGGAGAAGTGTTGTACGAAAAGCTTGGCTTTGAAACTTGGATCCGTGCTTTCAGAGTCTCAGCTCTTCCGTCGACGCCAGCCGAGCGGTTTGCAGCTCTCTTCAGAGAGCGTCCAAGATGGAATTGGAAAGACTTAGAGCCCTACATCAGGTCCCAACAGCTTAAATTCGTTAATCTCATATTCCAAATATGAAATGTTTCGGCGGCTGTGATATGCAAATTTTGTCTTCTGTTCTTGTAGGGACTTGCATGTACCAGGACTCTCCTCAGAAGGTTTGCTTATCAAGTATACTCGAAGATCACAACCAAGGGCAGATGTGGAGCCTATTTTTAGTGCAAGGTAACTTGAACCTGTCTGGTTCTTTGGATCTTCTTTTCCTTCCTCTCTGATTCCTGGAGAAATTTATAGAATCTACAACATGACATTTCTCATCATCTTTTTTCTTACTTCTTACTGTAGCATCCAACTAGTTTGATCCATGTTTTGTGAATTTACCAAGGGGGAGTAATTCGTTGTTCTTTGCCTGTTTATTTGCTTGTTTCCGGAGTGGGTTCATGACTTGGCAGTATATGCTTAATTTTAATTTCTTGTGACACAAGGAATTTGCTGTGATCATGACTGCTTGAGACAAAAAGAGTTAATACTTTTTCTTACTAAACTGGTGGAATTAGTGGCACCTGAAACTGGTAACTTATCTTTGGATTCATGTCCTTTGAACTGAATGAGGTTAAAGATAAAAAGCAGCATGTTCATCAAACAAAGAACATCCATCACTAGTGTTTTTAAGTCACACAACAAAGTTAGATTGTAGCTACAAATTATTAGCCTAAAAAACGGGCATTTGATCTGTCTGCAGTTGAGAAAATGTTTACGGGGGCAGTAGGTTCAGGTAAAAAGTAAATGCTGGAAGTAGCACTTGGAGGTGTAGTGGTTTAGATGGTTGCATGTATAATTGTTTTCATGTTAGTTGGACAAAGGTAAAACATAATTGTTGTAAGAAGAGATGAGGATTAAAGTAGAGGAGATGGGGTATAGTGGTTTAGATGGTTGCATGTATAATTGTTTTCATGTTAGTTGGACAAAAGGTAAAACATAATTGTTGTAAGAAGAGATGAGACTGCGGAGGATTAAAGTAGAGGAGATGGGGGTAATCGTATGTGAGGGGATGTAGCGGGTGGTAATCAAATCCAATTTTGACTTGTAGCATATGCAACAAATTGTAAGCCCATCTTTCCGTAACAAAATTGTTGTAAGTGGGCAGTTACCCAAATGAATTGACTTGTTCCAATAATAAAATGTTTGTTGTTTGAAAGATAGACATTGAATCATTGTGTCTTAGAACTCCTGTAAGTGGGGGTAGTTGCCCAAATGACTTGACTTGTTCCAATAAAAAAAATCTTGTTGTTTGAAAGATGTGCACATTTATGTCTTAGAACTCAACAAGATTATATTTTTCCCAGTATCTGTATCTATTTGATCCATTGTAATCTGTGGGGTTTAACCTGAATAGGATAAAAAAAAAAATCACAAGCCATGAGCGAGAGACACAGATTTAGATTTATTTGGATGCCCGGAACTATGACAAGACATGCCGGAGGTGAAGAAGAAGAAGAAGAAGAAGAAGAAGAAGAAGAAGAAGAAGAAGAAGAAGAAGTATGGGGAGGCATGTACGTCAACACCAGTAAGTGCAGCTGCACTTGTGGACGTTCTCTGGGTGGCAGGATCCTACTCCATGATCGTAGTTGGAGCAGAAGAAGCTGCAACGCTGAGGAGTGCAGTCCTCCCTGGAGTACATGTCCACTGTGCACGTCGTGTGCTCCTCACCTGCGTTGACAATTGGATATCCATCATAAGAAAGAGAAATGGAAAAGGATTCTAATCAATCATCATAGGTTTTGCAGTTCCATCTCATCTTATTACCACTAGTCGATTCTAAACCAACGTTACTGATTCATCGATCCTCTCTCCAGTAGATTCAAACTAAATGTCCGATACCTCTGTACTAAAAGGAAGGTAATGAAGAGAAGGGAAAGAGACAGAGAGAGAGAGAGAGAGATTGGAGTGTGTGTGTAAACTAAATGTCTATCTTATACAGATTAGATTGTACAGTATGTAAAATTGTAGTCCAATGTCAGCTTTGAGTTCTACAAAAACCCTTGAAAACTAAATCACGCTTGCAAAAGCTAAACGTAAGCTGATACAATAAAGTACAATGAAACAATATCAAACATACTCCCAACTGCACATATAAAAAGGTAGAGAGATCATCATATGCATGAAGAGTACCCTCGCTGGGGTGGAAGAGCAAGAAAGCGATGAACATGATTCCCAAGAACGACTTCATTTGCTTATGCTCAGAACAATAATGTGCTGCAGACTTCATTTATAGTGAAACACACACAGAGAGAGACAGAGAGAGAGAGTCTTACATGCACATAATGAGTTGGCTAAATGAAATGGATGGAGTCCCTTTTTTTTTCCTTGGGGAGAAGGATGTAATGGTTTAAATGCAGCATCTAATTAATTCCTTCCAAGAAAAATTGGAAAGAGGCACAACAAATCTTCCTAATTGACCTTTGTTATCATCCTAGCAGGTTCTCCCCCCACCTTCCCTTTTTTTTAAGTTTTTTGATTTTAAGAAAAAAAATTTGTTTCTTTCCTTCAACATTAGACAGCAGCATGAATCCCTCACCTTTGGACCGTGTTTTAATCATACGGATATCTTTTTGGAGATCTTCTCCCTTTTTGAATTATGTCTATCATCATTGGTATCTTTTTTCTCTTTTTTGTTTTTTTAGGGTAGAGCATCTCTATTTATTGAGGATGAGCCTTGATATAATAGTAAACTTTCTTCAGAGAATAGGATTCAAATCACAAAAATAGATTTTCTATATTTAGAGGTAAGATTGAATATATTAGCTTATACACCCTCTTTCTCTAATTGTGAGATGGGTGTTTGTGATTTAAATTACAGAGATAATAAATTTACATGATCATATCACATGCTAATACATAATGCTCAAAGCAAAATTATAAACTCTAAAACCTATATACATAAATATATAATAGAATTTTTTTTTTATAATATTATTCGCACGTTTTCTATTTTTAACATAACATATAAATTAATTTAATTTTTAAAGATCATAGTTGGATTAGTTGATCCACCGGTCCAATTGATGATCGAATAGTTTGATACTTAATAGTTATCTAATCAGATCTAACAAACGAAAGAAAGCATACAAGTGTATGTATGTATGTATGTAATAAAGTTTTCGAAGCAAATCACATTAAGTAATAAGAAGAGATGCGTCCATAGTGGTTTGATTTATGAATTATGACAACTCCTAATTTTTCATCCCTTGAAACGATAACCTCTTTATTGATCTTGTTTTTAAGACACAACACAACACACCTCTCTTTACAAGACTCATCAAGAGAAATCTTACAACTCAACTAAAGAGACTAATAAAACACAAAGAGAATTCTAATACCTAAATCAATAATATGCTATATGTAATGATTGATTGATTTTAGAAATATAATAATATGAGAAATGAATTATAATCTCTCATTGATTGGTTTACGTGACAAAAAAGAGATCGAAAGAAAATCTATAATCTCTCAACTATGTCATGATGTTGTATTCTCATAATCATTCATTGTCATTGTCGTATCCCTAATAAGTCTTGTCTATTTATAGGCGATAGCAAAGAATCTATAATAAATAATTTAACTACCTATGTAACTACCATAAATCAATTCTCAACACTCCCCCTTGATTCATAGTTACATACATCAATTTAAGACATAAAATAAATATGCTTCTGAACTGGAAGTGACTTGATGAGAATATCTGTAACTTGTTCATCCGTGTCATAAATACTTCATTTTATGACTCTATTTGCTACAAACCGAGTCTTATACTTTTGGATATTTCCATCTGCATTATACTTTGTTTTGAACACCCATTTCGATCCAAAATATTTCTTTTCTTTCGGTTGATCCATTAGCTCGCAAGTTTGATTCTTCTTAATTGACTTGATTTTCTCCTTCATTGCTTTTCGACGTTCTTTAACTACTTCTTCAGAACTTATAGGATCTAAAATAGATAAAACAAATATTGAATCATAAATCTCTGTTAGTGATCTAAACCTTCATGGAGGGGTTTCATCTGAGGAATCATTTGCTGAATTTGAACTGTTACTGGGTGAGGTTAACATTGAACTTGTTGGAGCAGGATCTATCACTTGATTCGGTGGAGTAACTAGTTCTGCTAGAACACAAATTTGTGCATCACTTTCATTAATCTCTTAATTCCAACTTGCCCTTTCATCAAATACAATATTTCTGTTAATAATAACTTTACCACTTATAGGATTATATAATCGATATACTTTGGATTGTGTAGAATATACAATTAAGATATATTTTTTAGATTTTTCATCAAGCTTATGATAATTTTATGAATTTACCAAAGCATAAGCAATACAACAAAAAATTCTTAGATGACTTACAGTTGACTTTATACCATACCAAACTTCAAAAGGAGTTCGATTCATAACAACCTTTGTCGGTGAAATATTCAACAAATAAACTACTGTTGCAACTGCTTCTGCCCAAAACTGATTCGAAAGATACTTTTCTTTAAGCAAACTTCTTGTCATTTCGACAACAGTTTAATTCTTACGTTCAGCTACACCATTTTGCTCCAGTGTATATGGTACTATCAATTCCCTACGAATATCATCTTCTTCACAAAAGGAATTAAACTCATTAGACATAAATTCACCACCTCTATCTGTTCAAAGTGTCTTTATTCATTTACCACTTTCCCTTTCTACAAGTGCCTTGAATTTTTGAAAGTTATCAAATGCTTCATATTTCAATTCCAAAAAATATACCCAACTCATGCAGCTATAATCATAAGTAAATAATAGAAAATATCGACTTTCCCCAAATGATTTTGTATTCATAGGTCCACATAAGTCAGCATGAATTAATTCAAGATAATTAGATGTTCTCCATGCTTTCCAATAGGAAATGGTTTTTTACTTTGTTTGTCATAAATACATCCTTCACATACATCAAGTGTATTAATTTTAAACAATCCATAAATCAGTTCTTTTTTATTTAACAACCTTAAACCTTTAATATTAAGGTGTCCATATCTCAAATACCATAAATTTGTCTCATTCTTTTGATTTGCAACAAGAGCATATTTCTCAATATTTGAAACATCAATTGCAAACATCTTATTTTGCATCATGTAAATTTTACTATAATCAAACCAGATTTCTTATCTTTAATAGTGCATGAACCATCATCAAATATAACTGAATATCCAATATCTATCAATTATCCAACACTCAACAAGTTATGTGATAAGCTAGGAACATAGAAAATATTATGATGGTGTTTTACCTTCCCTTTATTTGTCTTCATCTCAATTGTTCATTTTCCTTCTACTTGGATTTGCTTGCTATCTCCAAGTTTAACTTTCAACTTGTGAGTTTTATCAATATCTCTAAATATTAATCTTATGTCTGTCATATGATTAGAACATCCATTATCCAAAAACCAAATGTCATTTGAGGTATCATTAACTTGTGAATGAGTCATAAACAACTTAATATTGTCTTCATTTTCTTCCACACAGCTTGCTTGCTTTTTTCTTTTCCAGTAATCTGCCATCAAATTACTAAACTTCTTACAATAGTGACATTGAATTCCACTATTGTAGTTTTATGATCATAGTTTGATTACCTTTCATCATGCCAATCAAAGTGTCCTCTTCCTCTTCTATTTCCTCTACCACAAAATCCTCCTCTGTCACGTCCTCTTCCTGTTGATTTTTTATTTTCTTTTGAAGTAGAAGACTTCCCCTTAACCTGAAATGCTTTTTCTTCACTTTTTTCAAGTGACCTGTTCAACCTTGCTTCATGTGCTTGCAAGGAACCCATTAGTTCATCAAATGAATAAGTAGATAAGTCCTTTGACTCTTTAATTGCAGCAACAACATGATCAAATTTCAGAGTTAAATTTCTCAAAACTTTTACAACAATTATTTGATCATGAAGATGTTCACCATAGGATTTCATTTGACTAACAATTTCAGTCACTCAAGAAATAAAATCTTGTACTGATTCGTTGCTTTTCATAAACGAAATTTCAAACTCACGGCGAATGATTTGAAGTTTTACCGTGATCACCCTCGATGAGTCTTGAAATTCATTTTGAAGTATCAACCAAGCTTGTCTTAAGGTTATCGCTGCTGTAATTCTTGAGAAGATTGTCTCATGCACAGCTTGTTGAATGAAGAACAATGTCTTTGAGTCCTTCTTTCTATTCTCCCTCAGTCTGATTTCTTCATCTGGATCTGCATATCGATTCTCTATCAAGTCCCAAAGATCCTGAGACTTAAATAGAGTCTTCATCTTGATACTCCAAAATTCGTAGGATCTGTCCGAGAAGATAGAAATAAGGGGTTGAGACATAGAATTACCATTAAAAGCTATAATGTCTAGTTCAGATTGAAACAAGGCTCTGATACCACAAATGTTGGGGAAGGAGGAGTAGGAAAACGATAAAACGGAATACTACGATCCAATTAACGAAAACGCTTTCAATCAAGAAAACGACGTAGTATTAAACATGAGGTAAAAGAACAAGAACACTTACAAGATTATCTCCAAATACACACAATCTCTTCTCTGTACACACTCTCTGCGTAACTACCATGAATCAATTCTCAACAGCCTCATCATCGTTCTTCTCATGACTGTACTAGAACTGGTGCTGCTGCTTAGGGCTATTGTAACACTTAGATCCTTGGTTCTCGCTGGTGTTGTCACGACCGAGGGTGTCGCAATTAAGCCAGTCATACATACTTATGCAATTAAGAGGGAATTGTTAACCTGCTCAAACACCTGATTGGGATGAAAAATCTAATGATTTTTCCAGAATAATTTTGACTTTGAAGTACCAGCCTAGAAGTTTATGGCAATTGGAATGCAGGAGAGGTGGTGGTCGAGTGGGTCTGGTGCGGCGGCGGCGAGCGATGTAGGAGCGACGACGGCGAGCGGTGGCAATAAACTTTATCGTTCTAGAAGATAAAGTTGCATATGAGCCATAGAAATGAGGCAATCAGAGAGCTTCATGAAATCTGTGGCTGGCAAGTAACATCTCAAAGCATACTGAGAAGCATTGACTGTGATCGTTAAATTGGGACCTATTAAGTCAGCAAAGTTATTCTAGAAGATCGTTGTGTGGCGACGGCCGAGTGGTGTCGGAGCAACGGCAGTCGAGCGAGTTCAGTGCGGCAGTCGAGCGAGTTCAGTGCGGCGGTCGAGCGGTGCAGGAGTAGCAATGGTCGAGCAGGTTCGGTGCGGTAGCGATGAACGGTTCAGGAGCAGTGATGGTCAAGCAGGTCCTTCGGTGCAGCGGCGGTCGAGAGCGATGGCGATACCGAGAGCGCTGGTGGAGTGATAGCGCAGAGAAAGAGGAGAAGAAAAGGAATGTGGTTAGGTTAAAGGATATACATTTAATTCTTTTCATTAAATCTTTATTTTGTACTACGTGCTATTTTTTCCGTTGCAGGTAACAACAGTGCAACTCTGTCGAAGCACATCTAATCCGTGTGTTCGAGGTTAAGATAGATCTCGTAACGCTGAATGCAACTGCTACGTGAACATCTTGTTCCTTTTCTAGGGTTTCACTATGAATCATAATCAAATCTTATCTACTGCTACTGTTGAGATAGATTAAGATAAACTTACTTTTATCCAAATCCAAAAAGAGTTCTTCACAATCTTCCTTCTCACCCTCCCTTACTATATAAATCACTCGTACCATTTCTCCCTTTTCATCTCTTCCTTCCTTCTTTCTCCTGCAAGGAAAACAAGATTCATGTCTCCTTGTTCTCCTCCGTTCATCCTTCTCTTCCTCTCAGTGGCCACAACGATCGCCGCTGTCTCATACGCCGACGACTTCAAGCATGTCTGCGACCCCGGCCGCTACAAGAAGCTCAACCTCAGCGTCGACAAGTTCGCATTCTGCGACAAGTCGCTGCCTTACCGTGCAAGGGCGAAGAACCTGGTCGACAGCCTGACGCTCCAGGAGAAGGTAACGCTTCTGGGGAACCAGAACTCCGACGTGCCGCGCCTCGGCCTCCCCCGCTACAACTGGTGGTCCGAGGCGCTTCACGGCGTCTCGAACGTCGGCGGGGGATCCAGGTTCGGCAAGAACGTCCCCGGCGCCACCAGCTTCCCACTCCCGATCACGTCCGCCGCCGCCTTCAACGAACAACTGTGGAAGGCTATTGGTCAGGTACGAACACGAAATCACTGACATCGATCTAACGTGACGAGTGAAGCGTGCAGCAAGCTATAGGACAATGCATATCATCTTGCAGGCTGTTTCCACGGAGGCTCGAGCAATGCACAACGTAGGGATGGCAGGGTTGACCTTTTGGAGCCCTAACATCAACGTCGTCAGGGATCCAAGATGGGGAAGAATCCTAGAAACACCTGGTGAGGATCCATTCGTCGTCGGGCGTTACGCTGTCAACTTCGTGCGCGGCATGCAAGATGTGGTTGGCCAGGAAACCTCCGAGGATCCCAACACCAGGCCTCTCAAAGTCTCCGCCTGCTGCAAACACTACGCCGCTTACGATCTCGACCACTGGGCTACTACCGGCAGTGCTGTGGTCGATCGCTTCCATTTCAGTGCCAATGTAAGCTTCGATCATGCCACTTAATTCGGTAGTTCTCCTTTACTTTCTTCATTTATCTGATGATCATTGATCGTATGAAGGTCACCGAGCAAGATATGGTGGAGACGTTCCTTCGCCCATTCGAGATGTGCGTTAAGGAGGGCGATGTTAGCAGTGTGATGTGCTCATACAATCAAGTCAACGCCATTCCGACCTGTGTCGATGCGAGGCTGCTGAGGGGAACCATTAGAACCGACTGGGAACTTCACGGGTATTCTTTGTATAAAGATTAGTGTTTCTCTACATTTAGTTTGTTAATATGATCTACATTTTTTCTTCAGGTACATAGTTTCTGACTGTGATTCGATTGATGTGCTTCTCAACACTCAAAAGTTCTTAGACGACACACCAGAGGATGCTGTTGCCCAAGCCCTTAGAGCAGGTAAATCCTCTGAAAGAAGAAGCCATATCTGATCATTTTGGGATAAATGAACGCAGAGTTTGATATGCAGGATTGGATTTGGATTGTGGTGATACTTACACCAAGTATCTCGAGTCGGCTACGTTGAGAGGACTGGTGAAAGAAAGCGAACTTGATCAGGCTTTGATCAATAACTACGTTGTCCTCTTGAGGCTTGGATTCTTTGATGGCCAACCTGCGTATGATAATTTGACTGTCTCTGATGTCTGCTCGAAGCAGCATCTCGATTTGGCGACCGACGCAGCTCGGCAAGGGATCGTTTTGCTTAAGAATTCCAATGGTGCTCTGCCTTTGAACACCCAGAAGCACAAGAACATCGCCGTTGTCGGGCCCAACTCTGCAGACAACTCTGTTCTGATCGGGAACTATGCAGGTTCTTCTGCTTAGCTTTGATCTGCTCCTCAACGTGTAAAAAAAAAGCCACAGCTAATTGATGGCCTTGTTGTGTTGTCTTTTGTTTAAGGCGTCCCGTGCAAGTATGTCACAGCTGTCGATGGCCTCCGAAGGTATGCCGGCGTCGATCACAAGATCGGCTGCGCCGACGTCCGCTGCCAGAATGAGACCTTCATATTCCCTGCGGTGAGGAGTGCGAGGAACGCAGACGCTACCGTCATCGTTGCAGGCCTTAACCTCGATATCGAGAGAGAAGACCACGATCGAACCGACCTCGAGTTGCCTGGCTACCAAAACCAGCTTATCAGACAAGTTGCAGATGCCTCGAAGGGCCCTGTTGTTCTCGTCATCTTCTCGGCCGGCGGCGTCAACGTTACCGAGTTCGATGTCTCTGACAAGATCAGCGCCATCGTGTGGGCTGGTTATCCCGGCGAGAGAGGCGGTGATGCATTAGCCGATGTGCTCTACGGATCATACAATCCCGGTAGGATTCAGTATGCTGTTTTCTATCACACCTTGAGCATAAGCACACATAGATCTGCATTGACGCAGGAGGAAGGCTTCCGCTGACATGGTTCGCGCCGGAATACCTGCTCCAGCTGCCGATGACGTCGATGAAGCTTCGCCCGGTCGACGAACTTGGCTACCCCGGAAGGACATACAAGTTCTACAACGGCACCACTATATACCCATTCGGATATGGCCTGAGCTACACCGCTTTCAGCTACTCCGTTGTCTCAACCCAGAGGTACGTCGACAAGAAGCTGGCGCCCAACAGCCACTGCACGCTGCTTCGCTACAACCAGACCGCCTACGTGCCGCCTTGCCATGCCGCTCGCGTCGACGACCTCGACTGCGCCGACGACATCAGCGTGACCGTCGAGGTGAAGAACACGGGAAGCCTTGACGGCTCCGACGCCGTGATCCTGTACTCGCAGGCACCGGACGGCATCCTCGGTGCTCCGATCAAGCAGGTTGTGGGCTTCGAAAGAGTGTTGGTGGAAGCCGGGAAGAGCAGAAACGTGACCTTTAGTCTTTGCTCTTGCAAGAGCTTGAGCATCGTGACGGACTCGGCTTACGTTGCGGTGCCGTCAGGACAGCACACCTTCATCGTCGGCAGCGGTGACAACGCCATTCCATTTGCTTTCCACGTTTACTTGAGGCATTAGGTTGGAAGGTAATGTTGGTGTGTGGTGGTAGGCATATTTCAACTCTTGGTTGGAACAGTTGAACATTACATGATGTGCAAATAAGTTGAGAGCAAGCAATACGTTAAGAACATTTGTCAAGGATTTGACTCTATGTGAGCTATTATTTATTTTTTCTTTGCAATTTATTGTTCACAGGCCATCTACTAAACAAAGACGATTCAAGAAATCCAAATATATATTATTGAGATACTAGTGATAGATATTGGGTGACTTGATGAAACTTCAATTACTTCTTTGTTGTTTTTCTTTCTTACTTGCATCATCTGAAAATGATTACATTTCCATATATGTTAACCGTGTAAAAAAATAAAAAGAAAAAAAAAGAGAAATATATAGTGCTATAGTTTTGATAAGAAAATAGAAAAAAAAGCTCTAAAATTTTCTTATAAAAGGTTTGTTGAGAGAGAAGGTTTTTAAAGTAGTAAAAAAAAAGAAACCTAATAATCAACAACAAAAAAAAAACAGAAAACTAGAATTTTTACGATACAAAAATGACTAAATATAAGAATTGCTCTCTCTTGAGTTATAAGCCAAAAATTTTGTACCAAACACTTGATGTTATGATAAATAAATAAATATATTAAATTGTAATGAAAAATATTCCACTACTGCAAGCATTCCAAGGCTAACCATGTGATTTGTTTCATGTAGGGTTCAAAGTTGCAATTTACCAAGCAATTGATGATCGATATAAACTCGTCTCATGCAATCAATCTTCTTTGAAGGCGACGGTGCGTCGGGGTATCGGTAGACCCCATATACTACGGTTTCTAATAGAGGGGTCATTTTGATGCGAAATCGTAGTACGAGAAGTTACTCAGACGAATTTTAAAGTACGAGGGTGACTTTGATTTTGAGGTATAGTACGAGATGTCACTTAGACGAGTTTTAAAATACGAATGGTGACTTTGATTTTGAGACATAGTACGAATGGTCACTTAGACGAGTCTTAAAATATGGGAGATGACTTTGATGTGAAATCGTAGTACAAAGAGTCACATAGATGAGTTTTAAAGTACGAGAATTGACTTTAAAGTGAAATAGTACGAAATGTGATTTGATTTTAAGGTGAGAGGCTAATAATAATTTTGGCCAAACTAAATCATACAGCAAGGGTTCAAGTCTCGTGTCACAACTTATCTACCTCCGTTCACAAGCTTGGACTACAAATATAATAAATTAAAAGTGAACCAGAGAAATAAACTTTAGAAAATAAATAATATTCATCCTCTGACCAATAGGGATATTGAAATTTTATAAATTTATTGGATCTCATTAGCTTAATTCTTTATGATTTATGGTTATTTGGTTAAAATCCGATAAATTTAAACTATATTTCTCGGGATTAAAAGTGCTCAAGCAGTTTAATCATTTATGCCCTCTCCCTCTCGAAAAAACCAACATATTCTGTTCCTATCAATCTCTACTTGTTTAAATAATCCTAATCTTAGGTAGCATCTGATCTTACAACCGATATAAATCAGGATTTAGATGACTTGTTCTTCAAGTGTTTTCACATTTTTGTCATTTCATATTGTGTGTATATATACAAACAACATTTCAGTAAAACTGGTTAGTTTAATGATACCATTGACATAAAAAAAAATGTTCTAAATTTAACTTCTATGAACCAGTGTAAAAATTGAATAGTAAGTTCCAGGGAAAAAACAAAAATGGAACCGTGAAGTAATCCCTTAACATTTCATAAAACTACAACCAAGGGGCAAAAAGCCTAGACCTTAGCTTTAAGGTACATCAATGTTAATTCATGACTCATAAAAACTGAACAAAAGCTTCAAAATATAAAACATGTTCCATTGGTGCAATAAAATTACTCGTAGTATATTTTCCAATGTCATTCATACTCCAAAGGAAAAAAAAACATAAACCAGAAATCTGAAGTGTCTAATTGTTGAACCACACATTTAGATGGTGAATGAAGCATCAATGGCCATCGTATCAAGTCTGTTAACACCCAAATAGCACGATTACATGTGATGTATTTAGATAAGATGCATATCCCTGACGTAGTTTAAGCAACACCAAACCTTCAGGATGCAGATACGCCAGGCTTCACTTTTTCTTTTAGGAACTGCCGAATGTGTTCACGTTTCCAGTTGTCTATTCTGTTAATCAATGGGAGAAAGAAACGAGATGAGCGATACAAGTATCACATGAGAAAGAGAATCATTTCAGCATAGAATATGTAGATTAATCTTGACCACCATTATGTGCTGATGATAATTTATATAGATCCTAAAATGACCATACGTACACCTACCACATAAAATATTATGTAGGGTATATGATAACGCCACAGGGTTAGTTTAAAATCTTCCAAAGATTAGCCAGAGGGATAAGCAAAACAAAGTTTTAATATCAGTGATATACAAGAACAATTTAGCATGCGAAACATGTGATGCAACTCAATATACAAGAACAATTTACACCCTTGAACACTTTCATGTTCATCAATAATGAATCTCAGAACAGATATAGACAGTGGAGTTACCATCTGCTAATATTGTATAATGTAATAGATCCATTATCATCATGCACCAGATATATTGATTCGTAGTAGTCAAGCACGACCTCTCAAAATATATTGAATATGCTATGCACACAAGACAAAAAGAGGATTCTACAAACTGACCTTATGATTTCCTTTTGATTACCCTCACCATCCAGCATGATAAGTTTTGGAGGGGATGCATAAGCATATTGAACTTTGAGATATGGGAACTCATCTTTTTCTTCTTCTATAAATGCTACGACTTCAGGATAGAATACCAATTTCCTCATGCATACTTCCAAAATTGCACCGGAGAATAAAACCTGCAAGTGTCAAAGTTGGCCACATTTCAGTTGATTAAAGGGAAAAAAAAAAGATTCCTATTATTTTGTGATGTTTTGCTGATTTAAGGAGAACAAAGATGCATAACTACCATTAACTACTAAACAAACCTCGTGCCTATCACAATTTTTTTATTAGCACACTAGCTAATCAAGACCAGTCAATAGATAATATATAGAAGCATGATTAATTTCACCCTAGATCTGCTTCAAAACTATTGTTCATACATCAGACCGGGCAATATTCATGGTGTAATGGTGGCACGATAAACCTATACATTGCATAAAAGTTCTCAAGGAAACAACTTTACTACCTTATTATCTTAGACAAGAATGAATGATTTTAAGATGGAAACAGCAGTTGTTCAAAGTCTGATAAAACCATTTTTCAATCCCATGCACGAGGTTACCAACTGTTCGAAGATATGGTAAGTACCACTTCGTACCGACATACGATATCTCGGTACGATAAGGCATAACGACATGATGGAAAAATGGCCAAAAATGACTCAAAAATTCCTAAAAATGGGAAAAAAAGTTAAGTTAGGGTTTTTAAGTTAAAAATAAATATAAAAATTTGGTATAATTTTAGAAAAAATAATCTAAATTAGGAAAGAATAGTGACACATATCTTTTTCGGACTTTTAGGAGTAGTTTATGTTACATTCTGGACCGTCATTCCATTGATATTGAATTATCTACAAAGAAATAATTTGAATTATCAAATTATTTGTTAAACAACTTAAATTTAAGATTCAAATAAACCAAATAATTGGTTGATGGATAGACTTAGTTCTACCACCAAAAAGAACGACAGGACTTCACGGGTGGTTGATCAAGGCCCTCGATCCTATGTATCTGTATATCAATTTGATATGTTTGTTGGACCTGATCTTAAAATTGATCATGATAGTATACTGGTACACCATATGCCATTGATGCATTAATGTGGTGATAATCATAGTCTGATCGTTGTGAACCACACGAGTTTAACGCGGCTCTTGAGGCAAGTACGATTGTGACATGTATTAGTGCAAAGCATGGAGAATGTCAAAACTTCTACTTTCACCACTCTATGCTGCTTCGTATCATAAGATCGATCACTATATTGTTGCTCGAAGAAGAATGACCAACTATCATAGTAAGTTTCATGATCTAAATCTTGGGTGGAATGTATAAAATATTGCTTCTCGGTCCATGCACTACCCTCAAACTATGTAGACGGTCAATGTCGTTGCCATCATTGGTCGAGGGACTTTTGTCCACGTTGCTGCCATGTCTTTGGACTGAGTGGGTTGCTGAATACGATTAAGAAGTTGTCTATATACCATTGGATTTCGACCATTCCAACTGGTACAGGCCCCATATTGAGTGATACAAGACCCCCTGTTATAGACCGCTCGAAACAGGACAGTCCATGTGTTGATCCCTTATCAGACCGGTATGTACCACCCATACCACTCGCTACGACTACCAGGTTTGACCCACTGCCGAAGAGGTTCTATTTTCAGATCTTTTGATCATTCAACTTTGTGTGATGTCTAATGCGGAACCAATCCTATTTATCTCTTATTCAAAAAAAAATTGATTAGTTTAGAGGTTATTTTGCATATCATAACTTGTCACATGCCAACATACTGAATAATTATGATCTAGTTTTCTAGTTTACTCAAGGAAGAAGAACATGTGGAAAGAATTTGAAAAAAAATCAAATTATGATTGTGATTGAAGATTTCAGATCCTAATAGAAGATTTTATAAAGATTAATCTCTACGAGAATTGAAGTATATCAATAAAGAATATTATCTTCTTTGAAGGGAAGCTCAAATCATATATTTGATTTGGTTCAATTATAAATTTTTCACTTTTGCATTTTCCTTTTCTTTTCTTACACTTAGCGGGACAAGAATATTGTCATGTAAAAAAAATCAGAAATGGATCAATGAAATAAGTTATTTTCCCTACTTAAGTGGGAGTGGAGTGAGGCCACATTTGTTTTCCGATGGCATGATTCTATCGTCTATGTGTGAGACGTACGAAGGTACGAGCCCTTAATCCTGGGAGTGTTCTCCTTGAGCCAGAGTGAGTCTGGTATTTATCCATTTCTTTTTCTATTATCTTTCAATTACTATCTTCTATTTCTCTTTTTTATGTTCCTCTATTATCAGAAAAAATATTTTGCTCTCTCATCCTACATTAGATTTGGTATCAAAACTCTTAGTTTAGCCAAGATATTCTATCATCAAGGTTGATCCATATCTCAATTATATGAACTCAGGGCGAGTTCGTGGAACCAATCTTATGTCTCTTATTCAAATAAATTTGATTAGTTTAGAAATTATTTTACATACGTAAGTCATCACATGGCAACATACTGAATAATTTTGATCTAGTTTCCTACTTTACTCAACGTATTCAAATAAATTTGATTAGTTTAAATATTATTTTGCATATCATAAGTTGTCACATGACAACATACTGAATAATTCTGATATAATCTCCTACTATACCCAACGAAGAAGAAAATATGGAAGAATTAAAAAAAATCAAATTATGATTATGATTGAAGATTTCAAATTATGATGAAAGATTTTGTGAAGATTGATCTCTAAGAAGATAAAAGTATATCAATAAAGAATATTATCTTCTTCGACGAGAAGATCAAATTATAAATTTAATTTGATTCAATTGTAAATTTTTAACTATTACATTTTCCTTTTCGTTTCTTGTACTTAGCCTATAAAAAATTTATAGGGGTAAGAACATTGTAATGCAAACAAAATAAAAAATGGATCAAGAAAATGAGTTCTTTTTCCGCCTTGAGTGTGAGTGGTGCAAGGCCACATTTGTTTCCCGATGGCATTATTCCACCGTTCACATGCAAGACGTACAGAGGTGCAAGACCTTCATCCTGGGAGTTTTCTCCTTCAGCCAAAGACTCAGAGCCAAAGCGAGTTTGGTATTTATTTATTTGTTTTCATATTATCTTTCAGTTACTATCTTCTATTCCTCTCTTTTATGTTCCTTTATAATGAAAAAAAATATTCTACTGCACTCATCCTACATCACAACCTTGTATTTTTCATTAGAAGAAATATCAGATTAAACCAAGATAATTCTTTGTAAACAACCAATAAATTATAAAGCTCCTATTTTATTGGAAAAGATCACTCAAGATCCATGACATTTCCAGCTTCTAGAAGAAATTTTGCTACAGAGAACATATCCAGCATTAGATTGCTAGATTTGTTATTGCAAAGTAACATCGTCAAGGCCTGTGAGACGATATGGATGACTCAGTCGCATATCTAGGAAAAAAACATTAAGATAGCAACTTGGAATAGAACCTAAGTTGTCATGTCATCTAACTTACCATGATAGATAGAGCTAATATAATAAAGTTTATCATTAAATATATAGAATGCACACTATAAGAGCTCCAAGCCTCCTCATCAATCTTGATGACACTTTTTATTATACAACCTAGAATGAAGCTTAGTCCACCCAGGCTAGAGTGAAAAGACAGTGCCTGGCAGATGCAAATCAGGCAGACCATATAATTTTATTGCAACTCGAATCAAATGATGGAGATTAAATGGTCAAAAGGGAAACAGGAACAAACGCAAACAAAATTTCAATTCCCAGTTAGTGGCAAAAGTTGATGAAATACTAGCCTTGTATTTGTAAGGTACTAAGGTTTACAATCAACATGGTTAATTTTTAGTACATACCTTGCTTATGGAATCATCGGAATCCTCTGAGCAGCATTTACGGCAATCTGATACCAATTCTGCAACAAAATCAAATAGAACACTTAACATACTTTCTTTTTAAAGCATCTGACTTCTTATTATTTTTTAATGTGATATTTTAAAACTGAAGTTTCAAATACATGCCATCAGCTATACCCATTAGTGTCTTTAGCTGCTTAGCAACATTTGATGAATTGCAAAAACCATAAACAAAAAGACTTGCAATTCTTTTGACGTACAAGTGGATGAGCGAATGGTTTTCTTTCCAGTATTGTTTATGTCAAGGAAGGAGCAACATATTATAGGAAAACTTTTTCCTGTGCACAAGCTTAAACAGAGGACAAAAACTGTGATAGGCAGCTAACAGCCAACAAAAAACTTCTGTTAGAATTTATGAACATAGAGATCTGAAATGATAAGAAAAGAGTCCATGCATCCAACAGCAAATAGATGGGGCCTTACAGATTCTTGTTGTTAATAATGGTGGTGGGCAATTGTAGGAATAACTACATAAAGCAAGGCGTTCGCTTAACAGCTCAATGAAGGAAGATATAAGGTTTTAGCTTCCAAAGCCATTTTGTGGGCTGAGCAATACTGAGAGCTATGCCTGAACTGATGAGGCCATAGAATTAACTATCATGAATTTTCAAGAATATGGACCATATTGTACTAATTTCAGCGAATAGTGAAACACTAGTGCCATGGTCTGCTACCCATATATCAAGGTTAGACCATATACCCACAGCACTTACTGGATAGTAGTACAAGCATGCTGGTATCATGTTACCATACCATGGTACATGATGGTCTGACCAGGTTCCAGAACCAGTGTTGGACCAAAATTTAAAACCTTGTTTAAAAACATAACTGCTCTTCTGTGTTGAAACTCTTCCGATTCTCTCTAATATCAAACTAGGCTCTACAAATTCTTTCATTCTTCATAATTCTTTGGGGTTTCAGAAAAAAAATCTAAAAATCAAAATCACAAGAGCAGAGACCTAGTTGCCAAACAATTAGGTAACAACAATGTATGCCCCTAGATGAAGTGTCGACACACACTGAAAAGCAGAGCATCCTGAGTCCAAACGACTGTTGCTTCCTTGATGTGCACTAAGCTAGGTTGTAATAACTTATGCCAAGACAAATCAAGAAGCACAACCATCCGGACCTCCAGATCCCAACCCCTCTGGTTCCCTTGATGTGCGCCATGCCAGTCTATCATGGCTTAAGCCAGGATCAGCACTCAATCAGCAAACGTGGCCTCTTTTTAACGCATCATGGGCCAACTAGGTTACATTGGTGCGAGAAGCAACTATTCAAGCTAGCCAAGGTTGAACAGCTGATGTGCGTTTCATACGAACTAAGCAATTCAAGAGTACCAAAGGAAAGAAAAAAATGTCAGAATATAGAAACTATTCATCTTAGGATCGCAGCGGACCCTAGGGTTTGAGATGATCAATGTTTGCGGCATCAGGACTAAGGAAACGAAAAACTGAAAGATGCACACAAATCGGAAGCGTCGGCTCGGATCGTAACTAAGATAGAGAGAGGGGAGAAATGACCTAAATTGGGACGAGGAGGATGTACCTTCATCCTTGACGTACTCAGCGAGGGTGTTGCAATCGGAGCAGAGGGCGAGACCCGTGAACCCTAAGTCCTCGCACTCCTTGGCGCCGAGTCGCTCGCCGAGGCCGAGGGCTGCGCCGGCGAGCCAAATGGCGAGGAGGAAACACAGGGCAAGAGTAGATCGGATCATCTGTCGCTCTGTGAAGTAGGCGAACAACGCCTGAGCTGCTCCTTCGCGAAGACTCACAGGGCCAGTTATAACGGGAAAACAAGCAACCCGTCATAACATTATAACGTGTCGTTATATAATTTCATAACAGACGATAACGATTGAAACGTGCGTTATTTCAAAGATTGCAGGAGCCTTGGCAGACTCCCGATGTGTCCACAATAGATGTATATGTAGAGTCCGCTCGACTCCTTCGCGTGGAGCCGCCCCTTCCCTTTACCTCGGAAGCCCCTGTGCATCTTGGCGCAGGCCCTCGGGTCTCTTCGATCCCCTGCTCGAGCTTCTCCCTTATGGATCTGAGGGACTGCGAGGAGTTGCTCAAGGTGTTGGACTCGTGCCTCTCGCGCATCAAATGGCGCCTGAGACGTTTGGCGAGGCGTCGTCTCGAGACGGGTCCTTTTTTGCCCCTTTCCCCTTATTTCTTATTCCGTTCTATATCGTTTTGGTTGCTTTTCTTCCTGGTCCTTTTGAAGATTGGATTTTTCTGGTGCTTCCCGGTCTGATTTCAGTAGCCTTTTTTTTTATTCTCGGGTCAATTTTTTTGGTCTTCTGTGGAAAGTTTTGAAATTGAATCTCTTTTCGTCGGTGAGCTTTGGCTGAATGCCAGAGTTCTGATTTTGAAAGCAACGTGAAACGTGGGGAAGGGGGTGGGAGGGAGGGTCACTGAGAGACTAATGATGGTCGTTCTCTTCAATAATAGTTGATTTAGGTATAATTTTATTGTTCATTATGGGTTAGTGACTTAAAGGTTCATCCTAGTAGCAATTTCCCATCTTTGCGCACTTTCGGGATGCATGTAGCAACTTACAGATGCTAGTCTGTTCTGAGTCCACAATTTGGAACTTTGAACTGTAAAATAGCAATACCAATCATGTACATTTTAGTTGTTTTTTTTGCTCCTTTTTTCAGTCTTTTTCTTCTATTACTTTCCTGGTAATTGTATATGCTTCTGGGTCCATTGTAAAACTCGTGAACCCCTCTCCTTTTCTTTTCAGTAATTGTATGACAGAACGTGTAATACCTTTTCTATTGTAAGATTTTAGTTGAGGAGTTATATTCGTTAAAATCTTTGATTTAGAAATTATCACTTCAATGAAATAATAGCAAACAGTTGTTTCTTTATTATTTCTTTTTATATTATTATACTTATCGTTTATATATTTTTTCACAGACTTCCTCTTGTATTAGAATATGTATTTTTTGTATATCTAAAAACGATGAGATGTTGTTTCAGCACTTTGATTGCCTTAGTGGATCCTAATCAAAGACAAGGCTGCAGTAGAACATTCAATCATATATTCATGTGGAACCTAAAATACTGACATTCCACTGCAACCACAATAAGGTGACCAATGGTGGTCTACATCATTTTGATTGAAGGCTCCTTAAGAGCTTTAAATCAGCTCTCACAGTAGAATGATGAAGAGGGTCCTTATCACATTCCCATTAGATTGAGACTATAATTTCATGGTCTACATATCTATTATTCCTTCCAAGATAGGCAAGCCCAAATAATTCCCTGAGCTCTTACGTCTACTTGTCCTAAAATCTGAGAACAAAGAAACATATTAGCTGGTTGCGAACTATATGTGGGCCTTAGATGCATAAATCTAGCTTTTCAGTTAGTAATTGCCATCTGCTACATATATGGATATTGATTTGTTACTAACGGTCATGCATTCCATATGTGCATGCTAAGGAATTTCCAAGGAATCTGCAGGGCATCTCCTAGGTCACTGTTTGAGTTGTGCATAACGTGACAAATGATCCATCACTTTGCCTCATGATAGCGGGAAGCCACCGGTGGGGTCTGTAGTTACACCAATGCAATCACAAGGACATATATGCTGAAGTTATAAAAAGTGACAAACTTGCATATGTTCTTTTGAAAAGCATCACTTTTTGTATCATAGCACTTGAAATGAATATGCCTCGATCAGTATAAAACACCATATATTTTGTCATCTATCCTGACAAATTATTACTCGAGATTCTATTTGCAGATATCCTGGCTTTGTGCACGAGACTGAGGCCTGTGGTATTGGTGGACTATGACGGAATTATGCCTAAACTTCAAGAGAATCTATCTGCACTTTTATTTCTTGCTCAGAAGGTCTTGAACTTGGATAATCTCAAACCTTTCTTCTTGTCCTATTATACTTCATTCTCTATGTCATACAACCTGTCTATTCAGCCCATATTATGTTCTCTTCTGATTCTAGCAGTTGTGTCACATCTACATCTCCTTCATTTGGTTTCTAGATGATAACTACAGCATCCTCCTACCTTATTTAGATTCTAAAGTTTTTTTCTTTTTTGGTTGCACTGGATTAGTCATAATTGATAATGTTAATATTTTGACTGAAATGGTGAGACATGTTTTATCAGATTTCAGCAAGGTTAGACATGTTCTTTCTAGAGACTACATAAATGATGAGAAACTGAGTCTTTGTCACTTCCTAAAAAGGTTTAGGTAAGAAAAGTGTTATTGAAAATTTTTCTTTTGTAATGACAATTGTTTCCATGTCAATTTTTCATCAAAATATTTGATGATTCATACACTTTTAGTCTCCTTGTTAAATGAAAATGTCAAGTTTCACAGCAGAAGGAAAACTAATGCTAATGAGTGGCTATTTAGATCAAGGTTCGTAATCTCATACCATACTGGCATATTGGTCAGTTGTCGGTGCGGTACATACCGAGCTATCCCGAGCATACTAACACATGGTACACTAAGGTACTGAGCGTACCAGTGCTCTATCAGACCGGTATGTACCGAGCGATACGATACGGTATCGCAAACCTTGATTTAGATATCTGTAAATGTGGCTTCAAAGCTATACTGATAAAACAGTGTGATGTTTGTCTATCTAAGCTTTACGATTGCCCAAAGTACTCACTTAATATGTTTCTTTGACATAAATTTTCAATGGAAGGCCAAACTCTTTCCAATACCTATGATTAAGCATCACTATGAATTATGCTTGGATGGATCATAATGCATAGTAGTTTTTTCTCCTGCAAGGACCATAAAAAATAGTACTACTACTTAGTTGATGACACCTGGATGCTATTTGTGTAAATTCATACTGCATTGGACTTCTTCTTTATATTGAGTACTTGCCAGTCGTAGAACAATGGGAATGGAGCAACAGGGTTGGTTAACATAACTATTAAATTTACAAATATCCCCTTTGATGAATCCATTCTTACAACTTTTTAGTTGTGTTGCTTGATCACTCTATCTTCGTTTGGTTTTAGATTGTCTTATTTCTAATGCAGGAATCAAATGATTTACAATATTTGAGAATAATGATCTTTGATGACATGGCTTACATCATTCATGTCAAAGAACTTGCTGAGCATGTATTATCAAGTCTCAGCTCAGAGCAGCAGCTAACTCTTCTGGATCTTGAGCAGTATCCTATGAAGGTTCCTTTTTTATTTTCCAAAGCTTCTGCTACTGTCACTTAGTCATCATTGCCATTATTTGTTTTCGTTAAGTTGCAGATCCTTTCACCAAGAGAAGAGAACAAAGTTGCATCAGACCTTGTCTTAATCCAAAAGCTACTTTCATTGGCCTTTCCTGTTGAAGTTGAAAAAGGCCACATGCCTAGTGTGCTTCCTCCCTTGGGAAAACCAGGAGAGGGGACTTCACATCTAAATGCTGTTGGTCTTGCTAATTTAAGCGGGCATTCTGCTCCTCAACCTGCTGATGTTATTGATCTTAGCAGCTTTCTACAAGATGTAAGGATCACCTTACCTTCTCTGAACGGGTTAGTTCCACATAAAATCATAGAGAACACTCTTCTATTTTCTACCATATAAGAAGTTGCTAGTTGAACAGTTTTGAAAATCATCAAACTGTCGTTATCACCAAATTCACAATTAACAACAACGTTAGGATGGAGCAGGGGTAGTTTCTACCAAATCTGTCCCTATTGCCACTCAAAGGCCTTGCCTTATTCTTGCCTCTTGCTCGGATTAATAAATACAACAACATTCCCGGACTTCAAATTGGTGGCATTAGAACTTTTTTGCACTATCCACAATGATTTAAATAGGCGCTCGGGCGCTCGCCTAGGTGCTTAGGCAAGGGGAGGTGAGGCTCAAGCACCTTATGTGTGGACCAAGTGACGCACTTTAATGAGGCGTCGCTTGGGCGCTCACCTAAACCCAGGCACCGGGCTCTTTGAGCGAGCGCTCGGTTCAAATAAGGCAATCGAACCCCGGTTCAACAGTAGTTAGTTGGTTCAATTGAACCAACTAATGCAATTTCTTGCCCTCAAAAGCCACCCTTCATGCGGGCGTGACCCCGAGTCAACCCTAGCATTGCTTTTGCCTTTGCCGTCGACACTTTCTATCGTTGCTTCCGCCACAGACGTAGTGGACCAACCCTTCCTCTGTCGTTGACGGACTGGTCCGACGGCCTAGCAAGAGCCCGTAGCTTTCTTCCGTCGTCGCTCCGTGTGCAGTTCCTTCCATTGTCGAGGGAGAGGACCGCAGGTTCTGCCACCACCAACGGACGCCCTCTGGAGTTCCGCTGTTGTCGTTCGCAGCGCTGCCATGACTATCTTAAATTAATCCTCCGTCATTGTTGCTGCTGCCAGCTTCTCACCGCTGTTGCTGTCATTTTTCATTATCAGTTTCCACTATCAGTGACCCTTTTATCTCCCTCTATTACTATTAACAGTTATTTTCTCCCCCTCTAACTACTGTTAACAGTAAGTAATATACTGTTAACAGTATATTTTTAATTTAATGTCATATTTTTTAAAATATATATTTATTAATTATATTATTTATTAATTATATTTTAATATTTCAGAACGTCTCTCTTCGCTTGGGAGAGCGCCTAGCACCTCGGGTGTTTTGGGACCTTGGCGCCTTTTCGCACATAGCACTTTTTAAATCACTACTATCCCAATATGAGTAACTTATTGGAGTACATGCAATATAATTATATTGTGATGTATTAGTATAAATTGCTTTTATGAATTGTCGAGGATAGGGATAAAGATATATTGGCCCAGTCAAGGTCCTGATCAGCTTTTGAAAATTACATCTTGACCTTGCCCATTCATTGGTCAAATTTGGTCAAACCCAGCTCGATTGGGCAATGATCAGGCCAGTGCATTGAGTCTGATTCAGATATACCATCATCATTCACATTTTGTGTTTTGAATTATTGTATTTGATTCTTTAGCTTATTCCTTTTGTTCCTTAGCTTCTAGTTCCACCCTTATCATTCCCCACATCCAGATTCTTTAAAATTCAGGAGACTTCCACAGTGTGTAAGAACACACTGGAAGTCTTAATATTTATAGAGCATCGCCTAAGTTTGTCCTAATTGTGAACTTCTGTTGTAGAGCATCAGTAATGTTTTCTCTTGTAGTGAGAATGATTGGAAATTATACTTATGCTATTTAATGCAATTATTCTTAATATTTACTTAGAACCTTTCTTTGTAGGGGAAAAAACTTAAATTATGCCACTATGCTTTCATGATTTCTGCCAAATGACTAGTACAATACATGTAGTCTGATGTATCTGAAATGAGCTTTTTCAGTGTCTTACATAAGTCTTAGGGCAGATGCCACTGGGGAGGTGCTCACTTCTAATTATGAGAGTATGTCTACCATTACAAGAATCTTCTATTTTCATCCTATATGTGTTGTATCAAACAACTCTTCAGTCTTGTGCAATGTGCATATGCCTTTTCTTCTTACCAATGTTTATAATATTCGTATACTGCATGACTGAGACTTGTGAACTACATATCCTCATGTCTTCTATTTTACAAGTCTGCTTGGTTCTGTAATTGCTGCAGGTGGCTTCTTGGATATCCTGTTACGTATTTGTTCAGCAAGGAGCATGCTGAAAAAGCTTCATACAATCTTTCCACCAAGTCTCTTCGTATATTCAAAATTTTCATTTGCAGGTTTAAATTTAAGTTCATATTCTCAAATTACTTTGGGTTCTGGCACCAATTTGCTTTAGTATTTTGCTAATCTTCAATGTCATTTTGCAGAAAAACATCTGGTTCTCAACTCTATGAAAATGAACTAATGAGGTAAGTCTTTTTCTGTTTAAATCTGAAGTTGCATTAAAGCGTGGCTAAATTTGGACGCAACATATGCCTTGTAATGAGATATTCATTCCCTGAGATTGCTCTTATGGAATTGTTTGCAACAATAGAAGTTGAAGATGCTGTCATTTCTTGAATTTCCTTCTGAATAATTGAGATAGAAAATGGATCGACTTCTTTTGCTGGTATCATAGCTTGGTAATTTTTCATTTTTCTTGATATTACATTTGTTAAGTCCGAGTAGCAATTCTTGAATTATGCATTCTATCTCAGTAGTCCATGCAGCTAAAAAAATTTGTGTATATGGTCATGGGGACTTTGCTTCCTACAGTTTGGCAGCAGATTAAGGAACCTTGTGCACATTGCTCATGAACATAACCTTTACAAAAGATACTTAGAATCATGATGGATGAGGGGATTACACTTGAGGGCTACTTCTGATCTCAACTTAGACCAACTGTTAGGTGTCATTTGATTAACTGCTTTCCTTTCGAATCAATAAAAGATTTGATAAAATTATGTTTGTGTATCTAGAAATATTCATAGCTAATTCATTGCGTGGCATTGTTTGCTTTGATTATTCTGATGATGGTTGCATATTCAACCAGCTTTACAGTGCCCTGCGATATGAGTCAGAGACTGGATAAAGAGCCATGGATCGAAGCATTTCTCGTCCGGTTGTCAGAAAAACTTAGAAGATGTGAGCAGATCTGGGCGTCAATGCGGTTGGAGATGGAGGTAAAGGAAAGCCATCAGCAGTCAGTAGTTCTGTAGAATTGATCACATGTCTGTTGCTCTTTCAAGGAGCTGCATAGCTTCAGATACACACACTTATGAGGGGATTGCAGCCTTTTAGTGGTGGTGATTGCTCTAGACCCATTGCAAATTTTGGGTATTTTATGCAGTGTTCAACTATATATATATATATATTCTGATAGTAAACAACATCGTCTGGAATATTGTATCTCTTCGTATAGATCTCGAATGAGTTGATCTTGATTGCCCTACGCCATCAAACTCTCATCCTGTAATTCTCTTTACTTACATACTGAACATTCGAGATCATCTCGATATGAGTACTTATTTGATTATTGAAGGGGTCACACTCGGGTGTATTTTATCCCGACTAGACGGAGCCTCTGAGCAAGAACATTCCGAGATGCACATCCCGAGACGGACATCCGAGACACAGTTGTGGATCATCCTGAGCAAGAACATTCCGAGATGCACATCCCGAGACGGACATCCGAGACACAGTTGTGGATCATCCCGAGACGGACATCGGAGACACAGTTGTGGATCTCCCTTCTTCTTGCAGTATTATTGCACTGGTTTCCCTTCGTTCACTCAAATTGTGGTGAGGCCTCAATATATTTTCCTTCAATATTTTGCATTTCTTTCTCTTGCAGAGGTTAAGATCTTGTCACGAAGCTTGTTAAGAAGCGTGATTTGCTCCGTTGCAACCGCTCAAAAGGCCCGCAATGCTTCTCCCCACGTCACAACTTGCCGCCGTTCCCTCCCGTCCAAATTTGAGTTCAAGAAGCCATGGGGCGAACCAGCTCATTCCCCTCCTGCGGAGCTGCAAATCCATCGGCCAAATCCCGCAGCTCCACGCCCGGGTCATCAAGGCCGGCCAGGACCGGAATCCCCTGGTGCTCTTCAAGATGCTTCGTCTTTGCTCCAAGCTCAGTTCCGTAGACTACGCCTTGCAAGTCTTCGAGACGATCCTCGATCCGGATGTCTATCACTATACCGCCCTTTTGGAGGCGCACGTCGCGCTCGCCTCGCCTCACAGTGCCATCGAGCTTTACTTGCGAATGGTCGGCGAGCAGATCCGACCTGATGCCATCGTGATCGCTTGTGTTCTGAAAGCCTGTGCGTCGGTGTCGGCTCTTCCCGACGGCAGACAGGTTCACTGTCAGGTTGTTAAGCTGGATCTCGGTCGTGAACGGCGCATTAAGATGAGATTGATGGAGCTGTATGGCAGGTGCGCGCAATTCGAGGATGCGAAACTGGTGTTTGGTGAAATGCCCGAGAGGGATGCTGTCGCTGCAACCATCTTGGTCTGTAGTCTCTCCGATCATGGTTTGCTGGAGGAGGCACGGGCGGTGTTCGACAGCGTCCTGGATAAGGATACTGTATGTTGGACCGCAATGATCGACGGGTATGTCCGGAATGGGCTGGCGAATGCGGCGTTGGATTTGTTCAGAGAGATGCAGGGGGAGTGCGTCCGGCCCAACGAATTCACTGTCGTTTGCATCTTATCGGCTTGTTCTCAGTTGGGAGCACTGGAGCTGGGAAGATGGGTTCATTCGTACGTGGGAAAGAACAAGGTTAGGTTGAACTCCTTCGTGGGTTCTGCACTCGTCGACATGTACGCCAAAAGTGGAAGCCTGGAGGAAGCACTCGTGGTGTTCGATGAAATGGAAGAGAAGGACGTAGTAACTTATAATTCGATGATTGCTGGCCTAGCAATGCATGGAAGGAGCAACGAAGCAGTAAAGGTTTACGAGCAAATGGTCAGAGACGGTCTGAGACCAACACAGCTAACATTTGTTGGTGTTCTGAATGCTTGCAGCCACAGCGGGCTTGTGGACGTGGGGTTCGAGGTCTTCGAATCCATGGCCAAGGACTACGGGTTAGAACCACGGATGGAACACTATGGCTGTATGGTGGACCTTCTTGCCCGTGTCGGACGCCTAGAGGAAGCATACGAGTTTGCCAAAGGGATGAGAGTCGAGCCTGATCATGTTGTATGGAGTGCTTTGCTCAGTGCTTGTAAGATCCATGGCCACCGCAGCCTAGGCGAAAAGGTAGCTCGGATTCTGATCGATAGTGAAGCTGCTGACTCTGGAACCTTTGTTCTCCTCTCCAACATCTACTCGTCGTTCGGGAAATGGAAAGAGGCTGCAAGGATCAGAGCGAATATGAGAGGAAAGGGAATTCTGAAAGAACCAGGGTGTAGCTCCATTCAAGTAGATAACGAGATCCATGAGTTCCTACTGGGGGACATCCGACACCCTCGCCGGAAAGAGATCTACAAGAAGCTAGAGGATTTGAATGGTGTGGTGAGGCAACAAGGATTTGTCCCGGCCAAGGACGTTGTGCTGCAAGACATAGAGGAGGAAGAGAAGGAATGGGCTTTGGCTATCCACAGTGAGAGGCTAGCGATATGCTTGGGGTTGATCGCGACCCAGCCAGGTACGACGCTGCGAATAGTGAAGAACCTAAGAGTGTGCAGTGACTGCCATTCCATGATCAAGATCGTTGCGAAGGTAACCGGGAGGAGGATAGTGGTGAGGGACAGGAACCGGTTCCACCATTTTGAAGATGGATCCTGTTCTTGTGGGGATTACTGGTGAACACAAGTCAGCTCTACTTTTGTTGATCTCACGGTGAGAAATATGAACTCAAACTCTTGTGCCTTGTTTTCGATTGACACTTGAAGCTTACGGAGCAAAGCATTAGCTGACTGCTTGAGAAGAAGAAATAGAGATCAAACACTGTGCTTCTCAACTCTGGGGCTGATGATACTGTTCAAGCTGTACTATTAACTTCTCTACAAAGTTATATAAGTGTACGGGTAAGACACTGCATGGAGAGCTTGATTTGATCCATATCACTCACTCGAGAAGAACACTGGCCGTAATCAGGTTAGCAACGTTTAGCCCTCTGAGTCATTGCTTTATTCCTCAACGCAGAATCGATGAAGACAAAAGTAAACTGACGTTTGTAGACTCAAATGTGTCCTGCTTAAGTCATTCTCATCAACTTGATATTTCCGAAAGGATTTGTATTCAATATTGGTGTGTAGTTTAGACTGTGTCCAACAGACAACTGCCCCTCTTTACAATGACATCCTTTCGGCACTTGAAATATATTAAATTGTTCAGTGATCTTGATGCGAAAATAACTTTTTTTTTTTTTTTTTTTTTTTTGTTATAGCACAACATAGAGAGAACCAACCACGCGGTACGAGATTATGCTGGTCGGCCCACATCGTGCGAAGTACATGGTTCAACCGCTCGAAGTACCTACGGCCATTAATAGATCGTATTCGATCGACCCTCGGCTATAAGTATAAAAGTCGATCTCTTGGCCAACTCCAAAGTTTGGACTTCAAAATCTCATCATTTCCACCACTTGCTAATTGAATCGTCACAGATGTCAAGTCGAGACACCCCACCCGACTTTAACTTTTGTGCAAGAACCAAGCTAGGAGACTAAAAGAGGCTTGCTGTCGTTTACCTCGATGCGATCCACCAGACGATGATTCAACCTGTCCACATGGGTGACCATGCGCACTTGGATCGAATCAAGCCATGATGACATCTCGGCTTTGACATAAAGTTGAACAACATATTCAACGCTAGAAGAATGGCTCGATATTGCAAGAGCGCCCATAGCCAAACAAGGCCACTTAGCGTCTCGGGGAGGAGATCCCAACTGCCCACCATGCCCTTGGACTCGGAGGGCGGCTCCCTCTTCCCCCGCATGAAGATGGGAACACCTCGGCTCTAACCCCGAGCCACCTCTAGAGATTATTCAACGATCCCAAGTTCTCACCTCCTAGTCCCAATGTCGGGCATCCTGTCGTCTCCGTCGAGGCATTCCTCGATCTCACCCACCAGGTCTAAGCGTTTGTAGGGATGATACAGACTATCATTCCTCTTATTCCCTAGTTGGCTCAACATATGGTGATCCCTCGCTAACCGTCCCCGATGGCCCAGCCAACCCTCTTCACCACACCACAGGACTCTTCCCCCGGTCGGCCAGCAACCCAGAGCTGCAAACGCCCACCCGCCGACCAAGGAGCGATCGGTATACCCAAGACCAACGGCGGAACGTAGCACCCATGGCTCTTGACGCACTACTCTGAGTTGCTTCGAGACAGATACCTTGTCATTCGACTCGACATACCCTTTCAAGGCTTAGTTATGCTCGTTCAACCGATGCCTGGACGAGGTCCAGAGGGAGTTCATCAAATCAAAGGAATGAGAAAGGCTCCTCGGTAAGATCCCCCTTCATCCAAGAGATTTAGGACAAGCCAATTCCCCTCAACTTCTGCCTCATAAAGTTGGAAGCCTATAATGGTGGGTTTGACCTAGTAGATCACATCGTCACTTTCTAGGCTCAAATGACCCTATATGGCAACTCCAACACTCTGATGTGTCGGGTTTTCCCCACCACCCTCTGAGGCCTAGCTCGAATGTGGTATAACAGGCTAAGGCCATCCTCTGTCTCATCTTTTGATCAGTTCACGAGGGAATTCGGGCTTAACTTCTTGGCCAAAGCTTGACCTAAATCGTCCATAGCCATTCTCCTCAACCTAAGCCAGAAGGACGATAAGCCCCTTTCCCACTTTGTTGCTGGCTTCACCACTAAATCCGAGGTGTTCCAGACGCCCACCCCTCGTTGGCCATGCAAGCGTTCATGATGTCTCTACGACCCTCAAGGTTCTTCTAGTCGCTTGACGCAAGGCTGCCAGTGACCATCCTCGAAATGCTCTAGCGAGCTAATCAGTACGTCATTGCCGAGTCGCTAGTGGCAGGAAGGCACGAGTCGCACAAGAGGCCCCGCATGGAGCAACCTCGAGACTCCCCTTCGGGACCACCTAGGAGGAGGTTCAAGAGACCCAAGTTGTTGCTCTCGAGACCCCCTCTACCACCTCTCAGCTCATCCTGGATAAATTTTTTTTGAGATTGTACACACTAATTTATATGCAATCTAACACTATGAACTCGACTAGTCGAGCGACAAAAGTAGAAACTTCATAGAAGCTCAAGGCCCGATACAGCAGACATGCACTTGAGTCATGCACTTCGACCAAGTAGTGTCAAGTCATGCACCTTGGCCAAACAGTGTGTAGGTCATGCACCATGGCTAAATAGTGCCCGGGTCATGCACCTTAGCCAAATAGGTGCCCGAGTCGTATACCTCGGCCAAATAATGCCCGAGTTATGCATCTCGACCAATCATGAGCTCAAGTTATGCCTTGGGCCAATGGAAAGCCAGAGTTATGCATCTCGGCCAGTCATAAGTCCGAGTGATGCCTTGGGCCAATCGAAAGCCCGAGTTATGCATCTGGGCTAGTCACAAGTTCGAGTTACACCTTGGGCCAGTCATGAGTCCGAGTTATGTATCTCGACTAGTCACAAGCTTGAGTTATGCCTTGGGC
Source organism: Ensete ventricosum (assembly GCA_029747655.1). NCBI lineage: Eukaryota > Viridiplantae > Streptophyta > Magnoliopsida > Zingiberales > Musaceae > Ensete > Ensete ventricosum. Next base: position 984,044 of record JAQQAF010000006.1, on the reverse strand, counting down.
TAGTCACGAGCCCAAGTTACGCCTTGGGCCAATCATGAGCCCAAATTATGCATCTCGGCCAATCACGAGCCCAAGTTACACCTTGGGCCAATCGAAAACTTGAGTTATGCATCTCGACTAGTCAGGAACCTAAGTTATATGTCTTGGGCCAGTCAAGTGCCTGAGTTATGCATCTCGGCCAATCACGAGCCCGAGTTACGTCTTGGGCCAGTCAAGAACCTGAGTTGTGCATTTCGATCAACTAAGGCCCGGCCAGTCACAAGCTTGAGTTACATCATGGGCCAATCATGAGCCCAAATTATGCATCTCGACCAATCGCAAACCTGAATTACACCTTAGGCTAATCATGAGCCCGAGTTATGCATTTCGGCCAATCACAAACCCGAGTTATGCCTTGGGCCGGTCATGAGCCTGAGTTATGCATCTCGGCTAGTCACAAGCCTGAGTTATGCCTTGGGCTAGTCAAAACTTAGAGTTATGCATCTCGGCCAGTCACGAGCCCAAGTTACACCTTGGACCAGTCGAAAGCCTGAGTTATGTATCTCGGCCAATCACGAACTCGAGTTACACCTTACGCTAGTCAAGATCCTGAGTTGTGCATCTCGGTCAACCAATGCCCGAGTTATGCATCTCGGGCAATCACAAGCTCGAGCTACGCCTAGGGCTAGTCATGAGCCCAAGTTATTCATCTCGCTCAGTCACGAGCTCGAGTCACAACTTGGGCCAGTCATGAGCCCAAGTAATGCATCTCGCTAGTCACGAGCCTGAGTCACACCTTGGGCCAGTCAAGAGCCCAAGTTATACATCTTGGCCAGTTACGAGCCTGAGTTATACCTTGGGTCTATGCATCTCGACCAAACACGAGCTCGAGTTACACCTTAGGCCAATCGAGAGCCCGAGTTATGCATCTCGGTCAGTCATGAGGTCGAGCTATGCCTTGGGCCATTCAAGAGCTCAAGTTATGCATCTCGGCAAGTCATGAGCCCGAGTTTCACCTTGGGCCAATCGAGAGTCCGAGTCGTGCATCTTGGCCAATCATGAGCCTGAATTTTGCATCTCGGTCAACCAGTGCCCAAGTTATGCACCTCACGGCTAGCCCTATTCCCGGGTTACGCCTCGCGACTAGTTCTATGCTCAAGTTACGCCTCGTAGCCAGTCCAATACCCGAGTTATGTTGCTTGGCTAGCCTAGTACCCGAGTTATGTATCTCAGTCAGTCATGCACCCGAGTTATCCGTCTCGACCAATCCGGCACCCGAGTTATGCATATCGATCATCCTACATTGAACTACGAATCCCAACTGGACAAGAGGCTCACGGCGATAGATAGGTGAAACAGAGGCGGGCCACCAGACCTGAATGGGGACTACAACGGGAGAACCCACGCACCTAACGGGACCGCGGACCTAGCCAGCGAAAGAACCAAGCCATGCCTTAAGGCCCTCCATGAGGAACCCGAGGCACGCTTGTACTTCGCCATCGATACTTCGAAATGGTGCCGCATTGTACGAGACCATGCTGGTCGGCCCACATCGTGCGAAGTACAGGCTCAACCGCTCGAAGTACCGATGGCCATTAATAGATCGCGTATGACTGGCCCTCGACCATAAGTATAAACGCTAACTAGCTAGCCAATTACATAGGTCAGACTTCAAACACTCGAAACCTCCTCATTTCTACCATTTATCGATTGAATCATCGGAGGGGTTAAGCCAGGATGCTTCACCCGACTCTGACCTTAGTGCAGGAACCAAGCTAGGAGAACAAAAGAGGATTACGATCATCTACCTCGAGGCGGTCCGCCAGACGACGATTTAACCGGATCAGGTGCCAACCACCCCGTTTATAAAGAACAAAGATTGAAATTAAACGTTACTTTATTGATTAATTGTTAAATTATCGGTTTGTTTAACCAAAAAAGATATTGTAATAGAATAAGAGATCTTTAATGCCCTCACGCAGGATCGAACTACGGACCTTCAGTTTACAAGACTGACGCTCTACCACTGAGCTATAAGGGCGGTGGTGTTTATTGTATTAATAAAAGTTTTACAGCTTTTATATTATCTATTATATACAAAAATTTCAAATATAATTGGACAAGTTTCTCAAAAAAAAAAAAAAAAAACCCAAGTTTTCACTTTGGTCAAATACTACTCACTTTTTATTTTATTTTCCTATGAGGCCCACTATCTTCTGCCACACCAAAATCGGGGCATCTTCATGCATCCTAGTTATCGACCTTAATATAAGGGAAGGAAACGATCGTCGGTGGGGGGATTAGATAATGACGAAAGAAAGGAAGAGAAAGAAAAGAGTAAATTTATGGAGCAAGTGAGTGACGATAGAGAAAATGGTGAAGATGGCCAAGCCATCATTAGAATAAAATAGACAAAAGAAATCCTCAAATATTGAACGATGAGTATCATATTGGCTATGAGTAAAATGGGAGAGGATATGAGGCAAACTAAGGATGAGATGACAATGCGAAAGCAAAGGATAGAACAAACAAGAAGATAATAGAGGGGGTGTGGTCACATACGAGTTTTTGGAGGCCATAAACCGACAAGGGTGAGGGTGAGAGTAGAAGCGACAAATGAGGGCATTCGCGATGGCTACAACGGATAAGGACATAGTGATAACGACAAATGAGAGACGAGAGATAATCTCGTTTCTTAAAAAAATAAAGGGTGTCTTGCGGAAATAAAGTGAAAAAACACTATGTTGGAATAAAAAAAATATTTTTTTAAGGAAATTACCCAATTTAATCAAATACAAGCTTTTTTTTTTTTTTTTTGCCGTTATCCTCTTCTTATAAATAATGCAAGTATGCATGCAAACGTTTAGATTACTACATGATAACATTATGTTTCAGTGAAGGTCTAATTAATCGTCGATCTAAAAGGAGCTCAACACAATCCCAAACCCGATCCGGAGTTCGATGCATATTCATCCTCATTTTGCATCCGTTAATGTTCTCAAATCCGATAGGATTCTGGTGGTTTCGGATCCGATGGAATCATCCGTTAATAATGTTCTCAACCCCGACAAGATTCTCGATTCGGATCTGTAATAAACTCATGGAATCCGAGTGCTATCATTTTTGCATCCGTCGATGTGATCTATAATAAACTCGTGGAATCCGAGTGCTATCATTTTTGCATCCGTCGATGTGATCTATAATAAACTCGTGGAATCCGAGTGCTGATCCCAATACGCGTCCTGGACGCGACATCATCCCCGCCGGGGAGACAGGAGAACCCCACGTCAATTGAGGATAATGAGCACGTTAAGTTATAGGAACAATTTATTAGGTTAATTGAATCGAATCGGTGAGGCATCATATCAAATCACATCACATCGATCGAGCCTTGCAGCTTCAGCATCCTATGCCATACCATGAACCCGGTCGCTGTTTGCATGGTGGTGGATTCTGACTCCATCCTCAGCATCACATCCATCGAACGCGATCGCCACCCACAGCCAGCAGTTTCGAGTCCTACATGAATTGGTGTAGTATCATCATCATCATCATCTCCTTCTTCCTCAGTCTGCGGATGGTCATGGGAAGCCCGACGCAGGAGGCGTGCCTGGCGATGGGGATCGCCGCCGTGGGGTTGGCTTACGTGGTGGTGATGGTCATCGAAGCAGTGGGGAGCAGCAGAGCCGCGCAGCTGCTCCCGGACTACTGCTGCTTCCCCACGCGGCATCTCCTCGCCGTCGACGGCAGCGGTGACGGTCTCCACGCAAAAGGCTTCGCGTGTTAGTTCTTCCGTTCATGAAGCACCTGAATCTGGCGAAGTCGCTGTGCCTTCTATCTATCTATCTATCTATCTATCTATCTATCTATCTATCCATCTGGTGAGAGATTGGCTTTAGCTTCAGTATGACAGGATTACTGGTGCAGCAAATTTCCCCTTTTTTTTTTTTTTTTTATGAAGCTTGGGAATAATTTGGCCACCACTGTTCTCTGGTAATAATTTGATGGCTTACCAGATGAGATGAGAAATTTTGGAGTGTAATATGGCTTACCAAATAAAATAGCTTGATAAGTTCTAAAAGTTCAAAACATATTCGACTTAGATATCCAATATCTTTTTCATTGAACTGCTTTACCTCTTCTTTATGTGTAAACCCCTACGGCCCTGAACTTTATACTTAACTTTAAAAATAAAACGCACCAATATTTCTGAAATTATTATCTTACAAAGGAAATAAATCTTATTTATATAAAACAAAACCAAGTACAAAAAAAATAAACCGATTAAATATATTAAATAATATTCATATTCTCAATTCCTGAAAATAAAATAAACCGATTAAATACATTAAATAATATTGTGAATATAGATCATTCATGAATTTATCTTGAAAAAACCTTAAATAAAATATATACATAATTTCCAATATAATCCATCACGGTTGAAAGACCTTTATCCATCAAAATGAATTAAATTTAGTCACTCTCAAGGCCAGACTTTCTATTCACATATAAAATTATTATCAATCACGTTGATCATTTATCCATCAAAATGAATTAAATTTAGTCACTCTCAAGGCCAGACTTCCTATTCACATATAAAATTATTGATCATTTTAAGCTCTTCTTACATTCATATACATACATAGAACCTTAACCCACATTCATATACATACATAGAAACTTAACCCAGGCCTAACTTAGACTAGCCATACCAAAAAAAAAAAAAAAAAACTGTTCACACCTCCCTTTGTAAAGCCTTCAGAGGAGCAATTTACGTTTCATTATTCCCTAATCTTCGGTAATAGACATACTGCCATAGCTTACAGAAAATTTGAAATCGAAGGCTTTGGCAAATACAAAGTTTAAGACCCATTCATCTTGGTCGAGCAGTCTGTCTTTGATACGTACTCAAAAAGAATCCCCACTTGTAATCAAAAGCAAATTCTTGACGGGAAATATGATCATGAAAGTTGTACAAAGTCCTACCAGAAACAACCATAATATACAGTTTTTTTGAAACATCAGACATGAAACACGCTTCTGCTGATACTTATTATTACAAGCAAGTTTACAAGAATGAGAATATTTAATTAAGTTGATAAATTGCACCTTACCAATTCAGCAAATAAGATTTTGGGAGTGAGAAAGCAGCTATCAGCAAAATCCGCCAGCCTTATTAGCTATGTATGATAAAGGATTCACTGGCAGCTAATAAAATATCAGCAGAATCTGCCTTCCACACTGTATGGTGTATGATCTATTGTTTTCGGGTTCCCTAGGATCATATCAGCAACCATTTCTGCAGTGCCCAATGCCTACAAGAGTAATGATGAAAACCCAGTACCAATCAGCATTTTCTTTTGACCATCAGGGTATAAACATTGATATGGAATCCTAACTAACACGTCAAATGCCACCACCCTTTTAACGGTTGCGGCAAATAACATTAATGTAGCACAGCCGGTAAACAGTTAAAAAACTTGAAGCAAAGTAAACCATCATAACATAGAGAAAAAAAGATATGCCAAAATTCACCCCAAAATGTCGAAAAAGACCTGGGGTCCAAACTTCTACTAATCGGCTACACAGTTTCTGAAAGCAGACCGAGCAATGATCATCAAAATTATTCATAAATAACAAAAATTTCAGCATAAGCCACTTACCAATTTGAATTGTTCGCCTAATGGGTCATATTAACACAATTATGACTGATGTTAGGGAAGAAAGTGATACTGTTACAGGATCCCCTAGTTACTTTAATTACCAGTTACGAGATGCCTTAATTACTTTGACCCTCAATTGTTTGACAGTCATGAATTGGAAGCCAGCTTAGAGATTTCAAAACATTCAAGTTCTTGAACACTAACCATTGCACAGGCATTTCTAACTCAGTGCACCTGGGGAAGGCTTCTGGGATATATTTGGATTGCAATTTTTGCCAGATAATTTTATGAGCAAGCACAGGATACATGCCCTTCTATATCTACATTATGTAGAAGAACTGCTGCTTCCAAGCGGTTCTTCAAGACTACTGTTACAACAAAGATTCTAGTACTGAGACATGATGAACCCTTCTTTTCAATGTGTTCAATTAAGCATCTTAAACTTCACATAGTAAGTTAAACTCCTTTGGTAGTGATGACCATGTATTCAGAATCCCAAAACTGAATTGCAAAATGGACAACAGAAAAATTCAAATAAACAAGATAACATGGATAATAGTATATTATCTTGTGAATAAAAAAGGGTAAAAACACTTGTAAAATACTCCTTAAAATAAATGCCATATGTGATTTGAGAAAATTACCAGGCAAAGACCACTTCCTTCATGCCCAGCCGCAAGTAAAACATTTGGTAAACCAGGAACTGGCCCAATGACAGGCTTCCCATCAGGCACTGAAAGAAGGAATTTTTGTTTAATGCTTTTTAGCTACATGTGCTCTTTGCGAAATAGGCCTTCGAGGCATTATGTCACAAGATATTACACAAGACCAAGGAAGAAAAGTGGACTTACTATAAGGGCGGTGTCCTACTCGTATCTTGTCTATTTTATTACCAAGAGACTTTAAAGCAGGAAAGAACTCCCCGGCCCGATCCCATATCCGTTTAACAATAGATTCATCCATTTCTCTACTGAATCCAACGAATTGGCGACTGCTCCCTGAAATGACCAAGAAAAGGGAGGGTAAGCAAGTAATAATCAACATTGATAACGATGGGCATGCTTAGCCAATTTTATATGGATGAATACAGCAGTCAAATTCCATCAGCAAGTGCTTTTACAATCTCCACAGAGAAAAGCAACAACTTCAGGAGAATTAACAGAATTGGGCACCAACTCAAACATTAAGTAATCACATTAAAGTAAGACGCTTGCTGTTTAAGGATTTAGAAGAAGTCAAAGTTGTGGCAACTACCGAGTAGAAGATTCCTCTTGACGTCTAAAGTGGCCGTCATTGATATGGATGACAAAGTATCATCATCCTCAACTGCTCCTGGAGTAAAAGACCTGGTGGACGAGGGAAAAACCTGATGATCAATATATCCAACCTCCATCACACCATGGTTTAGTTGCAAGTCCTTGAAATTCTCCAATAAAAGAAGATGGCCCTAGTTATGCAAGGGTAAACATTAAGCCACTAGATATCCAAAGAATTAGTTCTAGCAACTAATTAATTTAATCAGAAAAAGATGAGGCAACATTATGTTCAACTAAATAAAGTTCATCAGTAACAATAAGAAAAATGTAGGTAAGACTCATCATGCATGTTTCATAAGCACTGTCTAATGGATTAATTAAGAGTAGAGCAACAGTGATGAAACTGCAAAGATACCAAGTCTGAAGCATGCCAAGGTTGACAACCCCAACCTCTGACTCATAGGTTATGCTGTCTCACATATATGTCCAATAAATCACTGCAGCAGAGCATTATTCAATTTAAGATTCCAAATACTGATCAGACTTCTAATATTAGCCAGTATCTACTAATCCCTGGTACATACCAACTGATATTTATGGCTCCAACCAAAAAACGGTAATGGACTATATAGCTCAGTACCGATTGGTATTTTCAATTTCGTTGTTTTTTTTCAGTAACACCAGATGATACAAGTCAGTATTCCATCCGGTGTAATGGTACCATAACTGATTCAACGAGGTGCCAAAACCAGCATAGTACTAAGAATAAACATTGATTTAATCAGTACAAGTCTCAACCCAAGAGATAAGCTTACCTCTCTTAATATACAGAAATACAAATATGAGCAGTTTTTTGTGACTTCTGTTCACCATCGAGTGATTCAATTGAATGTCAATGAAGATGTTTGGTCATTGGAATAATGCTATCTAACTCAACCACTTAGTTGTGAATCTGTCTGGTCTTGATTTGAGCACATGTGAATATACATAAATATTTAAATCAAAGTGCGAATTGGAATGTTCTTTTCGTGTATTGCTTGAGCGCATACTACATGTATAGAAGTATTTGAATCAGAGTGCATTTTAATGTTCTTTTGGTGTATTGCTCATCTCAACCATTTTCGTAGATAACGTGGGTATCCATTTGCACCTCCTTCAAAGGGGCATTTACCAATTACTTGGGTAATAAGTGGGTAATTGAATCAAGTTTTATGGAGATTTCAAAAATGAAACGTCATCTACAAACATATTTTTAGCTATAGGAGTGAAAAATGGTTTAGTTAAAATGAAACTACTTTCACCAAATTAATGCATACTATAAGCTCCAAAAACCCAAAATCATATGGAGTGTACATCAGCATCTAATGTATGTCTGGATGGGCCTTTCATAATGTCTAATTTAACATGATGTCTCCATAATCCTCGATCAGGTTGACTCTAGCATTTGCACAAACCACCACAGAAGACAAAATTTCAATACCTTTCACATGAAATTTTGATTCAAAAAAATAAAAATAAGTAACGAAAATATGAAGCCAATAAAAACTATTTTTCTTCAGGATAACCTCACTCTAATTAAATATACAAAATCAAAAAAAGGGAAGAAAAAAATTAACTGTTAGATCTGATATATAATCGAGTGAAACCTTAAATGCATAATTGCAGAAATGATCACATTCTTCATAAACAACTGAACCTTGAATTTCTTTTTCTTTTATTTTTCACTAATTCACTCCATATATAGATATTACATTATAAAACATGTGCACTAATGGCCACAAAATTCAGAGTCCACTCCTTGACTTCATGCACAACGCTTTATCTCCCAAGGTGACTCCTCGGAGACAATATTGGGCTTCTTGTTGTTATTGCTGAGTTAAACTACAAATGTTAAATTGATCATGAAAAAGATTCCTATTTTATTGAGCTTCGAGGAAAAACGGATGAGAAGAACAAGGATTAGAAGAGGGAGCTCTTTGCAATTTTTTTAATAATGACTTTCTTAATTGAAAAAGGGAAAGCTGGGCCAAGGCGGATGTTTCAACAAACCCAACTGAAAGCAAAGGCAAGCACAAGCTTTGGCATGTAATTTTGCTTAGGCCTCCCTGAATACTCACCAAAATTGCCCAATCAAAACTTATAAACCACTGTATGTGTCGTACAAATTTCATGTGTATGAGAACAAAATAATAAATGATACATGGGTTGCGTTGGAAGTTTACTTCACACAGCTAGGTTGAGGATTAACAGCTTAAAAGTTGTTTGATGTTCATTACACTATCCCCATATTGCACGATATCACAAGAATTGTTCTTTGATACACTAGTAAGAACATATTGGAGCCAAATTTACTTATGGTCCATCGTTGTGTAGGGCCTGTAGGCCATATCCAAGACTATTTTATGCATCTCATGTATTATATTGGTTACTACCAATAAAGATTCCACAAAGACCCGAATGATGATAGTTATGCAGATGTTCATGGCACATATAAGTGAGGGCAACATATGCAAATGAACAAGAACTGAGGCTACTTCAAATTGCACCATGAATAAACTATTATTACCAGTGTTAACTCTGTTTTGGTATTGTGACCATATTGTATTGTAGAAAAGGGGGAGAATAAATAATGCAAGAGAACAAACACTTTGTAACTCCAATATTACCTTTCTAGGCTTGACAGGTATTGGCAAAAGATTTGGTTGCACAATGAGGCTTTTCATTAAGGGCCCAGACCAGGCACCTGCAGCAATCACAACAGCTCTTTTAGCATACAAGTTGTTCTTGGATGTTTGAACACCTTCAACCATTTGTGTGCATGAAGACCTGCAAGGTTTTAGGATTAAGAAAAGAGCTCTTGTACAAAGGAATTAGATTGTAGAACAATAGTATCTGATGCTCATAAAAGGAAAATGTCCACCTCAGCAAAGAAAGAGCAGGGTCATTATAGAACTCAGCATATCTGCCTTGTGAATTGAACTGCCTATTACCCTAGAAAATAATGCAAAACATCGACAACTAAGGATGAATGACATATTGGGAAAAAATAGCATGAATGACATAGATCACTATCCGATAAAGCACATATGTAATAGAAGTTAGCAACCGAAGATGCATGACTAAATGATAAGTAATAAAAGTAACCTCTTCGATGAATGCAACAGTCTGAGAGGCATCCAACTGGCAGTCATCTGGTACAAGAGCAGCTCCTCCTTCCTTTCCAATTTGCAATGCTGGTTCCTCTGAATGCAAAGAAGATGCAGGCAAGTATTCTGCTTGCAACCCTGCCTGATTTAGGAGCTTGACCCTTTCTTCCAACATGTATGACTCCTCCAACGTTCTACCAACTAACAAACTTCCTAAAAATCGAGACATGGACAATATTTACATGTTTCTTATAGGAGTTTCTGATGATCAGTTCATTCTGATTTTCAAAAAGAAAAAAGATGATTATCAACACTACAGTCTGCAATCGAACGTCTGACAAAACTTAGAAGTCAAAAGTATGAAATTTAAGTTTTCTTATATAATGATCAATTGCATAAAGAACTCAGGACAGTAATGTCCAGAAAATATGAGTTTAGAACTTACAACCAAGCAGAGAACAGGAAAATAAAGCCAGATATTCCCTACTGTGATTCATAAGACAACCAATTTTAACAACTCTTTGTCCATTCTGATATTTCGCTGACATAAGTATGCTTTTCAATCATCTTAGTGGAGGATTCCAGTGTGAAAACATGACAAAGGATGTTAGTGTCAATAAATAAAAGCTAGATGGTCAGTGGTGTTTACCTTGTTGGTCTTTTTCTTTCCTTTAGTCATCTTGGTGACAAGACATTTTAGATTAGAGCAGATTCATCAAGGTAGACACTTGATGTGTTCTTTTAATTCTAAACATTGTACCTCAACAGAATGATGTTAACTCAGCTATCAGCACTATCATAAGTTGGCACCTAGACAATTATCTTGATTAGTGAGGAAGCCTCCAAAATATTGTTATAGTTGATGGTTCTGATGTTCCATATGGAGATGCATCATCCATCTACTATGATCAATTCCATGTCAAGATTTCACAAGAAGTGTAGAGCCCCACTAAGGCCGTCCTGCCCATCCACCACCCATCTCCACACACATTGATATACTACAGATGTATGCATATAGTGGTAAACAGACAAACATAATTAATGTACACCTGAGTAATTCTGATGTATATATTTTTTTGTAAAATATAGTTTTGTGCCAATGCATGTTCATGAAGCTAGTGGAGTCACATTTAGTGTTGCAAGAAAATGTCCCGACTCGAGCCAATGTATCATCTATCATCATGACTAAACACTTCCTCCCATTGTCTACTTCAATAGCAAGAAGCAACTGTAGCCCCTCACTAATCTATATTGGAAAACCTGCATACTTTAAAAGTCTCTTACAAAAAACTTCATTCTTTTCAGAGAAGAAAATAGATCATAGTTTTGGAGGCCAGTACTGTCTCCAGATAGCAGAATTTTTAGAAGATCTAGCCTGATTAGCTAACCAATGGACATTATCATTACCATCCCAGTATACATGACTGAATTTATAATCAATGAACCTAGTAATTAAATGAAAGATGCTCCTATAATAATTCAAAACATTCCATGGAGGAGTTTCCTCCTTGTTCAAAGTCTTAACCACGAGCTCAGCATCACATTCAATTATTAGCTTTGAGATCCCCAGTTTAATAGCATGCTCAATTCCAGCATCAAGATTTCATTTTTAATTATCTGTGAAACTATCCAATGTAAACTTGCAGATTTGAAACTCAGGTAAAGCAAGGATTAAAATACTTTGAACGTGATCAGTATGACGGCTCAACAGCACCTGTATTTTTTCACCCTAACACAAATAACCATAATCCAAAGATTGAATCACAAAAATCAACACGATACAAAATTTAAGAGCGTGATACCTGTCTTCTTCCAACCCAGTACTTCTGCGGGGTCCTTACCCTGGTCTCGTATACTCTCTGCCAACTCCTCCCACAACTGCTTGCTTCTCGTAGCCAGCTCCCAAGTCTCACTACCCGGCGTCTTGTGCGCCATCCAAATGTACCCCTGCCCTGACGCCACCACCAACAAACAAACCAAGCACATTTGCCACCCATGAATACATCGACAAAAGAATCATCCAAAAAAAGTACAGCATACTCACCGGCTCCGGTGGCACCGGAACAGGGGACGGCGGCGTCGACCACGGCGACGGAGAGGTCGGAGGAGAGCAGGAGCTGGCGTGCGACGGCCAGCCCGATGATCCCGGCGCCGATGACAACAACGTCGTGATCGGACCTTGGATTCGCGACGGCGACGGCGGCGACGGGAGGGCGCCGCCCGGCTCTGAGGCGGGGGCGATTTCGCCACTGATCGAAGGGGAAGCGGGACACCGTGAAGGATCCGCGGGGGAAGGAGGAGGAGAGGGTTCGGATGTTCAAGTTAGGGTTTGGGAACGGGCGGGAGACGGATTCCATGGTGGCCTTGCTCAGGCTTCGTGAGGTGACTGAAGTTTATTTATAGCATAGGCAGAAGGGTGAGGGATCCGCTACAATGCCACTTTTAGTTGGGATGCCTCGGGTGTGTGCATCTCCACGGTTCAGCGATCGTTGAATATTTGGAGAGGATCCGAACAATAATTTGGAGTCAACCTGGGGACGACGACGGGCTTTAATGATCTGAGGACAGAGCCAAACAATCCACTTACCTATTTTTCTTTTGAGATTTTTCCTAATGTTTTTTTTTAGTAATTTTGATAATTTTAGATATTTTAAGAAAAACAACTTTCAATAAGGCCTATAATTTTAATTTATTTTCTATATCTTAAAAAAATAATTAAACATGCAATCTGATTAGTTGACCCAACGATGGAAAAGGTTGTTTTTTTTGGATCGACCAATGATCCAGTATTACAAGCTTGGAAGATTTAACCCAAACAAACAACGCAAGTAGTAAAATTTTCCCCACAGGGATCCGCATCACCACACAAAATAAATAATACACAAAACTAAAAGCCCACAGAGTAATTGCTGAAACCATATTTAACATTAGATTGTACTACAAAGATTAAAAAAAAAAAAGTAAAAACTATGTATCTTCTAAACACTCAAGAATGTATATACAGAATATGTACAGAAATCACCTGATAACTAAGATGTCTCTGCTGTTCACATGCCACTTATTTCTCTCCCCACTCCCCAACACTTGATGCTTTGGGAGCTCAGGTTGAATATAGCCTTCTCGGTTCCACATCATGTACAATTTTCCACATTACAACACCTACTGTTTATTTGTGCACACAAAAGCCGGTGGTGCACAAAATGATCCGAAGAATTTGTTTTATTTTTAGTCTGTGATCAAAGAACTGGCATCATGACAACTGCAGAGCAGGGCCAGAAAGATATGATACTGATGTAATGAGGGATCCAAATCTAGCTGGGATCATCTGCTTCAGTTGCTTTGCTACTTTTCATTTTTCCAGGCATGTTGCCAGGATTGCTGGAACCAGAACTTCTGTTGCTGCTCTGAGGGTCAGAAGAATCTACATCCATCAGCCCTCTTTCTAGCGCTTGAACAAGGTTCTCAAAGTAGTTATGAGTCACACTGTTTGGTGCACAAACACAAAATGGAGGTATAAACTTCAAGTTTATAGCTTACTGAGTAACAGAATAAAAGTAGAAACCAGTTACGGATGCAGTTCTATTAAAAATTTAAAATCAACAATATATTAGTAGAAAAGCTTTTAAATACCATGCTTCGATTTCTTGACATTTATAGCTTAAAGTCAGGAATTAGATTGACTAGCAAACACATCAATATTTCTTACTGATTCTATCTGACTGTCAGTTAAAATCAAACGGCAAGCACAAGAACACAAATTTATCAACTCAAGTTATTACCAAGCTCTCTGTTGAAGGAAAAGTGCTGGGATCATAGATATAGGGAGTAGAGAGTACGACTCTTCGTAAGTCGTTTTCTAAAGCATCAAGTTTATATGTCCATCAGAATAGAAGAAATAGATACATACAAAATCAACAGTCAGTATATCACCACCCACCGACATTAGCAGGATTCTCAGATACAACTCAAGGATCTTTCTACCCATGTTACAGACAAACAGAAATCTACACTTGGCATTCTATTACTAATGAAGACAATTAAACTTGAAAGTATCTACCATTTGCGTTCTATCGCGTAAGGCTAACAACTAAGAACAGTATAGATTGTGCCATAAACCTGAGTTAATAGACAGAGACCAGAGGACAATTTGTCCCTACTAGCAAATACTTATGCAATTTGCATGTCATGCAATTTGCATGTCATGCAATTTGCATGTCATGCAATGGGCATTAAGTAAAATTAATATCTAAGAACAAATGCGCGCAGAAGAAACCTTTAAAAGCAAGCATGACGAATGATGATAAGAGCAAAGGCCAGACGATAAGGGCCAATAAATACAGGAGCTTAGTCATAAAAGAAAGAGCTTCTTGCAATATTTTGACAAAGGATCATATGAAGCATAACAAGGTAACATGTTTTTTTTTTTTAAATTAACCTAAAAAGAAACCAAGAAACCATTAGGTCAAAGTGTCAGATACAAACAATCATAGATTGGCTACAATACAAGGTTAATATACATACCTAGTTAGGCTCGTTAGTTTCACACGGAAATTATCAAATCCTTTCATAGGGGTATCTGCATCAAGAAATTCTTGGAGTTCCTTCTCTGCACATTGATGAAGCCGTTCTAAACCAAATTCAGCCTCACCTATACAAGATTACCATCATGGAAACTCTATGTGAAAGAATAAGCATATCAGTTGATGTAATTAAAAAGAGAAGTTTATAAACCTTGCAGATACTCAAAAAATTGCCTCTTAGTATCTTCATGCTCGGGCAGGTAATACCCATATGCATATGTCCATTTCAGCACTCGTCTGCACTCCACTATCTACAAAATGGAATGAAAAAAAAAAAAGTCCCAAGATAACAGAGCAGAATTACAAGGAACTGAACATATCAAAAGGATAATTACATATCTTTTATCTTACCTGTAACCAGGCATCAATTATGAACTTGAGCTGGGCCTCTGACTGGCCTTGTCTAAGACTCAGTTTCTCAAGCTGTGCATACCAAAAGTCACAAGCATTTACAATTGGAGAACTAAGAAAAGTTAAATTATAAACTAACAAGACCATTAAGTCGGAATTACTATATTATAGCCAGTATTCACACTTGAAGGAAAACCAGTGATCATAGAGTTCACCGTTATATTATCGACCATGAACTAAAAGAAGTTCAATTCTGATGTCACTCTTTCATATAAGATTTTCCATTAACAATCATATAATCTGTGCTCTTTAAAAAAAATTGATGTGTTCATCTTGCGTACTACAATGAGCAATAAAGAACCTATTTCTTGAGTGCATGCCAACATGTGAAAAAAAAATTATTTTCATATTGCACCCCATTGTTAGACACTTTGGCTATGATTTTATAGCACTAGTTTCTGCACCAGCACATATTTCTTCACCTTAAGGAAACAATGATGAGGTAGAATTTCAGGGATCAGCTTGACCAAAAGAAAAGGTAACATCAATAATGAACACAGTTTTTTATGGATTTCTTTTGAAGCCAGATGGAATACCAAAGCTTAATGACATCAATTGTGCCTGTACCCATGATTCAAGACTCGTATTGTGCCATCAGGCTTACATTGTTTAAACTTGACATTCTGACAAAAGAATGGTACACCTACAACAGTATTGCATCGGCATAGATATGAAACACGGTTATCAGGCCTTGTATCTGTATTCGTCTTGTTCATGTCTTTTTTTCTTTCCAGAAAAGGATACAAAAAATTGCATTGTTGGCCAAAAAATGGCATCTTCAGACTTCAATTAGTGAAGAAGAAACTCATTGTTTCTGCACAAAGAACTAATTCACTGTGCTGTATTCCCCTATGCTCATTCACTATCAACTGCTAAACTTTGTAGATTAAATGTATACTGGGTAATGAATATCTATAATGCTTCGATGAGATTAACCTTTCTAGATTGTGGCTTATAGCATTACCAAGACATAAGATTGAAGATGATAAATAATCTCCTATTTGTTTCAGAACAGTATTCTATTAAATTTCATGTGTCAGATTTGGCAAGAAGAAAAGAATAATACACAAAGATATATTATGATAAATTATTACTTCTATATCCTGTAGAATGGAAAACAATGAAAGTTAACATATATATATATATATATATATATATATATATATATATATATATATCCTTTGAAAAAACTGTCTAGGCAGTTGGCCAACTCAACATAGATATCTAATAGTTGATACGAATATGGAAAGGATATTTTGAGGTGCATATATAACCCAACTGATAAAATTGCTTCACTGCAAAACATCATGTAAGGTTAGGTTTCATATGTATGATTTCGAGAAAGACTTACATATGGAAAACATATGTAACATTTTCTAGAAATTGGTCTAGACCCTTGAGATCACAACAATGAGTAAAGTGGTGTACAGTTCAACAGAAACCATTTCTAGGACAACATAAAAATGAATTTCTGGATAAAATTATTTTCCTAAAGATGGATGGACAATTTTGATTTCATCCTGATTAAAAGCTTTTTTTCAAACACAATCTCCATAAATCCTAAATCAGATAACTAATTTGAAATTTTGGCATCTTAGATTATAGCATAACACAACTATAAGCTTAATCCTAGTATGTCCTAAACCACAAGTACTCTTTTAAGGATAAAAAGGATGTCCAAAAGAAAGTACAAAGCACAAAAATATGATAGACATGTAGTGAGTAATAAATCATGAAGACATGTTTAGTATTATATAATTTTTGTGGAACTGTAAGTGAGCTAGACATGCACTACTGGTAATGAAGGACGAGGAATAGTTCCACAGTATTAAAATCCTTTTAAGAAATATGCACAAAGATGTATCAGCTTTTGCATTTACCTGGCCATTCTAAAAAAGATGTTATTTCCTAAACTGATCTTATATCCACAATTATGTTCTCAAGAAAGGTAAATCATTTTTTGTACTGGGAAATGAGAAACCAATGGTGCAATGATGCTTACCTTGTTAGTTTGCATAACGTGAAGATCTTCAAGTGCCTTCTTTCTTGACTGCAGATAAAATATAGTATGCAATCAGAAAGAAAGAAATTTATAGAACAATAAGGAACCAGGACTAAATAACTTAGGTGCTATGGGAGGGAGAGAATGAGATGTTGATTCAATGAAAAAGAGTCCAACATTGTTGCTATGTTCATTGGTCACAACCTTTACATACCCACTCATTGAATAGTATAATCATACACACGTTCATATGAAGAAACAAGAATAATGGTCACAAATTAAACATACTGATTCATTGGTCGCCCAGCGTTCATAATAATGAGTGTATCTCTCAAGAGAAAGTCTCGCCCTCTTTCTCCTCTTTTCAGATTCATCATGCTGAAGTCAGATTGGATGTGAAAATGATAGTCAAGGATTCTCTAAACAGGCTTACACAATAAATGTTGAGTTGCATATACAAACAACAATTATGAAACAAAATTAGATGATAATAATAGATAACTGACCGTCCCATCACGCCTTGCTGTTTCAAAGCCATTACAAGAATAGAAACCACCAGTTTTAGCCCCATGCTCTGACCATGCACCAAGACATAACCTAAGAGAACAATACGATGCACATCAGACTGGATCATTGAAAGATAATAATGCTGGAGCAAGAGCAAAATCAAAGTAGTCAAGATGCTGGAGCAAACAGTTCTACCAGCAAAATTCAAATTTACAAGGAGCTCTACATGTCATATGCATACAGCCCTGGTTTTTCTCAATTGGCCTCTTGCACTTTGGACAGGGCTTGGAATTAACCAGTATCCTGAAAAAAGAAACCCACATCATAATGTATCAACATGGGTACAGTGTCATGAAGTGAAATTTCATCAAGATCAGGAGATCAAATAATATAGAATATTAAAAACTGCTTAAAATAAGTATTTTCTAGACATAAGCGATAATGAGATACAATGGACCTTAAACATTTTGGACAGCAAAAGATTGTTTACTGAATTATTAAATATAAATAATATACAAATATACAGAAGAATTCTTTGAGGGAAAAACATGGTTTTTTCTACTAACTTCACCACAACAATAAAAATAGAATGAGATCCAGATGAACTAAATGTAGCAATTTTGTCATGTAAAGTAGAACACCAGTCATGAAAAAATCTGCAGCAATAGTGATGCAAAAAACAACAAAAAAATAAAGCAAACAAATGAATTTGAAGTAAGACTGCATACATTGGCCTGACTCCGTGGGAGCGTCGTGGATTAGGTATATCCTTTTTTATAAAGAAGCAAAAGAAAATTGAATCTTAACACTTTTAACCTAAATAAATAATAGTTATATGTGAACAAGTCATTATACACAACAAGGTTCGCTGTACCGGTCCGTATCAGCATACCGAGCTCAACTCGATATGGTAATGTATGCCGGTACCGAGCGGTACATACAAGCATACTGCTCGATATATATATAATATAATATAAAATAAAAAAAATTAAAAAAGGGGCGTCGTCGCCTCATTCCTTCTCCCTACGCGGGGAGACGTTTCTTCTCCCTGCACGGGGAGAAGAAATCGCCCGCGAGCGACGGATTATACGGGTGTCTCCCCGCGCGGGGAGAAGAAATCGCCCCCGGGCGACGGATCATGCGAGTGAAGAGGACTCCAGGTTTTTCTTCTCCCTCTCCTTCTTTCTCCCTCCCTCGATTGATACCGCCCGAAATCGCCTGACAATGGTCGAAATCAACCGTTACCGCCCGACAGCGACCGGCGATGGTCAAAATTGATCGTTACTGGTCGATTTCAGATGGTAACGGGGCGGAAACAGCCGCTACATGACGGAACCGCCCGATATTGCAATCCCTGATACACAATGACCCACTAAAATCTTGTACAAAAAGAATTTGTAAATCATATATGTTTTATATCTTGAAGACTCATCTCTGCCTGGACACCTTTCCCATACACCAGAAGAAACAAAGGATGATATTTGCTAAATGTTTACAGATTTTTTATGTTGTAATTGACATGAATCCATTAAGCAATACCAATTAAGCTGCATATATTGACAATCTTTGCTTGTTCTTGATGAAATAATTACAACTGTTTTTTTCTCTTACAATAAAAGCCGTCCTGCCAATCTAAAGTTTTAAATATTACCAAGTTAGGCATAGAATATAACACATATGACTTCTGATGATATAGTCCTCACTCATGTTTAAGAGCCCTCTGGTAACGGTTTCTTCTCAGGTATGCATAAAAAGAGTGTCAGACCCATAATAAAATCATGTAAATAAGACATGAAAAATTAAAACAAAACTAATTTATTAAGATACTAATCCATAAATCTAATCATCCAAAGACATTCTTGCAAGAAAAAAGAAACGAAGTTGGTAGTAGTTACAGGATTTGATTTCAATGTCAAAATCAAACAAAGATAACAAAACTATCACATGTCAAAATCAAACAAAGATAACAAAACTATCACATGTGTCTAAAAAATATTATGACACAATTATATCTTAAAGATGCAGCATTCAAGTACATCATTTCCTTCAAAAAAATATATAATTCAACAAGGTGGAATAAGACTCAAATTTGATACAACATGATAGACAATATATTTGGCTGTTATGCAAGAAAGAAGGCAACTTTGCAATACTTTTGAAATTTTGATCAGCTATAGATATTTGTAAATATGCCAAGATATGCTAAAACATGTATTTACATAAATGGACAAAAGAAAAGAAAGACAAATACACCAATGAATTTAGCAGGATCTTAAACGTAGTGGCTTGTGTAAAACAAGGGATCAACCATTAGCAACTTCCAACAACCTACCAATTTGTATTCTCCGACTCTGCATTGTTTTTTATAATCCACTTGGCCACCATACCACATTCCACGGGACGGTGAACTTCCTCAATGCACTGCATACCTTACAGAGGTCTCAGATAATGGTGAAAGAAAAGAATCATAATAAAAAGTAATAGACGAACAGCAGACACATCCTTGGGAGATACTCACATTCCAACAAAAGCTATGGGAACAATAGCAACAAACATCGTAGCTAATACTGTTGATATCAAAGTCTACCGCAAACTCACATCCAGGAGAAGGGCACCACTTTATCTACAAACAATAAGAAAATGAGGAGAAGGAAGATCCAATTATTAAAGATGGCAAAACCTTGTATCCTTCCAGCAAAATCAGTATGCATGGATAAGGAAGACATCAAAGATCAATCACAAAAACTGCTACATCTACAAATCTCATGTGCTTCCAGGAAAATTAATATACATGGATCATGAATATTATAAAATGCAAATTATCTGCTAATAGATATAAACTAGTTTGCTGTATCACAAATGAAATCTTTCTTCCTAGAAACTTGATATATCTCAAGGAACAATGGGACGATGGAGTCAGTAACTGTTTTTCCATGTCCTTTCCATGAAAAATATCTAAGAAATTAGGATGAGCCTACATCACAGTCCAAAGCAATCATGTTGCATCTGACACTTGTGAAATATAAAAAAGAAACTACAGTATTCAGCTTTCTCAGGAAGAATGCCTAGGAATTCAGGATGTAATTACCAATAGCAATTTTTGGCTTCAACGTTGCTATCAAGGATTTTTATACTAGTCATAAACAATGCAAGGAATATAGATGCACCTTTTTACTGTCCTCCACATATGAACGAAGAAGATGACGTGCATACTTTTCTTTCTCTTCAAATCCAGCGAGTCTATCAATCATGTCGCAGCCAACAGCAGCATTGCAAGATGGGTCAGGACAATGCAGCATCAAGCATCCAGGGCCCTCATTTATTGATGTGGAAATGTAACCTAGGGACAAATATTACAGGATCAGACTTCTAAGTATGGTTGTTTAATTAAGCAACCAGTAGAAGAATGATTTGACCAAGTACGGTCATCTAGATGTTGAGAGCCACAAAGGGCTACTAGGTCCAAATAAAGAGGATGAATATCACGGGAAAAAGAAACTGCAAAAAAACTTAAATATCGTCTGCTTGTGATGCAGTAACAAAGATATGCTTTAACAAAGGACCAAAACTTAGATGCCATTTTAGAATTGCCTAGTGACCATAAATTAACTAATGAAGTATCCAAATGAATATAAAGGTTCACCCAAATGCTACAAAAAACTTAATATACTAACATTATATAATATAAGTCAGAACATCCCTTCCCATGTTGTGTCCTTGGTCAGTTTAATCTTCAAGAGATCAAATGTTCACTTAAAAAAGTTATCTCTAATATGTTTCAATTCTGCCTCTCTAGAGCCTGACACATTCTCATATCTTCAGTTACTCTTCTCACCTCTTTTGTCTTAAATTCTTTATAAGACTTCTAAAACTTTGCACCCTGTTCAGATGATTTAGATTAAACAGGATATTGTTGATTTTCTTACACCAAAACATATGCAACTAAAATCAGTACCTAAGTCAACTTTAGAAACTTCAAAATACATATTGGATTATAAATTTGTCAACACAAATATATATGATATCACAAGGCATGTATTCTATACATAAAGGAGGTCATTATTTGATTGCTTGCCCATTAATAAGTTTACAATGTAAATATACTATAAGACTCCAGGAAACTAAGATAACTATTTCTCTGATTATTAAATGCAAAATTCTTGTAGTATCAAATAGAAAGAAAAAATCCTGCAATGTATGTTCAGCACAAGCCGTATGGATCTAGCAGTTGAAGAAACACTTACATCATAGAGCAGTGACTCAAAATAATGCAAGAGAAAATAAAAACATGTCACTGCCAACCGATTGAGAAAACTGATCCACTGTCTTGGTAAGTATGAACTACTAGCCTAAAATGGTTGGTCCCAAGTTAATCGCAGTACATCAGTATTGTAAACTAACTCCCCTCTCACCCAAAACGTGGGACTGAACTGGGGTGTCACAATCTCCCTTAAGGTCCAACTTTCTAGTCAAGGCCTAAAGATAGGTTGGTCCCAAGTTAATCACAGTACATCAGTATTGTAAACTAACTCCCCTCTCACCCAAAACGTGGGACTGAACTGGGGTGTCACAATCTCCCTTAAGGTCCAACTTTCTAGTCAAGGCCTAAAGATAGATTAGAAATATCCAGTAGAGTGCCCAACCCAATGATGACTTCACTGTGATGTTGCTATAGTTCCATCCACAAATATTTTCGTTTTTTCTACTTAAGCCACTCAGCTTGCATAGTACAAGGGCAGCTCTAAAACTATTTATCACAACCCATCCCGATGAGAGAACTGATCCATTAACTTGATAGCCTGAACTACTAGTCTAAAATATTTAAATTTATGGTAGTAGACCAATCCAACCTTATAAACCAACTTAATGTTCCTTATTTTCCTCACAACAGATGTTGAACTAAAGCAGGGTGTCAGAAAACAAATCAAGCATTAAAACCCCAATTTGGAGCTGAATTTATAACAAGTGTGGTGTTTACTACTTACTAGTGACTTGAGCAATTAATGATGGTAGTTCTAGGAACATTTTGCAAACCAACTAGCATATGGGAGATCAAATAATACAAAAAGAGCAAATCATGAACAAAATAAATTAAATAACAGAATTTTGTGGACAAAAAAAATTCCAAGATGACAGCTAACTGAAATTGAACCATTTGTAGATGAACCAACCTTTCCAGCATGCATTGCAGAAATAATGCCCACAAGAAGCTGCACTCATCTTAGAACGATCATAGCTTTCGAAGCATATACCACAATTTAGCTGCCACAAAACAATAGCATTAGCATACAGAATTTTACAAAAGAAAAAGTGGGAAAAGGTTGATCCTATTGTTATGCAGATAACGATTATGCATTCCATGTATGGAACCTTAAGAACATCAACAGGAAAAGAGATGCATACTTTTCTATTATTTGAAGTTTTGACAGGATTGTGCAACAAGCCAATGACCTTGCATACATTTTCTTCATTTGCAAACCACTCATCCTGCACCTTACTAACATTCCTGCATAATCAATAAAAGAAGCATGAAAGAAATTCAAAACTGAAACAAAAAAACCCAATCATTCACATATGTTGCAAGTATATAGACAAATGGTATGATGCTTCAACAACAAATAGAGATTTTAAATCAGGAAAACTGATATAACTCTGCAACAGTTGGCTGAGATCCAATTTTGGCTATCAACTTATCAAATCAATAGCCATATATCACTTGCCAAATTGGAAGGGTTTAATATATCCCCATATTGATGTATGCATATTATGCAGCTTTAACAGACAACTGATGGCAGTGAAAAAAATGCTGCAAAAAATGACATCTGAAGATGTAAGCACAGACATCTGAAGAAATCACTTGCTAAATCATCAAATATTGTCTCGTTATCAATGATGACAAACTTCATATTAAATAATCCAAAAGAATACTTGAAACAAATTACTAATGTTATGTGGTTTTGAGTTAACTCACTCGCACACAAAGTAAAGTTTGTAACAAAGATGCCAAAAAGAACTGGGACCTCAGAAATCTACAGTATCAATCAAAAGCATGTGAATTCTAATGAATGCTGGATATTATCTTTGTTACCAATTATAGTGACAAAGAAGGTTGCATGCTGCGCTCCGTGAAACAGATAGTATAGCACATATCTGGGTTATGTCCTCCTCTTGTCGCTGGCGGATATCAGCTTCACTTAAAATGGTATAAGTTTGCTGAAAAAGAGGCAGTTAGGTTTTAAGTAGAAGAATGAAAGTGAACAAACTATACCAAAGGATAGACCACAAAAATTAAACTACTGAAAATGTTTCCGAATTACAAAAGTCATATTAAAGGAATAGATTAATTTCAACAATGATCCAGATTCCAGTCATTTATGTACTTGGCTTATAATATATAAACTCTACAAGGCGACTACATGCAATTCAACAAAACTCACCTTTGAACATCTAGACCCTAGAACAATCAGCACCCCTTTTGCAAACAAAAATTTTGATAGTGAAATTACATCACCGACTTTGTTTTACCTCTATATCATTTTCCTCAGACTCTTTATCTACAATAATACCATCACCCGTGTTATGTTTTCCCTTTTCAGGGCTTGGAAGTGGCAAAGAAAGAGATTTAACATTAAGCAAGTAATGGCAGTGTTACCCACATGCTTCTTTCACTCATCTAACAGAACTTTATGTTGAATGTAAACAATTCACATATTAAAATCTCTTTATGATTCACACATTTAATTCGACTCATATTGGGATAGGAAGTCAGTTGTCTGGATTTCCCTCTGGAGATAAAACACATCTTATTAATACAAGATTTCCTTGCAATAATTAAGTGGTTCTATATGCATGTGCGTTATAAGAGTTTATAAGAAAAGGCCCCATGAACTGTATGGGGTTTGGGTTCGATGTCCCGTCGATCCGATACCACTTCTCGGATAGAAGTTTTGGTGGGGGAGAAAATTATCATGTATAACAAGCATAAAACCGAAAGAAGAACAACCTCTATTGCTTGTAAATTTTAAGTGCCAACTACAAGGGCTAAGCAATGGAATAAAAGCATGAAATAAGAATTATAGATGCGTAAGAATGCAGGTTGTCTTAGGACAACATGTGGGTGCTCTCAGCAGATTGGGGATCACTTCCGGTTTCGGTCACCTTCTCTCTTGCTACTGGAACCTCGTCCTGAGGTTTGGACAGCAAGCAGCAGGGCTTTAGAACTTCTCACAACAGATGGACGAAGTTTTGATGAAGAACTTCGGCTGCTGGAATTTGAGAAAGTAAGGGCTATGACGGGAAGGCAGAATCCTTTTCCGAACTCCTCTTCTTTTGGCTCTCGGTAAAGCTGGAAGGTTAGGGCTAGCTGGGGCTGTTTCTTGGCTGCCTTTAGTTGCTTTTCTCCTTCTTCTTGTTGCTACCAAAGACCCTCTTTGGAAGCTATTAAAGCTGGCAGCAACTTGAAAAAGATCTCTGTAATGAGGTGGCTGCAGGCAAAATGAAGGGCTGCTGAACTTGCAAACTCCTTCCTCTCTTTCTCTCCTCTCTTCTCAGCTTAGGGTCAACTGGCTTCTTAAAAGGGGGGCATGACTTGGATTGCTTCAAGGGGCTGCAACCCCTTAGATTTATAGAATTGAGAGCGCCCAAGGTCCTAATCTGATTAGGACTTCTCTTCAGTTCCTTATAGCTGCAGGAGTCTTCTGTTGGGGACTGCCCTTGTTGGCTAGGGGCTGCCCTAATCCTAGTCTTACTAGGATTGGGATTGAGCTGACTTGGGATACTTTAGATGAGACTCTCCTCCATCTTTTATAGATGAGGTAGGGGCAGAGTTTTAGCTAGGTGAGGACTTGGATAGTTCAAAAGCAATTAGGACTTAGATAGTCCTAATGCCTTTAGGACGTGGAGCTGACATGAATTTGATTTTTGAGCTCGAGATTGGGCTTGGTCTTGGTTTGCTTTAATCAAGATCGAATTGGAGTTCGATTGGAACTCCGGTTGGGCCAAACTGGAGTTTGGCTCGAACTCTACTTGATCGTCCCTGACCATGGCTTCTCCAGTTAGGCTATTCACGTCATGTTGAAGCTTACTTTGATACTTATTATCTCCTCATCTATACGTTGGAGGTTTTGCTTTGGTCTATCGATGTTGTCGGCATCGTCGTGTCGTCTTTGCATGTCATTTTGATTGGGTTCTCCTTGTTGTCGATCTCCATCGACTCAAGAGCTTTCTTTCTCTTCTCAAGGCTTTGAGGTTACTTTTCTCATGTTGGAGTAGACTTTGGTTTTTTGCATGCCAAAATAAGAGCCATGAGTTTTCGACACGCCATCACCATCCTTTTTGTTTGGCCGACAGATGTCAAATCTTCCGTCAAACCAATCAGATTTTGGGTGACAAGGAACTTCCTTCCAGCCTTTTGGAGTTATACTTTTGGGGTCAACAAAAGTAAACATCTCAACCCCATAAATAGGGGCTCCCAAGTATGACTTGGCATATGTCAAGCGGAACCACCTCGCACGTCACCTCGTCAATGAACTCCTTTGTGACGGTGAAGCGTATCTTGCATTGTTGGTCAATCTTAATCTCCACATCATCATGAAGCCATCCAAGAAAATAGGGCATCGATACGGTGTCGTCTCTAGGCCGAGCTTCTTGACCAAGCTCATTGAGATGTGGTTCTTTTGGCACAATGTCGAAAATCGTGCCAACGACTTCTTGCTTCACTTAGATATTTATGTTAAATGGCTCTTCTCGAACCTTTGGACTGAGGGTCAGATTCGAGTCTATAACCTTCAGTCTAGCCATAAGCGATAGACTCGGATGCGCGTGTGAGACCGATGAAAATTCAATGGAGTGATCAACTGTGGTTGTGGCCGTGACCGTGGCTCGCCGACTTTGATCGTTCTTCAACCACTTCTTCGGGAAGAGTTCTTGATGAACCTTCCAACACTTCTCCCATACAGGACCTGCAATATTATAGTGATCACAAAATAATTCATCTTCTTTTAGAAGAAGATGAGGTTTCACGATCCCTGAAATTCTCCTAGGCCTTTGGGTGGCTCCCTTTGGCCTTCTCTATAGGCTTCTCACTATGGGTGTGATTCATTCTCTCAATCGCCATCGCCAAGCTGGTAGTGGACAAAATATCACATACTTTGAAGAGACTCAACTCTGTATGAATTTGTGCATGGAGGCTAGTATTGTATTTCATCATCGTCAAGTGATCATCGAGAGAGATTCAGTGCGTCACCGCTTATCGTTGAAACGCAGTGGCGTATTATTGCACAGACTGATCCTTTCCTTGGCATAGGTAGTGCCACTTCCTCGATCCTTCTTCAAGATACCCATAAGGTAGAATTCTTCTTGTATGAGCCTTTTAAATCATGTCTATGGCACATCTTCATTGTTGGTGGTTCAAAAATAGGCTTTCCACCATGCGAGCACATGTCTAGTCAACTTTGATTGCGTAAGCATCACCTTATCCTCGCTATTGTAATCATATAAATCAAAATAAGTGTCGGGTTGATCTATCTATGGGTTTAGTACCTCAATGTTGATCGAGCCGTCATAAGATGGTATGTCAATGCGAGCCTCGACTAGAATGGGTTGAGTTTTTGCTATGATGTTTAGCTCGAGAGCATCTTCTTCACACTCCTTGCTCAAGAGGAAGAAGGGTTGTTGTTGAATTTCCAAACTCCTTGCTCTCTTTCTCTCCTCTCTTCCCAACTTAGGATTGGTTGGTTGCTCAAGAGGAGGCACGACTTCTCCTCAGTTCCTTGCAACTGCAGGAGTCTTCTGTTGAGGGGGTTTCCCGAATCCTAGTCTAACTAGGATGGGATTGAGTTGACATGGGGGATGCCTTAAATGAGGCTATCCTCCCTCTTTTATAGCTGAGGTAGGGATGGAGTCCTAATGTATTTAGGACTTGGAGCTGACTGAAATATGGTCTCGAGATTGGACTTGGTCTTGGTTTGGATTGACTAGGATCAAATTGGAGTCGGACTGGAACTCCAGTTGGGCCGAATTGAAGTTTGACTCAAAACTCTGCTAGATCGTCCCTGATCACTCCAAACCAAAGGAATACTTCTCCAATATAAGAACAAACTTGAGAAAGGTGGGCAGTGGAATGGAGTGGTCAAGCTGCAACAAAGAACCATGGTATAGAATCGTATTTAAAATGTACAAGTCCCAAGCTTACTGCATAGCAACTTATCCATAACTTTGGCTAAATAAGAATGTGAATGCAACATTAACATTTAGTAGAATGGGCTTGGTTGATTTCACTTATAATTGACTCAGGATGAAATTCTTTATAATTTCGGTCTTTTTGTTGTTTCATGAACACTGCACATGGTATTTGCGTGTGTTTATACTGATCAAAGTTTCTAGTAAATGCAAGCCAAAAATCAAAGTTTTTTTAAGAATAAACAATGACTAGGTCTTCACAAGAAACCAAAATTTCTATGCAACAAGCTTAATTAATCTTCACGACAAGAAGGCGGATCCACCTTTGCATATCCTTCGATCACACCTTATCGGAAGGGGGAAAAAAAAGTTAATCTTCTTTGCGCACCTTAGGAGGGGAGACGATCTCCTGAGACTCGGCGAAATCGGCGTCCCCGTAGTCGCAGTCGGCGATCCCATCGTCGCTGCAGAAGTCGCCGTCCCCGGGGGACTCGTTGTCTCGCGGCTCGTCCTCGGGATCCATCTCCTCCGTCCCCGAACCTAACCGCGCCTGTCTTCAGCGAGAAACCCTGAATCGCACGGCCCTCTCGAAGAGCACGTAGCAAGGAGAGATCGAAGGTACGATTGGGGGAGGGATGAGCATTTAGCGTTTGGGTTCTGCTAACCAGAATGGAAGTTCCTTTCCCATGCCGCGAAGGATCCTATCCAATACCAACTCTAAACTTCTCTTGCTCCTCTGATCTGAACGGTCCGTGGATATCAAGGTCCCACATGTCGGGGTTCTCGTTCTTATACATGAATCCATTCAGGAGACAGCCGACTCCCCATCTCTCCACCGTAGGATTGGTGTGCCCACCACATCATTCACCGACCAATGTGGGTCTCACGCCGTTTTGCGGTGCTTACGAATCCCCAACGCGACCTCCTCATCGCTGAAACAAAATTATATTTATATATATATATAGTGAAGAAGTTTTGATCAAAGTGTTCTTTTATCCAAATAATATTTTTATAAAGTAAAAAACCCCCTAAAGCACAACATAGACAAGATTAAAAAAATTTCATTATATAAGGTTTTCCTAGCGGAGGGGACATAAAATAATAAAAAAAGATAAATAATAAAAAATTTCAATATATCAATTTTCCTCCTCCTGTTGATCGTTGGAGGTGACATAAAATAATAATAAAAAGATAAATAATAAAATAAATAAATGATGAAATGGGACAAATTGAAGAACAAAGAAAAGAATATGAGAAATAGTTTTTCATGTTTGTTATAATTATTTAAAGTTCTTAGCGTTATATACATTCTATAAGAAACCCACCCAAAAGAAATATTATATTTTATATCAATTGCATTAACCCAATTAGTAACGAACCTTTGCAAACTTGGGCGGTGGAGAATCGATGGTAGTAGTATGCGATTATGAGAAGAGAGAAAATAAAAATAAAAATAAAATAAACGATGTTATAAATGGTAAAATACTATTTTAATAAATTTTTAGCGGATTATAAATAGTAAGAGGTTATGAATGGGAACAAAGGAGCTTTATAGTATTCTTATCTTGAGGGTTTGGGAGCCTAAAATATACACACACAACTCCCTTATCACGAAGACCCTACTCAACAAATTTAGATAAAATTTATTAAGTTATTTATAAGATATTCTAAAAATAATATGACAACCTCACTATATCATTTCTCAAGATTGGAGCAGCTACATTGTTTCCATTAAGCCTTGTAAATGCCAACGATATCTTCTTTTTTTTTTTTTTCATCTTTAACACGGAGGATCATTGTGTTAAAGTTTTTTTTAGTCTTTGTTAAGATGTCCTAATTATTAGTGCATAGTTACATAGTTGACGGGTCTCATATTTGAGTTGAGAGTCTTATCCGTCGTTAATGTACTATAAATTTCTTCTTTTTTTTTTAAAGAAATATAAGGTCTTTTGAGAATATTTTATCCAAGATATTGATGTATATAAAAATAAAGAGTGGTTGACTGAAACAATATTTTCATATCGTTAAGGATCAAAAAAATTAATTTACACATACTAGGTTTTTATTATAACTCAGTCGTTTAAGTTTTTGGATTGAATTGATGTTTAACCTATTATATATTATAACCTTTATCGGTTTGATTCATATTTTGATTTCTTTTTTCTTGAGGTGTACCCAAAGAAACCTTCTTATCACAAAGATTTTTTAATGAATCTAAACAGTTATTTGGAGATGTGCAAAAATTAGATATTATTTAATGAAGTTTTAACTAGTTGTAAGGCTCTTTGGAAATAATATAATTGCCCCATTATTCGATATTTTGGTTCTAAATATACCCGAACCTCTCTATTTTTACAAAGACAATTAAGACATTTTTGGAAGAAAAAAATGTAACATTTTTCTAAATTTTCTTTAGATAAAGATAGAATTTGAACTAGGTGGATCTTATAATTATTCGTCATAATCTTTACCAACTAACTTAATAAAGGGTAAATTTATCCAACTTGTACAAATTAAATACTCATAAAGTTTTCATAAGTTATAAGTTACTATAGAAATATTTTAACTATTCGACACTAAATACTTTTTGGCTCAACGTACCAAGACTCTTCTTATCATATAGATTTTTTTTTTTTTTTTTTTTTTTGATGTCGAAGAGAGAAAAGATTGGATTTCATTTAATAAAGTTTTGGTCATTTATAAGATTTTCTAAAAGTAGCGTAACTACTTTAACCTTAAGTTATGATGAAGTAATAGGGAATTATATATTTTTTTAGTAATGATGGCAATTGCGCATAACTTCACTAAATTATATATAAATTTACTCAGAAAAATTAATATGACAAACACATAAACTAAAACATAGCGGCATGTGATTGACGAGTTAGCGATCCTAACAACCTGTCACTCAAATCCAATCTACAAGTGACACTCGGAGCCGAGGATATATGGTCGTAACAACTATACAAGATCGAACGTTTGACCATCCGACTTCACGATGGGTGTCATCAAATTAATAGGGCTTTAGGAGTGACGAATATTACGTCACACTCTTGTCCAAAATTTCACAATATCCCTCTCACTATTGGGAATCTATCATTTCCACACCACCTATAAAAAGGATCTCGAGTTTCTATTTTTGATCTCATTAGCTACTCCAACCGATCTAATCGGTCCAACTAGCTCTTAATATTTTGACTCCGAGGATTAATTTTATCATCGAAGAAGTTTTTTATCAGGTACCCATGACTTAGTCTTGCAAAATCAATGCCCACGACTTAATCGAATTTGACTCATCAAAGAAGAGTCACAATCGACATGCTTCTAGGGTCAGTCAAAATTATTGATTTAATGAGATAATGTTTATCCAAGGTAATCATGTTGATGATATAGTATACCTAAGAATTGACAAAAATAGAAAAAAAATACACTTCATTTAAGATGATTATGATTTGATCCACTCTTTATTTATAACTAAAGAGAAAAATTAAAATCTTTTAAAAATCGCATGAGAATAATCAAATATAACAAATAAAACTCTCTCGCAAGTTAATTCAGGTATCAGCTCCGAATCTACTGTACATTCCCTCACATAAATTAATATCTTAAACATATACTAGAAAAGAAAAATTGTAAAAGCACTTTATAAAGTACCTTCTGGCTTTACATCTTCCTTTAACATTTATAAAAAAAGGTATTTATAAAACCAATATCTTAATCCTCGAGAGTTCTTTTCTATATCTGAATTCTTCGTCTTTAGATAGTTTCAATCATACTATTATGATTCTAATACTTATCTATCATAACAAAATCGATATAATGACTTTTTTTTTTAAATAAAAAAAGGCACCAAGGAGTCTACTCACCTAAGTATTCTTAGGTCATGTATAGAGAGAGAGACTTGTGTACAAATGGATTGATACTGTACTCCCCTTCATGTTTTGGGTTAGCATTAGACGAAGAACACTGTTGGGAATTGGAAAACCAATGTGGTGTTGACACCAAAAGGAATAGTAATAATAATGAAAAGAACAAGCCAATAAGATTGATTCGTCCAAAATGGTGAGTGTGATGATATCACATTGGCAACAATCCCAAAGATATATATATATATATATATATATATATATATATATATATATATATATATATATATATATATATATATATATATATATATATATATATTGCAGTGCTGGTCACATCAACGGAAGTATGAGTTCATGCTTCATTGTCAAGAGTGTGCTCAACATCAATTTTCTTGACATTTTTCTCACCTCTTCCTTCCTTGATGCCAAAATTTTTTTTGTTCTTCATCAAATCCTCAGTTACACATCTTAATGACATCTTTGTGTGTGCTTGAATAATTTCAATTTTTTATAGTAGATTAAAATCATCGATCAATTATCTATAGTGAGTCGAGAGTCGAACGTTTGTTTTACGGGTTTATTATTCTTTCATCTATAATGACAAATTTTTTTCTCCACGTAAGATGTGATGCGTCTACGTGGTATTTGTAAAAGTGAGTTTATTATTCTTTCATCCATTGTGATAAATTATTTTCTTCACGTAAAATCTATGCGATATTTGTAAAAGATCAAATTAATGAGAAATAATTTTTATACTTGGATATGATCAAGATTTCGGATTTGGAATCGAACCGACATGGGTTGATTTTGAAACCAAAACCAAACCGACAATTTTGGTTCCGATTCGAATCGTAAACTTTTTTACTTTTTTTTAATTAAATTAAAAAATTAAAAAGATTGATGATTTCATATGATTTTTCAATCATAGGAATCGGAATCTAACCATAATTGAATCTACTTATACTTATGTTTTAAAATGATATAATATATGATATGGCTCATGATGACCTGGCCACCACATCCTCGCTCCCTCGGACAACTGGCCCGTCGACGTGGCCGACCCAACGCGAGAAGTTTGTCGGATGCAGGTATGGGGGCGCCAATGGTCGTGCGACCGACCTGGCACCGGTAAAGCCGAATCCCCAGCGGTCGTACGGTGACCTGACAGGTAAGGCCGATACCCTTACCTGTGGACGCATGCCTCACCGCAAGGACAACGGGCGTGGTGGAGGTGTACGACGGCATGGTAAGCCACAAGAGCAGCCAGGTTGCCAGGTACGGATGATCTACAACACCCACTATATAAGCTCTTACACCTCTACGGGGTAGGGGGATCGAGAAAAAAATCACAAAACTAACTTGATCGTCGGAGGGGTCACGTCGGGAACTTACCCGACCCGACCTTTTTGCAGGAACCGACACCTGACCCGACCTGAGGTGCCTCCTCCCGACCCGAGCTCCACCACTCTAGTAGCCAATCCTCGTGACGGGGTACAAGGGATCCATCCATCTAGCCGATCACCGACCCCGTCCCGAGCCGATCGCGGGCGAACTCACGCACAAGGGCCTGAACCAGCACTGCTCGCTCAGCTGATACGGAGGCAGGCCGAATCCACTGGGCAAGCACTAAATTCCTCCCTAACATTTTTGGCGCTAGAAGGAGGGCCCATGTCGCCAGAACGTCCGTTTGAGGACTCGGGTACGGAGCACCACCCGGAACCTGACCACCCTCGACCAACCGAGGAGGCTACGGTAGCCGTGCCGACTCCCAACCGCTTTTGGAGGATGATGACCGACACAGGGTTCCCTTCACCCGCATCCAACCCCGCGCCATTCATGGTCACGGTAGAGGCTTTCCTCGGCCTCACCAGCCAAGTCCAAGCATTGGCGGAAATGGTGCAGACCATAGTCTCGTACCTGCCCCAGCTCGTGCATTCGTTGGCTCACCAATCGGCTCCCCCGGCGGCACCCACGTGAACGGAGTCACCAGCGGCCCCAAACCAGGGAATCCCGCCCGACGTAGAGCCGCCACGGCCTCAGGTCGCCGAAGCCCACGCAGCTTCCCCGACCCCGACGCCAGCCCGATCACAAAGTCGCTCCTACAATCCGGTACCGACCGAGCCCGACTTCGACACCTTATCGACCGACATCGCCAATTCTCTAAGAGAGCAAGTTCGCCGAGTCCATCAGCGACTCGACGAAGTCCAAAAGGAAGTCCTCAAATCAAGAGAGGAGGTTGGGGAAAGCTCTAAAGGCGGTTCCCCATTCACTCCCGAGATACAGGCCAAGCCTCTCCGGGACACCTTCAGGCTCCCGGCCCTCGAGCCCTATGATGGCAGCGACGACCCGACAGAGCACATCGCCACATTCCGTGCCCAGATAGCCCTTTACGATACCTCGGAGGCGCTGATGTGTCGGGCCTTCCCGACCACCCTTAGAGGGTCGGCCAGAGCCTGGTATTCTCGTCTCAAACCCGCATCTATACCTTCATTTGATTTGTTGGCAAAAGAGTTCGAGCTAAACTTTTTGGCGAGTGCACATCTGAGACCAACCACGGCCTCCCTCCTGGGAATGGCCCAAGGGAGCGACGAGCCCCTCTCCCAGCTCGTGGGACGGTTCACATCGCAGGTCCAGGGAATCCCCGACCTCCATCCATCCCTAGCCATCCAAGCATTCTTGACGGGGCTGAGACTGTCAAGGTTCTTCTGGTCACTGATCGAGCGACCACCGGTGACTCTGCCCGAAATGCTACAACGGGCACACCAGTACATGGCGGCCGAGACGCTAATAGCTGGCAAGCGGGATGAGACAAAGCGCCCCCAGGGGGAACAGTCCCGTGGACATCCGGCGCCACCTCCGAAGAGGAGGGAAGACAGGTCGGGCTTGTTGCCAGCCAGACCCCCCCCCCCCATTCCCCTCAATTCAAC
Organism: Ensete ventricosum; assembly: GCA_029747655.1. NCBI lineage: Eukaryota > Viridiplantae > Streptophyta > Magnoliopsida > Zingiberales > Musaceae > Ensete > Ensete ventricosum. The sequence goes on along the minus strand of JAQQAF010000006.1, from coordinate 949,522 downwards.
CCGAACAGAGATCTTCTTCCAAATACGGGAAATGGGGCTCTTGAAGGCCCCAAGTCCGATGAAGTCGCACCCCGAGCGGCGAGACAAAAGAAGGTATTGCCGCTTCCACAGGGAATACGGACACGACACCGAGGAATGTCGTGACCTGCAGTGTCAAATTGAAGACCTTATCCGGCGCGGCCACCTACGGTGATATGTCCGCGAACTATCCTCTCTCCCTAACGGCCGGCCCCCCCGATACTCGTCTCCCCGACCTCAGGGCCCGGTCGAGAAGCAAATTGATGTCATCTTCGGCGGCCCGGTCTCAGGCGGCAACAGCTCCTCGGCGCGAAAAGCTTACGCGCGATCCGAGGTCGGGAAGAGGCCGCTGCATCATGAAGACCTTGACGTCACGTTTAGGTCGGGAGGCGAGGAGCACTCATCCCACGATGATGCGCTAGTAATCTCAATCTGCATGACCAACGCCTACGTCAAGAGAGTCATGATCGACACGGGGAGTTCGGCCGACATTTTGTATTTTGATGCCTTTCAAAGATTGGGGTTAACCGACCGGGATCTCGCCCCTCTAACATCTACCTTAACAGGATTCACCGGGGATTCCGTCTCTCCCTTGGGAACAACCATGATCCCAGTCACGTTCGAGAGAGAACCAAAGTCGAAGACTCTGATAGTGTCGTTTATGGTGGTCAAGCTCCCATCGGCGTACAACGCCATCATCGGGCGCCTGACCCTCAACCGGCTCAGGGCGGTCGTTTCCACCTACCATCGGATCCTGAAGTTCCCGACCCGAGCAGGGGTCGGCGAGGTCAGGAGTGACTCAAGAGAATCCAAGCAGTGCTACTTAACGGCAACGACATTGTTCAAGAAGCCGAGGACCGAACCAGTCGGTACTATGCCTCTAAACCCGGAGGATAGCGCCCGAGACCCTCACTCGGCGAAAAAAGTTTTGGAACTGCCACTTGATCCGAGCCGCCCAGATAAGCTGGTGAAGGTCGGGTCGAGACTCACGAAAAGCTAGCAAGTTCAACTGATAGACTTCTTGCGGAAGAATGACGATGTCTTCGCATGGTCCCTCAATGATATGTCGGGGGTCGACCCGGAGATCACCCAGCATTACCTGAACATCTCCCTCGACGCCCGACCCGTGAAGCAACGTCCGCGCAAATTCGCTCCAGACCGGCAGAAGGCTATAGAAGACGAGGTCGCTCGTCTGTTGGACGCAAAACTTATCGAGGAAGTAAAGTATCCGACCTGGTTATCCAACGTTGTACTTGTCAAGAAAACTAATGGGAAATTACGGATGTGCGTTGATTATACCGATCTCAATCGGGCTTGCCCGAAGGACTGCTACCCACTTTCCCGCATCGACCAACTAGTGGATGTCACATCGGGGCATCAGTTGCTCTCCTTCATGGATGCTTTCTCGGGGTACAACAAAATCCAGATGGCCCCGAGAGACAAAAAAATACAGCTTTCATCACTCATAACGACACCTACTGTTACAAGGCGATGTCATTCGGGCTGAAAAATGATGGCGCAACTTACCAGCGGCTGGTAAATCGCATGTTCAAGGATCAGGTTGGAAGGAATATGGAGATTTACGTAGACGACATGATAGTCAAAAGCCGGCAAACCGAGACCCACCTCTCCGACCTAGCGGAAATGTTTCGCACGCTAAGAAGATACAAGATGTGTCTCAACCTGACAAAATGTATCTTCGACGTCACATCCGGGAAGTTCCTCGGCTTTATAGTGCATTAGCGGGGGATAGATGCCAATCCTGACAAGATAAAGGCGATACAGGTAATGCAGCCCCTAGGACTATAAAAGAGGTCCAACGACTTACAAGAAGATTAGCAGCCCTGAGCCGCTTTATCTCCCGAGCCGGGGATAAGAGCTCTACATTCTTTCGAGCGCTAAAGTCGGCAAAGGACTTCAGATGGACCCCCGAATGTGAAGAAGCATTCCGCCAGCTCAAGAGCCACATCAAAAACCTACCGCAGCTCACGTCGGTAAAGGATGGGGAGCCTCTCGGCTTGTACCTCGCTGCAACCGACCTGACGGTTAGCTCGGTCTTGGTGACACTCGATAAAGCTGGGGAAAAGCCAATCTACTACACTAGTCATGTCCTGGCGGGACCTGAGCTCCGTTATCCCCCTATAAAGAGAATAGCCTTGGCTCTGATCCTGACATCCAGGAAGCTGAGGTCGTACTTCCAGACGCATCCTATCAAGGTGATAATCGACCAACCCTTGCGCCAGATCCTCTCAAAGTTTGATGTTGCAGGTTGGATGCTCAAGTGGTCGGTAGAGTTAGGAGAGTTCGATATCGAATACGAGCCAAGAAAGGCGATCAAAGGGCAACTCGCGGACTTCCTCTCGGAGCTCACACCCCCGGGAATCCCGGCGAACCCGAACCACGGATGGACACTACATATCGGAAAGAGGAGGCATCGGCTTGGTGCTCAAGGACCCTTCCGACCACACCTACGAACATGCGTTGCGATTAGGATTCAAAGCTACGAACAATGAAGCAGAATATGAAGCGCTCCTGTTCGGTCTGAAGGTCGCAGCCGAGCTGGGTGCGGAGGACATTGAAATATTCACCGACTCCCAGCTCGTCGCAAGCCAAGTTAATGGAGCGTTCGAGACCCGAGAAGCAGCAATGATTAAGTACTAGCCGAGGCACAACGGATGACAAGTCAGTTTCGAAGGTGTACCATCACGAAGGTACCTCGCAACGAGAACGCGCAGGTAGACGCCTTGGCTAGGCTAACCTCCTCCTGCGTGACCGACACGCTGTCCGGAACAATGGTGAGAACTATCGGGCCCTCTGTCAATTCGATTGTGTTGACTGTTGATGAGGAAAACGGAGGCTGGATCGACGAGATCATTCGCTTTAAACAAGCAGGAATCCTCCCCGAGGACAAAGCGGCAGCCCGAAGAATCAGAAGGACGAAGTCGTGGTACTGTATCATCGATGGCCGCCTCTATCGGCGAGGCTTCAACCAACCCCTGCTTCGCTGTCTGAACCCGACCGAGGCGCACACCACCCTAGCCGAGGTCCACGAGGGAATATGTGGGGACCATGTCGGTGCTCGCACCTTGGCACACAAGGTCCTCAGGCAAGGTTACTACTGGCCCACCCTACGTAAGGATGCCCAGACTTATGTCCGGAGCTGTGAGCCATGCCAGAAGCACGCCCGGTTCCAACATCAACCGATGGTAATGCTCACAACTACCGACCACGCCTGGTCTTTCGCCCAATGGGGAATGGACCTCCTCGGCCCCTTCCCCCCGGCCTCGGGACAAAGAAGGTTCTTAATAGTCGGAGTCGACTATTTCACCAAATGGCTCGAGGCCGAGCCATTGGCTTCCATCACCGAGAGACAAGTCGAAGGATTCGTGTGGAAAAATATCATAACCAGGTTCGGCCTCCCTAGGGTCATTATCACAGACAACGACACGCAGTTCAACAACACGAAGTTCAAGATGTTTTGTCAAAGCTATCGCATCCAGCTGAAGTTTAGCTCGGTTGCCCAACCCCAAGCCAATGGGCTAGCCGAGGTAACGAACCGAGCCATCCTTGAAGGGCTGAAGAAAAGGGTTTCCAGCGCCACGACCTCTTGGGTAGAGGAACTCCCGAGTATTCCCTGGGCGTCGCGAACGACTTCGAAAACCCCGACGGGGGAGTCCCCATATAGCCTGGCTTTTGGGACCGAAGTCGTGCTGCCTCCCGAGGTGGTTTTCCCGACCCTCCGAGTCCAGACCCAGCGTAAGGAGGAGTCCAACCAACAGCTCCGTGAGAACCTCGACCTACTAGAGGAAAAGCGAGCCGACGCCCATCTCCGAGCATTAGCCTATAGAAGGACCGTCACTAAGCTGTACAATCATCGGGTGCGCCCCCGGCATGTTGAGACGGGTGACCTGGTACTCCGGAAGACTGAGGTCAGCGACCCGACCCGGTCCCGCGGCAAGCTGACCCCGAACTGTGAGAGCCCCTACCGGGTCATCGATGCTATCCGAGACGGGACTTATACGTTGGCAACAATGGAGGGGCGAGTGTTGCCGAGAACTTGGCACATCACAAACTTGCGAAAGTTCTACGCATGATATATAAGTAAAATAACCCGACTTGTATTGATTAAAAGCAAGTACAAAAGATGTCGGGAGCAAAAATGAGGCTTTTCCCGACCCGGATTAAAAATTTGAAAAAGAAAATTACAAGTCAGGGCTCGGGTGGGATCGAGTTGTCAAAGTCCTGCTGCCTTTCCATCGGCACTAGATCGTCCTCGGGATGGATGGTAAACAGATCTTCTTTAACGTCGGCGTCTGGATGTCGGTCGCGGGAGTGGGCTAACGCCACCCGATACCCATACTCGTACGTTACCCGACCCATCCTCTTCAGGCTTTCTTTGAAGCCGAGAGACTCTTTGTACTGGACGACCGATTGTCTAGGCAGCTCGGCTCGGGCGCTCTCCAGGTCCTTCACGGCCTGCAGCAGCTCGTCGTCCATCTTCCGAGCCCTGATTCGCGCCTCCTTCAGTAACTGTTGGGCGTCGCCCAAGTGGCTCTGAACCTCCTGCAGTTCCTTCTCCGAGGCCTCACGCCTGAGGAGTTCCTCGCCTCTCTCCCTCTTGGTCTTCTCGAGCTCCTCCCGCAGCTCCGACGCGTGCTCCTCGGCCTCGGCGACCGCCTCTGGACCCCCTTTAGATTTCAGAGCATCAAGCTCTTCTTGTAGCTGCTTGACCCGGTAGTCCATGAACGTGATCAACCGACCCGCGTCATGGACTCGTTCAAAAAACGTCATTTGGAAATGTTGGCTCTTAACGAAAAAGCAACTGTTAGAAGCTCGACGAACGGGAGAGTTGGGCTACCATGACATGAGTCGGGAAACCTCCCAGGACCATCTCCTTGGCGGGAAACGTGTAGAGCTCCCGCGCCAGTTGGGGATAGAGAAGTCCCGCGCCAGTTGGGGAAACGTGTAGAGCTCCCGCGCCAGTTGGGGATAGAGAAGTCCCCTTTCGAACTCCTCCGCTGCCGATGAGTTATTCCAAACTTTCGTCGAGTTTTTCAGCCCCTTCCATCTGGTCTTCATCTTCTTCTCCGGGTCTTGATGCCCCAGGTCGGACATTAGCAAGGCGTAATAGCCTACGTCGCCCTTATGAATCTTTGTTTTAAAAAGGTCCTTCATCGACCTCAGACGCTCATGGGCTGGTGAAGCGCCCCCCTCCTCAGACCCGACGGGCGCCTGAGGCTACTCCAACGGTGTCACTGGCTCCTTACCTTTGGATCGGGAGCGAGACTCCCCCTCGCGCGGGACGGGACTTGTGCCTCCTCGTCAGCACTTTTACCTTCTTGTGGCGCCTCACCACATCCTCTGCCTACTCAGGCGGTGAGACGACCGGCCTCTTCAACGAAGCCTTCGGGGCTTCCCTCGTAGGAGACGCACCGACCTCTCGAGCAGTGGGCCGGGTCGGAGGGACATTGCCGCTTGTCACCTTGGGCATCCCGCGAAGCTCCCCGAGATCCATCCGGTCTGCATTCCGACTGACAGGTTAGTAAGTAGTTAGAAAGGCTAAAGTAAAGTAAAATATTAGTACCCCTAGAGGCCGGGCTTAAACCTGCCTCGACGAACCAAAGCTCATCCATCTCCTTGATCACACGCGAAGAGGAAAGAATCCCCTTCATCCTGTCGACCAGGACGGTCTCCTCCTCGGATAGGTACAGGGAGGCGTTACCGATCGGGTGTGCCGACCAGTCAAGCCGAAACCCCCAAATCGGACCACTAACATAAAGGTAGCGGGACTTTCAACCTTTGTTATTGGAAGGTGCCCCGCTGACTCGAAAACCGACCCGGGCGGTGAGGTAGTAACCACCCCGACTCTTGCAAAGGCGAAAGCACGCCATGAACAAGTCCCGAGTCGGGATAATCCCGGCCCCTCGGCACTCGCCCAAGAAGACGACAAGGTAGCGCCACGAGTTGGGCGCTACCTGGCTGAGAGAGACCCTCCACCACCTCAAGCATTCCTCGATGAGTGGGTGCAGAGAAAATCAGAGACCGGCCTCCAAAGCATCCACCGAGATGCACATGCTGGGAGCGTCCAAGCTATAGGGGCGCTGCTCGGACTGCGGAATATGCAGCCCGTATTCGGTCGGGATGCTATACCGCTCCCTAATCGCGGCAAGTGACCCTTCGGTCACCGCCTTGTCTAGGTCATGATATGACTTCATGACCTCCAGATCCCTCAGAACCCTCGCGTCGACAGGCGACGGGGGCCTAGAAGACGCTCCCGAGGAACTGACCTCGGGATCACACCGACTTGTCTCCCCCGACCCCGGGGGAGAAACGACCCTGACACTACTCGAGGAGTCCGAGGAGGTCATCCCGACCTGTTCAAAAAGGGCTACCGACTGAAGGGGCGATGGGTGGCTAGGAAGGTCCGAGATAGATGCAAGGAGGGGGCCAAATGAGCAAGTGAGGTCTCAGCCCAGCCACTCCGAACTTATAGCGCCCAAGGGAGTCGTTTCAGCTTCCCGAGGCAACACGAAGCGCCGCCACCCCAAAAACTACCCAGCGCATTAAATGCGCCATTATATATATATATATATATATATATATATATATATATATATGACATAACAGTAACCATACGCAAATAAATAAAAGAGATGGTTCATAAGATAGAGGCGAGTGCGCCCAAGTTCACCCTCTTGGTCAAATCCCCGGATTTGCGCCCGAGTTCACCTACTCGGCCAAATCCTCGGATTTGCGCTCGAGTTCACCTACTCGGCCAAGTCCCCGGATTTGCGCCCGAGTTCACCCTCTCGGCTAAATCCTCGGATTTACGCCCGAGTTCACCCTCTCGGTCGAATCCCCGGATTTGCGCCCGAGTTCACCTACTCGACCAAGTCCCCGGATTTGCGCCCGAGTTCACCCTCTCGGCCAAATCCCCGGATTTGCGCCCGAGTTCACCCTCTCCGTCGAATCCCCGAATTTGCGCTCGAGTTCACCTACTCGGCCAAATCCCCGTATTTGCCCCCGAGTTCACCCTCTCGGCCAAATCCCCGGATTTGAGCCCGAGTTCACCTACTCGGCCAAGTCCCTGGATTTACGCTCGAGTTCACCCTCTCGGTCAAATCTCCGGATTTGCGCCCGAGTTCACCCTCTCGGCCGAATCCCCAGATTTCGCCCGAGTTCACCTACTCGGCCAAGTCCCCGGATTTGCGCCCGAGTTCACCCTCTCGGTCGAATCCCCGGATTTGCGCCCGAGTTCACCTACTCGTCCAAGTCCCCGAATTTACGCCCGAGTTCACCCTCTTGGCCGAATCCCCGAATTTGCACACGAGTTCACCTACTCAGCCAAATCCCTGGATTTGCCCTCGAGTTCACCCTCTCGGCCAAATCCCCGGATTTGCGCCCGAGTTCACCCTCTCGGCCAAATCCTCGAATTTGCGCCCGAGTTCACCTACTCGGCCAAATCCCCGGATTTGCCCCCAAGTTCACCCTCTCGGCCAAATCCCCGAATTTGCGCCCGAGTTCACCTACTCGGCCAAATCCTTGGATTTGCGCCCGAGTTCACCCTCTCGGCCAAATCCCCATATTTGCGTCCGAGTTCACCCCCTTGGCAAAAGCCTAAGTTCAAATTTCCGAGCTCATGCTCGGTCAGATCAGCCCTTGTGCCATCCCAATTCTCGAGCTCCTGCTCGGTCGGATCAGCTCTTGCGATATTCAAATTCCCGAGCCCTTGCTTGGTCGGATCAGCTCCCACGCCATTCCAATTCCCGAGCTCATGCTCGGTCAGATCAGCTCTTGTGCCATCCCAATTCCCGAGCTCCTGCTCGGTCGGATCAACTCTTGCGACATTCGAATTCCCGAGCCCTTGCTTAGTCGGATCAGCTCCCACGCCATTTCAATTCCCGAGCTCATGCCCGGTCAGATCAGCTCTTGTGCCATCCCAATTCTCGAGCTCCTGCTCGGTCGGATCAGCTCTTGCGACATTCAAATTTTCGAGCCCTTGCTTGGTCGGATCAGCTCCCACGCCATTCCAATTCCCGAGCTCATCCTCGGTCAGATTAGCTCTGATGCCATCCCAACTCCCGAGCCCTTGCTTGGTCGGATCAACTCCCATGCCATTCCAATTCCCAGGCTCATGCTCGGTCGGATCAGCTCTTGCGCCATTCAAATTACCGAGCTCTTGCTTGGTCGGATCGGCCCCCGCACCATTCAAGTCCTTGAGCCCCAACTCGGGACTAGTTCAGAGCCACCTCGAATCAGCAACTAAGCACAATACCTCATCTTCAGCACCCTCATCGGGCACCTCGAGAAGGTCTTCCGGGGGGGGGGGGAGAATGATATGGCACATGATGACCTGGCCGCCACATCCTCGCTCCCTCGGACAACTGGCCCGCCGATGTGGCCGACCCGAAGCGGGAAGCTGGTCGGACGCAGATATGGAGGTGCCAATGGTCGTGCGACCGACCTGGCACAGGTAAGGCCGAATCCCCAGCGGTCGTACGGTGACCTGACACAGGTAAGGCCGACACCCTTACCTGTGGACGCATGCCTCATCGCAAGGACGACGGGCGTGGTGGAGGTGTACGACGAAATGGTAAGCCACAAGGGCAGCTAGGTTGCCAGGTACGGATGATCTACAACACCCACTATATAAGCTCCTGCACCTCTACGGGGCAGGGGGATCGAGAAAAAAACCACAAAACTAACTTGATCGTCGGAGGGGTCACGTCGGGAACTTACTCGACCCGACCTCTTTGTAGGAACCGACGCCTGACCCGACCTGAGGTGCATCCTCCCGACCCGAGCTCCACCACTCCAACAGCCAATCCCCATGACGGGGTACAAGGGATCCATCCATCTAGCCGATCACCGACCCCGTCCCGAGCCGATCGTGGGCGAACTCGCGCACAAGGGCATGAACCACCAGTGCTCGCTCAGCTGATACGGAGGCAGGCCGAATCGACTAGGCAGGCACTAAATTCCTCCCTAACAATATATATATATATATATATATATATATATATATATATATATATATATATATATATATATATATATATATATATATATATATATATATATATATTACTTCTTTTAGAAAAAAAACAAAATATGATGGATTCCTCCCTAACAATATATATATATATATATATATATTACTTCTTTTAGAAAAAACAAAATATGATGAGAGTAGGCCATGGACGACGGCCTCACAAAGAAAGAGATATAAGGATAGCGAAAGGGAGGGTCGCCTTCGTCTTAAGCTCCGGCGAGCTGCTGCTCCCCCATCCCACCACCCCACCACAAACCAAAAGCAGCTGATGGATTTCACAAAGCCCCTTTCTTCCCCTTCCACATGTTGTGTTCAAAGCAATAAAGTTCGACCCTTTTCATCCACCCATCACAATGCCTCTACCATTATTTGATCCATCCATCGTCGTCGAGCTACCTACCGGTCGCAAACAGAAGGCATGCCCAAGCTTCCCTCATCCACCATCCACCTCTCTTGGCTTTTGTTTTCCCAAATCCAAACCATGGGATGCTTGCTTCTCATCTGTTTCCTTTTGCGGATGGAGAGAAATGTTTCCGACTACGTCCGTGATCGGTAGGAGTAGAATATGATGAACAGTAAGAGAAAATAAAACATAATAATAAGTATTTTTATTTATCAACATATAATTCGGGTTAAGGGTTAATACATGAATTTGAATATAAGATAGTGATGAGAACTTATTGAACATTTTTAAGGTTTTTCTTAGATGATGATCTCATTTTTTTGTTTTCTTTTTTAGTGTCTTTATTTTTCTTTTAATATCCTAAATACTCTTGGCTGTTTGTCACCAATATCCCTTCTTTTTTTTTTTCGTTGCAACGATGACGTAGTTGAAGCGATAAGACAAAAACAGTAAGACCTCACGAAGGGGGAAAAATAAAAATTACTCGTTAAATTAGAAGTAACAAAGTCTATCACGAAAGTGAGACAACTCATAGACATTTGATAATAATTACTCGAAGATAAAAAAAAGATGACGATAATAAGTAACATTTAAAGTATTAGAGGAAAACAAAGACACAAAAATGATAATAATATAAAATACGGACAGCATTGGAGAAATTTTTTTTTAAAAGAGTTTTTTCAAAAAAATTGCCTAAACTTACTCATAATATTTATATAACTTATGACATCATCATCAACCGTTCATGTACATGTTATCTTATGCAACAACGAAATTGTCACTGACTTTGTATTGCAACAAATAATCTCCTTTAAAAGTTCAAAAAAAAAAAAAAAGGTGGAGCCAAATGTATAATAATGATGAAAAATATGCCCAATGATTTCATACAAAGTAAATATTAAGTACAACGAAAATAAAAGAGATTTAAAACAACTTATATGTATATTGTTAGAGGAAAATCTTTGGTGCCCGCTCAGTAGGCACGGCCTGCCTCCGTGTCTGTTGGCGGGCACTGCTGGTTCAGGCCCATGTGCGCTAGTTCGTCCGCGGTCGTCTCGGCACAGAGGTGAAGCTCGATTGGATGGGAGGAACCCTCGGGTCCGGCTCAAGAGGTCGGCTGCTTGCATGGTGGATTCAGGTCGGGTCGGCTGTCGAGTCTTGCAAGAAGGTCAGGTCAGGTGAGGTTCCCGACGTGATCTCTCGATGGTTAAGTTAGTTCGATTGTCGAATTTACGATCCCCCCTCCGTAGAGGTGCAGGGGCTTTTATAATAAAGGCTACGAGGCGTCCGTACCTAAGGTCCTCACTACGCCTGTTGCTTACCATGTCGTCGTACTTCGTCGTAACCTCCTTGGTCCTTGCGACGAGGCGCGCGATATGTTTCTTGTCACTGGGGAACGTCGGTCTTGCCCCCATTACCCTTGTCAGGTCGGCCGTACAACGGCTGACCCTCTCATGCTTGTGTCAAGCCGGCTCCAATCACATCGGGTCGACCACATCGTTGGGCCAACTGTCTGAGGGCACGAGGACGTGACAACCAAGTCCACATCCGTCGTATCATATATAAACAAGGGTAAAATAATTACCTATGGACTTTTATACAAATCCCAATGTCTACGTAAGTAAATCAAAACCGCTTTTTTATCCAAAAAAATTAAACAATTGTTTTGTTTATTCTGCGGGTTGAGAGAGAGAGGTTTTTACTTGGCGTACACTATAAGTGGGGCTTCATCCACGTGGGATCGATCTTGACCCTTGGTTTTAGATCAGATTTTGGTTCGACGAAAAAAAAAAAAAGATAATAAAAATGGAAGGCTGGTCTGGTGGCCATCCACATCAACCATGCTAACTTGCACGGTTGGACCAGCCATCAAGTCCCGGAATTTTTAGGTGCGCCACGTGTCGCTCTCAGCAACAGAAGGACGACGGCGCAAGTGAGGTGGCAAAACGTCGCACCCCCCAATGCCAGCGGGGATGCTTGTGGGCCGGGGGAGAGGCACCCACGTGGCCGGGCCCGCTTCCGGCCCCGCGGCGTCAGTCGTTCGTTCCGTGCCACGCACGCAACGCGCTCCCCTCCCATTTTGGGACGCCTGGCGTTACGAAACCTGACACGAGATCCACGTGCGACAAATACTTTATTCCAATGGCGGTCGTGGCCCACCCTCTTTCATACCTTTGTTCTCATTGGAGAAACAACCGGCGAAGGGCGCCGTTACAGGCAATAACAGGTAAGGCAGGTGAGACAAATAAACCAAGAATGGAGTCGGCCAAATAAAAATGAAGGTGCCTATCTAATTGACATGCCATCTCTGATCATGATCACCATCATCACGATCATCGTGCATGCACCCATCCACCGTGCCCCCACATGAGAGAGAGCCCCGTTTAAAAGACCGCACACATCAAGAGAAGCCAAGAAGAGAGCCAAGGGACATGGAAAGCTCAGATTCGCCTCTTACGATCTCCTCCAGCCCTAACCCTACTAGGGAGATGAGGGAGGAAGAGTCGGAGGAGGAGGAAGAGGAGGAGGAGGAGGAGGAGATCCATTGGAGGGGACGGAGGGACGAAGAGCCGTGGCCGCGGAAGAGGCGTGAGGTGATGCTGGAGGGGTACGTGGACGCGGAGGGCGGCGGGGAGCAGGCGCCGAATGGCGTCGCGAGGACGAAGAGCCTGACGGACGACGATCTCGAGGAGCTCAAGGGGTGCCTCGACCTTGGGTTCGGGTTCAGCTATGAGGAGATCCCCGATCTGTGCAACACTCTTCCAGCGCTGGAGCTCTGCTACTCGATGAGCCAGAGGTTCTTGGACGAGAAGCAGCAGCATAACCGGTCCATCGACCGCTCATCCTCTGGCGAGTCCCTAGATCTGTCCGCGTTGCCGCCGTCTCCTCCCGTCGCCAACTGGAAGTTCTCCAGCCCAGGTAAACGTGTTTCCCATGTACCCTCTCTTTTCTTACTCTTGCCAAGGACTAGTCTCATTCGCTGCAGAAGCGAGCCAAAGATTCGATTTTTGTTTCTCAACTTACGATTCGGAACGTCCTTGCCTTGATTTGATCTTTCAAGAAAAAAAAAAAAGATTTATCCGAACGGATTCTTCCTCATCTTACTTCATAAAATATTTGGAAGGTCAAATACCAAGAAAAAACCAATTTAGTTATCCCCCAATACGTTTCTGTGAATAAATGGAGGAGGTTAATAATTTTTGAATTTTTTTACAGCATTATCAAAGGCTTTCTTTGAATTTGTATAGTATCTGATCCCTTTTAGGTTCAAAAGGTTGCTTGGTGAATTTGATTTAGAAATTTAATTTTAGTTTTCACTTCTGATGCTACCAGGAGATGATCCTGATGAAGTTAAAGCAAGGCTGAGGTATTGGGCCCAAGCAGTGGCTTTTACTCTCAGATTATGCAAGAAATAGAGACTGCATTCTTATGTGTTCTTTTGATGACTGGAAGAATTAATTGGTCGGATTTTAATGCCGAGCCAGTTTGGTAGAGTGATTATGCCCGATGCTTTGCTGCTCGATGTTATCAGATGCATCTGTGACATTGTTGGGGGAGGAGAGTTTCTTGTTGGAGTCACATACCAGTAATGGGAATTGAGGCATCAAAGAAGAAGAGAGGTGTAGGAGAAAAACACTGATGTTCTGAGGTGTGACAACAGAATGATAACATGTCTGATCCGCATTACTGTAAAGAATTATGTCTCTAGTATTCCATGTATGATAAGTGTATATGAATAAAATATTCTTTTGCATGTTCATAGTCTTAGTAATGAATATTGTTTAAACATAAGGATTGGTGTGCAATGTAAATAAATGCTTGTTCATTGTAACAAAGAATGATGGTCTGTGACATCCTCCTGACAATAGTGCACCTCATGTTGCCGCAAGCATGACAAAAATTTAGCAGAGATTGATGAGACAATGCCCAAAACTCTACATGTAAATGGCAGACTGAAACTTGTTGTTTTATTGATCTTATTTGCTTGCACCAAATTCTGTCCTACAAGTTTTGCATTTATCAGTGTTCTGTTCAGAATTAGATTGAATTGCAAATTGGCATTATTTGCTTGGGCTTATATGTATCAGACTATTCTTGTTCCTCAATTCTCTAGGCCTCATTCAGGTTATGAAATGGGGTCTTTGTTGGTGTAGTAAGTCTGTAACATATTTAGATGGATTGACTGGAATCTTGAGAATGGCATATACCATTTTCCATATGATACTGGCATTAAAAAGTTGAACAGATGTAAGCTCAAGAGATTTAGAAGTTGATTAGTTAAGACGTGTCGCAAATTGTTCTTCTTGGATGAGAAAGAAAATTATGGTAAGGCAATTATACAGCTTATATTTTTTATTCTTGGAAGTTTTGATGAATGTTAAATGAACCTTGCAATTGTTCATGCTTTGAATACTTTTGATCTGATAAGCTAGGTTACTAACCCCTTTTAAGACCCAATGAGAAGATGTCTGTGTCTGGATGATTCATGGAACAGATTGGAAATGATAAATGATGCTGTGGATACTGCAAGCAACAGTGCTAACCCCTTTTAAGACCCAATGAGAAGATGTCTGTGTTTGGATGATTCATGGAACAGATTGGAAATGATAAATTATGCTGTGGAGACTGCAAGCAACAGTGCTAACCCCTTTTAAGACCCAATGAGAAGATGTCTGTGTTTGGATGATTCATGGAACAGATTGGAAATGATAAATTATGCTGTGGATACTGCAAGCAACAGTGCTAACCCCTTTTAAGACCCAATGAGAAGATGTCTGTGTTTGGATGATTCATGAAACAGATTGAAAATGATAAATTATGCTGTGGATACTGCAAGCAACAGTGCTAACCCCTTTTAAGACCCAATGAGAAGATGTCTGTGTTTGGATGATTCATGGAACAGATTGGAAATGATAAATTATGCTGTGGATACTGCAAGCAACAGTGCTAGTCTGTGATGAAGTTGTGGAAAAGTATGAATTGTTTGTTGCAAGCAGGCAGGTAGTTGTTCAAGTAAAAACTACTGGTCTCCTGAAAGAAACCACTGTGTTTGCCAAAGGACATTTAAAACATGTTATTTCAGGGATCCCAGTCATCCATGCAGCTAAGCATGAGATGGAAGTAGAAACAGCTAAGCAACTTCTTCTTGTCAAAGGACAGTTGGGCAGTGTGAATTGGGCACTCAGCTGCAAAGTGAAGAAACAAAGTGTATCTATCAAGGTACTGAAAAGTGTGTTATCAAACCCTCTTGTTTCATGTTCTCACATAATTTTAGTCAATTAGCAAGTAGAGTGGTTGCATTGCTTTCAGTATGCATTTAGCTCACACAGGACTTCATACTCATTCCAGCAGGAGTTGCAGGTATCATCAGGACTTCAATAAGACTCTAAGAGTAAGAAGATAAAGAGTGAAAAGAGCATGGAAACCTTTTTTTTTATAAAAAATACCAGATTTGAAAAAAAAAAGAGCATGGCTAGATATCATTTCCTTGTACTTTTTTATGTTAGCAAGTTGAGCAGTAGATTGAAAAATAAAAAAAATACCAGATTTGAATATAACCTTTTTTTAGAAAAAAATTAAGAGAGAGAAGAAAATTAATATGAAAGTATGACATGTTTTCTGAGGCTATATCTCACCCTCATACAGATTAATAT
Source organism: Ensete ventricosum (assembly GCA_029747655.1). Taxonomy (NCBI): domain Eukaryota; kingdom Viridiplantae; phylum Streptophyta; class Magnoliopsida; order Zingiberales; family Musaceae; genus Ensete; species Ensete ventricosum. The sequence goes on along the minus strand of JAQQAF010000006.1, from coordinate 934,395 downwards.
GAAAATATGGTCGGGCAAGAGTCTTTTGTATGCACAAACATCAAGATTCAGTAGGGTTTCTTTTAGCGACTCAAGTAGCTAAACAAAAGATAAATAAATAAAAAGTTTTGTGAAAAATAAAAAGGGTATAGGACTAATTTTATCTTGTTCAATATACAAGGGGTGTGTGAGATAATGAGTAATCAACCTTATAGTCTCGTTTTCAAAAACCTATAAAATTCTCCTTTTCTTTAAAATTTTATTGCTTGAAGCCAAAAGAAATTTTACTAAGTTATTCATTTTTCTCTATGCAAAGGAGCCCATTATCTTGGGGCTAACTCTCGATTGCAGCCCGTACAAGGAAATGACATCACATGTCCTGCTTTCGGATTCTTTTTCCTAGTTCCTTTATTCTTTAATGATTTTTATTAATCAAATCCTGTATAGTTTTGATCTAATGTTCCATCAACCTAGAATTTGGATGATCCTCAAATTTATATTAACATATTCGAAACCTCGTTATGATGTTAAAAATTCTTCTGATCTCTCTTTTTGAGGTCACTGTTCCTTGCTTTGGTTTTCTCCAGCATCAAAGAAGATTACTAGGCAGTGTTAATATATAAAAGTTCTGCAATGATAATGACAACTGCAATAATTTGTTTCGTCTACCTTTTTTGTCTGGTACACCACTTAAATTTCTAATGCTATGCATCCATTACATGTATCTATTAGGTTTGTGCAACCTAATACATTTATTAGAGGTAAAACAAAAGAGATTTAGTAGATGCCTGCCATCATCACTATTAGGTAGTACAACCAACTACAATTGCAGAGTTTAAATAAAGGATGTGGTTTCACTGCAGGGTCATGTCCTATTATCTATTATTCCATTTTAAACCCTGCACCAGGATCCAAGATGGTCTGATATGTACCTCTCATGCATGATCTTAAAGTGTAGAAAAAGAGTGCTGTTGGTTGAGGAAGAGTGCTACACATATCAGACTCAGAAGGTCTATTTGCTTTTGCTTTCTTGATAAGGATGACCAACAAAACCTAGATGGTCATGCTCAGCAATGTCAACTCCTGAATGCAAACCTTTTTGAGTTTGACATATGAACAAACCCCCATTTGGCCAACCTTACACATATATACACCAGGGCTAAACTTTTCAATTCTTCATTGATCCAAACAATCCTGCAAGCAATGAAGGCTGTGGTGAGATTGCAGCCTGCCCTTTTCATCTTGCAAGTCATCTTGTTGCGACGGGTGATGCTCGCTACCTGAGAGAGCACAGCCAGTGCGATGAGTTTTTTGTGGCAGAGGAAGGTGAGACACTTCAAACCATCAGTGTAAAGTGCAACAATATCTTCATTCTGGAAGACAACACCGATGATATCGGGGCCAGGAACAGTGTTGTATATGAGGCAGATGTGAAATCTGTAATATTGTATGTATCACAGAATCTTTTGTAACTTTTATTTCTTCTCCTGAAAACATAAATGAGAAAATAATGTGCAGATAGAACATATGTGAAAGTCTCTGTCCTGTCATATATTTATGCATCATAAGTTAAATAAGACCAAACCAGTTGTGGAAATACTGATAGTAACAATTCTGGTTACCGTATATTTGTGGAGGTTGTGTTTCTCCACTAGTTTTGCTCTCGGAAAAGGGCATGTTGTGCTGCTGTAGGAGATATTCAACATGGTGATTTTGGTTTGCTCCTGTTTCTTGGAATTTGGCTCTCTTTTGAACTGCTCTTTGTTGCAGCCATGTTTCTGACATTGCTTCCACTGAAATTCTACTTTCACCACATATGCCTTTGTTGAAGCTGGAATATGTCACCACAGTAAAATCCACCCTGTTCTTTGTACTATATTTTCTTCTTTCAGTGCTGTTTCATATTTTTGAGGACCATCCCGTGTTGATGCCAGTTTTTAATAGCAACACGTCTCCTTTGCAGGGATTGCCTTCCTTCAACTTCATCTCTAAAACATCCACCTAGGATAATACTAGTTTAAATAATTTGGATAACATTGTGGTCAACAGCCATAGTTATCGATTATTTAGTCATAAGATATTATAACAATACATTATACAAGTGTATGTTTCACTAATTTATTCTGGAAAGCTGATAATGGCATAATATAACTCATTGTTTACTAGCGGCAAACAAACATGTAAACAAAGTGCTAAAATGAGTCTTAGGTTGACAGTTGCTGCCACAGAGCCCAGCAGGTTGCTGTATATTACGAGCATTGCATTTTGATCAACCGATAACTGTTCACCAAGTGGCAAACAGTTAACTGCTGATCCCAATTTACATTACAGTTGTTTAGATCCCGATGCACATGCCTCGGGAGAACTGTAAATGCTTACCCTGAATAAGAACAGCAAAAATTTATGCCATAAGAAAATTTAAAATATGTGATCAGCCTACAATGTCTAGTCTAACTTGGCAAATCACACTAGACTCTAACAAACAAATTGTCTCATCCAAAGTAATGGATGAGACAAATCACTAAATAGTTTCTAGAAACATTCTACAAAAGCATTAGCAAGATAAAATGATAGGAAGCCAAGTATAACAAATTGTTTTCCATGTATTATCAACTTCTTTTGTTATTTCTCGTCATTTTCTTATTCTACAAGGAAGAAAACATTTCCTAAGATTTTTATATTCTTTACATTGTAATCTTGTTCCTATGTATTTATCTTTCTTTGCCGCCAATATAGAACTAAATGAGACTCCTAGTATTATTAGGAATAACACTCCTAAAAGAAGTTAAAAATGAAATTATCTGACAGATTGAAATAAAAGAGGCTCAAATAATACACTAGCCAATAAAGTTCACAAACTCCTTATTGGATAATATATATTTGCAAGTGGGAAAAATATGTTATAAACAGGATATTGTTTCATGTAAATTGTTTCCTGCATAAAACCTGCAGTTTGTACCATTCTTTCATCAATTTAATCATCAAAGAATTGGTTAATAAGAGTACCGGCTAAGTCAGCAAAGCACAAGTACATTCTGGTTCCCCCGAATTTCTATTGATTAATAAACATTGATGCATATAAGAATTTTTCACTATCAAATGCCTGAAGTATAAATGAATTATCATTGTGAGTAACCAGAATGCCTAGAGTACTGGCTTTGTTGTTTCCATGGTATCATAATCTCCTCAAACAAACTAATAGATCTTCCTGAATCTATGTTTTATTGTAAAAATCTCCTTTAAAGGCATGTGGTATGTATCGGTTATAAGCACTTCCAGCAAAACATACCATATCATTTTCCTTCTTACTCCAATTTTGTTATGGTCTGTAATATATCTAACCAGGATAAGATTATTTGTTTGGCATACAACTTAATGTGCCACAAATTACATACATGCAAGCTGAGAGGTAAGGAAAATGAGCAAATCAACAGATGCGAGTCGAGAGAGACAGCTGCCTCTCATACTTCTCAGACGGTAGCATCACATTAATTTTAAAACTTTGGTTTCTGTTAGTTGAATATTACAATTTGTTTCATCATCCCTTCTTTATATTAGATATATGAATGATAAATATATTAGATACCATTCTTACAGTTCCAGATTATTGATAGGTCTGGTGGCAATTCAGATCAACTAAAGCTGACAGGATGCAGACGGACTCATTTAACTATGGTATTGTTGTTAACATACTGAAAAATTAATATTATCTAAACTCTGATAATCTGAACACCATGCAAACCTCACAAAATGTTGATGCTTGTGTAATCAATTTTCCATCGTGAACAAACAAAACAGGCATTTATTATAAGTTGCATGTCCGACTTCTTGAAAGATTACAGTTGATAAAAGGAGAATGATGCCAAGTTCGGCCTCAATAATAAATCTAGTAGAAAAATCAAGACAAGCTATTTTGAGAAGATATTTGCACTTCTTTAATTGACTCAGAACGTATTATACAATTGTTCTTTCAAATTATGTTAGTTTCCTTCATGTAAGACATGTAAGACAAATTGAAACGACTAACATCTTGCAGATTAAATTAGGTTTATGCATGCTTAAAAATGAAATTTTGGTTCTCGAAAACAATTCCGCAAGGTAAATAACAATCGCTACGGACACTTGGAGATTCCAGATTCATACGATAGAAGAAATACAGCTAGAGCTCGATTAAGGCATTACGGAACTGAACATTGCATCATAAAAAAAACTAGGAAATCGTAGAGAGAAACGAGAAGGGCGAGGAAAAGTGAGTACATTGCGGGAGAGGAGGTCGAGGACGGGGAGGGTCGTCGATGGATCTGATCTCGTCCATGCTGCAGTCGTTCCTGGGGCGGTCTCCGATGGCCTTGTCGGCCTCCACGGCAGCGGCGGCGTGAGCGGGGAGATCGGATCAGGAGCACGCTACCGCCCTCGTTCTTCCCGCTTCTCTTCCGCTCGCGTCCACAAATCACCTCCTGCCACTTTGGTTGGGTAAGAGGGCAAAGATGTGCATGTCTATCTAATCCCAACCGTCCATCATCCTCATCAACTTGAGCACACACATAAATCAACAAGTGGCCTCTCGCCCCATTAATTACGGCCCATACTGCTTTTGCTGAAGCCTAACCCTCTCGTGCTGCACTGTCTCGGCCCATTAATTACGGCCCAAATTGCTCTTTAGTGAAGCTTTGTGCTCTTTCGTGCTGCATGCACTTCACACCCTTTCAAAGCTATATGTCTCTAATCTCAGCCGTCCATCATGCTCGTTGACTTGACCACATGATTCCCGACCCAAAAAATTATGGCCCATTAATTGAAATTGGCCCATAAATTACGGCCCAAATAGATGGAAGCCCTACCCTCTCGTCTCTCGAGCTGTACTTACACACAGCACTCTCTATATCCCCAGTGTAACAAGAGCGGAGCCGCGCGGGCAAAGCAAATGGCGACGGCCCCTCGGCCTCCTCCCCCTCCTCTTCTCCTCCGCCCCGCCGACACCGGTCCGATCCCGCCCATCACCGGCTCGGCGGAGGATGCGGTGCTGCTCGCGGCGGAGCTCCTCTCCCGGGAGGAGGTGCTTCGCCGCCGCTCCCGCCGGGTGAAGCAGCTAGCCAGGCACTACAGGGAGCACTATTGGGCGCTCGTGGAGGAGGTCCGGTCCAAACTCAGCGAGTACTACTGGAGCATCGGCGTGAGCCCCCTCGAGGTGGATGGACGGGACACAGCGGCGGCAGCCGCGCTGGCCGAGGGGAGCGGGGAGAACGATATTGGGGTTGCAAAGAAGGGTTTTTGCCGCATTTCCGGGTGTAAGTCGATGGCGATGCCCCTGACGAGGTACTGCCATAGTCACATACTCTGCGATGACCGGCAGACGCTTTACAAGCCTTGTACCTACGAGACCTACAGGTATGGATTCCCCTTCCCTTCCGTTACTGCTGCTTCTTGTTGGCGGTGTGCTTGTACAATCATCATATGTTTTCGTTATTGTAGAATTATTAGACGCTTTAAAATATTGATCTTTTGAAGTGATTCGGAGCCATGAAAGATTTCAATATGGAGTTTTCCTCAACAAAGGAAGCCAATTTAAAAGCTTGTGGCCTGTGGTTAATGATGCCCACTTAAACAAGCTTAACACAATTGTTTGGTTTATGCGCTGCAAGCTGGTTATTATCAATAGCAGATATTCTGAGCTATTAACTCAGGCTTCCTTGTTGTACTGATTGTTGTCATCTGTTGGGCATGTATCGCCATGCCACTTTTTTTAATTATATTTTCTTAAAAATGTTATCTAAGAAAGCAATTTTAATGGAAATAATCTTCTTTTAGTGGATTGTTGGCTAGGGCTTCAACTTGTAATTTCTTAGACAAGGAGCCAGGCGCTGGTCCCTTGAACAAGAAACATAGGACGATCGAATACTGGATGTTACTTTTAGATCCATGCTACTGGTTGTTGGTTCAATTCTCTACTCCTTTTGCATATCGGATGTGGTTGAAATATATGATACTCTTACTGCTGTTGATTGAGGACTTATTGTTATGTTAAACTCCTATAAATTATATTTTCTACTTTGGATATCAGCAGTGGACAAACTTGCGGGAAGCCAGTTCTTCGAGCTGCAGTGCCTCCTTTCTGCACACTGCACATTCAAAAGGCTCGGAACCATCTCTCACAAGTTTTCAGTAGGGAAGGCTTTAGAGTCTATTCTTCTGGCAAGCCTGCTCCAGATTTTCATGTCATAATTGCTCAATACATCCACCAGATCCAAATCAACAGAAGGAAAGCACCAAATGCTGCCATTACAAATGCAGACAAGGATGAGAACGCTGGTTAATGTTGGTTGTGTTGGATGCTATCTTGAAGAGTAAAGACTTCCTATTTTTGTGTACAGAACTTGCTATTCTAGATGTTATATAGCGGGGGAGATGGGCCCATCTGAAAGAAGAAAAACATTCTCAAACATTCTCATACAAGGTACACTTTTGATGTTGTTGAATTATGCCTTCTACATATTATGCATATCATTTATTACCTGCAGACATTGCTGGTCCTAGTTACACCAGACCAGGGATTGCTGGCCAATGTATCATGCATGCGGTGTTCGCTTTGTTCAGGGTCGTGCCATCAACAAACCAGGCATTATCTCTAGGCTTATTAGACACACATGCGTACATGCACCATGCCAAGCATACATAAATTTAATGCTTTAAATTTGAAAAGTTTACTCCAATATTGCGTCAACTTTGAAATTCAAAGGTTCTGAGTTTGTTGTAAACGGTCTTATATATCATAGATTCACAAAAAAAAAATTGGACTTAAAGAAATGTTTGTCTAGCTTGTTTGTGCTATATGATCCTCATAAATGGAGTTGGCTGGGTTGGAGGTGGAGTAGAAAGCAGTTGTGATTGGCGAGATCATCGATCCTGCATTCTCAAAGATTTGAATGATGAATAATCCTGCGAAACAGCTAAAGTAATAGGAATTAGACGTTAGACGATTCCAAATAGAAAAACTTAAATCTTTTTGGTTTGTTTAAGGGGATAAAAGAGAGGTAAGATCTATCCCTAAATTATTAACATGAATTATCTGTGAATCTCAATGATCAAGAGTTGCCGATTAATGTGAGAAGGAACCACAGAATACCTGGAATCTCATAGAAATATTTGTTTTTTTATTAAATTTCCATTCAGTTTATTTCAAATAAGTCATATCTTGTTCAAACCTGAATAAGGGTCGGGATTGTAGTTAAAGCAGCCAGTAGAAAACCAAAATAAATATTCATTATTAAGCATGAAAAAGTGAAATTAGAAATTGCATTCTAATTATACATTATGTTGTTTGTGAGGCAAGGGTGTTCAAATTAACTTAGATAGAATAGCTTGTTTCCATGGATATAAAAGGATGCCATTGCCAGGCATAGTAACTGTTAATTAGCTTAAAAAGAAGTACCTCCTTTTTTGTAACTATAATTAGGAAAGTTTCCATCAAAAGGATGTCCCAACCCCTAATAATAATAATTTATTTCTAGCAATTGTTGCTCTGACTCTTTGGGAGACTGTGGTAATGACCTTTTTATTTAAGTGAACTTGCTAAAAGAATGTTAAAATGGATCAGGCATTGGGTCTTAAACTGTGCAGACATACTGATTTGAGAATATTTTATTTTAAAAGTCTTCTGATTGTCCACCATCTGCTGCTATTTGTCAATATGTTAAGTTCAGATATAAAAACACAATTCCTCCGAGGCTGGCTACTCATTATTATGTGAATCGATATGAAGTGTATGATCCCAACACATCAGTAGTGACCTCATTCTTTTAAATATTTTCAATATAACTGCGATGTTATCTATAGAAATTTTGGTGAGATCCACAAGTGGCAACTTTTATCGAGTGTAAAGGCATCCATAAGTACTCTGTGGATGCAAATAAAATTGCTGTGTTAATCTTTTATCGCAGAATCTTGTTAACTGCACTTGCACTTCCATCTTTTCTTTTTCTCAATTTGGTCACTGTGAAAAGAGATTGTTTTGACCAAACACCTCCATTATCTATTAAGACTCTCCTCTGAGTTTGTTGCAGGAGAGGCAGACAGTGAAGAACCTACCTGCCAATAGACGACAAACCCATGAGACGACTGCTCCAGTCCAATATCGACATTCACTAGTTTCTCCAAAATGAACCTAACCCAAGATTTTGCTTTGCATTTGGCAGGTTTGTGGATGTTTTTCTTTGGTGTGAAACACAAAGTGCTATTAGTTGCATATTGGAATTTAAAATTGAATACTTTGGAGAAATGGAGATCTCAGCTGAGGAGATGAAACTGGGACTAAAGGAGTATCAGTCATTTTGTAACTGAACAATGTATATTACTTACTGGATGCAAATCTGAAACTATACTACCTCAATTGATTCCTTTTCTGTTTTAAGCATAGCAACCAACAGCAGCAGTTGCTTTTGATGTTTGCTTGTGTCTTTAAACTCATTGGCACTTGTTGTGAAACCATCTGTTGTAGATTTCTCTGATGACATGCTGTTTTGAAGCTCATTCCATATTAATAAAATTAATGCACATAGATTTTTAATTTCAGGTATCGGATCCTTACTCGGTCGACTTGTGCTGCGGGTTCGAATTGCACTAGTATTTGTTGTTCTTGTTACATTAGTGAATGTAGAGTTTTAAAAAAGATCCAAAAAAAAGTTTTAAAAAAATCATGTATCGATTTTTTTTTTTTTTTTTTTTTTGAAAAAGAAGAACAGAAGCTTATATTAGAAAACCAAACTGCAACTAAAAAAAAAAAAAAAAAAAAAAGAGAGAAGCAGATGGTTTGTTGCCCTCCCTCACTCAAATCATGCCTCTAAAACTTCAGAAAAGAGTTTGCAAGTGGATGGCAGATGTCCCCTCCCCGTACCATAAATTCTTTGCATCCCCGGTTAGCCATTAATAAAATTTTCCTAATAGCAACTGCTTGGTTCATAGTAATATTATACCCAATAAATATTGATAAGCAAGAAGCATAAGAGTGGCGTATAATAAATCCAGAGTTGTCTCCCTAATCCTAGGAGGCACCGTAGTTTAACATGCATCATCCGATTTATCAAAGATGTCAAGTGGTATTCTAAGATATCAGGTGGCATAAATTTTATAGGGAATGTATCATCCGATTTATCTCAGTCCGCGAGCGAGGTTGATAGGATGCTGGATCGATAAATTTAAAAAAGTTATGCATGGTTTTTAGGAGGCTTTTTTTTTTTAACTTATATCGGCTCCCATAATACATAGAAGTAGGAAGATTATTAACACATGAGATGTATATCTATCTATATGCATCACTTGGTGTCATCAGATAAAATAATAATAATAATAAACAGACATAAACCGTAGATGCATATGTACCAATCTGTATTGTTCATACCTTTACTACCGACCAATAAATCACAGCGTGTTCAAATGATTACTTACTGAGAATTATCTAAACATTTTTTCACCACACCAAATCCAAATGCTTAAAAAAAGATGTGAATACCATCATTTAATTTAGATTTAAAGTATTTTCAGTAAGGGATTCAAGTTCAATAAATTAATATATCTATCAACCCCTTAACAAATTAATGGCTTGCATCCCATGAAGTTATGCTGAACCGAGAGTAATAATGTATTGCATGTCCATTCATATTTGGTAGGGAAGGAGAGAAGATGCTGCAATCTGATGCCATAGTCAATTGCAGTACTGTTTACAAGGTATGCAGGCTTAATAATAATGTCCAACTTGCAAGCAGTCTCTTGAACCAGTTTGCAACAAGCAATTCCATCTAACACTGACATGGCCAAAGGAAGAGTTCAAATCAGTTCTATCCTGGTCCACATGAGATCTTCCAAACAAGCAATTCCATCTAACACTGACATGGCCAAAGGAAGAGTTCAAATCAGTTCTATCCTGGTCCACATGAGATCTTCCAAACACATCTAATCACACAAGCAATCACAGCTGATGTTGGTAAATGTTATCCTACTGTATCCCTTTCACCGGTACAAAGCTTTAAACAGAGGATCAGTGTCATACACAACCACAGAAAAACCTTGGGAATCACCTACTCAAATAGTACACTGGAGCCTTCTCCCTTTTCAGAAATCTCCTCACACAAATATTATTCTCATGGATCATGGATTATCATCTTCTGCAAAATGACAAATGACCAATGGCCTCCAGTCAGAATAGCACCGGTAGGTCGACATGGTGCCATTGCTAATGGAAAAGCTTTCCAAAAGTTGAAAATTCTGCTGCAAACCAGCACACCCAATGTGATCCTTAATTGCATCCTATGTGCATGTCTTGGCTGAATATGAGCAGACATTATGCTATGAAGAGACTAGAAATAAGAAATCAACTTATTCAAATGTGAAACTTGAGACATTTCGACTTTACAAGTCCCTGATGCCATCGGTCGCAGGTCTTAGCTTTTTTCTGTGATAACGTGGGAAAAGCATTCTCTTGATCTTCTTTTCAGCTGCACTCTCAGACATGGCCTGAAACAAACAGCAAATTACTCAACGACTGAGCATAAAAGGTAATTGGGAGTATAACTAACCAAGAGTACTTGTAAAAGAACTAGGAGAAGTTCCTTGCATTACAATGCTTACTTTAGCATTGAATGGAAAACGAAGCGTTCGGGCTTCCATCCCACAATATACTCGTACATCTATGCCAAGACTATCTATGCCAATGAGATTTGCTCCCTGTATGAATTGGAGGGTGTTCGTAAAACAGTCGATCTTCAAAAGAATGGGGAGAAGAAAATTGTAATAATAATAATAAAACTTGCTTCATCAGGTTATTAAAATATATAAATTGTAATCTAGTTCTGAGCAATGGCAAAGCGATGAGAGTTTCATCCAGAAACTGATTGTAAATACTAGCAGTGAGTAAGCACTAACCTAAACAAAAGAGAAGCAATACCTATAATTATGATATGACCACATGGCCAAATGACAGGATAAAGATGATTGGGTAATAAAACCAATCAATAGCATGCAAGACTAAAGTTCATAGCAGCAAGTTGAAAGCATACTGTCACAGCATATTAAGCTTTTTAACGAGCAACTTGAAAACCTAGTCAGGGCTAAAAATAAAAAAGACCAAAAAGACACGATAACAATGGAAATATTTCAAATAAATTCGAAAGAGATGTACAAATCTAAGCCTGATGAAAGAATTCTCCACATGAGAAGAGAAGCCTAGCCCTCATTCTAGTATAATATTGTTGGCAAGTTACAAATTAAAGGCCTACTACACCTCCGCGAAAAGAAAGATGGCCAATTTTTGTTAGGTTCACTATCAGTCAAACTTGAGGATGTTGCTGTCCTCAGTTACATGGAGCCATAATTAATCCCCAGGATATGGAGTCAGTGACCTAATGAAGGAGATGAATAAGAATAATATCTGCCACTGTTGATAGAGAAACTCACCTCAACACTAAGGCCCTTCTTCCTGCGACAAAGAGCTTTCAGAGCAACATTGCATTGTAATCCATATTCATTTATGCGCTCTATAATTGCTGATGCAGAATGTGCAAGGAGGTCAGGTTCTGCATCTTGAAATTCTTGCAGACTAATCAACGACTGCATGAGTTGAAAAATAGTTGATGAAATCATCTCCTAGAACTCTAAAGTTTAACCAAAAAATTTCAAATAATGTGATGCTAGAAAATATATGCGTTCAAGTTATTCTTTTGATAGACAAAATAAAAACATAAGTTCATATACAATAATTTTGGAGCATATATTAGCAATACATCATTGCTAAGTGTACTTGCCTGGTCACCATATACAGAACGTAACTCCACTGAAAAAATCTCCAATTTGTAAATTGTGGAGCTTGTTGGGCTTTCATCACGTTTGGCGTTGAAACTCAACATTCCTCCATCTACACAAATTAAATACTTATCCAATTATCCAATTAGTTATAAGGATGACTTGACAAGTTAAAAAATTCATTTGGGAATTTCATACCAATCAAGTCATAAGCTCCCGCGACCTGTTCCTCTTCTTTCTCAGACTCGTCTGCACTTTTGACAACAATGTTACACATATTATATGCTCTTTCAGAAGAAGACAAATTACAAATCAGGTTTTTTTTTTCAAAGGTGTTATAAATTACCTCTCCAGTCTGAAATATAATTGTCACCATCATCACGGTGGAACAACCTCCTTAAATAAGATTCTTCATCTATAAAAGCAGGTCTTAAACAACCAACAATTTGAAGTCCATTTGATGGCCAGTCCACCACCTTCCCAAACTTTGTATGGACAACCTATACAATAACAGAAACCATATTGTCATTTTGCTTGACATTACCATAAATCAGGCAAATGAATAACAAGCTCTGCTAAAAGCAGCAGAAAAATATATTGGCATGCAAAGCATCAAAATATTCAATCTAGTTTCTGTCGAATTCTGTGGTTATCCTAACTTTAGAATTTAGGGCCCAACCTATGTTCATCTTACCAAGTAAAATCCACAAACAAATGCAGGTGCAGGTGCACGTGCACGCATATAAGTCTATATCTTCACAGGAATATGTGATTTTTCCAATAAGTTCATTCTAATCCATGATTCTGAAAAATCGCTGAGTTTTAGCAATACATTGCTAAAACTGGTATGTTACCTCTATGGCGGCTGTACTTTGTGAATATCAGAGATGTAAACAAGCAACAAAGATCTATGTAAGTGAATGAGGCACACTGGCTTCTGATGCTTTAGAGACTAAATGCATCTTCAAGCATCTGACTGTCATATGTTATATCAGCAAGAAAAGTAATAGTCATATTTAAGGCCTGTCTAAGTGAACAAACATACAATCAGGTGTTTAGCCGCAAGGCTCAAGATTTAAGTAAATTTCACCGACAAAATTCTTCATGAATCTTACCTTGGTCAAACACTTTGCAAAATATAGAGGATGAATGTAACGCAAAGTATCTGGCATGCCCCAATTTATCAGAGTATCCGTTACTTCCGTATCATCAATCTGTACAGCAGCAGATACATGAGAGTAGAATAGATTTTAGTTCTCAATGGTTCGCAGCAATTATTGTCAAATAAATTGCATATTGTTTTGAATGCACAAACCTCATTAAGTTCAGATATACCGATGCCACTTTCACCATCCATATCAAAGTTCTCTGAAATTGTACTGATTTCTCCATATGTAGGACAGTCACTTCCTATCAAAACCATCTGCATAATCATTCAACAGAGGTAAATTGCCTACTAATTTCTTTCAAGAAAAAAACTGAGAAATGGCTGCATCAATCATGTGGGAAATGTTATTACCACGGGGCTGTTTGCACCATGATCTTGCAAAATATTTTCATCATTGAATAACTCAAAAAACATATCTGGAATATATGAAACCTCAGGTGTTAAAGGAAAATTGGGTTACATGACATCACGAAAAGGATGTTATCCATGAAACCAGACCTCCATAGTCATCAATGACATACTGAAATTCTGCCCATGAGACATGCCGATGTGGTTCATTATGTACTCCTCCAGGAAATATGAGCGAAGCCTTGTTATTAGCCTAGAAACACAAACACAGTCATTGAAATCGTCGACACTAACCAGCAGGCAAACCTAACATGTCCATGATAGCCAACAATAATGTTCAACTAAAGATGGCAAAATTTGTGCTTCTGAGATTATAAATGGGTCACCTCGACAGTTGTCCTAGCTAGTTCAGCATTTGTGAGCACAATGTTCTTGTTCTTTTCACGCTCTTTCAGTTCTTCAAGAGGGTGGTAACCAAGATCTTTATGATACTTAGATGAATCAGGTACTGAGTCTGAGTAGTCAGCAGCAACCCGAACTTTTACAGATAGCTCCTGTGCTGTTTGCAGCCAATATGATTGCTTGGACCCGAAATATGGGCTCCTCCATCTACTACCAAAATGAAAAGAGAAGCATGCGATTGAAAATCAGTTATAGGTTGGCAAGGGATAGATAACAGGCAAAATAAGAAGAAATGATACTCATAGAAGATACTAGAGTCCCTCGTACTGGGAACTTGAGCATTACATCATTTTTTGACACTATTGAGGCTTACAACAATTTAGCAGTACATTTTACAAGCAGCCATCTACTATTGCTCTTAGGGTTAGCAGCAATCATAGTCTGTCATTGCCTCATTGGAAGCCGAACCGACTCTATAGAATTTTACATAAGCAGCCAATTTGGTATCTACACCTGGTTGGTTGGGTTAGCAGCAATCATAGTCTGTCATTGCCTCATTGGAAGCCGAACCTACTCTATAGAATTTTACATAAGCAGCCAATTTGGTATCTACACCTGGTTGGTTGAGTTGAATCCACTACACCTAGGCACCTATTGCTTGTTAAGGTCTTAGCTCCAACAACACCTGACCTGAATGCCCATACAAGGCCTAGGCAAGTATCCAGGTGCCACAGCCTTTTGTTTAGCTCACCACTTAATTGCTAATTATTTTGTCATTAGAGGGTAAAAGGACAGGGTTAAGTTTGAACCATATAGACTCCTATTACATGTACCCTTCTTTTATTGAGGGGTCAACACCGATTACCAAATCATGTTTCTTTACAAAGAGAACAAAAAATCTTATTGCAGTAAATTCTAGAATTTTGACCAGTTATAAGTAGACCTGCACAAATTTTGTTTTATCCTGCATCTCAATAAAGTTTTCACATAGCACTATTTCTAGTCACTATAAATTTGCCGGAATCAGCACTATGTTGCTCCAAGTTGTTTGATGTTTAGATAATTAACAAAAAGAATTGTTATTCATAATAAATCGAGTCCAGGTTATTTATAATTGACCCATTTTTTGCACCTACGGGACCTCTTTTTTTAATGAGTTCATATAAGTTAATAAAAAGTTCCATGATTGTTGCCTTCTAAATATATTGCACGATCTAAGAACACTTTTACGTGCCAGTTCGTTGAGTTATACATAAAAACATACATATCGTTTCTCTAGGTGAATGCCTAGCCACCTAAGTGTTTTACTTCAACCAAGGTTACTACAGCAGTCACCAAGCAGGACCTGCTAGACTATTTGCAAGTAACATATCAAGAAAGTTATTGCCAAGATGCCTGCATAGAAATACCTATATACAGAAATTTCTATAACTGTTCCTCATTCATTGGGCACAAAGAATGACCTGTAGGCAGACATGAAAAAGAAGCAGCCCAGTGGACAAGTCTCTCACCAATGAAAGCTTTGAGGACTAAACGCATGTAGTTTTGCCCTTTAGCCAGACATTAATGGTGCACAAACAACATGACACAAAAACATATATTTTTGTAAGTTATGCTACTTCCAGCATGATAATACAAATTCTGATCAGGATCTTCACATCCAACACCAGCATGTGATTAACATGAAAAATAACCAACTCAAGTAAGCAACAGATAAACAAGTTTCTCATGTGTGCATTCGTTTCACATCATAATTTTGGTGAAAAAGGCAGCATCCTAAACAACTGAAACTTTTCCCTTTCTATCTCTTGTTTTCACACGTGGAAAACACAGAAATAAGCAAACAGCAAAGGTGGAATACCTCAAGCTAAAATTCTCAGATACTCTGCGACCATCCAACGTGGACTTGATCCAACTAGCTGCAGTCCCAGCAGATATTGAACAAGAAAGTCCTTCTCGATCGAACAATTGACCATGGGAAGATGCTGGAAGAAACATGATGTAAGACGGAAAAGAAAAAAGATGTCATGAAAATCGACCTATCAATTAAAGAATTGATCTGAGATCAAATTGATATCAACGACCAAAGAATTCTATGATCCTTAAACATAAAGCCTCTGTCTGAAAGAGATAAAAGCAATCTGAATTAGTTTGCAGTTCTCGTCACGAGAACTAGAAAAGAAAGATCTCTCCTTTCTCAGAAATATCGAAGTGTCCCGCATCGGATACACAACCGATCGGCACTTTCACATGGTAGCTAACAAGAACGTCCAAGAATCACTTCATAAAAGAAATCCTCTTTTCATTGGTAGAGAAAGATGCAAAATTGACGCACGACGAAATAACATCTCATCAAAATGAGACGATCTGCACTGAACAAAGAAGCTGCTATAATCATCTCCTCCCTCTTCTCTTGATGGATCAGGTGGAAAAAAAATCCCAAAGTGGAATTTTTTTCACCCAGAGAGTAAGCTCGAAACAGAAGGCCCTCTTTTCAGCCCTTTCTCTGTGGAGCGCTCCACGATAGCTTGGGGTGGCAGTAGCGCTGGCGCGGGTTTCTTGTTGTCCGCACATAAGGAGACACGGGAGGGAGGAAGATAAGAGAGGAGAAGAGAGAGAGAGAGGTGATTACCGAGGTAAACGAGACCGATCGCCATGAGAGGGGGGAGGAGGGATGAAGGAGTCCGCTTCAGAGGGATTCGCCTCCGCCTGCTGCTGCCGCCATTAAACTAAACATAGGTTTAGTGTTGAAAGAGACAGAATACACATGGAAGCAACGACACGCCCCTCGCCACCACCGTTTTCCTTTTTCCTCCGCTTTTTTGACTTCCTATTATATATATATATATATATATATATATAAAATAATAATTGGTGTATTTATAAACCAATTAGCATAGTTCATTAAACTACTTGTATATAGCCAATTATATATTGGGTCGGGTATGAATCGCCGTAAATCGGATATTGGATCCATATATTGATTAAATAATTATTATTTTTTTGTGTTAAATTAAAATTCATATAACCTATTTGTCTAAATTTAATCACGTCATTTGTGTCACGAGTATTTGATTTAATTAAAACATAATTATGTACTTTAAAGTAAAAATATATATACAAATTAAAAAAATATAAATATATAACTAAGTTATTGTTGTTAATAATATTTTAAAAAATCAGTCATTGGGTCACCGATCAAACCGGTGGATTAGTTGGTTGGAGCATGCATTTGATTAAAAAAAAAACGCAGTTATATATAATTAAAATAAAAAAACCATAAATTTATTATGAATAATATATTGAAAAAATAGATTAATGTCATGACATCCATAAGTAAGTAAGAGACAAAGGGTAGAGTGTGCTGTCATTGTTCTTTAAACTTGCTTAGGTCACACATCAAAATTATCCGCCACAAATATTTTTGAAGAATTTTACATAATTTTAGTAGCTACTTAATATATATTTTCACAAAAATGCTAATTAATTTAGCTGATAATGATATTGATAGGTCTCCAATAAAAAGGAACGGTGAAGCTATGAGTAAGAGGAGGGATTTGAGGGGGAGAGCAGCATGAAGAAACTGATCGCTGTGTGGCCTCCTCACCGTGAATCCCTTTGGTGACGGCTTGGGGATCCCGAGTTGGATGTCATGGAGATCTCACTTCCCATCTTGCTTGGTCTCATAATAATATTAAGGTGGCAAGACCACATACCAGAAGATGCACCAAAAGCACGAGGAGGGATTCAAAGCAGCTGCAGGCGAGGAGGGGAAGCCAGCAGCAGCAGCTTCATCACTCAGTTGTGTCGTGTGAGAGCCACATACAACAGGAAAAAGGTAGACCTCGGAATTATGGATATGCAGAGAGATAAGGAATGGATGACGACGAGAGAGAGAGAGAGAGAGAGTTGTGTATGCTGGGAGTCCATTGCAGGATCAGCAGCAGTAGTAGCCTGGGTTTCTGCTGTTGCGCTGCCTCATCATCTCTCTTAACTCGACAGTGATGATGCTGACTCCCGATTGTTCAATGATTTGATAACCAAAGTTGACAAATGATCACTCCGAGTTATATCAGATTTGATTAATTATTTTTCTTGTTGTTAAGATGAAGAATTGAATAAAAAACTCTCTTTTTTTCATCATTAATATCTTTTTATTCTCATGATATGACTTTTGTGTAGCATGAAAATTTGTTGGTCCTGGTTTTGTTTTCCAACATGTCATATCTACTTCATTATTAATATTAAATATTATAAAATTATGTGCATAGTTTATTCTCTGATTACTATTTTTTTTTTCTTTTCCCAGAATTTAACCTGTTGCTGGCCTTTCAGTATTTTGATCTGGCCCAAATGACATATCATTGATCAAACTGTGGAATCCATCTTCTTGATGACTTCAACAACACCCAACTCCCCTTCTTCTTCCATTCTTATGATTCCCTACAAGATATGATGCTGTTCGAGGTCGGTTTGCAGCCGCCACTGGTTGCTCTTTCATTCGATGAGCTTGAGTTGCTGCTGCAGAAAGAACACTAAACAAACGATGGCGACGGTCAAAAAGGTGAGAGGAGAACAATTTAGGGCTGCGCATGGCATGCATAGCCGAAGAAGAAGCTCTCTCTCTCTCTCTCTCTCAGTTGGATTCTGCACTTGGTCGGTAAAGCAAGGCACTCATTTCTCGGAAACAAGGACGCAGCGAAGAAGAAGACCAAACACATGCGAGAAACCTAATCCATGGGCTGCTGCTGCTGCGTTGCTCCTCGACTGCATCCACATCCAAGAGGGCATGAAGGCTACCATGGAAAAAAGAAAAGATGAGTCAATAGGCTGCTGCTATATTTATTAGTCAAAGATTCTGGATAGGACCGATCGAACCGGACCGTCAACCCTGTTCGGTTCACTATTTGGATTGTTTGATACCTTTAATTCTTTAATTTATCAATAAAAAATATTTTCTGTTTGTATAAGGGCATTTAAGTCTTTTTAATTTTAAGAATAAAAGAGAAGAAAACTCTATTTATATTTGTTACACTTTCATCCCCTTCGACGTGTCTATGCGGTTCTCATTTCACTATATTATAAAACATAATATTTATAAATTTTTTTAAATCGGAGGAGATCTAACAGAAGAGGTTTACCTGTACGACCAGTTGCACATAAATCTAGTGGATCTCATCATTCTCATGTGGAACTCCCTCCCTCACACACACAGACACAGACACATACACACAAACAATAAAAAGGCAGGCAGCCCCACACAAACCTTCTTCCTCACTCCACCGGAGCAGCAGATGAACAGATATCGGAGCCAACCTCCCTCCTTTTTCTAATGCTTATCCAACATCCACTGGAGGCACACAATCTTGGCAAACTAGCTCGCAATCTGAGATGGGAATATTGGATGCCAGTCCCACCTTCCAAATCCTCCCAACTCCGACGATTACGCCCACACCACCATTAAAGTACATGATCCGTGGCCAACTTGTTCAAGTTGCTTCTCCATGCCCTGCTTTGCCACAGCTCCGCAACCTCATTTCCATATTCCCTGCCTTGAAGGCATGGCCATTTCTTATATCAGAAAGACTTGCTGCTCCCCAACTACTGCTGCTGCTGCTGCTTCGTGGCCAAGCCAGGACTCCCCCCCCCCCCCCTCTCTTAGCTGTTGCAGGTAGCCAGCCACCCATCAATGGAGATGTGTCTCTCTCAGGCCCATTATTTCAATCATATAAGTGTCTTGCATCCACATTCCTTGTTCTGACGAACACGACGAACACGTACACAACAAGAGCTTTCCGAGGACACGTGGAGCATCGAGCGGCAGAGTCCAAGATACGCCGCCGTAACCGTGTCCCCACTTGGGCGGAAGTATCCGACGGCCAGATTTGATCCTGACCTTATCCGACGGCTCCGGTGTAGCCTCCGTCCTCGCGTTGACTAAAACCCAGGACAGCGACTGGCGCGAAATGTCGGCGTTCACAATGAGGCTTGGCGCCAAGTAAGATGGCGAGAGATCTGATCCCAGGTCAACTCGGATCCTCGAACTGTTCCAGTGTAGAAAGATCTGCGCAGCTCTTTTCTGCGGATATCGGTTGCTTTCCTAAAGATTCTTGCGAAAGCCTCAGAATATGCGAGTGACAGAGATGATCGAAGGGATCAAACAGCAGATGGGAGAGAACCCGACCGAACCATTAAAATAGAAGCCACGAAGAAATCCAGTCAAACCCTCGCCAAACATGCTCGTCGATTGTTTATTGACTACCGATGTAGAGATATCAGTTATGACAGCCCCCAATCCAAGCTCAGGTGTTGGTGTCTACATAATGGTTGGCGCTTCCCCTCGTTGCTGTTTGCGCTGTGCCCGCCCATATGGCTTCTGCCGCTGTCTCCACGCAGAACCCTCCCCTGATCTTGCAGAGAATAAGCTCGTCCTGGTCTCGGCCTGGGATGTCCGGCGTCTCCCCACCGAGGCTGCCGTCGGCCGCCCCCAGGCTTCGGTCGCGGCCGGCCAGGTTGCCGGAGGTGAAAGGTTGCCTTGCCGGCATGTGGAGGAAGATTCAGGGCGCCGACGATTGGAGCGACCTGGTGGAGCCGCTGCACCCGCTCCTACGCGAGGAGGTGGTGCGGTACGGGGAGCTGGTGGCGGCGTGCTACAAGGCGTTCGACCTCGACCCGAGGTCGAAGCGGTACCTCAACTGCAAGTACGGGAGGAGCCGCCTGCTGCAGGAGGTCGGGTTGGACTCCTGCGGCTACGAGATCACCAAGTACATCTACGCGACGCCGGACATCAGCATCCCCACGCAGAGCGGCGCGTGCTGCGGCCGGTGGATCGGGTACGTGGCGGTGTCGTCGGACGAGGAGGCGAAGAGGCTCGGGCGGCGGGACGTGCTGGTGAGCTTCCGGGGTACCGTGACCGGCACCGAGTGGATCGCAAACCTGATGAGCTCGCTGACGCCGGCCAACCTCGACCCTCACGATCCCCGACGAGACGTCAGGGTCGAGTCCGGCTTCCTCGGCCTCTACACCTCCGACGACAGCACCTGTAGGTTCAGCCAGGGCAGCTGCCGGGAGCAGTTGCTCAGCGAAGTCGCCCGGCTCATCAACAAGCACAAGGACGACGAGGAGGAGATGAGCATCACATTGGGCGGACACAGCATGGGGAGCGCCCTCGCCCTCCTCTTCGGCTACGACCTGGCCGAGCTCGGCCTGAACCGATTCCGGCTGCAGCGAGAGGTTCCGATCACGGTGTACTCCTTCGGAGGGCCGAGGGTCGGCAACACCGGCTTCAAGGCGAGGTGCGAGGAGCTCGGGGTGAAGGTGCTGCGGGTGGTGAACATCCACGACCCGGTCACCAAGCTACCCGGGCTGTTCTTGAACGAGAACTTGAGGGCCTTCGCGGCGGGCTGCGACCTGCCATGGAGCTGCTCGTGTTACGCTCATGTGGGAGTCGAGCTCGCCCTCGACTTCTTCGAGATGCAGAACCCTACGTGCGTTCATGACTTGGAGACCTACATAGGGTTGCTGAAACGCCCCAAGCTGGTGCAAGTCCACAAGGAGGGGACGGATCTGCTGGCCAAGGCAAGGACGTTCCTCAGCAGGAAGACGCTTCCGCCATGGCCATGGCAAGATGTGGCAAGGCAAGTGGGTCATTTGGTGCAATCTCTGAGTCTGATCTGAGATCAAGAGCTGCATTATATTTGCAGGCTTTGTTTTTTTTGTGTAATCCACATCTCTACACACACTGCAATCTCTGAGTCTGATCTGAGATCAAGGACTGCATCATATTTGCAGCCTTTTTTTTTTTTGTGTAATCCACATCTCTAGACACACACTGTACATCATCAAACTTGTAATCTTATGATCATGTAACAAGCTACTCGATGTAGGAAGATAATTCTTTTGAGTTGTCCCAAAGCTTTAGAATTGAAGTTTGCTTGTGTTGGGTGTATATAGCTATTCCATGTGATAACGATCCTAAATAAGAACAGGTTTTATCGCATGTGAGAATAATTTGGCCATTCGAGAACAGGAGCTATGAACTTTTGTACTGCAACTATAACTCTTCTGATACCAACAAAGATAATAATGAGTTCCTTCCCATCGTCACATATATAGGGTGAAGAAAAAGGAGGGACATTAACATTCAAGAGACTCACTCTACCATCTTACACATCCTTGACAATTAAAGATACATACCATACAATGCCGCCTGTCCAAATTGCCTTGTATGTTGTTCACCAACATCTCAAGTTGTGTTCTTAGTTCATCGGCAAAAGTACCGATGGGTCAATCGAAGGCGTCGCACTCATTAAACATCTCGGTATGACCTCACTTTGCTCCACAGGTATAAATACATCCGCTGTAGTCCAAAGGGGGGATGACTCTGAGAATTTTCTCCTCTAAACCCTCGGGACCCTTTGAGTCTCGACCTCCAATTTTTGCTCCCGAAGGAATGACTTGGTCATCGGAATGACCGTATGGGGCACACACCATCTCGATGAGGACCTTCTTGCAAGTTCCGATCGCGAGTCGAAGCTAACCAGTTGGCCCCAACCCGAAGAACCACAACGGAGCAAACCCTAGCAGCTTCACTAACTAAGCCTTTCCGAGTCTCCTAGTCCAACTCGGACGACGCAGGTCAAAGCGTATCGTGTTGACTCATCGTCCACGATACAAAATCCAGCAACAGTTTTATATTGACATACAATTTTATAAGGTTTAGAAATTAAAATGATAGCTGGATGCACACATCTCCTGCTACTTAGTCACAGTCTTATCCCTGTAAGAGGAGAGGTTGTTCTCATGATTTCTTTGGCTTCATACATATCAGGAACTTGCATGTTTATTTTTTATGTTTTGACATCATGTTCTTCACCCTTTTTCATGCATGTGTTAATAGCGTGCTTCCTTTTTATCTTCCTTCTTCCCTTCTTCCTCGAACTCTCTCTCTCACCTTCCTCTCAAGAAGAGAACATTCCACGAATTGGTATCAGATTCTCTCAGCAGATTAGGCTGCTGCAGCCGCAGCTCATGATGATTCGTAAGGATAGTGCCACATCACACACCAACAGATCACCAGTCTATATCTCCGATTGCAATTTGATTCTTGTAAACAACTACTTCAAGCTCAGCTTCCTCAGCCATTTCTGACATAAGCCAATCGCAGATCATGTTGCTGACACTCCCTGCTTTTCCCTGATAGTTATAGTTGAGCTTATCATTCTTTTTCTTCTTTCTGACACACAACCTAATCACTGAAACATCCATCCATGAAGCTTCATTCTCCGCAGCGAAAGCATTGTTCCAACTCATCAGATAACGATGGCAGAGACGGATGGCATCACAAGTGGGGGCTTCCCACTTCCACTACGTTGAGAAGACCACAACATGATGGATGATCTCAGATTGTGGCAGGAGAAGCAACCCAAGCCGCACTGCATATATTCCATACACACCACATCAGCTTGTTGGAAACAATAAACTTCGATTAGGAATCTAATCACAAGTTTTCTTTAATTAAATTAACAATCGATCAACGTTATTGTGGGACTGCGAGGGAGTATTTACTATTTAGAGATGATGAAAGTGAATTGTGATAATTGTGATAATATAAAGATTATTTCTTACTTTCCGACCAACATAAAACTGGCAGTGATACTCTCAAATATATATCAAATACTCATGGAATTTTGTTCAAGAATGTACTACTTGCTATCATATTTTCTAACAATTGTAATACGTACAATGAATTTTTCTCGAGCAAACTTCAAAGAGATTAAAACGATTATTCCGTTGCACCTCTGGGAATCTACAAGTTTCAGCAGGTCATCACAAGATGCTGTATGCGACCAGAACAAGTGAAGAGATATAACATGGTAAAAGGAAGAAATGAAACTGGAGATAATAACAAAAGGCCTGTACATCTTTTCTATCAGGGGAGGCCAAGGGGAAAATGCCACATTACCCTTGTGGAAAAGGTAAAGAGATTTGGACAAAGAAAGAAAAGAGAAATGCTGATGCAAATTTACATGCTCAGTGACCGAGAACACTACTAGCATTGGTACATCGAAAAACTCTTGTTCTTCCATATCAAACTTAGCGTCCGGCCAAATTTCTTTGATTTTGATTTATGAAATGTCTTGGACTCCATGGTCACCTGACGACCAGCGTCACTCTCTACCTGTTGCGGTTGCTGCTTCAAGGGAGGAGGAGAAGGCTCTCTCTGCCGCTGTTCCCTGAACAGCCTCAACAACCTCTCTGCCTTCTCCTTGCCTTTAGTTGTCCCATTCACTGATATCGATACAAGTGACGGTATCACCCCTTCTTGCAGGACCATCTGACTGCATCGCTCGTCACTGCTGCACAGAATTAATAGGCAAGACACAGCCTGATCTTGTTCTGCAGGCTCACCAAAGTCTAAGACCCCCGCAAGACCACAAAAAATACCTGGGGTCAACACGATTTCTTTCCTTCCTGCCTGGCTTGATGCTAAGTTTATCAAGACAGCAAGGGCCTTCTCAGTCCACATTATGCCTTCAGTCACAGAAGGCGATCCGAGGAGAGGATGGAGACTGTTAATGATACCTGATGATACAAGGAAAGGGATGTTGGCCGGATGTGTGGAAAGGTTGTACAGGGTGTGGAGAGCATCGTACTTGCAGGAACTGCCCTCGTTGTCAGCTTGTAGAACCTGGATCAGGAAATGAACAGCTTTGCTTGAGCCAATAAGGAGCTTGGCCTCATTGAGACAGGAGAGGTTCAGGTAGAGGGCTGCTACACATTCGAACATTTCTGAGTTTGAGATCATCTGCTCCAGCAATGGTAACAGTCCAGCAGCTATGAGCATTTCCTTGTTCCTAATACGATATATGATATACTTTTAAGTGCTTTACAATGACGGAGAGCCACAATAGATGATCACAATGTACGAATGGCGTATTTGCAGTAACTGAGGTGACCGACCACCAAATAAAACATCAGCTATAACACCAATAGTGAATCTCAAATGCAAAGTAACATGTTTTTATAAAAAAAATCCCAAATGCAAAGACTGCTAACTGCAAATGCCATCAATTATGAACACTAGTAGAAGAAGGCACCCTACCACAATTTCATGAATAAGTAAATGTATATAATAAAAAAAAGTTTAGTACCTATTGTTGTTAACTGCAAGGTTGAAAAGGGCCATGGCACCAGCTTTTTGAGCCTTCTCATCACCGCCGAAGAGAGCCATCCTTAAAAACTGAATAAGTGCCTCCACAAGCCCATTAGCTCCCAGATAGATCCTTGCTTCTTCATCCTCTTTCAGCAGATACCTTATCTGCTCTACTACTCTACATTGTTTATGTGCACTTTTAACCTCATGGAGTGCTGACAGCAAGCTTCGATATCTTTCAAACTCATCTACTACATGTTCGTCGTAGTAGTTGCTTAAAGTTTCAGCATCCGCCTCGTTGAGCTCCTCATGGCTGTGATTCTCTTCCAAAGGAGCAACCTTAACACATTTCAATTTGCAAGAGTTTGTACAACCAAAGGAACTGGAATCCATGGCTTCGCATTGTGAGAAAGCCAACCTCCAATAGTTGGCATCAAGGGACTCTGGTGGGCCGGTTGGAATGGGAAACCCATTCTGTTCGCACCAATTAGCAATCAGCCCTTTAACACAATAATTTGGAGTTAAGCACAGATGGGATAGCTGCTGCTGAGTTTTCGGACAGGTACTATGCCCATCATTAAACCATTTCTCAATGCAGAAACGTTCATAGGTTTGTCCAGATGAAATAATGACAGGATCAAACATGAGCTGCAAGGAGATGGGGCATATGAATTCTTCAGGAGGGATTGGCATATTCCCTGATTTTCTTCCATTTTGTTTGAAATTGAAAGAGCGTAGCTTAGATAGTTGTCTCTCAAATGTGCGACTGTTCCTATGTGGACTGGACACCTCTTCAAACCCTAGAATGGAAGAAGTGCGTGGAGTTGATCCCTGAGAATCAGTATCATCTGTGTACTCACTTCTGAAAAGCTTCGAATACTTTCTCATGAGATGATATAAGTAAGATACTATTGATTCCTTCCGTTTGTCATCCTGAGCACGAGCTCTTTCCATAAGTTTTTTGAGAGCTCTTCTTTCAGTCAGTGCTGCTCGGGAAGAAGTAATCCCCAGCCTTAGTGCAGCTTGGTGGAAAACTTCAAGCTCATTACTGTCGCTCAAGTTATTATTAAATTTACTGTCTTTCTGAAGCAATGAAATTACTTCATCACCTGCCTGCTTCTCCAACTGATCCATTTCAAACACGATGTCCTCCATCACACCAACAATTTCAATAATCTGGAATGGGAAGAAAGAATACAATCGTTTAGCATAACTAACTATAGTTGAGCAGAAAAAAGACAAAAAGTGTAATTTTAGCAGTTCTAATAAATGGGTGTTCTGATAGTAAACCAGCATTATCATTATGTGTTTAATGGTCTATTATAGGTAAATGGTCATGTAACAAGGACAAGGTCCTGGTATCAGTGAAAGGTTCAATTAAATACTTAGACCAAATTTGCTATTGCCTGAAATGCATATGGATATAAACATGTAATCCTTTTGTTACAAGCAGATACAAATCAACGGGAAAACCCCAATGTTCACCAGAAATATACATGTAACTGAAGTTCAGAAAACAGAATTAAAGGGATTGAAATAGAAGAATCTTGGGTATTAAAAAGAAAAACCAAAAAAGATATTTCAGGTGGTAATAATACAGGGCGGAATGCTGCCTATAATAAAGCAACTGATAATTATTAAAATATAATAAGGTAACAGAGGTGGTCTCAAGTTTTTACTGAAAGTGGCCAGGTTTACAAACAGCCTCAACAAACTTGATTCCTATAGAACTTCTGGTGCAAACTGCTATATAAAGAGTCATACAGTTTTGATCCAATTTCAGCGACTTCCCCCTTGGGGCACAACAAAAATCAGGATCATTTTATAAATGACTCGCGGCCCACTAGACATACAGTCTCTGAGTACCAAGTGAAGATTCTAAAGCCTAAACAATTACTCTGTTGGCCCTCACATGTAAACAACACAGAAGATTTAAGCAATTTTAAGAATATAGATATTTTGATATAATTACATAACAATATTTTAACAATGAAATTGGCATAGCAAAGATGTGCAAGTAACTTTAAATGCATAGTTGCATACCTGGCAACTAATATGTTCTGGAACTATTTCTTCAACACGTCTAAGACTTTCTTGAAGTGCACATTTTGCCTTTTCAAACTTTATTAGAATCGAGTCTCCAGTTATCGCCTAAAGAGATAACACACATTTTATAAATAGTTTGTAACATAAAACATGTCATCGAAAAGGATATAGCATATCAAACTAATCTAACACATACTAGTAACTATAGTGCTCCAGTCTATGCAAAGTATGCATCCACAAAATTTTATGCAAAGAATGCAAATCAGTTTCCATTTCCTTAAAAGCAGCTCTCTGGCAATAAGGCTAAATTTGAAGCAACTATTAGCAGAGATTGAACCAGGAAGAAGGAAGAGAAAAGAAAGTAATTAAAGCGAACTGATGAGCATCTAGTAAAGTTCCAGAGCTCCAAATGTGTACAGATCGTTAAGTATGAAATTGAATCATCTCTGATTGTTAAAATAGTGAGTGATGATCTATTGAGTAAATCAAGGCTGTCAGACCATCTTGTGAAAACCAGTTCAATGATGACTATAAAAAAAACCAGGAATAAGTCAAAATGTTCATTACATTATTTGCCCATAGTCTAAAGAAAAAGGTAGTAAAAATTGTACAAAACAAGAGATGTTCATGTCAATTCCAATTTGTCAAGGCCAAAAATGCAAAAAATAAAACCCACCAAGTAAAGCTTGCTACATTCTGAGCAATGCTGAAGAAGGCTTTTGGCTTTATCAAGAGCAACGTGCAACGAGCATAATGCCTGTATGCCAGACTTACTTCTGGGTCTTGCTGCTTCTATGAATGGAAAGATCTCCAACACCTTACCAACAAATGTATGTAGGACTCTAAACATTCCTCCATGGACCTGCTTATACACAGAACAGGTCAATCAGTACTAAGCTCTGATAATCATGGGAAGAGAGCAATTATGCAGATCACATCATTTGCAAAGCTATAATCAATCATTTATGAGATATTAAATTCAATCACCAAGTTGATGTTGAGACATTCTTCAATTTCTTTACAGAAAGTTGATGAAATGTGGCCTAAATGAGTAACTTTTCAATATTGCTTCCAAGATACTCTTGGAGGCACAGAGAACAACCATTACAAAAAATGCAATAACTGCACTGAAATGTGTCGTTAGGGTGACATTGCAATGGAAATAATGAAACTTTTATTTCAAGGAACTGTAAAAAGAAATGTTTTTAAATCATAAGGAGGGTGGTGCTGTATAACAACAACAAACAAGAAACAATCAAGCGATCATGTTACAAACGTTTTCTCCGTTTCGTTTAAACTGATTCCAAAATCAAATCGCTTGAAAGCATTAATACCTTTGCATCACCAGCAATGAACAGATTCCCCTCAACCTCAGCCGCATCCATTATTTTTCCCCCAACAGAGCTGAATCAACTGACACGGAAATGAAAAGGTTACAATAAGGATAACAATAAGCAAAACCAAGAAAGCTCTGATGAACAAACAGCCCCCTCGAACACCATCCTCTTCCAGGAGGGAAAGCAAAATCCTTTTAATTCTTGTACAAGGAAGATAGATCCAGATCCAAACACAAAAAGAGCAAAAAAAAATTTCCCCAGTGGAAAACCCCGGCCAAACTACGAGGTCCCGCGTCTTCAATCCTTCAGAACCAAATAAATCACAAGGGAAACATCCATAGTCGAAAACCCTCAGAGTTACAGGGGGTCTCGCCAGCTTGTCGATTCCAGACTTACCTAAAGAACAGAGGCGAAACCAATCCAGAGCGCCGGAAGAAGAGACGACTCAGATGAAAGGAGGCATGACGTGAGGAGAAGATTGAGATCTCATGTCCTCCTCAATCTCGGTTATCAGGGACAGGGTTTTCAGCATTCGAGGCACGAATAAGGTTTAAAAAAAAAAACAAAAAAAACAAAGAGGGCGCTCCCTGCGAGGCGGAAGGGGAGCGAGAGAGGAAGGAGTGAGAACAAAGCGAGAGAGATTCCATCCACTATTACTCTCTCTCTCTCTCTCTCTCTCTCTTCTATATATATATAAATGCTAAAACAATTAGTAGAATGCACAATTGAAGATTAAACAACTAAATTAAATTTCTCCCGTTTAAAACTTACCCCACCTTCGTTTCTATTGTCTGCTAGGGTGGGAACCACACCCAAAATTTCCAATAAAAAAGAAGGTACAAAAACTAATTGTTTTTGTAATCAAGGAGATCTTGAAGAAGAATACTTGGCTTACCCAGGCCGTCGATTGGGAGGCGAGTACGATCCTCGCCTGTCATCCGTCAACGGATCGGACGGTTGTCATCGGCTCGCTGGGCTCGTTTCAAATATCGAACCGTTGGTTGAGTTCAATCATTCATTGCCGCTCTAATCTCCCCGTACCGCGAGGCCTGCCGACCTCCTTGTCGTTTCGAAGAGACATAAATACCCCTGTATGTCGCTTTAAATAGCACAGTCGCAGAGTAGCATGACCGACGTTTTCGCTCAATAGTATGGACATTTACGAGACACTGCTCCCGTGTCATCACCGATCGGTACGGAGTCCCGGAGATTGCGGTGTCGGCTGTGATCAGTTATTCCGAGCTGTTTGATCTGACGCGTGGCGACCTTTGCGCCGCCCGTTTTGGCGGGGATCAATTTCTTTCGTCTCTGCGGTCGCGTGGAATTCGGTGCCACATGCAATGAGTCGCGACGGACGGACGGTGGACCCCGGCCTTCACGTTTACTCGCCGTCCCACCTGCGTTTCCATTGGACCAAGAGCTGGGCCCCGAGTGACCTTGCTCGCTGTCCGAGTCACCGCCCAAACGGGTTGGTCGCCGCCGCGGGTACAGGTGACTGCTGCTGATTCCGACGGGAGGTGATGGGATGGCAAAATCCAGCGGGGCCCGCAGCATTCGCCCGACATCCTGAATACGTACCCGCTCTTCCGGACGCGACCGTCCGTGCTCCGTCCAATCACAGGGCGGGTGGGAGAGCGGGTACAGGAGTTAGATACTCGATTATTAGAGGGAAATGTATCAGCGTAATCTGGACCGTCCATTGGACAGCGGACCCACCCATCATGGAAGACGTAGTACTTGTGTCGGCTCGACGGTAGCCAAAAACGTAAAAAGGTCTTCTTTGTTTGCGGTTGTAGGAAGACTAAGTAGGCGTTGTCCACCCCATAATTAATCAAGTTTCGTTATTATTTGGTTCCTTTTGGATTTGCCAAGTGTTAGGGAAGATGCCATGCCTATTTCCAAAGCCAATTGCAAGAATAATTACTTTTTTAATTTTAATAATAGCATTGTCATTCTCAACTTAAAAAATGGCATGATGTGACTTGGTAACAAAGATACTTAAAATCGTAATATACTTTGAGGAAGATGTTATTCTATTGAACAACAACATTCTTTTGTTGTCTAAATCAGAGTTAACAGAATTGTATATGATGTCAACTATCCAAAATTACTAGCATAAATACATGGCTTGATATGCATCAAATGCATACTATGTTCTTCATGCAATTTGATATGGAAAGGATCAATATGCATAATTTTGTTCCTATATATATAGATATATATACAATTTCTAAGATTTCAACCGTAAAATTATGCATATCACAAAGACACAATCTTATTATTACATCCGACCTTATTCTCTCTTGACCAATTTATGATTTATGATGGTTAATCCTCTCACTGTAGTAAACTATTGAGAATTAATCTATCTATTAATTTTTGATAAATGGTCTTGTAGAAAAAATTCTTATGAAGAAAGCTGAATCACGTGCTATGCAAGTGTTCATGATATAAAGAGAATTGGAAACGTCAAATGGGAGTCTGAAGAATAGGCAACATTGTGCAAGTGATGAAATGGGACATTTCATTGTCTAACAAAGCATGACACTTGATGTGCCATCTTCAATATTTTAATCAATCACTATAGGTATGTGACATTTAGAAGTGCAATGGGGCATCGTCAACGAAAGCATAACACTTCAAAGTGGCATCATAAATTCTTTAATCACTGTTAAATTATCATCTCAATTTGAAGTCAATGAATTTTAGGATGGTGCATGTTAGGGGAAGTTGGAAGCAAAACAACATAGGAACCACTTGAAACATCACTATTTGTTGACTTTGCTAGGAAAGGATCTATTATACTTACAAAATGAGATATAATAGTGACATGAAACCTTAAGTGTATTATGATGTATTGGATGACTAAATAATCCCCAAAAACATCACTATATCATTAGACGATACAACCTACTCTCATATCATGATAAAATAAAATGTTAATTGCTATTTTGCCCGGCTTTCGTAGACGACCTAATCATGGTTATGCTAAACTAAGTGACTCCAAAGTAAACAGCAACAAAAAAAAAAAAAAAATTCCTTCCCAGCATATAAAAAAGTACATGGAAATGAAAAATAAATATATGATTGATAATATATAGTACTGAACCTTTGCTTTTATCTATAGTTGTGTCTCCATTATGTTGGTTGATGTGCTTGGGGTGGCCCAACAGCAAAGCGACACACTATATTTTAGGCCAATTACTCATATGGATGAGCAACATGGTGAGGAACAGCATCTGCCTCCATCAAATAGGTTATCCACATCCATCAGGTGCATTTAATATACTTTTTCTTGTGATGGCAGCAGCATGCATGCACTGAATGCTCTTTCTCTCTCTCTCCCTCTCTCTGCACACCCCAAACTTATCCTTTTCCTCGGCCTCTTCTCTTCAGTCATGTGATACCAGAAGCACTGACTGAAGCCTGATGGAGAGAGAGAGAGAGAGAGAGAGAGAGAGAGAGAGAGAGAGAGAGGAGCTGTTCTTGGCATGGCCTTTGGGTTCATTCACTTGTTAAGAGAGGGTGATGGCCAAAACATAAATGACAGGAAGAAGAGCCAGGAGCATGTGAGGCATATGATGATGTTTCCCTGGGCATCAATCAGTTCCTGCATTGTTTAATGCATGGTGGCCTCTTTCCGAGGTTCACTGTATGTGCTGCGGATTGAAGAAGTCCATGGCGACAACAAAAAAGGTTTGGGCAGGTCCAACATATGAAAGAAGGAGTAGCAGCAGTGACAAGCCTTTTGTTTCATTCGAGTGCAGGCAAAAGAACAATGCATGCATGCATGCATGCTGTGAGGCAATTTGGGTTGTCTCTCCATTTGTTTTCTTATGAGTTAGCTAGTAGCATCAATGCAATATACGATTTAGTTTCACATTTTTATAATACGAGAGAAGATTAAGTTGGCTTCATAAAGCTACATGGATCGATCTTTCAGACTACTGCATCAGTTGTTATTCTATCTAACCAAACTACAGGTATTAAAGTTGCTCTGATGTCGAACACAATATTATCCCTCGGTGGGGTTGAATGAAGGTGAAGAGATTAGGAGAGAGAGAAATGAAAGCATATTTTTTTATGTAATGTTTGAATGGAAGGAACCCAATTACTATGTGATTTGCTTCTGAATGAAGAAATTATCATAATTTATTTTAGTTTCACATCAGACAGATAGATATATTAGCTCGAGAATAAGTATTCGATGGTGTTCAAGCTTACTAACTTGATAGATTAAATATCGAGTTAGGATAATAATGCCATGTAAGACCTCTCTTACTTCATCTTTTCTTCCTTCTAATAATTGCATTCAGCGAAAAAACTATCCGTTCTTCCAAAGAAGTCTATTTAGGATCTATAGTACTTGACATCAGAAATCTATTTCCCCAATTCCCGGAACGGTTGGACCTTATCTCGATTATTTTGACAAAGATAAAGAGGAGTATTTTTGTTTTTGAAAAAGGGGAACTGTTAAATATAGAATTTGGTCATCAAATCTTACCATCAACAGTTAAGGCATTAAACGATCTAACGTATTCCAATTATAAGATGACATCCCAAACTATCAACTCTTCTTTATAAATGAGCTACCACTATATATAGAATTATCGAAATAAGATTATATAGCAGACTCAACTTCCCATATTTAGAGTAAAAATATGAAGAAAAATGAATTATAAGTGTTTAAAGGTTAGAATCCTTGTATTTATAACGAATACATGTTTTTGAAAGTGAAGGTTTTTTTTAGTGATGACACATCTCCCGTAGCTACCGGTAGGCACATAATGATAGGAAGATGGACGCTTACTCACCTTGTTTGTCAAAAGTGATGACGATTATAAATTATATAACAATACGGATTATGGCTTATCTTCGCATATGTAATATAGCTATGGTGGCTACTATCGACATGGCATTGAGATGGTTGATTTATTTCTGGATCAAATTTGGTTTGAAGCAATTTAGAGTCAAAATTGCATTGAAACAAGATCTAAATACCATTATATCACTCACCTTCAATTTTAACTAAGTAATCCGTGGCATGCATTACCTGCATGCTTCCCCCATTCATGTTCAAGGTAGTGTTAATCCATGGCCATAATATAAAGCCCACTCCATACATAGAGTTAGGCCATTTTTAGACCTAATTGAATTATTAATGTTTATCCGAAGACCATTAAATTTTATAGTTTTTCGGTTCTTGTTTGTTTGGGTTAGGAGTGATCACATCGAATTTAACACTCTAGTTTTGATAAGTAATATAGAAAATACTTTGATCAAGGACTCTAGTTTTGATAAGTGATATAGAAAATACTTCGATCAAGGACTTGGATCACCGAAGGGCCAACTAGAGTCTGACATCTCATTAAAAAATTTATCTTATTGAAAAGTGGACATTTTGAGCTAAAGACTTAGTCTACATATCATATATTAGACTTTATATTATAGGTACGGGCATCGTGCTAGAGAATCAAATATTGCACCAGAAGATTGGGTGTCATTGGAAAGGTGACATACCGATGAAATAAGCGATATACTGAAAGAAAAAATGATGTGTTGGAGGTTTAGACGAAGTGTTAAAAAATTGGATGACATATTGGTGTAGATTGCAAGTGCACTGCAAGCCAATCACATGAGTGATGACATGTGTGACACGTTACTCAATCTTTTTTCTTATTATTTTTATTGGCATGCTCACTTTGTATTTCCTATTGCATATATTGTGATGTTGTTACTCGATGCAATCAGAATTGGATCATAATAAGACCAATTCGTCTTTAAATATAAACTCTAAATAATCCCGATCGTATGTTACTTGAGAGGGATATCGAGGTAACCAGACATAATAGTGTATTATATACATGTCTATATGATGGCGACGACTAGTCTCATAGCCGCTCGTGTGGGGACACTAAGGGTTTAATACAAGTGATCATTGAAGAATGAGATTACTGATTGATCTGCTTATGAAATGTTGGATGGTTAATGATACCTGATGTCAGACAACAGTTCTGTAGTTTCAATTGTGTGTCTAGTCCTTAGAATTGAGACACTAATGATACATTATTTGAGTACTACTTTCTTTAACTTCGGACTTACAGGTTTGGAAGTTTCATATCTGATACAACAGGTTATCAAGATTGGTAGTCAATCTTACAAATGCAATTGAGTGTCGATAGAGAACTATCCACTCACTATATCACGAGCGGAATATCCTATATGTTCTTGCTTAGGCAAATCCCTAGCTAGGGTTGTTCGGATTGAGAGATAATAAGTTCTCTAGGAAAATCCAATTAGAGCGAGACTTAGATAGATTCTATATGAGGTCTGATAGTACCATACCTGATATGATCATTGAAATATTAGATGGATGATGAACTATAGATACACGGTAACTGAGAATAGATAGGTCCAATGGATAAGATCCCCTTGTACTGTCTAGGGACTTTGCCGTAGTGGCCTATAAGTTGAGTGAATTGTTATGAGATGATAATTTACTAAATTAGAAAGAGTTCTGATAAGTGCAACTCATGAAACTTGGTATTTGGCTTAGAGTATCACACGTATGATGAATGTTGTGATGAGTAGAGGTTCAGATACGAGATATCCACGGAGCCTTTGCTTTATTGGATATCTAATAAGCCCATGTATTATCGGATCATATGAATGAGATTCAATAATTATGGATCACTAGTTAGAAATAATGAAGAGAGGGTGATTTGTTGGGGAAAACCCAAAACAATAGTTTTTTTTCAATCAATCACCCTTAAATAAACTAGTTTTAAAGCATATTTTAAAATTATAAAAATATTTAAAATGTAAAAAAAAATTAGTTCATTTAATCATGTCATAATCTCGATGAAGTTGTATGCTTCCAACCTCACATCCATCCACACTAAGTATAAGATTATTATTTAAGATTAATTAGCTCGTTCAATTAAAAATTCCTTCTTATTAAGAAGTCATTCTTTATTTTTTGCGTACCTTTCCGCGCAAAAAATAAACTAAAAGAATGTTTGTGCCGTATTGGCCATCGCATCGACCCTGTCTCGACTAATACATATGATCGATTCTTCTTTTCTTTTTTGACCCTCTGATGCATCATTGCCAATATTAGTCAACGTTTGCCAACTATATCATCTGATCAACGGCTATGATTTCGTGTGATATTTTTTGGTCAACAAGTTTTCTTCGCCTTCTTACCGTTTTGTTTCACCGAGTTTGCTTTCAAAAGCGGAACCACTTTTGGAAATTGTTTTCTTTATAAACAATAGGAGAAGTGTTACCTCACCGACCAACCTTGTTTTTTGTAATCTAATAATAACACACGGCCTTATTCACATACCTTTTGAAAGCATTTTTTAGGTGTTCTTATTGTTTATTTCACATGACATCTATTTCCCTCTTCATTTACTGCCACCAAATTAAGGGAAAACGTTTTTGGGATTTGGACTCGTGGAAGAGTCCACCCCACTCCCCCCGACCCCTTTTTTGTCTTCGCCCCTGAACCCTCTTCTTCTCCGTTCCTACCCCCAGTCGATCGAATTGTAATCGCATTTTTCTTCTTCTTCTTGCTGCTGCTGCTGTTGATGGTGGTGGGGGCCCGATGGGGGGTGGGAGCTCGAGGGATTCGAGGTCTCGGAACGAATCCTACCAAGAGCGGAGCTATTCCGGGGAGGAACCTTCGTCTCCGTGGTGGCACAGGTATTCTCGTGACTACGACCCCTCTCCGCCTCCTCCGCCACCATCTCGGAGTTATGCTTCCCCTCCGGACGCCTACGCGCCGCCGCAGCAGCAGCACAGCACTGCGTCGCGGCCGAGGATGCTGGACCGGCGGTATTCGAAGATAAGCGACAATTACAACTCGCTGGATCAGGTAACGAA
Organism: Ensete ventricosum; assembly: GCA_029747655.1. Taxonomy (NCBI): domain Eukaryota; kingdom Viridiplantae; phylum Streptophyta; class Magnoliopsida; order Zingiberales; family Musaceae; genus Ensete; species Ensete ventricosum. The sequence continues at coordinate 898,283 of JAQQAF010000006.1, read as the reverse complement.
TCCGCGATCGCTTAGAAGACTGGGTTTGTAGGTGCGATCGTTGTTGTTTGAGTTGCTAGGTTTTCTCGTATGTTTAGTTTTGGAAGAAACAAGCCCAACAAGCTTCGTAATTGATTGTCATTGCGGGTAATTTACTTGATAGCATCACTGTCAGACCTTTACTGTGTGAAGAACCTAAACTTTTGGTGCTACATTTGTATAAGATTGTCGAACTTCAAGCTGGATTCACCATGTTGTAGTGTCGGTTGCTTTTGCTTTGTTTTTCTCCACCGGTATGTTCTCTGGCAACAAGTTGGAAGGGTACCTAGAAAAGAAATTATGGATTGAGGTTGTGAGAGATCTATTATGATATGGTGAAGCTGTGGTCTAGTTGGTATGGACATCTTGATGATTGAATAATAATACATTAAGAAAACTAGATTCAGGATCTTGGCGAACAATGCAGTCTACCTCATCAAGATGTCAGATGCCTATAAGCATGCTTGCATGTGTTTTATAGTCTTTAATACTTCCTTCTATAATAAGCATGATATATATGCGAGGAAAAAAAAAAACAAATTAATTTTTCACCAAATGGGTAAAATATTTTATATTTTAAGAGAAAAGGAAAGATGTGAACCAACTGAAAAGATTTTGCCTACTGAAAAGCCAAAAAGAGGCTAAAAAATTGGGTGTGACATTGGTTCATCCTCCTTGTCTGAGCCGATGAACCCAAAATTTTCTATTTTGGGTATTTGGATATTAGTGGATGTTACTTTCATCTCAGTTCTACTTGTATCTTATATCCTATACTGTTTTGATGAAGTCTCATGTTATGTTCTACCCCGCACTTTTTGTCTTGTGCCTAAACTCTGGCATCTTAGTCTGTCTACAATGATAATCAAAGGATGGTTAGGGCAGCGTCACTTGTATCAATTGTGCCCAGTTGATTATCTTGAGAAACCATTAGGGTCCTCGAGCAAGGGTGTTTCCTCTGATAATAATACCCTGGTAAGAAATCCAATATAACTGGGATGTGAGAAATCCAGTCAAATATGGTGCACAAGTTTCAGCTTACTTTGTAGGGAAGACTTCTGATAGAACTTAACTGTAGCAAAAACTAAACTGAATTTAGTTTCATTTTGCAATTTATATTAATTTGTTCCCAGAGTATATTGCTTTGAAAGATAACTATGTAATAAATAATTTTTACATGAAATGTCAATGTTCGAAGATATGGTTGATCCTGATCTTATTCTACTGATTCCAGCCACACTAGCTAAGTCTACTGAAAAACACTGTGTCTTTGTTTTCAGGATTATAGATACTTTCTATTCGATGTGATTCATTTGATCTCAATCAATTTCTGACTAATTGTAAATGATTTCAGCCAAATCCTGGATGATCAGCTAGTTATTTGCTGATGAAGTATTTCTTGTCAATCCTAATTGATTTCTGGCATGTCTTGCCAATTATGATCAATTCCTAGATGATCCTGTCAATTCAAAAACTAATTTATGAATGATTTTTGGTCACTATAAGAAAAGTATGACCCGTGATCTGATTTAGTTGATTGAAGACAATTCTGATCAGAAATCCTACCATCAACCCTGAACTTGGTTTTGATCCGATGAACCTTGTCAAATTATAAGAAACAAATTTATTGTAAAAATCTATATTTTTAATGTATGTTAAGGATGATTAACAATTTATATTCAGCATCTATCCAAATGAAATATATATTTTTTGTAACTGCTTATCTGATCTGGCCAATATCAATCATATTGCTGCTGGCTGATCCCAACCCCAAATCTGTGAACTTTGTTTCTGACATAAAAAAAATACTGAGTTTAAGAAGTTGATAAAGTGAGAACAAGTTTATGGAGGTGGCTTTAAGGTGGGAACATTTTTGGCACTGGCTGCAGGTGGTGGCATAGTCAGTTTGTCTTGGTGTGACTCGAGAAGAAAGAGCTAAGATATGACTAGTAAATATCTGGCATCCAGTATTAGGCCAGTGTCTGCTGCAGTCTGAGATCCGAAATGATCTGATTTTGTGATAGGTCTGGAAATATTTGATTTGAAATGACTTGTCTAAGATGCACCAACTCATAACAGGATTTATCAGACACCATAATAGGGTAGATTTCACTGTAATATAACCAGATTAAATTTATCTTGGGACATTCTATGTCTAACCAACTTCCCATCTGACCTTAAGAATGTAATAGATATACGGTCTCTCTAGTTTTCAAATATATTGAACTTTCTGTGGTACATTTTGCAACAGCATGCTTGCTGCTTACTGTCTAGTTTTATCAGTCCATATTCATATTCTACTGGCTTCAAATGTTGGTGATTACTATTCTTGTTGTGGTTTCAACCTAGCAGATACCTAGAATTTTTAACAAGTTGTAGTTCATTTGAGGAATCTTTGTTTTAGAGTCTTCTTATTTTCTTGTGCAGTAATGATATTGTTCATAGTCCTGAATTTTGTCGATGTGGTAAGAATTCTATTCACACATTTGTATTGATTTTGTTGATAGCTTGGGCCATTCGGTGCTTATCCAAAGGTAACATACAAATGATCGCTCTTACAGTGCAGCATCATTACCATTATTAAAATGTTTTTGCTATTTGTTTCTTTGGCTTCCCTCTAACCCTTCTTCGCTACAAGTTTTGCCTTGTTTTCCCTTTTGCATTAGATTCATTTCTGCAACGGACTAGTTCCGCAGCCTTTCTTCATTCTTGTGTCGTGCCACATTCCAATGGCCTACAATCATTTCTTCATAGAAGCTCACTGTTGTGATCCTGTCTCTCTAGGTTTCGGAGGCATTATTGCTTATCCTGGATACTACTACTATGATTTGGCCACATTGGCAACTTTTATGTAGATATTACTTAACTAATCTGACTCGACATACAGATCCATCTTGATGGTCTCCTGTGTTCAAGTCCAAACCTGGCCACGTAGGACCATATTTCTAATATATTGGTGGATGGAGTAGCTTGGTCAGACTAGCACTGTCTGCATTTCTTCTTGTGCTTCCTGAATCATTAGATGATATATGTACACACATTAAGGAGACTTAATTCATTTCACCATGTTGCTTAGTTTTTTACTTTACAGTTTGGAATTTTCGATGTTCAGGTTACTGAGGCTCTTTCCCAAGCTGGCCTTGAGTCTTCAAATCTTATTGTGGGCATTGATTTGACAAAGAGCAATGAGTGGACCGGTACTCTATTACATGGGATAATTTAGTCAATTACTTAATGTAGTTATGTATTGAAATCAAATATAATGACACCAGATATTATTTGATAATTAGGCAAATATTCATTTGGAGGCCGCAGTTTGCATCATATTGGTGATTCACCAAATCCGTATGAACAAGCAATATCTATTATAGGACGAACTTTATCAGCATTTGATGAGGATAACTTAATCCCATGCTTTGGTTTTGGAGATGGTAAATGTCATCTGAACTTACGTACCATTTAGACAAGACTCTTCTTTATGTTAAGATCTTGAATTTCTTAATGATTTGGCAGCATCAACACATGACCAGGATATCTTTAGTTTCTATCCAGATGAGAGACCATGTAATGGTTTTTCAGAGGCTTTAGAGCGATACAAAGAACTTGTTCCGCATTTAAGATTAGCTGGTACATCTTCTACTTTCTAGTATTTCTTGCATAAACTAGTGCCTAAATGATATTCTGTAGTTATTGTAACTCGAAGGTGTATGTTGTTCCTTCAGGTCCAACCTCATTTGCACCAATTATTGAAATGGCTATGACCATCGTGGAAGAAAGTGGAGGACAGTACCATGTCTTATTGATAATTGCTGATGGGCAGGTATGTTTCTTCAGGATCATGTAATTGTTCTTGATGCAAAATTTGGTACATCACTGTGTCCAAATATAGATACATAGAAACATATTGAAGGCAGTAGCAGTGGCTTTGTTGTCATATACAATATGAAACATTAACCTTCATTAAGCTTGATGATACAAAAGATATTTGCATTTAATTTGTGCAATGACTCATAAATAGTTTTAAAAATGTGAGCATTCCGAGCTTTCTTGCAGTTATGAATTTTGAGTGGCTTATCTGTTGAAATAATATAAAAATGATGACACGATATGTAGAAGATATTCTTTTGTTATTTATTTCTCTAGATATTTTTAATCTTCCTCGATTTACGAACAGGTTAGTTAAATCAGAGTTCCGTAAAGATGCTGATCTAGTATTATTAATTAAATCAGAACTCGTCAATTTCCTCGCTATTAGTGGTCTGGTTGCAGATTTTATAGAAGTTCATACCATCATTAGTTGGTATAATGGAGATCCTGTTAAACGTGAGGCTTGTTTTTGAATGTCACAATTCTAAGGAAGGCTTCAGATCTCTGCTATGATGTCAATATTATATAATAAAAACTACATGTTCTTTGTGGAGCTCATGGGGATGAATTTGAAGGATAGGATCATAATGAGAACTACAGAGTGATGGTCGTGAGAAAATTTGTGATGACATTGGTCACAACAGTGTTTGAGAGGGAAATTTCATCCTGTTCCCACGTTTTAGTCAGGTAAGGAGAAGGAATTTCAAGTGGATAAAATGATCAGGTTCCAAAAAATTTGGGATTTAAAAAAGTTTATTGACAATCTGAAGCTTTCTGCCCTTTTCAGTACAGGTTAGGGACCAATGTGTTCATATTTCTAGAACTAACAGAATAGGCAGTTTGCTACTACTGTTAAATTCAAATTTGGCTCATCAAAAAGGAATTAATTGGGAGCACACATGCATGCAAATTTGAGGAGCTCAGTATATTTGGTGAGAGTTTGGAGCCATTGATGGCATGAATTAGCTTTCTTAACATTTATCTCTGCTACTGTTAAAGTGCCATGTGCGTGAATATAGTTATTATCTCCTTTGTAACTACTACTGTTCAAGTCCTTTTCAGTCTCTCTCTTATGACCCTAATATGATATTGCAAGTATATTGTTTACAATTACTATAAAATCTTCTTTGATGATTTAAAAAAGATAATGTATGATGCTCTATGCAATTAGATCTTACATGACGGCAAGCTGTTCGTTTTTGTGCGTGTGTCATTGCAAGTTCTAGTCATTGTTTGTGTCTAATTATTGACATCGATGATAATTCTCATGAAATATTGGCTGGCACAGGTTACAAGGAGTGTGGATGTTGAAAATGGACAATTGAGCTCTCAAGAACAAAAGACCGTTGAGGCTATCGTGAAAGCTAGGTTAAAATAATGCTTCATTCCTTTCATCTATTATGCAAAACATCCCATAAAATTTAGACGTTTCTCGATGTCGGCCAAGTAATATGTGGATGAATTATAGATGAAAGTGCAATTGCTTTTGTTTATGTGATCATTATGTAGTCATTTGACTTGTGTAGACAAGACAGTTTATTGGTGACTTTCTTGAAACTAAAGGACTTTTGCCTTGATACTTTTTGGTGCAGTGAATTGCCCTTGTCCATAGTATTGGTTGGAGTCGGAGATGGTCCTTGGGACATGATGAAAGAATTCGATGATAACATTCCTGCACGAGCTTTCGACAATTTCCAGGCAAGGATTGGATGTGACATCTATATAAACTTGCCCTAGTCTCTAATTAATTGTAAATTGTAATTATGTGGAACTGCATATTTTCTAGTTTGTAAATTTCATGGAAATTTTGTCGAAGAACATACCCCAAGCGAAAAAGGAGACAGCATTTGCTCTCGCAGCACTAATGGAAATACCTTCACAATATAAAGCAACACTTGAACTAGGAATTTTGGGGTAACACATGCAAAAGCTTTTTTATTTAACTTTTACTTTGTCTATAATTATTTACTTTTCTGCTTCTCTAGGACATGTTTTGATATCTTTGTTACTGAACAGTCGTCGATCTGCAAAGTCTCCAGAAAGGGTCCCTCTTCCTCCACCTATTGGAGGATACAGTACATTCTCTGTTGGTTCTAACAGTTTTAAATCGACCAGTTACCAGCAGAGTGCACCATCGTACACTGGCTACCAGACACCATCTGCATCTGGTACAACACCTGCTGCACCAAGTTCTTCATACGATAATAAGGTAGACTCCCAGAAATGCATGACATTTTGTTCCGTCTGGTGTCTTATTGGAATGCTGGATTCGCATCTGGTTATTCCATAGTACTGTCCAAAGTGGCAATCTACGTTGTCAATTGTTCAGCTAGCTTCGCTTTCTTTTCTTTTCTGAAGCTTTGCTGACAGCAAATGTTTTATTTTACTCCTGACAGCTATGTCCAATTTGCCTTACAAACCCCAAGGATATGGCTTTTGGCTGCGGGCATCAGGTGAAACTTCTCCCTTTGTCTGCCTTTTTTCTTTCTCTTTATTTTTGTTGCTATTTAGAAAAAGAAGTTAGTGGTGGAAGTGTTTAATGAATGATAAAACCGTATCCTCCTTCCTTGCCCTAACAGTCTTCCTTCATCTTTTGCTCTTTAGAGAAAAGGTGTGTACATTGATTGTTATACTTACCGATAACCAGATTTCTTCCACTTGTGTCTTCTGTCAAAACTTGAGCTTGTCAGTTTCAATAAGGTTTTACTATTGATGTCTTCTTTGCATCAAAACTATCTCTTTTCAGACGTGTTGCGAGTGCGGTCCCAGTCTTCAGACTTGCCCTATCTGTCGTAGCCAGATTCAAACCCGAATAAAGCTCTACTGAGACGAAATATATGTTTGGTAGCTTTTACTCCCTACTACAGCAAAACAGGAGGCTTATGGGACTTTGGTATCTTCCAATCAATTTAGCGGTGCTTGAAAATTCATCGTAATCTTTTCCTCCAGACTATTGATATGTACTTTTGTACATAGACCTTACAAGGTCAGTGCAATGTGTATTTTGATATCCTATTTAGGCCTCGAGATTTTTTTTTTTTGTGTGTGCTGGAACACAACTTTAATTCCTTTAAAATCCGGCCGGTGGTTATCCAGCCAGCTTTGAACATCTGAGCCTTCAAACTTACAATGCAAGAGGTGCAATTACATAGTATTTTTCTGAAGTGTTTTTTCAAAATGAGTGTATTTTTTTTTTCTAGTTTTAATGTTACCTTAAGTTGATCTATTCAACAATAGTAAACTTTGTGCCACCCTTTTCTAGAATCTATTATTTGTTGTTTGGGAAATTAGTAGACAATCCCTATAGTTATTTGATTACATGTCATCGCGTGAAATGATGACCATGTGTTAGGTATCTTTAAGTCGTGGTCGAGTCGTTAGTATGGCTTGGTTCGAATCTGAACACGCAAGATTGCCCACATAGCCTTCTTGGTCGTCGACGTCAAAGGTGGATCAAATACGATTGTCCCCCTTTTGAGGTGATTGGTGATGGAGCAAGGAGATATGTTCGTTGGTTCTACACACAGTTGGAGTCGGGGGATTCCTTACTCAACCTATCTGAAGATTAAGTTAGAAAAGAAAAGTGTGATGAGTTGTAAGGGTAGAGTGAGAGAGAGAGAGAAAGAGGGAGCCCCTCCTTTCGTTGGTCTTGGGGTTCATTTTATACCTGCGGTCGGGGGAGTTGGTCGTACATAACATATTCATGTCTTCCTTGGGCGGTTTACCTATACGTCTCATACGGGTCGACTGATCCGCATGGGTCAACGTTACGCTCTGGGCTTTGCGTACCTTGTATGGGCGCCAACTGATCCACGTGGGATAGGTTGACGTAGCGCCACTTCAAGTTATCCAGAGCAATTGGCTTGAGAAACCGATCTGAGGCTCCTTGTTGGTGCTCCTGTGGCTAATGATTCATTGCCATGGGGAAGTACCAGAATATGTCATATCATTCTTCCCCCCTCCTAAAGAGGCATTGCCCTGGATTCTCTGTGGAGGTGGTGGTCTGAGGCATGACTATTGTCTCCTGTTGTTTATGTTGAGATTGATGATATGATCGTTGGCTAGTAGGGGGGCATTTACTCGGGGCATGACTATTGTCTCTTATAAACAATAATTGAGATTGACGATCTCTTCATTGGCTGGTAGGGGGCCTTTGCTCGGAAATTGGATCGACCGAGTAGCACAATTCCGGGATTGGGTTAGCTGGGCGGCATCACTTTGGCATTGTACTAGGCGTTGGTGTGGCCAAGTGGTATGCCTTGGGCCTAGGACTGGCTGAGTAATGTGTCTCGGATACTGGACTGGCCGAGTAATATGTCTCGAACACTGGACAGACTGAGCAACACATCTCGAGTATTGGACTGGCCGAGTAATATGACTCGGATACTGGACTGACCGAGCAATGCGTCTCGAGTACTGGGCTAACTGAGTAATATGTCTCAGACACTGGACTAACCGAGCAACGCACCTCAGGTACTGGACTGGCTGAGTAATATGTCTCGGACACTGGACTGACTGAGCAATGCGTCTCGGGTACTGGACTGGTCGAGTAATGCTGCTTGGGTTCTAGACTGGCCGAGCAACGCTGCTCGGGCATAATATTTGATCGAGTGACGCTTGCTCGGGCACGAGTTTGGCCAAGCAACGTCGCTCGGACACAGGTTTGGCAGAGCAATGTTGCTCGGGCACAGATGGGGCCATAGCTCGGGTTTGGCCGAGTAACAACTAGGGTATGGTTTGGCCGAGCGACATTGCTCGGACACAGGTTTAGTCAAGCAATGCTGCTCGGGCACAGATTGGATCGTAGCTCAAGTTTGTCCGAGCAACAACTTGGGCATGGTTTGGCCAAGTAACACTACTCGGACACAGATGGGTCGTAGCTTGGTTTGGCCGAGCAACAGCTTGGGCATGGTTTGACCGAGCGACACTACTCGGATACAGGTTTAGCCGAGCAACGCTGCTCGGGCACAGATTGGGACATAGCTCGGGTTTGTCCAAGCAATAATTAGGGTATGGTTTGGCCAAGCAACATTGCTCGAACATAGTTTTGGTCGAGCAATGTTGCTCGAGCACAGATGGGACCATAGCTCGAGTTTGGTCGAGCAACACTACTCAAGCACAGATGGGGTCATAGCTCAGGTTTGGCCGAGCGACACTGCTCGGACATAGGTGGCCGAGCAACGTTGCTTGGGCATAGATTGGGCCGAGCAATATTGGTCGGGCATAGATTGGGTCGTAGCTTTGGTTTGTTCGAGCAACAACTTGGGCATGGTTTGACCGAGCAACACTGTTCGAACACTGTTTTGGTTGAGCAACGCTGCTCGGGCACAGATGGGGTCATAGCTCAGGTTTGGTCGCGCAACAGCTTGGGCATAATTTAGCTGAGCAATGTTGCTCGAGCACAGATGGGGCCATAGCTTGGGTTTGGCCAAGCAACAACTTGGGCGTGGTTTGGCCGAGCAACAGCTTGGGCGTGGTTTGGCCGAGCAACGGTACTTGGGCACAGATTGGCCCGAGCGACACTGCTCAGGCACAGATTAGGTCGTAGCTCGGGTTTGTCAACAACTTGGGCATTGTTTGGCCTAGCAACACTGCTCGAACATAGTTTTGGTTGAGCAACATTGCTCGAGCACAGATGGGGCTGTAGCTCGGGTTTGGCCAAGCAATAGCTTGGGCATGGTTTGGTAGAGCAATACTGCTTGGATACAGGTTTGGTCGAGCAACGTTGCTCGGGCATAGATTGGATCGAGAAACATGCTCGGGCATAGATTGGGTCGTAGCTCGGGTTTGTCCCAACAACAACTTGGGCATGGTTTGGTCGAGCAACACTGCTCGAGCATAGATGGGGTTGTAGCTCGAGTTTGGCCAAGCAACAGCTTGGGCATGATTTGGCCAAACAACACTGCTCGGACACAGGTTTAGCCGAGCAACGTTGCTCGGGCACAAATGGGGTTGTAGCTCGAATTTGGCCGAGCACCAGCTTGGGCATGGTTTGGCCGAGCGACACTGCTCAGACATAGGTTTGGCCGAGCAACACTGCTCGGACATCGATTTGGTCGAGCAACACTACTCAGGCATAGATGGGGCCGTAGCTCGAGTTTGGCTGAGCAACAACTTGGGCATGGTTTGGCTAAGCAATATTGCTCGGACACAGGTTTAGCCGAGCAACGCTGCTCGGGCACAGATTGGGTTGTAGCTCGAGTTTGTCTGGGCAAAACTTGGGCATGGTTTGGCCGAGCAACACTGCTTGAACACAGTTTTGGCCGAGCAACGCTCCTCGGGCATAGATGGGGCCATAGCTCGAGTTTGGCCAAGCAACAGCTTGGGCATGGTTTGGCTGAGCAATATTGCTCGAACACAGTTTTGGCCGAGCAACGCTGCTCGGGCACAATGGAGCTGTAGCTCAGGTTTGGTCGACCAACAACTTGGGCATGGTTTGGTCGAGCAACAGCTTGGGAAAGTATTTAGCCGTGCAACATTGCTCGGGCACAAGTTTAGTCGAGCAACAAGGCTCAGACACATGTTTATCATAGTGGGCCTTGTTGGGGAGGGCCTTGAGCTTCTCTGAATTTCCTTCCTTTGTCACTTGACTAGCCAAGTCCACAGTGTTGGACTGCCTATAAATTATTACGTACAATCTCAAAATTTTTTTGCTCCAAACGAGTTGAGAGGTGGTAAACGGGGTCTCAGGAGCAGCGGCTTGGGTCTGTTGAGCCTCCTCCAGGATGGTCCCAATGATGAGTCTTGGGGCTACTCTGTGTGGGGCCTTTTGTGTGACTCCTCGTGCCTTTCTGCAACCAATACTTCGACGGTGACATATTGATTTGCACGCTGGAGCATCTAGGGAACTGTCATGGTCGGCCTTTCGATCAACGACCAAAAGATCTTGGACGGTTGCAACCCATCAAAAATGCTTGCATGATCAGCGAGGGGTGGCGTCAGGCACCCCTCGAATCTCGGTAGCAAAGCGAGGGTGGTTCATCATCCTTCTGATTCAACCCGAGAAGCCAGGCTGCATATGGCTTAGGCCGTGCGCTAGCTAGAAAGTTCAGCTCAACCTCCCTTACAAGCTGGTCGAAGGATGAGATCGAGGTCAGCCATACTCGGTCGTACCACATCCGAGCCAAGCCTCGAAGAGTTGTGGGGAATGCTCGACATATCAAAGGGTCAGAGGTGCCATTCAGGGCCATTTGGGCCTAGAAGGCAGCTATGTGTTCTGTTGGGTCGGAGCTGCCATCATATGCTTCCCACTTAGGAAGCAGAAGTTAAGAGGGATTGGTTTATCTTGGATTTCCGGGATAAAGGGTGATCCAGCATATGAGCCATCCCCGAGCTCGTCCTTTGATTTCTGGAACTCCCTTTGGACCTCATCCAAGTGGCGATTAACCGAGCGCAATTGAGCTCGGAGAGAGTCCGTTGAATCAGATGAGATCGTGTCGGGCTTGGGGCAAGTTGGGCTCATGCATCTAGGGGCACTGTGTTCAGGCATCGACCTCGGGTCCACTGGCCAATCCCTGGTCAGTAAGTGAGCGTTTGTAGTCCCAAGATGTTGATCGACCGAGGAGGGTCTCGTGGCAGGTCGGTGAAGACTCGTTGTGCTTTGGAGATGGTGGTAAAGGCTGTGGTTGTTGTTGAGCCAATTACAAGATGAGGGGGATGATCACTTGCGTCATCCCGCAAGAGCTTGGACTTGGTGGGTGATGTTGTGAAACACTTCGAATGAGACACCGGGTCGTTCGAGGTTTACTTCGGGAGGCAAGAGTTCGGGGTCGTTGAATAACCGCTAGTAGCGGTTCGTGGTCATGTGGTGTTCTCGTCCACGCGAAGAAAAGGCGAGGGTCCTCCGAACCCTAGGGTCGGGAGAGCTGGCAACATTTCCTCCCTTGGGCGCTCGCTTGGGTCGCCTCGTGGTGGGCATTCTTGTGACATCCGACTGGGCCCTCCTTCTAGCGCCACAATGTTAGGTATCTTTACGTCGTGGCCGAGTCATCAGCACGGCTTGGTCTGAACCCGGACATGCAAGGTCGTCCACGTAGCCTTCTTGGTCGCCGACGTCGAAAGTGGATCAAATGCGATCGTCCCCTTTTTGAGGTGATCACTGATGGAGTAAGGAGATATGCCTATTGGTCCTACACACAAATCAGAGTTAAGGGATTCCCAACCCAACCTCTAAAAAAAAAACAAGTTATAAAAGAGAAGTGTGGTGAGTTATGAGGCTAGAGTGAGAGAGAGAGAGCCCCCACTTTAGTTGGTCTGGAGGTTCATTTTATACCTACGATCGAAAGTTGGTTGTACACGACTTGTTCATGTATTTCGTCGCTTCAAACGACTTACTTGTACGTCTCGTATGGGCGCTGATCATTTCACATGGGTCGACGTTGCACAGCATCACTCCGAGCTTCTCGACGTGAGACAACTTACATACCTTGTACAAGTGTTGACTGATCCACGTGGGATAAGTCAATGCGGTGTCGCTCCGAGTTATCCGAAGCGATTGGCTCGAGATACCAACGACCAAGCCTCAAGGTGTGATGCTGACATGTCATGCCACATCAGTCTTGAAGCTCCTTGTTGGCGCTCTTATGGCTGATGACTCATTACCACAGAAAAGTACTGGAATATGTCATATCACCATGTATAAAAGCCAATGTCAAGGATTCTGATATAAAAAGGATGAATCCCGAGATTCTTATAGATGCATGATCTATGGGGGGTCAATATATATACTCTTTATCACTATAGAGATGATGTGGATCAAGATAATCTCTAAACACAAAATCTAAAGCTCAGTGATGACTTTACATTATAATGAATCCTTTTCACCATAGTCATTTCTGAACCTTTTCACCATACTCAAATAGTAAATAGATTTTGATATCAAACGTCACAATCTGGATCTATCAAAATACTTAAAACTGAGATAGATAATAATACACCCATCAATCAGATCATTATAAGTTGATGTCAATTTTATCCGCTTTCAATCAGAAACTAATTGGAGTGCTACAACCAGCCAGCAGGAATTACCTGATTCGAAGAAAATGCTGTTTCACTTTCGAGTCCTTTCATCTGTGGTTTATAGACTCGGGCCCCACTCGATGTGTCGGCAGGTCAGTGCTCGACAGGATCTGTTCGTGGGCCAGATCGGGCCGCTGATGCACCAACTACGTTGGGCTGAGAAGCCTGCACACGAGAAAAGAGACCCAAGGATGGCAGTGGCTCGTGACATATTGAGCAACAAACAAAGAAAAGTTACAGTCAAAGGTAACTCCGGTCTCACATTCTCTTCAAATACACTAAAACTGGCATTGTGGTACGTGACATATTGAACAACAAAACAAATGAAAAGTTGAGTCAAAGGTAACTAACTCCTCCCGTCTTGTGAAGTGGTGGTGGCACGACCCACTCGGACTCACATTCTCTTCAACACACAAATTGGTAGCCGGATCAGAGGAGCTCTTTGGATTTTGCAACAGCTTGAACATGGAAATACAACCTCCACAATGTCACATTATCCTAGAAAACAGCAGTGAAACATTCAATAGTTTGTATGACTAAAAAACCTTTTCGAGTTTTTGTCAAAGCCAGAGAGAGCTGAGCCAACCTTACCATCTCTTCCAAATTAACAAAGACATCATCAGGAAAATCTGTTGCTGAAGTGTTCGTCTGTCGAATGATGTCTACCACACCACCAAGCGCCTCTCCTGGAAGCTTCTGGATCCGTCTACCAAGTTGCTGCTTCTCGGCATTGGTCATCGGTCTGCAAATTACTCGAGCCCCAGAAATTACATAAAATGGCATCAGAAAATTGACACCTATACTATATATTGTCAGCAGGCAGCCATCAACAAACAAGAGCATTACACTTGGAAAATGAAGTCCTCTCACCCCAAATTCCCCTCGTATAAGATCCAAACATGATGGTTTTCACAAATATACCGACACTACATCATAAGGCCATCAGATAAGAAATTATACTGATCGCGTACTAAATTTACTACATCATAAGTCAATACAAATAAGATGGAAGACCAACTTAGAGAAGCCCCAATTATCCAACTAGCAAATTACACCACAAACTGTAACTATAATATATTTTCCTGAGGAAAGAGTTCATTAAGAAAGAACTAAATATAGATTTTAAAATGGTGCTTTACAGAGACGAATATAACCTCAAGAAGATAGAGAGAAAATATACTTTTTTCCTACAAAGAAAGCAAACTTCACTTGTGATAAACAATGCATTGCAAGAAAACTTAATTATGATTTACTTTATGTACCAGCCCTATATGCTTCAAATCTTAGGGATCATTATTGTTGTTACCATACACTTCATTACCTTCCAACTACTGATAATAATGAAAACTACTGCACCAATCAAGGTATGATTTGACAAGTTGGTAAAAATTCAGATACTTAAAACCCCTGTGACTTGGGCAAATTTGAAACATATCTTACATCAGAGGAGCAGAGACCTGACATTAGGTAAATTCTATAATTTACCAATGCTGTATTGACAGTTCTCCAAATCTTCAAAAATTTGAAAATGTACACTCCCAAAATTAAGCTTGTCAGCTACAAATACTGGGAAACCCAGATTAGGATCACAAAGAACACGTATTGGGAAATTACTCCAACACAGTTTTGGTGATTGTAGAGCTTAAATAAGTTCACAAATTGATCATCATACCTTAACATATTGGATCATAAATGATTTTTGATACTCTGATGATATTGCTGGGGAAAATAGCATAATATCTGCTTGCCAGTCATCTCATTACATATTGACGATATTTTTTGTATACTTAAGTGCTCTTAAAACACATAAAAAAATTATAGATGTGTTCAAATGTGAGTGATTTGATAGATCTTTCCCTTCTATTTAGTATGAAACTCAGCATAACTTGATCTATATGGATAATTAGGTATCCTGGCACAAATTTTGGGTTCAAGAACTGAGACCAAGTTCCATGCTTCCATAAAAACAAAATTTCAAAAAAAACAAAAATAAATTTCAAATAAAAGATTTTCCATTTCCCTTCCCAATTGTGGCCATAATGCATTCCTAAATCAGGTGCCCAATCATTTAAGTTTCTCATCTGCCAAAAATTACTAATCCCTTCAACAAATAATCAGGGTCTTCATGGAAATAAAAAACCATACTCCAAGTTCATTATTGGTTTTTTAGATGATTCAAGATAACTGGACCAAGAGAATCTCATTTCTAGATCAGCAACTTTGGTGCCATGTTGAATGCTACTGTAAAATAAAAAAAATTACAGTTTACACACTCAAATGTCAAGGTATTACATCAATGAGGTTATAATACTCTTCCACAATTTCAAGTTCTGATTTTATTCCAGTGTCCAGTAAGTTCTAAGAAGCATATGCAGGTAAAGTCTTTAGAGAATTAATCTTTTAAATTAACCATGAGATCCAAATAGCCCATGCATCTTGTACTAAAGATTTCAAAAGTAAAAAAACACTCTACAAACATCATGTTCCAAGATCAAGAAATACTAAATAGAGTACCTGCATTTGGAGACCACCATATCCAGATAGCCATTGATGTTCTCCTCCATTTCCATAAGCTGAAAACACAAGAGATGTTCTTACTCCAGTGTTAACATTTTAGAACACCTACCCTACTTTGAACTAACAGTATTGAGTATCCATTGGCAAAAAAAATGTTATATTCTAGGGAATAAATTTAACTCAAAGGTATTTCTTTCAAGCCACCATACATATTAAGGAGAGCACCTTCTCATGTATCTTATCTGAGTACTTTTCCACAGCTTCCATACATATTGCACCATCTCCTTTAACAGCTTGAATTTCATTGTAGACCTAATGTAATCCAAAATCTAAATATTTACTGACCAATATATGAATGAAACTAGTAACAAATTAGAATGTCATAATGTAGTCAGTCGCAAAGCCAAGGTTAATATTCAGGGGCACATAACTCAGAGACATTAATTGAGATGAAATTGAAAGAATAAATTTAATCCCGACTAGAACATGTAAGGCAAAACAAAATTGGAAAAAAGACATAGTGAAAGCATTTGCATAGTGTCACTGTGCCTTTGTGTGGCCAGGAAAGACTTGTCTTTAGTACACTTTATTTTAAATAGTACCATTGTTGGTTTTGTCTAGTACAAATACTCAATAATAAATCAGGTGAACCCATCACCCACTAGTTCACTTCTCAAAAACGCTAAGCTCGAACGAAAAAAAACCAGTTTTCACTTCCATGCTTGTAAAGGAATCCAATAGATCAAGGTTAATGTAAAGAAATATTCATAATTTCTATATGTATCTAATAGTCTCAGAATTGATAGTGTAGCACCACCAATCAGATATCTATAATGGTCAAGGAAGATCCGAACCAAAAAGAAACACAATTTTCTACTCAAGCTTCTAATGCCATATAATGTTTATGGCCAAATATGTTCTTTAGTTGGTTGATATCCATATTTACCTACATTACTGGGCTTAAGATGTTGAATTATATTCCAAGTATCCAACCAGTGATTTAAAAAACACTAGGCACCATTCTCCCCAATGTCAAGATGTCATCTTCAAATACAAGCTCGTCTTCGGCATCTTACAGGTTTGCACCATTCTCCCACCAACCACTCATTTGAATTATCAATGTCTTGTAATGAGATTGGATCAATGTTATTTCGCAAATCATGAAAAGCCATCAATACCTGATTATACTTTATATTTACAAGATCATGTAATCGTTGATGCTCTAACTTATTTCTTCTTTTTGTGTGAATCAATCATGTCATATAATTTAAAAATATATTAATACATATATAAAAAATAAATAAATAAATTGAAACAAAAATATTCTGTGATCCTTACAAGATCAAAGATACTCCAGTTTCGCTCAACTCGTAGCACCACATTTCAAACTAAAAATTTTGATAGACAATTGCTGCAAGTTCGAGATGGAATTTCCAAATAGACTCCACTATTCAGCTGCAAAATTTATTTTATTATTAGCAATAAAATAATAACATACTATAGATGAAATTAATTATATCAATTTATTAATACTTGGGGATGTAGTTATCCTAGATCGAACTGTCATTGGAATTTCAAAAAGACCATCAACATTCTTATATAAAGATAATTCACGTATTGAGCTTATCTTACACCTCAAGGCTTGGAACCAATTTTGTAATGCATTGATATAATTTATTTACAACTTCTACATCAAACCTAACGGAGGTGTTCTTATAAAAGAATTTTGGGTTTAAATAATGTGCTGCTACAGAGTAATGGACTATGAAGTTGACAATTCTATCTTTCGTCAATGATTGCAAATATTTTCTTATACTTCATTTCCATCAAAAGACTTTTAAATCATCTCTTTTGCTCTATCTATAGTCTCATAAATATATCTCATTGTAGGCTTATTTTTCATCATTCGCCAACTAAAGAACTTAAACAAAAGGGCTCATTACCTTTAAAATATTAACTACAAGATTCCAGAAGGACAACATTAATATGATATCACTAGCCATGCCTTTCACTTATTTTACCCATTTGCTTGTCACCCATTTCTCTGAGATAAACATGCTTCTTAGGTTATGCTTGTCAAGATGCACGCTCTGTAATGTCAAGAAGGAAGTAACAAATCAGGTGACACCAAATCTCACCAATTCCTTATTGCCTATGAATTCTCTCATCATATTCAATGCCCTAGTACGATTATAGGGAAATCCAACGATAAAAATTGCCCTTTCTAAAGTCTTCTTGATTTCAGGATTCTTTCTAATATCCTCTCACATTAACTCAATATAATGTACCACATATGAAGTACAATATAAGTGGTCTTTTTTACTTCAAATAATTTACCTAAGACAAAGGATATTAAAATTTATAAGACTTAGGAGTCACATAGTTCATTCATTCAAATTGAAAACAAAATAATTAAAAGATTAAAAAATTCAAAAGATAAATTTTACCAGCTAACACATAGTTGCTTCCATTGTCGATTATAACTTGGTCGACATATTGTTCACTAATTTCTTCCACAAACTTATCAAACAAATCCTATATGTTTTCTCTAGATTTCACAAAAGATGATACATTCATTAACTTAATAAATATGGTTCCTAAAGAACAGTTAACCATAAAATTCGTAATACTCCTATGTCTCCTATCGATCCAAGCATCTGACATAATAGAGCAACCATGCTTTACCTATAATTGGCCCTTTAATAAGTCATTTATATAATCTAACTCTTTTTTCGATAATAAAACTTGTATCTCATAATAACTTATTTTTTTCATATCTTCTAGTAGTTTTAATCATCTCCTTAAAACTGTCTAAATGAGTTGTACTAAGGGAAAGACTAACCTGATAGAAGAAGCGAGCAATGTGATAATTATTAATTCTCTTATTTTCTTATCACAAGCATCACTTATATTTGTTTGTCTTAATTTTGATCTTGCTTGCCCTTGTTGCTTTTATGACCCTTGATACATACATAAATCGATTGATCCCTTTTTATCCTTCTTAACAACCACAGCTTATTTTCCTTTCACATGCGCTTTTCCCACTTGGATTAACACTTTCAGAATAATCTTCTTCTTCATCATCTCTAATAGGTGGAACATTATCCTCTAGTAAAATCTCATAAGATTTATTCTTTTGTATTTTTTTTTTCCAACCATATAAGCCAACAGCTCTTATTTTAATCAGGTGGACACTTCTTGCAGGCTAATGGATTCGTCAAATTTCCTACTAAATATTGCTTTGCATCAAAAATATCACATCTAGTAGTCTTATCACAAAAGATGCAAGAAACTGCATTAGGATCTTTAGGATCCTTTATATAATTGTATTTCCAAGTAGGATCCTTTTTTTGAATTCTTTGAAGTTTTTGAAGAATCTTCTAAATTGCTTTGTACACTTGTTATTAATCCTAAAACTCTAATAATAATTTTAAATAAGATTTGTAGTGTTAAAATCTAAATAATATATTATCAATCTAAATAGAGATTGCTTTATACAATAGTTAACAATCTACTGCTAACAGTATACTATTTACTATTAGCATTCGTTAGAGGGAGAGAAAGGAATTGTTATTAGTAGTAGAGGGGGAGAATAGTGTGACTAATAATGGAAAGTGAGGAAGGAGATGGCAGCGGCGACGAAGAAACTTTCGAATGACGACAAAACTATGGACGATAGTAGCAGCGATAGAGGAAGCTAAGGATGACAGCTGCGGTAGCGGAAGAAGTTGTGAACAACAGCAGTGACAATGGCGGAAGCAATGGACAGCAACAACGATAGTGGCATCAGTGGCGAAAGCTATGGAAGATAACATTGTAGGCGGAGGAAGCTTCAGATGTGTCTGTCGGTGGCAGAGGAAGCTATAATCCACTCCATAGATGGTGGAAGGAACTGTACACAGAAGCAACGATGACGAAAGGAAGCTACGGACGAAGGCTAGGCCATTGGACCTGTTTATCGACGGAGGAAGCCTCAATCCGCTGTGTCTACGACGGAGGTAGCGACAAAAAATGTCGATGACAAAGGCAAAAACAACGCTAGGGTTGATGGCTCAAGGTCGTGCGGGCATGCAGGGGTGGCTTTTACGAGTAAAAAACTAGTTAATCGAACCAACTAACCATTGTTGAACCGAACCATACTTAAAAAGTCTAGTTCAATTGCTTCAATTGAGACAGGCGCTTGCTCAAGGCACCCGGTGCTTGGGTTCAAGCGAGCACCCAGGCGATACCTCATTGAAGCGCACCGCCCAGTCCACCCTTGAGGCGCTCAAGCCTCGCCTCGCCCAAGCGCCTAGGGAAGCGCCCGATCACCTTTTTAAACCACTAATTCCAACTAACCTCTTGGAACATTATTTCTCACCAAGCATATATAAATATTATTATGCTTAAAAATCACCTACATAATTGTACAATTCTTTTTACACAAGCTTTTGTATGATCTATGGGACTTTGGACAAAGGAACAATTGTACAAAGCACTCATCTTACCAATTTCTATTCTAAATTTCACGTTGTATCATGTTGAGAATTGGAACTTATAGTTTGAGTTGCTTAAGAATTACCATCTTTAGTTTCTACAACAATAACAACATCCACAACAACAATAAAGTTGCAAATTTTAACTATTTGAGATTGATCATATAAATCTTTTGTCATCCCTGAGATCTTGTAAAGAACCATATCCTTAATTAAGTTAAAAAAATTTAAATCTTTTATGTATAATTTTTACTAAAAAATTTATGACCCTCCATTTCTCGTACCACTAATAGTAATCATTTTATCTTTTCTACAATATGATCTCTGTAGCACATTCATATCATCTTAAACCATTCTTTCATATTTTATTCTCTACCGAATAGACACCCAATTGTTTACGAACTATCCTGCAAACTTCATACATTCACTTTACACTCATTTCAACAACACAAACATCTTATCCAACAAATGTAACTAATGTTCATACAAAACTCCTAATGCCCCATTTTAACCATTTTGTTTTTACTCTATGGACAATATTTTCAACAATCTCTCCATTTTATTGGATAATTAAAATCATTACATTTTGAAAAGACAGATGATGTTTCTCATGTCAGCATCAGATGTATCTATATTTTCAGTTCATGTACTTCAAATGATGAATTGCATATAGTTCTCAAGTACATGCATATGTATACATATACAAAAAGACAATATCACCAAAAGATCACCAAAGTAAACCCAATGCTCAAGAGAGAATAACCAAGGAGAAAGGTGCTCTTACTGAACCTAACTATCACACCTAAAGACCCACGGCAAGATAGGACATGCTTTGCATAAAGCATGTTTTCTTCCTGGTACTATGAATATCTGGAGTTTATCCACAAAACAACTGGAGGGCAGGCTGCTGATTCATTAAAGTACAATGATCCTATGTACCATCACAATCCTTGTGATAGGTTCCAACATTGAAGTTATAAATGATATATAGTCCATGTTATGTACTAATAGCACTATGATATGCAGTCAACAACTGCCACCATTATGGTAGAGCACCATTCTCACTGCTGCTACCACCTTGTCTCAAGTATTGTTGCCACTATTGCCATCACTATCACATGGATGGAAAAGATAAAAGAAAAAGACACATATTTAATGTCTCATTATGTTATTTTTGCACTTCTTACTTTTAATAATTCTACATAATTCTTCACATCCATCCCAACATTTTCATCTTGGTGGCATTAACTTTTTTGTATGTTATATTGTAATTCCTCAACATCTTGATCCACGAAATGTGGCTGGCCTTGTAATATCACATATAAATTTCTTTTAAGATACACAACAATAATACAAAAACCCTTAATGCCTCTCCTCACTTTATCCATTGCACTTTGAGTCCATACTCAATAAACAATATCTTCATCAATCACTCTTTTTTGTTAAATATTAATCCAAGATATCTAAAAGTTTACTTTTGTGATCTTTTTGTCCATCTATCTTAATTTATCCCGTCACAATCCTAAATTGTTAAAACCTTTCATTTCTAACTTATATATATATATATATATATATATATATATTTAGAATCAAACCCAACTAAACTCCCACGAGCCTGAATGACATCATCAAGAAATAAAATATAGCACCAAAGCCTATGTGCATGATTCGTAAGTTCATCCATTATCAATTCAAAAAGATAAGAACCTTAACATTAATGCTTGGTACTGCTCCATGACTACAAGATACAAGTTACACATATCTCTTACTTTCCTAAGAGTAGTGACTATTCTACTATGCATATATTTAAGATAAAATTCTTAAACAGAACATATACCTTTGTCCTAAACTGGGAATTGACACCGAAAGGATTAGAGCAGCCACCAAAGTTGTTGAGAGAAGATGAATTTCGCTTCTTGTTGCAAAGAGGTTCACAAATCTCTTCATTTGAGAAACTTGAATGACACGACAATTGCCTTTTATCTTGCAGATCCAACTCGATCAGCAGAGTTGTTAAAATGCAGCCAAAAACCTGCATTCAATTTTTCAGGGTGGTAATAATCATTATAGATCTTTGCAACTTTTCCCGATTGCTTCATATGATAAGAACAAATAAAATATCGACACACTTAGCCATCTCATGCTACAAAACATATTATAGACAGAACAATTTAATGCCTCAAGGGACAAAGAATGCCACTACCATACCAAAGGGATATTTAGTAGGCAACAAAAAAATGTCACTTTATACATATGATAGTATCCTAGAGAACAGAAGTAGAGAGGCTTA
Organism: Ensete ventricosum; assembly: GCA_029747655.1. NCBI lineage: Eukaryota > Viridiplantae > Streptophyta > Magnoliopsida > Zingiberales > Musaceae > Ensete > Ensete ventricosum. Next base: position 876,101 of record JAQQAF010000006.1, on the reverse strand, counting down.
GAATGTCAAAATCTTGTCAAATACATCTAAATTTTATATGACATGAACAGCTGCAACTATACACTGTTGATGCATAATATATGCTTTTGATGCAAGCAGCCAAGCATCACTATTTATCTGCAAAAGTTTCCTGAAACAACAATTTACAGATTGTAAAAAGCTAACTTAATTATTAAGGAGACATTTTAAGATAGTGACAAAAAGTAAATTGTAATGTACCTCATCAGCTTCCTGATTAAGACAAACTGTTGCATGGTGGAGGATTGCCTTCAGTCTCTCTTTCTTATATTCTGAAAGCTCTTCACCAATTACTCTGGTAAAGAATGAAGCCGAATGATAGCAACTTTTATCTTCCACAACCTTGTTTGGACTAACAATGCCTTCAACCTGTCCACTAGGATATCCTAACAGTGACTCCAAATTTGATGGCGGGGAAGGTGAAGCACTATCACCACTTTGAGGAAACAATTCAAAGAAAAGATGCTTGAAGTAACCAAAATAGTCAGGCCCTAGTTCATTTTGCCTAACAGAAGAACTTTCAGGCATCATAAAGAAGTCAAACCCTGTCATAAATCATATATCAAGGATTTCCCTAATAACATATCAGAAGAAGACAAGATATGATGACATGGAAGCACAGAAAGAGCATCAGGTTTGCAATGGATATTCTCAAAAGCAAGATATAGGCATAAAATATTAATAAATTTAACAACTATTTAATTTAATAGTTTACGCAATTGTATTTAGTCATCAGCTGCCAAATTATGAAGGCATACTTAAAGATGTATGTCAGAATATAAAACAAGATAGACAATTGAAGTATGTTACAAAAATAGTTTGGTAAATTTTCTATATATGTTATTTTTCATATAATATAAATTCCATGCATAATTTGAGTTGATTAGGGTAGTGACACTCTCTTGAGCTTCAAGGCTGACTTAAACAGCTTTAAATACAAGGCAACATAAAGACATGAGAATAAAGATAAAATACAAGGAAAATGTGAAGTGGTAATGACTTGATGATGATGATGATGATGCTGATGATGATAAATCTCAGGGTTTATCTCCAATATCAAATTCTTTACCCAGCTGCCCTGAGCTTAATTAACCTAACCTAGGAAATCCAGAGAGCTATAGGAGGCTGGATTCACAGAAAATCCATCATATGCACTACAGCAGTAAGTTCCTCAAACTTTCAACAGCTGAAGGAGATCCTAATTATTGCATCTTTTGTTTTGCTCTGTAAATGTTGATCTCATGTTGCGTTTGTTCAGTATCTTGAAAAGAAAATGTTGCAGTAAAAAGCTTACTTATGTTGAAGGCTTTAACACAAATACACTCATGGAGCCCTTGGTCAATTCAATTCTGACAGCAAACTTGCAAACTATAATGTTTTATAATACATTAATTACTAACCTATATCCATCAATCTATTATAACATGTGTCCATTTCATATTTAATTCACATTACATCCTCCCATGATCTGTTTTATTGTTTAGTTTTAACATTTGATTTGTATTCATATCAACATGTACATTTGTATCCACTTTAAAAATATATGATTTCAAAATTTAGCATTCCTTAATATTCATATTCAATGTGGTTTTGCCTATATCCGACCAGTCAAATGGCTCTAATCCATTTTTTTTTAAAATGGAATTTTTAAAGTCCACACGCCAAGAAATATTATTGTAAATAATATAATCCAAAAATCAAGAATATGAAGAAAGCATCCATTTCTTTTTAATCCATTTTCCAACCGAATGTTGACCCATGACAACGATAAATTTAAAAAGATTAAGAGCACAACCTTTTAATAAAAATCACACAAATAGTCACAAAGCCTTCTGTCTATCATATGAGATTGTTTACCTCTGACAAAAATAAAATGCGACAAAACCATCCAAATGCAACCATACCCCTCGAACCAATCCATCGAAAGCTTATTTTCAAAAATTTGATGCGTCAAATATAAATACTTCCACAAAGAAAAGCAAAGGGGCACAGGAAGAAAGAGAAAAACGAACGGAAAAAAGAAAGAGAACGAACGACGGGGGACCAGAAAGAAATATCTTACCTTCTTAGATTGAGAACGAAAACGGAATCAAAAGCTTTTTTTCCCTGGCCAAATCCTGAAGATAACCACCAAGCCTCTCCCAAAATCAAGGAAACCAAACCCTAGTTGGTGGAGTGCGAAAAGCATGGGCCACGCAGAAGGAATTAATAAGCCTTATCGCGGTCTCCCCCACAACTTCTACCCTCAACCTTGCACCTTTTTACAAAGAGACGTGCCAGTCTCATCTATTTACAATTCAACCATTATTAATAATCTCTTATAAAATAATAAAATATTATTTTAGTATTTACATTGGTATCATAAATTTAGTTATAGATTACTTAAATCGTTATGATTTTTTTATCTAAAATAATCTTTATATTTTTAAAAACATAACATATAATTTTTTTATATTAAATCTAAGTTAATAAACGTTAGTAATTAAGTGACATTCTAATTCATAATAAACTACTAATTTTAACGATATATATAATTTAAATTTTAAAAAAAAATATTTTAGCTCTTATGATTTTGGTCGTATTTAAAATAATCTCTATATTTTAAAAATCATAGCAGATAATTCTCTCTCATCAAGTCTAAGTTAATAAATATTATATTATAATTATATATATGATACATTAATTCATAATAAATTATTAATATAATGGTATATGTAATTTAAGTTAAAAAAGATTCTTTTTATCGAGAAAAAGGGAGCGACGAAAGTCGAAGTGATCACAAACGTGAAGAGATAAAGGTAAGAAAGGACAGGGGCGAAGGTGAAGGAGAGCTAGACCACCAAGTCATAGCCGCAGTAGATGGGGGCACAAGAGATGACGAAGTGGGAGGCGGTAGGGATGAAAACACCCAAGAGGAGGAAGATGGACCAAAAGACCATTGAGTGTCGAACATCATATTGGTTGACGCACATCAACTTGAGGTAGGATCGAAAGATCCTGAGCTCTTCGTCAGAGCGAGAGAGACTACGTGCATATAATATCCTGCTAGGTAGTAATGGTTCGGTGCTGCTATTGGTGGTCATTTCCACGATGACGTCTCTTTCAACTATTGATGGTGGCCATAAATTTTTTAATTTAAATTACATATGTTATTATATTAATAATTTATTATAAATCAACATGTAAGTAGACTTTAATTTCTCTTAATTAAGACTTGATAAAAGAGGCTTATATGTTATGTTCTTAAAAATATAGTGTTATTTTAGACACAAGCAAAACCATAAAGACCTAAGTGGCCTATGGCCAAGATTATAGGATAAAAATAGATTTAAAAAAAAATAAATTATATGTGTCATTATATTAATATTTTATTTTGAGTCAGTATGTCACATAAGCAGACTCTAACGTTTGTTAACTCATACTTAATGAAAGAGACTTATATATTATATTTTTAAAATATAAAAATTATTTTATATTTAAATAATCATAAAGACTTAAGTGGTACATGACTAAAATTGTGGAGGCTAAAATAAACCTTAATCCAAAAATAAAACACCATCAAACTACCACCTTTTTATACAAAAACTTTCTATTCACAATTATTGACAACTCATTTATTATTGATAATATATAATAAAATAAAAAATATTACTTTAATATTTATAGTCTCACTATTATTAATCTTACCTTTTTTATTTCTTAGCTCAAAATATTTTATTACATCTGCTAGTCATAGACATTGCTCGTCGCTGATAGTGCTCGTTGTCAATGTCACTCGTTGTGAATGTCGCTCGTTACCCCCTTCAACGCCTCTCTGCTTGTTGCAAACGCCTCCTCGAAGCTCACCATAGGGTATGGTAAAAATTGACGTTGCTCGTCACCTCTCCGCTCACTGCCTACATCACTCTCCGCTCACTGCCTACATCGCTCACCAATAACTTTGCTCGTCGCTCTAGGACCCGGTGGATCCCACTAGTGATGTCGGGTTGGCCAAGGAGAAGAGGTGGGGCTTCTTGACATCATTTTGGGTAGCAACATCAACAACAATGAAAGGAGAAAAGGCGATGATAGTGATCAGAAAGGTGTTGAAGTCATTTGAGATGGCTAACGATGAGTAAAAGAAGAAGGCGATAACAACAACAACCGTAGCTATGACGGAGGCGATAATTGCTATAGCTCAAGCGATGGCAATGGCTATGCAATTGATCAACAATAGGAAATAACAGAGAATAAGACATTTATGTTCATTTATAGAGGTATCGTCATGGAAGTAACCACTAATAGCAACAGCGAGCTGTTGCTGTATAACAAGGCGTTATATGCATGTAGCTTCTTCCGTACTGATAACGAGCTCAGGAGCTTCCAGTCCTACCTCAAGTGGATGTGCGTTGGCCAATCCAACATTAGACACATAGTGGTCTCTCTCCACCTTCCTCGATGGCTACAATCTTCGTTGCTTCTTGTTCATTGACAAGATATGCCTTGATTATTTTTAAACTTAAATTGTATATATTATTATATTAATAGTTTATTGTGAGTTAGCATGTCACGTAAGTAGAGTCCAACATGTGTTAACTCAGACTTAATGGAAGGAGCGTATATGCTATATTTTTGAAAAATGTACAGGTTAATTTAGACAGGAGAAAACCTTAAGCGATTAAGACTTCTATGACCAAAATTACATGAGCTAAAATAGATCTTAATCTTTTTTTAAAACTTAAATAGCTTGTATCATTATATTAATAATTTATTATGAGTCAATATATCACGGAGATAAATTTTAATATTTGTTAACTCAGACTTGATGTGAACAGCTTATATAATATATTTTTAAAAATATAAAAGTTATTTTAGATATAAATAAATCATAAGAACTTAAATGATTTATAGTCAAAATTACAAGAGTTAAAATAGACCTTAATCATTTTCATAAATACTAAGACTAACTCAAAAAGTATGGACGGATATTTCCTTCAATAAGTATCTTCAAAATTCTATATTAAATCCTTATTTTTTATTAATTTAAATTAGTTGTTTTTTAGCATGTTAAATAAAATATGTTAATTAAAAATATAACAATCAAAATTAAAATATTTTGGATGACTATGTTTTTTGGTTAATTTACCCAAAACCTCAATTTGTGTTTATTGAATGTGAGTGTTGTTGTAGTTAAGGTGTTTGATGCAAATGAATGATGCTTTTAGATTGTGTTTTTTTAGTGTTGTCAAATGTTTTCTTATAGACGACTTATTATATAGGATGTGAAATAATACTTTTATTAGCACTACTTTTCTTTTGGTAGCATTTATTTATTTTTATGATTCTATTTGTAAAACTTGAAATGTTGTAGGCAGTGCAGGTCGTACAAAGAAAAATAAAATAAAATAAAATAATATTGTCTTCATATGGAACCCCCTTGGACACAGTCTAACAAGGTCTTGGTTATATATATGTAAGGTTAGTGAATTTTGTGGCTTACCGATTGACTTTGCCTCTAGCATTTGCAGACATACATAATGTATCTACTAATGGTTCAAAAATATATCTCATGATGACACAAACCAAGTTGAGAGATGATGCTACTCATTTAGATCGCCCATTCAAATTTTGAAAACGAGTTTTTTAGATTAAAATTATACTCTTTGTAAAAATTTGCTAATAATCTAACACAGAGACCATTATGCCATTTAGGAAGACGACGTCAAAGAACATGACCACATCTTTTACCATAAGGTAAATTGTGGGGACCAAATTCTTATTTTTTATATTTTTTAATTATCCAAATGAAATCACCAATATTTATTTTTATTTTTATTTCCTAAATCATCCCATAATTAGCAATTAACAATAGCAGCACAATTTGCTTCCTGGTAGGTGTATCCTAAAAGGAAAATTTATTTTGTTATGTTTTTTAATGAACAAATGTGGACTAACATAATTATTTAATTATTTATTAAACAGAAAAAATACAACTACAGTTTCTATCTTAATTAACATCCTCCCTGCTCTTATAGTTAGGTCACAGTAAGTACCCCAGTTCATCCTCACGGTGATCCTGAAGAGTTTCGAGGATGGAAAGGATGAAAGGGCGAAGGGCAGTGATCATTGCCTGAGGACATATGTAAGCCATCCAATATTTCTATAATTTAAGCTGAGAATATTCAATTTATGTAGATAATTTTTTTTAATGAATTTCACATATTATTTGATACTAGACTTTTAAAAAGAAAAAAAAAGAAGAGTTACATTTATAATTCATAGTGATACTAAATTACCTTAGCATTGTTAGTTTAGTTGTGTTATTACAAATTTTATACTATTATATAATAGTATATAAAGAGGTCTATCAAACTATGATCAAAATAAAATATATTTACATCCAAATTTCATCACCAAGTCCCCGATGAAGAAGAAATGTCTCATAGTTCTCGTGGAGTGAGTGGGAACATTTAATGAGAGCCTGTTCTTCACATCTTACACCATATAAGAATGAAGATCATATAAAGAATTGACCACATCAAACCTGCCAACCAGATGCAGCTAATCCTACAGCCCTCCTACCAAAGAAAGTTGCAGCAATAATGCCCTTCCCTGATATCTAACTCACAAAATTGTGGCATCTAATATGAGAATTCATGTCCACGGATCGATATATACTTCTTCACCCATATTGCAATGTCCTCCGTGCAGGCCTGCGCCTGTGGAGTTTTGAGGAGCATGTCGAGCGTGGCAAATTCATGAACTGCATCTTTGTATTCAAGGACTGGTGCGTCAACATTTACCTTGCGAAGCTCCTCGGAATATGCAATTGCACGGTCCCTCATCCAATCATGCTCCGCAACCACTGTGAGGGTCGGAGGCATACATTTCAATGGAGGTCCCCTACCTGGAACGAGAGGATTTGCAGCTGGATGGTCTAGACTAAACTCGTCCCCTGGTAAGAACAACTTCCAAGCAAGCACACATGAAGATTTGTCATAGAAGTAAGAATTTGCTAGATTTGTCTCAGAACGAGTGGGGATGCTTCCAATGAAGAAGGGATACATCAGAACTTGAGCAACAACCTTAACTGGCTCGGCGAGTTTTCCTGCATCAACTGCTTTTCGAGCCACATGATCTGCAATATTAGCTCCACAGCTTACACCAAGTAGAACACATCTGTTTCAACACAGCAGCCAGTAGCCAATAGGTCAAATGCTATAGCTGCAGATGTAATAGCTATTATCTTTAGTGATGCACTAACAGGTCAGCAAATATTAAAATATCCGAAGAATCAAGCAGATCATACCTAACAATTACAATTAAACATCTCATAGTTGTTTAAAAGCCAGATGGTGCAGTTCATGAGGCTCTCACCAATATAACTTATGAGAGGGTCATAGTTGCTTAAAGGAGGACAGATTTGAAGAGTTTGTCATGATATTCAACAAATAGTAGCTGAAGATAGTACCAGAAGCTACCAAGTATCAGCAAACTTGGAACAAATGTTGCAAACAACAACCACAACATATGCAAGCAGATTCAGAGCAGAAAGCAATGTGCTGTTGCATGTGTCCAAGTGCCACATGTGCTGTGTCTATCACATGCATTGTCACATGGCTTATCATACATATATATGAGCACAGCACTAGCATGGACAACATGGTGCCAGTGCCCAAGCTAATGGCATAGGCCAATAAAACCAGCACAAAAACCTTGAGCATATCAAATAAACAAACAAAACACACATTAAGAGGAAAAAAAGCTGCACAATGGATTTGGATCAGCTGGACCTAACTCAAAACTCCTTCAAACTTTTGGTCCAGATCCAGATTAATAATTTCAAAAGCAACTAAAGATGTTCCATGATTTTTATATAATTATATCTGTTAATGTTCAATTAAAAACCACCAAGCCCATTATGAATCAGCTGAACAGGCAAAACCTGTCAATAGTCCATAAAACCACAACTACCAAAACCAAAGGACCTGCAAGATTGCTGATACCGACACTTCCAACTGCCTAAAAAACATAATTGGAATATAAATTGATACTTAGGCTTGACATTTTTGTGGCAAGCAGAATAAAAGTTGGTTATCGCGCCTTGTTGATCTGCAAAAATTCAACCTAAGAGACTCACCTACTTATACTGCTTTTAACAATTCAAACTCAGTCTTTCTACCATGAACTTCATTAGCAACCAATCTAAAGGTGCACATTCCCCTAGAAAACCAAATTGGTCAAAATCTATACAGAAACAAAGATCATTTTACAAAAAAAAAAAAAGACCTTATTCTTTTCACACATCTCAAACTTCCGTCCTCCCAAAACAAAAATAAATAAATAGAAACACAGACAACAAAAGGATATTACTAAGAGTATGGATGCTTTGCACAGAATTTAGTGTCTGTCCCATCCATCATCCCCCGAAATACTCATCCAATCCTTTTCCATAATCTCAAGTTGCCACTTTTCTTTAACATAACATGTTGTTCAGGTAACCAACTATCGAGTCCAAGTCAACATGACACAAGTGAAAGAACAAGATATGTGTCAGCCCAACTTGGTCAGATTGAATTAGAAAACATAATGTAAGTGGTTTACCCCAAGGGTTTTATTGAACATCTCATGTTCAAAATACAACTCAATCATCACTTAACAATTCAGATTCTTAAGATCCATTATGAAAGTACACATCAGGCATTTACTTTAAGTTATACTCATCTCAATTATAGACATGTGAAGCACTGGGCTGTTAGCATAATATATGATTCAAGCACTATGCTAGACCTTAAAGAAAATGAAACACATAATCTATCACGATGTCCAAAAAAATATACAATGAAACAATGCAATTTTTCTTTTGACATAACTTTCAATAAAAAAACCTATTGCTTGTCTGAAATTGGATACCAGAAAACATTGGTCTTACATTTTTAGTCTATAAAAATGACTACAATTAAAGACTTAAGTCCATCATCTTGTTTAGACTTCAGTGCAGCATCTATATTCCATAACATACTTGGCTTTTTAAATTCTCTTCAAATTATTAGATGTAAGAAACAAATAATCAGAACAGTGTTTGACTCTGAATATTGAATGACTTCTCCCCATATTTATTTAAACAAAACCTCCAAAACTTCTGTTATTTCCAATATGTCATCATTCCCATCTAAGAAGACTTACAGCCAATAAATTGCATGTTTGCGGCAAAAACATGAAACCACGATAAGTATATACATTCAGTTCAGCATTTAAATACTTGCCAAATGGTAAGCATCACCTTTTTGTTGTGAGTTAAACGTGGCAACAAAAAAAAAGAAAACAACTGTGCAGATCCCAAATTATTCATTCATATCAAATCTTGTGCCTCCCATATCAAAAATGCACATGAGCAGACAAATCTTTTGGCTAAAAATCTTGTGTGCATTTTCCATGATGCAAGTATTTCATAATAAATCTTTCAAAATGCGTCTTACACAATGATATGTAGCCACACACCCATTCTAGTTGCTTTCATTAACAAGCTGTTTCAAAAATCTTACATTTAAAGTTATGCACAAGAATTTCACCTCGCTCATTCAGTTGTTGTGTCTTGCACAAGTTATCAGTCACCAACAATTTATAACTCAAGTGCTAAACTAATTCCTCCATTAATGGTTTACAAAAGTTCTCTATGTAACTAATGTTTCCTAGGTGAATCAATACTTTACTGCATATAGGCATGTTTAATGCCAATTTTTTAAATGTTACTTCATGTCATGCACAACTACATTATCAAGTGCCAAAGTTCATGCAGTAAAGTCATCAGATGTGCATCTGAATTATCTCTAATTGGGGTTCCAATCCAAAGCAACTTCACAAAAATATATAGGGTTAATGTTCATTTTAGCCCATGTCGTTTTGGTCATAGATCACTTAAACCCTTATAGTTTAATCGTGTCTAAAATAACCTCTATACTCTAAAAAATATAGCATATAAGCCCATCCCGTCAAGTCTGAGTTAACATATGTTAGAGTATGCTTATGTGGCATGCTGATTCATAATAAACTATTAATATAATGACATGTGTAATTTAAATTTTTAAAAAAAATCCATTTTAGCCACTCTGGTTTTAGTCATGGATCATTTAAGCCCTTATGGTTTTGCTTGTATCTAAAATAGCCCATATATCTTTAAAAACATAGCATATAAGCCCCTCCCGTCAAGTATAAGTTGACAAACATTAAAGTCTGCTTATGTAACATGCTGACTCACAATAAATCATTAATATAATGATACGTGTAATTTAAGTTAAAAAAAAAGTCTATCTTGTCGAGAAAGAGGAAGCGGCGAAGGTCGTGGTGGCGGACGAAGGCGGAGAGGCAAAGGTATGAGAGGCCGAAGGCGGAGGTAACAAAAAGCTAGACTACCACGTCATAGGCACGATGACTGAGAGCATAGGAGAGGACGAAGTGAGAGGCGATTAGGACAAAAACGCTCATGAGGAAGAGGGACCAGGAGACTATTGCGTGTCTAGCATCGGACTAGTCGACGCACATCCATCTAAGGCAGGACCGGAAGCTCCTAAGCTTATCGCCAGCATGAGAGAGGCTACATGCGTATGACGCCCTGCTAGGCAGCAGCAACTCGATGTTGCTGCTGGTGGTCGCTTCCACGACGATGCATCCTCCCGTCATTGATGGTGATTTTAATTTTTTAATTTAAATGTTATATAAGCAGACTCTAATGTCTGTTAACTCAGACTTGACATGAGGAGCTTATATGTTATGTTTTTTAAAATATAAAGATTATTTTTGACATGAACAAAACTATAAGGGCTTAAGTGGTCCATGACCAAGATCACAAGGGCTAAAATGAATATATATTTTTTTAAATTTAAATTACACATGTTATTATATTAATAATTTATTATGAGTCACTATACTATATAAGCAAACTCTAGCGTATGTTAACTCAAACTTAACGGGAGGGGCTTATATGCTGCGTTTTTTAAAATATATGTGTTACTTTATACATGAGTAAACTATAAGGGCTTAAGTGGTTCATGACCAAGACCAATAGGGCTAAAGTGAACCTTAACCCAAATATATAAACAGTGATCCATATGTCGGCCACTATTTTCATCTATGTTATTCACATACACCAACCGAGTTCATAAAACCAAGTCCAGAAGCTTAGATATCAGTCCATTTGAACATCTTCCAACAATGAGAAGATAATCAACTAACCAGGAAAGAGAACTAATTTTAGGCATTATCTTCTTGAGATCAAATTCTGTGGCATATAGCTAACGGAAATAATTACCTAGGACCAACACAAACCCTAAGAAGGAGATTCACCTGGAAGGATCACCATGAGCTGCTATCCATGGTTCCACAGCGGAAGCCCCAAATGTATCAACGATCTGGGATCTCCTCACCTCTCCAAGCCCTAATTCCCTGGCAGTCCCCATCGACATCCTACATTCCACTAATTTTGCCTGCTTCCCCAACCAATTCAGCACGTTCAACCCATCCTCAAATGCAGCAGGATACCGACTCTCTGGCGCCAGCCTATACCCAACCGCAATCACTACGGCATCGCACGACTTAGCAATCCGCCTGCAGAAGAAATCGTTCGCGGTTGAGGTATTGCTCCCGGCAATGAACCCGCCTCCATGAAACTGGACGACGATGGGCAACTTCTTCGATATGCCAGCCCGATGACGCGCATCCACGACAGAGGGCAGGTATCCCCTGTAGGTCCCCGTGGCGGCAGCCTCAGGCGCAGCGGCTCCATTGTCGTTCTGGGATCCGGGGCCGTCATAGCTGCTGCAGCGGGTGTGGTCGGGCGGGGGGCTGGCACAGGCGCCGCCGCCGTAGCTGTTGCGGCGGTCCAGATCAGGGGCTTGGCGTGGCTTGGTGCCGCCTCGGTCGAGGGCGGGGTCCGGGAGGAAGATGCGGATGGAGAGGGCGGTGAGGGGGTCGATGTGAATGTCCTTGGTGGCGACCCCGTCGGGGCCGAAGGAGGGGTTGGCCAGGGCGGTGGACTCCTCCGGACGGGAGGTGACGCCAAAGGGGTCCGCCGCGTCCACCATCTGCAGGCGCTGCTGCAGCTTGTGCTTCAGGAGGAGTTTGAAGAACACGCTGTAGAGCTTCACCGCCACGCTCGGCATCTCTCTCTCTCTCTCGCTCCCTTATTGCAGAGATCTGCTGTGAGGCGATCCTTTTCGGATGTGTGTCGGTGGGTGATTTGGGGGTCGGCAACCGTGAGGTGTTTGCCTCAACATCTCAGGAAGGAGAAAGAAAAAGGACTTGGCTTGCGAGATAAAATATGGTTGAAGTGAACGAAGCAAAATAGAGCGGGCCTGTCGCTGCCCATTTTTACATCAGGCATTGGCTGTCGACGTACCTGAAGAGGTTAAGGTAGTGCGTGCTTCCTTCACTTGATAACGTATAAATATCTGTATGACATATGATATATCGGTATACTATGTTAAAATAATAATTTTAAAATTAAATCCAACAAATATACCATATTGATATACAAATACACAAAATTAAGGACCTAGGACCTAGATCCACTACCTATGCAAGTCCGTCATTTATTTTGATTATAAAATCATATATATCCATCAATCTATCCAATTATTACTTAGTTCATTTGAACTTTAAAGTTTCTACTAATAATCTAGCAATTCAAGTCAGATCTTTATTGATAATTTAATATGAACGAAAACAGATTCAAAGCAAAGTTGCCCCTCAAGCCTGAAAAAGAACAATTAAAGCCTGAAAGCGATTCAATATGAAGCTTTTGCTTATTTGTCAGAGGGTTTAGATGTTCATATAACAAAAGCACAGCATTCTAATTGTAAAATTTTAAATCTGATATAATATCAACTATACAAACTGTGTAGACAAGTACCTTTTCACTAATTATGAACCATCAAAAGACAAGCAGATATCCAGAATTCTACCAGATTATGTTTTGCTCTTAAAATCATGAATCACAAAATTGAAATAAGCATTATTTACTTCAGAACAGATTCCCACAGGCAACCCAAACACAGCACAGGTGGTCATCCATTACTTTGCTTTCCTTGCATGCTTGATGAGCCAATCAATAACCATGTCTATGTTAACTGATTCCTTGCATGAGATCATGTGGCAGCAGACTTCCCTATCCTTGATGTGTTCCAGCCCCCTAGATACACCAAGAAGAATGACACATCAAAGAAATAAGAAAAATTATTGAATAAACAATGTGTAGTACGTAAGAATACTAACAACAGGTCAACTAGCGCCTGTTGGGAAAGAGCTTCTGATCTGTCGATTTTATTGCCAAGAACAAGCAAAGGGATTCCACTGAGGGATGGCTTCATCAGCAGATCATGCAATTCACTTTTGGATATGGGCACACTGTCTCTATCTGCTGCGTCTACCACATATCTGTCGGAGTGTTGGAAGCAAAAATGAAGCAATAATAAAAATGTAGCAGAAATGTAGAAGACAGAACAAGCATTTCAACATTTGCCCATTTTGTAGATGGGGCATATGGCTCCGCCATCTAGGGGTGTCAAGTCATGTTGAATTGAGATGCATATACTAGAACAGAATTCTCAACCCATATCGATACCAGTTAATAATTATGTCAAAAGTTTAAATCCAAACCCAGCCCAACAGCTACACATGCTATTTCACCTAACCTGTATAATCTGTTTAATTAAGATAAGAGGCCAGGTCAATTAATAACAGGGGTAACCCACTGTCAACAAGATTTGACCTATTTACACTACGTGAACTCATACAAGCCAGTCAAGACAGCAATCACAAAATCCGCTATATATAAGACTGATATTATTGACATGTTAATCTGAAGATGACAAACTAACACATATAACTTTACTACTAATCAAGTCACTTCAAGTATGCCATCCCAATACTCTTAATATGAATCTGACAGTAAGTGGGTTTCCGGTGGTGGACAGGTTAGTAACGCCCAAGTACTTGCTCTTCAAACAGTTGCTAATACCCTGTAAAGCGAGTAAAAGATAGTATCTGCTGAAGAGAGATGTCAGATGGCTCCCCCTGCTGGCTCTGGCAATAAGAGGAAGGAGATGGTGGTAGCCGCCTCTTTGGTGTTAGATCCCAGGCTGAAGTGGTTTCGTGTGCCATCCTGATCCCAGGGTCGCTTCATCCGCCCAGCAGAATGCTTCTTGTGACTACATTCCTGCATCTCATGGTCGATATATTGCCGGTGTTGTTGCCTGTGAGATGATCTGGGCTAAAATGCTTGCAGGGTCCTCTACTGGTCCAGCATCAGGCTCCTTTCTTGTCTTCCTGTGTTTACAACCGAATTTGTGAGTCTTCCACAAATTTGTTGAGTTTGATGAAGCATGCCTTCAGGAATGTTGAAAGCCTTGGGTTTTTAGCTTGGTGTGTAATTTTCTCCAGTATCCTCCTCCCTCAGATTTTCTTAGATCAGCTTTCTCATTTGTGGAACTATACTTCTCCCCTCATTGACATGGCTAGGTTTTTCTTTTGCCTTTTTTTGCTTCCCTTGGAAGGTGAGATGAGGTGCTTCATCTTATGCCCTGGCGTGCCAACTTTCAATCGCTCACCTAAAGGACTCTTACCGGCCCTAGTTTGGGTTCAGTTTGTTGGTTTACCATTTGAACACTGGAATCATGATTGTGTTTTTCATGTAGTTTTCTTACTAGGTATCCCCTTCACATTGACAAGCATCCTTTTTCCTTTGAACAGGGTAATTTTGTTAGGGTTTATGGTGAGATTGATTTGTCTACACCATTAATAGAAGGTATTTGGCTAGGTTGTCCCAAAGAGGGGATATTTCATGTTGTTGTTTCTTACGAAAATTTATTTATTTTAAATGTGGATTTGTTGGTCTTAAGATGGAGTTGTGTCCCTTGGTTTCATCTCCTCCATCCATTCCCCCTTCTGTGGTGGATCTCAAGGGGCTGTGGAGAAATGCCCTTGGAGGTTACACAGCTCCACTATCCCGGTTGAAGAACATACTACCACTTTGGGAAGAAGCAATCGTGGCTAGACCGAGATCACAATGGAAAATTGGTATCCCCTACCATGGATAGATGATCTACTAGACCAACTCCAACACACCACCATCTTAACCAAACCGGACCTTAAGTCAGGCTATCATCAAGTCCGAGTTCGAGAAGATACACGGAAGATAGCCTTCAAGATGTGTCAGGGGTTGTTCAAGTGGCTGGTCATGCCAATCAAACTTTGCAATGCCCCTGCCACGTTTATGCGATTGACGGACCATGTGCTATGTCCATAGATTGGCGACTTCGTCATCATCTACCTTGATGACATTCTCATCAATAGTCGATCAAGGGATGAACATATTGAGCACGTCAATCAAGACAAAACATATTGAGCAAATGTATAAGGTGTTTAACCAATTGGAGAAACACCAAGTGTAGCTCAACCCAAAGTAGTGCGAGTTCGGGAAACAAACCCTTGTTTACCTTGGCCATGATGGACACCAAGTTGAAGAAAAACAGTGATTTAAAAAGCGCTAGAAGCCAAGGTCCTAAAACACTCGCCCGAGCGAAGCGAGATGCTCTGAAATATTAAAATATAAAAACTATATAATTAAAAAATATGATTATTTAAATAAAAACATGATATTAAATTAAAAATTACTGTTAATAGTATATTACTTACTGGTAACAATGGTTAGAGGGGGAGAAAATAATTGTTACGAGTCATAGAGGGGGATAAAAGGGTCACTAACAGTGGAAACTGATGCAAAGTGATAGCAACAACAGTGAGAAGTTGGCAACAATAGCAGCGGAGGATTAGTTTAAGATAACCACAGCAGCCCTACGAACAACAATATCGATAGTAACGGAAGTTGCAAACAGCAACAACGACAGCAGTGGAAGCTACAAACAGCAGTAGCAACGACGACGAAAGCTCTAGAGGGCATCCGTCGGTAGTGGAGGAACCTGCGGTCCTCTCCCTCGACAGTGGAAGGAACTGCACACAGAGCGATGACGGAAGGAATCTACGGGCTCTTGTTAGGCTATCGGACCCGTTCGTCGACGATAGAGGAAGACTCAATCCACTGCATCTGTGGCGAAGGAAGTGGCAAGAAGCATCGACGGCAGAGGCAGAAGTAGGGCTAAGGTTGGCTCGGGGTCACGCGGGCATGAAAGGGGGCTTTTGAGGGTAAGAAACCGTGTTACTAACTGTTGTTGAAAGGAACCAGACTTAAACTTCTGGTTCGATTGCCTTATTTGAATCGGGCGTCGCCTGAGGCGCTCGACGCTTGGGTTTAGGCGAGCACCCAAGCGGTGCCTCATTGAAGGTGCTGCCTGGTCCACACACAAGGCGCTTAGGCCTTGCTTTGCCTCACCCGAGCATCTATTTAAATCACTGAAGAAAAGCATTGTGTTTCATCAGCAGACGGATGGGCAAACCAAAGTAGTGAATCACATAATGGTACGAGGACACAACTACCGTCATTCGAAGACATTAGACAGAAGCCTACCATATTTGTATTCTTGTTCAATTGAGCAATGCACAAGTCCATGACCAAATCATCATTCAAGGTATTATTAGGCTACTTACCTCAAAGCAGCATCATTTAATGTAGTTTATGATCAATTCAACATCACACACCTCCAAAGAAGGCAATGTAGCACTACAAGCCGAGAAATTTCTTGAGCACATCCGATAAGTGCACAAGGATGTTGAACAACTTCAATGGGCTCAATAAAAATACAAAGTGTGATATGACCGAAACCGTGTTGAGGGTCAATTCTAAGAAGGTGACCTCGTCTGGAAGGAAGATATGGTTAAAAAGAGAAGGAAAGAAACTCAAATCTCGTCCAATATGGACAGTTCAAAGTATTGAAGTAGATTAGAAACAACACTTGTCAACTTAAGGTACCTCCATACATGGAGATGTACTCAATTATGAACGTGGAGAACTTGAAGGCATTCAAGTCATCGATGCTAAATGTCGAGCCAAGCAAGGCGTTGCCTTTAATATGTAACTTGATGGCCAACCAAGAGAAGACTTTGGATGAAAACTCCATCATTGAAAAGAAGGTAACTACTATAGGACGAGGCAACAAACAACATAGAATGCAAAGGGCAAAAATTGAGTTTAGCAAGGTGGTTCATGAAAGAAACTAGCGAAGCAGGGTTTATCATCTTTAAACAAAAATTGAATCACCAAATTGGGGGAGACCAAGGACAATCAACCCTCAAGTCCAAGTTCAATCGGCCCAAAAACTCAAGCCCAAGATTAATTCGAGTTAGACTCAAATAAGAAGTACTTCAATTAGAATTCTAAAAACCCCTTTTGTGGGACTAAGAGTTGGACTCTGTTTGAGTGTCTTTCTCTAATTAGAAGTCTTCCCCTTGACAAAAGTAAAGAAGGGTTAGTAGCCATAGGATGGACGACAAAAGAGAGAATTGATAGCAAGAGAGAAGCCTCGAAAAGCTGAGCTTGTTCAAGAAGTCCATGCTATTGCTAAGTCCGAGGTTGTAGCTCAAGAAGTTCTTCGCAATTGCATGATTAAGCATTCCTTTTTCAATAAGCAATCTAGATCTTTTTCTCTTTCAGATTTATCTTCTTTCAACATTGCTATCAATCCTCCCACAAATCATAAATCCACGATCAACTCGAAGTAAGGATTTTATCCCAAGTCCTTCCCCAAATGGATCTTAAAATTATTCTATGTTCTGACTTATCACATGAGACATCATCTACAGTTATCTACAGTTATCTTATGATCATGTCATTGAATTCTTTGCACTAAGAATCAATTTGATATTGCAAAATAGGTAGTTGATGCAGGGAAGTTACAGAATTGCAGAGACTCCACGACAGTATCGCTCCCACATTGTGCGAAATCTCCGTTGCCCTCCTAGATCCCAGAGTTTTATGGTGACATTTCCCTTTGTAACTTTCCGCATGTTGAAACCCACCTGGTTAACAGAAGCAGAATAAGGGCAGACTAACAGTTTATCAAATCACATGTTAAAAGCATCTTTTGAGGTAAAGTACATACAGTAGGAATCATGTCCTCGCTGTAGCCACCAGTCTAATGAATTCAGAATACTTATGGTTAAAAAAGGAAGGTAACTATTCAACTTAAGAAAAGAGAAAAGGGTTATTTGAAAAAGAGAAGAAAAATATTTAATAACAAAATTATTGTAAGAAAAAAGATTTACACAACTCACAGCAATAGCATTAACAAGCGATGTCTTTCCTGCATTTTGAAGGCCGATTAATGAAAGTTCCATTTCCTGCTTGAAAAACAAACTGAAGTGGAAACTGTTAAAACTAGAACCAGATCTTGATCATGAGGCTTCTATTATAATTATTTCCAACAACATATGAATAAAATCAATATAGCAATTTCAAAGTTGAAACTTGAAACATTAATAGGGAATTAGTTTTGGGATGAAAAAAGATACTTTGTAGCATTATTCTTTATGCCATATCCATAACCAGCAAAAAAGGGAAAAAACTTCGCTCAAGTATGCACAAAATTATGAGTCAGCTGATGTTAGATATACATTGATATGTACATGATAATTCATAATCACAAACTCTGGTCATATGTTGCCTGATGTCCACTAAAGAATTAATTGTAAGACACTGGCCATCCTAATAGGCTCTTACACTTCAGCCAACTTATAAGAATAACATAGCTTTAAGCATCAGCATGTTTGGGCTGAGTGCTTACCGATAATCGATCATCTAGTAACTGTACAGAATCTACAGATATGTTAGACAATCTAGATGAGTTGGGCGAAACAAGTCCAACAACTGGATCTGTTCATTTTGTTTTAGTTGTCTATAATTTTTCCTGATTTATCTTCCTTATCTTTCCCCAATGTACAGGATTTTTCACATGTTTGTTCACCATTACACAGGAGGATATGGCATAACATGAGGAGAGGAACAGGATCTCACCAAAGAGGAGAAGACAAAAAATAGTATCATTGAAAATATAGTAAGCATCTGTCTTTATTCTCAAAATCAGTTGAATTTTTCTTTTCAGTTTTCCATTTTGATCATAAACACCTGTGCCTACGCTCAGAACATCATGGCCCATTGGCATGCCCTCTTCTGATGCCAGCAGGCAAAGGAGAAGAAGAAGCCTTTTTAAACAACCATATGCTAGGTCCAATCTTAATCATGTAGGACGTGCAACGTTTTGAGACAAGATATACCATTTATTTTGTTTCATTAAAGAAAACAATAGGATTTCTTGATTATTTCCAATAGGAGTTAAACATGCGTGCATATTGCATGATAGGTAGGTCGAAAAGCATGAAAGGACTCAAACTTCCATTGTGTTCATTATAACAATCAAGATTTACTATTTCAATATCAGAATCATAACGGTCGCACATTGGATTGGTACGGTTTTAATACATACTGAACATATTCATATATGATAGGTTGACATATCGATTGCCATGTGTTCAGTTGATCCGGATTGGTCAGACTAAAAAAGTCTTGATTTAAGGTTCTTCAAATAAATTCTACCTAATAGAGCAAATGTTCAGTAAATATAGGTACCTTTTGACTAGACAATAATAAATAATGAACCATAGCATGTTGCATATACAGATTACAAACCATATTAAAAAAAATGCATCGAAGAGCCATAAACATGATATATTCAGTATTGCCATAAAAAAATGCATAGAAGAGCCATAAACATGATATATTCAGTATTAAAGCCTATCTGATTTAAACCAAAGAATATGTAGAATGTAAAACTCTGTAAAACTGAACAATTAAAAAAAGCTCAACAGAAAACTTAAGTGGCACAACATACTTCACAAGACCAAAGAAGAGAAGTCATGCTTTGAAAAGGATGGATGTGAAAAGCATAGTATAGTACTTTGTCCAAGTGAAACATTATAGCCATAATCTACAATGAATTATCATTTCTATCATTTCAATGCCAGTGTTGACAGCATGTAAATAGACCAAGATGACAATTTGATCAGCTAAAACTATCCCATCCATCAGATCTCAACTCTTTCGCCTTATTAACTCAAAACCAACAAAGTAAATCCCTATGTCCCAGCTAAAAACAGAAATAATCTAACAACGCACAAATTTCACAATAGTGATAACTACAAGCGGGAAGGAATAACTTTAGTTCGCTCCTATTCCAAGGACATCAAGTTCTGTTACAAATCCCTAGGATCCATTCCAAATATTATAAAACCAAAAGTAGATGAACTGGAACCGACATATACAAGCAAGCATGCCAAAATTCCGAAATCCAACATAAAACCCACACAAACAAGCAGAAACAAAAAAGGATCGCAACTTTGTTTCGCTTGATGGAGGGTGCGGGAGGAAGGGAGAGGGGGAAGAGTACCTGCGAAGCCAATTGAGGAAGGATTCCCAAAGGCCCATCTCGAAGGAATTGGAGAAGCCGTCCTCACGGAAAACCCTAGATTATATGGTCTCCCCGAATCAGAAAAAGAATGGCGAACCGAAGCCCCGTATGAGTTAATGGGGAAGAAGACGGGAGTCGTAACAGCGATGTCTTGAGCATGTACAGAGATCTACTAATTGTAAATTAGAAGTGGATTAAACTCATGACCTCAAACGACACACGAACGGCATCCGTCTCCTTTCAACTTCTTCGATGGGTCAATTCAACCCGTTCCCGATCAATTTGTGGTTCCACAGAAGCGAACGATGGATTAGAAGTATAGCCCTGCTGTTGTCGTTTGTGTTTCACGGGTTTTTTTAATTGTTATGTTTGCTTTTGTTGTCATGATTTATTAAAATAAGATAATTTTTTTTAAAAAAAACTTTTACTTCCCTTATTTAGTTTTTATCAAGAATTTTTTTTGTTAGACTTAGACTAAAATTCTTAATAAAATCATAAAAATATAAAATACTCTATTAGTGTTAGGAGGCTTGAACTCGCTAAAAATATAAAAAATATATATAAAAAATTTAATTGTTATGTTTGATTTTGTAGTCCACAAAGCAAATGATTTATTAAAATTAAGATAATTAAAAAAAATTAGTAATAAGCTTTCACTTTTTTTATTTAGTAATAAGTAACAATTTTTTGTTAGACTTAGACTTAAATTATTAATAAAATAATAAAAAGATGAAAGACTTTACTAGTCTTTGGAGGCTTGATGTTATTAGTGATCCCTAATCAACGACAATGACCCCCTCACAGGATACTATTGGCATTATGCCATAGTTCCTCTCCACCCTCGCGAGCCTAAGCCACATAGGCCATGAGTCGTAGTCCTCTTCTTATTGCTTCCCACACCACGTCGTAATTGATGGTGGTATTTGATGATCTTTCGAGCAATTGGGCTTGTCACTTATGTTCGAGTTCATTACAGTCACCTTATTGCTACGTGCGTCCTCATTGCTATCGAGGCATATAGGGCTAGTGGACAATCACCCTCATCCACTTGTCCCTTGTGATTGCCCTGCCTAGCATTTCTTCATAGGTGATGGATCATTCTTTTATGTTGATCAAAATCGATCCTAATCTATCAACGATTTTGGCTATTGGGGGTCCATCGTCGATGATTCTTACTATTGGCATAGAATCGTTGACCCCCATTTCTTATCCCTCACTAGATCTGCCCAGCTCGTAAGATGATTCTTTGGTGATTAGGGCAGGTGAAGGGACATCGGCTTTCGATTCTCCTCTATCGCCAACAGTCGTTCTTGATCCCATAATGTCTTTGGCCATCGATGGTCCTATACCAACAAATCTTGTTGCTAGCATGGAATAGCAAACTACGTAGATTGCTTCCTTAGTGACTTAGGTCAGTGAAGGGTCACCAACTTTTAATCTCGTAACGTAAGTGCTCACAATAATTTCCTCACTGTTGGTGATGGTCCTACCCACTTACGACAAAGGAGTCATGCTCCCCCTACTTTTGAATCATAGGTGATCGTGGTCATTTCCTCATCGTTGGTGGTGGTGTAACACCCGACTCCTAATCCCACCCATACTTACATGCATGGTTAAAGTAGGATGTCACTTTCTAGTTCTTTTACTACTATAAATAAGAGTGTTTGAAATATTAAAAGTAAAAATATGTTAATTTACTAAATAAAATATTCATAATTATAATCTCTAACCAAAAGTGAAAATATACCCACACAAATATGTATGTTATATACATACATGATCAAATTAATTGATGAGATTATAGACTAATAAGCTTTTGAGATAAATGACAGGAAAAATATTGATAATGGATACAAATCATCACAAGTCAAATTGTCAAAGTAGGAGAATCAAACATTGGGCCAGAAAGTATCATGTCAGAGATTGGACAATTTGAAAACCTGATATGAGCATCACATGTGCAGTGAAAAATAATAATAAAACTGGTTTCCCATGCCTCTTGGATTACTAGATATGTAACCAATAATATCTTATTAGATCTTATTTCTTATTCATAAGATCCAATAATATATGAGTTTATTGGATATTCAAAAAGCAAGGACTCTATAGATATATTATAGATATCTCATATTTGAATCTCTACTAATTACAATATATATCATATATGTGTGACCCTCTAGGCCTGGTATCGAGTTGGTCGTAAGTTACACATGTTATAACTCCTTTTGACTCAATGAATTGTTATCTCATAATAATTCACTCAACTCCTCGATTATGGACTCACTAGGCTACTACATCATAGTCCCTAAACATTACAGGGGATCTAATTCATTAGACTTGTTTATCCTTAGTTACCATGTATTTATAGTCTCTCATTCATCTAATATTCGGGAGACTATATATCGTGCATGGTATTATCAGACCCACAAGGAATCCATTTAAGTCTCACTCTAATCGAATTCTTCCGAAGAAATCTTTTTCTCTCATTCTGAATGGCCTTGACCAAAAATTTGTCTAAATGAGAATACATAAGATATTCCTCTCATGATATCGAGAGTGGATGATTCTCTATTGATGCACAATTACCTTCATAAAGTTATTATCATTCTCAATAACTAATTATACTAGATCTAAAACTTTCATACCCATAAGTCCAGTATAAAAGAATCAAATACTCAAACAAGGCATCCATAGTGTCTTAAGCCTAAGGACTAGACACACATTTGAGACTACATAATCACTATCTAATATTATGTATCATTAATCATCCAACAATTTGTAAGCGGATCAATTAGTGAACTCATTCGCTAATAAGCACCTACATTATATCCCTAGTGTCCCCACACAAGCAGCTATAAGACTAACTATCTCTATCATATGGATGAACATATAACACACTAGTATATTCGGTTATCTCAATGTCTCTCTTGTGTAATCTATGACCGAGACTATTTAGTGTCTGTGTTTAAAGGTCAATCGGTCTTATTATCATGATTCAATTCTCATTGCACAAAGCTAGCAACATCACAATATATGCAACAGACAATATAAAGTGATAAAATATCAATAATAATAATAAGCATAAAAATTATACTATAAAGTAAGCTTTAGTATAAATAATCAAATCAAAATTTTTAGATTTAGGATACCATAATCACATTTTGGAAGTTTCTTTTAAGTATCAAACTTTTTATATTATTTTATAGTAAGATTATTTAGATATATATTGAAATCTTATATAAAGTCTGACACTAAACATTATATCATGTCTAGTTAGCGTAAGGTATGATAAACTAGCTATCATGCCTCTCTAAATTCTTTTATCAAAGCATTCTCATTCATTGTTCATATCTAATTTAGTAAATATGTTTATTGGTGTGTTGATAGATTTAGTATTATCCATGTAAAATCATTTTAATAGATCAAGAGTACCCCTAGTTTGACTAATAAAAATCTCATCATTTAGTTACTTGTAATCCTTAAAAAAAATATTAATTTATTCATTAAACTCACTTTAAATTCTTGACTCATTCTTTTAGGAAATGATTCACATAAAGATACATTAATAAAACTAAAAATAATATCAAGAATACAAATTTAAATATAAAAAATATTTTTTTAAAAAAATTAATAAATAATATGATGTCAACCTTGTTTTCTAAAAAAATATTATGAATAAAAAAAAGCTAAGTCTCTCATATCATCATTCAGGGCTTGTTTAAACCCATAAAGAGACCTAAATAATTTATAAATATAATTTGAAAAAAGATTATTTATAAATTAAGGTGGTTGCTAAACATAATCTTCTTCGAAAATAAACCATTAAAAGTGATTTTAACATCCATTTAAAATAATTTAAGATTTTTAAAATATGCATAGGTAATTAATATATTTATGGCTTTAAGTCTAGCTATAAAAGCGAATGATTCTTCATAGTCTATCTTTCTTTTTTGTTAAAAACTTTCGACAACTAATATAGTCTCATTTTAAATCATGATATTTTATTCATATTGCTTATCTCTAAAGATTTATTTAATGTCAATTATAAGATGATCATCTAGAAATAAGCATCCAAAATTTTTTTCTATAAAATTGATTTAGCTCTTCATGCATTACCCAGACCCATGAGTTATCTTTAAGAGCATCATCAATGTATTTAGGCTCAATTTGAGATAAAAATAATATTTATATAAATGTTTTTTTAATAAATAATGAGTTTGAATATCTTTTAATGTATCTCCAATAATTAGTTCTTTAGGATATGCATATGTATACTTTCATTCCTCGGGTAAGGTTTCTTTAGAAGTAGATGTATCCAAGTTGCTTTGGAAAATAAAATTCTCATTCAAATTCAATTTTATCAAATTTTAAATTATCATCAAAATTATTTTTTTAGCTTTAAAAGATTTATAAAAAATAATATAAATAGATTATTCAATAACTAAATATCTTTCATTGAAAACTCGATAAACTTTTAGAGATATAGGAATATCAAAGAAAAAATACTTTCATTGAATTTTGTATCAAATTTTCAAAGGCATCCTTGTTGTTTAAAATAAAATGTTTGTTTTGAAATATGATATTAGGTATTTTATTGTTCTACAATTTATAAGAAGTTTTAGATAAATTATGTCTTATAAGAACCTTATTCATGATATAATATATTGTATTAATAACTTCGGCCCAAAATTATTTGGGTATGCTATATTCAATAAATATGATCATTGACATCTCTTGTAAACTTCTATTCTTTCTATCAATAATTTTATTTTGTTATAGATTTCTTGGAGTAAATAAATTATGATCATATCCACTCAAATCACATAATTCTTGAATTTATCACCATGATCATTATCAATAGAGAAATTATAAAATATTTTTTAACTTATTTATAAAACTTAGTAAAATATTTGAAATAATCATTTTATGTGTCAAAAAATATGTCCAAGTATATCTACTGTAGTCATCAAAATTATAAAAACATATTTATTACCTCCTATACTTAATATCAATAAGCCTAACCAAATACATGTGAATTAGTTATAATGATTTAAAGGTACTTACTTGGTTTTTTGTTTTAAAGTTACTCCTTATATATTTTCCTAATTATCATGCATCATAATTTTATCTTTAATAAATTTGATTTTAGGTAACTCTCTTACAACTTCTTTAATTTCAATTTATGAAACTAATTTCATACTAACATCTCCTAATCTCCTTGCATCATCATTCAAAATTGAAAAATAAGTTACATTAAGAAATTATCAAGATCCATAATATAAATATTATCACTTCTTAAAGCTATCATAGATTTATTCTTACTTAGTATTTCTATATAAAAATATAAAATTAAAATTTAACATTATATCGTTTATCACAAAGTTGAATGATACTTTTAAGTCGTGTTTCAAGCCATATACCAAAAGTATATATTCAATCAACAGATTTAATTTGTTACAAAATTTTTTCAGTGTCAAATATTTTTTTATTTGTTGTTGTCTTCGAAAGTAACACATCATCCATCTCGACTAATAAGCTTTGAGAAATTTATGTGATCTCCAATCATAAGCCTTGAGCACTATCAAAATAACATGTTTTACTCATAGCTATTGTTTGAAGATATACCTATAAAAAAACATGTGTTTTGCTTTAGATACCAATTTAACTTTGGTTACTTCATAGTTAAACTTATCTTTCTTGCCTTTTGGCCTTAAGTCACTTATAGTTCCTTTATAAATCTAAATAAATTTAAGATAATTATATTTCTTAGGAAAGTATGTATAAGCATATTGACTAAACTTTTCACAAAAATTGTATTTAACTTTCTAATGTATATGACTTTACAATGTAGATCCTTTTATAAACTTAGTTGCCATTTGATAAGAATACTACTCATGAATCCAATATTTTCTTTTCTTGGTACATAATCTTATTTAGCAATAAGCATATCAAGTGATTAATTTTTAATTTATTTTTTAAATATTTATTATAGTAACATATTTTATTTTTAAGTGATTTTGTTATATCTATTATTAATAGACACTTCTAAGTAATATTCTAGTTTTTCATTGATGATAACTAAATCATTCATATTTCTGAAAGCATACAATTCTAATGACTTTTGAAATAACTTATTTTAAAATTCAATATTAGATGATTCTAAATATACGTGTAAGAAGTACAAGATATTGACATATAATTATCATACTTATTTCTTAACGTATCAAATTCATTAGTGAGTGAGACATGATCCATTTTTAGCAAACTATATTTTTTTATTAATCTCTTTAAATTCATCATATAAATCATTAAATCCTTCAAGTAATTTATTATGTGATAAATAAATTTTGAGAGAGTCAAATACCTCATCACTGAAAGTTATTAAGTCATAATTTATCACTTCTTCTTATTGATTTGTTTTTTTAATTTAGACTCACTTAATTCATCCATGTTGCCTTGAGAACTTTGTTTTTACTTTAGGTTGATGATTTATTTATTGTGGACACTCATTATTTTTAAAGTGTTTCTATTTTTTACACTCGTAGCATACATAATCTTTTTTGAGCTCACTTTTATTGTTACCTTCTTCTTTTACTAGATTTGTATTATTTTTCTTCATGAATTTTTTAAATTTTTTTGTAAGAAGTATTATGTTTTTATCAAAAAAACATCATTAATTGATCTTTCGCCCAAGTAATTTTTTTTTAAATTTGAGAGTAATATTTCTTTTTATATGAAAGGTTTTTCTCTTTTCATCATGTGTTTTGTATGTCATTTCATATGTCATTAAAAATGCTATGAGTTCTTCAGGAGAAATATTATATAAGTCTTTAGCTTCTTCGATTATACTTTTGGATCTCAACTCTTAGAAATAGATTTTAAGATCTTATTTATCAATTCAAGATTAGTATAATTTTTACTAAAATCTTTTAATCCATTGATAACATCCATAAAATAGATGTACATGTCATTAATAAATTCACTTGGTTTCATTTTAAATAATATATAAATATAAATAAAATAATTAATTTTAAATTATTTTACTCTACTTATATCATTGTGACTGACTTCAAGTGTGCCATATGTTATGCGCAGTGTTATAAATAGAAACTAGATTGAAATTATTTTTACCTAAAGTATAAAATAATTCATTCATAACTTTAATATTTAAAGAAAATATTGTTTAGAATTATTTTATTCATCCATCGGTTTAAAATATTTTTGAAAATCAAACTTTATAACATTTTATAAATTGAAATTAATTGTAAAATAAGAAAATCCTTTTTTTAGTAAGCATAATCCAAAACATGAAATAACGTGTGATAGAATATCGCTCTGATTAGTGACATTGAGATTACATCGGGGAAAGAAAAAATTGAGGCTAGTCTAAAGGTGAAAAATAGCTGAATGACGAGCCCCGATTGAGTGAGAGTAGGGTGGGGGAGTAGAGGGTTGGGTGTCCAAAGGATCATACTCCAAAATAGCAACGAATATAATGGAATAAGAATTTATTATTTAAAATAAAACTTAACAATAAATTTTTTTTTTATAGAAACCAAAGAAATATACAAATTCTATTAATGTTATCGTAGACAACTTAGTCTTATTATATTAGGTTAAGGTCCATTTTAGCCTCTATAATTTTGGTTTTGGACTACTTAAATCCTTATGATATTTTTGTATCTAAAATAATCATTATATTTTCAAAAACATAGCAAGTAATTCATTTTCGTCAAGTCTGAGTTAACAGATGCTATAGAGTGCTTACGTAGTATGCTAATTCATAATAAACTATTAACTCTAGTGACATGTGTAATTTATTTTTTTTAAAAAGATCTATTTTAGCTTGTATGGTTTTGATCATTGATCACTTAAGCCCTTATGATTTTGCTCGTGTCTAAAATAACCCATATATTTTCAAAAATATAGCATATAAATCTTTCACATTAAGTCTGAGTTAATAAATATTAGAGATTGCTTACGTGACATGTTGACTCATAATAAATCATTAATATAATGATATGTGTAATTTAAGTTAAAAAAAATTCATCTTGTCGAGGAAGAGGGAGCACGAAGGCCGTAACGATGGACGAAAGGGAAGAGATATAAGAATGATAGGTTAGAGGCGGAGGTGAGGGAGAGCTGGACTATCACGTCGTAGGCGCGATAGGTGAAGGCACAAAAGAGGACGAAGTAGGAGGCGGTGGAGACGAAGACACTCAGGAGGAGGAAGAGAGATAAAAAAACCATTGCATGTCAAGCGTCAGACTTGTCGACACACATCCTCCTAAGGCGGAAGCTCTTAACCTCGTCGTGCTAGGTAACAACGATTCGGTATTGTTAATGGTAGTCGCTTTTACGACAACATTTAAATTATATATGTTATTATATTAATGATTTATTGTGACTCAACATATCACGTAATTAGACTCTAACATCTCTTAACTCATGCATGATAGAAGGGGCTTATGTGCTACGAGATTATTTTAGATACGAGTAAAATCATAAGAGCTTAAATGGTAGATAGCTAAAATCATAACGGTTAGAATAATTTTTTTTAAAAAAATAAATTATACGTATTATTATATTAATAATATATTACGAGTAAGTATGCTACTTAATATATTAACTTAGATTTGATAAGAGAGATTTAAACACTATATTTTTAAAAATATAAAAAAATATTTTAGATATAAACAAACTATAAAAACTTAAAATGATTGAAGAATAAAATTACAGAAGAATGCTGCTGCTGCGGCTTTTCTATCGCTTTGATCTTCGAGCAGCCGGTGAGTGAGTCTTCCATCACTACTTTTTTATATTGTTGCAGAAGCCACAGCTGTTTCTGCGATTGCCACTCCATTTAGAGTCCGCCGCAATAGAACCATCATCGTTTGCTTCGTTCTCGTACAACCGATGACTTGTATATACTGTCATCCTCGTCC
The DNA here is from genome assembly GCA_029747655.1 of Ensete ventricosum. Taxonomy (NCBI): domain Eukaryota; kingdom Viridiplantae; phylum Streptophyta; class Magnoliopsida; order Zingiberales; family Musaceae; genus Ensete; species Ensete ventricosum. The sequence goes on along the minus strand of JAQQAF010000006.1, from coordinate 846,748 downwards.
ATCGTCAGTATCCTAACTCCATCAACTCCTCCCACATAATAAAGCATTAATAAGGTGATAATTCGCTGCAGCCTTTGTAACTCTATCATAACTACTACATATATTGCATCGTCATTAGAGATGTGAACAGATTAATAGAGATTCGTACCTCTGGGCTTGCTTGCGTCGGCATTCAAGTTTATCTGATCAATAAAAGCACAAGTTTTAGATTATTATTCTGCAAAAGAAATGGATCACCGAAACCCACCGGGCACTGGTGGGTAGGTAGGTAGGTAGGACATGAAATCATGATCCAAGCAAGTTTATCTGATTAATATTTAGATTATTATTCTGCAAAAGAAATAGATCATCGAAATCCACCGTGCGACCGGATTGAGTGAGCTATGGACGTATCTCTCAACCAATGTGTCTTCCCATCTCTATTTATAAGTATTATTGTATTGCAGCATACAGTTTGGAAAGAGATCCATCAGGCTTTGCCGTCATCCATCAGTCTTGGAAAGAGGCGTGACGTCAATTTTTTAGAGGTAGGATAGGTTCCAATTATCCAAGCCTACTTAATGAGTGACACTAAATCTAGCCTAAGATATTGAAAGTATGATTGGGTGTATTTTAAATTGCTAGCGTTGACGTGCTTGAAATCTTCTCTTCACCTAAGATAGATGATGGGGCAATATAAATTTAATTTAAATTTATATATTTTTAATATTATGGGATGATTCACTCGTTAGTATTTATCTATGACCTGGGGACTCTATTTTTTTGATGATAAGATTCTGAATACGTTGGTGGAGTGGGGCCATGTAAGTGCCGAAGCCAGCTATGCCATTGTAGCTCCTTTGTTTCTGTCTTGTTGTGCCTGTAGGAGGAGCTCATCATCTCCTGGAAATGCATTGGCTTCGGTGTGACCTACCATTAAGCAAAGACATGAACTCTCACCTAATGAAACCACTTGAAAGTGAAATAAAAAGATGGTGTTTATATTGCAGATGCAAGTAGAGTGCGACCAAAGTGCATTTGCTTGTGTACTTTGTTTATATTCTTATTTTATTTTATTTTTTAAAAAGAAAAATGAAAGCAATGCTTGCGTACTGTTGTCCACCCCACCCCAAAACTTGTCCGACAACTACTACTACTACTTACCTTCTAAAAGCTAACCTTCTTCTCTATACCGAACTCTCCTCCTCCAAAGGGCATATAAATAAGAAGATGGCGATGTCTTATATTGACTTCTTCTTGGTGTTGACCACACTGCTGGAGACTTCAGTATGCAAAAACCTTCTTCTCTATACCCCCAACAAAGGTTTTCATGGGAGTCGCTTGCGATTGGTTCATTCTTTATGTAAAGCAGCAAAACTAAATAAATCATACATCGGCTGGATGCATGCCAGCATATTGCCCACTGGTGGCGGGTCACGTCGGGGAAAGGGTTGGAATCACTGAGGTCCCATTTCAAGGACAAAGTTTGCTCCTTTTTACTGTCCGTCTGCTTCTCCTATCTTCCTCAGTACAAAGTCTTTGCTGGTACTTCAATATGCCAGTTTATTCCTCGATGGGTTTCTAAGTCGCCAGGTGATCAATGGATAAGAGATAAATAATTCCTTTCCACTAATGTGCTGATTGTGTGTATATATGTTGGAGATTTGATTGAATATAATAAAGTTTTGATTGTGTAGGAAGGATTGGAAGCTGCTAATAACAAGGAAGGGGTGCAGAGACTCCTAATGAAAAATGAATTCCTCTTCTCTCATAAAACTTATTAAAGATGGGATTGACTCTTCATGAGTATTATGAACTTTTTTTTTTTGTAATATCCTTCATCCGTTGACCCACTCTTCAAGGAGGTCAGATTTTTATATATTTTTTTAAAAGAGAATCATTTAGTAGATTAATTAGTGAATTTTACTATACTAAATGAGGTGATTGGTTTTCGGAAGGGAGTATTTTTCATTGAATTATCTGGATTTGATTGTTGATTTTATATGCGATGGTTGTACTCATATTTTAAAATTATATATATATATATATATATATATATATAAGAAAAAAAAACTCTCCTTCTTACTTCGTCACTTCGACAGTTGACTTCAAGTTGACGGTCGCTCATGAACTCAGGTGTCCTAATTGAGAAGTTACCCCCATCCGTTTGTACCAAACAAGGAGGAGGCTACAAAGAAGCAGCAGCACATTTCTGGAGGCCCTTTGTAGTATTCACTCACTGTAGCAGATGACTCCATCAGTTTCACCATCCTCTTCGCCTTGATCAGCTCAATGAATCTAAAACAATCACTATTTTTGTCTTTGGGCTTCCGAACTTTTGTGCCTCTCCACTCTCTCTCTCTCTCTCTCTCTCTCTCTCTCTCTCTCTGGTTGCTTCCGCTGTACTTCACAGCAACTCCTCTCTACCAACCTCCTCAGAGACCTCTCTTTCCCTTTTCTTGTTCCAGAAGTCCACGCTGATCTCTCCGCAAAATGGTGTCCTGAAGTCTCTCAAGCAAATCTTCTCTCTTCGGCATCATTTTTTTCCATTCGCTGCCATCCTTTTTTCTCCTTCGCTGATCTGCTTCTTTGGCACTTCATTCAAGCTTTAAAAGCAGCTGCTCCTCCATTGGGTTTCTCGTAAACTCTCGTCGCAATCCCAAGAAGTCGTAAAGCGAGGAATAGGAAATTGAGCCAAGGACCTTGCCAAAAAAGAAAGGAATGGCACCTTCCAGTTGTCCTCAACCTTTTCTGTTCTGTATTTGCTTCCAAAAGTGATTGTAGACTTATGTCATAGTTAGTTTCTCTTTTCCGAGGGTCTGAGAGAAGACTGATTGGCTCGTTATTGTCCTTTCTGCTTCTTCTTCGCCTTCTTCTTGCTTTGGTTTGGAGGCAGGTGAGGGAATGGTGGGGATTTCAGTGGGAATGGAGAGGAGCTGCGGTGCTCTGCTCAATAAGCTTAAGGTTCTTTCTTCTCTCTTTTTGTATTTATGGTTGATATTGAGGCATAGGCTTGAGTTCCAATTAGCAATGTTTATTGATCGTTCTCTTTTACTTGTTTCTGGAATTACATGTACATTTGAAGGTATAGTAGCATCTTTAGCCTTTACAGTAATCAGTGTTATGATCAGTCATTACGGATTCCACCCAAAAAAATAAATAAATTAACTCATAGATATATGTTAGCATTTTGAAGCCAGTCTAATGAGTTATTATAATATAATGTTGAGATGTATCATTTTATCTAAAATTAGAAGAGAAATTACAACTTGCTGAAGTTATATATATATATATATATATATATATATATATATATATATATATAAGCCGAATGGAAATATGATCCATGCATAAAATTTTTGTACCTTTTTTCTTCTGAAAGAACAGCATCACAGTTCAATGTACAGAACTTAAGGTGTCACTTTATGTTTATGTTTTCTAATTGCTGGAGAGCAGCACATCAGGGAAGAGATTGGGGAGAGTGAGGCAGAGAAAGAACAAATGCTGGTGGAGATTGAAAGAGAGTGCTTGGAAATATACAAGAGAAAGGTTGATGAAGCCAGCAAGGCCAAGGCACGACTTCATCAGTCTGTCACTGCCAAAGAAGCAGAGATTGCGGCTCTTGTAGCCTCCCTTGGGGAACATACAGTTTATTCAATGGTATGCCATATCAGTTCAACTAAAACAAACTCGAAGTGGTTTATATGCAATTTCAAATCAAGCAACTAGCAGACATGATCTGCTAAGCTTCTGTATCCACACATGACTGCATAGTTCTGATTTGTTGGTTCAACATTCTTTCTGTTTTGTATACTTGTCTATAAGTAAATGTTGACAATGTGAACCAAACCTTCCGATCCTCTATTTCCTCTTTCTCTGGTATTGATAAAATGGCCACTTGCTTGATGGGTATATCTACATGATTTAAACCAACCATGGTTTTTAGATTGCTTAATTTGGAGATCATGACTTTTGGTATCTGTAGAAAGATTTATGTTACGATCCATGATTGGGATCAAATTGTATGTTTTTGTTTACATTGGATTCTAATGGTCCATGCTTTGGCTTATGTTGTGCCACAAAAGAGGAAAATCTTCTGTTCTTCAACAATGTGTACCATTAACCATGAAATTCCTTTTATGTTAGCCTTCATTTTCTTTAATCATCTCCCATTAGAAGGTTATGCATAACCTTTCTTTTAATCCAATGAGTCAGATAGAATATCCATATGTAGACTAGCTTGTTTTTTTGAACTTACAACTCATACATACTATTGTTCCTTTGGTGGCTTTTCTCATGCAAACACATATGGATTATTGCTAGTTTTTGCTTCTTCTTGAATGACATGAACTCTATGGTTAGTTCTTCGACTATCAATGAATTCATTTCTTTTTATCTGTGAGCATTTTAGCTGTGTGGATCAGCTGTCAGCTTTCAGTTCTCATGCTATTTGACTAAACAAGCAAACAGATGATCCTGGTCTTTTCAAAGTTCTAATGCCAGAGTTTGTATCAAATTCTTGTAAAAAATATATCCATAGGCCAGAAACTGAAAACTATATTTTTGCTAATATCTCAAGTAGCTTGATTCCATTAGACAGTTAATCACTCATTACGTTTACAATCAAAGCACACTTATTTTGTTCACAGCTGCTTGTTTTAATTTGCCACTGCAGATTACCTGTATGGCATGTTGTTAAAATATAGTGCTTTTCAAACTCTTTCAAACAAGTTTCATTCTGGTACTAAAATTCTTGAAAGAAATTATACCTGTGGACATGAGATGCTTTGTTTATTTTGGTCATTAACATGTTATCTTAGAAATTTGTGGTTATTATACAATATGTATTACATTGTTTGCAGGAAAGGATTCTATCTGTTCCATTTGGTGCTGTTAATCATTTAAAATTGTTCACCTTTGAAAATTCACCTTAAACTGTGCGGGATATTCAGCCTTCCTCAGGGAATCCAGAATTCTTGTGAATCTTACAGTCAGGAAAATGGTCGGGAGTGTATCATTGTGCCAGAAGTGCTTCAATTATGCACTTTCTCCATTTCCAGATCAACTTGACCACAAGATAATGTTCAATTAAGAAGCAATGCCAATAAAATTAACCTACAGTATAGTCGATTTTCAAGAGTATGCGAATGTAATGGCTGGTGTTTTCTGGATTCCTTGACTTAATATTTGATATCTATGGGCAATACATCATGGCTTGTCGTTAGATCAATATAAAGTTTTTCTGTATATGATTCTTTAGTGCTACTTTTTTATGAATTAAGTTATTAACATATTTTAAGAATTTATATTATGTTTAAGTTTTCATGTAATACACAATGCCAACAGTCTCTTTCCTGGATTGTTAACTGGATTTTGGACATCATAATGACATGAAAATAAGTCTGTATGCAGTTATTATTACTTTAGCTTCCTGTCGTGATTGGAATGAGAAAGTTACCATTAGAACTGGCTTTATTTCCCCATCACCATTATACATTTATTCACCTTTTCTTCTTTAACCCTTAATCTATTGCAGGCAAGAATTTTTGGGTGTAACGTACATAACCTGACTTCAAATTTTTTAAATTTGCTTCAGTTTTTGTCGGTGCAATGTATGTCAATTTGCTAATAGGTAAATCATGTCGTGGTTGCTTGCAGAAAGACAAGAAACCAGCATCACTGAAGGAGCAACTAGCTTCTGTTACACCTATTTTAGAAAATCTAAGGATAAAGAAAGAGGAGAGGATAAAAAATTTTGCTGATGTGAGATTACAGATTGAGAAGATCCATGCTGAGATAAGGGAACATGAACATCAGCATGATGCTACAACAAGTCTTGCCATTGTAGATGAACATGATCTCTCCATGAGGAAGCTTAATGAATACCATGAACAACTTCGTGCACTCCAGAAAGAGAAGGTACTTCTTTTTATGTATGATAAGGAATTGAAATTTAATTCTCCTCCACTTTGAATTAGGAGCATTGGAGCTTCTATAAATATATGTTATTAACAATAGTAACCACGACATACTAGTCATGGCATGTTGGTCTGAATATGTAAGGTAAGGAGATAGCAATTGAAAGCATTGATATTTGGAGAGAGATTTTGAACTCTCTTCCATGATAGTTGAACAGATGTGAGGTGCATAATTTGTTGACAATAAAATAGTAGTTTGTTAAATCTAGCACCAATCGTGTGCTTTATTTATGATATACACCAAATGTAATTATTTCTGAAACAAGTAATAGAGATTGAATTCTGTAAAGAATGATTTTGATGTCAGGTAAATAGGCACTACTTTGCAGTATCCTCAAAACCGAGAATGAACATATAGGTAGAGAGATCCATTCATGCCTGATTTTTCCAACATTAGGAATAATTTCAAGAACAATTTACTTATCTAGTTTCAATTTAGTCCTATTTTACTATTGACTCTCTTAAATAATTTCACAATACTAACTATTTGCCTTTACCTTCCAATGATTCTGTGAAGGTATCTCCAAGAATTATTCTCTGACCAAAAATATCTGCCAAAAATTAAATATTTACTTTGCTGGCCTAGAATTGCTTTTTCACTTATTTCTTCTCCCATGCTTTCTTAACCCTTCCATACTTTGCATCTAGTCCCTTGCTACAAAGTTGTTATGGTTATGCTCGCTTGTAAGTGTGTCTGATTAAATTCTTAATCTTCACAAACATGCTAAGCACAACACTTCCTATATTTATATGCATAAGATTTGATAAATGTACTGATAATTTCCAACATTTTCTACCTTCAAGTCTGATCGCCTTCATAAAGTTCTGGAATATGTAAACGAGGTGCATTCTTTATGTGGTGTGCTTGGACTGGATTTTAGGAAGATAGTAGTAGAAGTACACCCAAGTTTGCACGAGACTAGTCCAGGGCAATCTACAAATATTAGCAATAAAACACTGGAGGGTCTTGCTCTAGCTATCCTAAAGCTAAAAGCAGAAAAGAAGATTCAACTTCAAAAGGTTAGTACAAATTGTTGCGTTTCAAGATTTTCTCTATTCATTTTGGTTCCTACACTTGGTATCATAACAGTTTTCTATCTGTAGCTGAGAGAAACTATGGAATCATTGTTCGAGTTATGGAAGTTAATGGGCTCACCTGAACAAGAGAGAAAGCATTTTGAAAGATTAGCTTGCATCCTTGAGTCACCGGAACATGAAATTACACACAGTGGTTTACTCTCACATAAAACAATTGAGCAGGTCTGACAGTTGACGAAGCTTAGAGATATTGCCCTTGAACAGTAGAAGTAGCTTGTTTTATCTGCGCTATGTGTTTGACAGGCAGAAGTTGAAGTCAATAAGCTGACTAAACTAAAAGCTAGCAAAATGAAAGAACTGGTCTTAAAGAGAAGGTTAGAACTGGAAGAGGAATGTAGAAGAGCACATATTGAACCCGATACAAGCACGGCAACAGAGAAAACAGCTGCATTGATTGATTCTGGTGCGATTGATATTCTTTATGCACAATAATTGAGAGTATTATGGCAGTTCCTCTATTTCATTAATTTTTAGAGGAAGTGTTATTAAGATTGTCACAATATGTGATATCTTTTGCATTCCAGGGCTTGTAGATCCTTCTGAACTTTTGGCCAATATCGAAGCACAAATAGTGAAGGTAAAAGAAGAATCCAGAAGTAGGAAAGAGATTCTGGATAGAATAAGCAAATGGCTTGCTGTTTGTGAAGAAGAAAGTTGGCTTGAACAGTACAACCAGGTATCATCAATATTTGTAGATAAAATCCACAACAATCACATTTTTGTGGCTTCTCCTAACTGCTAGTAGCAACAATTACATTGCTATGTCAACATACAACTGTTACTTTGTGAGGATGAAAATTTGAACTTCACAATTCCTAAGCTGTGATTTTCTGAATGCAACCCTTCTTGTCCTGTAAGCATGCAGGATGAGAACAGGTACAATGGTGGAAGAGGTGGTCACATGAACCTGAAACGTGCAGAGAAGGCAAGGATCGCTACTATCAAAATTCCAGGTATTCTCATGACACACACCCTAAACCACGGGGACCTTAATCACATACTTATTCCTGACCGAAGATATTTTTCAGCTTTGGTGGACAATCTTATAAGTAAAACATTTACCTGGGAAAATGAGAAAAATAAACCTTTTCTGTATGATGGGGTGAGTGAGAGTTTCTGTTTATTTTTTATTTTTTGTTAGATCATCCTTTCTTCATCGAATTGGCTGTCGACTAAAGATGCCACCTTGAACTCCAGGTTCGCTTGATATCCATGCTTGAGGAGTATAAACTTACAAGGCAACAAAAGGAAGAAGAGAAAAGAAGACACAGGGTGGGTAGCTGTTCCTTGCTAAATTACATTACATCTTCCACTGCTACCTATAGGAAAAATCAATCTATCATCATCTTATTTGTTGTAGGATCAGAAGAAGCTGCAAACTCTGCTGCTCGCAGAGAAAGAAGCAGCAGTTTTTGGTTCCAAGCCATTCCCAAAGAGGAGCAACAGTTTGAACAGAAAGCCAAGTGGGTATGGTTTCAATGGAAAAGGGAATGGTTTCATGACCCCTGTGCCAAGACGGCTCTCGGCCGGAAGTGCAACCCCAGAGCTTCTCATACCACGCTCATATTCCGATCGTCATAGTGGATGCTTCAAAGAGATGCGGCGGTTGTCGACCACACCCCTAAACTTTATTGTTCCACCCAAAGATGATTCCTTGTCCCCATTCACGTCCATCAGTGGTTCAGAATCGGAGTCTCCAACTCTAAATTGAAGCTCACTGGTACAAGCTTTAAAACTTTCTCTCTCTCTCTCTCTCTCTCTCTCTCTTTTGACTTCTTACGTTGACCTTACATTAATTGGATTAAGATTCCATAAATTAGATTTGTTTTGGACACTTACTGCAGGGCAGGGGCTTAATACGTACGTTGGATCTACACCTCAACTCTTCAAGTTAGAGAAGAAGAGTGCTGCTACTCTGGCTGTAGAAAGAACGTACACTCTGCTGCTGCCATTGGGCAAAACTGTTGTGCTGTAATTTTACTGTGATAGGCGATGTTTGAGTGAGCTGACATATAGGTTGTAGATATTACCGATTAACTTGGTGATGCAGGTTTGTCTGAGGAGTGCCACCCACGATGCTACTTTAATTGAGTTTGGTTTTATGTAAATTAAGTTTGCAGCCTGGCAAAATGTATTCCATCTGATTTCTTGTACAATTAGAATTTAATGCAATTTTATCTCCTTTTCTTATTGTCCTTTTCTATTTTATTTTATTTTATTTTATTTTATTTTATTTATTTGTGAAAATTATTGTTTATCGTTTCGTATCGTACCTCAAAATTAAAATCATCTCTCATATTTTAAAACTCGTATAATTGATTCTCGTATTATATCTCAAAATTAAAATAATTTTCTACTTTAAAACTTGAATATATGATTTTTCGTACTAAAAATCAAAGTCGACTTTTGTATTTTAAAACTCGTATAAATGACTCCTTGTATTATGCTTCAAAATTAAAGTCATCTATTGTATTTTAAAACTCGTATAAGTGATCACTTGTCTTACGATTTAATATCAAAGTGATCCTCTTTATTAGAAATAAGAATATATGAGATGGATTACTATTGATGTATATTTCACTTGACATGATTATTGGATTATTAGTAGTTGGGTATATAAGATGCTCGTATGACATGTTTAATTGACAATGTTTCTAACTTTGTGGTAGTTTAATCAATTGATTATATTTTATTGTTCTTTATAGGTTTTGTGATTGATTGTAAATAAGATATAAGTTTTAGATGAGGTGATGTCGAAATATAATCACACTTAAAAGAATTAAACAATCGTAACAATCCTGCACATTAACATATTGTAGTAAGGGGGTGTCTTTGATTTTTTAAGTTATCTTTGTATAGTTTGATTATATTGAAAATCAAATAAACCTCACCCCCCAAATTTAAAAACAAATGATATTACCATTTTTATTAACAAAAAAAGTTTATATGGAGAGTCATTTATACAAGTTTTAAAGTACAATGATCGACTTTTATTTTGAAACATAGTACAAGAGGTCAATAAGAATTTTAGTTATTATTTTATCTAATGATGTAACCTTATTTCTAACAAAGAGAATCACTTTGATACGAAATTGTAGTACGGAAGATCAATTATACAAGTTTTAAAGTACAGAGGGTGACTTTGATTTTGAGACATAATACGAGAGGTCACTTATATGAGTTTTAAAATAGGGGTGTGATTTTGATTTTGAGGCATAGTAGGGGGTCAACAAGAATTTCGACCAAAATTTTTTAAAAATATTTTTTTAATAAATAAATAATTTTTTATATTTTATTTTAAAAAAAATATTAAAAAATTATCAATTCAAATTGAAACCAAAACCGGTCAAACCAGAATCGAAAGAGGAATCGACAACTTTAGTTCCAAAAAACGAACCATTGTTGGTTCAATTTTGGTTTCTAGTTTGTCAAATCAGAGTTGATGGTTTCGGAACCGTGGTTAGGCATAAGTGAGTGGGTATAAAGTGTTTTTTATATTTCTGAAAAAGTTATTTATGTTTCTAAAGCAAACACAACAACATGAAGTCTATCTTCGGCAAATCCGAACAATAACCACTCCTTTTGCCCTCCTTTTTGTGGGCTCTTCCTTTCGTTTCTTCACCTGTATTCACCGTAACACCGGTTTCGTATCCACACCACACATGCAAAACCATGCAATTGATCCCATAAAAGGAAAACATTTCCAAGCTTCAGAACTTACCCCAAGCATGTCACCTTAGTTTTATAGTTGCAGAGAACCCACAACCATTCCCTATCATCGTCTCGTCTTCCTCAATTTTCTTCTTTCAACATACTATTTTATTGGACAAATGAGATCGTCTAATGCAGTCCTTGTTGTGGCATGCTTGGTCCTCATCTCCAATTATGCCTTTCTCACGGCTGCCGGAGGTGATTACAACTACAAGGATGCGCTTACCAAGTCGATATTGTTCCTCGAGGCACAAAGGTCCGGCAAGCTCCCACCCAACTCTAGGATTCCCTGGAGGGATGACTCTGCGCTCGATGACGGAAAGCTCGCCAATGTTGGTTTTGTGATTGATTCCTTTTTGTTTTGGTTACATCTTCTTTGGACATAACATCAATTCTGTGTCGACACAAATACTGCAAAATTTTAATTAGTTAGTTAGTTTTTTTTTTTTTCTATGGGTTTCTCAGCTCAAGATTTATTACTGAAATTTATGTATACATACATGAAAAGCCCTTTCATTGTTATTATTATTTTAACTCTTCACGAAGGTGATGGTAAGGTTGTCGATAACTTGCTTGCGGAATATATATTTCGAATGATCTGGTTCTTCTGGTTATTTTTAATTTTTCTTGTGTGTGTACATCGGGAGTTGATTACTATTCTCTACACATGAATAATTATTGCAAGATAATCAAAGAGGAATTAATTTTCTGATGAAAGAAAATTTTACTTTTCTTTGTCTTTTCTAAATGAAAAATTTCTTTAGTTGCAAAATTTCCTCCAATATAACGTCCATCTTATTACAGCAATCCGCTGGCTCACCATTTATTAAGCAAGCGAGAGAAATCTGCATGTATGAGTGAGAGTAGATAGGAAACTCCTGAGGTCATGTTAGCTTCATAATGTAATTGTGTGTGTGTCTCGAAAGATTTATTGGGAGTAGTCCAAGAAACAGTTCTTGGCTTTTTTTTTTATATAAATCTCATGAGGTACCGACCCATCGCCTGCTTTCACTGAACTGCATCGAAGCTCATCATCTGCTGCTGTGTTATGAGTGCAGGTGGACTTAGTAGGAGGGTATTATGACGCAGGAGACAACGTGAAATATGGGCTACCTATGGCCTTCACCGTCACCACTCTAGCGTGGACAGCACTTGCTTATGAGTCGGAGCTTTCAGCTGCAGGGGAGCTCGAGAACGTATACGCTGCTATCAGCTGGGGAACAGATTATTTCCTCAAAGCCAGTGCAAAGAAGAATAGTTTGTGGGTTCAGGTAATAATTGTCACAGTGCAGCATGCAGTTATCTACTGATACGCTTCCTTCTTATTACTTGTTATATATATATCTTTTCATTCATAAACACGTATAGGTGGGAGATCCGGTGGCGGATCATCAGTGTTGGGTGCGGCCGGAGAACATGAAGACGCCAAGAACACTTTACAAGATCGATGAGCACACGCCGGGTACAGAGATTGCGGCGGAGACAGCCGCTGCCATGGCTGCCTCTTCCATTGTTTTCAGAAACCATAACCGCACTTACTCCAGGCAGCTCATCAACAAAGCAAAACTGGTGGGTGTTTCCCGTCTTCATTGAATAATCATGGCATATGGAGGACCCTTTTTGATTAAAATATGATTCACTACAGGCAGGCACTTGTGTGGACTGATGCATATCAGGTTTGAAGTGTACACTAACTCTTCTGTTTTTTTTTTTTTTTTTTTTTTCTGAATCTTCGAAGCAGCTCTACGAGTTTGCCAGAAATCACAAGGGAACTTATGATGGAGAATGTCCATTCTACTGCTCTTACTCTGGCTACAACGTAAACTTCTTTCCCCCTTTGTTTATCTCAGCTTCGGCATAGTTCCGATATGATAACAGGAGATTGATGGTAGCGAAACAATAGCGCAGCAACAAGTAAAGAGCTTATATGTGTGATTCTGATGGTGCCAGGATGAATTGTTATGGGCTGCTTCGTGGCTCTACATCGCCACCAAGAGGATTAAATATCAAAAACACATCACGCAGGAGGGTATATCGGCAAGCGTTGCTGAGTTCAGTTGGGACCTAAAATATGCTGGTGCTGAAATCCTTTTGTCAGGGGTAGACATCTCAAACTCTACTTCCCTTTGATGACTTTTTACCTAATCTATGGACCGTCGTCTCCATAGAGAAATCTGCGATAGTAAAACACGAACATCATCATCACTATAGGAACACACAAACATCCCAAAAAAGATTAGTTCTACAAAATATATGCGTCTAATGAATTCACAAGTAGCCTAGCTATATTTCATACATCGCCTTTATTCTTTTTCTTCTAATTATTCTGGGTATAGGTACATCTAACCGAGGGTGGACTCAACAATTTCAAGAGACAGGCTGACAATTTTGTTTGTGCGGTGCTACCTGATACTCCATTTCACCAAGTGTATATATCTCCAGGTTTGTGCTACAACCGATTTAATTTGCATGAGAATTAATGGAAGTCGATAAGAAGAATACACCAAAAAAATAATTCCATTTAACTTACACGGTTCAAGTTTTGAGACACAGAAGCACCAATATTCTATCATATCGAATATATATTATATCGATCAAAACTACTACAATAATATCTCTTTTGTGAAAGTAAGGATGGATGGTATATGATGCATGTATCTGCCTGCCTGCCTGCCTGCACCCAAGTCTCTCACGATATAAGATATGGGGGTAAGAAACTGCTCTTCTTGATGCATGTTTTCCCCAATGCATGCAGGGGGATTAATTCATCTCCGAGATGGAGCCAATACACAGTATGTGACTGGCACCGCATTTTTGTTCGGTATCTACGGTGACATTCTCATGAAGAACCACCAAACAGTGTCGTGTGGCAACCAAGTGATCCAACCTTCTCGTCTGAAGGAATTTGCCAAGCAGCAGGTGACCTTACTATTTACACTTGTTTTGCATTTGGTCTTGTGTCTTCTACTGCACTGCAATTCTTTGTAGAGACGATGGATCGTATTTTTAACCCTGAAATCTCATCTGCTGCTGCTCTCCAATGGATACGCAGATGGACTATCTCTTAGGCAGCAACCCAAGGGGCAGGTCCTATATGGTTGGCTTTGGTGCCAACTCACCGACGCAACCCCACCACCGTGCTTCGTCGGTGCCGGTGATATCGCCCGACACGATCGTCAGCTGCTCCATGAGCTTCGTGAACTGGTACAACAAGAACCAGCCCAACCCCAACGTGTTGACAGGAGCCATTGTTGGTGGCCCTGATCGCTACGACAACTTCGACGACCAGAGATGGGACTCGTCCAAGCTCGAGCCCACCACCTACATTAATGCCCTTGCCATTGGCCCCCTCGCCAAGCTCGCCATCCATGGCTCTTGACCTCTCTCTCTCCTTCTCCCTCTCCGTGCGATCAATGCGTGCGTGTGATGGAGCTCTCCTTCCCCTCCGAGCTCAGGCATATCAGCTGATTCACATACTACGAGAGCCTTGACCTCTCTTGCGTGTGGTGGAGTTTGTGTACCAGTTAGCTTTTGTGGTATTTTTTTTCTTTCCTTATAGAAAATAAGGACTTGATTCGTTCCTTGTGTGCATATACATCACAAAATTCACCTAAATACATAACGAGTAAGATCTTCCTCATGTACTTCAACAAAACTAGCAAGAGCTTCCCTTGTCCTACCCAAATATATAGCAAAGGTTGATAACATCTTCAAAAAGTGCAAAAAGAGAAAACTGTTCCAAACACACCTTAAAATGTCAAGGATTATGTTTATAGATCACTGTGGTTGAACGGATCTGACTTATAAAAAACAAAAATACTTTTTTTTTTTTAAGCGCCTTTTCTGTGAGACTTCGTTTGAGTTTTAAGAAGAAAATGATAATAAAATAAAATGATAATAAAGTTTCATGTCAATAATGATTCCATATAAATACTTTCCTCATCAAAGGACTAAAAAATGTGAAAACGAATTATCATAACTCATGTAAAACTTCAGTAGCTGAAGAACTCCAACGGATGCATTAACACCATAAAAGAGGGGCCTGTTTACATATGTATCCGAAGCTATATAAGTTATGTTTACATATGTATCACCATCAACACATGGTAATACTTCCGTAATGATAAAAGTCTCGAAATTTACATTATCGATTCCTGATAAATAAATTCTGCAGCTTGAGTGGGTCAATCTTAGCCCAACCAAATCCAACCCGCTCTTTAACGGGCTTGTATTTGTATATAATTTTATAAAGCTTGACTTTAACCCGATTTAATTTAAATTTTGAGGCAATCGAGCCAAACTGTGGTACATTGTTGATTGCTAATTCTTATGACAAATTTAAAATAGAAAAAAAATGATGAAAAAAAAAACAAAAACAATCATAGCTCTTTTCTGTTTCTTATGACAAATGGGAAAATTTAGTCAAATAAATCCAAGTCATTGGTACCATTCAACGTAAAATGTTATGAAATGAGCATGTACAGCGGTATAGGTGACAAATCAAGAATAATAGTTCGAATTCCAAAGAATTATAGCGCAAACCCAAGCCAAGCTCCTTGCAAAGTTAGTTCGGTTGAATTGTTTATGATATTTATATTTTTTTAAATTATTTTAATATAAAATTTAATATTAGAGAAGGGTAAATTTGATTAAGTGTACGAGACCCATATCTTAATTTATTCAAAATAAGATATTGATAAAAAGATACAAGCGTCTATTATCTCATGAAATAGATTTTCCTTAAATAAAAAATTTTATGTAGAGCCTTATAATTAAAATAATGCAGATAGGATAGGTCATTTTATCTTTGTTTGACATAAATGAAAGATCAATTAAAATAAATATTTGGATATGCATTTGTATTTCAAATCATCTAAAATAAGATATTGAAAGAAAGAGCTAAGAGTCTAGTTTTTTTAAAAAAAATAAGTTTAACCTAAAATAAAATTTTACATAAAACATTATAGTTAAAACAATATATATATATATATATATATATATATATATATATATATATATATATATATATATATATATATATATATATATATATATTAGAATTCTCATAATTTTTATATTAGTAAATTTATAGTTCAATTGAGGTTGATGCAAATTAGACATGATAAAATCACTATAAGATTGGACAGAAGACTTGTCCTATAAAAAGTTAATCCCAAAGGTGTTGAATTAATGGCAAAGGAACACTTTTCCATCTTCTTCTCCATCAATTATTCTTCTTATCTCTAGTCTAAAGTAATGACAACATATTTCTAATTTAATAAAATTTTATTTTTCTTCCCTAATTACTTAGATTTAACTAACATAAAAATATTGCCATATGATAAGCATGCAACAAAAAGTCATAAGTGTCAAAAATATAGCAAGTATGGGTGGCATACTCCTTAGGTTAGCTAGTGATATATGTTTTTTTTTATTTTTTTATTTCTATTTGTTCTACTAACTTAATATGAAAACTTTTGTAAATCCTATTTAAATTCTTAGGATTCATAATTAGATCCCTATTACTAAGCTTCCAAAATAAAATTATTTAATATAAAAATTATTAAATATATTATTTTATTTAAATTAAATAAGTAAATAAAATAAATGAATGTAATAATTTTTAAAGATTTTGTATGACCCAAATATATATTAAATAAAAATTATAATCATATTAATTAATATAAAAAATTAAAATTTTATCTTATAAAGATATAAATCATATTAATTTCTCACTAAACAATTTTAATCTTTTTTATAATTTTAGGTAATATCATAGGATATTTTAGATACTGAAAAATTATATTAGTATCCTACAAATACTGAAATGCTAGTGAGCACCAGCATTTGAGTATTTTCAATGTAACATTCAGGCCAATCATGATTTAAAAAATATCAAATAATATGCATTAGGCTTTTAATGCACATAAAATGTTATAAATATAATCAATTTTATAGATGGCAATACTGGAATTCCTTGGTCTTGGAACGTTTTAGGGAGCTTATTACGTGAGTCCCTATTTACCATTTTTCTGACATTTTCTAGAAGCCACAATTAAGTTTTTCATAGTTTAGCTAATTTTTATTGTTTTTTTGGAGAAAAAAAAATGATTCTTTATTTTTCAAAACAACACGAAGAGAAATAAGAAATTAAAGATCATTAGGATAAAAAAGAATGCTCGGCCATCCCCACCTCCCACTCGTCAATTCGGAGAACAAGTCCTCCGTAGGTCAACCGTGCATGCACGCCGTCCGGCACCAATCCGGAGTACACGGCTAGCCAATTTATCCCTTTACGCGGTCGAACGGGAACATAAAACCGGCCGTGTCGATCTGAGAGAGAGAGAGAGAGAGGGTGGAACCGAATTAATTCCAGTTTCTTTCCCATTGATCCCACAATTAATCCCCGTGCTCGTCTCTCTCCTCGTCGTCACCTGTTGGGTTTGATTTGATATCTGTGGTCCCTCTCAGATCTCTTGATGGGAACCCCGGAATTCCCTGACCTCGGTAAGCACTGCAGCGTCGATGATTGCAGGCAGATCGATTTCTTGCCCTTCACCTGCGACCGCTGCAATCAGGTACTCAAGCTTCGCGGTTCTGTTTTTTTTTTTTTTGTCCTTTTGTTTTCTCTCCCGCCCTTTGTTATTGCATCAGACTTTCCAAAAGGGTACAAGAACTCCGTGTTTGATTTCAAAAAATTGGGGTTCTTGCTGTTAAATTTTGGGCCAGGTTTTAATTTAAACGCTAAAGTGCTGAATTTTAGTAGTTTAGGATAATAGGCCATGTTGTGCTAACCAAGTATAGTATTTCATATTTGCTCAACGACGAAAGGAAAAGAGGGATCTTCTTTTGTGAATGTTTTGCTCAAATGCTTGCTCTGAGAAGTATTGGACCTTGCTACTCTTCCTTTCATTTTTTTTTCCTTTTGCTTGGTCACCCTAAAGATGGATGTAATGTAGGTAACTCATAAACTATACAAAAATTTTCATTCAAGCTCATCTGTTAGTCAAGCAATTTACATTAATAATCCTGCCCCACCCATGATTCAAATGACATTATGCATTAAGGTTTGTGCAACCAATTCCAGGTCGTCTCTGCTCCACAGTTGTAGATACAACTTTAGGACATTATTTGAGCTATTTTGTAGCACTTTTGGACCTTTTCTGAGCTCCATGCATATTTGCCATCCCACAGAACATCCACACATCTACTTTCTAAGTAAAATCTACTAGCTGCATTAGATATACATGTATCACAGACAATAAAGACATGAGTTACCTGAGGACTGAAATATGCATGGTACATTGTAAGTGTCATTATAAACCCTGTGTTAAAGACTTTTGGCTATTGCTACTTAAGATATGGTCAATGCATATCAAGAATGGATGATAAAAATGGACTGATCGATGCGACCTGCTTATTCAAGTTACAGAAAACATAGCAGGTTCAATCTTATTTTTGGTCATGGATGATCTAATTAGTGAATCAGACTAGCTGAGGGTCTGGTTCCTGGTTTTCTCAGTTGAACCAGTTCGTCCTCTTAAAATCTGATAACTTCCATCGGCAGTTTCTCAGTCTTTAAAAAAAACAAAGATAAATATCTTGTGATAATGATTTTTGGATTGTTCGCACTTGATTAATGAGATATGATAATGTTATGGATTCTCCACCTTTGGCTAAGATTGCATATTGAATTAATCTTAGGATTTTCTCTAATCGTTGGACTTAGATGGACTGGTCGGTAAGGTGATTTTATGCGGGAACTGGCCTGAGTTTGATTGTTTTTTGCTTATGGTTCCTAACAGAGCAAGTGAATGTAAGAAATAAACTAAAAAGGCAGAAGCAATTTGCAGGAACAACAAAATGATTCAGCATTTTGTTGTCTATGTAACTTTAGATCTGGGATCAATATCTCTGATCCATGGTAGTAGGATGGTTGGAAAGGTGCTTCTATCGTGGTTTGCTTTGTAGCTAAGAGGCCTTATTATGGTTAGTGATCTTTCTAGGCTAGAAATTGAGCTTGATGCAACTCGATGACTTGAGAAGAGATCTTACCGGCTCTTATAAGGTCTTCACTTTCCAACTCTTGACCAATGTGAGACTATGTGGCATCATCAAGACCCCCAACTGGAGAGTGGCGAGTCTTTCGTACCCTGCATCTCCACCATAAATGAAGTTATAATTGTCATCACTTGTTCACATGGGGTTTGTGGTTTATTATCCATTTTTGGCTATGATCCGCACAATTTTATCCTATGGGGCTGAACCAAAAGGCAGTTTAAGGAGAGGACCTTGCCGACTCTTTCGACACTCCCCAGACCCCACATTGGGGCGAGCCTTGTGCACCAGGTTCCCTCTTTTTTAGCTTGCTGACTCTTTTGATACCAACTCCTGACTAGGACTGTGTCATTGGCACATGGAGATGAGCTTAAAACTCGGGTTTAGTTATATCTGTGTAAGTGGTGAGATGCTACGAATAAAGACATAGGGGTCAGATAATGAATAAGAGACTGCTTCAGATGGATTGTAAAGTTGGAGTGAAATTTTATAGTGATAGGTCTAGTTTAGTGTTTTGTAAAGTAAGACAAAAGAAAGAACAAGAAAGAAGAGAATCAGGATAGAGGAGAAAAGAATTACTCCTTCAGTATCAGCCTTTATTATTCTTCAAGTCCAAATAGAAAAGCAAAATGATAGATAAAATTGATGTCCATATGTGATGTTTCTACTGAATGTTTGTCACCAACTTTCTATTTTGAAGCTTCTGGTGATCAGCCATTTAACTCATATCAGTCAACTAGTGTATGCAATATGTTTCCATTAAAAATAAACATAAGATGTCAAACCATGTAAATAAGTTAATTATCGATTGTGTTCATACCAACTGTTGTGAAGTTTAGAGAGGTCAAACTTTCTGTTTTATTGCACATGACAAGACCAATCAGCGAATTTCTACTGAATGTAGTTATATCTAGTCAATATTAGTAATTACATCTCAACCAATGTTTTAAAATACTGTTTCGACATGTACATATCAACCTGTAATTATCAGTTTGACCAAGGATCGTTCCAGCCATATAGCTTAGTACCAATTATTTTTTTATTATTTTTCACTGATATTGAATGGTACGTATCACTATACTGCCTGCTAGATTATTACTGTACTAATATTGCAATGTGTTGTAACCAGATTTTTCTTTTTATATTTCAGTGATATTAAGCGATACATGTCTCTATACCGTCTGCTATATTATTACAGTACTGATATTACAACTTGTTGTAAACAGTATTGGACTGAAATTTCTAACCTTTTGATACCTGAGTTGGCTCAACTTAAGTAGCATTAAAGATGATGACGCAATCTTACATTTGTTGTTCACAAGCTACTGCTAGCTTTGATTTTTTCATAAATTGTTAATGAATAATGGTAATCTATTCAATCAATTTTGTACTTTTAGCCCATTAATTCCTAAGTCATCACTTCTTTAGATGAGTATCTATTTTTATTTTGCTAACTTAGCTTAAGTTCTTGTGGACTGTTTTGTATCGTATTGACCCTTTACTTTATTACATTTTGTAAGCTCAAAGTGTATGCCTTGGTGAATTCTGTAAAGAACCAGTTCTGTGAGTTCCCTTGATTGACATGTCGTTGAGAGGAAACATTGATGATATTTAAAACTAATGAAGGCTTCCATCATTTGGTTTTATGCTGATTGGGGTTTTTTGAACCTCATGTACTTCATTTTATGTTGATCATAATTTTCAAAATCAATCATTCCAATCTGGATTGCAATTGGCCACTCCTAGATTGAGATTCCACGATTTCATGGATGGAACATTGTTCAGTTGCAAAAATGGTTGAGGTCGACCAAGAATGGTTGGAAATGGTCTTAACTCATCAAGATTGGATGATCACAGAAAGGATAAGTCGATTTTGCAGCACATGATTGGAGCTTGGACCATTTGGTGCACATTTTGCCAAAGAATAAAAGAGAAAAGATGAGAAGGAAAGAAATAAACAAACAAAGCCATATATATGAAGCATTGTGCTACAGCAACATCATCCTAATGCCATTATTTTCTTCGTTGTCATCACTGTTTGTCACTAATCCTTGAATTCTGAGCCCTTTCAAAGTAAATATTCTCTACAATCCATCAATTGATGGCCAGTCTTATTGAAATTTTCCCTATTGTCTATCACCACCTGTATTCTCTACGACCCATCAATTGATGGCCAGTCTTCTTGAAATTTTCCCTATTGTCTATCACCATCTGTGTAGCATGCTCTGGTGCAATCTCCATCAATAGGTTTATCAAACCTTCTATATAGTGCCCATAATGGATCTTATTGGAAACATTAACGGAAAAAACTATCCTTCTATTGCATAAACAATGAAGTTGATGTTGTTCACCCTTGCGTCTGAACCAATTGTCATATGTTATTTTAACACCATAGGGGTCCTCCTGCATCTTGGATAATTTAATCCAATCTCTGAGTTCCTGGATCAGCTCATCCAGATAGGTGTTATGTAGCTCTCTTGGGATGGGATGTTGTATGTCGAGATTGACCTTCTCGATGAAGGACACCATGCTTTGGTTGCAAGGCCCCGGGCTATATGTGTTGAGATTCGAGCAAAGTAAACCAACTTCTAGTTGCTTCTTTGATGTTCTTTTTTTCTCTCCAGCGTGTATGCATGCATTCAGTGATGGGCAAAGTTCAAGTTGGACTGGATCTTGGACTTCAATCTTATTCTTTAGCCTCATTTTTTTTTATAGGTGATTGGTTTTGTAAAAGAATTGGAACAGATTTTTGAGAGATTTAGTATGAAATGAGAGTGACAAAGCGTGTGCGAGAGGAAGAGTGAAGGGAGAGGAAAGAGGGATTTAAACTTGCCAAATTTTCGTTTGATTCTTATGTGCTCAACATTGTAAAGGGGAAGTGAGCTTAACAAGCCATTACAAATGGGGACTTCCTATCCCAGATGACCACCGTAACCACAGATGGGAAAGTCTATTTAACATGGTGGCTGAAACAAGGTCATTTTGTGACAGATCTAGCATGTCTTATCAGAATAATATTGTCTTGGACTAGGCTTAGAGCCTTTGGTAGCCTTTAAAATCTCTTCCATTTTGGTCATATAAATCATTTAACATACCAGTGAATCTATGAAGTACACAAAAGATTTGTTGGATAGAAGTCATGCAAGAAAATACTCCTTCCAGTTAAAAACTACTTGTATCCTAGTTAAGTGATAATAATTATATCAACCATCGTTAACATTTTACCATAGAAATCATATTTTCTGCTAGTGAGTCCATGGGAAGTTCAGAGTTCAACCGCGTTCATTATATATGTGTACAAGTAAATTTTATGTAGAGACCAGGTTGATTCAAATTAGCATATCTCACAGAATTGATTATTGAAGTTTTTGCCTATTTATTGCTTATATATTTAACAGGTTTTTGGTCTCTGTGGTCGTTTGAAATTTGTGCTTCCCTTTTTGCTTTTCTTTTACAATTTTTATCAGAGTTCTTAGGATGATGTTGAAATATTTCCAGGTGTTTTGTCTGCAACATAGGAGTTATATCAGTCATCAATGCCTTAATGCCAGTCAGAAAGACGTGACAGTTCTAATATGCCCAATATGTGCTATGGGAGTTCGTCTAGTCCTGGATCAAGACCCAAACATAACTTGGGAGTTGCACGTTAATACGGACTGTGACCCTTCAAACTACCAAAGAGCAACCAAGAAAAGACGCTGTCCTGTCCCTGGATGCAAAGAAATACTGAATTTGTCTAATTCAATCAGATGCAGCGACTGTACTCAAGAACACTGCTTGAAGCACAGATTTGGACCTGATCACAAATGTCCTGGGCCAAAGAAACTGGATTCTGGCTTCCCATTCATTGGTCTTTTGAATAGGAGCCAAAAAGGGAAGCCATTGCAAAGTAGCAGTTCAAGTAGTTCCTCGTGGTGGGGTGCAAGCTTAATGAATGCGGTATCCAATGTCCGTGTCTCAGCTGAATCAGGCATGTTGAAGTTTAGTAATGCGGCTACACAAGCTTTACAGAAGGCAAAAAATGGGATTGCAGAAAGCAGTAATAGTGGCGAATTAATGGAACACGGTGAACATGCTGAGAGATCTCATCAGCGAAGTTCTCAACCAGCTGGCAATAGAGTGACAATTGATGTTTGCCCAAAATGTAGCAAAGGATTTAGAGATCCAGTATCACTGGTGGAGCATGTTGAGAGAGACCATGGAGGTACTTCACTTACATAGTTCCAATCTATTTAACATACTCCCACCTCTCTTAGTTAAATATGGTTGCTTCTAACACCTGGTTGCTGTGTTACTCAATGTGGTAAGTGTGTTCTAGTGCCTGATCATTCTCTTTTTTGAATGCTTTTGAACAAGGTTTGAAACCTTGATTGCACCTGTATGGACCAATATTAACGGGTCAAACCAAGTACCAGTATCAAAAAATATTGCTTGATATTGGTACAAAAATCATTCTATTTCATTTCTTTATTCAATGATATAGTATGTTACAGGTTGGTGTACTATTCAATATTTAAGGTCTGGTAGGTTGAGATGAAATAATCTTTGTGGGTATCAGAGTCCGGTGTTGTTTCATTATTATTCTTTATCAGCATATTCTACTTACCAATGAATATTTTTGTAGCTTCCTACTAAAAGATATCAGACTTAAGAAGACAGAATTTGTGTTCTAAATGTCAAATGTAGAGTCGTGGAACATATATAACTGCTCTGGTTCCCTCGGTCGGAGAAGCTCTTTGTTTCTTTTGATATCGTTGCTTATCTTTGTAGTTTATATCCAGCTAATCTGATACTCTCTTATTAGTTGTTACATTTTAAACTACTCTCTCATTTCTTATGTTCATTGAGGAACTTGAGAAATTAGGTGCCGTTGACTTGCTAT
The DNA here is from genome assembly GCA_029747655.1 of Ensete ventricosum. Taxonomy (NCBI): domain Eukaryota; kingdom Viridiplantae; phylum Streptophyta; class Magnoliopsida; order Zingiberales; family Musaceae; genus Ensete; species Ensete ventricosum. The sequence goes on along the minus strand of JAQQAF010000006.1, from coordinate 823,042 downwards.
GTCTAGAGAGACTAGTGTACAGAAAGTTGGATGCATATAGTTGGAACTTGTTGGATCATCTTCCTTGGATGGCAGATTACCCTTCAGTTTCTCAGGTATAACCCAACTAAATTTCCTTTACGAGCTACAAGGAAACTTGTCTGGCATTCTCAAATTCAGAGCTGTTTGCTTGGTTAAAAATACAAATATGTTTTTGTCTATTTTAACGTTCCATTTCTTTGGTGTTATGTTCTACATGAACCATTAGAAACCGACACGATTTCCCTATACCAACGTGAATGATGTTTCTATAAGTTGGTTCATTTTAGAGACTCGAAATTGTGTTGGGACGGATTCTCCCATTATACATTTAGTGGTATTTAATCTAGCATCAAACTAAACATGCCACTCAGGCAATTCGCTGGTTGTTTTATTACTTAAGAGTAGTTATGTACAACATCACTTAGAAACGATAGTTTGATTATGTTTAGTTTGTTCCTAATGTGCATATAGATAGATACATTTCATTATGTTTACATGGAAAATTACGAATTATTTTTTTATAGTTGACCTGAAAAATAATTTTGCCTACCCGTGGGTTGGAATGCATCACGTAATCGATGGAGAATGATTCCTGTTCTCAATATTAGTCGATTAACAATATGTGGATGATTGATCTATTTACATCCATATTTCATGATTAGAACTAAACACCAGTCGACTAAAATCAGCTCTCGGTTGTTAGCAAGAATCGACCGCTATGCGAAAGGGGTACTCGGTGTCCCTCCTAGCGGTTGACATGTAAAGCACTTGGAATGGTTCGTCCTTGGCGCGCGCTCGAGTTCGACACAAGTCATGCATCGGCTTGGGTCGAATCGCCTTCTTCGCCGATGAGTCGATGCTAGAAGATGAGGTGTGCTCCTTGTGTCGGGCACTTCCAATGACGAATACCTCACCACGAGAGGCCCCCTGAGATGCATCGTCCGACCGACAGGCCTTCCATAACTACTGTAACTCCCTTGCCCTCAACCTCTTCAGCGTTGTTGCCCTATCGCCGTTGCCCTCAACCTCTTCTCGTCACCACCTCCCTCTGCAACCCGTTGTCGATGCCTGCATCTGATCACCACCATCACTGCTTCCCTTGCTTTTCGCTGTCCTCTTCTTCCTCTACCAATCGACAGTCATTGTCGTGGGTTGTTGACGTTGCCTCTTGCAGCCACGCAACCGTCGATTGTCGTTGTTTCCTACAACTGTTGACCATGGGCCCCCGATGACACCACAACGCTTGTCGGACCTTGCTATTGCCCTCTTCCTTCTCCCCTCTTTCGCTTGATAGGGTCTGCACCTCGTTGGCCCCATCCACGTCTTCCCGCTGCAACTTCCCACATCGATCGCTTGGCGTCTGTTGCAACTTCCATAGCCACGCGATCTTGCTGCTCCACCCGCGTCACCATTGTCGCTGCCTCCTCTACCTCTCCCTTTTCTCCTTCAGTCGCAGCAAGCATCGTTACCTGCACGACGTTGTTGCCCTTCTTCTTCCCTGCCCTTGTCGCTACTTATATTCTCTCTGTGACTCCTCCGCTCGACTTCCTTCCTCTGCTGCCATTGTGCGACCACGACCACCAATGCCTGAGAGCCACCATTGCTGCCTCCCAGTGATCCGCAGCAGCGATTTCTCCTCCCCATGCAACAGTAGCTATTACTGCCTTTCAGCCTCAGCACCAAATGATCGTCGATGCACATCCCCCTGCTGATCTACTACAGCAATCAACACTGCCTTTCAGCATACTGTAGTAACGATTTCCCACGCATCACTGTCGTCCAGCTCGGCAGCAGCCATCGCAGCCTCGATGACCTCATCCTTGCGGTATCACCGCACCATCGCCCTTCTAACCACCAGCCTCACAGTAGCAAACACCGAGTAGGACGGTGCTGATATCCTTAACTCAATATTAGAAATAGGAGTTGAACATTATTGATATACAATCTTATGCGATGGTTACTGATGGTTCAGTGGAAGCAAGATTTGAAGCTTTCGAAGCCCGAATGAAGAATACTCTGCAAGAAATTTTAATGAGTTTAAAAGAAATCTATTGGAGAATCCTAATAAATCTCAACATGGTGAAAGTTTCAATTTCAAGGGGAATCGATCTGAAAACATAGGGAAAAGTGATCAAGGGCAAGACATAGGATACCTACGCATGAGGGTGGAATTTCCAAGATGGTAAGTGGAGATCCGACCAGTTGGATCTCATGGGCTGAAAAGTTCTTTCACTTCCACATAACTCTAGAAGAATCTAAGGTGAAAGTAACTTAAAATCAACTTGATGGTGATGCAATCCAATAGTATGGTTGATACAAAACCTCTTACGGGGTTCCCTCGTGGGAGCAATTCAAGAGAGGATTTGATGGTTGCTTTGGACCATATAAGTATGAGAATATTGATAAGCAGCTCGCCACAATCTATCAGACTTCCACAATGCAAGAATATCAGATTAGATTTGAACGACTATCAAATCATGTCAGAGATTGACCTGCACGACAATTGGTGGGAACATTTATCGAAGGATTTAATTCAGACATTCGGTGTGAAGTCGATGCTCGCCAACCCCGCACCATGATAGCTACGATCTCTTTTGCATGTGCACATCAGGAAAAAATCAGCAGGAAAAATCGCTGAAATAGAAATGACAACCCATAAATGATTAGTAAGTTGCCCACCCTATCTATTCCCAACCAAAACCAGAACACTCGAAAACTAACCCGAGAATAACTCAAGGAAAGATGACCAAAGGATTTGTGCTGGCATTATAATGAAAAGTGGAGTAAGGAACATTGATGCAATCAAAGACAGCTTCTGATGATTGAACTAATTAAAGAGGAATAAAAAACTGACTATGTGAAGTTTGATCATGAAGGTTGTGACAAATTCAAAGTTACCGATAGACAAATCCTAACTTGTGGTAACAAGTGTTCAAAGATAAACCTGATTATATAGGGCAAAAAATTACTTATGGATTTATTTTTTATGCCCATGAAAGACTTCGAAGTGGTGATCCTCAAAGGAAGACATGGAACTGTCACTAGCCATCGAATGAAGAGAATTCATTAAAAGGCTACAATGACTACTGCATGAGAAGACCAACTCATTGCTTACACCAAGTGGAGACCCTACTTAATCGATCAAAGGGTTGTGATGCGCGTCAAATATCCTGGACTGAAGTGCTCCCGAGATTTGATGTTGCTCAACCTTGAGGACAAGACTAATTTGAAGAGAGAAAGTATGATAGGACCCTAACAGGATAGGGTCCAGATCTATTAAGTCATGTTCTCTATTGAGTCATGTTGGTCAGTCAAGTCAAGTTAATTAGGAGTTTATTTAATTAGGAGTCCTAGTAAGATTGGAGTCTATTTGATTTAGGAGTCGTAGTAGGGGTTGAGTCGGCTAAGGGTCTCTATAAGTAGGGCTATAACTAATTCTTTCTAATAAATCAATGAAAGGACTTTTGTTTTTTAGCCTATTGACCAAAACCCTAAGAGGTCGATCCCCTATAGTGATCAAGGAGGGTTGATCCCATATAGAGATCAAGAAGGCTCGATCCACTCGAAGTGATCGTTTATCCCCCCTTTTCCATCTCCATCTATGATAGAAACTCAAGGGTTCCTTTCAAATCCCAAATCTAGATGGTGAGGATGAAGGAGGTCAAATGTCCTCCTCTCTAGCGATATCCACATGATGGATCATTGTAGTGATGCTCCTCTAATCACAGTCCAAGGACCTGTAACTCTTGCGCATATTCTTGCCACGTGGAAGAAGATCTTCTATCTTCTTCGTTGCCTCCTCATAGTAGGGAGAGGCTGATCGACTGAGAAGATGAGAGAGGAGGAGAATAGGAGGGGGTGGCCAAATGTGTAGTCTATCACTATTGTGCTGCCCCTGTCTCCCATTTATAGAGAGCCACCAAAAACCCTAATGGATCTTGCCTTAATATGTATTAGATCTTCATCCAATTACCCACTCCTCTTAGATTATTGGATCTCTATCCAATAATCTTAATTGACCTCTAATCAGGCCTCATGAAATGAGTCCATTAATGTTTGGTCTCATCCAATGAGAACATGAGCTAATTTGATAACTCATATTTAATCCTCTACTAGCTGCAATTATCCATCATAAATGTGTGACCCTCTAGAACCAATATTGAGCTGGCCATGAGTTTCACCTATCAGAACTTCTTCTGACTCAATAAATTATTATCATATGACAATTCCCTCAGCTCATCGACTATGAACGTATTAGGCCACTGTGTCATAGTCCCCAGATTGTATAGGGGATCTAATCCATTGGACTTGTCTGTCCTCAATTACCGTGTATTTATAGTCCCTCATCCATTTAATATCCCAGAGATCGTATATTAGGTATGGTACTATTAGGCCACATACGGAATCCGTCCGAGTCTTGCTCTAATCAAATTCTCCCGGAGAACTCATTCTCTCTTAATCCGAACGACCCTGGCCAGGGATTTGTCCAAGCGATAACACATGAGATATTCCTCCCGTGATACCGAGAGTATATGATCTTCTATTAACACTCAATTGCCTTTGTAAGATTTTTTACTAATCCCGATAACCGATTGTACCAGATTTGGACCCCTCTATACATGTAAGTATGACATTAAAGAAATGAATACTCAAATAAGACATCCTTGGTGTCTCAAGTCTAAGGACTAGACACACAACTAAGACTATGAAATTGTTGTCTAGCGTTAGTTTTCCTTAACCATATAGTATTCCGTAAGCGAATCAATCAATTAACTTATTCTCTAATAAATAATTGTATTATACCCTTAGTATCCCTACACGAGTGGTTATGAGACCAGCCGCCTCCATCATATGGACAGTACATCGGTCTATCCGGTTATCTTAATGTCCCTCTCGAGTAACCTATGACCGAGATTATCTAGGATATGTGTGAAGGTGAATCGATCTCATTATCGTGATGCCATCATATTTGATTTTCATTGCATATAATCAAGGATATCACAATATATGCAACATACAACATAAAGTGAGAATATGTCAATAATAATAGTAAGCAAAAAAATCGCACAACGTGTCACACGTGATTGGCTTGCAGGGCACCTGTAACCAATAGAAGGCCACTAGATAATGCCACAAGTTGGGTGCCATCTGTGATGGCGAGATCCGCCACCACTTGAGGCAAACCTCAATGATCGAATGCAGCGAAAATCGAAGCCCTGCCTCGAGTGCAATGGTGGTCAACCCAAACCCGTTTGGGAATTGGTCGTAAGGGTGTTGCCTGGGCCGAGGAGCATGCATCTCGTAGTCGCCCGAGGAGCTATAGCATTCCCGAATGCATCCAAGAAGCTGCTCGGTCACAACCAAGTGGCAATTATGGGACCTCATCACTTGCAAGGCTTGGAAGGCCTTCGCATCCGTCGGGGACATGCCACCCGAGGATGAACTCACAACTTTTACCCTAGGACCACCCGAGGATGATGCTATGACATCGTGTGATGAATGACTCGACAAAGAGGAAGAAGAAGAGGAAGAGGAAGACATCCCGACTTGGATCGACTAATGACCGAGGAAAGGAAGGTCCGAGGTGATGGGAAGGAAAGGAGCAAGTAGGCAGAATGATACCCCTCGCTGCCAGCATAGAGTTTACAAAGGGAAACCTACCACTCAATGCGACCCTTCACCTTCCCAGAGGAGGGAAACAGCTCAGCTCGCCATTATGGCGCTTTGGAAAAACCCCAAGATTAAAAGAATTCGAATCTCGCTGATTATGGATCCCGCATAAATTTGATTCTTGTCGGTGCCCCGCCAATACCTAAATTTTTTGCTAGTAATGTTTCTCGCCAAAACCTAAATTTCCCGCCAACTATGTGTTCCGCCAAAACCCGATTATCGCCAAAAAGCATGAATCCCGCCAAGGATTTCGGGCCCATTGAGAAAAACCTAAGTTCCACTAGGCTGCACAAGGCCCTCCTCGACAGAGACTGTATCGAGTGAGCCCGAGTCATGCATCTCGGCCAATCAGTGCCCAAGTTATGCATCTCAGTCAGTCAGTGCCCGATTCACGCATCTCGACAAATCAGTGCCCGAGCCACGCATTTTGGCCAACAGTGCCCGAGTTGCGCATTACATCCAGTTAACACTCGAGTCATGCATCTCGGCCAGTCAGTGCCCAAGTCACGTCTCGGTTGGTCAGAGCTCGAATCATGCACCTCGGTCAGTCAGAGCCTAAGTCATGCATCTCAGCCAGTTAGTGCTCGAGTCATGCATCTTAGCCAGTCAATGCCCGAGTCACGCATCTCAGCTAATCAATGGTCGAGCCGCGCATCTCGGCCAATCAGAGCCCGAGTCATGCACCTTGGCCAATCAGAGCCTGAGTCATGCACCTTGGCTAGTCAGAGCCTGAGTCATGCACCTTGGCCAGTCGACCAGTTTGTGTCCAAGTCACACATCTCGACCAATCAATGCTCGAGTCATGCATTTCAACCAGTCAGAGCTTGAGTCATACATCTCTACCAATTAGCGCTTGAGTCATGCATCTCGGCTAGTCAATGCCCGAGTCACGCATCTCGGCCAGTTAGAGCCCAAGTCATGCATCTCGACCAGGTCAGTGTTCGAGTCATGTATCTTGACCAATCAATGCCCGAGTTGGGCATCTTGGCCAATTAGGGCTTGAGTCATGCATCTTGACAAATCAATGCCCGAGCCGCGCATCTCGGCCAATCAAAGCCCAAGTCATGCACCTCGATCAGTCAGGGCTCGAGTCATGCATCTCGGCCAATCAGTGCCTGAATCATGCATCTCGACCAATCAGTGCCCAAGTCGCGCATCCCGACCAGTCAGAGCCCAAGTCACGCACCTCGACCAGTCAACGCCACAGTCATTCATCTCGGTCAGTTAGTGCCCGAGTCATGCATTTCAACCAGTCAGTGCCCAAGTCACGCATTTCAGCTAGTTAGTACTTAAGTCGCACATCTCGGACAAACAGCGCCTACGCCATGCATCTCGGCATGTTAGTACCCAAGTCGTGAATCTCGACCAATTAGGACTCGAACTATGCATCTCGGCAAAACAAGCCCGAACTACACATTCTCGGCTAGACAAAGCCCGAACTGTACACCTCAACCAAGAAAAGCCTGAGTCACGTGCCTCGAAGCTCAAGTTGTGTACCCTAGCTAGTAAACGTGTTATGACAGAAAGATCTCGTGCACCTAAGGGATGAAGGCGAGCCACCCGACTCAAAGGAGGGCTACGACGAAAGATCTCTTGCACCTAAGGGAACCGTGAATACAATCAGAGGGCAGGGAGCTCGATCACTCGTAGCGTACAGACATACCTCAAGCCCCTATATGAGGAACCCGAGGCATGCCTCTTTTTGTGTGTGTGGGGGGGGGGGGGGGGGGGAGAGAGAGACAGAGAGAGAGAGAAAGAGAGAGAAGGATAGGGCATATTCTTGTACCGCTCTTGTGACAATAGTCACTAGCCACGCTAGAGTCGACATGGAGCTTAAGAGTCGACGTGGTGCGCACACACCGAAATGGCGAACCAAGCCCGTGCCAATTGGGTCGTACGAGACAACGTCGTGCCACGTGGAACCGCCGGGGGACGCGCGAGATGGCACCGAATCGTGTAGGTCGATCCGCGTCGTGTGGAGTGTACGAGCCAACTGCCCAAAGCAGCGACGACCATTAACAGACCGCGTACAATCGACCCTCGACCATAGGTATAAAGGTCGACCCCCTGGCCAACACTAGGGGATCGAATCTCGAACACCCAAAAACACTCAACTCCACGTCATACTCACTTAAGCTTCGAGAATCCTCCTTCGACTTTGGCCCGTGTGCAGGAATCTAGCACTGGTGGAAGAACAACACGAGAGGAAGAATAAAGCAAACCTCCAGCTCTACCTGGGGTCGGCTCGACAGATGGAGTCCTAGGTCGGACATCGGCCCTCTCCACTCGAGAAGCTACGTGGACGATCTTACGCAATCGGGATCGAGCCGAGCCGTGTTGACCCCTCGGCCACGATGTAAAATTGTGTAACAATGCTCATCATTGGAATCTTTTCTATTGCAATTTAAGCATGGTTAATTTACTTTATTTCATTATATTTTGCTGGACATTCCACATTTGTGGTTGTCACAGTTTTTGAAACAAATAGAAAAGGTTGTGCAAGTAATCTAATGACTTCCACTACATTGTTCTCATACGAGATATTTTCAGTCACTTCGGTCATTTTGTTTACATTGTTTTTAACTTTTAACAACAAAAAAAAATTGAAGATTGTAAACACGAGTAGAATAATTCAAAAGAAAAGGCATGACTCCTGCAACAGTAGCTGCTTCAGGCAGAATTGGTTAATCAGATGCGCGAAGAACAAAAAATAATAATGGAAAAATGAACTAAAAGAAAGTACATATCATGTACTGCACACATCATTATTTTCTCGGTAAACTAACTAACCGGGCTCATAGTTCATTTCTATAAAAAAAATAAATGTCTTTATGTTTTTGAAGTTATGATCTTACTCATTTATCCTAATAATCTAACATGGAGAATGAAGTCGAAATTCTCTTCCTATAATCTCAGAGAACCTCCAATACTATTAAATATATTCTGCAGTCTCTGTATGTTTCATGGTTCAACCATTTCCATCTAATTAAATAAAAATAAAATTTTCACATGTGAAGCCACGATGCACATTGCTTGCTAGTTTCATATAATCAAGCTGACATCCTTGCAGGCATATTTTGAAAGACAGTTAATTATTGATGTCATAATGCAACACATCCCTTCTAAATAATCAATTAATTGCTCCATGGAAGATTGGACTATGTATTGGACTATGTATCACAAAAATGAATGGTGTCAACATTCCAAGTCATATAAAACCTGATTTTTTTATACTTCTAAATATTTTTTTTTTTTATAAACTCACTTTCTATACAGGATTAGATCTAGGAAGAGTTTTCACCATAAATTTCATTTCAAAAGCATGTAAAACTGAAAATTGGCAAAATTGATCCCACATCTTAAATTGGTACATTTGTATCTAGAGATAATAAAACCGTAGGAAATGAGAACCCCAGTGAACAATTCTGTGAGAGCAATAAATTGACATTGAGAAAACAAAACAAAACAAAAAAAAAAAGGAAAAAAATACTTACTCAGAATTGATCCTAGTATTGCACCTGGCAAGGTCACTGGCAAGAAACATGTGTAATATTATCTCTAATCCAATGGTTTTTGTTTGCTCATCCAAATCTCTGATGAAGTCCTGATGTTACATGGTATTCCCAGAGGACCATTTTAGGTTGCGACTTGGCTTATGCTTGTTCAATAAAATCAGACTCAGCTGTAGGAATCAAGGATCTAAAAGAACATCTCTTAAGTAGGTTAAGAGGTGATCCCCGGGCAGGAATTCTCATTCTACCAAATGCAGCAGCCTTGTGGGGAACTTTATATACCTCTTGCACAGCAATCAAACAAAACCAACGTCAAAAAGTCCAGACTAACCAGCCGATGGCTCAGCCAACAGCCTAGGGCTACTGTTATCAGTTTGAGCACCCAAATGTAACTGCTGCTCCATTTCCTGATTTGGGAACACTTCAGACTGCAAATATGGAGCGATATTGTTTACATGTACCCATGTTAACTCCCACAAATTATCTCCACCTACAATGCTTCCTTTTGCAAGGATCCCAGTTGATTTCATCACAAACAGAATGTTCTTGAGAAGCTCAGGAATCAGTTCTTGCAGTTTCTCACTCTTCCTGCCTCTCACCTTGATCTTCATGTACTTCTCCATCCGACCAATGACCCCCAGCCAGAGTTTGCAGAAACTGTTCTGCCCAGAAAGCTGTTGCAGTAGCTGCAAAAACACCTTCGACAGTAACTTCACTGCATGCAAAAAGGTGCCTTCCATATTTCGGTAATCTTTTGGCGAATGATTCTGTGCAATCTCCAGCAAATCATCAAGCATAGTAAAGATAACTAGATCAAAAGCCTGCAGCCAAGTTGAAAGTAAGAGGCACATGCCTTCTGCTGCTACCAGGCATTTCTGCAATGATAACAATGCATGATTCCTTACTACTTCTCTCTGATCCAAGGAGATCTTTTTCAGTGCTTGCACAAGCCGCAGCCACATCTCTCTGATTCCCTCAGAAATTTTCTCAGCTTCCTCACCAGCATCTCTAGTCTCACGAGACCAGCGAGCAAGACAACTAATGGACTCGGCCATTAGATCTAATGCACGGACTGATCTATCTGTTTGCCCAACACGAGATTCTGCAAAATGCCGCGAGGCTTCAATCAAAAGAACATAGTTGGCTGGTGAAATGTGAGCCCCTTCAGACATAATGAATATCAGTGCCTCAAAACCTACTTCTGAAGCTTCCGGGTGGCGAGCAGTGATCGAGAGCAGGGAAGCAATGGTCCGCCAACCCATCTGAGATTTCAAATGGGTTGCATTTGCCTTCACCAGGCGTGTGATTTCTTGAGTGATGTTCTCACAGTATGCATCTGCAACACGTGCATCAAGCTTTAACACCAATTGCAGTGACCTCAGAAGCTCATCGGCCAAGTTTTCCTTGTAGGGTAATAACCTCTGACAAATTCTTAAGAGTCCAAAGACGGCCTTTTCCACAAGAGCGCAAGGCATTACAGTGGACTGAACAATGTTGGCTATGTGCTCATATACATCCTGCCAGAGAAGCCCAATTCTGTCTCGGTTGTTTAGCGTGATAGCAATAAGCAGCTCTAAGCAGAAAACTGCCGTGTCTTCATCATCAGGTGAACCTGTAATCTTCTGAGGATGACCAGCTGCAATGAGTGCCCTGGTGATTTGCATTAGTGAATCAGCATGTAGGAACTTGCTTTCTGTAAATATACTGTCTATGTGGCACTCCTGTATTATCTGCAGGGTTCTCTGATGAGCAGCAAGTTGCTGTTCATTTGGTTCCAACCTTGGTTCTTCAGTGTCAAAATATAATAGCTGGCTAAATCTCCCAATTAGTCCAGAGGATTTACGAGTACCCATAATTTGAACATGAGAGGTGGGAAGAGGGCTAGGAACAGGCTTTCCATGGATTGAATCTGGAGATGACTCTGAGTCATCATCAGCATCACTAGCAACAGGAGCAGGAAGCAAACCTAACTTGTGCAATCTTAATATGCAATCAAGGATATTTCTCCAACCAGTACGTATGCAGTCACCATATGTATTTGTGATGCTAAAAACTGTCTCAAGTGCTAACCTAGCTTTTGCGTCATCTACAAAGATTGTCACTGGTTCCTCGATGAAAGATGAGTCCAAGAGGGTCGTATATCTGCATAGGGACACAACTGAATCATCCAACACTTCTTCCAGGTGGTGGTGTGCTGAGATCTTTGCAACAGCCAAGAAGCCATCTACGCATGTCAAAAAATGTTCTTCATGCTCAGCATAATCAAGCACGACTGAGATAGCAGCAATCGTGGGGCCTGACATGACTGAAAACATTTCCCGATCAAGGAATGGACGGGAGTCACAAACCATGTAAGGAGATGTCCTTTTTGACTTCAGGATAAGATCAACCCAACGGCTGGGGTACATTTCCAGAGAACCAAAACCTTGTTCAGGAGCAGTCCTAATCTCATTCCTGCATATCGAGTGATAGAGGTCTGACAGGAACTCCCTTGGGAGGTCATTCCCACCATTAATGCGACGGTTATTCCGAATAAAGTCCTCTTCTGTCATCTTCTTCTTGACTTGCACATTGTGTTGATCTGTATTCAGCATTATAAGTGAGTATGCCAATATGAGGGCAGCATCCTTGTCCACAAGAATCTGTGGTGATTGCTCAAAGTATCTCTCTGAGAAAGCCTCAAGTACCCTCTGTATCTTCTGAGACTCACCTGGCAACCGGAAGGTATCTAGGAAAAGTCGAAGAGCAGTATCCATATTCATGTCCCTAAAATCAAAAGTACGGGCAAATTCATGAAGCACCTGTACACAAAACTCATCATGATTGCCCAAGAAATCCCCAATAAGGTTTTTATCCAACCCAGTTGTGTATCTGAAAAAGCATGCCACACTGTTGGGATCAAGATTCTCAGGCAAGAGATGAGTTCCTTGCAGAAACTCCAACCCTTTCTTGGGATCTCTGTTAAAGTGATCAGCAACAATCATTAGTTTTCTCTTGATGTACTTCATACGATGGACAAATTTAACCCATTGGTCTGGATCAGAGTAGTCTTCACACTTCACTGTCCAAAATGAAGTATATTCCTCCAGCTCCTGTGGCGTTTGTTCTGAAGGAGGAGGTGCATTTTCAATTCTATCGGCCATTCCCTGAATCACAGCAATCAAACCATCCAATGCAAGCACATGAGTGGAAGACAGTGGGCATTTAACAGGAAATGCACTTTTTGATAGAAGAGTAACTAGTTCTTCAAAAATATTGCTGCAAGAAATGTCACAGTCAAAGTTGGCATACATCTCTGTCATAAAGGTCGTCTGCCGGCAGAAGTCTACAAGAGCCTCCATGGCTACCTCTTGCTGATGATAGCTAGCCCCATACCGGCTCTGTGTGACTCTCAAAATCACACAAGAGAAGAATGCCTCAAGCTGCAATTTCAGTTCTGTGCGCAGGTGGCGGTAAAGGTTCAGAACTATGCTACAGACCATCGATAGTATTAGTGGGCTCACAGACAACCCAAGCTGCATCAAATTCCTAAACAATTCATCCTGTATCAAGGACAGTAACTTTGGGTGCCTGCATATTGATGCTCCCCCTAATTCAATTACTGAGTTGATCATACCAAGGGCAAAAAGTGGTACATCCTCATCAAGAGCTATCTGATTAGGTGCAGGACCTATCCCAATCTGGTCAGCAACATTCAAAAGAGAACATAAGAAGTGGAATATTTCCAACATGCAGGGAATTCCATATGGCTCAACCATGATTTCTGCACCGATTGGAGCCTCTGGGCTTGGCATATTGTTAACTGCCATACTAGTCATCCCAGGCTCAACACTCCCATTCCCATTCTCCACCTGCTTGATCCCGAAAGTCTGATCCTTGTCAACTGCACCCAGCTGCAAACAGAAGGTTCATCTGCACTTTATATGTATGTTCATGATAGAAATTTTGCAAGTTATAAACTTTCAAATACAAGAAGGTCTTTGAAGTGCATATCATAATTGTGGTTCAAACAGATTGTCAAAATATAAAATTTTCTCTAGCCCATTATCTGAATTAGTACCTCTGGCTTCACAGAAGGAGGTCGGCCACCATCCTTTACAATGGGCAGGTGGGAGAAGATGCATCGTATGAGTTCGTGCATGGTCTGGCGTGCGAACCTCTGAAGTAGCTCCCCTTTCGTACCTGCCTGGTGGACGACACGGAAGCATGTATTGACAATAGTGCAGACGTGCTGGTTGCTGAGAACAGCCGAAGCACGGCTCCGCATTATAGCGAGCAGAACCTGGAGGATCTTCATCAGTACAGCCTCCTCCGAGGCAGGATCCGTCACCTCGAACCGGCAACTCGTGACCGACTCGACGATCAAATGCATAGCAGTGTCCAACCCGGTGCCAGCGCCCGGGTCGAGGACATCGAGGGTGAGGATCTTGTACACGGCGGACAACGCCACGCCAGTGATGGGAGCGCTGGTCTCGTCGGAGCAGATCACATCGAGGAACGGGCGGAGGTAAGCGGAGGGCTCGATCGTGCTCCAGGGGCGCCGGGCATCCCCCCATGAGAAGACCTGCCGGCGGAGGGACTTGAGGGACCGGATGAGGAGGTGCTCAATGACGTCGTCCTCGTCGGCGGAGGCAGACCGGCGACCCCACCGGACGTTACGGCGCATCACGGCGAGCACGGCGCTTACCTCAGAGCATATCACGCAGGCAAGATCCACAGCGGCGGCGGCGGCGTCCCTGTGACCTCCGGGATCCACGACTGCGTCTACGGATTCCTCCTCGTTCCGGTCGATGGCCGAATTCTGGAGTCGATGGCGACCCATCTAGGCAAAAAGGACCGGATCTTTAGGATTATGGGCCGCTAGGAAAGCATCAACGCCTGAGGGTTCCGAAAGGGGATCAGATCTAAGAGGAGGAGCAATGTTCTAATGCCCGGGCAGCAAAGATATGATATTTCTGGATCGAAACCCCAGTAGATCTGGGAATTGGGACGAGTTGTGGAAAGAAAATGATCCCGTGTGGCGATCAGAGGGGTTTTAGGAAGGGATTAACGAAGATCGAGGAGGAGGAGGAGGAGGAGGAGGAGGGAATTCCGACGCAGGGGAGTAGACGCCATCGGAGAGATATATGGTGGTGGTGGCAATGGAGCTTGTTTGCCCTCTCCCTCTCTCTCGCTCGCTTTCCCCTCCTATGGAAACTTCATTTATTGGGGTCAATGCTTTGTTTTATTCTTTCATGCAAACCCTGGAAATATTGTCTTTTTTTGCATTTATACCCCTCAGATGTGATGCTTCCGTATTTTTATGACATTTCCGTAATTGAGTAAATTATTATTTTTTTCTTATTCTGACGCTAAAGAGCACGAAAAGTTACAGAATTAGAATGGTTAAGCATGTGTGATCGATCCAAAATTATTTTTTATCTTTAGTTGCTACTGATTTTTTTGAAACTTCCCGGAATCGGCGTAGATGGGTGTATATTTAATATGTTTTCTATCGAAGATTGTACGTGCAAAAATAAACTTTCTAGAGGTATATATATTTAAATTATAACGTGGCGAGGGATATCCACGTAAAAATACCCTAACTACGTATGCAATGTGGTGGGAAGAACTTGGTTGATTTGAGAGTCCAATAAAACCGACCACGGCTTACGTCACCATGCCTATGCATTTGATCATTCTTAGCCCCTACTAACTGCTAATAATAATAATAATAATAATATCATTATTGGTCACTAATAATAATAGTAGTAGTAGTAATAATAATAATACATGATATTTCAACGTCCATAGATTCTTAATAATGTAATTAAAAAATATATTATAATAAAACAAATTTTTTTTTTACTTTTTTTATGCAAATGAAAAATGATGACATTTGCCCCTTAGGCCTTTGCCTTAACTAAGTTAACTGACATCCTCCAAAATTTATGGATTCTAATATTCAATCTTCGATTATTGGATCAAATACGTTATTGACATACCTAAAATATTAGTTTGATAATGGTATAACCCAAGTATCAAGAAGAAGGTTGAACATATCATCCGATAAAATTTTATATGTTTTTATAAAAAAAAACATCTTTTAACCCGTTCTTTATTAAATTTAAAATCTTAAAATATAAGGTGCTCGATCAAGTGCGCAGGAGGAAATAAATAATATTTCTTATATCTTACTAGATTTTTACAGATTGTATTTATTACTTATTCAAATTTATTACTAGATGTTTACGTCAGTCAAAGTGACATTTACTAATAATAAAATTGGTAAAAGAAACTAAGTTTTATATTTGTGAAAGTAGAATTATGGTTTTGATGATGAACCATTTAAATCATTATAATTTTATTTGTATATAAAATAACTTTTATATTTTTAAAAATATAACATATAAGCTCATCCTTTAAGCTGATAAATATTAGAGTCTGCCTATGTTGCATACTGACTCAGTATAAATTATTGATATAATAATATAAATAATTTAAGTTTAAAATAAAGGTATATCTTGTCGAGTAAGAAAAAACGACGTAAATCATAACGATAGAGGAAAGCAGAGATGCAGAGGTAAGAAACTCTAGTGGCAAATGTGAGAGGGAGTTAGACCACCGCATCATAAGCATGGTGGTGGGGGCGCAGGAGAGGACAAAGTAAGCGATGATGGAGATGAAGACGCTTAGGAGGAAGAAGATGGACTGGTCGACGCACATCCATCTATAGTAGGATTGGAAGCTTCAAAGCTCGTCATCATCACGAGAGAGGCTATGTGCGTACAACTCCCTGCTAGACAATAGTGGCTCGATGATGCTATCAGTGGTCACTTCTACGACGACTGCAATTGATGATGATCTATTTTTTTTAATTTAAATTATACGTATTATTATATTAATAGTTTATTATAAGTTAGCATGTCATGTAATTAAACTTTAACATCGGTTAACTCAGACTTAACAAGAGGGAACTGTATGCTATGTTTTTAAAATATATAGTTTATTTTATATATGAGAAAAACTATAAGGGTTTAAGTCATCCATAACCAAAACCACAAGGGATAAAATAATTTTTTTTAATATTGAAACTGAGATTTGATGAATAAGCTTATTTGTTACATTTTTTTAAATGTATAGACTATTTTAAACATGAGTAGACCATAAAAGTGTTAAGTGATATATGATCTAAGATCACGTTGACTAAAATGAACCTTAACCTTAATATTAAATATACATTTCAATCTCGACAGAATAAACGTGTGTGCAACCATTAATGCTAACAATATCTTACGGTTCATTAGCAATAACTTAAGCATATGACTTCCATCTTTGCTTTAGAGATTCATTATTGGGTCATATAAGTGTTTCGCTAAACTATTCCATATGTCTCCCGCAAATTAATCCAACGAGTACAAAGATCCTGGGTTCGAGGTCTAAAAGGATGTTTTAACTAATGCAGTAGTAACATTCTCTACCTTGTGTGTTCACCCTGCCCATCCATGCATCATTTCTGATGCTTCTCAACTACTTGCATGTCAAAGTTCAAGAATCTTTCTACTTGATTACTTTCATGTGGATCTAACGTGACTTACACGGCCTAAGAGAATCAAAGACATGTATCAATTCATATCTGATTTTGTTTGCCTTCTCAATCTTAAAGAGTGTGGCATCAGTAGATCCTCGAGGAACGACTTGAACGGCCAACCTCCGAGAGAACCAACTCCCCTCCCCACGCCTCGAATTGGTTTCAATTCAATTCAATTCAATGGAATTGGTTTCAATTCCAATTCAATTGAATGGATCTATTTCCATTTCTTAATTGGTTCAATTAAGTTAATACTCCAACCCTCTTATCATATATCGGTTAATCCGACGCCAGTGGACTGAATCATTTGCACAACAATTATTTTCTGAAATGAGGAATGTAGACATTAAATATTAAGATGCTCAACATATACACCTGCGTTCGAGTCAAGAACACCTGTACAATGCCTAATATTCTACTATTGATTTCAGTACCATGATGATTTTTTTTTAAATATTAATGTTACTTATTATTTAAATCAACAATTGACTTGTGAGCTCACGGTGATAAAACTACACTGACATAGAAAGTTTTTATGTATTATAATATGTTTATATGGACACATGCTTAAGAGAAATCTGAGGAGATATAAGCATTGGGTATATACATACCATCCTTGATTTAAGCTTCATGAATCAACAGAAACTAAGAAATAAAAAAAATAATTTAAGATATAAGCATTACAATGATGACAGGCCTACAATTTCAACTTACTCGGGTAGCACAGTGGAGATGAGAGCAGCTGACAGAATTAATTAACTATCAGCATGTCCAAATGGATTAGTGATCTGAAACAAAAGACTGAACCCATAATATCCCTTGGAATCCCTTTTAGCTTCGTAGTGCTTAAAATATAAGACACATTCATGCCAGACAGCACTTCCAGGTTGCTTGTTACATGTATCCCGTCAGTTTTAAGAGCAAACGCTGACACTTTAAGAAATCATATCTACTAAATCTGGACGAATGTAGGCCTTCACTTGAACATCTCACAATCAGTTTCCGGTTTGGCCCTAAAAAATTGTGTTAAGGAATTGTTGATGAGCTCTTTAATAACAGGTGTAGCTGATACCAGTGTGAACTTGGGAACTTCCTTGACACCACTCACTGCTGCTATACGGAACTTTTAAGGCCATGCCGTTACAACTTATGCCTGATGAGCAGGATAGGCAATAATGGTTCGTCATCTCCCAAACCTCTTTGTTCAGTTACATTTTTGCAATATCAACTACAACGAGAAAAATAAAGAAAATAAGTAAAATAAAGCTCTGACAGAGACGAACAATATGAATTGCAAAATGTTACAGAAGTGACATGATCTGTTAAATAAAAGATGTACACACCACAACTTTTGCAGCAAAATTGATGCACAGAAATCTTTAAAATGTACCTGTCATTTCTTTTCATCTTGAACGCTGTAGCCCTAAATCTGTGGCAATTAGTCTTAGAAGTACTTGCACTAGCTCCCTCACCTTAACTTCCCTAAAAATTGTCACACACAACATAATTTAACTTAATTTGGAAGCAGATGGATGGTTAAGCACACTAGTAACAAACTATAGATCACACAATATTAAACATGACAATTGGTGAAAGGCAAGATAAGGTCTTTTTAACTCCTTTTTGAACAAGTGGAACTGTCATCTAGATCATCCAACTTCCACAAAATTGTGTACAACAGCAAGAAGACATAATATTTTGAGTTATAACACCACAAAGTACTTCAAAGTATTCTTAAATTACAGCAAGGTAATAGCATGATATCATTTCAAGTTTCCAGGGTGAGTTGAGAATCTAGCTGTCTATGCATGGTCACATGTTCTATCAAGCCAGAGAAAAGTGTCTCAGCATTACAACCATGCAACAATTTGAACATCCTTTGTCATGAGCCAATATCAAGCTCCTTAAAAAAAGGTGTTTTTTGAGGGTTGGTACTGTCTTACATACTTGTTTAAGTTATAATGTGTATGTGGGACTAACAATATACTATTGGTACTGTCTTACATACTGGTTTAAGTTATAATGCGGATGTGGGACTAACAATATACTATAATCCACTTAAACAACTGATATCCTTGTTAGGCTTATACACCATTCCAGTTGGATATAGATGTCATAACCTATCTTGCCATGGTTTCTGTTCCTGCTAAAACCGAGATTCATTGAACAACATGGCCAACATATATGAGCAAAAAATGCTCCAATGAAGTTATCCCAAACCGGTTCAACAGAATCCACCAACGTAGTAACTGGTACAAAATTGGCCTTTTAACCATATGTCCTGAGATTCTTAAGCCCATGCCACTGGCAATAAGCTCATCTAACCTTATATTCCAAGGAACCCATCATCTATCTCTAAATTGTAATCTAGCTCGGCAAGCCCATTCCAAACCTCCACAAAACAATCTCTTAACCACAAGGACCAAATGCTTAAAGCCATAAAGGTAATAATAAGCCTACATGCTATCATTTCCAATGTAGAAGTAATCAGTATATCACAAAATACCACACTGGCATGCATGTGGTAGCAGCCATCACAACAGTTGTCAGTCCGCCAAGCAGCACACAGAGTTGCCTTGGCACCATTTTGTTCTTTTTTATCGCGATCAAGGCTGAAAACACATTGGTTTAGTTCCCAAATATAAGTACCAAGAAATTCTTGAGATGGGTAGTGGTCCATATACTATCTTAAATAATCATCCACAATTAATGTGGGATTGACCGAAGCATCTAACCAGCTTACTTGTTATGAGAAGCTTCATAGCTAGATGTTCATGATAATTAGTTGAAATTGTTTATAGAATCTGCAATTTGGGTGCCAACTACAACTGGCACTTGCCATACTGAAAAGTCGTTTGAAAGAGGCATCTTATTTCATAGGTTTGGCATTAAGTTGACCAGTTCACAACTTTTTGCAATAAATATTGCCACAAAGACTTAAGGTGCAAGACGTACCAAATCCACAAAGCTGGATGAACTTCACGAAATAAGGCCACGCACCAATACATGGCATTCAACTAGCATACGTTGTATAAGCTACAGTGAGCGAAAAATGTTCATATATAAAATTGTTCACATATAATCAGCTTAAGGCTTCCGTTTCATGAATATTATTCATCACTACAGTTTTAGCCTTTTAGATGTTAGTTTAGCTAAATAACAAAGAAGAAACATATTGTATACTCTTCAATGGTGCCCTAGGAACCTACATATCCTCTATAGGTGCAAATACCTTTTGACACTGCAAATCTTTGAAATTGATCATATATACCATGATGATTATTGTTCATCCAACCATCTATAAATTTTCACCATTGAAGTGTCAAAAAGCAACAGTACTCAACAGTATCCTCAATCTAAAATGACCTAACAGATTTTTGCTCTCTTCATATTTTCCATCCAAAAAGTACATGACAACCATATCATGTTGACAACGTGAAGATGTCACAACCAGGCAAATGATGTTACCAAATGCTGATCCTCATGCCATGTGGCTGCCACTTCATTACACATGGATATCATGTTACTCTGGCAATCATGTGATTGCCATGTCATCACTTCTTTGTTGTCTATATTGAGGCATTTTAATCTTTATTCATGTATCAACTAAATATCAATTAGAATCAACTGAGAAATGTTAGTAATGGAGGTCAAGGTAGTAGTAACTTCAATGTATATAAAGTCTGCAGGGATGATAATGGACAATTGAAAATTAAGAGTATACTTTGACATTTTGTGAGAATACATTAAAAATTCTTCCAGGAAAAAAGGCCACACTAGGAAAAATTATAAACAAAAATGGTGAGAAAGCAGGACCATTGAGGCACAAACCTTGATACAACAAGCTCGCAAAATGATGGAAACAACACATATAGATGGGCACGTCTAATATTGTTATTCTTCTTGAGGATTTCTATTATGGATGGTGGTAATTGAAGAACAGCTGCTGCATCTGAATGAATCGACAGTCGAGCAAGTTCTTGAAGAACATATACAGTTTCCTCGATTCTCACACTCGGCAGTGGATGCTCTCCTGCAATAGTAATTTGAGGCATTTCAAAAATGAACTTACAAGAAAAGTATATAACACTAAAAAATACCACTCATTCTTATTATCTGCATGGAAAGAATAAGTAGCTAATTAACATCTCTGTCCAAAAAGTTACCTATGCTATTTTCATCAGTCAAAAACTTTTCCAAAATAGTTTCACATCTCCTCAAAAGAATGGCAACTGTGACCTTGCTAACTTCCGATCTTGTTTCATGCCAGCTATCTTCACATGTAAAACTGAGTAAGAAATACAAATTTCAGTTTATATTACACAAAATGTGAACTTAAGCTTAGATAAAACAAAATGTTAATTCTCAGTTGGAGAAAGAAAAAATGAACCCACAGTCTGCTCTTTCGAGTGAACATGACAAATTATGGATGCTAGCTTTTAAAACATGATCGGTTTACATATTAAAAGTAAGCAGTGTGTGTGTGTATATATATATATATATATCAAGACTTTCTGCACATAATTCTAAACAAATTTTTCCAAAAAATATTACACAGTGCGAAACAAATTGCCTAATGCACATTGGTTGTAAAAAGCCAAAAAAAACTTTTTTTCATAGTCATAAGAATGGACCAGATTGGCTGATTGGAAGGAGAAACTCAAAATCAGACCTCAATTTAGTTTGATCCTTCTATTAGATCTGAAAAGTAGGAAAAATAAGGCCAGGTCATAATGTGGAAGTGATGCAAGGAACCTTCACCACTTGGATCCCTCGAAGTACAAAGGGTGGGCTTGGACGTGGTGTAAAGTAGGCAAGAATCCTTGTTGATCAGATTGAACCAATTGACCAGATTACAAGGGGGTTAATATTGGTCCACCACACATTCCTTGTTGATCCCTATTTTGATATTCACTTCTTTGATTCAAGCCACACTTTGGGCTACTAGTGGCGGTGCTTTGCCCGAGCAAAGTGAGAAGATGGATAGGCCAGTCAAGTAGTGACATAACTTTCAAGCGTAAAGAGTAGGAGTGAAGGATAATTTGACATAAAAAGGAAGGGTAAGAAGTGAGAGGAGGAACAAGATTAGCAAAGAGAAAAGGGAGGAAGAAAAGCTACATATCAAACAAGGGAAATAAAAGAAGGAATGGGGAGGAAGAATGAGAAGCATAATAGGAGGAGACAATATGTAGGAGGAAGAATGAGAAGCATAATAGGAGGAGAACAGGGAAGGAAAGAGGTAAAGAAAGAGAGGAAGAAGTAGCAGGAAAGGAGGAAGAGGCAGAGATGGTAAGAGTGGTTAGATGAGAGGGGGAGAAAAAAAGAGAAAAAAAAGTATATAAAACGAAAATGGAAGAGGAAAAAAGCAAGAGAATAATAGGAAAAGAGTAAAACAAACCTATTAAGACAGAATAATAATATAACAAAATATTATATAAATTAATCTGTTGTCCAACCAATTAACCACTGGTCCAACCAGTAATCTGAGACTTGGCCAGGTCAGATCTGATAATTTGGATACTCTGTGTGTCATCTTTCAGTCCTAATTCACTGGTTTAGAAGTTATGGTAACGAACAATCCCAAACTTCAAGCTTCATGAGTACGTATATTATATATATGTCCTTTACACCTAAGTGAAAAAATGCATCCAACCATTTTAATTTATCTGCATTTAAGAGCTTAATTGATTGATTAAGTGCACATCCCTGAACTACTGACGAATTATGTGACATTGGATCATAATTCCAAAACAAAACAAGACTTTTGAATATGAAAGAAACGTGGCACTTAAAAAAAGCAATTGAGAATAAACATACTGAGATAAAGAGGTGATACTGCAGTGAAGATAGAGCATCGAAGAAAATGCCTAGTGTATTTGCTGTTCAGAATCACATTTGTCGAAGCGATATGGCTATGGAAAATATGGTTAATTCGTAATAGTGCGTGCTTCAGTTACAAAACTTACCTGCATAAGGAAAATATTGTCTGTAAACAGCTCAGAGAGAATCTGCTACAATGCGAAGGCATAAGCCCAACACTCTCAAGAGGTAAAGAGTCAATTCTGGATGCACAACGGTCAAGGGTTGTAATTAATCGTTCCAATATCTGGGAAAACAACATTACCCTTCTAGATAAGCAGCTGAGATGTAAAACCAAGACTAATCCTTGAACAAAGAAAATATAACAGGAAATAGATTTTGTTTTAATTATACCTCAAGTGGAGCATCGATTTGGCTTCTAAGAACCTTGTCTCCCAGAGTACTCAGAACATTCATCTCGATGACCTCATCAGCTAAAAGTGCTTCAACCAAAGGAGTTCTAGATGATAGAACCCGTCCACATGAACCAATCAAAAATATTTCATAGACATCTGCCACCTCATTCCAAAGACTTGCCCTAAAACTTTTATAGATATTTTGATCAAATTTATTTTCTGAATTTACTCCGGTTATGGCATTAATAAGAACACAGATGAAGCCATCGACTGCAACTTTCCAAAGGGTACCATTTGGGTTATCTCTTCTAGTACTCATGCACCTGAAAAAAAATCAATATATGTGTATAAATGCAGATTTGATGTTATTCTTACCCTCCAAGAATAGAAAATACTATTTTCAAAAAAGCATGCTAAAATGTTGTCCTAGAATATCAAAAGGTTAAAAAAACCAATGATACGAGACATGTCAACTTACTACGTTGTTC
Organism: Ensete ventricosum; assembly: GCA_029747655.1. Taxonomy (NCBI): domain Eukaryota; kingdom Viridiplantae; phylum Streptophyta; class Magnoliopsida; order Zingiberales; family Musaceae; genus Ensete; species Ensete ventricosum. Next base: position 799,566 of record JAQQAF010000006.1, on the reverse strand, counting down.
TGCATTCACTTTGAAATTTAAAGAACATGCACATTAAGAAGTGCCATAAATTTTGTGTCATTATATGCACCATGACATTGTGAAAGTTGCACATAAATATGAGTGCTTATTGCATGCCATTTCCTATATAAATTTTACAGACAATATAGGAAATGTACAAATGTTTCATTTATATAACCACAGAACAAAAGTTGATTTGGAAGAATAGAGCAACAAGGAAGGGCCAAGTTTCATTTTTTGACTTGTTTAAAATAATGTACAAATGTTTTTCAGCTGGAGAATGATCAAGCATGAAGAAATTAGTCACTGCGGATTATAATGTAAAGAAGAGAAGGCAACAAAAAACAGTCTACAGGTTACCTTCCAAGTGCATGCAAGATTTCAGCAGATATACAGCACTTTTCAGTTGGTGAGGCCTCAAGATAGAGCTTCACAATAACAGGAAGAAGCTTTTCTCCAAACAAAGGGCTCAAGTGGGAGCTTGCTGTGTCATCAGAAGTAGCTGAGTGAAGAAACGAAGGCTGTGATTTTCTCATGGAGACAGAAGAGGCACCATTAGCAACATCAGGTTTTGGTTTCATGTTAATTTCCTTATGATTTGTGAAATCCCCGGATTTGTTTTCTGGAGAAGAACTTGAAAAATTATGAGAGTCCTTTCCTAAACCCTCATGATCATGGTTTGAACGCACTGCGAATTCCATGTCATTTCCGATTTTATGTGAACGAGCTTCATATCCAATCAGATAACACAGCAGCGCCTTGATAAACTGGGACCACATGGATGATAGATGTTTTGCAGGACGTAGAAGCGGTAAAATCTCCAAAATTGTACGCTGTACTGGTGGAAGGTTTTCCTGGATCTAAAAGTACAAGAAAACAAAACAAGAATATGAGAAATATTGAAAGAACAAAGGATTCTTTCTTTAATCATCCACTCCGTAGAAGACTAAATAAATAAATAAATAAAAACAGAATACTGGGCAATAAGTGGTAGAATCTGAGCAGAACTGCAAGCAAGAGAACTTACTTCACTTTCCATATCACCCGAACTCTTGGAACTTCTAATGGCCAAATGCAATATAGCAAGCAGCTGCAAGTACATGTCTGCATCAAACATTGTGTGTGCTTGGGTATACAGATCTCCTGTTAAACATAATGCATTAACATCAAAGAGACAAGAACAAAACATATTGTAGAATTTAGAATATCTGATTATTCATTACCAAAACCATTCAGGATCTCCTGCTTCACCTTGCTAGCTGCACTACTAGTGTACTTAGGGAACATTTGAATTACAAGTTCATAGACATCAAGCATAGATTTGACATAAGATACAGCCAGGTTTCCCTGAAAAAATTCATTGCAGCAAAAACTAGTCAGTGCCAGTCAAATATTTCATGCGTTTTTGAAAGATCGCTTGAACCTATATCGGCTTGTAGAGTAGAGTTTTTACACAAATGCAAAATAGTATTCAACATCCGTATTGAAAAAGTTAGAACTGGGATTCAAAGCAATAACTGTTTACAGCTATAATTAGAGCAAGCATATACAGTAGTATACATGAGAAAAATCAGCATATAATACCAGAAGGCACATACACAATTACCTTTGGACAATGTGAATTAACAATTGTCTGTAAACAATTTATTGCAGCAAGTGCAACTTCTTTACTACCATTTAAGATGCTATTCTTGACAAAATCTAGCAGAAGTTCCCAACCTGCACAGGTAAGTTACCATTCAGTAGATGAACTAGCTCATCAAAGAGATCAATCAAGTTTTGATAGAAATGTTCAGAGAGAACTAACAAGCAGCAAAATTGCCTAAACTCTGAAGAAAAGGAAAAAATGAGCGCAGTAGCCTTGTTATTCCACCCAAAACCAATACGATAGTCTCATCCCATTGCTTCTGAGCCGTATTGCGGCTACAAAAACTCAAGGTATAAGTACAAAAAATGACACATTTTCTCAGTCGAAAAAGTCTATTAGGATAACAAACAATTTGCATTCTTCATAGTTAACACCTGTGGTGAATCAGCATATGAACAGCCTTTCCTCCTCGAGTCCCTAATTCTTTTCCATGCCACTCTTCCCGGGATGAAGTGGATGCCTAAGGATAGAATTGTCACATAATCATTTAAAGCATAAATGAAGCATATGTTTCAGGATTCTGTAACTTACCAGGTGGGAAACACGATCTAGAATGGGGAATACATAATTCCATAGGCAATCCTCCCACATACTTCTGGGTATCTTCTGGCCATGACTGCCCAAAGTCTGAAACAAAGTCCTAATGGCTGAATTTCTTACCTGAAAAAAGCAAAAGTTTCAGTCAAAGTTTCATTAAACAATTTAAAGATTTAACAAGCAATAAGACATTTAAATTTGAACTTTTTAGATGATTAAAGTAATTCATTCTGTTGGCACTGGTAGCTACCAATAAAAAGCTAGATTCCAGGATAGATGCTAGATAACAGGCTTAGTTGTTTTATAGAGGATAGAAAACCATTACTCATGTGATGCTGCACCTTCAGCGTTGTATCAATAACATGATCATCAGGCAGCGAAATCATAAGCAACTAACTAGAAATGCAGTGAAGTGATTTTTACAGTGTGCATCAATTAAGAGGTAAGCCAAACAGCTAACAATGACGATAGTACTCATGCACTTCAAGGAAATTCCAAGGGTCAATCCTCAACAAAATTTGTCTAACACCATTGCTACTGGGGTCCCTCTATAACCTTCGAACCACAACTTGATTCCTCATTCTGATTCAAGAAGATTTGCATCTTATATTAAAATGCTCCATGATGTTTTTCATGAAACATGACCTTAGATAGTGACTCTTTTTCATGAAATGGAATTACGACAAAATATGCAATAATTCGGTAAGTGTGTTTTTCGTATCTTTTTTCAATGTGTACCCTAGGTGATTGGGCAGAAGTGTCTTTGAACTTCTACCATGAAATCATCACACAAATGGATGAAAATGCTAAAATTAAGCACATTAAGTGAAAACTTGAGATGCCAGGTACACAGAGACACAATGCAGCAAAGTAATATGAAGTCTTTGTCAAACTTGTCTTGCGTGACAACCGTTTGCTGTTTACAACAAGGTCAGATTTGAAGAGTCTAGCACACAATAAAGTGTATTTTAAAGTGAACAGAATAACAGAGGATGTAATCATGTACGAATCAACCATTACACAAGTACATGAAAAATTCCAGTTAAAGAGAAGACACTACACCTCAGGCCTCTGATCTCCTGCAAGATTTTGAAGAATGGAGAAAACTGAAAAAAGCAACTTATTGTAATCAATCAAACTTTTTGAGATAATTGGTTCATGAACTTCCACGGCATGAATGGCCTGTTCATCTTTGGGGTCTACGCCAGAAGCAATCCCTGTAAGTTAAAAAATTTGCTCCATAAGGCATAAACAAAAATGTAATCCAGATGTACTCATAATATAAACATCAGCGGAAGAGATTAATAACCATCATCCATTTCCTGGATGAAACTGTGAGCCAATCCCTTCGCAATAAAGTCAGTTGCAGTCCAAAGTAGGCCAATTGCAGTCAAACTTATATTTATTTCCTTCTTCTGAGCACTATATGCACCTGTGACTTCTATACAGCTGGATAAATTACAAGGGGAAACAAGTTAGACTGCTGCATAACTGCAAAAACTATGATCTGTCTGTGAACTCTGAAGAATCTTAATTTCAATTTATGTTCCAAATAATGTTCAAAAGCACAGAAAGCAAGTCCATTGCTACATATCAAATATTAGAAAAAGCAAAATTATGAGTCGATCAACTAAGATATAATTGAAATATATGAATGGTGTATATGAGTGAGCATTTATAATGGATACCTGATACAAAAGATATATAGAACCTGTATTTAAGATATTGCTATAAAATCAGAAAGACTCACTTCATAAAGGTTTCCTTTGCAAAACATACTGCCACAAGTGTAGAACAAGAGGAAATCCCATTTGTGAAGCATTTTGCTTGTGTTTAGGGAAAAACCTCCATATAGACAATGATATACAAGTTAAAGCAAGCTGCATGAGAACAAGCTATACAGGGCACTGACACTCCATGGCAATGCCAAAGACATTGCAGAAGGTGTTGCTTCAGAATAATGTATTTAAAGATAAATTTGACAAATACAACCTGGTTCATGTCATCATGATAATTTAGAAGAAAAATTCTTAGCACCACTAGAGATAGAAGAAAGGGCTGCAATTTCGCTAGGACCGGTGAACCGGCAAACGAACCACCCCCATAAAAAATATTCAAATTTTTTAGTCAAATAGGGATTATGACTCTTCTACGTGCAGAACCTGCTGCTGTCCACAGCAGCCTACCTCCCCACTGCCCACAGCATGTCACCAACCTGATATATATCCTCCTCTTCTTCCTTCCTCTACCTCCTTCCTCTTCCCCCACTGCCTCCTCTTCTTCTTCCTCTTTCCTCTGTCGCCTCCTCTTCTTTCCTTCTTTCTTCCTCCTCTTCTTCCTTCCTCTTCTCCTTCATCTTTCTCTTTGCTACACACCAATGTACTAACACTAATATCGATAGTACACAACAACATTCCCACTTTTCTTCCACGCATTTCCTCGCGTGGCCCTCGCATGAGGCATTACGCTCGTGTGGCCCTCACCTGAGAGCTGTCTACTTTAGATTCTATGCGAAGGCGGATCATCAGTGTCGCAAGGAAAGAAATCTGCAAACAAATTTCAAGATCGTCGCAAGGAAACATATGTCAATTATATATGAAGGTTGTTAAATATATTATGTTATTCTCAATCTTTATTTTGGATACTAACATTTAGATGATTCCAATTGTTTAAACCTGTATAATGCAATTTATTTGTTCACATTGCTGAGTTTATAAAATTTAAGTATAAAAATTATATAACTCATGTTAACTCAATGATTTCAAAAGGCGCTCGGCACTCGCTTAGATGCTCAGGCGAGGCACGCTTTAAAGAGGGGCCGTCTGGGAGCCCCCCGAGCCCAGGCGTTGAGCGCTTTCGGTGAGAGCCCAGGTTAAACCTGGTGATCGAACTAGCTTTTAAGTCTGGTTCGGTCGCATTTGCATTAGTTGGTTCAATCGAACCAACAAAAGCACTGATATTAACCTCCCTCTCATGACTTCGCCAACCCTAAAACTACTTGCAAATCCGCCGCTGACATTTCCTCCCTGTTGTCGCTGCTCTCCGATGCCACTGTCGTTGCTCGCCGCTGCCGTTGTTGTTGGAGCTACCACTGTCACTGCTGCTCTCAATCATCAGCCTCGATCTCTACTCTTCTCACATTGACTTGACTCAGTATACCGTTAATAATCTATTAACAGTATACTATCAAAAGTATATTGTTAACAATATTCTGTTAATAGTAACAATGGTAATAGTATTTTTTATTTATTAGATTAATATTATATTATTTTAATTTTAATAATGCTAATCTATATTTATTTGAAATTATTATTAGGGATTCAGGATAAATGATTTGTTTGAAAATGACGATAATATTGATTATGATGAATGACTTTGATGTATAACTTTTTTGTTTTGAATTTTAAGACTTTTGTTAATGTGACATTGTGATTTTGCACTTTAGATTTTCTTAATTTAATATCATATATCTATTTGAATAATCATATTCATTAAGTATATTGTCTATTTTTTATATTTTGGCATCTCACTTTGCTCGGGCAAGCGCCTAGGCGAGCGTCCAATGCATCAGGTGTTTTAGGACCTTGGCGCCTAGTGCTTTTTAAATCATTGAGTTAACTAAATATTATATATATAAATCGATCTACCGATTGACCGATGGTTCAATTCGTACCGCTCCATTCCGACATACCATGTGTCGATACGACAAGGCATACCGACGACCTAAAAACCTGGCCAACAATAACTCCAAATTTTTTTTAAAAATAGAAAAATTAGATTATGATTTTTAAATTGGAAATAAATATATATTTTGTATAATAATATCAAAAATAATCTAAATTAAAAAAGAATAGTGACACATCTTTTTTAGGCTTTGAGTAAAAGCTTTGTGGTACGTTCCAAACCGTTCTTTCGTTGATGTTGAATTATTACAAAGAAATGATTTGGATTGTCAGATTATTTATTAAACAATTTAAACTTTAAGATTCAAATGAATCAAGTAATCGAATGATAGATACCACTGGTTCTACCATCAAAAGGAAACACGAGACTCTATGGACAGTTATATTTTCACCATTGTTAACCACAGATGTCCAAGACGGCTCCAGAGGCTAATACGATTGTGGCATATAGTGATTTGAAAAGCGCTAGGCACCAAAAAGCGGCAAGGTCCGAAAACGCCCGAGGCACTAGGCGCTCGTCCGAGCGAAGTGAAACGCTAAAATATAAAAAATATATAATAAATTAATAAATTTAATTTAATTAATAAAAAACTATAAACAGTATACTATTAAGTGTTAACATATTGTAAACATATTGTTAACAGTATAACAGGATAAAATTAACAGTATACTGTTAACACTTAACAATATACTATTAACAGCAACAGTTAAAATACTGTTAACAGTTTGAATCGATGTGAGAAGTGTGAAAGTAGAGACCGAGGCGGAGAGAGGCGGCATCGAGCAATAGTGGTAGCAGTAGCAGCAACAGAGAGAGGCGGCGTCGAGCGACAGCATTAGCAGCAACGGAGAGAGGCAACGATAGCAAGTCGGGAAGATTAGGGTTAGGGAAGACTCGTGCAGGGAACTGAGAGCGATGCGTTAGTTGGTTCGACTAAACCAACTAATGCAAAATGCAACCAAACCAGACCTAAAATCCCGGTTCGGTCGCTTGGTTTAACCCCGGCACTCACCCGAAGCGCCCGACTCTTGGGCTCAGGCGAGCGCCCAGGCGATACCTCTTTGAAGCATGCCGCCTGGAGTAGAAACGAGGCACTCGGGCCTCGACTCGCCTTGCCCGAGCGCCTACGCGAGCACTCAAGTGCTTTTTAAAATCGTTGGTGGCATGAAGTGGTGCAGAACATGGAGAAAATCAATACTACTTTTGCAACTGATTTGTTGTTCCATATAATAAGATCGATCATTATACTATTGCTCGAAGAAGAATGACCAACTATTAACGTCGCTTGTAGAAAAATGACCAACAATCACGTCGAGCTCCATGATCTAAATCTTGGGTGGCATGGGTAAAATACAAATCCTTGATCTATTTACCACCGTCAAACTGTGTAAATGGGACCATCAACTTCCCAACGTTGTCGCCATCATTAACTAGGGCATTATTGTCCATGGTGCTGCCATGTCTCCGGATCGAGCAGGTTACTAAATATAGTTGAGAAGTTGACTACATAATCTTAATTAGAGAGTTTCCTCTAACTTAAGGTGTTAATCCTCTCTAATCAGCCTCCCAAGCTTGATCCAATCCCCAAATCATAACTTTATGAAGTTTTAAGAGAGCGCAAATGTGAGAATAAGAGAAATTAGTGATTAAAAGATTTGAGTATAAGATGTGAGAGATGAAAGGGGGTGAAAGAGGAAGAGGAAAGGGTTTAAAAATCCTTTCAAATGGATTCGACCATTGGAAAGGGTCAGATTTGAGCCGCTCATCAATTTTGCTTGAAATCTGATTAGTACAGTTCAATAACTGTTGGATTTTGATCCTTACCAAGCAGTACAGACCCGTATCAGGCGATATAGAGCCTTTCAGTATATACCACCCAGTATATGGTGGTCCGCATACCAATCTCTTATTGGACCAATAACATGGTATGACGAATATATATATATATATATATATATATATATATATATATAGTTACCAGGGTTTTCAAAATCGAATCATATTGCTTGATACAAACGGTACATGCTGGTCCGCCAGCTAACCAATATGCGGACCGCTACCGGGAGGTACCATTAATCTAGACCCATATCAGACAACACGTGGTTGTTTCCGCCCCGTTATCGCTCGAACCAGGTGGGTATGATCGACTTCGACAATCGCCACCTGCTACCGAGCGGTATTAGCTTGGTTGCGTCCTAGCTGTGGCGAGGGAAGAAGCGACAACGGAGAAGAAAGAGAAAGAGGAAGAAAAGGGAGAACCTCGAAGCGTCCTAATTTAGCACCATCCTCCCTCGACTATCCTGATCCAGTAGGTAATGATGAGGCGGCGGCTCGGCTTCTTCTTCGTCGTGTTCTTCGACGAAGGCCGGAGCAAGGTTCACCATTTTGCGTCGTACCGATGTATCGAGCTCAGCTCGGTATAATGCGATACAAGTGAGAGAGAGGTAAAATAATGTCAAAAGAAGTGACCAGCATTACATATTATGGTGAGTAGTTCTCTCTATATACATAGAGAGAGATGAACTAGATTACTATCAGGACTCCTGACGTCTCAATAGAGATTAATCAGAGAGGCCTAAATTGAAGATCAACTTTGTAAACACTTAGAAAAATAAAATTGAAATGACTTCATATGTTTTTGGTGTTCATCATATCAACACTAAACTATTGATTGAAACTACATATGCATGCAAGTATAGTGAAGAGCATTTAACAAGCAATCTAAACACTATCATAACTAAGTTAGATGAATCCATGCAGAAGTTCAACTTATTTTGACATTATAGAAACATATCCTATGCCATTAAAACAATTTTCTTTCACATGATACATATGTTAGAATATTTAAAGAATGTGAATTTTTATTTCTAGGCTCTTTAACTATTATAAATTATATTCATGAATATATGTTATATTTGTAACAACCATGATTAATTTGGAGGTAATAAGATAAACAGACTTTGTGTCGATATGCATGTACAAGCATTTGCAGGGACATGTTATTATTAATGATGGAAAAACAACTTACACATCAAGACAGTGTGCAGGAATGGTCGACAGTCCATCATTCATGATGATGCGCATACTCTGCAAGAAAAAAAAATGTAGTAGGTTGAGCTAAATAATTAAAACAGACGAGCCACCACTTTAATAACTTATTACATGGCCGATATTAAATACTACATCTAGATTATACATCTGAGAGCAAACTAGGGATAAATAGAGATCCTCTCTCTCTCTCTCTCTCTCTCTCTCTCTCTATATATATATATATATATATATATATATATATCCCTACAATATTTGTCCCTAGCTCTAACAATTTGATATATATCTTTTTTCTTATCTGTTACTACCAAATTTGTTATAGAAATTATCATATGTTTTATATCTTGTCATACTAATAGCTCTTCTAACCACTTTTCGACATTATAGATTTCTTTTAAATTTCTACTTATATTTATAATCTTACCAATGTTTAAAGCATGCTCTATTAGTAATAATTACTTTTTGAACTTCCTCACGCCAACACCAACTCTCACTTAAGGTTACACCTCTACATTTAATTTCACCAAAAATCTCTTTTGATAAGCTGCTTCCCTTTAGGTTACCAAATAATATTAATATTATCCCGTTTAGGTTCCAAACTGCTTCCCTTTCCTACCTATTCCTTAAAATCTTCACATTATTATCATTAAAATTTCACATCTAGTCCTACTAATTTTTTTACTGTCTTTTGTTTCTTCCATTTTCTACAACAAATATCTAATGCCATCAACCTATGTTGATTCGTCGTACTTTCACCAAATATAACTTTACAATTCTTGCATATAACTTTATCTAACTTTTTAAAGAAAAAAAGTCTATCTGACTATAATTGTGAACACTCTTTATCAGCAATTAAATGTTCACCTCTCTTCTTTAAGTATTTACAATGATAAGATCATACGAAGTGATAAAATCCAAAATGATACCACCCTACTTAATTATCTCCCCGTGACCAAATCCCTCATGCACTCCTTTAAATTCATCATACCATTTTCCTAAATGACCATTTTAATCCCCTTCAACCATAAAATTTTCAATTATAATTATAGGTATTCTTTGAATGATATCATCTAAGTTCTCCCAAAAGTTTTCTTTCAGTTTGATCATCTAATCCAACTTGAGGACATAAGCACTTAAATCATACAAAACCTCTTAACCCTTAACAAACTTTAGATATATAATTCTATCTTTAAACATTTTTACATCTACAACATTGTCCTTAAGATCTTTATAAAAAAGAAAAATCCATCACCACTTGTGCTTAACTTTTCCAATATACTAAATTATAAACCCTTATGACCAACAACAAAATTTTGTCCTGAAATGCCTTAAAAAAAATTCCATAAACATGTATCTAATTTCTTAACCTAATCTCCTTAAATTTCTTTCAATTAGGTTTCTTTCATTTGGGCCAATCATAGCCAAGATTTCTTTCATTTATACCTAATTTGGGTTTAGTTTACAGGCCAAACATAGCCTAAATTTCTTCCATTTATACCTAATCTGAGTTTAATTTAGAGAATTGGATAGAATAGTGCTATTCATGCTAGATCTATGATAGATTCAAACAGATCAAGCCTAAATCTCTACGGATCTAAAATAGATCCTTGCAAAGCTAAGGTTATTTTTTAAACAAATGCATATCTTATTAGTTGTGGATCAGATCATATGTAGGAAAAAGATCCAAAAGCAGCATAGCTTTGATCTGGAATGATAACACACCTATTGCTTGGAGCTATGTCATCATTTGATAATGAAATGACAACATTTGTCGGAACAGAGAATTAACCCATCTAAAACAGCATTTGACTAGAGAATTTTCAAATGTAACAAAATGCTCAAAAGATCATCAAGAGATCAAAAGAAAATTGGATGCTCCAAAAGTACTAAAACTGTAGAAAAAAAATAACTGAGAAAATTTCAAAATTATCATAATGGATATTGCAAAACTTGTCTTGTGCTCTGTGTGATCTAAACTCCAGTCACACTAGGATGCAGCAGATCTGGAAAGAGAAATTTACAATTGAATTTATTTTAGAAGAGAACATGCTTCAAATTCAAGTGATTATATTGATTAAATTCTAGTGCTTCCTTTGTTTTAAAATGGTGTCCTCAACAAAAAAAATTAGTTAAAAGCATTGATTCAATCAAAGACGTGTTAGGAGACAAACAAGTAACTTGTCAACTACAATAGATTTGACTCTATTAACATTGAAAATGGAACATCTTAGGATACATATTTCAGATGAAATTGCTTTTCTTATATTGCAAGCAGGTGACACCCTTTTTATTGATGATGTCAGAGCTGAGATCACCACTAAAGATCCAAAGAGAGTCAATCTAAGATAAAATAAATGCATAAATGCAAACTGGTAAATAAAATAAAATAAGAAGTAACAAAATTCAATTCAAAAGAGATGAAAAATAAGTCTTAGTAGAAAATAAGAAATTACACATATTTGCCCTATTATTCGACAAGAAGTGGGATATCAAAGAAGATATATCAATTAAATAAAATGGGGATGATAAAAGATGCAGAGGTTTGATTGTTGTAAGACTACTAATTGCCTGGTAGATTGGAAGATTTTTTTATGGAACAAGTGTAGAGTGTCATTAGGCTTGAACAGTAAAAATGTTGGAGAAATAGAATTATATACAGAAGCCAAAGAAGCATACATGTGGATATCGAAATGGATGTATGGTAATACAAGATAAAAGCAGAATTGCATGGTATCTCCACCAGGATCTAAGCCGAATCATTGTGGAGTTAGGCCAAACTTGTGTGGACTAGGCTAGATCCACAAGGATCTAGGATGCATCGGCACAGGTCTACGAGAATTTTGGTCAAACTCAAATGAACCCACAAGAATTCTGACCAAAAACATTCATCAAAGCATATACAAACCTGAACGAGAAAAACTAAAATTTATCTTTAAATCCTTGAAATCATGACTTTAAGAGAAAAAATCACATGAATGCATCTTCATGCAAGAGAAATTAAGTGATTAATTTCAATTTCAAGTTTGGATGGCTCCTTGGGAACGACCCTTCAATCCTTTGAAATTTATCTTGATTTGAAAAAATGGAGTTAGAATAATAAGATTGAGAGTGCCTAGGGAAGAATTGGCATTAAGAATGGGTAGAGACAGCGGTGAAGAAACAAGGGAAAGAAGCTTTAAAAAGCCCTCCAAACAGCCATAAAAACCCCCCTAGTGGATCTATATTAGATCTGGAGAAGGGGATACACTGTCATCTGATAAATGAACAATAATAGTACCAAACCCAACAGTTTTAAACCAAATGGGGCAAAATCGTTTATCTAAGTGTTGGTCCCAACCCGATGGTGTACCTGATAGTACCAAACCCAACAGTATGCCTGATATGGTATGCTCAGTTTTAAACCAAATGGGGCAAAATCGCTTATCTAAGTGTTGGTCCCTACCCGATGGTGTACCTGATATTTGAGACCTTTGGTTAAACACAAGAATTTAAATCTCAGTTCAATATCCATTTCAGCAATTGATCAAACAGGTACAAAATTGATATACCAACTGATAAACCAATCTGTGTCACCCTGTATTAACAAAACATTAATTTAAAAATTCAATACCACTGGATAGCATCCTATATGGTCTGACCCAAATCCTTTGTCGGACCAATAAATATCAGTTAATATCTTCAAGTTCAATCGCCATTTGAAACCTTGTTTGAACCCATGTAATTAAGGAGAAATCACAAAAAAAATAAATAACTAAGCTAGTTTGAATATATTCAAAAAACCCTATAAATGCAACAATAATACATCAAATCGAATGAGAAAGTTGCCAAAAGAAGAAGATAAAGATGGAATAAGACCTAACCAATAAGAAAAGATACTGAAGCTCTATCATTATCTGACAAAAAAGTCCATCAGGTGAAGCCACTCCTGCTGTTACCCAGCATTAAGAATGTTGCGACTGATGTTCAATATCCCTATAACTCCATCTCCTCAGGACAGGATGTACAAATAGGATTGTCATAACTCAAATTTCAATGGAGCTACATCTAATTTGTTATTGCTAATTAAGTGTCCATCTTTTAAATGTTTGACAAAAGGACCACACTCTACGACCTAACCGGATTCTAATAGTCTGTGGATTAGCACAGGTTGCCAGTCAGAACAGAAATTGCAAAGGGTAGATGAAGGTGGCAGCAAACATAAGAGAGGAAAACATCAAAGAAATGGAAATTCCTTCCATATCATATGCCTCGTCACCTCCTCCAATCAAGCATCAGATCTGCCATGGTGTCATAGATTGAAGGTCAGAGCCTGAGCCTTCTCCCTCAAAGACACCAAGTCCTTGAAACCCAAAACCAACATAGGAGGCATTACTTGGATTGCAGGATTTGACAATTTCAAAGAACAATTTAGTGCCAATTACACTTGTGTAGTGGACTATTTTAATTTGGTTTTTCAATCTTGTGCATAGATGAAACATCATAAACATGAGTTTGACTTTAGAATCAGTCCTTCATTTGACTAATTTCCTACCAATTTGTTGCCAGAATAATTAGCAGTCATTCCATAGTAAAGGACAAATAGATTCCATATTATGAAATCTGTTGTTGTAAGACTAGCTACATCACATCTACTACTACTTTATTCTATCTTGAAAGTTGAAACAAAGAAAAACGTTTGAACAAACGGATAACTTGACCCACTTTATAGTTCAATTACTTTCATATATCCATCTCATGATAACAGTGATGACAAGTTTACATTCACAATATTCTCAGCAGTTATATGTTTACAGAAGACTACAATTTTGTCATATCATCACTGGATGACAATTGTTATTAAGACAGCATATAATACACCATACTTTATGCATTCCGTGGATAAATCAACAAATAATCTGCAATGAGAATGAAATGAAAAACCAATTTTCAAAACTACAACATAAGTGAAAGAATGAGCCGCCATCTGCTGAATTCCAACTTACTAGATGACTGCAATTTTTTTAATTCACTTAATATCTAATCAAAAGAGGTTTCCACAACTAATGTTTAATTCTGGGATAAAAAAGGTATAAGTTCACAAATTAATAACTTCTCTACATCTTACTTCTTTCCTTTTGATGACAAGGTGATGTACTCCTCAGTGTTTTCCGTTTCAATCTGTACCGCCCGATATGGGCGGTACGTATTGGTCCGATAGGAGACTGATATGCGGACTGCCCGCTACTGGGCGGTACTGTCAAAAAACGACGTCTGCCCACGCGGGAACGAGGCAGCACCTCATCTCTCCGTGCGAGGACGAGGCGCCGACTCGTCTTCCCACACGAGGATGCGATGCTGTTTTTATTTTTAATATATATTATATTATATTATATTATATTATCATATACTGAGCGGTATGCACTGTGCATACCGCTTGGTACCAGGTACCTTACCGTACTGAGATAAACTCGGTACGCCGGTATGGATCGATACGGCAAGCCTTGATACTCTATCAATTTTTAGTGCCATCAAAACAAGTTAATGCAAATTCATTTTTTTCATTACACATGGAAGGATATTTCATTACCTGGAATCCTAATGGCACAAGATCTCTCTCCGATGCATCAGCCACAGCCCTAATAATACAAAATTTATAAGGTGTTAAATAAAGAAGAAGCTAGAGTCCAAGGCATAAGAAACAAACCTCAACAATTTAAGTATACTGGGCCAGCTATAATACAGTTTGTCCCCATGTCTCTGTGCATAACGATCAAATGATATAAGAATACAAAGGCAAGATGATAGCAACATGCAAGCAATATGTCTACGAAGTTGAGAAGATAATACCAGTACCTCTAAAACATGCAATAATATTTTCAATGATCCTGCCCGAACATCAAGGCTCTGACTAGACATATAAAGAACCAACAATGGAGATATAAAAACACATTCAAATGATCCAACTTCAGCATCCGTGGCCTCCTATAAAGAAGCATACCACTCAATTAACTATGCTCAATAAAAGTGACATCCTGAAAAAAATAATAATAATACTCACATGAGAATCAGGCAAGTGTTGAGATGCTTTAATGCCCTGAAATTCATCCGAGCCCAAGACTGCACAAATTGACTGATCTAGTGCATCTAGTGCCAAATTTCTTACTTGTGAGTTTGAATTATCAGCTAGCTGGGAAGATCAACTTCATGTCAATCTCAAAAACAAGATGCATTAAAAAATATAATTAAACTCAAAATGACCTCAAGAAGATGAGCAACAATTTGATCCCATAGGGGCTCAGCCCCTGCAAGAGAGAAGATCAAGTCAATATAAGAGGGATGTCACAACAAAATTCAAGTTTAAACAATTCCTACATTGCATATATAGTAGGATTGCGAACAAACCAAGATTCCAAAAGCCTCATAGTTCAGAAGAACATATAATATCTATCTTATCAGCCCCAGACCCCAGAACAATTATTTCCCATGTCGTTATGCCAATTCAATTCAGGACCATGACTAGTGTGGGAATGGCTTCCGTAGCAGTTAGATATAATAGCTCATGCTTTCAAAACCTGAATCTTCATCACAACACTTCAACATTTATTTCGGAATGTGTGTCAAAGGTCAATTCAAAATGGTGTTAACCATATGGAATGAGCCTAGGGACTAACAAATTTGTTTCTTTTCTTTTACTCTTTAAAGTTATTAGAAGTAAAATGAAAGATCACTTTATTTTGAGTTGCTCATTTATATTGAGATTTTCATTGATGCCAGCTATTAGATATAAATCCACAAAATCTTTTCACCAAGTATTATCATTTTCTGGCACAGGGTCATCCAGGACACCAAAAAAATTGACCAGACCATATATTAGCATTTCCAGCACAGGTTGGCATCATACATGGCAAATACCTTCTAGGGCAATACTTCGGCCATGCCAACATGTCATTGGCATATCAATACCTGCCTTTTAGTCCTATGACAAGTTAGTACCGAATAAATCATCTCATTATTCATTAGATAGCATGAATATAACAGAAAGTATTAAGGACATAACAAACTACACAAGTACAATATTGTCGAATGCTACTAAAGTGTCATATTACATTTGTGAAATGGCTTATTAAATATATCCTTGCAACACCAAATAGTTTAGGACTTCAACTACAAGTATCATTTTAGTCAAGCCA
The DNA here is from genome assembly GCA_029747655.1 of Ensete ventricosum. Taxonomy (NCBI): domain Eukaryota; kingdom Viridiplantae; phylum Streptophyta; class Magnoliopsida; order Zingiberales; family Musaceae; genus Ensete; species Ensete ventricosum. Next base: position 783,480 of record JAQQAF010000006.1, on the reverse strand, counting down.
AGTAGCTTCAAATCTACTTAAATAGGTAAATGGAATAATCTATTTAAACATTTATTCCACGGTCCACGCTGTAGAATAAAACCCATGTCTAGGAAAAATGCCTTTAAAATATGTATCACTTAGAGTTGACTCAAGGTTCTTCAGTGCCTATATTCTTTGTTCTATTTAAAATAGCAAAAAATGAGTTGCTAAGGATTTTTCTTCAGAATAATGTTGCAGATATCAACTTGTTCATAAAGATGAATAAATGAGTTAATCAATGGATTCCACAAGTTACTTCTTTCATGTTTTTTTCTTCCTTACATCTTTAAACAGTTTTATTTGTATATAAAATAACATCTTGCCTACAGCTACCAACCTGCCATGTCACCCTATCTGTTGATTTAGTGCAAGAAACAGCAAGATACAGGATGTCTATTGGAAGAATAGAAAAAAAAACTAATTACTCACTGTGGAGATTATTTACAAGTATAGACGTCATGCGCTCCACCGAGAATGCAACACCTCCAATCTGCTGACTTAGTGCTTGAGAATTTCCAGAACTGCACTGACTTGATAACTGACGTAATGCAGATAGCAGTGACTTCACCGCAGATACATGCATTAATGCTGAACTTTCGAATAGCTTTAAATCACAGGAGACTAGCTATCAGAATACAAGTCAAAAAATAAGACAAAATGAAAACTATAACTGTAAAACGAATGTCACTTCTCCAACCTGAGAATTCAAAGAAGAGAGAATGTGGAAGTCAGTATAATGCCCAGATGTTTCTCTTGCAAGTCTTGAAGCAGAAGCTGAAACTTCCTATACACACATATGGAACACATGAATGGCCTCGAAAGACATTTATATGCACCTTATCTTGATAATGAGCTTAAAACATGTTCCTGCTACAGCCATAATGAGACTGCCCTTCCCAAGGATAAAACTTGAAATTCAAGAAAAGGTTAAAAAACAAAACTCCATGTCAGTTTATATACACTTAGGAAAATTTTGGCAGTTACAAGCTCCATCAGAATTCAATTAATAGACAATATATATCATGAGCTTTCCAGAGCTAATACATTTGGTCTTTAATTAGAAAAATGGACACCGCTAGCAACCAAGAATAATTATTTATCGCTCAGATGGAGCACATTTAATCAAGAGACAAAGAAATTCAACATTTTCCTACTATTGTTAGTTTGTCTGTCTACAACAAAGGACTCGACAACTTAAAACAAATGGGACTCTTTTCTCAGCAAAATATGCAACTTCTTAATCATTATTTACCTGGGTAGATGCATGAGGAGAATGAATGGTTCTATCTAGAGACGCCAGAGTCTCCAAGACCTACAACTTGCAGGACATAGTTAAATTTTTAGAACTTATAAAGATGATTATTTCGATTCGAGAAGTAGTGAGCATAAAATTCATACCAAAACCCAGGATGGACCCAAGACATTATGTAAGCGGTGTGCTACGTTGAAGAGTGTTCTCAATGCCTAAGTAAACAATAGTAACCAACAATTAGCCCACGAACTTCTATGCTCAGAGATAATAATAATAGACCATAGTCTCATTAAAAATATCAATCAAACTAGAGAAAAAAGAAGCATAACCTGCACATTTTTAGGGGTTAAAACAACATTATCTCGCTGATCAGGTAGGGAGTCTGACCTCTTTGATCCAGGAGAGAGTAGAACACTGGTAGAATTTGCAAAACACAGACAATAGCTTCAATGGAGCCCTCAGAAAATATCAATAAAAAACAATAAAAGCATATTATAATAATGTTAACAAACTGATGTTAACAGACTGAATATGCTGTTAGTACAACAAGGAACAGAAAATCATAGAAGCTAAACTATGCTACTGTTTTTGAAGCCTTTGTAGATCTATTAGATATTAGGTAAAATGACTTTCTTAGTATCATAATTTTGATACTTAGACAAGCATTTGGCAGGTTGAAATTTAGTGTGAAGCTCGAAGTGAACTTTAGAAAAGAAATTAGAAATATTAGTTTGTCTTTTTAGAGAACCACTTTCTGCAGCTGTTCTGGTAAGTGTCACAAGTGATATGAAATTAAAATATATAAAATCATTTGCTAAACCTTCCTATCCAAAATTTCACCACATAATACAAAAATCTGACACTGTTAACCCATATGCTTCCAAGGAAAATAGGGTAAAAGGATTAGTGGCCAAACCCTTTGTAGAGAAAACTAAGGAAAATGAAAGTTTGGTCATGAGCAATACTGTCTAGTACGTTCTATCATTTTCAAAACCTCTAGTATGTGTTCATCAAATCTTGTATGGTCAAGGCCTACTATTTGTGGCAACTAAGGTTTCCTACTATTTCGGACTATACAATTCTAAAATTCAATAGTATCATAGATATTGAAACCTAGAATTCAACTTGAGACCTGTAATTTTCCAGAAAGATGCCTAGCAGGAGGAAGATCCCCTCAATCAGAACATGGCGAAAGGATTTAGACAACTCGAGGTCATGACACCCACTATCACAATCGTCCGTTCAGCATGCAAAGGCAAAAGGGAACGCAGTAGCATTAGCCAGTCCATTAGAAAGAATCGAATTGGGCAACAAGACATCTTCTCAATCACTTTCAACAACCCACTCGGTCCATAGACAAGGCAGTGACATGGACAGCAGCGCCTCCACCGATGATGGCTACGATGCCAAGGAGTCGATGGTTCCATCTACTCAATTTTAGAGTAGTGCATGGACCGAAAAGCAATATTTTATGCCTGCCACCCAAGATACAAATCACAGAACTCGATGAGGTATTGATCAAGCTTATACATGAAAGGGGAAGGCAATCAATGATTTTGAGCCGTGATTTAAATAGGCGCTCGAGCGTTCGCGTAGGCGCTCTAACGAGGCCTCATATGAGGACCAAGCAACGCGCTTCAATGAGGCGCCCGAGCATCGGGCACTACGGGCAAGAGCCTGGTTGATATAAGGCAACCGAACCAGACTTTCAAGTCTGGTTTAGTTAAATGTGCGTTAGTTGGTTCGATTGAACTAACACACGTAGTTCCTTACCTCAAAAGTTGCACGTGACCTCGACTCCAAACCCTAACGTGTGTTTTCTCCCACTGCCTATGCTGCCAATGCTTTCTCTTGCTGCCTCCGTCGTTGACGCTTTCTGCCACTGCTATGCCGCAGACGTAGCGAATAAAATCTTCCTCTATCATCGATCGAATCTTTCTCCCGCTACTTCCGCTACTGTCCTCAGCTTCAGCTGCAGCGCGTTGTTGTTGTCCGCTACTACTGCTATCTACTATCTGTTGTCTGCTATTGTCCGCTACCGCGATTGTTGTCTGCTGCTTCTCTTCTAACTTCTCACTATCGGTTTCACTGGGTGACATTTTTTTATGCCTTTTAATAGTTTCATTCTTTCCTTCTAACTGTTGTTAACAGTAAATACTATATTGCTAACAGTAGATTATTAATTACTATACAAAGTCAAAACTTTATTGTTTGACTTTTGAGCAAGGCTCAAAACCTCGTACCATACCGACGTATAGATCAGTTGTCGGTACAATATGTACAAAACTGTACCGAGCATACCAACACATGATACACTAAAGTACCAAGACGTACTGAGCATATCGATCCTTTATCAGACCGGTACATACCGAGCGGTATGATACGGAATTGCAAACCCTTTTTTTGAGTTTCTTGACATTTTTGTTACTAGGAGATGGATAATGTGACTTGGAACTTTAGAACAAGGTTTTACTTACCGGTCTGTACCGATACCAACATAATGTGCGTACTACTCGATATATTAAAATATATTATAGTATTATATAATATAATATTAAATAATACAATATTAAAATATAATATTAAATATATTTAAAAAAAGGCGACGTCGACTCGATCTTTCTCCCCGCACGGGAGAAAGATCGCAAGCGAGGGCCGCGACGACTCGCGGGCGACCTGCAGGCGGCGACAACACACGGGCGAGGACGGCGTGAGGTATTCTTTCTTCTTTCTTATTTTCCTCTTCTTCTTCTTCTTCTTCCCTTTTTCTCCCTCAATCGACCGCCAACTATCGATTTCTCCCCCGATCGACCGCTGACGGTCGATTTTGGCTGTACCGCCCAGTACGGTAGCAGGCGATCCGCGTACCGATAACCTAACAGACCGATATGTACCGCCCAATACGGACGGTACAGATCGGTATGGAAAACCTTGCTTTAGAATTTAGATCTTTCTAATTTAATGACATTTTTATTTATATAATCATATTTATTAATTATTTTTTAATATTTTAGAGCGCCTTGATTCGTTCAGGCGAACACCTAGTGCTCAGGCGTTTTGGGACCTTGGCACCTAATGGTTTTTAAATCACTGATTTTTAGCAGATATGATACAGCCTCTATAACATAAACATAGAGCGGAGCTTGTCGAATTCCCAAACAACATATTATGGATGACATTACGACCAATGGCAGAACAATGACGGTTGGTCATTCTTTTCTAAGGCTGATTAGTCTTATGATATGGAGCAACAGGACACTGGCGAAAGAAGTTCCCCGATTCTCCAACATCCACGCCAATACATGCCACAATCATACTTCCTTAGGAGCCATCTCGGAAAAGTGTGGCTCACAATGATCAGGCAAGAACTATCACAACATAGATACACCAATGGCGTACAGTGTATTAATATACCATGTGATGGGAGCAATTTCAGGATTGGTTCCAACAAACATGCCATATTGATATACAAATACATAGTTTAACTCATAATTTAATAATTCATGACATATCTTTGCAAATATTTCAATATCAACAAAAGAACGGTTCAAAACATGCCACAATGTTGCTCGTCAAATCTCGAAAAAGATGTGTCGCTATTACTTCCTAATTTAGATGATTTGTGATGAAATTATACTAAAAACCCTAATATGTTTTTTCTCTTATTTTTTAGGTATTCTCCATCGTTTTTTGGGCTTTTTTTGTGTCGCCGACACTCCTCGGCATAACGACACGTGACACATCGACAAAGGGTAGCACATGTCGTACCATCGGCCGGCACACCTGGGTAGAATGATACGTCCAACCCTAGCTTTCTTACATCTTTAAATATAACCATCACAAATGCATATGCCTTCTCATTATTATATAAACTAACTTCAAATTGACAAGTTTACAAGAACAAATTAAAGACTATCAAATATTTGTAACCTTGTACATCTTGCAAATTTGGTGAATGTGAATCATGATTCATGGTTTACTCAGTTTTAGGATGTGCACTTGAATAAGTGGAAGAAAGAGGTACACTAATGTTCAAGTATCATGCAGATCCAATGTAGGATTCATGCTCACCTTCACCTAAGGTTTGCTCATATGACTTTTATTTTGACAATTTCCAACTGTTAATAACAGGTACGAGGACCACTACCTCTCTTAATATCTCACTCAAAAAGATCCAGGATTTGAATTGATGTTGTTACAATGATTCCTCCTAAAGATTTCATTTAAATTGGGATTTGGTTATTCATGATATTGATGATATCTGTTAATCATCCATTGTCGAATGGTTAAAGCCCCCAACTCATTATTGGCAAAGTCGTAGATTCAATTCTGCTGGATGCATGCCAAAGCGAAGGTTCAATGTCTTATAATGTTTAACATACCATACTGCATCAATGGTTCATACACAACCATTCCAAGCAATTCAATCAGGGATTAACTTCCATGGTTGCACCTCATGTTGAGCAGTCACCAAGATCTCAATATGCAAAACAACCTGTTCTGGCCTGATACAAATAAAAACCCTCAAAAACTTCTACCCACATTTTTTATGAGGACTAAGGTTAGACAGAAGTAGCTCACTTCAGCTTTCCAATTAAATGTTGGATTTCAGTTTAAGGCCTACTGGTCGAAAGTTCAAACATCTAATTATTCCAAGATATTTGATTTCAGGGTTAACTCCTCGTAAATGTCACCATAAGGTCAAGTGACTCACCAAAATTTCGGCAAGTCAAACAAGGTTTTGGGCTTGATAAAAATAATAGCTTTCAAATGTATTGACCAATTATTTGTTATGTGGTATAGGTCTGAACCACCCATTTAGTCTAGTTTTCTGTTTAAAGCTAATGCTTAATCAGTAGGATTCAAATGATTCTACTGTCTGGTCATTCCAAGCAACTCAAATTAATGATTTTTTTTTTTGTGCCACCCACATTGACTGGTAAATGTCTAAACAAAATTTGTCTTAAAAAAAAAGGATGTTCTGAGTGGTATCAATGAGAGCCTTTGAAAGATTTCACCAGGATTGTTGATCTGGACTAAATGTTGAATTAGAACACTTCAGTCCAAGCTTAGAAGTCGGGTGTTGGATTTAGGATTTGCATTTACCTACTCTTTAAGGAAAAAACTAGGATACATGAGGGTTGCCACAATGCCTAAGGTTTTTTATGAGTTTATATAATGAACCATGAGGCCTACTGCCATGTATTTACTTATCTGGACAACTTGAAAAACCCAGTTAAGAAGATAGGAAAACCAATTCAAGAAGAGACACGCACCCAGGAAGCAGGAAATGTTACCTTTTCTTTTCTCCCTCACTTGGAATGTTTATGGTAAATTTACATAGCGATGCCAAGAATGAATTTAAAGGTTCTACAGCACGAAGTATTCCACATGCCTGAAACCATGAAGCGAAAGTGTTACTGCTCTTTCTGAGGTAGATAAATAGTTCCACTGGTTAGCATTTAAACATAGATAATGTGAGGGAAGACAACAAATAATCCATTTGCAGCTGCATCTCAAGTGACACAGAATTCTAATTCTTCGGAGAGAACATAATAGTCCTGAGGAAATTATTATACATAGTGATCATGCAACAAGAACATAATGCTTCTACTATCAGGGTCGACTACATGAATCTTTTGCCGTCATCGAGTATCATGCAAAGCAATATCCTTACCTAAACTAAGAGCATTTAAATTTTTGTTTAAATGTTACACATACACCAGACAGCCGTAAATACTACAAATCTAAGGATTCTTCAAACTTCATATGGAAACCACAGAACAGATGCAAGAAGACAAACATGCTTTATGGGAAGTACTACTTACTTGGGTAAATGCTTGATATCCTTTGAGAATCTCCAGTATTATAGCTTCCCCTTGCGACCTAAATATAGTCTCATCATCTTCTCAACATAATGGAAACTACGAGAACACTAAGAATTCAATTACTAAATTTACTACCTCATCAAAATAAGAGACAAAGCATCAAGAATAGTTAACCATGTTGAATTAACCATAGACATGCACAAAATAGCTGTCTTTCCAGTGCATTCTGCTGATGGATCAGTATCGCATCTAGGAGAATCAAGCTGAAAATGGAGCAAAAACAAAGTCAAATCTTATTTAGCATATTACAAAACAATTTTCAAGAACTTAATCTTACCTCTCCAACCTCCACAGCTTCATCTGTTAATGTAGCAACTGTATAAACGACTCCCAAAAGTCCTTCAATAGCCAACGTGATAGCATGGGCTTCACTAGCAACCAGAACAGCAGCATTAGATGCATCACTATCCATGCTCCATTCAATTCCTGCAAATATAAGCCAAGCAGTTGATCACACAATCTCCCAAAACCCAAAAGATAATTATGGTAAGAAAGAAAAATCCAAGTAAAGATTGCTACATGACACACGGTAAATGAACTGACACCCTGGGCGCCTTTCTCTCTCTTTCTCTCTCTCTATCTCTTTACAAAAATAACCAAGTCTATCCTCGAGCCGCCCGCCATCTGCCAGTTTTTCCTCCTGTTCTTTCTCTGCCTCCTTATCCCTTTATCCTTCTCCTCTTCCTCCTCCCCCTCCTCATCTTCTTCTCCAGCTGCTCCTACCCTCCTTCAGTGTCAAGCAATATGATGGCATATTGCATGTCGGAAAGCCAGTTTGTCGCAGACTTGTATCGATCCACCAAAGGACCATTACCAGCCAAATACAAGAAATTTAAATCATTCATAAAATTGAAGCTATTTATGTAACTTGGCAGACTAGTATAAGTCCGATATACAGAATTTAAAACAAGATTCACCTTGCCGGTCCGGAACAATATACTGACTAACTATTGGTATGATACATACCGAGCTGTACCGAGTCATACCAAGCATACTGACACATGGTACATAGGGTGTACTAATATACCACCCATACCAGTCCTTTGTCGGACCAGTACATACCGCTTGGTACAAGCGGTATGCTGCAGTTCGGCGAACCTTGATTCAAACCTTTTATGTAACTTGTCCAAAGAGTTAAATCATGAACATTGTGAATGCCCCATGCATGATGTTGAAGAAAAGGAACAAGAGGTGAAGGAGACAGCAGGAGGAAGAGATGGTGACATTTATGAGGAGGCAGAAACGATGCATTGGAGAGGAGGCAATTGTAGGCAATGTGTAGGTGTGAGGCAGCGAACATGATGGCAGGGAGGGGCAGATGAAGGATAGAGAAATAGAAAGGGATATACAGTCAAAGAGAGAGAGAGAGCCAAAGAGTAGGAAGGAGAGAGAGTAGAAAATAAGGAATGGAAAAAAAAAAGGCAAGCACTCTTTAGTCTTTACTACCTGATAAACCTGGTACGGTGAACTTAACATCTAGTACAAATTATACTGGAGTCAATGGGGTGTAATTGACCAATCTGCATCTCAGTTGGTTGTCAACCAGTAAATACCATCTTGTAGCGACCAATATAGACAAAAAATAAGGAATGGAAAAAAAAAGGCAAGCACTCTTTAGTCTTTACTACCTGATAAACCTGGTACGGTGAACTTAACATCTAGTACAAATTATACTGGAGTCAATGGGGTGTAATTGACCAATCTGCATCTCAGTTGGTTGTCAACCAGTAAATACCATCTTGTAGCGACCAATATAGACAATAGTTTAAACTTTGCTTCTATCTCATTGTATACGACAAGGATTGCCATACCAGTTCGTACCAACGTACCAAGCTCAGCTTGGTACAGTACGGTACCTGGTACCGAGCGGTATGCACAGGGCATACAGCTTGATACAATATAATATAATATAAAATTAAAATTAAAAATATAAAAAGGAGCGACGTCGCATCGTTCCTTCACCCCACAAGGGGAGAAGAAATCGCTACCGAGCGCCGCGGGCGACAGATCGACGAACTCCAGGTTTTTCTCCTCCTCTCTCTTCTTCTCCCTCTTCTTTCTCCCTCCCTCGGCTGCTACCGCTCGAAATCGACCACTGACAGTCGATTTCAGGTGGTAACGGGGCGGAAACAACCCCAATCGGCGATACCGCCCAGTAGCGGGCGATCTGTGTACCAGTCAGCTGACGGACCGGTACATACCGCTCGGTGTTGCAAACCTTGGTACATTATATAATATAACTCAAGGTTTTACGTACCGGTCCGTACCACTGTATCGACATTTTGTCGATATCGGTACCGATACAAGTACTGAGCGGTATGCATAGTGCATACCGCCCGATTTAATAAATATTTTTATAATATAATATTATATTATATTATATTAAAATATTAAATATATAAAAAATCAAATAAAGGGGCGACGTCGCCTCGATCTCTCTCCCCACACAAGGAGAAAAGTCGCCTGCGGGCGACGAGGGCGCGCGGGTGAGGTATTTATTCTTCTCCTCTTCTTCTGCTTTCTTCTTCTTCTTCTTCTTCTTCCTCTTCCCTTTTTCTTCCTCAATCGACCGTCGACGATCGATTTCTCCCTTAATCGACCGCCGACGACCGATTTTCGCGGTACCGCCTGGTAGCGATCGATCCACGTACCGGTCAACAATCGAACCGGTACATACTGGGCGGTACGGGCCTTACCGCTCAGTAAGGAAAACCTTGGTATAACTAATTGTAGATCATAACCTCAGATACATCAAAGAGCCAATATTAAATAGAAGGATAAACAAACCTATTTATACACAAGGTTTTGATTAAATAAAATTTGACTTCAAAGGATGAACTATTAAAAGTTTTAAAAAGCTATTCAATGGAATGTGATTGGTATAATGATGGGACCCATTGAGGATACAAAAACAATAGATTGTTGTCAACCTCACCTTTAGCTTTACTGCTAAACATTCCTGCAACAGCTGCAAGGCTCTCTTCACTTGATTCTGGAACCTAGAACAGAAAGAGTTACCACAAGAGATGGTAAATCTGAGCTATAAATAATTGATGCAGCATTATCATTAACAGCTAAAATGCACTAAATCAAAATGCTTTTCATCAATCTACAACAATTTACAATGCAGAACAGTTTGGTTCACCTTCAACAGTTATTAACGTACTTCCAAGACCATGCAAGTGCAAACTAACGAATGCTATATCACATAAAAGACACGCATTAGTCACACTCAGACAAATTTGATACTGGTACATGATACCAAATGCTGAAATCAAATGACATGCTTCTTTGCAATTTTTGGTATTTTATTGTATAGCATGAATAATATCATCTATGATACATGTCATGACAGTATTTATCATTTAAAATCATAATAATGTATGTTAGGCTTAATATTTTTTTAGAAAAATTAACATACCAACAAAATAAGTAAAAAACAGATCACCATTCTACATTACAACATGAGTAGAAATAACCAAAGGTTTACAATTTCAACCTGTACCCCCCGTACCACATACCGGTTCGTCAAGTTGCCAGTACGTGGACCACCGCTACCGGGCGGTTCCGCCAAAAATCGACCATCGATGGTTGATTTCGGGAGAAATCGATCGCCAACGGTCGATTGAGGGAGAAATCGACCGTCGACGGTCGATTGAGCAAGAAAGAGGGAAGAAGAAGAAGAGGAAAAGAAGAAAAAAAGAAAAGAGAAGAAGAAGAAAGAATACCTAGCGCCCGTGCGCCGTCGCCGCCCGCGAGCGCTTTTTCTCCCGCGCAGACAGAAAGATCGAGGCGACATCGCCCCTTTTCTCTTTTTCTTATATTTTAATATATTTAATATTATATTATTAAAAAAATATATTATATTTTAATATATCAGGCGGTACGCACTGTGCATACCGCTCGATACTCGTACCATATCAGACCGAGATGAACTCGGTACACCGGTACGGACCAATAAGTCAAACATTGGAAATAACAAGGTTCGCGATACCGGTCCATACCTACATATCAAGCTCAGCTCAGTATAGTATGGTATGCCGGGTACCGAGCAGTACGTACAGGCATACTGCTCGATATATATATAATATAATATAATATAATATAATAGTTCAAAAATAAATAAAAAATAGGCAACGTTGCCTCTTTCCTTCTCCCCATGCGAGGAGAAGAAATCGCCTGCGGGTGACGGATCGCGCGGGCAAAGAGCAACGTCGGACTCCATGTTTTTCTTCTTCCTCTTCTTCTCCCTCTTCTTCTTCCCCCTCTTCTTCCTTCTCCCTCCTTAGGCTGATACCACCCAAAATTGGTCGCTGATGGTCAAAATCGACTGTTACCGATCGATTTCAGATGGTAACGGGGCGGAAACAGCCCCAATCAGCGATATCACCCGATAGAGGGCAGACCGCATACCGATCAGCTAGCGGACCGGTACATACCGCCCGATACGTACAGTATCGATTGGTATTGCATACCTTGGAAAATAATAAACAATAACCTAATCTCTCAAAACACACAAACCATCAAATCTCACAAACATCACAACCCGACCCTAAAAACCTTGCAGTATATTAAGTGGAATGGAAAAAAACAAGAGTCTAATATCACTAACATTAAGGTTGTCTTTTGTCTAATATAATCTGAGTACTAGTCATATCTCATGTGATTTGAATATCTATGGCACTTTCGAATAAACCAAGTGCAATACATTGTCTTGCAGATTGATGTTCACCTAAAATTGTGTCTATGATATGGCCAATATTTTGGACCGATCAAAACTCGACACGTGGAGCCAATGAGCCAAACATGTCATGTCATCATAAATTTGAGGGAGGAGTATTCTTTAGAATATTTCTTATTGTTAGAAAATTCCCTCACTATAGAGCCTCTCGTTAGTTTTTCGGTTGTGCATGTGATGCTCTCGTGGTTTCCCAACAGCTACGCTCAAGTTAGTATTCAACGAAGGGAGTGTACTAGGGATTGGAAAAATTGCAATCTTTCTCATTGTGTAGGAGATCTACCTTTATGATGGAGTTGTCATAATGGAACATAGGCCGTATGGGCATCGATAAGGCACAATAGTACATACAAAAAAAAACTTTCTTGCGAATCAAATCATATGAAGGGTGGAAACTTTCAACATGGAGTTGGGATTGTTCCCGCCAAACTATGTACAGAGATAGAAGTTACATGGCAGAGTTGAGCAGTTCTTATTAGCTGACATAACTCAGGCTATATAAAGCATAGCTATTGCTCAACTGATGGTATAATGATCAAATTTATTGGGGAAAACATTCAACAAAAATGAAAATCCAAATTCAGCTTGGTCAAAAAATAAAAAAGCTAAATTCAACAATTAAAAAGCATTCTATGGCAGTGCCATTAATAGAAATTTTTTTAAAAATAATATTTTTAAATAAAAAAGACATGAATGCAGAACAATCCAACTCATCAAGCACTATGTCATCTCAAAAACTCTATAATATTAGTACAAGGGAAATTAGAAAAGCAATTTATTCATAACAATAGTCTAACACAAGTGCACCACTCTCTCCTCTACGCTATATCCGTTTTGTCAATTGTCTTGTATGGACTCTCATGGTTGGGAAAATATGCTAAATCAGACGGATCAGACCAGTAATGCTTATTCAATTTAAACCCTCTAAAATATTTTGAAGTTACTTTACTATTATGTTGAAACTGGTTCTGTACTATTTTGAGTCAGTTTAAGTTTTGTCAATCAACTTTTCGACAAAGTCTACCAAATCATCATGCTAGAGGAGAAATGTTGAGAAGATCACTCGCAAAGAATCTTGGTGGTTCTCTGAAACTTTCCTATCACTCAAGTCTTTCTCTGAAGACTGCAACTGATCATTATGAAGCTTGGATATAGATTCCTGGTAAGAAAAGCTAGCTGTACTAATTAAGCAGCAACAGATTTGAGTTACAACTTCTTGGCCCAGGAATTCCTTCATCACCGGTAATTGTTACAACTCACTGTCAGGATCAATCACATGTATCTCTATTGAAGATGAGAAGATTTACAGGCTGTACCAGAAAAGGTCCTCTTCTAAAATATTTCAGTTGATCCTCCATAATTTCTTGAAATGATATATATCTCATAATTTATCAGTCTGGAGTTCCTTACAGCATGGCCTAGAAATTCCTTTATTTCAAAGCCAGTATCAAGCGTTGTATCTCTAATGACAATGAGGATTAACAGAATCTCCTTGAAATAGTACCCTTAGAACACCATTAAGTTGATCTTTCATATGTTTTTGAATTGGTAAATACTTCTTACATTAGACCAACTTGAGGATCCTCCAAATTAGGCCCACAAAAGCAATTTTTTATAAAAAGGACATTATAGTTAACAGGCACCGAAAAAACTGCAAGTATTCTTGCATGGTCACTGGTAACATCCTGTTTATGTCCCCCCTTACAATATGCAAAGGAGGAATTTTCAAAGTTTGATAGCAGATAGTTTCCTACAATCTTATGTTTGAGGAAATTGGAGAAATTTTGTTGGAAGATTATTCATTGTTACATGATAAAACATTTGGAAAGATAACAATGCACGAATTTTTACTAGATCTCTCACATCTAAAATTCTTAATAGCCTTAGATTTTTTTTTTCTTCAGCAACTTTTTCACAAGAGAATCAATTTCATGAAGTCCATGCCATATTCTGTTGCTTTACTAGTGTTATTGCATCTTTTTCTTTTTTGGAACTTGTAATCATTATCATTTTAGCTTAGTGAAATGAGGTCTCCTAGCTAGTAATAGAAAATGTAACACGATAGGCATAACTCAAGAAATGTAACAATATAGGCCAAAATAATTTCACAAAAAAAAATGAAGGGAAGTGAAACAAATACCATTTGGATAGTGGAAACTACTCTGGCAAGTGCTTTCACCATGTTCTCCACGACATTTGTGTTTTTTGGATCCCTAGGCAAAACAAAATGAGATAGTGCAGCAAAATACATGGCATGAAAACCTTAAATTTGTTCAATAAAGCTTAGACTTAATGATACATACAAGTCTATTCTCATGGCAATTTACATTCACAGTAAAGGAAAGCTTGCAAGAAAAGAACAGATTGACTTAAAAGTTAGTACAATTTCACAACAGACAACTATCATTTCTTGATTTTCAAGGAAAAGCAGTTCGTCCAAAAGTAATGGGAATAGCAGTTGATTTACATTCACAATAGCAGTTCATCCAAATGCATTCCCATATCGCTTGACACAACAAGAGTAGCAGGAATGACGCAAAAGTAATGGGAAGTTTTATTTACATTTCACCAGTGATTTAAAAAGCGCTAGACGCGAAAAGGCGTCAAGGTCCCAAAATGCCCGAGGCGCTAGGCACTCGGCCCGAGAAGACATTAAAATATAAAAAATATAATAATATATTTAATAAATACAATATATATAATTAACAAATATATAATATAATTAATAATATAACAATATATTAACAGTATTATTAACAATATACTATTATGGTTAATAATATATTGTTAATAGTATATTAACAGTATTTTTAACAGTATGATGTTAACCAAGGTTTGATTTACCGGTCCGTACCGATGTACCAAGTTTATCTCAATACCGGTACCGGGCGGTACACACAGTGCGTACCACCCGATTATTAAAATATAATATAAAATTATATAATATAATATTAAATATATTAAAATATTATTAATAAAAAAAGAAAAGGGGCGACGTCACCTCGTCCTTTCTCCTCGCACGGGATAAAAAGCGCCCGCGACCTGCGGGCAACGACGGCGCGCCGACGAGGATGGCGCAGGGAAATATTATCTTTTTTTCTTCTTTTCCTTTTCTTCTTCCTTTTTCTCCCTCAATCGACCGCCGACGGTCGATTTTTGGCGGAACTGCCCGGTAGCGGGCGGTCCGCGTACCGACAACCTGACGAACATGTATTTACCGCCCATACCGAACGGTACAGATCGAAATTGCAAACCTTAATGTTAACAGTATTGTTAATACTTAAAAAGTATACTGAGTCGGGCAGAGTTGATGTAAGGAGAGTGTGAGAAGGGTAGAGACGAGGCTACTAACCGAGAGCGGAAGCTGCTTACTGAGAGCAGCAGTAACGACAACGACAATGGCGAGCAGCGACAGCGGAGAACGGCGACAGTGGAGAGAGGTAGCGGCAGCAGCGATAGAGTGAAATGTCGACGATGGAATCACGAGTGATATTAGGGTTGATGAAGTCACGAGTGGGAGGTGGGAAGCTGATATCAGTGCATTAGTTTGTTTGATTGAACCAACTAACGCGAATGCAACCGAACGAGAGCTAAAACCATAGTTCGGTCGCCTGGTTTAACCCGAGCACACGCCCAAAGCGTCGGGCGTCTGGGCTCCGACGACCGGCCAGGCGACGCCTCTTTGAAGCACATCGCTTGGAGATTGAGCGAGGTGCTCAGGCCTCGCCTTGCCTCGCCCGAGCGCTTAGGCGAGCG
The DNA here is from genome assembly GCA_029747655.1 of Ensete ventricosum. Taxonomy (NCBI): domain Eukaryota; kingdom Viridiplantae; phylum Streptophyta; class Magnoliopsida; order Zingiberales; family Musaceae; genus Ensete; species Ensete ventricosum. The sequence continues at coordinate 767,825 of JAQQAF010000006.1, read as the reverse complement.
CCCGAGCGCCTTTTGCAATCACTGCATTTCACTTCAATCACAAACATTAGCTTTCTCTTTTTGTGATGGGATTGAACAATAATCTCAAATTGGTTAAGGAAAAATTAGTGGGACATACAAGACATTTCGGCTATGCCATAGGCTTTACAAAACGTTATTCGATATAGACTACATCACTTGAGCTTTAAAAATTAAAAAAAGGATATTTGTAGTAAAAAATATACAACTTTAGGGGTACCTTTTATCCTGGAAGACAAATTTGACTGTGGTCTTATTTGCACCCGATGGTAAAAGGAGATTGTGAATTCTAAATCTTGGGGTGGTTTTATGTTACAACTGCATCAGTTCTAACAAAATAGAGGTATCTTAAATTTAAGGAGTGTGACTAACAAAATATATAATTGTTAGTCCTAATATGTCTTTGGAATTTCCAAAATCCGAGATAATTTTTCATAAAGTTCACAAAAGCACAATAAGACAATTAGAATTTTGTATATAAAACAAATGGCCCATTTCAGTCAGTCCTTTCAATACTTGTAGATATTATTTTAAGCATCTCTCGCCATGGAAAAATGTAGGAGCATATGGTGAAACGTTGGTTTTACAAATTCCAACAACACAAGAAACAATAAACTACATAAGAAAGATTTTGAGTTATCCAAGGCTTCTGACTCTGCTGTATCATATAGCATTGTTAGATATGTCAGTTGGATCACTAGTCAAAACCCAAGAACTTAAAAAATAGGCGGCAGTAGCCAGTGTGCCTAAGAATTTCAAAACTCAAAACTAGTTTCTACTTAGGAAAATAACTGCCACCATCATCTAACTTATATTGTACACATTAAATTATCAACTTCAGCCCTAAATGAACAAAATTTCATGAATATTGTGATTACAAAAGGAACCCTTGATTTCTTAATTAAGCAATAAGACTTATATGTATCACGCAAACAACATTTTATCTTCAGACTTAAGGTTCTCTTGATATGTTTACTTAAACTCCTTCCTCCACTGCCAACTTTTGTTATACGCATTTTTATATCTCAAAACCATTGACCTTAATAAAGACTTTTTTCAAATATTCCCTGCCAACCAAAGCAAGTAATACCATCTTTTGAGATTTACACCCACAAATTATTGTATTAAATACGAGAAATTAAAACCCGATTGTACTGGCCAGTTTGGACCAGTAGTGACCTATTTGATGGCTGAAATACAAACCAGGCCTAGATCTTCTTCAATAACCTTCCAAAACAATTAGGAAAGGTTGATTTGCATTCAAAGAGGGCTTAAATCTAAAGATCCAATCCTGGCTTCAAATTAGTGTAGACCAAAACCTGATCCGTAAGAAAACTTTATGTAATTAGTTTAAAGAAAATGTTTAATCTTCATGATACGAAAATTAAGGGTTCCACATACACCTAATTAAGGACTAATTAGATACAATTAAGGTGTAATTCTGGTATGTTTTTTTATTAAGAAATTATCTATCAATTAAGAGCTTTTTCTTCCATGTATAATTAAGAGCTAATTAGAGGTAATCAAGGGCTTACTGTTGCATATTTATTCTTACTTGATTAGAGAATTATCCATGAAGCAAGGGTTTATTGTTTCATGTTCACATATTTAAGAGTTAATCAGATGTACTTGAAGGCTCATTGTAGCATGTTTCTGTTGCATGATTATGAAATAAAAAGATGAATTAACCATTTATTATTTACATTTACAAAAGTCTATTTGGAGGTAATTGAAGACTTGGTCTAGCATGTTTAATGTTGCTAGATTAAGACATGAATGACAAGTTGAAGGTTTATTATTCCATTAACACATAAAAGGGCAAAATAGAGGTAATTTTAGGGTCATTTTAGCATGTTTATTGTTCTTAGATCAAGAAATGAATGACTAATTAAGGCTCTAATATTCCACTAACACATAATTAATGGTTGATTTAAGGTATATACCCCAAATGGCATCATTAGGAGGAATAATCCAAATAACACAGCATTTGACGAATGGATTTCGTAATATCGCGAAATGCACAAAAGTTCCTCAAGAGATAAGAAGGGCCTTCCGAGAAGAACTTGATGCTGCAAAAGCACCATGCTGCAAAAAAAGCCAGCCGGGATGAACTAGCAGACCAAAGAGTTGAAAGGTCTACGACAAGTACAAGGGTTGATGTTGATCCGAACCTCACAGCCAGCGTACATGTTTACCTGGAGGACAATATAAGCAGTGAACGAGGGACTCGCAATATGAATTAAGCAGTGGCCGCAACTAGTAATCTACGATTTAAAAAAGTGCCCGGAGGACAATATGCGCAGTGATCGACGGAATTGCAATATGAGTAAAGCAGTGGCCGCTACTGGCAATCAGCAATTTAGAAAAAGTGCTCAGGTGCTCGCCTAGGTACTCGGTGGAGGCGAGGCAAGGTCCAAGGCCGGGCGCTTCAGGCGAGCGCCCGAGTTAAACCAGGATTTTTGGTATGGTTCGGTCGCATCTTGAATTAGTTGGTTTAATCGAACAAACTAACGCACCGATATGAGTTCTCCGCGTGAGTTTTCCCCAACATTATCTACTCGCGACCCGCTCCCGTTGCCGCTCTCCGCCACCTCTCTCCATTGCCACTCTCCGCTGCCATTGTCGCTCGACGTTGCCTCTCCCCACTGTTACTGTCGTTGCCGCAGCCTCAATCTCTACTTTCACACTTCTCACATCGATTCAAACTGTTAACAATATATTAACAGTCACTGTTAACAATATATTGTTAAGTGTTAATAGTATATTGTTAACTGTATATTGTTATACTGTTAACAGTATGTTTACAATATGTTAACACTTAATAGTAAACTATTAATAGTATTTTTTATTTATTAATTGATTATATTTTTTATATTTTAGCACCTTGCTTTGCTCAAGTGAGCACCTTGGCCGTTTTCAAACCTTGGCGCCTAGTGCTTTTTAAATCACTGCTGGCAACGGACCAAGTCAATTCAGGGAATCATCTATATTCTATAGCATGAATTACCAATATTACTATTGCACCAGGCTTGGGTAGTATTTGCTTGAGGGAGGTAACTGCCCCTCCTCGGTTGGACAATATGGGTGGCAGTATGAGGCATTCTGGATTACAAGACATGAATAATTTGTCACTCTGATGCTTATTTTGTGGTAATAATGTTGCTAACTGGATTGCTTCTTACACTAGAGATCAGGGTTGTGAAATATTTTGGAGGTACTACCTTCTAAACTTTTATTTTGGAGCCAAGTCTCATTTTGGCAAGGTTTTCAAGTGATTTAGCTCTACAAGTTCACGACCAACCGACTAATACACCTATAGGAAACTGGTGTGTCCAATAAAATGTCAAAAAGCAAAATCTAGTCTTGACCAAAATATCCAGTAAGAAATATCAATGTAAAATTGTATCCACGCAGTACAAAAAAATCAATTCAATCAGCTTCGGTTAAACATAAATACAAATGCTACATAAAGGCAAAATCTCATGGATAATTTGAAGATGGCCAGCAATCTAACAGATCCATTAATAAATGAGCAAGAAAATAACTATTAATACTTACATATCAAAATTCCAAAAGAGCAGACCTAGCGTCCTTGCTTCAACACAAAAACCCTTGAAACGGTAAAAAAGGGCTAGCTCTCAGTCACTCCAGAATTTTATAGAATAGTTCCAAAGAAACACAATAACTAGTCACAGATTAAGTTGTTGAAAAGTTACCCTCAAGACTTCAAGCACAAGTATTCGATGCCATAGTGGCAAGTCAAGACGGGTTACTTTTACCAACATATTTAAAAATACCTGTAAAAACAAAGTTCCCAGATGTTAATTGAAGAATATGTTTCCTGATTCAGCAGTGGTCATGTCTGGAGAAATTAGAGAAATAATGGCAGCAGAAAACAATGGTCACACATCATGGTACTTCAGTAGTTCCTTTAAGTTTCAGTTGTCTTTACCAAATTTTGAGTACCACAAAACCAAAGTTGATTTCAGCTCTACAATCTGGTCCATGTATAAGCAATTAGCTTAACAATTAGCATTGTTTTATTTTCTAAACGGGTCTGAGATCTGAACACTGTTCTGCAAAGAGATTATCAAATTTTATTGTCGACTTGACTTTGCCACAAAAATCAGATCTATGTGTGAATCGAAAAGGATCATACGGTTTGAAAATAAAAACAATACAAAAGCAAAGAGGTAACTGGAATAGAATGCCAGAATAAAAACGGTTAAACCAGAAACTAATTTGAACTATCAAAATAACACCAGATATAAATCCATAAAAAGTTTAATCTACCACTGAAGGTGAACAAACAGTAAACAAGGTTTTAAATTTCACTGGATTGGTGTGTACTAGGTGGGTTTTGTTGGTCCAAGCCTCAACCCACATGAAAGCCACCCTTTTTCAGAAGGTTCAAGGCTGTTTAAGTAATTACTGATGGAAACCCTACTAAACAGGCTTACCCAGTCCGATTCAGTCTTTTCTTTTCCTAATTTTGGGTTAGAATAAAGCAACCCCTGGTGCCCTTCCCTCAATATCCCTCGTGCTCACTTCCTCGCAATGCCCATCACTCACATCGTGCACCGCCCATCACTCACATCGTGCACCGCCCATCACTTGCATCGTGCATAACCCGCCACCCTTAGCTGTCGGCCCAACCAGTCACCTCTTCCTTCCACTCCTCCTCATCTTCTTCTCCTTCTCTTCCTCTTCATCCTCTCTCTAGGTATCATGGTACTTAATCCTACTTAATTTAAAACATCTAAGTTTCTAAAGTTTGTCTTTGTAACTCCCATTAAGAATAAGCAAAACTCTCATCAAGCAACACAAAATCATCTATTAATAACATTACCATTTTGTCTATCCTACGTCTGGCTAACAAGATTATCCATTGCCAATGTGAACCTAAACTGATTCTTGATGCAATCCTATAGTAACAGAAATCTTGCTAGATACACTTACTACAGTTCTAACGCCAATGACTACTTTATTTTTATTTTTTTTACCATGTTAGTATAATTGATAGATACATATCTTTTATGCACATTTTTAGGGTCGTAGATAGCATAAAACACAAAAATGCAAATATCTGAATGAATATTTCAAGATACCAACAAAAGGTAAGCATGACCAAGCCACCAAGGAATGCCATCTCATGTTGACCGGCTGCATTGGCTGGTCGGTCAGTACCAGCGTACCAATGTTCCAAAAAAACGGCCGAACATGACCACTAGGTACCAGTGTTCAGAAAAAAGGGCCAAAATTCAAAAAAACTGCTTTAGGGTACTCCAAAATCCTAATTTCTTGGTGTATAAATTATATTTAGATAAGAAGAATATGCATCTAAGCCATAAATGAATAGAAAATAGGTTATAAGTATGAAAAACTGAATGAGTGACAGCGTGAGAATGATAGTGTGTGAGAGTGAGCAAAAGTGGGGGAGGGAGGAGAATTTAAAAAGCCAAAACAGGACCTAACAGACAATTTGAACACTGGGACCTGGTTTGACCAGAGGAGATCGAAGCACTCGAAATCCAACCATTATATGGTCAAAATTTGGCAGTTGTATGACCAACAGTCAAGTTCCGACTGCATCGGGCGATACAACTGGTGTCCTGCTCACTACACCCCCGAACAGTGTCCGTGTATTGATCAGCTGACGAGTTGATAGACCGATATGTATTGCGCATGTCATACTGTATCAGGCAATACATCGAACCGTGAGCATGACCATTAAAGGAAATTGTGCTTCCAAATATCAACTGCTTTTATCATACAAGAATGTTTAGTTCTACAAAAAGAATAACTTACCACCAATATCGACTAACTAGTATGTGGATCAGAGAGTAAATATAAGAACGTACAGGGTGATATGGCCAATGTTTAAATCAATGATCTAAAAGCGAAAAATGACCATATGAAATAATATAACATAAAAATGGCAAGCATCCATGTCAATGGCAAGTCATTTCCTAAATTTTTTCATGATTTGTTATATACTAACATATCATTTTCATACTGTACCATGCCAATGGTTCAAAAGCTGCAACAATAAGTCTAAACATGGATACCTGTTTCTCTGGAATTCCTGATTTAAAAAATCTAGCTAGATGTTCTGACAAAACTTTAGATACATGTCCTATCTGTTCATGATGTTTCAGAGAACACCATCAATGATGCATAATTCAAAATAATCGAACAGTATATGTAATTGAAACAAGGAATGCAATTTCGATCTATACCACCCGATACGGGCGGTACATACCGGTCCACCAGGTTACCGGTATACGGACCGCTCGCTACCGAGCAGTACCGCCAAAATCGACCGTCGGCGGTCGATTTCAGCCGTCGGTGGTCGATTGAGGGAGAAAAAGGGAAGAAGAAGAAGAAGAAGAGGAAAAGAAGAAAGAAGAAGAGGAGAAGACGAGAGAAATACCTCCTCACCCATGCGCCATCGCCACCCTTGCCCACACGCAATTTTTCTACCGCGCGAGGAGACGAAATGTCCCCCGCGCGGGGAGAAAGATCGAGGCGACATCGCCCTTCGTTTTCTTTTTTTAATATATTAATATATTTATATTATATTATATTATAAAATATTATAATGTATTTTAATATACCGGGTGGTACACACTGTGCATACCGCCCGGTACCGGTTCTGAGATAATCTCAGTACACCAATACGGACCGGTATGTAAAACCTTGAACTGAAATTAAAAGATCTTATTAGTTTTACATCAACGATTTTGCACATGCTATCACAACCTGATTCATGAATTATTATTCATTTATACTAACCATGTAATCTAAAATCAAGGTTTCTAATTTCGACCTGTACCGCGCGGTACAGGCGGTACATACCAGTCCGCCAGGTTACCGGTACGCGGACCGCCCGCTACCGGGCGGTTCTGTCAAAAATCGACCGTCGACGACCGATTTTGAAAGAAATCGACCGTCAGCGGTCGACTGAGTGAGAAATCGACCGTCGACGATCGATTGAGGAAGAAAAAGAGACGAAGAAGAGGAAAAGAAAAAAAAAGAAGAGGGGAAGAAAGAATACCTCGCCAGCGCCATCCTCGCCCGCCTACTGTCGCCGCCCGCGGCCGCAACCGCGGCCGCTTTTTCTCCCGCGCGAGGAGACTGATCGAGGCGACGTCGCCCCCTTTTCTTTTTTTAATATTATATAATATTATAAAAAATATTATATTATATTTTAATACCGAGCGGTATGCACTGTGCATACCGCTCGGTACGGACCGGTAAGTAAATCCTTGTCTAAAATAGCTCATCCAGCCTCAAATACCAACAACCACCTACCAACCACTTTTGTTGTGGAATTCATTTGGGCATCAAAACCTCTTACTGACACATCAAACCAAGGTTCGCCATACCGGTCCGTACCGACGTAACAAGATTTGGACGGTGCGGTACGATACGGTATGTCGGTATAGCTCGGTATGCTTAGGCATACCGAGCGGTACAAAATAAATAATATTTTAATAATTAAAAAATATTATTTTTTTAATACCAGAAAAATTAGAAAAAAAGTTAGGTTAGGGTTTGTAAGATAGAAATTGGTATAGATTCAACAAAATCAATGTAAATTAGGCAAAAATAATATTATATATCTTTTTCGAGCTTTGAGGAACCATATTGAGAAAGTGAGAGTTTGAGAAAGAGTGAGGGTGTGAAGTGAAATGGAAGAAGGGTAAGTTTAAATAGAGTTAGAAAGAGTTTTTCGACCGTCAAAAGGTCTGTAACGGTCGATTTTGACCTTTTGCAGGATCTATAACGGTCGATTTTGACTATTACGGGGTCTATAACGGTCGATTTTGACCTTTTACAGGGTCTGTAACGGTTGCTTTCAACCGTTACAGGGAACGTAACAGTCAATTTTGATCGTTACAGGTTCTGTAACTGTCGATTTTGATTGTTACAGGGTCTGTAGTTCGTACCACCCGGTACAAGGAGGTCCGCGTACCGATAAACCATCGGACCGATATGTACCGCCCGTACCGGGTGGTACACAGCGGTATGGAAAACCTTGTATCAAACAAGACATACTACATCAGCATGATAATAATTATGAGACTCCACTTGGTATCCATACCATTGCACCCTAAGCCAAGCCAGCACAAAATGGATGCCAGTAGGATAATTCTACTCTAACTGAACAATTTATAGAAATGCCAAATGCTGCCAATAGTTAAATACTGGATCCTTGATCCAGAAAAATGTTTTGGCCACTGGAGCATCAACTTTCTTTTTAAGTCTAGACATATAGGATTTCTTAATCACTATGGACCATGAAACAGAGTCAAAATATAATAACAGATTGCACGAGGAAGAAAATTGATAAAATGTATGCTGAAATATCAAACTCATGTCAAATATCCCAAGCCCATTCTAGTAACTAAATGGCACTATGCCACAGTTCACACTATTACAGCAAACACTAGGTAGAATGCCGATGTTTGTCCTAGGCCATATTAGGCTTCTCGAGTGCATCACCGTATTTACAACACCATGCCTGAACATCGCAATCACCACTATGTAACAACCATGGTACTCGCATTTATTTACTAGCAGGGTACATAGCTTGGAATGGATTATGCATCAGCCCCTAGTCATAGATGTAATAAATATTTGCATATATCCAAGCATGGGCACATTAAGCTATGTATACCTCACTTTCTGTAACAAGGGATAAAGAATACATTCTGATAACATTAGCAACAGCTCGCAAGACCAATCGTCGATATGTAGGTTCCCCAGCTTCCCCTTCAAGCTGATTTTGAATGAGAAAACATATTAACAAGATGTGAAAATAAGTTAGATCAATGTCCATAACAGCAAACATAAAACTTAAGTAGGCTACCTCAGCATTTGTTCGCAGCGAAGTCATAAGAAGAGAACATATTTGGTGGCGCAAGACCTGATGTATCAAATGCATTCATAAGGATTGAACATCCAAAATGGAGAGATTTTGACTACAAAGATAACAAAAAATGTGACACAAAACCTTTTCATAAGGTATTAACTTCTGAAACATTGCTGTGTAGTTGGACAAAATGAACCTGCAATGGACACAAATAAGGACAGATGCTAGAGTGACAGATAAAATCACTTGGTTTATAATTTGCACATTCTATGTTCCATAAAATGTGTGTATATATTTATGTATAAGCATATGTACAAATGTGTATATTTGTATCCATCAACTAATGAAGGTACAAAGGATTAACAGGAAAGTTCTATACCGGAAGGTAGCTAACCTAATGAAGAGCTAGTTGTAAATCTTCCAGCATCTTTTCTATGTGATAGCAACAATGTTCATAAAATCTTAGGAACGATAAATCAACCAGAAACTATGTTCATGTCTACTATTAGTAAGCACATAGATCAACAGATGTTTTCCCCCCAGATACCATGTGCGGGATGCTATGTTTTTTATATATCAAACTTATTGACTGCACCATCTAATTATGGCAGCAAGTGAGCATAAACTCAGAAACAACTAATCGGGTTATGAGAAAGAATTCAAAATATAAAGAACAGATATGAAGTCAAATGGTTAAAGTATTTAAAAGTAATTTCATTCAATTAATTAACAACTAAAGGGGTTATGAGAAAGAATTTGGTAGCTCTTGAAAGAAGGTGCACCTTCTATAAAGACCCATAATACATCATGACCGAGATATATGTTAAAAAGAATTTAAAATCAGCATGCTCAAAAATTTTATAAGGCAAATGTGTCTAGAGAAAAATTCAACAAGAAGCCCTCTTTCTCCAAAGTCGTGGATCCTCCAAAAACATGAAAACAATAAATAGATAGCTCACGACTACCATAGTAACAACTAACAAGGTATAACTAATGTAGCAAAATATCTAGAAACTTATTTGTCAGAAGGATATGTCATCAGTCAGCATAGTCTACATGACTGTTCTTTTTTTTTCAATCATTCAACTTAGTTTTCAATTAAATAATACAATTAAGTTAACTAACAACATGTCTTGATGAATTGGAGTGGAGCATAAAAAGTGTAATAAACCTTTTGGGTTGCATGTGGCTGTTGAATGCTCCGTCAATTTTTTGTAAGAAGAGAAAACAGAAAAGATAAAAAGGAGAAATAGTGTTTCAATAAGGCTACAGGGAATCAGGATATAAGAAAAACATAAGTATATAGGTTGTTGAACATAAAATAATAATAATTCCTTAGAAGCACATTTAAATATATCTTACATTTATCAGCATGATAAATAAAAACCAGACCTGGTAATACGAAAATTGTGACAAAAAGTTCAGAAGCCATTCAATGAGATTTTATGTAATACTTGTATACACAACCTAGTAACAAGGAACGCAAGGGGCAGCTCATGATGGTCTATGTCATATATCATGGCATTATTTTATATTCAATAATATTTCCCAGCAGTAGAATCATTGAGCTTCAAATGGAAACACATGGGAAAAAAGAAGAGTTGTCTTTTGTGAATTCTATTTACGAATATTAGAGCATCAAACTTTAACTACTGACTTGGGTGAAATTGCATAGATATGTCAGTACAACTGTCCCTTGCTTATAGTCAAAATGATGTACATGGAATAAGAGTAGTCTATATGAAAAGAAACAATGCTAGAAATGTAATTAGAATAATAGCAAGAGCAAAAGAAGATATAGAAAATCATAAATTAAGAAATAAAATGTTCAGGCTGCAATAGGCAAATTAAATCAAGATATCATGTGAAAAAGCATAAGAAAATTATTACTCAAGTATATCAAGAGCAAATGACCGTTGAAGTGAAATAACTCGCAACCAGGTCGCCTGACAAAGACAAAAGTGAAAGCTACTCAGATCATCAGTGAGCATATTTTCTACCTTCACAGAAGACAATGAAGAGTAGGCATATAACAGTTTATTAAGGAAACCAGTGTGACATGGCATATTGATGAAAAAAATAATTCTTGGGAGATAACTACTAGTGCAAAACAATAACAATGTTTTATTTCTTTTAAAGCATTCATAAAAGAAAAAACTTTGCAATAAAAGGTTCATTGATTCACAACACATACAGATCCACCTGCAGCAAGTGCTGTCAGGTCCTCAAGCAGCCGAAGTCCAAGTTTACCAACTTTACTAAGACTTTCTCGCTTTGCTGGCCCTCCAGAAACAAAATCACTATCAAGTGACCTGCAAAAGTTCAAGTAAGCTAAATGATGAAGTAACAAAAGGCCAAGCTCAAAATTATGTAAATACCAATTTCAATAACACTTACACATGCTATATTAGAGAATGAAAATATGCATAAAACACATGGCAAAATTATCATCGCAAAAAAAAATCATAAATTAGAGAAACAGGCGAGAAAAGAATTACATACACCGAGTTATTGAAACTATGACTAATATCATCCATAATGGTACTAGCTCGAGACGTGTGACTGCCAGAACCAATTTTGCCAGGAGGAAGTGATTCAATGCAAGCAACGCTATCAAAAATAAGAGCTACGGCCTGCCTGAATGTAGCTGCAGCAGTACTGTCCCACAACAAATGCAAACAAGAGACAGTTAAAAAATAAAGCTCGACTCAGGTCAGCGTTTTAAGATAGCTTTATAAAATACACACTTGTGCACACTGTCAGAAGATCGACTGCTATCAAGTAGACGGAGACATATACCAAGAGCTTGAGCCATGTTGTCCTAAAAAGTACAAATATTGGCCATAAGTGATCATCTAAATAAAAGCTGCTCTATGAACATACTGGCACTATAAATAAAAAAATAGAACTTTTAGCGGTCATGTTCTCAGTATTTATATAAAAGATACTATTTATATAAAAGATACTACTACAAAAGGCACGTTATAGAAACTCTAAAAAGTAAAACATAAATGTTCAAACATGTAATGATAATTAACTTATGAAATGTGCAAATTCCCAGACATGTCTGTATGCATATTTGTCCACATATACACACACGAAGCTAAGTTGTACCAAGCAATATGCTTACAAGCAACTACTAGTATCTGATCTCTTACAAAGTCGAATCACATCCACCCTCTTGTGATCTTTCCCTCGACAAAATTAATCCACCAATAACAATAGTAAAATGCTCCATCAGTACCACTTTTGCCTATTGCTAGCTGCTCACTCCAACACCAACAGTGGCCATACAACCTGGACTGGGCCTCCTACATGACCCTTTACATGCCATGCTAATGCTCCGCTGTCACCGGATGTTGTTGATATGTCTGCACCACCTACACCTACCAAATGCACTTAGGTCACCTCCCCTACCGCACACACACAGACACACCCCTCCAAAACAAAAACAAAAAAAGCACCTAGCAACCTTATTAATGGCCGCTTCCTTTCGACTGCCTCCTACAACCTCAATTCCACCTTGCTTGCTATCACCAGGTATCCTTGGAACTCCCAGAATGTGAGCATCTGCTCGTACCTGCCTACTTCCCCTTGTTTCCTGCCTTTGTATCCTGCCCCCTCAGGGTGCTAGACTGATATTCTACTTGTAAATATGGGTATTTCATCAATCTTTAGTTTTGCAAAAGTCAATTGTGCGAAACTTTGAGAAACTTGCCAATCAAAACTATTCTTCACACCACATTTCAATGATAGATCATTGAGGCAGCTTGTCTTGTTTTTTAACTGAAAATTTTGGATGTACACCTTTTTTATCATGATCCTCGAGGCCATATCTGTATGATCCAGATTTATCACAGGCACTCTATTATATTCATGGACTAGATTCAGATACATGTAAAATACTCCAAAATGCTTACGGCGCCTTTCAGTACCTATACAGCTTTGGTACTTGTCATCTATAGTAAAATGCATTTTAACCAAGGTTTTACTTATCAGTCCGTACCGGTGTACCAACATATTATCGGTACTGGTACGGGACCCATACCGGGCAGTATGCACAGTACATACCGCCCGGTATTAAAATATAATATAATATTTTTATAATATAATATTATATAATATAATATTAAAAATATTAAAATATTAAAAAAAGAAAAAGAAAAGGGGGGCGACGTCGCCTCGATCTATCTCCTCATGCAGGAGAAAAAGCGACCGCGATCGTGGCCGCGAGCGACCTGCGAGCGACGACGGCAGGCGGGCGAGGACGGCGCTGGCGAGGTATTCTTGATTCCCCTCTTCTTTTTTTTTCCTTTTCCTCTTCTTCTTCCCTTTCTCTTCCTCAATCGACCGCCGACGGGCGATTTCTTTCAAAATCGACCGCCGACGGGCGATTTCTTTCAAAATCGACCGCCGACGATAGCAAGCGGTCTGTGTACTGGTAACCTGGTGGACCGATATGTACCGCACGTACCGGGCGGTACAGGTCGAAATTGCAAACCTTGATTTTAACACTTTTTCCATGAAGATATTTGATTCTATAAATCAAGGTTCGCAATTTTGACCTGTACCGTCGGGTACAGGCGGTACATACCGGTCCGTCAGGTTGCCGATATGTGGATCGCCCGCTACCGGGCGGTTCCACCAAAAATCGACCGTCGACGGTCGATTTCGGCCATCGGCGACCGATTGAAGGGAGAAATCGACCGTCGGCGGTCGACTGAGCGAGAAAAAGGGAAGAAGAAGAAGAAGAAGAGGAAAAGAAGAAAAAAAGAAAAGAGGAGAAGAAGAATACCTAGCGCCCGCGCGGTCCTCGCCCACGCACCATCCTCGCTCGCGCACCGTCGTCGCCAGTGGGTCGCAGCGCTTTTTCTCCCGCATGGGGAGAAAGATCGAGGCGACGTTGCCGAGCGGTACACACAGTGCATACCGCCCGGGTACCAAGATGAACTCGGTACACCGGTATGGACCGGTAAGCCAAACCTTGCTATAAATAATCACTAACAATTGAATACTTCTAAGCAAGGTTTGACTTATTGATCCGTACCAGTGTATCGAGTTTATCTCGGTACCGATACGATACACGATACCGAGCGGTATGCACAGTACATACTGTTCGGTATATAATATAATATAATAATATTATATAATATTATATTATATAAATATTAATTTAATATAATTATATATTAAAAAATAAAGCAGCGTCGCCTTGCCTCACGAGAGAACGACGTTGCGAGAGAACGAGGCGATCCCGCACAGGAATAAGAGGCGATGCCTCGTCTCTCCTTCCCCACGCAAGAACGAGGCAACACAGGACGAGGCGTCGCCTCGCCTTGTTCGTTCCGCACGAAGGAGGAGGCGTCGCCTCGTCCCGCGCAGGAACGAGGCGTCGCCTCACCTCGTTCGTTCCGCGCGGCGTCGCCTCATGCAGGAGACTTCGAATTTGACGGTAGCGAGCGGTCCACGTACCGGTATCCGATCGGACCGATATGTATCGCCCGTACCGGACGGTACAACTCTAAATTTCAAACCTTACTTCTAAGATACTTGGGAGATGGGCACTACTAGGGACTCTAAAGGACTTTATTTCTCTCAAATATTCATTTTAACTAGAGGAAAGGACAAATATACACATGTACATAGAAATATCGATTATTGTACACATACCTTCGTATTTGAGACAAACTCAAATTAAGGTTAATAAATAGCAATGACAACATTTTATTATATTTCACCAATATTCTACTAAAAGAATCTTCTTCTTAATGAGCGATGATCTAGATTCATCAATTGTTTGATGTTGTCTATCATAATGTCAAACTAACATCCTAGCTCTTCAATTGAAAGCCAAAGTTTGTCAGATATCATGTACTTTATAGTTGAAAGCATCAAAGATTTTTTTTTTATCTTCAACCATAGCCAGCCAGTGAAACAATCATCTTGAACACTTGAAAAGAAAAAAAATATTTGTTTATCTCATTCTTACCTAGCATTTGCGTAAAGAAATTCACTCAAAAGAGCAACCAAAACTACAATAGAAGTTGTTTTCACTTAATCAAGTTTACAATGATTATAAATTAAGACGGCAACAACGTAGATATGCATGCTACTCACAATTTTTAATTCCGGCTAAAGGAAAAAAGGAAAATATTATGACTATGTCATTTTTTTGCTCACCTCCTCTAAAGGATGCAAATGTGACTGGAATACAATTAAGATAGTCTGCAAGGTTTTATGCTGAACACTCTCATCTGTTATCTCAGCATGCTGAAAAAAGCATATCAAAAACATCATAGTAAAATATTCCAAAAGACTATAACGACAATAATAATAATCAATAATATTCAAGTACCATACACAAGTTACAATATCATATGGTTGGATCACTACATTGATATTGTCACAACAAAAGGAAGTGAAAAGCTTCTGATGCAAAACTCCTTAACATAACCAACATAAATGTGCATAAAAATAATGCAAAAAATTAACTTACATTGTTAATAAATGTAACAATTATTAGCATATTTATTACTGACCAGATCCTTCAATGTTTTGTTCTCCACTTAAAACAATCTAAATAAAGATCCATGATCTAACTTACTAAATTAAACCTTCTCACATCTATTTACTCAGCTTCTTAGTTGTTCTCTACTAATCCATCACTTTACAGCTTCAGGAATCATCGTTGCAGGTTGCAAAGATCTGCTCTAATTAACATAAGTGACTCCTTAATGTCCATCCATATGAGCCCAATAAAATCAGGCTCATCAATCTTATGGATCGATATGCAAACATTTTGTATAGTGACTTTCTTGAAGCATAAACCTCAGAGAGAAGCCTAAATATATTTTGACATATGTAAATTAGAAAAAGAAAATTGGCCTTCCTATGTAGGAAAACAATTTGCACAAAGATACAAGAAAAAATAAAACAAAGTGCAGGCAAACCAAGGAGCATTTACTCTTATATACAACAAGAAATCGAAAAGGTACACAGCACAGATATAATTATTATTTTTTTACCATAAAAGTAGCTTCTTTGAGCTCCCAAAATGGGAGATTCTAGTTTGTACAATAGCTTCTTGTTCGTAATATAGAACTCTCTTGCCAAAGCATGAACAGAGTTAACACTAACCCACCTAAAGAGACAGTAAGGTTCAAGCCACCTAACTCCAAATCATATTAACATTAGAATCTTTAGGATAATGGGAAACAGTGTTTTTCTAGTTCATGTTCTAACATTATTAGTGTCAGAATCTAAAATCCCCATAATAGTAATATTATACATAACAAACTTGAGAAGCATTGGAGAAGAAAAGAATATAAAGAACTTTGTATAATAGGAGTGTTCATACAACAACAGCAAGCCATGGATCCCCAGCAATTTTGCTTCAAGTATACCTTTCTTGGACCAGGCATTCACATAGCATAGATAAATGGATAGTGAAATACAGGCACTGAACTTATATATAAAATGATTGGAAGTTGAATGCATGTTCAATGAGAATTTTACCTCTTTCAAGGTGGAAAGTATATATTTCACAGCTGATGGCGCAACAGCATCATGTGCTATGAGCTTTTGCAAACAAGAAAGTCCAATGACACTAAGTTTTACTGACCTAACATCACAAGCCATCAAAAATATGCGCAATATGTCCTCATCGTGAGCAATTTCATTTGGACTTGACAAAGAGCGAAGCTGAAGATAACACCATGAGAATGTGGAATTAGAACATAAACAGTTGCTACACCCAGAAAAAGAGTTAAAGAAGGCAACAACGATTTACTAAAGTGATTGGGAACAGTTCCATAAAAAGAAAAGGCATGTTCAATGAGATCGGTAACTCGATCAGATCTGCCACAAAACTTTCGATACATTAGTTCAAGAATCAAGATAATAACTTCAAAACATTTAGCAAAGGAAATGCAATATATATGGGTTTGTCAGAACGTCTATATATAAAAACTACTCCACACATTGCCCGTCTAAGTCATAAACATCAAAACATATTTTCGTCGGATAAAAAAAAAAATTACAACTGAATTGAAGCAATAAGACCTAAATCACAAACTAATCAAGCAAAATCTTTCTTATATGTAACTGTGGAGAAATCATATGTTTCAGATCCGATCAAAGACCGACGGTCACCTTCAAGATCGCATGCTCCGCGCCGTCCTTCACGGCCGGATACCTTCGGCGGGCTTCGACAGACAGCGCCCGCAGATCGGACTCGAGCACCGCCATAAAAGCCATCTCTTACCTCGGAAGAGGTCGATTCCTCTCGCTGGTGTCACTCCGATCAGAGAAACGGAAGAGGGTTAGGGTTCGGATCTCGAGGAAGGGAGAAGAAGGCTTCGGAGAGAAGAAAGAGAGGGACGACGCATCGGGAGATCGCGAAAGACGGAGGAAGAAGATAACAACTAAGCGGCGAGTTCCATTTTCTCGCCTTCGCTTTTGATTTCCTCGTGGCGAACCACGATAATTCAGAGACGAAACGAGCGCGTGCCAGCCGTCTGATCTTCATCCGACGGCCTTTAACCATAGATCTAAACGGGTTCGAGGGCATCGCAGGTTAACAAGGCAGTATACCTCCCGAAAACGATTCGAGGTAAAACTACTTCCTACCAATTGAAATTAACAGGCTGATTAGTATAAAGAAGGCATCGGAGCGCAGCAAGAACTCGGAAAGCAGTAGTAACCCATGGAGAGGGTTAGAATATGAAATGATCCGATCGTCTGTTTAATTAAACATATTTTAATATATATATATATAATATATTTTTAAAATTATATGTCCTTAAAAAAATAAAATATTAAAATTAATAAAAATTCAACTGGCTTGGATAATTAAAAATAAAACTTCGGTCATATGAATTGTGATTAAAACAACAACGTCTACCAATACTATAAAAAAAAACTTTTTTTTTCTAAATCTAATAGTATACGATAATATTTTGAAATTCTAAATATTGAATATGTAATTTGATTACATAAATATTGATATTGTCATGTATCTTTTTGTCGTAACCGAGGAATCAGCACAGTTTGATTTTGACGGTTAGGTCTGCTAAAGAGTGCTCCTCGGAGTCTTTCTTCTCTTCTCAGGGTTTGTCAAAGAATCATGCACGAAATTAAATTATGTTAACTCAAACTTAACGAAAGGGACTTAGATGCTATATTTTTTATGATATAAATATTTAAATGATACAATACCAAAATCATAGGGGTTAAAATAAAGCTTAATCCAATTTCAAATTCACCCTGTATAATGTCTAGAAATTGAATTAGCCATTTGATATTTATTTTATCCATGTTTAATTAATATGATATAAAATACTAATTAAACAAGATGAATCTAAAACTCGTGGGTTTGAAACTTGCCCACTATTCCAAACCTTCCTCGATATGTGTTTCATCCAAGTGTGAATAATCTATGGAGACGAATGCAAATAAATGACATATTTATTTTTCTCGATGGGATGATGATAAGATAGAATTCAAAATGAGTGATATTATCCTGGTCATGATCGTAGTTTAAAAACAAGACATCATTTCTCGATCTTTTCAAGAAGTTACAAACCAATCCCACTCATTTCTTATAGAAATTTTTTGAAAAGGCTGATTCTTGGCTCAGATAAAACAAATAGATAAGGCATTGTATAAAATTGCACAAGATTAAGATTATGTATGCAGCCTAGACATGCTTGGTAAAATTTGGCGACGAGATTCGGATAGAATCTGTCCTTAGTACATTGATAAAATGCTACAGAGCAAAATTGTCGTGATGCAATTATACATACAACCATACAAACAATGCAAATAATCTTGTTTTATTATTGCTTCTGAAAAAATGAAAAGAAAAATCATCCTCGCTGAGGCTTGTAACTTCTTCTTGATGATTTGTAATTATAAATGTAGTCTATTATGGGATTACTCTATCAAACTCAGAAGATTTTTGCTCATCCAAGACAACCGCTGGGCAACTTTATTTGTCTTGATGAAACTTCAAGAACCATTCATTCTATAAAGATTTGAAGCTTGCTGATTTAAGCTCTCTCTCCAATGTTGTTCAAGAGTTTGTTGCCTCACATAGCTGCACATTATTCTCCTCAGCTAACACGATATCACTAAAGATCATTCTGAAATCTCTGTATTAGTTGATGTACCTGCAAACGCTAGTTCTTAGTTATTTTTAGCATAATATTGAACACAAACCAAAAGGTCTGTTAAGTACCTATGCCTCTGAATACCCATTGCCATGGGACTCGAGTTCCATAATGTGGATGCACGGACTCGATAGTTCAAGCTGTCAAGAAAGTATATGTCAGCCAAATGGATGAGATCTCAACTTGACAGAGACTAAACAAAGCGCTCAAATAGATTGAATTAGCAAGAAGACAATATACCCTGAGATGAATTAGCAAGACTAACCTCATTGTCAATGAGTTGGCACCATAAGCAGCACCTGTGAACATGACCAACTAACCAAATTCCATTTGGTACTTAGATACATATATAGCAACTTTACTTTTGTGCATCCGTCCTGGCCAATCAGGTCTTCCATCTGGCAACAAATTAAAAAGAAGCTAACCCATTGTTGACAGAATAAACTCCCAAGTTCCTGAATCTAGAGGGTTCGACCAATCAATTTGGCCGCCACATCTCCAAGTTAGCTGATCTACTTGGGGGTTTATGCCCCATAACCAATTCAGAAACAAATGGATAATCAGTAACTTGTTTTACAATTTATCTGAACTGCATGATCCTGTAAATGGAGAAGCATGAAACATTTTGATAAGCTAAGTGGTGAGAGAGAACAAAGACTGCTTAAAACTTGGGATATCTCTGAAAAATGCACAACTTGCATACAAAAGATTGCAAAGTTGCTAAAGTTCATACTTTATGATCAATTAATGAAAGCTTAACTCTCCAACTTAATTCCACAGTCTTCTTCCATATGCCTTGGATGGTTCTGTTGATAGAATTATCATTCTCCTTTTCGTTCTTTGTGGTTATATTTTCCATCCATATCAGCCATGTTCATAGTTGCTGATCTAAATCAAAACCACACAGCAGTATAGACCATTGAAAATTTGTAATCCAAGTCCCTGTACTAGATGCTAATATTGAAAATGATATACTAGTTCATGTTGTTTGTAAGTGACAAATTAATGGACAATAACAATAGTGAGAGGCATACAAAACAAGTCTCAAATGGACTTGAAGCCTAGAATCAGAATCCAAACCCAACTTTAGTGCACGGAGTTTAATAAAGGCAGCCAGTATATATTAGGATTGAAGATATAAAACAAAGAGGAACTACTAGGGTGCTAAATGCCTTAAGTATGAACAGGTGTAAATGGGAACTATGAGTGTTACTATAAAAAAAAAAAAAGAGCTACAAGATAAAGAGTGTCAATCAATATTAGCTATATAAATGAAAGTGGAAAAAGACATTTCGGAAATAGTAAAATCAAGAAAAAGGAACAAGTGTAACATGAGCAAATCTAAAGAGCAACAGAACTTGCATCAGCTTTAAGATAAAGAAATGAAGTAAATAAAAAACTGATGGAGAACCAATTTAGAGTGGTTAGGCATGTACAACCATATTAGATTTCTAGTTACAAAAATATAAAAAAATATTGATGCAACAATGGGTGATAATAGGATGACTCAAAAAATAATTTTTTAAGCTAAAACATGTCTAGTTACCTTGGCACAGGTCTTTCCAATTACAGCATCTACATGGATGAGTGTGCAATATTAAATAAATACTTCAGTTATATTGTTAGTCTGCATATTCAAATCTCAGTATCTGGTAAAAGCTTTGTTCTTTCCATCCATTCTTTTATACCAAAGCTATATGGGAAGACTTCCAGTCCAAGATAAAGACAGCAAAAGGAATGCAACCAACAATAATGTTTTTAATGAGTTCCACGAAGAGGAACAGTACCAAAAAAAATTTGCCTGCTTAAACTATCATTGAATCAAGATAAATAGAGTTTTCCCTTCAGTGTTTTTCATGCAGTCAGTTCCTACATAGTATTTCTTTTAAGTTAATGGCATAAGAAAAATGACACATTGATATTTGAGGGCCACAATAGCACTGGACCAACACTTTGGCAGCACCTAGAGAGTCCTATGTGTCAACCGCCAGTCAACATTTAAGGGTGTGTCCAGTCAGTACATGTCATTGGCAATAGTGTCCGCCCTTCACAAACAGATAAACTACCCACGACGAAGTAACTACCCACTAAATGCGAAGGGTTACACATTGCGACTATACAAGGCCTGGGTACTTTGCTTACACTCTCTGAAAGACAATACAAGATTTACCCATTGGACTTAATCATTCTCTAACTTGAGCATCGAAGAGGAATTGTCGGTATGCCCCCAACCTTAGTTCTACAGGTCAAGCAACTGAATCCTCAACCATCCTCGACACTAATTGGACTCATCTCTGGTCAATCCGACACCACTCATGTGAGAAAGGCGATCCTCGACGATAATAGGACTTGTCTCCGATCGATCCAACACCATTCTTGTGACAATTTGCTGACGATGCGAACAACCCAAACAAATATTTATTGCTGACAAAGCAGAAAATTTTACTTGTCTTAGACCTAAACAAGATATTATTGTCTAAGCCTGCCTAAGTCGGATCTTATGTCCAACAGTAATAACATTTCGTGTCGGAGACCAAATATCAAACACCCACATTATCTTCTAATCTGTCACGAATACAGTTCCAATGCCAATTTGACAAAACAACAGAATGAATGCACATTGGGCATGGGGGCTTGAAAAAGTATCATGACAATCACAAAAAAGTTGTCTTTGCTGCCTAAAGAAATTGATGCAGACATTTTTTTACATCAGATATATGTCATTGGACTTGTATTTGCAGTTTAGCATAGACATGAGTGATCATATAAGTGACAGTTGCCTGCATCCATTTACATTAGATTTCAGCCAGCAATCAGATTTGGTTATTAAACATCCAAGCAAGAGGTTGGATGTTTTTCATTAATATTACATATGCATTAAAGGTAGACTGACAACTTGACACACATCACAGCAAGCATTGATTAAACAAGTGTTCCCAAATAAGACTCCTACCTCTTACTGGTAATACGGACAAGGAGCATTGTCATTGATTAGATACAGCTTGCTTATCCAAACGAATATACGACCCGTTCCTTTTCCATTTTCCGAAGCATCCAGTATACAACATCAGAATTTGAGACAAGTGTATGAATGGATTCAATCAGGTTATAATTTCCTCAGTTTCTGTCACTACAAAGACAGATTTATGACAATAAAGATCAAACAAATGAATACCATTTTATGGCCTTTCAGGCAACCAATCCAGTGTACTTCATGAATTTTGGTAATGATGTAACTTGTTCAACAAAACCTTTCCACCAGCATTTCCTACTGTCATAAAACCTCCAGAAAGACACCCTGGGTACTGCAAGCTGAATCTGGGAGGGGGGTAGTTTGAGAAGACATTAAATGATGGGATATGCACCAGTTTTAGACCATTCTTCTTCATTCTTGAGCTGATCGCCAAAATCTGAGCATCAGGGTTGAACTTTATATGATCAACCATTGTGGTTAAATTTTCAATTGTCTTCAATGGCTTTCCCTTACCACCAAGAAACTCCTCCCTTTTATAGACATTAACGATGCCACTACTAGACCCTGCTGCAAACAAGGAACTGTCAGGTGAAGCACAAAGGGCATATCCAGTTATGCTACCTTCATCAACAGCCTTATGAATGCATTTCCTTGTCTAAGATCCCAGTAATAAGCATGCCCATCACCTCCACTACTCAGTAGCTGCTGCCCACCATCAGCAAAGGCCAAAGATCGGACACTTCCATTCATCTTCAGAGTCCCAATCAGCTCCTTTGTTCGTGATGAAACTAGAAGGATGTAGCCTTCATTGCCAATGAATGCGATGGTGCTTGAATCCGGAGAAACCTCAAAAACCTCCAGACTTTTCTCCTCTCGACCTGTCAAGGGACCAATCTTACTCACAGATGCTTTGACTAAATCAAAACTATAAAAGAACTTCCTCCGGCCAGCAATTATAACCTCTGTACCATCAGGCAAAAAGGATGCCTTATGTACCAGGCAGTCCTCGATGAATATGCTCTGAATCTTGGGATTACACTTTCCATCAACTTGGAGAAATCTCAATCGCCTATCCAATCCAGTAGTCAGCAGCAACTGATCATTTCTGTGAAACTGGACCGAGTTAATTGGACCATTAGAAGGTTCTTCCGTATTAGCATCCACCAGCCTTGAGTACTCCAACGATCCAGGCAAAAGTTTAGTAGCGCCCTTTATGACAAGCTCATCATTGCCCCGAAGAATATCATCACCCTCAGCATCCACGAGCAATGGTGAGACCACTTTCAACATTGGACTCATCCTCAGAAATGCCACGGGGAGCATACTTCCGGTCAACATTCGCCCATTCTGTTCCTAGGTTTAACTTAGCATGCTGAGCACTCAATCGAGCAACATAGTCTGCACCTGAGATCACATGTTTGTCAGCCTCCTTCCTCAGCTTCCTCAACCTATTAACACGGACTATGTCAACCTCTGTCCTTTCTTCCTCCTCGTCAACCCAGACGGGCTTCCGCTCTTCACTGAGGTCTTCTTTGCCCATAGCGCACAAATCGTTTTCATACACAGCCATCTCATTGCCCGTAGTCCTATCCATGAAGAACAAAGGGGCATCCTTGGCTACCTGCTCCTGGCTAATGCCATCCCGGTAGGTTTCCTTGCCGAATTCAATGGGAGTGTAAAGGTTGCCAAACAAGAAGCCCTCAAGCCTCTTCATCTCCTCCTGTTCAGCATTGCGTGCTTTTTGCTTTGACGAATCGTCAGAATCCCTGCTCCTCTTCTTCTTTGATTTTTTCGACTTGAGTTCATTTTTCAACCGGCTCTTCTTGTTCATCAGGATGTGCAATCGGAGACCCATCAGCTATTTCTCTATCAAGTTTATTGTCCCTTTGTT
Source organism: Ensete ventricosum (assembly GCA_029747655.1). Classification (NCBI taxonomy): domain Eukaryota; kingdom Viridiplantae; phylum Streptophyta; class Magnoliopsida; order Zingiberales; family Musaceae; genus Ensete; species Ensete ventricosum. Next base: position 743,895 of record JAQQAF010000006.1, on the reverse strand, counting down.
GTTTAAGAACGGCGTTTATGGGAAATTAAGCTCATTTTAACTGCAATAGTTATAGAAAATAAAAGCAAATAAAGGGATGCGAACACAATTGAAAAAGGGAGACCCACTGCAAAATGCTTAATCACAATTAAAAGTGAAGAAAAGCTTCTTCTTCTTTTTTCTACGAAACAGGTGGCATCGCATTTTGCAATACTTCGCAAGTGTCTGGTTCCCTTTTTCTATTTTTTTTTTTCTTCCTATATTACCTGTCTTCTAGTGACCTCTAAGGTTCTAGCAGAGGCGGTGCCTCTGGTGGCTGCGGCCTGAGGGCGGTGGTGTCACGCACTGTGGAGAGGCCGAGGTAGAATCACGGTAAGAAAGAAAGAGAACATGTGGCGAGGCTCGGCAGCAAAGAGTAGCAGGAGGCGGGACCAGCGAGGCTACGCGGCAGAGCAGCCAGTAGGGGGAGAACAGAGAAGAGCGAGTGACCGCGCGGAGGGTGCGGCAGCGTGGCGGCAGGTTTCGGGAGTCTAGGGCAGAGACGGCGCCGGCGGCAAGGTAACGGTCCCTCGTTCGAGGGTTTTATGTAATTTTCGGTCTTTACCATAATGTCTCAAGTACCCCCTATCAATTCCATAATCTTTCGTCTCGTCCCAAGTTTTTTTATAATAAAAAAAAAAGTCTTTTAAGTCAGGTAATTATACTGTGTGTTATTATTTAAATTTTTATTTTTCTCTCGCCATTGGGTTGGACAAAGATGGAACGCACCCAATGGATCGGTCCGACCTTTGCTAGATAGATCATTGAATTCCTGAGTCGTCACTCTCATTCCTTTGCTTTCTTTCCTTTCTTCTTGTCGTAAAAACTCGCACGCACCCCATCGACGAAATCTCCTCGTATGTCTCTTGACCCTTACACCCCCATGAAAACATTCAAACAAATCTGTAAGAGTACCTCTTGTCTCTTTGACTTCCTCTTGGACATTTATTATCGTCGCAACATCTTTACATGTCTTGATCGGATATGAACCCTCCCCACGAAATCCTTATCTTCAAATATGCAGATGAGTAATGAGAGATTATACTTTTTTTTTTAATAAGAGATTACATATCTTCTCTAATATCCCTTTTGTCCCTTAATTCATTGTTAACATTTGTCCTGAGAAACATAGACAGAGCGAAGAAAATGAGTCTCATTCTCATTTGAAATTGATATCACTATAACTTTTAGATTGATGATAATACATTGGTAGATCAAATAAAAACTTTCTAAGCAATATCTACCCATCATAAATTTAGATATGTTGTTATTTGATTTAAGATTTTGGCATAGCAGTCTTCTATATAATAATAATATATCATGATTTTTATACTTACAATTGATATCAAAGCCATGGTTATGAAATCAAACACTTTATATCTATTTGGTAGCACCTTTTGCTCACGAAAAGATATTAATCAATTTTTATTTATGATGAATGAACGATTTATTAGTATTATTGATATATTTTTCTATCTAGTCTATCATATCGCTTGCTTACGGGCGATATATGGTTCCTCATGCTTGATCGATGAATCATTTCAATTGCTTACTATCGATGATAATATTGTTGAGAGCGACTGTCATTGGTGGTTGTCTGCCCAATCATGGACAGCGATTGTAGCAACATCAGTACTAGTGACGGCTATCATGGATACACAGTGTCGTTCCGTGCAATGGATGTAGTAGCACTGCTATTCCTTGCAACTAATGTGGCAACACCACTACGACATCAATTGCTGACCGTAGCCAACATCAATTTGATGTCGGAGACCATGTGCAAGTGATGGTGGTCATGCCACGCGCAATGGCAACGACACCTGGCATAGCGATGATCTCACCTCATGCAAGCGACAATCATGCCCCACACAAGCGGCGACCATTCATAATAGTGGTCATGCCTATCACAATTGCCATAGAAAAGGGATGATTAGGGTTTTAACCAAAAAGGATAATTAGTTTGATATTTAGCCTAATTTTGGGATTATCCAATAAAATAATATTGACTCAGTTCTACGTGGAATTAAAAAATATAAATTATGATTTTCTTTTACAGTTTTCTCATATGACTTATTTATTATATTTTGAATGTGATAAATAAAATTCTAATTATTGTTCTTTGATATTTATCTGGTTGTTCACATGTATATATTTAAAATTAAGAAATAACATTTATTTTTTACATAAAGCATGATGTATATTTTATCATGATTATAATTATCATATGTGTTTTTATTTATGTTGATTGATATTTAATAATTATTATGATTATTATTTTCTTATTGAACTATTTTGATATAAATTAGATTAAAAATTTTTGATAAACATTATTTATAACTTATATCTCTAATATTATCTGATCGATAGTTACCAAAGGGACCTCAATTTATAGGCTTATGGGGTGTAATTTAAAATAAAGACTTTATTATTTATAAAATATTTTAAATTATTTTGTAGGTCTTATAGTCGTCAAAGTCGTCTAGACCTAATTTATAAAATTATATTAAATAATTAATCATAAATAATATCAAAAAATAATATTTAAAATGATATATATATATATATATATATATATATATATATATATATATATATATATATATATATATATATATATATATATAATCAAGAGATTTAGATAATCCTAAAGAATAAGATGGGTATGATAATGTTGTTTTTGATATCTTTGTAGTTTAGGATTGTATACCCAAATATAATAATAGTATTTTATGAGAATGATGTCAGTCTTTCACAAATAATTTTATATGAATGATGGATTGATTCCGATGCTTTATGTTACTAATAATAATAGAAATTCATTTTAATATAAAAATCAAAAGAGAATAAAATATTTATCATTATAAGAAACCATCTTAAAACAAATGAGATAGTAATTGAAACTTATCACTTATGCATAAAAACGATTCATTTGATAAATCTTGAGGATACCTATTATATTTTTTACAATTATAAAAAAATAGATTATTTACTAAAATCATAAGTTATTTATCTGTTGATAGTTGTAACCTCTGTATGATTCAATTAAATGATTTATCAAAGATTTTGAGATTGTTATATTATTTTTCGAACTATATTTAAATATCTTATTGAATTTTCTGATCAATTGCTTTTTATATTTCAAGCATATCATTTTTTAACAAACACAACAGACAACGGTCTATAATCATTATAGGGATAGACACATCTGTTTCTTCGTTCAGTACCTGTCGGTGAAGAAGAGAGCTCCGATCTCGAGACCATGTCACAAAAAGACTGGCGAGAGGGTCGGGGTGGGAGCCAAAGCCTTTTCCTTTAGTCCCTCTCCATTCCCTGCTTCTTCTTCTTCTTTTGGATAACGTCTCCCAGCTTTATGCAATCAATAGCAGGCAATTCTGCTCGTTAAGGTATGATTAAAAGGTCCAACACAAACAGATGGGTTGGAATCCCTTTTTCTAATATTCATCATCTAAAATTCATGGCTTTGACGAATCCATCTGATGATGACCACATTTCTGAGAAATATCTATATCACAGGTTGAAATTTTGTCCCTTCTTAACTACCATAACTTCTAACCCCCCTCCCACATTAATGTATGTTCTTTGCTACTCAATTATCGGAAAATTCTGTGTCTTTCTTTATATGTATATTTACATCCATACATAAACGACAAGATGGTCTGTTCGGCTAAATTTCCTCTCCCACCATACAAAGACAACATGAGCAGAGGAGGCACGTCCCACCTTGGTCTCGTCACAGCTCAGTCAGAGGCAAAACAAGGTCTTCTTCAGCTTTAATGGCTGTTGGTTCGAAATCCATTCTGGAATTGAAGTATCATCAGCCTGTTGTCTACTCTTCTTGTCCAAGCTTTTGCCAGTCAGGTGTTCTTATCTAATTGGCTGCAGGTAGGTGGTGGTGGATTCTACAAACGAAGTAGCAACAGCTGGTGATGTTTTTTTTTTTTTTTTTTTTTTTTTTTTTGTGAGATCAACATTCATTCATATGGATGACACATTTCATGGAATCGAGTAAAGTATGGTAGTAAACGAGTCTCCGTTTCACAATTTCCAGTCTTAACAACGGGACTAACTTGCTGCCATCACTCAACCCATTCCTCAGATCGAGCAGGTGTCCGGAGCTCCTTTATCAACTCATTTCTTAAAACATATCGCGTTATACTTCCTTTCATTAAAACTTGCATCTTACAAGGAAAGTTGTAGCACTCGTATAATTAATTATATTTCCTGTAGAACTAACTGTCACTGGCGTGCAATCTTTAGAGACTTCAATATCCATAGATACAAGAGTAGCATTCGCTTCCCTAGTGCAAAATGGGGCAAAGAGTGCAGTCTTCGTTCCGCTCGACTTGTCTTGGACTGAAACCTACTGAATGTTATAAGCAAGCAGTATATATTTATTTATATATCTATATGTGTATATGTCTCAAAAGCATACAAGAATTATTACTATATGGGGGAATATTATTATTTTTTTGAACTTTTTTAAATATGTTAGATATGTTTCAGTATAAATGCTGATTTTTCAGCCAAACAAAATTCTGTTCATCAATGCATATAATAGATAGATACAAGCTGATTCGCTTCTCTAATCTTGTATATTTATTAAAAATCTAAGATAGTTTCTTGATGAGAGGTTAAAATGGTATCAGATGACGGTATGGTTAGGGTGGTGAATTCAGAAGCTTTTTGCTACTAACTAAAGCCAAAAAAAAAAAAAAAATGTAAGTATACCATATGCAAGTCTATTGCAACATTCTTGGTTACTTGTTTCAATGGAGCCTTTGATAGATAGTATTACTGCTTGTGATTTCTGAGATGATAGCAGGGCCTACTGCAGGCTTCATGATGAATACCAGATGCTTTTGTCCCCCCCCAAGTTCTGCTTTCTTATTGTTCTTTCCTCATCTCCTTCCACTCGGGAGTGTACCTCAAAATGCTTTTGTTGGCCCTCTTGCCTCTGCTTGTGTCGCGTCAGAGTTCATTAGTAGAGACTAGAAACATTCTAAGAAACAAAATTATTAACGATTACATGATACTTTCTTTTATATATATATATATATATATAACTTTCTCAAAACATCAGCTTAACTTTTTCTTCAGGACAATGGGAATGCCATGAGCTTGAGAAGGAAAGAAGAAAAAATTTCTGAAACATATCCTTTCAGAATCACAAAAGTAGTAAGCTGAAGCTAGAGAGAACAGGAAGCTGTCACATGAATGACAAGGAATATAAAATAAAGATAATGTTGTATAACTTGATCTCTGTTAGATCATGCATCATCCACAAGACAAATATTTGGAGCCCAGCAAACAGTGTTGACTGTAGAGGTGTGTAACATTATGACAAACCGTCTCACTCAAGTCCACAGGGTTGGAAACACAAGAAGAAGGGAAGGGCAATAACATGATGCAGGAACATGAAAACATATTGAGCCAAGTTATATTGAATAAGCTCTTGAGGCTTGAATACACTCTACCTTCATATATAAAATACAAGTTTATTTATATATGTAAATTTTTTCTTTTCCTATTTCGTGGAACCTTTTCAACATCTTACCATCATCATATCTTAGTTCCAACAGTCGGTCAATGTTGTCCATTCTTCCAATAACGTAATTTACTTTTGACCAAAGTTCCATAATATTATTACTTTTTTGTTTAATGCTATTACAATTTACTTTATTATTTACCAGTGCTGTTGTATGTATCAATCTTTTGTATGGTGTCAACGTCGATCTCCTTCTAATCCAAAATTTTATTAGTGAAATGATATTTAAAAGAGATGTTTTTATTAATAATTAGAAGCCAATATGTAATTACGTTGCATCATTAGGCACCAGTCTAACAAGGATCCAAGGTTTTCTTATATTGTTACTAATAAAAGAGAAACTTAGATTGCACAAAGTGTAGACCTCTCTCTCTCTCTCGTTCTCTAGGGTTCACATGACACCACAAACTTTAGGGCGACAGGATATGCAGCCATCCTTCAAAATTTAGTGGGGGAAGTCAGAGAGTTTTCCCCTTTTTCTCAGAATGCTTGCTTGAGGCTCAGCTGCTATGCACTTTTCTCTCTCAAAACACAACACCCACTGACTTGCTCTTCAGTCAAAGTGTGTAGAGTGTGGTCTAAGGCTGTTGAAGGCCAACAACAGCCACAGCCTGCCAAAGAAGAAGAGGGTAACCCAATCACAAATGTGTTGCGATCAGAGAGAGAGATGTGAAGTTGGCAAGGGAATGGGAGGTGGTGGAGCCGATCAGAGAGGACACCATCTGACCTTTGATTGACCCCTCTAATGTTAGCTGCTCCAGGTGTACACCAATCGCCGAACAATGCATATTTGTAGACAATTATGGGTGGACATACCACATGCACTTCTTCCTCGCTAAAAAAAAAAAATTTAAAAAAAAAAGAGAAAAAAAAAACCTACTTCTGAAGGCGAGGTTATGAAGCAATCAACTACGTGTTGGGAATGTAATAATATTCTCTTAGTTTATTCCAAGATTATTCTGTTTTCCATTACAATTATGTCCATTAATTAGCTTCTCTCGTGAGATCTCGTGAGCAGGACCTTTTTTTTTTTTTTTTTTTTTTTGGGGCGATTAGTACTCCCGCCTGAGTTCCTTTTTTTTTTTTGGTCTTATTTTTTAGGTTCTGACGAACTTAAGAGCTGCTTGGGAAAATAAATCAAACTATATATTACCTGAAGTACTAGGAGATTCTAGTTTATGTGATACTGAAGTCACATTCGAACAATGCAGGTAGACTTTAATGACATTTTTAGGGTTTAATACAAATAAAAGGATGTTTCATCTGTTTAAATTAGTAAGAATATGGTATTTGTTTGGTTTTTGCATCAGAGGTTTGTCGGTGTGTTTTTAGCCGACATAATAGAATCCGATGAAAATTTTCAGCATGTTTATTAGTCGTAGAAAAGGATTTGATTTGCTATACCAAAGAATAATTTAAATTTAAAATATATACTAAAAGATGATACATACAAAGGTCTTATTTATATCAAAATGTTCCAGTCTTTATTATTATTATTTTTATTTGTCTGTTGTCTCTTTAATATATTTCTTTTTCTACATTTTACTGGACTAGAAGAACTGATGTTTTGGTCCGACGTGGACTGGCACAATTGCTGAAGTGGCAGCTAAATTGGATGGTTGATACAAACTCTAGAGTTGGTGAAGTGGGAAAGAAGAAACTTAGAAGCAAAGTTTTTTTTTGGCATTTGCTGTTCTGGGCAAAGGATACGCAAACAAAGACAGTTCTGTCGTGTAAATTTAGAGTACTGATCCAAAGGTTATACTGTCAAAGGTGGGGGGGGGAGAGAGAGCTCCTCAGCTTCACTGCAGTTAAAATATCCCGAAGGCTCTATTTCCTGATTCAAAACCACGTAATGTTGCCACAGTAAAAAAACCAAGCAATGGAGCTTTGGAGCCATGACACCCTCCTCTGTTCTCTTTTCTCTGTCCCTCGCTACTATAAAACCCCTTCAGCTACCCTCCCACCCATCACCTCGCATCTTCCCTTACTGCCATTGCTCTCTACTACCTAGTGGGTTGATATTATTATTATTATTATTCCTGCTGCTACGACTGCTGTTGATTCTATGGAAGATAACAGAGAGCCATGGCGGGCGGAGGCCGCGCCAGAACACGGCCTCAGGCCACCGGAGGTACCAAAGGACCCCATGGAGTTCCTGTCACGGTCCTGGAGCGCCTCCGCGCTCGAGGTGTCTAAGGCCCTAGCGCCTCCGCCGCCTCCGCCGCCGCCGCCGCCGCTCCCGGCGCCGACAGGGGCGATTCCCGAGGAGGAGCTCGAAGAGGCGGTGGCGGTCGCCGGAAATCCCTTCTCCTTCGCGTCGTCTGCCACCTCGCAGATGGTGATGGAGCGGATAATGTCACAGTCGGTGGGTTTTGGTGCTTACAGAACAGAAAGAATCCAATTTTCGCTCCTCCTCCGACTACTGCTACTCTGTTCCTGTTTCTCTTATGTTAGATTCATTCATGTTTTCTTCTTTGTTCTAACTTCGATTCTTGAGCTTCTATTAGCTTCTCGGAACGATTGAGACAACCCAGAGCTCTTTCTACACTAAAAAGAGCCAGCCTCCTTTGTTTCCAGCACAACTTTTTTAGCTGCTGCTTCTGCTTCGTCTTCTTCTTCTTCTTCTTCATGTTTTGTGATGCAAACGGTCAAAAACTATTATCTTTGGACAAATTCCATGATGCAAGTCTTCTTCTCTTTGTAATTAATCATTACTAGGACTGGAAGGTGACAAAATGCAAGCAACGATTACACTTTTGCATAGAATTTTGGTCCCCTGTTCTTACTCCTCAACTTGCGCTGGCAGGAAGTCTCTCCTCTGACATCTGGCCGGCCATCCCACAGCAGCGGCCCTCTGAACGGCGGTGGATCGCTCTCCGATAGCCCTCCGGTCTCCCCTTGCAAGATGGATGACCTTAAGGTCCCTTCTTCTCTTCCTCTATGGCCAAAAAGCACAAAACATACTGGTTTTACTTGCATCCACAAGATGATAGTAGAACTGAAAGTTCATAAGCACTTCCAATCTTTGGTCTGCCAGAAGAAAATAAAACTATTTTACAGGTTTAAATCTCTTTTTTTTTTCTCGGTTTTTATGCTCTGTCAGACTTCCATCTCCTCTAGACGTGGTAGTAATCCACTGTGTTGAGATTCGTACGAAGAAGGATGCAGTAAAATTGTAAGAGAGAACGTATTAGAGTCTCACTTCAAGTTTAGTAACTCTTCGGCAATGCAAACTCTAAGAAACTGGGTGGGAGTAATTTACAGAAATCGAAGAAACAAATGGCTTCTTTGGAAGATGGAGCAGCGAAGACAAAGCCACCACGTTACCAAATTTTTTAGTGTGGGAACGGGGTTATAGGAAGAGAACGGAGACATAGGAAGATGCCTTCCCCATCTTCCAATGGAACACCTGACTGCTGGCACATATTTATTACCAGGCCAGTGATTTAATGAACGTCGTTTTCACTGGTTTGCGAGCTTTTGCTTCATTTATTTTTGCCATTTTTAGCGCCTCTTGGATCCTCTCGATGGCAAGAATTCATCAGCTTCACTGCTTCTGTGGCTTTAATCTTGTAACTTCTGGGCGAGCGAAGACACCGACGTCTTGATTCATTTACCGTCCTAAGTTCTGTATGAAGACGATGTTTGCATTGGTAAAGTCAAAGATCTTGTGAGGATAATGAAGAGGAAGAGATAGGTGTTTAGGATCGAAAGTGAAGCTCTGGTTTAGGTGGGTGCTGGTGAATAAAATAAGGTCCGTACCTTTTGTCTTGTTGCTCTCTGAGCAAAGCCTGCGTTGGACTACGGGATTTGTTCTGCTTGAGGTCAAAGCAGCCCTGTTACCTCAGCGCCTGCCTGGGTAAAGAAGCACCCTTTGTCAGTGAAAGCAAACAGCACCTCAGCAGTGCTGGTCTCCTCATCTTTCCTTGCTGTCTTGTTTGATTTCCTTCGTTGTGCATGCATGTAGGAAGGGATAATATTGTCACTCTCCCCGCAGCATGACGCCTCTGTAGCCACCCCTCTCCATGATTCTGTCTACTACTCAATGCACTGGAAAGCTCCTGAACACTGGATTAAGGATTCCTTTGTCCCTCATACCCTCAAGTTAGATGCCACCAATAGATGTCTCATAGTGATGACTGGAAGAGAAAAGATCCAACTTTGACCATTAGGTGTTTTGGTGGCATGTAACGAATGCAGTACTGCCGGCCCACTAACACGCCCAAGCCCCAGCACTGCAGAGGGACCAGCAAGACTGTCGGAAGGTGGCTCAAGGACAGAAGGGAGAGGAAGAAAGAGGAGACCAGGGCCCAGAATGCACAGATCCATGCCGCAGTCTCGGTGGCCGGAGTGGCTGCAGCGATCGCGGCCGTCGCAGCCGCCACCGCTGCCGCCTCAGGCTCCGGCAAAGATGACCGCGCGGCCCGGGTCGACATGGTGGTCGCGTCCGCTGCCACCCTCGTGGCCGCACAGTGCGTCGAGGCGGCCGAGTCCATGGGGGCTGAGCGCGAGCACCTGGCGTCCGTCGTCGAATCTGCCGTCAGTGTCAGGACTCCCGGAGATATCGTCACTCTTACAGCTGCTGCTGCTACTGGTAATCACAATTCCTCTTTTCATTTTTTTTTTTTCTTCTTGGTTTTGGATGTTTAACTGGTAAGATCATGAGAACTCATGGATTTGACAGCACTACGAGGGGCGGCAACGCTGAAGGCAAGGGCGCTCAAGGACGTGTGGAACATCGCCGCGGTCATACCTGTGGAGAAGGGAGCAATGGGGAATCACAAGAGTCACCACCGCAGCAAACAACACAAGGAATCAGACAGCAAGGGTAGCAGCTTCGGCGACGAGTTCGCTCCCGAGGAAGACAACTTCTTGGGCCTCTGCAGTCAAGAATTCCTTGCCAAGGGGACTGAGCTCCTCAAACGCACCCGTAAAGGTATTGGACTCTAAACGTGTGCAGTTCCTACCGGAGGGAGGGAGGGAGGGGTTCCTACTGTTAATCGATATTTTTTGTTTCAGGTGCGCTTCACTGGAAGATAGTCTCGGTGTACATAAATCGCATGAGTCAGGTGAGTTATGTGTCTTCTTCTTTCTTCTTGGTGTTTTTGATCGGGTAAAGTTGTTCCTTGGTTTTGAGATGGGTGTTCGTTCTCTCCGTAGGTGATGCTCAAGATGAAGAGCCGGCATGTTGGTGGGACTATTACCAAGAAGAAAAAGAGTGAGCGGCCCACACGACGCACGCCCTCCCTCCCTAATAATCTCTTCCGGTGAGCCTAACTTGGCGTGCGGGAAACACTAAACTGCAGGTGTAGTCATCGAAGTGTGCAAGGAAGTCCATGCATGGCCGGGGCGGCACCTGGTGGAAGGCGGCGAGCGGCGGCGCTACTTGGGCCTGAGGACGGCGGAGCATCGCGTGATCGAGTTCGAGTGCCGGGGCCGGAGGGAGTACGAGATGTGGACTCAGGGAGTGGCGCGCCTGCTCAACATTGTCAAAGAGAGGAAGCACCACAGCTGACTGCGTGCAGGAGCTGCCGGCGATGCAATGCCCAGCTTGTGGCCGGGGATCCCCGGGGGAAGACTGCTTGCTGCATGAGCCACCACCAGAATCTGAGAGCTGGGCAACAGCATCTGCAATCAAGAAATAAATGATGATGTTTGTTGTAGAAAAGTGGAAGGGAGGATAGTTAGATCAATCAAAGTGGCACTTTTCTACCTATTTCAACAAGAGCACCTCTTTTTGTGTCATTAGATGTTTGAGATTATTACATGAGCAGGGGATTGATAGCTTTCCAATCACCATCATGTGTCCAGATGAGAATGTCCACTGAGCTGGATGATTCGCATAGCACTACAGCCAAAGAATGGCCGAGCAAATCATTACCCTTTTTTTTTTTTTTAATAGCTTTCCTCAGTGGCAGCTGATAGAGCTGTATCCTCAATGGCATGCAGGTTGGACAGATCCAAATTACATTATCCCGTAACATTTATGTAATAAGATTCAATTCTGCACAATCCCGGTTCGTTGAATTAGATGCGTGAGAAGTGTGCGAACGAAAAAAACAAAAAGATAAAGAGGAGAGAGAAAAATTAGATGATGAGATTTTTGTTACACGACCCAACTTTTATCTTTGTAGACAATCATTCCAACAAACTTTACGATTCTAATATTAAAGATCCTTAATTTGTTCTCTTTCATATGTTTTTCTAATATACCCATTCAGTGAGACTAAAATCTTTACTTTGATAAAATTTATTTATGACGATTATGAGATGTTATTGTAATCCTCTATTTATTTGGGAGAATATTTATGGTAAACTTATTATCATTGTTAGTGATAATAGATGTTTTAAATGAATTTTTTAGTATTAGATTTTTCACGTAATAATTTGGTGTCTCATTTTGAGATTGATTTGTTGTTTCTATTATTTATATTGCTCTAGTTAATATTTGTGTTTGGTAACACATTAGTATTTTGGTAAAGAAGCTATTTTGATATACAAAAATTAAAAATAATTATTCTGTTATAATAGTTTTTCCAAACAAAGTGGTATCATAACATCAAGTTGTTTAGTGCTAGTTCTTTTACATGATTGAAATAGAACGGTTAGACAATATGATTAAATTAAACTCATCAAATTATTTCATTTGGAGGTGTATGATGAAAGATTTATTTTATTACATAGATTTGTATAAGCCCATCAAAGTTAAAGAAAAATTTTCTACCATGGGAGATGAATGTAAATTTGAATGAGAGGTTCAATATAGAAAAACTATTGCATATATTAGAAGATAGATGAATGTAAAATTGATTTAGCATATTTTTTATAAAATCAGGGTTGATGTTATTTGGTAAAGGCTAAACAAATTTTTTATGAAAAAAATAGTAAAAAATATAATTTCTATTCTTAAAAGATTTATCAATTTAAAATATAAAAATGATGATAACATTATTAAGCACATAAGCCAATATTGCAAACAAATTAGTTGGTATGAAAATAAATATAGATAATGAGATAATTTAATATAATTATTAAATTTATAAATTTAATATGAATTAACCATAGATATAATTAAAGATAATATAATATAATTATTCTTTTTATAAATTTCAAACTTATACGGTTTACCTGCTTTAAACAGAAACAGTTTGAAATCTACTTCGCGCAGGCAAAAATAATTACAAGTTTCATCGATCGTTCAACATCACCACCTTAGGAGGAGAGACGATCAGAAGCAGAGGAGGAAGACACAAATCGTCTTGCCAAGTGAGGCTTTGATCAAAAGCGAAAAGAACTTGAGAAATGTGTTTTTTTTTTTTTTTTTGACTTGGGGTCGGTCATAAATTTAATTTAAGCATGTTAATCTCATACGCCACAAACATCAATTAGTACTGTGGGAAAGAAGTGGAAGTGTGGGATCGAGTCCTGTGTATCTGAAACTACCAAAAAAAAAAAAAAGTTCATCGACCACTATAGGGTGGTCAGGCAGACATCATCCGGACGAAATCCTCGAAGTTGACCTGACCATCGCCATCCAAGTCAGCCTCCCTGATCATCTGAGCTGCCTCTTCATCGGTTAGTTTCTCTCCCAGACTCATCATCACGTTCCTTAGCTACAAGAACACAAAAGACCGATGGCATACATACTTCATGCTTTTTCCATTCCAGCTAATGTCTGCTGAGTTAATCGACTTTGAACACTCACCTCAGCCTCGGAGATGTAGCCATTTTGGTCCTTGTCGAACACCTTGAAAGCCTCTTTTAGTTCCTCCTCCGAATCGATATCCTGCCAGGGGTCAAAAGTCAAAACATGGATGGATGGATGGAGGCATGAGAACATGTCGGAGGAGGTGTTCATTTGTCGGCTACCTACCAGCTTCCTTGCGGAGGCCATTTCTCTTACCTTCATTTTGTTGGCCATTAGGCCCAAGAACTCTGCAAACTCTATGGAGCCGTTGCCATCGACATCGACTTCGCTGATCATTCCATGCAACTCTTCTTGAGAAGGCTTCACGCCAAGTGACTTGATGACCGTCGACAGTTCTTCCGGTGCGATCGAACCTGCCAAACCCCAGTAACCAATGATCAGCCAACGAGTAAGAGGCAAAGAAGAAGAAGAAGAAGAAGAAGAAGAAGAAGAAGAAGAAGCGACCATCTCCGTCCTTGTCGAAGAGGCAGAAGGTTTCATAGAACTCGGTGATCTGTTCCTGCGTGAAGAGATCCATGCCAAACTCTGGGAGCTGAAGGTAGTCGTGTGCGATGAGAGGAACCTCTGCCACGCCTTGCCCATATATGGGCCGGCCTCTCGTTTGACTTGTCCCTTTCACTGGTCAACCATCTTCTCACGCTGTTGAAAGCTGGAGGAGGAAAAGTAAATGCTGTTGACTTTACCAGTTCCACAAGAACTCCTCTTTGGTCACCTTCCGCCATTCCTTGTCGTCCACGGGAGAGAAAAAGGATGTCACCTATCAAGAAAGTCTGACCACGACCTGTTCTTCCTTCCTGTTTCGGCTTTTACTGCCTCACCTTTTCTCCTCTGCGACATGTACAAATCACCGTACGATCCGCTACTATAATATAATATAATATATGTGATTTATTCTCTCGTTTTTCATATTAAATTGCATGAGTTTGACTAAATGGGTACACGAGAATCACTTTCCATTAACTAAATAAATAATAGTTTTACAAGATATAGTTGTCTCCATAAAATTGCTTTCCGTCATCGTTGCATACTTCATTTAGAGTTGAGAATGTTGTATTTGATGGTGACTGATATCTACATAAAATATCTGTGGTCTTGCGAGTCACTATACGTTATCATCGTAATCGCGGTGGAAGCAGATAATTATACATATATATATATGTAATATTCAACTTTGTTGGTATTGAAATGGTCAAAGCATACTGACAAACTGATACGTGTCTTTTGACTCTTCTGGGTTAAGTAGTAGGTTAGGTTTTAGAAGGATGTCATTCTGCCGTTTCACACATATTGTTGCGTCCACTCAACACGGAAATAATAGACGAACAACGCAGTGTCCTACTTCTGACTTTTTCTTCTTCTCCTGCCCTCAGCGGAAGAACAAGTCTACCCCAAAACTGCAGGAAATGTGCGGACGATCTCTACATTTGCTACTGTAGCTATTGTTGGCTGCTGTCATTAAAGGAAGTATGTTGCAAGTTCTGAAGCCGTGCGTGTGAGAAGTATGTTGCTACGGATACTCGTCTTTGTCAACGAGAAGAAATACCAAGCATTCGGCTCAGAGAAAAGAATGGTCTCTGTCGAAGAAAATATTCTTTCATTCATAATGATCATATCATCGTATCAGCTCCAGTTATTTATCGTAAAAATAGAAGAAAAAATAATTTTTTGTTCATGATAAGGTCAACTCTTTAAATATTAAAAATTGATTCATACAAATTTTAAAAGTAATGAATTACATATGATTTAGGAATTAGTAAGATAACGAGATTAATTAGTTGAGTGAGGTAGTTACTATTAGATCCTATAAATAGGACCATAGCTTATGAAGTAAGATAAGTATATTCGGTGATAATATTGTAAGTGTTATGTTATCTAATACTATATCATTTTTATAATTAAAAATATTTTCTTGCCATTCTCCAGTAAGAAATGGCCATTAAAATTGCAAGTGATGAAGGATGTTTCTGTCATCCCATTAGTAGTGATCCCTGTAAAGTTGCAAGTGAAACTAGGTTGCTCTTGCCATTCTCCATTCTATATTCTCCCACATTCCTCCCTCCACAAGTCCATTAGTTTTAGCAACTTTTCGATGCTACAACCCTCCACAAGTATTAGTCTTCTGATGCTAAAGCAACTACTCCTGTCAAACTGCATGCATGCATTCATTACGTGACGCTGTTTAGGCCCATTGATTATGGTTTTGTGAGCCACAGTGCAGGTTTTAATCAACTCCCATTCCAATGCTTATTTTGGGAGCAAACTATCCATGAATATTATTCATAAGAGGTGAGATGATTCTGGCAGTGTGACAAAACAAAAGATAGTTAATTCTGGGGAAGTATTACAAATATGTTACGGGATAATTCTTGAACTGTATTCTTCTTTTTTCTTTTTTTTTCTTTTTTTGCCAAAAAAAAAAAAAAAGTATGCTACACAAAATCTTGGACTGTGTATTAGGTTTGCACAACTATGAACTGAAGCCATCAGGGCCTGTTCTTCTATTTCTAGCTCAGCCAATGGTTCAATCCGCAGATTTATTTCTCTACCTCGCTAAAAAACCTGGAATGAAGCTGTCACTACCCTCAGATAACTTTTGCTCAAAATCTAACATTACTTCCACACTCTTTCGACTTAGTTCGATGAGTGTTACCATCAATATGACAAAATAACATTTCCTTTTCATGTGTTTGTAACAACAGTTCAGGCGTAAAAATATAGATCTTAATTATGACATTGCTGTTTAGATCATCTATAGTTTTTCTTTTATGACAATATATATATATATATATGAAAGAGGATCGAGCAAAATGATTTAATTATCGATTTAGGTCAAGTAACCATTTGTGGGGAAGAAGATATGAGATGACATTTTTTTACCTACACTTGAGATCAAACTAAAACTCCCTTGTATATTCTCTCTACTCCCTTCAGTAAATAATTTCTCTTAAATAGAATACCATGAATAAGTTTAACTCTCAAGAATAAAGAAAATATATAAAAAAAACTATATAATAGATGGAATCAAATAACATATACTAGAGTTCAGTCGGATCTTAATAAGTTTTTGGGTGGGTTTTCATAATATTCTATCTATGTATACTCAAAGAATATAGAAACTGATTTTATTATATCGTAATGCAACTTGATCTGTATAATCATCTTGAAGTACAACATTTAGAAAAAATAAAAATAAAAGTCATCAAACTATATATATTACATTAGTATTGGTTAAAGACTTGATATAACATAATTTTTTATAAGAGTAATATTTTAGAGTAAAATATCAAAATATCCTTCGATTAAATTATAGAGAATTATATTTCTCAGCCGACATTAGACAAGGAAGTTACTCAAATTACATATAGATAGATTCTTATACGAGTGTAATCGTGAAAATTCAAAAGATATAAAAAGAATGAAATGAAAATACCAAAATTTTCCCTTTTCTGCATTCTCTCATCCATTATTTTTTTTTTCAAATTTCCTTCATTTTTTAATGGAAAACATGGATGCATAATTATAACCTAATCCAAGTAATATGAAAATGCCACGTGGAATTCATAACTACTGTGCTAGGGGTAAAATAGTATTTTCACTAGTCTATGCCGACCACACACGCATTGGTCTATGCCGACCTTCCTACTAGGTTTCTTTTTTTTTTTTTTTTTTTTTTTTTTTGTGTTTTTAGGTGGGTTTAGGAGAGGGCGGCGAGTAAAAGAGGATAGGGAAAAATTATTAAGAAGATAATGTATATTTTAGAAGATTATAAATTAATATTTTATATTTTAAATAAGATTATATAGAATTATAGAGATTAGACACTCTTGTATTTTATATATAAATAGATCTGTATATATATATATTTTTTTTTTTTTGAGAAGCTTGATAAGAATTTTCTTTTTCGTCTTAATTTTCTTCTTGTTACATTTAGTGTGATCTTGAACTAGAATTAGCTTATTACTATTATTTGAGAAAGGATTATACTTGGATCCTCCCTTTCTTCGCAGAAAGAAATCCCTGATCGAGTTGGGGAATAATATGTGTTCTGGTGGAATTGCAATTTAATTGTTTTCGGAATTGTACATTAAACTACCTTGAAATGGAATTCGATACCCAATCGGATCAGGAGACTCATGCTATATAGTCTTTCCGAAGACCTATCACGCCTCTTCTCTCTCATCTGCTTTCCAAACGGAGGCGACGCGAGGGCTTCTCCACTCTGTTGCCGCTCGAGAGCGTGGTAGGTAGGCGCCGCCCCTCTTTGATTCTGCTCCTTGTTTTCACTCCCGAGTACCGCAGCCAGGATCTGATCTGATGCAACGGTTTCGCAGGGTAGAGTTTACATGGGTCGGCGAAATCTCTGCTTCGAGTTGATTCCTGACACGAAGGCTCGGCGACGGAGCTTCGCGAAGAGATGCAAAGGGCTGAGCAAGAAGGCCTACGAGATCCACGAGCTTTGCGACGTGGACGTCCTCGTCATCAGCTTTTCGTCGGACGACGACAAGATGGTGGCATGGCCGGAGGAGCCGGAGGAGGTGCGACGCATCGTGCACCGCTTCCTGACCATCGACAAGCGGCAAAGGGAGCGCTGGTCCAAGAGCTTAGTGCAGGTCCTGGAAGAGCGGGTGATGCAGAAGACGCGAGCGAAGAAGATGCCCGCAGACTACGCGACGCGGGTGCAACGGCTCGACGGCCGGTCAAAGGATATGGTAGCAGACCTTCTCCGTGACATCGACTGCCAGATTTCACTCCTGAAGCTGAAGATTAAGTTGTTGACGGAGAAGATGGTTGTAAGCCAACAACAGGTAGACGACGGTGGCTCTCAAACCCACTGTCCCAACGACAACGTTGACGAAGAAGGTATGCAACTATGCAATCCGGCGGAAGAAGACCAGTTCCATGTCTCGGAGTACCTAAGTGTCGATCTTTGGGGTGATGCTGTTGCCTCTGATCATTATTATGTTGCCGGTCCCCTTGCCGCCTCTTACGATTCCGTGGAGATGGGGATGGCGAATTCATTGTTACCTGTGCAGGATTTCAGTGACGGGCTTGACTGGTTTCCGTCGCCGCCAGCAGATCAGGGTGGCTTGGAGCTTATCGTCCGGCAAGCACTTGCAAGGCGTTAAGGATGCTAATAATTAGCGTGTGGGTGTAATATATATATATACATATAAAAACTTGGAAGGGGCAATTTTGTTTGTCTGATATTATAGCTCTTTCCCGTCTTAACTACATTTCTGTAATCTCTGATCGATCCGTAATAAGAAAGCTAGTTGTTGAACCAGAATCGCAGAAGCAACCCATGCGGACTATGACCCAACAGTTCCCTCATGCAAGAGGTATTCAACCATAAGGAAGCATCACTAGATTACGCTTCTAATTTTGGGAACCAGCGAAAGGTGCCATATGCATGCATGGACGTCCCTTACCGCCGAAATCTAGAAAGTTTCTCGCCGCGCCGCCAGCTCACGGTCGGCCCTCGGTGGTCCGGGAGGGGCTCCGGGGGGGGGGGGGGGGGGCCGCGGCGGAGGCCGCGCAAGATGAGATTTCGACAAGAGGGTAGGGAAAAGGGAGGGACCGTGAGGCTATATTTGGAGGAAGAGAGATCGAAGGAGGAGGACGATGACAAGAGCCGAAGAGAGAACGGAGTTTTGACAAAATATAAATATAAAATAATATAAAAGTGAAAATAGACAAGTGAATGATAGAGGTTTTTTTTTTTTAAAAAAAAGTTACAGTTCATACCTTTTTTTCTCTTGATAATTTCTTAATAAAAATAAAATTTTATTATTATTATTATTATTTCTTAATAAAAATAAAATTTTAGGATCTAAGACCATGAGATGCGTGGAGTGTTTTTGTATTTTGACAATCTTCAATGTAAGTAAACCTTTGTGAGAGAGAAAAAGAAAACCTTTGTGAGAGAGAAAAAGAAAACCTTTGTGGGAGAGAAAAAGAAAAAGAAGCCGGCCCTTGTCAATCTCTCTGACTATATTATACAAATTATTTTATAATATCATTAAATTATAAATCGTGTTTTCAAAATTTGTATTCGAACTATAGATTAGTTGACCTATCGATCCAATAAATGATGATGGTTCTAACAATTACAACAATAAAATATTGTTTTGGGATTAATAGATTCAATTTTGATCAAGGCTACGCTGTCGCTGTAACCTTTTTCGATCGACATCTTATTTAGTAAGAGGGGAAGATATCAGTAGCATATATGTTTAAGACTTGATCATATAAACACTAACTACAGGCATCAAAGAATTCTCCTCCCGGGTTGGGCTCGAGTTTGCTTCCAAACCATTTAACCCTGCATTAGTTTCTTTATTACTACTTCCATTCAAATATTATATGCCTTGCTTGCTGAACGCTTATAATAAGATTCCAACTCTTGAACTAAAAACTGCATACTATGTATGTATTAATCAAACCCATAAAATTTAATATTATCATCATCAGCTCCTCAAAAAGATAAGAAGAGATACAAAAAATAATCATTATAACAATCAAACGTACAAAATATGTATTATTGTTACAATCAAACTTAACAGTAAGCCAAACAGTTACTGATGGGCTTTGTTTGTGATGTATAGTATCACTAGATCATCAAGCACAGAACAAACAATAGGATTAAGTTTACAAAACCAACAAGCTTGCAGCGAAATGGATAACGGAATTCATGATATATGAAGATCTGAGATATATAAGTTAAAAAAGACAGCTCTATTAAACCTAAAGTAATCAAGATCTAAGATGTTAGATCAGTTAAAAATATAGCTACAGGAACCAAAACTAAAAAAGGGGAAGCTGTAAAACCTTGTAGAATAGAACTGTCAAATCTCAATGGGCATATAACCAACACAAAAATATTAAGGACGTTATCAGAGCAGCACAAATTCAGCTATTAAAAGCAGCATGCAACCAGTAGTGTTCTAGGGCTACTATGTCCTTTTAGAACAGATTCAATCAGGTTGTGATTTCCTCAGTTTCTCTCACCACGCGGCACAAGTTTATGAAAATAAAAATCAAACAAGCAAGAGAAATAGCATCAGAAATTCATTTATGATGATTAAATCAAATAAGCACCATTAATGCACTAATGACATAATAAGTTCTAACAAAAAAGAGAGCTCCGCAAACAAATTAATACCATTTTATGACCTTTCAAGCTACCGATCCTGTGTAGCTCATGCCTTCTGGTAATGACGCAACTTATACAACAAAACCTTGCCACCAGCATCATGGGTTAAAATCAAGACACCGTGGTGTGGATGCTACTGATCCTGTGTACTTCATGCGTTCCGGTAATGATGCAACTTATACAACAAAACCTTTCCACCAGCATTTCCTACTGTCATAAACCCTCCACCTGGGCTAAAATCAAGACACCGTGGGTACTGCACGCTGAATCTGGGAGGGGGATAGTTTGAGAAGACATTAAATGATGGGATATGCACCAGCTTTAGACCATTCTTCTTCATTCTTGAGCTGATCGCCAAAATCTGAGCATCAGGGTTGAACTTTATATGATCAACCATTGTGGTTAAATTTTCAATTGTCTTCAATGGCTTACGCTTACCACCAAGAAACTCCTCCCTTTTATAGACATTAACGATGCCACTACTAGACCCTGCTGCAAACAAGGAACTGTCAGGTGAAGCACAAAGGGCATATCCAGTTATGCTACCTTCATCAACAGCCTTATGAATGCATTTCCTTGTTCTAAGATCCCAGTGATAAACATGCCCATCACCTCCGCTACTCAGTAGCTGCTGCCCACCATCAGCAAAGGCCAAAGATCGGGCACTTCCATTCATCTTCAGAGTCCCAATCAGCTCCTTTGTTCGTGATGAAACTAGAAGGATGTAGCCTTCATTGCCAATGAATGCGATGGTGCTTGAATCCGGAGAAACCTCAAAAACCTCCAGACTTTTCTCCTCTCGACCTGTCAAGGGACCAATCTTACTCACAGATGCTTTGACTAAATCAAAACTATAAAAGAACTTCCTCCGGCCAGCAATTATAACCTCTGTACCATCAGGCAGAAAGGATGCCTTATGTACCGGGCAGTCCTCGATGAATATGCTCTGAATCTTGGGATTACGCTTTCCATCGACTTGGAAAAATCTCAATCGCCTATCCAATCCAGCAGTCAGCAGCAACTGACCATTTCTGTGAAACTGGACCGAGTTAATTGGACCATTAGAACGTTCTTCCGCATTAGCATCCACCAGCCTTGAGTACTCCAACAATCCAGGCAAAAGTTTAGTACCACCCTTTATGACAAGCTCATCATTGCCCCGAAGAATATCAACACCCTCAGCATCATCAAAGCCACGAGCAATGGTGAGACCACTTTCATCATCGGACTCATTCTCAGAAATGCCACAGGGAGCATACTTCCGATCAACATTCGCCCATTCTGTTCCTGGGTTTAACTTAGCATGCTGAGCACGCAATCGAGCAACATAGTCTGCACCTGAGATCACATGCTCGTCAGCCTCCTTCCTCAGCTTCCTCAACCTATTAACACGGACTATGTCAACCTCCGTCGTTTCTTCCTCCTCGTCAACCCAGACGGGCTTCCGCTCTTCACTGAGGTCGTCTTTGCCCATAGCGCACAAATCGTTTTCATACACAACCATCTCATTGCTCGTAGACCTATCCATGAAGAACAAAGGGGCATCCTTGGCCACCTGCTCCTGGCCATCGTCATCTCCGTAAGTTTCCTTGCCGAATTCAATGGGAGTGTAAAGGTTGCCAAACAAGAAGCCCTCAAGCCTCTTCATCTCCTCCTGTTCAGTTTTACGTGCTTCTTGCTTTGACGAATCATCAGATTTGGTCCTCGTCCTCTTCTTTGATTTTTTCAACTTGAGTTCATCAACCGGCTCTACTTCTTCATCAGCATGTGAAATCGGAGACCCATCAGCTATTTCTGTATCAAATTTCTTGCCCCTTTGTTGTTTAAGAACAGCGTTTTGGGAAATTAAGCTCATTTTAACTGCAAAAACTGCAATATTAATAGAAAATTAAAGCAAACAAAGGACGTGACCATAAATTAAAAACGGAAACCCAGTGCAAGAAGCTTCAGCACAATTAAAAGTGAAAAGAAAGCCTTTTTTCTATGAAACAGATGGCATCGCATTGCAATACGTCGAAAATTTCTGGTTTGCTGTTATGTTTTTTCTATTTCTTTTCTCATATTACCTGTCTTCTAGTGGCCTCTAATGTTCTAACAGAGGAGGTACCGCTGGTGACTGCGGCCTGAAGGCGGTCGTGCAACCGATGGCGCGGGTGGCGAAGGCCCAAACTTACCGAGTATCACGCACTGTCGAGAAGCCGAGGCAGGATCGCGGCAAGGAAGAAAGAGAAAAGGCGGCGAGGGTCGGCGGCAAAAAAAAGCGTCGGAGGACGCGAGGGCGGCGGGGCTACGAGGTAGCGCCAACGGGCAGGGAAAAATAGAGAAGAGCAGGGGGAGAAAGAAGAGTGGCCGCGCCGAGGGTGCAGCAGCGGGGCGGCGCGCAATGGTACTTAGGGTTTGGGGAGTTTGCGCAGAGACGGCGGTAAGTAAACCGGTCTTTGTTCGAGGGTTTTATGTAATTTTGCTTTTACCAAAATTACTCAATTATCCCTATCAACTCCGTAACCCTTCTTCCGTTCACAACTTAAGGCACGACAAGAGTCCGGACAGACGACACACGCCGCTCATAATTTACTCAAGTGGAGTGAGGCGCGAAGATTAAAAAAGTTCTCTACAAGCTATAGTATTTCAAATTCCAATATAGAGGTGGCAAGAATCATAACTTACTTATCACTAAGATGCTTAATTTACCCTTCTTTTATATCGAAAATACATAATTAGTAAAAGAAAACATAATTAAGTACCCTTAAACTAATCATTTACTTATTAATGAGAAGATTAATTTACGCTACAAGCATCGAATGATGTCTATTAACTAGGTCAATATTTTTATTTGCCCAACCTAAAGTTGGAAAAAGAGAATGACATATGTTGAAGAAATAAGTATATACAACTTTAGGCATAAATCTAATTGGAATCCAGATATTCATAAAAATGTTTATGCAACAACATAATTCTCATTATATATGGCTTCTAAAATTTCTCCAATTTTTTCTTGGTTATAGTCCAAACAAAGGCGTGGATGGATTTTGGATAAAAGTCCTACAGTTGTCTCATTTTTCATATTGTCCCAAGTAATTTTTATTTATCATAATCCCTAAAATTATTTTTTGAAAATATACGAGAGTAGATATGCTAGGCAATGGATCAATCCGTACGAACTAGTCCAAATTTGTATATCTAAGATTTATAATAATAATATTTTTTAGATAGATTTATTATGTTTTTTATATTTCCATCAAAATAATATTGTTATAAAAAAATGATATAATTGACATATCAATACCAGCATCATACACGTCAATTATGTGTGGTCGATGTCTTAGCTAAACATGACCAATACGATGAAGTCATCCGATCAACACCTCAGCTCAACATGACCAACATGATGGAGCCATTTGGTGAACACCTTGGTGCGTTACCACGTCAGGAAAGTTATACAATCCTGGATTCAACATGAGTTGGCAATAGTTACGGTCGAATCTTACAACCCCTTGAATCATGCAATAAGTGGATATAGTAATTTTTTTTTTTGGCATCTAATTCATAATTCTAAATCATAGAAATTATGATAAATATATTATCATGATTCTATTAAATAATGATCTAAATATAAAATTTAGATAAATATTTTATATTTATTAATATTAAGAAAAAATTATAGTTATATAATCTCTACTTGTGTGTATAGATTCAAAGTTATTATCAATAAAAGATTTAAACTAGTTATTTTTAAAAAAAAAATATATTTGCATTTTATGTGTTCATTTGTTCGTAATGTTTTTAACAATGATTTATGTCAACTTTCAAAAGTTAAGTAGACACGATCGATTCAACTTAAATCAAGGTCTCGGGAAGAAGCGCTATCCCGGATTACCGCTCGAGAGGCTAGACCCAGGTCATATCCCTTGCCTCCACGATAAGGTTTATTTTCTATATAATAAGATGATGTATTTCAATTTAGACAACAACTCACTGAAGGATCATACCTTACTGTAGATACACAATAAAAGAAATCAATACAACAGTTGAAATTGACAGACAAGTTGGGGGTTCAACCATCGACCAACTTACAGCATCGGCCTACCACCCACGCACATTAACTCACTTCGTTCGTCTCACAGGTAGTATAAAAGGTATCCAGCCAAATAAGTCGTAGGTCATTCTTCAACACTAAGCATACTAGATATAACAATTCACTTAGCTGATTTGACCGTCGGAGAGGTTGAGTCTGGCAGCACCTCAACGCTTGGTCGCGGTCTTGATGCAGTCGTCGACGATCGGAGAGCCAACTGAGAAGTAGAATGACACACTCGTAAAGATGGAAGCTTTGCCCATAGAGACCAACCAAACAAGCTTCTTGACCAAAGATGAGCAACTCACATCGGAACCTCGTAACATACTCCAAGTAGCTATAGCTCAACCAAGAACCAAAATTCGATTTCAGTACAAAACAACACCTCAATCTCGGTACATAAAATATACAACACACCTCAACTTGAATAAAACCTGAGTTACAGAAAGAACTCTTATTTAACCCATACCAACTATCTATCAAATGTTACAATCGCCCCCATTTAATTCGCTGTGAAGTACCGTGAACCATTGAAGCTTCTAAATCATCCTTTCCGAGTGTGTGTGCATATATATATATATATATATATAGTTGGCGACGTTATACCAATATATAGAATGATTTATACTATTGAATGATTTATACTGCTCAATATCATAAAGAAAATGAATATCTATTGGTATCGAGATAACATTTGATAAGAATGGCAAGTAAATGCCAAAGGATATTTGAAATTGGAAGTCTGCTTCTGTCCAATTCCCTATCAACATCTGTCTGTACAATCTCCTCTACAGTCTGTCCACTGTCCTATGAACTCTCTTGCATGCCATGCTTGCAGATATACTCAATCAATCCCTTGAGAACTGTTACCAAACCAAACCAATTTGTCTACATCAAATTGACCTCTTGGATGGCCGAAGAGCTATCTATATCCACTACAACAAAGACAAAACACAACTGAGACGTAACACACAACACAGAATACGGAAACCACTGAAGCAAGAGAGGTAAGTCTCTCCTCCATGAATCCTCTACTTGCAATCTTATTACAACCAATCTCATCTCCCCTGCGGGCTCATGATGAGTCCCCACTGTCCTGCCATGCGAAGACCATGTCCCCCAGCTCCGCCTTCAGATCCTCCCAGCTGAATCCTTCGTCGCCGCCGCCGCCGCCGCCGCTGCTGCTGCCGCTGCAGTTTTCCAGTCTCATCTCAACTAGCATCAGCGGCGAGGCCACCTCCGACACCTCCACCGACAAGATCGAACCCTGCCTCGACAACCCGGCAGCAACTACCCCTCCTGCTGATCCCTTCCGCCGCTCCACCGCGAAGCCCAGCTTCTCCCCCGTCTCCGAAATCCTCTCCATGATCTTTTCGATGGAGTGTGTCGAGCTGAACCTCTTCTCCTTCTTGTTCTTGGCCTCGTCAAAGAGCCCGGATAAGTCCAGGCCCAACGACAGCAATATAATGTCGAACGCGTTCATGACGGGCGTGATATAATCTCTCGTCGTCGGAGGCTGGTCCACGAGACTACTTAGCTGCGAGTCCAAGCTGAGGGACCGCTTCAGCCATGGGTGCTCCATCAGTGCGGCGATGGTGATCCTGGTCTCGGGGTTGGGGTCCAGCAGTCGGTACAGCAGCCGTCGTGCCGGCGGCGAGACCCATTTCGGAAACGCGAAGTCGCGCTTGTGAATCCTCCGGTACATGAGGGCGAGGTTGGCGTCGTCGAAGGGCAGAGAGCCGGCAAGGAGGACGAAGAGAATGACGCCGCAGGACCAGGCATCGGCTTTGGCACCGTCGTAGCCCTTGCGGCGGATCACCTCGGGCGCGGTGTAGGCCGGGGTGCCGCAGGCCGTGTGGAGACGGCCGTCGCGGAGCTGCTCGGGGAGCGCCGCGAGGCCGAAGTCGGAGATCTTGAGGTTGCCGTCGCGGTCGAGGAGGAGGTTCTGGGGCTTGAGATCACGGTGGGCGACGCCGCGGGCATGGCAGTAGTGCAGGGCGGAGACGAGCTGCTGGAAGTAGCGTCGGGCGGCGTGTTCCGGGAGGAGGCCGCCGCGGCGGGCTACGCAGGCGAGCAGGTCGCCGCCGGGGGCGTGGTCCATCACGAGGTAGATCTTGGAGCGGGTGGCCATGACCTCGTGGAGCTTCAGGATGTTGGGGTGGGCGAGGCGGCGCATGGCGGTCACCTCGGTCACCACGCTGCGCGCCATGCCGGTGCCCACCACCTCGGGCTTGTCGAGGACCTTGATGGCAACGGTGGCGCCGTCGCTGACCGAGCGCGCCAGGTAGACCTTGGCGAACGTTCCGCGGCCCAGGAGGCGACCAAGCTCGTACCTGCCGAGGAGGACCTCCCGCTGGCGCTTGGCGTTGGCGACCGGGGCGAAGCTTAACTTGCAGGGCCGCTGCCTGTCCATGGACTACAATTACAAGAGGGAATAAAAGACGACACGAGCTCTTCTGTTTGAGCCCTCTCCCCGCCCTTCAATCTGGGGGAGGGGAGGGGAGTTGGGTAGGTGGTTGTGTATTTATACCGACCATGAGCGATTGCTCTACAATATGATCTCAAACTCTTTTTATCTTTTTAAGCAAAAGATTAATTTATTATTTAAAAAGGGAAAAAAAATTCCAAGGACTTAATAATAAAGAAAACATAGAGAATATGACACAAGAGAACTCTACAAGCTGTGCCAAATCTGTTCACATGTCTAATCGGTCCATTGACATGAACGTTATCGATTCTAGTTTCGTGGGAATGAATAATCACATGAAAAGATGGACCAATTAATATAAAAAAATTTGACGTTCATCTTGTTCTGGGTCCGGTTGGAGCAGCGGTATTGATATCAAATCATATTGCCATCAACTATATATATATATATATACTTTATAACTATAGTAGCTAATTTAATTTAATTGAGTAATAAGATCAACGAATGGACATGGGCCCCCATGGACTATGAAGCATGATTGAGATGTGGGCGTTGGTGTGTCGAATGATAGTGGATAGCTACGTAGAATGTACACCAAACTGTTGTATTGATGAAATCGTGTAGTAGATCCAATGCTTGCTTTGCATGTCCTCTCTAATTTGTCTTTTGTGCCAAATGGTTGGTGCTTGCATTAAAGCATTAACTACAATGGGAAGAAGCTTGATTCATGGCAGACAATAAGTGGTGTGAAAAAGAGAGCGAAATTTAAAGATGCCCAAACAAGGAGTGAGGTCCTTTTCCATGGGAATTCACATGGAATATGAAAGCCCCAAGGAGAAGGCATCCCTATCCAAAACTCTCAATGAATAATAGAAGAAGAAGAAGAAGACAGAATTACCTTCTAAAATGTTGAAATTTTGAACACTTAAGTATTTTTTATTTTTTATTTTTCCACTTGGGTTAGGGTTAGTTGGATGATGATGATGCACAAAACCATTGCAAAAAAAAAAGATGCTGCTAAGTTTGACTCAGTTGCACAAGCTGATCACTACTCAAGCTAAAACGAAGAAGAAGAGGCTGAAGGCATCCTAAGACTTCTGCGATGCATTTTTTGGAAGTAGGAGAAGATGTCAAGAGGATGGCCAATAAATTAATTTTTAGGAAATAATTGTTTCGTCTTGTTGTCGAATCCAAATCACTCAAACAACAGGAAAAACTTCATTTGATTTCTCAAAGGAGAATTCAAAATTTTAAAAGATGAAATCTCGAATTCAAAACCTTGTATTTCACATGATATTATAAATTTAAAAAAGATGAAACTTTAGGAAAGAAAAGAAAAGATTGCTTAAAACTCATTAATAGTAAAACTCAAAATCAATACCATCTTATTGAAACCTTGAAGAACTAAAATTGAAATAATTTGCAAAATATCGTGATGAAGTAATAAAAGTATCATAATATCGATATTGACAAGAATGATGTTGCACGTTTTCATTTAGCATAGTTGAACGTAGAGTCTTCACTGTATTAAAATTGACTGTTTAGCCGATGCTTGTTTTACCATCTCAAACCACATTCAAAAGTAGGACAGTTCCTATGACCTGCGATCATAGCTTCTCTAAAGTTGACCACAGTCGACCACTTATTATAACAGTTGACCCTCCTCAGTAGAGTCGTTAGATATGTGCTACCCATTAATTGATTCAAACTTGACATGACTTGCTTGGAGTTGGGGATGTTTTAGTTCTTGTTTTATAAGCAACAAGCCAACTAGCCTTTTTTTTTTTTTTCTTTGAGAAAAGAAATATTTTTGCGTACATTCCAATGCAATTACCTCATTCAATACAAAGCTCAACCTGCAATAGTGTTGCAGAGTTTCACATGCCCATATTCATCTAGCTTTAGCACTCATTATATACATATATATACATATATGTGTGCACAGAGAGAGAGAGAGAGAGAGAGAGATTGATTATAAAGTTTGTCCTATCGTGTTAAGAAGTTTAGTGGGCAGAAAAGATCTGTAGTGAGGTAATTATGGTTGGGGAAGAATGAACTCAAAGCAGTATAGGCTAAAGAATGGAGGTAGGTTTACTTGGCGAAACCACCAAATTTTTTAAAGTTGGCCTCCTTCTCTCCTCTTATATGATCCTGTGTATGCATAGGTTAGTCAGCAAGCATTTTCTGCGAGAAAGGCAATGGCGTTGATAGCATTCACTAATCGGTACAGTCTCAGTACTATCTCGAACCAACGATTCCTACTGCGGATGGAGGGTGTTGTCAAGGTGAGTTATCATTACTAGAAGGGCAGGGGGGACAAGATCTAGTTATAGAAAGATCCATGGAGTTGACCTGCTACCATGCACTAGTTTGGGGGACCTCTTCTCCAAATGATGAACTGGAGTGGGGCTTCTACTGGTAATAGTTTAAGATATATGGAGGTTGGAAGAGAACCGATAACTTTGATGTTCCATGTCTGCGTGCTGTATGTATAGAGAGAGAAAGAGAGAGAGTGAGAAGAAGTCACTCATAAGTAGTAATACTTCCTGTAGCCAAAAAGATATGAAATTAATCCCCCCTCTACTGCAGACAATCAAAAGGAGGACATCGGTAAAAAAAAAAAAAAAGAGTACATCGGTCTTTCAATCAGAGCCTGATTCAAAAAAAATAAAAAAGAGTACATTGGTAAAAAAAAAGGAAATACCACTAGATCCAGAAAAAAGAAAAAAAAAGAAGAGAAGATGACAGACCTTACAGTAAGTTTTGTTCAATATGATCTACAAGATCCTAGTATTACAAAAGATCAAAAAAACCAGATTAAAGAAAATATACGAAAAGATGTAAGAGTCTTTTACATGTTACAACAAGCAATAGATGATTCCCTATTTTCCAGAATCATG
Source organism: Ensete ventricosum (assembly GCA_029747655.1). NCBI lineage: Eukaryota > Viridiplantae > Streptophyta > Magnoliopsida > Zingiberales > Musaceae > Ensete > Ensete ventricosum. Next base: position 714,044 of record JAQQAF010000006.1, on the reverse strand, counting down.
ATAACATCAACATCAACAGAAACTTGGGAGATATTAAAAAATATGTTTGGAGGCACAGAGAAAGTAAAATTTTCAAAGCTTCAAATTCTTCGTCGTGAATTTGAAACACTGGTGATGAAAGATTCGGAATCTGTTGCTGATTTATTCTCAAAAGTTTCTTCTATTGTGAATCAAATGAGATCTTATGGTGAAAATATAAAAGATCAAACTATAGTAGAAATATTTTTAGGAAGTTTATCTTCAAAATTTGATATGATCTCTATTGTTATAGAAGAAGCTAAAGATACAATTACATTATCTATTGATGAATTAATGAGATCTGTTTTAGTTCATGAACAAAAAGTGAACAAATATGAAACTTTGGAACATGTTCTTCAAATGAAGATAGATCAGAAGAATGATCAAAAAGAGAATTCAAAAATCAAATCTCAAGGGAGAGATCAAAAGGACAGAGGACGAGACCAATCAAATGAAGGTAACAAAGAAACTCAAAATGCTTTTGTTGTAAAAAAATAGGGCATATTGAAAAAGATTATTGGTACAAAAATAAAAACTCAAATGTTCCTCTATGTTCTTATTAAGGAAAATATGGACATTTTGAAAAAGATTGTTGGAACAAAAATCAAACAAACTATCATGAGGAAAAAAATGATGACAAAAGAGATGAAGAAAATATTTTTATTATAGCATATGATGAAAATATTCTAGATCTGTTTGGTTTTTGAATAGTGGATGTAGTGATCATATGATAAGGGATAAAAGTCTGTTTCAGAAGCTTGATGATTCGGTCATATCTACTGTGTAGATGGGAAATGGTAAAAAATCTCAAGTAAAAGGAAAAGGAACAGTTGCTATGAACACAAAGTTTGGTAAAAAAATTATTGATGATATGTTATTTATTCCTGATTTAAAATAAAATCTCATTAGTATAGGACAGCTAATGAGAAAAAAGATATTATGTTATTTTTTATGAAGAAAAATATCTTATTTATGATATAAAAATTGGTAAATTGATAGCAACTGCAAGGATGACAAAAAATAAAATGTTTGTCTTATTATTTTCGGACTTCGCGACTCCTATCGCAGAATCAACATTATGAAAAAATAGTTATGATCATTTAAAATTCTGTGGATCTATGCAAACTATCTCAGATGATGCAGATTGTAATGTTGATGACACATATACAGAAGAGGGGTGAAACTCTAAACTCCAATGACAATAATGAAAGTACACATACATGGTTGGTAGAAGTTTCTGATGATGTGAAGAAAGCCAATAGAAAGAAAATAAAAATGAAGCTTTTGCATTCAAAGGTATTCAATCCTACAAATACAGAGTCTTCATCATATCATCAAAGATGCTACCGAAGAAAAAAATGTTAAGAGAAACGATAAAATATTTCAGGTTAGAAGTTCTCAAAAATTTATGAACAGAGAAAAAACATAAGACAACCGCTGCAGCAACGAAGATCAGCTTGCCGATGTATTCACAAAAATTTTGGTGAAAAAAATATTTCTTTAAAAATAATTTTAAATTATAACTATTTGAATTAAAGGGGTGTGTTAGAAATAATTCAAATAGTTAAGATGATGATGAGATTAGTTTAGATAAGAATAAGATTTATTTAGATGTGATAGACTTTTTAATATTTTAAAATATCTATATACTATTTTTAATCAATATAAATATATACTCTTGATTCATTCCAGAATACTAATACTGAATAATGTTGATTAAAAATACTAGGGTCTTCTACTCTTCTATTCTCCCTTCCGAAAAAATACAGCAGCACATTTGGATCTCCGTTATCATTTGTGATGCCGAGTGGCCCATGAATCGGAAGGACCACAGAATGACAAGCAAACAGTGGGACCCTGGTTTTCAATTCTATTGTCCCCTGCGGAGTTCCACAGGAAAAAAAATTAATATTTTGATAAGACGCATTGAAACTTCACAAAATAAAGACTCCCTAATCAGGACAAAACGGGGAAAAAATCGAAGGAAGGGAATAAATAAATATCCTTCACTGTAGTTAGGCAATGATACGGAGGAAATTAATGGTTAGGAAAATTCTGATCTTTTTTCTAATGCTTGGTTGTTATGTGGGTGTAAAATCGATTAGGTTGAGCCTACCTATATAGCAGTAGTAGTGCAGACAGTATTCAATGATAAGGAGGAAGAAGACAAACTCACTGTCCCACTTGTTCATATTTGCATGCATCTTCCATTTCTCCACACTGATCTTTCTTCTTCCTGTGTCGTACCAAATGGAAAAAAAAAAAAAAAACTTGTCACATCTTACAATCCAAAAACATGAAAAAGACTTGTATTGTCTACTTGATTTGTAAGGAAAATCTTATTTAATGCTAAAATCAAAGTTGGGTTGGGTACTGCCAAGTCATAAACCCCTCAGTTTATATATATAATGTTGTTGTTTTCAATGCCTTAGAGTTCATCCTTTCTCCCCATTGTATAGCAACAAAAGTGGCTCTGCGTTTGTAGGGCAGCCTTCCGAGAGAACTTGTGGCCGGAAAGCAACAAAGACGAAAGGTGGCAATGTCAATTGTGATAGCGGACGCCACTTAATGTCTGACCGCATCATTAAATATCAGGAATAAACCCAACTCAGTACTCTTATCTATTGCTGATAAAGAAGATGAAGTCGCTTTCTTCTTTATCTTCCTGTGGTTGATTATTACACCCACAGTAGAGAGATAACAATATAAAGAGAAGATGAAAGCAAAGAATGAGAGAGAGAGAGAGAGAGAGAGAGAGGGGACAAGTCTTACTCCTGCTGCAATGGAACACCAGCCTCTGGGATCAAGTGGCATGGCCACCTAGATGACAAGTGGAAGGAGGGAGGGACTCATGCATGACCTTCGAAAAATTAGGTTACAGTGATGTTACTGGCAGCATGCATCGTTATTTTGTATCGTATGGTAAGCACTTGGGGGAAGGAGACCCCTCCTTCTTCACCTGCTGTGGTTGTCGACTTATTAAGAAAAGGATGACCAACTTATGTTTGCTGGACCTCACAACGATATATAGCAGTGGATTGATTCATCAGATTCCATTTGAGGCACCACCAGGAGAGGAATAAGATCTACTTGCAAACAAGGTGATGACCGTGATGATGTCTCCTTATAAACCTCCACATAGTTTTTTTTTAATTTATTATTTTTTTAATTTTTATTGGGACCATTTGGCCACAGCAGAGGCAGTACGTGTTACAGATGCGACGGTCAGTAGCAGCCAACGGTGTAGGACAGTAGTGCAACAGTACTACTACTGCATGCTGGGCGGGGTAAGGTTGAAATATAAAATCACATGGATTTTCTATTTTATATAAAAATATCACTAACCAGCGATAATGTCAAAAATCTTATAAATATCACATGGCACGGATCTAATTAATTTTTTTTTTATTTAAATCATATATATATATTAAATCTCTTATGATTCCTTAAGGAACTAAAAAAAATAAATAAATTAAAAAAGGTATTTAATTTAATAAATACTTTATAAATAATATACATTAAATATATAAAAATTTAGACAAAGAACCTAGAGCTAATTAATTCGCTCTGAACAGATTATTCCCAATACTATCATTTGGACACTTGGTTGCGATAAATCATATCTTTCAAATCACATGAATTTATGTCAAACTTCTTTGAAATCTTTATTGGGCAAGCATTGTTAGCAAATAATATCCTCAAAATATCTTTCAAATAGATTACTTAATCTTAAGATGATATTGACATTCTTATCATGTCTTCCTCCTAAAAAAAATTTAAAATTAATTTTGTTTTGTTGTAAAAACCGTTTGATCTTAGAATACAAATCATACATATTCCTTGGAAATGAATATGCTCTCCTAAGTTGACCATTACTTGTGTATCGTCTCCTGTTATTGCATTCATAGATCTATGAGTACTTATGGGCAGGCAATATGTCTAGTAAAACAAACACATCCTTCACTTTGGATCTCTCTATGTTTGGCAATGCAGTAAAGGGCAATGAAGAAGAGATCCAAAATGCCACCTGAAAGGTGAACGCAATTGTGATATTTTGGATCTCCAAATCTAGGCAATGAGACAAGATGATATGCGCCAACAAGACATGATGCTGCTATCTTGGTTTCAGTCAAATTCTTCCTTCCCTCACTATTCCTTGTTAATAATAATAAACTGAAAATTTTGGCTTGACATCAATACTATTTGTCTTTGTCCTAAATTTTGTTTTATACACTGATAATTGAAGTTATTTTCACACTTGGACATTGGCTTATTATGTGATTATCAAAAATATAATTATTAAATTTTAATAAAATATAACTAATAATGTCATTTGAGAACTTGAGTATTTCTATATTAATTACTGATTTATTTACTAATGTATTAGGGAATATGTTCTTTTAATATGGCTTGTGAGTAAAAAAATAAAAGTTTTGATGAGATTGGACATCATAATTGATATTTTTTGCTTACATAGTTAAATTTATTTATCTTAGCTATCCTATTTATATTTATGTATTTATATATTAAAGTTGAATATGATAATAAGATTATCTTAATAAGACTAATTACATAGATCTAGAAGTATGATATTGATGATATAAAATTATTATGACTCATATTAGTAACCAATACTTAATGTAGTATTAATGTATTTATTAGCTTACTTTATATAAAATTCATGACCACTTATAATATGCTTTTCAAAATTTTTATAATCCAATTAATAATAAAATTTTATTTTATTTATTACGATCTTGACTTATATTATATCTCACCAAGTTATGGATCAAATAGGAGAATGTTATATTATGTGGTCTTGTTTAATTAGATAAGGTATATTATAGTTTTGATTGAATTCAAATTAAGGTTATCGGTTAAAAAGGAACTTATGGGTATGTCTCAAGACATAAGCATTAGAGAGATTTTATTATGTCTATATAGTTTTGTAGGATATAAATGACTCTCGGATGAGTTCATCTTGAAATGAAATCAGCTCAGATAGGAAATTAGATTGGCTCCAAATCGACTTCCAACTCAAATATAACCAAAAACTACCAGTAATGATCTTGATATAATTTATGAGTTCCAATATCCCATTATTAATAAATTGAAATATATATCCAATGCTTGACCTTCGTATAAGGTTGAGAATAAGATGAAATTATTTTTAGTTTATAAAAAAATACACTAAGGAAATTTCTGAGAAGTTAAAAAGAAGAAATTGGTGGCATAACAATGTTGATCAATTAAAACAATCCATTAAAAACTCCTCCATAAGATTTAAATTAAGGGAGAATGATAATTTCCTAATTTTTAAAATCGTATCTTGTGTTTGAGCACAAATAAAAGAGATCAACTTCCCTTTTTTTTATTAATCACATTAATAAGAGTTTTTGTGTTCTGTGGTAGATTTCAGTTAGAAATAAAACTAAGAGCCGGATAGGGCATTCAGCTAAAGGTTCTCTTTATAAAGTAATGAGCACAAGCTTTGCGGTTTTCCTTCTGCATTCACCTCTCGTGTCGTCTTTGTTTGTTGATTGAACCTTTGAGAGCTTCTGATAGCAACCATGAATCGACTTGCCATTCTGATAAATTCTTCAAAATATCTTATCTAAATAATTGTTTGTTTGGGTATAATTTCAATACATTTAAAAAAAAAAAAAAGAATTGAATTTGTTTATTGTACCACAGAAAACAAATAACTACGTATACGAGATATTAGTAAGCATAATTAATAGTTTATTATATTATCGACTTATATTCTATAAATATTAGATCGATCGTCTTTCCAAAAAAAACAGCACAATCGTCGAAAGAAAAAAAAAGGTTAGGTGTCCCACCATCATTTGACTTGGGGAGGTATCCAATTTAGACTATAGATTATAGAAAAGGTATCCAATTTAGACTAAAGATTATAGAAAAGGCATCCAATTTAGATTAAGACATAGAAGTCCACTAATCTACGGTTGTCAATGATCACCATCGGATGCTACCGAGGGAAAATATGTTAGCATAAAAAATCATGTTATGTTGTTATTTTATAAAAGAATTTAATATAAAAAATTAAAATCAAGTAATAATAGATCTAAATATTATAATATATATTTTTTGATGCTATTTAGAATTTTTTTTACCTGATATGAGCGCACCATTGTTGAATTCGAGATTTATAGTGATGTTGATCTGTAATGAAAATTAGTCTTACCTTCTATTCTTTACAGGACCATTACGATCGATATATTTAGGGACAAAAAGAATACGAGAGAGAACATCTCTAGTTGCTTGGTTCATGTGACTAAAGAGAGATAAGGGGCAATGAGAGAATATATATAATATCTCAATCATGTCACGTATATGTGTATCCGTGTATTTAATTATAGTGTGTTTTGTGTTGAGTTCCTAGAAGGTCTTGTCTATTTATAAAAAACGAACAAAGAGTCTATGATAAAATATTTTATTTAAAAAATTCTACTATAATTAGACTTCTTTTTAGTTAGTCGTAATTAGAACTCAATCATATCCATAATATATTTTATATGATTAGATAGTGTCACATAATCTAATAAAATATCATTGACTTCTTGATCAATCTGATGTAGTCCGGACCATATATGCATAATTATCCGAGATAAAAATATCGAGCTTCCGAGATACCCCTGCATAAAGACTAAGGTCGAAAAAAGTTTTGTGACTCGATCCTTCCAACACCATAGTTAATAACACGAGGTCTATGAGTGTGGACATGAGTAATCAAAAGAAGTAAGCCCCTAATTCTCTCGCTCATCGGGTCGAATATGAGCATTTATATTTGGTCACAAAAGAATAAATATTTTATAAAATATTCTATGGGGAATCATCCTCTAGGTGCTTCCAATAGTCCCCCTCTTGACCTCATGTCCACGTGGACGATGAAAAGATGAGGAGATGATCTCAAACTACCTATTATGGACCTATTTTGGACTCTTATCGATGCACATAGACGAGTGAAACATGACCTAGGTCTTTTTTCCTCCCATCAAGAACTTCACATGATGGCTATCATTGAATGATGATTGGCTGATAGTATATTCTCTATCTTATACCCAATTACATTACTAGATATAACATAAAAGTAAGAAGATTTGTACATCTAACTTAACAAAGAACATATTATATACTCTCTATCTTTATAAGCTAGTTTAGATCTTTATCGATGGGGAATTTAAGGTGACATCAGCATGTGATATGTTAATATCATTCATTAGCAACCTTTCCTTACTAAAACCCTTATCATTATCTTGAACAAGTTTAGTTTGATTGTTTTATCGAACTATTAATAGTCTATTGATATCGAGCTACTTATCTAGAATGTCTAGGCCAAAGTATATTGTTAGTAGGTCATATAAGTCGCTATAAGGTAGTTTAAATCTTTGCCCATTGTTAATTCGAGTGATGTCATATAGCCTTTTCTTACTAAAACCCTACTTCAATTGGTTAATTGAATTCCTATTATTCTATTGAGATCAAGCCATTGATCTAAAATGTCTAGGTCAAAGTTAATGTTAGTAGGCCTATAACCTAGTTATAAGAGTACACTCGGAACACATGTACATTGAGGGTCCAATATATATTTTAAATATAAATTGATGTTTGATATTTTTTTTATGATTATATTTGACTTGAATACTAGATTACGAATGTTTAAATGCTAATACCATCTTAAAGGTAGCTTTGACATTTCATTATTTGTTGGATGCTAACAAATTTTCTTTAAATTTTTTAAAGTACTACATGACGTTGTCTAAGATCACAAGATTGTTCCAAGCATCATATTGTAATCACAAGATTATATACATATTTTATTAATTAATTTTAAATAAAAAATATTCATTTTTGAACAAATATTAAAAATGTTAGAAGGATAAATTTATCATATAATATTTCGATGAACTTCTGAAAAACATAATTTAACCAAATAACACTTTATGTCAATGCATATTTTGAAATACAGTTTTTATTTATTATTTATCAAACATTCATATTACACAAATGTATATTCACTAAAATAATTTTCTTTAAGTACATATTCAAAATACAAAGTAATGCTTTGTCCTTGTGAACTTCCAATGTTACAGTAAATAAAATGTTCTATATCACTTCCCAAACTCCACCACTAAGCTTGAATTTAAAGAGACAAATATATAAAAAAAATCACTAATTTAAAAGGAATGTATGTGTCTCAGCCTAGTGTATCAGTATCAATTGGAATCTCAAGATCATTATATGAACAGTCGATTGAAGGTGATTAATTATAATAACACATTAATATGCACGCTAGACTTAAAATAAAATACCTGCTTTCGAGGGACATTCGTGTAATTTTACCAAAATAAATGGTAACTATTCACAACACCTCTGTTGTTCATAAACCTTTTACAAAATTATTATTATTTTTAATATTTATAACCTCTGTAGTTTTATTTTTTTATCTGTATCTTTTGTTTTTTTTTTCTTTCTCAACGATCGTCACTAGTGAACTCTACTATCGTTGACTCTCTTCATTATCCATTGCTACTAATCATCGCTCCCGATATATTCATGATTTTTTTTTTAACGTCGATCGTCGCTCCCCTATGAACCATTCAGATCATGCACCTGGTAGATTTTCCTCACCATTTGGTGCCTCCAACCAGTGTTTTCTATCATCGACGTTACCCCTTTGTTATGTTGATACTATCATTGTCGTTAATTTTATTGATTACGAATGTTATTAAGAAGAAGAATGAAAAAAAAAGGAAAAAAGTTATAGGTAAAAAAATAAAAAAATATTAAAAATAAATTATAGATTAAGAACATATAATTATTAAAAATAACTTAAATAAATTAAAAAATTTAACATAAAATTATAAAATGAAAAATAATTTGGTCTTCATTCCAGTCACATTGTCGGTCGGAGGACAAGTCGGATGGTTGTTCAAATCAATCTGCTGTCATGTGCATAACTGACCGCCCTTCCGCGGAAACTTTCACAGTAAAGCGGCCCATAAATTGGGTCCGGCCCAAGACTACGTTCTTTAAACGGAGGACTGTAGTCGTACTTTGCCCAAATCCATAGTAGTAGTCGTCTCCTCTCTCTCCTCCCCCTGCTCTTCCCAACGCCTCCCCCCGCTGTTCCTCCCATCAGATCGAGCAGATCGACTCCCCCTGCGAGAGATTTCGAACGCCGGAACTCCAAATCCAGCATCAGCTCGCTTCTCCTCGTGCCTCCCGCCAGTGAGTCTGTTCGTCCCTGCCGCCTCTTGGTGTGGGTCCCTCCCCCGCCCGGCTCCCATAGATGGGATCTCTGGTCCCTGGAGTCGGCTCGGGACTTCCGCTTTGATGCAATTCGATGCAGCTTCCTTATCGAGGATCCGATCTCTGAGGGTGCTTCCTGCGGCCTGCGCGTGCTGTCTCGGCGAAGATGGCCTCTTCGCCGGTGAAATTCTTCGCAGTTCTTCTGGTCGTCTCTGCTGTCGGATGGGTCATCTTTGTGTAAGATTTACGAGAACCTGTTTATATTTTGAATTTTGTTTCGTGATCTTCTGGAATTTTACTTTCTTGAGATTTAAGCTCGTTTATTTAGTTGTTGTTTCAATTATTTGGTTTTTTGCATTGTCTCTTTGTGTGGTTTCTGAACACAATTTCCCTAAGCTATTATTTACAATTTTCGCCGATAATTACCTCGTTTTAAAAAGGATTATGGATAACACCAACCATGTCAAGCTTTGAAAAACTGCAACGGTCCAATTTTTGCATGGCAACACAATTGGCTGACCGCTGCAATTAGCAAAGACTGCTTAATGACAATCTTTTGTTATTTTAGTTTCTAATTAAGCATGGAGCATGTGTAATTCATGAAAATCTAAAAGCTGATTGAGGTGCTTGAACCTGAAGAATATAAGTTAATACGCTTCTGATGGTAAACATTGTTAACAACAATATCATCACCAAGTGCCATTAACTAAAAGCACGATTCAAATTTTCTTCCAGGTGCATAAAAATGAGGGAAAAGGAAGTACATAGTGCAGATTCGTTCAAGACATACAGAAATTTATACGTAATTAGAGTTAAGAAGAAACTATGTTGATGATATAAATCTTTCTGAGCCTAAGTCCAGCGTTGAGGTTTAAGATTGATAGGACCCTAGTAGGGTCGGGTACTAGTCGACCAAGTTATGATTGCAATAAACCCTGATTAGCAGTTAATAAACCCTGATTAGCCGACCACCTTCGATTGAGAAAGTTGACTAGGGTTTGATGGATCCAAGTCCTACTAAGGTTAGGATTCATCTAGGAGAGTTTCACTTAAAGTAGGAGTCCTACTAGGGTTAGGATTTGAAAACCATGTATAAGCATGTAACTCCTCCTTCATCAAGCAATAAAACTTTAGCAAATTTATTCAGCTTGGTGGTCGAATATTGGAGGGTCGAACCCCTATAGAGTTAGAGGAGGGCCGATCCCCTACAACGATTAATTATCCCCAATAGATACCCTAGAGGTTCCATCAATCTAGTATCAAAGCAACGTTCTTGGTGTCTCGCTGTTCTTCCACCCTCTGTCGTTGCCGTCTCCATTTCCATCTGCTGTAGCCGACCCCTCTGCTGCCGCTGCCATCACCGCCATCATCTGCTGCAGTCGACCCTTGTGGTGCTGCTGCCATCTACATCTGTAGTCCGCCCTCGTATTGCATCTACATCTGTTGCATCTTTATTCGTTGCCTACCTCTGCATCTATCTTCATCTATTATTGTTGCTGTTACCTCCGTATATTGCTGCCATGTTCGTCGTAATATTGCTGCCATCTTCGTCGTAATCTGCTGCACCCACCTCTTGTGCTGTCGAACCATCTCCCCTGTTGCTGCCGCAACCAACAACCCTACGACAACCTTCTAACCCTAAAACGTTGTCGTTATAGTCCTCTTTTACCCCCTGCAGCCATATACCGCAGCCTTCTAACCCTAGATCGCTGCCGTTGTTGTCCTTTTTCCTTCTATTGCTGCCAGCCCCATCTGTCGATCTATGCCCCTTACTCGTCAACAGAAGAAAAACCTAAACATCACAGATCTGCAATCTTACGCGATGGCCTCAGACGATGCAATTGACGCGAGGCTTGAAGCCTTCGAGGCCCGCATGAAGGACATATTACGCACACTCTTAGAAGAATTCAAATTGGGCCGATTAGAGAGCCCAAAGAGATCTCCGCGCGGAGAAAATTCATATCATAAAGAGAACCAATCAGGGAAGGGAGATCAAGCACAGGACTTCGCGTACTCACGCATGAGGGTGGACTTCCCTAGATGGGAAGATGAAGACCTGACCGGGTGGATCTCACGCGCTGAATGGTATTTTCGCTTCCACAAGACTCTATATGCATCCATGGTCGACATCGCCGCCATATACCTCGAGGGAGACGCGATCCAGTGGTATGACTGGTTCGAGTATATTCACGGCGTACCTACGTGGAGGCAATTCAAAAGCGAGCTGCTGATCTGCTTTAGACCATCGGAGTACGAAAACGTGGACGACCAACTCGCGACGATCCGTCAAACCTCGACCATCCAAGATTATCAAACCAGGTTTGAACGATTTTCGAATCAAACTCGTGATTAGTCTGAAAAACAATTGCTAGGGACGTTTATCGAAGGATTAAAGCCGAAGATCAAATGTGAAGTTAAAGCACAACAACCATATACATTGATGGCGGTCGTCTTTTTTGCCCGCATCTAAGAGGAACGGCCGAACAACGATGCCCGAAGGACCAAGATCATAAATCGACCAGCAACCATCAAACCTTCAGCCTCCCCTGCTGCCAATCGAATCTCTCAGCCCAAGAAATTAACTCGAGAAGAACTCCACGAAAGATCTGCAAAAGGCTATGTAGGCACTGCGATGAACCATGGAGTCAAGAGCATCGCTGCAAGAAGGGAAGGCTTTTGGTGATTGAACCGATCGAGGATCCAAACCCGAGGACATAGATCTCAAGTTCGAGGAGGAAGATGCGGAGCAAGAACCGCAGTTGGCTGTCAGCACAGTACATTCCCTAGCCAGCTACGCGAACCCGCAAACCATGAAGATCGACGGAGTCCTCAAGCAACAGCCGATTAATGTTCTTATCGACACTGGAAGCACTGGTAATTTTATAGACAACAAGGTTGCTGCCCTAACCCTCCGGATTGAAGATTGCAACATGTTTGATGTGAAGGTCGCAGATGGCCAAACCCTCAATTGCAGCCACAAGTGTTCGCGGGTGAAACTAGTCATGTAGGGCCAAAAATCACCGCGGACTTCTTCCTTTTGTCGTTGGACGATTACGAAGTGGTGCTCGACATCGAGTGGCCATCTACTCTAGGTGATGTTTCCTGGAATTTTTCCAAGTTACTTATGAAATTTTTCAGCCATGAGAAATAGGTGATCCAACTTCGACAATGTGTTCGTGATCGAATCTGACGTGTCGGGAGTCGGAATTTGAGTCGTTCTAATGCAAGATGGCCGACCTCTAGCCTACACCACCTAGGCTCTCTCCCCGTCTCATCTAAAGCTATCAATCTACGAGAAGGAGATGTTGGCCATTGTGCATGCGGTGATGAAAGAGAGACTCTACTTGATCAACTGACGCTTCCAGATCAAAACCGGCCACAAGAGCCTCAAGTACTTCATGAAGTAGAAGGTTTCCTCCCCCGAACAACAAAAATGGGTAACAAAATTGCTCGGCTTCAATTATAATTGTCTATAAAAAGGGGAAGGAAACCTTGGTTGCAGATGCGCTTTCCTGCCTACTCGAGCATGCTGAAATTTCAGCCATCTCCCTTTCGATTTTATGACCTCTTGGAAGACATCAGGAAGGAGTGACAAGGTGACCAAGAGACCCAGGAGATCATTATAAAATTTGAGGAGGAATCGGGCTCAGTAGCGCACTACAGTTGGGACTCGAAGGACCTGCGATATAAGGGCCGAATAGTGTTGGCGCCCAACTCTCCTTGCCAAAATGCCATCATACTGGCGATGCACTCTTCACCAACGGCTGGACACTTCGGATTCCTTCGGATACAAAAGGATTCGACAAAATTTTTATTGGAAAGGGATGAAAAAGATTATTACTGAATTTGTAGCGCGGTGTGACACTTGTTAGCGACACAAGGGAGAAACGGTGGCAAGCCCGAGAAAATTGCAGCCACTACCTATTTTAGACTCTGCTTGGACTAACATCTCCATGGACTTCATCGAACGGCTGCCCACATCACAAGGAAAATGTACCATTCTCGTTGTGGTTGATCGCCTCACGAAATACGCCCACTTTTGCGCTGTCCGAAATCCTTATACTGCTGCTAGCATTACTCAAATTTTTGAGAAAAATATTGTTAAACTGTATGAGATGCCTCGATCTATTGTAAGTGACTGTGATAAGGTCTTCACTAGCAAATTTTGGATAGAACTTTTTCAGTTGCAGAGCACTAAATTCAAGATGAGCACAACGTACCATCCTTAGACCGACGACCTAATAGAAATGGTGAACAGATGCTTGGAGAATTACCTTAGATGCTTCACCAGTGACAGCCCGAAAGAATGGACACGATGACTTCCCTGGTCCGAATGGTGGTATAATACGACATATCATTCATCTACAAAATGTACTCCTTTTGAAGCTGTGTATGACCGACTACCCCCTGTAATTCCTAAATATATAGACGACACATCATAAGTAGATCGGGTAGACTGAGAGTTGATTGACAGGGACAAAATTCTATAACTATTGAAGGACAACCTCTCGGCCACCCAAGCAAGAATGAAGCAGCAGGCTGACACATGTAGGAGCGAAAGTGAGTTTTCTGTTGGAGATTGGGTCTTTCTTCGCCTTTAGCCCTACAAGCAGACATCAATCAAGACCCGAGCATCAAGAAAGCTGTCTCCTCACTTTTACGGACCCTACAAAATTGTGGATCACATTGGAGCTGTGGCTTATAGATTGAATTTGCTTGCAGACTCCAAAATTCATCCGGTCTTCCACATGTCCTACCTCAAACGAAAGCTTGGAGAAAATGAATCAGCCCAGAGCCATCTACCCGACACCTCTGCTGATGGAGAGGTCCAGGTTCAGCCGAAGACTATACTGGACTGTAGGATAGTGATGTGTCGCCAATGCCCCTCTACTAAAGTGCTGGTGCAGTGGACCAAATTGCCTGCTGAAGATGCTACATGAGAATCCTATGAAAAACTAAAGACAAGGTTCCCATAGTTCATGGAGGCTCAGCTTTGAGGACAAAACTGATTTGAAGAGGGCGGGTCTGATAGGACCCTAGCAGGGTCGGGTCTTAGTCGACTGAGTCATGATTGCAATAGACCCTAATTGACATGTAATAAACCCTGATTAACCGACCACCTTTGATTGAGAAAGTCGACAAGGGTTTGATGGATCCAAGTCCTACTAGAGTTAGGATTCATCTAGGAGAGTTTCACTTAAAGTAGGAGTCATACTATGGTTAGGATTTGAAAACCCTATATAAGCATGTAACTCCTCCTTCATTAAGCAATAAAACTTCAGTAAATTTATTCAGCCTGGTGATCGAACCCCTATAGAGTTCGAGGAGGGCCGATCCCCTACAGCGATTAGTTATCCCCGATAGATACCCTAAAGGTTCTATCAAATATTTGGTTCTATTCTTGTTGATTGGTGGGGACATCAATACTGGAGATGTTATTGTTTGATAGATCAACTTGGGATAGACAAGAGAAGCTTGATAGTAGTCAATAGATAATGCAACTACATAGCAAGCCGTAATGTCCCAACTATTCGGGGAGTAAAGATAAAGAAGACACTGGATTTGAAAAAAGATGGCCTAATGTGTGAAGCTACTGAACAGTCAGTGTTTGTAGATGTTCGATATGCATAAGCTTAATCTTGTAAAGAGGGAAAAGAGAGAAAGAGAAAGGATGTTTTCATTATTTGAACCCTTGATACTGAGGTTGCAAGGGATTGACCTCTCCCCGTCACGTATGCAATCAGGCATTGGAAACCATAAACTGTAACTTGGTCTTACAGAAGGCGGTTATAAAAGGTGAGTGGCATTGGTGCTAGAGACAATTGGTATAAGGTTGCAATGGAGATTTTTGATTTTCTTAATCTTTATTTTTGATCAAGTTTGTACATGTCCGATGTTTGATTATTCGACTTATTTTGACTGATCTTTATTCTATGATTTTTAAATGACCAAAATGAGCCACTAATGTTTTCATATGATCCTGAGATATGGATACCATTGAAGGCTAACCCTATACCCTGATATATTTTTCTTCAAGATTTGCCATGGTAGATGGTAGTACAATGGTGTTCTAGTAGTGACTGGCAGTAGAAGCAAAGACATACATGGTCAAATAACCATACCACACATACCTTGTTATTTTTCTTTCTCAGACATCAGTTTCCTGTTGCTCCATCTTCTAACTCCTATTTGTCCCTTTTCTTCTTTTATCCCCCCTTCGCTAGTGATTTAATTCTTTTAGTTATGGACAAGTATTTCTCAACTTTTTCCTCTTCCCTCTCTTCTCCACATATCTTCTATTCTTCAGGCTTCAAAAATTTAGAATCAGTAGGAGCTCTTGGGATTAACTCAAGAAATAATATAGCTTCCAATGAGGAATTGACTATCGGTGGGTAGTTGACGGTCTAGTGAGTGGTTACTTCCTTCTCAAGGAACCATTTATGGAACTTCTGCATCATATGACTCTATGTTGAGCTTTTGTTGTTTGTTATTGTTATTTGGCCACTAAGATATGCTATTCAACCTCACTTGTCAGATATTGAACTTCCTACTTGCTGATCAAGAAAACAACTGCCTTATTCGCATACTTTGAGCATAGAAGGGTGAAGATGGAAATCCGACATAAACAATTAGGGTGAAGATGGAAATCCGACATAAACAATAAATTGCTTATTGAGAGTTTGAGACCCTTACTAATAGGTTGACTTGGACCAGAAACTGTCTTTTTTAAAGATGAGGTCCAACAGGAGACACATCGGGCAAGTTGAGTATTGAGATTCAGCACTTAATGGACATCTTTCTTTGAATCTGAAACGTCCTTTGGTGGAAAAGAAACACTAGATAGAAAAGATAATAGTCGTATTAATATATAACGAAAAGGAGATCAGTTCATGGTTGAGCTTTATACTGAAAAAGAACGAGAAGAGTAGGAAAGAAGCATGGACCAGCCAGTTCAAGAAGCACTGTGAAAAGAACAGGATAGAGAAAAGAAAGGGATTCTGTTTAAAAACTGGATCATTCAAGGAAGGAGCTTATTCATCATTGAGTCATTAGGCTTGAGACTTATAGTCTCTCTCTTTTCCCGCTTAGGTTGTGGGTTTTGTGGGTCAAACAAGCACTCAAAACTAAATTTGGATATGTGTGAACATATTCATCCACTTGGGCGACATGAGTAACATACTTGATTACTGGGACTGTTAAATTCATAGCCTTCTCCATCATCATTGGTAGATGGACAAGTATCCACCTCCTTGTCACTGAAATTTGATGGAGAAATGTGATCATAATTGACTTATTGCTTACTGATGACATCTAGTGGCTTAACTGAGTGCGATGAGCAAACTTTCCCCTTGTTACACTATTAGATAACTGAGACTGACTTGCTGCACCATTAACCCATGAAAAATTGACTTTTTGTAGCCTGATCACAACTTATTGTCGGACCCTTCTCATAACTATTTTTTTTTTATAGGAAGGCATTTTGGTCATTTGCAAGAGGTAGAGACTCTCTGCTGGCATTATAGAAATAGAGCACACTATCCGAGAAAAGCCTAATATGTGGGGCTTTTTACTCTAAAATCACCTTTATTGGCATCCTCTAATTGTGATCGTCATTCCTATTAAATAGGGGCTTGTTGGTTCCATTGGGCCTCAGTTCCTTGTAGTGCCAAGCAAGGAAATTTATTATTTAGGTTATGTCTCATTTCTTTTCTGTCCACATATTTCTTCATTTTTCTAGCTTTCATCTTCAAATTTAGAATACATGTTCTTAACCCCACTAGTACGGGATCAAGGAAATGAAAAATGCTTGTGACAAATAAAAATTGATTCTCTATATTGGTTTTGCAAAAATAATTTTAAAATATAATATTCTTTGTTAATTGCCTAAGTGCCTTAGGTTTTTTTGTCAATTATTGCAAAATGTTATCTTACACTAAAAGGTAATATAGGACAAGTGCATGGAGGGTAAATAACAAATAGTTGTTTAGGGATTCAATAGTTGTAGAATAAAAGATAAAAGATTTTACATAAAATAGATAAGAAAAATAATTTGTAGACTCACTATGGTTTAAGGATTAACTCCTAGGAATGATGATCTCACTCTTTAACATGTCCTATGTTGACGATGGAACTAGATTGTTGAAAAAGGGTATGCTGTTTGATACCATTGACACATACATAACATGGGAAAAAACTATTCGTTCGTTAATCTATCGATGTTCTAATTAAAATTTCCCTCCTTTTTTACCCCTTTAGGTGCAAAGAAAAAATAAAATTTATAAAACAGGAAGAATACAAAAATGGCTAACCTGTGTGTGCCAGGCTAGCCTATACGGGTGAATACAAAATTATAATGAATAATTAACACAATTCATAAACTTCTTAGTTTTAACATTATACATTAAGAATCAAGGCCAAGGCTTAGCTTATATAGGGTTAGTATGTAGAGGTGATGGAGAGGAGAGGTGCAACAGTTGAGTCCAAGGGCGGTGCTAAGGAGTGGTGTTGTCATGTCGAGAGGGGAGGCAGTATTGGGAGTGTGATGGGGCTAAGAGCAAGGGCGAGAGGGTGGCTGGTGAGGGGTTGAGAGTAGGGATTAGGGAAGGGTGGGAGAAGAAGGGGTTGGTGGGTGGGTGGCAGGAAAAGATGAGGGCGACTCGAGGAATGAGGACAGCGGAGGCAAGAGGAGGGGGACTAAGAGCAGGAGGAGGCGGGAGAAGGGGGACAAGGTTGAGAATAATGGGTGTCGAGAATAGTGGTAGGTGGGCGAGCAAGAAGAAGGGGGTTGATAGTAGGGGAAGGACAACAGAGTGTAGGCAGTGTCAGAGCGAGGGTGTTGCTTGTGCGTATGATGGGGAGAGAAAGGCACCACCTGAGGAAAAGGAGGGGGGTGTTCGAGGTGGCATAAAGAAGCGGGGAGGAGTGTTGTAGCGTGTGGAGAGTGGATGTCATTCATCTAGGAGTGAGAAGCACTATGGCTCGTCTAAGAGGGGGAGGACCACTTAGGGGAAGCACTACATACGACGAGTAACAATGGAGGTATTAGAGTTGAGGTAAGGGACATGGTTATGTAGGGAGGTTTTAAACCTTAATTAATTGATCGAGTTAAACCATTTGCCTCGTCCAGTTCAAGGGAATTGGACTCAATGTGCATGGGAGATATTAAACTTTAATTAATTGACTAAGATAAACCATTTGGCTCACTTAGGACCATGTCAAATTACTCAGAATTGAACCCAATATGTTTGGGCCACTTGATGCCTACTCCTAATCACTTGCTTGGGTGACACTAGTTGTACGTGCCTTGCCTAGGTTGATTTGATGTGCTCGGGCTTTGCTTAGTTTGATTTGATGCCCCAAGCATCGCTTGTGTTGATTTGATGCCCTCAAGCCTTGCTTGTAAACTTGATGCGCTCGCCTAAATGGGCACTCGTTAAGTGTTTTTGATACCAAATATGATATAGGACAAAAAGCAAAAATGGGTAAAATATATATTTTTAGGTTTCAATAATTGTAGGACAAAAGAATAAAAGATTTTAGATAAGATGCAAGAATATAACTATCATGTTCATTTCAACTCAAGGAGTAACTCTCAAGAATGAAGCCCTTGCATTTCTACACTTCTTCTAAGAGGTTAATTGAATATAACATTGAGAAAAGAGTATGACCTTACACCACTTGTATGTTTATACGACAGAAAAATCTATTTCTTTGTTCACTGGCCGAAGCTCCAGTTACAATCCTATTGGCCCTTTATAGGTCTCCAAGTATAAGAAGAAAACAAAACTCAAAAAATAAGATACATTTTTCTTCTTTTTTTTTGAAAATAAAAATAAAAACAAAACTCTAAACATAAGTAGAAAACCAAACTATAAAAATATGAAGAAAACAACACAAAAAATAAAGAAAATAATATTTTATAAATTAAAAGATATCAATTATTTCTTCTTTCTTTCTTTGGGGAAGATAGATTTACAATTTTATTTTAGCAAATAGTCTTGTTGATGATATTTTTGATTGATAGGCTTTTTTCTTTGTAGATATTTTAATCAAGAATATCCTTGGTAGGGATGAACTTTCGATCAGAACAAGACTTATGTCTTTTTTTTTTAAAATCTTCAATCAAACTTAGGATTTTTGTATTAGGCTTTTTTTGTCTTTTCCTTGGTCAATATTGGAAACTAATAGAGGATTTTGGAAGATCTTATTATTTGACAACTATCCATTAACAAAATTTATTCAATTCAGAAATATACTAAAATGATCCTGCATCAACAGGCAAAGCAAATAACTCTTTGTGGTTATTTTTTTCCACATGTAGGTTAAATTAGATTGCATCAGCTTACACAAATAAGTCTTGAAAAACTTGCTCTCATATTGTACTATTGCACTTGTATTAAGGAGACTAAACTCATGTATTTTACATCTTCTATATCTCCCAGCATTAAGTTAGTCACTCAAGAATTTAAATCTCAGTTTGATATTGGTTTGAGTAACCTATCTGACTACTGACTAGTATGCTATCAGTACACAGGACATTACAGGGCATCATTGAATAAAATAATAAAAGTAAAAATGAATGGTATTATGCCAATTTCGAGCTATATATTCTGATATTATTACTTGTATAGATTCATAAATAATGGTTCCTACTAATTGACACCATCGAGATTTGGAGTCATACTCTGTTTAAATCATCTGATTATATTAGTATCTGACTCATGACACATGACCATCTGTCTTATTTTATTTGGATGTAAACTAAAAATCCCTTGAAACTATCTATTTTTCTTGAACCACCATGAATTTTAGATTCGTATGAAACAAGGTATATCATCTAATTCTTGCATGATTCTTCATGTTGCATGCTGCCATATCTAAAAATCATTGTTATTGTGTTGCTAAAACCATGATTGTTGTTGCTTGTACATTATCTAAACGGATACTTCTTACTTTCACTGCACTTTTGCTCTTTCAGATTTGCTGCTAGATTGCTGGCCTGGTTTTTGAGCAGGGTATTGGGAGCATCCGTTGGGTTGCGGGTTGCTGGATGCAATTGCTTAAGGGATGTTACCATGAAATTCCAAAAGGTTTTCTGCTATCTGGACTCAAAATTATAGTTGAATTATCCAAATTAACTTCATTTTCTTCTGAACATGTAGTTCAAAACTTGCTTGCAAGAAAATGTAATTAATTTTGCTTCTAAAGTGGGATTAATTTTCTTTCTTAGGCATGATTGTCAATCAAGCACATTACTTATCTTCTTTCTCTTTTTAGCTAATTCCTTGTTTGTTTCTTGGTAGATGACATGGAGATTAATTATATTTATTATAGATTTCAATTCAAGAACCTGTTTTGGGATAACATGATTAAAGCTTCCAACACACCTCTTTTCTCAGTGACTAATATTACACCTTATCTCTTCCTATTTTAGACTAATTTCCATATTTGTGCCTTGGAAACATTGGTACATTGCATAGAAATTTGTAAAAATTTTCAAACTATAATTTTTCACATCAACCTTGAGTTAAGTGGCAACTTTTTAGTGCTGCAAGTAAGTGTTAAATGGTGGTTATTATGGTTTTTGTCTTTATCTTTTTTATTTTTAATTTAATTAGATAGGTAATTGATTCAACCTAAATACTAATTTAAATCTCATCCTTTTGTTTCTTAAAGCAAAATTGCTACTGTGGTTTAAAATTAGAATTTTATCCGATAAATTATAAGCAAATAGTTAAATTAGTGTATTTGGTTCAAAGATTCGAGAATTAATTATAGTGGTATTGTTGTTATCAGATAATTGTTTCTTTAGGCTCTGTGTTCAGTGTTCTTTTTGTTCAGATTTTAGGCTACTTCAAAAGTGCGATATGTATTTTCTTCTTCTATAATGGTAAATGAGATCCAGTTGTTCTGAATCAAACATCGAGAGTTAGTTGTTAAGTTTGTCTCCAATTCTGATATCTATATCGTCTAAACCAAACACAAGATATGAGTGAAATAAATAGATAATATGATAGTGATTTGAAAATTTGGTTGAGAAAAGAAAAGACAATAAATAGGGAAACAAGGGTCCTCTAATTTGAGCTAGTTTAAGTAAAATTTAAAATGGTGATAGAAAAATTAGCAAGGAAAAGGGTTAGTAATCATGAGCTTTTACTAGGCTCATTCAGGATGAACTTAAACTATTTAATGCTACTTGCTGATGACATTTTCTTGATAAGTATTAATTAAGTCAGGATAATCCTTAAAATTGAGCAATGAAAAGAAAACTAACCAACAGAGGATTTTCATCTTAATAATACTACATGTTTGAAGTGTGCTTTAAAATTTTAGCAATGATAAGAAAACTTGTTAAATGTATATATGAAATAATGGTCAAGAAATCCCCTAAAACAAACTAATGAGGTGTTAAATCATTGTTCCAGGGGAAGGTAGCATCAAGAAAATAATTCTCATAAACTTAGGTTTGGAAGGTTGAAGTGAAGAGGATTGTTCCAAGTGTTGGTTATCAATGCATTGATAAAAGAAATTATAAGATAATTACCATGCTTAGTATACTGGGTAGTAATATCCAAAATGATTATTACAGAGGTGAGGAAGTTATGATGGATGTGTGGTGGCACTTAAAAAGATATAATAGGAAATGTTTACATATGTTGTCAGTAGTAGTTCTGATTGAAGAATTGAATATGAAAATATTGAAAACCATTTAAGAGGATCCAAGGGAGGCATTGCAGGATTAGTTATTTGATGCAAGATTTGCCTTACCGAGCGGTAAGACCCATATCGCCCGGTACGTACCGGTCTGGCAGTTGACTGGTACTCAGACCGCTTGCTACCGGGTGGTACCACCAAAATCGACCGTCAACGATCGATTGAGGGAGAAATCGACTGTTGACGGTCGATTGAGGGAGAAAAAGAGAAGAAGAAGAAGAGAAGAAGAAAGAAGAAGAAGAGAAGAAGAAAGAAGAAGAGGATACATACCTCCTTTCCCCGCGCCATCCTTGCCTGCGCGCAGTTGCCGCCCACGCACCGTCCTCGCTCGCGAGTTGCCCACGCATCGTCCTCGCCCGCCGACGATTCTTCTCCCGCGGGCGATTCTTCTCTCGTGCGAGGAGACAGAACGTCTCCCCTCGCGGGGAGAAAGATCGAGGCAACATCGCCAGTTTTTTTTTAAATATATTAATATTTAATATTATATTGTAAAAATATTATAGTATATTTTAATGTATCGGGCGGTATATCTTGTGTGTATCGCCCAATACAACGTACCATACTGAGATAATCTCGATGCGTTGATACGGATCGGTATGACAAGCCTTGATTTGATGTTAATTTATATTTGTAGCACAGATTACAATTTCGAATGATACCGCCCGTATCGGGTGGTTCGTACCGGTCTGCCAACAGATTGGTACACGGACCGCCCGTTATCGGGCCATACCTGTGATGTAGCCCCGTATTAGATTATACGAGGCTGTATTGGGTGGTAACGATCGAAATTTTGATTGTTACCGCTCGAAACAGGTCGATGACAGTCGATTTTGATTGTCACCCTACCTGGCGGTATCGGCCTGGCCGCAGCTTGGCTATAGCGAGGGAAGAAGAATCGTCGAGGGAGAATGAAGAAGAAAGAGAAGGCGCTCGAAGAAGAGGGAGAAGAACCTCGACGCGTCCCGATCCGATGTCGCTCTCCCTCGACGTTCCTAATCCAGGAGTGAACAGCGAGGTGGCGCCTCAGCTTCTTCGTCAAAGGTCGGAGATGTCTACGACCTTTGCTGAAGGTCGGAGACGTTTGTGGCCTTCAATGTCTTTGCTGAACATCGCAGATGAGGAGATGGAGAACGCGTTCTCATTTGAGGCGACGAGGAGAAGAGGAGGTGATGTCGCGAGGCAGCATACGCCTCCTTTTTAGATTTTTTAATATTATTTTGATATATTAATTTGTATATTTTATATAATATATATGTATATATATATATATATATATACAAACATACATATACATATATATATACACACATACATATATATACTTACATATATATATATATACATATATATACATATATACATATATATATATATATATATATATACACACACACACACACACATATATATATATATATATACGTATATATATATATATATATATATATATATACATGTATGTATATATATATATATATGTATGTATATATATATGTATGTATATATACATATATGTATCATATATATATGTATGTATATATACATATATATATTTACATATATATATACATACATATATATATACATACATATATGTATCATATATATATATATATATACCGCTCGGTATCGTACCATACTGAGCAAAGCTTGATACATCTGTATGATACCAAATTTCAATCCTTGATTAGTAGTGCTAGGAGAGTTAGTAGAAGGCTTAAAGAAAACTTGAATAAAAATAATATGATTCCATGGCTTGTAATTTAACTCAAGGTTCGTCTTATCCTTTCGAACCAGTGTATTAACCAGCCATCAGTACGATATATATTGAGGCATACTAACGTATCGTATATCGGTACGGTAAAATTCTTGAAAATAGCTCTAAAAATACATGAAAAATAAAAAAAAGTTAGATTAGAGTTTTTAATTTGGAAATAAATAAAAATTATATATTTTTAGCAAAAAAAATCTAAATTAAAAAAGAATTGTGACACATCTTTTTTGGGCTTTGAGTAGTAGCTTTGTGGTACGTTCCAAACTGTCCTTTTGTTAATATTGAATATCTATAAAGAAATGATTTGAATTGTTAGATTATTTTTTAAATAACTAACACTTTAAAGTTCATATGAATCAAATAATTAGTTGATGGATATACCTGGTTTTACCAACAAAAAGACTGACGGGACTCCACGGGCAATGGATCGGGGTCCTCGATCCTTAAATATATATGAAATATAACTATTTAACATATTAAGAATCTAATTTTGAATAAACCAATATTAAACACACTAATCATAATATTAAACATCTTATTTACTCTCTAATTAAAGCAATAGAATACATACCTGTTGATTAAAAAGTTCTTCCTCTTGGTCTTTCTAAATTAGCCTCGATTAAATCCATAAATCGTTGCATTGTAGAGTTGAGGAGAGTGCAAATGTTGAGAATACGAAAGAGAGCTTAGAATGTGAGAATGCGAGAGAGTTTCAGAAAGAGTGAGAGTGAAATGGAGTGAAATAGGGGGGAGGATGTGTTTAAAAAGAGGTGGGAAAGGGTATTTGACCGTTACAGGGTCGATAACGGTCGAAATTGACCCTTATCGACCTGTAACCATCGGTAACGATCAAAATTTCGATCGTTACCGCTTGATGCAAACCCGTATCAGGTGGGTATGGGGCTAAAACAACGTTATCGCTCGGTGGCAGGCGGTTCGTGTACTAGTCTGCTGGCGGACCAGTACATATCGCCCCGTATACGAAACGAAACGATAGACATTACTCAAAGGAGTAGGTGGCAGAAATGATGGAGAAGACGGTACAATCCCAAATGTGACCTAAACTATTAAAGATTTGCTTTAAGTTGGGGCAAAAATTTTGCTCTTTTTGGACAAAACTTCGTTCATTCTAAAAGTTTAATGGCAATAAGAAGGCGAACCGCAATAACCAACTCAACACGAGTGCAAACACTTCAAGTGCTTCAGAAGTATGAGTAAAGAGCAGAGAAAGACTAATAACCAACATGATGCATAGTGTACAACCCTTGAGGAATCGGGCCAAGTCGAATATCCTTTGCCTTCTCAACTCTTAAGAGAATGGGCGAAGCCGAGTACCCCGGTTCTCTTACTTATCCAGCAGAGAAGCTTTGCACAGGTTCAAAGACCCTTCAAAGAAAACTTAGTGGAAGACAACAATTGTCAAATCCTCACTAATGATGATCAGTGCTACTGAGACTAGACTGTCCGTTTTATTTTCCAACAGAATGCCAATCGAAAGCAGAAGTAATGCGATCCTACTTGGAGGTGACGACTATGTAGAAGAGGAATCCATGGATAAATTTTACGGAGAAAAGACCCTAAAACCTTCAAATTCTGCAAGGCGATATTCGATAAAGCTCTAACAAACATCCACCTAGTTTAAGTGGCTTGAGACATTGAAGAGATTGACACATAACAAGAAAGGTCTATTCCTTTATCTGAAGGATTCGCAAGAACCTATAAAGATCCACACAACTCAACTGACCCCACACTAGAGTCAGAGTCATTGGCGAGTTGAAGCAGTGTGACATATTAAAGTTCGACTACTCAGCAGATTAAAGTTCGACTACTCAACAACAGCGGTGGAGAGCAGCTGAGAGCCAAGAACACATTGCAGCTAGAGTAAAAGATTGAAGATTCAACAAAGGTGAGGAGATGCAGCATCTGCAAAGGCTTCGACGAGGACGTTGAAGGAATAAGTGAGGGAGAATGTTACGGACAAGGTTGTAAACGAGGTCTTTGATGTAATGCTCATGTATGTTCATGTCTTTCGGTTCTATTCATGCTTTGCACAACATGTAGAGGGCTTGCAGTAGGCTTGACAACCGCATTTTTGTTGGCTTCGTTTCAGGCTTATAAATGCATGTTGTGTGCAGTCGTTGTGCAGAGGCAAAACTGCCTAGAAACAAACCATCCAAGCAACCATTTTGAGGGTTTTCTAGCTTCGCAGAGTGGTACGGAGTGTCAGCCAGTATAGCACCTAGGAACTACCCGGGTGGCACATGGCTGGATGGGCCTTTGGGGTATTGTCTAGGGTTGGTTCGTTGTCTTATTCCGTAGTAGTGTCATGTGGGCGCTTGTGAGGACTTTGGACCGCGGTGGACCACCTTGGATTGTTTAGAGCTTGCAATATCAATGTTTGTAATTTGCATTACCTATCTAGTATTTGCTAAAATGGTTGCTTGTGGATCCCGAGTTAAATATTTTCTTTAACCCGTCTTCTCTTTTGGAGGTCCTTAAGAGACCATAAGAGGTTTCGGGGAGGTTGACCCTTTGTGGACGGACATGTAAGAGTGCCGCACGACTTAGGCAAAACTAGCTAAGTCCGTGACATGATGGTAGCTCGCCAATATTATTCAGCATTAGATCCATGCAATGAGCTGCACATGGAGTTGAAAACCAAGGTTTGTCGTATCGGTCTATACCGACGTGTCGAGTTTAGCTCGGTAAGGTATGGTATCTATCGTGTGGTACACACAAGCGTACCACTCGATATAATATAATATAAAATAAGTTAGAAAAAAGGGAGATGTTTCTTCCCCGGTCAGGGAGAAGAAATCGCCCGCGGGCGATGGAGAGTGCGGCCGGGCGACAAATAGCGTTAGTAAAGGGCGATCTAGGTTTTTCTTCTCCCTTTTCTTCTTTCTCCCTCCCGCACTGATACCGCCCAAAATCGATCGTCGACGGTCGAAATTGACCGTTACTGGTTGATTTTAGGTGGTAATGGGGCGGAAACAACCCCAATCGGCGATATTGCCCAGTATCGTATTCCTTGTCGAAAATAATGTTTTCTTTTCTTCAATTATAAATCGACCTTCTTCAAATTGGCTTCTTTGTCGATGAATATCTAGACATTGTATTATGATCCGATCTCCTCTATAACGATGTATGTTAGGTTTTCAATTTAGTTTGCATTTTAAATCTTCTTGGAAGCATTAACCGACTTATGAAAAACCACTCGTATGTTGCAATACACAAGAAAATTGATGATACTGATTCTTATTGGTCCGGTCCAACTATCACATATCAGTTTCACCCCATATTTGTCTTACTGCCTCTTGAAGGCTTTGAGCCAGTCCTTCGGTTCTGCCACATCCTCATTTAAATACATGCCATGGATCTAATTTGGTGCTGGACGTTAGATCCTCGTGCCAGACTTTTGAATAGAGGAGACCATGCTATGATAATATGGACCTTGAGTTGTGTTTGCCGGAATCCTGTGAAAGTTGAACCATTTTACAAGTACCTTCCTAATATCTCGCTTCTTTTATTTTGTACATTGTCAATCCGTGTTTGTTTCACTGTTTATGGAGGATGGCTTGTGGATCAATATTAGTAATATTTGGTGCTGACATCCTGCCATATCCTCTCATAAAACCATGGATTCCATCCTATCTTTTGCTACCAATCCGACTTAACTGAGGAGGGGAAGTTGGCTACCTCATGTTGGTCGACCTTTTGGATTCCTTATGACGCAGACCCACTGCCACCGCCATGCTCTCATTGTGAGTCAGGTCGTCGATGTCTCATTTCAGCCCTTAGATGTACTGATGCTCTAGTGATGCACGAATACCAGCTCTAAGATCTGGGTCGATATCATCGCTGCGACCATCATATTTGTTATAAATCAGTTCTTGCGTCGCCCTATACTAGTCTTCCTCATCTCTTGCCTTCTTTTTCATTGTATCTTTCCTTGTTTGTTGTAACTTGTCTTGAAGTGATTTATGGACCTTCGTTGAAACCTTTTTGCATTTTGCAACATCGATTCTCGTTTGCCAACTGCATCTTCACCGAATTGATTCTTCCACCATTGCTAATGTAGTTACAATAAATGCATTGCCAATGATGATAGTTTTCGTCTATCTTCGGGAATGATCCCATTCATCATCATTTGCCTGTTCCTTTGGTGTCATATTCTTCTTACCAAAATTGAAAAAATAAGTGAGCTATGATTAGCCCTAATTTAAAATAAAAAGTTACGATTATACATATAAACCCTACTTTGTCACTATAAACATATCAGTCAATGTATTCGACATTAAATATGTAGAATTGACTCAATATTATGTAGAATTGATTCAATATCATTCAAGGTTTTACTTACCGTCTGTATCGGTATAAGGGCGGTACGCACTATGCGTACTGCCCAGTATATTAAAATATATTATAATATTATATAATATAATATTAAATATTAAATATATTAAAAAAAGAAAAAAGGGGCGATGTCGCCTCGATCTTTCTCCCTGCGTCGGAGAAAAACCGCGAGCGAGGGCGGCGGCGGTGCACGAGCGACCCTCCGGCGAGGGCGGTGACGGCGCGAGGTATTCTTTCTTCTTTTCCTCTTCTCATCTTCTTCTCTTTTTCTCTCTCAATCGACCCCCGACGGTCGAGTTCTCCCTCAATCGACCGCTGACGGTCGAAATCGATCGCCAACGGTCGATTTTGGCGGTACCGCCTGATAGCAGGTGGTCCGTGTACCGGTAACCTGGCGGACCGGTATGTACTGCCCATATCGGGCGGTACAGATCAGTATGGAAAACCTTGATATCATTAAATACACTAAGTGCAATAATAAAAAAATTAATTAAACCCCAATTTGCTCTATTTTACCACTATGAATATGTTAAACACCCTAGGAAACATTAAATACATAAATTTGATCTAATATAGGTTAAATTACGATGAAATCATCATTAAAAACAGTAATCACACCATTAATATGGTTAATTACCCCATATTTATTCCTCTTTCATCACTATAAGCATGTTAAACACTCTAAGAGGCATTAAAGACATTTAATTGACTCAATATGGATCAAATTTTGATATCATCGTAATTAAATACACTAATCACAGCATTAATATAGTTAATTAATCCTCAATTAGTCCTCTTTTACCATTATAAATATGTCAAACATACTAATAGGTATTATAGATATTGAATTCACCCAATATTGTTTATGTTTAGATTAAATCATCATTAAAACCACTAAGCACAGCATTAAAAAAATTAATTAAAACCTAATTAAACTTATTATACCATCACAAACATATGACTCACCAACTTAATATGCATGAAATACAAAGATTTGACCCATTAGTGACTAATTTCGAAAAAAAAAACAGCATTAAACAAACTAATCATAATATTAAAGGCCTTAATTACTTCTTAATTAATATTATTCCACCACCAAAAACATATCAAATAATATATTAGACATTAAGTCATTAATCGCATAGAATAGGATTAATTATTTCAGAAATAAAAATCTAAAAAGAGAATATATACCTCTTGATTAGAGTGTTCTTACTCTTAATCCTCCTAAATTGATCAATCCATAAATCACAGCTTTGTTGAGCTTAGGAGAGTGAAATATGAGAATGAGAGAGAGATGTGAGCGAGAAGGAGTTTGCGAGAGCCGAAGAGATTGAGAGAGTGAAATGGGTTGAAAGAGGAGGAAGGAAAGCATTTAAAAACCCTTTCCGATGGTTCAAACGATCAAATTGACCATTTGAAATAGGACAATCTCAGCTCTTGATCGGTAACTATCTAAGTCCGATCATTAGCGACCACTATAGGTCGATAACGGTCGGATTTCCACCGTTACCGATTGGTACATACCCCTTATCGCTTGATAAGGGGTCATGTAATGCTACTGCCCGGTATAGGGTGGTCCACGTATTTCGTCCCCTTTTGGATTGGTATGTACCGCTTATACTGGGCAGTATAGCTCAATACGACAAACCCTGATTTAACTAGTTAACTTGTTTGTGGGAAAGGATCCCTATGACCATTACCAAATAGTTTGGACTTTGGATTTTGGTCGCGTTTTTTCTTGCATTTTTATGTTTTTAATTCTGGCAGTCACCATTATGTTGTGATTTGTGCTTAGGTAAATCGTATTTCATTTATTTGTCAAATATTTTTCATAAGTCAACTTCTATATATGTAATTACTGTCTATGTTCTAAAGTTAGTTGGTGATTTTTCTTTTTCAGGGCTCTATTGAAACTTTATCAGTTGGTGAAATTAAACTCAGTTTCCGTAAATCATTGGTCAAGCTGGGGTTTGGCTTTATCTCTAGGGATCCTAAATTACAGTTGTTAATTTGTGATCTTGAAGTTGTATTAAGGCCTTTGCAGCAAAGTAAAAGGGCAAATAAGGCAAGTAAGGTGGAGAAACCTCGTTCAGCTGGAAAAGGAAAGTGGATGCTCTTAACTAGCGTAGCAAGACTTTTATCAATTTCCGTTACAGATATCGTTATTAAGGTATGTGCTTTTGGACAAGAGTGTATAGTATCAAACTATACAGATTGGTGCTTGCGCATGGACACTACAGGAAATTTTACTGTTAAAAGAGAGAAGTCTCAAATCCTATTTGCACAATTGCATATAGCGTTATTTTTCTAATTCTAATAATTGATTATTCTAGAGTATTGTTTGTGTCATTTTATGCTTCATGTTTGGTCAAATTGTGTAGGTACCAAAAGCTGTTATTGAAGTCAAAGAACTGAAGGTGGACATTTCTCGAGCACAATCAAATCAGATTCTTTCTGTCAAGTTGCACCTTGTACCTCTTTTTGTTCAGCTAGGAGATCCACACTTCAGTTTTGATCATACTTTGAATTTTAGTCAAAAGGAATGCTTGCAAGCTGAACAACCATATCCATCTGTTATGGAAAAGAATTCTTTTCTTTGTGAGGATTTGTCTGTTTCTTGTGATTTTGGTCATGACAGGTGCGTCCTATTTCAAGTAGAAGGCTTATTTGGCAATCATCTGGCTGTAAATATATAGACACTTTAGTGGCTATATCTCATAATCCAAATTCATATCTATAGTTGTTAGTAGCTACCTACCAAAAGTAAGAACTTCATAAAAGCAGAACAAATGTATGGCTTGTGAAATATGTATCTTGTGTTCAGTGTGTCTATTATAAAAAAAATCACCTATTTTGTATCTTTTGACAGAATTATGCATTAGCAGTATTTGAGATACCCTGCATGGCCTACTTTTGTCCTTCGAAACATCAGTTATGCTAAACAACATGATTGATTAATTCATGAAACAAATTAAGATCTATGTCTATTTGCCATAGGGAGAAAGGTATCAAAATCAGTGATCTGGACATGGTATGTGGTGATGTAGCAGTGCACCTTAATGAAGACCTCTTTCTCAGAACAGATAAAAAATTGGAGACTATTTCTGACACCACTGCAACCGAAGGGGCTAGATTGGATACATTGGCTAAGACATCAGAGAAAAATAAGTCCTCCCTATCCATAAAGAAGCATATTTTTGCATTTCCAGAAAAGGTTTGTATTCTGTACTATTTGTTCATTTCCTGTCTTGTACCTTTGTCAACCATTCTTTTTTACAAGTCTTAATATTTCTTTCGGCCCTTAACACAAATGCACAATCCAATTGTTTTGTTAGGTTACTTCAATGGTTGTTAATTGGTATTTATAGGCATTATGGTGTTTTTTTTTACTGGATACTTAGTGTAGCTGAACAAGCCATCACATGCAAGGAAAGATTTGAAAGATTTTGAGCAATATCTCCCATGCTAATTGACATTCAGACTAGTATTTGCTATTGCCAAGTATGCATAATATCATGCAATGCTTTCAGAAACAACCAACAATATTTGCGCTACTGGTTGCATGATGCATATGTGGTATGCAGAAACATATATGCAATCTGATAAGATATATAAAAACATTAACTTTATATACAATAAGATACATTCAAGCCTAAATCATAGGTATGCTACGAGCAAATCTAAAATTATAAGATGACGTTATTCTCATTTAAGAGCTTATTTAAATGATAAGTTATAGTCAATGAATAAAGGTCTAAGTGATGATTGCTATATTATAGAGGACCATGTGTAGTAGTACCAACGTCGGCGATTTCGAATCGTACTGTCCGGTTTGGGCAGTATGTACCTATCCGCCAGCTGGCCGGTACGCGGATCGCCCGCTACCGTGCGGTACTGTCGATTGGGGTTGTTTCCGCCCCATTACCACTCGAAATCGATCGGTAACTGTTGATTTCGACTGTTGCTGACTGCTGTCGCGCGGTAATGGTCGATTTTGACTGTCGACAGTCGATTTTGGGCGGTATCAGCCGAGGGAGGGAGAAAGAAGAAGAGGGAGAAGAAAATCTGGAGTCCGATGCTGCTCTTTGCCCCCGCGATCCATCGCATGCGGGCGATTTCTTCTCCCCGCGCGGGGAGAAGAAACGTCTCCCCGCGCGGGGAGAAGGAACAAGGCTACGTCGTCCCTTTTTTTATTTTTTGAATTTTATATTATATTATATAATATATAATATATATATCGAGTGGTACACCTAAGCATACCGCTTGGTACCAGCATATCATACCATACCGAGTTGTCAGTATGCCGGTATGGTACGATTTGCTGAACCTTGAGTAGTACCAAAAATTAGTATTAGTTAAAAATTTAAAAGAGTAATAACAATGAGGAAATATGCATAATTATGCAGACTACAAAGGACTACACATGTAGGATGAGATTTACATAGATAATCACGTCACATTGATAACTATATTTTGGATAGTTAAACAACAGGATATTGATATGAGGCCACATAAGCTGAATTTGGAATACTATTATTAAATTGATGTAGGCATGCATCCAGTGGGATACAAATCCTGAAAGATATAAAATTATAAAAATAGAAAAATAATATACATCCTCTTTGATTTTTCTTTGCCTCTTAATTTTAGGTGAATGATTTTTCATGGTCTTAATCTCTTTGAGAATGATCAAGCCATGGTTGATTCTTTTGCATTAAGGTGCCGACTAAGTACGTGTATTCCAAAGATGGACATGGACCATCAGAAGGAATAAGTGAATTATTTGACCTTTCTTTCTATTTTCCTTTGGCTTTTAGTCTTTAATATTAATACAGGAATAAGAACCAAAGTAAAAAAGAGAAATAATTGTAAGTGGTTTTTTTAGGTGCATTTTGATTATGCTTGGACTGATATAATACTGCCTTTATAATGGAATGATTATCATATGTAGTTTGATAGAGTTATAATTTATTCCATTTTAGAATATATAAAGGATTATTCAAATAGTAAATTGCTGGACTAGTATACTAGATGTGATAATAATAAATTTTCTTTTCTGAAGGCATGGTCCTTGTTTAAAAGCCAATAGAAAATGTTGAACATAATTCATGATGGCTTAGGGTGTATACTCATGAGCAATAGGCTCTCTAACTGACACCTTATGTCAAATTCAATGCTATTGTCAATAATTTATAAATTAAAATGCTAACTGTTGCACCAACAGACTTCATCAAACATGATTAAGATTATTAGATAATAGGATCAGTCACAAACTTGATTTTCTAAATCTAGAGTAACTATATTAGTTTGTTCATGTTAAAAGTTTTTTACCTTTTTGGTACCACTGCCACTGGAACCTCTCTATCGTCACCACTTACTTGAGGGCTTGAACTTGGCAACCCTAAACAAGGGTCTACTTTATTGGAATTTGTGTTTTTTATAATATATTCATGTATTTTCATCCATATTCTGCTTGCTGTTTAGGTTGAGTTGATTGTATACTTGATCTTGATTTCTATTTGGTTATTTGACTTACTGTAAGCCCTTACAATAATATAGATTAGTTACATTCAATTGCTTCTCTTTATTTTGTTTGAGGAGGCTTTTTCACCTTGAATTGAGAAAATGCTGATAGGAGGGTCATATGATATTAATTATTGTGATGCTGACATTGCCTAAATTAAGCAAGATCACCCATAGATCTTTGTGGGTTTACTCTAGCTCAAATCCATCTTTGTTAGTACAGAGTTGAATTGATTCTTGAAGGGTATGTATGTCTCCTACAAAAGCCTAGAATATATGTTTTGACTATGAATTGGATTAATACAATAATGGGACAATTTTAGAAAGCCTATGCTGATTTCCTAAGCTGAAAATGACTTCTAAAGATGATAAGCGTTTAACAACTCAGGAAATTTATTTTCCTATGTATTGGAAGCAGCACATACCTATAACATTTATTCTCATCAATTTGCTTATTTCATCTTATGCACCTATATTGCTTTTTATCATATAATGTGGTTTTTGGTCATATACCTATGGAGTAAAACACTGACTATAAATTTAATTACAAAACTGACTACAAAATTAACAAGCTAGAATGATGCTGAATTAGTTCAGGAATAGAGATGACAGGCAATCTTAGTAATCAAGATGTGATAGCTATGTATTAGGAAAGAGTGCTTTTGGCATAAAATGTTTTAAATTTATTAGTAATTAGGATTGACAGCATGTAGATGGTTATTAATTAGAGTTAACCAACATGTCTAATACCATAGTCCTATTTTAAATTAATGTTTTTACTGGGAGGTTGTTATAGAGGTGTTAATAGTGTTGATAGACATACTATTATTTGAGCTTTCTTTCATATCAGGTCCTTGAAGTTAAACCACTATGTTACAGAAATAGGCTTCATCATGTAACTATATTTACTGGTTATATTTGGTCAAGGATGGAGAATTTATGAGGAAATGCCTACATTGGCAAAATATACCCGTCAATTTGAGTGGTATCTAGGGATGTTGAATCCCATTTCTAAGTGACCTGTTTTGACTGAACCAGTCAAAGTTTTTGAAAATCTTGTTGCCATCCATCAAATACCTACCTTCTCTCTTCTTCTGTTCCATTCATCTCCCGGCATCCATCTACCATTTTGTCTGGCAGCACTCTCCATCGGTCATCTTCTGGCAGGGTCTGCAGACTCTCAAAGGCACCAGCTTAGGATGTGAATTAGAAGAAGCTGCTAATCACTAGAGAGCATTGGTAAGGTGGGTACCTCTGTATGAGGATATTTTTAATTTAAAACTTTCAGATGAATGCTTCTATGTGCTTTCTTTGTTTTTTAATTAATTTTTCTATGCATCACTGGCATGGTTGACTGTGCCATGTGTTGGTATCAAGATGGTGCTGGTACCATACTGGTGCCTGCAACACCTGGAAAGTTAGGCTGCTGCATTGACTATTGAAACTGGTATGAAGATAATGAGAACTTAATACATTTGTTTAATCATTTATTAACTCCACTTTATTTTACCTGATTGTCATGTATTCATTATCATGTGGATATGATCATTTAATCTTTTCTTTGTAGATATACTCATTAGTACTTCATCCTATGGCGTGCTCAAGTTGTGCTTCTTAAACCAAGTTTCTTCTTAGTTACTTGAAAATTTTCATGAATTTATATTGCTGGTGGAGGTGGACTTTGATAATTTTCCTGTGGAGGAAGTTGTGATCTATATTTTGTTAAGAAAAAGATTCTCATAGTAATTAGTGTGCCTGGTTGAAGCTTGAATATCAATTAACAAGACCTATTTGTATTTTGGAAGGTTAGCTTCAGTATGCCAAAACTTGATGTGAAGTATATGTACCGAGGCAAAGATCTTATGATTGAGAACAATGTCAGGGGCATCCATCTCACAAGTAGTAAATCGCAGCTAAATGAGGACTCAGGGGAGACATCACATTTTGATGCTCAATTAGTTCTCAGTGAAATTCATGTACATTTTTGTTGTAAAACTTCTTTTATGGATTTGATCTTGCTATTTGGTTGGTTAGTTGACTATCCTGTGCTTATTTTTCAGTTACTAACTGAAGATGCAACTTCAGTCTTCGAAATTATGAAAGTTGCTGTTGTCACCACCTTAGATGTTCCGATGGAAGTAAGCTCCTGATTTGTTCTCAGCTCTTATCACTTTATTTTCATAAAAACTTCTGAAATACCTTTGTTATTGGCCAGAACAGCATGACTATTGGTCATTGGCACAAGGGTTCTATGTATAGCTTTAGTGAATAGTGAGTTTTTAATTTTTGAAGGGAAATAGGAGGCACTGGCACTCTATTTCTATTATTACAGAGCAGCAAGCTGTGAAAGAAACTCATTGATGTTAGGGTTCAATGTGGATAATGTTATGTCCTTTACGTAGCCATCATTATATTTGTCAGAACAAGTGTTGAATTAGAATGTTATAATATAAATCACATAGATGCATCAAAACTGTAGGAGAGGTTTCAAATGCTGAATTTTGGCATATACTTATGTTAATTTTCATATCTAAAAACATAGAAATTTCATTCAATAAAAATTATTTCTGCAATATTCCATTAGTTGTTTCGGTAGGTTAAAACTTGTTTTTAATAAATCCTTGCATAACATTTTGAGAAAAAGCTTCTGCATAAGAAAATGCAATTCCAAGAGCACTTAACATTGAAACGTCAAAGTACGTACAATTTGCAAAGAGGTTACTATACAAATTTCTACTGATCCAAACTTCTCTTCCTCATATTGATACTAATGAAAAGAGGTTCAAATTATTTGGGAAGGTGCAAGTTTTTCAGGAGCAGGCCAAGATAGTCATGCACAAGCCACGGAGTCCAGTAGCCTTGGATGCCCCTGTCATATTCTTGGATGGCCTAGAATTCTGGCCCACTT
This sequence comes from Ensete ventricosum, assembly GCA_029747655.1. NCBI lineage: Eukaryota > Viridiplantae > Streptophyta > Magnoliopsida > Zingiberales > Musaceae > Ensete > Ensete ventricosum. The sequence goes on along the minus strand of JAQQAF010000006.1, from coordinate 677,472 downwards.
GCCATGTCAGTAGCATTAGCCTAGTTGAAGGCTTTCATCAGCATTTTAGCCAACTCATCACCAAGTTTAGGCATATTAGGGATAGTATTTGGTGGGTCAATTCCTAGTCCTAGCAGTAGTGTGGACTGACCTATATACACTGTAGAAATTCTTACTGGACCCACACTTTGTTGGATTGACTTTAAATCACATTGGGAGATACAGTTTATAGGATAATGTTCTCTAGATGTTTGGAACTAATTGGGGTACAATTAAGAGTTGCATGGACAAGCTTCAACAACTAGCTAATTGACACATTTCCTCTACCTACTCCAATTAGAACTTGAAGGATTCATCATGGGTTGCATATCATAGATAGAGTAGAATTTATGCTTTATTAGTGTATGGGTTCAGAATTGGTGAATTATGTCATCCTTGAGGCATATAATTGAAGTATTACTTTTAATAAAAATCCTCCTTTTTACTCTCTTTCTCTTCTACCTGTTCATTCTCTCTGTTTAATTTCTTTTCATGCTATTTTCTCCACTTTTCTCTCTATTTTCATCCCTAGAAAATACCATTTTCTCTCAAAGTATGAAGGTTCCATTGTAGTTACCAATTCATTTACCTTGGACATAATTCACTCAAGTCAAGCAATGGTTGCATTAACATCTGCTAGTAAACTTGGTTATGAAGGCCATCCCATTTAATCATCGACCAATTGTTTCCTGTAAGATACTATGTTCCATAGTTAAACAGAATTAAAGATTTGTTTGAGATGTAGTTTAGGTCTTGTATAGTTTTTAAGTTGATGAATTTTATTGACAGTTGTTTCTCAATTTTGTTTCTCAATTTTGTTAGTCTGTTGACCAAAGGAAATATCAGATGAGTGTCATGAGTTAGTCTTGGCTACTATCTAGGACGCAGTTGTAGGTTGCTTCTAGAAAAAATAGTTTTAAGGCATCTATGATGCAGTTGCAATTGTAGGTTGCTTTGTCTTCATAAAGCAGAGCTGTTTTTAGCTTGGCTAGTGGAAAGAAGGTTTTAAATCTCAATCCATTTGCCAGTATTGATACTAGTACAGAACTGGATCTTGTGCTGTTATAGGTTCATCATTTAAAATATCACATGTATTGATTGGTTGAGCCAATGCAGTCCGACAGTCAACTGGTATGTGGACAATTTTGCCTAATTCGATTTGATATGGACTGTACTGCACAGTAAGCTCATTTTATATGTTTTGTTAAGGATATCAAACTGTATAGGTGGTAAACTTATCATTTAGTATTGAGGTATTGATAGTTGTTTGACCTTGTTTCTCCTTCTCGCTCTTTCTGCCCCTTCCGCCTTCCTGCCACATCATTGCCAGCCATTGCATTCTCCATCTGATTGTGTCACTGTTGTCTTCTCCTCCTCATCCAGGTTTTTGTATCATCCTATTGCTATGCCTCCTCGTCTCTTCTCCTTCTCTTTTTCTTTTGTTCGAACATTATTGACCTATACTGAGTGATTGCACTTCAGTCAGTACTGCTACTATACCTGGCTGCATGCTGACCGAGATTGGTATCGAATTGAGACGTGGGCATCAATACATCCACGAACATTATCCTACCTAAATTTTTGTAAAAAAGAGCTACTGGCTCAAAAGTTCGTCACAGATGAACTGCAGTTTTTTTTGTTGTAATTCTCATTTTGAGGTTTAGATTTGTCCTTTGTTGCTTTGCTGTTTAAGTTTGCTTTCCCAAATTGCCATAGCTCTAGTATGATACTTTGTATATCCTGAATGATAAGGAGCCTCATGCACTAAATCACCCTTTTTCTAATATTATTCTTGTTATTGACAAGTAGAATTTTAAACTGAGTTTTATGTCTTCTTTTTTCATGGTTCACTGCCATAATACCTGCATGATGTTTTGGATCTTCCATCATTGCTCTTTTGATTTGTTATTGAAGCTAATTGACTTCTTCCTTGCTTACACCTAAATTCTATATGCGGATGTGTAAGCCTATATGTTTCTTGTTGTTCATTCAAGATTAACATCTTGATTTCTAACATGAAGTATGCCTTTGTTCTTAAGCCGATTCTACCAATTAGAGTTGAGGTTGATATCAAGCTTGGTGGTACCCAGTGCAATCTCATTATTAGCAGATTAAAGCCATGGTTGCAGCTTCACATGTCGAAAAAGAAAAACCTTGTTCTTGTGAAGAATAAGTCTCAGAATGATAATTCTGAAACTAGTCATGTTAAAGCCATCATGTGGACATGTACTGTTTCAGCCCCAGAGATGACTGTTGTCCTTTATAGCCTTACTGGTTTGCCGCTATACCATGTAAGTTCTCTATAGCTAGGAACAAATTTACTGCCACTTGAAATCTCCTTATCTAAGAATGATTACTATATTGTACTTTTGAGTCTCTTTTGCTATAAAATATGACAAGAGAATGGTAGGATATCAGTAATACTTTTCTTTTTTCATTTTATTTATCATCAGCAGATATTTGGTTATGTAGTTTCTAAATTTGACTATTACTAGTTTCTGTAATATCATCAGCTGATATATTACCAGTTTCTGTATGTCACTATGTTGCTCATAATCCTATGATTAAGTTCATCTTTGGCGGGACTTTTCTATGTCATCATAAGCAGGATTTGCGATTTTGAATCATATCGCCCATACTAGGCGGCAAGGTTCGCAATTTCGTACCGTATTGGAGCGTACCGAGCAGAGCTTGACTGTGATTTGGTATGGTATGACAATACCGAGCGATACACCATGTGTACTATTTGGTATACTTTTATATATATGTATAATTATAAAAATAATATAAAAAAATTAAAAGAGGCAACACACACACACACATACACACACACACACACACACACACACACACACACACACATATATATATATATAGACTACGATGCTGCCCTCGGCAATGTCGCCTCCCTCTTCTGGTCTGAGGCGACGTTTTCTCGTCTGCGGGGTCTGGCGAGGGAGGGTAGCGACGGATCAAGATCGTCGAGGGAGAGTGGCGTCGGATCTCCGGGTTCGCCCTTTTCTTCTCCCTCTTCTTCCTCCTCTCTCGTTGTAGCCAAGCCGTAGCCAGGCTAATACCACCCTTCAACGGGTGGCAACAGTCAAAATTGATAGTTGCCGACCTGTTTTGGGCGGTAACGGGGTGGAAATAGCCCCAATCGATGGTACCTCCCGATAGCGGGCGGTCCATGTACCGATCTGCTGGCGGACCAACACGTATTGTCCAGTACGGGCGGTACCATTCGGTATTGTAGACCTCGCTGGTTGGTACGTGCAGGTCTGCCCGTGAACAAGCGTGCGGATCGCCCGCTACCATGCGGTAAATATCGGTTCGTTCGCTACCCGGGCGGTCCGCTCGATATGGGGCTGTTTTTTGCGGTAATGTTCGAAATTTTGATTGTTACCACCCGAAATAGGTTGGTAACGATCGATTTCGACTATGATCGCTTGCAATTGGGCGTTATCAGCTTGGTTGTGGCGAGGGAAGAAGGCAAGAAGCGTTGAGAAGGAAGAAGAAAGAGAAGACATTCGAAGAAGAGGGAGAATCAAGAGAACCATAATGCATACCGATTCGGCGTTGTCCTCCCTCGACGATCCCAATCCAGGAGGTAATAGTGAGGTGGCGGCTAGAGCAGCGGAAGAGGCAGTCTCCTTCATCGCTTCATTTATGATTCTGCGGCTTTTTATTTGCTGCGTTCTTCGTAGAAGGCCGGAGATGTCTACAGCCTTCGTCGCGTTCTTTGCCTAACGCCGGAGGCTGCAGATGAGGAGATGGAGACTGCGTTCTTTTCCTCATTTGAGCCGATGAGGCAAAGAGGACGAGGCGACGTCGTCGAGGCAGCGTACGCCTCAACTTTAGATTTTTTATATTATATATATATATATATATACCGCTCGGTACGCCCTTACTGTATCGTACCGAGAAAAACTCGGTACATCGATACTTTAATCCTTGATCATAAGTGTAAGTTGCACTGTTGACTGATGAGTTGCAAATACTGGAAATTAATGTCTACAATACCGAATGGTACTGCCTGTATTGGGCGATACTTACCGGTCCGCCAGTAGATCGTTACGCGGACCGCCCACTACCGGGCAATACCATCGATTGGGGCTGATTCCGCCTGCTACAGTGCAGTATCAGCCGAGGGAGAAGGAAGAAGAGGGAGAAGTAAAGGGAGAACTTAGAGATCCAGCGTTGCTCTCCCTTGACGATCCCGATCTGTCGCTGCCCTCCCTGGCGGGATGTTGCAATGAGATGTCGCCTCCTCCTTGTTTGAGGTGACGAGGCCTTGGTGTTGTCAACGACTTCTCCTCATTCACGTGGGGAGAAGAAGCCTCAGCGACTCATCCGCATGGGGAGAAGAAACCAGGTGACATCACCCTTTTTTATTTTTTTTATTTTTATTATATATATATATATATATATATCAAGGTTTTCCATACCGATCTATACCGCTCGTACCGAGCGATACGTATCGGTCCACCAGGTTACCGGTACGTGGACCGTCCGCTACTGGGCGGTACTGCCAAAATTGATCATCAGCGGTCGATTTCGACCGTTGACGGTTGAGAAATCGACCGTCGGCGGTCGATTGAGGGAGAAAAAGGGAAGAAGAAGAAGAAGAAGAGGAAAAGAAGAAAAAAAAAGAAGAGAAGAAGAATACCTCACACAATCCTCGCCCGCACGCCGTCGCCACCCGCGAGCCGTCCTCGCCCGCGCGCCGTCGCTGCTCGTGGGTCGCCTGCGGGCGATTTTTCTCCCGCGCGGGGAGAAAGATCGAGGCGACGTCGCCACTGTTTTATCTTTTTAAATATATTTTAATATTTATAATATAATATAATATTTTAATATATTTTAATATATCGGGTGGTACACACTGTGCATACCGCTCGGTACTGGTGTTGTACCGGTACCGACAAAATGTCGGTACACCGGTATGGACCGGTAAGTAAAACCTATATACATATATATATATATACCGAGTGGTACACCAGAGCATACCACTCGGTATGCTTGTACTATACTGTACCGAGCCGAGTTATGTACGGTATGAAATGACGAACCTTGTTGGAAATGCTGTATTGGTGCTCCCAATTGATTTATTGTGTTACAATTCTGCGATTTTAGTTGTCCTCATGTGCATATTTATTATTTTATTTCTTGCATTATATCCGTAGTGCTGCTCTATGTTCTTCTCGTGTCATTGGTCCTATTGCAAGTGATAGCAGTAATGCATAGGTATGATCAGGAATGCACATAAATATATACACATATCCGACTTGAATTTGTGTAGGTCGGGGCGTGAACCATCTGGATCTAGGCTAGATTTGAGATCGAAGCTAGATTCACATGGATGGGACCTTAGATCTGCGCAATCTAGCGAACACCCGTGCAGATTCGCCCTACATTTTTATAGAGTTAAAATAGATGTTTGTTTGTTTTTTCAACATTTTTATGGAGTTAAAATTAGATGTTTGTTTGTATTTTCAATATGAAGTGTAATGTATAGTTTGTGCAGCTAAAATTGCCAACACCTTAGATCTGTGCAAACTAACCAACACCCATGCAGATTCGCCCTACAATTTTATAGAGTTAAAATAGATGTTTGTCTGTATTTTCAATATGAAGTGTACATTGTATAGTTTTGCAGCTAAATGAGTTTTTTGAAATTGGTACTTTTTTTGAAAATGACAACTAACGAACATAAAATTGATTTGACTTGGTTGCATGTCTATCACTTAGATAATCATAGTGCATCCACTATGACTACATTGATCTAGGTGGAAAATTGATCCATTTGAAACAATCATTTGGTTAGCGATTTCTTGAGATGGCCAAATGTACATTAAAATGTGAAGAGATATCTAACCATTATACATTAAAATGGTTGCATAGAAGATCATATACTTGTCCCTATTACCAAAATGAATGTTGTGATTTTACGGCGGTGGATTGGGTTCCTAAATGTGATGAGGTTGCATATCAATGTGGACTTTGGAAATTCAAGCGGGTTAAGATTTGATTAACTTGATCCTTGCGGATCTAGGCTTGATCCACAAGGATCATGATCTAAATTAGGTGAATAGAGCCCTAATCAAGTCATTAAACAAACATCAAGCCCCTAAATTAATTCATTAAACAAAGAATAAGCTTCAGATTTGCCTAATTTTGATGAGATTAACCATGGGATTTTCAATTCATATGTCTCCTTAAATAAATTAGACTTCTCCTTGAACAAGCTCTTGAATATGAAAAAAAATTCAGTTAGTGGGAGCAAGGTTCGCAATCTCGTACCGTACCATGTACCGATCAGCTGTCGGTATGGGTACTGAGCTGTACCGAACTGTACTGAGCATACCAACACATGGTATATGAAGGTATCGAACTGTACCAAACATACCGGTCCTCTATTGGACCGGTACATACTGAGTGGTACGATACGGTATTGCCAACCTTGAGTGGGAGAAAGTGGGGAAAGATGGTTAAGAGGAGGGATGGAAAAGAGAGATAGAGGAAGGGAAGAAGATTGCTTTTGTTAGTTTATAGATGGAAAGGAGTGAACAGTAAGGGGCAGGGAACATAGCTGTTAGCAAGGTTTGTAATGCTGTCTCCCTTGTGTGGTAAGGTTGGTATTTATTGGTCCAACAGTCTAATGGTAAGCAGGGTGGTACGCTCGATACCGGGCCTATACTGCCTGATATTCCCATACAGAGCTTGTACCACCTAGTACAGGACTGGCATTGTTCAATGGACTGTATAGACTCTTTATCAGGATGTTGCTTTTTTCTGTCTTTCCAAACTTTTCTGCCCTTCTTTCAAAACTCAGTATGTACTGGGGTTCTGATTCGGTATATAGGTTGGTGCATATGTTCGAACAGGTACTTTATCAATCTGAGCTATGCCGGTACATTAACGGTATACGAAATTGCAAACCTTGGCTTCTTTTAGTGAAAAGTGGGTTTGTTAGCCCTTTTTTACATCTCAAAAGAGAGCCAATGAGGTATCTTTAAGTCAAAAAGGGGGACAGGGCGGTCCCATCAATTTGGGATAGCAATGGTAATTTATCATATACCTATTTGTATGAAAATTGATTAATGTTAGATGTATATTTTTTTCATATTATAGTATTTTCTATATGTTGCTTGAAAGTTCTATCATATTTACTTATGATAAGTTCTTATAATTTTGTTCCATGTCATTACCTTGTTTTCCTTGTAATATTCTATTAGATTTCTACTTTCTTTCCTTTGTTTCTTTATCTTGGGTGTCAATTTTGATTGCTACATATAGTGCCCGTGTTGTTGGGAGCAAGATTTGTTGTGATGATTGGCAGGTGGCATAGGTTGGAATAATCTTGTTTCAATATGGGCAAAGTATGTTACTTAGTGAAAGGTTGGAAAATTCATGTATGTCAATATGTGTCGATGTGCCAATATGCAACTTGGCCAAGTTTAACCTATGGAAGCTGGCACTGGCATGTGGCAACAAGTAGCACAGCATGATATCATGCCATGTGCTTTGGAATGATGTTGGTTTAAGTAGGATTGAGCCCAATCATGTCGTTTTAGCTATGTTTAAATTTTTTGTTCCAAAATGGTATTAGCACATGCCATACCAACCTGTGCTTGTGTATGACTAGGCCATTTTTTTGGTTAGTGTCATCTGGCACAAGGGCAGGATTTCTGTTTGAACTTTGAATTGCTTGTTATCCTACCACTTTTACGTTTAATATGTTTTTTTTAACCATTCATTCATGACGCAGGGTTGCTCACAGTCATCACATCTGTTTGCAAACAACATAGCAAGTAAGGGGATTCAGATACATATGGAACTTGGTGAAGTACATCTACACATGGAAGATGAATACCAAGAGTGTATAAAGGAAAATGTGTTTGGAGTGGATACTAATTCAGGCTCCTTAATGCACATTGCACGGCTGAGTCTAGACTGGGGACAAAAGGAAATTGAATCTAAAGAAAAGCAAGATCTGAGTAGGTGGATGTTGGTATTTTCTGTTGATATAAGTGGTATGGGAATAAATTTTGGCTTTCAGCATGTTGAGTCTCTTGTATGCAATTTAATGTCCTTTAGGAGCCTGATTAAGTCCTTTTCATCTTCTAGTAAAAGAGCTACAGAGTATAATGTAGGACACTTGGGCAATTCAGCCAAAGGAGCACCAATATTTAAACTGAATCTTGAAAAATGTTCTATAAGTTATCATGGTGAGGTGAATGTTGATGACACCGTTGTTGCTGACCCAAAGCGTGTGAATTTTGGTTCGCATGGTGGTGAAGTACTAATAAGTGTGTCTGCTGATGGGACACCACGGAGAGCAAGCATTATTTCAATGTTAACAAATAAGAGCAAGATTCTCAAATTCTCTACATCTCTGGACATCTTCCATTTCAGTTTATGTGTGAATAGAGAAAAGGAATCTACCCAGGTGGAATTAGAGAGAGCTAGATCTTTCCATATGGAATTTACTGAAGGCCATGAACCTGGTAATAAGGTAGCACTGTTTGATATGCAAAATGCAAAGTTTGTGCGGCGCACTGGTGGCCTTACTGATGTTGCTGTCTGTTCCCTTTTTAGTGTAACTGATATTACTGCCAGATGGGAACCTGATGCACACTTGGCACTATATGAAATTTTCACTCGTGTTAGATTCCTGTTGCACAATAGCAAGCTCCGACACTATGACAACGATATAAAGTTATCAACTGATACTTTGAAAGAGATGGAAAGAGAAAAAATGGCTACAAAAAACCAAGTACGAGCTGAAAAACAACCTAAAAAAAGGGAGGCAATTTTTGCTGTTGATATTGAGATGTTAAGAGTGTCTGCTGAAGTCGCAGATGGCGTAGAAACAGTGATCCATGTGCAGTCTATTTTTTCAGAGAATGCCAGGATAGGTGTATTACTTGAAGGTCTTATGCTTAGTTTTAATAATGCTAGGGTTTTTAAAAGCAGCCGCATGCAAATCTCATGTATCCCAGTTCCACCAAGTAACATATATGATACAAAGACACAACCTGTGATCACAAGGGATTGGGTTATTCAAGGACTTGATGTACATATATGTATGCCTTATCGATTACAGTTACGTGCCATTGAGGATGCTGTCGAGGATATGTTCCGGGGTTTGAAGCTTATTATTGCTTCGAAAACCAGTCACATTTCCCCTGTTAAGAAGGATAAGTCAAAGACAACAAAGATCAGATCAGAAAAACTTGGATCTGTTCGATTTGTCATACGTAAACTCACAGCAGAAATTGAAGAAGAACCAATACAAGGCTGGCTTGATGAGCATTATCATTTGATAAGAAATGAAGTTTGTGAGTCAGCTGTGCGGATGAAGTTTCTTGATGAAATTCTCTCTTCTGTTAGCAAAATTGTGGGGAATAGTGATCAGAGTGATCTCAATTCTGAAAGAAGAATAGTTCATAACGGAGTCGAGATTGATGTAAATGATGTTTCATCCATTGAAAGATTACAAGAAGACATACATAAGAAGGCATTTAAATCTTACTATCAGGCATGTCAGAAAATAGAACATGCAGAAGGATCTGGTGCATGTCACAGAGGCTTCCAAGCTGGTTTCAGACCAAGTAGTCGTAGAACTTCACTTCTATCACTTTGTGCTACAGACTTGGATGTAACATTGACCAGAATTGAAGGTGGTGATCCTGGAATGGTCCAATTTATAAAGAAGATTGATCCTGTCTGCTCAGATAATGATATATCATTCTCCCGTCTCTATGGAAGAGATGTTGATGTAAATGCTGGATCTTTGGTTGCCCAACTAAGAGATTATACTTTTCCTCTCTTTTCTGCCACTGCTGGGAAATGTAAGGGACGTGTTGTGTTTGCTCAACAGGTTATCTCAACTCATTTTGCACTTCCTTGCTTCTCGGTCATTATATTTATTGTGTTCATCATTTGTTCCTTTTAACTGTGCTTCTTGTACCAACAGCTTCCCTAAAACTAAGCGCCTTCTCTCTGCTGAGTACATTTGTAGCAGTCTGCATGATATCTTTATCTATCTTTTTCATTCATCTGTGACCTTTTAGAGCTTCTCTAGGTAAAAGAGAAAAAAATCTGTCTGCCATCCACTTCAACGGGCAATAAATCTCAACAGTTAGACTGGCCATGGTTGACCACCGTTTGCAGATATTTCTTTGAGAACCAAACAATTCCTTTTCCTTTTTTTTTTCTAATAATGCACGAACCCATCATCTCCTTATTGTTGCTGGGATTTCAGAAGCCTAGATCTTGTAATAATGGAGATATATGGAGTTCAGGTAGGAGCCAGGGAGAAATCGGATCAAGCTAGAGGAGCGCCATGTCCCTCCTGAGTTAGGGAGGCACAAAGAGGAGAGGTGGATTTGGGTTAAATGAGATGGTGCAGGTGTGAAAATAAGATAGAAATTTATAACAGGATCAGATTAGCAACTGGGAAGAGGAAAAAAGAGGGGCTCATATTAGTTTAGGGATGGGGAGGGTCTTTTAACTTTTTATTTTTTTCTTCCGTTGGCAGGCTTCACTCACCCTTGTGCATGATAGTCACTTTCCCTCTTAATGGCTTGTGTGTTCTTTTTTAAGATAAAACTTGATTTCCTTAAGCCTATTTGATCCTAGTCAAAGGGGTATTTTTTTCTATTTTTTATTTTCTAGAGGGCACATAATATATTTCATAATTTCAATGTACAAGTAGGATATTTATTTTATCACGAGCGTGCACCTTTCTCACCTACATGCTTTGGCAAGGTGAGGTACCCAATGCGGTTTGAATGCCACTTATCTGAAGGCTTCTTATATGAGTCGATACTAGTTCTAAATTTATATTGGTGTGCTTCACTAGCATAAGATGTTATTTTCCTTTTAAAACTGATCACTTGAAGTTATATCATTACTGCAGCTACTTGCGGTCAATAAGCTTCTGATTTTTATTACTATTATCCTGTAGTCAATAGGCTTCTGATATTTTTTTTTAGTATTACCAAGTACTTTCCTTGTGACTCATGTGACAACATTTTAGTGAAGTTTCTGTTGAAATTGCCTGGCACTAGAAAGCTTTTCATGTTCATTATATATTTTGAACAAAATAGAAATATGATCTAGGAAATTATTGGTAGCTTTGTACTGCTGGAGTTATGCTTATCTCTTTTCATGCTCGTTGCTACATAATTTGTTGTCTCCTTTCCCGGCTGAGAATCTAGATGACATTTTAAAAGAATGTCTTTTATAGTTTCTTATACTCTATGAAAATATTTCTCCTCCTTTCAAAGGAAAGATATAAATGTTCCTATGCACTTCTAGCCCACATAACTGTGAAAAAAAATTAAAATTGGTAAGCTCAAATGCTCTATCGTGCAAACCATTTTTTGTTATTATCCTGTACAATATCTCATATTGCATTGTTTGTGGTTAAACTTGGGTCATTCAAGAGCACTATTAAGGATGCTAGCAAGCCTTGGCACCACAATGATGGTGCTTCTTTATGACCTGGGTAACTGATGGAAACAGCTTCTCTGCCTACAGGTGTAAGGTATTGACCTCCAAGACCTTGCATCAATGGAAGCCTCATGCACTGGGCTGTCCATTTAGTTGTAGCGGGAAGGATTTAGTTGCAAACTTGGAATTAGTTTGTTGTCTTTATTATATGAGCTGCTGTGTAGCATTTTATAGTTACATGATGATGATAACATTATTATTCTCTCTTCGGTTACAGGCAACTTGTTTTCAACCTCAGATACATCAAGATGTATTCGTTGGTAGATGGCGAAGAGTGTGTATGCTCCGTTCAGCCAGTGGCACAACTCCACCGATGAAAATGTACTCTGACTTGCCTATATACTTTCAGAAAGGCAAAATTTCTTTCGGTGTGGGTTATGAGCCAGCTTTTGCTGATATTAGCTATGCATTTACTGTAGCCTTGCGCAGGGCTAATCTTAGCATCAGAAACCAGAGTTCCAATTCAATTGGTCGAAATTCTTCGAATGCACCACATGCTACAAATTTTGTTCCAGAGTCTCAACCACCTAAAAGAGAACGTAGTTTGCCATGGTGGGATGATATGAGATACTACATCCACGGGAAGATTGTTTTGAATTTTAATGAGACTAGATGGAACTTGCTTGCAACAACTAATCCCTATGAAGAGTTGGACAAACTTCAGATTGTTTCTGATTACATGGAGATCCAGCAAACTGATGGGCATGTTTTTGTTGCTGCAAAGGAGTTTAGAATTTATATAAGCAGTTTAGAGAGTTTGTTGAAAAGTTGCAGTTTGAAACTTCCTCGTAGTGTCTCTAGACCATTTATTTACTCCCCTGCTTTCTCTCTTGAGGTGGTCTTGGACTGGGAATGTGAGTCTGGAACTCCCCTGAATCATTATTTACATGCACTCCCCAATGAACGTGAACCTCGGATAAGAGTATATGATCCATTTCGTTCAACTTCTCTTTCTTTAAAGTGGAACTTTTCTCTAAGACCATTTCTGCTAGATGGAAATGCTACCTCTGGATTTGGAGACAATCTGATACTGGATCAAGCCATCTATGATACTTCACAGAAGTCAGAGACTGTTGATTTTCCACTTATGAATCTTGGAGCGCATGACCTAGTGTGGATATTCAAATGGTGGAACTTAAATTACAACCCTCCTTACAAATTACGTTCTTTCTCCAGATGGCCACGTTTTGGAATTCCAAGAGCTTCACGATCTGGAAACTTGTCATTAGACAAGGTTATGACTGAGTTTTTCCTTCGTCTTGATGCTACACCTACTTGCATCAAACATATGCCTTTGGGTGATGATGACCCTGCAAGTGGGTTAACTTTTAGAATGTCAAAATTGAAATATGAATTATATTATAGTAGAGGAAAGCAGCGATATACCTTTGACTGCAAGCGGGATCCACTTGATCTTGTTTACCGAGGTCTTGACCTTCATATGCTGAAGGCATATCTGAATAGAGATTGTAGTTCATCTGCTGTTCAGGATATCCAAACAAATAAGAGAGCTTTGCATACTGTAACGACAAGTAAAGTCAATGACAAATGCAGTTATCAACATAATTGTGCTGAGAGAAGTCGGGATGATGGTTTTCTTTTATATTCTGATTACTTCACAATACGAAGACAAGCTCCTAAGGCTGATCCTGCAAGGCTATTGGCATGGCAAGAAGCTGGAAGAAAGAATCTTGAGATGACCTATGTTAGGTCTGAGTTTGAAAATGGTAGTGAGAGTGATCACACACGATCAGATCCTAGTGATGATGATGGATTTAATGTTGTAATAGCTGACAATTGCCAACGGATATTCGTATATGGCCTTAAACTCCTATGGACACTAGAAAACAGAGATGCTGTCTGGTCTTGGGTAGGTGGAATATCAAAGGCTTTTGAACCTCCGAAACCTTCTCCATCTCGACAGTATGCTCAGAGGAAGTTGATCGAGGAACAACAGAAGTTGGATGGATCTGAGGTTTCTCCCAGTGATAACTTAATCTCCTCCAGTTCTGCAACACATTTAGCTGATTCTCCTTCCAAACAAATCGAGATATTGGACCTAAATCCAACAGCATCTTCTTCTACTAAAATTGAATGCTTACAATCTGATATAGTTGGTGAGTTTGTTAGAGTAATTGGAGTTTTTTACTGTTTGACTAACCACTTTAAACATGGGAACAATGAAGTTAATAAGTTCCTTAGCCAGTTATTTTTTATTGATCTATGCATACTCTGCGACTTTACCTTCCATTCTATGTGAAAACTCACTGTCTTGTTGTCATGTTTGTGAGAGCTTCTATTTTGCCAAGGTTACTTGCAACAATTACTGTTTTTTTCCTATAGATCTTTTTTTGTGTATTAACTATTAAGTGTCTGTGGTTTTCTAATTATTTGGAATGAACATCCACCAGTAAAGCATGGACACATTGATGACTCGGAGGAGGAGGGTACACGCAACTTTATGGTTAATGTCATTCAACCTCAATTCAACTTGCACTCTGAAGAAGCTAATGTGAGTAAACTATGCCATGTTTGTTGAAACACCAGCTCGTGGAATTCTGTTTTAATTTTGAAAACATAAATTGGCTAGTTTATGATTTTCTTTCAAGCATTAATAGCGTACTCTACAGTATATGTTACTATATCTGTTGATTTTTTTTTCTGGTTTGCTTGTCAATGTGGGTCCTTTTTTTCCTATTTAATTTGGTTGGATCATACTTGATGATAGTTTGAGAAATTAATCATTGGTTAGAACAAAGGTTTGCCTTACCGAGCGTAAGGCCCCGTATCGGGTGGTACACATTGGTCCGCCAGCTGATCGGTACGAGGATCGCCCGCTATCTGGCGGTACCGCCTAAATCGACTGTCGACAGTCGATTTCGGCCGTCGGCGATCGATTGACGGAGAAATAAGAAAAAGGAGAAGAAGAGGAGAAAAATACCTCATGTGCTGCTCTTCATTGGTTCCCCCATGCGGTCCGTCGCACGCGGGTCGCTGCGCGATTTGAGGCGACGTCGGCAACTTTTTTATTTTTTTCTAATATATATATATTATATTATAAAAATATTATATTATATTATATCGAGCGATATGCATTGTGCATACCGCTCTATATGAGGTACTGTACCGTACCGAGATAAACTTGATATGCCGGTACGGATTGATACAGCGAGCCTTGGTTAGAACAGTGATTTCAAAAGGCGCTCAGGCAAAGCGAGGCAAGGCTCGAGCACCTCGTTTAATGTCCAGGCGGTGTGCTTCAAAGAGGCACCGGTACACGCTCGCCCAAGCTCAGGCGCCGGGCGCTTCGGACGAGCGCTCGTGTTAAATCACCCGACTAGCTTTTTAGGTTTGGTTCAGTCACATTTGCATTAGTTGGTTCACCCGAACCAACTAAAGCATTAATATCAGCCTCCCAATCTCCCCCTCATGACTTCCCCAACCCTAACCCTACTCGTGATTCTGCCGCCGATGTTTCCTCTCTGTTGCCGCTACCATTACCTCTTTCCGTTGTCATTGCCACTGTCGTTGCTCTCCGCTGTCATTGCTCTCCGTTGCTGCTACCACTATCGTTGCTCGTCGCTTCTATTGTCGTTGCTCTCCGCTACCTCTGCCACTACCGCTGCTCGCCGCTTCTACTGTCGTTGCTCGCACTGCCATTGCCGCTGTTGCTATTGTTGTCACCTGCCGCTACTGCTGCTCTCAGTCAGTAACCTTCACTCTCAGCTAGCAGCCTCAGTCTCTACTCTTCTCACATCGATTCAACTCAGTATATTGTTAATAGCAAGGATTGCCATGCCGACATACCGAGCTCAGCTCAGTATGTATGGTACCCGGTATCGAGCAGTACGCATTGGGCATATTGCTCAGTATAATATACTATAATATAATATAATAATAAAAAAAGTTAAAAATAAAAAAGGGGCGACGTCTCCTCATTCCTTCTCCCCACGTGGGGAGATGTTTCTTCTACCCGCGTGGGGAGAAGAAATGGCCCGCTAGCGAAGAAATCGCTCGCGGGCGACGGATCGTGCGAGCGAAGAGAACTCCAGTTTTTTCTTATCCCTCTTCTTCTTTCTCCCTCGCTTGGTTGATACCGCCCGAAATTAGCTGTCGACGGTCGAAATTAACCATTACCTCGCAACAGCGGCTTGGCGACGGTCGAAATCGACTGTTATCGATCGATTTCGCATGATAACGGGCAGATACAGCCGTTACCTGGTGGTTCTGCCCAATAGTGGGCGGTCTGCTTAGCGGACTGGTACGTACCGCCCAGTGTTGCTATCCTTGGTTAATAGTCTAGTAACAGTATATTGTTAACTGTTAACACTATACTGTTAACTGTTAACAGTATATTGGTAACAATATTTGTTATTTATTAGATTAATAATATATTATTTTGATTTTAATATTGCTAATAACTATTTATTTAAAATTATTGTTAGGATTTTAGGATGAATGATATGTTTGAAAATAACGATAATATTGATTATGATAAATGACTTTGATGTAAAACTTTATTGTTTTGAATTTTGAGACTCTTGTTAACGTGACATTGTGATTTTGTACCTTAGATTTTTTAATTTAATATCATATTTTATTTAAATAATTATATTTATTAATTATATTATATATTCTTTATATTTTAGTGTCTCGCTTCGCTTGGACGAGCGCCTAGCGCCTCAGGCATCTTTGGACCTTGACACCTTTTGGCGCCTAGTGCTTTTTAAATCACTGGGTTAGAATATTTATGATTAATGCCTTCAGCTTTCTGTAATCGGGCTGAGATTGTCAAGATTTTATTTATAGATTGCAATAGAAGTAATGGTATTCTTGAGTTTGCTTTTGTTTAACAGGTCATAGAATTGGATTATACGTATCTACCTTAAATGAGAGTGGGTGTGATATATATATATATATATATATATATATATATATATATATATATATATATATATATGTAGTTTGTCATACCATGGCATACCGCTCGGTACGTGCGGTATGTACCAGTTCAACAGGGGACTAATATGGGTGGTACGAGTGTGTATGAAATTTTTAGAAACTTATGGAATATTGGGATGTTGACTTAAACACTGATTGGACTGGTACTTACTAACCAGTATTTACCGGTTCAAAATATAGGTCGATGCTAGTACAATACCATTGATTTTGTTCTTTTATTATTTTATTATATGATACTGAGTGGTATAAGTCAGTTTATTAATTTTTTTCTCCTAATGGTTTGCCCTCTTGCCATATTTTTCTAACATCAAGTTGGCTAATCCTAATAGTAAACTTTTTTTCTTAATATTTTTGTCCGACATTCAAATTTCATTAATCTATATGACTGCAATAAGAGCCATAATGCCATGTACTTGCTGTCTGGTCAGATCATGTACCATTATTTATTAAATGGACAACACCCTCTGTGATCTTGTGGCTAGTGACTTGGTCTTCTTATTGTCTCCCTTCTTTTGTGGTACTTCCAATTTGATATTTTTCTGCTCCTTTACATGTGCAATTATGATTCTTTTTCATGTCAATGCCAGGTCAAATGATTCTTCTCTCTTTTTTTCAACTATGCTGCCTCTATATTACTATGACTGCCACCGTTTTTCCTTTCTTTGTCTTTTGAGTCTTCAGCTCAAACTTTATTACCTTGGTAGTAACCTTTTGTATGTGTCAGTTACTTTATTTTATAATTATTAACCAATAATGTGTCAGTTACTTTATTTTATAATTATTAACCAATAATTCATGCTCATAGATGACTATAAAATCTACCTTTTAACTATGGGTGTTTTACGAATCACATAGACTCATAGAGACATTTACTGTTCTATTCTCATTCTTGGAGCAATATTCTCCTTTTTTTTCCAGTTATTAATAACCAAGACAAGGCACTAAACAAATGCGCCTTTTGTAATGAATTGCATATGTTCTTCACTCTGGTTCTTTATTTCCAGGGTAGATTTCTTCTTGCTGCTGCCAGTGGTCGTGTCTTAGCTCGTTCATTTCATTCAGTTCTTCATGTTGGATATGAAATGATCAAACAAGCCCTTGGAACTAGCAATGTAAAAATTCCAGAATATCAGCCTGAAATGACTTGGAAGCGAGCTGAGTATTCTGTGATGCTTGAACATGTTCAGGCTCATGTTGCACCAACAGATGTTGATCCAGGTGCTGGACTTCAGTGGCTACCTAAGATTTTGCGAAGCTCACCAAAAGTGAAAAGAACTGGTGCTTTACTGGAAAGGGTATTTATGCCTTGCCAGATGTACTTTCGCTATACTAGGCACAAGGGTGGGACTGCAGATCTGAAAGTAAGATATGACAATATCTAGCATTATCCAAAATAATTGTACATGAGAATATTGATCATCCCTTATTATGTGTCATTTGAAAATTTTCTGGCTACTAATTTTAGGGAACTATTTTTTGCAATTTGTAAAACACGTGCTTAACTTCTTGACTTTGGGAATCCAGGTGAAGCCGCTTAAAGAACTCTCCTTTAATTCTCCTAACATTACTGCAACAATGACTTCACGCCAGTTTCAGGTCATGCTGGATGTTCTGAGCAATCTTCTTTTTGCCAGGCCTCCAAAGTAACACTCTGAACTTTTTATTTAACTTTTTAGTTCATCGAAAAATTGACCTTTCTATTTTTCTGCCGGTTGCTTTTTGACTGTTCAATTCTTTTAATCCAATAATTTACTTTAAATGAAATAATTTGAGGACTTATGGATTAAATTTGTTAGCAAATCTTACATGGAAATACTATAGCATTGTTTTCTCAGTATCTGGTTTCTCAATTCGAGGTGTTGCTTTTTCACATTTTCTTAGAATTGTAAAAGCAACAGATGAATTGTAAGATTTTTCAACCTTGTTTTGAGCTAATGTCAGATTTGGAGCAAGACTAGCAAGTGCTGATAAATTTGATGATGGATAGAGTTTGGAGAGACACAAGCACTTGAAACAGCATTGCATCTAATATCCAGCAATCCCCACTTTTGAAAGCTCACTTAGAGTGTTGTTCGACCGACCTTAAAGATTTACTATCTCAATTTTGGAAGGCTTCAAGAAGAAAAAACTAATTAAAAGTCTATCTTAAACCATACATGGAACCAAGGTTTACAATTTCGATATTTATCGTCCAATACGGGTGGTACATACCGGTCCGCCAGGTTGTCGGTATGTGGATCGCCCTCTACCGGGCGGTACCGCCAAAAATCGATCGTCGGCGGTCGATTTCGGCCGTCGACGGTCAATTGAGGGAGAAATCGGGTCGATTGAGGGAGAAAAAGGGAAGAAGAAGAAGAGGAAAAGAAAAAAAGAGAAGAGAAGAAAACCTAGTGCCTGTCCTTGCCTGCGCATCGTCGTCGCCATCGCTCGCGGATCGCCCGCGCCCATCGCCGTCGGCGACATCTCTCCTTTTCTTTTATTTTTTTATATTTTTAATATTTTTAATATTATATTATAAAAATATTATATTATATTTAATATATTGGTGGTACACACTATATGTACCACCCATTACTGGTACCGACAATATGTTGGTACACCGGTACGGACCGGTAAGTCAAACCTTGCATGGAACAACTTGATGCATGCCCAAAGCACAATTCTAATGCCTAATCTCATTGTGCTTATCATTTTTCAAGCTAATTACTTGGTTGCTTTTATTGTCTTTATAGTTTACACTATATATTGAATCAACCTCTTGTTAGTGACACATATAATACCAAGGTTTTCTATATCGGGCGGTACGTTCTGGTCCACTAGCTGATTGGTACGTGAACCGCCCGCTATCGGGCGGTACCGCCAGGTAGCGGTTGTTTCTGCCTGTTACCATGCTAAATCAACCGGTAATGGTCGATTTCAATCGTCGTAGGCCAATTTCGAGTGGTATCAGCGAGGGAGGGAGAAAGAAGAAGAGGGAGAAAAAGAGGAGAACCTGGAGATTTCTTCACCTGATCCGTCGCTCGCGGGCGATTTCCCGTCCAGGGAGAATAAACATCTCCCCGCATGGGGAGAAGGAACAAGGCGACGTCGTCCCTTTTCTTTTTTTTACTTATATTATATTATATTATATTATATAGAGTGGTACATCATGTGTGTACTGCTCGGTACCGAGTACCATAGCAAGCTGAGCTTGGTATGCTGGTACGGACCGGTAAGGCAATCCTTGTATAATGCTGTAGAATGATGATGGATGCTAAAGCTTGAAAAGAAAATAATTATCAAAATACTAAATGGGCCATTTTTCTATTGACTTGATGATGTCCACAATCACGTTCTCATGGATTGATTTGCAAAAGTTGAATACAGAAGCATGAAATGGGAGAGACGAGAAAAAGGGAGAAACGAGGAAGAGACCACGTTCCTAAAGGATTCCTCTCCAATGACATCATGAAACCACATTGTGCACCCAAAAGTGTCAGGTTTATTCAAAGATGGCTTCTCAATTAGTATGAGAAGAAACATAAGTTGGCTCCATGTATCTTGGATCAAATTGGTCCTTTTTTGGCAACTATTAAGACGGAAAAAGATTTTTAAGGGGCTACTATCTACTTCTTAATCCGACAAAGTAATTTTACATTAGTAAAGTATGTGCCAACAGGGCATTGGGTGATGCATGTGCACAAGGACATAAGTTCTAGTGACAGTATTGGTGTTGGTTGGCTCTCAAAATGGTGCATACCACGCTGTGTCACCTCGCATGGCCATTTTGCTAGGGACTGGACACAATTACATGACAAATAGACAACAGTGCCTTCTGTTAGTGCTGCAAGGCATAATGTGGCCGGGTGAGGAGTTTTGAGGAGTGTAGAGGAAAAATTAGAGGCTTTTTCAGGTCATCTTTTGGGAGACCAAGGATGGTGAGATTCTATTTTATACTTACATGTTATGCTTTGATACACCAATAAAAAAACTAAGGACTATTAATGTGTCAATACTGATTGTTTGTACACTCATATACTGGTAGGCATTAGACAGTTATGGTATTGGTTGGTAAATTGTGATATATGATGCAATTTACAAGTGTCAATATGATGATGCACTTGCTATATTTACCAATAGAAATTGATGGCATAGCAATGGAAGTTAAAGATTGAGCTTTTACTTGAGATGGTCTGATATAGCTATTGCCAATAAGAATAAGATGCAAGGAACAACAAGGTATATACTAGACGTTGCAGGACAAATTTCAAAAATTAAGAAGAGAATTCTTAATGAAGATTCAAGGTAATATTAGTTGAGATGATTAAGATGTCATTTGAATTGTTGGATTACAGACACTATAAGATATTAGATTCTTATCTTAACATGTAGATAATTTGAATTAATAATCCAGGTAAGGATAACATATTTGATCATGCATCTCCAAACCAATTAAGCTTGCACATTATGAGGAGATTAAATATCTTTTTCATTAAAAGATGCCATACAACTCTGACCATCAAATGTATCTAAGAACAAAATAGCTTGAAAGTCCTAGAAACTGAAATACTAGGTATCTTGTGAGTTTGTTGTGACCTTAAGGTTTAAACTTCTGTCCTTGCAATCATAGTGAAGTTGGTCATCAGTGAGTTCAATCCCTAACAGATAGCTCTGTGCTAAAGAGAATATTTCAGATCATGATTTTGGTTGCGGTTCATGCCACCTTGGATTGGGCAAATGTATTGTAGTGGACAAGGTTTCTTTGGTGAAAAATGGATCAAGCTATTTTTTATTTCAAAACATTATTTGGCTCGAGCAATATGAATATGAGGGTGGCCTTTTTACAATAGTCACAATCTTGGTTGTCACTAATCTCCGTCTTAATTTTCGTCGGCTATCTCATCTTCTATCATCAGGGTGTCCTGGTCAATAGCTCGAAATGATGGTGACTAATAATGAACTTTTTATCACTAGCACATATGCCTGGGGATATGAGGCCCAGGGATAGGACTTGAAACAGAAAGGATGTCATTGGCAACAAGGTACAGTTTTAATCCTTTAACCAATTCATTAAATCTTCTTTAAAATATGAATATTTCTTTCTCTAATTTGTTTTTAGATGCTGGCTTGGCACAATGGTACTGCCAGTTGGCACTGATGGTGGTAACATGTAGAACAATGCCTTTAGGTTATAAAGTCCAACTTGATTATGTTGTTGGTATTGTAATCAACCATTTGTTTCTAAAATTAGTATCTGTAGCAAGTAGCTTAGAAGACAACAAAAGATTATAGTTATATTATTTAAATATTGGAATGGAGAAATTTAGTATTTAAAAGATATTTAAGCTAAGGTTATATTATCTGTGACAGTTTTTTGCAAAATTTTGTGATGTGGGTTACTAGTTGAAAATCATAATTTGGAACCGTTTTTTTAGGCAAAGCAGCATGGATGCAATTTTATTTCATTAAGATCATGAAATAAATACTAGATAATTCACTTGAACATTATATAGTGGACTTGATTGGAGGTGCATTGAAGTTTGTTTTAGAGAAACTATTTTCAGAAATTGATTCTTTCTTATTATCATTCATCTTTTCTTCTTGTCTTTATCATGAAATCTTAATCTATATCCATATTAGGTGTCTATTCAAAATTTACTGTAAAATGTTGGTTAAAAATTAAAAGCGTCAATTATTATGGTCTTTTTTTGTATTTTTTTCCTTTACCTAGCTTTTCACACTTTCTGCATCATTCATGGGTATTATTAACATGTATGATGGCTTTACCATTAATCATCTTTCTTTCTAGACCTCTTAACTACATGATCATGGTATCTTTTGCAGTTTTCTTTTTTAAATTCTTCTCATGGCCTATCATTTAAAATGAGAAATGATCATTTCTTTTGGTTTGAGGTGGTGTTATTTGGAGTTAATCCAATGTTCGCCGTATCGGTCCATATCGGTGTACCAAATTTATCTCGGTATGGTATGGTACCTGGTACTGAGCAGTATGCACAGTACATACCGCTCGGTATATTATCATATAATATAATATTAATATAATATAATATAAAAAAAAATAAAAATGGAGAGACGAGGCGTTGCCTCGTTCTCCCTTCTACCCGCACGGGGAGACGAGGAGTCGCCTCGTTCTCCCTTCTCCCCGCGGGGAGACGAGGCATCGCCTCGCCTTGTCTCCCTGACGGATCGCACAGGAACCGGGGAAGCTCCCTCTTTTCTCCCTTTTATTCTTCTCCCTCATCTTCTTTCTCCCTTAATCAACCACCGACGGTCGAAATCAACTATCGACGGCCGATCTCGACGGTACCGCCCGGTAGAGGGCAGTCGACGTATCGATATCCTGTTGGACCGGTATGTACCGCTCATACCAAGCGGTACATATCGAAACGGAGAACCTTGAGTTAATCAATATATAAGTGGTACCTGATAATTTACTGTATTCTGCCCAGGTCCTTAAATGTTTCTAGTTGTCTATGCTGTTATGTGTTCTTATGCTTTTGCTTTTTAAAATTCTTCAGGTTGCTTTGAAAGTGTGATTATATTGTTCATAGTAGTGGAATTCGACATAAAAGGAAATTACTGAATTTTGATTATTCTCTTGCTATATGCCAGGCCTCGTAAAAGTAGCCTTTCTTATCCATCTGATGATGATGATGAAGATGTTGAGGAAGAAGCTGACGAGGTGGTACCTGATGGTGTTGAAGAGGTGGAACTTGCAAAAATCCACCTTGAAGAAACAGAAAGAGAGAGGAAGCTTCTACTTGATGACATTAGGACCTTATTGGGAGATTATTATTCTGATCTGTGTTCTCAGGAAAAGAGTGGTGACTTGTGGATGATTACTGGTGGAAAGTCAGTGCTGGTAAGATTTCAGCTCAAATGAGGTGCCAGAATTAGAAGTTTTTATGTTATTTTCTGATATATCTTAGGCTACCATTAAGTAGATCCTTTAGTAGTCTGCAAGGATGATATTAACTGACAACATCAATTCAAGTGTAAAATGATGTTTGCTCAATCAGGAACTAACACTTGAATGTATACTTCCCTAGCTTTTTGTTGATCTATGGGTTGGTGTACAGCCCGATATGCTGGCATTGTACCAGTCTAGTTGATAACTGAAACCTGCTTGTCCTCCTTTCAGAATTTTTGACAGAACTGATGGTACTCCCATATGCTAGAAAGTTTCAAAGCTAATTCTTTTTCTTTTCACCCTATGGTATTTATCATTTTACCAGGTGCAAGGACTGCAGAAAGAGCTAGTAAATGTACAGAAGTCCAGAAAGACAGCATCTTCTGCATTGAGGATGGCTTTGCAAAAAGCTGCACAACTACGTCTAATGGAGAAAGAAAAGAACAAAAGCCCATCATATGCTATGCGAATTTCCATGAGAATCAATAAGGTTGTCTGGACTATGCTTGCAGATGGAAAGTCTTTTGCTGAAGCTGAAATCAACGAGATGGTATGTGTTTGCATATTCTTTCTGGAAAATAATAGAAAGATTATTTTTCTTTAATGATGAATTTTTATTAGTTTTGATATATTATTTTCTTACTGAAGAATTGTTATTAGTTTATAGCAAGAAAAAAATGAATCAGCAAGAAAACTTCTACATTAATTATCTAAAGTCTGGTAGCAACTTAGAAATTAATCTCATGATATAGTTTTTGTACTTGTTAGGTTCTATTCGTTGTAGCTATTTTGTGTTTGTTAAGCCCCCTCCATTTGCTTCTCTCTCTTTCATTTATTTGTGTTAAAACTGGCTAAAAAATTAGGACCCAGTAGAAATTTTGTGAAATAGTGTTGTTAACCTCTAGGCATCAGTCCAGTATGGTTTGATTTTAAAATAGAAAATTAGTTTTAACTTCAAAAACCACTGATTCTTTATTCATAAGCCCTCTCTGTCTTCTCATTGCGGACTGACAATCACCATCTCCTCCCCTTAGCTACTCCTCTTCTTCATTTCTCTTCCTCTTCCTCCTACCCCCCTCGGTCAGCACATGGTAAATTCTGTAGTATGGACACATGATACGTCTGAATAGGTCATGGGTCCCGCACAGGTCTGGTACCCAAAATTGTATAAATTATTTTTAAAAAATTTCTAGTCTAATGATAAATTAACACAATGATTTGCTCAAGGAATTCAATGTAAATGTGATCTTTATGCTTCTAATAATTTTACTAATGAAATAAAGCATTTAACAAATGATAGTGCCAAAACTGCAATAGTAGAATTAGGATTGCAAAATTTGTAACAATAATGGTAAAAAAGTTAAATTATTGCTTTCATCATCTGATAAACATCATTATTCTCTCAAATATGTTCCACAAATTTTTCAAGTAGTTTAATTGTCTTTCTTTTATATTTCATAAAGGTAAACACATCAAATGTCTGCACAAACATTGTATATAATGAATCATTCATCCGAAAATTAGCTATACTTCTTTGTCTCGTATCAATTTATGTATCTGATACTACAAAACAATAATGCTTTGCATCCTTATGACCTTCTTCCATCAAGTCATTTGTGTTAGCTAGCTCCTTTCCAACTTATGGAACTTGGATATTCAAGTTTGGACCATACCTTTGGTGATAGCTTCCAAATTCACCCCTTTTTTTATTCACTCATGTGCTTGGTTCTGATGTCACTAGGTGCAGGATAATGTGTAGGGCTTCCTACACCTAAATCCTTCTTTTGCAACTTCTCAAAAATTTATATAATTTTTGCTGCATGTTGTCTGGTAGGACCATTACAGTTCTTCAGCAGAATGCTTAAAAGAAAATAATAATAATAATATCACAAGAATGTCTTTTTTTAGTCATTATTTGTGGCTTAGCTGATGACAAAAAGGCCACTTCATTATGCAACCACGCTCTTTTTTTTAAATTGGTCTTTCTAATAGGACCTTCTATTGTTGTGTTCGGGAGTCATGTATCTTCAACCGAAAAAACAACCACAAGAAAAAATAAGTTAATATGCATCTTTTCTGAGATAGTATTGTTTCAGAAAAATTGAGCAACTCTTGTAGGTTCATATTCTTAATTTGTCATATAGCACACCTCATTTTTTCAGTTATGAATATAAGTTGATAAATTACTGACACCTTTACACATAAGGCATTTAAACAAAAGGTGATGTTTGAGCTATGAGTTATTAATCACAATCAATCAGAACTCTAGCATTGCCATGTAGAAGCCTTGACGATGGATGATGGATATATATACATAGATAATTTGATTCTCATCTTTTCTTAAGAGAATCTATATTATCATTGTCACTTTTCAAACTCCAGACCTTCAGTTTATCTTGGTTTTTCTGTGCATAGTCAGTTGGTGATCAGAAGTTCAGAACTAATATTGCAGAAGGGATTTTGGGTGCATCTTAAACAATGTTCGCCAAATGATTATCAACAACTGTATCACAGCTCTATTGTCGTAACTCAATGAGTTGAAACACCAGAATTGAATGGAATAAAATTATTTTCCTAAATAGCTTTTGTGCTTTATTTCATGTGAATTATATTGTTGTGTGAAGCTTGTCATTGTAGTGTATAATCATAGAATCCATTAATTTGCTCCAAACATATTTGTGGTGGTTTTAGATTCATTTTGTAAAGAGTATGAGACATTTTGTTATTATTTTGCTTATAATTTGTAAGTGTAGTGATTTTTAATCATCATATAATAATATCCATTGCCTTTAAAAATGTTATTTCAGATATATGATTTTGATCGAGATTACAAGGATATTGGTGTTGCTCGATTTACTACCAAGTCTTTTGTCGTGAGAAATTGTCTGCCCAATGCCAAGTCGGACATGCTATTATCAGCTTGGAATGCTCCTCCTGAATGGGGAAAGTAAGACCATATGTTTCTCTTATTTTCTGCTAGTCAAAAGACAGTTTTTTGGCCATGGTAGTCACTTTTGGCATAATCATCTCGTATCACTGATGTTGCGTTATCTATGTGCCACTGATTATATTTTTCTGGATAAGTAGCTCTTCATGATCAATCTGTAGCCACATGAAACGAATATGTGGGAATCTGGAGATGCATGCACTAACTACCAGCTGAAATCTCCAAGGATCTTTATTGTATACAAATCTCAGAATGTAATTTACCAAGATCTAATCACTATTGATTTGTACTTCCTCCATTTCTAACAAAGAAAATCATAATGTGGATATCTGTAAGGCTAAAAATCAAAATTTGCTATGCAGAAACTAAATGCAAAGAACTATATAAGTTTATATGTTTTATGTGTATAAAGTATAAACAGAATCATTGTATATGCGTATATAGGTGAAAAATTCTCTGTTAAATTTAATCCATATTTGCTGTGCCAAATCAAAGTTACAGGAAGAAAAAGCTTCATGATTGAGAAATGATTTTCAACTAATCTTAGTGAAAAATAACATAAAGATGGAGGGAATGCAATTTGTTCTGCAGTATTATTTCTAAATGTTCTAAAGTTGACCATTTTATTCATGTGTAGCGTTACACGTAAAAAATAAAGGATGATTTCATTCGTAGCAGATGTAACATGATATGTTGAATAAGAAAAGGTCATGTATTGCCCTAATCTTCCAAAAATAAGCATTTAGTGACCGAACTTAGATGAACCCAAAATTTAGTGCCATGAAAGAGAAGCAAAAGGACCTCTATGATATAATTTATCTATCAAAGAAATTAATCAAAATATTTCCTAGACCAAAATTGCCTTCCTGGAAGCATGCCTTGTGTCAACCTTGAGCTGCCAGTATGCAGAAGTGTCATGATACAGCATATGCATGCTTAAATAAGTTAATAATGTAAGAAGAACAACAAGAAATAAGAAATAAAGAAAATATCCATAGAACTACAGAACTTGACAAGATACAAATGTATCAGTTATGTGCAATGCTCATTGTCCTATTGAGGTGGGTAGGTGTTTATGTCAACGATGACTGCTAATCTAGGTTAGCCTTTATACTCTCAGCATGATGTGAAGGGAACTCTAATGGTGCTTATTGTCATCAGGGTGACATAAATGTAAAATTGTCTTTGAAAGAAGAGCTTGTTCAGGAATTCTTTTTGTAATCAAATGGTCAACTGGTTTGCTATGTTAGATTCAACAAGAAGGGTCTTAAAGGTCCTATGTCACTCTAAGGTTTGTTATCCTCATGTCAAGACTAAGATGCTTCATAACACAAATGACCTGGAGACACATTATTTACCTGGAGACACATTGTTTACCTGCACAGACTGATCTCTATTTTATCATATTTTCATTGTAATGTTTTTTTAGGGTTTATGTTTTCACAATGATATAATAAAAATGTTATTTAGTTTACTTATATGATTATGTTCAGAGTGTCCCGAAATATTATATCTCAATTTCTTGTGAATGCAATTACTTTTTTATTGTTTCTGATGGCATGAAACAAAAATTTAAATCTTGTTCCAACTCCAGTTTCTAAAACCAGTCGAATACCAGGTTTAGACATGGTACTACAGAACAAACAATAAAAAAAATATTGATCCATTTGGCCTCTATGGTCTAGTATTGGTTCTTATCAGACTGGTACATACCTATCATTCACCAGATTGTTAAGTACCAAATTGTATTGACTGGTACAATCAATTTCCTTGGTGCCGTACACATATCTAATCATGCTCGTCTTGGACAATTATTATGTTTATTCCAACACTTCTTCCAGACACTAGAACAACCTAAAGGGCACCAGCACACAACATGATATATCTACATTTTTTATCTTTTTGCTGTAGGTTCATATTCATATTTTCCCTATTTATTTTACAATCTCCTCGTCCTATTGAATACTTGATCTATTGAAAGTCTTTTACAATTGGAAGTTTTACAGCCTTCAAAACTAATTGAACTCATTCTTCTGCTATATATTACTAGAGTTGTCCTTTATATACTTGCCATATTCTTGTTGGTCTAAAATCATAGATTCTATTGGTGTTTTCGGTCTTAAATTTTATTCCTATCCTATAGTTTTAGAAAAAGAAGGATAGATGAAGCGAGGAGGTAGCGATGGAGGAGGAATAAAGATAAGAGGAAGCACAGGACGTGGAGGTGGCAGCAGCAACGTGGTTGAGTGGAGGTGGCTACAATAATGTAGCTGGGAGAAGGATGGTGGAATAGGAGGGGAGGAGGAAGCACATATGCGAGAAAGAGACGAAGAGCTCGTGTGATGCCTTTCAAACCTTGTTTCCAACCATATATAGTCAAGAAATCTTGGGGCATATTGTATCAAAACCAGATGAAATAAAGAGAAAGATATGTTGTGGTGGAGGAGGTGGAGCAGGAAGAAGAGACAGAGGAGGAAGAGAGGAGGTGGATGAGGATGGTGTAGGTAGGAGGTAATGACTCAGACAAGATGTAGGACAAAGAGATAGAAAGTTGCAAAAAGAGCAAAAGAACAAAGAGAAAACTTTGACAACTATCATAAGTTAAAGAAAAAAGGTTCTGATTAGGCTCACCACTTTGTATTTTTCTATAGTAATATGCTTTCTGAGAAGCTTGGTATGGTGACCTTGCTTGGTTGTATGGCCCATACTAGATTCCTGGTTATAAATCTTGGTTAAATCTGTAGCAATCCATGACAGCACCAGTGTTCGTCCAATCCAAACCAGCAAAAACTGACACATGGTACATCAGTGTATGCTGGGGCACTGGTTTTGAGTGACCTGAGCCCGTCAGAATCCGAAAAATACCTAGTTTAGGGTTGTTTCTAACCTTTTTATTTAGATTGTCAAATTATATAAATTTAAAGTGGTTTTAGTCTAAAAATCAAAGTCTGCCGTTTCGCATCGTACCTCTCGGTATAGGCGGTATGTACTGGTTTGCCAGCAGACCAATATGCAGACCGTCGGCTACCAGGCGGTACCTTGATGTAGCCCCGTATCAGATGCTATGAGGTTGTTTTCGCCCCGTTACTGCCCAAAATAGGTTAGTAACGGTCGATTCGATCGTTGCCACTGGGCGGTTTCAGCCTGGCTATGGTGAGAAAGATGGAGAAGAAGAGCAAGAAGAAGCAAGGAAAAAAAAAGTGGGAGAAAAAGAGGCAGACGTCTGCGGTCGGAGAACCTCAGGACGACGCCGCGGATGAGGAGAACCTCGCGAGGCGGCGACTTCTTTGCCGCGATCTTCTCCTCGTCTAAGGCGATGAGGAAAAGAGGCCTCGGGACATCGTCGAGGCTTCTCATCCGTGCCAGGCTTCTCATATAGCACACCTCATTTACTTTTTTAAATTTTTTTATGTTATATATATATATATATATATATATATATTAAGGTTCACGATCTCGTACCATACAGGTGTATCGATCAGCTATCGGTATGGTACATATCGAGCTATATCAAGCATATCGACACATGGTACACTAAGGTACCAAGTGTATATATTAACAAGACCTAATTTCTGATAATAATAAATTTGATGTAGAATATGATAATACCTACTTTAGATCCAGCTCCTACCACGAAGATGGTTCAGGGTCCTCAATGTGACTCTACTTTAGATTAATGCAGTATTCGTGTAAGGTTCATGTGTATAACTATTCTCACAGTATCTAATAATTGTGTATTTTAGGACATGCCTATTTTCCATTTCTTTTATCATCTTGTGTTGACTTTGAAGTCTTCAACTTTGATTAACTTAACTTATTAATGTACCAAAAAGTTTTGATTGATCTGTGGCATGCAATCTACCTTAGAAAATTCTTAATTATATCTAACTCATTCGACACTGATTTACAAGACACAAATTTTGTATCTCAAAATCTGTGGAAGTGTTTTTCTTTCATTTGTAAACTTTTCTGATTTGCCATGTTTGTTGTGAGGTTTTAAAAACTGTGTACTCTATATATACTTGCCACCAAGGTTCGCTGTACCGTTCAATATGGGTGGTATGTACCAGTCCGATAGGGAACTGGTGCAAGCGGTACATCGATACGTCTCCATATACCGTGTGTCGGTATGCTTGGTACAACTCGGTATAACTCGGTGCATACCATATCGACAACTAGTCAGTACACCGATACGAACTGGTAAGGTGAACCATGCTTGCCACAACTAGATAACAATACATACCACAAGCAAGGAATGAAATTTCACGTACCAGACCTGGATCTGGTCAATGCTGATCTACCAGCACATGGTACACCGGCATGCACCATGATACTATTTTTATAAGGGAGGGGAAAGGGAGAAGATGGAAAAGGGTGAAGGTAGAAGTATCTAAGATAAATTTTAGGGATGAGGTGAAGGCCATTGCCGAGTGGGGGTAAGAAGAGGATGAGGATGAGAAGGAGAATAAGAGGAGATAGAGCAATACTTGAGATGTGGCTCAGGGAGGGGGGAAATGGAAGAGGTGAAGGAGAAGAAGAGGAGAAAGAGAAATACTAGAGATGTGGCAGATGTCGTCGGCTAGTGGTGGGTGACAAGCAGTGAGCGACAACCGTGCGACAACAAGAGGGAGAAAATGTAATGACAATCATGCAGCACTGCAAAGTGGCAGAAAGGGAAAAGCATCCAAATCAATCCTTTTAAAATAAAAAATCAAGCCCTAAATATTTGTCTCAGTTCGTGCCCTTTTATAAGAAAAAACCCACAAATACATCTGCAAAAAGAAAATTCGAATGGCCCAAAATAGAGCAATCTGCATCTTGATGCACACCCAGACTAGTAAATGCCAAATGTTAACTGGCCGAAAGTGAAATCCATGACCACAAGCCTAAAAATTATAATGAGCAACTCAATTTTTTTTATTTCATTAGAAATCTAAAAGTTCAAGGAAGAAAAAGAACCATATAATAGTGTTTTGTTTAATTGATTAATTGGTTTTTCACTTTCATTACATGTTTGGTTGAGTGACTTGTCAGTTATGTCGGGCATCTTAATCCTGATCCTGCTATCTTCCTCTTTTAGAATCAAGGATTCAGTAGATATTATTGTTTGGTAACACGTCTAAATCCAAGCAGATTTTACCATCAATTGCGGCTATTTCAGCTCACTGGTATCATCAAAAAGCATACATAACCATCAACAATAAAGTAGAGAAATAATAATTCTGCTTCTATTCTATGTCATATTTCACTGTAATTAGAAACTCTTATTATTGAAAAATCATAACTAATTTTTTTCTATTCGGTTCCAAATTTCCAATAATATTTTTTTGTATACATTTTTTAGATACTCATTGGCATACATGATAATGAATATTGAAAAAGATAACATATTGCTTTCATCTGCTATTATGTGTCATGCTTCATTATAATAATTTCTAAACTAGCGAATTTGTGAGAACAGTAACTTCAATTTTCATGAATTATTATCTACTATGATTGTGGTCTGCTGTGTTAAATAGTAAAAAAAAAAAATTACATAATCTTCATTTCTAATGATATCTTTTTCACAAGTATGGGCCATGGAAATGTTAATGTATTCTTAAGATAATAATATATGATGTATTTTGTTTCTTTGACACAATTATGACCATGATTCTTTCAACTTATTTTGGTCCTTTATATAAGTTGAATGATATTTAATTATGGAAAACAAAGAAAACTTTTTTTTTTATCTATTCCACTGATATCCAAGTACAAAATGTCAATGCAGAAATGTAATGCTTCGAGTGGATGCCAAGCAAGGTGCTCCAAAGGATGGAAATTCACCTCTTGAACTTTTCCAGGTTACACTTGTATAGTTTATAGATGCTTAAGCATATTTGACCTTGTTGCCAGTAGAGGAATTTTGTATGATGTAGAAGATGCACATCCCTTTCCTGTATATCACTTTCATGCACTTCTTGACTTCTTGTTTAGGTTGATGCACCATTTCATCTCTTACTTTCTGCCGAGCACCCACATACTTCATTACAATAGTGTCCACTGTTTTAGCCACCACCACTTGTTTTTCCTCTCTTCATTCTCATCCAGTACAATTGTTTCTTCCAATTTTGTGTGACATCGCTACCATCATTTTTTTTTCATCCCTCTCATTGTTTTCGAAAGTGGTCAAAACTAGGTCTATCTATAGTATGAACTAGCTCATATCAACATACTTGTTTTGGCATTTTTGGGAGGAAGTTTCCCATTCACGCCAAAACTTAAATTCTTGGTCTCAACTATTTGGTTTCAACTTTCAACTATAGATCATCCTTAAAATCCTGTCTCAGCTATTTGGTTTCAGCTATAGAGGATCTTTTCACAATTGAGCCCTACTGAGGGTAAAATTACTCTTCAAAGTGTAATCAATATTTCTTTAACATCATTCTATAGCTTTCCTTGCGCCACCATTCCTTCGAACATACTTTCACCACCTTCAACAAGTTCTCCTCATTTTATCTTCAAGATCAAGTTTTCCTAGGTATTCTAGAATGTAAATGCTTTTTGTTTTATAAATTATATACCGGAAAACATTAATCTTAACATTTTCATTAGAGTGACACTGATTTTTATATCTATTGTTTTTCAATTGCCCAAAATTAGTCCCATCAAATATATCTAGTTCTTTAATTGTTTTATTAATTTTTGTGTGACCATTGGCATTATATAATGAATCCATATGCTGGTTCTGTTCTTAAACGATTAGCTGAGTAAAGTAATTTTCCTTTCCTATTGTTTTGTGCCAATAAGGTTCTTGACTAGAATTTTACAATTATGTTAATGAAATAGCATAAGAAGCTTGTAGGAATTCCTAATTATATTTATTAGCATCTTTTTTATCAAAATTTTCAATATTTTTTTGTTACAGATCTTCTTTAAATATGCCATTATGTCAAACAAATGTAGTAGTTGGTTAATCAGACATAAACAATTGAATTTGTAGAATCCATAAAAATATGTTAAAAGGTTTTTCCATTTCTCATAACTAGTGTCATTGCAACTACAGATTTTGCATTTACAAATGGAAAATAATTCTTTGGTTTGCCTGCACTGATAATTGCACTTTTCAATTTTGTTTGGTTGACTGTCATTGATATTCGTAGATGACAGGTGGATGTTAGTAATAGAGCTAGAAAAGAATATTCTGCATAGGTATCCCTCTTCAGAGTTCAAACCATTTTGCAATTCAAGGTTGCTCATTTGCGATCCAAAATTTAGCATAGATCCACAAGATTCTAGGCTTCAATTTTGAACGTCTAGCCCTAGTCTATGTTACATATCATAAAATAATCATAAACCTTAACCTAATTGCATGAAACTAGCTTAGAGTTTGGTTTGGATTTACCTTGATTTGAAGAGAATTTAATCGAAATCTTGAGATTCAATCTTCTTGTGCAAATCAACCACCCCAAATGATCTTCCAATAGTCTGTAAGGGAGTTGAGAGATTTCAAAGAGAATGAGAGTGAGAGAGGCAGTGAGACTGTGAGGGGAAGAAAGGGACTTGTGGGGGCTGCTGATAGCCACCCAACAAGCCTTAGTGACTAGTTCGGTAGTCTCGTCAAGGATGGTATGCTTACTGCTTGGCGTAGGCCCTTACCAGGTATATATACCAGGCAGGAAGCCCAGTACAAGGCCCATACCCGGTAATACTCGTAATACCAGACTTGAACGTACTGGTAGACTATCGAATCAATAAATATTACCCGAATCATACTGTATCTGGCGGTATTAAAACCCATGATATAAGCATTGATAAAATAAAAAACTTCAAGTCCATTCTTCCGACATAAAACAAGTACACATGCTTTTAGTTTATAATATAACCTGTACCAGATGGCTGACCAGAGTCTGGTACATGAAGTGCTTGATTTTGACTAAGGAATGTATCTGGTTCTAGTTGAAACCAGTAGAAATTAGCCTATTTTAATCAAACTCATAAAAATGGAGCATAAGTAGGTATCCTGTCAAAGTGGAGGACATAGAAAGCCTTTCCTCTTCATTTTTGTAGGACTGAGCATTGTAGAAAAACTATGTTCTTGAATGAGGTGATTGGGCTAAACTGTTCCTCTGGCCCTAAATCTCAACCGAAGTCAATACATGGTTACATAGCTTGAGCTTGCATCTGCTGCTATGACCCAATCTCACAGTGGCGCCAAATCTGCATGTGCTTGCTAAGTCCCATCCTATGAAGTCACATGCCATATTCTACTACAACAACCAATGATAATAACCTTCAAGAATTAAAAAAATCCATTGCAGATAACCTTCACTTTAGATCAGCGTTTTGGTGAGTGCTTTGGATCTACTCAAACAGAGGAAGCATCATGGTTCATAAGATGCAAAGCAAAGAGTCATTCCTTTTTTGGTTATATATATATATATATATATTTGTGAATATGAAACAGTTCATGCTTATGTATATACCAGAGTTACGATTATCAAGTTATAGTTACTACTTACTAACACCATAACCAAAATAGTCATAAAATATAGTTACACTGAATCTTCTATATGAATGTAAAGAATTGCACATGACTTATAAAACTAAGTTGATACTTGCTACTTATATCCATTCAGTTGAACTGACTATGAACTGATCATCCCTTCACTTAGTACCAACGAATGCAATTTCATACTCTACTGATTCTTGGCCAATCTGGTACACTAGTATACCAACACATGATACACCGGTATGTACCAAAAATGAAGAAGAAAGAGTGGGTGGAGAAAGAGGAGGAAGAGGAAGAAGAGGAGGTGATGGAGGAAGAGGAAGGAAGAAGAGAAGATGGTTGAGGAAGAGAGAGGAGTAAGGAGAAGAGGAGGCAATGGAGGAGGTGGTGGAGGAAGGAAGAATAGGAGGACTAGGCACTGGAGAAGGATGAGGAGGCTGTGGAGGAGAAAGAGGAAGGAAGAAGAGGAAACAGTGGAGGAAGAGGAAGAGGAGAAAGTATACCCAAGGTTGGCGGCACATGATGGGTGGTGAATCAGTGAGCAGCAGCACACCCGCATGTACGGTGAAAAGGGCTTGAGCGCTCTGTGTGTACAAAGAAGAGGACTCGCGATCTTTAGATGGTTTTGACATTTTCTTTATTAATTAGGCAAGACCAGACTGGACTGCCCAAAATGGGGCTGCTTCATGACTCAGTTCAGGTTCGGATTGGTAAATTGAACTCCATGCTGAGATCGAACCAGATGAAATTGAATTCCATACTTTGTGCTCCACTTCTAAGAATAGACTTCTATGTTGATTGTTTCTTGCTTGAATTTTGTCCATAAACTTCTTTTGTTATATAAGCTTTAAGCATCATATTTATACTTGCATGTACATCTTTTGCTTCGTAGTGTTCAAGTTACTTGTATGATTGCTTTCTTCTTGCTCTATGTGAGAATATAACTCATTTTAATGCTGTGGTTTCACATTTTTAACAGTTTAATCTCTAGAAAAAAGAGTTAAATATTGTCTTTTCTTGGATTTATATAATATTTAACACTATATACTGTTCTATTAACAAATGATCATTGTAGGTGGAGATCTATCCATTGAAGATATATTTAACTGAAACTATGTACAGAATGATGTGGGATTACTTTTTCCCAGAAGAAGAACAAGATTCACAAAGACGGCAGGTTAGTCATAGTTTGTAAATTTTTTATTAGTTTGTCCATGATATTCTCATAAACTACTTTGAGTTTGCTGTGTTTCTATTAAAAAAAAAAGGAAGTCTGGAAAGTTTCCACGACTGCTGGTTCAAGACGTCCAAGGAAAAACTTTGGTAGCCTTGAAGCAGCTTCAACTAGCCAATCTACAAGAGAATCTGAGGCTCCAGGTAGATTGAGTGCAACTGCTGCTATGTCGGCAAATGTTGGGTCTACTCACACTGCTGTTCATGCGGATTCTTCTCAGGTAATTTATGCTCAACTTTTTGACAAGAAATTCTTATTTGAGAAAATGCTCATAGTTCAACTTCTTCATTATTAATGATGTCTTTTATACTTTGTGTTATATGTCTAACCAGTTATCAATTTTGGTTAATCGAAGTGTTGGAAGTTTCACAACATGCATCATTATGAAATAACATAGTTGGATTATTATTGTATTCCTTAAATGGAGGTTTACTTGCAGGTCTCCAAGTTGCAGAGCTTAAAAGCAAATATGGTCTGTGGTTCAAATCCAGAACTTAGGCGAACATCTTCATTTGATAGAACATGGGAAGAAAATGTGGCAGAGTCTGTAGCCAATGAGCTTGTTTTGCAAGTTCAATCTTTGACTGTCTCCTCAAAAAGTGGGCCTCTTAACTCGATGCCAGAAAATCAGCACACAGCTAATGAAACTTTCAGAAATAAACCAAAAGACTCGAAGTCTGTTAAATCAGGTCGTTTGTCTCATGAGGAAAAGCGAGTAGGGAAAACTCAAGATGAAAAAAGAGCTAGAGCTCGAAAAATGATGGAATTTCACAATATCAAGATAAGCCAGGTTGGTTGTTTCTGACATCTAAAACAATATTGGCAATTCAGGATGCTGTTGTTAATGTTGATTACTTAATTCTCATTTCTGATTTACTCCCTTACAGGTTGAGTTACTCGTTACTTATGAGGGATCAAGATTTGCTGTTAATGATTTGAGGCTGCTGATGGACACTTTTCACCGTGTTGATTTTACTGGCACCTGGAGGAGGCTATTTTCTCGAGTTAAGAAACATATTATCTGGGGAGTCCTGAAGTCAGTAACTGGCATGCAGGCAAGTATGGTAACTAGAATAAGTGATAAACATCATATGATGCCTTTAGATGCATTTGGCAGCAATGCATAATGAAAAGATTTAGCTAATTGCAATTCTTCTAGTTAATTACATGTATCACATGGCCTCTGTAGAGATCTAATTTGGATTTTTTTATTAATATTTAGATTCAAATAATCTGTGCTTGATATGTTAATCAGACCATTCAACTTTTGTCACAACGTTTTCTCATTTAGGGTAAGAAATTCAAGGATAAGGCCCAGAGCCACCGAGAGGTACATGAGAATTCTGTTCCTGAGATTGATCTTAACTTCAGTGATAGTGATGGAGGTCAGCCTGGAAAATCTGATCAGTTCCCTATATCTTGGCTTAAGCGGCCAAGCGATGGGGCTGGTGATGGTTTTGTCACTTCCATCAGAGGGCTTTTCAATTCTCAGCGGCGCAAAGCTAAAGCATTCGTGCTGAGAACTATGAGAGGTGATGCAGAAAATGACTATCATGGTGAGTGGAGCGAGAGTGATGTTGAGTTCTCTCCATTTGCCAGACAATTGACCATAACAAAAGCTAAGAAGCTTATAAGGCGGCACACTAAGAAGTTCCGGTCAAGAGGACAAAAGAATTCAGGTAGTTCTATGTTTCAGTACATTCATTTTGTTTATTATAGAAGTGAAGTGACCTTTTCAAGTTAAACATGGTTCCTGAAAAAGACCTTCAACTCCACATTTCATACTTTGTCGTAGTCTCTTTTAGATTTTGTTGGAGGGCTAGAATTATCACTTCCGATGGCTCACCCCAACACCCTCTCTTTTTCGCTCCCCCTGTATGCAGCAATGTGTTCATGACATATCAACCTTGGGATTAGGTATTCTAGTATGTAACCTAGGTTCACATTTATAATTCACTGCTGACCAAATTTAAATGGTTGTGGATCCAACAGATTTCTCAACAAAATGGTTGAAACAAATATCTTTACTGTTTAAAGTTTTCCTTTCTTTTTTTTTTTAGCATCAGTCACATACATGACACGTAAGTTATGGGCTGCAGGTATTTTCCACTAGAGCCTTTCATCAGCCTTGTGTGTTTTTTCTCCCATTCTTGGTTTTCATTGGTATTTAGCACATAGCAACTACCCTCCCCTTTTGATCCCATTATTTGCTAGCATTAGTGAAGAGTTGTATTAGCATTTTTCTGTTCTTGATTTTCTAGGATATCAAGCACCGAATGGCCACGATGTCTCGCTAACTTGTTTTTTTATTCTTCTTCTTCTTAAGGGTTGACACTACAACGCGATTCAGTCCCATCAACTCCGAGAGAAACCACACCTTTTCAAAGTGATTCCTCCGGTGCATCTTCTTACGAGGACTTCCATGGGTAGAACAAGCACTCCCTCTAATGGTCAGAAGCAATTGGCCAGAAGCATGGTTGAACAGATCAAAAGTGGCGGAGCTTGAGCTTGCTGTGTTATTTAAGGTTCGAATCAAAATGTGGCCTACAACCCTGACAATAATTAATTGCATGGCCATGTGGGAAGCTACAGAATGTTCTTCATTCGGCAAAGATTGGAAGTCTGCTTCCATGCTAATTTCTTTGAGAAGATGCAGCAAGCTTCATATTGTACATATTAGTGAGTTTTATTATTTTGTTTCTGTTATGTACCCATGTAATATTATGCCTCTTTTGTATAGTAGTAGTAGTTAGTGTTTAAAAACTACATGAATTTTGTAGACATAACTGTTACCATTTAGTCAGCATAAGATTTTCCTTTAGAGATATTATAATTTTTATTAATATTATAATACATAAAAAAAACATGCCAAATCAATATTTGTATTATTGATAGTATTAGAAATGATCATGGGTCCGATCTGATTGGTGTTTTCGATGTATTTTCAAAATAAGATATATGAGAGAATTGAATATCCCTTTGGATGACTCTCAGAAGATGATTTCTTCATCATGATCTTCGTAGACAAATAATCTTGAAGCAATAACTGACTTGAGATAGCAGTTATAAGATTTTAAATCCAGATATATGACGTACACTTCTTTATATAGAGACGAATAATAAAAGGAATATTCATGAATATTCTAAACGATATTCTATATGTGGCTCATGCAAACATGACAAGTTTGACTGAATTCCATGGGACCTAACAGTTCAGTAAATATATTGGTTATTCATTTTTTTATCAATTAATAGAATTCCTGTTTTATTAAATTATTGAAACAACTGTTCACTACAACGGATGAATTCATTCATTGTTTTACATGTAGTTAAGGATTTCGCATTATTTTACATGATTCCATCACAACATCTGTCTCGAAACTTCAAGAACACATCAATCTCGATTCATGCGACCCACTCTTTGTTTTAATAAAAATTAACAGGAAAGATACACCGCGTCATCAATCAACAAAGTTGAAGGCAGACGTTAATTGACATCAAGTAGATACTCTTAGGATTCGAACTCGGACACAAAAGCGACAGAGATTTGAATCATGGAATGCAAATTTAAAAAAAAAAAAAAAGTAATAAGACTTTGGAAATAGCATATATTATTATTCTGTTTGTACGTTCTTAATATAAAAGAATGGGATGCTTCAAATAAAGTGAATCGACTTGTCCGACTCTAATGCCAGTATAAAACGGGAAGAGTGAAACCATCGACCGCCCATGGCAGCAGGTCATAACGAGCCCACCGGATGAAGAAGCACTGCATCCCCCCCGCTGACACGAGATGGGCTTCTCAAACCGAAACCCGCGACTTGGGAAGCCACCGTAGACTTCTCCGAATCCGGCGGCGGTTTGCCCCACTCCGCCTTGACCGGTTCACGATCAAGGGTATCGATGTGCCGCCGGAACTTTATTCTCCAGCCACTTTCGTACTCCCGTTGGTCTTCGTCCGAAGTCTTCTGGCCGCTGATTGATTGCCTCGTAGGCGGATCGGTTTAGCTAAGACGACCTGAGAAACATTAGGGCCAATAATAAACGAACATAGTGGACGATTCGACTTTGCGCGAATCTTAGGGCAACAGTTCATCTCATTCGCACACGTCTCGAGGCAAAACTTCACATTTCAAATTGGCCACGGCCACCTTCGGGCCTATATAAGAAATCAAAACCCCCCCTCCCCCCCACGGCTTTCACTCCGTTCTCATTTCTCGTGTTCAGTCTCGTCTTTGGTCTCGCCAGCGATTGCCATGGGTGAGCCTTCGATCTTCTTAAGCGGCTCGTTGTTCTTTGTTCTCTATTGTCTTCTATGCTTGGATTTTGATTGATTTTGTCGTTTCTCTTCATCGTGCAGCCGCAAAGATCAAGATCGGCATCAACGGTAGGTTTTCCCCCCCTCCTTTGTCTCTTTTAACGAGTCTAGCTTCGATCTTGCGGTTTTTTTTTATATGAACTATCTAGGGTTTTATGATAGATCTGTCAACCTTGTTGATTCGATCTTGCGTTTCTCAATAGGGTTCGGAAGGATCGGGAGGTTGGTCGCCAGAGTCGCTCTCCAGTGCGAGGACGTCGAGCTCGTGGCCGTGAATGATCCCTTCATCACCACCGATTACATGGTGCTGGTCCATTCCAGTGATTTTGTGACCTTTGTGCTTTATTTGAATGTCTAGATGGATGACTTATCTCCACTTTTTTTCTGCATCTTCTTAATAGTTGAATTCTAGGCCTCTGTATTAACAGTGAATTCCATAGATCTATTGATTTTGCTTCGGTCATATAAGAAATATGCTTAAAATGTTTCGAACTATCCAATCATTTATGGGGTTCGCGTTTTAAATGATCTTCTTACAGCAATTTACTGTTATTTTGTCTTCTTTCGTAACGTAGTTCTTTAGGAAGGTTGTTTTTCTGATGGTTTAAATGCGAAATTCATATGTTCGCTCAATTTTTCTTCAAATTGA
This sequence comes from Ensete ventricosum, assembly GCA_029747655.1. Classification (NCBI taxonomy): domain Eukaryota; kingdom Viridiplantae; phylum Streptophyta; class Magnoliopsida; order Zingiberales; family Musaceae; genus Ensete; species Ensete ventricosum. Next base: position 636,426 of record JAQQAF010000006.1, on the reverse strand, counting down.
ATTTTCTGAACGGGTGATGCATTCCAGACATACATGTTTAAGTATGATACCGTGCATGGATCATGGAAGCATCATGAGATCAAGGTGAAGGACTCCAAGACTCTTCTCTTTGGCACGAAAGAAGTTGCTGTATTTGGTTCTAGGTATTTCAATTCTTTTCTTCTCATAAGGTTGTTTCAAATCATTGTTTTTTTAGATGTTAGTTGTGTATTAATGTCGTTCTGGATTTTAGGAACCCCGAGGAGATTCCATGGGGTGAGACTGGTGCTGAGTACGTAGTGGAATCCACTGGTGTCTTTACTGACAATGACAAGGCTGCTGCTCACCTTAAGGTAATTCTGATTCAAGGTGTCGTTGGTTTATATGGTTAATAGTTTATGATTCTAAAGTAAAATTTGGTACTTCAGACTATAATTGATTTTTTCTTAAGACTATATTTTTTATATATGGTAATTTCTCATGGTTCTACATTATATTAAAGTGCTTCTTCATTGCTAAGTTGCCTGGACGACTCAGTTTATAGGCTAGGCTAACTTCCAGGGTGACTAAAGCATTAATCCTATAAAATGGTACACTGAATCTGTTAATTGACAGCCACTTCATCCCTTTTTTAACTTGGTAACTATTTAGCTGATGTTAGAAAATTTCAGAAATTAGCTTTGACGATTATTTACATTTAAGTAGGTAGTTTGAAATGTGATGTTTAATATATCTGTTGCTTGAAGAAACTGGTAAAGCTGGTAGGTGGATGATGACAAAAATAGGTGCGCCTTCTGGAGCTCATTCTAGTTTTCTAGAATTATCTTTCACTAAATATATAGCTCATAGTCAGTAGCTTAAAACCTCTACTTACTGCCCTATTGCCTCACACATTGGCCCATTTTGTCTTCCTCTATAGTCCCTGTAATTATTGGTAACTGCAGTTGAATTTACTTGAAAAGCTGCACCTACAATTGCTGTTTGTAGCACTTGCTTTTGTGAGCAGTTGCTACCTGCAGGCAACTCTACTTGTAAACAACTGGATGTTCCATGTATGAATATTGTCAAGTACTTGATTTGACTGGATTTTTGTGCTGCTATCAGCAAACAACAGATATTAGTGATATGTATCTTCTGAAATTTGAGAGTTATGATTATAACAATCAATTGTATTGCCAGTTCTTTCATTGAGTTTTGTTCTATGCACTTTTTTTTTCTATTTTTTTTTTGTGAAGCTACTTCTTGTGAGAGTAGCATTTACTGAATTTCCCTATCGGAAATGATTTTGTTTTAAAATACAGGGTGGTGCCAAGAAGGTCATTATATCTGCTCCTAGCAAGGATGCACCAATGTTTGTTGTAGGGGTGAATGAAGATGAGTACAAGCCTGATATTAATATTGTTTCTAATGCGAGCTGCACCACCAACTGTCTTGCTCCTCTAGCAAAGGTAAGCCACATTTTATCGTGTACTACTCTCTGGATATTTGTACTTGGTATTGATTGATGAGCTTTATCCTATGTGTCACAGGTTGTTCATGACAAATTTGGTATAATAGAGGGTTTGATGACGACAGTTCATTCAATCACCGGTAACTAAAATTTGAGTTATACTTGAGATTCTTTTGTGAAGTGTCTATTTCAAAGTTGTAAATATGATCTTTTGCTTTATCTTTTCTCAGCCACACAAAAGACTGTTGATGGCCCATCTAGCAAGGACTGGAGAGGTGGACGTGCTGCAAGCTTCAACATCATTCCCAGCAGCACTGGTGCTGCCAAGGTATTTCCAGTAGATTTATTATGTTATGTCTAGTTAGTTGTGCATCCTGACATATGCACATGTGGTGTATGCTGCTGAACTATATGTATATGTGCACATAATGTGACAAATTCAAGAATAGTGTTGCTTTCATGTGATGCATTACCATAATTATTGTATGTATAAGGGAAGTTACTATTTTGAATTTCCCAGTTTATTAGCATTAATGTATGTGAATGGTAGAAGCTTAAAACGCTCTAGTAGTATACTTCATTTCCTGTTGGCTTTGTTTCTCATGCTTGCCTAGCTTATTTGATGACTGCTCATGACTAGGATTTACATCAGATGACACCATGAACCATTTTGATTTGATAATGACAGGCTGTTGGAAAAGTTCTCCCTGCCTTGAATGGGAAGTTAACTGGTATGGCATTCCGTGTCCCAACTGTTAATGTCTCTGTTGTGGATCTCACTGTCAGGCTTGAGAAAGCAGCCACCTATGAGGAGATCAAGGCTGCTATCAAGTAAGTAGCAATAGTTGACACATTCCTGTCTTTTAATGATGATGATTACGCCCGCATTGTATGTCTGTATCGATTGAATTGGTGTGTGTTTATAAAGTGGGTTGTTTGTACAGTCCTGGTAGATTAGTCGTGAGAAGATTATGGTTGCATATTATATTATCCTCCTAATATACTATCTAGCTACTATGTGGAGAGGAATATTCTGGAGTCAATCACTTCTTTTTCTATTGTGTGGCACTCAACAAGTTTTTTTCTTATTTTATTTTATAATTTGCTGCAACTCAGGGCAGAATCCGAGGGAAAACTTAAGGGCATCCTGGGATACGTGGAGGAGGACTTGGTGTCCACCGACTTCGTGGGTGATAGCAGGTACTCTTTATTGTCAAATATATAATTTCAAACTAATTACTTTCTTACTAAATTTCATTCATCGGAACATTGTCCGCCTCGTATCTTTTTGACCTGATTTTGTCATGGTAATATAGTAGTTTAAAATTCTATGATTGGTTATTACAGGTCAAGCATTTTTGATGCAAAGGCTGGAATTGCTTTGAATGGAAATTTTGTCAAGCTTGTGTCTTGGTACGATAATGAATGGGGCTACAGGTACTTAGAATGGATTATGCATGCGCTACTGGTAGACATGCGGGATGAGGGCCTTCTAATCTGATCTTTATTTTCTTTCTTATGTGCAGCTCGCGCGTTGTTGATCTGGTCCGTCACATGCACAAGACCAAGTAAACCAACCCCCGTCTTCTTCCTCTTATTGGTCGCTGTCGTAGGTGGCAGTGCTGTTTTTGTTTCTGTTATGAATAAAATGTTGTGTCATGATGTCTACTATCCTAAATATCTCAGGCACTCTGGTTTGGGCATTATATATGCCCACCTACTTTTTGTATTGAGAAGTTTGGTAATTTTGAATGACTAATTTTGAGCACGTTGAAATAATGTAGTTCGTGCTGAGGCCTTTACTCATTTAGAAGTTGATTTTGATTGTCGTTTGTGTGGATTATTTCTTCAAGATTGTTCTCCAATGACTAATGTAGTTATAGTTTGATCATTGCACTTGGTGCTTTTGCCTCTTAAGCGTGACTACTTAATTGCACTGTTGGGTGCAATTTTGATCTTTTTTTTCCATGGTTGAGTGAAATTTGTTATTTTGAATGCTTTTGCTGGATTATCCTTCACCATTATAAAGTACTGTTTAATGAAACATTTATTTTGAAAGGTTTGTACCACCAGAAAGTTAAATTCTAAGTTTCTCATGGCTGTTCTACTTAACAATGGAACAGGATCGTTTTGGTTTTTTGAAGCTCCTAGATTTAGTATACATGATTCATCACACTTGATAGGCCGTACATGGAGTTAATAGGTAAATAGATTGCAATGTAAATAAAACTACTAATTTCTTTTAGGTAAACGTGCTATTCAGCTTACAGTCAGTCCCTAATGTGAACATCAATTGTAGTAGGTATTATTAGACAATCTGGAAAGAGGGAATTATATAGTTAATTAAGAAAATACTTATATAAAAGTGTGGGTGTTCCTCAAAACAATAACCCATCTACAACCAAATGAAGAGAGCAAGATATATATTTTTTTGCTCTCTGGATCTTCTTTGTCATGTTCATATAATCAAAAATTAAAATTTTGATTAAATTTTTGTATTAATTTAATCAAAAATTTAGTTTTTTTTACTAATCTTTACAAAGTGTCTTTGAAGGTTACTGTTATAACATATTTTGGATTCCACTTCACAAAGCCCCTAGATTATCATAGGGAACTCAATTTGACACAAAATCGTATCGTAAATCTGAGACAAGATGGTCGCTTGTCACCCATGCTAGTAAATATCTATGCCAGCTTTATCTGAGGATGAACGACGCGATGCAATCTCACACCCGATTACTCAGGAAGCAAGGAGCAACGTCTTACAATCCTAATGATGTTTGTGTTCAATGTACAGACCGATCGTCTGAAGCGCCAGCAAACAGTATATGTCTCCACTGACATCAATGATTGTAAAACCACGACATACCGAGGCAACAAGTATAAAAGTCACCCTCAAGAAAAGTATTGGGGGGTTGGACCCTGAACATATACTCATGCCACAGTCTTTCATTTCCTTCCTTGTCTCAGAGCTCTAGCTCTGACTAACTTAAAACATCGAAGGGGTCAAGTCGACGATCCCTCTACCCAACTCCAACCTTATGTGCAAGGAGCTTGGCCAGGAAGAGGGAACAGCCCTCACCCACGCCTCGAAAGATCTATTAGGCGAACTTGCGATCAAGTCTCCCGCTAACTTTCTCTCTAGCTCGGAGTGCAACGTTGGCAATCTTGCACATTTAGATTGGACCAAGCCATGTTGACACCTCGGTCATAGCATAAAGAATGGTAATATTTTTGGCGCTAGAATGAGGGTCGATGTCATAAGAACACCAATAATCGAGTAACTTTGGTGAGTGCCTCGGAGAGGAAACCCATATGACACAAATAATCCTTGGTTTTGGGGGATAACGCCTTTTCTTCCCTCCCTAGTAGGGGAATGCCCCGTCTCGGACCCCGAGTCAATATTGGAGGTTGTTCAATGACCCAGGACTCTCTTCCCCAACGAGGAGCCCGGGACATCCCGTGCATTCCTTAGCCTCACTCACCAGGTTCAAGCTTAGGCTATAATGATGTAAACCATCATTCCCTTCATCTCACAAGCGGGCCTTTTCCCTAGTTCACCCAATAGATTACGCCATTGCTGGCTGTTATCGGTGCTCGAACCAACTCTCTTCCTCTTGCCTTAGGATCTCATCGCATCTAATCGCAAGCCCGGGCAGCAGATAACTACTCAACGAGTGGAGAATCATCTGGAGGTAGGCGACCCACGCATGATAATGGGACTTCAGAGGTCCCACGGGCCATCCCAAGCCAAACACTTTGTCATCCAACTCAACAGACACTTTTCGGGCTCAACTACGCCTAGTCAATCACCACCTGGACGAAGTCCAAAAAAAGTTTCACAAGTCAAAGGAAGAGTGTGGGTAAGGCTTCCTCAGGGGATCCCCTTTCGTCCAAGAGATTCAAGACAATCCGAGACCCTCCAACTTTCACCTCTTGACACTAAAGGTCTACGATGGTAGTTCCGACTCGATGGAGCATATCGTTGCCTTCTCAGCCTAAATGGCTTTGTACAACACATCTGACACTTGTTGAATCTCGAATTTTAATGATGAAATCAATTGATGGATTTTTGATCTAACATGGATTGTTAGAAATTGATTGATGCAGGATTAATTATGATAGAATAATTATTACAATCAGGATTGGCCAAGGTCAAGTCCATACATCGGGTAGATGCAGTTGGAAACTCACTATGATGCATCAGGAGCTCGCCGAGTGTATCGGGAGTTTGCCAAGATGACGCAAGGGAGTTCTCCAGAAGAAGACCAAGACTCGTCGGAAGATTATCGGGAGTAGCAGAAAAGCTTGCCGGGAGTTAGAATGGTCTTGTAATGGATGTTTAACAATTATGATTGTATTAAATTAAGTTATAATTAGCATCGTGCAGGTCAAACTATGATAGGAGCAATGAAGTTACAACTAGATAATGACCCAAGATCAAGCTTAGGCATTGGGCCAGGTTTGGACAATGCAGTGGGACCTCGCCAGGAGTTCGCTAGGAGATTCATCAAAGGGATCGAGAAGCTTGCTAGGAACATGCTGAGAGATCACAAGAAGAAGACCAGATGACTTGCCGCAAGAATATTGGATGTTATCGGATTGGCGAAAGTTGGGTCTTAGTTTAAGCTTGTGGTCTTTAAGCGTTGTAATCATTGAGTCGTAGTTAGAAGTGTGTCCTAATTGAGTTGGATTTGGATGAAATCCAAATCAACTCAATAAGGCAGTTGAGTCCACTATTGGTGTTTAATCGAGTTCAGGTTGAGCTCAATTGGTGGACCAGAGTTCGCTAGGAGTTCGCTAGGAGATTCATCAAAGGGATCGAGAAGCTTGCTAGGAACATGCTGGGAGATCACAAGAAGAAGACCAGATGACTTGCCGCAAGAATATTGGATGTTATCGGATTGGCGAAAGTTGGGTCTTAGTTTAAGCTTGTGGTCTTTAAGCGTTGTAATCGTTGAGTCGTAGTTAGAAGTGTGTCCTAATTGAGTTGGATTTGGATGAAATCCAAATCAACTCAATAAGGCAATTGAGTCCACTATTGGTGTTTAATCGAGCTCAGGTTGAGCTCAATTGGTGGACCAGAGGGTTGGTCAACATCACGTTCAAGCCGGAATTCTAAAAGTGGAGGGAACCACTTTTGCAAAAATTCTGGTAGGTAAATCATCGGTGAGCGACTGGTGTACTACCGTCGCCCAGGCTTTCGGGCAGCTGACCCGTCCAGGCTAGGTGGTTGAATCGCCCGTACCTAGGAATCTGGGTACTTTCGATGGTTGACCCGCCTAGGCCGACGGGTGAACCGTTTGTACCCGAATTTTTTGAATACAGTTAGATTTTGGCTCCTGTTTTGAAGTTAATTTGGGGTCTATAAATATCCCAAGTTTTCTTACATTCTAGATAATAATTTTAGGGATTATATTCTAAGAAAATATTATGTGAGAATTGTAAGAAGAAAAAAAAGAGTGTAATCTTATCTCCCTTGTAAGCAAAGGGAGGACTCGGGAGTGGACGTAGGCCGTTAGTGCCGGACCACTATAAAAATTGTGAGTTCATCTTTTGCTTTCTTATTAACGCTTCTGATCTTGTTTACTCTTTGAAAGCAAACATTTCACTTACGACGTTTCTTATCTTTTAGATTTTCTTGCTCTTTATTAAGTAATTAGTAAGCAAGTAACTTAGCAATCTTCTTATCATTCACTTGATAAACGCAAAGGCTATGAATGTATTGCTTTGTGCTCTTGATAAAAATGAATTTGATCGGGTTTTTTATTTTGATTCGGCTTTTGATATATGACATGCATTAGAAATAACATATGAAATCACACTTAATATAAATGAATCATTGAATAAAAATACTTCTAAAAATGAACAAGAAGAACACCATCCTAAGAACTAGAAGGAATGTGAACCGAGAAGAACAAATGACCCGTCGTGTGAAATCTCGAGTGATGAAGACCTTGAACATTTGACAAATGAACCAAAAAAAAATAATCAACATAAACTATAAAAATGATTTAAAGATGGATAAACCTCTTGCTATGAACGTAAGAAGCCGAGGAGCTCCAAAGATCAAATACACAACCAAGAAGTGGAGAACCTTGCTCTTATGGCCATCGACAATGAGGTTAGTGAATCATTAAGTAATTCTTTTTCAGAATTATTAAATATGCTTCATGATTTGTTTGATGAATTTAAAAAACTTAGTAAATCTTTTGAGTTGTTAAATATGAACATGATTTGTTAGTTAATAAAGTTGATGAAATGCATAAGTTATTAGCATCACATAATCCTAGTTCTAAATGTGAAATGCTAGACAACATTAAAGAATAAAATATCATACTTAAGACAATGTTAAAAAAATTTAAATTGATAATAAATCCTTGAATATAATCCTTGTTAATAAGGGTCATATTAATAGAAGAAATGGAATAAGCTTTGTGGGCAATAACCAACAAAAGCCAACTATTTTTTGTTAAATACCAACTAAAACCAACAATTTTTGTTAAAGGACCAATCTTAAATGTGCCACTAAAAATTAAGTGTAATTTTTGTGATAGATTATGACATATGACTTACAAATGTTCATTCAAAAATTATAATCCTCACAAGTTGTTTGGATTCCTAAGGGAACCATAAACAATCTTTTGCCATTAGAGAAAATGAGAAGAACATGTCATGAAGGACCTAATGTTAAATGAGTACCTAAATTAAGATCTTTCATAATATAAAATTATTTTCTAACAAGGCTAGGAGCAATAAAAATATTTTGAAAGTAGTCTAATACTCCTTCAAGCTTACTAGCCTAAGTAGTAATTAGAAAATTATTATAATTAAAATTAACTAATATTGATGATGCATAGCTAGAGTATACAAGTATGGAAATGAATTAGAAACAAAGAACCTTAGTCATTCAAGAACATATTTTGAGTGAATGCTAAAATATTTGGCTTGTTTAAATGTAAATACTATTGTTAAATAGTTCAAATATTGACAAAGTCTATGAAATAATTGATTTAAATGATTGAAATACTACGATTGAATGATTGTGTTGAATGATATAATTTTACCATAGAACAATATAGAAAAGTGAGAGAAAAATCATGCTTCATTGTCTTGTATTTTTGTAAATTAAAATATATTTAATAATAATGAAATGAGCATGGTAACTCACTACACTAAGTCCAAAAATCATTTGAATTGAAATAAATCAAAGTTTTTATTTGAAAATATTTTATCGCAATGACGTTGATGAAATTGTGTTTTTGACTTTAAATGACATTGTATTATTAAAATAAATTTCAAAAGAAGGACAATTATTCTTGAAATAATTTTTATTCTATTAATCCTTCAACAAGAGATAAAATAATATTATTATTGTTGAATCTCTTAAACTACAAAAATGGATTAGAGAATTATAGCAACTGAAAAATATTCTACGATGATTTCATTGAATTTTTTGAAAAGTGAATTTTGATGATGATTTTTTTAGATAAGTTTTCAAATGATTTTATTTTAAAAAGAGATTAATTAATTGATTATGTTATTTTTATGACTCTCTTGAACTATGAAATTGATTTTAACGATTTGATGATTTGAATTTAAATAAATTATTATTATGATTTTGAAAAGTTTAGAAAATAAAACTTGAAAATCTTATATTTTATCATCTAAGAAGGGATTTATTAAATTAAATCATGTCTTTAATATTCATTAATATCTTTTGATATCAATATTTATCTTTACATGAATTATTTTAAAACTGATGAATGACATAACTTATCACCAAAATTAGTATTTCTTAAATTTGTGATTAGTTAAAAATTGAAAGAGATTTGTATTATCATGAACATTCCCTTAATTTTTTGACTTGACTTATATGCTACGGGAATCACATTATTGATCTCTATAATTTTTTCTTTTAAATAAAAATATAATTTATGATCTTAACAATATTAATTGAAATTATTATCAAGATCATTCTTCTTTTTTAAAAAGATTTATCATTCATAAAAAAATTGTTTTCCCCTAAGACTCATTTTATTATTCATAAAAAAAGGAGAAATAAACTTATTAAACGAAATCATGTCTTTTTATATTCAAAATTTTGATTTTATCTTTAATGACACAATCTCCTTGTACTTTTTACCGTAATTTGAATATGAATGCTAAGAAGAAATTATGCCATCATATTTGTTTTCTCGACAATAACAAAAAGGGAGAGATAAAATTATTAATATGATTAGAAGTAAATTGGATATGATAACCTTGAATGAGAAACAATTTACTTGCAAGAAAATTTAGAATTTTCTAAATGCATGCAAAATACTTTATTTACAATTTTAGCTTGATCTACTATCATGCCTTCTTATAAAATTCTTAATACTTTTTATCAAAATTTACAATAGATGGTTTTTTGCTATACTTGAAATTACATGAGATGATTTTAAATATATAACTAGCTCTTAAACTTTTGAATCTCCTTGAATATCTTGGAGTTTTGAACTTAATTTTGAAATTCACATCTATAAAATTTACATATTTTAAATTGAACATTTTTGTGATATGATATTTTTCATTTTGCCAACTTGATTCTACCTTCTTGCTCACAAATGTGGAGAAAGGAAATTACTAGCATTTCAAGAGACCAATAAGTCTATTAATTATATTTTAAATCTCTTAAACATGATTTTAATGATTTTTAAATTGAATGAGTGATTTATCTATATCGTGGTTTTGATTTCTTAGAATTATAACTTGAAATTTTTATGAATCCATATATTTTTTTTATGTTTTTTCATATTATTTAAAAGAAGATTTTTATACAAATCATGAACTTGACAACTTAAGATTTCTTATGGATAAATCAAGAGATTTTATTTGTTTCTCCTGTGACTTGTCTCTTGATATTCACAATTTGTTTTCATAAATTGAATATCTCATTATTATGTTAATTTTTCTTAATATATTTCATATGATAATTGGTATATTTCTTGATTTATTTCTTAAAAAATGATGTAATGGGAAAAGTTTTATCCTATTCTACTCATCCCTTCTTTTTGACAATGACAAAGGGGGAGCAAAACTTGTTAGCTTATAAAATTGCTAGCTTGAACAATATTTACTAGCTTGCACTTCTCAAAAGAGAAGAATGAATTCACTAGCTTGCATGTTCTAAGATAATAAAAAAATTATTAAATTGCTAAGATTTCATATATAAAAAACATACTAATTGCACTTCTCCTTTTGTTGATGACAAAGAGAGAGAAGGCATAATGATGTGAAATCATGTATTATGATCATGCATGTAATGATGATTTTGAAAATCTATAAAAAGATAAATGATTTATTATTTTTCAAATTTATTTGCTATATTTTCGTAAAATTTACATGAGAAAATTTTGTTAAGCTCATATTCGAAATTTTGTATATACAAGATTGAGGTTCAGACTTGTTAAATCATGAAAATATATAAATTACTAATATAAATTTCATGAAATGAAGCCTTTTTGTGATAACATTTTTTTAAAAAAAAACTTTCTCCATGATTTTATCTTATTGTTTTCAAAAAGGGGAAAAAAATTGCATGAAGATGTGTCATATTTGAAATTTACAAGAGATAATTTTTTATATCAAAAGATGACTTTTGCTATATTTGAAATACATAATTAATCTTTAAATCTCTTGAACTTTTGAGCTCATTTTAGTATTACTTTTAAAGTTTATTAAGAGCTCTTTTCTATGATGAAATGATTCAGCAACACCTCTCTTATTTCTCTCCTTATTAAAGGGAAAGAAAATTTTATAATACATATACTAAGGGGGAGTAACATCATCCTGTGCTTTGAAATTATTAGCTATATTTTATTTTTTTATCGATGACAAAGGGGGAGAAATATATATTGATGACACATGATGAATACATTGATGACACATAATCTTGTTGAAATACATAGATATCTTAGATAAGGATATGAATTAGACATCTTGGATATAGATGTTTAATGCCTTTTTACTCATGAGTTGATGACTTGATGCAAATTTATATTGAAATTTTCATAGAATATTGATTGCTTGAATTTAAGAGTGTGTGCTTCTCTTAAATTTAAGTGGCATGGATTTAGGGGGAGTTAGGATTAACTCTTATCATCAATTGATTGTCATTATAAAAAAAAAGGGGAGATTGTTGAATCTTGAATTTTGATGATGAAATCAATTGATGGGTTTTAGATTAACATTGATTGTTAGAAATTGATTGATGCATGATTAATTACGATAGAATAATTATTACAATCAGGATCGATCAAGATCAAGTCCATATATCAGGTCGATACGGTTGGGAACTCACCAGGAGTGCGTCGGGAGCTCGCTAAGGGTATCGGGAGTTTTTCAGGATAGCGCAAGGGAGTTCGCTAGAAGAAGACCGAGACTCGCCGGAAGATTGTCGAGGGTAGCCGAAAAACTTATCGGGAGTTAGGATGGTCTTGTAATGGATGTTTGGCAATTATGATTATATTTAATTAAATCATAATTTGCATCATGCAGGTCTAACTATGACAGGAGCAATGAAGTTACAACTAGATAATAGGTCAAGATCAAGGTTAGGCATTGGGCCGGGGTTTGGACAATGCAGTGGGAATTCACTGGGAGTTTGCTAGGAGATTCGCCGAAGGGATCGAGAAGCTCACAAGGAGCATGCCGGGAGATCACCGTAAGAAGACCAGATGACTTGCCACAAGAATGTCGAAGGTTACCAGATTGGTGAAAGTTGGGTCTTAGTTTAAGTTTGTGGTCTTTAAGTGTTGTAATAGTTGAGTCATAGTTAGAAGTGCGTCCTAATTGAGTTGGATTTAGATGAAATTCAAATCAACTCAATAAGGCAATTGGGTCCAATATTATGGTTTGATTAAGCTCAGGTTGAGCTCAATTGATTGACCAGAGGGTTGGTTAACATCAGGTCCAAGCCGAAATTCAAAAAGTGGAGGGAACCAACTTTGCAAAAATTTCGACGGGTGTACCGTCGCCACCCAGGCTTTCGGGTGGTTGATGGTGGTTGATGGCGGTTGACCCACCTAGGCTGGGCAGTTGAACCGCCTGTACCCAGGAATCTGGGTACTTTCGGCAGTTGACCCGCCCAGGCCGACGGGTGAATCGCCCGTACCCAAATTTTTTGGATACGGTTAGGTTTTGGCTCTAGTTTTAAAGCCAATTTGGGGCCTATAAATACCCTAAGTTTTCTTATATTCTAGACAATAATTTTGGGGACTATTTTCTGAGAAAATATTGTATAAGAATTGTAAAAAAAAGAAAAGAGGTAAGAGAGTGATCAAGGAGTGAAATCTTATCTCCCTTGTAAGCAAAGTGTAAGGGTTTTGTCTTCACCCATAGAAGATCAGTAGTAGATGCCAATGTGCCTCAAGAAGGAGGACTCGGGAGTGGACGTAGACCATTGGTGTCGAACCACTATAAAAATTGTGAGTTAATCTTTTGCTTTCCTTATTAATGCTTTCAATCTTGTTTACTCTTTGAAATCAAATATTTCGCTTATGATGTTTCTTATCTTTCGGATTTCCTTGCTCTTTCTTAAGTAATTTCCTTGCTCTTCTTATCATTCACTTGCTTTATTTGAACAACAAGCTTTGGATCTTCTTATCATGCTTAAATCGAAATATTTTTGTTTAAAATGAAAAATTTACAACAGCTTCCTTAGCCACAACAGCTTCCCGATCGCCCTTTGGCCGACCCTTGAGAGGCGTCTGAGACTTCACACCGACCTGACCAGGTCGCGAGGATCGGGCCACACTCCCAGAAAAAGACCAAGTTTAACCTATCAATTTTCTGATAAGGAATGCAAATGTTTTCACTTGGTCGCCTAAGGACATGCCAGACATCGATCTCAAGGTTGCGCAACACATCTCACATCCTTCCCGAGGCATGGTCAGTGAAGCAAAGGCCTTGAAAGTTTGCCCCGGATCGACAGAAGTCAATCAGGGATGAAGTAGATGGATTGATAGAGGCGGGGTTCATAGTCGAGGCTAAGTACCCTCAATTGCTCTCCAATGTATTTCTCGTCAAAAAATAAAAGCTGGAAGATGTGTCTTGACCCCACCGATCTCAACCAGACATGCCCGAAGGATTATTACCGCCTCCCGAGAATAGATCAGTTAGTTGACCAAACCTCGGGGCATGAACTTCTCACATTCATGGATGTCTTCTCGGGCTATAACGAAATTCGTATTATTCCTGAGGGCCGAGAACACAAACCTTCATCACTGATATGGGGGTTTATTACTACAAAGTTATGTCATTCGGCTTGAAGAATACTAGAGCAATGTACCAAAGGATCATGAACCGGATGTTCAAACACCAAGTCGAGAAGAATGTGGAAGTATATATCGACGATATGATCGTGAAGAGCAAAGTTGTCTAGACTCGCTTATGAGATCTTGCTAAGACATTCTGAATCTTTAGAAGGTTCAGAATATGCCTCAACCCTGCCAAGTGCATATTCAGAGTTGGTTCATTATTCACCAGAGGGGGATAGATGTGAATCTCGAGAAGATATATGTTATAACATGTTGGTTACATATGTATTGCCAGTCAATCACGTGAGAAATGACACGTATGACACGTTGCATAATTTTTTTGCATGATTATTATTGGTATTTTTCTACATTATATATATTGTCTGTTATATATATATTATGATGTCTTTGTATATGTACAATGGAAATCGGTTTATGATAAAATCACAATAATGAGATCAATTCACCTTTAAACACAAACTCTAAATAGTCTTGGTCATAGGTTACTCGAGAGAGATATCGAGATAATCGGAAAGACCAGTGTACTGTATACCTATCTATATGATGGAGGCGACTAGTATCATAGTCGCTCATGTGAGGATACTAAGGGTACAATGTAGGTGGTCATTAGAGAATAAGTTCACTAATTGACCGCTTATAGAATATTGAATGGTTAATGATACTTAATGTCTAATAGTAATTTCGTAGTCTCAATTATATGTCTGATCCTTAAACTTGAGACACCAATAATGCCTTATTTGAGTACTCTTTCTTTAACGTCAGACTTACAGGTCTAGAAATTTTTAATCTAGTACAGCTGATTGTCGGGATTGGTAGATAACCTTACGAAGGGAATAGAGGATCGATCACTCTTATATCATGACAAAAATATCTCATGTGCTCTCGCTCAGGCAAATCCCTGACTATGGTCATTAGGATTGAGAGAAAATGAGTTCTCCGGGAGAATCCAATTAGAGCGAGATTCGAAATGATTCTGTATATAGCCTAACAACACCATGCCCAACATACGATCTTTGAGATATTAGATGAATGAGGAACTATAGATATACGATAACTGAGGACAGATAGGTCTAATGGATTAGATCCCTTGTACCGGTTGGGGATTAGGCGTAGTGGCCTAGTACGTCCATAGTCAATCAGTTGAGTGAATTGTTATGGGATAACAATTCATTGAGTTAGAATGATTTTCAAGTCAGAAATAGTTCTCACATGTGCAACTCATGGCCAGCTCGGTATTGGGCCTAGAGGGTCACACACATTTGGTGAATGTTGTGACATGTAAAGAATTATATATAAGTTATCTAATAAGCCTTTCTTTTATTGGATGAGACACACTATTATTGGATTCCTTAGATGAGGTCTACTTAGAGGTAAATTGAGATGATTTGATAGAGATCTAATAATCCAAGAGATTAGGATAATTGAGTAGAGATCCAATACTCACTAAGGCATGATCCATTAGGGTTTAAAGATGCTCTCTATAAATAGGAGGAAGTGACAACTAATAATGTGGATAGGATGCACCATTGGTCACCCCCTCCTATTCTTCTCCCTCCCTTCTCTTCTCAGTCAACCACCCCTCTCTTTGGTGCATGAGGATAGCAAAGGAAAAATGAGTTCTTCTTCCATGTTTGTTGAAAGGTGGTGCACAAAAGCTGCAAAGAAGGTGCACAAAAACTATAAGTTTTTGCACTGCAAGGGATGAGCATCCCGACTTTTTTCACCATATGAATACCGCTAAAGAGGAGGACATCTTACCTCCTTCATCTTCTCTTTTTGGATCTGGATTTTTAGAGATATACGATCTCTCTAGGTAAAACACTCAACAAATGATACAAATTTTTTAGTTTTATGATTTTCGTGTACTAATCATCGCACGATGATTTGACCAATGTGAGAGACATTTTTGTTTTATTTTTTCACTACGCAAGTGATTCTCTGATAAGGTTTTCTAACATAACCAAGATGCAACCTTCTTGGACAATCAAGGAGACACAACGACTTATTGGAAGGCTAGTCGCCATCTACCAATTTTTATCTCAGTCAAAGGACAAATGTCTCCCCTTCTTTTGCGCATTAAAATGCACTAAAGATTTCCAGTTGAACTTTGAATGCCAAGACACCTTTGAGAAGTTGAAGGAACACCCTGCCCAACTATCGCAACTTATCTTAGCAAACCTGGGTGAACCACTTAGCCTTTACCTGGTCGCTTCTGAGCATGCAGTTAGTTCAATTCTAGTCTAGAAAGAATCGAACGTGCAACAGCCCATCTACTACTTTAGTCATGTCCTGAACGAACCCGAAGAATGGTACCCTCCAATCTGAAAATTGGTCTAGCCCTAATTTAAGTAGTTAGGAAACTACACCCCTACTTCCAAACCTACACAATAAGAGTGGTAACCGACCAACCGCTATACCAAATTTTGTCTAACTTTGATATATTCGGCCAAATGCTTCGATGGTCGGTCGAACTTGGAGAGTTCAACATCCAATACGTCCCGAGGACAGCCATCAAGGCACATGCACTAGCAAATTTTATTTCTGAGTTAACCCCCTCCTCAAACAACATTCTCGGGAATATAGAGCAAAGATGGACATTGTACATTGATGAATCAGCCAACATCGAAAGAGGAGTAGGCCTCAGCTTGAAGAGACCCGATGACCAACTATACAAGTATACACTTTGCTTCAAATTCAAGGATACTAATAACAAAGTTGAGTATGAGGTATTGCTGTCGGGGTTATGCATAGCCTCGAAGTTGTATATAAAGGAGCTCGAGGTCTTCAGTGACTCTAAACTGGTGGTTAGCCACATCAACGAAGATTAGGAGGTTCGGGATCTGACCATGGCGAAATACTTGACCAAGGTATGACAACTTATCAATAATTTGAATATTTTTCTGTGACCAAGGTTCCTCGAGCGAAGAACGCTCAAGCCGACGCACTGGACGTACTAGGCCATTGTGTCATGGTCCCCAAACGGTACAGGGGATATAATCCATTAGACTTATCTGTCCTTAGTT
Organism: Ensete ventricosum; assembly: GCA_029747655.1. NCBI lineage: Eukaryota > Viridiplantae > Streptophyta > Magnoliopsida > Zingiberales > Musaceae > Ensete > Ensete ventricosum. The sequence goes on along the minus strand of JAQQAF010000006.1, from coordinate 619,651 downwards.
ACCGTATATCTATAGTTCCTCATCTATCTAATATCTCAGAGATCGTATACTAGGCATAGTACTATCAGACCATATTCGGAATCTATTCGAGTCTCATTCTAATCGGATTCTCATGAAAAACTTCTTCTCTCTCTATCTGAACGACCCTAGCTAGGGATTTTGCCTTAGCGAGAGCACATGGGATATTTTCTCTCATGATACCAAGAGTGGATGATCCTCTAACACTCAATTGTCTTCATAAGGTTATTTATTAATCATGATAACCAACTATATAATATTTGAAATTTTTTGGACCTGTAAGTCTGAAGTCAAAGAAATGAGTACTCAAATAACGCATATCTAAAGTCTATAAACTAGATACACAATTGAAACTATGAAATTGTTGTATGACGTTAGGTATCATCAACCATATAGTATTTTATAAGTGAATTAATCAACGAACTCATTCTCCAATGAGCACTTGTATTGTATCCTTAGTGTCCCCATACAAGTGGCTATGAGACTAACTACCTCTAGTATATGGATAGATTTATAGTCAATCGGTCTATCTGATTATCTCAATATCCATCTCGAGTAACCTATGATCGAGATTATTTATGATATGTGTTTAAAATTGAATCGGTCTCATTATCATAATCTCATCAAGATCTGATTTACATTGCATAGATCCATGGATATCACAATATATATGTAGGAGATAATATATATAATATAAAAAAATATCGATAATAATCATAATGTAAAAATATTATGTAGTGTGTCACACATGTTATCACTCATATGATTGACTTGTAGGGCACTTGTAACAATTAATCTTCCACTTAACCTAAAGCCAATCACCTGTGATGCTCAAAGACTATGTATTTAATCCCCATCGGGCTCTTATGACGCACAAAGATAGTTTAAGCCAGTAGTTTTGTCAGTAGATCTGTAATATTATCTTCTTATGAAACTCTTTCTATTGTTACGTATTTACGAGATACGGTCTCTCTAATAAGGTAGAACCTCCTCAGAACGTGTTGAGATTCTCGAAGATTCTATTTCGCCTTCTTTGCAAGGTCATCTTTGCAGTTCCTCTTGTAGTGTTCGTCTTTGCTATAGTGGAAGTACTGGCCTTTGTCCTTTCTTGGATCTTTATTGGTAATCTTTGTCTTACCCAATTTGCCCTTGTCCTTCTTAAGGGTCTTATCAGCCTTCTTTCTCTTCTTGGTCTCACTAATATAGAGAATTGGCTTCTCTTTCCTCAACATAATGAGGAGCTCAAGGAGAGTCCACTCAAACTTGTTCATATTAAAGTTTATTATGAACTAAGAAAAGGAATCTAGCAGTGATTGAAGTATAAGATCAACATATAGGTTATCCTCTAGGACCATTCTTAGACCTATGAGTTTCTCGATCCACTATATCATCCTTTGGACATAGTTCTAAACTAATGTTACCTCTGTCATCTTGGCTCAGAAGAGACTCTTAGATATCTCATATATATGAGTTTTTCCCTATTCCTAAAATAGCTAGCGAAGAAGGAGAATGATGGAATTGGCATCCATGCTCTCATGTTGCTCAGGAATCATAGAGGCCAACATATAACACTTTGTCAAAATAGGATCGTCTATATACTACACATAGTGAGTGATCTCATCATTGCTTGTCCCTCCTCTAGCGTGGGCAAAATCATGTCAAGGACATACATGATTTTTTTCACCATGAGAACAATTCTCAAATTGTAGAGCTAGTAAGTGTAGTTTGGACCATTGAGGCGGTTGGCATCAAGTATGTCATGTAGGGGGTTTGCAAGCAACACTTTTTTGAAAAACAAGATATAGCACAAATAGATAACATATAGATTTTACAAAAAAAAAAAATTAAGATATGGACTTCTATCTTAATCAGCTCACACTATTTTTCTGGCGAATCATGTGATACCCTCATGCACATGAAACAGAAGTCTCCGATAGACTTCTAATGGAGATCGAGATCCAATCGACATCTTAATATAATCTCAAGAGACTCGACCATTCACACTAAGTTCAAGAAGTAGGCAACTCTTGCCAATCACAACTTCTTGTGATTCTCATCTTGTTCGGCCTCCGAACCATCATAGTCTCGAGAGACTCGATCAATCATGATGTTTAGTTAAGTCATCACCAGCATTACAAGATGAGCCTAATTTGATGATATGTCATCGAGGGACTCGACCAAGTATATCACGTCCTTAGGTCATCAGTGACATCTTTATGCTGTAGGCAAGATCTCGAATTGCGAAGATATGTGAGCCTCGAGGGACTCGACCAGCTCAACCTATGTTGGGATTCAATTTCTTCCTATAACGATGGAATGTCACGTGTCGATCTTATTGCCTCATGTTTACCGACTTAATATTATCGTAGGAGGGGGTTTCTTGTTTCAATCTTATAATATGTCGTGTCACACACATACATATTTAATATATATCTACATCGGATATATATATATATATATATATATATATATATATATATATATAGTAGGTGTATCATCACATATACATACTACACCGAAAGATCATGAACAATAACCTAACGTGATCAGGCCCGAGCCAATGGGCTCAATCACACACAATAGGATCTATGTATGTATGGATGCATCTTAATGCCCTGTGATCATTCATCTTGTCATCATCGGTTTTGTTATATCCTCGGCGCATCATCATGTGTCGCGATTGCTCATATTGACATCATGGGTCTTATTGGCACCTCTACACTCTCGTCGCGCCTCTTCATATAATTACATTATAATCACAGACATGTAGGTATGACAATAAACAAGAAAAATATAAGCTCATCGGCCCCAATAATAATGATCACATATATGCACATCACCACACATGATCCATGATCATCTATCAACATCATATATCACATGTACACATTATCATGTAGGACTATTAGATAAATAATAATCAATTAAACTATTTAATTAATTATTTCTAGGACTTTTTGGGATACCATACCATAGGGTGCCCCCATATGACAGGAAAGGGACTCCTTATACGGCTAGGAAACCTTAGCCACTTGGAGCACTCCTACGGCCAGGAGTCCTTGGCCAAAAGGCAAACTTGGGCGACCAAGAAACCATGGTCCCTAAGAAGTCCCTTGGGAGCTAACCACCTTGGCTGCAACCTACCATGGGCTTATTGGATAACTCAAATTCAATCGTTTACTTGTTACAATCATCCACCATATGTGTGTGACCCTCTAGTCCCAATACCGAGCTGGTCGTGGGTTCCACCTTTCAGAACTCCTTTTGACTCAGTGAATTATTGTCCGATAATAATTCACTTAACTTATCGACTATGGACGTACTAGGCCACTACGTCATAGTCGCGAGACAATATAGGGGATATAATCCATTGAACCTATCTATCCTCAATTACCGAGTATATAGTCCATCATCCATCTAACATCCTAGAGACCACATACAGAGACTGCATACTGAGCATGGTACTTTCATGTCACATACATAATATATACGAGTCTCGCTCTAATCTGATTATCCCAGAGAACTCATTCTCTCTTAGTCTGAATGATCATGGCTAGAGATTTTGCCTGAGTGAGAGCACACGGGATATTTATCTCATGATACCGAGAGTAGATAATCCTCTATTGACACTCAGTTACCTTCGTAAGGTTGAATATCAATTAGGATAACTAGTTGTACTAGATTTGTAACTTTCCAAACGTGTAAGTCTAGCATCAAAGAAATGAGTACTTAAACAAGGCATCATTGGTGTCTCAAGTTTAAAGACTAGATACACAACTGGAACTACAGAATTGCTATCTGACATTAGGTGTTATTAACCATCCAATACTCCGTAATCGAATCATCAATGAATTCATTCTCCAATGAGCACCTGTCTTGTATCATTAGTGTCCCACACAAGTGGCTATGAGATCAATTGTCTCCATCATATAGACGGGTATACAGTACACCGGTCTGTCTGGTTATCTTAATGTCCCTTTCGAGTAACCTATGATCGAGATTATTTAGGGTCTGTGTTTAAAAGTAAATCGATCTCATTATCGTGATCTCATCGCGATCTGATTCTCATTGTATAGATCCAAGGACATCACAACATATAAGCAGCAGACAATATATATAATGTGAGAAAACGTCGATAATGATCATAGTGCAAAAAGATTGTGGATCGTGTCACACGTGTCATCACTCAAGTAATTGGCTTGCATACACTTGTAACCAGCACTATCACCCACGCTAGTGGCCATCTACGCTAACTTTACCCGAAGATATACAAGGTGACATAGCCTCACACCCGGTTACTTGGGAAACGAGGAGTAGCGCCGAACAATTTAAGCGGTGTCTGCGCCCGATGTACAAGACGACTGTCTAAGGTGTCAATAAATGTTAAATGCCTACACTGACGCTGGCAATCATTAAATCACCATATATGTTGCCCAAAGCAATATGTATAAAAGTCACCCTCGAAAATAGTACTAGAGGGTCAAACCCTGAACACACACTCATACCACGGTCTTCCATTTCTTTCATTTTTTTCGATCTTCGACTCTAATTAACTTGAGCATTAGAGGGGTCGAGTCGGGGATCCCTCCGCTTGACTCCAATCTTTATGCAGGGCGCTAGCGACTAGGAGGTGGGAACTCACCCTATCTCGAAAGATCTATGAGGCGATCTCGCTATCAGGTCTCTCACCAACTTTCCCGCCCGCTAGAATGCAATGTTAGCAATTTTGTGCACTCAGATTATCTAGTAACTGTACCACCTCACCCGGTATATCTAGTAACTGTACCAGTTAGTACGTGTATACGCAGGATAATAAATAATTGGTTGGTAACACCAACTAAATCAAGTAGCATAATAAGAGGGGAGTTGGGTTTTATTCTAAATTATTTTGTTTATATGCTAAGATATATAACGGTTTTATTAATTTGATTTAACAAAATATTATATATATATATATATATATATATATATATATATATATATATATATATATATATATATATATATGAAAAAAATTAGTTTAGTCATTGTTGTCTGTAAGTATATTATGTAATCATTGCTTAGACGTCGATTGATAGAAGAAATTAAACACATAGGCAATTGCAATGCTATGTCATTATTAACCCAACACCTACTTAGACACCTCACTAGTTTAAAAATGTCGATTGAGCAGCTAATGTGGTTTGGCATGATGGTGCTAACTACTCCTCCTCCTCCTCACAGTCGAGTAATAATACCCAACAATCAAGTGAAATCTAGTGGATTAACTTGCCTAACTTATTTTGATAATTACCAAAGTTCTTTATAGAATGCCTTAAAGTTTTCTAACTCTGAAGAATTCGATGAATCCTCCCAATCCTATATTATCACTTCTTCTACTATACTAACTTATCACATTATAGAGGCTTTTATCAAACATACCTCTAATTAGTTTTGCAACTTAACCATCAGTGAAGTGAGGCTTTTATCATATATATATATATATATATATATATATATATATATATATATATATATATATATATATATATATATATATATACGTACGTGACTTAGTTTTGCACAACTCCTTGCCCACCACATTCATATCCATACATCGGAGTTGCGATCATAAATTTGAGATTGGACGCACCTCTTTTCCTTTTTCAATTCCTCCTTCCTCTGGTTGAGGATGAGATCCAAAGTCCTATGCAGAGATAATTGGTGTGTGCTTACTGATAATTTTACCAAACAAAAGTCCTTCAGGCTTGGGCATGTAGATAGAAACCCACAAAAGATAAGCCACAAGGAATGGAATTGAGGTGAATTAGAGTATCTGTTTCGCACCAAGTCAAAATTTTAAGAGCAAACTTCAAAACTACATTTAATTGGTTTCAGGTCCTATCTTCAATTCTATTGGATAAACTTGAAAAAGTCATTAAAGATGGAGAACTAGGAAACAAATTTGACTTTTAAGTCATTTCGGATCTAATGCATGTTGCGTCAACAAAAAATAAAAAATAAAAAAAATCCACAAAATAACAATTAAAATAGGATGGTATTTTTGTGTCGTTTCCTAATTAAATTCTTCTCTCTTTTAATTTGTCGTTTACGTAGAATATAAACGTTCCCGATGGACTGTATTATATCCGTATCTGTAGCTTTCAGGATGTAAAAATTACCTACCTACCCTACTACATAGTTAGTTGTTCATGCTAAACTTCTTTCAAAGTGATCAGGACCAAATCTTTTGAATTAATATAAGTTCTTCCTTTAAAGGACTTCTCATGTTAGGAACTTGCATCTTACCCAGCCATCTTTAATCATTCATGTATATCTAGCTATACATAAAAAAAATGTCTTATAATCAACTTATATAAGTACAAATCACTCCTATAGATTTATTTACTACCCACCGTACAGAGATCATTTGTTGATAGTATCTGAAATGTCTATCGATTAACCTAAAGTAAAGAAAGATATATTAAGTTTGATAAATACAAACCACTCACTCCTCTATATTTATTTACTACCATCGCATAAAGATCATTTCTTGAGAGTATATCGAACCAGACATAAAGATGGATATATTAAATTTACTAAACACAAACCACTCACTCCTCTAGATTTATTATTTACTGCCACTGTAAAAAAAAAATCATTTGTTGAGAGTATATCTAGCTAGGTAGACATGGAAAGCTTAACCTAAAGTAAAAAAAATAGATATGTTGGATCAACACAAACCACTCCCCTACATTTATTTACTACCACCGCATAAAGATCCTTCCACCGCATGCCTTTGTGGTAGTTCTAGTAGTATTGGTTACAACACGAGAGTTGGTATGCACAAGCACCAAAGGTGATGAAAATATAACAGGCATTAGCTTAGCAGAGACTCCCTACGGAAGCAAAGATCGTTAGTTAGGGTTTCGGAATCTGCTTTTCTCTCTCCTCCTCATCCATCCCCTCGATCACACCTTCCTTCTTAGCCATGCATAGAAGATGGAACCTCGTCGTCGTAGTTGTCGGCATCATAATGTATGAGACTGCGTCCTTTCATTTTAGATGCGCCAGCCATCTTCTCCACCGCATTCCTCCTCTGATGCGCCTTCCCGGTGTTCTTGTTGCTCGCTGCTCGCGGCTCCACCGGCTGTCGAACCTTCACTCCCCGTATCATCTAATATCGTTTTTAACCATGTACGACAATGTCAGTGATGACTTCGCTCGACAAGCGTTCGAGATCTGAAACAAAATAGGGGTGTGTGTTTTACGTATTTGCCGCACTTGACGTCGGAGTAGATCACGATGAAGTCCCCTTCTTGCAGCCCGTTTGACCTCACAAAATCCCCTGAATTATCACGGTACTGAGTGTTCGACCAAATGCCAACCACGAACTGAATACACTATGTTACAGAATAATAAGAAGAAGAGTGAGACTTTGATTCACCTGTATTCTCCAATAGATACATTCTGCTCTTGTTGTTGGGCCAGAACCTGTAGCATAGCCGAGATCAACATGCTCGGAATCAAGCAATGACAAAACGATGCCAATGATATGGGAAGGCGCAGCGCATATACCTGTAGCGCATGTTCCACACCTGGGATGTGCCGATGTCCTCCATGGGGATGGAGATCCCATCCCTCGCGTCCAGCTCCGGCAAGTGGCTCTCCGCTTCCTTCTGTTGGATCAAAGAAGAACAGCAGACGAATCAAACCACGTTAAAGGTTTCGGAGAAAGACGACGAATATTAAATCCTGAGATCATGGAAGCATGGAAGAATCGACTTCTAATCAAACCATGTCGAGGATGTTGGCTCACTTTGGGTAGCACGATCCGGCCCAGGCTACCCACGTCGCTCTGCTTCAACACCTTCTGCAGCAGGAACTTCAAGTTCTTCTCACCCTTCCATCCCTGCATTAACGTCCATTATTAGAATCCACCGAGCAGTGCGCTGTTTTGAGATCGAGGACGAACCTGGCGCTTCTCTGAGGTCGAAGCGGTGGAAAGCTGAGGCCTCTGCGGCAGTTGCGCCGCAGGCGGCGGTGTCTGTTGCATGTTTGAAGCATTCTGCGCCTCCGCCATGTGGTTCATCTGGTGGGACGAGGAGGACATGCTGGTCCAGAAACCCCAATTCCTTGTATTCGAATGAGACGATCCGTTTGCACCGTCGGTGGATCCGACGGGATGATGAGCATGCTGCAGGTGCGGCGGCTGGTTGTGGTTGCGGTGCTGATGGAGAGAGGAGAAGCGCCGCTGTCGCGCCATCCGCTTCTTCCTCGCCTCCTTCGTCGCGAAAGTCGTCCCAGGTAGGCGTTGGCCTTGGTGGTACATCGGATGGCCCAGAAACTGGTTCGTCATACCCCCGGAATACTGCGGCGGCGCCATGGACAGCGGATGGGGAGCGGAGGTGCCTGGGTAGGGCGCAAACTGAGGTAAGGCTGAGGCTAACTGCGTCGGCCACGGTCCCCCTGCAGGGTCGACGAAGTCCGGAGATGGAGAAAAAGGTTGGTTGTTGACGACGACACTGCTGGTGCCACAGCTGTGGTGGTAAGGATAAGGATTGCCTGTTGCACTAGGATACCCCATCTCACCGTTGCCGCCGCCGGCGTAGGCGCTCAGTAAGGCTGGATGCGTAGCCGCCGTCGAAGGATCTATGGAGTAGGGACTCCAAGGATTGCAGCTGTAGTCGAGTTGATTAGGGTTAGGGGAGATGGGAAACGGCCGGGGCTGGTGGTCGTAGGAATACGGCAACCGATGGCGCTTCCTCTGGAGATGGTTGTTCTGGACCCAGGTGAGTATGAGCTTCAGCAGCTGCGTCCTTCCCTGCTTAGTACGGCCGAGGCGGCGGGCAGCGCACTCGATGGTGGCGCGCTTCAGCTTGATGCTACGGAGGTCCTCCGGCGAGATCGAGTCCTTGTTGCTCCTTAGCCACTCCAAGAATATCCTGGCCAGTTCCTCCGAAGACTCCTCCTCCTGCGCTTGCTGCGGCACTCCTTCCCCGTAACCATGCAAACGACCTTCTTCTACAGCCTGACAGGGCTTCTTCTCACGATTCCCGACAGCTTCATCCCCGCCGCTGATAACGGCCGCACTAGCTTCGTCGGCGTGGAAGAGGGAAGGCGGGTCCCAGGGATCAATCGACAGATCGAAGAGGTCGATGTCCCCGAGGATGTCGAGACCATCGGCGAACTCGCTCGATTGGTGATGGTCTAACGGAGGCGGCAGCGGCGGAAGCATCATTATGTCGTCCACCGACTGGAATTCGCCAGCCTGCTGCTGCTGCTGCTGCTGCATGTCGGCCACCCTGCCACTGTCAGGGACCTGTAAGAAGGACCAAGAGGAGGAGGAAGAAGAAGAAGAAGAAGATGAAGTGGAGGAACAAGAAGACAGGACTGCGTTCTTTGCATGCAAGGTGGAAGCGGAGGACGGCGAGGGGGTGGCCGACGGTGAAGACAGGCATGGGAAGTCGGGCAAGCAAGGAAATGTGTCCTCAGAGAAGATGAGATCCTCCTCCCCGTCTATATTAAGCACGATGTCGTCCACTCCTGCCGTCGTGTCTCCTCCACCACCGACTCCTAAAACATTTTCCTCTACTTCCACCTTATGATCTGTCATGGCTTCCTCCACCTCCTCGGAGGCAAACGGCACATCCCCCTGCTTTCGCCGACTCTCACACTCGGATCTTTTGTTCTCTCGGCCCATTTCACAAGGGTTGCTCAAGAACCATTTCGAACCACTATGTATATAACAGGATGAGGGCATACAAAGGAGGGGGTAGTCTTATCAGCTTGTATCTATCCTTTTCTTTCTTCTGGTAAATGTAAAACACAACCGACAAAGACCAAAGAAGGGAAACGAAGGAATATAATTAACAAAGGGAGCAGGACTTACGACACAAGTATCCTGAAGGCGGAGGCCGAGGAAGAGGGTGCATGAGCGTGGGCGAGGCCATGCGCATGAGGTCGGGCCCAGAGAGAGAAACGAGGAGAGAGAGAGAGAGACCAGAGAGAGAAGAAAGAAGAGAGAGAGACCAGAGAGAGAGAGAGATTTGTTGTGAAAGAAAACTGAAACGGCTGCCTTCTCCTAGGAAACAAAGGCGAAAAATTTAATACAAGGGAAAGCGACCCCTCCTCTTCCTTACCGTGCTCTCCTCTGCCTTTTCACACTACCATTAAAAGAGGAATTATAACGCGAGTAAAAAAAAAAAAAAGAGAATGCAGAACCAGTCATCAAGAGATCGAGATGAACAGAACCGGAAGAAAAAGAAAACACGATAAATAACAAAGAAAAGGAGAGGAAAGGAGAAGGGATATAAAGGAGGAGGAGAGAAGAGGCGAGAGGGGGCGGGGGGCGACGGGAGACCGCGCCCACTCGGCTCCTGCACAGTTTCCTGAGTCGCCGGGAGAGGAAGCGGGCGAGCGAGATGGCTACAGTTACAGACCACGAACAAGGAGGAGCGCAATCCGGAGGCCCACCGCTGTTGCCATCGCCTGTTATGTGCTCCGCAAACCGGCACTGCCACGAACCGCACCGAATGCGTCAAAGTCTCTATTCCTCCTACCTATCTCATACCAACCCCGAGCTCATCACATTTATTCCAAACCAAAAATAAAAGCAGATAATGATGAACGTAAATGAAAACTACGTGCTATTTCGAACAAACAAAAGTAAGTCTTTGATATAGCGTCACATGAGATTGGTAAGAGAGGAGCGAGAGAGAGAGAGAGAGGGTGGGTTTCAATATACATACCCCGGATGGTGCGCCCGCTCGACCCATGCCAAACGTTGTGAGCTCAGTGGTGGCAACCCGCGGCGCATCAGGCTGGCCACCTCCCCTCCGGCCGCTGAGCCCCTCCCCGCAACACCGTCGTCCTCACAAGCGATGCCACGTGTAGTCACCCCCCCTCCAACCGGACGACTGCTTCAAAGTTCGCGACGGGGCGAGCGACGGTGGTTGCTGTTCGTTGTGACGCAGCCTGCGCGGCTGGCTGCATGCGACCCCCCGGGAGTAATCCTGGACGTATCCTTCCTGAGGAGGCCGAAATCACGTGCCGCCCACCTGCTGAGAGATGGGATTCCACCTCTCATCAGCCGAGACGTGTTTCTGGCTTTTTCCACTCACCTCCTCCGCCTGTTTCCTACGTCCTATTTTGGCTCCTACTGCTTACCCACACCACCCACCGGAAACCACAGAAACACAAGGCACTCACTCCTGCCATCTTCTCGCCGCTTGTTCGGGTTCACATCAATCGTTTGTGATACACTCCAAAGCTTCCGAGTAGTAAAAGTAGTATTACTTCCTGCTATTATTCTAGGTTACCTCTCACTTAAGCCTCAACTTTAGAGATGGCGTAACCAACATTGCTGCCGAGTTACGAAGTTCCATCTTTTTCCTTTTTCATTTAAGAGGATGGCAGCTTTAGGATACAGTCACAATGATTGTGTGCTTCCCTTGGTTGCCAGTGGAGAATCCCTCCACAGGTTTTGTCGCCGTTCCTCGCGTTAGACGGCGGGTCCGAAGCTCCAAGTGCTACGCGTCAACGCAGCATGACGTCAGCGATGTTCTTATCTACGCGCTTCTGGATACTTCTCCAAGCCTCCGGCGTTGCCCGTCGTGCCCTTCTCTACTTGTAACGGACGGACGTGGCGGTGTCTGTTCAACCCCACCCGATAAGGTGGGAAAGGAGCTGCTGGGTCAAGCGGATTGATGGAGTTGGGTTTGGGTTGACCATTTATTTTCTTTGACCCCAATCGTTTTGAAGAACTATATATATATATATATATATATATATATATATATATGCTTCACGTAGCACGAAAAGCATATTATCACCTGAAACTATAGCAAATTCAATGACCCGAACGTATTCTGAGAAGCACAGAAAAGAAAGAGAGAGAGAAAAAAAAAAAGGTGAATTGAGTTCCACGTAAAGAGTCTTGTCATCAGGGGAGTTCATACCTTATATAAACTCCACCAACAAAATCTACGGTATCAAAACAGGTAACACGAAAGCAGAAGTGACTCGAAGAGATTAAACTAATATAATGTACGACATTATCCTTACGGAAGCTTCTCAGTCACAGCAGGAGATCAAACAAATAAAAGAACATTAAAGGCCAAGGAAAAGCACATGAAGTTTAACATTTAATATCCAATTCTTGCAACCAAAAAGAAAGTTCTTCTAACCAGAAATTACAAAAAAAAATTGAAAAAAATTAAAAGATTCATAATACAAACAGGAAATGTCATGCATGTCCTTGAAAATGATCTGAAGTAGAGCAAGCAGCCGGTCAAGTTTTGTAAACATCATTTCTGAACGATAATGTACGTACGACACGTACAATATTTGCTACTTTTCATTCATATCAAGGCATACATCTCGGTTCATGGCATCAACATGCATTTTTTTTTTTTTCTGGGTTCGTGACACTCGCGAATCAAAGTTTTACATGCAATCTGCCTTACCTTCAACTGCTTGTGTTTATTCTCAAGCAGGTTCTATTAGTACTATACATAATAATCCCTTTCGACAGCCTTTATAGAATCAACCATCTTTCATCAAAATGAACAAACAAATCTATCTTGTCAGTTCAATATTTAAGCACTAAGATCAATGGTAGACATGCCACCCTTTGGTTTACACACTTTCAACAGCCCTTAGAGAATCAATCATCTTTCACTAAACGAACAAACAAATCTGTCTTGTCAGTTCAATATTTTTTTAGCACTAAGATCATTGGTATACGTGCCACCCTTTGTTGTTGTTGGGGTTTACACGCTTTGTGCTGCTCTTTGCAAACTATAAGAAATTTGCTGAAAAAGTTATTCTTTGTTCCGGTTAAAATAATTTGATCGAAAAGAAGAGTATTAACTTTAAAGAATAGCTTATATCAGATTAAAAAGATTTGGTCGAAATAAGATTTAGACTCTATTTTCTATGAATTTATCTGATTTTTTTGTACTCTCTTTTTGGTCTATCTTAGATGAATAAAAAATAATCTTTATTTTTTAATAAAATAAATAGAAGAGACAAGTTTATTTATAAATATTGGAGACACTCAATAGGGTGAAGAGTCATAACCGTTCGGGTGAAAGATCATGTCTATTTAGAATGAAGTCATTATACTTCTTCAATAGCTTTATTTGAATTGATAAACTTAGATTCTATAATTAATTTAACTATTCATGTTTGCTTCATGGACTTAGAATCTTTTAATGGGTTTAAAATATATAACTCCTTGTAAAAGCATATCCATTAATGGGTTTAGAATCTTTTATATCAGATATCCAGTTTGCATTATAATATCTTTTTACTATAGTTGGATATTTTGTATAATTAACTCATAATTTAAGGTATATCTTAGATATCTAAAAACCTTACTCAATGCCTTACAATAGTCATTTCCTATATTACTTATAAATCTGCTCAATGTATTAATAACAAATGTTATATATATTTGGATGTGTACAATGTATTACATACTTTAAACACCTTATGATATGGGAATACTCTAACTCTGATATAGATTCATCATTAGTTTCGACTAAGTATAGATATAAATCTCTTAGAGTTTTTAATTAGACTATTATCAAACACATTAATTTTTTTTAATATAGTCTCATTATAATGAGACTATGATAGTATGAGAGTTTCATATGTTTTTGATTTCTTAATCCCTAGGATAACACCCAAATCCTTCATATTAAATATTTTATTCATATTTTCTTAGCTGATATGATAATATTATGATTGTGGTCCATAATCAATATTTCGTGAACATATAAACACACAATAACATAAAAATGTGAAGTGTCTTTGGTGCTCATTTTAATCCATATAGAGATTTCATAAGCTAGTGAACTTTATTCTCTAGGAGCCAGAAATCCCTCAGATTATTTCATATAGATTTTTTTTTATTTTAATTTATATTTAAAATTATCATCTTAATACTCATTTAATGAATTTTGAGATTATACATTGTCACGATTGTGTTTAATATTCTAATCCACATTATCCTTGTAACCAATAATTTTTACGTGTCAAAAAAGGTCAAAACATTATTTTTATTTGAACATTTTAGCTACCTTGTTAACTATTGGTCCATCAGTTTCTAATTTTCTCTTGAAGACCTATTTATAGCTAATAGGACTATTTCTAGATGAAAAATTTACCAACTCTTTGATTTTGCATATTAGATTTAATTTCACCATCGATAGCCTCTTCATTATACATATTGTGTTTATTTTCTAATAAATAAATTAAAAACATCTGGACTAAAAGATTTAGATGTTTTGGACCCTTGTATTGCATCTCGATTCTTCATCATTTTGATTATTACCATTTACATTATCATATGTTCTTTTCTGAGAATTTATTTTTTTTCTTCTCTTTACAAGAAAAGATATAAAAAAAAAACCATTTCTTGGTTCAATAATTATACTTTCATGTATGTCAATATGTATTATTATTATTATTATTATTATTATAAGGATATCCAATAATTATGCAGTCAACTATTTTTATGCCCAATTTTAACTTGTTTAGGCTTAGGTACGTCTACCTTAGCTAAACACCCCTTCACTTTCAAGTATTTGTAGAAAGGTTTATGATATCTTCATAACTCAAAGTTCTCTCATGTCCTTTGTGGTTTGCTGAGAGAATTGCTTCCCTCTTACAAATTATCAGGTAAATCAGAACCTATCTCCTTAAGAGTTTGATTCTTGAGTTCATCAATATCATTTGATTGAGGTGAATAGAAAATTAATAATCTAATGAATAATACTAGACTAATAGTGCAATCAAAAGTATCAAAATATTTTTTTTTCTTATCTCTAGTTTGCACAAACTTCAAGTCACAAGTCACATATATTAATTAGTGTCAATCAATTCTGTAGGTGTGGTTTTTTCTTTCAACTGAATGAAAAGATGTTTTGGCCAACTTTGTCTCCATACATATTTCACATTTATGATTAGGATATAATACAATGGAGAAAATTCATCTTAACATTGTTAAAATAATTATTTTCTATTTATCATTTTAAGACATGTGAATAGGAAGATGAGGAAAAGAAGGAATATATTTGTCTATGCAAATAACTTAACTCATGATCTAGTCTTTTTCTCATATGTTCTTCTAAAATTTTTGAAGTGTCTTTGGGAACATGAAATGTGCATTAAGAGCCTAATACATATTTCAAATATGAATTGATATTTAGTAAAAAATTTTTTTTCAAATCGTATCGAACCTGGATATTCTATTGAAAATGCTGAATATATATCTAAAATGTAATTTTTATCTACTATTTATCAATTTCGAGACTATACATTCACTCAAATATTTTTCACCAATTATACATTAAAAATATAAATATGTTCCAAATACACTGTATATAGTTGCAATAGAATTGTAACAGTTTATATAACCGCACAGAAATCTGATATCAGAATTTTATTGCATGATAGCTTCGAGATCAATCCTGTTGGACAAATGAGAGCTCAATCACGCTTGATATCTAAAGTGCAATGGTGGCTAAAAGAGACTAATATTTAGCTACAGAAGCAACTCTTCTTATGCACGGAGGTGCTGTTTGTTGAATGTTCTCATCAGGAGAAAGAAAAAAAAGAAAAAAAAAAGAGAGTAAAATAGTGATGATTCAAATGACCCTTTAATCGATTAGCTCAGAATTTAGAAGGCAACTCGTATATTTTATTGCACAAAGTAATGGGACGTAACTTGGAAATAAGTGTTTTTAAGAAATTAAGATAAATCGTTCTACGACTGTTAGGGAAGAATTTGGTGCTTGCATAGTAGAAGCGTTCCGCCTCCGTGTCTGTTGAGCAAGTACTGCTGGTTCAGGCCCGTGTACGCTAGCTCGCCCGCGATCGGCTCAGTGCGGAGTTGGAGCTCGGTCGGATGGGTGGTACCTCAGGGTTCAGCTCAGGAAGTCGGCTGCTGGAATGGTGGAGTTCGGGTCGGGCTGAAGTATTCCAGCTCGGGTCGGCCACTGACTCCTGCAAGAAGGTCGGGTCAGGTAGGTTCCCGACGTGACCCCTCCGACGGTCAAGTTAGTTCAGTGGTTGGTTTTTGCGATCCCCCCACCCCGTAGAGGTACAGGAGCTTATATAGTGGGTGTTGTAGATCATCCGTACCTGGCAACCTGACTGCCCTTGTGGCTTACTATGCCGTCGTATACCTCCACCACGCCCACCGTCCTTACGGTGAGGCATGCGTCCACAGGTAATGGTGTCGGCCTTACCTGTGTCAAGTCGACCGTACAACCGCTAGGGATTCAGCCTTACCTGTGTCAGGTCGGCCGCACAACCATTGGCGCCCCCATACCTGCGTCCGACCAGCTTCCCGCGTCGGGTCGACCACGTCGACGGGCCAGTTGTCCGAGGAAACGAGGATGTGGCGGCCAGGTTATCATGTGCCATATCAACGACGTAACTGGATAATAAATCTGGTTATTGAATTACTTTTGCCGATGATATTGATCAAGAAATAATTGAATATTAAAATTTTTAAGTGGGGAAACTGTAGGGATAAACCAGACGTTTCACGTTTAATTAAAACTGTGTAGCCGAGCCATATCTACCTCCTCCCTCTCGGTTTCTCGGCCTTCCTCCTTCCGCTTCACGTCAAAGTGGCGACCGCCAACTTCTCTTCGCCGATCCGATCTGCATCCTCGCTCACCATCGCCACTGCTACCGATGTCCATCGCCTGGCCGCCATCCTCGGTTCGGCGACCCCGATTCCCCTCCCCCAGCTCAACCAAATCCACGCTCACATCTTGCGCTACTTCTCCGGTGCCGCTTTCTCTTCCGCCTTTCTCCTTCCGCTTTTCAATGCCGCCATCCGCTCCCTCTCCAAGTCTCCACTTACCTCAGCCCCGTTTGCTGCCCTCCGCCTCTACCTCCTCATGACCCGCGCCTCTCTCCACCCCGGCCGCTTCACCCTCCCCTTCCTTCTCAACTGCTCCGCCGCCATCCCCTCCCTCCCCCTTGGCTCTGAGCTCCACTCCCGCGCCCTCCGCTCTGGCCTCCTCGCCGTCCTCCCCGTCTCCAACGCCCTCGTCGACATGTACGGCAAGTGCGGCTCCCTCCTCCTCGCCCGCGCTGCCTTCCTTGATATCCCCCTCAAGGACGTCGTCTCCTTCAACGCCCTCCTTGGCGCCCACGCTCGTCTTGGTGCCGACATGCCTTCCGCCCAGCGGCTATTCGACGCCATGCCCCACCGGAACGTCATATCCTGGAACGCCATGATTGTCGGCTATGCCAATGCCGGCGACCTGTCCTCCGCCAGGGGCGTCTTCGACTTGATGCCGATCCAAAACACCGTCTCTTGGACCGTCATGGTGGTTGGGTACTGTAAAACTGGCGCTGTCGTTGCTGCCAGACAATTGTTCGACCGAATGCCCGAGAAGAACCTGGTATCGTGGACTGTGATGATCACCGGGTACTCCCAATGTGGAATGCCTAAGGAGGCTCTTGCGCTGTTCCGCCAGTTGGAATGGCAGAGGATTGAGCCGGATGCAGCCACAATGGTCGGCGTCATTTCTGCATCGGCTCAGTTAGGGAGTGTGGAGCTGGCGAACTGGGTTGGGTCATATGTCGATCGCAAGAAGATCGACAGGAATGAACGTGTTCTCACTGCACTTGTGGATATGCATGCCAAGTGCGGGAATGTCGAGAAAGCCCTTCATGCATTCGAGGAGATATCTTTCCCGGATGCATACTCATACACGGCCCTCATCAATGGACTGGCAGCTCATGGACACGAAATTAAGGCGCTCGATATTTTTGACAGAATGCAAATGGAGGCGATCAAGCCAGATCCGATCACGTTTGTTGGCGTGCTGAGTGCCTGTAGCCATGCAGGGCTCGTTGACAAGGGGCTCGAGTACTGGGAAAGCATGTTTCGTGTCTATGGTATGGAGCGGAGGGCCGACCACTATGGTTGTGTTGTAGACATGCTTGGACGGGCAGGAAGGATTAAACAAGCTTATGAGATGATTCAGAGCATGCCGATGGGGCCTCATCCGGGAGCCCTTGGGGCATTGCTTGCAGCTTGTAGGACTTATGCAAATATTGAGATTGCAGAGAGTGTTGCAAAAGAGCTCTTTAAGCTGGAGCCCAATAATACAGGGAATTATATACTTCTATCCAGTATATATGCGGAGAGAGGACAATGGGAGGATGCTGCAAGAGTTAGAGCAATGATAAGGGGCAGAAAATTCAACAAGCTTCCAGGATTGAGTTGGATTGACGAACAGCAGAGAGGCCGTAGATTTCGGAATAAGGTGTTGATGCACATCAAATGAGGAACAGATTAATGTATCACCTCTTTTGTTGGTCAGTCCTAGACGAGGTGATGATTTGTTGCAAAGGCAAAAAATGGTGATGATTGGTCGACAAGGCAAAGAGGATTGATGGTTGCTGGGGGTTCTTGTTTATTATGGTGCAACAGGCAGTATCCAGGATGGTGCACTTTCAGGTAAAAACCATTTGTGGTAGCCGATTATACCTCAAGCCATCTGTTATATGTGGCAAAACGAGACAAAGACCACGGAATAGTGTCAGTCAAATGGAAGACTCAACCTTGTATCCTATATTCTTTCTTTTGCTTCCAAGGACCATCATGGAATGGTAACACTGAGGTGGCATAACAGTGATAAGAGTTCCTAAAAGCTGGCAATGATCATGTGCAAAGTGATAAGAGTTCCTAAAAAAGGAGATCTTTTTATGTGATTCTGATCTTGGTCTTGTCCGCATAACAGGATGCAATATTGCAGCTAGAGAGTATCTGAATGTCCTGAATTTTGAGCTCTATCAGTTTCTATTCCTGCTATTTGATCCACTCCATCAAACTGCCGCTTGTTTATTTGTTTGGGATGTGTTATCTGGGGGTCCTAAGATGGCTAACCTGTCTGATTCATTCATATTGATCTATACGTTGTCAGAGCATATAGCAGTGGCTGTGGTTAAATCTCCTTGGACATATACACCTGATGAGATAAGTCAGTGTCGGAATTCAAAACATTTACTCTCTTTTTATTTCACAGAGCATTTGAAATTGATATCAAAATGTACAAGTGGACAGCCAGGAAATAACTTTGTTTGTGTGAGATACCAAAACTGCTGGGCGGCCATTTGACTTCAGGTGCTATGCAGAGGTCTCTGATGATTGTTGGTTTAGCTGGAGGGATATTCTTTTTTCCAGCTCAGCTCTGGCCTCCTATGCGATAAAACTTGAGCCAAGGTAATCTGTAAGTATGCTTCTTTAGCATAATCTATAGGAGAGCCAGTTGATATATAGCTCGATTTAGATCGTAAAGAATGCTTATATATGGTAGATAAGTGTCTCTTATGATGCTCTAAATGTCTCTTATATAAGTTATTTGTGCTTGTTAGTAACTCGTCAAGTGTAGAACAACTTTTTTTCCTGCTTTAGAAAACCCCCAAAAAAGTATTTGACAAAGATTTATCTCTTTTTCTTATTGAGTCATTTCAGATTCAAAATTTTAGGTTGGTGAAATTGTACATTACATTTTGTTACAATCTTATTATGTGGAATGGGGAATTTGAAACTGATTGAATTACGTATGAGATTTAGAGATGAGTAAAGGACTTATATGATTTCGGATGATCATTAATCTCACTACTGAAAACTCCTTTTGGTCTTCATCAAAGTGGACTATTCTTTCTGCCCGTTCTTGGAGTAAGTTATGTAAACAATGGCATACTATGGAGGATTAATTTCATGAGGAAGTGTCGTGCAGATAATAGAAGAATTAACAACTTTGAGAAATCATACTCTTCCGTTCAACCACAACTTTGCTCTTGTAAGCTGCAGTTATAGCTTGAAGTAACTAAACTTCTTCATCTAGTTGCCTCATTTGAGATTATAAACATCTTTTATGCTTGTCAGCTTATTATCTTTCTTTCATGGATATATTTTGGCAAATGTACGGTAAACACCTGTCGGGCCTTAATTTGTTAATTAAATCGGGTCACCAAGCATCACCTTGACCACCTACGTGCAAATTCAAAGGACATCACCAGTGTCTATTGGTTCTTCTCGGTGGAAAATATTGACTCTACCCCAAGTATCTAAACCCCATGGTCATGAGAATTCCATCAAATACTTTTGGTATGTTGCAATAATGTGTGTAGGGGCTCAGATCCACATTGTTAAAACTGAAAAGCATCTGAGCGTGCCCGAGAGACAGGTGTTATCGAGAGCCAGGAGGATTAACTATGACCGTTACGCTGTTTAAGTTAAGCCGGAAGAAGACCATTGGGACAATATTATGCATCTTTTATGTGTTTTGCTGTAGTCTTGATCGTTTATGGGCGATAGAGAGGAAGTAGGTAGAGAGACAAATATCGGAGTTCATTCTATACATGAATAAAGCATGCATAGAGAGGAAGTAGAAAGGAGAAAAATTAAGGGGTGCAGCGAATCGTTCCGACGATCGATGATGGGCTTTTGTATCAAATGGTTCAGAGTAAAATTTGTGCAATCCTGGTTGCTGGAGCCCACCAGACAAAATAACTGAACACACCCGCATAGCTCCACCGCACATCGTGCAATGAAAAATGAATGACCCCAGACACCAGCTGAAGACATACATACATTTAAACTTAAAACATATAATTTTTTATCTAAGATTATTTTATACTTGATTAGAGGATGCATACTTGATTATTTTATCTAAGATTATTGTATCGACTAAAAAGGATTTCTCATCACTAGCGGTGCAGTGAGTCGTTCGTCAGATCCGATGGGCTCGTATCAGACGATTCACAGTAAAACCCTTTTTTTTAATTCATGTTATCCTGATCGTTAGAGCTTACAAGGCATTAACTGGCACCGCACAAGCGGATCAGAAAGCCAGTGCACCGTCTTTTTCCCTTCCACCCTCTGCATGACGCAGCCCCTGCCTTTAAATAACCTCCCTTCCCTCGTCCTCCATTCGCTCCTCCCCTCCCCCATCGATTCCATCCGAGCGGGGCAAGAAGCGACACCCCCCCCACCAACGTTGTATATTCCGCTCTCCTCGTCCTCTTTCCTCTTCTGGCCGTTGAGGGCGTCGCCCAGGGCTTGTTGAATTCCCCAAGATTCTCGCATCTCGGCCCGCATTTGGTCTTCAACTCTTCCCGCCGATGGCGGATAGAGTAGAGTTCCGCCAATGCCGGTGATTCCCCGACGGATTTTCTCCCGCGCACGGGGAATCCGAGGATCTTCCCCTTTGAATCGCCGCTAGAGTCGTCAGAAGGCTGGTTTTAGGGTTCGCGACGGTCTTGGACGCCGGCGAAGATGTCTCGGCAGGCGGCCACCGCTCATTACCACAAATCCAAGACCCTCGACAATAAATATGTCGGTGCCCTCATCTCTTTCAGCGAAAATCGTGCTTGTTCTCTTCTCAAGCTTATCCTTTTGTTCGCATTTTGGTTGGAGTTCAGATGCTTGGCGATGAGATTGGGAAGGGGGCGTACGGACGGGTCTATAAGGGTCTGGACCTGGAGAATGGAGACTTTGTGGCGATTAAGCAGGTCTCGTTGGAGAATATCCCACACGAGGATCTCAGTATCATTATGGTCTGTTCTCTTTTCCTGTATGTGAATTTGTTGGTTGCTCATTTCCTATATTTCAGTGGATTTACGAACTTTGCTATTATAAATTCAGCGTGGAAAGTTTGCTTCTAAAGGGTCCCTACTCCATGGTTTGGCTGTTGGATCCTTTATATATTTCATGATTAACTCAATGGATTTTAGATGATTCTACTGCTACATCCTTGAGAAACACAGAAGTCACGTAACATCTCTGTTTAAGCTTCCATTAACTTGCATCTATTTGATTGTCATGAAAAGTTGTTTTTATACATTGATCCAACTACACATTCCCAAGCAATACCCCTGGTAGCAGGTCCATGGTGATGTTTAATGGTATCTTAAGGTGATAGGTCATAAAGGTTTTCCTCCTCAATTGCATGGTGTTTAAAACTTATAGATGAGAGTAACATGCTTGGAGTGATAAAGTTTAGAATTCTGTTATGATTAGCTTTTTCTTGTTTGAAGCCAAAATGTAACAGCATAGTCACAACATTAGGGCCATATGCAAAAATAAAAGATTTGATGCATGTATGCATGCATGATGATGGAGGTGGTAGTAACAGTGTTGGATTACCTCTTACTGATTTTATTTTTCGCTGATATTACATCATCACTCTTCTTCCTCCTAGTCCTTTTCTCTTTTCCATTGGCTCTCTTTTATCTTTGTTTTTATATTTTCATTGTAACATAATTAATCTTCTTAAGGTGAATCTAAGAATGATTTTGGGAAAATTTTAATTCCCAGAGATATATGTAGTAAGTAGAAGATGAAAGGGTTTGAACAAGCTATTACTGAAAATTAACATTGATTTTTAATATATATATTAACTTGAATTTTTCATAAAAGGAAAATTAATATTATTTAAGTCCTTATTTAGTGAAAGAAAAAACACTGGAACATTAAGAGAAGTCCATGTTTTTAGAGCCATATAAGCTACACCAAAAATCGATTCTAGAACATGTATAATTTCTGTAGTCAAACCTATGGCTTAAATCAGGATAAAAGTCTGCTTTTCTGAAACATTAATAGACTTTCACGTCTTTAAAGCCATATATTCTATAAAAGTTCGTCAGTTTTGTTTTCTTAATGAAAGAAAATAAACTGAAAACCCAATAGAAATCCATGTTTTTAAAGGCCTAAGATACACCAAAAGCAAGGTTAGATGTAAATTGTGTAATTAAACCTATAGCGATATGATTTGATGCATTAACATGACAAATGTTCTTGAGATCCTAGGATTTTCACTGAATTGTGTGGCCAATTTTATTTCCATGAATTGATATTAAAGTCCCGTTCTTTCTGTTTGTTAGTGTCTAACCTCTACATACGTGCATTTTATATATACATTTGTTGTTTTCAGCTTTCATTTGTTTGACACACGAAGATCCATCACTGATCACATCCAAGGAAAAAAGAATTGCAGCATGAGTTTATTGATTGATTCCTCACTCTAAGCTTAATTGGTACAATGCACTTTAGGTATTTGCTTGCATGGGTTTGCATGCATGTATTCTCTCCACTTAATCTTTGGCCTTGTGCAAAAGGGAGAAAGTATAATTCATGACTATGTTCTCTCAAACACTTGAGAGAGATACAATTCAAGACTAATGCGATGGTCTTGTATGTTCTCAACAATCCATGGAACTGCTACAAATGTGATGAATGGCATTATCACCATCACTTCTTACATCTCTCTACTTTGCGGAGGAGAACAACATAGCATACCAACCCCTGGTGTCACTTAACGTCACATGGTTCAATTGTTTCTTGAGCTAAGAGAGAAAGGAAGAAGTTGTCAGGGTTTACAATGGAGAATGAGAGGGGAGGAGTTGGTTGCAACAAAGTAGGAGCAGGGAGACGAGTGTTGTTGGGGGTTGTGGTGGAGGAGGTGACTGCAGAGGAGGATGAGGGATTTTGTCGGGGGCTATAGCTGAGGAGGCAACTATGGTAGAGTAAGATGGAGAGGGGTGCTGTTGGGGGTTGCGATGTGACTAAGGAGTAGGAGGGAGAGGTGTGCTGTCGAGGGTTGCAGAGGAGGAGGAGGGGGGAGGTCAGCTGTGGTGAAGTAGGAGTTAGAGGGGTGTGGCGAAAGGAGGCAGTAGCGAAGAAGGGAGAGGGGTGCTACGGAGGAGGAGGTGGTTACACTCGAGGAGGGAAAAACGCAATGACAAACAAGGAGATTGGTACCGAGAAAGAGTCCACTATGATCTATTGTAGATCACACTCGCATGAAAGCCTCTCGCCAGAGGAAGACACCATCACCATTCGCAAAAGGAGAGGAAGACGTCACCTTCATTCTGTCATTGAACAACGCAGACAAGGTGTTTGACACTTGTCTGTGACGGTTTTCGATTGTTGTATCATGCTGTTTTCTTCTTGTTTTTGGTGTTTTCTTATAGACAGCTTGATGACGGGGTAGAAGACACTATAGGCAGCCCCATTTTTGTTTCATGTTTCCATTATGTAAAGCTCAGAAACATTTCTGGTTGTGTGACGCCACGCGAAGGGAAGATGGCCCAAAACTGCATCGTCCTCACGTACCATGGGCTGATATTTAGCTGATAGCCTAGCAGCGTGAAATGTTAGTTGTCTCAGCACCTTGGAACCCCTAAGGTGGCAATGAGGTGGATGAGGCTTTGGATAGGTGTCTAATAACGTGCCTCTTTTATATAGTTTGTTCAGCCTGCTTTTGAGACCTTTCGAGCGTAATAAAAGCTGGTTTCTTTGTGTTGCTATGGATCTGGTTTTTTTTGCCCTTTTTGTGCCCGACGACGACAAATTACTTACATGTTTGCCTTTTTAACCTTTTCTTTGTTGTGCAGGTCCTTTGTGGACTACACAAGGTTAAGGTCTAGGCTGACTCTTACGGACGCATATCACTTGGGTGCCACATGCCTTGGGCATGTGACAGAGTGGTATCAGAGCGAGTAATTCAAACATTGAATTGCCATGCAGGGCAACGTGGCAAAACCAGTATTGCTGTACATGATGGGCAATAGCAATGTGTGACCATTCCGGAGTAATGAACGAGCACTCGTGCGGAAACTAGCAAAGCCGCTCAAGTTGAGCATGGCATTTGCAGTGATGTTCTCATAATGCAAGTTCTTCGTGCAGTAGAGGCAAGAATTAAAGGGTAGCTTGAACAACATAGACACCATAGAAAGAGTCGGCGAGTAGGAGCTGCTGCTCGACCTTGTTAATCGAAAGTTGATGGATCTCTACGGAAGCGGGGAGCTTCTGGATATGGTAGAGTCCATGCTAACAAGGTTGGAATCCCAACTAGATCAGTTGAAGGTCTAAGTCGAAAGGTTAATAAACGAGACAAGAGTCAGTGCAATACTTATAAGGGCAAGGGACTTGACGACTTAAGTGTTAGTATTCATGCAAGTAATGTATGTGAGCAAAGGAATGTCTAGCGGCCATCTTTCATTGAGATTAAGGGCTCCCGAGCCATAAAACTATGAGGGTGTTCGAAATGCCAAGGAGTTAAAAAACTTCATTTTCGATTTGAAATAATACTTCAAAGTGATCCAACCCGAATCAGAGGATTCCATGGTGTCGTTAGCGATGATGTATCTCGTCAGTGATGCAAAACTGTGGTGACACACACAGTAGGAAGACATGCAACAAGGTCATTGTAACATCAACAGTTGGGAAACCTTGAAGAGGGACTTGCAAACTTAGTTCATGCAAAAGAACATAAAGTTCGTGGTACAATGGAAGTTGCGGCAACTTCGCCAGACCTCTACTATCCAGAACTGTATGTTGTTTTCTACATTGAGGCTAGATATCCAAGACATGTCCAAGAAAGTCAAAACTTTTTTGCTTCCTCGATTGTTTGAAACTGTGGGCTCAACAAGAGTTGCATCGTTGAAATGTCTGTGAGCTAACAGGCGTGCAATCGCTGAGGCGGAGCGACTTATAGATTACTTTGCAGAGACAACAAAGAAAAAGAAGTTTGCATCAGAGAACGGATCTTTGAAAGCTTGCAGATGGAAGGGCCTGAAGAAAGGTGCTCCGACGGGATATAGATCCAGAGGGAACATCCTAAAGTTTGACATATGTCTTTTTTGTGGTGGAAAGCATCTGATGTTGGAATGCTCGTAACGAAAAGAGACGCTTAAAGCCCTTACGACCTCTTGCTAGTCGGAGGAGAAAGGTAGAGCGAAGGCGAAATCCTCTAGGTTGAGCAGGTCACGTTCGAGTAGTGACGAATCATCTTCAAGATCCCGCATGGGAGTTTTACGTTTGCTGAACACATTGCAAGGTGAAGTCTGGGAGACGCTGAAGTAGAGGCCAAAGAGGAAGATTGACTTCATGCTCGAGTTTGTGGGAGTCGAGCAGCGATGGAGGATCACCACAACGATCTTGTATTGGGGTGGTGCAATTTGTTGAATGCATTGCGAGGTCAAGGGGGCGAGCGATCTAAGGCAATACCGAAAGACGCAAGGGCACATGGCAACTTGTTGATGTTCGTGGACATCAAGGTGAACGTGAAGGCAACTTGCATATTGGTGGACACAAGAATCACACATAATTTCATAATAAATCGAGAGGCAAAGCGACTTGGATTGAAGTTGGCCAAAAGTTCAAGCCGAATAAAGAAGGTTAATTCGAAGGCGAAGCCTATCTCTGGATTGGTGAAGGGAGTCAACATCGAAATTGAAGACTAAAGTGGGAGCACCAACGTCATGGCGCTTCCCTTGGACGATTTCCAAGTCGTCCTTGGGGTGGAGCTTCTACAAGAGGCAAATGCAGTACTTATGTCGTTCTTTAACTCTCTTTCTGATAGATGGTGACTCACCATGCATGGTGCACTTTCGAAGAGACCTTCGAAAGACACATATATGCTCTCGGTTATGCAAGTGATGAAAGAATCGAGGCGAGAAGATTGAGTCATCCCACAATGATGCAGTTGGAGTCAAAAGACCTCAGCATGGGGCAAGTGTCCGTCGAGGCGAGTACACTTGACGTATATGCTAGTGTGCCAAGATCTCAATTGCTAGAGCCCTTTCCATGAAGGCACAAGGTGGAATGGCAATTCGAACTCGGTGAAGGAGTCGATGATCCAGTCAACCTTCCACGTTGGGGATCATTTTCAACGTGGTAAAATCTCCAAGACCTCTGAAACTAGCTATTGGACGACTGACTGATCCAGAGCTTATCTTTGCTTGTGGGTAACACGATGCTTTGGAGGGGCAAGACTAGGTGAGCGACTGTCAAAGCCAAGCAAACAACTGAAGAATCAAAGTCGACAGGAACCATTTAGCAATCTGATTGGCAAAAAGATTAGGAGGGAAATGCTTCTTAAGTCACAAGGTGTGCAGAAGCAGCAAATCAAGAGAGACAAGGCATTGTAACGACCCTGAGTCCATAAAGACTCGATTGCCCAAAACAAACTTGGTTGAAAAAGCATCAGATCGGATTGAAGGCCACAAATATCAGGAGACAAGGCATGGTAATGTAAGGGCGGGTATTCCAAGCACCGACCAAATTTGTGCTCTGGGAGGGAGAGTTTATTTTTGGCCGCAACTAGGGCATGGGCGATCCTAACGACGCAACCAAAGCTACCAAACAAACGCTCTACAAGGGCGAGATGTGGCTTGGTTCGAGCAACACTTCTTGTTTATGTGAATCCATTCCAAACAACCAAATTCTTCTCACATATGCAGTGGAACTTTGAATCAATTGGAAGCTCCATCAAACTGTTACGAACGGTCGTCGCTCAACTGCAACTCTTCGCTCAGCGAACCGTTCATCGCTTTTGTTTGCTTGTACAGATGTTTGGCGGCATGTTTTGCCTTGGTTTTGTGTGATTTTGCCTAAAAAATACGAGCAAAAACAGTCTATAAGGCTGCAGAACAGTCGCTCGTTGTGCGGAGCCAAAACATGCCAAAATTGCCTAGTTTTGGGCCATTTTCGCGTGCTGCGGCGACCTGGCCGAGCGGTGAAAATTGTCAGTCATCTCAGCCCTCTGGAACCCCTCGGGTGGCACAGGGCTGGATGGGGCTTCGGGATAGTATCGGGCGTGAGCATTCATTGACTGTTGAACTCGTCTTGCGTCTGATACCTTGGGAACCATCGTTTGTGGACTTGCGACCGTTCTTACAGCCGTCTAAAGTCCTGTTTCGCTCTCTTTCTCTTTTTTTCTGTTGCACTCAAGGTGTTCGATGAATTGCTTGTAAGAGTTGCCCTCTTTGCGAGACGTCGGGACTTGTCCGTCGCTCGTCTTCAAAACTAATCAACTTCTCTTTTTGCAGGTCCTTCGAGACCAGCACGAGGTTGCAAGTGGGCTGATCCTTTGCGGGCAAATATGCTTCAGCATTTTCATGACTTAGGCAATTTTAGCTAAGTCTAGAATTTGTGGGCAAAGGTTGCTTCGTGACTTAAGCAATTCTAACTAAGTCTTCAAAGTTGCCGTTAGGGTGGTGCCGCACGACTTAGGCAAATTCAGCTAAGTCTGTGACAAAACAGAAAATGCAAGGGACAAACTTCGTTGGAGAAAGCCACAAATTCTTTAAGTTCTGGGACATGGTATTGACCAAGCTCCAACCAGCAATAATCAAGCTTTTGAAGGATGACACCTCCAAGGGGCTTGAACGCAAGCATGAAGGCTCTTCTCTTGTTGACCAAAAGATTCCAAGGATACAATGACAATTGTTCTAACTAGCCAACTTCCCCACCTGAACTGACACAACGATGAGTTGTAACAAAGTGGACGGATCAAAGTTGACTCAATAGAAGCTGAGAAACAATTTGCAATAGAGGATGATCAATCCTCGGTGGATAAGAAGGCTTCGCTGAGGGTGTCAAAGGAATAATTGGGGGAGAATGCCATGGAGCAATGTAGACAAGGTGTTCAACACTTGTCCATGATTATTTTCGGTTCTTGTATCATGCTGTTTTCTTTGTGTTTGTGGTGTTTTCTTGTAGATAGCTTGTACAAGGTAGAAAACAATATGGTCAGCCCCATTTTTGTTTGTTGTCAGTGTTTTTGTTGCATGTTTTCATCATGTGTTTTTGGTTGTGCAGCGTCATGCGAAGGGAAAATGCCCCAAAATGCATTTTTCTCACGTGCCATGGGTTGATTTGTGGTTGACAGCTTAGCTTTGTGAAACGTTAGCCATCTCAGCACCTTGAAATCCCCCATGTGGCACCAAGGAGGATGGGGCTTTGGGTAGGTGTCTGAGGGGTGATACAATGTCTTTAGTGTGCCCGCTTTCTCTTCGATGGAAGTGTTAGGTAAACATTAGGCCTGCATCTACCTTCGGAGCCCCCTTTGTGTGCACTTGTTCAGCCTGTTTTTGAGACCATTTTGAGCCTAATTGAAACTGGTTTCTTTGTGTTGCTTTGGATCCCAGTTATCTTGCCCTTTTTGTGTGTAACAGCGGCAAATTACCTGCACAATCACCTTTCTAACCTTTTCTTCATTGTGTAGGTCTTTTATGGATTGCAGAAGGTTAAGGTCTAGGCTGATCCTTGCGGACGCATATTGCTTGGGTGTCATACGCCTTAGGCAATCCCAGCTAAGGATGTGATAGTTCGTCGATGGAGAAGAAATCGCCGCCACATAGTTCGTCAATTAGGTCTTCCAATGGGGCAGTGGTTTGTGTCTGTGAGGGGAAGGTGTGGAGGTGATCAAACCAAATCAACGATTGAGCCTATTTATATTATGCTCAACCCTGGTTCAATATGCCTTAGGTGGGCTCTTGGGTTGCTTGGCACCTGGACTGTGCCAATTGAAAGCTCTCGCCTAGACTAATTACGAGGCACTCGGGCCTAGCCTCGACTTGCCCGAGCGCCTGATTTCACTAATACACATTGCTGTGGCTGATGATCTGATACATAAATGTTTACTAGCATCATATTGGATGGATGCTTTTGTCCTTGGAACTATATATATTACCTTGGCTTTCAGTTTCAGTAGGTTTATTTAAGTCGTGAAGCTAAATCAAATAGCCTTTTGTTCTAAAAACTTCTTTTACTTTCTTTCAAGATTACGTTAACTTCGGGTTTTGATTGTTGTTTAATGATGTGCTGCTTTATGGCTTCAGTTGTATAATTAAATGATGCTAGTTTTGTGGTCTTTTCTGGACAATAATTAGGCACTAGATGCTTTACATGATTCACATGTTTGCAGTATCTAACTAAATATAATTAGGCACTAGATGCTTTACATGATTCTGTGTTTTATTATTCAACAACATTGTGTTGTCTTTTGAATCATTTATTGAATATGCTGCTTATTGCATGGATATCATCTAATATTTTCTCTTTCCTTTCTTTTTCAAAATTTTCTGGGCTGCATCACATTTCATGATCCAGCAAGAAATTGATCTGCTAAAGGTAACACTATATTTTCTTTTTTCTTTTGGTGATTTAAACATTCACTAGTTAAGTCATGCATTTTTAATGACTTCATAAATGGCTTTGTTTCTAGTTAATACTGTAAAAAAGGCTTTGTTTCTAGTTAATACTGTAAATCGGTTTTTTATTAAAATCATAACCCATGGCCAGAAAGACTTATCTAGCACAT
Source organism: Ensete ventricosum (assembly GCA_029747655.1). Lineage (NCBI taxonomy): Eukaryota > Viridiplantae > Streptophyta > Magnoliopsida > Zingiberales > Musaceae > Ensete > Ensete ventricosum. Next base: position 589,499 of record JAQQAF010000006.1, on the reverse strand, counting down.
TAGATACAGGTCTTGGGAAATTCTTATTTCCAACCATTCCTTTAGACACAGCATGGTCCTGTTTTAAGATCTTCTAGTTCCATCCTAACAGCTTCCACAAGCCTTCGCTTGGTACTTCCTTTTTAAGTTTCACGTCATTCACTGTGAATTTTAGTTTATTTATATTCTCCAGATTTGTGTGTTCCTATACCTCTGACTGATGTCAGGTCACTTTTGCTAAATTGAACATGTAATTGACCATGGTTGTCACTGTCTGATTTATGTTTTTACCATCATAGCTGCTGGCTTACAACCACCCTTGGGTGAGATGTGTGCTGGACTGTCACTCCACATTGTGTCGTATGTAAGCCCAGACTCAATCCATGTTACATGGACATGCACTTATGTTTTTACACTAGTAAATGACAAAAATTAAGCATTCAGTTCACATTCTTTGGAGGATATTGGTGCATTTCTAATTATTTGCCAATATCTTAACTGACACTAATTGGAAAAAAAAGGCATAATGAGTATGTTATACATGCATGTTAATGACTATTTTAGATAATTAATTTGGAAAATGTGAGCTTTCCGGCTTTTCTAAAATAATGTAGATACAGGTGATTTCTATTTAACTTAAGTCAATTTTCACATGCAGAATCTCAACCACAAAAACATTGTAAAATATCTTGGATCCATCAAGACGAAGACTCATCTGCACATCATACTCGAGTAATTACTTATGGATCTCTTCTTTCATCCATTCTGTGTTAGTGGAGTAGAGTCTGTCTTTGTTGTTATCATTTACTTGGTGGAGGGCATGTAGGTATGTGGAAAATGGCTCTCTTGCTAATATTATTAAACCCAACAAATTTGGGCCATTCCCTGAATCTTTGGTTGCTGTTTACATTGCTCAGGTCTGTTTGAGATTTCTATTTGCCTTTCTTTTGCTTTACGAAAATGGTCCTGATATTGCATTTATGTTTACCACTTTACCTGTAAGTAGGTACTGGAAGGTTTAGTCTATTTGCATGAACAAGGTGTAATTCATCGAGATATTAAAGGTGCAAATATCTTAACTACCAAGGAGGTAAATTTTTAACATGTCTCTTCATTTTTATTGTATATCTAATTTTAAATTCCATTGCAGCTTCTTGTTGTTGTTGTTGTAACTTTAATTTCCAACCAATGTTTAGGTTTTGAAGAAATTTTGATGTACTATTTTGGAGGGTTCTATCTTGAAGATTATCCTTCATAACCTTTTCTTTTGGTTTTCTGTTGCCTCTTCCTTGTTGCTTTTTGTTTATATATTTATTGTAATATTTGATTAATTTTGAAAAGATTTCTCTATGAAGTGTAATGTAATTTTCATTTCAATAATCAAAGCATTTCGACTACAGGGATCTTTTTTAAACACATGCAAATATGCAAGCAGGCTTGCATAGCTTTTCTCTTTGGATAGTGAATGAACAAGTGATATAGATGGATCCCATTTTGTAACCACTACCAATCTTGTGTCTTATTGGTCATTTTATCAACATTGTCATCATGGTCACCGAGTGTTGAATAATCATTTTATGGGTTGTCCATCGTACGTGACCCCACATGACCTGCTTTTTGCTTCCTTTGAGTCATCCAACTTGCTCTTGGTAATCCATTTCATCTCTTGTGACTGTTAACATGGAGCTATCCTGGTCTGTGTACCAGTAAGCTGTTGTACCAGACCAGGCCATACAGTGCAGTGCAAAACATTTTTTGCAATTATAATTTATGCCGGGCTACTTTTATTTGTGTCCAACATTGGCTGATTTATTTTCTGTGTTTTGGTTGATTGCAGAAGATAAATTTTGGGAGAAGATTTTCCAAAATTTTCATGATTTAGTCATTGAACATATAAAAGGGGGATGAGTAGGTTATGCATGAGTTTCACTCTTTTAATTCCTGATCCTGGCTAACTATGCTAGTTTGTTAACCCATCCCATCCAATTAAAAGTTAATTTCAGTACCTGCTCCTGTTACAAACTCTGATTATCAACATCCTAGCTAAAAATAAGGACAACATGAAAGCTAAAAATGAGCTTTTGTCACACAATCACAAGTTGCAATTCTTGTTTTTATGCTAAACAAACAGTGCATGAGTTTGGGTAGGAGTTTCCTACTGATGGTTTTAAATATCAATTTGACACCAGTTCTGCTAACTTGTATAATATGGTACTGAGATACCGAGCAATAAATTAACTTGTATCGCATGGAGTCATGGAGAAAATAATAAAAAAGTTATATACCAAGCAGAATCAAGCTGTATGGCCTGTTATCGGTTCATGGTGAACTGGTAAATGCCAACTGAGATGTACTGGTCTGATTGGTTCTATAAACCATAGTCCAAATGTTTTAAGTCCATAATCCATATTACCAATGTACTTCTAAAAACTCAATCAATGGGTACCTTAATTTAGCTTAAACAGATTGGCTGGGGACAGGTACAAGAAAAAAGAAAAAAATTGCTGCCATCCCTAGTTATGGTTGTGATGAAAAAAATGACGAGGATCTATATACTGGGTACTTGGAATGAGTGACTAGGATTTTCAATCCTCTCCCTCCCAAGCATTGGTTAGCTAGCACTTCAAGTGAATTCTCCTCTTAATAATAAGAGGATAGGAGAGTCCACCTATGTAAAACATAGAACGGTTTGGTTTTTTTTGACATGCAGCATTTATGGTTTAATTTCTGGGAATGTGCTTAACATAAGTGAATTCTCCTCACAATGCCACTGCCTGCGTAGAAAACCAGACTATGGATATCACTTCGGTCTAGTGATGTCTAATCATATCCAACAAATCTTAATTTTCTCAGGATCAGCCATCGGAATATGTCCTCATTTTATCATGTTAGCAGTGTTTTCAATATACATGTAACTGATACTGTTACCGCTAAGCAACTTTTAGAACCAGTTGTTACCTTGATACACACATTTAAGTTGATGCTCTAACAATATTTTAATTATTGGTCCTATAATGGTTTTGGCAACAAATTTGACTGGTACAATACAAAGGTACGAAGCGATATACTGATCTGAAACTTTTGGTATCACTGAAAAGATGATATACCAAGTGGTGTGTAGTTTGTGGTTTCTTTATTGGTCCTTGATTTAACTGGAAAACATTGGCTGGTATATATTGATTCAATTGTTATTTTAAATCAAGTCTTTCTACAGTCACTTTCTGATGACATTTTCTGTAACATAGTGTCTACTCTTTGTTAATTGTTGCCTTATTTTTTATGACACAATTTCTAGCACGGATTGCTGGAAAGAAGATATCAAGGATCCACATTGTTTTGCTGTATTTTTTTCGCTAAGACCGTAAACAGCAAAGAGAAAAAAAAGTACTCTAAGAATCTATACTGTTGCAGCAGCTCATCTTAAAGAAATGGTTATAAATAATATCGGATGAAGGTGTCAACTAAGTTGTTGGATGTCTATTAGCACTTGCATTTTACAACTCAAGTTAGGTGTTTCTGTCTCTATATGGAATGAAGATAACTGTCTCTTGAATGAAGATAACTGTCTCTTTCTTTGACCTTGCTTTCTTATACTACAGTTATATATAATGATACATGTTCCTAGGTATAAACTCCAATACCTGTTTTTGTGCATCTACCTTTATGTGCCTATTCTGGCATATACTTATGGAAGCAGATGGTGTCTCCTGTGCTCTCTATTGTTTGTGTTCTTCTTGTTTAATGACTTGATCATTTGGCAAGTACATGGTTAGATCAAATTATTTAGTTAAGTTCTGTAGGATTCTTATCTTTGAGGTGTTTGATATTGTTTTCTCAAGATGATTGCTGTCAAATTTTCAGCAATATAACTTGGACTTGATTGTGATGCTTATTTTTGTGTTTTTTTAATTGTTTTGATGTCTTTAAGAATTATCTTTAGGGCCTTGTTAAACTTGCTGACTTTGGAGTTGCAACAAAGCTCACTGAGGCAGATGTTAATACACATTCAGTGGTTGGAACACCATATTGGATGGCCCCCGAGGTAAACACTATCAGATTATTGGGTATTTACCTATTTATATTTGCCAGTCTTTGTCCATAATTTTTCATTTGCATTAACAGTTTTTATAGTTGTTAAGACTTAAGAGAATGTAGAAATTTAGACTCAGATGATTATTAGGAACTTGCTATAACACTTTTATGCCTATGTTTGACCAACAATTAGTGAACAAACATTAGCCTAATAAATCTTTAACTTTGGCTTGTCAGGTTAATGAATGTTGTTTGTATAACCACAACTAAGGTGCTAATTAAAGAACAGAATGAAACTGCAAAATATCATGGGAAGGCTGTATTTTGTGCTTCATGATTGATCTTATGAAAATTTAGTCTATTTTATGACTTTTTTGTCGATCATGTTTTACTGTGATCTATTTCTTCCTTTTTTCAAGCTGCCATGTAGGAAGATCTAGTTAATATTGCTCCATGGTTAATTCTTATGCTAATTTTTACCAATGGCTGCCTATTTGAGCATCTTACTAGTTAGTAATATGTTCTTGTCCAAGAAAAAACTCGGCCATAAAGGTCTTTCTTGCAGCTTATCTGATATGTGCTAGTAGTGCTTCCTTGCCTGCTTGAAACATATGAGCAACTTATAGTGTTTCTCCAATACAAAATAATGAGGAGCAGCAATTCTCCATTTAGTTTTATTTATCTCTATGATTAACATATCAATTTCAAATGAAATATGGATAACAGCTTTTTATATTTATTTTTGTTAATAATGGTTATAACTTAAATGATAAGGACAAAATGGGAGGGTGTTGATATGAGAGCAGGTCGAGGATGAATATGATGAGTATTGTAGTAATGGTAGCATGTTGATGACTGTTTGTAAGCAAATGGTAGTCAGAGGAGAAGTGCAAAGTCAAGAAGAGGCATGGGAAATTCTGGGGAAGCTTTCTATCAATTGTTATGCAAGGTTGTCCATCTACCGATTGAATGGTTTTGAATCATATATAAAGATTATATATACATATATCAATCAGGATTCAAGCCTTTAAATAAGCTGACTGGTCTGGATTCAAGTCTTTTACTAGATTTACTTTCTCAGCCAGGTTACATGATATGTAGTTAGAAACTGGCCTCAATGAACACTTGTTTATTTGGCCTCAATAAACACTTGTTTACATGATATATATACATGTTCTTACATGTATACATAGATGGATTTGTGTCTGATGCTGGAGCACGTGTACAAATTCTAGATTGCAGTTGCTAGAAAAAATAATGTTATAACAGAAAGCAATTTACTGTCATCTGATTTAACCATTTGAGTCTTTTGCAAGAAAATGAGCAACTGGAAAATGCAATTTCTAATTTTATGATTTTTTAATGGAGTATTGGATGTCTATTTATGCTTATTTAATTGATCACATGTGGTCATTATATCAATTTTCCTTGAGGATATGGTTAGAGTAGTCTAGCTATGTCAAAGTAATTTTAAGATCCAATTACTTAGTTTTTGTTAGGACCCTAGCTAAGTCAGGTAATCCATTCATGATTAAATCGAGTCGAGTCATATTAGTCTGTCCAGTCGAAGTCAGTTATAAGACGGGTGAGCCCAATCGAGTCAGTTATGAGTTGGTTTTTATCTTCGGTTAGGATTGAGTCCGTTATTATTTTCAGTTAGGAGTCTGTCAAGAGTCAAAGATTAGTGAGACTCTTGGCAAAGCCTTATAAATAAGGTTATAAACTATTTTCCACAATCAAGGAATGAAGAATCTTAGTTTTAGCCAATAGGCAGAAACCCTAGGAGGCAGATCCCCTCGAAGTGATCTAGGAGGCCCGATTCCCTCGAAGAGATCGTTTATCCCCCTTTTCCATCCTATTCCTCCACGATAGAACCCTAGGGTCCTACCAGTTTTGAAGATGATTATTTAATTGATCTCCTGTGACCATTGTGTTTATTTCCTTGGAAGAAATGTTTGGAACAGTCTAGCTATGGCAAAGTAATTTTAAGATTCAGCCACTTAGTCTTCTGGGGCCTGTTGATGTGCAAGAGTCCTTGATTTAGAAAGATCTGTTTGTTCAACTCTTATTTAGACCGTCTAGTCAGATTGATAAATTTAGATCAATATTAGGTGCCTGGAAGAAGGAAAGGTAGGTAGATGATACGGTTGTATGGAGGCTTCTACACTGGTATAATTAAATTGTTGCATTATGGAAATTAATGATGTGCTGGTATGCCTTATTTGAGTCCAATAATGACTCAGAAACTTTGGTTATGAGTGATGTACAATGGCAGTGGGGTAAAGTTCCTATAGTCTTTCCAGTTGCATTACCTGTCTTAAGGGTTTGGCCAAGGAGGCCTGTACTCCTATTTTCCACTTTTCTCTGTTACCTACTGCTCAAAATCCTCTGAAACTTTTAATGTGAATCATCTTCTACAATTTTTTTGGCTCTTAAAATTGTCTTAGCTTTTCCTATAAAAAAATATTTATATAGAAATTTGAAATGGAAATCATCTTCTACGATTTATATGGACCTTAATATTTTCTTAGCTTTATGTATCAAAAAAATAATATTTTCCAGCATCTTAAATGTCCTGATTGGTTCACTGGACTGCAAAACTATCCCAACTTCATGTACTATCAGTAGACCTGTAATGAAGCCATTTATCCTTGTGATAAGTAGTTTTGAACTTTTTATTAAGGTTTGCAATAACACCTAGCAAGGGTCGCAATTTCGCTTGCTCATACTGGACTAGTCAAGGCTCAAATTGGTACCATACTTGTCGGTGCCAATGTATCAACACTCGTTAGACTGGTATGTACTAAGTTATGAAAAAAAAAGATGGAAAAAATTGTCCAATCCAAAACCTGTACCATCCAGGTAGTACCAATTCTGTAATGAACATACTGATTGATTTTTGTCCATGTATCAGTCACCTGTTGGATTGGTAAATATCACCTGTACCATGTTAATGTGGATGGTATGCCTGGTTCAGGGCCTATACCAGTCAGTTTTTTTTTTTATCCTGTTTTTAGAAATTTTCTGAAACTCAGTAGGCTGGTATGGCTCAGACCCATACCGGTTTGGCCCAGGGTTTGTATGGGACCATGGGTTCAGTACCCAAATTTAAAAACCTTGGGTTGTATTTTGGATATTTTGTCTATTAGATCCTGTATCTATTCCTTGTAATTTGTTAAGTCTATGCCCTTCTATAAAGCCAGCTTTTCCTGGAAATTCTTCTGGTTACATAAAAGGCTTTGCTGCCTAATATTTCAAGGGGTTCATCATTAGATTTCATTACAGTGTCAATTTTATCTTATATGTTTGCGGTGAATATAAAATTATAAATATGTTGTTTAGATATAATTGTCTTGCCAGATAACTCATTGAGTTCATGTGTCATTTAGCTTTAAATGGTCATGCTTCTTGAGGATGAAATAGTTTGATCTCTTTCAGGTTATTGAAATGTCTGGTGTATGTGCTGCATCAGACATCTGGAGTGTTGGTTGCACTGTCATTGAGTTATTGACATGTGTTCCACCATATTTTGATCTGCAACCAATGCCTGCACTTTTTCGGATTGTTCAGGTATAGATAGATATCTTTCAGTATGTGGCTTTTCAGCCTTTCATTTACTACATTTCCATTCAATTTACTTATAGAAGAGTTAAAATTCAAAATTATGTGGTTGGTGACATGGTGGAATAGTATGCAGCAAAGAGACTGCTGCAAGGAATAAAGCTTTAGCTGGTATAGAGGTTTTTGGCCATGTGCTGGCATGACACGAGAAATTTCCATGTCTTGAATGTGTGTTGTAGGCGATGGAAAAAATAGAAGACATGATGGAAATAATGAATGGCTTATCTGGATTGTGGACTCCTTCCCATTGTGTTTTTCTCCTTGGCCTCTTTACTATTGTTGAGAACCAATTTGGCAGAGCGTCTAAGTGATGGCCACAAAATATTAAGCACTGTCCATTTAGTAGACAAGTAGGATAATAACTGAAGTGGCTAGTTAATGAAGCTGACCAGTCTAGTATGATTTAGTTTATTCAATTTATGAGTCAATTGACACTGATAACCATCCCTGGTTTCCTTGTGGGTATTGGTACACTCCCCATGTGGCACTAACTGCCACTGATTATACACTGATGTAAGCTGCCATGTGGATAAGCCACTTTTATCAGAGTTCATGGATGCCCCGGTGACTTCAAAACCGTAAGCCGGAGTTATCCAAAGAAGACTATAAGTTGTTTATAGTCAGACCTAGCAACAGCTAACAAACATTTCTACCTTTCACTGTTAACCTCTTGGTCACTGCCAATGACCGTCCACTTAACCAATCAGGCGAACATCAGTATGCTGATGGTCAACCGTTGATGATCATCTAACAACTAGTAATTTGCTTGATGATTGTCCTGATGGCGATTAACAACTGCCCTCTGATCAGTTGGAATTTAATTATCATCTAAACACTGAATTAATTGCTTTCACCTAACTAGCACATCAGTCAAAACAAAATAATCAGAAGCAAACAAACTTAAAGTGACTAAAAATATCCTTCCATCTTGTCATGATAAACAAACTAATAAAAGTTGAAAGTCATTTGCTGAAAGTATCATTTTCAGAAGGAAATTAATTTTTTATGTGAAGTTACTTACCTAAAATCAAGCAGGCTCCTAGCACTATATGGATGAATATTTGTTAGGAGGTTATCTACATGGATTCTTGCTTGTTGTATAAGTAGTAGCATCATACTATTAGATTTTCTCTCTGACATGATGCTGTCATATTCATGAAGATTCAGAAGGAAACACCTTGCAATAATTTGGTGAAAGTGTTTTAAACTATAGAAATCCAAATCAGAAGTTTTTCCAAGCTGGCAAACTTTAATGTGCAACATATGAGAATCGACAAATTTGAACAGTGAGATTCACTAGTTTTATTTTTAGATGGAAATTTCTATCCTTGTTTTTGCTGTTTTCTCATTCTCATTTTTTGCAGACTTCTTTATCTGCTTCTTTGCATATCTTTGTGATTAGATATGTTTGAAGATAAAAGGAACTGTAGCATTACTCTCTAGGAAACACACGAAAATCGAAAAAGAAAGATGCAAGTAAATTAAGGGATAACAAAATAGGATGTTCAATTACAAAGCAATCTGAAATCAGTTAAAGCAATCGGAATAGGTTTAGTATTTCAATATTTATGATTTCGATATGTTAAATATGAGATAAACTACATTTTAGAATATATCAGTTTCATGTAAGTATGTTTCTAAACGTATAAGCATTTATGTGTTTGTAACTGCAGTTGGTCCACATTCTTCTTTGTTGATTTTGCTATTGAATCTCCATTTTATATTGTTACATCTTTTAATTTATCATAAAAAATGGGCATTTGGATTATTATAGAATTTGAGTTGTCTTGTTTATCTTTCTGCATGAGGAAATATTTTTTTTTTCCTTATTATCATTTATGCTTTGCTGGACCATATTGTCCTAGTGTGAACATGTGTGTTTGTTAATGACAAAAGCTTATTGGACATCAAACCCTGCAATATATACTAGACTTCCTTCGCTAATACTATAGTGTAGGTCAGGAAGTACCTAAGATAGCTTTGCTAAAGTTAACAAACGAAGGATGTGACATATTTCTTTAAACTAGCAATTTTGCATGAATGACATAAGGAAAAGTTAGGCATTTGATTTTTTTTTCTGATACAAATCATTACTTACCTTTTATACTGTGCTTGATTGTTTTTATGATCTATATATGTCTTATATAATATAATTTTCAGGATGAGCATCCTCCCATACCTGAGGGCCTCTCACCTGACATTACTGATTTTCTTCATCAATGTTTCAAAAAGGTAGATTACTTATTACTTGGAGTAATTCTGGTAAAAAGATGGTACCATCATTTCTCCACTTGTGATCTATTCAGTAACGTTGCTTACTTGAAGAATCATTTTCAGGATGCAATGCACAGACCAGATGCAAAAACATTGTTATTGCACCCATGGATCCAAAACTCAAGGCGTGCTTTACATTCTTCTCTGCGTCAAGCAAGTGGATCAATAAGGTAAGCTATTTAGTTATGTGGCATATTACTCAATGTGAAATAAGAAATCTATTTGCAATACATCATTAGTTGCTTATTCTTTACAACATATTTTGACTTTTTTTTTGTTCAATGAAAAGTAGTAAAATCTTGATTTAGTACTAGTACCGACCCTTCAAACAAATTGGCATTGGTATACATCAGTTCTGTTTGTTGGTTTGGGTATGTATTGAACTGTATGGGTGACTAATTCTTGATCGTATTAGATTTTGTTTAAAACTAGGGATTGAAATTTTGAATTGTACCCCTGTATTGGGCAGTACGTACCAACCTGCTCGTGAACCGATATGCGGACCGCTTGGCGGTCCACTCCATATCAAGGTTCGTAATGTCATACCATACCAGCGTACCGAGCTCAGCTCGATATGGTATAGTACGGGCATACCGCTCGGTACAAACACACACACACACACACATATATATATATATATATCAAGGATTGCAATTTCAATTTGTACCGCCCACTACCGGGCGGTATCGCCAAAATCGACCTTCGGCGGTCAATTGAGGGAGAAATCGATCGTCGACGGTCGATTGAGGGAGAAAAAGGGAAGAAGAAGGGAAAAGAAGAAAGAAGTACCTTGCGCCGTCCTCGCCTGCGCGTTGTCGTGCCCGTTGGTCGCCCACATGCTGTCGCCGCCCTTGCCCATGGGCGATTTTTCTCCCGCGCGAGAAGATGGAACGTCTCCCTGTACGGGGAGAAAGATCGAGGCGATGTCGCCCTTTTTTTATTTTTTTAATATATTAATATTCAATCCTTGTTCTATGGTATGGTAAACCAAGGACTGATGTCTTGTACAGACCACCTGAATCAGTCCCTGGGTACATTGGTATGTAGAGGAAGCAATAGAGGAAGATGAGGAGGAAAAGTATAGAACAGATGGTGGTGGAGAAAGAGGAGAAGGACGAAGGATGGAGGAAGGAAGAAGAGGAGGTAACGGAGAAAGAGGAGGATGGAGGAGGCAGAGAAACAGAAAGGCAGAAGAGAAAGGAGGAAGGAAGAGGAAGGAAGAAAAAGATATGGTAGTGGAATAAGAGGAAGCAATAGAGAAAGATGAGGAGGAAGAGGAGGAAGCATATCTAGAATTGGTGGCGCATGGTGAGCGATAGCAAGCGGGTGGTTGATGGGCAAAAAGGCTCACGAAGTCGAGCGTTAAACCATTTAATAAATAGTTATTAATAAGTCGAACCAGACCATAGGGGGCAATCCGCGTACCGGTTCATGCATGAACTAGTATATACCAAGGATTGCAATTTTGATCTTTACCACCCGGTACAGGCGATATGTACTAGTCCATCAGGTTATTGGTACGTAGATTGCCCGCTACCGAGCGGTACTGCCCAAATCGACCATCGGCAATCAATTTCGGCCGTCGACGGTCTATTGAGGGAGAAAAAGGGAAGAAGAAGAAGAGGAAAAGAAGAAAGAAGAAGAGGAGAAGAAGAAAGAAGTAACTCGCGACGTCGATCCTAGCGTTGGCCGATTTCGCCGCACTTTGGTCATTGAGGCCGATGCATCAGGAGTTGGAATTTGGGCTATTCTTATGCAAGATGGTCGACTCCTAATTTACACCGAGGCTTTCCCCACACTTCATACGAGGTTTTTACAGGAGATACTAATTACTACCAAGTTTAAAATATGGTTGGATACAGGTCCATAGCACGAAAGAGGAGTTAAACTAGAAGAATTGCAATCCATGCTCACACCAAATTGGGCTCTCATCATCCTGAACCATACCAGAGGGCAGTCACCATTCCAGAAGAAAGATCGAGGCAACGTCGTCCTTTTTTTCTTTTTTAATATATTAATATATTAATATTATATTATATATTATTATAATATATTTTAATGTACCAGGCGTATGCACTGTGTGTACCGCCCGATATTGGTACCATACCGGTACTGAGAAAATGTTGGTACACTGGTACGGACAGGTATGTAAAACCTTGGTATATACTGATCGTTTTACGGGCAAGATGATATTTCACATGGTAAACCAATGAAAATAAATGAAAAAGTTGATTAGTATGTTGGTATTGCTTAACACCATTAGTATATGTGGATACCAGTACATTATTGATTGGTATGGTGTGGAGGATGTTACAGTGGGTATTACCAAATAAATACATCATTTGATTCATTGTTTGCAAAACTTCTATTACATATTTGAGTTCTTTTTAGCTGGATTTCTGCTTATTGGATGTACTCTTTAGTATCACAATGTGTACTGGAGCTGCGCTATTATTTCTTATTTTTACTGCTGATTTGGTCCGATGACTTGTATATATTTCAGGAACATTGAGGAGGACGTTACAGTGGGTATTACCCATTTAAATATGGATAATCATAATGGCAGCGATAGCCCATATGCAGAGAAGATAAAGAGTGGTGTATCTGATCTTCAACAACTATGCTCTTTGTTGCCCAGTGATAGGCCAAAGCTTGAGGTTTTCTCAGTTTGCAGATATGCGTTTAAGAAGTAATTTATAACTGTAATGAAAATGATGTCGTGTTTATTCATGCTTCAGGAAGAATCTAACAAAGAGCAGTTGGCAACTGATTATATTCAAATAAAATGTTCCGATGAGGATAAAAAATCCAGTCCTCTTCAGAATACCTGCTTAAATGGTGTAGAAAGTAAAGCAGAAGATCTGCTTTCTGCTAAAGATCCTACCTTAGTTATCTATGAAAAACTATCTTTGAAGTCTCCTGTTAGAGAAGTTTTAAGTAGTCCAGTAGTGCCAGAAGGCGATGGAGGCGTGAGTCCTGATGAAAGTAGTATGTTCTCTTTTGGATCGAGAGTTGACAGAAACAATTTTCAGAAGGTGAGATACTAGTTTCTCTGGTGACGAAGTTTTCTATTTTGTCACCATTAACTTTTTCTGAGCATAAGATGGCTTCTAGTCAACAATTGCACACAGATTTGAAGTCATTTTCCCATTCTTTCAAGACTTTGTTTATGTAATTTCTGTGTTGGCATCCTCTATGTTCTCTGTTTCGATCTAGAATTTTTCGCTCATCAGGCTAGAAGGTTATATTATAAAAGCTCAAATTGCAGATACAGCAAAATGTATTCTTGTTACTCATTGGTTTTTTCGGTTTTACTTCTATTGTTCTTTCCTGTGTCTTTCCTATGCTTCCCACAAACTATTTTTAGGCACTGTGATCTTCACAATATTGGTTAACTAATTTTTGGACTTAACTATTTTTCTTGTTGATTTTGTTTCTCGTCTGACAATCTATTCTGAAGGTTTTGAAGGAGTCAATTTCTTATGGAGTTAATGAGCTCAGTAGGTTTAGTGACACAGCAAAAGATGCTTCCTTGGATGATTTATTTCAGCCACTAGATAAACAGAGAGTTCAAGGTCTTGAAGCTTCATCATCTGCTGCTGGTCAGCAATCTGACTTGGCAAAAGAACTCAAAGCTAGGATGGCTCAGAAACAAATGGGAGCAAAGCAGAACAATGGTGGAAAGCTCTTGGAAATGGTCATGGATTTGCACAACAATGTTATTGATATTGATGGTTCAGTAAGTTTGGAATGTATATGTGAACTATTGTCTCAAGCCTTACTGATCTTTATATTCTATAGAATCTATTCATAGTGCTCAAATTTTGAGAAGTATTTGCTTGCTAATTGTTGTTGCATTATAATTTACCAGGTCTTTGATGAAAACCTACCGACCGATAACCTTTTCCCGATTCAGGTGGTTATTTTATTTTTTTCTAGAATTAAAATTTAAAGAATTTAGATGGATCAGATGTACTTTCATGCTTTACAGATACTATCACCTTATGATTTGATCATGTAAATTTCTTAATGTTACTATACAATTTCTTGCATTGGTTCTTCTTTGAGCAAATTCATTAATTGAATCCTCATTAAGCTGAAAATGATTTTGCAAATACATGGAATTTATGGATGCTGCTTATTTCACCAAATTTAGATGGCACATGTGTAATAGTTGATAGTCTAGTTTGTGTATTCATGTCAAGAGAAAATTTATTAGTATTCTGTTGAGTTATAAAGATAACAAGGTGCAATCCTGTTTTTTTCTAGAGCTCATTTGATACAAATACTCCAAAAAAAAAGCATTGTTGGTCTTTTATGAAAGTAATCTAGTGATTGTACAATTTCATCTTGCATCTGAATGTGTTCATTTGTTATGCCTTTACCAATTTCAGGCATGATTAGTTGGGTTTGAGTGTCTACAAGTAATTAGATTATCAATTTATTTGTCGTAACTCCTAATCAACTTCCATGATATAGCTTTACACCTCTTCTATTCTGGTGCTCTTTTTATTTATTGTTTGGTACAATTTTGATCTTTATAGTGTTCCTAGCATCTTATTGGTCAGTTCTTTACCATGTTGTAGATAATAATTGCTCATTTATAATCAAATTTCTATGTAGGACCAAAATCTAGGTGCTATTGAACTGCTTTTTAGTTGTTTGTTTGGACCTTTGCTTTATCACGTAGATAGGTGCCATGTACCTCATTTGATTTAGGATATTTGTATGTTGAGATTCATCTTCCGAATTGATGATATCTTATAGGAACCCCTAGGGTTCTATTGTAGATGGAGATGGAAAAGGGGGATAAACGATCACTTCGAGGGGATCGTGCCTCGTTGATCTCTATAGGAGATCGGCCCTCCTTAATCTCTATAGGGGATCGACCCTCTAGGGTTTTGGCCTATTGGCTAAAACATATTTTCTTTATTGATTGCCCAAAAAAATATAGTTACAGCCCTAGTTATAGACAAGGTTTGCAATTTCGACCTGTACCGCCCGGTACGGGCGGTACATACCGGTCCGCCAGGTTACCGGTACGCGGACCGCCCGCTACCGGGCGGTTTCGTCAAAAATCGGTCGTCGACGGCCGATTTTGAAAGAAATCGACCGTCGGCGGTCGATTGAGTGAGAAATCGACCGTCGGCGGTCGATTGAGGAAGAAGAAGAGGAAAAGAAGAAAAAAAAGAAGAGGGGAAGAAAGAATACCTCGCCAGCGCCGTCCTCGCCCGCCCGCAGGTCGCCTGCGCGCGAGGAGACGGAGCGTCTCCCCGCGCGAGGAGACAAATCGAGGCGACGTCGCCCCCCTTCTCTTTTTTTTTCAATATTTTAATATTTTTAATATTATATTATATTATATTATAAAAATATTATATATATTTTAATACCGAGCGGTACACACTGTGTATACCGCTCGGCGTACCGGTACCAACAATATGTCGGTACACCGGTACGGACCAGTAAGTAAAACCTTGGTTATAGAGACTCTTAACCAACTCATAATTGAACTTGGACTCCTAAAATAAATTCCTACTTGGACTCTTAATCAAATAGACTCCAACTCCTACTATGTCTCCTAATTGACTTGATTGGATCGACCAATATGACTCAATAGAGAACATGACTCAATAGATGAGGACTCAACCCTGTTAGGGTCCCATCAATATCATTCTTTGGTAGTACGGACCTTGGTTTGTGTGGACTGTGATCCTGTGCAAGTTGAACCACTTGATAATGACTTTCCTAGTGTCCATCTTTTCCTTTGTATATACATTGTTGATCCGTATTTGTTTTGCTGATGGCCATGGGTAAGCAACAAGCTTGAACTTGAGCACGTTGGGTGATGCTAATTCTTCTGATAAAACCTCATAATCCAGATTGCCTCGTACTACCTACATTGTTGAACTAAGGAGGAGGGGCAATCCTGCCCATTCTCTATCGCCTGGTAATGGTTATTGTTGTGACGTGGAAGATTAAGTAAACTAACTCGGTTCATTTCTGCTATCATTTCCATTGTCATGCTCATACTGTGAGTGACCCGGTCGATATCTCATTACCTTCTTGTACATATACTAATTCTCCAAGGAAGCCCGTATTCCGGCTGAAAGGTCCATGTCAACATCATTGCTATGACCCTCGTACTCTATGTATATTAGTTCCTCTATAGCATGCATATTAGATTCCTTTCGGCTGACCTCCTTCTATAGTTTAAGGGCTTTTCAGGCATCAAGTTCTTCTTAGAACACCTGAGGATGAAAAAAATCTTAGTATGATCAAGGATTGACATACCGGTTAGTATCGGTGTGCCGATATTTTATCGGTACGGGTACGGTACACAGTGCATATCGCTCGGTATATTAAATATATTATAATATTTTTATAATATAATATTATCTTATATAATATTAAAATATATTAAAAAAATAAAAAGGGGCGACGTCGCCTCGAATTCTCTCCCTCGTGGTGAGACGGTCTCCCCGCACGGGGAGAAAAGAACCTGCAGGCGAAACCCGCGGGCGGCGACGGCTCGTGGGCGACCCCCCGGGCGGAGTCGCTGCTAGGGCGGCGCGAGGTACTTCTCCTCCTCTTCTTCTTCTTCTTCTTCTTCTTCTTTTCTTCTTCTTCTTCTTCTTTTCCTCTTCTTCTTTCCTTTTTCTTCCTCAGTCGACCGCTGACGATCGATTTCTCCTTAAATCGACCGTAGACGGTGGAAATCGATCGTCGACGGCCGATCATAGTGCTACCGCCCGGTAGCGGTCGGTCCGCGTACCAGTCAGCTGTCCGACCGGTATGTACCGGGCGGTACAAGTCTTACCGCTCGGTAAGGAAAACCTTGGTTATGATAATTAAGTGCCAATGAAATGATAATCAAGTACTTATTATGATCGTTCTTTCCAATTATGCAAGAATAAACCTTTTATTAGCTGTTAAACAAGTAGAATGAACTCCTAAATTATGCAAGAAATCTACATATGATAGAATGTGATCTCTATTCTTGACTACTAATTAGGACTTAATTAATCATCAAACTCCTAATCAGTCAAAAATACATATAATCCTTAAGCTAATTAGGAGATGGAGTGAGACTGAGAGTGATAATGAGAAGGAGTGAGCTAGAGAGGAGAAGAGAAGGCACCCCAAACAACTGCCAATGGTCAAATTGGAGCTAATCTGACCATTGGCCACAATATCTGGTCAAAACCTGGACGTTACTGGTAACTGACTGGTATAAGTCGGAAACGGCCAAGATTCAACAATTTCACCGGTACTCGAGGTGTATCGAGCAGTACCCCATTAGTATGAACCCCCAGGTAGGTATCAGTCAAATTCCACCTTTTCAGCTGGTATAAATGTACCAGGCAGGACCCCTTATACCGGGTTTGAATCACCCTGCTTGGGCCTGTTTAGTGAACCGACAGCTGGGTGGATGGGTAAATGCTGGCCATACTGTACTATGCTGCCTGGTGTTTCTGTCCTTGGTTTTGAACAACAATCTGTGGTTTATTTTGCTAGTCAATCTGTGGTTATTGGAACAACAATTCAGTTTTTCATAGTTTTATGCACTCTGAAGCTTTACGACACCTCACTATCTGTTAACAAGAATTTGATATTGCTTGCAGAATGTAGTAAAAATGTTTTCTTGCTTGCTTGATTTACTATGGGCAAAGACATGTATGATAAGAGTAAATTTCGTACTTTAGCCTGTTGCAAATTACATACATCTTTTCTAAACTGAAGTTTAGGACATATGTCTTCTTTGTACTTGGTGATTATTTTGTTGCTTTTTTTCTATGCAGTCTGTTGAATTTAGCAAGATAGTTGGTTTGCTAAAGCCTGAAGCATCTGAAGATACATTGTTGTCAGCATGCCAGAAGCTTATGGTGTTTTTCACTCAGCGTCCTGAGCAGAAACATGTTTATATGTCTCAGCATGGTTTTCTGCCACTTATGGATCTTCTTGAAGTTCCTAAAAACTGTGTAATTTGCTCACTCATTTACACAATTAGAATTTTGTACTGCATTAACTTTTGGATACTAAATGATACAATTGTGTGAAGCTTCATAAGGATAACCTAATATTCTTTTACATTTGAATAACTGATTTTGTGAGGTTTCTACAGGTTATATGCTCTGTACTTCAAGTTATCAATCATTTAATCAAAGACAACGTTGGTTTTCAAGAGAATGCTTGTCTTGTTGGCCTAGTAAGATAACTTCTCTTATAAGATTTTTATAGTGGATAAGTTAGAGTTGCAGTTATGAAGTTGATTTCAAACTGGGGATGCAGATTCCAGTTGTAATGAACTTTGCAGTGCCTGATCATCCTAGGGAAGTTCGCATGCAGGCAGCTTTTTTTCTTCAACAGCTTTGCCAGTCCAGGTTCAGGCTTACTTCCATCTCTAATTTTTTACATTTATAGATTACCTTTTGTTATTTTCAACTCATGTTGCATCACCATTTAGCACTATGACATTGCAAATGTTCATCGCTTGCCGTGGGATACCTGTTCTGGTGGGCTTTCTTGAAGCTGACTATGCAAAGTACAGGTTGGTTTACCATGTTGTTAGTTGATCCATTTCGTGAATGATTTTGTTTTTTTCTTTTATAAGTTTTCCTCCATTGCCAGGGAAATGGTTCATCTTGCCATCGATGGCATGTGGCAGGTTTTTAAGCTTAAACACTCAACCCCAAGGAATGACTTCTGTTGCATTGCTGCAAAGAATGGCATACTTATTAGGCTTGTCAACACACTTTACAGTTTGAATGAGGCAACTCGGCTAGCATCTATAGATGGAGGAGGTGTATCCATTCCACAGAATGGTTCTGCTTCAAGACCAAGATCTGGTCCATTAGATCCTCTTAATCATCCTGCTTGTTTGCAGTTTGAATCACCAATTTCCCACTTGTGTCAAATTGATGCTTCTAAGGTTAGGCTAGACCATCCTTTTTCATCTGGAACAAAAGAGCAAATGCAAAATGCAGCTTCTTTTTCTCAACGAACAGATGCAACCCAGTTGGACAAGCAATTTTTTGGTGATGGAGAAAGGACTCTCCCAAGATATGCTAAATTGGAAGCATCAAAGGAGAATGAACATTATAATTTGTGGGATCATGAACCTTCACATATGGATGTTGACTTATCTAGGCATCAGCGAGGAGCAAATTCTGTTGCTAGAAGTTCCACTGATAAGCCTCCAAAACATATGGAATTTGCATTAAATGGTCACTCCAATGGTGCAAATCAATTAATATCTCAACATGACCAAATTCGGCCACTCCTGAGCTTGCTGGAAAAGGAACCACCTTCACGACATGTCTTGGGACAGCTGGATTATGTACGTCATCTTTCTGGATTGGAAAGACATGAAAGCGTATTGCCGCTGTTGCATTCTTCAACTGAGAAGAGGACAAATGGTGAACTTGACTTTCTGATGGCAGAATTTGCAGGTATTTGTTGGGTTCCTTCATGAACATTATTAATGATCAGTTTTTAGTTAATAAATTTTGAATTACGGAGACAGTGATGTTTCCTATCTAGAGTAAGATTTGTTTGTTTACTCTTGCAGCTTATATATAATTCAAAAGTGTAGATATGCTTGATCAACTAACTTTATTTTTTATGTATTATTGTTACTTCCTTCCAACTTTGATAATATAGAGGTTTTTATTAAAAAAACTTCCAGGTATGGTGAGGATATGCTTGATAAAAATGATCCAAAATTCAAAAAATTCTCTTTTTAGGGTTTTTATTCTAATTATTGTAAAAATTACATCTAAATACAAATAAAGTTTATCTAAGCAGTAACCTAATATAAATTTGAAGTTATGGGGATAAAAAAATGAATTTATCTTTTTAGATCCGTCGAAGAACAACTTTGTTTGATGGTCCTCCATTGAAGGAAGTTGGTTTCATTCCGTTGATTTTGAATCATCTACAAAGAAAAGAGCTAAGATGTTGGATAGGTGCAAGACTTTAAGATTTAAGTAAAATAAACTAGCTAGATAATATTGATGCATACATGCTTTTACCACCAAAATGAACGATCTGAATCGTCCATTGGTCTGTGTCCTCAAAACATATGAAGTTGTATATTGATATAGCAGACTTGTTGGACCCAATCTTGGAACTGCTCCCATGACATATTGTATTGGTAAAGAGTTGGAAAAAGAGGGAGGGAGGAAGATTTAAAGGCCCAAAATATGGTCCAATTGATGGGAGAGTTGATTAATATGGTCGAAATCTGACCTGTATGGGTCGGTAATGGGCTTTCGATCGTATTAGCCAATGCAAGAAGCATGTCAATCGGTACTCCTAACGCTTACTGCATACTGTCTAATATGGGCTAGTTTGTGTATGGGCTAGTAGTTTGTGTATTGATCGGTTGGCTGATTGGTATGTACCATCCATTGAAATCATCCGGCACTTGGGTGCTAGCCTAGGCATCCAGGCGAGGCTATGCAAGGTCCGAGCCCTGATTAATGGTTTAGGTAGGTGCCTCTAGTTGGGAGTGGCCAAGCGCCGAGTGTCCCTCGCTTGAGCTAAATGTTATGTGGCTTGAGCTTGGTTGGTTGATTCTAGTTTGATCAAACCAGATCAACAACTCTTCCCACCCTCCCCACAAGCATGAGCCCCTTGAAAACCTAATAATATTGTGTAGTCAACATCTTTCTCTCCATTGACGAACAGCGACATCGTCCTACGACTTTCATCCGATCTTCAACAGGCTCTTCCTAGGTAACTCTCTTTCCCTAACCTCCCTGCTTTGCCATCACCCCCTCCTTGAACCTTAACATCACCATTTTATCCTCTTCCTCCTCTACCGTATTTGGTTTCTACTCCACATGGTCGCCTGAACCACGACTACCTCGCCCTCGCCTAGGTCGTTGGCATCCTCCCTTGCCTGCCCCACTTCCCCCCTGCCATAGTCCCTTGAACCTTGATAGTCTCCTCCTTGCTCCGTCTCAACCGACAGCAACCCACCTCCCATACTCTACGACTCCATCTCCCCATTGGATAGCTCCTTGCTCCAAGCAGCTATCCCCCACCCATATCCCTATAGCCCCTTGCCGTTCTCCTCCTTGTATCTCTTTTTTGTGTATGCATGTATTTTAGTAGGAATTATTTGGCCAATATTCTTTTCATTCATAATCATAAGATAATTACTAACTCTCATTTGATCTTGAATGCATTTTGATGAGTCATTTTTATTTTAGTGTTCATATTTATTTATGATGATATTTAAAAATAATAATATTTGGGAACACCCAAACAAAGCCTATCGCCTTAGCCTTTTGGCACCAAGGTGCCTTTTTGTGCCTAACGCCTACAAACGTACCGCTTGTTTTGTACCGTAACGAGCACTATGACACCCCATGTGTCCTGTTTAGGCATAATGCTTCTGAGTCAGAGTTATACAATTGATGGCTCACTATAACATCTTGATAATCCTTTTGCATCTTGAAATGCTTCTGCTATTTTCTCTGAAATTCAAGGTACAACTGAAATGTGGCTTATTCTGCCTTCCAATTCATGCGGTATGTTCTTACGAAAGGCAGCTCCTTGATGATACCATTTAACAAAGATGGGGACCAGTGAAAAGCATCTTGAACTTTCTGCCATGATTTGTGAAATGTTTAATCCGAGTTTTGTGTTTAAAAAATTGTTGTTCCAAGATCCTGTAAATTATATGAATTAGGTGAACTGCTTGAAAGTTACTTCATAACCTCTTCTTCTTAGGCTTATTATCCCGGTGGTTGCATAATTATGGTTACAGAATATTTCTATTACTGGCTTCTGTTGGATAAGGTTGGTAGCCTGGGATTTAGCACTCCATTTGGGAATTAATTCTCTCTTTTGCTATCCATGGAACTTCTTTCACAAATTTTGTGTTTCTATTAATGGAACTATTTCTATAAATAATGCTTGCTTGCAGAGTAATTTGTTCAGTTTGTAAGTACTTAAAATTTGAATCTTAAGTAGGTGCTTCCAGCATAGTCCCACTGTTCCTTGATTGATATATCTTCTTGTCTTCTTTTTTTGAAGAAATTGCTTCATTTTGTTTTCTTTCTTTCTTTCTTTCTTTCTTTCTTTCTTTCTTTCTTTCTTTGCAGAGGTCTCTAGGCATGGACGAGACGATGGTAACATGGATATTAATATGAAACTTCCAAATAAAACAAGCAAGAAGGCTTTACCCACACTGGGGTCATCAAGCTCTAATGAAGGAGCTTCAACATCTGGATTAGCATCACAGGCAGCAACTGGTGTTTTATCGGGATCTGGTGTATTAAATGCTAGACCTGGTAGCACTACCTCATCTGGATTGCTGTCACAAATGGCGTCTTCATTGAATGCTGATGTGGCAAAGGAATATCTTGAGAAAGTTGCAGATCTTCTGTTAGAATTTTCCCAAGCCAACACTTTGGTGAAGTCTTACATGTGTAGCCAAAGCTTGCTCGCTCGCCTTTTCCAGATGTTCAACAAGATGGAGCCTCCTATTCTTCTAAAGGTCAGTCTGACTTCCCCTGATGGCAAATAGCATCTTATCTTATTTAAGTTACTAGTCTAAAATTCTGAAAATGTTTCTATATTTTGCATTGCAGATTTTAAAGTGTATCAACCATTTATCCGTGGACCCAAATTGTTTAGAAAGTTTTCAACGTGCTGATGCAATCAAGTATCTGATTCCAAACCTCCAACTCCGTGAAGGGCCTCTTATCTCTCAAATACATAGTGAAGTGAGTAAACTAATTGTGTATATTGCCCTGAAGTTATTAGAAGTTACATACATGTACAACTGATTTTCCTGATTAATATGTAGCATATTTGTTACAATGGTGAATTATTTTACATTTAGAACTGATGCAAACCAGGTTGACTTCTTGGCTGTATATTTAGTCATGTTATAAACAATGTTAGTTTGGTCTCATTTTGTTTTGGGGCTTATGCAAGTATAGGTAACCTATACAACAGTTGTAGTTAAGTGCAGCCTCAGGTCTTCATATACTTGAGTACTCAATTTATATTTGTAATTACATGACTTGAAGTTTGAACCTAATTTCTTGGGTTACAGTTTCTGAATCTCTCGCACAGGAGAATTAGATGGTCTGGATTATAATAAAAGGATGATTGTATAATCCAAACATGAAACACCTTTTATTTATCTTCATGTGAATAAATTTTTCAAGAAAAAAAATTCAATTAATACTTTTTTACCAAACAGATCCCAAGCACCTCTTATTGCCAACTACGAAAATATAGATTACTGTGATCTATTGTCATGCAATGTGCATAACCCAAGAAAAATCTGTACGTTGTGTATTAATTTTTCTCTAGGCTAAGTTCTTTGTAGTAAAAATAGGGAATTCAAAATTTTGAACCATATATTATATATATTTTCTCAGTATTTTATGTAAAACTGCACAATCCAGTGGTCATTTTTTTAGGTTTCAGTGGGAAAAAAGAATTTGCATTTATTTGATGTTCTCTGTTGCTAAATTGGCAAGTGACATGTGACTAATTAAATTTTCTGATGATTTGAAGGTCCTTAATGCGCTCTTCAACCTTTGCAAGATAAACAAGAGGAGACAGGAACAGGCTGCTGAAAATGGAATCATCCCACACTTGATGAATTTTATCATGTCAGATTCACCACTCAAACAATATGCATTGCCACTACTGTGTGATATGGCCCATGCATCTCGAAACTCAAGGGAGCAGCTGAGGGCTCATGGAGGATTGGATGTGTACTTGAACCTATTGGAGGATGAAGCTTGGGCTGGGATAGCATTGGATTCAATTGCAGTCTGCTTGGCACATGATAATGACCAAAGAAAAGTAGAACAAGCATTACTGAAGAAGGAAGCAATACAGAAATTAGTGAAGTTCTTTCAGAACTGTCCTGAACAATATTTTGTTCACATTTTGGAGCCTTTCTTGAAGATAATTACGTAAGAAACAGAACACACATTTGATTCTTGCTCTTTGATCTGATATTCCTGAGTTGTTATGTTAGTTTCCTGATTTCTGTCATTGACTCGACAAATGAAAATGCAGGAAATCATCCAGAATTAACACGGCCATGGCCATCAATGGTCTAACGACATTGCTAGTGGCAAGACTTGATCATCAAGATGCTATTGCCCGTCTAAACCTGTTGAAACTAATAAAGGTAATCGTTGTCAGCTTTGATTAGAAAACAGGGGTTTACTACAGATAATGTCATTAGGTGAAACAACAAGTCATGAGGCTTCAAATAGATATTCACCTTAGTTTGTTATCACCACGGTACACACATTGGTCTTCCTTTATTATTTTGTGGCTCACTTGGGGTTCTAAATAGATGGATGTTCACCTGAGTTTGTTATTACCACAGTAAACACAGTTGGCTCAGATAGATGTTCACCCTAGTTCGTTATTACCACAGTAAACATATTTTTTATTTCAGGCTGTGTACGAACACCACCCTAAACCAAAGCAACTCATAGTGGAGAACGATTTGCCCCAAAAGCTCCAGAGTCTTATTGAAGAACGGAGAGATGGTCAGCGCTCTGGAGGTCAAGTCTTGGTAAAGCAAATGGCGACGGCATTACTGAAAGCACTACATATCAACACTGTATTGTGAATTTGGTTTGTCACGGCATATATTCAACTTCAACAGAAATGAAATGTATTCTTACCAGTTTATTCTCTCCTTCCCTGTTTTTTTTAAGGGGGGCTCATATAAGGGCAGCTCTTAGGGGTTTGCGAGTGCTTTGATCTTCAGAATGAGGTTGCATGATTTGGCTTTAGCAGACGGTTAAAGTTGTGAGTGTAGTCTCAGAAATTTTTGTAAATTGTTTGTGTAAATAAGTTGTGTATTTTAATCCATATAGCTTAATTGCAGTGGTTAGGTTATTTATTCTTGGTGCGGTTCAAAGTGTTATGCTTTGATTTAGGTTGTTCACCAAATTTACTACTGTAGTTTACTTGAAACATTCTATAGTTTACAATACGGGGATGATTGCTTCTAATTTCGGTTTGAGCTCACTATTTTTAATCTTGATGACATTTTTTTTTACAACTAGCAAGATGGATGAGGGATTGTATCCAATTTTAACTTCTGTATCAGCTCGAAAGATATCATATTCTCAAAGCTGTCACTATCAATGATCACTATGATGAGTGCATTAGTATGAAATATGTTTTTTTTCATTAAATTTTTATCCTCAGTCATAGGATTTTTGTAACCTATGTTGTAACACAATAGATAAATTAAGCATAAGTAACATCCTTCTCATCATCAACATATGTTGGTTTATCATTGGTCGTATTTTGGTTTGTCATTTATTTCATTTTCTTCTCTATTATTATGAATTTTTAATGAATGTAATAATCCCTCATATTTGGACAATATGAAGTAATATGCTCAAAATCATGATATTTAAAGTATTTTTAGTCATTTAGTGTAGAAGAATTAGGTGGTTGTTTGTTGCTAGTTAATCCTTTACTCTTATCTTGCACCTTTGATGCTACTTTGTTTTGGAGAGTAGATTTGAAATTTTTTTCTCATATAATCATCTTTCGTCTCGTATGAACTCTTTTCAAAATTTTGATGTTTCTCCACTTTTAAAAAGTCAGTTAGCTCACATATTTCAGACACCAATATGGTTAAAGTTGATATTTCAGAGACCAATATGATTAAAGTTGAATCGCTATGATAATCTCATATTTTAGACCTCTTAAATCTCCTGAATTGATATACTCTTATGGTTCCACAAGCTCTTTTTTTAATATGAGATTGTTGAATTCTGTTATATATTCTTCCATACTAAGATCTTTTTATCTGAAATTATGGATTTTGAGAAAGACCTCTTCCCTATAATTGTTAGGTAAGTATTTTATTTTTAACTCCTTGGGGTAAGGAAGTGTATCATCATCAAAATTAAACTTTTGGACATCATTTCATTATTTCTATTCCAAAATTTTTCAATGATTTTATTTTTTATTTATAGACTACAAATCTTTATATTTGTAACCTCAAGGATTTAATATCATCTTCATGATTACTACTTTCACCTACTACTTTTTCATCTTGTCATGATTTCTAGTTTTTAGCTCTGAGACTAAATTAATATCAGGAAAAAAAAATAAAATAAAAAATCGATAGTCAAGTTGTATTTGTTGAAATAAACTTTTTTAGATTGAAAAGAAACAAACTCAAGATAGTATTTACATAAAATCGATAAATAGGTCACCATCGACTTTAAAATAAAAAAAATACAAAATTTAATAGAAAACTCTAAAAGAGTTATCAATATAAACTCATTAGTGTATGAAAGAATACTTCATACATAACTATGAAATCAAAAGACTGAGTTGACACAAGAATTAGGTTGCTTTTTTATTGGAGCGAAATGATATCCTCCGATTCCAACATTCCACACACTTTCACCGAGCACTATCAAAGAAGAGGCCATTTTATCTCTCATCGCATTTCCATATAAAAATGCACAAAGTAAAGTCGTTTTACCATTTCGTCTGTTACTACAAAACAGAGATGCAACCCATCAATACCGCATAAACTTTCAGGGGGTTATTTTTCAAGAATACATCAAATGATAAGAAACTACTCAGAAACTATTCTATAAATAACACGCAAAACAAAACAAAACATATGGTATGAGGTTTACACCACTAAATCAAGAGAATAGGCTACTATTATTTCTCATTGACAAGCTGTGATTAAATAGACTAACCTGTTTGGGGCAAAATAGTTGTGCAACTTACTTGGGCATAGGAATCCAAACTTGGAATAAAGAAAAAAAGGAACAATTGGTAGTTGCGTTTCAGTTTGATTATGAAGGTTTTTATTTAGTGAAAACTTTAATTCTGCATCCTCCATCCTGACTCTTTTGAAAATGTGTTTGGGTCTTCTTCTAATCACCCCAAGTACCATCATCATGTCCTCCTGATCCAGACACAACCAATTTATATATCATATCATTTGTGCATTTCCATGTTAGTGTTACACCAATTGTATTTCCAGAACTTGAAAATTGAAGACTCTCATGAAGTAAGGACATAATCCTGGGAACGTGCACAAAGGTGCAGTGGCAGATCGACAGTGCTTTGTATGTCCTTCCATGAATTTGCTCACACCAAACGCATATCCCAATTCCTTATCGCTGCGTTGTCAAGAACAAAAAACCAAAAAAAAAAGTGTAACAGTTACTAAGGTGGATGCGAAATTTTTTAGCCACCTAAAAGGGAGGAATTGTGACATGCCTGATAGCTCATTAGAATTTCAATGGCAACATTAGGATCTCCATCGGCAGCGGCCAAGGCAACTTCAGCTTGAGTCTGCAGTAAAGCGATTTGCATAAAGTCATAACTTGGCAGCCTAAAATAGGTAGCTCATGAAACGCTTATCCCAAATCGAGTACATAGATGTGAGTACTACTCATTTGCAGAAATCACAAAAGGATACCCATATGAGGGACAAATGCAAGTAAGATTAAGATGCAATAAAATTGAAGCTTCAAATTCATGAGTTGATTTTTTTTTTTTTTTTAGCAGTGAAGGTTTTAACCTTTAACAATCACAACTGAATTTGATCAGGTTTTTCAATTTAGCTTTAGATGAACTGTGAGCAACCACCGCACTTTCAAACTTTGATGTTCAACAATTTCTACCTATGTCTTCCGAAATAATCATTTTTGATATTCCTGGACCAATGACCAGAAAGATCGTATGAGAAAAAAATTTTCACAGTGGAAGTTCCCATCACCACAATGACTAGAAGATTCTGTATAGCATTATTAATTTCCATGTCCTATGTTGTTTTATGCAATTCGAGGCCTGCTTCAAACAATAGAGAAGGTACCAAAATTTCATAAGCAAATCCCCATGGCTGCGTCCACTATAGAAGGAAATAGTCACAATATCATAGTTTCATAGCGGCGTTTTTCAAAAAAAGGTCATGCGAATATGTCCGTATGCAATAAAAATACCTTCTCAAAACCCATTGCTACAAGTTTCTTGAGTTCCTCTTCGAAGATATCTACACCCTGTAAAAGATTTACTAAATAAAGGTTTCTACTAATAAAGAAGTGAAACTATTAATAAACAAAAAAATTATTTCAGTAAAAGAACTGAAAACATCAACCTGATCGGTAGTCGCTAATCCAGCAACTGCTTCAGTGTCTAGAGTAGAATGCCTAAATCATGATGAAGAAGTTCCATAAATCATACATGAATGATCCAGTCTAAAGGAAGAAAACAGATCAAAAGATAAAGAAAAATTCATTGATGACAAATGAGAATGGGAGGAAAGGTCTTGGATTTTTAAGGATCTTGAAAACTAACAGTATGATGATTTATAGATTCACTTTTCCATTTTCTTTCATTTTGTATTGTTTATTTTAATAAAACATCTCAGGTGTCAAGCATGTACAAGTTCATCTAAGCTGCCTAAATACAAAAGAAGAAACTAAAATAATATACTGGACAGTCAATTTGAACTAAAAATGATATATCTGAAGATCAACTTAATAAGAAATACCTAATTAATTTGTTGAAGACAATCAAATTGTTTATCGACTGGTGATACTAGAATTCCTCAACATAGTTGATCAAAGCTTTAAACAATAAATGCCAATAAACAACTCAAATAATTACTCATATTACGTCTCCCCAAAATCATGGTTTTTAATTTCGTACCATACCGAGCAGTACATACCGGTCCACCAACCTATCAGCACGCGGACCGCACGCTACCAGGCGGTATCAGATTTTTGGCCCCGTATCGGGCAATACGGGGCTATACCGAGTAGTAACGGTCGAAATTTCAATCGTTACCGACCTGTACCAGGCGGTAATGGTCGAAATTGACCGTTACCGATTGATAACGGTTTTCAAACGATCGATTTGGGTGTTGGAGGCATCCTAAAGGGTTTACAGTCAGGGTTCGGGCGACCATGTCGAGTAGAAACCAAATACGATAGAGGAAGAGGATAAAAGGGTGTTGTTAGGGTTCAAGGAGGGGGTGATGGCAAAGGAGGGAGGTTACAGAAAGAGAGTTATGTAGGAAGAGCCCGTTGAAGAACGGATGAAAGTCGTAGGACGATGTCGCTGTTTGTCAATGGAGAGAAAGATGTTGATTACACAACATTATTAGGATTTCCAGGGGCTCATGCTTGTGGGGAGGGTGGGAAGAGTTGTTGATCTGGTTCGATCAAACTAGAATCAACCAACCAAGCTCGAGCCACATAACATTTAGCTCAAGCTAGGGACACTCGATCCTTGAACACACCCAACAAGAGGCACCTACCTAGACCATTAACCAGGGCTTGGGCCTTGCATAGCCTCACCTAGGCTAGCGCCCAAGTGTTGGATGATTTCAATGGATGGTACATACCAATCAGCCAACTGATCAAGACACAAACTACTAGCCCATACACAAACTAGCCCATCTTAGACAGTATGCAGCAAGCGTTGGGAGTACCGATTGATATGCTTCTTGCATTGGCTAAAACGAGCGAAACTCGACCATTACCGACCCATACAGGTCAGATCTCAACCATATTAATCAACTTTCCCATCAAATGGACCATATTTTGGGCCTTCAAATCTTCCTCCCTCTTTTTCTAACTCTTTACCAATACAATATGTCATGGGAGCAGTTCCAAGATTGGGTCCGACAAGTCTGCTATATCAATATACAACTTCATACGATTGAGGATACAGACCAACGGACGATTCAGATCGTTCATTTTGGTGGTAAAAGCATGCATGCATCAATGTTATATAGATAGTTTATTTTACTTAAATCTTAAGGTCTTGCACCTATCCAACGTCTTAGCTCTTTTCATTGTAGACGATTCAAAATCAACGGAATGAAACCAACTTCCTTCAATGGAGGACCATCAAACAAAGTTGTTCTTCGACGGATCAAAAATGATAAATTCATTCAATCAAAAGATTAAGCCTCTGGCGAATTGCTTCATCAAAGCGTACAGCCGTACACCCAATTACTGATTCAAATACCAATCAATAGTCAATATCAAGGACCGTCGTTTACCATTTAATACCGGTCTTTCAGAAAGCAGACGGTGATGGCGATGTTGCAAGAAGAGGGCTTATGTTTGCAGGCCCTAATCGTTGTTTTATTTTTATTTTTATTTTTCTACTGAATTGGACCAAACCATCTGAAACTAGGGTGGTCAGACTGGTACATATCATCTCATATAGTATTGAGCAATATGACAGTCATCTATCAGTATCTCATGCTCATACTGGTATTAATCATAACGTTTGTATGTCTTAATCTACTCACATATGTGATAATACTCTATCAATACACAAATACCAACAACAAAATTGGGGATATCAACAATACTATTCCCTCGACCATTGTACTCATCATAAACTAATTGTTTAGATGCTTGCCTATCAAATTTCTCCCATCTGAATTCTTTGAGAGACTGTGTATATCAAGATTTCCAAATTTGCTTGCCTACCTATGATCATAAAGGTCATAAACTCAAATCATAGGATTGGATCATAAAATCTTACAATTTATATAAAGTTAAATTTAAGATTACATATACATAATTCTTTTAATAAGATTAACTATCATATGTCCTTAAGTTACTATTTGTACTTATATTGAAGTGAATATACATTTGAATTATTATATCTCTTATCTCAATGAATAACATTTTTGAAGGTTTACAATGGTTTGAATAGTCCCTCTATTACTCAAGAATCACAACTAAAGAATGATACTCATTAACAAAAGAGTGATTTTACGAGCTACATATTTCTATTATAATAAACAAAGATGTTCATATCATGGTTAGCCCAGTGATTAAAAAAGCGCTAGGCGCCAAAAGGCGCCAGGGTCCCAAAACGCCCGAGGCGCCAAAATATTTAAAAATATATAATATAATTAATAAATATAATTATTTAAATAAAAATGTCATACTATACTATTAATATTTAATATACATTACACTGTTAACAGTATACTGTTAACAGTTCATTAACAGTATACTGTTAATATTTAATATACATTATACAGTATACTGTATACAGTATACTGTTAATATATTATTAAGTGTTAACAGTATACTATTATACTGTTAACAATATAAGATATTGTTAATAATTAGTTATAATAATTAATCAACTTAACAGTATACAGTATACTGTTAAGTGTTAATATACTGTTAACAGTATAGATGACGAGCTGACCTGACCACGAGAGTAGTAGCGACAGCGACAGCAGTGACGGCGACGAGCTGCAGCGAACGACGGCGACGGTGTTGGCGACGTAATCCAAGCGACAGCGGCGAAGACAGCAGCAGCGAGGCGGCGAAGACAGCGACAGCGGCACCAAATACGGCAGCGGCGAGATGCTAATCCAAGCGACAGCGACGACGGCGAAGACAGCAGCAGCGAGGCGGCGAAGACAACGACAGCGACACCAAATACGGCAGCGGCTAGATGCTAATCCCGATTAGGGTTAACGGGAAATATATTGATGCATTAGTTGGTTCGATTGAACCAACTAACACGACCGACCGAACCAGAGCTAAAAGCCTGGTTCGATCGACTGTATTAAACCAGGCGCTCGCCCGAATCGCCCATCGCCTGGGCTCAGGCGAGCGCCCAAGCGGCGCCTCATTGAAGCGCGCCGCCTGGGTGTAGATTGAGGTGCTCGGGCCTCGCCTCACCTCGCCCGGGCGCTTAGGCGAGCGCCCGAGCGCCTATTTAAAACGCTGGGTTAGCCTTACCAGTTTGTACCGGTATACCAACCACCTATTGGTATGGTACGTACTAAGCCATACCGAGCCATCTCGAGTGCACCAATACATGGTACATGAGGGCATATCAATGTACCGCCTATACCAATCCCCTATCGGAATGGTACGTACGACTTGTACCGAACAATACACTACAATACGAGAACCTTGGTTCATACATTACTAATGATAATTGACGTAGAAATTTAAAGTTATTAGCTTAATATTTTTGTTTCATTGAAGTACGTTCCTTTTTTCTTTTCATTTTCTTTCCTTCTTCGTAACATTTCAAAATCTCATTGAAGGTAAGGACAATAATTTAGAGGGAGGAGTGGGGTTGAGTGTCACAAGAAGCCTAAAGAAGCCAGGCAATTGAATCAAAGGAGGTCCTTTGGCAATGTCTCAAAAGTTAGTCTTGCAGGTGCCCCTGAAATTTGCCCAATTAGTGAGCTATTTTTATGATCTTACAATGCACCTAAGTTACCTTTATGAGCTCTAGAAAAAGAAAACAAGGACTGACAGTTTAAGTACTCACTTTTCTTTTTTACTTCTCGTATTTTGTTAACTCCAGCATTGGATTTTTTATTGAAACATGGAAGAAAAACCCTGCTACATTGCTGTAGTCATAAGTTTATGCCTTTGATTCCAGCTTTTATAAAAGAATAAACTGAGCTCATGAAAAAAGACATCACAGATATAGTCTCGTAATAAAATCTTCAACCCCAGAGCACAGGTCGCCAATTCTTCCCAAAAAAATTTAAATGGAGAAAAAATAAAAAACATTTCGGCATCAACTTAGGATTAAAAATTTAACAGCAACTTTGTATCCTTTGTAATCATGAACAGTCGGTAACAGCTGAAATTAATTGATGTTTTATTGAGTGATTGTAGAAAGGGGAGGAGACTGGAGAGGAGAGAAGAGAGGGGAGAAAAGATAATAGATGGTAGGGAACTGGAGGAGGAAATAGGAGAAAAAAGAGAACACGAGAAGACAGCCGAGACAACAGGGAGGCACGAGAGAAGAGGGTAAAGAATGAGAGAAGAGATGAGAG
The DNA here is from genome assembly GCA_029747655.1 of Ensete ventricosum. Classification (NCBI taxonomy): domain Eukaryota; kingdom Viridiplantae; phylum Streptophyta; class Magnoliopsida; order Zingiberales; family Musaceae; genus Ensete; species Ensete ventricosum. The sequence continues at coordinate 556,756 of JAQQAF010000006.1, read as the reverse complement.
AACAGGAGGAGAGGAAAAAAGTGTACTGGCTAAAAGAAGGCAGCTTGACCTGGAATAATGAAAGAGAGGAGAGGGTGGCCTGTGGCAGCAGCAGAGGAGGTGCCTCGGCTGGCAATGTCAGTAGTTGTGACGCTAGTTGCTAGGGCTTCAACATGTTTTCCCATTGCACCATGTAGGTTCATGTTTTTTTTTATATATGTCCATTGAGTCCACTCGATAAATTAGAGTCAACTCGAATGATTCAACCAATTTTACTAAAGTCAACTTGTGAGTTGGCCCGAGCCTGTTCGATTTTCATTTCAAAAACGGGCCCGACTTTGACAATTTGATCAGTCGGTTTGTTGTATCTTGTGATCTTACAACCCAGATCACGAGTTTAACAAACTTGGTGAATATAGCCACGTCAAAAATTTTCATAGGCCAAAAACAATTTTGACCTTACTGCAACCAATAATGGACAGGCTGCTGGACCGCATGGGCATTTGTTTTAATGTCATTTTTCAATGATAATTAACAAAAAAATTATGCACACAAATAAAAAAAATTTAGTGAAATATGATCATGTTCCAGAGGGACGTAAACCAAATATGAGGCAAACATCTGATGCAAACATTCAACTATCAGTGTAGAACCAAACTCAACTGCATGAGGAAAGGTTGCAATTGAAGCAAGCATTCAAGTACCATATACACAACCACAAATGAAACTTAAGAAACAAACCATTCAAAAACAAAAGAATATAAAGATCTGACTTCAGTTTAATCTTGATTTGGTAAATAATGCAACATTATCTTAAAATGCTAGCTTGATTTGATAATTTACCAAGGCTTTCGATTAAAGAAAAATAGAGAAGAGAGAAGGGGGCTGCTAGATGAAAAGTGGGAAGAGTTGCGGAATTAAACATAGGATTACTAGCAAATATAAATGCTTGTGTAGTCAGGCATCACCCTATGCAATAAGCAAATAATATTAACCAGTAATGACTGGCTTTCATGTAATCTTTGCCTGGCACTAGACATGCCTATTGCAACAAACCATGGGAGAGCAAGTATTAGAGATCCTACAAGTCACCTTCTAGAGATGTCACCACTCAAAACTGTCGAGAAACGCTTTCATCATCCATTCTCTAATGCTCCGAGTAACAACCCCTTCCCCTTTTTGTAGACACCTAGATACAACAATATACTATGCAACTATATGTGTGTGTGTGTGCGTATGTGTATATATGTGTGTGTGTGTATATATATATATACATTTTCAAATTTGTTTTAGGAAATAGTTTTACTTAATGATAAAATATTTAACTGTTAGGCTTCAGTTTATGTTAACTTCCAAATCATGGAATGAAATCTTCAATTAAGATATGGAATCTCCAACTGAGCTCAAGATTTGACTCCTCCCTTATTCCTCAGAAAGTCAAATCAAACACAAAATTGTCTCCTTTTTTGGGTTTTTCATTTTTTCTCTTTGGATAATATTAATAACTCATGTAAGATCATAGAAGAAATCACATAACAATTTATGACGTTTGCAAAAGACAACTAACAAAATTATTTTAAAGAAAGACAAATCAAGACGATCCTGCACCAGCAACGTCAGCCTCATAGGTTCCATCACCAACACCCACCTTTTCCCTCCCTTCACCTTGATCGAAGACTCCACCTCCCCCACTGCCACAAACTTCAGTCACCACCACCTCTCGCATCCATGGTCTGATCACCAACTGATCTCGGTATTAGACACGGATTCTAAACCTTGACGATGGCAACCCTAATTTTAGTAAACCATACATATATATATATATATATATATATATATATATATATATATATATAGTTCAATCTGCTTCCAAACATATTTGATCCACCTTAATCATAGGTCCATGCATCACATCTTAAAAGATCGTTCAATTGTATGCACTAAACATGTAATTTAAGCATGCAGGAATTTCAGTGATCACCATGTAAAGTCTAAACTCAGGGGCATATTGGTAATCATCTACAGACTGAAATTTGATGCATTCTGCTTTGTCTCAGTTTCGCAAGATATAAGATAATAAAAAAGGCGAAGTGTGGAACAAAATATAACTAAACATCTTATGCCTGTGAACTTGAAATCCTCATGGGATACAAGATAATAACTGATGAGGTTGCCATCCCAACTGATAAAACTAGTCGTAATTGATAGTTAGAATTAACATACTAGACCTATTTCAGTATGTTGCTGGAAAACACTTTCAATTTGTTAAATCAGAAGATAGAAAGCACATAGAAAACTTGGTAATATGAAAAACCATATGTTCCAAGAAAAAGAAGTAATTCTACAAACAACATTCGCCATACCTTGCGTCTGGTAACCGTGTTTCTGTATTTAATGCTGTTGTCTCCATTGGACGATTTGTAGAGTTATCTAAGAGTCTTGCATGCAAGCTCAAGTCGGAATCAGCTGGAGTTATCGACTGATTTCCTGTAGAACCAAGGGTCCTTCCCCTTCCAGGAAATCTTGAATCCTGTGCTGGCTACAATTGTTTATATCATTATAAACTCGCTGTAATTATGGAACATTATAAATGCTTTCCATACAAGAATCATGACCAACAAAGTCAGAATGCATGGGACAAAGACAAGACGAGTCTAAATATGAAATAAAAAAGAATGGATAGACATGAAAATTGTCTGGCATCAAATTTTGTTGCATATTAAAGTCAGATTTTGCACTGATACTGATAGCTTCAAATAACATTAAACAGCTCATTTCCCTGAGAAGGAATCTAAGGGCCTCATGCTGACAACAGCTATATATGGACTCAAGAAAAAGCAACAATACCAGATTATGTCAACTAAAATAGAAAATATTGAGTACCAGAAAGAAAGTTTAAGTTTACGAGCAGCAATAAAGAAATGAAAGAAAAATAAGAAATAAAGGGCAGTGTTGAAACCATATTTATCAGAAACAAACCAAGCAAATAGATGGTTCAACTAGTTGGACCACATGTTTAATCAGAAAATATATCTAAAAATATAATGATAGATTGAATTACATATAACATTAGGAAAATGTTTTTAACAATAAAATTAATATAATTAATAAAAAATGTGAACAATCTTAAGCACTATGTTGACTGGAGGGAGGGAGAGGGGCTGTGAAGGGAAGAAGAGGGATCATTGAATGAGTGGATAGGACGAGAGGAACAACCAAAGCAAGAGGGGCAAACGAAAGAACAGTTAAGACAAAAGGTTGATCAAAGGGAGAGGGACTATGTTCGATATATGTCCCTGACCACTTTCTATACCACTTCTGGGTGTTTTCAGGTGTTTCACCCAGACATCTTGTAACGACTATTTAGTAGTCTTGTCGGCCCCATTCTGCTATTAGTAGTGTTTTTACTATGTGTTTTTTGTTTTGTAAAACATGCAAACATTATAGGTAGAGCAGCTAGCCACCTGAAATCACGTGATACAATTGAATTCTAGCTAACGGTCTTTTGGTATAAAACATCATCTCATCACCCCGGAACCCTTAGATGGTGGCATTGGGTCGGATGGGGTTTCAATTATATGTCTAAGGATGGGTCGTTGCTCGGTCTTAGTGTCGCATAGGCACTTGTCTGTAACTACTTTGTGTGTGACGAACTACCTTGGAACGCTTGTCGCATGATCATTCAAATCTTTGCCAAGTCTATCTCTATATTTTGCAACGTGTTTTCGTTAGTATTTAATTGTGTGATCCCGTGCTTCACTTCCACTAATCTATTTTATCCTTGCAGGCGCCTACGAGACTACAAGGTTACGTGGAGGTAGACACTAAACGGATAGATATAATAAGGTTAATGCAATGCTCAAGTAAAATCAGCTAAAATTTATCACAAGATGGCCGAAGGGAGAGAGACAACTGAAGAATATCCTATTATTATTAATAATGGAGAAGCCAAACACTTAGAGTAGGAAGATCGAACCTGTCATAGAGTGTTTCCCCTTTTCCTTCAATCCTATGACAAAATTGACTTAAATATCCTCAAGAGAAAAAAGAAAAAAAATAAAGGGCAATTAAAATCATCTTGAACAAATTCCAAACAATGAAGGCCCTATAAACAGGGTTCGCAATTTCATACCGTACCTATGTATCAAGCTCTGCTCAGTACGATATGGTACAAGCATACCGAGCAACGAGCGATACACCTATATATATATATATATATATATATATATATAATTAAAAAGGAGGTAACATCGCCTCAAACGAGGAAAAGACATAAAAAAAATTTGAAACAAAGGGGACGTCGCCCTCTTCTCCTCATTGACTCAGACTAGAAGAAGAACATGGTCTTCTCCTCGTCTGAGGTGAGAAGGAGAAAAGGAGGAGGCCACGTTGCCGAGGATTCTCGTCATCTGCAATGTTCAACGAGGGAGGGCGGTGCCGGATCGGGATTGTCGAGGGAGGGCGACGTCGGATCGGGACATGAGGTTCTCCCTCTCTTTCTTTTTCCTTCTCCCTCACCACAATCAGGCCGCAACCAGGCTAATACCGCCCGGTAGCGGGCAACAACGATCAAAATCTACCGTTATCAACCTGTTTCAAGCAATAATAGGGCGGAAACAGCCCGATCAATGGTACCGCCAGGTAGCGAGTGATCCACGTACCGGCAGATCAGTACATACCGCCCATACCTGACGGTACGATTCGATTTTGAAAACCCTGCTATTAAACACATCTCATAATTGAGTTCATAATTTGGGTCGTCCAAAAACTAGTAACATTAATCGGTTCGTCGTGGTTTACAAATGGAGACATCTTATAATTGAGTTGAGCCAATGAAGTGTCCAGTTCTCAGCATTCCAGTTTGACCATTTGATCTGATTCTTATAACTATGGTTTTGACTACACATTGCTCAATATATAATGTACAACCTTCTTTTTAAGGTGATTACATCAAACCAAGTATCTCCACCGAAGAAATTGAGTAATATAGGCTATCTCTTTTTGTTTTATACAGCAAATTTTTTGATGATCTGGATAGCTTATAGAAAAACCTAAACTATTGTGTCTTTAGACAAAACAAATTGCTTCCACAATTATGAATTATAGAGTTACCATGACAGCTCAGTTGATTGGCCCACTATGGTCTCTTGTGGTACTTGCTACATGTAGGTAATTCCAGTAAACTCATGAAAAGTACCCAAAGGCTGCTTCTCTTAGCATCCTACTCATCATCACTTTCTACCAAGGTGCATTTCGCAATTAACGTAACTCTCTACCTTCTGAATGAACAAATTGAAATTTTAAGTATTCACGTATAATGAATGTCATGTCAAACCTTAGTTTCATTTCACCTGCAAGTTTCCTGTCAATAAATATGTTGTATGTATTGCTTCACTGAAATGTGCACCACCTCTCGCACAGTGAAGTCACTAGGCGCTCAAGCGAGGTCATGCAAGGCCCAAAAGCCTGGCAAGTGATCTAGGTGGGTGCCTTCAATTGGGGCGGCCCAAGCGCATGTCTAGGCTTCGGCAAGGCCCAAGTGCTTCTGTCGAGCCTAAATGAATTGGGTTAATTGATTTTGGTTCAATCGAACCAGGTCAACATGGTTCACCAAACACTCCCACCCCCCCTTGTCCTACACACAACCCTGTGTCTCCTTAGGAAACCTAAGGGCACACATTCGGTGTCTTCCTCCCCATCAACAAACGACAATGTCTTCTGCCCCATCAACGATCACAGATAGGCATCAATCATCGACAAGAAACTGAAAGAAGGATCCTACATAAAAGTACAATCTTGTTTTGTTGATCATTGCTGATTACTTTGCTTTTTCATTTTTACTATTGGAATTGGATAATGTAAGTTGATATTTCAAATGAATACAATTTGATTTGTCATTTTTATTTTAGTGATCATATTTATCAATCATGATATATTTTCTATTTTAATATTTGAGAGAATCTCGCTTCGCTGGAGTGAGCGCCTCGAGCAATTTTCCCACCTTGCCACCTTTTAGCACCTAGCACCTTTGACTAGGCTACTCTTGTGCCTTGTCCCTAGGCTCTAAGGACCTCAATGACTAAGCATGGATTAGTCCAACATCCTTTTCATTCAAATACAAAGTACAACCATTAACAGATATTTCAATTCAATTCAGTTTTCCACTATCAAAAGCCTTCCACCAAAATATATGCCATGATGTTAAAAATGCATACTCACCTTATTCCAAATATTATGGTCAACTTTTTTTGAAGATTGCCAATGTAAACACATTTACCAAGGTTCTAAAGCATCGATTTGTTAATCTAAAAGTTGAATCTAAGCCTTAAAACAATTAATAAATACATGAGTGCAACATCTTTCATTTCAGTCTCCCACTCTCAAAAGCCTACCACCTAAACATATGACATGATGTTAATAATGCATACTCACCTTACTTTTTCCTAATATTATTGTCATACTTTTTTGAAGATTGCCATGTAAATACATTTACCATGGTTCTAAAGTATTGGTTTGTCAATCTAAAAGTCAAATTTAAGCCTAAGAGAATTTAATCAATACATTAGTGTAACATTGATTATTGCTCTAAATTTGACTAGTGATGTTGTCCTCAATAGAGTTTTCAGTGACAACAAAAGATTGATGTAACCAAACCCCTGGAAACTTCCAATTTGCTGTTGTATCCATTAATTCAATAATCCATCAAGAAAAGAGCAGAATTTGACAAGCATCATTCAACTTTCCAGTTCTTTCACCAATTCATCTTTTTGCTATTAATGCAAGACCTTTATGTCTGCTTTAAAAGATTAGTATTTGATGAAGTTGTCTTGGAAAACCTATGATATGGTTAATGGACATTATTACATCTAGATATTATGATAATCATAAAATCAAGTCAAGATAAGGAATTTTGACACAAATGATCTCTCATCTGTTATTAGAGTAGCTTTTCTACTGAGTTGTGTCACAAGAACACTGATCTCAGTCCAAGAGAATTTAAGACTACTGAAATATGTGCCGTAACAAATCCACATGTTTTCTTCACTGTGATATCTAACTTCCCACTCTAGTCTCTTTCTTCCTTGTTGAGTAAAGCCAAAGATGCAGAAAATTTAAGATAGAACCACTGCCTAGACCAGATAAATCCAACAAATTAATCTTCTTTTATAACTTTACCAAATTAAAGATCTAGCTTTGGTCATTGTGCTGAGATGGATGCGGAGCCACTACCTTAATAAATAAAATAAAATACAAGATATTTCCATTCTTAAACAATTAGGGATAGTTCCAATTAAGGAAAACAGTGGTAAACCCCTTTAAGTTGGTATGATAGACAAGATAAGTTGATTAAAATGACTGTCCAAGAAGTAGAGGAAAACCTTAAAAGATTAGCTGGTGATATTGCCCTCAAATCTCAATTGTTAGAAACAACAAAGATGGCTCTTAGTTTAACTAGTGACATTTTCCCTCAAATCTCTAAATCATGGTAAACACATGTACTCACTCCAGAGGGATGGAAGTTTGAACATACGACTTGTGGCCGATGAACTAAATGCCGGTGAAGTATTGCATTATATAGAGTGCATAATGTGCTCTTGTGCATGTGCAGTGAAGTATTGCATGATACAGAATGCATAATTTGCTCGTGTATGTGCTGCCATGTGTACCAGTGCATTTTTCCAAAATGCTGGTGACTGCACACAACAACAACACCAGCTGCATGATGCCCTTGGGTTGAGAAGGGCCACTTCCAGCATGAGCACAGTACAGCTAGCAAGGATTGTGCCAGATTGTGATCATCACAGGCATAGCATGTAGCATTATTGTTCCCATATATAAACAACTTCTAAACTACAAGACATTTGGTTTGTTTTGATAGATCATTTACCTGAGCAGTTGATGCCACCCTTTGTGGCATCCATGAAGAGATGTTCCTCCATAAATTTCCTGAACTCAGACCACTACATAAAGGACATATGATATTAAGTCCTCAAAGTCAAAGTTAATCAGAGAAACATGTAGATCTGACATACTTGGACATTGTAGTTGTACTTGAATGTGTGGGAAGCTGACCATATGTAGTCCCTCCAGTGCACAATATAAATCCAGGACGCCTTACACATAATGACTGCAAAACCAAATATTAAATTTTAGCATGTCAATAACTAGGAAAGTTGTAAAGCTAGATAAATGGATCAAATCACTTAAACAGTATAATATAATTATCTGTAATATTTTTTTTTCTACTAGTGAACATGAATGTAAGATTTCATGCATGCCATTGCAATGCTTAAGCACAAACATCTACCAGTGTGGTCCTTGGATGGTTGATCTTCACAGAGGACTTGCATGAAATGGCCAAATATGCTGGTTCAAATAAAAAATTACCAGGATAGAGGAGCTTTCAATGGCAGAATAGATAGATGGCCCAGGAAGTAAGTAGTTAAAGAATCCATATGTGTCTGGATGAAACAACAAAAGAACAAATAACTAATGAACAAAATGAGCATAAAGAACAAACATGAGAATCAAAAGGAAATGGAAGAACTAACATGCAAACCCAGACAGGATGCCACATAAGTGCCCCAACAATGATACATTAGATGCCAGAATTTGAAAAAGTACCAATAAGATCCATGCATACCTAAATAAAAACAATTCCATGGTAAAGGTTTCCATCTTATCATGAAAAAAATAATTAACAGAGTTAGACAAAAACAAATTGACAAGACTTCTTAGTTCCTATGACAACAAGGCAGACACATACCATTTAGCAGGAACATTGAAGAGTCCAAAAACACTGCAAAACAGCAGTATAGGTCAACGCAATATGAAAGGTCCATTTATCAATAACATCACAAGTTATCATATATTGATTGTGGTGTTAACTGACATCAAAAAGCTTACAGAAGCAAAACAAGTATTTCCATATGTGGATTTGAGTGTAAATGCCAAAGTGCAATAAAACACTACCAACCTTCTAGATTGAACACCGCTTAAGCTTGTTTCTATGACGATCATTGAGAATATGATTCCAGAGAAGCCAATGGAGCATTGATTCATGAAAAATGGCAAAGGATGTAATGGATTTCCAGCCACCACTAAAGCAATGATGAGATGAAATATAGAATTGGTAGTTGCAAGAAAGAGCATCAAATATAAAAGTCGAACAGAACCCATTATTCGCTCCAATTCCATGCCCAAAGGTACTAAAGCTAACATATTGAAGAGAACATGCAGCAATGATCCATGAAAAAGAGCAGACGTGTAGATCCTATATACTGCAAGAAGTTAAAAAAGATGTTAGAAACTTAGAGATAAAAATGACTAATTGGATTACATAATAGAACATTTAACTATTGATGTAAGTCAGACATTCATAGAAAGACACATAACCAAGCATCAAATTGTGACTACAATATTTTGAGTCTGCTACATGCACATTCTGTAGTAATTCTATTTGTTGATTTCCTCAGGTAGCAACTTTAAGGACCTCCTGGCTTCCTAATAACTTTGTGTTCTTTACAGTAACTTTTGAGTAAATTGATGAACCTAGAATTCATGCATTTCCTGGCTATGCCTAAGCAAATCAAGGCTTACCAAATTCCTTTGATTGGATGACATTAATTTTCACCAAAACATCATATTGCATTGTAAAATACTATGACTTGAATGACATGCCTTCATAATTAAGAATATGAACACCTTATCTTATGCCTTCACCATTCTTAGTTAATGAAAAAAAAAGGTATAACTAGCACATGAGGCTCCTGGCAATACGAGATCTGAAGAGGTTCAATGTATTCAGCCATTAAATACAAGGTTTGACATATCGATCCGTACCGGTGTACCAAGATTATCTTGGTACCAGTACCGGCCGATACGCACAATGCATACCGCCCGGTACATTAAAATATATTATAATATTTTTATAATATAATATATATTATATTATTAAATATTAATATATTAAAAAAAAAAGGGCGATGTCGCCTCGATCTTTCTCCCCGTACAGGGAGACGTTCCATATCCTCGCGCAGGAGAAAAATAGCCCGCAGGCGAGGGCGACGATGGCAGGTGGGTGACCCACGAGCGACGACGACGCACGGGCGACCCGCGAGCGGCGATGACGGGCGGGCGAGGACGACGCAGGGAAAGGAAGTACTTCTTTCTTCTTCTCCTCTTCTTCTTCTTTCTTCTTTTCCCTCAATCGACTGTCGATGGTCGAAATTGACCGCCGACGGTCGATTTTGGCGGTACCACCCGGTAGCGGACGGTCCGCGTACCGGTAACCTGGCAGACCGATATGTACCACCCATACCGTACGGTACATATCGAAATTGCATTCCTTGATTAAATATCGGGAAACTATTTTCATACTTCGAGCCTGATCTCCCAAAGAAGCAACCTTCCTATTGTACCAAGGCCCACCATCACCACTCTTAGTTAACATGGCATTAAAATTTTAGCTAACATATACTCTAAATGTTAGCCATATGAAATAACAAAGTACTAGATAAAGTGCATAAATATTTGTCAACTGGGAATACAATGCCTCGTCATTCCTTCAGCATGTATTATGGAAATTATAAGGATAAACAACTGCTTCGCAAATTAAATGACCATGAATGCATGGAACATAACAAAGTACTATCAAATGGCAATAAATATCTGTTGGCTGAAGATAAGATATTTAACCATCACAGAGAAAAGAAATGTTGATTGCAACTCAAACAACCACATATTTCGTATAGTTGAATCCAAATGGAGGTAAACTGTACCTTGAAACTGTGAAACGACTGCAGAAGGCAAGAAGCATATTTCATAAAAGGAGTCATATCCAACCAACAAGCACACCAGATAAATTACACCACAAGTGATAATGACACCAGAAGTAATAAATGGAATGGTAGCCCACCACTGATGCAGCCTTGTTGGCAGCCCTGCCTATGAAACATAAAAAGAGCACAAGAGCAAGAGTTTAAGAATGAACATATCATCAGTATATGACAAAAATATTTTTGGAGCCTACTAAGTCAAACGCCATGAAAAACCCAATCTTCAAAAAAATCAAATTATAACACGCAAATGCTGGTCCTAAGTCCTGATGAAAAAGGTGGAGGGTTGCGTTAGTCATTGACAACCAGTGTAAACTAGATCTCATGAACATGGATCTTAACCAATCTCAGTACAAGGCTAGGCCATTACCCAAAAATGACACGTCTCAATACAAGGCTAGGCCATTACCCAAAAATGACGCAAGGCACCCTCACCACCTAAGTGTTTCGAATTGCAAATGATGCCTAGGAGGTCACTCGAAAATGTCTCATCACAAAGTCATGATGCAAAGTAGATAAGGGTTCTCTTATTTCTTTAAACCAATGTGAGTAAAGAAGTTAGCCCAAGATCAAAGGATTACATTAGCAGCTTGAAATATAGAAACACTTTCAAGAAAGGGTCTAAAATTAGTAAATACTATGATCAAAAGAAGAATAAATATTATTTGCTTAAAAAAGACTAAGTGACAGGAGAAAAAACTAGAGATATTGATAGTACTCGATTTTACAGATGGCTTTGTAAAGATGGTACTCTAAATCAAGGTTTTCCATACTAGTCTGTATCGGTGTACTAAGTTTATCTCGGTATGGTACAGCACCAAATACCAAGCGGTAACACAGTGGATACCACTCGATATATAATAATATAATATAATATTAATATAAAATATAATATAATATAATATAAATTAAAAAAATAAAAGGGCGACGTCGCTTCGTTCCTTCTCCCCGCGCGGGGAACTGGGGAAGAGCAACATGCAGCGAAACAAGTTTCTCCCTCTTCTTCTTTCTCCCTCAATCGACCACCGACGATAGATTTCAGCGATACCACTCGGTAGCGGACGGTCCGCGTATCGGTCAGCTGGCAGATCAGTACATACCGCCCGGTCCGGGGCCTTACCGCTCGATAAGGCAATCCTTGCTCTAAATTTATCTAAATATATGACTTTTTATATATCTCAATGACGACAAAAGAACCATGTAGCTGACCCCAAGTAGTTGGGACTTATGGTTTTATTATTGTTATTGTTGTATTGATAGTACTAGATTTAAGATTCGATATATAAGAAAAGTTAAACATAGAATGGTGCAAAAATTGTTTATAAGAATCTTAAGAATAATATTATAGATGTGAAAAGATTTGGAGATAGAATTATATTTCAAAAATTTGTCTTAGGAGATGATGTTTTGCAGGTCATAAGTGCCTATGTCCCTCAAGTTGGACTAGTTGATCAAACCAAAAGAGAATTTTGGAAAACTTAGATAATATCATTCTCGTATGATTTTGGAGATTTGAATGATCATGTAGGAAAAATATATGGTGAATTTAAAGGAGTGCACAAGGCCTTAGTTATTGGGAGAAAAACGAAGAAGGTGATACGATTTTAGATTTTACCACCATGTATGATCTTATAATTGTTAATACTCACATCAAGAACAGACATAAACATTTGATTACTTATAAGAATAGTCACAAATGTATAGACTTTTTTCTCATTAGAAAGGTAGGCAAAGTTATATGTAAGAATTATAAAGTTATAAATATTTGTTGTATAAAATAGAAAAAGAAAAATATAGTAGAAAAAATTACTAGGATTAGATGATGAATTTTTAAAGAAAATAATGTAAGGGTCTTTAGGAATAATAAAAAAGGAGATTTGGAACTTAGACGTAGATAATATTGATATTATTTAGACTACATTTGCCAATAAGATTAGGACCTAAAAAATGATATTTGTGATAAAACTAAAGGTAGAAGCATAGCTTTAAGAGAGAGTCTCTAATGGTGAGAGGAAGTTCATGAATTAATTATTACTAAAGATCATATTTAAGAATTGATAAAATTGTAAAAATAAGGAGAAATTTAAAAGATATAAAGAATATAAAAAATGATGCTAAAAGAACTATTAGTATGGCAAGATATAAAGCTCATGATAGTTTTTATCACAAATTAAGTACTAAAGATAGAGAAAAAATATATTAGAATTGCTAAAGCTAGAAAAAGAAAGGTTAAAAAATTAGGTAACGTCAGATGCATTAAAGATGAAGATCAAAGAATTTTGTTAATGATAATAAAATTAAGGAATAATGGAGAAATTATTTTTCTAAATTATTTAATGAATATTTCAAAAATGATGTAACTTTAAATAATGATATATTTAATAATCATAAATTGTTCGTAAAATTAGAGGATGCCTTAAAAAAGATAAAAATAGCTAAGAGTGAGGGATCTAATGGTATTCTTACTGAGGTTTGAAAAAATTTAGGAGATCAAAGTGTAGCTTGGTTCACTAGTCTATTTAACAAAATTATGAGATTCAAATAGATGCATAATGAATGAAGAAAGAGCTTCTTAGTGACATAGAAGAATTAATGACATACAAAACTATCATAATGATATAGAAACCAAAATTATGACTCATACTATGGAACTTTGGGAAAGAGCTACCAAGAGTAGGATAAAACTTAAAACAAATATATCTGAAATTAATTTGATTTTATGCTTAGAAGATCAACAATATAAGCTATTTATTTAAGATAATTAATAGAATAATAATAAAAAGATTTGCATATGATTTTTATTGATTTAGAGAAAGCCTATGATAGAGTTCATAGAGATTTATTATGGTGAGTCATTAAAAAAAGGTATAGCCATTAATTATATTAATGTTATTAAGGATATGTATGATAATGTAGCTACTAGTGTTGGAATTATTTAATAAGAAGAAGAGATTGATGAAGATATTATTTATATAATAAAAACAAGATGGTTACCATAGTGTTAGGAGGCTTGTGGGATCATATGTAACTTTGACATCAAAAAAAAATTATGATAGTTGTTAGACGAGCAATGCTTTATGGACCTAAGTGTTGAACGGTTAAGAAACAATAAATACGAAAATTTTATATTGTTAATATGAAAATATTGAAATAAATTATTTGAATCAAAAAGAAAGATGAAAAAATATTTTTATATGTGAATAAGTAGGTATCAATTTGATATAAAATAAAATGCGAGAGAATCATCAAAGATAGTATGGACATGTGCTTAGGAGACCTATAGATGTGGTAGTTAAAAGTGGTGAAATGATAAATGTTAATAGTATGGGAGAGGTTGATGAAGATAAAAAGATTTTAATAAAAACTGTAAAAAAAATTTAAGTATTTTTAACTTAATTAAACATAAGGGCATTAAAATATCACATTGGTGGCAAAAAATCCATGTAACCAACCCCAAATAGCTATAACTAACACCCTTATTGTTGTTGTTATTGTAATAAAATCAAATAGTAATTTCTTTGACTTTTTAATATTTGCTTCCATTTTTTACATCTTAAGTAATTTATAAAACTGAATAGAAATACTGAAGATGTTGTCATGTGACAAATTGTTACATTTGTAAAACACACACAATCTAATCAAATTAATTCAAGCGATAAATAAATTAAAAGTCTCTAGCGTCATACGTTTTTGATATGTAAGAACTCGTCCGGAGTTCAAATAGTCAAAACTTGGATAAGCTTGATGATCAAACATTTTAGTTTAGATAGAAGCTCTTATATCAACTTAATGTAGGACAAGTTTAAAAAAATAAAGGAAGTGTCTTTTTTATATAAAAATTATACAATAAAAAGCAAAAGACCAACAATAAACATCCCGTAAAATTAAAGCTTCCAAATAAAGATCTCTAGGCGCTAAAAGGTGCTAAAGGTTCGGACACTTGCCTAAGCAAAGGAAGGCAACCATCAATATAAAAATTATAAAAAATACATTCAATGAGAAAAACAATCATTAAAATATAAATTAGACAACAAATGAGTTACATATTATTTCGTATTCAAAATATCACCACTAAAACATCAAAGTAAATTTATTTAACCATCTAATCTGCAAACATAAAAAAATCTAAATAATAATAATAATAATAATAATAATAATCCTAAAAATACATTAGCTATGATTCAAGATGTCAAAACTCTAGTGACTCCAAAATACTAACAATGACAAATTCAATCCTTTAAACAATTCATATGCTATAATTAATAAAAACTAATTACTATTAATAATTAACATTATTATTAAAGTCAAGATAGATCATATGGGGTTGTCTTGTCGACTATAGAGGACGAAGAAAGTAGGAAACCGACAATGAGTAGGAAAGAGAGGCAAAGCAAAGCAGGGAGAAGCACTGAGGAGGGAGGGGATGTCGAGGAGGCTTGACGAGGCCTACAACGAAGGATGAGAGGGAGAGCGACAACGAGTAGGAAAGAGAGGTAAGAGGCACAACACCGGATGGGAGAGATTGAAGAGAGGTACCTCCACCAATAATGCGCTGCCATGTCCACGGATGTGAGGAGCAACGAGAATCATCATTAAACAGGAGGTAATAGTAAGGAGCTAGGTGAAAAGGAGGCGAGGCGTTGACAATGGCAACGAGGATAAAAGGGTGATCGAGAGAACGAGAATATGGTTTCTCTCACTAGCGGGTCCGTGACACGGTATTGGAGTTAGGACTTGGCTTGGTTGAACCGATCGTAACATTTTGGTTTAACTCAAGCTGAGTTACTTTAAATCAAGATTCAAATTGGGCTATGCGAGCACCTAGGCCACCCAACCCCTGGCTCAAGCATACGTCTAAGTGATGCACAATTGAAGCCAATCGCCCAAACCCTATTTGAGGCACTCATGCTTCGCCTCGCCTCACCTGAACACTTACACGAGCACCCGAGGGCCTCCTGATATCACTCTTGTGCCTTCGTTTAACATGTGAAAAATGGAATCATGCCAATGAAAAATGAATATGGCCTCACGCCACTCATATATAATGTGAAAAAAGAACTTTAATTCATTAGTTCATTTTCTCATTCAATTATAATATTTCTTTATTCTTCTTATAGACCTTAAGTATATGAAGAATATAGAAATAAGGAAAGATTACAATATATAAAAACAAATAAATATACTCTTTCCTTCTTTCAAGAATATTAATTTCTATATATGATTCATTGAATAATATTCTTTTTTTATGATATTCTTAATTGATACTATTCCATCTTTGTAAAATAATGAATCTTCCTCGTAGAGATGAGATCCTCAATTTGTAGTCTTCAATAAAAAAAATTATGCTTTCTTCTTTTTTCTGCATTTATTTCATTTTTTTGCTTTACCTTGAGTATCTAAGAAAGTAAAGTAGAAATAGTGCAAAGTTCTATAATGGCAATTGATACCATTTAAATTTCCATAATCTAATCATATTTATTCAAACCAAGGTCTCACTTACCGGTCCGTACCGGTGTACCAACATATTGATGGTACCGGTATCAGGCGATATACACAGTGTGTACCACCCGGTATTAAAATATAATATAATATTTTAATTATATTATATTATATTATATTATATTAAAATATTAAAGTATTACAAAATGAAAGAAACGGGCGACGTTGCCTCGATCTTTCTCCCTGCGCGGGGAGACGCTCCGTCTCCTCACACGGGAGAAAAAGCGACGACGGGCGAGGACAACGTGCGGGCGAGGTATTCTCCAATTCTTTTTTTTCTTCTTTTTTCTTCCTCAATCAAGCGTCGACGGTCGATTTCTCTCTCAATCGACTTCCGACAATCGATTTCTTCTTCAATCGGCCGCCGACAACCGAAATCGACCGCCGAAGGTCGAGTTTTGGCAGAACCGCCCGGTAGCAGGCGGTCGACGTACCGGTAACCTGATGGACCGGTATGTACTGCACGTACTGGGCGGTACAGATCGAAATTGCAAACCTTGATTCAAACAATAAATAAAATAAAATATCCCTGCATCAAAATAGGCAAAAATATATAGCCATGATTATCTAGCAATCATACATTAAAAAAGGAACTACCATCTATAAATGACTGCACTATAAGTCTATAACCGTAATATATTTACTTGAATGATGGTTTAAGGAGAAATTTACACATTAAAGCATTGAAAAGTTGACTCCATTTTACCAATCAAATGTACAAACGCTATAAAAACATTTTGTATATAAGAAAAGACCTTGCATATGAACAAAGTCAAATCTCCATTTTCCATAGAATAGAATCTTCTTGGTCATTGGCTATCTCTTCAAGGATTTTCAATTTTTGTTGATATGATTAAAGTCACATAATCACTAGAGATGAAAATACTACTTCTAGTTGGTTATGTATCTTTAACTCAGACATGATACTTTCAGACTCTCTAAGACTCTCATTTTCTCTAAGACTCTCAAGCAATTAGTCATGCAAACTTCCGGCATATAGAATTGAGGGCTAGGTGCCAACATTCAACATCACCACAAGTAAGAAACCAGTAATGTGGTCCCACTTCCAGCCTCTTATGATATATATGCATCATCCCAATCTGATTTTATTATATCAATCTTTATATCATTTTTTAATTATATATTTATAGCTGGACATATCTAAACAAGATAATTAGTTGACATATTAAAATGTTCAATAACACAAAAACAGTCTATTTGAGGAAGGTTAACAAAATTCTGAAGTTGGAGTCCCTAGTTCAAAAACATAAGACTCTAAATATGAAAGATGACTTAAAGGTGAACATCTTGCACCCTAACAACATTGCTTCCATGTTGTTTTGAAGCATTATTTTTTCCCTAGGCCTCAAAAAACTATCAATATTTTACAAAAAAAAATATTTAATAAATACATAATTTCTTTTATGGCAAGACTTCATAGCCAAATCATGCCAAGATCTCATAATCATCCTGAGTCCAAATTCTTTGTCCTTGGAATCGAACATGTAGTTCCAAATGAACATACAGATGCTAATCATATGACTATGCCTATGGTTTATAGGGAAGCACATCATACATATCAAAAATTCCATTTCATGGAAAAGGTTTCTTCCACCACTATCCTTTCGTCAATTGTGATTATTTATTATATCGTGATAACACGGAATTTCACAGGTCTGCATATTTAAATTCATGACCAAGTGCTATAGCAGAACTTACAGCACAAGAACTGCACTCATTATAGCAAAATAGTCTTTAAATTTTGTATGAACTTAACTTAACCAAAATTCTTGACCCAATTATATATTGGCTGGTGATCATATAGGAAATAATGGTAAGTTACTCAGTTGCCTATGCAACATTTCTGTAATCCTTGTCCTTGGCATGCCAGAAATGTGCATTAATTCTAGCAAGAGATAAAGAACTTCAGTAATATCCACTTTTCTATTAGTTTTAGACAGGATTGGAAATATATGTACAGATCGATCACAAAGTCCACAATATGCTACTAATAAATATCGAGATTATTTTGCTGAATAACTATAAAGATCCTCAAATAACCAGCAACCTCCAGACCAGTTCAAAGCAAGTTGTAACGAAGTTATTCTCCCTCGAACAAGCCTACAACTAACATATGCAATTTGCATGATATACCCCAAGTATAACTAGGTCGAGATCTGTAACGCTCAAACCGTAATCGTCCCACAACCTCGATTTTACTTCATTTCCGCAGGAACCAAACAAGCAAACAACAGCAAAGAAATTAAACTAGAAATATGCGATTTTTTAGCGGACATTTCACACATCCCACAGAACTAGCTGCAAAACCCCAATGATCGCAAAGAAACGTGAAGCGGAGCTACTCAGGATCCCCGACAGCGAAGCATTCCGATGAAGACCAGTGGATCCATCCAACATAGGCTATATCTAGCACAAATCAGAAAAAGAATAAGAAGGAAGGAAGGGGGGGGGACGGGGAGCACTCTTACCTCGGTGACGATGTTCGGTCGCATCTCGCTGTCCCCCGCTCTGGTTTCTTTTTTTTTTTTTTTTGCCCTTTGCCTTTGTTCTGCCTCTCCGTTTCTCCCATATTTATACCGCGGTGGACCAGGGTGTTGTCGGGGTGGATCCGGAACGGATCCTTCTAGTGCAGTATCCAGATCCGATAATTTTTTGGACCCAAATGGATTGTTAGTACCTTCCATTTTTTGGATCGGATTCAAACACAATAGTTAGTACCTTCTATTTTCGGATCGGATTCGAACACATTAGTTAGTACCTTCTATTTTCGGATCGGATTCACACATTATATATACCTTCCATTTTTCGGATCGGATTCAGACACTAAGCTTAGTTCTATTAGATAATAATCCCAACAAAAGATAAATTAACCACAAACTTTTTTTCCTTTTGGTTAATTCCTATTTCATCATAAAAAAGTTTCAACGCGTGTCTCATGAGCATAATTTTCATAAGGTTTTGGGGAGAGAATTAATTCACTAGTAATGAGGAATAAAAATAGAGATGAAATGCATAAATAAATTAGAGATGCACGGGAAGAAATCATGTAAAAAGATGATGCAAAAACATTTTTTTTATATAGTTTCCTTCCTAGAATTTTTGTTTCCGGAAAACTCATTTTGTGGCTAGTTTTGGGTTTATTAATTAATTACTTCTATTTGGATTGGTTTAATAATTGAGTATTTCTATCAATAACCCTTTTTGCTATTTTTTTTAGTTTAATTTTGCACCCATTTATCTTCCACTTTTTCTTTTATTCTTCTTATATCGAAATGAACAACACTTGATTCTGTCGTTGCATTGACAAATTTTCAAAACTTTCTTGGATCATTGTTTTCGTTCAAATAACAAGACAATTAATGCTGCAAGAATTTTTATCTTTTATGTTCTTCGAGAATTCATTTCGATCATCGATCGATCGAACGACAAGCCACAAATGTTGCTCGCTCAACGAGCGATGATAAAGGATTGTGAGAAACAAAAAGATAAGCTTGATAATAGAAGAGCTAAAAATGATTAATAATTATATATTATTATTTTTTTTAGAGATCTCTAATAACATAAAAGGATCTCCATGACAAACTTCTGATAATTTATTATGCCTAGCTTAGTTTTGAAAACATAGAAGAAGAAAAAAAAATCACTAAACAACTCTTTCTCCAAGCATAATCCACATCTAAAGGAAAGCGTTCCCCTTAAAAATAGTGTATTTGCGCGGAGGATCGATGAGCTTCTTAATAAAAATGCTTGATTATTGTATTGAGAGATTAATAAAGCTTACATGTTTTTTTGTTTGTTTGCTTTTCGTAGGCTGTTGATGATATTATTGTTCATACCGTATTGTTGACGTTATTAATCATTCAAACCTTATCTTGGATGGCTACAATGTTTAGTTTGGATACTTCATGATATTTTTATTATCCTTAATTGGATGATTTCTTAGCGTAGCAACCGTGTTATCATGAATAAATACTTCTCAAAGTTTGGTCGCTTCAATCGTCTTGGAGTGCTAACTCTGGTCCAAATGTTTCATCACTAACATTAGCATCCCGATGACCTATCTCCACGTCATGTGTCATGTCACTTAAAATTAGACTACCTACTTTGTTGATTGTATTGGCATAAGAATTCGTATAATAGTAAATTATTGTCTACAATTTGGTCCTCTTGTCTTCATCTTATGAAGGTATAGTAGATACTTTAGTAAACTACAAATTCATACGGTCATATAAACAATTTTCTTGAAAGTAAATTGCATGTCGTAACTTGACATATATACTCTTTAAGCTTTGATTCGATAACAAGAACATAACATTATGGTGGATGATATGGTAGAGTCTATTTCACATAGAAGCCAAACTAAACGCACTATTACGATAAGCCAAGTGAAATCAAAACACTGTAAAACCTATTTGATCTATCACACTCGGATTCAAATAGATATTTATAATGGTTTAGTAGTAACATCACCCAAATAAGAATAAAAAATTATTTTATTATAATATTTTGATTACCATAATAAAAACAATATAAGACCTTCTTGAAAACATGTAAATAACATAATTGAACCTTTAACCTCAATCAAACTAATTACAAGCCTAAAAATATAGTATCATAATGATCTAGAATCAATGACACCTAAAGAGGCACATATATCACTCACAGTATTTATCAATAATTTTAAGATGTTTTCAATACCTCGATAAAAAATATTATAAACTATTAAAGATAAACTAAATAAAAATATTCTAATAAGTTCATAATTGATGAAAAAAATTAATGGAAAAGAGTGCGCGGTCCAATCCAGATAGAAAGCCTGCTCTGACTTGTAAAGAGGCAAAGCCTTCTCGAAGAGCTGCTTCATCTAATTCGGATAACCTGCACATAAACACAGTGAAAGAACATTAAAACGCTCGAAAGACATATGTATAACATTCGTTGCATATCAAAAACTGAGCCAAAGATAAAAGTAGTGCACAAGGCATTGGTTATTGAGAGAGAAACGAAGAAAGTGATACGATTTTGGATTTTATCACCTTGTATGACCTTATAATTGTCAATGCTCACTTCAAAAACAAACATAAATATTTGATTACTTATAAAAAATAGTCACAACAGTATAGATTTCTGTCTCATTAGAAAGGTAGGTAAAGTTATATCCAAGAATTATAAAGTTATACATATTTGTTGTAGAATATAGAAAAAGAAAAAGAGAGTAGAAAAAGTTACTAGGATTAGACAACGAATTTTTAAAGATGATAATGTAAGGGTTTTTAAGAATAGGATAAAAAAGGAGGAGATTCGGAACATAGATGGAGATAGTATTGATATTATTTAGACTGCAATTCCCAATAAGATTAGGACGTTAAAAAAAGGATATCTTTGATAAAACTAAAGGTAGAAGTGTAGCTTTCAGAGAGAGTTGGTGATGATGAGAGGAAGTTCATAAAACAATTATTACTAAAAGATCATGTTTTAAGGATTGATAAAATTATAAAAATAAGACAAAAATTGAAAGCTATAAAGAACAAAAAAAAGATGCTAAAATAACTACTAGTATGATAAGATACAAAGCTTATAATAATTTTTATCACAAATTAGGTACTAAAGATAGATGAAAATTATATATTAGAATTGCTAAAGCTAGAAAAAAAAGGATATAAAGAACCAATTAGCTATTGTTCAATCGAACCAGACTTCAAAGAAAAGTCTAGTTTGGTTGCTTCATGAACCAGGCACTCGCCCTATTTTAATTGGTTCAATCAAACCAACTAGCTACTATTCAATCGAACCAGACTTAAAGGTCTAGTTCGATTGCTTCATTTGAACCAAGCAATCGGCTAAGGCGCCCAACGCCTAGGTTTAAGCGAGCGCCCAGGCGACGCTTCACTGAAGCACGCCACCTGGTTGAAACCTGAGGCATGAATCAGTATTTTTTTTTTTTTCTTTTTACAAAGGGTAAATGACCAAGATAGAATTTGATCTTACGATTTAGTGCCAAAATCTTTACTAACTAGATTAGATTGTTCCTATTCAGACTGGAGTAAATTGAAACTACTGCAGGTGAAGTTGTAGAAGGTATTATGAGACAACCAAAAGCAAATGGTAAAATACAAGCAACTTTATTGCTTAGTCTGTCTTTTTTGTGAATCCTTTTATTACCTATAAAATATATCAGATAAGATTAATCGTTGACCAGCATTTTAATATTTTAGTTTATCCAAGTTGATCTATATTAGGCTAATGCATGAATGATTCTAAATCATAAATCATTTTTTTCTGGATTAGATTATACAGTTTTCCAAAGAAAACAAAACAATTATCCATATGCGGTAGCCATGTTTTAATCAAAGTGGTGGTTGAATTATCCTCTATGTAGTCTCTGCTATTACAGAAAGCCACAGAAAGCTTATACGATGATTGGATTCTGAACAAAAGCGTACCGGGCGTCTATTTAGGTCTCCGGAAGACGCCAGAGCGGTTCCCAGAAGAGAAGCGAAAGGAGCGCGAGATTGGGAACCGCGAAGGCCAGGACGGGCGAGACCCTGACACCGATCCGCCCCCGCCTCAGACGCTTGCGAACGGACTCCCGGCGCTCCTCTGGCCCCCAGCGATGAGGCGGCGGGTCCACGGCGGAGGAGAGGACGATGGGCGGTGGCTGCTGGAAGGGGCACTTGGCGCGCCAGGAAGAGGCGGGTAGGCCCAGGCGCGATGAGCGGCGGAGGAAGATGGCGAGGGACCAGCGGAGAAGCGGCGGGGGGAATCCGGGGGCCGGGCGGCATAGGAAAGGGGGGTAATCCCAGGAGAGGAAGCAGGGGACGTTGGAGGCGACGAAGAGCTGGGAGTGGAGGGAGGGCGCAGTTGTGGGGTGGGTTAAGATGTGGGTGAGAGTGTGCATTCTTTGCTCCCAGGTGGGTATCTCAGCTTTTGCTTCCGCCATAGACGGGGGGGGAAGGAACGCTGACAGCAGCAGAAGCAAGATAGAACGGGAAATATTTTGTTTGCTTCGGATTGAAGAGATATATTTTGTTTTTATTTAATTATTAATAATTCCAAAAAATTTAGTAGTTAGATAAGTATTCTCACATATAAATTATATACGCTGCTTTACACGTAAAATTGAAACTGAATAAATGGATCGATCTAAAAAGAATTCAAACCCATGGTCTGCTGGGAAAATAAGATAATATTTTTTATTGGATTAATACTAATCTCAAATGCTTATATTGTTAGAAAAAGTCGGATATAATTATAAGCCTTTACATTAAGCTTCGAAAAAAAAGCCTCATGCCACAACAGGGCCCGGTCAACATGGTTGACCAAATGACCGATTCCCACGCACGCAAAACGCTCCTCTAATTACAACGCACTCCCTCCCCCACGAAGCTTTGAAGTGGGATCTCCGACTCCGGCTATCCATCCGGACCACTGAACCACCCTATAAAACCCTCCTTCCCATCCCACATTCCTCCTCAGGCCTGCAGAGGAGGAGGAACAAGCCATCCTAAAATAAGTTTCTCTTTCTCCCTCTTTATCATCTCTTCCGCAGCTCTAAAGCTCACACCGCCGCCAGAAATGGAGATGGGAAAGATCGCCTGTGCCGTCCTCGTCGCCGCCGTGTCGGCCACCACCGCCCTTGCAGCCGAGGCTCCGGCTCCCGGCCCCGCCAGCGCGTCCTTCGCCGTCACCCCTGCTGTTGGTGCCGCCGTTGGGGCTGCCGCCCTCTCCTTCTTTGCCTTCTACTTGCAGTAGCCTGCCTCGTAACGAGAGAGAGAGAGAGAGAGAGAGAGAGAGAGAGAGAGATCCCTCTGCTTGATGCTTGTGATCTTTTTTTTCAACACAAATCTAAATGAATTAAGTCGGACCGTTGATCAATGACGTATTGCAGCAACAAACATCAGCGTTTCCGTATATGGCCAAAATAGTACATTCATTGTCACAATTCCTTCATAAAATTCACGGCGCGCAAAGACCGTATATAATTTCCTTCATAAAACTGGCTCATTCGTGAGCCCAATTAAGAGCTATTAGGTTTAACCGTTGGGTCCAAATCGGCCCACATTTGGACCCGTTAGCAGCCAGTTTCGGATTGTGTCAGAAGTCGGCGCCTATAAATTACTGATATTTCCGAAGCTCTCCTACAGGCAAAGAGCAATGGCGTCCTTCTCCTTCCTCTATCGCTCTCGCAGATCAAACCCTAAACTTCTCCACTTCCTCTTAAACCCAATTAAAAGCCCTAATCCTTCATCCTCCTCCACGCCCCTCTTCCGATCCCACCACCTCCTTGCTACACCCGGTTCCACGTCTACTAATCCCCTAATCCCCGATCCCTTCTTTCTCCTCCGATCCTTCTCCACCACCGCCGCCAATCTCCGATCCCGATCCCTCTCCAAGCCAACCCCTACAATCCCAAGTCTTGTCCCTACTCCCTTCAGCTCCCTTCCCCGAATCCCGTCTTTGCCTAAAACGCTAAGCCCCGATCCCAGAAACCTCTCCGCCGGCCCGTCGGGAGGCTCCGAGCCAGAGGGCGAGCCTCAGGTCCCGGAGTTCCGGCACCAGGAGATCGTCGGCCCCACGGTGGAGCGCGACGTCTCCGCCCTCGCCAACGAGACCCGCCAGGTGCTCGACGGCCTCGCTAGGAGCATCTACAGCCTCAGCTCGGCCTTCGCCTTGCTGGGCGTCGCCCACCTCGGCCTCGGCGCGTGGATCGTGTTCACCGTACGGCCTCCCGACGAGGTCCTGGTCCAGGGCCTCGCGGCTTTCGGCTTTCCCTTCTCGATGGCGTTCCTCATGCGGCGGGCCCTTAAGCCGATTGTCTTCTTCAGGAAGATGGAGGAGCAAGGGCGTCTCCAGATTCTGACGCTGGCTCTCCAGTCAACAAAGAACTTGAATCTCTTGTTCATGAGAGCTCGAGTGGTTTCCTTCTGCTGCATCGTGGGCATCTCGGCAGGATCTCTAGCAGCTCTTCTTGGGCGATAATGTTATCATCAGGTACCATGGTCTTGTTTTGTTCGGTTCGGTCTTTGGAATTTGCGCGTTGATAGTTACGGGTCCTTTGTAGAATAATGTCCCATTTCTTTCCAACAGAATAATGCGATCTTGAGTTGTAATTCATCCCAATTTCCTTGAGATTGTTTAAGATCCAACAGCAATGAGAGGGGTTCACTTTGAAGATATATTATACTTACGGGTCCATAACTTATTCTCTACAGCTAAGAAAACCAATAAGGCTTCATTGCTTTTATCATTCTCTGGATGAGATTAAATTATAGGTACACTCTCAAGGAAATCATACGGACAGGTAATTGCTGACCTTCTTTACTAGCTCACTTGATAGATGTTGTAAAGCTTGCTTGAATACTTTCTGGAAATAAAAAATATGCTTGAGCCGTGAATTGGAAGATTTGATCAGTTGATGCTGCCCTTGGTAGTGCCTTATGGCTTAGGTTTCTTGTACTTGGCAATTAATAGGTAATAAAAAAGAACAGAAGTAAGCTTCTTTTCTTCTTTGTTTAAAAAAATATTGTTTGATTATTATTTTCCTGAAAATCTGAACATGTCAACCAAGCTTTTCAATGAAAAATGGTGCAACACTCATGTTGTGGTCTAATACAAATTGAACTTTAAAGTCATATTATCTTTCTTAATTTAAACCCGTATAGCTCAAGAAAGTAATAGGAGTTAGCAGCCACCAGATCTGTGGGTGCTTTGAGATCATGTTAATCATGCAGATACTATATATAGTTCTTACTCTACAGTTTGTCATACTTATAGTAGATACTTACTTTCAACTTGTGAGTTACTTGGTGTCCTTTTTTTTCATTGTGATACAGATAGACCCTCCAAATTTTTTGTATTTTCATGACTCTTTGTTTGCATATTCCCTGTTAATCTCGGTGAGTCTTGGAGCAATACTGAGTTCAATAAGTCTCTTCGATTCTAGCAGCTGCATGTGTAACTTGAGATTAAAAGCTCTAGGTCTTTTACAACTCTGTGTGCTTTTTATATTTATGTTGAAGGGCAGGTATTTCTTACTGAGGAGTTCTCATACATACTGTATCTCTGTACCCTTGATGTAGGTTTTTTCTTTCTTTAGGTCATGCTAAGCCATTGTTCTAACAGCTTCTTTCTACTACATGATGGATTTCACTGTATTGATGCATCATCTGACATGCCTCCTTTGGCTCCAGATTTCAGAATTTTTTTTTTTTCTGAATTCCAGCCTGGGCAGAAATCCTGTAGCATTTACAAGGGGAGTGTTACTCAAGCATTTTGTGGTCCTGCATTTCTGGTAACTTCTTTTAAATTTTTTTGTTTGAAAAGCCACATTTTGTTTTTTTGTTTTTTTGTTTTTTCATTTTTTGGCTCAATTTAAATCAAAGAATCCAATCAGTCAGAAGGTAGTAAGTAACCTATAATATCAAATCTTGTGTACATGATGTAGTAATGCTTATGAAGGGTTTGTACAAAGGTGAACAACATAACTGGGAGCCTTTAAGTTACATAAAAGGTTTGGGACCTCAAAGACATCCCTAGGCCATTGAGGTTATGGGGTATCTGATTATTGTATTATCTTAAATAATATCATATCTATTTGTAGAGTTTCATCACATAGTTGTAAGGTAGGAGGTCAGTCAGTCGGTCAGGACTAGGCAGAATTGAACTCAGCTTCCTCCCCAGAATAGACAGACTCATAGGAACCACAAAAACAGGTAGCTGCTGCCTTAAACATGCATCAACTGGTCAGTTCTACTTCCTCCCAGAGTGTAGAGGAACCAATACAAACAGGTAGATGTCTTAAACATGCTACAGGCTTGAGAGAAAACTTTCGTCATATTGCATAAAGGGACAATACATGTACTTCTCAAACAAGTATTATTACACACTGACAATTTAACTGGTTCATCCATGAGTTACATCTGCTTGTGTGTTTGTAGTATGCACAACCTTTTTGGTGCAAAATGTGAAATTACGTACGGATATATGCCACTTGTTGATATTATTTTATTTCTGTAGTATTAAAAGAGCAGCGGAAACAAACAACATGAAATGTAGGAGCAAAATCTTCAGGTTGTTGGATTTGTAAGTGTGATTGATAAATGGTCGATGTTATAAATTTGACTAGCAAGTTTTTCGAAAAAGTCTCTTGTTTTTTTCTATTTTTTTATTGGCATCTTCTTTTTTATTTATTCTCATAGAGCGTTTTTTTGTTTTCCTCCTAAAAGATGAAATACCTCTTGCGTTCTTATGTTGCTCACCACAAGGCTCTGTCGCCCTCACTTCGACTCTTCTTTTTCTCTAACCTTTTTCTGTCGTCCTCGCGAGCCCAATTATCTCTCATCTTTATTCGTGGCCTCCTCGATGTGGGTCATCGATTGTAATGTAAAATGTCTTTGTCATCGTTATGCATCACTTACACAGGATGTGTTCCTACACAACGATAAGGTGTCCCTTCCTATTGCCCTCGCCTCCTCTCTACACTTTCACCATTGTCGTTTGTAGCTTTTATGATTTCACGTCGAACTTTCTTATCCTCAGAGAAGAGACAAGGATGACTATGATACAATCACTCCTCCCATCTCCGTCTGTGTCGATCGATCGGAGGATGAAGGCGATGATGACTGAGAACAAAGGTAAAATTTATTTTTGTTAAAAAAAATTATTTGAAAAATAAATAAATAAAGAAAATGCTAATGAAAAAAATAAAGGATGTTTTGAGAAAATTAACCCAAACTTGATCTTTTTATTATAGAAACAGATTGAAATACATCGAACACCTGCTGGCAACCAAACGTACGTCAACAAATGCGTTCTTTAAAGAAACCTTTCCGAAACCGCCCATTTCACCGAACCGTTGCCGATTCACTATGCAGGTTTCACGCACCGCCCGGGGAGCATACACTGCCCGGTCACCGATCCCGGATTTTGAGCCGTAGTTTTCCTGCCCCGCAACGCAACACACATAAAGCACCCTCGTTCTCTGTGACAGGAGGGGCGCTCAGTGTCGGACCCACGGTGGAGTCCACTAGAACCCTCCAATTATTCAGAGGGTACGAGTTCGAATGAGTTGTTTCAATAGGACGCTGAGGCATGCATTCTTTCCAAGGATCAGTTGCGCTTGTCGGCCCACCGTTTCGCGAGCTAAATCGCATTCCACTTTCTTTACCTAGCGGAGTTGCCTTGTCCGGTTGGACTCCTCATGACTCCCCCTTCGCGTGCCAAATATATATATATATATATATATATATATATATATATATATATATATATATATATATATATATATATATATATATATATATATCAATATATATACTCCCGCCCGCTCCACGCCCCATCGCCGCGATCCCGTTATCGGCGATGGACCTCCCGGTGGTTGACCTTTCCCGTTACCTCGGGATTTCCGCCCGGCGCGGCGCCGGAGCTCTTCCCCCAGCGGCGGCGGAGGTGGAGGCTGAGGAGGTGGAGCTGAGGGCGCTCTGCGCGACCGTGAGCGGGTGCCTCAGGGACACCGGGGCGCTGCTCGTGAAGGACCCACGGTGCTCCGTCGAGGACAATGATCGGTTCCTCGACATGATGGAGCGATATTTTGGGCGACCGGAGGAGTTCAAGCGCCTCCAAGCTCGCCCCGCCCTCCATTACCAGGTTTCCTTGATTGATTTTTTTTTTTTTTTTTTTTTGGTTCTATTGAATATCCCTGCAATTTTAGATCGATTATTTTTATAAATGGTGGATCGTCTTGTCTGCCATCTGAAAAAAAAAAAAAAATGCTAGGTTGTAATCTGGGTTTTGATCCCAACATTCGATCTTGTGATCCGAGTTGTTTTTTCATTCAACGGAACAGATCGCAAACGGACAGGATACTATAGCAAAAACAAATCATGTCTTTATCAACTTCTCTAAGCGGGCATGAAAAATATGGAACGATGGGGGATGTTTATTGGGTGTTCTTTCGGATCGAATTTAGGGCATAGATGGAAATTACCATTGTAAGAATCCAACACGTTACCGACAAAACAAATGTTTAAGTGCCTTAAATCCATCGACAATATTATTTTGGATAGGAATAAATGAAAGCAGATGGGAGAAGAGAAAGGGAAAAAGAGACTATCTGATAGTTGAAGCTGTATATCAAATGGCACAACTGTTACGAGTATCACCATATTACTGACAATTTTCATCTCATGATGTTCATTGCACACTGAAGGTAAGACAATTTTATAGCTTGGTTCGCCTTGTTGCATGCCATAACTCTGCATGTTTTGCCTAGTAAAACCTTTTCCGGTAGTTGTGTTTGTTGGGTTGCTTTCTTTCATTATGTTTTTTCTGGAAACCTCCCCAGTGACCAAAGACCCAGCACAAGTTGTGTGCTTGAGGATCTAGGCTAGGAAGAAAGATGCCAGAGGAAAAAGTCCCTTCAAAACTAGCAGTTCAGAATGCTTTTGGATACAAGAAAATTAGTATTACAAAAAGACAATGTTCCATCAATAACGAATAGTGTGATCATAAAATGTTTCATTTATAGCACCTGATTATCTTTAGTTGGAAATATAGCAAAGAAAATTTATACCCTGATGTTTAATTGAATATAAAAACTAGGTCGGAGCAACTCCTGAGGGAGTGGAAGTACCACGTAGTCTGGTTGACGAGGATATGCAAGCAAAGATCAAATTGATGCCAGAAGAGTCCCAACCTGCTATTCCTAGAGGCCCAGATCCTAAATGGCGATACATGTGGAGAGTAGGCCCTCGACCAGCAAACACCCGTTTTCAGGTCTCATTTTTTTTCATAAAATTATTTTCTGCAGGAATATATGACCCTAATGTCTAAACTGTGAAATCTTTTTTTTTTCTGATTCAGGAACTGAACTCAGAACCTGTCATACCCGAAGGGTTTCCTGAATGGAAAGAAACTATGGATTCGTGGGGTTCAAAAATGATAGCTGCAATTGAGGTACATCACTCTTATGGTTAGGTGTCTGTTAATTCTAGTTTGTTTGCGTCATTTTCTTGTGATTGCCTATAATTGTGTATGCATATGTAAGATTTTGTTTGTGCCAGGTTGTTGCTGAGATGGCTGCAATTGGATTTGGCTTAGACAAGGATGCATTCACTTCTTTAATGAAACAGGTTATACCATGTTCACAGAAGTATGTTGATTATGAAAATTTTTCTTCTAAATGACCAATATGGAGCTTTTAATGCTTTAGTTTGCTCCTGTCCAAGAATATTTTGTGAATCATTTTGCCAATTTATTGCATTTATATTAAGCAGTATTTTAGAGTGCCTTCTATTGATGCCCCAATTCCCTGAAATGCCCAATTCTTAATCTATTTCTTCTCAAATTAATTTTCCTTTATTAATTTTAAGACATCTCATTGGTATTTTTTATTCTTGTCAACTTATTGTTTTGACAACTGCATCATGGATTCAACCAACCTTAGTTTACCAACTTTATTTTAACCATATTAGTTTGCAGTCATATGTTTCAATGCGACAGCAGGATACTATTTGTAACAAATAATTCTGTTGGTTAAAGGTCCCACTTTTTTCATGAAATGGGTTTGTGCTTTATCATGGTCTCTTGGTTACCTTAAGACATCCCACCTGACCCTCTGTAGATAAGAAGCCATATCTTTGCATGATAGGTGTGCTCATGCTTGATACTGAGGGGCATATGTTGACTAGAAGTACCTAATCTTATATCTGCAGATTCTTTATGATATGATTCTGAGCATTCTGACACTAAATTTGTCCATATCAAGTTTCATAATGTTTTTGTTGCTTTATTAATCTATTTAATCAAAGTTCAGGAGAGTAGAGTACAAAATAATAGTCAAGAAAAGATCTATATGATGTGTTTGAAATTGACAAGTTTCATGCTGATGAACAGTAAAAAATGACCAATGTAAAAAACACAAACCCAGGATAAAGTTTTGATTCTGTCTCGCTCACATGCAGTATGTTCTTCTATTCATCTTTGCTAGTATACCCTCAACATTTTTTGTTTATTGTGTATGCCTTCCATCTTTAATGACTTCAGGAATGTGATACAGGTGGCCTTGTGCATCTCAATATTACACTCTTGTATCTTACAGTTATCTTATAAGATGACTGTCCTTTTAAGCTTGTTGCCATGCAGCACAGGCCTCATCTTGAAATTTGAGCATGTGAGCCTTTGGTTTAACATGCATCTCCTTCAAAGGAATTGCAGTATGACCCTTTAAGTTCTTTAAATGTGAACATATTTCTTTTTCTAAATCACTTTTCCCCCACTTTAAACTGTTAGTGGATTCTATATTCATGATATTATCAAATAGCTCTGAAATTTAGTACATTTAACATTCATACAACTTAAACTGTTGTGTGACTAATCCTATTGATTGAATTATCAACTCCAAAATTGTTTTATGCAACTTCTTTATAGCATCAATGGTTGGTTATCTCTATCTGGAGAGTATGTTTCCTTTTTTTTTCTAAAAAGATTAATGATTCTCATGTCTAATGTCTGAAATGACGACCTTATGGCAATTTTTAACCATCTAAAAAGAAAATCTCAAGATGTGCCCTTTTTCCAGTGCCTCCTCTCTACTTTTATTATGTAGGAGAGCATTCTCTCCACTTTGATCGTGTAGACAAGTCTTTGTATGTCCTGTTAGCATGTAGCAATCACCGTACTGTACTTGTCAGTCAGATTGATCATACTGGTGTGGTCCCAAAAAATTGATATCAATTTGATAACCCATCACAAAATTTGTAAAATTCTGTCAAATCTTTTATAGAGCCTTCTCGAATTTGAGAAGTGTTCTGTAGCTGACCTTGTGTTGACAGGGAAAAGTCTGAATGATGATGGTTAAGAAAAGGTCGAGCGGGTGTGATATGTAATTTGGTTAATTCAGTTATAGGCTTTTAGCTTTATCTTGTACATTGAAATAAATATATTGTTTTGGATACAATGAACGAGGACTATGCAGAATTACCAGTGAACCCTGCTGCAGGATGAGTATTTGGTTTTCTGATTGCTATATTTAATTAGTCTCAACATTGTAAGACACATGCTGGCAGCTTTATTTCTTGTTTCAGGGTATCAGATTCCAGGTTAATATATTTGTCTGGCTTGACTATTGTTGGAAGGTTTTATTAATCAGGACTCAGCTTGTATGTCTTCATTAGTTAACTGCATGTAGTCTCTATTTATTTGGAGACATTGTCCCCAATTCTAGGATTTCTTTCAGTAATTGTGGAAAATTCTAAAGTAGTTACATTATCGTTAGCGTGACATGCAGGAACGTTAACAGATCCATTTTAGATTATTGATACCTTTTCCATAAATGACTAGGATGAAAAATCATTAACTAGTTTATTTATAGACAGAACTACTCATCATAAGGTGTTTCTTGTTCTTATGGTTCTTCTTGATCCCCTGAAACTGTAGGGACCTCACCTCCTCGCTCCAACAGGAAGCGACCTCCAACGACATGGCAGTTTGGGCACAGTTTTTGCAGGATATCATTATGACCTAAATTTCTTAACAATCCATGGCAGAAGTAGATTCCCAGGTTTAAGCATCTGGCTGAGAAATGGGCAAAAAATGGAGGTCAAGGTTCCTGTGGGTTGTCTTCTTATCCAAACAGGAATGCAGGTATTTACGTTTGTTTCTGCCAATGCATGGTAATTGAGCCATTAAAAAATTGTGAGTACAACACCAATATGTATAACAAATTCTAAGGAAATACCAGGTGTTTCAAATAGCAGAAAATAATGTGTGTTCTTCTCTAAACTCCCTTGTATGGATGCGGCTAATATGTGTGTGATGCTCATATGCAGATAGAGTGGTTAACTGGAGGTAAGTGTTTGGCTGGAATGCATGAAGTTACTGTGACTAATAGGACACTTGAAGCTATTGAGTTTGCAAAGCAGCAAAACCGCAGCATTTGGAGGGTTTCATCAACTGTAAGCGTTTTAAGTTTCTTTTGGTTATAATGCTTCGTCATTTTGTCATCTGCTAATAATTTTTATTTTCTTCTCGTCTTTGTTATGACCAGCTCTTTGCACATATTGCTTCAGATGCGATCTTGAAGCCATTAGGCCATTTCGCCGAGACACCGTTTGCGAGCAAGTACCCTCCTACCTGTGCTGGAGATTTTGTTGAACGGGAGCTTGGTGTAATTAATCTTAAAGGGAGGAAGGGATACTCTTAGACCATATAAGAGAACATAAATCGATTGTTGACTTCACTAGGAGTGATTCTCCATTGTCTAATTCACTTTTTATTCTTCTGGAAAAACAAAAGACATTTGATCGTAGGATCCATCTTCAACATTTATGTAATTTTACAAAGTGATCATAATCTGTGAGGTCTTCAATCAGATCATTTTCTGGGTTTTGGTGTATAAAATAGGAGTGCATTGCATGGATCGGAGGAAGACCTATTCTGCGAGGGTGCACATTTATTACCATTTTTTAATTTACTCTTTTCTGTCTAGGGTAATTATTTAATTTTGGATGTCAGAGCTATGTCGGTGTTGACTTGGACGTGTAAGTCTCGAAAAATTGAGGCGATGTATAATTTGGAAAAGCTCGAGCATCGTAGGCGGGGCCCCAACCCCCACCAAAAAGCAAAAAAAAAAAGTCTTCGTATTAATTACAGCGAACAAATTCCTTTCGAATTTATGTAAACCGACGTGGGCCCATAGATTATTCTCCAATCACGATGCATGTATACTGACGGGTAAACTACTTTTCTTAAAATTCCAAATACTTGTTATATTTGGAAAATAACCCTATGAGCGCCAGGAATGACTGCAGTATCAAAAGGGTTTCGTCATAAACATGAATTATCTATTTGCGAAAAGAGTGGTAAAAACCACGTCAAAAACCCGGCTTAACTTACGACTTGGATTACGAAGCAGATACCAACCACTTCACGATGCCCAAAAGCCCATATGAATCGAAGCCCACATTATGCAGCGGTAGTACTCCATAGCCCCCATAGGCTCCCTCTCTATCGGCTGGACTCTCGTCGATGGCTGGGCGAGATGGAGATGGCGGTGACGCTGACGGCGACGGCGACGGCGACGACTACATGGGCGATCTCTCTATCTTCCTCCCTGCCGAACTCGATACTGATTCGAAGAAGGTAATTTTAACCCTGACCCCCTCCATCTTAGCGTTGTTCTTCGTAAAAAGGATTCCAGCTTTAGCCCTAATCGCCTCTGCGGACCGGCAGAAGTTTGGCTCGAAGGCGAATCAGAACCAGCCGGAGTCGAAGCCGAAGCCCAAGTGGCCCAAGGGCCTCAGCTGGCAGGAGCAGCGGAGGCTCGAGAGGGAGCGGAAGCAGCGGGAGGAGGACGAGCGCACGAGGGCGAGCCTCGAGTCGGCGATCCCAGTCTCCAACGTTGGCTTCAGGATGCTGAAGATGATGGGGTACAAGCCCGGCTCCGCGCTGGGGAAGGACGGCGGCGGGCGGGCGGAGCCGGTGGGGCTCCAGATTCGGCGGTCCAGGGCAGGGATTGGTGTCGAGGAGGACGCGGTGAGGAAGGAGAGGGCTGCGGAAGAGAGGAAGCGGAGGAGAGAGGAGGATATGGTGGCAGAGTTCGGGTCACGGCAGAAGACGCATTGGAGGAGCCGGAGAATCGTTGGAGATTACCGGAAGGCAGAGGCTGCTCTGGCCCAGTTGGAGAAGAGGGAGGTGATTGAACCCCCGAAGGACGATGCAGAAGAGGAGAAGCCGGAGGAGGAGGAGGAAGAAGAAGAGGAAGTAATCACTGAAGAGGTAAAAGTTCACAACATGATTAATCTTTATATCCCATCTTGCTATTTATTCATTTTAGAACATGCGCCACATGCTTATTTTGATCTAATTCCGTTTCTACGCTCCCCTTCTATGTTAACAATCAAGAAGCAAATTGGAAAGCATAAATAGAAGGATTTGATATAATATTTCTTTTGCCACTGAACTGCTAAGACTGCATCTCGAACTATTTATTCATTGAAAGGGGAGGTTAATTCCAAACTTAAGCTATGGCTATACAGTCCAGTGCTCATTGTCGGGTATTATGGGGTTTTGACTTTTTTTGTATATTAGGTAGAGAGACTGTTATGAGCTTACAATTATGGGAAAATATCCATGTAGCCGACAATTTGAGATTATGTAGCTTGTTGTTGTTGTTGTTTGTTTTTGTTGTAGGTTGTTAAAGCTCAACACTCAATCTGTCACCTTAAGGGTTGCATATGGTTTCCTGGGGTAAATTTTAAGGCAGCCTTTATTAATCAATGAATAGCTGATAGAAACTGATTGTACAAGATTGGCCTAGCATTATCATTGAAAGATGCATATCTTGTTAGTCTCCCATCATATCTCGAATTGCTGCGGGTTTGCAAGAATATTCATATTATCAAACCTGAACAAGAAGACATTAATTCAATCTGGTTCAATCGAAAAATGGCAACTGGATCACTATTATAAAGCAGAAGCAGTTGATCTTCTAGAAAAATTACAGAAAACAGCGGCAAAAAAAATGCATAAAGGGCCTGCAGCCACTTAATTTGTTTTGGCAACTGTTCAGCCTTTCTGATTTTACAGAGCTATTATACCTTTTTTATGGATAAACCCAATCTGCAAAATGGTTGACGGTCAACGCTGTGTTCTCCCACCAGACCGCGGTTATCGAATCGCGATGTGTGACGTGGCACGACGAATGCGGTTTCTCGCGTCATTGCCTTTTTAAGAAGCTTCGACGACCTCCCCCGATTGCTCACGTCCTTCGTCTGTGAAAAAGGAGGAGAAAGGGTTGCAAAAGGGTTGACGGTCAACGTCGTGTTCTCCCACCATAACGCGGTTATCTGAATCGCAATGTGTGACGTGGCACGACGAACGCGGTTTCTCGCGCCACCTCCTTTTTAAGAAGCTTCAACGACCTCCCCCTGTTGCTCGCGTCCTAAACCTATGAAAAAGGAGAAAGGGTTGCAAAAGGGTAGTTGATCTTCGCCCGTTGAAGGAAGATCATTAGTGACCGTCGATGGCCTCAACGGAGGAGGAATCGGAAGTGGATGTAGATCACGAGAACCGAACCACTACAAATCTGGTGTGCTCTTTTCCTTTGTGCTTTTCATTCTCATTATTCACTGATTTACTTGCTCACTACTCCTTCGAACGTTTTAAGTTAAACGTATTTCCGGACGGGTTTGATTGAAGCTTCTTAAAAAGGCAATGGCGTAAGAAACCGTGTACGTCGTGCCACGTCACACATCGCGATTCGGATAACCGTGGTCTGGTGGGAGAACACGGTGTTGACCGTCAACCTGCGGCGGCACCTCCCACGACGATGACGGCACTCCCACCGTTATCCGAATCGCGATGTGTGACATGGCACGACGAACGCGGTTTCTCGCGCCACCGCCTTTTTAAGAAGCTTCGACGACCTCCCCCCGTTGCTTGCGCCCTCCGTTAATCGAGCATGGATTGCATCAAACCTTCTTTCTTATTCTCTAGATACATCCAGCAACAAGATTTGGTGACACAACTGCTCCATTTAGTATTCTCACCAATTTACCTGCTGTAATTGACATTTATTGTTGCAGCAATGGTCACAAACAATCGAATGTGACAGCTGCGGCAAAGCATAAATCAACACTAAGGTGGTGGATGTGACCGCAAATGCAACAACTGTGGCTTTTCTCCTTTTGCATTCGTTTCTTATATCCTGCTCCTACCCGTACTCTTTCCCCTTCTACAGCTCCGGAAAGCTGTCAGCTTCCCTTTCTACATCCTCTTTTTCTTTTGGAGTTGAGTTTTTTCCTGGAATTGGCCAAGAATTCCTAGTCTAACCAGTTGCAACCGATTTTAAGCCTTCCAGTGATGACGCCATGAAATTGGATATAGGGTTTTTCTTGGCAGATAACAGTGCAGTTCAAGGTCACATGTTTTGATATAAACTGATGTTTTAATAAAGATTGTTGTCCTTTATAGCCTTCTATTTCCTTGGTTTCCAGGACCTTTATCTTTCGTAGGTAGATTTTCGATTATTATCTTCAACCACAACACAACAAGAAGTCCAAAATGCCATGAACTGGAGTAAATCTGGACAAACTAAGGTGTGTTCATATGGAAGCCGTATAAGCTGTTATATGTCTGTTGCAGACGTTTCTGTTATCTAAAGCAGAAACATGGTAAGATCTACTGCGACCAGAGGAATATCTAGAGATGGTAATGATCAAGATTTAATGGCCATCATTTCCTTTCATGAATTGAGGATAAATCATATCCCTGTAATTTTTATGTGTATCAATTGGGGGTTGTCCTGTTTTAATGTTTTAAAATACTTTTTGGAACATTCTTCATCCATGGTTTTGAATCTGACAAACTGACTAGAAACTTTTTTTTTTTTTTGCTTTTGCAGAACTTGCATGATACACTGACAAAGCTGAGAGATGAACATCGATACTGCCTCTACTGTGGATATCAGGTCAGCAAAAGTCAGAAATATGCTATTTTCTAGACAAATCTAATATGCCCATGCTATCACTGTTGAAAAAAGAGAGATTGCATTTCTGCACCTGAGACTAATGGAGCTGCAATCAGATATCTAGGAATAAGATGGCAAGCTCAGAGATATTTCAGGAAGTTTATGCATTAGCATGCACTATTTTAAACCTGCTTGCATTGCAGGGATTTTATTTATAATTTAGTACTCTGTATCTCATACATACCAACCACCGCCTGACCAAATGCTAAAACAGTCATATTTTGCCTCTTTTACAGTATGAGTCGGCAGAGGAATTGGCAACTAATTGTCCCGGACCAAGCGATGAAGATCATTGATCGCAAACAAGTTGCGGAACACCTCTTTATCCTTGTTACAAATTCCAAATGCTAAGCGATCTGATGTCAATCTGTGGAACAAATAGAGAGTGATGTTCGATTTGTAGCATGTCTCACCGATTGTTTGTTCCACTTACGAGATTGAATCGTCTTGTTGTTGATAGGGGTTCCAGATAGTGGTTCTGAGAACCTATGAGAACGGCATCAGCACACTCTTATTCAGACAACTGAAAAGAAAGAATGATTCATCTTCAAGTGGGATGAACTTTTTGTTGTTACCAGACTGGTCATACAGTGGTGGAATGAGGGACAACTCTGAACTCTAGGAGCAGCTTTGCCCAAATTGTCAATGGCCCTAGTAGATGATATAGTTGGAACAGTGATATATTATCTAATTCATCAAATAGTGACTCTAAAGAACATTTATGAGGGGGGGGCCAAGTACTGGGTCCTCAAAGGAGGAAATTGACAACCGATGCTGTCTGTCTGTGTAATTTTTTATTTTTATCATAAGCCTGTGGCTGGCACTCCGATCGAAATTATTGTAATTTTATTTGTCAGCAAGAATCTTGGTTCTGGGAACATAAACAATTGCTCTCTGCCAGCCTCCTTTCTTCAGATGCAGCAGATAAAAATAAAGTGAGCGTCATCTTTTGTGGCTCATCATTGCACTCCCTGACCACCACCAAATTGTAACTGACACATTTAAGTGTTTTTGGCTGACAATAGTATCATAAAAAAAAAAAAACAGAGAATCTTGCTGATGAGAGTAAGTAAGCTTTTCAATTGAAACAGATGGGGGTGTGGTGACCATCAACCAGCTTGATAATGATGCGTCGCGGGATGGGGCAGATGAAATAATTGTTCACCATCCCCCGACGGAGGAATTTATTCTCGCTCATGGGTATTTATTTATTATTTTTTTCTTTTTTGGGGGCTCGCTGCTTCCAGGCATTCTCTTTCGGGGTTGGAGGAGAGCTTTGGAAATCAATCGGCTTGCATATAATGTAATGTCATGTTCTCTCCTATCTATTCTTTTATTAATGTCATGTTCTTCGACAGTGCATATAATCAATCTGCAATGGTCGAGTGTAGAACGATCTCAAGAACATTGGGCTCTTGTTCAAGGAAGGAAAGCTGAAGACATGATGATGATGGCTGCAAAGGCATGCTTGATAGATTAGTGTCTTGATAGATGAGCTTACAGCTGAAGACTTTTGCATCTTTTACAATTTCATGTAATTTAAAAAAAAAAAATAAAGTCAAACCCCCAAAGCTACAGAAATAGGAGGCACCCCTCCTGCCACAAGGTCTTTGGGAAACAAAACAAAGCCTCTTGATGAATAGAATGGGATGTGTGTTCATTCCTGCGTGATGCTGACACCAAAATCCAACCCATTCAGAATTGTTGGGAGCAAAACGATGCCAAAGGTCTAGAGAGACCAGTGCATGATATGTTGACCTGAGTGATCGTATTCCCTGCTCAAGCCATGGCCGAGGCACTGCCCGTTTCCCTGCAGGGCTAACTCGAGTTCACCTGAAAATTGAGCACCACCAGCCGCATCCATCCCCATCTCATGCAAACTATTCCTGCTTCCTTGGTGTCCAATGTGATTGTTGTTGGAGTCGAAAGAAGGTGCCAAGATGGAGGAGGAATTGTTCAGGCCTCCGCTTGCGGAACTAGTTGGGAGTCGGCGGCTTCTGGAAGTGCGATCCCCCCATGGCTGAGTTGACAGAAGAGAGAGAGCACAGCTGGCATCCGAGGCTCCTCCGAGACACTCACCGGGCGGGAACTCTGCGGAAGAGTAGAGAATTTGGCCTGTTGAACCTTGCGAGTATGGATGGGCTCCTCCGTGCATCGCAGCAGCTGCATTGGATGGAGCATCTAAGACATCATGCCAGTGGTTGCTCGCCACCTGATCGCCGGCCCTGACAGTAGGCCAAATGTCTCTTGCGCTACTCCAGCTCCTCGAAATCTTCGGGTAAGAGAAATCCATTAGAAAGCTTCTGAATCTGCCAGGTTCTGTTCTTAATGCAAACAAATCATTCAGAGAGCTAAAAATAAAAATAAAAAAAAATCCAGTAGCATAAATGCAGTGCTAAATAAAGGTTAGATTGCTGGATGACCATGGAAGGACGGTGGCGCCAAATGGCCATAGCGCGGCGCAAAGGGCCCTGGGGGCGGCTTTCTTCGACGCTCGTTATGCCCCGCGAGACGTCTGCGACAACTACGTTTCCCTTGGTCAAATTCACTCAGCTGGTGAAACCTGTGACCCACCACAAAAGAGTAGTTTACTCGACAATATGGTTAACTAAACTAAAGGGAAGACAATTGTTTATCCACAGTAGGTCAATAGGAAACACATATATTAGAACATCATACACCCAACAAAAAATTAAGTAGTTTGTATGGTACCAAGTAAATTAAATGCCAAGAACACCTAAACAATCAACCATTCGAATAAATGATGTTATCGTTCCTAATTTAGAGTTAATGTTTACTATAAACTAAACAACCCCCATCTACACAACAACATTAGCTAGCAGCATCAAACCACCAGTATGGAAGAGATACAAGTTTCTTATTCCAAATAGAAATAAATGATTAGTCATGATGCAATCATGAGAATGAACACACAAGAAACAATGGAAAAGTTCAGTTGCACTTGATCAGGGGATGACAAAATATGAATCAGCTGCACTCACTACAAGCCAAGAGGTGAAATCATCAGTCTAAGACTACAATGTTTATATATACTATCAACTGAAATCCTTCAGCCACTTTTTTTTTTCTCTCTCAGAAACTGGCCTTTGACATCCCCAAAGCATGCCAAGTCTACAAGTCCAGGCATAAATATGAATCTCTCCCAAGACACACTCATAAGCCAAATCACAACCAACCAAGAAATCAGTCATGGCACAAGCAAATAAGTAGAGAAAAGGAAACCAACCCTTTTAACACCAAGTCAGTGGCAAGAACAATGCTTGGTTACCAGCATTAGAAAAATAAAAAATAAAAATTCTTCTGCAGTAGAACAGTACCCACTCAACGTCCAGTAACAGAGATAAAATAAATAAAAAATAAAAAAATATGGAACACACCCAGTATCAACAGTAGTTGATCTAACATGCCAAAAAGTGACCGTGATCATGCAATCAACGAAGAGATATTAATTATCAAGCTCCCAGGCCAAATAAATAGTACAGGCTTTTCCAAGAACACGAAGAACATTAAAATAATGACATGGTGAACTGGAATCCGAAGAGCTTCCGGCGAGCAGATTCATATCTCAAACAGGAAAAAGAAAAAAAAAAGGGGGTCATCGATCGACCAAAAGGCTGATTCGAGAGAAGGAGAAATCTGAAAAGCTGGTGTGGATGGCAACCTAAGAGAGCCTTCATTTCACGAGGCAGGAGATGATTACACGTCGAGACGTCTACCCATCGACGTGAAAGCAAATATAACATGTGTCTGCCACCTACAGAACTAAACGGAAGCATCGATTTCACCAGAGCCTAATCTCAAGAACAGATTCGATGAAAGATGAGCACCGAAACATGGAGAACGAGCAGATAGCAACAGATCGAACCTGCTGCACTGCTGACAGAACCTTTGCTCCATGCCTCCAACCACCACCTTGGGTGCCTTGGAGTGCATCCCACAGACCTTGTGCCGACAGTAGTAAGCCTTGACCCCAGTCAGATCCGCCTCGCACCCCTCCACTTGACACCTGGGTGGCTGTTGCTGACCTCCTCCGTGAACCACCGCTTTCCCCTTCTTTGGCGCCGTCGACGGTGCTGGAGGTGCCTTGGAGGTGCTGTTGCTGCCGCCGCCGCCACCACTACCACCAACCGCATCCTCGAAATAGACCTTCTTGCCGAACATAAGCCCATGGAGGGTGTCATTGGAGCTACGGGATGCTGAGGCCCCAAGGGAGCTCGAACTCATCTCCATTTTGCTTGCTGCAGCTCACTGCACAGCCTCACAGCCCAACCACCACCACCACCACCACCACCACCAGCAGCAGGGAAGGAGGAAGAGGAGTCGGAGTTGGCATCTTTAAAGGGAGCGACTGAGAGACTTGGGTGGTCGGAGTAAAAC
Organism: Ensete ventricosum; assembly: GCA_029747655.1. Taxonomy (NCBI): domain Eukaryota; kingdom Viridiplantae; phylum Streptophyta; class Magnoliopsida; order Zingiberales; family Musaceae; genus Ensete; species Ensete ventricosum. The sequence goes on along the minus strand of JAQQAF010000006.1, from coordinate 514,495 downwards.
TAAGCAAGCGTAAGGGTGTTTGGGTCTTTCCGAATGGCATAAAGCTGACACCTGCCATTGAGGCTACTGTGCATCTGATACACTGTCAAGTAAACATATCAGTGATAGATTTTGATGGTACCTTTTGGTTCCTTAATTTAGTGCGGGAGATGAAGCTTTTTTTTTTTTTTTTTACTTCAAAAATGTTGCGATTACTCGATAATTTCATATTTCACCAAAAAAAAAGAAAAAAAATCATATCTCAGATAATACATATCATGTTTTCACATCTTAAAACTTATAAATTATATCGATGCACGATCTCATATACAACTTTTGGTATGGTTTCAGAGCTAGACAAGAAAATAAATGAACGAGTAAAAAGAAAAATATATATATATATATATATTTCTACACGGGATAGAGGGATAAGACAGGAATGATCTATCTATCGAGTTAGCACATACATTCTAAAGAGATGAGTAGTGGTCACAATTAAGTGTTAAAGAAGAAGGAAAAAAAAATATATTAAATCATATGGAAAGATGTTAGGAAAATATGGACTATTGCTAAGAGTCAAAAAAAAAGAAAAAGACATTATTAGTTAGATCTGGTTCGTAGTTTGATATGTGTAAAATTATAAATTGGATCGATGTTTAATTTCATGTAAATCTAAACTCTATCTCTAAAACTTGGTTGTTGTGTTTTTTTTTTTTTTTTTCTTCCGAAAGTTAATAATGTAAACGATAAAAATTTATGTAATTAATAAAGAAAGTATGCCTTACCTCCTCTTTCCATTCTTTTTTAGCTCTTTTGCGTTAATCCCTCACTTGTTTTGAGTTCTTTGTGGCGTTCTGATTTGTTCTGATAGAGTTACTCTCGTCTCGTGCGGCGAGAAGAGTCGCAACGGAGGAGAATCTCTTGGAAATGAGCTTTGGATCGACTAGGGAGGGAGGGAGGGAGGGAGGGAGGGGGCCTCTCATGGGGTTCTGAGATCACTGTCCGCTTTCAAAGTGCTCCTCGGTGACTGCCGACCACTGCTGCAAGGAAAAGATCCAGCGAACCAGTCGATAGATTCGAGGCGCAAATGGACGTGCCATTATTACACCTACCGTTCCTTGAAGTTGCCGATGACCTCCTCTCTCTCTCTCTCTCTCTCTTCTTTTACTCGTTTCAGAACAGTGCAAAGACCATTCGGTGACGGACGCCAAGGTTGATACCTGACTTGTTTCCGAACGAACAGTGGAGCTCAGTCGGGTGGTGCAAAGGCCATGGAGGGAGGGAGGGACTCCCAATCTATTACTTGTTTTATTTTTGGCCGAGACATGTCAGAGATCAGCTAGCTGTGGCAACAGTGTGGCTTAACTATGCTGGTTTTGGGTAGGCAGGAAGACGCTTCGCCATTACTTTGCCTTCATCTGCAACTGCTGCCTCTACGAACTAATGACAAGTACTACTACTGCTACTACTACTACTACCGTCCGTGATCTCCGAGTACAACTCCTCTCGCTTCTACTTTTATGTCGTCTTCCACATCGGGTGTTGTCGTCATGACTACCGCACTGTGATTGAACACAGCCGACTGCATGTTCACGGTGAGAAGACACCGAGGAGAAGGAGGAATTCCACTGAATCTTATACCATCAACGTCCCAACAACACTATACTCTCTTAGCCATAATGATTGTGATCGATCTTTGGATGCAGTTTCCGGATTATTTGACAGGAACATAAATCCTCTTCTTTTTTTTTTTTTTTTGACAAGAAGAAGTGGATTCATTGCACTTATTTCAAGGAAAAGGATCCTCCCATCATATCCAAATTTCAAGGTATATGTTCGTTCCTATTCTTTTCCATTATTTTATAGTTTAGTGGATTCTCAGCCGGTTCATTCTGTCACACTTAATTCTTTCCTTCTTTTCCATTATTTTTAGCCCTCTTCTATACTCCATAATTTTGGACCTCTTCCTTTTCTCTTCAATTTTCATCTTTTATCTTTTTCCTATACTCATCTCTCTCTCTCTTTCTTTATTGTGCCCCTCTCCTCTATTCTTCTATGATGTTTGTTTCTTCCTCTTCTGTCATCGTCACCAACCTCATTTGCGACTCCTCCTATCTCTTCGTTGTCATTGTACTTTTCGCCTTCCACTATATTACCATTATAATAAAAAGAATACTTCGATATAATTTTATAAATTATATTAAAAATATAAATAGTCATATATATATATATATATATATATATATATATATATATATATATAGGAAGTAAAAATAAGATTAACTTTCTCATATAAAAAAAGAAACAATGACGCATCCCACTTTTTTTTTATTTTTTACTTCGTTTGTTCTCTCGTAGATAACTTTGGAGGTCAGATGTGTTTTTTTTTTTTTTTTTTTTTTCCTATATTTTATTTTTTTTAATCATAAAAAAAGATTATTATGAGCTAGAAACGGAGTGATTTTTTATGTAGAGCATCTCAGGGAGAACTCACTGCACATAAAGCAAACTATTTAATGGATTTATTTTTCCCTCTCAGCTTTAGGTGAACTAACTAAACACTAAAGCTTTTTGATGCATCTAATTGCTTGTGATTGCTCTGTGGAATGAAGATTCTCATGTACTGACTTGTTTTGCTGCTGCTGTGGGTGAGGCAAGAAAGTACCTTTCAGGCTTTTTGCTTCTTCGGCAACCACTAGCACTTGTTGATGAGTACCTTTTTTTGATGAAGAAGGTTGCTGGAATCGTATGATATGATGAGGGAGTGCTAAAGCAGGAAAAAATGCAAAGCAATACATCCAACATGAGGAATGTTGCAAAGGAGAAACAATAAAAAGATAGCTCATGGAACATGGCCTGCCTCCAAGAAACCTACTTTTTTTTTTATGTAATATTGGATTTATTTATCTAGCAAACTATTTTTTGATGTAATATTGGATTTGACGAGATGCCTACATAAAATAAAATAAAAAACAATTAGATCTCTCTCATATACGCCATGTGTTAGGGTTCAATTTTGAATTCATTAGGCTTTAATAGTAGCATACTCATCAGAGTCCCTATAAATCGATTTAATATTTCTCTGTATTTCATATATATATATATATATATATATATATATATATATATTTTGTCGTTGTTATTTAGTCAAATAAAAGCTAAGGTTGAGAAGGAGTTAACCTTCTTCCAAGTGTAAAATGAGGAGAATTCAGGTTTATGGTGCTAAGGTATCCATCTCTACAGGCAGAAGAAGAAGAAGAAGTAGTCGAATGCTCGCCACCTGTTAGCTCTATGGTGCTTCTCAAACATCAAGAAGAAGAAGAAGAAGAAGAAGAAGAAGAAGAAGAAGAAGAAGAAAGAAGAGTTTTCTCAAAAAATAAAGATAAAGAAGGGAAAAGAACAAAAAAAGAAGAAGAATAGGTCCTCCTGCTTCTTCTTCTTCTTCTTCAATTTTCCTCGGCGGAATCCATAAATAAAGCAGTGCTTCTTTCATGCACTTTGTTGATGTACAAACACTGTGGACCATACGATAGTTATTGAAGATATTAATCGACGCACACATTTTGATAAAAAAAAGTCACACTGTGGACCTCGTTCGTTCCTGTGGCGTTCGATATGATGTCGTCACAATTTTGAAGCAAAGATGCGTTCTTCGAGAGTTGTTGAATCGTTCGACCTCGATACGATGGATAGTCGTCCTCCTCTCCCAGATAGATGCTTATGTTAGTATTTATATCGAAAAAAAAAAACTCTTTTTTTTTCATTTATAGAAAGTTCCTCATCTTGTTTCATGTTCTTAAGAGACTCATTTATTGATAGTATTCGATCCGAATCTATCGTTCGATATGTAATAAATATTTTTGACTTGGATGCTGTCTGTATCTACGCGGCAAAATCTAGTTAGCAGGGATGTTGACGTCCCACCCGACATTAATATCATCATCATGCTGAGACTTGGATTGCTATTGGTAATGGAATAAAAAAGTACCAAATATGACAAGGATGCAATATGCTAAGAACAAGTGGTAACTTTGCATATTCTTCAGAATCCTTTTGGGTAGTCAGTCATGTATCCATCTCGCTGAATCAAATGTACAATCATGTAGCTGTAGAATAATGCTTCAGCATAGTCTTTTTTTTTTTTTTTTTTTTTTACAGTCTATATTATTCATGTATAAACAAAACCAAGTATACAATCAATGCTCTGTATTAGGAAACTTTATTTTTTTTTTTTTGTCAACAACATAATATGGGAAACTTTTCCAATGAGATGATGTGTTAGGAAAGAAGCAACATATACAGGGCAAATCACCCTACCCAGCTGATTAACAATCACAAACAAGTGATATAAACAACCTTTCATGATGAACTTGCAAGAAAAGTCTTGCAGCTTTCAAGTTGGGTCAGATTTGACATTGTTGCCGGTGGTGATTGTGGCAGGATCAAGTCTTTCCAACAACTATGGGGCTTCTCTTTCCCACAGAAAAGCATCGCAAGTGACGCAGAAATCCTCCCGTTGAGAAGAATGAATCATCATCATGAGTCTTTTTTTTCGATGCAAGTCCATCAACCTGCCATTGCAAAATCATTACAAATACTAGTAAAACTCACAGAATGGTTATCGAGGATCATAAACACCATCGAACCAAGAGTTTAATCATTGAAGGAACGAACTGTACACAAACGGAGATGAAGAATCGAGCAAGGAACAGAAGAAGAAGAAGAAGAAGAAGAAGTAGGTTACCTGGGGCAGCTTCATCTGGTAATTTGATATGTGACTTTCTAGGTTTTTTTTTTTTTTTTTCTGCCTCTCCATGTAATCGATTGCATACATTGGCAGTCAACAGAATATCTATTTGTAGGATGTTAAATGAAGATCACAAATCAGAAGAACACAAATTGGTATTAGGCTGTACCACTTGTTCAACCTCAGCTGTCCATTTTTTTCTAATCTTCTGTTCCATGCTCCCTCCAAGATTCTTATTCTTTTTAGGCTCAATCACACCTTTATTCTTACTAGAAGCTTTCACAATGGTGTCCCATTCAAAGAGGACAAATCCATAAGCAGCTCCCGCAAGTCTTGCTCCAATCTGAATGCAATACTTCCTAACTCACCTTCTACCATGTCCATACACTAGTGCCACTTATCTCAATCTCTAGTTATCCTTTCTTTGCTGCTCAAATGTATGTAGAATCCTACTCCATGATCACAGCAAAGGTAACATTCATGACACTGACTGTAGATAGAGGACTAAACAGTTTCAGATCTCCATGTCTAAACTCTAAGTCTGTGCATCATCTCTTTTACAAACATATTATCTTGATTCCTTTACCCGCAGACCATCTGCCAAGTCTTTATTTCAGTACACATTAGCACTTGCAGTGTTTGCCGCAGATTCCGATTTGCACCATTTATGTTTCTCCTTAAGATAACATTTGACCATAGTTGGTCCGTGAACGTAGATCTCATTCTGTATCTAAATCTTCCTGTTTCCTTGAACATGTTTGAATTCCACAAAATTACAGGAAATTAAAACTAGCGTAAAGCCCCAATCAGATCACTATCCTAAACTCCTTATTAACAGAAACGTCAATAGCTCTCCTCATCTTTCCAGAGATTCTAATAATGAGGAAAAATTAAGTTGCATAACTGCACAACAGCTGCACTCGTGATTATTCAGATGAATGGACAAAATAATTTAAATGTTTTTAAGACAAGCAAAACACAGCCCAGTTAGGAAACCATCCATTTACAATTAAAACTGAGACATCAACTAGGGAAAGATGCAAATATATAATATGATTGGTTCGCTACTACTCCTATTAGACAATTTAACAGTCATCAAATGAACTATCTTGACAACAAATGCATCAAAAAATTCTGAATAGCCTATGTCTAGTCAAGTCTTTAGCTATTAATATCTCAATACCCATGAAGTTCTCATTAAGTCTAGTGCACCAATTAAGAGTTGGAAAGAATATAATTGGCTGAAGATTAGGAAATCTGGAGAAAATAAGGAACAATGAAGATATCAAAATATGTTTTTTCCAGAATTGTCAACTTTACAACTTGAAAGAAAAGCATACTAGAATCAGAATTGCAAGCAAAACCGCAGTAACATGTCGGAGCTATGCTTTTACTACATATTATAATTACATATTACAAGCAATTCAACAATTTGTTCATGTCACTAATTTAAAGACAAATATAACATGCATGCATGGACATACTGTCACGAACTTAGCTGGTTTTGCCCAAGTCGTGTGACATCTTTGCGTATCCATTGGCAAAGGTCAGCCTCCCTAAAACCTCCTATGGTCCCTTAAGACCTACAAAAAAGAGAACGGGTTAAAGAAAATGTTTCATACGTGATCCACAAGCAACCATTTCAGCAAATACTTTATAGCCAATGCAAATTACAACCATCGAGTTCACAAGCTCTGAACGGTCGCACACAAAGGATCATGGTACATTACAGACCGAAATCCCCACAAGTGTCCACATGACACAACTCTCATTTACAAGCCGAAAATGACTACGAAAGCTAACCAAACTAGGACTGTCAAGCCTACTGCTAGCTCGATACTTGCTGTACAAAGCATATACAAAGATCAAAAGTTAAGAACATACATAAGCATTACATCGAGCACCTTATTTATATTTTTGTCCGTAACATACTCCCTCACTTATTCCTTCGACGTCCTCGTCAAAGCCGTTGCAGACGCTGCATCTCCTTGCCTTTTGTTGAATCTTCAATCTTCTACTCTAGCTGCAACACGCCTCTTGGCTCTCAGCTTCTCTCTGCCGCTGTTGTTGAGTAGTCGAACTTTGATCCACCATGTTGCTTTAGCTGGCCAATGACTGACTCTGGTGTGAGGTTGGCTGAGTTGTATTGATCCTTGTTGATTCCTACGGATCCAATGATGAAGGAACAGACCTTCCTTGTAATAAGTCAGTATATCAATCGTCTCATGCTGCTTAAACTGGGTGGATGCTTGTTGGAGCTTTAACGAGCATCGCCTTGCAGACTTTGAAGTTTTTGAGGTCCTTCTTCCTTCACAAAATTTGCTCATTGATTCTTCTTCAACTTAGTTGTCGCTTCCAAGTAGGTTCACATCACTTTCGCTTTCGATTGACATTCTATTGGGAAATGAAACGGACAATCTACTCTCAGTAGCACCGATCACTATCGGTAAGGATTTGATAACTCTTTATCTCCCATTAGATTTCTTCGAAGGGTCTTTGAACCTGTGTAAAGCTCCTCTGTTGGATAAATAAGAGAACTGAGGTACTCGGTTTTACCCATTCTCATAAGAGTTGAGAAGGTAAAGGTTACTTGACTTTACCCGCCTCCTCGAGGTTGTACTTCATGCATCGAGCTGGTTACTAGCCTTCGCCCGCTCTTTGCTTACAATTCATCCCAACTTGAGCAAGTCTCTAGTAGTTTTGGTCACCTATGGGATTGTACCATCATCTCCATCATCTTTCTCACCTACTCCTCTGAGTAGAAAAGGTACAACATCACGTACTGCCTACTTCGTTTCTTGGTCAAGCACTCTTGCATCAACCCAAAGTCCTCCACTTTCGGCTATCTTGATGATAAGCCCATTAACACCGGTCTTATGAAGTTCCCTGTCCTCTACCCTTCAGCCTTGTCTTAGTACTTGGAGTTTGCCTCTGGATTCTCCACCTCCTCAGCCCCTTTCACGACCAACGCTCTCCCTCCATGAGAGCAAGGATCGATGACTCCACAGAAGTCCCGCCGCTGCCGTACCATGGCACTACCAAGCCCATGGCACTACTATCCGTTGCCTTGCATCTGTGTCTCTTTCTTCGCCATCAGTAGATCCACTTCTGCGGCACTGTAACACTCCTCCGAGTCCACCTATATTCTGACCAACGCTTACCTTTTTGGTAGTTGAGCCCCTTTGGATTGATCGTCGTTTCCTCACCCCTTTCGACCACCTGCTTCAACACCTCTATGTTCTCTGAGTAGTTCCCCTTGGTCGATGGAAAGATAGACTGCAACTCGCATGCATGGCCTCTGCCATCCTGTTGTAGGGCTCGCGCCAATTTTGTTCTCCTTAGTTTCCTTAGTAGCAATGTTCGCTTACTCAGCCTTGTCCTCTGACTTGTTGGGCCCCCAACTCTCCAGCGTTCACGAATATAAGCCATGGAGAAATCCAACTCTCCAACGGCTCCGATCATACCTCTGTATGATCAAGTCCCCCCATGGGACTCACTGGTACTTGCACTCAAGATTCTCATTTGGTGTTACACATCCCCCACATGTTGAACACCAAGACTTTCATCCAATGCAAAATTCGATGCATGCACGAAAGACTCACCTCTACGGTACCATCGCATTCACTCCTTGAATCCATATCCCTTCTTATCGTTATGTTGTTCACCGAAGTGGAGCTCCCAGTAGCTCCTGATCATACCTTCGCATGATCAAGTCCCTCAAGGGACTTCTCCGACGTGTGTTGTATAGCCTCGAATTATTCCATCATGATGCGTTGCACCATGTCGCCTCCTGAGGACATCCATATTGCATTCAGATTCTTGTGGGATGAACTCGAACTACAACCTGTCCATGTGTGGCCTCTACCAGCACATCGTAGGGCCTCCGCTACCTTCGATTATGTTTGCTCCTTTAGCAAGTGACCTTCGTGCACTCATTCTCGGGTCACACTCGGACGAAGCATCACTCTAAGATAGTCCATCGCCTAGCATCTTTCGAAGTCCAAAGACTTCACTGAAGTTGGTGCACCATTGTCTGGATCCTGGGCCTCTATCCCCTACCAACACAATCTCCGATGTGCACCGCTTTCTTCATGACAACTCGAATGGCAACACTGTGGCATATTCTTCAAGATTACTCGTCTCTGCGTCCTGTTGCCCCGTGCTAAGGCCTTCTAACTCCAACTTCACCTCCGCAAGTTGAGTTGTCTTATTTCCTCCGTTAAATGCTTCTCTGAGATAAGGTGCATGTGTCTCGAAGCTCCCTTCGTCTTTGGCACAATGCAGGATGAGTCTGCTCCATCAGAATGAAGAACTCATGGAATGACATGATCCCGCACTTACCTCTGCAAGAGTTCATGTCCTTGACCTCTGTCCAAGGAAAGCTTCATGCCTCCGCTCAATGTTTCATCTTCTACGTCGACTCTCTTTATGCGGCTTGGACACTTCACCAAGTTTCACCTAAGTTTCTCTGCTCCTCGATTTGCATTGAGTTGATGGTGGCCCTCACGCCTACCATTCCACAAGTCAACCCTATGTTGAGTCTAATTTTCACATCGGCTCTAAGTGTGTCTTTATTTGATGTTGGCATGGGTCACTTCCCCACTTGATCTCGCAATGCGCCCACTAATACATTACCTCATGGGAGATCATACGAAGACTCCTCGCCGCTCGCTCGATCCGTTGAACTTTGTGGAGTTATTGTCTTGAGGTACTCCTGAACATGTGCGGTCCGCTGCACATGATTCTTCCTTTGGAGAACCAAGACTTATTACTCCTGGACATCTGTAAGCGACTTTCCTCTTCGCATCCTTCCCTCTGGAAGTTTCGGAGATCACCATCCCCTTGGACTACTCCATCTTACTGAACAAACTATGCATTGTTCTGCCCTCACAAATGCACTTGCTAAATTGCGACTCTTCGCCAATATAACCCTCACTGCACCCTTCAAGGCCTAGCAACATGCTGAACTTGTTGCATACTTCAGCCTCCTACGGGCGTATCCTTCCCATGCCGAAAAAAAAGTTTCAATTGTCCATGTTGCCGAGTTTCGATCACCTTGGGATGGCCACAGACACTCTATCGTCCGCATACAAGCCCTTGCATGAGTACCAAATTCTTCGAGTTAGCAATTCCCCTCACCTCTGTGAGTTTTGCATAACTCTTTTCGGTCATTATGCAACTCATCCTACTTTGCACTGTCTCATCCTTTACCAAGCGCCCCGCTTGCAAGGAGCACCATCAAAGTTTCGTTGCCAACGTCGAGCCATAGCTCGAACTCAGCCATCTCAACCTTTGTGCGCTACACATTTTTCCCAACTTGCTTGTCCTCGTGGTGCCTCTCGCGCAAAGGGTGATCATTCCTCTGAATACTAATCTTCGATGTCTGCTCCTCTGAGCGACTCCTTCCCTAGATCATAATGTTCGTTTCCCCCAAACGGTCGCACGTGTTGGCTGCCCTCCACGCAGCTCAGCTAGGTCCCTACGTTTGCATGTCAAGTGTTTCCACGTGTGCTTGTCCCGCTCTGATACCATACATCACGAACTTAGCTGGTTTTGCCTAAGTCGTGCGGCACCCTTGCATGTCCGTTCCCAAAGGTTAGCTTCCCGGAAACCTTCTATGGTCCCTTAGGACCTATAAAAGAGAAAACGGGTTAGAGAAAGTGTTTCACATGAGATCCACAAGCAACCATTTCAGCAAACATTTTATAACCAATGCAAATTACAACCACGGACTTCACAAGCTCTGAACGATCGCACACAAATGATCATATGATCCATTACAGACCGAAATCCCCACAAGTGTCCACATGACACAACTCTTATTTACAAGCTGAAAACGACCACGAAAGTTAACCAAACAAGGGCGGTCAAGCCTACTGCTAGCCCGCTACTTGTTGTACAAAGCAAGTACAAAGTCCGAAAAACACGGACATATATGAGCATTACATCGAACACCCTGTTTATATTTTTGTCCGTGACAATACGTACACAAAGGAAAAGAATTTAATTTGAAAACCAATAAACAAAATATTGAATATAAAATGCAACAAATGGTCACCAAATTCAGGCACTTAAAGAGGGCTACCACCCTTGAAGCCTTAAAAGAATGAATACCATAAAAATATTGGAACACATATGGCCATGAATTATATTCATGGTTCACCCAAATTGTATACATACACAAAAAGATAATGCAAGAAGATATAATTCAAGTCAATCTATAGAAAACATGAGGCTCCATCACAATGATTGTCCGAGAGCATACATATATCAACAAGAGTCAACCGAGTGAGAATATATAATTAGAGAAGTCAAGCAGACGATTTTAAGAAATAAGAACCACAGAGAACCCCAACTAAAAGCAATCAAGGAAGACAAGAAATGTTTACAATAGGAGGTATTTGAATGTTGCATGGCAATGTTAGTAAAAGAAACGGCATGAGTAACAGATAAGAAAATGTTATGCTTGCAGCTCTTCATTTGAAACAAAATAAAAGAAAAGATATTTTTACAGCGCTTGGATGCCAACAAAGATCAGGAAGCGGTATATCTAGTCCCAAGCTTCCTGTTTAGTTTGCTCATTAAGAACAAAGGAGGAGAAAAAGATGGAAACTAGGAGAAAAAGAGTCAACTGCAAAGGATTTGAAGTGTTCACCATGTCCGGTTTTGTAATGGCAACAAGAGTCACAGTAATAGCAAGCTGCAAAACTGGCTCGCACAGGACTCATGCCTCGGCAGCCCGGTGAGGTTTGCTCTTTCGTCGACTTCCATTATGTCGAAAACCATTGGACCCAGTTGACTCTTCAGTTTTCGGTTTCAATTCATCACCATTCTCCTCTGAAACCGAATCAGACTTGTCTTTTACTTGTGAACTGCTCTTCCTCTTCCTCCCTTTCTGGACCGTCGAACCCTTGAGCTCTTTGCTTGTCACAGTAATTTTCATATCATCTGCCCCTCCTTCATTCTTCTCGGCATCATCTTCGCCGATGTCATCCTTCAAGGGCTTCTGCAGCTTTCCCCTCCTATAGGCAGGAAGGGGATGTTCAATATCATTCTCCAGATCCTCATGACTTGTGACCGCTCTCAATTTCTTCCCCTTTCCTCTGCCTCTTCCCATTAACGCACAGATAGGTGATCAAAACAAATTGAACAGTCACACGTACTGGCAATCATAGGAAATGAGATTGGGAAAAGTTAGTTTCAAATGCTGCAAATTTCATGATTGACTGCATATCCACAAGATAATGTACTGAAAAGCTTTATCATGTGGACTAAATCTGTAAAAGGTTCTAAGCTACCAAACAAATGAATCCAAAATCCTAAGCTACTAAATGATTCAACAAAGAGACAAGTAAAAGGAAAGATTCATTATTAGTTGCCACAGTAATTAAGAACCTCTTAATCTGAGAGAAATTTCAGTAAAGCAAAATAAAATAAAGAGAAATGAGCTGAAGGTATTTTGTTCACCAAAATGATCTAGGAAATGGTTATAAGGTAAGAGAACTCAAATATTAAGCATGCAACTAATTCCAAATACATGATTTTTGAAAGACTGATGTTTCCAGACAAGACCAGATTGCTTGAACGATTAGATCCAGTGAAGGCTATGAATGGGGGGTTTTAGATGTTCAGAAAAGCAAACCATCAAAAGCAAATAACCGGTAGGATCTCCTCAAAAAGATCAACAAGAAAGACAAAAGCAATCGCTTTCTTGATCGAAAGACAGATTGCAAATCATTACTGACAAGATTGCCCTTTTTTTTTTTTTAAGAACGTTTAATCCTGAAGGAGAACGATCGAGAAATGACCTGAGCTTTTCAAGATTGCATAGAGTGCATGATCTGCAATTTCAGGAAATACACAACGACAGCTCTACAATTTGAAGAAACCCCAAAAAGATTTGCTACAGATAGCAGCCACAAGTAAAAAAGCTACGATCTTTACAACACGAAATCCCAAAACAGGAGCAGAGGAAGATGTTTCAGAATGACAAGATTCAATCTTCACAACTGACCTTACACAAGCAAAGCCGCATCTCCGTTGACCAAGGAAATCCCATTTGCTCCGACCCGATACCTGAGAACCAAAACAAGGGAAGAAGGCTAGAAAAAAAGATCCTACTTTTAACGCAGATGCGGCTTGCTTGTGTAAGGTCAGTTACCGATTTAGTGGTTCGGGTACCGATCGCTGGATGAATCAATCAAGCCTAGCATCACAAAAGGAAGAACTTGAAGAAGAAGAAAAGATTCACTGAGAGAGAAACCACTGAACCAGCAGAGGATGCTGCAGAGCACAAAAGAAGGAACAGAAGAGAGAGGGAGAGGAGAAGAGCCAGTGACATCTCACTTGCTCCTTGGCCCATAACCATATATCGATCGAAATTATTTATATTACCACAGTATATTTTTAAGCACTTAATTGTGAATACAATTTATATCATTAAATTGCAGTCACAAATAAATAAAAAAGCAATCAAAATTGAGATAAACAATGAAAATATAGGATCAAAGAAGCCTTTTTACCAGTCCATGCGACAAGGAAACAGAGGGAAGTGATCTGTAAGCACAATTCTGTCCTAATTGTGCTGTGATGGGTGGACCAAATCAAGTGGATTCTGCTCACCATATCAGAAACTTTTGGGCCCTGTTGTTGAAATATATATATACATATATATATATACACACACACTTAAAATTTTGTGTATTTATCATTATTATTATTCTGTAAACAGTAAGTGCTTCAAAAATTATATTTTTATAACAAATTTGAAAATAGTAGGAGTATTTTTTTAGATACTTTAAATTTTCTCTATCAAAATAAATTAATATCAACCACGGCAAAAGAGCACTTGATCTGTATTTTTTTTGTATTGACCCTATCACATGATACAAATATTAATATCAAGACTTTACCTCATGATGTGCCGGATTTTGTGCAACCACAAGCTATTATTTATGACAAATTTTTCCTATTATAATTTAGCCCAAATCCCTTTGCTAATGCTTAGCTAATCAAGCGTGATGGAAAGGCAATCCATCCTCCACCTCTCCTTCAACCCACACAAGGAGATGATGCAAAAATTCCAAGAGACTTTTATTTTCAAAATTTTAGAATATTGTAATCAAAATAATTAAATTTTCCCTCATATTTTTATCCAATTAAATGTCGAGTTGGCTATCCAAGTTAACAAAGAAATAAGAGGTATATTTAAGCTCATAATTTTGATAGGTTATTTGTCTAACTTTGGCCAGGGTGAGTTTAGTCTGATTTCGAGCGTTTGGTAGTCACCAACTTAAATTCCCCTTAAACATAAATCAAGTCAACAATTTCTACAGTGGTTGGATGTAATTATTTTTTATAAAAGTTGAGACTAGTTAAGCATAGAAAATTTTAGAAACAATTTTGAAAGAAATCACTCTCTTTGACTACCTACCACAAAATATAAATAAAAAAATTCACTAATTAAATTTCTAAGCATTGGGTTGACAACGACTTTTTATTCCTGAAAATTTCATAACATGGTGTAATAATATCATCATGATGTAGTAATAATAGGTCAAATTACAAATTTCATAACATGCAAAGCCAGTAAGTACAACACCGAGATACCATAAAAAATGTCTGTACTATTCGGTATTAATAACAATTATACTTATCAAATCAATAATTATGAATTAGGGCACGTGTGTAAATTATAATAGGTTGATAGCAAATCAGGATTACAAGCACGTAGTAATTAATTATGTCATTTAATCGATGTAACGTTTATGTTTTGGATGTCGAAATGGCGGCTGGTGTTTGACTTGGTCAGCCTCCCACGTGGCTCGCCATGCAGCTTTGTCGCATACGTGTAGTCCAAATATTTTATGAGGACGCATAGGCTCTACGTAATATATATAATATTCTGCTGTACATATATATATGTGTATAAAATTAGTGCTGTTTAATTTTAAAAATTAGTAAATGAGATTATTATCAAACTAAAATTTGTAAGTACAAGATAGAGTTAATTCCTGTCAGCGCAAGTTAATAGTGGTTGAAAATATTATTTATGAAGCATCTTTTTTATGACATTCAAAATATTTGGGGCTGGTAAAATAATTTTATATATTTTTTAAAAAGTTAAATATGACTAATATTCGTCATAGTTGAAAAGTGAAAATTTTGAATCATTAACAAAGAGGTAAATGAACACAAGGAATGATTTATAATATTTAAAGAAATATATCTAGTGTATTAAAAATTTATAAAGAATGTGACAGTATATCTCACTTTTTGATCTGTCAACGGAACAACCTTACTTTCCATCGGTAGCAGATCAATTTTTTATAGGAGATTAATCACACTTAAAAAATAATAATCTTAATAATCTTATATTTTTAGGAGATCAATTTTTTAATTATTTAAAATAAATTAATATATATAATAAATAAATAAATCATCATCGATCAAGCTTAAATTGTAAAATAAATTCAAACAATATTTAAAGTTAAAGACTAATTTTTTATAAATTTTTTATCATTTAATACTAATGTATTAATGTTAAGGGGATAAATTTGATGAATAATGATTAACATATTATAGTACTAGAGTTGTTTTTAATTTTTTAATTTTTATTTATATAGTTTGACTATATTAAAAATTAACTAACCCCCCATTTTAAAAACAAAAATTATTACCTTTTTTATTAACAAAATAGATTTGTTTTACGTCTACAATATATTATGAAGGGCTATTTTGATGTGAAATTATAGTACGATGGATCAATTATATGAGTTTTAAAATATAAGAGATAATTTTGATTTTGAGTTATAATACTAAAGGTAAAAGAAAATTTTGACCAATATAATTAGTATATTAGTTAAAAATATTATTTATGATGTATCTTTTTATGATATCCAAAACATTTGGAGGGTGGTAAAATAATTTTATATATTTTTATAAAGTTAAATAAGACGAATATTCGTAGTAGTTGAAAAGTGAACAACTTACCATCAAGAAATAATTATTAATATTTGAAGAAATATATCCAGTGTATTAAAAATTTATAAAGAAGGTGATTGAGGAACCATCACATGTGTACTTTCCACCGGTAGCGGACCACATCGGCATTGGTGGCCACAACGTGGATATAGAGGTCATCCACAAAGGAGTCAGCACTTGCGACTGTCTCATTGACTTTGGAGTCTTTCGACCAGCAAGCTGTACCTCATCGACCGGCACTTATAATGGTAATCTATTGAAGGACGCGTAACTGATGAATGGTTTGACCATTGGTCGACACGGTTCTAAGCTTTCAGATAGATTAGATCCTCGGAATTGCTGCTCCTCCTTTATTCATTAGCAGATATAAAAAAAAAAAGCATGCGTTTGCTTAATCTTTTCAAGACGCATTCATGATGGACATCGTCCGTCATCAGCGTAAAGTAGATAATAGAAGAAGTGTGTGTGTCTTTTGAGAGCATGCTCAGTGGCGGCAGGGTGGGAGCGGCGTCCCGCAGAGGCACTTGTTACGGAGGTAGCACTCGGCGCCGTGATATGCCATCGCTCGCCCCGTCGGGATCTCCCCACAGAGTTCATTGTAGGAGAGGTTGAGCACCAGAAGCTTGTAGAGGTCCTTGAGCGACTTGGGGACGCCGCCCCTGATCCGGTTGTGGCTCAGATCCAGGTACTCCAGGTGCCATGGCAGCGCCGCCTTGGTGATGTCGAACGCCAGCTCGTTCCATGACAGGTCGAGCTTGACCGTCGGCCTCGTTCTGTCGAACAGGAACGACGGGTAGCCGGTGAGCTGGTTGTGCCCCAGGTCGATGGTGTTCACGTCTCCTTGGCCGTAGGAGCTGGGAATCGCCCCCGTCAGCCGGTTGTTGGAGAGTAACAGGAACTGGTACTCCCCGTGCAGCAGCCCCGGCGGTATGGAACCGGAAAGCATGTTGTGGCTGAGGTCCACGTAGCGGAGGTAAGGGAGGCGGCTCAGCGCGGGTGGGATAGGCCCGGAGAGCTTGTTGTTGGGGAGGGTGAGGGCGCTGAGGTTGGTACTCGTGAGGAAGTCCGGGACGGAACCGGAGATGGAGGTGTTGGAGATCCATAGGAGGTAGAGTTGTGAGAGTCTGGCGAAGGAGCGAGGGATGGGGCCGGTGAGCCCCGGCATGTCCTGCAGGGAGAGACTCTGGAGGGCGGAGAGGTCGCCGAAGGCCACGGGGAGTGCAGCGGTGACACCGGCATTGTAGATGTAGACGTTGTACACGCGGCCGGCGTCGTCGCAGTAGAGGTTATCCCACGCGCAGCAGTTGGTGGCGGGGATCCACGTCGAGAGCAGGGGAGGGTTGCCGAGGCCCTCCTTGATCTTAAGGAGGGCTTCGCGGTCGCCCTTATTACAGTCCATGGACGCAACCGGAAGCATCGAGGAGGATATGAGGAGGAGGAGGAGGAGGAAGAAGAGGAAGAATGCGACGGAGAGCGTGGGGGACGACATTGCTGTGGCTTATGGAGCTGAAGCGGATGGAGGATACGGTCAATTTATGGAGAAGCAAAGACGGTGGAAGTGGCAGGGCAAAAACACGTAGGGCAAAGGGGTAGTTTTGTCACTGCATAGCAATTTTTTTAAAATATTCTAAACGCACACATTTCGTGAACACGACTTGTGGGGTCTCACGTGGGCCCCATTTTGGCTTCACCCTTTACCTCACGGGGAACAATCTTTTATTTTTTATTTATCGGATGTCGTGGAATATACTTATATTTTTAATGTACAATTATAGAATTTTTTAAATATTTCATAATAACAGATAATAAATTATATTTTAAATATGTATTGATTGAAATTAGTGCATATTTTAATTGTGCAGTTACGAAATGTTTTGAATATTGGTAAAAAAAATTATATTTTGAACCTATAGTGAGTGTACAATTATATATATATATATATATATATATATATATATATATATATATATATATATATATATATATATTGAAATTTTTGTCATGCGGAATCTCCTAGGCACTATAAATTGGAATCGTATGTTTCAAATACGTCAGGTCATGAAGTGAGGATTTTTCTCTTTTTAGAATCTACAAAAGTCCTTTTGTAGGGTAATTTCTGAGAAATATTTACCTTTTTTTTTTCTTGAGAAATTGCCAAATGTTTAATGCATAATAGAATAGAACAGAGGAATAAGAGGGCTTATAGAACCCTGGACGCACACCTCCTAATTCTTCTGGTAGGAAGCAGGTGCTTCTCCTATCACAGTGGAGCATCACTCAGCTCTTGAAGAAAACTATCGATCTCCCCAAACTTACCAGAGAAACAAGCTGAATTCTTCTCCTCCCACAGTTCTCTCGTCTCTTCCACCTCCGACCCTCTCTTTGCTCCTTCCCCACACCCGACCTCCTCGTTCTTCTCCTTCTGTCCTCCCATCACCTCGACTGGTTTGCCCCTCGGAGCCACCTCTCCCTCGGTTGTCATGCAAAGTGTTTTCGTTTTCTTCTTCTTCTTCTTCTTCTTCTTCTTCGTCTTCTTCTTGTTTTTACCGATTCCTATAGTCGGCTTCCCGGTGAGCCTTTGTACGAGCTCACGGAAGTTTGCTGCATCTGTCTTGATGATCACCGGTGAAGATACGTGCACTACTCTAATCTCCGGCTTCAGCCTTTTGCTCTCGCGCGAGCAGTCCTCCTGCATGGCAGGCGTCGTCGGCTGCTGTGGCACTGCTACGCACTCCTTGGGATTCATGGCGCACCCAAGATTTGCAACTTATCTGTGCAGCAAAGCTTGTATGGAGATAGGAAGTAAAATTTGCTATATGATGCAAGGATGGATGGGAGTTTGGTGGAGCTGCACTCAGGATGGGAAAATGAGAGAGGATATGTTGGCTTGAGGGAAGGAGTCGAGGGGCTTTTATAGAGTGGGGAACCACTTCTGCTGGAACTGGGAAAGGAGTGGAAGGGGAGAAGGAGTACTATGTTTCGTGGATCAAAAGGATGTGAGCTATATATAACAAAGGACGGGGAACAATGGGTTTCCTCTATCTAATCTATCCCATCAAGCATTAACTACGATAAATGGATACCATATATTTTGTTATATATTAGAAGCTTGTAATTCTAATGTAGAACTTTTAGGGTAGTCTAATGTATAGTATTCATTTCTGTTCCTGAATATGGAAGGCTTTTGAATGCTTTGGAAATGACAGAATAAACCCATATTTATGCCATATCATATGGAGGGCTTCATCGTTTGGATATAACTTGTGGTGGTCTTCAAATGAGTAAGCAGATATAAGATCACACTGCGAGGGACTCCCTCGAAGCATTTGGCAAAGGCCATTTGCTGAGTTGGTAACTTTTTTATATTTGTAGATTTCATATCCATTTCGTACCTTTTGGGTCTCTGAATCAAGCATTTTGTTGGCATCGTAGATGAGTTTTCCAAGTTAATCGATCACAGTGGCTTTCTCGGTTGTATGAGATAACCAACAAACCTAAGCCTTGGTTTAGGAGTCACTTCAAAAGGTCTCCTCTTATGTAAAATTTGTACTCAGACTGCATGTCTGTCCTAAATATGTTTGTTGAAGTCTTGAACCAATACAAGTTCTCAGTAGTAGAGCCAGCTTTTGCTTCTTAATTAACCAGATCTAAGAATGAGTTGATTGCACAAGTGTTAGCTTTAATGTTCGAGAACAACACTGCCTTTTTTCTTTCTCTTCAATGCTTAATGTTGCTTGCATCCTTATCAGTCATAATAATCACCCCTGTTTGTTCGTTGTTAGTGAGAACAGGCGGAGAGGGACGTTGATTAATTGTAGCCAAACGCCTCAGCAATTTCCCAAGCTATGCATGAAGGACGAGCTTGTGTTTCTGTATAAGATCAACACTGACAATTAGTATGCTAAGATGATAGATACGAAGGAGCAGTTTCTCATCACAGGACCGATGTTTAGAAATTTACGTAAACTTGTATCTCAGAGATGGGAATCTTCTGTTCGATCTCACGGATGAAGTGGTGGTTGTGGCACAGCCACCGCCACCACCACCAGCAGCGCACGATGGGAGAACTGAAGCGAGGAGACGAACTTGATAGCAGACACACTCATGCATGCAGCAAGATAAGTTGGACGTACTCTGACGTGGTATGCTTCCACGGCAGGATAAGCGGGAGAAATGCTACGATGCTTCCCCCGTGAGGGTGGGAAGGCGACGGCAGAGCGCACGAGACTCGCGCCGGCTGACGGCCGTCCCCTTGCAGAAGCAGGAGCAGGAAGGATACCGCATCCCCATCCCACCTGCCCTCACCTGCCCCTCATTTTGTTCTTCCACATTATAATATTTATATCATTAAAATTAATATTTCCAGACGATCGATTTGGATACAGATTAGGGACTCTGGAAACGGTTCTCAGATGTTGGTAAAGAAATTTTTTTTAAGAATACAGACGATAGTCTGAAATATTTTTACACGTTATGTCTCATTTTGTCGAATGTAAAATTAATTATGTACGAAAATTGTGTTGCTAATCGGTTGAGTATAAAGAAAGGCAGTCCCAAGTCAACAATCCAGGAGACCGAGTCAATGATCGTTCGGTACGACCTTTGGCCACCTAATTCTCTCTCGAAAATAAATGAATAAATATCAAATCCATAACAGTATAAAATGGGATGTGGACATTCTATTAATGAACTTGTTCTTTAACAAAGCTACTACCAATCAGATCAAAATCTTTTTTTCTTTTCTGAGCTCAACACAATGAACCTGTATCTAGTGAGAAGTTTATGGTCAATGTCAATATATATATATATATATATATATATATATATATATATATATATATATATATATATATATATATGTATATCTTTGTGATAACTTTCTACTTGAATGGTGCAAATCAGAAGATGCTTCCAACTATTTAGCAACTTTGCTGTTGACTTGTACTTATGGTCCTCTTAGTTTGATCAAATCTTCGTTTTCAGATCTGAGAAAATAATACTAACAATTTATTAAAGCTACTTGAGGTAAAATACTGTAAATTATGTTTCTAGAAGAAAGAACATTCTGAGAATTAAGGTGTGGGTTGAAAGAGTAACATCATATTAATGTAGGAGCTATTTAAGTGTATTAATGTAGTCTGCATTCACAAATAGTAAGATCTTCACCAAGAATTGTGATGTCTGCACCATAAACGTGAAGAGAAAATAACATGCTATTACGACTGGTCTTATGAAGATACTCTTTAAGATAGCTTTATGCAACTAGTTAGAAGTGGTACTATGTATGTACAAGTAAGCAGACCACAGTAAGAAAGATGAGCCAAACTACGTAGAAAACTATGTAACACCACAGCTTAACTTCTCTAAGCGAATTCCCTGAGCCACATCTCACCAATCATGTAGTAGGTCGAAGTGTCAGTCCCGGTCACCGGAACGCTTGCTGCTTCATTCATAAGCTTCTTCTCTTTCTCAACAGCTGCTTTCTGCTTCACGGCTCGAGTCTTTACAGGAAGCTCTTCGGATGAATTCTTTGAAGCGGTAATGATCTCTGGTGGGGTTTTCCTCCCGACCACTTTACCCTTGTTCACCTTCTTCTTCGTGGTCGGACTAAGGCTAGGCTGCCTCTTCCTCTTCTTTTCTTTTTTTTTCTTCCTGACAAGGATGCTGTCGATGTAGGCTTCGTTGCAGTCACTGTATTTTATTGCTGTGATAGCTCATATGTACTCGCCGATTGAAGATAGAATTAAGTTATAATTTAGATATAATTTTTCTAATTGGACGAGAAAATCACGTAGGTAGGTTAGTTGAGGAAAATCATTCTATCTTCACTTATATAAATTGATAATGAATCAATGAACTCAATGGACATCTCATTACTTCTTTCTATTTTCAATATGATATCAGAGCCCCTCTCTATAAGAGAGATTATCCTTCTTTTATTCACTGTCCAATGACAATTTCTATCTTTTCTTGTTGTCAAAAGGTAGTCTCTTGCTAACGAGGAATCGACGACACTATCTGTTGTCGGTGCCAATTCCCTCCTCTATCAGTGGTAGTCCTCTGAGGTCCAACGACCAGGGCGACCATCTCTCACCACTTGTCCACGACGGTCATTCTTCTCCATTGGCTTCCTCTTCCCCCGCTGGACCCCGTCGGCTTTCTCATTCATTTATTTACCGAGGCGTCCTTCTACACGAGACCGTCTTCCTCGTACACTACCACTATCGCATCAGCTCCAACAAGCAGTGGTATCTTCCCTACCCCATATGCAGCAGACGACGACTTCTACACTTGCTCGTCGGCGCCATCCCTCTTACAGCCTCTATTGTTCTGTTCTCTATGTCGAGAGCACCTACAGGGGCCACCGCCCATCGTCTCTCGGTGCTCTGCATAGTGGGTGCAACAAGCTCTTTCTCACTGTCAAACGACGACAAATCCCCTGCCAACTGCCGGCTCCATGCTGTTGCTGCATCTTCCTCCTCTCCTCTTCTGTCGTGTCCTCTGCCGCTGCCACCACTGCTGCCACGTAATCACGTCGTTGTCCCCTGCTACAGCCCTCGTCGTCCCCTGTCGCAGCACTCTGCCTCTCCTGTCATCGCCGCTGCCTCCTCTACCCACTGTTGTAACCGCTTCTAGCCACCCTTCTTCACTGCTGCCCTCTTCCTCTGCATTCTCCCTATGAAGCACATTCCTTCTTCATCGCAGCCAAGCCCTCCTTTGCCTTCTCCCTCACGCTTGCCTTGGGCACCCCGTCGTAGCAACTTTCTCTCCTTCTTGACACCGACAACCACCTCACTTAGGTCCCCTGCACCTCCTCCTACCAGTGCTGGAGCTGCTCCTCCCCCTCTGCCCCCGTCATCCCCTTCCTCCCGAAGTCTTCATTCTCCACTTGCCTCATCGGCTACCATAACCCTCGTTGTCTGTGGATCCATCCTTGGGACCGCCTCTCCCGCTACCCCTCCTGCAACTCCACTTCTGTCGACGGCTACCTTGTCGTCGCCTGCCCACCTTACGCCCTCATCTATGGCTCCGGCTCCACTGTCGGTGTCCTCATGCTGGAGACACTCACCTTCCCCCATAGGACTATCCCCGACTTCACGATTGGTTGCTCCATCCTTTTCGAATGTCAACCGGCTGGCATCATTGGATTCGGCCGCTGCGCTCCCTCCCTCACGTCACAGATGGGGCTCAAGTGCTTATCCTCACTCCTTTGCCGATGGTTTCTCTTCCTCGACCACTGATTTACTACGACCAACAACGCAAACGAAGAAGGGCACCGCTACCGCTGGTGCCCGCCGTTGCCTCCCTTGTCACCACTGCAACCCATGTAGCCGTTGGTTGTGCCTTGGCATAATCATTTTGCTGCAATCACCGTTGTTGATCGCCCCAGCCACAGTAGTCGTCTCCTCCCCTTGTTGCTAGCGTTGTTCCTCAACTTATCCGGCAATCGTGAAAAAAAAAAAAGAGGGAAAAGAGAGAAAGAGAAGAAGACGAAGGACATCACTATCGCATCTTTCTCTCCTCGCTTCAGGTCCTTATTGCTGTCATCCGCTCGCCCAACAAAATCCTTCTATCCACTGTCGCTGCTCGACAGCACTGACGCCTTCTTTCCCGACAGTTGACCCCAACTCTATTAGTTCTTCATTCTGCTGTCCAACGATAGCTTATGCTCTATCCTTTCTGCTGCGCATGCCCCGTGTCGGACCTCCTCTTCCTACCATGCCTGCACTCTCATTCTCAGCCAGGCTTACATGATCACCGAAGTCAACTGCAGTCAAACCGTTACCACGGTTGACAACATAGTGGTCTCCTTCCTTCATGTTTATTGGTATCAGTTGAAGATCTGCACCCTTCACATGAGCTTAATCTTGTGGGGGCATATGATAGTCTGATCTAATCGGGTTTTCGAACTTGGTTTCAGCAGAATCGTCTGCTCTTTCTCAACTAGGCTGACACTACTGTCAAAGTCAACCATCGTCAGATCATGGTTGACAACACAATGACTTCTTTGTTAGCTAGGCTGACATCATTGTCGAAGTCAACCGTCGTCAGATCTTCACCGCGATTGACCATACAACGGTTTCCTTCTCAGCTAGGCTGATATCGCCGTCAAAGTCAATCGTCATTAGATGTTCACCTCGGTTGACAACACAACGGTTTCCTTCTTTCAGATTTATTGTCATCGGTTCAAGATCGACGTTCTTAGTTCAAGATCGGCGTCCTTATAGAAGCTCAATCTTGAGGGGGCATGATAGAAGATATGATTAAGTTAGGATTTAGATCTGATTTCACCAACTGAATGAGAAAATCACATAGATTAGTTGAGGGAAATCATTCTTTCTTCACCTGTATAAATTGATGATTAATCAATTAACTCAATGTGTATTTTTTTAGTTCTTCGTATTTCCAACACTCTTAAGTCATATGTGATGTGGTGAATCCAACTTGAGCGAGGATGAAGTCGAAGTTGAGGTGCAATCCACATCACAGGCATGGTGTGGCATCCAGGAAAGGGTGGAGGAGTGGAGCGATGGAGGCCAAGTTGAGGTGCAATCCCGCCTAAGTGTGTGTGGCAGAGCCAAGTAAGGATTCAGGGGTGAAGAAGAACCCTTGTGCCCGTTTTCGAGCTCAGTGGCAGGAAACATGGCTCGGTCTGAGGGCAGGAACATAAGAGACCCAACCCGGAATCATGGAGGATAGTTCATCAAGATGGCTTCCCGCCTTCAACACAGGAAAAAAAGGGAACATGGCTTCATAGAGTGGACTATGGTGGTAATTATTCCTGAACTTTGTCTTGAGGAGAAGCTTGGATCCATGATGCCACGAAGAGAAGGATAAGGAGGGAGGAGGAAGCATCACTCAGTTGTGCATGGAGAAGGAAAAGAAGAACCAGCTTTATAATGTCAAATGGAGCTCTCTCTCTCTCTCTCTCCAAGTGCCTGAGAAGTGTCAGCTAAGATATCCAGGTGGTGAGGACGAAGCGATAAACATGTTTCTCGCTCGTCTTGGAGTCATCTTCATCATAATGGCCTGCAATAGTTCACAAAATTATCCATGAATTAAGTATATATAAACTTTGGATAAACACAAGTTAAGAAATCATGACATCACAAGACTCTAAAAGTTCTATCTATCTTAGAGGGTACCTTTCAAATCCATCCTATGTGCTTATTTCTTTTTTCGAATACCTACCTTTGTGCTTATGTCAATGAGAACAAATAATGACATGCGCTAATGGTAGAGGGTTCGATATGTCTCAATTCTTTTATTGGGAGGTAATAATGAACACAATTAATCCATGTACAAAAACTAAGATCGTGATTTTTTTAATTGCATGAAACTTTTGACGTGGCTAAGTTAATCTTTTAAGTTGTAACGTTCGCTTAAGTACGACTTGAGTTAGGTTGTAATAGTTATCTGTATGACTTCAATTGTAAGCCCGTCTAGCTCAGTCGGTAGAGCGCAAGGCTCTTAACCTTGTGGTCGTGGGTTCGAGCCCCACGGTGGGCGATTAAGTTGAAGTTATCTTTCAAGTTGTAATGTTCGCTTAAGTACGACTTAATTTAGGTTGTAATTATTATCTGTATGACTTCAATTGTAAGCCCGTCTAGCTCAGTCGGTAGAGCGCAAGGCTCTTAACCTTGTGGTCGTGGGTTCGAGCCCCACGGTGGGCGATTAAGTTGAAATTTATTATTTACGGAAAAAAAAGAGATATTTGTTGCTTGAATTTAGTGAAATCATTATTATTTTTTTTATAAATATCTCAAGAAGGTTTTGATAGAAGAGAGCAAGAATATGTGATGCTTTATCTTTACTGTACTTCAAAATCAAATTTGTCTCTCCTACTTTAAATTACTAAAATTTATATGAGAGTATACTCAATTTTAGATAGTTAAAAGTTATTATAATTGATTTTACACGATAAATGATTTGATTTTCTTCATAAATATAAGCTAGATTTATCGGAGTATATAGATCTTTTGATATGTTATTTATTTATTAATTTATATTTATTTTAAAATATTATTCTCTAAGTGAACCCTCATATTATGATTTTGCATGAATGTGACCACCCTTTGTTAGAAATAACGTTACACCATTAGGTAAAATAATTTATAGAATTATTTTTATTTGAAGATTACAACTAAATAGTCCATAAACTTTACTCTATTTTCCCCTCTCTTTCTTTTTCTCCAACTTCTATCGTCATTCTTTTTGTAATTCAGATCTCTGTCTTTCTTCATAAATCTCTGTTGGCGTTAGTTTGTTCGTCTTATCACTGTCTTTTTTGTTTTTTTTTCGGAGTTAGTTTGTTTGCCTTTCTGTTGTCTTTCTGTCTTCTTATTTTTCTTCGCTTGAGATCTGCGGTTTCTATAATTTTATTGACAAATAAATTAAAGGTAAAAATATATATACTTTTTTGAATTTTAAATTATTTTATTGACAAATAATCTCGTATAAATTTGAAAAATTTATATATTTTATTTTATCCCATATGAAAATCATAGAGAAATTATATATTTGAGTAATTTATATATTTTGACCAAAATTCTTATTAACTCCCTATTATGTTTTAAAATCAAAAACGCATTCAGTACTTCAAAACTCATCTAAGTGATTCATCATATTATAATTTCATATCAAAGTTATTCTTATAATTTAAAATTTTAATTTGACACTTAAATAAAAGATATAATTTTTAGATCGAGGGTTGTGGTCTTTGTTGTAGTTTTTTTTGTAACTAAAAGATTTATAACAATCTTGGTGGGTTTTACCGGGCCAAAAAGCTTCTCAAGCCCAAAAGTCATTGAAAACCGTGCACATCTTATGAGTCTCTCTCATTTATATTTTATTATATGTATATTATACTAAATCGCTGATTTGATCCGCTGATCTATTCATTTAATAATGATCTCTTCTGTCGTAAAATTATGGGAAGGTGAGTAATGAAGCTAATATTTTCGTGTAATATATATACACTTAGAATCGGTTGATGCGGCGATCGAATCCCGACAATGTTACATTGAGAAGAGTGAAAAATTATATAATAAACATAAAATAAATTTCCCCCCCAAAAAAAAAAGAAATATACACGCGCGAAGCCATGAAGGGATACGAAAAATAGCGCGTTCATCCCGCTCGTGTTGCGACCACCACAAAGTAAGAGGAGACTAGTCAACACACTCCAGAGAGAGAGAGAGAGAGAGAGAGAGGATGCATCTTAGCGAGAACGAGGGCATCGAGGGGAAGACCTTCGTGGTGACGGGAGGATTAGGGTTCGTAGGTGCGGCCCTCTGCCTGGAGCTCGTCCGCCGTGGCGCCGTCGAGGTCCGATCCCTCGACCCCCGCCCCGCCTCCCCCTGGTCCATCCAGCTGCGCAAGTCCCGCGTCGAGTGCATCCAAGGTCCGCCTTTTCTTCTCCTCTCTCTCTCTCTCTCTCTCTCTTCCCCTACGGCCTCTTCCAAGTACGGCGCGGTTTCAGCTTCAATCTGACATTTTTGACACGTTGTTGCCCTAGAACTCTTTCTTTTGGCCGTTAGATTTTCTCGGATGCCCCTAAATCTCTAATTTATCAGATTGATCAACTGTAGAAATCGAGTGGTTGGTGATCGCGTGCTCTTCTTGTTCTCTTCGAGAACTACATTTGGTGTAGGGTTCTAGGCGAAGTTGTCAAGTTTTGTGCGCTCACTGAAAAACTGTATTTATCTTATCAGGCTCATAGCTGGTTGTTCAAATTCGAGATAGGTCGATCTTTAAAACCTTAAATTTTCTGATTACT
Organism: Ensete ventricosum; assembly: GCA_029747655.1. Taxonomy (NCBI): domain Eukaryota; kingdom Viridiplantae; phylum Streptophyta; class Magnoliopsida; order Zingiberales; family Musaceae; genus Ensete; species Ensete ventricosum. The sequence continues at coordinate 487,007 of JAQQAF010000006.1, read as the reverse complement.
GTAACAAACTATAATATATAATGCTTGAATGCATTGTCCGGTTGCTGCTCTTTCTGATGAGTCATTCGCTATTGTAAAAATTCATGCAACCTTATGCAACAAGTAGTTTGCCTACCATTGGGCAATCATTTATTGAACCCAAAAATGAATAGGTCTTTCTTGCATATTGTTCAGTTGATTTTTCATTTTTGCAACCATTTACTAGCCTATCATTTAAACTTCAATTTCTCACCTTATTTGCATTCTCGGATGAATGCAGCACCAACAAATATGATCCTTTAAGGCAATGTTCAGTTATGGAATTCATTTGGCTAGTGATAATCACAATGGAGGCACTTATCAATGATGTAACTATGCAAATGTCCACAGGTTTTTTGAGTTGGTTATTGTGATAGGACAATGTGGCTTATCCACATTCCAACACCAATCTGACCTGGGGTGAGAGAGAAAGAAGCATAAGTGTTGGAATAGGGCCTTATGATGGTCAAACGGTATATTTGGTCAAGTTGTGTTTTATAAGTAGGATTTTTCATGAAAATGTAGCCAGCAACAAAATCTAGGGACATAGGATCCTGAATATGAACGAAAACAGGAAGATACTGGGTTAGGGTACTTCGGAAGACATAAAATCTAAACATGAAGATCCAAGTCTGTATGATTTTTTCGTTTGGGTGTGAATGGGCAAAAAGATAAAGGAAGCTCTGAAATGGGGTGTTGTAACTGCACATTGGATCTAGCACAAGTAGGTTGAGCATAGGATCTGTTCTTCTCTGGATTACAGGATCTGTTTTTATCTGATATATTATTTGTTGGTATAAAGGTTGTAAATCTTAGTTTGGATCAGAGAAGTGTCAGCTGGCGATATTGTTGAAGAAACATTTGGGGTGGTAATGCATAATACTAAAATACAGAAATATTAATATGGAATTAAGAAACAAAATAGTCTACATGGACTTACTTATTTGAGATCCTAGGAATTGTTTCTACGGCTGGTTTATAGTGCTGTGTTTCTATTATGATGAGCTATTGTTAAGCCACTTGTATCGTAACATAATTCATCTAAATTTTGCAGGGGACGTTAGTCGGAAGAAAGATGTTGAAAAAGCTTTACGAGGTGCAGATTGTGTTTTCCATCTTGCTTCATATGGAATGTCAGGGAAGGAAATGCTCCAAGCTGGGCGTACTGATGAAGTTAATATAAATGGAACCTGCAACATATTGGACGTCTGCCATCAGTTTGGTATCAAAAGGCTAGTTTATGTGAGTACATATAATGTTGTCTTTGGAGGAAAGGAGATTGTAAATGGGAATGAATCATTACCGTATTTTCCTATTGATGAACATGTTGATCCATACGGTCGGAGTAAATCTATTGCAGAACAGCTGGTTCTTAAAAGTAATGGGCGTCCATCCAAGTAAGTTTTTGAAGTTCTTAAATATTATTTTGCATATAGTCGTTTGTGTTTCCTTTAATGATTTTTCTTTTGTAAGATAAGCATGTCTCTCTTTAGCAGTTGAGGTAGTTCTCATAACCTTGATAAGGAGACATAGAGAGATATGCCTAGGTTGGCTTAAGAACTTCCTGTTGCAGAACGAAGGTAAATTGATCAAGTCATAGTTGAGCCAATTAGTTGAGTTCTAGGATTTGTTATTGGGGTGATCTTGTGTTTTGTTTATGGCTTGTTTTAATAGTTACAGCTGATCAAATTTTATTCTTTAGGCAACTGAGTGAGCTTAGCTCTTTGTTTAATATTTTAGTTTTTGTTGGATCTGAAAGCATCTAATGCTAAATTAATTTAATGTCTTTATGATTTTTTTAAAGAATTAACGAGTGCAAGGGGAGGCCAAGTGTTGCATCGGGTAAACTCTAGTGGATTGAGAGGCTCTTGAGTAAAGAGGAGCTTCTTCATGAGCCTTTTTTTCTGTGAGGTTCTTGGGAAACTCTAGTGGATATATTATTTATTCCCAAATGAGCTATTGTGATGCCACTGATTAAAACGAAATGACGGTTGGTTCCATAAACATGAAGCAAATTCAGCTATTTCTGGCAGCCTGAACGTAGCATCAATCTTTAAGAATTTAATGAAAAGAAACAAAAAAAAAGCTTATATTTAAATTATAGCACAACTATCTCTCCTCAAGCTTCTTCTTTTTGGACCAGGATTCCTCCATTTCTTTTTCTCCTCTTTCCTCATGTCTAGTGGAGGCTTGAGCTTCTGCAATTCAAACTAAGGGATGCTAGCTCTTTCAGACTCTTATTTCTTTCACAGCTTGTTTTATTTGTTAAACAGTTCGACCGCTGTTATGGAAACAGTCAAATACAAAACTAACTAGGGAGCGATATAAGCCATCTAACATGTTTGGTTGATGTATTGTGGTCCAACATTTAAGTTCCTGGTCAGATTGGTTTATACTGTATTTACACTCTGGTAGACAAATATTCGATGAGTACCATCCTTACTGTATTTCCACCGTGGTGTATAAATTCTTGATAAGTCCACCTCACTAAGCTTCTATGAGACCTTGATAGTATTTTCTTTATAATTTTTTTTCTTGTTATAGGAAAAAAGATGGTTGCCTTTATACTTGTGCAATTCGTCCTGCTGCTATTTATGGACCCGGTGAGGAAAGGCACTTTCCAAGAATTATTTCCCTTGCAAAATTGGGCTTGGCGTTATTCAAAGTGGGCAGTCCAAGTGTAAAAACAGACTGGGTCTATGTGGAAAATCTTGTTCTTGCTCTGATATTGGCAAGCATGGGACTTTTAGATGACATTCCTGGTAGAGAAGGACATCCTGTGGCGGCTGGGCAACCATATTTTATTTCTGACGGTAACAACCAGATTCTTGAAATCAAGCATCTATAATGTATTACACTTGCATATGGAGATCCTAAAGAAGACAGACCAACGCATATACTGTCTCTGTGTGTCCTTTGTTATGAACTATTAGATTTTATATCTGTTTCAAAACACATGTTTTCATGTGGTTTCATTTCATTAGATCTTGCAGTATATAGTACTTAGTTCCAAGGATTCCTTTTTCGCATACCTGACCCGTATCAGTCCCTGGTTGGACTGATATGTACCGGTGTTTCGAAGATGAAGAAGGAGAAAAGAAGGTGCAATGGAGGAAGAGGAGAAGGAAGGAGGAAGGGGAAGGGAGAAGAGGAGGTGGTGGAGGAAAGAGGAGGAAAAGGTGGAGGAGAAGAGGAGGGGAAGTGTACTTATCAGTGGCTCACGGCTAACGACCTTAAGGGCTTGCATTCGAGAAACGTGAGCCCTCTTTGTGTTTATTATTGTGTTTTTAAATGGTTTGGATCAAACCATGCAAAACGGGGTCGATCCACATACCGGTTTACTCCCGAACCAGTATGCACAGCCTAGTCAAACACTGCCTATTTCTCTAAAATGTGGAAATTGTTTAAGACTGAAGTTGTATAAAATTCATAAAGAATTTGTTGGTACTAACTCTACTACATGGTGTTAGAGAGTGAACCTTGATTGGATGACTAGTGTTTGAGTAATGGTTAATCTCTGACTGCAAGGGTAACACTTACCTTGCCCCACATCCTGCATTCATATGAGTTTTATGCACTGGACTGCTCTTTTTTTATTAAAATTATAAAGAGGAATATCAGGACTATGTAGTGATTGCTAGGCCCAAATTATTAGTTCACATTGATTGCAAGAGGAATAAAGGGCTAAAAACAGCTGATATCTAGAGAGAAATATATAATTACTTGGTAGAATTAAAGTTACATTTCTTAAACATCTGTATCCTTAGCTTGGAAAATGCGGATGATACTTGACATTTTTTTCTTTTTCTCTTGACATAACCTGAGCTCTAATTTTGGAGAATAATGGACCTCATTTTATCAAGTAAACGCTCTTATTTTAGGAAGGTCTGCGGGCAAGGCCTGGGGGGTTTTTCTATGGCTTGTAGCTCTGTGCTGTCATACTTTGCGCTACTGGTTCCACCTTTTTACTAACAGATGTGTTTCTGAGGATACCTCTAGAAGGGACATTCCACCTTTAAAAGAGACATGAAAGTATATTTCACTTGTTTCACTCTTTAACTTTCCGCAAGAACAATAATAGTGCATATGAGCTGTGATGCAAAGGGCATGCCATAATTGGGGTTTGAATAGGAAGACCTTTGCATGGGATTCTCATCTGTTCTATAGCTTGAGATATTTTAAAATTCAAATGAGTAGAATCATGTGAAGATGCTATAATTTGGTTTTGAATAAGATGACATTTGTATCTTAGATTTTTATCTCATTTATAGTTGCAAATATTAGAAAACCCAAGGGATCTTTTAGCTTTCTCATCATCGTGGTATTGAAGGAATTTCTCAAAGGCATCTCTTTTGCTGAATTTTGTCTTTTTTTTTTTCTTTAGCATTCTGGGCTATTAACCTGTAGAGTCTCTCATGATGGTATGGTCTTTTTTTTCTTTAGCATTCTGGGTAATGCCATATTTGATGGTATGGTCTTTTCTGGGCAATGCCATGAAGTAAAATAATGTAGGTAAGCATCTGTAATAACTCATATAGGTAAGCATCTGCAAATACCGAAGATACATGTTACATCCATTTTATGGTTTTGTCAGCCTATCAAAAAGTGTGCTCATATTGTATTCATGAATAATTATTCAGCATATATTACATATATTTTTTATTCGTGTATCATGAACTAATTTTTAAAATATATTTGCTTTTCTATTCAGGCTCACCCATCAACACTTTTGAGTTTATAATGAAGCCTTTGTTTCAGAGTTTAGATTATGGCTGGCCAAGATTGACTCTAGGTGTCCGTCCTGCACTGTTTATGGCACGAATTTTTTGGGTCATTTATACACTTTTATATCCATGGCTCAATCGTAGATGGCTTCCACAGCCTCTGCTTCTTCCAGCCGAAGTTTACAAGGTCAGTGATACTTGAACTTTTCATCGAATTGGATCGCTAACACTTGTAGATTTTACTTGTATTCTTTAGAGTTCAAATGTGAATTCTCGTTTAATTTTGAGTTTTCACTTGCAACATGTATGCAGAATCTATTTGGGTCGTCTCAATAAAAAAACTAAAAAATAATCAGCTGGTAGCGAAGGTTAACACCATAATTATTTTTTTCCAACTAATCTTGTTTACATGTGATGTCTATGTCTTGTTGTCTTGCCATATTGAGATCTTCCCATGTCGTCTTGTGACTGTGCTTCACATGCTACCATTTACAATTTCATCCTCCAGTACCAAGCACAATGAACATAAGTTTGTCCGGAGTTTCTAATTCCATTTTTTTAGAGCTTTGTTAAACACTGAGAGACGAAGTCATTGTGGCATATGATGCTTTTTCTCCATATCATGTGTGATTTACTATGTGCACGCAAATGAAGAGGTCATTGACGGCACAAGGTGCTGCTGAAATATCTAACTTCCATAACTCTTTGAACAGATTGGTGTGACACACTACTTCTCGATCGTGAAAGCTAGGCAAGAGCTAGGCTATGTACCAATTGTGAGCCCTCAGGAGGGCTTGCACGCGACAGTCTCATATTGGCTGGAGAGGAAGAAAAAAGAGCTGGATGGACCGACGATATATACCTGGCTCTTCTCTGTCCTGGGGATGACTATATTGTTTTGTGCAGCTTACCTGCCTCCTATGGGACCTTTTGCTTGGACAAGGGCACTCGGTCTTTTCTTCTTCCGGTCGGTCTGGACCCTGAGACTCGTCTTCAATGTGTCAGCAGCTTTTCATGTCGGTGAAAGCATCTACGCCTGGTACCTCTCGAGAAGAATCGACCCTGCAAATTCTAAGGCGTGGTTTTGGCAAACACTGGCACTGGGCATCTTCTCACTGAGATTTCTGCTGAAGCGAGCGCGAAACTGAGGGAATAAAACCCAACATTGTCATTGTTATATGTTGATTCACATTAGTATGCATCAAACATGTGGAGTATTAAACTTTTATGATGCATGGTATGGTATGCAAAATATCCGAAGCTCTTTTTTCATGTCATCCTCATGGAAAATTGGGTCGGTTTGATGCCAAGTGCTTGTCCGAGGATGACACCAACCATGTTTACCATGCAGCAGTATTCAAAGCAATGTAATAAAAACTAATCATGGAAAAAAAAACAGATTCCTGCGTAAGGCTTCATGCCTTTTTTTTTCTTCTATTTTTTATCCTTTTCATCAGTATGAAACGACAAAGTTTGTCTTTTGGGTATCCAATTAGACCTTCGGAAAAGACTCGTTTGCTTCTATTTTATATAGATTGTTTTCTTTAAAACCAACAACAGTTCGTTCGTGCCTAAACGAAGAAGACCGAACAACAAATAAAATTTCAACTTTTTTTTTTAACTGATTAAATTGATACAAATCCTAACGACGATGAGAAAAATCGAAGAAACCTACCTCTAAACCCTCGAGGCTCAAAAGTTTCTTCCCAGCCTCGAGGTTAGCACAGACCGAGCACACGACCGCTAAAAAGAGAAGTAAAGCTAGGGTTTAAGCTCATAAGCATGATGGTGAGAAGAACATCTTGAAAAATTGGGGAGGGAGGACTCAGAATCCCTTAATCAAGAAGGTGGGCAAGAAGAGTCTAAATTGCTCTGAAACTACTAATACTAATACACCACATAAATAAACATATCCCTCTTAGTTTCACATTTATTTTGAAGTATATTAATGTCATTATCAAGTAATAATAATAATAATAATAATAATAATAATAATTTGAATGCTCAGTTTATTATGGAGCTCTTTTATTACTGCTCACAACCCCTTATTCTTCATAATCCCTTAAAAATTAATAAAATAATATTTTATTATTTATAATCTATCAAATTATGCTTTCTACCCTTCTCTTTTATATATTTTTTTCCTTCCCCATAGCCCCGCTACCGCTGACTCTCCCCATCGATTGTTGACGTCGATCGTAGCCCATAGCCTATATCCCACCGCTCCCTATCGCCTGCGTATGTTATTGTCATTTACTTTCCTCACTACTCGTTGTCGCTAATCACCGCTCCTTGTTGTTGTGCAAGCTAATACTATCGACTATCCCTATCGGTCGTTGTCGTTGATCATCGCTCCCCTACCGATCATCGATCCTAGTTTGGCCATCATTGCTCCCTATCGCCTATGCATATTGCTGTCGCTGAGACTCTCCCCATCGCTCGCTACTATAATTGACTCTCCCTACTGCCCGATGTTGCTAATCATCGATCACCACCATTATGCATGTTGTTGTTGTCGACTATTCCCATCACTCATTGCCACTGATCATTGCTCCCTGTCATCGATTTCTACTCCCAACTTGTTCCTCATCACCCTCTATCGCTTGTGCATGCACACTATTGCTATAAGATCTTCTCTCCACCACTTGTTGTCATTGATCATCGCTCCTTACTAATGCGCATGTTGTCGCTACGGACTCTCCCCGACGCTCGTCACCCCCAACCCCCCCCCCCCCCCCTCTATCGTTGTTGACCTCATTTTATGCTGATCGTCACACTCTCTGATGCCTGCCTCCCCGATGATTCGATGCACAACCTCCCTAGGCCCGTGGGCCATGTCGTTCAAATTTTAAAGAGGACCAATTCCAAAAAGAAAAATAACATGAAATATGTATCTTTAAAGCTTTTTTTATGATTCCCATAATGCTTATATTCTAAACATTATCAAGGCTATATGAAAGATGCATCATTTGGGCTCTTCCAATACTGTATGGAATCTACATTTTTTTTGGTATTTTTAGTACTATATCTTTCATGTGTTTTTAAGACTACATCTTCCAAGCCCTTCATCGATTTGTTTGTCATGATAAAAAGGTTGTTAACATCTGTCAAATTATGGCGTAGACATGCAGTGGAGATAAAGCCATAAGGATTTTTGACATCATCCTATCCTACCGCATCCCGAAGGAAACGAAGGTGACACAAGGGTGAGGCATAGGTCAAAATCTATAAGCATATCCTTATAGAAGCATAAGGATCCATCAATATTGAAGAGTTTTAAATCACACATTGCTTATGCTACATGGGAGCAACGGTTATGTGTTTGATCTATCCTCACCGGCTTAATTATATATCTATATATATTTTTAACATTTAATTTTGATTAATTTATATATTATATTTACTAGAGTAGAGATAATTAAAAAATGTCTAAACCATGCTTGTCAAATATCTGAGTGGTTATAAAGTGCCCCAACAAATGTGTTGGAGAATATGTGATCAGTATTTGTCATCATTTGTGGACCGACGAGAAATTGAACTATCGTTAAGAGGAGAGTGTCCTCGTCTCGTGTTATCAGTAGATAATGAGGTCTTAGCGTTAGATTAGTGTTGTTGAACCTTCAGGGGTTGAGCTGAGGTGTCGGTCCAACTTGTTCTTTGTCGTGTGCACAAGCTCGTCAACGTTGGTCAAAATTTGAATCTCGGACCTTGGTTGGAGTCTTCTCTCGGTAGTTAGCACCCGGATGTCAGTTGGATTATCTATCGGCTTGTCCCTCTCGGCTCCGGGATCGTTGTCCAGCACACATGCCTCTTCGGGGATGGAGGGAGGGTAGCCCGATGAGGCCTCTCTGACGCCCAAGTTAGTTAAGAACGAAGGTGGATCCTTTCAAGGGAGAAGAAAGAAAAGGAGAGAGAACGAGCGAGCGAGAGAGAGAGAGAGAGAGAGAGAGAGCGAGAGAGAGAGAGCCAGAGACCCCCCTAAGCCTGTTGCCAAAATGAGGGTTTTATACCTGTGGGAGAGGAGCTCGTCCGTATGTTCGGTCTTACTTCTGTCGTCCCTCGGGCACGGCCAAGTCGTACGGTAGGCCTACCGGTGCGGCGGTATGAGGCGAGGGCGTGACGCGCCATGCGGTATTAGTGGCGCATGGAAGAGGAGTCAGGTGGTGCAATACCCAGACACCTCCACCTCAGATGTTGAGTCCGCTGCTGACTTAGCCGTTTAGGGCCAACGTGGTTTCCTCCTAAGCATTTATGTGACCAACGATTTGGTGCGGGCCTAGATAAGTTGGGTCGGCCCATTGCATACCCTATCAATTAGAATGGCTAAAACATATATCTTTCATTCCACACTTGATGAAATAACATGTTGTATCTGCTTGGATGTATTATTGTTTTGTGATAAAGAGTGGTGCACTAATGTTTTATACATTTCTTACTAACAAAACACAACAATCATCGATATGGCTATGAATCAGCTTCAACGTCTGCATGAGAATATTGTGACTCATCTCCCATTTGTGGGACAAAATACTTAAAGAGATCAAATACCCCAGCAATATGCATTATGAGCATTTAACACACTATTATGCACACTTAATTTGCATGTTTTATATAAATATATTATTTATCAGCGATCATACATATAACGAAGTCCATCGATCACATGATATATACATAGTCATCCTATGAAATTTAAACAAGATTGTTAGGGAATTTTGTGCCATGGCCAAGAAGTCGGTACGGTTTGGTTACTTTCGTGTGCACAAGGTCGTCCACGTAAGTCAGGAATGGGGCGTCAGGCTCAGTTCGAATATATGTCTCGAGAATCTCCAGTCTCTCTTACTCGGGTCCGTGGTGAGGATTCTGCACGAAGGTCTTATCGAGGTGGGAGCGTCCGACGTGACCCCTCCGATGATCAAGTCAGTGCCCTGAATGGTTTGTAGTTTTAGTGCATAAGATTGAGTGTATGAGAGAGTGAGAGAGCGAGCATCCTTTTTTCTGCCCTCAGGTGGGGGTTTTATATATACCAGTCGAAGGGCCGATTATACCATTGGTCTCACTTCTACCGTTAGGCCGAGCATGGTGGGTAGCTACGATTGGTCGTTGTCTGTCCGGCCAACGTGGCGCAGAGGCATAACATGCCATTCTTCATTAATTGGATCTCAGCGTAACCTGCACTGTCGTGGTGTTGATGCTAGATCTGCCACCTCGGTCAATGTCTGCGCTAGTCAGGTCGACGTCGGATCTCGGTGCTGTCGTGGACTATTGACCTATCGTGGGTCTAGGTGAGCTGGCCGACCTATTATTTGCCCTATCAAAGATGAAATAAATATCAACATAATTTACATTTGTTTGATACAAAAGTGATCAAAAGTTATTTACTATATTTTAAATAGTCATTACAATATTTTAGTTCATATATAAAAAAATATTATATCTCAATAGAACAAAATACTATAAATGAGGTCATGATATAAAAAGTCTTATGATTCTTTCTATTGTATACAATATAAATAAATGAATTTGGATGTAATTTGCATTGAAATGTTTGGTACAAGTAATAAATTAAAAAAAATCAATTATAGTATTTTTTTTTTAGTGTTGTTATACTGTTTCATTCATACACAGAAAATTTTTATCATTGGATATGAATGTAATTTATATATTATAAAGGAGTCATGATGCAAATTCTTATCATTTGATATGAATATAATTTTTTTGCTCATATCATTACACTAATTTTGTTTTTGTTACATATAACGTCAACAAGTAGATATAAATATAATTTATATTAGGGTGTTTGATAAAAAAAAAAAAAAGTCAGTTACGATGTCGTCATAGTTTTTTTGTTTATATATATATATATAATATAATATAATATAATAAATTAGTCATGTTATGAATTCTTGCCTTTCTTTTTATTGCATATAATGTTAACAAACAAATGGATACTGAAATAATTGACATCGAGTTATTTGATACAAGTAATAACAAATAGATATTGACATCGAGGCATTTGATGCAACTCATAAAAACTCAGTTATGGTATTTTAGAACGTCATTAAAATATTTTCGTTCACACATTGTAAACATTATATTTGTAAAATAATGTAAACGGATTGCCACTCCATTCTTCTGATTGTTTCTAATATATAACGTTGATATTACCGAATTCTATTTCAAGATAGATGCATTGTATTAATCAATGAGACCAAATAGGAATAGGAAAAAATAAAATATCATGGGCACCTTTAAAGAAAAAAAAATATATATTTTCAGAAAAAAAATCGTCCTTTAAATGCAACTTGGTATTATTAATTATATCCAACAATTTTGAACCGTCGGTCAGTGTAGACCGAGCGAACCCGTTTGGTTTCCGGTTTACATGAACCATCTTCTTTATAAACTGCCCAAGGGTGGAGCGGCAGGAAGAGGAGGTAAAGCCACCTGTGGTGAACTGGATCACCGTCCCCTGCCCGAAAACCTAGTAGCCCACCCCGTCCATTCCTCATCTAATTGAAGAAGATCTAGGGTTTGGAGAAGAGGTTAGTAGGGTGCATCTGGAGCTCGGATTCCTCCGACGCTTTATCTAAAGCCACGCCACGTCTTTGCTTTGACTTCGAGGTGATTGGAGCTCGGCAGCGGTGGCATCTCCAGAAAGCTAAGTTCTCTCATCCTCCCCCGCAGTAAATTGATGTCACTCGAAGCTTCGTTGAATATGATGTAGCTTTGGCATACATTTGCATCCAAGAGGAACGCAGCGATATTTCCTTTTGTTGGGAAGTGGGGGCGGCTTCCGGAAGTAGAAGAAATTAGTCTTCTCTTGGAGAGGTTCTGGTTACGGAGAAGGAATTTGAGATAAGTTGGAAGCTTTTGTTTTCTACGGGTTGGAACATAAGGTTTCCTCAGCTTTCCCTCGGAACGTCTGCAAACTCTCAGAATCGAGCGGAACGAGTTGCATTTTACCAACATCTGAAAAAAAAAAAGCAACCTTTAGTGATATTTGACCCGTGTTTTATGAAACTTGGTGGTAAGCTCATCTGACGGAATCTGGTATCTCTTTTTGCTACCTAGTTGGTATCGATTTGAGGGGTTAATCAGCAGGATGAGTGAGGTCAGGGACACCGGTGGGATGGTGGAGAGCAGTGAATCGGAGAAGGAAATCACAGAGATCTCTGAAGTTGAGCAAATGAATGCAGCTGAAGAGGAGGAACTCACACCTCTAATTGATAACCCTTTGGTTGAGAATGACTCTGGGCTGCAACCAGAAGTTTTTACTGAATTTTCTCAAGAGCTTGTTTCGTCTGAACCGAATGGTGGAAATGATGAGATGTCACAAGTATTAGAAGACGATAATGCTGATCCTGCTACAATGACTCAGGTGGAAGGTGCCCCTGATCAGGTTGCTGCTTCCGATGCCAATATTGGAGAGAACTCAGGGAAGACTGAGGTGAAAAACGAACAACTTGAGAATGGGAGCTCTTTTATGGTGACAGATAAGGAGGAAGATAATTCTAAAGAACATCAAGCTACCGAGGCCTCAGTGAAGCAAGAAAAGGGGAACGAAGAGTTCCAAGGCGGCGTTGTAGAGGGTTCTAACCAGTCTTCTGATTTTGACTCTTTCTTGGATGGTTATGATTCTGGAACGGAGGAACAACAATCAGCTTTCATGAAAGAGCTTGAGAACTTCTACAAAGAGAGAAGCATGGAATTTAAGCCACCTAAGTTCTATGGTGAAGGGCTGAACTGCCTCAAGTAAGCACAATCCTTCACTCTTTTTATGGTGCCTTTGTGTTGCTGTCACAGTAATAGTCTTATACACTTTCTGGACCAGGTTATGGAGGCAAGTCACCAAGTTGGGTGGTTATGACAAGGTAAAAGTGGCTTCATTTTACATGAAATTCCCTCCTATTCATCGTTGCGTCTGGTCTGTGTTTGAAATATGAGATTTATATGCCATAGTTCATAATCTAAAATAAAAGGTCTGGCACAAAAATAATTTGTTATGCATCATAAAACCCGACAAACTCTAGATATTTTATTTATTTATTTTGTTTCAAATTGGATTGCCATGTCTGAATGATCGTTTGCAACTTTGAGGATTTACCTTCTGTAGTTGTTGGGTGAAATGGGACCAGTTTTGGTTGGAGATGTAATTCCATGACAGGATCCACAACTCAGATATTACAATGCCTTTCCTTCTTCCATTTGGGTCATAATTTTGTTTCACATTTAATAATTTTAAGCTTCCTTTCTGACACTGGAATTGCGTTATGAAATCAAATCAGTTGCATTCTTTTAGAGGACGAGCCTGTAGTTCAGTCATAAAATCAGTTCGTCACATATTAATTCAGTTATGATCCTAATAATCAGGATCACTAAAACCCTCCTAGAAATGTGATTCTGCTTCAACATCCTAGTTTGGGTTTTTCACATTCCAGCCCATGATGGTAGGCAATCGGATAGCCAAATCATGGGTCTCTTGTAATATATGATTGTTTCTTAAGATATAAACCAAGTAAGCAGAAGCAAAATCCATGACGGACATTTGTGACCTAGAATCTATTCACGAAAAGCTGAAGAAAAGATTTGACACGCTTGATTAGTCCCACATCAGAAGTGGGAGGATATTGTGATGGTTCCTGTGGCTGGATGGATCTTCTCTCGTTATTCTAAGCTTAAACATTTTGGGGCATGTGGATCTAGGTTGATATGGTTAATGAGTCAATTTGAGGATCAGGTTGGGTTGCAACAAATGGCCAGATGTGGAACTAAAGGTGTAACAGAACACTAACTTTCTGAAAGTAAAAATATATAGCATTGGGTTTAAAGCAAAATAAAAAGTTTCAGATCTGATTAAATGCAAGACTAATGGCTTAGTAATGCCAAAATGTGTTGCCCAATATAAAGAATGATACCATAAGTGGTTCACTAACCACACATTTCATTTACCATGAATGACATACCATGCATCCACTCTCATTTGAGCAATCCACATAACAGGTAATTATGCCTAAGACTACTGAATGTTTTTACATTGGGATGACTTGTCTCTCTAAAGAGAAATCTGATTTTTGCTTGCTGCTTCTGTAGGATTCTTTCTTGCATCTTTTCCCAAACTGTTTGATAACATGGAAATTGAAGTAAAGGTTCTGCTTGTACATTGATATGTCATTGCATCCTCCAAAACGAGAATAACATGTTATGAAAAATGACTTTAGTTTCTTAAGTGAAGCCATAATCTTGATGTGTAAATTTATTTGTTTGTCTAGGTGACATCATGCAAACTTTGGCGACAAGTGGGAGAATCTTTCAAACCTCCAAAGTGAGTTCCCAACCAAGTCTGTTTTCTTTCTCCATTGACAACTGGCCAAAAATTGTTTAAACAATTTAACCAACTAAACTCAGTGAACCATGCAAATCCTACATACTTCAAGTTCACATATTTACTGACTGAGTATCCCCTTGAAAACATTGTGTAACTAACTGTTTGTTTCAGCTCATAAATGCAAAGTGTTAGAAAGACACATGGAGAACCTCATAGTGGACATTTTTTGCACCATATAAAATATTGCATTTCAAGTGACAATTATTTTTTTTTTTTTACGGGAATGCATAATGGATTTAAAAAGAAAAGTCTGTTGCGGTATTCTGAAAATTTTATAACATGCGGTAATGCATCATTAACTTATTGGTCATATGAATAACATTTTGATGCTCATCTCCAAGGAAATTTTGACATCCATACTCTTAAATGATTTATTGTCGATATTTTTTCAGGACTTGTACGACAGTGTCTTGGACATTTCGGATTTTCTATGAGAAGGTAATGCTTACACTAGAAATGTTGCAAGCTGGACCTTCAAAGAACTTACTTTCTTAAGCTTCTGACCTCTTCTTTTAAGTATACAAATTTTTACCTCATACATCAGTCAACTATAATTTTATTTGTTATGCCTATCATCAAGGACTTTTTGTTGCATCTTATATACTGATTCTATGTATTAGCATAGTATTGGTCTGATCAAATCTAAATATGATGGTATTACATTGTTGAAAATTTGTTCTTTTGTTTCCGCCTTGGTCTTTTGATAACTTTGATTGGAAGGGAGAAAAGTTCAAAACTAGGTTTAACCAATATTATTATCTTGGTGTTAGCTTCTCAACAGCATGAAACAGAAGAGATGCATTTGTGTCATTTTCAAGATATTGTAAGGTACATTTCTATCTGGGTGCAAAACATTTTGTGAAGCTGCTGTGTCCAAAACAAACACTCGAAACTATAGTGTATATTTGATAGATCTGAATTCTTCCGATGAGCAGGTCAAAGGAACTATGATTCAACTGCTATGGTGACTCCTTTGAATATCCATGATCCTAAAGTGAACTAAAAGTGTAACCACCATTGTTGCCATTGAGAATCAAGTATTTGTATCCTTGCTTCTTGTTCTTGAGGTTTACATGTTGCTAGTAGCAATGGACTTTGATACACTCGATTGATTCTAGTACTTTCACACTGATCTTTGTTTTTAATTGATTTGGAGATCCTATGCTAAATACAGCATTTTTTTTCCTTTCGATGGATGTTACATCCTTAACTTAAAAGATATTAAAGAAACTAAAAGAGAATTAAAATTAATAGAGGCAAAAAATCTGGGTCGCAGGAATCATTTCTTTTTGTCTGTTTTCTTTCTTTTCTCCCTTCCTCAATCACTTTTTTTTTCCTTTGCTTGGCTCTCCGTCCATCTCCCATCCACTATATATTTTGATTGATTTTTTGACCAACTCATTTTTTAAACAACATGGGCAGTAATTCACTTTTGTCTGATGCAGGCACTTCTTGAGTATGAAAAACATAAGATTCGTACTGGAGAGCTCCAAGTACCAACTTCTTCTCTTGCAGAGCCTATTATTTCTGAACATCAGGTAAGTTTTAGCCTTGTCTTGTCATCGAATTGTGTTTTATAATACCACTCTTCTCTTTTGGAGGATGTCATAGTTCTACTTTGATGTAGAAGGCCATATTTATTTCATATGTTTACATCTGTATAAATTGACCAAGGAACTGTGTAAGAGTAGGAATTTTTAATTTTTGACTCCTAATCAATGTCAACACTCTATGAATTTGAGCTAAAACGATAAAAAAATATTATACAAATTAATGAAATAAGGGCAGGCCCTGATACAACAGTAATAGTCTCTCTAAATATTAATTTAAGGTTACATACATTGATTTTCTGCAAAAACCCTGTATTGGTTGAAGCCTCAAGCTTTGGATTCACACTTTTTAGTAGTTAATGATATCTCAGGAAACTTGTAGTAGCGAGTTGGCAGGTAAGAGGCCTCCATCATGTTACTTGTGCTGTTATTTGAAGATATGGTATCTAGTAATGGTTATTGTAGATTGTAGAAAGATTCTGAAGGAGTGGATCCAAGGTTTGTTACAAGGAACTGCCTATTCCTTAAACCAATATTGCTGCAGAAAACTGCTTTTTAAATTTTGTTTTGTTAGTCTGGAAAAATATGGCCAAGTGGAGGAAAATAGTCATGTGTCTGAACCCAAATGGTTGGGAATTTTTGGGTTCTGCTTCTTGTTTTGCCAATCATGGCTGCTTACAATTAGCAACTATATCCTATGCTATTAACCTAAGCTGGTAAATGCTTTTTTTAGTTTTGGAACTTTTCGTAGTCATGATTACTGTTGCCTGACTTTGATGAAACTTACATGCATTTGTTGTGTATGTTGGTTAGTATGGTAAAATGGGTTCTTATTAGACACCTTTCATGGTTGAATTGTTTCTTTGTGTTTGTGGCAAAGTTGAATTGTTTCTTTGACACCTTTCATGGTTCTTGCAGGCAAGTGGAAATCAGTCATCTGGCTCAGGTAGAGCTAGAAGAGATGCTGCAGCACGTGCTATGCAGGGTTGGCACTCTCAGCGCTTGCTTGGTAATGGTGAGGTTGGAGACCCAATTATTAAGGTTTGTGAGTGTGATTTACCATTGTTGAGATCTGTAATTATTTTCAGGAAACATTTTTGGAGTCTGCTGCTGACCCAGCAAATGTTTTTTTTTTGTCTTTTTTTGGTTTTGTAGGATAAGAGCTCGTTCCAGTTGACAAAGCGTGATAAGCATCTTAAAAGCATAGGTTTGAGTCCTCGGAGTTTTCTGTTCGTGACATTCATTTTCTGATTACTTATGTTTTCTGAAACGTATGAAGGTGGATTAAAGAGGAAAAAGCCATCTGGTCTCGACCGTGCTGTCAAATTTGCACACACTAAAGTCATCAAGTCACAGTTAAGATTACTCACTCTTAATTACATGAAATTGTATTCTAGTTGGTATAGGACTATTACTTCCTCTGGTTTAATATGTTTGGCAACCTTTTCTAGTGGATATAGATGTAAGCTCACAGTTTTGTTTACTTTGAGGTTATTTCTAAGACTGGAACATTTAGTTGCGTTGGAGGTGCATGCATGTTTAAAATGTTACTCGTGTATATTCTTTAGCTAGGCTTACATGTCCTAAAATAAAATTCACACCAGCACATATTTGAATATGGTCATGTGAATATCTTGCATTAGGCCTGTCTCTAGTTGGATATCCTGAACATGATGTACATGTAGTGTGGATGCTGCTGCACAAGTGGATCATGTAGCCACAGAAGCTGCTTCTTTTCCGTACCTGCTAAAATTTGCTATGGTGTGCATTATTATTGGGCTAGAGACCACTATATACAAAAGAACATAAAAAAGTAGCTGGTGCACAAGACTCGAGGGTCTGCAACCTTATAAACATAGAGAGGCTAACAATTTCCTATTATTTACCACTCAAATAGGTTTCTGAATCTGTCTAAATATTATTATATTTTATGTGGAAAAGCAAAAACAAATAAAGAAGCAAAAAACATAATTGTTATTTGGACACTTTGATTTCTTATACTTAAGATTGGGGATGGAGCCTTCCCCACATTTGTCGTACTTTAAGATTCTTTTCCCTAAAAAGCTGATCTTGGATCTTTGTCCAATCACACGGCTCCATGTATCATGCACTTGGAATTATTAGTTCCTTTTTCCAATGCAACTTGCTCTGGAAAAGCTATTATAGTTTTGTTGTTGAAGTCAAATGGTTCTCTAGAACTGTTTGGATCAATATATGGTATTAAAATTGGGTGCTCTTATGACAGACACGACTCAATGGTTTTTGATGTTGGGACTCCTGCTGATTGGGTGAAGATCAATGTGCGGCAAACAGTATGGTTTTATTGTAATTTCAGTTTTAGTTAAATCCCTTACTAGTATATAGTGTATATGATGCAAAATATGTATTTCTTGAAGTTGTGAACCCCTACGAAGTTCATACTAGTGCAACCAAATATGTATGCTGGTGTACTGCTTAATATTTTTGTTCATTATTACCTTTTACCTTGACTATGTTCTCTGCTCTCTGCAGAAGGATTGTTTTGAAGTCTATGCTTTAGTTCCCGGGCTTCTACGTGAAGAGGTAGATGCTTACTCTTTCTATGATGTGTAATGATATTGGTAACTTCTTGAATGATTAGTACATGAGCAGGGGAAGGTTAACAATTTTGTTTCTCCTACTGATTGTCCTAAATTTATGAATGCATCAATTCAGGTGCATGTGCAATCTGATCCTGCTGGTCGATTGGTTATATCTGGCGAACCGGAGCAGCCTGATAATCCGTGGGGCGTCACTCCCTTTAAAAAGGTGGATGGTTGATTGTGTATAAGAGTTAATTGTTACTGACATCTTTTTTCGCTCAACAATGTCACACAATATCCTCAGGTTATCACCTTGCCTTTGCGGATTGATCCTCATCAAACTTCGGCGGTTGTGACCCTGCATGGCCAACTGTTCGTCCGTGTGCCATTTGAACACTCAGGTCTAGAGCTATGAGATTGTGGAGTTGTTGCACTACTCGTTTATCTCATCTGAAAACAAGTATGTCATGTCAGTAGTATTTGGTCTAATTCTATGTATTTATTGGTTGTGCCAGATATTTAGGGCTTATATTTTGCTGAGACAACTGAGGTAGTGTGTGTCGGAGCAATGCTTCAGTGAACCTGCTGGATTCTTCGTTCCTTTTCGACTCGAACAAATGCCTCGGGAAACATCTGTATCTGATTTAGGACACTGTCCATAAGTCAGGAGTACTAATGTAGGGGGAAGAATGTTGACTGAGTAGGTTGTTGTTTTGATAGCAAGACTCAGGTTTATGTTTCAGTTTGTAAAAGTACATGATGTTGGCTTCAGCTCATCTATATAATGATTTCAAACCCATGGTTCTATGTGCATGGTTGGACGTATTAACCATATTTATTAGTCTGATGAGTAAATATGGTCGGTCTACCTTTGTGTATTGCTATTGTTAGTCGACTTGTATTGCCTTTATTGTTAGTTGATTTGTATTGCAGTATTCGGTCGAGTGTTTAAATTCTAACTCAGTTTGATAAAATTCGGGAGGCATATGGTAGTTTGATTTGTCATGAGCTTTATATTTTTGTCCATGACATTCTCCCTCACTTATTTCTTCGACATCCTCGTCGAAGTCGTTGTAGATGTTATATCTCCTCGCCTTTTATTTATTCTTTAATCTTTTACTCTAGCTACAACATGCCTCGTGACTCCAAACTGCTTTTTGTCATTGTTATCAAGTAGTCAAACTTTGATCCTCCATGTTATTTCAATTCGTCAATGACTGACTTTGGTGTGGGGTCGGCTGAGTTGTGTCGATCCTGGTTGATTCCTGCGAATCATTCTAATGAAAGAAAAGACCTTCATTAATATACACCAGTATCTCAATCATCTTATGTCGTTTAAATTGGGTGGATGTTTGTTAGAGCTTTAATGAGCATCACTAAATTTGAAGTTTTTGAGGTTATTCCTTCATAAAATTTGCCCATTGATTATTTTTCTACTTAGTTGCCACTTCCAAGTAGGTTCGTATCACTTCCACTTTTGATTAACATTCTGTTAGGAAATGAAGCAGACAATCTACTCTCGGTAGCACCGATCATAATTGGTGAGAATTTGACAACTATTATGTTTTATTAAGTTTCTTCAAAGGGTTTTTGAACTTGTGTAGAGTTTCTTTGCCGGATAAATAAGAGAATTGTGGTATTTAGTTTCGCCGATTCTCTTAAGAGTTGAGAAGGCAAAGGTTACTTGACTTCGTCCACTTCCTTGAGATTGTATTTCATGTATCGAGCTGATTACTAATCTTCGCCCATTCTTTACTCACACTTCTGAAGTACTTGAAGTGTTTGCACTCATTGCGCTGAGTTAGCTATTGTGATTCGTCTTTTTACTAATATTGAACTTTTGGAATGTAAGAAGTTTTACTCTAAAAGAGTAAAATTTTACCCCGACTCGGAGCAAGTTTCTGAGTTTTGGTCAGTTCTGGGATGGTACCATATTCTCTATCATCTTTGTTGCCTATTCATTTGAGTAGAAAAGGTACAATAACACGTATTGCCTACTTCATTCCTTGTTCAAGCACTCTTGCATTAACCCGAAGTCCTCCACTTTCGATTGTCTTGATGAGAAGCCGTTGACACCAGTCTTATAAAATTTTCTAGCCTCGGCCCTTCAGCCTTATCTTCGTACTTGGCATTTGTATATGCATTCTGTACCTTTTCGACTCCTTTTACGACCAATAATCTCCCTCCATGAGAGTAAGGGATCAATGATTCCATGAAAATCCCGCTTCTACGGTACTATGGTGCTACCATGCCCATGACACTACTATCTATTGCCTCGCATCTGTGTCCCTTTCTTCGCGATCGATAGATCCACCTTTGTGGCACACTAACACTTCTCTTAGTCCACCTCCACTCTAACCGATGCTTGGTTTTTGAGTGTTGAGTCCCTTTAGACTTATCACCACTTCCTTACTCTTTTCGACCACTTACTTCAACACCTCTGTGTTCTCCGAGCAGTTCCTCTTAGTCGATAGAAAGACAAATTGTAACTCTCATGCATAACCTCCGACATCCTATTGCAGGGCTTATGCCAATTCTGTTCTCCTTAGCTTCTGTTAGGAAACTTTATTAAAAGAATCAATTGCATAATGAAAAAAAAATAAAAAGGTCTCCCATATTGGTCAAATTGTCATGCAATGATTGGTGTGCAAAAAATTACAAAATAAAAAAACTATGTAATATATGTTAGATATTTTACCTAGCGAGATTGTATTTCCAAAAAAAAAAAATGAGATCTAAAGGAGAGGATGAAGGAGGTCAGATGTCATCCTCTCTAGCGGTATCCACACGGTAGATGCAGTGATGATGCTCCTCAGATCACTACAGGATCTCTCTCTCCAAGATTTATCGCCCAAGGAGGAGAGGAGGCTGAGGAGAATAGGAGGGGTAGCTACTAGCTATAGCCTATGAACCCTTTAGCACCCTCCTATTTATAGGGGTCCCTGTCAACTTAATCCTAATATATCCTATCATATTGGGTACTAGATCTCTGTCCAATTGGCTAACTCTTTTGGTCAGTGTGCAACCCATCACACATTACATGGTCTCATCCTTTACTAAGCTTCCCGCTTGCCTTTAATACTATTAAGTTTGGTTGCCAATGTCGAGCCGTAGCTCGAACTAAACCATCCCAACTTTTGTGCGCTACAAATTTTCCCTACTTTGCTTGTCCTCATGTGCCTCTCGCACAAAGGGTTAGTTATTCTTTTAAATATCAATCTTGGATGCTTACTCCTTTAAACAACTCATTTCTCTATATTTCAATGTCCGTTTCTCTCAAACGGTCACGTGTGTTGCCCATTAGGTACTGGATCTCTATCCAACTACCCAACTCTTTCGGTCACTATGCAACCCATCCCACTTTGTATAGTCTCATCCTTTACCAAGCTCCCCGCTTGAACACCATCAAGTTTGGTAGCTAATGTCGAGCCGTAGCTCGAACTCAACCAACCCAACTTTTATGTGCTATTTCCTAATTTGCTTGTCCTTGTGTATCTCTCGCGCAAAGGATTAGTTATTTATCTGAATATTAATCTTGGATGCTCGCTCCTCTGAGCAACTCATTTTCCTATATTTCAATATTTGTTTCCCCCAAACGATCACGCGTGTTGGCTGCCTTCAACGCAAACCCGTTAGGTCCCCCACGTTTGCATGACAAGTGTTTCTATGTGTGCTTATCCCGCTTTGATACCAAATGTCACGAACTTATCCCGCTTTGATACCAAAGAAGTGTTTCTATGTGTACTTATTTCGCTTTATACTTACCCCGTTAGGTCCCCCACGTACGGCACCCTTACGTATCAATCCGTAAAAACTAGTTTTCCTAAAACCTCATATTATCTATCCTTTAGAATCTATAAAAGAGAAAATAAATTAAAAAAAATATTTCACAGACATTCATAAACAATTATTTTAACAAACACTTTATAATAAATACAAATTATAATTGGGAGTTCACAAAATAATCACACGCAAAGAATCATTATCTTCTTCATTTTTTTTTGTTTTGTTATCATTACATTCGAACAAACCAAGTAATAATCCGAAAATGGACTCACACGGATCTGATATCCAAAATTAGAAAAAAAAAATCTTAATATCGATCTGTGAATGTAGTTTAACCGGTATAAATATTATCAAATTATTATAAAAACCCTGTAATTGAATCTTACTGTCATTACCTACCAACAGGAATCTTACATGTCAAGACAATGCCGAGCAGTGGAGCGTCCATAAGAACTCGGACACTTTGCAATAAAGATTCGAGAGGGGGAATTTTAAGCGACAACATACATAAGCAGCCAATATAATTTGACATCACAAGAAAACAAATATGGCAGTGAAAGTGGTTTGTCATGATTTCAGCCACTTTGGATTGCCTCCTCTCCATCTTTTATCCAAGCGCACAAATTTTTTTTTTCCAGTTAACAACGTGTTGCTGTTACCTAAGAATCTAAATGATTGCAGCAAAATCCTACATCTTGGCTGCCTTGTAGTCATCAGCTTCAGGAGTCTGGTCTCCGCCGCCAGATGCAGTTTGCATATGCTGTCCGATCTTTGAGACTGCCTTGTTTGCAGCATCCATCTTCTCCTTAATCTTCTCCGCATTGTCTTGGCTCATTGCAGCCCTCAAATCGGCCACCGAGTCTTCGATCTCTTTGGCAACCTCCCCGGGAATCTTATCTCTGAACTCCCCAAGGCTCTTTTCGATACTGTAAATTGTAGTGTCCGCCGTGTTCTTGACATCGATCAGCGACTTCCTCTCCTGATCCTTCTGAGCATGAACCTCAGCCTCCTTTACCATCTTTTCTATATCCTCTTCAGACAGCCCACCTGAGGATCTGATGGTGATTTCCTGCTCCTTGCCTGTTGCTTTATCCTTGGCCGAGACCTTCACGATCCCATTCGCATCGATATCAAAGGTGACCTCTATTTGGGGCATGCCTCTTGGAGGAGGAGGAATGCCGGTGAGATTGAATTCCCCAAGAAGCTTATTATCCGCAGCCATTTCCCGCTCACCCTGCGAGCAAAACCCGGATGCCGACCTGGGTTTGGTTATCGGCCGCAGTTGAGAAGACCTGACTCTTCTTGGTCGGAATAGTTGTGTTTCGGTTGATAAGCCGCGTAAAGATCCCTCCAAGTGTCTCGATGCCAAGGGAGAGCGGGGTGACATCCAGCAAGAGAAGCTCCTTAACATCACCCCTCAGGATGCCCCCCTTGTATGGCAGCTCCCATGGCAACAGCCTGTTGCTTTATCCTTGGCCGAGACCTTCACGATCCCATTCGCATCGATATCAAAGGTGACCTCTATTTGGGGCATGCCTCTTGGAGAAGGAGGAATGCCGGTGAGATTGAATTCCCCAAGAAGCTTATTATCCGCAGCCATTTCCCGCTCACCCTGCGAGCAAAACCCGGATGCCGACCTGGGTTTGGTTATCGGCCGCAGTTGAGAAGACCTGACTCTTCTTGGTCGGAATAGTTGTGTTTCGGTTGATAAGCCGCGTAAAGATCCCTCCAAGTGTCTCGATGCCAAGGGAGAGCGGGGTGACATCCAGCAAGAGAAGCTCCTTAACATCACCCCTCAGGATGCCCCCCTTGTATGGCAGCTCCCATGGCAACAGCCTCATCCGGGTTCACGCTTTTGCTAGGGCTCTTGCCAAAAATCTGGCTAACAATTTCCTGAACCTTGGGTACCCTTGTCATGCCACCGACCAAAAGTACTTCATCGAGTTCTTTTGCTGAAACGCCTGCATCTTTCAGGCAATTGCTGCATGGTATCCGGGTTCTCTCAATCAGATGGTTAACAAGCGATTCAAACTTAGATCTCGTCAATGTGATATTGAAGTGTTTGGCTCCTGAAGCATCAGCAGTAATAAAAAGGAAGGTTTATCTCTGTTTGCAATGTCGATGAGAGTTCCACTTTTGCTTTCTCTGCTGCTTCTCTTAGCCGTTGTAGCGCCAATCGGTCCTTGGACAAATCAATGTTCTCTGACCTTTTAAATTCACTAACCAAATAGTCCAGCAGCGCATTGTCGAAGTCTTCACCACCAAGGAATGTATCCCCATTGGTAGCCTTGACCTGCAAATGGAAAATTCACTACAATTTAAAAAAAAAAAAAAACACTATGGGAGAAAGATGATTCAGATATGTATCGTTGGGAACAAACCTCAAATACCCCATTGGAGATTTCCAGGATGGAGACATCGAAAGTACCACCCCCCAAATCAAAGACGGCAATCAAACCCTCCTTATTGTTCATTCCATAGGAAAGTGCAGCTGCAGTTGGCTCATTGATGATCCTAAGGACTTCAAGCCCAGCAATTCTCCCTGCATCCTTTGTCGCCTGGCGCTGTGCATCATTGAAGTAGGCGGGAACAGTGATGACAGCCTTTGAAACAGATTTACCAAGATAAGCCTCTGCGGTTTCCTTCATCTTGGTGAGCACGAATGCACCAATCTGGCTCGGGGAGTATTGCTGTCCATTCATTTCAACCCAAGCATCCCCGTTTGGTGCCTTGACAATTTTATATGGCACCATTGTCAGTTCCTTCTGAGTCTGGGGGTCATCAAACCTTCTTCCGATCAATCGTTTGGTACCGAATAAAGTGTTGGTTGGGTTTGTGACTGCTTGGCGTTTTGCTGGACTGCCCACCAGAAGTTCACCCTTCTGATTGAAGGCGACGATAGACGGTGTCGTCCTTGCACCTTCTGCATTTTCAATCACCTTGGGACTCTGGAGAAGTCAATCCAAGATACACATATTAGAGGATCTTCGTTATCAACCAAACAGACATACCTTCGCAAATTGAAAAGACCACAAAATGTTCAGTTAAGGAGGACAACAAGTAAAACATGTAAGCATGAGTTCACCTTTCCATCCATGACAGCAACACAAGAGTTTGTTGTACCCAGATCGACGCCGATTACATCTGCACTTGCCGACTTTGAGCTACATAAATCAGCCAGTTCAGAAAGCTCAGACACTGACAACGCAATTTGCAAAGAGACAACCACGGAGAGCAACAAAGGAACGATCGATACGATAAAAAGGGTCAGTGTATATTACCTAAATGCTCTTGCACCAGCATCGGCCCAACTTTGGGTTGGAGGAGACATGCCATTTGGAGCCTTCAGAAGCTTAGAAACCTGGATATGCGAAACAACAATGCGATTGATTGATAACATAACATTCACAGGTGTGAAAAAAAGAAAACGAAACAAAGAAATTTCCAATCAATCTCAGAAACACCGACGACTTTTCTGCTTCACGACAGGGGAAAGATATGGAGTTGATAGAAACAAGAGGAGAGCTACGACCACCACGTACCTGGGGCAGAGTGGAGGAGATGGCGTAGGTCAATGACCTGGACCTAGCTATCCTCGAGACGAGTATGGAGCCGAACGCCATTCGAAGAAGAAGAAGAAGAAGAAGAAGAAGAAGAAGAAGAAGGCTATCGGAGGGAGAGGATCGGAGGCGGAGAGGGAGGAGGACTTAAAAGAGCGGGAGCAGAGCAGGCAAAAACCCTACAGACGGCAGTAAACCCTTGCGGCCGATGGAAGCTCGAGGAAGGAGGCACGATGCAGACAGAGCAGAGCAGAGCACGGAAGGCCGTTCCAAAGCGGACCGTTATATAGTGAGAGACCCGAAATGCTATCTGGAAGGTTCCAGGTGGTTCTAGACACGCGAGAGTGTTATACGCACTCGCCGTTGTCGTAGTCACTACTTCCCCTCTCGTTCTTGTGGTCAGACGGAGCGTCGGCCCCAAATACTTTCCAATGAAAAAAAGGGTACGGAGGCGGGTACCTGAGCGTCCTATTCCGCGGGTACCGATACTGACGCTCATTTTAGATGTTATTGGATTAGAATTCACATCATGTGTGGCTCCGACCCACTAACATCCGCAACAGATTAATATCATCATGCGGGTACCCTTTGTGGGACACGTGTATGGACTGGATCTGGTTGCACCAAACCCTTCCGATAGCTCCCGATAGTTATCTTGTCGTTGTCAATGGCTCTCCTGTCAATACTTCCAATCCCTGGGGTCTAACTGACACACCTGCGACGCGAGGGTTCGGTAGCGAGACTCGAGAACAGATTTCCGGATCGCCTGTCCGAGATAAGACATGATTTTCTACAGAACATCTTGTCGTTGCTAGAAAGCTGTGTTTGAAACGTTTTGACCAATCGCAAGAAATCATTTTCCTGGTTGGTGCTTTGTCCGAGACACAGGATGGTGAGCATCGCTTGCGGTGAAGTTACCGCTTATTATTATAGGATCGCTATCCCTATAACAGGAGAGACGACGCAGCGAACGAGCCTCGACACTGAGGAATGCAAAAAAATGGATTCCGATTACGGCGTTCCTCGACAGCTCTCGGATCTCCAGAATCTGCGCGCTCTGTACCAGCCGGAGCTCCCTCCATGCCTTCAGGTCTCCCTTCCGTCCTCTGACTCTGATCTAGTCTTTCGTCGTCCCCATTGCTACCCCTCGTTTCTTCTCCTAGATCTTCGCCTTCTATTCTCTATTAGTTCCAAAAACAGATGCATATTCTCTTTATCTCGAGGGTTTCTCGGCCAACTGGTAGTTTACCCTGTTTGATGCTTGTGCCGGTCGGATTCTGGTGGTTTCTGGCGTCTTATCGCATTGGGGTCATCGCCTCTGGGAAGGATCGGAACTTTCTGATGTTTCGACTTTGTTATCGTAGAACTCTCTCGTCCTTGCATGCGACGTTCTCGAGTTTGTATTTGGTAAAAGGAGTGAACTTGAAGTCGCTGTTGGATCGAGAAGATCCTATACTATATTATGTGGATAGTGGTGCTCTGTCGCCCTTTTTTTTTTTGGCTAATTTACTCTATTCTTAGTTTTGGATCGGTGATTCCTTCTACTCGTATTTTCTGTAACAAAATACGCTGACACGATTTATCTTCTGTGCGTATACTATATCGTGTTTGGATTGGATAACATCCAATTGGATTCATGCAGCTATGACATCTGATACACTAAATATCCAAAATTCTCATTTCTATTAGTATACAGCGGTTGATTAAAAACAGGACTTTCCTGGATTCAGGCAACTAAACAAATCTTAGTTTATTTTGTCTGATAAATTTAGATTCATAATATTTCACAATAATGCTGGGCTTGCTAAATATATTCCGGTATCTTGTAATCTTTCTGAGAGATAACTCTTGCCTTCTTCTCGATAAACAGGGCACTACGGTTAGAGTTGAGTTTGGTGATGCAACCACTGCTGCGGATCCAGCTGGTTCACATGTCATAAGCCAAGCGTTCCCTCACACATATGGGCAACCTTTGGCTCACTTTTTAAGGCCAACTGCTAAGGTTCCAGATGCACAGATCATTGTAGAGCAACCGGCTATCAGGTCTATGTTCTTCTTTTAGTTTGGTTTTCCCTTTTGAACTGATTTTAATTGCATATAATACATTCATTAGAATTAATTTTCACTTCTATATGCATGTCATTACCTTTTTATCTCAAAGGTCTTTATGACTTTTGGTATTGAAGTATGGCACTGATATCTTATGCCTAGACTTATTTTTGGGAACATAAGGGATACAACAAAGCGGGAGAATGATAAGCAATTTCGTCGAACTTTCTGCTAGGAATCTGGTAGCTGACTTTTAACAATTGGTGCAACTTATAGATCAGAACTTTGGGCATTTATCTTTCAGGAATGTGGATTGATGTTTGGTTATATGCTCAAGTAGGGAAAACAAAGAAATAAGGTATTGTGTAAGGTATTTGAAGAATGTGTAAATTTAGGATCCAAGGAGGTTTAGAGGTAAAAGTACGTGGATGATCTTGCTGTTTGGCAATAACTTTATGGGTGTTTTGGATGCTTGTAGGCTGTTTAGGATGATCTACTGTTGTGGTGCTTAAGATATGATGGCTAGGCAGTATGGAGAAGCAAATAGATTATTATAGCTTGTATTATAGTTGGCTAAGTATAGAGTTTTGGACAGTTTCTGAGTTGCTTCCAACAAGCAGTAAAAGAAAATAACTTTGGATTTCTTTTCTCCAAAAATCGGGCGAACCTATTTGACAAGGTTCACAGTTACCCAAATAGCAAAGAAGCAACTTATTGTACCAAGGCTCACCCTTCAGAAATCCTTCAGAGATCATGTACATAATGGATGATGCTTTTGAGAGAAAACCCTGCTGTAATTATGGATTTATAAAGGCCCGTTTGTGCTAGAATATTAGAAAAAACTTCATCTCTCTAAGATGAATATGACTAGCTGTTATTTGGCCGTTAGCCTACCATCATCAAGCCTCTAGTACTTAAACTTTTATTAATCTTCTACATGAGGCTCCCTTTAGACTAAACTGCTGCAAGAATACTCGTTCGTAGATTCTTCAAAACCAGTTTCTTGCTTTTGTTACTACCTTCCTTTGACCACATGAAGCTAAACTTTGTTTATAATCTGACTGAATACTAAGTACTTCTAAAATATAGCCACATAACCATTTAATATTGTGTCATTGGAGATTAATGTGCATAGAGTACAAAAAGGTAGACCTTGTACAGCTTAAATTCCCCATAATTTTGACGTTGGGTCCCTTGCCATCTTTATATATGTTATGAAACACTTGCTACCCCTTGTGAAAAAAAACCTTGTACGTTACTGGTGGAAGAAGAACCTCCTGGGTTTCATTTTCATCATCTGACGAAGAGATGAATAAATTTATTATTTAGCATAATAAACTATCTTGAATATAAATAGTAAAATTTGACACTTCCTAACTCTTTTGATCTGCAACTCAAAAGTTGAATGGGTTGTAGGCATGCTGATCTAGTCAACGTGCTCTGCTTTTAACTGCTTCTTTAAAGTTGCCAGTGACATACAATTCTGGAATCACCACAAAATTTTCTGATTTGCATTTTGACAAGTATGTACATCTGCCTTGCTGCTTGTAGTTGGGCAATCTAGCCATTTGGGCCCAATATATGGTGTCTGTAATTGTATCTTGTTATGAAAAAGGTATACATGGTTGTTCCTTTTTATAATTGATTGTTCCTAAAGACTGAGGATCAGTTTTCTACAAAGTTCACCTCTGCAACCTAATAAGCTTAACCAGGTTCTTTCTGTAATTCCATATCAATTTATTTTTTCACTGAACTTTCTGTTAGTAAATACAACTAATTAGAGTCAAGTTAGCTGTTCTTACATAATGTTGGTGAAGTTCTGTCAAATTCTTTTGGCAGTAATGATATTAGTTATGTTGGTTCTTGTCACTTATGCTGATAAACTTTTTAGGCATCGCTAACTTTTTGCTATAGTAACCATTAAATTTTTTTCTCGACTGATGTGGACTTTCTTTTGTGGCTCAAAACTTGTCTGATATAAAACTTAACATTCATGCATTCAAATTTCATGTTGCAGGGTTGGTGTAGTATTTTGTGGGAGACAATCTCCAGGAGGACATAATGTCATTTGGGGTCTTCATAGTGCCATTAAGTCTCACAACCCTAAGAGTACATTGCTTGGTTTTGTTGGTAAGTATTTGTGTTATATACTGGCTCATCAGAAATGGATCTAAAATTAGGCCTTTTCCATTATTTTCTTGTAGTGATGACAAATCATATTTCTCCTTAGAACTTCTGCTATAGTTGATTCTGCACCTTAATTTCCTTTATCTATTACCTGTTGAATAAATGGAAACTTTTTTATATAGAACTTGTCATTATACCTTTCTCTAGTTTGTTTTCAAATTTTGGAATTTTCTGCCACTTGAATCAGTGGTGTAGCTCCTTGAAGTCTATCCTTTTTCACCAGCTATAATCTTTGGTCAGTTTTGCTTTTGTCTGTCTTTGGACTATGACTATTATATGCAGTGTCCGTACATGAGGATTTGCTTCGTCTGATATATTCAAGATAGGATGTGCAAAGATAGCAAAATTTACTATTGAATGCTGGACACTTTGTTTCCTAATTAGTTTGATTAAGCTCATAGTTCAAGCACTCCAAGATTTAAAATGCTTGTGCTTCAGCATGAAAATTTTTGGAGATTGATGCGATGTGAAGGTCATGATTTTCATTTTCTTTAATGTCAAGTGAAATTGGCAGGCACTTCATTTTATGTAAGACAGCTTCAAAGTTTTCAATAACTTGCATTGCACAATTTGTCATATTTGTTCTTAAGAAGAGAAGTCCTTTGACTTGTATACGTCAGGTCATTCCAGATATTTCTGAATCCATCCAGTCCTAAGCATTTGTCGCATTTAGTGATGCCTTCATGTTATAATCATCATATGTGATTTGATTGAATTTTCATAATGTGTAATGGAAGTTATATTTTATTTTATTTGCTAATTGATGAGTTCAAATTTTCCTCAGCTAAACAACTATGATTCAGTTTCCTTTTATAAGGAACATAAAAGCTAGCAGAACAACAAGACATGTCTTCTGTTCGAGTTTATACTTCATGGTTTAAACCAAGGTTCGCCAAATCGTACCGTATTGATGTATCGAGTTCAGTTCAGTATGGTATAGTACGCTAGTACCGAGCGGTATATATATATATATATATATATATATATATATATATAATAATAATAATAATAATAATAATAATAATAATAAAGTTAAAAAATAAAAAAGGGCGATGTCGCCTCGTTTCTTCTCCTTGTGCCGGGAGAAGAAATCGCCTACGTGCGACGGATCGAGATCCGGAGAGCTGCGTCGGACTCCGGGTTATCCCTTTTCTTCTCTCTCTTCTTCTTTCTCCCTCGGTTGATACCGCCCAAATCGGTCGCTGACGGTCGAAATCGATCATTACTAGTCGATTTCGGGTGGTGACAAGGCGGAAACAGCCCCAATCGGCAGTACTGCCCAGTAGCGGGCAGTCCGCGTTTCGATCAGCTGACAGACTGGTATGTACCACCCATACCAGGCGGTACAATTCGAAATGTCGAACCTTGGTTTAAACTATTACATGATGAACACCCTTTATCTAGCTTTTCTCCCCTTATGTGGTGCCAACCGCTATTATTTGCACCATTCTTTATGATGCATCACTGACAAAATTTTGTTCATAGTAGTTGTCCAAAGAAATAATTTATTCATAAGTAAACCATGGTTTTTGGTGAGTGCATTGTTGGTTGAGATTTGTAACTTCTTTGTTGTTGGTTTGGACATATTGTTGCCTATAGATGTTAGTTTCATTCTGAATCTTTTCACTTTTCATGCCTACTATCATGTCAATCAAATACTTTTGAGTTTGTGATATTTCATAGATTACTTCCTCCTAATCTTTCATTCAATTAATATTTATTATGCCTTCTTCCATGCACTTCATTCAAGTCCCTCATAATTTGATCATTTCTTTAGAAAATTTCGGTCAGTAAAGAAATGTAACAGATCAATTTAAACTGCTTAGTCTTATTGAAATTGATGTTCATTTGGTAGTTACCTTCATGATTTACATGATCATATTTGTTGGATGAAATGTGATGTATGAATGCAAATACTTATATACTGAAAATTATATGTAAGCTTATCCAATGCTGATTCCTCAATGTTGTTGTAGGTGGCACTGAGGGATTATTTGCAAAGAAGACTTTGGACATCACAGATGATATTCTCTCAACATATAAAAACCAAGGTCTGGTAGAAGTATCTATGGCTACGTTTGATTCTACATTTGTACAGATAACTGATTATAATATGATAACTCTTTGGTGTCATCAGGTGGCTATGACTTGCTTGGCCGCACAAAAGATCAAATAAGAACAACTGAGCAAGTCAATGCTGCAATATCTACCTGCCAACAACTGAAGTTGGATGGTCTTGTCATTATTGGAGGTATTTTTCTTATCATGCATATGTTTATTTATATGGGTTGCAAGGATAAATTATGATGTTTAACTACTTGTCCTTACATTTATGAAGGAGTTACATCCAACACAGATGCTGCTCAGCTTGCAGAGACATGTGCTGAGTTAAGATGTCCAACGAAGGTACACATTTTGGTTTCAGCAAACGTTTAGGAACTAACTACTTTTAGAATCCATTTTGGTTCCTTGGAATTGATGGTTTGGCATCATGGATGCAATATATGCTTGAATCAGGCAAATTTTTGTGAGGAAAGATTTTGTTATGTGATGTGTTTAGGCTGAGTAGCTAAATGCAAGAAGTTTGTGCCCAGGTAGTTGGAGTTCCTGTAACCTTGAATGGAGATTTAAAGAATCAATTTGTTGAGACAAATGTAGGGTTTGACACAATATGCAAGGTATTTTTTTCAGTTATCTGTCTGCATAGTTATATAAAATTAGTGACATAGTATTCTCTCATGAAATTATTAATTGTTGTTTCCTTGCATTACTCATTAGTTAAGTCCTTTATTCTTGGCTCTGGATACAATTCAATTCTCTGAAGTGCATTATACCATGTGTTGTCATTTTCTCTCTCTGTTAAATATGAAAAATGATCAACATTCTAAGAATGTTGTTGACCTTTTGCTGACCACAAAATGCGCATTTGGGAACCAACATTCAACTTACCTTCTCCTTCACCTTGGTTATGATTAATTTTATCCTGTGTGATGTCCTAATGAAGATAACTTTTCGCATCTTCTTCACAGGTCAACTCACAACTCATTAGTAATGTATGCACAGATGCTCTCTCCGCTGAAAAGGTAACGCCTTAACTCATATATA
The DNA here is from genome assembly GCA_029747655.1 of Ensete ventricosum. NCBI lineage: Eukaryota > Viridiplantae > Streptophyta > Magnoliopsida > Zingiberales > Musaceae > Ensete > Ensete ventricosum. The sequence continues at coordinate 454,079 of JAQQAF010000006.1, read as the reverse complement.
GTTATAAGGAAAAATAGTAAAGCTTCTTTATATTTGAAATAGCTGTGAAATATGTTCTCACACAGTTAACCTTGTCCAAAAACAATGGAAAGTGGATAATCCAAATTTTATTTCATGTCACTGAAAATTACAAAAACAAAAGGTTACACATTGGTCTGTTCTGAGCTTGATTCATGGTATTCTTCTAGCAAGATGTTGATTCTTGTTGCTAAGCGATCAACTCGACCTTACTTTGTTGCTTTGCTTTCGTTTGCTTATTCCTCTAACCACCTTAGGCCCTAAATTAATCTGCAGTATTATTATTTTATTCGCCTGATGGGCCGCAAGGCATCACATGTAGCCTTGGAATGTACACTCCAGTCACATCCAAATATGGTCAGTTTTGTGTCAGATCTATGATATTTTCCCTTTTCAATGTAATTTTTGCATTGGAAATCTTCTTTGTTTGCTGATGTGGGTTTACTTCAACTGATCTCAGGTCATCCTAGGTGAGGAGGTTGCAGCATCAAAACTTACAATTTTTGACATTACAAAACAGATCTGTGATGCAGTCCAAGCCAGGGCCGAAAAAGGTCAAATGAGTTGTAATTTATCTTTTAAGTGATCAAAATTTCATTCTGTGATGTTCTATTTTGCTTTTTATGCAGACAAATATCATGGTGTCATCCTTATCCCAGAGGGGCTTGTAGAGAGTATTCCAGAATTGTATGCCTTACTTCAGGTAGCTGGCATATAGCATAATAAAAGCAGATTCATTATTATTCTTAGCTTCATGATTGAAGCTGTTGGAGCTTTCTCCTTCGTCATGTCATAAATGTTTTAGGAAATCCATGTTCTCCATCGACGAGGAGTATCTATCGGGGATATTTCTTCTCAGCTTTCACCTTGGGCATCTGCATTGTTTGAATTTCTGCCGCCATTTATCAGGAAACAGGTTCTCTTTTGACCACTTTTCCTTAGTGAATGAGTATATAATGTGGATCTTTATTCTTTGGGTGTTTCTAAAACTACTTTTGAAATGTTAGTAACTCTATGAATATCCTGCAGTTGCTTCTGCATCCAGAATCTGATGACTCGGCACAGCTTTCCCAGGTAAACGTCCAACATTTTGACAGACATTGAAAATCATCAAACTGTTATTATCTTACTTTTTGTTTCATAATTTTCTGCTCAGATTGAGACAGAGAAGCTTCTAGCCCAGTTGGTGGAATCAGAAATGAATAAGCGGTTGGTAAGTTCTGTTTAGACTGTCTATTGTGGAGAGACTATTAGAATTTTTATTTCAATTTTATTCATTTCTATATTTTTATCTTTTGTCCTTGCTGCAAAAATGGGCATTTAACTGAATTATCTTAACAGAAGGAAGGCACGTACAAGGGAAAGAAGTTCAATGCAATATGCCACTTTTTTGGATATCAGGCTCGAGGATCTTTACCATCAAAATTTGATTGTGATTATGCCTTTGTAAGTCCTTTGTATAGTAACTCATCTCTAATTTCCTTATTTGAGGTGTGAGCGTTTGTCAAATTACTCAACTGTACCATTTTAGGTTCTTGGGCATGTGTGCTATCACATATTAGCAGCTGGTCTCAATGGTTACATGGCAACCATTACAAATCTGAAAAACCCTGCGAATAAGTGGCGGTGTGGAGCTGCTCCAATTACTGTAAGATCTGTTTAGCTCATGTGTCAGGACTCAGGAATCTGACTAAAATAAGATTTAGAACCAACTACACTGATCTGCCTATTTCTATATTCAAAATAAGCTCTATAAAACTACAACCTCTGGTTACTGCTAGGCAATGATGACCGTGAAGCGTTGGTCACATGGTCCTGGAGCCACCCCAATTGGAAAGCCTGCTATTCATCCTGCCACTGTTGACTTGAAGGGAAAAGCATACGAGTATGTTCCCATTAACAGCGTCTAGCTGATAAGTATGTTGCCCCTCATTACTTTTCTAGGGGGGCTTATAGCTGGTTAATCGAGTGTCTGATTGTTTTTCTGTTTCTTCACTTTCTGCTGGGCATATTTATCTATTTATTAATGGCAAACTATACCTGGCTTTGATAGAGTATTATACTAGTTGGCTTTTAGGTGTGGCTCTAGAATTTACTGAGATAAAAGATAACCTCGTTTGTATAACAAGAACAAGGTTTTGGTGGAATGGTGTAGTTATAACATGATTCTGTTGGTGCTTGTTGCTTCTTCCTTTTGATACATGTAGATTAGTATGTCTGTCTTTACCTGTAGATCTAATCCAATCTTGGATCCCAGGTTACTGAGGCACAGTGCATCAAGTTTTTTGATGGATGATATATATAGAAACCCAGGACCACTCCAGTTTGATGGACCGGGCACTGATGCTAAGGCTATATCATTGTGTGTTGAAGATCAAGATTACATGGGCCGGATCAAATTACTTCAGGAATATCTGAACAAGGTCCTAGTACTTCTTCATTACTTTATATCACAAATATTGTCAATTTTGCATATCAGTGATGTGGAACAGGAACTAGACACAGAAGTTGTGGCAGTATTACTGCAAGAAATGATTTTTTTTTTATTCTTTAAAGAAGTTTTCTGAATTACACTCATGACTATAATTGTTAATATATTTCTTCCAATTTGCTTGAGAAATTTTGTCGCACCTAAAGCCTGATTCTTTAACATATGCCATGATGACTTCTTTCGATGGACTCTCTAACATCTATTGCATTCACACCAAGAATAAGTTGGTGCTTCGTTTGGTGTTTTTAATTTTGTCTCAACCCAGGCCCTCTGTTTTTGTATTTCTTTTCTGCATAATTATATATCTATATGATATATAATTACATATCAAAGGAATTATATTTGCTTTTCTCAGAAAATTGATTCTCTTGCAACAAAATCTGTTATTTATTTTGCTTAGAAAGTGGTCCATATTTTGCTTCTGCAAGATATTTCTTCTTATATCTTTGTTTTAGTTGAATCCCATTTGAGTAAATGTTGTGCCGGCAAAACTAAAATATATTGCCTTTAGAACATGTTATTTGAAATATTTTACTTGAGAACACGACTGTCATTGTTCCCTCACTATGTTTCTACTGGGGTCTTGAATTGCATTTCAGCAAAGTCATGCCCTCAAACTTTCTTATTAGCTGCTAATTACGACAGTCATGATCATCATTCTGTGCATTTTTTTTTTTCTCCCTCTGCACCAATTTTACGATGTTACCTGCTGCTCTACTTTGATTCCTTTGCTGACACATCCAGTTTTATATACAGGTGAAAAGCATTGTGAAGCCTGGATGCTCACAAGATGTTCTAAAAGCAGCTTTAAGTGCTATGGCTTCCGTGACGGACGTGTTGGCTGTAATGTCTTCCTCATCCTCGCGGAATGGAACAACACCCCTTTGAATGTCCTTTCTAACCAGAAGGTCTTATCAGTGCACACTTGTTTTCCTCCGAATCTTTTGGTTTGTTCCGAGCAAATTGATTTTCCAATTACCGTTATCTTTTTTCTTCTGTATCCATGTTTTTTGACCATATGTTGTTGTTCGTGAGCCAATATTTATTGGTTGGGAGTGGAATGAAATAGGATAATTGGAGGAAAAAAAAAGGATGTTCTGCATCAAATTGGTCTGCCTTTTGAATCTGAGATGCTGAGATGTGGGAGTCGCTGAATCCTGTTCTCTAAGGGCTGAGGAATTGAGATGCTGAGATGCGGGAGAGAAAGCATGTTCTTTCACTGGGTAGCCGCAGGTAAATAATTAAAGATACACTTGCTCATGTCGTAAATACTGTCAAAAGGGCTGAGGAATTGGTAGTTCAAAGAAATGTTGTGTTTATTAGCAAGCATTTTGCCTTGTTTGGTTGTCTAGGAACCATGTCACCAACAAACGCTTCATTGGCTAGCAGTAACCAGAAGTTTTTGGATTTAGAAATAGGCAGATCAGTATAGTTAGTTGTTAATCTCATTTTAATCAAGAACAAGGTTTATAATATTGTACCGTATCATTCGGTATGCTTAATACATATCAATCCGAAGAGGATCGATATATTTGGTATAATTTGATATCTTAGTATATGTTCGATATAGTTTGGTATAATTTGATATCTTAGTATATGTTTGATATAGTTCGTTACATATCGTACTAACAATTAATCAATACATTGGTACAATACTAGATTACGAACCTGATGTTAACCACTTATTCCATGGAGACCAGCAGCGGCTAATACGTGAGAAGATGACAAATTTTGACGGTAAAGATGCTTCCCCCCTCCCCCCAGACGCAAAAAAAAAAGAGGTAGCATATCAAATTCCAATTTCTTTCCCTTGTACGTGCCTTCCTTGTGTCAAGATAAGATAATTCAGTTAAATGCCCGTTTTTGCAAAAGATTACAATGTAGAGATGAATAAAATCGACAATAATCGATACACAACAGAAGTTTCTGATAAAAAATAAGAAGGGAAATGCCAAATAATTATGACGCCTCCACCCTAGTCGTCGTAAAAATTTTACGTAAATATTTCATAGGAACTTATACGTAAAATTTTTATAAATGCCAAATAAGAAGGGAAATGCCAAGAAGAGGAGTGATAAAGGAAAAGAAAAATATAACGACTATAACATGGAGCACATCACCACAACACCTACACACTGTACAAAAAATTGTAAGTTTTTGAAATCATATTAATCTAATTGTGAATAGATGTCCCAAAAGCCACTGTTGTGAGCAGAAAAATAGTAGATTAGCTGTCTAAGGGTAAAAGGGTAGAGTTATAGTGTTACCTGAGAATTTTTCAAAGTAACAATGTTTTGTGAGAAATTTTGAAAAATATGAATTCGTTTTTTTGGAGAATTCATCAAATAAAAAATTGGATGTAGGGAAAAGGATTTCTTTTTAAGAAAATATATCACGTTCAGACCCTTATTAATGCACTACACTTTAACCATTAAAGATTGTATCCATCTTCATGTGAATACTGAGCTAAAAAAATAGTACATTAAACAGCTGAAAATACCTAATGTTATCAAATTTTATCTCCATTCAATATCTGATTGATTAAACTTTAAATACGCATAAATTTTTTTTTTCTCCCGTTTTTCTTGATGAAATTCTAATTATTCAATTCGTCAACATACGGATCATTATTAATAATATGGTCAACGCGTCAAATATGGAAGGTCAAACTTAGCCTATTTAATAATAGATAGAATTAACTGGAGCCCAATCTCCAATTAAGGGAGCCGCCACGGAAGACCCTCGCATCCGACGTCCCCACATCGAACCCGACATGACGTGGCCGAGCCACAAGTGAGGTCAGTCACATCAGATCACGATCGCGTCGTCATCGAGGGAGTCCTTTAATGATGCGGTGCGTATCTCTATAATTCCAATTCCAACGCCAAGGGGCTCGGTCCTTGTCGCCGACGAAGAGGGACGCAGCGCTTGGGCTCGTGGAATCCCAACGACGACGGGGAAGAGAAGCCGGAAGGCAGGCGTGCCTGCTTGTCGGAGCGTAGCCGAGGGAGGATCGACACCGATCTTCCGGTGGTTCCTACAGTGAGTCCTTTTTTTCTCCTCCTGATTCTTTGTTTCTCTCTTGGTTCTTCTTCTTCCGGAATGAAATAAATGAAGATACCTCGTGATCCCCATTTCTTTCTTTCCTCCTTTCTTGTATGTAAAAGAAATCTCGTGTTGTCGACTGCGGAAACCAACCCGGATCGGATGATTTCTGATCCGATCTTGACTCAAGCCTGAAGGATATAAGATCAATCGATCCTCGTCGAAAATATGCACGAGCACGGAGCTGTTCAAAGTAGGATTGTGATGAGAATTTCACGCGTCTCATGAAGGAAATGTAACAAACGTTAATAAGATCTAACGCATGGGTGATGTAGTCAAGCCGTAACACAAAATGACAAGCTTATTGGATATCTGATAGTAGAGATCTATGAGATAATGATTTAATTTATGAAGAATACCCTATCTAGGATATCCTTGTTAAAATTCCACTGATCGAGGTGATATTCATTTATACCTCCTGTGTATTTCTTGTACATCTAAAATGTTTCGGTCCGTGCTTCATGGGTTTATTCTGTGTAATGATTCCATAAGTTTTGCTGGTTCAGCTTTAGATAGCTGTTTGTATTTTCAAATATTTGATTCTCAATTAAGAAATCTCCTGAAGATTTTTTGATGATTATGGTTGATAGATAGAAGACAATGGTTATAGAGAAGTTGAGTTAATGAAGTATAATCAATCATGTGAGTGTGACATATGCACAAGATTGGTAAATTTAGAATAATAAAATAGAGATAAAATGATTTTTTAATAAATGATGTAAGAGGAGGTCCATTCCAACCTATAGTCGAGGTTATCAGTAATTAAGATTGCAAATAATACCTTTTTGTGCTGGATATTGATATCAATATTTCATTGAAAAAGCAAAAGTATGACATGATTCAAAAGTTTGTATTACTTCTGTTTTCTTCAGTTCCATGACGATTATTGTTCATGTCAAGGGAGATATGATTCGGTGCACACTTGCTAAACATTTGCTCTTTGGTTGCTTATCTAGTTATTACTTTTATGGACATCAAACAGCTGTTGTTTCAAAGGAAGTGACCTTCTAAAATGAAGTTCCACCGGAAATGACCAATAAGGAAGCATGTAATTAATTAATTCATAATGGTCCAACTTAATTAACTATAACTCGATCCAAGTACACCTAATCATTATGTCAGAATCAAGTTTAATAAAATAACGAATATGACTAAGATAATAAAATTCAATTTCATTAAAACCCAGAGTCCCTTTACATCACTCTTGCTATACAAATAATAGAACTCTTTGGAATGTGAGTTTGTGAAAGGTGGCTTCCTGGATAAAGCATATTACTGGATATAAGAAAGAAAAAAGTGTGGCCGGTAACTGGTTAACACTGAGTGACAGGAGCAGAAGAAAGGGAAAAGGCAAAAAAAAAGAAAAAAAGAAAAAAGAATAATTACTGCTAACTAGAAAAAAAGGGTAATAGACACACTTGGGCATTTGCTAAAGTGAACTAACGAGTTGAGGCGAGACTAGAGCACATCGAAGGGCCCTAGGTGAGGCACGGCACCCCCTAGGTGAATGCCTTAGCTGAGGCATCGGGCTGCCAGACCCCCGCTTAAGCCTCAATTGAACTTTTCAACAGGGAAAGCTTTATTTTCCTTCCCTACACTTGCAACCATCCTCTCTCTTTGTCTATCAGTTTCATATGTATGAGTAGGTTTCTATTCCTAATTCTGTTGATGTGCTACAGGAGTTGCTAAACTGTCAATCAGATAGTTGATCATGGAGAATGGTGAAATTGAAAGTGCAGATGAGGAAATTACTTCACGTAGTGGACGGCAGTACAGACCAGTGGTTTCCCATGATCGATCTGTTGTCCAAATGACTTCCATGGATTCTGGTCCTCCTACAGAGATACAGCTAAAGTGAGTTCCTTATTTGAACTTTTTTGCAATTATTCAATCAACTTTTATCTTGTAGGAATTAGTTTGCTAGATATTTTGTTTCATTTGGTTATGTTTTATTCTCATTTTATCCAGCGTATACTTGATCTGCAAACTTGACCTTTCATTTAAAAAAAAAAGAAAGTTTAGCTTAAAGTGTTCTATTTTATCAGTTCTCACCTACTTATCATTAAATCACAATCAATTGCATGTCATTATGGGAGCAACAAGATTTATGGTCATTTTGATGCAATAGGAAAAAGCAATGCATGTCGGCTGCAACTATCTTCATTAATTGAAACCTTGTAACAATTTTATACCAAGAAAAATTTAATGATAATGCTACATATATAATGTTCCTGGGGATGATTATCTTAAGTCTGTCATGATGGGAGTGCATATATGGATCCATTAATTGTTAGTTTATCAACAGCATACTCGAGATTGCTCAAAAGTGCTTGATGAACTGGCTTCCCCTATTGATCAAATTCTGCCGCAGTTTCACTTCTCAAGGTTCTTGAAAACTAGTTCTCTTCTTGGCAAGGCACAAAATGGATGACAGTAGAATTAAACCATGTTTTTCACATATTATGTTTTGTGTTGAGAAAGGGTTATGCTTTAGCTCTGCACTTTGATAGATAATTTATTTGTTGTAATATATTAGTCTCTTGAGACAAGCTTAGTTGAGCTTAACTCAAATGATCGGAGTAAATTCTCACATATTTTAACAGTGATTTAGTTTCATTTTTGTTAACCCATAAGATATCAATTTGCCAAATTTTTAGCTGAACCTGAGCTGCTGACTCTCGGGTTCTGGCCATCAGGCTGCATTTGTGCTTGAAGATGAATACATCAGTAAGGTCAATACTAGGTTGGCATTCAGTTTGAACAGAATTCTTTATTTTTCGTGAAACCTCAATATAAAGGTCCATTAGGCTTAGCTTATAACTTGTATAGTGATATGTGGCTGACCTTCTTAATCTCCTGTTTCTACGAATTAAGTGAATGCAATTGAGATTTTTTCAGAAGTAACAGGGTACTTTTTTTTATGAATTCATGGTTATTTGTGCATTATGTGTATCTCTTTAAAGTTTCTATTCCTTGTCTCAAGTTAGTTATTAGCAAGGTTTGTTGTACCACAAAATACCGCTTGGTATGGGCGGTATATACCGGTCCGATAGGGGACCAATATGGGTGGTACATCGGTATGTTTTGATGTATCATGTGTTAATATGCTTGGTATGACTTGGTACAACTTGATACATACTGTATTGATAGCTGGTCGGTACACTGGTATGATCGGTAAGGTGAACTATAGCAATTAGTATTGCTTGTCTTAGATCTTGCTTTGATCAAACACAGTCCTTTCCCTTACTATTTCAGACATATTAGCCTTAAATTTTGTGTTGTGGATATTCTAGAGAATAAATATTCTACAATATTTTTTGTTTTTGTTTTCTATAATAAATTTTGTTCTTTTATTGGTTATTTTTCTACAACAACTTTTTTGTTACAATATTTTGCTTGTGGATTGCTGACAAAGTAATAATTTTATTCATATTTATTTTAGGAATATTAGGATGTCATCACAATCAGAGAATGTTCCCAATGCAACGGTAGGACCTTCGCATGGTCATGATGGATCCAACAACTCCCAGAGGGAATCGAAGTTGGAATTATTTGGTTTTGATTCTCTTGTGAACAAATTGGGACTCCAAAGGTACGTGATACTGTCACCATCTTTTCTCTTCAATATTTGCATTCAGTTTTTTTGTTGTTTTTTTAACGGCTGATTGAAGCTTTCATGCTCTTAAAAAGTTCATAACAATAATTGCATGTTTGGTATTTTGGTTGAGTTAAGGTTTAAATTTTTGGTCTGTCACTGATATTAGAACCTTGTTGGATCTGCACGTATCAGTATGTTACCAAATAAAGACCCAAAATATATTATGAAATAGTTCAAATCTGTTATATGGATGGTATTCCATGATACTGGTGTCCCACTACCCAGTTTGACTAGTATAATATCATTGGTAGAATGTGCAATTTTACACCTTGGGTTAGTCATTAGGTATATGGATATTTGTTTTCTTTAATTTTTAATTGATTAAGTCATTACAGTATGACAGGGGAACAAATTCCAACACCGTCAAGTCCCAGAAATGGTGAGGATGTATCCATTACTCTTGGGGGCCCAAAGGTACATTTGCTACCTTTTTGCTTACAGCTACCTTGTATTTGCTTTTGTTTGTTGAAAAAGTTCGTAGGTTTGCTTGCACAAGTTATATTATATTTTTCTAAATTCATGCATGAAATATATCACCTGCTGGTAGATTTACTGACGAATTGTAGGTTTTGCTCATTACCAATTGTTTTTTAATCTAGATCAGCCTTAATTTTTATATAAATTTAATTTTAGAGTGTTGGTTAGAGAAATTTTGTATGATGAAAGTATAAAATAGAAGTTCTATTTATAAATTGAATTTTTAGAGCTCTTAATAGTGTTCAATCACTTAAACTACTTTGGTCATATTACTTCATTGTTATCTATTAAGTGGCTAGTTTTGTTATCTATTAAGTTTTCATGCTATCCGTTGTAAAAATTATTGTGTAATATTCAAGTCAAGATGTACTTTTCTATTTTTATGAGTGTTGAGGCTTATGTTGTAACCTATTTGACTCTGGAGTACAGGATTTTCGTTTGCTGGGATAAATTGACTTTAGGATCAAAATTTTGTATCCTAGTTTCTTTGTATTCGGAAAATTATAAAAAGTAGTAGGACAATATTTTAGAGATGATGAAAGTTCATAATTCCTATCACAACCAAAGCTACACTTATTTCTTGTTGTAAACTCTCCTCTTTCTGATGGATTGTTCAATGGGATCTCCAAAAAGCACAGCTAAATTACCAAGAGAATTGTCTCTTACGTTGCCAGCTTAAAGGGGATGCTTCCAGCTTCTAAGCTCAGTGCCTTTGATGATTGGGAAAGAGGTTTCTTAACCTTATATAGTTTATCTCTTTCTGTGTGTTTTGTGAACCAGAGGTTGGAAAACTTTTTGTATTTTTCTTTTATCCTCTTTTCTTTTGTTTGCTTTCTTTCTACTAATTTCGTTATCTTAATGAAATAAAATTGTCTCCTTGTTCCTTTGCTTAAAAGGACCTAATTTGATGACGATCATTATCTTGCTTCCAATCTTGAGATGGAAGAAGAATAAACTTTTATTGCAAGGCTGATTTTAAGAGAGAGAGGCTAACTGCTTTCTGTTTCTCCTTATTTTCTCACTGCTCCCTCCCTGTTTATCTTTTCTCCTATCTTTCGTCATATTTTGTTCTCTGTTTTTCTTCTTATTCTATTTGTCATGGTAAGTTAATTACCCAAGAATGTTGCCTGTTCAGAAGGCATTGAATGTCCTTGCTAGATAGACCAGAACAGTTTCACAGTGCATTTGTCAGTTACTTGGGATGCTTTTATGAGCCCTACACTCACCTAAAAGTTGTTGCTGGACTTGTGCTCCACATTATTCAATTTGTATTAACAAAGCACATAATTCATGAGGAGAATGGTAGAGCATGATTACCACAGAGTAGCTAATGCAATTTACATAATGAAAGAAAATTAGGGAACAGAAGCTAGCAAATTACATCCAGACGAAAAAATTGAGAACATTATTCATTATTGTATAGTAGATATAGAAGCTGCAAGAGCTACAAACAACTGTAAGAAAACAAAATTGTCTTTATCATTAACATAGTGCAATGACGAAACATGATTGATTCAGATCTAAGAACAATGCTAGGAGCTTTGCAGGAAATGGTTACAAGTTTTACCTAATGAAATGATAACTGGAGGAAACTTGTTTCACTTGTATCTAGGTTGACCCATCCTATACCTGGTGGGATCCTCGTATACCTTTTACCATGGCCTTCTTCATTACAAATTTGTTTTAGTTTTTGGTCTTTGAACGAGCAATAGCTAAATTGAAATTTGTGTTGTCATTTCACCTGGTACATACTGGTCTGACTGGGTATTGGTATGATGGTGTGTTAATTTTAGCCAAATTATGACATTATATAGTCTTTTGGTATATTTCAACAGCATAACAACCATCACATGCTGGTCAGACCACATTCCAGCATTGTATTGGTACGAATATTTAATTTTCTGGTCACAAATAGTCTAATGAAACTAGAGCAGGATGAACTAGAAAGGCATTGCAAGCCTAGCAAAATTTCTACTCACACACAAAGCATGTTCAGGTTGATGTGTGGTGAATAAGGACACATGAGCAAGCACCTTATTAAGAGGTGTATGTTTTAGTTTTTTCAAAGACCAATAAATGAATGAAGCAATCAAAGATGGTTATGACTAATTGGCTGTGTAAATGGAAGTTCTGAGGTTTCTTGCTTAAGGAGCTTTTAGGGTTTCCAATAATTATGGAAGAGGAGGATAAGGTTAAGGGTAACCTGGGTTAAATGTTGTGAGGAAGTATCTGATATTTGCAGCAACATCATTAGAAGCTCATCAAAGGAATGATTGACAAACACGATCCATTAACCAGTTTAAGTCAATTACTGTTGATTCAATGGCCATGTTTATATTTCAACAGCTACAAAGCCTTCTATTTTTTCAATTTTACATGTTATAAAAGTTCTGCTGTTAGATATTACACGATGCTGGATGTCTAAATGTGAGCTAGATTCATTAATTTAAAGACTTAATGTATTATGTTTTTTCTTTTCTGCTTACTGCTAACTAAGCATTATATCATACAATATGCACTAGCATGCTTATGCATGCTGGATACTTTTTTGACAAGTTATGGATACACTAATACATTAGAATTGAGATAGTAGAATTTGGTATGGAGCAAAGATTTAGAAACCAGTTCATTGTCGGAAGGTATACTGACCTATACTGCTACTAGGTAAAAAAACAGGTGAATACACAAGACTCCTACTATTGGGACATTGAATAAAATAATTAAGAAAATAAATGAATCGTATATATCCATATATGAACACATTTGTTTCAGTATTGGCACTTGATTGGATCATATATACCAATCTGTATATACCGGTCCAGTTGGTACTTAAAAGTTAAAACCTTGGTATGAAGAAGGCAATAGTATTGTTTAACTATGTACATAACCAGGCTCGATACTTATTTATAGTGTTAAATCATATCGTTGTAAACAATTAGTAGTTAACTAGCATTCAGAACCTATTCATCATAAAAGAAATTGTTGGAATGTGTTCAATTGTCAAATTATGCATTTACCATAGTTTTTTAATGATGTGCTGCTCCATTATGTCTCACTATAAAATAATAAGTTAGTACTCGTGAAATGGAAAGACATTTTGGTGTCTCACTGAAAAAAGAAATTGTATTCCGGACTCTCTGTCTTTCCTTCTGGTCATCTTTCTTTATATGTGGTGATGGTGGACTGTTGTGTCTTACACACACATGCCTATCGGAAATGGGAATGTACATGTGCTTGTATGCCGTGTATAAGGAACATAATATCCTTCATTTAGATCCATAGGTTGCATGGAAGTATTTATCTTTTGTTCACAAACCTAATCAATCTGTTAATTGTGTTTTTTGTTTTTCACTACTCAATTTCTCCGTCATATGAAGTATATTTGCTGATGGATTGATACTGTAGTAATAAACAATTGTGTACTTAACTATATGAAGTCACCTATTAGCAGCTTGTCCTTGTCCTTTTGCCCTTCTATTGCTATGTTTCTGCAGTACAATAATCTTTCTATGCCAAATCTTAAGATGATTGCTATAGTTGCATATAACTTCAAATATATTTATGTTTAGCATATTAGTTGGACTTAATTCTGTTCTGCAGGATGCTGGCCCCAAGTTGGGGACTATGATGGGTGTGTTTATACCTTGTTTGCAGAACATCTTGGGAATTATATACTATATCCGTTTTTCCTGGTGAAGTACATTATACTTTCACTTCCCTGTCGAATGTTGATTTTAGCATGAACGTTAAAGGTTTTTTTTTTCATGAAGCCTCTTGTAAGTGAATGATCACCACATTGACATAAAGGATTCTTCTAGAATATAACTTGTCTTTTTAAGTATTGGAGGAATTTTATCTTGCTAATTTGATGATTATTTCCTTATACTGGTCTCCCCTTTGGCTAAGATACAATTGTGATGGAGAGACTTGAGGCAACAACGATCAGATGATCTAAAAAATTTCCTATCTTTATGATACAATGAAATGTAGCAGATGCTCATACTTTTACATCTTGTGTTGATTTACTTGGTTTTTAAACGAATAATGGGCAAAATGAACTTCACTGAGCATAGGCACAACTCACAAGTAAAGATTATACATGTTATTGAATCCAAGACCAATAATTATCCGTTGCAGTAGAAAAGAAATGGTTACCATACATGACAAAATCTGTTGTATTAAGTATGAAGCGTAATCATTGTGCTGAGGCTACTTGATGAAGCCTCTTTACTTGTTACACAATATACTATTTAAATTTTGATAAATTTCATTTTGTGGTGTCTTGGTGGTAATATATTGTTTTTTGTTTCCATTTGTTAAGATGTTACTTAGGACTCATCAATTTTCTGATACATTACATATATGATGCTCAGATTTGGCATCTATACCCTTGACATCGATGTTGATGTAACATGTTACTAGTGCTGGTATGCTCTTTGACTCAGATTTGCCTGGAAACTATTGAACTCAGACTCTGCTGGGAATCGACCCAACTTGGCCAAAAATCAGCTATAGTTATCCAACTTAAGTCAATATCAACAGATTCTTGCCGATCCTTTGTCAGCAAAGAATGGAATTGGCGGATGAGTAGGAGGGATGGTTGACCCTCCTTTACTGCTGCCATAGTTTCTCTGCAGTTATTACCATTGATGTTCTCATCGCCAACACGTTACTGTACACAGTTGAATGCACCTGTGCAGTAGGTTTTACTTACCAAGCAGTAAAGCCCGTACTGCCCAGTACATACCGGTCCGACAGCTGACCGGTACGCAGACTGGCCGCTACGGGCGGTACCACTAAAATCGATCATTGGCGGTCGATTTCGGCCGTCGACGGTCGATTGAAGGAGAAATCGACCGTCAGCGGTTGATTGAAGGAGAAATCGACCGTCGATTGAGGAAGAAAAGGGAAGAGGAAGAAGAAGAAGAGGAAAAGTATCTCGCCCGCGTGCCCTCGCCGCCCGCGGGTCGCCCGCGAGCCGTTGCCGCCCTCGCCGCTTGCGGGTGACTTTTCTCCCCGCGCGGGGGAGACGGAACATCTCCCGTGCGAGGAGAGAGATCGAGGCGACGTCGCCCCTTTATTTGTTTTTTAATATATTTAATATTTTTAAATATTATATTATATTATAAAAATATTATAAAATATTTAAGATACCAGATGGTACATACTGTACATACCGCTTGGTACTAGTACCATACCGGTACCGACCAAATGTCGGTACACCAGTATGGACTGGTACATAAAACTTTGCTGTGCACTCACAAAAAGAGAGAGAGAGAGTGAGAGAGAGAGAGGTGATGTCACAGATGATGGAACTTTAGATAAAGTAACATCTAATCTATTCCAATGCCTTATAGAATCATTCTACAACATATCTTGGCCATTCATTGATCAAAGGAGGAAAATAAAGATAGGATAAAAAGAAGAAGAAAATTAAGAATAGAAGAGAGAAGAGAGAAAAAAGAAAAGGAAAGAAAATAAGAACAAGAAAATAGACTTTATTAAATAAAATAAATATTTAGTTATGTTTTTGTTAACTTTAGATCATTTTAATCTTATAATTGAAATATGTTATGTAATATTGTAATATATTTTGATTTGGTCTCTTATCCCTATATCTTACTTTAAATTTGATTATTTTTTACTATGTTCCTCTATCCTTAGTTAATAGGATGACCATGTCAGATACTATGATCATTTCCGTACAAGAGACTGTATCCAAGTTTGAGCAACATAACATCATATAACTGCTGCAGTTAATGTAAGTCCCCTTTCTGTAAATCTCATCAAATAATGGAGACTTTGTTTTTTAGCACCTTATTCTTTTCTCAATTTGAATTACTGAGTGTAATTCGTAGGCCTTAACCCTTTAAATGCATATAGAAAAGGTTAGTGCACTGCATGAGAATCCTGCCAATGGTTTGCAGGTGGGTGCACAGAAACATTGCCATAAAAAAATACATAAAGTTGTATATGGATGGGCTGCCTAGAGCATGAGGCTTGTGCCATTGTTGGTTTGAGGAGGATCACTATGTGTAGCCTTACCTTGCAGGCAGTAAGGTTCTTTTCGTGATTCAAGTTTTGGTCACCTGGGTTGCAAAAGGAGGAGCAACTTTACTGTGGCTTAAAGGCTAAAAATAAAGCCAATACTTCTGATAATCTGAAGTTAGTGTAAAACATGCAGTTTATCATGTGGAGTCTTCTTGCATTAAGTTTTTTGTATAGGTCGTGAGCATTCTTATCATAGTCCTAAGGTTTGTAGAGCAATTAAAGTACTAACATAAATTGGAGTAGAACCAGTCAAAAATGGAATTAATAATTCTATTAATTCATACACTATGTTTTGAAAGCATGTGTAATGGAGCAAATAATATATTCATTATGATGATAGTATTTCTTGGGTGAAATTATATTACATTTTACTTATGTAATAATTATAGTAAAGGGGAAAAAGCAAGGTTTGCAATTTCGATCTGTACCGCCCGGTATGGGCGGTACATACCGGTTCGTCAGGTTACCGGAAAGTGGACCGCCTGCTACCGGATGATACTGCCAAAAATCGACTGTCGACGGTTGATTTCGACCATCGGCGGCTGATTGAGGGAGAAATCAACCGTCGACGGTCAATTGAGGGAGAAAAAGGGAAGAAAAAGAAGAGGAAAAGAAGAACAAAGAAGAAGAGGAGAAGAAGAACATAATTTCCACGCGATGTCCTCGCCTGCGGGCTCTTTTTCTCCCGCGTGAGGAGACGGAACGTCTCCTCGCGCAGGGAGAAAGATCGAGGCGACGTTGCCTCGGCGATGTCGCCCTTTTTTTTTCTTTTTTTAATATATTAATATTTTAATATTATATAATATAATATAATATTATAAAAATTATATTATATTTAAATATACCGGACGGTATATACTGTGCATACCGCTCGGTACCGAGATAATCCTGGTACACTGGTACGGACCGGTAAGTCAAACCTTGGGAAAAAGTGGACTTGAAGGATTTAGGTGGCCACTTAAACCCCATCTAGCTGCTTGTGGATCACCTGACCTGATGCCTAGATGGTGTTCACTAAAATATAGACATTGACTTCCTACCTGATTAGGCTGCCTCCTGTGACAATTTGGAAGTTGTGCCCTTTGAGCATTGAGATCACTTTTGAGTGGATACTTGTGTTTGTGAGGTCTACTACAAATAATTTAAATTGAATCATTCATTTTTCCTTACTTCCATGCCAGTGATTTTAATATACACCTCTGACTAATCATATTATGTTGTTGACTATATATCTGTTATCAATATCATAATTTTTTAAGTAATATTGATTATAAGTTGATAATTAGCATAATTCTAGCATTCAGTTTTAACATTTCCATTCTCTTCATTAACATTCGAACAAAGTAAGCTGACAATATTTGGTTATTGTTTCTGTAGGATTGTGGGTATGGCTGGCATTAGTGAGACATTTTTACTGGTTGCATTCTGTGGATCTTGCACCTTTTTAACGGGTATATCATTAAGTGCAATTGCAACAAATGGAGCAATGAAGGTAAACTTTATCTTCGTTGTTTATGAATTCTGTTGGTTGAGAAATTGTTTATTTGTATTGTTTTATAGACATCTAGTTCTTTAGTTTTGGATTTTGGTTTATTACATATTGCTGTGGCTTGGAGAGTTTGTAGACCTGGTATTATCTGGAATGGGCATTTTCCATGACACATGAAAGTAACAGTTGGGAAAAGTCTAATAATATAGCTAAACCTCTTTTTTGGGTGCTTAGAAATTCTTCTTGTATAGTTATTACAAATTGTACACCAAGTTGAACAATTTTTGACAGTTAATCAAGGTTGGGAACTGACAAATTAATCTGGTCTTGATAACTTGCCGAATCATGAGTACCAACTTAAACATCTAGCAGAATATGCTGTACCTTAGATAATCAGTTGCATCTTCTTTATGGGCTTATTTTTTTGTAATTTATAATATCTGCTGATCAAAATTATCCTTGTTACCTTTCTAGCATATCAATTTTGGAATAGATTTTCTTTTCTTATTATTTGATCATTCAGGGTGGTGGCCCATATTATCTAATCGGTCGGGCTCTGGGTCCAGAAGTTGGAGTGAGTATTGGATTATGCTTCTTCCTTGGTAACGCAGTTGCTGGTGCTATGTAAGTTTTCCTTGGGTTTACTTCTTATATTTCTGTATTTTTGTTTTGCACTTTCAGATCTGTCTGCCTAATCATGTCTTAGATGATAACATCTGAGTGACTTGTGCCCCTTTTTGCAAGAATAGTTATTTTAACTCTGTTATTGTTTCAGGTATGTTTTGGGAGCTGTGGAGACCTTCTTGGGTGCTGTGCCAGGTGCTGGATTCTTTAGAGGTAAACCACTATAATGGTTGTGGAAATTGGATTAAGCTTTTGCTTTGGAAAAAGCTTGTATACAGAAATTCAGTCATACAACAGATCACCATATTGGATATGGGAGTTGACTGGTTAGACGCTAATCTAACCAGACAACCTGATAAGTTTGTCATGGAGAATTCATAGAAAAATGGCAGTTACAAAGTAAGAAAAAATGGTTTTGAATATGAAAATGGTACTTACCTGACATTTAGTTGGATGTCAACAATTTTGGAAGGTAGTGTAACTAAGGTAAAGGCCAAAACATGCATGATATGTGATTTTCTTCTTTTTTCTTCGATACTTGATTGCTAAATTTTAAACAATATATGTATATTTGATTTTAGATTAGCATAAGAGGATGTTCAAAATACAAGCTGCTTTAAAAATACCAAACTCACCTTTAATGAATTACTGTTATATATTGGAAGTGATAGAATAATACACTATTCCAAGAGCATTTATGCAGAAACTAATATCGATGGAAAGTCGATTATAGATTTTCAGCTGGCTATAAATGAAGGTATCACAATGTAAAAGATCACTAAGCATAACACCTTTTAGGGATATCAATTTTTCCAGCTAAAACTAACGTTACTCTGCGAATTTAGGGGCTCTGAGTTAGCACAAGAAGGCACTCTGTTTTAGCCAGCCACATGACTGTCCTTGACATTTTCAATGAGTAATTTATTATATTTTTTTCAGCTGTTAGCATATCTGATGTTTAATAATATCATTGTTATCTCTTTGCTCTTCAGAACTAGTTTGTGACTTTGTAAATCTCTAATGAGCAATCTTTTGGGAGCTCTTGCTCTTCATGCTTTACATATCCCTGCTTAGTCAAGATCCACAATGTGTTAGTTTTTCCAGAATAATCACAGATTTTGAAATGGCAACTATGAAATGCTGGCAAGAAGTGTAGCTCTGTCACCAGGTAGTTTAATAGGCAGCCAAGTGATCTGGAGCCCTTGTGGCCCTCTATGATTTGGTGTTGGGTAGGTGCCTAGCTTCTAGAGCATGTTTTGGCTTGGGCACCCACATTGATTGTCAAAACATTTATATATAAATAATAGAGAGGTCATTTGTTTAAACCAAGGTTCGCCATACCGGTTCGTACCGGCATACCGAGTTTATCTCGCTATAGTATGGTATCCGGTACCGAGCGGTACACATAGTACATATCGCTCGATATATATAATATAATATAATATAATATTAATATAGTTTAATATATATTAGAAAAATGAAAACATACAAGGCGCCTCTTCGCCTCGCTGGATAACGACGCCTTGTCTCCCCGCGGGAAAACAAGGCGGCGCCTCGTTCCCACGCTAGGAGACGAGGCATCGCCTTGTTCTCCCGCCGGAAGACGATGCGGTTCCTCGTTCTCTTGTTGGAAGACGAGGCGTCGCCTCGTTCCCGCGCAGGAAGTCGAGGCGTCGCCTTGTTTCCATGCGGGGAGATGCATGGTACCGTCCGGTGGCTGGCGGTCCGTGTACCGGTATCCTTTCGGACCGGTACGTACCGGGCAGTACAGATCGAAACGGAGAACCTTGGTTTAAATCAATATTTTCTTTCTACCACCTTAAATTATTGTATTTTCATGTTTTAAATACAACGATTATCAATACACATGATAAATTTCGCTAAGAATTATTCACGTCTCTCATTCATTTGTATCTAATTCATTATGAGCCATATGCTTAGCAATTGTCTTCACTTCTTCTCCCTCTCGCATTTTCTACCCAAGGTTTGCCTTACCGAGCGGTAAGGACCCCTACCGCCCGGTACGTACCGGTCCGGTAGCTGACCTGTACATGGACCGCCCGTTATCGGGCGGTACTGCCAAAATCAATCGTCGACGGTCGAGTGAAGGAGAAATCGACCATCGGTGGTCGATTCAGGGAGAAATCGGTCGTCGACAGTTGATTAAGGGAGAAAAAGGGAAGAAGAAGAAGAAGATGAGAAGAAGAGGAGAAGAAGAGGATACATACCTCCTTTCCTTGCGCCGTCTTCGCTCGCGCGCTATCCTCGCTTGCGGGTGATTCTTCTCCCGCGCAAGGAGATGGAACGTCTCCCTGCACGGGGAGAAAGATTGAGGTGATGTCGCCAGTTTTTTTTAATATATTATATTATATAATATTATAATATATGTTAATGTATCGGATGATATGTACTGTGCATACCGCCCGGTATCGTATATTGTATCATACCGAGATAATCTCGCTATGTCGGTATAGACTAGTATGTCAAACCTTGTTTCTACCACCTCTGCTTTTTTTCTTCATTGCTCTTGATGTCCACTAATCTAATGCTTACCTTCTTTCTTTCTTTGATTTCTTTCTCTCTCTTCCTTTTCCAACATGATGAGACCATTCAAGGTAGCACATGCTAGGATCAAGATTGGCCAAGCCCAGATGACAAACTATCCGAGATTAATCACCGGTATACTACATGTGTTGGTCAGAAGTCAAAGGCTTAAATGATGGCATATAAAGGATAGCCAAGGAGGTAATTTCAACTGTGTAAACTTGAACATCCTGTGCCAACATGTTATTTGTGTTAATAACCCCCTTTGGACCTTACCATGTTTGCCTTAGACAAAATGTATACTACAGTACTACACATGTATAATAACCCCCTGCGGACCTTACCATGTTTGCCTTAGACACATGTATACTACATGTGTTGGTCAGAAGTTAAAGGCTTACATGGTGGCATATAAAGGATTGCCAAGGAGATAATTTTAACTTGTGCAAACTTGAATATGTTGTGCCAACATGCTATTTGTGTCAATAACCCCCTGTGGAACATACCATGTTTGCCTTATCCAATGGTCTTTTGATTTGTTTTTTGGGTTTCTAGAATTAATGTCAAGCCCTGCTTTGATGGATACTTGTGTATTGGGCAGAACTTTTTTAAAAGAGATGCCCCTCTGTTTAAGGTATATATATTTCTTTCTCTAGTTATCTATTGTTTCTCCTTTGTTCTTGGTTCTATTTTGTGTCAGCAGCAGACCTATACAGACAATTGGCATAGCACTAGCATGGCGTGTGCTAGTAGCCACTTCATGTGGATCCTTGATCTAACTCACAACCTGATCATAGCTAACCAAGTCATTTGAAGGAAGCTAATGCATGGGCATATTTGATGGTATTTTGAACTTTTTTGGTTTTCGTAACAGATATATCCTTGAATGTCATTGATAAAGATGTTTTGGCATTTAGAGGGTACACATGAAATTGCTTCTTTTTAAATAATATTGCTTGGGGAAGTGTATTTAGTGAAGAAAAGGGATTGAGAGTTTTTTTTTATGGATCAGTTTTCGTGAACTATGCGAAGCTCCAATAACAATTCAAGAGATGCTTTGATTATGTTTTTAGTCATGTTTAATATTTAACTAGGATCTTGAATCATGTTATGTACTTGAAAATCAGTGATAAATATACTTAATTGTCTGCGTAGTCATGTTAAATTGTTTTTTCTTTTTTTTCAGAGTCTGTGACACTCGTCAGCAATACCACAGCAGCTAACGGCACAATATCTGAGGTAGTAACAACTGTATCTACTCCAAGCTTACATGACCTGCAAGTTTATGGAGTTATTGTGGTTATCCTTCTCTGCTTCATCGTATTTGGTGGTGTCAAGATTATAAATAGGGTAGCGCCGGCTTTCTTGATTCCTGTCCTTTTTTCACTTTTCTGCATATTTGTTGGAACCTTCGCAGCTCCAAGGAGTAATGCTCCAAGTAAGATCCCTTTATTAAATACTTCTTTATGCATATGGTTATCTTAGTTACTACTTCAAAGTTCACTATTTTCCAGACTTCACTGCATGAAGTGATGTACATGAACTTGCAATTCTTTTATGGTATCTCATGCATATGTTGCTCTTTTTGGAGTTGGGCACAGGTGGCATAACAGGGTTAAGATCACAAACATCGAAAGACAATTGGAGTTCTGCTTATCAGCGTACTACAAATGCTGGAATACCTGAACCAGATGGACCTGTCTATTGGAACTTCAAGTAAGCCTTTACTGTATATATATGCTCTGTTTTTTTCTAAGTTTGCAGAGGTTTTATTACCTAAATGTAAACCAGGTGACGATTTATTCAATTTTAAAATGTTAGATATTAGATTTACTAGTTGATTTTGTTTACTTGGGGGACTGTAACAACAAATGTTGACATACATCTTGGCATGAAACTATGACACCTTCTAATTCCTTGATATATATTATAGGTTTAACTTTGTTCGTATACGCATCATGAAATGCTTTATCCTTTTTGTAGTGCATTGGTGGGCCTATTCTTTCCAGCTGTAACAGGAATTATGGCTGGCTCAAATCGATCTGCATCGTTGAAGGATACACAGCGTTCTATACCAGTTGGAACATTGGCTGCAACACTTACCACCTCCTTTTTATATTTGATATCAGTATTACTATTTGGATCATTGGCCACTAGAGAAGAGCTACTGACAAACCGGTACCACATTTTTCCTTATGCTGTGTTAGTATTGAATGATAATATTTGACCCAAAAACTATAAGGTTCTGTGATCTTTTACCTGTATCCACTTTTTATTTGATCTGAAATTTATGTGAATCTTACTTTGGCACCACCACCATTTCACCCTGCTGATTTTTTTTGAGAGCATGAGATTGGAGGGATAACTTACATGGAAAGCCAAGATGATGGTTAGGATCTTATATATGATGCATATCCGATATAATTCATTATGATGTACCTAGTTATAAATATAGATTTATTGTTGGGAGAAACAGCTATTGTAGAATGATGATTGGTAGGTATATGCTGTTCTACTGACCGTTGATGAAGTAAAGCATTACATAAATAGAGAGAAACTAGAGAAATTATTGATGTATTTGTGATTAATTTTATCATAAATTTATCAACAATTCTTCCCATGCCAAAAACCTTTTTATTATTTTATTAGGTTAAGATCCTTAGTAAAATATATGCGAGAAGATCTTTTTCTTATAAAGAAAAACATCTAGAACTCTCAACACTTGTCTTGTCAACTAAATTACAAATCCAATTGAATCTCTACAAAAAAAATGATTCTCAATCGTTAAACCACTCAAAGAAGTAACAAATATACCCTTTAAATGAGTATTGTTGTAGTTGTGCACATTTGGCCATGGACCACCTTGTATTGAATGGATCATAGGATTTTGACTTTCTTCTCTGAAATCTTATATTTTAGTTGGTTTTGGTTGCATACCAATTTAACATAATGGTTTTGGCTAATGCTAATATGCCATTGGCTCTCTGACCTTTGAAGTTAAAAGCATTTATCTGTTTGAAGTTACTTGTCTTATTTCTTTGCTTGAGTTTCTAATGTGGAACTTTATGCAGGCTTCTGACTGCAGAGATTGCTTGGCCTCTTCCAGCAATTATATATGTTGGGATTGTTCTCTCCACTTTAGGTGCAGCGCTTCAGAGTTTGACAGGTGCACCACGCTTGCTTGCAGCAATAGCAAATGATGACATTCTCCCTGTTCTTAATTATTTCAAGGTCACAGAAGGGGGAGAACCTCATTTGGCAACGCTCTTTACAGCATTTATTTGTATTTGCTGTGTCGTGATTGGGAACCTGGATCTGATCACACCTACTATAACTATGTTCTTCCTTCTATGTTATGCGGGAGTTAATTTGTCTTGCTTCCTTCTTGACCTACTTGATGCTCCTAGCTGGCGCCCTAGATGGAAGTTTCATCACTGGAGCCTCTCACTTCTTGGAGCATTGATATGCATTGGTATGTTACATAAGTTCAGGATGTTTCTTTATCATCTCTACCATCTGGCAAGCTAGATGTTGAAACGTGTCCCAGGTATAAACTTGTATGAGCTATGCCTACCATAGCATAATGGAAGTAGCTATGTTAGATCAAGTTATAATTGACAGAAAGAAGTAGGCAAGTTTAGGGCCCCTAGTGCTGCTGGTTGGCCATAGAATCAGGGAAAAGCAGTGTGGAAAATTTTCTTGTGGATATGACAAGATAAAAATGTGACAAATATTTTAGGATTGTGATGAAAATCTTAGGATGGTAATTATATCATTTATAAGATAGCAATTTGTGTTTTTTTTCTATTGGCTGCAGTATTAAATGGAAATGAACCGATAATTTAGTTATACACACATTTCCAAGCATCTGGTTTAGGATTTTCAAAATCGAATCGTATTGGCTTGTACAGTTGGTACATACCGGTCTGCCAGCAGACCTGTACACGGACCGCCCGCTACTGGGTGGTATCGTTGATCTAGCCTTGTATCGAACAATACGGGGTCGATTTCGATCGTCGCCGCTTGTTACCGAGTGGTATCAGCCTAGTTGCGGCCTGGCTGCGGCGAGGGGGGGAGGGAGAAGAATAGGGAGAACCTTGACACGTCTTGATCCGGTGCCGCCCTCCTTCGACGATCCCAATCCAGTAGGTAATGGCGAGACGGCGGCTCGGCCTCTTCTTCGCCGTGTTCTTCGCCGAAGGTCAGAGATGTCTGCAGGCTTCAATGTCTTCGTCGAATGCTGCATATGAGGAGAAGCCTCGATGACATCACCTCCTCTTCTCCTTGTCACCTCAGACGAGATACCTCGTTCTTCTCATCGTTTGAGGCCATGAGGAGAAGATGAAGGGACGTCGCCGAGGCAACAACATTGCCTACTTTTAATTTTTTATATTATATATATATATATATATAGGCATACTGTTCGATGTGTCATACGGTTCCAAGCAGAGCTCGATACGTCGGTATGGTACGAAATTATGAACCCTAATCTGGTTTGTCATAACAAGAGATACTTGGCATGTAGAAACTAGTGATAGCCAAATACCTTTTAGAGGTTTCAAGCAAGGTTTGCAATTTCGATCTGTACCGCCCGGTACGGGCGGTATGTATCTGTCCGCCAGGTTACCGGTATGCGGTCCGCCCTGTACCGAGCGGTACAAATTTAGTATTATATAATATAATATAATATAAATATATATTAAAAATAATTCAAAAAATGAGACGGAGAGACGAGGCGGCGCCTCGTCTTCCTGCGCGGGAGGGTGATGCGTCGCCTCGTCTTTCCGCTCGTGGACGAGGGCGAGGCGTTGCCTCGTCTTCCCGCACGGGGATGAGGCAGCACCTCGTTCGCCCGCTGGAAGACGAGGCGTCGCCTCCTCTTCCGGCATGGGGACGAGGCATTGTCTTGTCTTCCCGCGCGAGGACGAGGCAGCGCCTCGTTCTCTCGTTGAAAGACGATGCGTCGCCTCTTCTTTTAGCTCGAGGACGTGGCAACGCCTCGTCTTCCCGTGGGGACGAGGCGAGGCTATGCCTCATTTTTTCTATTATATATTTAATATTATATTATAAAATATTATATTATATTTTAAAGGACTGAGCATTATGCACTGTGCATATCGTTCGATACCGCATACTGTACCATACTATACTGACCATATCTCGATATGTTGAGACAAGGCAACGCCTCGTTCTCCCGCTGGAAGACGAGGCGTCGCCTCCTGTTCCGGCTCGGGGACGAGGCGTCGCCTCCTGTTCCGGCTCGGGGACGAGGCGCTGTCTCGTCTTCCCGCACGGGGACGAGGCGTCACCTCATTTCTCTTGTGAGGCGAGGCTATGCCTCGTTTTTTTATTATATATATATTATATTATATTTAATATTATATTATAAAATATTATATTATATTTTAGTTTATTTAGTGATATGCACTGTGCGTACCGCATACCATACCGACCAGATCTCGATATGTTGGTATGGATCGGTACAGCGAACCTTGGTTTCAAGTATGTGTTATGGAAAATTGGTGGCATGATTTACCATGACGGTTCATGATTGTGCTTACTCATCATCAAGTATTTTCTTCATCAACTAACCGATGACCTGCTACCGCTTGCGAGTTATTAAGATTTGCTGGATCTTAAGGACTTGACCATTTAAAGCCTCCTCTTAGATCTATTTAGTATGTCATTTATCATTACTTGACCAACTAACTGTTATAGTTATGCACCTAAAACTTTTTATTGATTTCTATCCAAGACTGCTTTCAATTGAATGGCTATAACTACTGTACTATAATGATGTTGATGTTGGAATAATTACTTTAAATTAATAAATTAATAATTACTTTAGATCTCATTTTATTTTCATAATCTATGAGTTGGCTTATGGTTTATTTAAGAATGATCGTTTTATGCTGCTTAGGTAAATAACGTAGGTCGTCTTCTTGCTTTTGGAGATTTTAATGGTGCAAGAAGGGTAGCAAGGTTTCTTGTTTTGGAATTTCAGCTAAAAATGAGCTTTAGCAGGATAGACATGTAAAATGTTACAAGCTCCAGGTCAAGGTTTGCAATTTCGACCTGTACCGCCCGGTACGGGCGGTACATACCGGTCCGTCAAGTTACCGGTACGCGGACCGCCCACTACCGGGCAGTTCCGTCAAAAATCGACCGTCGAGGGTCGATTGAGGAAGAAAAAGGGAAGAAGAAGAGGAAAAGAAAAAAAAAAAAAGAGGGGAAGAAAGAATACCTCGCCCTCGCGCCGTCCTCGCCCGCCTGCCGTCGCCGCCCGCGGGTCGCCTGCGCGCCGTCGCCGGCCACGGCCGCCCACGGGTCGACTGTTCCAGGTAATTGTGTCAATGATTATATTAATGGCAGCATTGTCACGGACTTAGCTGAATTTGCCCAAGTCCTGTGGTACCCTTGCGGCAAACTCAAAGATTTGGCTATTATTGCCCAAGTCGTAAAACAACCTTGCCTAATGTTTCAAACTTAGTTGGGATTGCCTAAGTCAAGAAATGCCCAAGCGTTACGCGTCCGCAAAGGGTTAGCCCAATTGCAACCTCGTGCCGGTCCCGAAGGACCTGCAAAAAGAGAAGTTGACTAAGTTGAAAGCGAGCGGCGGACATGTCCCGACTTCTCGCGAAGAAGGAAGCTCTTACAAGCAATTCGTCGAACACCTTGAGTGCAACAGAAAAAGAGAGAAAGAGAGCGAAACATGACTTTAGAGGGCTGTAAGAACGGTCGCAAGTCCACAAACGACGGTTCCTAAAGGTGTCAAACGCAAAACACTTCAACTTGTTTTGAATGCTCACGCCCGACTACTATCTCGAAGCCCCATCCAGCCTTGTGCCATCCGGGGGGTTCCTGGGGGCTGAGATGGCCGACGGTTTGCGTCACTCGGCTAGGTCGCTGCAGCACGTAAAAACGGCCCAAAACTAGGCAGTTTTGGCTCCGCACAACGAACGATCGTTCTGCAGCCTTATAGATTGTTTCTGCTCGCATTTCTGAGGCAAAATCACATAAAAATAAGGTAAAACATGTTGTGAAACATTTGTAACAAGCAAACAAAAGCGATGAACGTTTCGCTTAGCGAAGAGTTGCGGTTGAGCGACGACTGTCCATGACATTCTCCCCCACCTAAACTGTCGACGCCCTCGTCAACACTTGTTGGTAGGCTTTTGCGCGGGCTTCTTCATGTCGTAGGGCGTCTTCTGGCTCCCAATTGGCTTCTATTTGGGGAAGCTTCTGTCACTTCACCAAGTACTCAGTTTGTTCTGCTCCGCTGGGTAGCTTAGTCATGCGATCTGCCAGAATAGTCTCAACTCGCTTCTCGTAGAAGGCTCTGATTGGAGGTAGCTGAGTTGAAATATTTCGTGAAGCATCTTGCAGATCTGAATGGTAGGCTTTCAAGTTGCTTGCACGGAAGACATTGTGAATTTTGAGTTATGTCGGCAGTTGCAACTTGTAGGAGACGTTGCCTACCCTGCTGATAATTGGAAAAGGGCCTTCATAATTGCGCACCAATCCTTTGTGCACTTTGTGCCTAAAGAACTGGAGTGGTTGGAGCTTCACCAACACCAAGTTACCAACTTTAAACTCTTGTGGTCGCCTTCCTAAGTCTGCCAACTTCTTTATCTTTTTGGCCGCCTTCTCCAAGTAGGCCCGAGCAATATCTGCATTTCGATGTCATTCCTTTGCAAAGTAATATGCTGACGACTACTCCCCGTATAACCAATAACTAATGTGTGAGGAGTCGACGACTGTTGTCCTGTGATAATCTCGAAGGGGCTCTTGTTTGACGCAGAGCTCCGCTGCAAGTTGTAAGAGAATTGGGCTATGTCCAACAGCTTCACCCAATCTCGTTGGTTGGCACTCACGTAGTGCCGGAGATACTGCTCTAATAGTGAATTAACTCTTTCAGTCTGGCCATCCGTCTGGGGATGGAGGCTTGTGGAGAAGTATAACTTGGACCCTAGCAATTTGAAGAGTTGAGTCCAAAATCGTCCCAAGAATCGTGAATCTTGATCACTGATAATGTTGTTCGGGACTCCCCAATACTTCACCACATGCTTCATCATCAACTTGGCCGCCTCCTTTGCTGAACAGTGTAGGGGTGCAGCAATGAATGTTGCATATTTTGAAAATCGATCGACCACCATGAGTATCGATCCGAGTCCCCTACTGCCGGCAAGCTTGATATGAAGTCCAAAGAGATGCTCTCCCATGGCCTTTTAGGTACGGGCAGCGGCTCCAAAAGTCCCATCGGCTTACGCTGCTCTACCTTGTCTTGTTGGCAAGTAAGGCATGTTCGAACATAATCCTCCACATCGGTCTCCGTCTTTGGCCAATAGAAGGTCCTCTCCACGAGAGCCATTGTTCGGTGGATGCCAGGATGTCCAGCCCAAAGGGAATCGTGGCACTCTTTCAAGAGTTCACGCCTCAAATTGTCCGCTCGCGAAACATAAACTCTATTCCCTTTGGTATAGATAAGTCCCTCCTGGACCCAAAATCGTCGTGCCTTGCCTTCTTTGATAAGTTGCATCAGGGTTACTGCTTGAGGATCACTGTACAGTCCATCCCTGATCCTGGAAGAAAGTTGGAGTGTAACTGGTTTGCTTGGCCTCCGCCTTCCAACTGTATAGCATTCACCAATTCAACTTTTTTGGCTCAAAGCATCAGCCACGACATTTGCCTTTCCGGGCTTGTACTCCATTACCATGTCGAACTCAGCCAAGAAGTCCTACCACCGTGCTTGTTTCGGGGATAATTTTTGAGTTTGGAAGTAACTCAATGCGACATTGTCCGTCCTTAGCACAAATGGTGCTCCCAAAAGGTAGTGTCGCCAGACTCGTAGACAGTGGACCACTATTGTCATCTCTTTCTCATGCACTGGGTATCATCGCTCGATCTCGTTGAGCTTGCGACTCTCATAGGCTACTAGATGACCTTATTGCATGAGTACTCCCCCAATAGCAAAATCAGAAGCATCTGTATGGACTTCGAAAGACTTTCCATAGTCTGGTAATCTGAGTTCTGGTTTCTCCAATACGGCAGTCTTTAGGTCTTGGAATGTCGCTTTGCATTTGTTTGACCATCTCCACAACTGCTCTTTCTTTAGCAACTCCGTCAGTGAATTTGCACACTTCGAGTATCCAGCTATGAAGCGTCGATAATAGTTAACGAACCCAAGGGAGGATCTCAACTCTGGCACCTTCTTCGGTGTTCGCCAGTCTACCACAGCTTGCACCTTGGACTTGTCTATTCGGATAGAACTATTGCCAATTCAATGCCCCAAAAATAGAATCTCCGTTTGAGCAAAATAGCACTTCTCCCTCTTTACGAACAAAGTGTTCTCCCTGAGAACTTTAAAAATTGTCCGAAGGTGCTCAATATACTCCTCAAGTGTTTGGCTATAGACGACTATTTCGTCTAGGTAGACGACCACAAACTTGTCCAAATATTCCTTGAACAACTGGTTCATTAGAGTATAGAATGTGGCCGAAGCGTTGGTTAAGCCGAAAGGCATTACCAAGAACTCAAACGCTCCATACCTGGTCACACAGGTAGTCTTTGCCTCGTCATCTTCTGCAATGCGCACTTGCCAATACCCCGACCGAAGGTCGAGTTTGGAGAAATACTTGGCCTTACCTAGTCGATCGAACAAATCCGCGATGAGCGGAATAGGATATTTGTTCTTCACTATCACTTTGTTCAGGGCTCGATAGTCGACACATAATCGGATGCTCCCATCTTGTTTCTTCTGGAAGAGAACTGGAGCTCCGAATGGTGCCTTTGAACTGCGGATGAGACCACCGCTTAGCAGTTCATCTAACTGCTTCCTCAGTTCTGCCAACTCTAGAGGGGTCATGCGGTATGGTGGTCTCGCTGGAGGCTTAACTCCCGGCTCCAACTCGATATTATAATCCACGCCTCTGCGTTGAGGTAGAGTCTTCGGCAACTCAGGTGGCATGACGTCTGTGAACTCCTTCAGAACATTCACCACCGTAACAGATTCGTGAATGGCCTCTCTGTCAAGTGGCTCTAGCTTCACAGCAGCCACGAAAGTTCTTCTTTTCGTACCCCTTTCTTCAATTGTAGTGCCGATATTTGTTGTGGGTCCTTGGTTCCTCCTCGAGAGACTGGAACCACGCAAGGGTTGTCACCTCCTATTAGACATAGAGAGTTTAGGAACGGCATCGACACCAACTTCGCCACGTGCATGAACTCCATTCCAAGAATCACTTAGAAGTCGTCCAATGGCACCGCCATCATATTTGTGCATCCGCTCCACGTTCCAATCTTGATAGGGACCCCCTTTGCTAGTCCGGAGATCCGCTGAGCCTCAGAGTTCACAGCCTTCATACGACTTGGGTTCTTCTCCAAGATAAGCCCAAGTTACTTTGTTTCACGATCGACAATAAAATTGTGGGTAGCGCATGTGTCCACTATTGCCCGGGTTGTTTGGCCATTTAGCTTGATATCCACATACATCAGCTCATTGCTCACTGCCTTTGATGGCTTTGCCTTTGCATTCTCCCTCGACCCCGCAATGCATTCAACAAGCACATCACTCCCATTCGGGGTCCTTACGACTCCTTATCGTCGCTGCTGGATTCAGAACTGCTCAAACTAAGGGCGACAACTTTGCCCTTGTCCGACTTGTGGGGGTGTATTGATGTCGTTAAAGCGTTGAGTGCTTGCTTTTGCGGGCACTCTCTCACCATGTGCGGTCCTCCAGACAAGAAGCATCTATTAGATTTCAAGGCTTTGCCTTTCGAGCTTGGTCCCTTGTGAAAGCTTTTTTTCTTCTGTTCACTCCCAGACTCCTTTGCACGAGAGTATTTTGCTGGGCGATTTCTCGAGGATTGTTTATGCTTTCCCAAGTCCTCCGAAGAAACGAAATTAGTTAGCCTTTCTGCGGCTGCAATTGCCCCGACCACGTTGGTGACATTCCTTCGATTTAGTTTTTGTTGGGCCCATGGCTTTAAGCCATCGAGAAAGCTGAATAGTTTGTCCTTCTCGGACATGTCTTGTATATCCAACATCAGTGCCGAAAATTGCTTCACATAGTCTCGGATAGATGTACTTTGGCGGAGTTGTCTCAGTTTTCTTCTTGCGACGAACTCTGTGTTCTCGGGTAAAAACTGAGTTCTCAACTCACGCTTCAAGTCTTCCCATGTATTCACTCGACATCGACCTTGCTGGATCTCTTCCCAACGGGTTCGCCACCAAAGTTTTGCATCTCCATTCAAATACATGGTTGCAATAGAAACTTTGGTTTCCTCCGAATCGGGTCTCATAGCACGAAAATATTGTTTCATGTCGAACAGAAAATTCTCGAGCTCTTTGGCATCTCTAGCGCCCCCGTAGCAATGCGGCTCTGGTGCCCTGAAGTTTTGTGGCGGTGCAGCACGGGTATTGTTCCCTCCCGCATTAAAAGTTCTAGTGAGCAACATCACTTTGGCCGTGAGTTCCGCCACAACTTCATGTAGATGTTGTACGAAGTCTTTGATGTCCTCCATCAGTCGGTTGTGAGCTCTTTACCCCAAGGAGCCTTCCTCGGCCTTGGTAGAGTTCCTCCAAGCTCGCTTCAAGAACATCGAGGCGGGTTTCCACTGTTGAAAGTCTCTCTTTGTGGCTCCTTTTTCTAGTTGGCGCACTAGATTACGCCTCCTCTGCTCACAGAGAGTACCCAATTTCACGCTCATCTTGTTCATTGTCGCGATCCTCATGAGCGGCTCGTTTTGCAGCCTTACATACTGTTTCTGCTCATATTTCTGAGGCAAAATCACATAAAAACAAGACAAAACATGCTGCCAAACATCTGTACAAGCAAACAAAAGCGACGAAAGGTTCGCCGAGCAAAGAGTTGCGGTTGAGCGACAACCGTTCATGACAGCATGGCAAGGCATAAAATCAGGATAAAATGATAATATGTATCAGAATAGTTGCTAAGAAAAGGAAGACAGGATCCAAAGCATGAAAATTTTAATGAGTGAGATCCAAGAGCAATTGATGATGACAATCCACAAGTTGACTCTAGATTGTCGAAGATTGATTGGTGATTTATTTTGATGACTGAGATCCAAGAGCAATTGATGATGACAATGCATAAGTTGACTCTAGATTGTCAAAGATTGATTGGTGATTTATTGTGCCTCCAATTAACTGGTTTAAGCTTCTACTTTCTTGCATTCATGACATACTTGAAATAAAATATTAGAGTATTTTATATAAGCTTATATATGACCATTGATATTGTCTGATGTTTCCTTCAATTGTTTGTTTGTGTTTCAAATGCTGAAGAACATTTTTTTTTCATCAGGTTGTGTTGTGTGAAAGTATCATTAAGTCATATTATTCTGATTTGAATGGTTAAACATCAATAATGTCAGAATACATTTGACAAATGGAAATAGTAAAACAAATACTTTTAGCTAAATCCTGGGATAGAATCCTGCCTGCTCAACTTACCGTATGAGAAAAAACACTACATGGCAAGTAGCATCAAGTAATACATGTGTCGGTTCCTTAGTTGTTTCTTTCTTCATGCATTAACTTTTTTGGGGATATTAAAAGAACCAATAAAAATATAAAATCTATATCTTTTAAAGTTGGAAAGTTGAAATGTAGGATATGCATGGATGAATTATTTTTGTCCAATAAATTGATTCGTATCTAAGATTTTTTCTATTTATACAGTGATCATGTTCCTTATCTCCTGGTCATTCACTGTGGTGTCTCTGGCCCTTGCTAGCCTCATTTATTATTATGTGAGCATAAAAGGGAAGGCTGGAGATTGGGGAGATGGATTCAAGAGTGCCTATTTTCAACTGGCCCTTCGCAGTCTTCGATCACTGGGAGGTAATGCCTACTTGTTATTCTGCTTTCATGATGATTTGAGAAAAAATGTTCTATCACTGATTGCTCACTGCACCATGAAATGCCTAATTATATAGCAATGACAGTACTTAGTGTGTGTACCATTAACATCAGTGTCAAATGCTGCATTCAGAATTTGTGAAGTACACCTAATAAAAGTCATCTTTAGATGGAGGGAATGTGTCTATTTGAGGGATCAACCCAACAACCTCTCTCACTCAATCTGTAATTACAATAAGAGAGAGTTTAAAGTACATCTACAGAGACATAAGACCCTGGAAAAGATAAGCAAGATAATTGGACTAAGAAATTTTCTGTTCACAATTGTATGGTTCCGAGGCATGTTTATGAAGATTTGACCCTGCATTGTACAATGGTAATACAGCACATCTGCAGCATGTTAAAATGCATATAATTTCATAATCATTCATCTGATTTGTTTAACCTTCAAATTTATTGTCAACTATCAATTTACAAATATGTCACATGCTCCATTCATTCACGAGAGATATGTTGTCAATATCATCATTGCTTCATGAATGAGATTGTATGCTTCGTTTTCTGATCTTATGTCCTCTGTATCTATGTGCGATTTTTGCAAATATACAAAGGCCTCGCGAAGCACAAACTTGCAAATGATATGATAGTTGTCTACATAACTTGGTCTGGTTGAAACCAGCCAAATATATTACAACATTTCTCTTTATAGTGAGTAGTGACACCATGATTTCACCTGTTCTACCTGGGAAACTGAATTGCCAAATTTTGCATGAAACATGTCATTTTTTTTATCACAACTGTCTCTGAATTTTATAATGCCATCAGTGATTAAAAAAGCGCTAGGCGCCAGGGTCCCAAAACGCCCGAGGCGCCATGCGCTCGCCCGAGCAAAGCGAGGCGCCAAAATATAAAAAAATATTAATAAGTATATTGTTAATATTTAATATACATTATACTGTTAACAGTATATTAACAGTATACTGTTAATATTTAATTATACATTATACAGTATACTATATATAGTATATTGTTAATATAAATTGTTAAGTGTTAACAGTATATTAACAGTATACGTTATACTGTTAACAGTACAGTATACTGTGGACAATATACTGTATATTTAATAAATATTAACAAGTATAATATTAATATTTAATATACATTATATTGTTAACAGTATATTTAACAGTCCATTAACAGTATACTGCTAATATTTAATATACATTATACAGTATATTGTATATAGTATATATACTATTAATATATTATTAAGTGTTAATAGTATATTAACAGTATACTGTTATACTGTTAACAGTATAGTATACTGTTAATAATTAGTCAACTTAACAGTATCCTATTAAGTGTTAATATATTGTTAACAGTATACTGTTAACAGAGAATCGAGGTGACGAGCTAACTTGACCGAAAGCGAGAGGAGCGGCAGCGACGGCGGCAAGCAGCAGCAGTGACGGCAGCGAGCAGCAGTGAACGATGGCGAAGAGAAACGACAACAGCGATGGTGTTGGCGACGTAATCCAAGCGACCGAAGCAGGCTCTTGGGCACTTGGGCGAGAGCAGTGACGGCGGCGAAGACAGCAGCAGCGAGGCGGCAAAGACAGTAGCAACGGCAGCGGCAGCAAATAAGGCAGCGGCAGCAAATAAGGCAGCGACGAGATGCTAATCCTGATTCGAGATGAAGATTAGGGTTGAGTAACGAGAGATATATAGCTGCGTTAGTTGGTTCGATTGAACTAACTAACGCGATTGACTGAACCAGAGCTAAAAGCCTGGTTCGGTGGCCTGGATTAAACCGGGCGCTCGCCCGAATCGCTCATCGCCTGGGCTCGGGCGAGCGCCTCTTTGAAGCATGTCGCCTAGGGATTGAGCGAGGCGCTCGGGCCTCGCCTTGCCTCACCCGGGCGCTTAGGCGAGCGCCCGAGCGCCTATTTAAATCACTGATTGCCATATTGGCAACTTGATGCCCTCTTTGTATTTATCTATTAAAGAATTGTCAAGTCTCCACTTACCATAAACATGCGTGAATTTGTTTAAGAGTCTGCTTAGAATTTATCTTTATTACATGATTAACTTATTATGTTTGTCTTATCTTGCAGCAAACCAGGTACACCCTAAAAACTGGTACCCTATTCCCCTCGTCTTCTGTCGGCCATGGGGAAAGCTGCCAGAAAATGTTCCTTGTCATCCAAAGCTTGCAGATTTTGCTAATTGCATGAAGAAGAAAGGTCGTGGGATGTCGATCTTTGTCTCGATTATCGATGGTGACTATCATGAATTAGCTGAGGATGCAAAGACAGCTTGTCGTCAGATGAGCACTTACATAGACTACAAACGCTGTGAAGGAGTAGCTGAGATCATAGTTGCTCCCACAATGTCTGATGGGTTTCGTGGTATCGTCCAGACAATGGGGCTAGGCAACCTTAAGCCCAATATTGTGGTTATGCGATATCCTGAGATTTGGCGTCGTGAAAACCTCACCCAAATTCCATCCACCTTTGTCAGCATTATCAATGATTGCATTATTGCCAACAAGGCAGTTGTGATTGTCAAAGGCCTTGATGAATGGCCCGGCGAATATCAGAGACAATACGGGACAATTGACCTCTACTGGATTGTGAGAGATGGGGGCCTTATGCTTCTCCTATCTCAGCTCCTTCTAACAAAAGAGAGTTTTGAGAGCTGCAAGATTCAGGTGTTCTGCATTGCCGAAGAGGACATAGAGGCCGAAGAGCTGAAGGCAGATGTTAAGAAGTTCCTTTATGACCTCCGCATGCAGGCTGAGGTGATTGTTGTAACAATGAAGTCATGGGAGGTACATGTTGATGCAGGGGACCAGCAGGATGAATCGGCGGAGGCATTCACGGGTGCACAACGTCGAATTGCTTCCTACCTTGCTGAGATGAAGGAGGCCGCTAGCAACGAAGGGAAACCGCTGATGGCCGATGGGAAGCCGGTGGTGGTTAATGAGCAGCAGGTTGACAAGTTCCTTTACACGACCCTGAAGTTGAACTCGACCATTCTGAGATACTCACGGATGGCTGCGGTCGTGCTTGTCAGCCTCCCGCCACCACCTCTAAACCACCCAGCCTACTTTTACATGGAGTATATGGATCTCTTAGTTGAAAACGTGCCGAGGATGTTGATAGTTAGGGGGTATAGGAGAGATGTTGTCACCTTGTTCACGTAATTGTATATGTAACCTACGACCTCCTTGTAGTTGACTTATGCCTTTTGGGTTGGTTTTTTTTTTTTAATCATCTGATATTTATTCTTTCTAGTCAATTTTTTTGAGCCATCTACTAATGTGTTTTGGATGTTGGAATAGCCTATTTTTGACTATTTTGAGAGATCAACAAAGCTGCTGTTCACGATATATACATTAGCAATTAAGGTGATCATAAATATGGCATGATTGTAACACGATGTTTAGGTAGCGATTATTTGTATTATATATTTTCCAAGATTTGAACCTTTTTAAAGTTAACGTATTTGTGCAGTAAAGCCATCAGCCCTACCTTCCTGATTCAGTTGTTTCGAGTCCCACGTTGAAGAAAAGATTACTGTTACAGCAGAAGGAACTCAAAATCCACTCTGATACAATCTTGAATGTTAACACGAAGCTAAAGGGCTGGTCTCCATGCCACCTTTAGATCTCGTTTAATAACATTAGATCTACCTAATGAAAGACCCCATAAGGAACTGGTGTTATGAATCGACAAGTGCACTACTATTCATTACAATCGAAGAAGATGAATCTCCCACATGACATGGGAACAGCGATTTCGACCACTGAGATTCGTCTTTGAATCACTTACACACCGAGGCTTCCCTCTTGGAACATCAGACTCCAACCCCCGAGATCCGTAACCTAATGTTGGATACTTGGTTCGGGCATCCACCTGTTCTTGCTCTACCAGCCATCACAACTTCCAGCAGGGCAAGATACTTTCCAAACAGTGCAACAAAGAGCAGTCCGCGCTCTTGTGCTTCCAGCTCCCTCCGTCGGAGCATGACTTCTTCTGCGACTGACCATGACAAGAACGACCTGCAAAATAAGATCATTTGTTATTCCATCCTTCCTACTATCAAAGACGATGACATATATACACACACACTCCTTTTCGTAGCAAATATGAATTCTTGCTAAATGTGAGGAACACTGGAACAAATGCTGATGTTAAAACTAAAGCGAACGACAAAACAGAGAATCCACATGCTCCTTTGTGTAGACTATGAAATAGATCAGGTTGTCTCTCGGTATCTTAAGATGTGAATTTTAGATGCTTGAACTCCAAAAATGACATGTAAACAAGCCTGAAGAGATTATAAAATAGGACTTGTCTTTTGCTACAATGACTTGATCAACAACTTGAAAATAATTCTGAACAACGTGTTGAATGCTGCCAAATTTACAATAATCTCCTCATTGATAGACCTTGACTTGTCACAAATAATCAATTATGCAACATCTGAAGGGAGTCTCCAGATGAAACAATTAATCATCCTTTTGAACGCATCTAAATATTTCGAAAGGTAACTTAAGCAGAAAAATTGCTGCACATGATAAATGCCAACTCAAAGATGAACAAAAAATTAGTTAAATCATAAATGAGTACATAGGATCAAAATTCAAGAAATATTAGAATGAATGATTTGTAACAATAAGCAATTGAATGATTGAAGCATGGTGAGATCGACACAAAGTCCTTACACTTTGCTTTGCTCAAAATAGAAATAAAAAACGACAACAACAGCAAAATAGCAATAGGAAATAACTATTCAACATTCCAAGTTGGAGCTTTAATGAGCATCGTCTCGCAGACTTAGTTGTCGCTTCTTCTTCAACTTAGTTGTCGCTTCCAAGTAGGTTCGCATCACTTCCGCTTTCGATTGACATTCTGTTAGAAAATGAAGCAAACAATCTTCTCTCAGTAACACCGATCACCAATATGAGGATTTGACAACTATTGTCTTTCATTAGGTTTCTTCGAAGGGTCTTTAAACTTGTCTAGAGCTCCCCTGCTGAATAAATAAGAGTACTCGGGTACTCAGGTTCGTGCATTCTCTTAAGAGTTGAGAAGACAAAGTTACTTGACTTCGCGCGCCTCCTCGAGGTTGTACTTCATGCATCGAGCTAGTTACTAGTCTTCGCCCGCTCTTTGCTCACACTTCTGAAGCACCCGAAATGTTTGCACTCCTTGCATTAAGTTAGTTACTGTGATTCACCCTCTCTCTACCATCGAACTTCCGAAATGCAAGAAGTTTTGTCCGAAATGAGCAAAATTTCACCCCAACTTGGAACAAGTCTTTGATAGTTTTGGTCGCCTTTGGAAAGGTACAACACCACGTACTGCCTACTTCGTTCATTGGTCGAGCACTCCTGCATCAACCCGAAGTCCCCCATTTTCGGCTATCTTGACGAGAAGCCCGTTGACACCGATCTTATGAAGTTCCTTGGCCTTTGTCTTTAAGATTTGTCCTAGTACTTGGAGTTTGCCTTTGAATTCTCCACCTCCTCGGCTCCTTTCACAACCAACGCTCTCCCTCCATGAGAGCAAGGTATCGATGACTCCACGGAAGTCCCACCTCTGCGGTACCATGGCGCCACCAAGCCCATGACACTACTATCCATTGCCTTGCATCTATGTCCCTTTCTTCGCAATCGGTAGATCCGCCTCTACGACACTATGACACTCCTCCAAGTCTACCTCCTCCATTCTGACCAACGCTTAGATTTTGGGGAGCTAAGCCCCTCTGGACTCGTCGTCGCTTCCTCGCCCCTTTCGACCACCTGCTTCAACACCTCTGTGTTCTCCGAACAGTTCCTCTTGATCGATGAAAAGACAGACTGCAACTCTCATACATGGCCTCCGCCATCCTGTTGTAGGGCTCGCGCCGATTCTGTTCTCCTTAACTTCCTTGGTAGCAACGTTCACTTACTCGGCCTTGCCCTCTGACTTGCTGAGCTCCCTTAAGCGAATATAAGCATTGGAGCAATCCAACTCTTCAATCGCTTCGATCATACCTCTGTATGATCAAGTCCCCCCATGGGACTCACTGGTACTTGCACTCGAAATTCTCTCTCGATGGTACACAACCCCCATATGCTGATAACCAAGGCTTTCATCTGATACAAAATTCGATGCACGCACGAAAGGCCCACCTCTGCGGTACCATAGAATACACTCCTTAAATCCATAGCCCTTCTTGTTGTCGTGTTGTTCACTGAAGTGAAGCTCCCAGTAGCTCTTGATCATATCTTCGTATGATCAAGTCCCTCACGGGACTTCTCCTACATGTATTGTATTACCTCGAACTGTTCCACCACGATCTGTTGCACCATGTCCCCTCCTAATGACATCTTCATTACATTCAGATTCTTGTGAGATGAACTTAGACTACGATCTCTCCATGTTTGGCAATTAACCTTCGCCCACCCATTCTCGGGTCACACCTAGACGAAGCATCGCTCTAGGACAGTCTATCGCCTAGTAGCTCTTGAAGTCCCTAGACTTCACTGATAAAGCACCATAGTCTGGATCATGGGCCTCTATCTCCTACCAGCACAATCTCCGTTATGCACCACTTTCTTCATGACACCTCGAGTGGCAACACTATGGCATATTCTTCAAGAGTACTCGTCTCTGCATCCTCTTGCCCCATGCAAAGGTCTTCTGACCCCAATTTCGTCTCCGCAAGTTAAATCACCTTAGTTCCTCCATCAAATGCATCTCTGAGACAAGGTGCATGTGCCTTGAAGCTCTCTTCGTCTTTGGCACCATGCAGGATGAGTCCGCCCCATCAGAATGAAGAACCCATGGAACAACATGATATCACTCTTGCCTCTACAAGAGTTCATGTCCTTGACCTCTGTCCAAGGAAAGCTTCATGCCTCCACTCCATGTTTCATCTTCTACATCGACTCCCTTCATGCGGGTTGGACACTCACCAAGTTCCACCCAAGTTGCCCTGCCCCTCGATTTGCATTGAGTTGATGGTGGCCCTCGTGCCCACCATTCCACGGGTCAACCCTCTATTGAGTCTGATTTTCACATCGGCTCAATTGTGCCTTCGTTTGATGTTGTCATGGTCGCTCCCCCACTTGATCTCGCAATGCATCCACCAATGCATTACCTTATGCGAGATCGTGCGACGACTCTTCGCAGCTCGCTCAGTCCATTAAGCTTTGTGGAGATGGTGTCTTGAGGTAATCCTCAACATGTGTGGTCTGTTGCGCATGATTCTCCCTATAGAGAACTAAGATTTATTCCTCCTGGATATTTGTCCTGTTGGCTCAACTTTCCTCTTTGCATTCTTCTCTTTTGAAGTTTCGGAGACCATCATCCCCTTGGACTACTCCGCCTTGCTGAACAAACTGTGCATTGTTCTACCCTCGAAATTCACTTGCTAGATTACGACTCTTCGCCAATACAGCCCTCGCTGCAACATGCTGAACTTGTTGCACACTTCAACCTCCTACGGACGTATTCTTCCCATGTCGAAGGCAAAGTTCAAATGCTCCATGGCACCGAGTTTCAGTCGCCTTGGGATGACCACGGACAATCCATTATCTGCACACAAGATCTTGTATGAGTACTGAATTCTTCGTGTTAGCAATTTCCTTCACCTCTGTGAGCTTTGCACAACTCTTTTTAGTTGTTGTGCAACCCATCCCACTTTGCACGGTCTCATCTTTTACCAAGCGCCCGGCTTGCCTTGAGCACTGTCAAGTTTGGTTGCCAACGTCAAGCCGTAGCTCGAACTCTGTCATCACAACCTTTGTGCACTACGCATTCTTTCTAGCTTGCTTGTCCTCGTGGTGTCTCTCGCGCAAAGGGTTAGCAATTCCTCTGAATGTCAATCTTGGATGCCCACTCTTCTGAGCGACTCATTTCCCTACATCTCAATGTTCATTTCTCCCAAATGGTCACATGTGTTGGCTGCCCTCCACGCAACCTAGATAGCTCCCTCATGTTTGCATGGCAAGTGTTTCTACGTGTGCTTGTCCCGCTCTGATATCATCTGTCACGAACGTAGCTGGTTTTGACTAAGTCGTGTAACACCCTTGCGTGTCCGTTCGCAAAGGTCAACCTCCATGAAACCTCCTAGGGTCCCTTAGGACCTACAAAAAAAAACGGGTTAGAGAAAGTGTTTCACATGGGATCCACAAGCAACTATTTTATTAAACACTTTGCACGATCTCATCTTTTACCAAGCGCCCGGCTTGCCTTGAGCACTGTCAAGTTTGGTTGCCAACGTCAAGCCGTAGCTCGAACTCTGTCATCACAACCTTTGTGCACTACGCATTCTTTCTAGCTTGCTTGTCCTCGTGGTGTCTCTCGCGCAAAGGGTTAGCAATTCCTCTGAATGTCAATCTTGGATGCCCACTCTTTTAAGCGACTCATTTCCCTACATCTCAATGTTCATTTCTCCCAAATGGTCACATGTGTTGGTTGCCCTCCACGCAACCTAGATAGCTCCCTCACGTTTGCATGGCAAGTGTTTCTACGTGTGCTTGTCCCGCTCTGATATCATCTGTCACGAACTTAGCTGGTTTTGACTAAGTCGTGTAACACCCTTGCGTGTCCGTTCGCAAAGGTCAACCTCCATGAAACCTCCTAGGGTCCCTTAGGACCTACAAAAAAAAAACGGGTTAGAGAAAGTGTTTCACATGGGATCCACAAGCAACTATTTTAGTAAACATTTTATATAACCAATGCAAATTACAAACATGGACTTCATAAACTCTGAGCGGTCGCACACAAAGGATCATGGTCCATTACAGACCGAAATCCCCACAAGTGTCCACATGACACAACTCTCATTTACAAACCAATATCGATCACGAAAGCTAACCAATATCAAGCTTATTGTTAGCCTGCTACTTGATATACAAAGTATAAATAAAACCTGTAAGACACGAACATATATGAGCATTACATTGAGCACCCTCTTTATATTTTTTGTTCGTGACAGACCGAGCCTAACAGAGTAACTAGCTTATCAATTTCGTTTGGCCCAAACCATTGGCCAAAATACCCCACTTCCGATGTGTGACTAATCGAGGTGTTACAATTGCCCCCACTCAAGGCTTGACGTCCTCGTCAAGGCCCAATATAGCCCAGATCAAACCCTAGCATGGTCTATGTGATGCATAACTTATTGGTGGCTCTACGCCATGACAAGTCCTTTGACTCCACCTACGGGCAGTTGTTTCCTACTCAAGCCCCCTCATCATGTCTAAATATTAGATCGACTTCAATACCAACTAGCATGGTCTATGTGATGCATAACTTATTGGTGGCTCTATGCCATGACAAGTCCTTTGACTCCACCTACGGGCAGTTGTTTCCTACTCAAGCCCCCTCATCATGTCTAAATATTAGATCGACTTCAATACTAACTATCACGACCCGAGCCTAATGGGCTAACTGATTTATCAATTTCGTTTGGCCCAAACCACTAACCAAGATGCTTAAGCTAAAGTTGATAATAATACACTCATCAAACCCTTATAAGTCAATCGTTAGTCTTACCCACTTCTAATGTGGGACTAATCGAGGTGTTACAATTTGGGTTAGCTACATGGATCTTTTATTGCCATTGAAATCCATAAGAAATCATATGTTTAATGAAGTTAGAAGATTTAAATTTTTATTTATAGTTTCTATTAAAAATTTTTAGATCTTCCTCTTTTTAGTTTCTATTAACGTCATTTTACCTTTTCTAATAATCGCATTTGTGGGTCTCTAAGCGCATGCTCATACCATCTTAAACGATTCTCTCTCACCTTATTCTCTATTTTTCCTAGTAACTCCACACAATCATTTTAGCATTCTCATCTTGACAATACAAGCTTTTTGTATATGTTGTTTCTTAATTACCAACACTCGAATCAATAAAGTATCGTTGGTCTCCCAACTGTCCTATAAATTTTTTCTTTTAATCTTAAAGTTATCGATAATTATATAAGACCACTAATCTCCAAGCCATTTTAATCATCTTGTTTTTATTCTATGAGTAATATCTTCATCGATCTCTCCATCTCATTAAATAATTGATCCAAAATATCTAGAACTTGTACTTAAAGGAACTTCTTGCCCATCCAACTTAACTATATTCTCTTACCTATTCCTAGTATTACTCAAATTTTATTTCATACATTCAGTATTAGTTCTACTTAATTTAAAACCTTTAGTTTCTAAGAATTAACTCTGTTACTCAAGTTCATAACAGAATAGCAATAGAAAATGACATTAATATAAAGAAGATGAAAAAAATAATACAACTAAAAAATTATATTTTCATAAATACGCCCATTATGGGGTAGTGTAGATTGTCCATGTGCATCACGAACTAGTGCAGCATATGGAGAACACATGACACTTACAAGTTTAATACTAAGATGTGTCAGTCAAATTCAAACATTTCCAAGAATTTGACTTGACAAGCAGTAAAAAAATCTCAAATGTAGGTAACACTAAAATGGTGTCAACAAATGTCAAGCCATCTGAGCCTTCCATTAATCTTGATGAGGTTTGACAATTTCATATCATCAAAT
This sequence comes from Ensete ventricosum, assembly GCA_029747655.1. Lineage (NCBI taxonomy): Eukaryota > Viridiplantae > Streptophyta > Magnoliopsida > Zingiberales > Musaceae > Ensete > Ensete ventricosum. The sequence continues at coordinate 410,164 of JAQQAF010000006.1, read as the reverse complement.
AAATGTATTTTATCTTTTAATCCATCTCTCTCTTTTAAACTATGCATGATTTTAAGATTCCAAATACTGGGCATATTATTGACCGATAGGGTCTGGTATTTACCAGTCCAACAGATGACCAACATGTGAACTTGGAGATTCCACCAATACAATTTGAAACAGTGTATTTTATTTTGTCTAGACAGATGTAATCTGCTGTTGACATCTGTTGGCATCAATCAACATCAGATACTTGAGATGCTAAATCATTTAATAGGTAAAAAAATTAAGTAGTAGTTTTCAGCTATGCTGTTGATACTTTCCCTCCTCTTCTCTCTCTTTCCCTTTGTTCAGCCACAACCTCCACTCCACCTTGGTGTCCACCTCCTTCAAAAGTCATTGCTGTCTCTCCTCCTCCTCCTCCTCCTCCTCCTCCCCTCCTCCCCCTCTTACTCTAGTCCAAGCATTCTGACCAGTACTGAATGAAGAACTGTCATTGTACAGGTTCGGTCGCCTACCAATATTACCACGGAACCGAGATTTTGAACCTTTCATGAATTCATGGTTAAGTCACACATTTTCTGTGTATTTCAAATGATTTATGCTTAGATAAAGTTAATATGCAAAATTAAAAAAATTACATTTCAACTATTTTATAGCTACAATCCACCATGGATTAAGCTAGAGAAACATACATGTATAAAAAATAACCTTGTGGCCTAAACCAGCGAAGAATGTTAGAATTACACCCACAATGCATTCAGATTAAGTTAGACAAAGAAAACCAGCTAAAACCAGTCACATGCATGTAAGTCAACGTGTGCTAGTTCCATTACAGCATCACGTTAGCATGTTCCCTAGACTGGCACATTATGATAGAATGAGGCTGATTGGCATAGAGGTGGTATGTCACTAAATTCTTGAGGTTACATGACAGTGAATTGGGAACAGAACTACTCAATCAACATAAGCAAGATGGGCATACCCTTATCATCAAATTCTCCATGGGTAGAACCTCCAAATATGAAATTCCTCAAATCATTTACATATAAGTGGAATATCAAGAAGCACTAACCTCTAGAATGCAAAGATGATAGCTTGCAAGGCAAGAATGCATGCCACTAATGTAGCAGTACTGCTTTTCTTAGTCTTGCTGCAATCTAAGGGTACCTGCTTGAAATGGCAATACCCATCTCAATCACTACAAAAGAACTATCAACAAGACAGAGTAAAGTAGGACATTTAATGTACCTCAAGATGATATAATGATCATCACCTCAAACTGCTGTTTGATCTGAGCTGCTGCCCTGCACAAACTGTGGCGAATGAGCAGGTACTATGAAGTGTGGCTGGGCAGGAACAGGGGTAGCTAATCCTGTAATGTTGAATACTAAAATTATTTTCTACAGGCTATGGCAATAACACAGTAAATTACAGCAAACTACATGTACAAGGTTCAAAAAACAAGAACATTAGGTTATTTTCCGACTCCTTTGAGCTTGAAATTATATATTTGTTGAGAACCACGATCAAATGTAAAGACCAAGGATCACAATTAAAATGGCCAAACTAAATAAAAAAACGGAATATTTTTAACAAGTCCAAATCAAAACCAACTACAGAAAATAGTATACTATTATCTGACGTTCTCTGCTGAGTTATATCTTGCATCAAAGAAAAAAAATTAAAAAGGCACAAAAAATTAAAATAGTATACTAGTATCTGATGTTCTCTGTCGAGCTTAGCAAGGTCAACCATTAATTTGTTCTTGAGCCAACCACAAATTTGTATCACTAGGTAACATTCACTGAATCCTTTCTCTTGAACCTCATCAACAGTAGAGTCCTGTACTAGGCTATCAATGTCTCAAGCAAAATCTATGCTCACCTCAAAGAGATTCAGATACCTACATATAATATATCAAGTAACTTAAGACCTGAACATGCAAAATAACAAAGAAATGAAATTTCTAGGAGAAAATGTACCAGCTGCATAGGGTGCTTGAATCACAGGTCGAGGAGCACTTGCCATTCCATTGACATTTGGTCCACTCAATTGCACAATCTGATTAGCTGGCATTGTGTAGCCCTGAACTGCCATATAACCAGGCCCACCAGACATAGGTTGACCAAATTGACCTAATGGGTAAACAGCTGTATTTACAGCTCCTGGAAACCCATAAACTTGAAAGTAATGGTGCCCCATGTAAGGGTTGTATATATTCTACAAAAGAAAGAAAGAGGATTGTATACATTCTGCAAAAGAAAGAAAGATAATCACAACCGCCAATGCTAGTAGCAACAGTTTAAAATCAACTTCCAAATTCAGAAAAAAGGATTGACATAAAATTCTGGGAAATGAACCTGTGGAAGGATGTACTCCGGCCCATATGGATTGTAACTGCAAAAGGAATTTTTTAGTAATCAATGAAGGCACTTGATTGATAATCCACTAACACATTCACAATAATCATAAACCACAATAAATATTTGAAGGACCAGAAGCATAGATGTGATAAGCACAAATTTCTAACGGCATCATGAAAACCAGGTACTACAGAGTCTTATTACTTTCTCCTTATTCCTAGGGTGTGCAAACAGGGTGACCAATAGCCATGTCAAGTTGGATCTTATGTTTTCCATCTTAATTTCCCCCCCAAACTCTCTCTGCAAGTGGATGATAAACTAATATCCCATCATCCTTAATTGCAATTGGGTAATATCAAACCAGAATACTAACAACTGAAAGATAATTATTCTTTAACTTCGTCAATTGTCTTCAATGGAATTGCCAAAATATATATCAATGCATGAGTATTGTACTGTTTTCACTAATACAGATAGAGAGAAATTAAAGTTTGAATTTCCTTATATATATGTGTGTGTGTGTGGTATTTTAGTTAGAAATCACAGCCGACATAAGCTCTTGCCACTAACAAATCTGAAAAGGGTCAACTAAATGCATCTTTAACCCCGGATTCAAAAAGGCTGTTCCTCAGTTACAGGCCATGATATGAAGGGAGTATCCGCTTATGTAATTCTAATCAAGATACATATTTCTGAACATGGATTACAAATTAAAAAAACGGTCCATCTCTTATATTTATTTAATTATTAGAATCACATATTATATGTCAAAGTATAACTAAAAGCAAATAAAGCTCATTAATTTTCTACAACATAGCTATTATCTGACTCAAGATAATTGTAAAACAAAAAATCCTTTATATCAGAAAGTTCAGATTTCTCCATGTTTAACAGAAAAAATATAGGTAGCACACTTGATTAATATCAGTGTCTGCTTCCATGCCTATAAAATAGAAGTGAACATGTACATAGTTATGGTATTATAAGGTCAGGTAACAATTAAGTTGGTTTAGCCAAATACTTTACAATTCAATCTAGCTTATCTTACAACTATATATCGCCTAAAACATACCTTGCTATTCTTTGTTCCTAGTAGGGCATGCTTTTAAGTTAGAAAGATGGGACCACAAGAGAGTTCCCATTTGAAATATCTTCTAAAAGCTTACACGTCTAAGATCATAGCACTGCTGTTCAGAAGTACAAACAGAGAGAGAATATTAATAGTAAATTTTTCTTCTCCACAATTTTTAGTTGTGATTCTTTCACTTATTCATCCTAGTAATTAGTTCTTTAAACTAATGAACTTCATAAGAAGATATCAGGACAGATATCAAAGGAAATATTAATTACTTTCTTTTAACAACAACCAACTATTGTTCTGAAAAGATTCAGAAGATCAACCAACCTATATGGTGGATAAGGAAACCCTTGTTGGTAGCCAAAAGGAACTGATGGTTGGTGAGCAGGACTTCCGACATATTGCCCTCGTGGAACCAACACACCTCCAATGTTGGGGCCTGCTGACCTTGGGCGCACTAAAAAAGAAAGCCCGACAAACAAACCGATGTCCATGTTACAAGTGGCTAGCATGTCGTAACAGCATGGCAACAATAGAACAGGAAAAACATCAAGAATGAATATAATGCATTTTGCTTCAGATTCTTAAAGTTCAATATTTTTGTCTTGTATATTGTCTTTTTTTTTGTAGGGAGGATTTGGTGAACCAGAAAAATAAATTAATGCATTCTATAAGTTAAAAAATGTTCTGAATGTTTCACAGACAGTTATCTATTTGTTAGTATTTTATGTCAAAGGAAACATAAGGACTTCCTTGTGAGGGCAAGTCAATTGTTATAGACCAAAAGAAGCAGGTCTATATAGATTGGGAAAGGCCATAGATGAAAAAGTGTAACAACCATAATGATGTAGACCAAAGCATTTAAATGATTCCCATATGGACAACTAGTATTTCAAGCTTGCTCAGAAAATGCAGCGGCGAAAGCAAGCTAAAAGAAACCACCCGTTGTTTGCTCCAAAGCTTGGTGGTCAGTGCCATCAGTACTTGTGCTGACATATGCTGATCAACAATGACAATCCCTGGTTTGCTCGTATTACATCATTAGTAATAACTAATGAAATTTTGAGCTCATCCACTTAATCTAACTACTGCAAAGAAGAAAGCTGCCAAATTGGCAAATCTGAAAGCAACGAGAAAAATATAATAGTCCTATAGTAATAGTCCTATAGATTACAAAATGTGCCATTACAGAAGACCTATCCTCCTCCTAATTCAGAAGGAAAGAAAGGATATCCAAAATAATTAGTAGGAGTTCCCACAACTTCAACATTCTTGTTTCTCTATCATCAAATATAGATAACTTTCTACCTAATGTTGCATTAAACCATTTGATATTGATTTAAATGTTTTCCTAATCTGTGATATGGTTTAGCATTTTCTAAAACATAAACTCAACCTAAAAATTTATTTGCATTTTTATGTCTGTATGGAGTCTGAGTAACCAATACATAAAAAGAACCTCATGCTTATGTAAAGTCCAGGCCTTTGGCAACTCCATTAAGACCAAGGCACAAACTAAAGATACATTAAAATTTGTTGGCGATTTTACAAGCTGCAAAACCAGGTGGTAGATATAGTTTAAGGCACTTGCAAAATAACATGCTTGACCACATCATGTCAGAAGCCTTCTTAGAAATTGGATAAAGATATGGGTTATGGTTACAACACAACAGGGATACAACAATCTTGAAATGTTATGACAAAGTACCACACAGAAACAGCAACAAAAATATATGTATATTATGAATACATACGCCTGAGATAATATAAACATTATAAATATTAGCCGACAAACATTTTTCGATTACAATTATAACATAGATGATTTCTCCGTTTTTTTTTTTTTTTCTTCATGTGTGATATGTCTACTACCTTCTAGTACTTCTATCTCCAGATTTTACAATTCTATGAGTTGTTCTTTTTTATAGCAATTATAAAAAATTAACTCATCCAAGTTAACCACGCTACTAACTCATGATAAAAGATAATAAAGAACTACAACTTCCTACAAGCAGTCATGGATCTATGGTTGGTCTTTATGAGCTAGTGATGAGAATTAAACCTATGTCCTCCTCTCCACTATCTATCTCTATCACCTTTGATCATCCCTACAGTTCGTCTCTATCTCCTGCTGCAGAGGTGTTACAACAGCAGCGAAGATATCGCAAAAGAAGCGACTCACGAACAGCGACATCATAACAACAGCAGCAACCCAACAGTAGATGTCTCCTCCTTCCCTCTGTTTCTCTCTTCTACGCCATCCTCTTTGTTGTTTCCTTATTCTCTTTCTAATGCTTTTTCCCAACATGCTGATGCTTAAAAGTATATATATATATATATATATATATGTGGCACATATTCCAGTCATGATATGCCTTTAAAACTAACACAGTATCTTTCAACTGTTTTTGTTTGCATCGGATTAGTTTTACAGTGCCAATAGGAACCCATGAAACAACAAAACTAGGTTCTTTGTAAGAGTAGAACATATTAAGAAAAATTATCTTCACGGCCCATATTAATAAGCTAAGGATAACTCCGAATCTCCAATATCAGTGTACCATAAAGATTACATGCAATGATGAACTTCAGAATTGTTTAGATTTGTCATTCTTGCATATGGAACTTGTGTTGTATGTTTCAACTGTACTATTAATTATTACACTGATCTCACTATAAAACATTTCAGTTTGATGTGAAGTCTTTTATAATAACAGTGGCCAAGAGATCCTATGACTTACTCTTGAAAACCAACAATGAACTTTGCAACTTCAGGAGCATTAAATAAAGTATAAGGCTGATACATTGGATAGGAAGAAGACCTGTCCTGAAGACGATATATGAGCCTGATGTTGACAATTGAAAAAGAAAAGGTTCTAGAGTGCAGCAGCACGGATGACAAACAAAGAATTGGATGGACAACAAGGAGCAATTCGACAGATTTGAGGCACCACAACACATTCAGATGCATTTTTTGATAATTAATCATAATCAGAAACTATAGGGTAATACCACCAAACTGTAGAGCAGGGCGAGGCCGCCCAAGTGAAGCCAAGTTGCAGTTTGCCCGCCGGCGATCAATAACAGGGCTTGGGTCAGCACATGCCCTCCTTGCAGATTCCGGTTCTCGAAAAGTGACCTAATCCCAACATCCAAGTCAACACCATAACCAACAATTCAGCAGTCACCCCAACAAACACCGAAGTAACAACTGCAAAGATCAAAATCCTTCCTCGATCTCGATCCTTTAAAGGAGCAATCTTCAGTCCACACGATTAAAGAACCATGAAATACTCACGAATCCATAACCCTTGGACCGCCCGGTGTTCTTGTCCGTGATCACCACGGCCTCGAGGATCTCGCCGAACTGCTCGAAGTGGCGGCGCAGCGTCTCGCTCTTGGTCTCCCACGCGAGGCCCCCGACGAAGACCTTCGTCAACGTCGTGTCCCCGAAAGGGGAATTCAGGAAGTGGAACCCGGAGCTGGAGCTCGACGCCGATCCGGAGGCCGACCCAGGCCCCGGATGGTGAAAAGCCATCGAGCAACCACCCAGAAGAAACCAAAATCGCAGCCAAGAAGAAGCGAATTGGAAGGAAGAATCGGGCAGACGGGTGATCAACTGCTGAAACCCTAGCTGGGGCTCGTAAAAACCCTAGCTTTTATGGGTTCCAAGCAGAGACCGGATCAAAAAAGCGATCTTTGTCAAAGAGTTGAAGGAATCCCGAGGAAAGATCGAAGAAACAGAGAGGAGGAGGTCGGGCCCGAGTCTGGCAGCAATTGCTGGCCTTCCACGAAGAACACTTATACCATCTCAAATCATTATTATTATTATTACTATTATTATTATGAGAAAAAGAAGGTGGGATTAGTTTAGTAGAAATTATATATGGATTGGATCCTTAAAACCCTAACTTTTGGTGATGAAGCCATCCACTTTTATAAGCTTCCTTCTTTTCATCAATTGCTTCACCCAATCTCAACCTTAAATTGTATATTAATTAATGTGTTCCATCAATTGTAAATATTTTTTAACAGTTATTTTTGTTTTTTGACTTTTAACCGGACTTATGTTCTGAGTTGACTTTTTGGGGTTCTAAACTTTTGACTAGTGATGAGTATATCTGTCTAAATTGTATGTTGCCACTGGTTATATCCTTTTATTTATTTATTTTAATTTAAGAAACAAGTTGTTTTTGTGTTGACCTTTTTACCTGCAAAATGGTGAATGTTCCAAAAGATGATCAGATGCAATTATAGAACCCCACTTTTTCTTATGTGAACTAAGAAATATTTCATATAAACGGGATTACTTCGTCTCTGGATGGACTAGGTGAATCCTTTTCTCATTTAATTAATTTTTTTTAAATATTTTTTATAATTTTAATATATATATATATATATATATATATATATATATATATATCTTATTCGATCTCTTGTTCCATCACATATACTAACTATAACATCTACACGATATTATTTATTTTATTATTTATCAAAATTATACTGTTAAATAAATTAAATATTAATTATAAAATTAAGGTCCGTGACGATGCCAACTAGCTTGGCTGACTATTATTAGTAAAATCAAGATATGGGAGTCTTCTTCTCATCACTTATCATTTGTAAAGGAAATATCCACAGTCAACAAGAATTATATTTATTTAACTTACTCCCAACCTCAAGAAGACTCTTCTTGAGGGTTTTGTTTCACCGTTGTTGTTTTGATCAAATTAGCAAGCATGGACTTCAAAAAAAAAAAAAAAAGGGGGGGGGGGGGGAGTGGATAAGATCAGACAAGTCATCATCATCTTGCTCAAATGCCTTCAAATAACAATGAGAGATTTCAAGTCAAAATGGAAAAAGGTGGGGACCCTAAGGATGAAGGAAGGTATTGAGAAAGCCTTCTGGATAAGAGGGTGACTTGTAGCAAATTGGATTGATCAGTGAGTATAATAGTATTAGTGATAGAGTTTTGGTAGGTTCCAGATCTAAACAAATCACAAAATTTATTAGGGTCTTTGTCTTACTCAAAAGGTCACAATTTCTAATGATTCAAATTATTTTTCTAATAGTAAAAATTGGATTAGGAAAGTGTACTTCTTACTTTAATTATTCTGTATCTATTCATTAAATCAATCATCCTAACACAGAGTCCCAATTATAATCCCATCTTATCCAAACTCCCTTAGTAGAGGATCCAATTCCATGCCTAATTATTTATTTATATCCAAAGTCAAAGCCAGACATCCAACTCCTTCCATCAAAATGCTCAAGCCAAAAACCCAACTTGAAACTCCAGTTACAAGTGAACACAATAAAGTCTTACTTATCCTTCTACATTTCTCAAAGCATGCCATTTTCCACATCTATTGTTTGATTAGTATAGTTGAGTTTTTCCTTCGTTATTGGGAGAGAAATAGTTAGCAATCAAAGAGGCTTTTATGGAGGATTGCTTCTTTCTTCTTTTTTTTTTCTTTTTTCTTTTTTTTTTTGTATTGAAAGACATCAATTTTGTTGTGGTATTCCACTGTGAGTTATGAGAGATCAGACAAGAACTTACTAGTAGCAGTGTCTGTGCCTCCTCCTCCATGTATTCAGCTACTTCTGAGGACTCTATGAATCATCCGTGGAACCTTAAAAATTGTAAAATAAAAAAAAAGATGTTGAAACAAAGTAACATTATGCAGTGACTGTAATGTGTATGCCTTTTTAATTCAATGTATGGCAGAATGAGGTCCCCAAGTCGTCAACAGCTTGATTTTTTTGGAGTGTATGTTGGATGCTCATTATCTGGAGAATGATCTATTCCACAATTCTGAAGCATTCTTCTCCTCCTCGGCAAAGAAAAAGAAAAAAAAAAGGTTTTTTTTTTAATATTTTGAGATATAATAATTTCCTAACACTGATTTCAGCTAGTATGATGCCATTACCTGTGTGTTACGCTTCATGTTTAGGGTGCAGGATGGATGAATGCAAAAAGGTTTAACACATTTGATCCAACATTGAGCATTTATTTATGTGGTTAAAGACATCATAACTTGAATGGACGTCGACTATGTTAAATATTAAATGGGAGATATAACAATGTTCATTTCCTCCTCAAGAAAATGATGTTTGAGAAAAATTTCCTGGTTTTTGACCTCTGCATACCTAACTCTAAGAAAGAAGAAGAGGGCAAATTGGCAACCTCCTATGGGTTGGAGTCTCACTTCTATTGCATGCCCCTGTGTTCAAGTTTGACTTTAGTGAAGAATAACCCTGTCTACGTGGCATAAAATGGATGGATATATATATATATATATATATGAAGCTAAAATATCCTGATGATTGACATGGATGGATCAAATCAAAATAGGTGGAAGATTGATAAAGGAGACATTTTTCTTGTCTTATATAAAAGACTTGAAAAATATTTATCTATTTAGATAACAATGAGCCACGAAGCAATTCAATGCCGAGAACGGGTTTGAATTCAATAATGTTGCCGAAATCTTTTCAGCCAATCAAAAAATATCATTTTTCACGTTGTCGAAATTTGGTGTTTTCATTCTGGCACGATCTTCATGCTTTTGATGTGATAATTTACTGCAATTCTCAATAGTATAGATTTTTTTGCACCATCAATTTTTTTAGATGGCCTAAAAAACTCTGTGTTTATTTTTTTTCACACAAAAAGTTGTTCTTCAAAAATCTCATAATTTGTAAATTGAAAAGAGGAAAAAAAAAAAAGGTCGGGTGGATAATTGCCACTTTAAAAAACAATAATAAACCTTGAAATAACAGTTAAAATCAAACTATCTTTGGTAATTTGGATTTTTTTTCCCCGGTAAATAAAATTATTTCCTATAATAAGTTTTTAATATAATATATCTAATATATATTAAATCCAGGGTTGGACTAATTGATTTATCGGTTCAACCAACCGCAAAATAAATCGAGATTTGTTCGAATCGATGTTTATTCCAAGTTCTGATATCCATAATATAAATTGGAGTCTTTAAATAAATAGATAAATGGATGCTTAACTGTGAAGGCAACGTCGTGTTTGCCAAATTTCGTGCTAAATAATTTTTATTTTTATTGTTTTTTTTTTCTGATTTAAAATTTGAATTGTAAGAAAACATTGCTCGACGGTGGTCGCATCAGCTATTATTTCTCGCCCTCGAAGGTGCGAGCGAGGTGCAGTGCTCTTCTCTCCTCTTGCGCCGCCTCTCCACTCATCGTCGCCGGAGAGAATGGACGTCCGCCGGAGGCTACCCTCGCGGCCCCCCTCTGCCGCCGGCCCCTCCCCCTTCCGCGACGGGGGAGCCTGTCGCCCCCCCTCCTCGTCCCCCGCCGTCCCCCGGGTCCAGGCGTCGGACGCCCTCCCCCTCCCGATCCGGCACACCAACCTCCTCTTCTCCGCCCTCTTCGTCGGCTCTCTCGTCTTCCTCATGCGGCGTTGGCGCGAGAAGGTCCGATGCTCCACCCCGCTCCACCTCCTCGGCCTCTCCGAGATCCTCGCCATCGTCGGCCTCATCGCCTCCCTCATCTACCTTCTCAGCTTCTTTGGCATCGCCTTCGTCCAGTCCATCGTCTCCTCCCACGACGAGGAGGACGACTTCCTCCTCTCCGGCGCCGCTCCCGATTCTGCCCCCTCTCCTGCCCCCATTTGCCCACTTCTCTGCACGGATGGAACCATCTCCTCACAGAGGAACCCGGAGGTCACTGCCGATGACGAGGAGATTGTCTCCTCCGTGGTCTCCGGGAAGATCCCATCTTATGTCCTGGAGTCCAGGCTCGGCGATTGCAGGAGGGCCGCGGGGATCCGGCGGGAGGCCCTCAGGAGGATCACCGGGAGGACCTTGGAGGGGTTGCCGCTCGATGGTTTGGACTACGCGTCGATCTTGGGACAGTGCTGCGAGCTGCCGGTGGGGTATGTTCAGCTGCCGGTGGGGATCGCGGGGCCTTTGGTATTAGACGGAAGGGAATACCATGTACCGATGGCGACCACAGAGGGATGCCTGGTTGCCAGCGCCAACAGGGGTTGCAAGGCTATTGCAGAATCCGGAGGGGCCACGAGCGTGGTGCTGAGGGACGGCATGACTAGGGCACCGGTCGTGCGACTCCCGACGGCAAGGAGGGCCGCTGAGCTCAAGGCCTTTTTGGAGGATCCCAACAACTTCGAGACCATCGCCTTGGTGTTTAACAGGTACTCGTTCTTAGTCGCTTTCTAGTTTTAGTTAAAGAGGGGGAAATGGTGATTAAGGTATCGAGAATACTGTTCTGCATTGGGATCTCGTTTATATTAAATGGCCGTAGATTGATTTGGTTAAATTTAAAATCTTGCTTTGCAGTTCTTTTGCATCTCCCTAATCCATGGAAAAGTTAGCTTTGGCCTTGGAAATGTTCATTTTGGTTCTGTTTAATATGGTTGATTGTTATTTTGCCAGTCTGGCGATGAGCTTGTTGTAGATTTTAGTCCTTGTGGGGGAGAAAAAAAAGGAGCTTTTGTTCTGTAACAATCATATCATGGTGTTTGTTAACCTCTTGCATTTTTTATGTTGCAACTCTTTTATGTTACATGCTTGTGTTATTTTTCTGCATTCATTGTTTTTGATAGTCATGTTTCAAGGAAAATAATTCACCATTTCCCTACTTGGAAGTGTTCATTTTGGTTCTGTTTAATATGTCTGATTGTTATTTTTGCCAGTCTGATGATGAGCTTGTTGTTGATTTTAGTCCCTGTGGAGGAAAGAAAACGGAGCTTTTGATCTGTAACAATCGTATCATGGTGTTTGTTAACCTCTTGCATTTTTTATGTTTCAACTCTTTTATGTTCCATGTTTGTTATTTTTCTGCATTCATTGTTTTTGATAGTCATGTTTCAAGGAAAAAAAAGGTGTTCATTTTTATTCTGTTTAATATGGCTGATTGTTATTTTTGTCAGTCTGACGATGAGCTTGTTGTTGATTTTAGTCTCTGTGGGGGAAAAAATGGAGCTTTTGTTCTGTAACAATCATATTATGGTGTTTGCTAACCTCTTGCATTCTTGATGTTGCAACTCTTTTATGTTCCATGCTTGTGTTATTTTTCTGCATTCATTGTTTTTGATAGTCATGTTTCAAGGAAAATAATTCACCATTTCCCTACTTGGAAGTGTTCATTTTGGTTTTGTTTAATATGGCTGATTGTTATTTTGTCAGTCTGACCATGAGCTTGTTGTTGATTTTAGTCCCTGTGGGGGAAAAAAACGGATCTTTTGTTCTGTAACAATCATATCATGGTGTTTGTTAACCTCTTGCATTCTTGATGTTGCAACTCTTTTATGTTCCATGCTTGTGTTATTTTTCTGCGTTCATTGTTTTTGATAGTCATGTTTCAAGGAAAAAAAAAAGTGTTCATTTTTATTCTGTTTAATATGGCTGATTGTTATTTTTGTCAGTCTGACGATGAGCTTGTTGTTGATTTTAGTCCCTGTGGGGGAAAAAATGGAGCTTTTGTTCTGTAACAATCATATTATGGTGTTTGCTAACCTCTTGCATTCTTGATGTTGCAACTCTTTTATGTTCCATGCTTGTGTTATTTTTCTGCATTCATTGTTTTTGATAGTCATGTTTCAAGGAAAATAATTCACCATTTCCCTACTTGGAAGTGTTCATTTTGGTTTTGTTTAATATGGCTGATTGTTATTTTGTCAGTCTGACCATGAGCTTGTTGTTGATTTTAGTCCCTGTGGGGGGAAAAAACGGATCTTTTGTTCTGTAACAATCATATCATGGTGTTTGTTAACCTCTTGCATTTTTGATGTTGCAACTCTTTTATGTTCCATGCTTGTGTTATTTTTCTGCGTTCATTGTTTTTGATAGTCATGTTTCAAGGAAAATAATTCGCCATTTCCCTACTTGGAAGTGTTCATTTTGGTTCTGTTTAGTATGGCCGATTGTTATTTTTGTCAGTCTGACAATGAGCTTGTTGTTGATTTTAGTCTTTGTGGGGGAAAAGACGGATCTTTGGTTCTGTAACAATCATATCATGGTGTTTGTTAAGCTCTTGCATTTTTTATGTTGCAACTCTTTTATGTTCCATGCTTGTGTTATTTTTCTGCATTCATTATTTTTGATAGTTATGTTTCAAGGAAAAAATTCACCATTTCCTTACTTGGAAGTGTTTATTTTGGTACTGTTTAGTATGGCTGATTGTTATTTTTGCCAGTCTGACGATGAGCTTGTTGTTGATTTTAGTCCCTGTGGGGGAAAAAAATGGAGCTTTTGTTCTGTAACAATCATATCATGGTGTTTGTTAACCTCTTGCATTTTTTATGTTGCAACTCTTTTATGTTACATGCTTGTGTTATTTTTCTGTATTCATTTCTTTTGATAGTCATGTTTCAAGGAAAAAAATTCACCATTTCCCTACTTGGAAGTGTTCATTTTGGTTCTGTTTAATATAGCTGATTGTTATTTTTGTCAGTCTGATGATGAGCTTGTTGTTGATTTTAGTCCCTGTGGGGGGAAAAACGGAGCTTTTGTTCTGTAACAATCATATCATGGTGTTTGTTAACCGCTTGCATTTATGATGTTGCAATCCTTTTTTGGTCCATGCTTGTGTTATTTTTCAGCATTCATTGTTTTTGATAGTCATGTTTCGAGGAAAAACATTCACCATTTCCCTACTGTGGTCAGAGTTGTTATTGGACTTCCTTAACAATGTTGTTTTTGACTGACTTGCATGTTTTTTTAGTTATGGAAATCACAGCTACTTAAATTGCAAAATTTTCTGCAGGTCTAGCAGATTTGCCAAGTTACAAGGAATCCACTGTGCCCTCGCTGGGAGGAACCTCTATATGAGGTTCAGTTGCAGCACGGGAGATGCAATGGGGATGAACATGGTCTCCAAAGGTGTGCAAAATGTCTTGGACTACCTGCAGAACGACTTTGAGGACATGGACGCCATCAGCCTCTCAAGTAAGAGTTTTGCCACCGCCTAAGATTAACTAAATTGCTTTTGAGTTTGCCTATTTAATATGTTCTCATAGATTTATCAATGAATGAAGATCCCTATACTGGTTCTTAGTTCATGATATAAACCATAAGTGAAGTACTTGTAGACTTTTAATCTGTTGTTTTTCTCCCTTTTCTTTTTGGGAATTGACTATTGAGATTCTTGTTTCCTTGTGAAACCTTTTTTGTTATCTTCCTGCTGTGATTTGGAAGTCTTCGTCATATCTGTTTGTTGATGTCCGTTCCTTACCAAGAAGTTCCACTGAGTAGATGCTAAGTCTCATGTGACCAATCAATTCATTTGCAAAATTGGCCATTGTACTATCGTATGTCTGCTTAATTAAATGTCGGGTTCATGTTTTGGAATTTAGTTATCGACTTTCAGCTAGTTATTACAAACATGAATTCTTACACGATCTTTCCATGGTAGAATATTTGTCATATTGGGATCAACCTTTCCATAGTAGATTTTTTGTAACATATAAAAATCAACCATTCAATGGTGGACTATCTTTGACATATTGAGATCAAAATTATTTTTTTGGGAGTTGACTTCATGGTTGTGGCATGTCTAACCATTAGAGTAAAATGTACACGTAACATGTACACAAATGACATGCTGCCTAGTCTAGGTGGTCCATGATGGACTTGGGTCCCTGTCGGTCCCATTTCGTTTCGTGGTAACTTCCATGAATGCCACATGAATAACCATTACCAGCACATTCCTGAACGCTCTGCATGATTGTGAACGTGTTGTTGTGATTTAAGAGAAACCAAACCATGCAGCTACCAATGTTTGTATGATTCACTTCAAGCAGTTATGGTTGATGCAAAATTGGGTTAAGAGAGGACAAGTTCACCTGTGTCAATTGGACTTGCCTTGTCTACTTAGTATGAGATATTAAACTGTGTTTTATGATGCTTCTCTTGGCACTGATCAGGTAATTTTTGCTCCGACAAGAAGCCTGCTGCCGTGAATTGGATTGAAGGACGGGGTAAATCTGTGGTCTGTGAGGCAATCATCAAGGAGGAGGTGGTAAGGAAGGTTTTGAAGACCAATGTACCTGCATTAGTGGAACTCAACATGATCAAGAACCTTGCTGGCTCAGCCATAGCTGGATCTCTTGGGGGCTTCAATGCTCATGCTAGCAACATTGTGTCTGCCATCTACATAGCCACTGGCCAAGATCCAGCTCAGAATGTGGAGAGTTCACACTGTATCACCATGATGGAAGCTGTGAATGATGGAAAGGATCTTCACATCTCTGTGACCATGCCATCCATTGAGGTAATATTGACACATCAATCTCATTGGTTTATTAAGCAGGTTTATCAATATGCTTCTGTTTATTCGTACACCATGATTTATGTTACATATTTTACTCTCTCTCATAGCTAAACTATTATGATAATCACCTTTTATTTGGTGGGTATAGACGTTTGATCTGTGTCTTGATCCATGTTCTCTCTGTTCTTAACTTTTATTTGGAGACCTTTTCTTTTTTCTTTACAGTGACTAAGTTAATTGGTCAAGTTGTTTAAGATTAGCTTAAACTTCTATTCACATCTTAATTTGGTCTATTAGGTGGCTGTCAGGCATATTGATTACCAGAAATTTGGGTACTTGCGAGATCAATGTAGCCCCAATCAGTTAGTTTTGTACACAAAGGAACTTAAACATAAATTTGCTAAGACAAGTATTTGATAGACCATTCTAGCATTTTGATGGCCATATGAATCCCACAGGCTTGTAGGAATCATTCGTTCTTAATTTATGTCTTATAGCAATGAGGAGATAGGTTCTGTACTAATAAGACCACAAGTCGAGTCAATAGACCATGTTCTCAAACAATTACAAATATTTCCCTACTTTGATTTACATGATGAGCTGTAGGGCTGATGTGTGGTCATCCTGCTCGTCATTTTCTAAACAACCACTCGTCATCTTGCAGACATGTTTCTCATCTTTCTTCTGTGATCAATGTTAAATGACCTAATTCAAATGTACGGGCATATTCAGAGATTAGCTGGTATCGTAGTCATGCGAAGTTCATACTGTTTTCTGCTTTATACAGGTTGGCACGGTTGGAGGTGGGACACAACTTGCTTCCCAGGCTGCCTGCTTGGACCTACTTGGTGTGAAGGGTGCAAGCTTGGAGTCTCCTGGTGCAAATGCCAGACGCCTCGCCACTGTCGTGGCCGGTGCAGTTCTGGCCGGGGAGCTGTCTCTCCTCTCAGCTCTTGCGGCTGGCCAACTTGTGAAGAGTCATATGAAGTACAACAGATCCAGCAAAGATCTCTCCAAGGCTGCCTGCTGAAAGAAGTCATCTCAAATGGCTTCTTTAAGGATGAATAAAGGTTTTTGCAAAGAAAAAAAAATCTGTATGAAAAGAATTATTTCTCCTAAGCTGTTCCTTAGTAGGATGGCCATTTGCAGGCTACTGGTGCATTCAAGTGACACCCTTTGCTGTCTCTTGGCGGATGCTTACCATTTTCTTATTAGCAATTCTGTCATGCATGTAATTTTTATTTGGGTTGGATAAATGTAGAAACTCCAAAAAGGTTTCTAAACACAGTATTTAACTCTGATCTAATTATCATTATTTCAAGGTCTAATCTCAACAAAACCTTTTCCCAATTGTTGATATCAAAATATGATACATATGTGAAGATGATAAGCTTAAGTTTTATTACTTAATGATCACTTGATTCGTTTGTTTTTTCTTTTTGTTAAAATTGAGATGTGGTTTCCATCAAATTAAAGTTCCATGGTTGTTACATCCATCTTATCTGTTCTCAGAAAATATAAAAGCTATGCTTCATTTCATCTTGTCAGAGCCAAGTCTTATGTGATTTAGGACAGGTCTTTTTGATTCAAGTATGTATAGCATGTCATCTATAATCTTACTCCAATTTATCTTGTGTGGCTTCCTCTAAGTCTGATTTTATTATTATTATTATTATTATTATTCCTCATGGAATCATATGATCTTTGATTCTATATTATGATGAGATGCTTCTCACTGATCCTGTATGGAATTACAATCATGACAAGGGAGTCAAACTTTCTGGGTGTGGATCAGTGGTTAAATGGTAAATTTGAAAGGTATAGAGATTTTTGACAGGGACATATGTTCTAACCCAAGAGGCTGAATCACTCATGGGGTAGTATCACGGGCGATCTGGTATCGTCACGACCTTACGATGGGGAGATGACATCGCCCCTGAAAAGTTTCCGTGTTATCGTTAGCACCGGTGCTGATTAGAATCCCGGAGATGAGAAACCCATTGCTTTGTGAACCCTAGGAGTCGATCACCGGCATAATCGGGTGATTTGGTGGGGGTGGGTGGAAGAGGAGATGGCGAGCTGGAGAAGAAGGCTGGGGAACATGAGGACGTTCGTGGGGAACGCGCCGGGCGGCCTCCGAGGCGGAGCCAACCTGGCCTCATGGGTGGTGGCGGGCACCTTGGCGTACTTCCTCTGGGTCAAGCCCGCCCAAGATCTCAAGAAGGAGCAAGAGGTACTTTCTTTCTCGTATCGGCTGCCTCTCTATTCTGGACTTCTACCGAAGAGTGCGGATGTTTTGGTGTTTTCTTTTTCGACTTTCGAAGTTTTGACACGGAAAAGTGGGTAATTTCAGGGGATGCATTTAAATGTTACTCGTTGAGGCTATCCTTTTTTTTTTTTTTTTTTGGTTTCTCGATGCGATGGTGTTGTAGCCCCACTTGGGAAGCAGCATCTGAAGATGTACACCTGATGCATTTTTTCCCCTTCTTCCAGTAGAAATCTGAAGAATAGGGCAGTTCTTCATTAGTTCGATAGACAAGATCGGTTTCATCTGCACACGCGACTAACAAAGTATGAAGTTGGTGTAACTTCAGCCCTGACCAAGAAGGCATTCATTCGGTAGCTATCGCTGGTCACCAAGTGGGAAGAAAATGGAATTCCTTGATAATTTTTTATTGGGCATCGGGGATCATAGTTGCGCACTTTGTCCAAATTTGTGCTTGATTGTTTAGGTATTCTATGGCGAGGGTTTCCGCTCACCTGTACCTTCATAACTCGTCCAAATCATTTCTGCAATCACTCAGCTTTTTGCTTCAATAACCTTAAGAAGTCAATTTCCACTTCTTCTGGGCTCTTTTGCAGGAACTATGTCCTCGGCTTCTTAAAGTTGGCACACTTGGTCTTTTAATTGCATAGGAGTTCTTTCTTTATCTGTATAGTTTGATCACAGCGTGCAGACTTTTCTCTCCCTATATTTGTTCGTCATACATCCATCTCAACGTGATCAAAGTCAATTATTAGTAGAGATCTTCTCATGTATATGCTCCTTATCTGTAGCCATCAAATTATTATTTGGCTTTTGGAAAATACACAAGTAATTGATTTCTAGTAATGGAAAAAAAAATTTCTGGGCCTGGCCATTGTGTTCTGTACAAGTTTGGCTGACTGAGGAAATATCTTTGTTCGCTGCTCTAGCAGTGTTAAGAGTTCTGAAATATCTATCACCTGTTCCGATACAACAGGTCATACTAATCTTAGTCTCAAACAACTAGCTATAATGAAAAATCAGACATATTTTGTCAATCACATGCACGTTCTAATTAATGGCTAAGCCCTGTCACTGAGAATAAACAGCAAGCTACTGAGTTTTGCGCTGTTGAGTTTATGATATTCCTTGTTAATATTTCCTACTATGTTCTCTTGTATCTTTTATCTATATGTATTAGCACCTCTAATCCGAACTGAATTCCCTGGCCTTACAGGCTTTCGGTGGAGATATCCAAATCATATCAGATGATATTTTGTCATTCTGTCATTTTTGCTGATACCAAATTGCCATCTCAATATCCTCATCTCTCCTACACCACTTGTTTTATTCTTTTTCCAGATACATCTTATTTGTCTAGCATTGTGAATGATTCAGAAAGCACAAATGATTTCTCATCTATCGAGTTTTCCTCTCATTTGAGAGTGATTTGGTCACACATTTCAGATGTTACAATATTAGTTAACCCGCTGGATTTGTTAGCTGTATCTTCTTTGCTTTCCGGTTCCTGTTGAATGGTACCACTAAAATGTCAAAGATTCTACTTTGGGAATTTCTTGACCACATAGTTTACATTATATCTTCATGTCTGCATGTTACAGGAGCTAGCTGCACTTGAAGTATTTCTAATCCCTTTGGTTCCAAATTTCAAGAACGCAATATTCTTGCTATGAAGAGAAAGTCTGCTTCTTACAAATTGATTATCAGGCTATGTTCATAAAAAAATTGTCTATTTCAAAAACATTTTGGGTTTAACTCCAGATATGCTGCCCATCTAAAAGTTTCTTTTGAGCATCCTTGCATTTGGTTAGCAACCCACAGATGTCTATTTTCCTTTGTTCTAACCGCTATGAGTCAATCATCATCACATATTGACTCTACAGAATCTTCAAATTAAAAGCGTTCCCGAGGCAGCATGTTGATCTTCAGGATCCTGCAGCAGTGGTAACATTGCCAGGTTGGTCATATGTGGCTACATCATTAGGGTACAGTCTTGGGTCAGATAACTTCATTTTCCAAGGCCTCTAGATTTATACACTGAATACTCTGTAGTTAATCTGACCTGTAAAACCAGGAACCTGAAGCTTGACTTCCTTTTTCCGGTGTTGATAATGCTTTCATGTGACCATAATAGGACCTCCACATAGAAATCGGTTTTCCAAAAATAAGTTGATTTTTGGTGTGCAGAAGCTTGATGCTAATTCAGCATAGATGACTATGCTCTTCATCTTTATAATAAAGAAATGACTAGCTGGTTTAGGCATGTCTCCCTCCACTGATTCTGCTTGCATTTATGCCAACCCCAAAAATTGTATGATTAATGAAGTTATCTGAGGATTCGTGGTTCTTTCCAATTAATGAAGTTATCAATTGATCTTTTCTGAGGGTGTCTGGTTTTCACGGATATAAGACATCACCTAAGATGTAACAATATCAAAATTCAGAATTGCCTCCCAGGAACAATAATCTTAAAATGGCTGCATCTTTATTTATCTGCCTTAAAACGTTTTTCTTTATGTTTTTTTCCTTTTTACACCAGTCCAACACAGCAATTAAAACGTGGGTATAGATAGGTTTGGGACACTTTGTCGTAAGCTTTTGTTTATTTTATTATGGCATCTTAGCTTTTTTGATACATGATATCCTGTCTAAAGCATATCTATCTATCTATCTATCTGTTGACGAGTAATGTATGGCCATTATTACCATATGGGCATGAATGTGTCGGTCTAATTGCTTCTTTAATTGGTGGTGGTTCTGGGAGAAAGTTGTAATGTTCATGTATTTTTATACTCTTCTGGTGCTTCAGGAAAGAGCTGCTTTAGCTGCAGCTGCAGATCCTTACCGCTATGTGGAGAAAAAGGAAACCCATACCTGACCCCCAGGAAACTGGTAGGATATATGGCAAGAGAAAGGGAACCACGAAATCTGAGAACTGATTCATCTTTTTTGCAATTGCTTACATCTAGTTAATAAGAGTATATGCTCAGATCTGATAGCTTCTTTAAGAAGAAGACATTCTGGAGACTGCTTTATAAAGTTATTTTTGTGGCTCAAAAAAAAAAAAAAAAAGTGATGCATAAATATCTCTACATAGATAGAGATTCATAAATATTTGATGTTGTTGTGTAAAGAAAGAAATAAAAAGGAAACTACTTGTTGTTGGTAGTGTCATTTAAACAAACACCCTTCTCGGTCGGTGTGATGCATAAATACCACCGGTGAGGGGTTATGCCTTTGCATCTGCTGTTATGAGTTTGGGGGGTCTACGGATTGCTATTTCGATGGGTGTTGGTTCATCCGAAAGGATGCCATGTGGATCGAAACTGGTTATTATTTCCGTTATCTTCACTTACTTTTGCCGTAACGGGTTGGCCTTACTAAAACTGCAACAGGCTGATCACATCACACCATCCTCTCTCCTCTCCTCTCCTCTCCTCTTGTGTTTTCTTCCACCAGTGATGACTATGACGACCATATATATATATATATATATTTTTTTTTCGCAAGTGTGGTGGGTTAACTGTAGAACAAGGAACAAAGTATCCAAATCCAGCGTTGCCAGAACATATTGTTGCTTCTTCTCCTTTTTTTTTCTTTTTTTTTGTTTATCCAAGTGTGGTGGGTTAACTGTAGAAGAACGAACAAGTATCATCATCATCATCATCATCATCATCATCAGGAGGAGGAGGAGGGAGGAGGGACCAAACCAATGACAGCCACCACCCTCCACCGGCGAGGTGGGTGAAGTCAGCATGGGATCAAAGCAGCAACAAAGCTCCGAAACCTGTCCCGCCACCTCACAACACATCATCTAAGTGTTTAAAAAGATGAGACCTTATCATGATCACGTCGTTGGTGGTGCTTGCCGGCCCCCTCCGCCGAATCGGGTGGCGCCAGGTTTTTTTTTTCTTTTTCTTTTTTCTATTCGAAAGAGGAACGGAGACCGACTCACGTCTCCCTCCACCGTTAACCGTTGGGTTTGGGTTTGGGGTGCACAAAGACAGAGAGAGAGAGAGAGAGAGAGAGAGAGAGAGAGTTGCATCGGTGGAAAGAAGGCGTCGACCAATCATTTCTAGCTCGTAAAACAAAGCTCCGATCCGAAAAGGTTTGCTCAAAGCAATAATTAAAAAAGCATTTGGGCTAATTAAAGCTGCCCGATTGGCACGCACATGATGATGATGATGATGATCATGATACGCCGAGTATTATTTATTACGAGCCAATATGCTCTCCCATGCTTTCCGGTTCATGATATCTTTACTACTAGTTTATGTGCATCCCGACATCAAACCTAACGCCCCCTCATATCTTGTCCCCATAGTCAAGGTGATTTGTAAGATGACATTAGTTCAATCTTTCAACCCGGATATATTAGCCTGAGAACCACATCGGCTCAACGTATTAGCCTGAATACGTCATCCTGAGGATCTCATCACCATCCCAAGACTCTCAGGTCATGTCGTCAGTCACCTCGATAAACATAGTTTATCTTTACACAATGTTGTTTGTTACATGGTCGTACGACGACTCTACCGAACGAGACCTTAGGAACCAACAAAGGCAGCGTCTCGCGTAGAACCGTACCCACAAGTTAGTCAAAGATGTCATTCCCATTAAACATCTCGATATAGCCTCCATTTTGCCCCATAAGTATAAATACCCTCATTGTAGCCCACATGAGGAGAGGCTCTCTGAAAACTCTTCTTCGAAACTTTGCGTCCTCTTCTCCACCTCGACTTCGGATTTTCGTACTTCGAGAGCTAACTTAGCCATCGAAAGGATCACATCAAGCGCACACCATCCTGACGAGGGTTTTCTTGCATGACCCGATCGCAACCTGAAGCAAATCCAATTAACTTCTCGACCCAACAAGTAGCAATTGATCGAAGCCCAAGATCTCGACTAATTCTCTTCAAGTCTCTCGATCCAAATCGAACGATCCTACACACATAGGTCAAGCTGTATCGTGCTGACTCCTCGTCTACGACAATTGTTGATTTATAGAGCTAAGTCAAGCTAAGAAATTAACCTATGCGAAGATGATATATCAACTCAGTAGCGGTCTTATCACACAACTTGTGGGCGGTGGTCGTCGGAGTGAACAGTTGATGTGACACACATGGGTTGGAATGGCCATCTCCTCTCCTCAGGTTTGTAGTCTCCACTTGGCCGTGTTTTGAGTTCGACTACGGTCTATCCTATCCTACTGCAGTTATGGAATTCTCAGTTGTTTTGAGGGAAATTTTAATTTTTATTGTATTGGCTTCTTAGTCTTGTCTTTTTGGATAACAACAGTGTGACGTGCGTGCAGATTGAGGTGAACAAATGTGGTTCAAATGAATGGTTATCAAAATATAGAAAAAAAAAATTTCCATGGTCAACACACAAAATAGAGTTTGGTGGAGATGCAATCATTATGTTCAAATTAGATTGTGTTTGAACTGGAGACTGGGATGGAATATGAAATCATTCTCTAATATTCAAAATTAGATTACATAAATCGAGGATTAGGATTAAGTGAGAGACATCTTCCTTTCTTTCTTTCTTTTTTATAAAAAAAATCTTTTTAATTATATTTAAGGTGGATTCAAATGTGAGACCTATCACTTGTACAATACTCTGAATGCCTCAACATAGATAATAAATACCCTTTAGTGTATGTTTACATTAAAGAGAGAACTAATAATCCCTTGCTCTCTTCTTTTTTTTTTTTCTCTCTCTCTCTCTCTCTCTCTTTTCGAATTAAGATATTAAGACATGCTTTGGCCTTTAGAACCACAGTTGCCAGCCTTCATTCATTTCTTATATGGGGAAGAAGAAGAAGAAGAAGAAAAAACAAAAATAAAAGGAATTCATTGTGTCGTACTAGATTGAGGTGTATTTATTTCCATTCTATTTGATTAAGTAGACTAGGAATCTCTCATTTTATATTCATACATTTAAGTTCAATTATGAAGCCAAAAACAAATCTAGCAACCCAATACTTTAATCTTTGCTTCATCATGCAATGCAATGGAGCATCTGAGTGCAGACAAAACAGTATCCAACTACTACTGTCTTATATTTCACTAACTCCATTGTTTGATCGAAGAAACCTAAGACAGACAGCATAGCGTGCATCGTTCTCCCACCTGTTTATGTTTCACGATAAGAGGTCTATTAGCTGACCATATATACCCCCCATCAATGTTAAAATATATTATTACGGTTGATTCTATTCGAACCATCTTTAGCACAATGATATTATAATTTAAAATTAGATTGAAATTGATGTTGGCCCGTTGTACTATGTCTCAAAATTAAAGTTTACTTTAAAACTCATATAAGTGACCCTCTGTATTATAATTTTATAGATCAAAATGATCCCCTATACTATTACGTCGACGTTAAATAAATCTCTTATCTTAATAAAAAAAATTAAAAGAGAGAGGAAGGGGGTATATTTGATTTTAAATATAGTATCAAATTATGTGAAGAGAAATTAAAAAATCAAAGATACTCCATTACTATAATATGTTAGTTAAATATGTATCTCGTATAATCATTATTCATCAAATTGATTCTCTGAATGTTAATACAATGGTATTTAAGTGATGAAAACATCATAAAAAATTGGTAATTAAGTGATGATTTTTATTTATTACACACTTAATTATTTTAAGTAATTAAAAAATCGATCTCCTAAAAATCTTAACGTGCATGATTATTACGATTGGTTAATTCTTTTAAGTGTGACTAAATTTCGACAGTACCTCCCCTAAAACTCAAACATGTCACATTTACGATCACTCATAGAACCGGTAAAGAACAATAAGATATAACCAATTGATTGAACTACCACAAAGTAAAAAACATTGTCAATCAAATATGTCATAAAAAACGTTGTCAATCAAACATGTCATACAAACATCTTATGTATCAAACTACTAATAATCCAATAACCATGTCAAGTGACATGTATATCATTCATCTCATGTATCCTTATTTCTAACAAAAGGGATATGAAATCGTAATTACATGGGATCACATATATGAGTTTTAAAGTACGGGATGTGATTTTGATTTTGAGGCATAGTATAAGGGGTCAATAAGAATTTCAGTCATTATTTTACTTAATGACATAATCTTATTTCTAACAGAGAAGGTAATTTTGATGCGAAATCATAATAAGGGAGTCACTTATACGAGTTTTAAAGTACGGAGTATGATTTTGATTTTGAAGTATAGTACAAAGGTTCAATAAGAATTTTGGCTTTATAATATATTTTTTAAAAATATTCGTTATAAAAAAAATAAAAATTAGAGGTATAAAGATCTTCTGACCAAAAATAAGGGGGACCATGGGTTATATAAAAATTAACGAATTCATAAACTATAAAATTAAGGAATCTATCAAAATATATAAAAATAATGATATAAAACTAAGTTGTAATTAGTTAAATATCCAACACAAATAGTATGAACAAAGTAGGTGTCGTTGCATATGATAGTTTTATATTTTAAATACTTAATATAAAAATATTAAAAATATATAAAAGGACAAATAATTATCAAATAACAAGGTATTTATTTTTTAATTTTAATATAATTATAATTAATAATGGTTAATATAGATTTATTATATCAACGTTAACCAATATATATATATATATATATATATATATATATATATATATATATATATATATATATATATATATATTATAGGGGGTACATATGGTAATTTAGCATATAAAGCGGGATGGTGAATGAACTGTCTCCAGGCTGGAGATGGTGGGGCCAGAGTCGTGGGGCCTTCCAGTGTCAGCCAATTAATGGGCACCCTAAGGTGGAGCTTCTGCTGTTGGCAAGCAGACGCAGGCGACACACTGCAACAGATAAGGTTGACCAAGTTCCAATGCCCGACCGACCTCCACGTGTCGGACAGCTGTATCGCCTGGGAGCGCCACCCTTAGACCCGCTGACTCCACGTGCTCCGCCCATCTTAACCCCTCAGCTCTCTCCTCCCGGTCGTCTTCTTCCTCCTCGGTCGGCGAGTTCACCTCCTTCCTCAGTGATGAAAGTTTTATGGACAAGGAAAACTTCTTTTGTGGGTTTGATTTCTTCTGCACGAAGCACTGCTGGCTGCATGTAAGTGGGGGAAAGTTACAAGGTTAAATCTGGTTCTTTCATGCAGAGATCACAAGGGAGGCTGCTCAGAGTTCATAGGTGGGTCAAAGGCACTAATAGTCTCAACTACTACATGGTCCCAAGCTTGAGAATTCCATTTTGGTGTCTGCATGAGTCGGTACTTCTCTTCCTCTCGATGGCGCAGCAGATGGGGCTATATTTCCCTGCTATTGCAGGGAGCCAAAGTAGCCAGCATGATTGGTCAAAAGGAGCAGATGAAGCCAGACAATCCCAACCCAAATCTATCTATGTGGGAACCAAACCGTAAAAATAACAATGACCTTGTCGCACCCTTGGATTATTGCACCTTCAAGCTTCAATCTGTTCTTTTGACTTGACATGGTAGGATTCATGTACTGGTTAACCTATATAATTATACTGTATGCATGCTTCTACAGGCACTACAGAAGTTATGGCCAAGTCCATATAACACACAGTTACTATGTGGGTAAACTATGACCTCTCTCTCTCTCTCTCTCGTCATAGCCATTTCATCTGCTTTCCAGACATTTTGTGCACAACCCCACCATCTTTTCCTCCTCTCAGAACCCACCTTCCTCCATCCAAAACTCAACCCTGAGACCACCTTTCTGTCTGAGGAGGAGGACAGTAACGCAGATCCAGCATCATGCGTTCTGCTGCAAAGAATTCTTCGTGGCTTATGTTTGTTCTTGAAGGATTGCAGAAAGGAGGAGCCGCTAGCTCTTGAGTGATTTCCTGGCTTTGCTGGACTAGATCTACCTCGATGTGTTGATTTTTCTGCTGGAGATGAGATCTGTCTTGTGGGAAAAAGAGATCGTTTGTTCTGTAGCTCGGTCAGTGGTGCAATTAAGAGAGAAGGCCTCTGTTGATGGTCCTGGAGATTAAACTCATCTCGGTTAATTCTCGACTCTTTTGATGTACGAATCTGAGTTGTTTTTTGTTTCTGATTATTACTGTTAGGCGCTTCAATCGGTGTGAAGCGCACTGAAACACCCTGGAGTCTATCCAAGAAGGAAGAAGAAGAAGAAGAAGAAGAAGAAGAAGAAAGATGTCATATTTGGAGTTGGTTTGAGGGAGAAAAGGTTGAAGCTTTGAATTCAAGAGCAAAATAAGAGAATCTTAGAGAGAGAGAGAGAGAGAGAGGTGAAGAAGAGCGGAGTAGAGAAGCTGGCAAACAAGTGGTGGGAGAGAGTAGATGTGTCAGCGATGACCGGGATGGAATCCGGAAGTGCAAGCGGCGGCGGTGGAAGTTCTTCGCACTACCTCCACCACCTCCTTCGCCCGCCGCATGAATCCGAGCCCTCCACGGAGGAAAGCCCCAAGCTTTCGTCCGACCGTGGCGGTAGCGATCATCCGTCTGATTCCTCCCCGGCGGGTACCTCCGGGGGGCCCGTCCGCCGCCCCCGTGGCCGTCCCGCGGGCTCCAAGAACAAATCGAAGCCCCCGATCATAATCACGCGCGACAGCCCCAACGCCCTCCGCTCCCACGTGATCGAGGTCGCCAGCGGGGCGGACGTCTTTGAGTGCATATCCGAGTACGCTCGGCGACGGGGGCGGGGGGTCTCCGTCCTCAGCGGCACCGGCGCGGTAACCAACGTGGCCCTCCGCCAGCCCGGGGCGTCGCCGCCGGGGAGCATGGTTGCCACGCTCAGGGGCCGGTTCGAGATTCTATCGCTGACGGGGACCGTCCTCCCGCCGCCGGCGCCTCCTGGCGCCAGTGGGCTGTCCGTGTTCTTGGCCGGAGGGCAGGGGCAGGTGATGGGAGGCAGCGTGGCGGGGCCGCTGGTGGCGACGGGTCCGGTGATGCTGATGGTGGCGTCCTTCGCCAATGCGGTATACGAGCGGCTGCCACTGGAAGGCGAGGAGGAGGAAGCAGCTGCCGCGCAGAGCCAGCAGCCGGCAGTGTCGCAGTCTTCGGGCATTTCCGGAGGCGGCGGAGACGGCGGTAGCACTAGCGGCGCCCCAGGCGGTGTTCCCTTGTATAACTTGAGCGGTAACATGGGGAGTTACCAGTTCCCAGGCGATGCTTTTGGATGGGGTGGTGGTGGGATTAGGCCACCTTTCTAATCCTTCGTAGCTGAGACTTCACTGTTCTGCCAATTCATATCCATCGCTGTCAGAGAAAGAAGATTGACTCTTCTTGTTGATCTATGTGTGGCTGGAGAAATGGAAGTGCTCAAAAGACAGTTTCTTGGAGGAAGTCATTGCATCTCTTCTGCTGTCTCAAAAAATAGGTGAGATATTGAGACACAGAGATATCAAACCATCAGATGCATGACGGCAATGGAGAAGAAGAAGATAATATCACAGGGAAGTTGAAGACAATGACAAGGCACACAGAGGTTTTCAAGGTGAGTGGATTTGAAATCCATGCCTGCATGCTATTTCCAGTCTCATGACTCGTTGTCTTGTCTCGCTCTTGTTTTCACATCTGGTCTCTTCCTTCCTCCAACCCAATGTTACGAGATATGCAGCAGCTCGGTGTGAGCAACTGTATTCTGATATTGAGTTGCAGAGATTTCCTTAAGTCTTCCATAACACAATGCTCGACACACTGATTCAGTGGT
This sequence comes from Ensete ventricosum, assembly GCA_029747655.1. NCBI lineage: Eukaryota > Viridiplantae > Streptophyta > Magnoliopsida > Zingiberales > Musaceae > Ensete > Ensete ventricosum. The sequence goes on along the minus strand of JAQQAF010000006.1, from coordinate 381,481 downwards.
GTTTTGCATCATCCGGGCATGGAAGTCTTGAAGAGGCTCAGCTCCCAAGCACTGTACCACGCTTTACATGCATGCGGACTTCCTTTTGTGCTGTTCTGATTTGCCAGTTAGCTAGAGCACACCAAGTTTGACAGATGTTAAACCCTGGACTATTTCCAGTTACTGGTCAATGTGATAGAAGAGAGAGATGATGCAGTGTTGTTGTCGTTGTGCACGAAAAGACAAACTCCATTGAGATGTTAATTGCAGACCGACAGATAGATAGATAGATAGATAGATACCCTTCGTCTGCCTTCATCTTTTCCATCACTTAAAAAAACAGTAGTCTCAGAGGATGAGTAGGTCTGCTGTGCAATTGACCAAAGGCAAACACCACCATAGTTACCTTGACAGACTTACCTATTTACGTGTGGTAACTCCGGTGTTTTGAAGTGTGATTCCATCATGGTTCTTATCGGTTCCATGAACTCAAAAAGGAATAAGATGGTACTGTGGTCGTGTTCTCTTCATTGTGGAGCCTGTGTCTGCTGACATAGTTGCACGAAAGCGTCATAGGCTTAGCTGCCCAAACAATTACTCCTCTAAGTGCATCTGATATCTCTTCATGTACAACTCTTGTTTGCTAGCTTCCGCCATGCATGCATCGACTCTCTCTCTCTCTCTCTCTCTCTCTCTGATAGGCTTGGTTTGAGAGGCTTTTTGCACCTGCAAGTGTTTGTTTTGAGAGCTTCCTCTTCATATTGCTCATTTTTGTCAACAACGTATTACCTTTTGGCTACGTTAGAATCTAACATCAACTTAGCTATTCCCTAAAGCTCTTGACATTATTGATCACCCAATCAGAACCTTTCTGATGGTATTAGAACGCATAGCAGATTGTGAACACTTCAATGTTATTTTCAGTATACATCGAGCTCTTTTCTCGACATCCTCTGCATCCATGGAAACCATCTTTTGATGGGGTGTTTAAGCTCTTGAGATCGAACCTAGGTGTTCTTCTAAAAGAACAAACTAGATTTTTATTTGCAAGCCAATAGGCTATGTAACATATATATATATAATTAAGGGTCCCTGCCTTGTATGTAGAACGCTAGCTTTCTGAGACCTAGAGAGCTTAAAACTGCTGCATCGAGAACAGATCCAAACTTGAAATATCAAATTAAGTAGTCTGTAAACATAATTCCGAACAACTGTTCATAATCGATGGACTCCGATACTGATGTTGTGTAGTCTGGTATAGGACTGACAGAATGAGCAACAAGAACTGGTTTGCGTCGCAATTAATGCATGCGAGCAAATTTGAATTCATACTGTTGTAAATGGCAGAATGCCCTATTATGATGATACCAGGAAAGATAATAAATACTATTTAGACTCCCATAGAACACCGTCTTTTCTACTTGTTTGCTGCCTAAATGTGAGGATGATGTAATTAATCTTCACAAACAAATGGTTAAAAATTATTTTGGCAGTAGAGATAATGGAATCAAGAAAGAACTATCTCATTTTTGCATGTAAAAAATTATCTTCTTCTCTAGCTGGCAAATATATATTAACATAGAACCAGCTAGAATCCCTAAGTTACATTGTGATCATTAGTGTGGGAATTATTCACAACACAAAGAATAAAAAACTTGACTGGAACATTAAAATCTCTCCAAAGATATAATTGCCACCCATTTAAAATCAGACCAAGGAATAAAAGAATGTCATTAGTGGTTGTATGATTTATCATCAACATCTGTACAAGGAATTCACTTTGATTGTATAATCTAAGGAAGTGATCATGAATCCTTTCACTAGTAAAGAAAGAATAATGGAACCACCCACACTTTTGTTATATGGGTCAGATACAATGCCACTAACCTTGGACATGGGTTGACTTGGATTTTTTTTTTTTTTTTTTTTTTGACCTGGCCTAACACACGGCAATTCAATTTTTAAGTTGGGCATGGTGACTAGTAATCAAATTGGGCATGTTAAATTCTATAGTACGTCAAATCATATCACAATTGAGTTTATTAAATTATGCGTAAAATCTTGTTGAGAAAAAGATTGATAGTATCATCCTTCATATGATTTACAAACCGTCTCAAGCGAATTAATTATATAGTACGAATAAGTCCTATGAACGACTCCTTAACAAAACGTCGGTGCCTCGAAAAGAGAGGCTCGAATGTTATTATAATACCTCGTTTCTCCAACACTCTAATTGATGTGTAATCACTGTTGTACTATCTTATTTTCTTATATATGAAACAGCTTTAATAGATCACATATATATATATATATATATATATATATATATATATATATATATATATATATATATATATATATATATTATTATTAATTGATCAAATTGGATAATATTAAATTATATAATTCTATTTAATTAGGTAAGATATATTATAGATCCAATCAAACTTTGAATATCATTTATTGGTTAATAAATAAAAGGTACATTTATGATAGAATTCTTAGGAGATTACTTTGATGTAAGAGACTCTTTTAATTAGGATCTTAGACCCTCAATTTTCACTTATAGAAGGACAATACCTCTCATAAATAAACCACTAGAAACATAAATTGATGTTATCGATTTATTTTCAATCTCTCTTAGCCCATATTCTACTGGAGAGAGTAAAAAATAAATTTAATTCTCCTTACGAATCCCTTAGAACTAGATGCCGATTCGTTTACAGATTTAAAAAAAAATAACTTTAATTATATAAGTAAAAATATATTAATTATAGTGTCCACTCAAATATATATTATCATATTTTTTATGGATTACTCATAATCCCAATCATAAGAACATATTATTTAAATATATTAGACTATAATGTTTTAATAAATAGATCAATAGTCAACATAGTAGATATATAGTTTTTAATTGTTGCTAGTTGATTCTTAACTCATTCTCTAACTATCAAGTACTTTATATCATAATGCACATAATTGTAAAATTATTTATTATTTTTAGAAAAAAATTATTACGATATATTACAAAATATCTTCAATGACTTAGCAATTGAATCTGACGATACCAAGTCCTAAGATAAAATTCTATAATTATAAAACCTAACTAGTAGTCTCAAAGCATGTAACAAAATTAATTTCTATTTTTGATAATATAATTTATATTATATTATTCTTAAAAATTACCCCTATGTAAGATAAATATAAATCATAAAGTTGACTTACTATTCTTAAGACGATGTGTAGAATAAGCATTTGAAAATTTTATCATATTAAGTTGATCTAATCTATTGTACGTGAGCATAAAATACTTTGTTCCTTAGAAATTTTTTATCAGTTTACTTATAGCTTCTAATGCTTCATTTATGGGTAATTCTAATATTTATCAAGTATTTTTACTATAAAATTAATATCAGATATGGTATAGACTTAAATATATAATAGATTTTTAATTACACATTAATAAGGAATACTTTTATTTGATTCTTTTCTAAGTCATTCTTAGGACACTAGTTTTAATAAAAAATTTCACCTATAATAATAGATATATTATTAGCTGAACAAAATTATATACTAAATCTTTCAATGACTCAATCAATATACTTGTTTTTGATATAGTCCTAGCAATCTTTAAGATTTAACCTTAAGCATCAAAATTCTAATAACATAAATTTTCTTATTCATATTAATCATCTTAAATTTTTTGATGAAAAATATAATGCTTTTGTGCCATAGACCAAGATCATTACTGACAAGTAAAAATATCATCCATAGACTAATATAACAAACTTTCTCCCATTGACCTTTAAATATAAATATTGATTAATAATATTTTTTTAACTTTAAAGAAAGTAATTGTATTATGAAACTTTATATATATCATTATCTAAAATCTTAGGTTATAAATAGATTTTCTAAGTTTTCAAGCTAAACTTTTTTTTTCCTTTTCTACGAATCTTTTATGTTGTTTTATATAAAGTTCTCAAATAAATTCCACTCACAAAACTTTTTTTTATATCCATATGATGTAATTTAAGATTATAATGGGCTACTAATATAATGATCATTCGTAACTAGTCTAATTAAAAATTAAAAAATATTTTGTTAAGATCTATGCTTTTTTATAAGTAAAATATATGACCACGGATCTAAGTTTATATCATTCGATATTGTCTTTAAGTCATATTCAGGCATTCGATTCTTTCTAATTATTGGATAATTCGATGACTTTTAAAACACCACTTTGATCCATTAATTTTAATCCTTCTTTGATTACATTATATCACCTTTTTGATATATATATATATATATATTATAATTTATTATTATCGATATACCACGTAGTCATCAGAAATAATATGTCTAATTTTTATTGAGATCTTATCAAAATTATTGATTATATTATTCTATAAGATCATTGAAACAATAATCTTTCAAATAGAAAATGAAAATAAGAGTATCAATCTATATCTTCTTAGTGTTACATTTCGAGATTACCGTTCCTACTAATTCATTATTCTATAAGAATACAGTAAAAGGATCACAATATGATAATTTTTAATATTTCTATCTAAATATCTTTCTAGGGAGTGTCGACGCCTTGAGACATTACATAAATTAAATATATATAGTTATATTTTGATAGATCATCTACAAAGATGGTAAATTTTTTTTATATATAAAATAGGGAGCATGAAATAGTCTACAGATATAAGTATATATAATTTTGAAAAGTTTATGAAACTATATTTAATTTCAAATATTTGATTTTAGAATTGACTTAATATTCATATCAATTCTATAAAAAACCATCATATAAAATTTTATAATTAATTTTTATTAAATCATAAAATATATTAAATTTATTTTTATAAAAAGAAGGATAATATCCTAACAATTAGATAAATAAGCTAAATTTCTAGAGTTGTAAGAACATAGCATCCATCAGATGAATCATTTTTAAATATAGGCAAAAAGTAACTATAACTATTAGTTAAGATGATTCATTATATGATGAATCTTGTATGCTTTAGCTTTTCAAATTAAAATAAAATTTTATCCATTACTGATAACATGAGTTAAAGCCTACAACGCACATTCAAAATATACAAATGTTAGCTTATACACTTCTCTTTAGAAGAAAACTCGTTTGGCATATGATATTAATTGCCACAAAAGTAACACATCCATATAAAGATTTCTTTTATGAATTTGTATAGTCTTTATAAACCCAACTGATTTATTTAGTGAATTCACCCTTTTTTTTTTTTTTTTTTTGTTACACGTTCATTGAGTATAGTAATCAAGGTAAGGGCGGGCATGACGAAGAGGATGATGATGTAGCTTAACTAGTAAACAAGGAGTTAAAGCTATCATGCTACAAATAAACAAAGAAATGGTGGAGCTTCACACTACAAATAAACAAAGATAAGCTATCATCGCTTATCTTTTTGCTCGCCCTTTTGCTTTTCCAACACCATCTATGTAATAAATATATCATCTGCACTGTCAAATAATCTATGATATCTATTCATTCTCTCTTACTCGATATCAATGTCAAGTGATTGTATTATGAAATTATTTTTGCATTTGTGTTGTGTTGTGATAGGGCTGGCGTGTCATATGCCACGGATTCAGTTGATTTAGCATATTATAGTCGATCTGATATAGGTACGATCGATCTGGTATAGATATGGTCAATCTGATGCAGGTATGATCAACCTAGCATAGCAGTAACGTGAATCCCGTGCAGTACATCATCATGTGCAGGTGTAGGTGCGGCGAGGACCTTGAGACCATACGAGATCGTACATCACCTCAATAAAGAACACTTATGATATTAAAGATCGAGGTACGACCGACCTTCGACGGACAAGTATAAAAGCCACCCCTGGGTATGGCACTAGGGAGCGCTCGCTGGCTCGCTCTCTCGGATACTCACTCTTCTGCACTAAGATTACAAATCATTCGGGGCACTAACTTGATCGTCGGAGGGGTCACGTCTGATACCAGTTGATGAGAATAAAACATGAATAAACTTTGTATACGAACAAATACTAGCAGACCGTCACACACAGCGAAATCCAACATAAATCACAATTAGATGAACACCAAGATTTACGTGAAAAATACCTTCAACTCGAAGGGTAAAAGCCACAGGACAAGCCAGAGAAAATCCACTATCAAAATAATGAATATACATATCTCAAGGCTTCTTACCCAAGCCCAAAGCAACAGCCACAAGAGAATCACAAGGATACAAGGACTATAATCCTAAGCACAATATCCAAAACCTTCCCAAGAGATCACAGTAAGAATCCATTACAAACTGATCTAACCTGATATTTGAATGACTGAGAATAGTCTTTTCCTGCCCTTGTCTTCTTCCCTTTCCTGGATCTCTTGTTTTCTGGCCTCTATTGTCAATCTGCAATCTTCTTTCTCTCACCCATGTTTTCAACTGTCGCTGCTCTCTTAATCTCAACCCTAGCCACATAATCTAAGTTTTAGGTTAATATAAGTGAGGTTATGGGTTGAATCTGGGTCATCTACCCAACAACCTCCCCCTTCAGCCCATAAGGGAGGTTGTCTCATGACTCCTTAATGTGAAGCCAAGCCAACCAATTGTCGGCACATCTCTTGTCTCTCTTTCGACAAAGTCTTTCTCAACATGTCTGCCCCATTATCATCTGTGTGAACTTTCTGAACCTATAACTACTTCTCTTCAAGCACATTTCTGATCCAGTGATATCTGACATCTATATGCTTTGACTTGGAATGAAATATTGAGTTTTTGCACAAATGGATGACACTCTGTCTGTCACAATACACCACATAGTTTTTCTGTTTCAGCCCCAATTCTTGTAAGAATCCTTTCATCCATAACATTTCTTTGTAAACCTCTGTAGCAGCAATATATTCTATCTCTGTGGTGGAGAGAGCAATACACCTTTGCAATCTAGACTGCCATGACACAGCTCCCCCTGTAAAAGTAAGTACAAAACCTGATGTGGACTTCCTTGTGTCAATATCTCTTGTCATATCTGCATCTGTGTAACCTATCAATACAGATGGTCCACTTCCAAAAGCTTAAACAAACTTTAGAACTTCCTCTGAGATATCTAAAAATCCACTTCATTGCTGCCCAATGCTCTTTACATGGATTTATAAAAAATCTACTAGTAACACCCACTGCATATGCGATGTCCGACCTCGTACATATCATTGCGTATATTAAACTTCCAACTGCTGAAGCATAAGGAACCTTTTGCATTTTCTCCTCTCCTCATCACTTGACGGACTCTGATCTGAGCACAACTTGAAGTGACCTACAAGAGGAGAACAAACTGGCTTTGCATTACTCATACTGAACCTATCAAATACCTTCTCAATGTATTTCTCCAGTGATAACCAAATCTTTCTATTTCTTCTGTTATGAGAAATCTGCCAGTATTTGCTTTGTTGGCCCCATGTCCTTCGTTGTAAAAGACTCGCTCAAGTCCTTCTTTAACCTATCAATCATAGACATATCTTTTTCGAGGATAAGCATGTCATCAACATAAAGTAAGAGAATAATAAAATCCTCACAAAATCGTTTGATGTACACATAATGATCTGAAGCTGTTCTTTTGTATTCATTTTCAATCATAAATGAATCAAACTTTTTATACCACTGTCTTGGAGATTGCTTCAGCCCAAAAGCTCTTCTTCAACTTGCATACAAGATTTTTTTTACCATTGACTTTGAAGCCTTTTGGTTACTCCATATAAATTTCATCCTCCAAATCATCATGAAGGAAAGCTATTTTCACATCTAACTGTTCAATCTCCAAGTCTAGGTTAGTAGCAATACCAAGAGCAACACAGATAGAAGATATTTTAACAACATAAGAAAAAATTTCTTCAAAGTCAATACATTTCTTTTGACCAAAGCCTTTCACAACCAATCTAGCTTTATACTTTGGTTGAGAACAATATTCTTGAGTCTTCAACATGAAAACCCACTTGTTCTTCAAGGCCTTACTTCCCTCTGGTAGTTGCACCAAATCATATGTGTGGTTCTTCTGCAGAGAATTCATCTCTTCCTGCATAGCAATAAACCACTTCTTTTTCTACTCACTTTCAACTGATTCCTGGTAACTCTCTGGTTCACCTGCATCAGTAAGCATCACATACTCATCTGTAGAGTATCTTCTGGAAAGTTGACGTGGTCTAGAAGATCTTCTTAACTGAGGTTCTGTGAGAACTTGCTCTCTTTCTTCTTCTTGTTCAACATGTCTTAAAGGTAGATCAACATCTGGCTCTGCACCATCTTCCTGCACATCTCCCCAATCACCCTGATATAGTGGAGGAATAACTGGGTCACAATCTATAAATCCTTCTGCATAAGTTTTAGCTGGTGCTCCTTCTTCAAATCCTCAATGGTTTGATCCTCAAAGAAGATAACATCTCTGCTTCTGAACACCTTCTGCTTTTTTGGATCCCAAAGCCTGTAACCAAACTGATCATGTGAGTAACCAAGAAAAATACACTCTTTTGTCTTACCATCCAGCTTGGACCTTTCATTGTTTGGAACATGTGCAAATGCACGACAACCTAACACTCTTAAATGCCTATAGGAGACATCTTTCCCTAACCATACATGTTCTGCAACATCACCATCTAGAGCTGTATATGGTGATAAGTTGATTACATCAACTGCAGTCCTCAAAGCCTCATCCCAAAACCTTTTGGGTAGCTTGGCCTGTGAAAGCGTACATCTGATCTTTTCCATGATGGTGCAGTTCATCCTCTCTACAATTGCATTATGCTGAGGCGTACTAGGGACTGTCAACTCATGATGGATGTCATGTGACCTACAATAATCATTAAACAATCATGTGTACTCAACACCATTATCTGATCTTATACATTTTAATTGACTTTCTGTCTCCCTTTCAACTCTGGCATGAAACTCTTTGAAGACATTAATAACCTGATCTTTAGTCTTCAAAGCATAGACCTAAACTTTTCTGAAAAAGTCATCTTTAAAAGTAACAAAATAAAGTGCACCACTGATACTAGGAACATTAACAGATCCACCATTAGTTTTTGTCCTCAAAGGACCACACACATCTGTATAGACACGGTACAAAGCATGCATTTTTCTAGATAAGGCAGGACTAACAAAGGAAACTCTGTTATTTACCAGCCAAATAATTAATACAAGGGTTCAAACATGTACCTTTGAGGTATGACAATACATCTCTCTCAGAAAGTTCTTGCAGCCCTTTCTCGCTCATGTATCCCAGTCACCTATGCGACAACTCTATACTGAAGTCTTTCTCTATAGCATTCAACTGCTCACCATAAGCTTTAGTCTACAATCTATATAATGTATGACATTTCTTCCTATTAGCTACAATAAGAGAACCCTTACTGAGCTTCCACTACTCTTTGTGAAATCTGACATCAAAGTCTTCATCGTCCAGCCTTCCAACTGAAATTAAATTCAATCTTAAGTCAATCACATGTCTCACATCCTTAAGCACCAACTTGCAACCAAGGTTGGTCTTTATATGGATATCTCTTATGTCAATGATGTTTGTTGTACTATAGTTGTCCATCTTGACAACACCAAAATTTTCAGACTTGTAAGTAGCAAAGAACTCCCTCCATGATGTAGCATGATAAGAAGCACCTGTATCAATTATCCACTCGAGATCCTGGCACACACAAGAAAAAATATCATCGGAAGTAGACAAAATCAAATAATCACTACATTGTACTGTAGATGTGATGTTCTCTTTTGACTTTGTATACTCCACTTCTTTCCCCTTTTTCTTGTTCTTCTTAGGTTGCTTGCGCTGATTATTGTAATGTCCTTTCTCACCACAATTGTAGCAAATAATATATTTCCTTGATCTTGACTTCCTTCTACCCACATGTGAACCACTTTTATCCTTTAACTTTGACCTTCCTCTAATCTCTGAGACAAGTGCTTGTGAATCAATCTGAGAATTTACTGAATTCTTTCTCCCTAACTCCTCATTTAACAAACTACTTGTTACTTGACTCATGGTGATAATACCATCTGGTGCCGAATTACTGAGGGAAACCACTAGTGTCTTCCAACTTTCTGACAAAGAACTGAGAAATAACAATACCTATAACTCATCATCAAGAGACATTTTCGTAGAGGATAACTGGTTAGTAATACTCTGCATTTCATTCAAATTCTCAGGAATAGAAGTACCCTCTTTATATTTCAAGTTCACAAGTTTTTTGATCAGAAAAGCTTTGTTGCTAGCTGTTTTTCTTTCATAAAGACCTTCTAACTTTTTTCAAAGAGAGTAAGCAGAACATTCAGTAGAAACATGATGAAAGACACAATCATCTAGCCATTGTCGAATAAAGCCAACTATTTTTCGATCTAACATCTTTCACTCATCATCTGTCATAGTTATGGGTTTTGCACTATCCCCTTGCAAATGTCCATACAAATCTTTGCAATACAAGATATCTTCCATTCTTGGTTTTCATATCATCCAATTGTTTTCGTTTAAACTAATCATGTGAGAAATATTATCGACATTCATGTTTAAATATAAAAGATTAAATACCACCAAAACCCTGCTCTGATACCAGTTGATGAGAATAAAACAGGAATAAACTTTGTATACGAACAAATACTAGCAGAGCGTCACATACAGCAGAATAAAAAATAAATCACAATAAGATGAACACCAAGATTTACGTGAAAAACCCCTTCAACTCGAAGGGTAAAAATCGCGGGATAAGCAAGAGAAAATCCACTATCAAAATAATGAATATACAGATCTCAAGGCTTCTTGCCAAGCCCAAAGCAACAGCCACAAGAGAATCACAAGGATACAAGGACTATAATCCTAAGCACAATATCTAAAACCTTCCCAAGAGATCACAGTAAGAATCCACTGCAAACTGATCTAACCTGAGATTTGAATGATTGAGAATAGTCTTTTCCTGCCCTTGTCTTCTTTCATTTCCTGGATCTCTTGTTTTCTGGCCTCTACTATCAATCTGCAGTCTTCTTTCTCTCACCCACGTTTTCAGCCGTCGTTGCTCTCTTAATCTCAACCCTAGCCACCTAATTTAGGTTTTAGGTTAATATAAGTGAGGTTATGGGTTGTGGGCTTCACTAAAGCCCATTATGGGCTTAATCTGGGCCATCTGCCCAACACCCCCACCCCGACGAGACTTTCGTGCAGAATCATCATCGCGAACCCAAGGAAGAAGAAATCGAGGTGGAGATTCCTGAGACATAGATCCGAGCTAAGCCTGACATCCCATTGTCAGTCGATATGAATGAGCTTGCACACGCGGGAGAAACCAAGCTTTGTTGACTCCTCGACCACGATACCAAATTTCCTAACATATTACGATACAAGTATATGATGATTTTGATGCCAATGGATCTTTGCACCATCGTCGTTGTACCACCTCCATTCATTCATCATTAACAACACCATCGCACTCCCCCCCTCTCACCAGCCTCAGAAGCCACAACATATTATATATATTTATACATGTATATATAAATATAGTTGGAATAAGAAAAAAAATAAATCACATTCTTGAGGAATATATAATTGTTAACCGATAATTGAATGTTAATCATGAAAGTTCACATGGTGGTCAAAATTCACATGTGATAAGATGGATAGTTGGAGAGAGAGAGAGAGAATGGGAATGATGTGACACCTTCCAACCTAAATCAAAATCCTGTGGTTTGTTGAGACGTCCATGTCACACACATTGGACTAACTTTGGAGTTGTCACATCCAATATCATATTGTCCCTATCGGTCTATCCCTCCAAGTGTAGACAGACGTATGCCACTAAATGCCCTTCGCATCAATTATCGACCATACCTTCTAAGAACCAATCCCGGATTGATTACTCGTCCACCTCGGTTTTCGTGTTTTTATTTTTTATTTTATAGAAAGATAGAGAGAGAGAGAGAAAGAGAAAACTTTGAATAGTAATAATAGTCAACATGCTCAATTATGTTTGAATTATTATTATTATTATTATTATTATAAATAATTAAATTCTGATAAACATCAATAACCCGTCAAATAATATATATAATAAAATTTAGATATCATACCACTAATATTTATATAAATGATGTTTGTATCTTCTAACTATTATATAATACCCAGTGGTTGAGTTCAAGAATATTATATCTCAATCGAGACAAAAGGGCATGCATGCAACACTTGAATAATTCATCTACTCTATCATCCCAAAATCTTATTAAAAGATATCTTCTTAAACAGTCCAAAAATATGAAAAAGTCTTATCCAACCATAAGTTATTATTATTGACATTGAGACCCTACGAAAAGGAATCTTCCTCCAAGTAAAAAAGTGTTTTTTTCTCTCTCTAAGACAGTATCATCTCAATATAGTTAGTTATAACCTTGGAGAGCAATTTATGATTCGTTAGCCTCTTTAAATCATCAACTGGTGAGATTTTTTCCTCATTTTTTAAGGTTTATTTTAAAGTTATATACGGTCATCTTGTTTAGAAAAAGTGAATTCCGATCATCAAAAATCGAATGATCATCAAATCTTGATCGATCGAGATAAATCAAGTCAAAAAATCCGTCTCGATTTTTTTTTTTTAATTTTTTTTTTTTTTTTAATCATGGATTAGATGAAGGTTACAATATATTGTAATACCAAACACATCTCAAATTTAATCAGCTCCCTCATCATCCAATCAATGAGCTTTGAATTCAATGAACAATGGACTTCAATTTACCCCTATCCGCGCCCACAACTGTGCAACAAATTCAAATAATCGCCTTCAATCACACGATTTTTGCTGGTTTTCGGCGATCAATCCTCGTGTGAATGCACCGCGTCGCTGTCTCCATAGCGAGTGTGCGTGCGTGGAGAAAAGCGAAGAGACGCGGTGGTGCATTTAAACGCGGCTGGCTACCTCTCCCTAAACGCCACCAACCCAATCTCTACCCCTCCCCACGCCGTTGAAGTAGCTAGCTTACCATCCCAACACTACCCGACAAAACACTGAGCCATGCCCACAAAAGCGGCGGCATGCCGTTCCCCTCCACACATCCCCTCGCCACACGTAACGTGCGGTGCCGTGACGTGCGTGTTAAACGACGGCCGAGTTCCAACCCTTCGCGACTCGTGAATGGCTGTCGGTCCCACCTCCTCCGTCGTCACACGTCTTCCGACCCAACTTACTGTGACGTGTCAAAACGACCCGTCATCCCTCGTAACGGCCCACATCCGATGTCATTCGAACTTGGGGACTATCGAATGAGGAGAAATGACTTTTTTTTTTATTTTTTATCACGACACGCCGACGAGCCACGAACGAGTGCGGTAGTCGTGACCCAAGTCGGTGTTCGCGGGGTATCGTGACTACGGTGGACCGGATCCACCGCCACGGTTCCCGGTTTCGCATCTGATCTCACCGCCCAAACTTAGCAACAGATTTTTCCTTGGCAAAACGTTCCCCTTTCGTGTGTTGTTCGTTTTCCTTTCTACTTAACAAGAAGAAACGTTATCCTCTTTACTATAAGTAAGTGGTTTTCTTAACGAAACGACACACCTACCCGGCTTCGGATGACCCTCTTGGGCCCCAAGAAAGGCCCACCGTTGTCTACGGTTAGAATGGGTACAGGAAACGAGTACCCGTAATAAGGTGGGCAGGAACTCTCGAGATCTCTCCTGTAATCACGGAATAACAGTGTTTTGATTCAGCTCTCTCTCCCTTCATCCCTTTTTAAGTTGTTCTTCGTCTCTCTATTCTTCTCTTTTATCTCCTTCTCATGCTGTTCTCTCTTCCATATCTCCTCCCTCCTCTTCGGAACCCACATTGATAGAGAGAGGGAGAGAGAGAGAGTGAGAGAGAGATCGGAGTGTCGTTTCTTGCGATTCGAGGGAAGGCTGAGATCCGGTGGAGGGAACAGGAGTTTTGGATCTCTAGCCGGCCGACAGCGATCCCGAGACGGCTTCTCTATTCTGTGAGATCGCTCCTGATTTCGAGAGGTACACTCGCTTGTTTTTCGTTTACATCTGTTTGTTTCGAGTTTGATCCGCGATGGACTGAGACGAGCTTCGATCTGTATTTTGATGCGCATTCTTTTTTTTGTTATATCTGGTAATTGATGATAGTCTGAGCAATGACAGCCGATGCGAGCGAGTTTAATGGTGGATCTTGGGTCGAATTGGAGGGGGGGACGGTGGGTCTCGGTTTAGGGTTGGAGTGCGATCGGAAGGAGAGTGGGGATGCAGATAGCATTGTGTGGCGGGCTGGTGAGGATAAGGATGGGATTCGGATTGGGCAAGCAGTCACGGTGGAGAACGGCAATTCGAACGATTCGCGGGGTGAGGATCTAGATCTGGACGGCAAGGTTAAGTCGGTCGCCGTCAGAGTCCCGGAAACGACGGAAGGCAAACGGGAAGACGGGGAATTGACTGTGGAGAATGGGGGCGACCGCGAAGAAAGTGTCGATCCCGTGATAAAACTAGCAGTGAGTGGGGTTGATGTTTGTAGGAAAACGACGGCCTCCAGTGATGTGGCAGAGGTAAAAATTGAATCAGAATCACAAGGAACTGTGGAAGGACATTATTCCAATCAAGAGGCAGACACTGATGAACAGAAAGAGGAAAATGAATATGAGATGCCCACTGAAAAAGAAAGTGATGCAAAAGGTGGAGCATGCGAGGAGAAAGGGAAGATGAGCAGGGAGGAGGTGACTGTGGTGGAGCTGAGCTTCGAGAATAATCATGATCACATGGCAGATAATTGTAGTCTGGAACCCTCTGAGAATACAAATGAAGTTGAAACAGACTCAGTTACCAAGGTAGGAGAAAAGCAAGAAGGTGAAACCACACTGGAGGAGACAAACCTTGAAGAAGAATTAGAATCCGTTGTTGAGGTACAAAAGAAATCTGAGATTGTAGTTGCAGTTGCTGGCCAAGTTACCTCAGACCCAACTGTTGATGACAAAAAGCAAGAACCTAATATCATTGGCATTGAAGCCAGCGAGCAAGCGGTATCTGAATCATCTGTGATCGAAGGTAGTGAACTAGAAGCAAAAATTGTGGCCGGTGATATCTACCATGAACAACATAAAGCATTCGACGGAAAGGAAGAGAAGCTGGAGATCATTGCTGATACTACAGGTGCTGATGACCAAGCAGATAAGGCTGCACCCTTTGCGGTCGAAACAAAAGAGCTGCATCAGTCTGTGCCTATGACACCAAACAATCATGACCAAGCAGAGTTGGTTGTTCTTGAATCCCAAGTTACAGGGACCAAAGATCAAGAAGAATTAGAAATTGGTACCGAAATAGAATTGGAGAAGGATCCTCAGATTGTGTTGACAGACTTTCAGAACCAAGCTGAACTGTTGCCAGATGCACAAGTTGATAAAGACCAGAAACCTGAGAATTTTGTTACAGATGCCATGCCATCTGAATCTTCTATTGAGCATACGGAAACGAAGCTGTCGAATGTTACCAAGAATATATGCTTGGATGAAAATGGGACAGTCTTAGATGTCAATATAAGAAGCAGTTTATTGGCAGTAGATGGCAGTGCCTCTTCTGAGAGTCAAAAGGCCATGTCTGTCGCTGACATTGATGTCAGAATAAGCAAAGATGAAGCAGGTGGTGAATTCACTGAGACTGGTGAAATCATAACCATCGAACTTTCTGATGATTTACCTTCTACAGAATGTTCCAGCAGCTCAGGTGTGCGTCATGTTGTTGACCGGGAAGTGTTAATAGAAGTTGCTACTTCTAGGGAAGTGCTGCTAGATGCCAATGCTCAATCAGACAGTTGTGAAGAAGCAAGTCAATCAGAATTGGAAGGTGGTAATTTCAGTGCAGTAGATGTACCGGACCCATCAGATACCATTAGCAGTCGGCATTTAGAATCACAACTTGTTAATGAAGGTGAAAATATGTCATCTTTTGCTAATATTCATACAGACATACAAGACAAGTTATGCAATGATGTAGCTGATAATGAAAGTGTTGTTGCTGAAACTGGCTTTGATGTAGCTGCCGATCATGTTGATACAGTTGAATCAAAATCCACAGTTGAAAATGGATCTGTAGAATCAAAAACTTCTTTGGCCAGTTCTACTGAAGATAAACCATCTGCTGATGTGGATGACAAAGAAGCTTTGCATGGGGATTCTGGAGTTACAGAAGAGATTCAGGTCTCAACAAAGGATCCTGGTGCTTCAACGTTGGATGCTCAAAAGACGGACACCCCTATAGGGAAACCCCAAGCATGTTACATAATTAGAATACCAAGATTTGTTGATGATCAGCTCTCAGCAAATATACAAATTGCTCAGTCAGATATGAACGAGAAAACACAAAAAAGGGATTCTATCAAAGTTGCTATCGAGAACCAGAAGGTATTATTATCATATAGGTTCATTCTAATGAATTATCGTGGGTCTACACTCATAATGTTACATCAAATATTTTTCTTGTACTCATAATTGAACTGTATCCTCAGGTGTCCTGTAATGAATCATGGAAAAAGTTTGAGGATGCGAAAGCAGAAGAGAGAGCTGCAAGAGCTGCAGTTAGTGCCAAACGCCAACAGATAGATTCTGTCCAGTTAATAATGAACAAGTTGAAAAATGCACATTCAATTAATGAACTCCAAGATAAGGTGGGACTTTTAAACAGTCTTTAAATGAATGCTGTTCAATTCTTGGTCTTTTTGGTAAAACTTCAGTTACATGTCATGGTCAGATACAAACCATGGAATTTGAGCTTCAGCATGAAACCATGCCTTTGAAAGAAGAAAAGCAATACATACATGAGCTCAAACAGTTGAGACATCAACGGGATCAACTTACTTCCATTTTAGGTTCGAAGGCAGAAATCAACGAGGCACTTAACCAAAGAGAACAGATTGATGAGCGGTTCAAGGTACATATGTTCTACTCTTTCCAGTCTCTCAGGATTTTCTTTGCCAATTTAACTTATACATACTGTCTTTCTTCTGCAGATTTTGAAGAAGGAACTAGATACCCTTAGAACTGAATTTTTGCAAACGGAAAGGAATGCAAAGACTGCCAGGAAGAAGTATGATGAAGAACAATTTCTTCTCAAAGGTCTTCAACAACAATTTAGAGATGCTGATGCTGTTCGTCAGAAAGCATATGGGCATTGGCGGGAACTGAAAAACATGTTGATCGAAAAGGTATGCTGTAGCCCGTTCTATGATTTCATATGATTTTGTTAATCTGAATTTTTATTATGTGGCTAAGGAATCCAATGAATGCATCTTATCATTTTATGTTTGCTATGTTTAATTTCAGATTTTTAGACTTTAGTATGCTGATATTATCTGTTTGCTCCCTTGGGCTTTGGCATACAGATTTGTTCTCTTTGTTATTAGTAGTAAGGGGTAAACCCTTGTGGAGTTTTTTCTAATGCCAAAAAACTATGATAATAAAATTAGTTCCTGTGAGTTTATCTTTGGATCAATAGATGTAGTTTACTATTAACTGAGATGTCAGGGTGTCTTCTATCTGATGTTTGGGATGACTTTTAAAAGAATTTGGAACATGGAATAAGAGAAAAATAGGACAGTAGTTTAAGAAATGTAGGAACTTCAGAGCCTCCTGTCAAACATTAGTTTGATAATTTTGCCATATACAAGATGTGTAACCTGAGGTGTGATATGATCTTGGTTGAAGGGAAAAAGGAAAAAGGATATCTTCCTTACTTGATCTCCCTTTTGGATGACCAAGATATATATGTACTCTGAGAATAAGGAAATTGTGTAATTGTTGTTAGTTTTCAGCTACATTTTAATGTTAAAAGGAAACTGTTTGATCTTTGATTTTTTTATCAACTTGACCATATTCATCAATATGTTAAATTTCTGCTACTCTTTACGCTACAAAAACATATCTTCAGATTTGATTCCCAACTTTATCATCTCAGTATAACTTTTATCAAGCTGTTGAAATCACCTTATAGAAATTAATATATTTGTATTTTAAATTTACTTTTTTCTCGAGTTAACTGTGGAACGCTGGTTATATCAATTTGTCACGTATTGAATGAACTAACTGATAGAAAACAATTCTAGAAGGCATATTATCTAATTTTTGAAACTGTTTTCATGTAAATTGCTTATGAATTGCCTGCCTTTTTAGTGACTTTGTGGCATAGAATTGATCAGTTCTATGTTTTTGAGAAATTCTGTATCTTTAGTAACATTGGCATATATTTTCTGTATTTTTAGTAATTTAGTACATCTTTGAGAAACTCTATGGATGTCTATATTTCTGATCTAGTGATTCCTGCAAATCCATCCTAAATAAGTAGAATCTGCTTGTTCGTCTATTTTTGCTCAAAAATTAATTCTAATCATTATGATGCTGAGGACCATAAGTTATCCTTTGGTCCTAAATTAAGTAGAATCTGCTTGTTCCTCTTTTGTTACAGGATGTTTTTCTCTTTTCTATTTTGGCCCCTCGTTCTTTGCTAAAATTTTGTTTTTCTTTACTATTACTGATAGCAATCAGAATAACAGAAGTAGTTCTGATTAGCGATTAAGTTTAACAGTGCTTGTCTTTGTAGTAGAACGACTAAGATTAATTACACTTTCTGCAGAACAAACATTTTAGCATGTACAAAAATGATCAGAAGTCCGCAGAGAACTATCTATCCTCAAGAGATTTTGGGGGTCTCCTGCTACATTGTAGTAAACGGGTATGTCAGCATGCTTTACCTTGCTGTTCAGAAGTCACACCATATCGGTATTTAATGTTTTCTTCTCCAATGTAGGTTGAGAAAGTAATGGAATTGTGGAACAATGATGAGGAGTTCCGCTTGCAGTATGTCAAATCCAACATGAACAGCACATTGAGGAGATTGAATACATCTGATGGAAGATCACTTGGCCCAGATGAGGATCCACCTGTTATACAAAGTAACCAGGGGAAGGGTTTAGGCCTCCAACACCCACAAGCCAATGTTGGTGTATCTGTTAAACCTGTAGCTTTGGAGGCAAAATTAGAAACATCCAAAGAGGACTCATTTCCTGCTTTGCCAGCAGCAACGAAGAATCAGCCTGTTAAACCGAAAAAACCAGCAAAGCGCTTGTCAGATGAGACTAAGGAAACACATACTGCTAGAGTTTTGGATAGAGAAGTTGAAAACAGTGAGAAGGTGGTCAGTGTAACAAAGGAGGAAGAGGAGCGGATAAAGAAGTTACAAGAATCCTCTAAGAAGGAAGAGGAATTGAGGAAGGAAAAGGCTGCAGCCGAGTTAAAAGAACAACGTCGGCTGGAGCAAAGGGCTAAAGCCAAGGAGGCAGAAGAAAGGAAAAGGAGACAAGCCGAGAAGGCACAGGCCAGAGCAGAATACCGAGCACAGAAGGAAGCTGAACTGAGAGAGAAGGTAACCTCATTCTACTCTTTCAATCTCCTCATAAAATTTATGTTCCCGATCTTGTTTTAACACTAAGCAACTTCGAACATAAATCTCATATCACCACTTTCATAGCCAAAAGATTGCTCTCATTTGCAGAAGAAAGAAAAGAAGCAGAAAAAGAAAGGCATGACTGCTGAGGACATGACAGGTGGTGCTGAGGACAGCCCTGTGCCCTCTACTGAGACTATTATTATGCCCGAAGCAGCTCGTGAAACCGATGTCGTAGTAACAACAGCACCAAAGAGACCTTCAAGGCCTGCGATAACAACAAAGCAGTACAAGATGCAGCAGCCTGTTCCCTTGCCACTTCGTAAGAGGGGTAAGAGAAAGATGGCTTCATGGATGTGGGTGGTTCTAACAGTTATAGTAGTACTCTTACTGTTTCTGGCAGGCAACTACATCTCCTTCTCCAGCTTCAGCTTCCCACAATCTGCCCTGTGAGCATCTTCATACCCGATATTTACACAAGCATATATTTATTAAGGTCTATAGAGGATAGGAATGAGTGTTATTAAATATTTTGATTGGCAACCATATTTTTTCCTTGCACTACTCGTCCGGTCTTCTTTCTTTACACTGGTCTCACTCATATAGTCTGCTCTTTCTATTTGCAACCGAGGTTTAGACTCAATGTGGATGGTAAAATTAATATGTGTGATGCTTAAGTTCAAAATAATAGGAATTTTGTGGCTCTTTTATTCAGCATCTTCCACCCCAAGATCTATTTGCTTTGTGATTTGGTTCGAACATGACCTTATTCAGCAAAGAAATCTGAGACCTCGATCTTTCTATTTTTACTATTTCCATGAATAACGACCACTTCTCCCTTTTGTTCCCTGCATCACACACTTCTCTTGGATGTGCAAAACCAATTTGTGGGGATTGTTTAGGGCGATACTGTAAAAATACTTATCGTTTTGTTTGGTTCATCAGCAGAATCATCCTTCGAAGTGGGATGACATTTTCTGATTTGTAAAATGTGTGTTTAGGTTTTATATACCAAAATTGTTTTAACCTGTGAGTGAGGTCAACTTTTTCCAGGTTATGGGGAAGAGAATCTAAACATGCTAACAAGATCTAGAAAAGGGTTGTCATTTTGGGTAGAAAAACAAATCTGAAGAAAAATAGTTTTATTTGGGAGATATTTGTTTGAGTTTTTGTTATTCCCGGTTGCAAGGTGTGAATAGTAGGTATGGGATCATAGGTTTAATATATTTTCTTGAACTATTCTATTATCAATTTATATTTTGTGCTCTATTATCAATTTTATAAGGTTTGCTCAATTGGGATTTGTAGGGAAGAGTTTCAAGTTGATTCTTGTGAATGGTATAGATTTAGTCTTTTTGAGGGGGATATGATAAAAAGAAGAGAAGAAGAAGAAGAAGAAAAAAAAAATCTTATCATAGATCTCAATGTTAAGTGTAATGCATTAGTTTGTTGGCTCTTCGGTTGAGAGCATTAAGGGGGCCAACCCTTGTTGTTTTTAAAACCAAAAAGCGGGGAATAGATAGATAGATAGCCAAAGAGTGGATGGAGCCCAAAAAAAAAAATAGAGAGAGGGATCTGCTGTTCTCTTTTTTCCTAATTTCTACTAAAGTTGGATTCTTCGAGATGACAAGAATCCTTAGAATGAGATTCCGAGAGTGTCTAAAAAGAATGTGTCACAAAGTTTAGTCGAGTTGCTTAAGCCCACTTGCACGAACGAATAGTAGTCAGCCCTATGGAAGAAGCTAGCTGGCAAAAAGGTAACTAACGAATTGTCTTTTGCTGATTCCTCCTCCAAAGCCACAACAAACCACAATTTATTCGTGATATTTTAAATCAATCTCTCTCTCTCTCTCTCTCTCTCTGACAATCTCATACCCTGAGCTAAATTCCCTGTTCTTTCTTCTCACAAAATTTTGTCCTAACTAATCCAAAACCAACCCCTTTACCCAAATGCTCAAAAATCAAGTTGTTCTCCACAGAACTCCCAATCATTTTGTTCCGGCATTATTATGCTGCACACGACAACACATCACGAGGTAGACAAAATGGACACGCTGCACTTCCGAATAAAGTAAGTGCCACACACACACACCCAGAATAAAACTATGTATATTGGAGCACAAAAGAAGGTGCCAAAGTAGCTAAGCTAGGTATGGATAAGAGTGTTACCCGCCACTTCTCACAGTAGAAAGCGGGAGCGAGATCTACCGACATTTTTCATGTACTTTCATGCTCCATGTTTGTTTCTTCTTATCCTTCTTTTTTTTTTCTTTGACAAAAAATAGCATTTGTTTTTTTTTTTTTTTTTTTTTTTTTACAAACTTTCAATCTCCTATAAATTATGTCGGGGGATTTTAGTGCCGTAACTGAGTAGTCAGCACAACCTGATCCTTACCGAGTGCGCAAGCTCGACCACATCAACCGGGAATGGAGGCATCCGATTGGAGTCAATGCAACATCTCGGGAGCCTGCACCTCGGGTGGACTTCTTCGGGAATCGCTCGAGCCGATGACTGTTGCAGACCCGCATGAAGGTATCGTCGGGATGGGGTTCCTGACGTGACCCATCTGATGCTTAAGTCAGTATCCCGACCTTCTTTTGGGAGGTATTAGTGTATATTTTTGAGTTTGAAAGAGGAGACCTCCTTTGGCGTTGCTGGGAGGGGGCTTTATACTTATCGGGCGGAGGGTTGTCTATACGCTTGGCCTTACCTTCACTGTTACCTCAGGTGTGGCCATCTTGTACGATGAGTCAGTCGGCGCAGAAGTATGACGCGAGGGTATGGCGCACCACAACATTTATGGCGCATGATGGTAGTTCGACTGGCGCATCGTCCGACCAGTTCCACCTCGGATGCCGACGTAGCTTTGGTGCTAGCGCGAGTCCATCTCCCACTCGGATGCTGACATGGCCATTGAGTTAGCGCAGACACTGATGGATTGGGCCGGCCCATTATCTACCCTATCATTCTTTCCCCCTCCAAGCTTCCTGGAGCTCACTATCAATTGCAGGTAAGACCTTGGTCGACTTTGGGATGTTCAGGTCGGTGCTTAATTGATCCTTGCGATCGCCTTCAGGGAGTTCCTTGGAGGGGCTCGTCTGGCGATGTATGGCGCTGGTAAACTAACCGAGATGCACAACCGAGCGAAGGACATTGAACTAGCCAATATACATAACTCGGGCAAAGGATCGATGAACTGATCGAGATACATAACTCGAGCGAAGGACATCGGACTGGCCAATATATGTAACTCGGGCAAAAGACTGATGGACTGGCTGAGATACACAACTCAGATAAAGGATATTGGACCAGCCGAGATACGTAACTCGGGTAAAGGACTAATGGACTAGCCGAGATACACAACTTAGGCTAAGGACATTGGACTGGCCGATATACGTAACTTTGGCAAAAGAATGATGGACTAGCCGAGATACACAACTCCGGCTAAAGACATTGGATTGGCCGAGATACGCAACTCGGGCAAAGGACTGATAGACTGACCGAGATACGTAACTCAGGCAAAGGACTGATGGACTGGTCGAGATACACAACTCGGGCTAAGGACATTGAACTGGCCGAGATATGCAACTCAGGCAAAGGACTGATGGACTGGCCGAGATACACAACTCGGACAAAGGGCATTGGACTGATTGAGATACGCAACTCGAGCAAAGGACTGACGATCTGGCCATGCATAGTTTTCACGCGGTCAACGCATGGGGCGATTGGTAAACACTCGTGATAACTACCATCAACACGTGATGCCCTGGTCGTGTCATCACTGATCTGGCTTCTGAGCCGATGTGTAGGGCTCACGTGTCGCTCCCATCGCTCTGTTATGTGTCGCACTTAATGCGGTTCGTGCATTTCCCAAGCAGAGTCATGTCGTCGCCTCGGGAAGTCGAAACACCACATCCTTATAAGCTTCACCGTGATGGTGGTGGGGATCATTTCCATTTTCTGTGTTCCTCCTCTTGAGCTCTCGGACCTTGTGTCTCGATTGATCAAATTGTTCTTAGTTCAGTCGCCCTTGTCCAATGAGGTCGGAATGGCCTCCTCCCATTCATATACTACCTCTGGTCTTTCTTTCGCCCCCTCTTCTCTGATTCCTTTGCCTCGGGCAGAGGAATGCCGACCTAGCGGCTCCTCGGGGGATCAGTTTGGTCCCTCGAGTTCGTCCTCGGGTGTAATGACCTAGGCGGATGTCAAGGCTCTTCAGGTCTTAGAGGTAGTGAAGTCGTATCACGACTTCAACTCTATTGTAAGTCTTGTAAATCTTGAGTCTTTGGCTACGATTTAGAAGCATTATATTATTTTGAACGAGTACGTAAGTCCATGATATCACCATCATTACTATCCCAATAGTTTAGATAATAAAACCAAATAGCTAAGTGAGTTATTGTTTTTTTTTTTTTTTTCAAAGGAGAGAGTTACTTTAGAATCGATATCCTTTTTTTAACGTTTGAAACGTTAATACAATTTTATCTTCTTTTGAAAGAAATTTATTTAAAGAAAGAACACAAGTTTCATATCATGTAAGCTTTATTCTCTCCCACATTTTCGCTTTTTATTTCCTTTTCCAATTCAACAACCCAATTTTTGCAGATGTCTTCTGATGATAATATGAACACATGAGCATCTTCTTTTTCTTGACTTTAGCTGCCAGCCTTCAACTATTCCAAGTATCACTTCCATCATCAAATTCTTTCAGATGGTAGTCTCTTTCAAAGGTTTTCTGTTTTTTTTTTTTTGGGGTTTTGCAACACTAATGATTAGACTTTACATCGGTATATTCTTCTTCTCTTAGTGGAGCATTGGCCCTTGGCAAATTGTCTTTTTTTTTTTTTTTTTTTTAACAAGGTGATAGGGATGATAGTGATTGATGGAGTCATAAATTGCTAAGTAAATCTGCATTTTTGCACAAAATTAGTTTGACATAATTGAATCTAATCACATATGGTTTGACTTTTTTGCAAACCAAGTCAAAGAAATCGTTAGAATGAGATTATATGCAAAGACTTGTGGATGATTGGTTGCAACATGTTCCTTGTCGGAATCAAATATATTTTAATGATGAGTTTGGGGGAGCCTGCAGCCCAAAAATTAATCCAAAATTGTTATCACTGATGTTTACAAATGAGTTCATTTAACCCTAGTGTTTGAAATCAAATTATAATCACCAACATAAACTTTAGCATTAGTATTTAGACTATGTATTGTTAAGGTATCTCATCATTCAGCTTGAATTTTCAGATAACTTGAAGAATATGAAAATTATAATATTGTATTATAAGAGCAAAGGATCATGTATTCATTTATCAAGTCAAGCATCTCATGCTAGTTGCGTTGACCAAACACATAACAGATAACAAACACTATAAATCTATCTATTTACTTAAATTTTTAGATAAAATTATACTTAGAACATTAGTTTGGTCATAATAATAAATCTAATTTATTTATTTTAAATCATGAGATTTAAATTACAACTTAATTTATCTTTGTTGAGAATTCAAAATCTTATCTTTTAAGTATAAGTTTTGACACCTAAAATGATTGAATTGTAGCTCTTCACCATGGTTTTTGGAATCGATGATTTTGATTTTATTTTTTTTTTCAAATTAAAAAGGGCTTCTTTTGGAACCAGATTCTTATACGAACCATTTATTTTTTTTATTTTAATTAAAAATAAATTTATAAAATTATTTTTAAATAATTAAAAATAATAATATCATGAAACCGGCGGTTCAATCCAAAATCAGAACCGAGCCACCCAAGTTGGTTTATAATTCCATTCAAAATCGATAAACTACTGAATGGATTTGGTTCTGATTTCGATCCAATTTAATTAGAAACAATGACCACAACTGTTAAGTTGACAATTCGACATCTTAAATTTTTTTTTTTAATATCTATATCATAAATCTAATGGTACGTGAAAATTTGAAGTTTGAAGTAAATTGCTAGTAATTAACAATTGTTAGCACTATAAATGAGTTATGTTATATATCATAATATTTGCGTTTTTTGAGTCATTGAACATTTGTGTTGTAATACCCTACTTCTAATTCTATCCATGTTTTATATGCATAACTTTATCATATTTTAGTTTTCGTTTTACTAGTATATAGTATTTTTGAGACCTATACATAACTATAACATCTATCTGACCAAGTGCAAACACAAACATAACTTGCTCAACATTTATATATTTAAAATGATCATAATTGTCTTTGTCTATACCTACGCGGCATCATAATATATACGTGTATTGCATGTTGTAATATATCCGTACACGTCATCATATATATATATACACATCTATTTAAGATATTTTTATCGTTTCATATATTTTTATGCTTACAATATATATATATATATATATATATATATATATATATATATATATATATATATATATATATATATATATATATATATATGTGACATTAATATCATTCAAATTTTTTAAAATACATTATGAATATGATAATTTATATCATTATTTTGTAGTAAATTAAACTTATACTTGATTAAACTAAAAAAATGAAGATGCAAATAGAAAACTATATTTTTTAATGATTAAATATGCTAGAGAGATACATTTATCAAATTGGGAGTATAGGATCATCAGATAGGATCATGAGATACTTTAATAATAACTCTATCTCTTGATTTTATTAATTTATAATATTTTATAACAATAATTCATAAAAAATAATAAAGTCTCTTATAAAATAGACTATACTCAACTTGAAAATTCATCTAAATTCTATCACCAATTTTTCAATAATTCACTCTATGATTAAATGAACTAGTTAGTATCAATCAAATCATTATATAATTTTATAAAGAAATTTTGCTTCACTATACTAGCTAACCAAACGATGTTGAATTATCATAAAATTTTATAAAAAAAAACTAGGAGACATAGAAAACATATGCACTAATATTTAGCTTAAAATTAAATTAGTTTGAGGCTAAAATATCCTCCTAATTTTACTATAAACATCTATTATGTTATGCTAAAATTGGATTGAGATTGTCTAAACTTATAAACTTTATATCTTTGTATACATAGGTGATATTCACTAATTCTAAATCTCACATAATCCTAAGGAAATTTTTTAACATATATCAAGAGAATAAAGCCTAATCACTTACCTAAGGGTGGTCAATTCAACTCGAATGGATACATTTTTTTATAAAATAGGAGATTCTAAGTACCTTAGAGTGGGATAGTAATAATTCTATGCACAAATCTCAGACTAAAGTTATGCTAATGGCATTAGAATCATAAGAGATTTATACAAAATATATTTAAAAATTAAATAAAATTTAAAGTTTAGATTACTTAAAAGTAGCTAAAAGCATCAGCCTATAAATCTGTGAAACCAAAATCCTAGGGTATAACAAGGGAAGAATTATTATGTTTTTCTTATCTCAACCTTCCTTATAATATAAGATTTGCTTGCCTCCATAAAAGCCGAGATAATAACTAAAGAATGAGAGAAAGGATCATAAGTTATTAGGTTAATAAAGAGGATGAGACTGAAATAAATGGAGGTGCTTAAGAGGTTACCATGAGATTTAATGTTCAATCCCACTAGACCTTATTTCAAGTGTTTTATCATTTATTTTTATTAATATCTTAATATTTTTGGTATAATACTACTCTTTAATTTTTTTTATTACTCTATCCATGCATTATTGGCTTATTATTCTCCATATACATAAGGTTTAAAGTTTAATCTTTCTTACTTTAATAATGTTTTAACTTATTTAAATATTGAGATTCACTTAAGGTCTATTACAACTCAATTATCACTTTTAGTCATTGTATACATACTTATTACCATAATTTAATCTCGTATTCAGTAACACACTTTGGCTTGCTGCATGGGTTTTAAAGAAAATATTAATACTTGTACATGTTCAACAAACATTTCATATAACATTGAGAATGATATTTTAAGAAAGTATATATTTCAATCTTAAAACTTAAAACATAAGCATGTCATTTATCATATTTATAAAGCACATATACAATAAATTATATCACTAAGTGAAGATAACATATACATATTATCTCCTAATATATTATGTCACACACATACATATTTAATATATATCTCCATCATATGGGTATATATATATATATATATATATATATATATATATATATATATATATATATATATATATCACATATACATGTCATATCGGATGATCATGAATCGTCATATAATACGATCAAACTCGAGTTAGTGAGCCCAATCACTCATATAATGCGATCGTCTATCTTATTATCATCGATTTTGTCGAATCCTCAGCGCACCACCATGCGTCATGACCGCCCGTTACAGTATCGTGGGTCTCGCTGACACCTGTACACTCTCGTTGCGCCTCTTCATGTAATTACAACATAATCATTAGCACGTAGGCTTGACAATAAACGAGAAAAATAGAGACTCGCAAACCCCAATAATAATAATAACATATACACACATCACAACACATGATCCATGATTATCTATCTACATCATACATTACATGTCACATCATCATGTAGGACTACTAGATAATTAATAATTAATTAAACTATTTAATTAATTATATTTTTGGAATTCGAGACATATTGAGAATTTTTAAAATAGTTAAGGGTATTTTTCAAAATTTTAAACTAAAGGACAAGCCTCAAAATTTTTTAAATTCTTAGGGGCAGAATCATCCTTATGAAAATCCTTAATCCCTCTGCTCGCTTATAGCGAGCCCGCCGTCGTCATCCCTACGCAAGCGGTAGCACTACGCATCGTCGGTGACCGACATTGCCCTCATGCGATCGTCGTTACGAGTGGGCGCTGTCGCATTTGTGTGCGACCACTTGGCCCGCAGGCAGTCGCCCCTACCCATAGGCAGTTTGACTACATACACGATTAGAATACGTAGAACAATTCTACATGATATAATCTCATCACGTAGTTGAAAAGCTAATCTTTGCTCGAGCAACTTGGCTCTGATATCATTATTGGGAAACCATGAAAGAGCATAACATACTCAATAGAACAATAAAACAAAATCGATTTTTCACGTATATCAAATTATCGTGCAAAGATTGATACATAAAAAATTATAAAAATTGAAAACTGTGATACATGAGAAATTGATTATATAGAGAGATCATATATCCATGAAATTTCAAATCTATATGAAGATGATGAAGGATGTCAAATGTCCTCTCATGATATCCACACAATGGATCGTTGTAACGATGCTCCTCCAATCATAGCCCAAAAAGTCATAACTATTGTGCACCTTCTCGTAGTGAATATGGAAGAATATCTCTTATCTTTTTCATTGCCTCCTCGCAATAAGGAGAGGTCGGTCGCCTGAGAAGATGAGGGAGGGAGAGAATAGGAGAGAGCTACTAAAGGTGCAACCTATCACTATTGTGCTGCCCTTGCCTCCTATTTTTAGAGAGCTACCCAAAACCATAATAGATCATATATTAGTAGGTAGTGAATCTTCATCCAATTATTCACTTATTTTGGATGATTGGATCTCTATCCAATCATCTCAATTGACCTCTAACCGAGCCTCATGCAAGGAGCTCATCAATGTTGGGTCGCATCCAATGAGAACATGAGCTAATTGGACAACTCATATATAGTTATCTACTCGTTCAAATATTCATTATATGTGTGCAACCCTCTAGGCCGTTGGCCCTGAGTTCTAATTGTCAGAACTCTTTCTAACTCAGTGAATTGCTATCTCATAACAATCCATTTGACTCATCGACTATGGACATACTAGGCAATTACGCTATAGTCCCTAGTTGATATAAGAGATATAATCCATCGAATATGTTTGTCCTCAATTATTATGTATCTGTGGTCTTTCATTCATCTAATATCACAAAGATAATATATTGGGCATAATACTATCAAACCACATACAAAATATATCTGAGTCTCGCTCTAATCAATATCTCCCAGAAATCTCCTACTTTGTCAATCCGAACGATTCTTACTAGAGATTTGTTCGAGCGATAACACACGGGATATGCCTCTTGCGATACTAAGAATGGATGATTTTCTATTGATACTCAATTGTTTTTGTAAGATTGGCTACCAATCTTGATAACCAGCTCTATTAAATCTGAAACTTTCCAAATATATAAGTCTGACGTCAAAGAAAGAAGTACTCAAATATCTCAAGTCTAAGGATTAGATACAAAACTGAGACTACGAAATCATTGTTTTACGTTAGGTATCATTAACCATACAACATTTTATAAGTGGATTAATCGGTGAACTCATTCTCCAATGAGCATCTTGTACCCTTAATATACCAACACAAATGGTTATTAGACTAGTTGCCCCCATCATATCATATGGGCAAATATATAATACACTAATTAGTTTGATTATATTGATATCTTCCTCAATTAATCTATAATCGAAATTATTTAGGGTCTATATTTAAAAATTAAATTGATGTTATTATCATAATCTTATTACGATATGATTATTATTATATAAAATAAAAAATATTATAATATATATACGTAATATATAATATAAAAAAAAAAATTATGTATCATATCACACGTGATATCACTAATGTAGCAGCGGCAAAGACGTTCTACATCACTGACGTGAGCGATCTGATTCTTTGGATTATCCTTGAGAATAGGCAAAGAGCATCATATACAACATGATGTTGTTGCTGACATGGATGCTGATGTTGATACTTTGTTCCATATATATATATATATATATATAATAAGGAGCTGCCTCGGAGCTCACATGTTGTGGTTAGGCGTTGGATGGGAAAGCGTCCGGCTTAGGTGTGCTGTATCACTTTTGGGTCACATGTTAGTGCTCCTTATCATCGCTTGCAATCTGCGGCACACAACCAACCTCACGCCCATCTCTTCTCTATCACGATCAACGAATTGGTCGTCCCATGCCACAACCTATCCACCCGAACCATAAAAAATAACTGAATCCAAAGCCATAAAATAATTATATATATATATATATATATATATATATATATATATATATATATTTGTTGGGATATGAAGAAACAGCAATCCGGATTCGGATTTTCCCAAATCACTCGAACCCGAATCACACTGTTACTCGTTTGACTCGAACCCGTTGATGTGATAGATTTATCCACGTGACTCTCACGTGTTTCTGCTCGGGATGCCATCAGGACCACCCCCCAACCTACTACAGCTCACCGAGAAAGAGGGACCACGTAGGCACCAACATTTTAGTTTTAGCTACCAATAATAATTTAATTATTATTCTTGCTATGATAGGGGT
The DNA here is from genome assembly GCA_029747655.1 of Ensete ventricosum. Classification (NCBI taxonomy): domain Eukaryota; kingdom Viridiplantae; phylum Streptophyta; class Magnoliopsida; order Zingiberales; family Musaceae; genus Ensete; species Ensete ventricosum. The sequence continues at coordinate 350,693 of JAQQAF010000006.1, read as the reverse complement.
AATTTGGTAAAAGAGGGTTTCTGGGAATGAACCGAAACGATGCACACGCATAGTGGTGCGCGTACTCTCCTTCTCCCCCCCCCCCCCCACTCTGCTTCTTCCTTTCTCTGTGGCTTTCGCCCCCGTTCGCCATGCCCTTCCCCTCCCTGCGCCTTCGAATCTACGGCCTCGTGACGCCGCCGTGGAGACAAAACAAAAGAGAGATGACCTATCTTTCAAAGAAGGAAGGAAGTAAGTCGCCGGAAGGAGAGGATGTAGATTGACCGACGACGTTTCTTCGTTCCCCCCTCCCGTCGATCGCTGATCTTCTCTTCCTTCCGTTTTGTCTCGTGGCGACGGGTTGTAGTTTTGAGCTTTTGGTTGGTGTTTTCGCCCGTTTGATGTAGCTTCGGAGGTGGTTTGTGTTGTGGAAGTTATGGGTCTTTGGTAAGTAAAGAGTGTTCTTTGTTGTTGTTTTTGTGGAGTGATTCATTCGGGGATGAGTCAGATTGTTGTCGTGATGATCTTTTGATGGATTGTTGGGGTTCTTTGGAGTTCTTTAGGTTCGAATTTGACGGAGGAGTAGGCGCGTGTTATGAGGAAAAAACCGGGGTTTTTTTTTTTTTTTTCCGTCTGCTCTCTTAGACGGGGAATATAGGGTTTGATTCGGTCCGCGGGAGATGGGACGAGAGGTCGGTGAGCAGGTCGTTCCTCCCGTCTTCTTCCACCGCCACCGGGCCTTCCCTGGACCCTTCCACGAGTCGCTGCTACCCTCGAAGAAGCGAGATTTCCCATGGAAGAACAATCCCAGCTTTCCCCACAACCAGCAGCACGAGCGCCGGCTGCAGCGGTTGATGGGCGCTTCTCTTCCGAACCACGGCGGCAATTGGAACCCCGATATGTGGGACTGGGATAGCGTGAGATTCACGGCGAAACCGTTGGCCGATGCATCGAACGTCCTCTGCCTGGGGTCCCAGCCGTCTTCTGCGGCTGCCGCCACGGTCGATCAGAAGAAGAAACGTCCCGACGGCTCGAAAGATTTGGCTTTGGGCAGGAGCTTGGGAGAGGATGACGAAAACCTGGCGCTGAAGCTAGGAGGTGAAGCGTACTCGGTGGACCAGCCAGCTGCGAGGCCAAACAAGAGGGTCAGGTCTGGATCGCCAGTGAGTGGCGGCAACTACCCGATTTGTCAGGTGGATGATTGCAAGGCAGATCTATCAAGTGCCAAGGATTATCATAGGCGGCACAAGGTCTGCGAGGTGCACAGCAAGACCGCCAAGGCACTTGTGGGGAAGCAGATGCAGAGGTTCTGTCAGCAGTGCAGCAGGTAATCACGATCTCCTCAGACATGGGTTTTCTTTGGGCATCATTTTAATTGCAACAAGTTTGTAATTCATGTCGACTGGAAATTAATTTCACCATTTTTTTGTGTTTTTTGTGGATGTTATTGGCTTTCACAAGATATTTGAAATTGCATCATTTTGGTACACCATCGTCTGGATCTGTCTTCGAAGTTGTTGGTTTTATTATCTCTGGCATCATCAAAATCTTATGTAATTCTCATTCTGATTTAGATTTCATCCCCTTTCGGAGTTTGATGAGGGCAAGAGAAGCTGCAGGAGGAGGCTTGCAGGGCATAATCGACGCAGAAGGAAGACACAACCATTGGATGCTTCTTCTAGGCCATCGCTTCCTAGAAACCAAGAGAATGGAACAAATTGGAATCTTGATGTTGTCAACTTGTTAGTGACGTTGGCAAGGTTGCAAGGTATGCGATGTAGCTTACAGGATAAGCAATTTATGACATGCTGTGAGATTTTTGCTTCATCTTTTTTTTTACTATGAGTGCAGGTAACAATCAAGTTAAACCATCTTGTATCCCACCTCTGCCTGACAGAGATCGTCTTGTCCAATTTATTAGTAAACTAAGTGCTTCAAGTTACACGAACCCTTCCTCAAGATCATCTGTACCTGGAGATTTTGATTTAAATGTATCTCAAGTTCCAGCACTAGGTTCATTTGAACAATCACTAAAGTCAAATTGTGATGAAAATGAACCATCCACAACGAACCTGCCGGCAGTTCTCTCTGCAGCGCTAACAGCATCTGCTCCTGATGGCCATGGATCTCTTTCACAAGGGAGCAGTGAAAGCAGTGGCAATGATAAGACCAAAAGAAGGATGCAAAATGTTGAGCCACCCTCTGATGTTAATTCGCGTAATAAATCAACTGATGTCTACCCTTCAGTGGGGGTCCTCACAAACAACTGCACTGATAGATCTCAGGTAGAAGTACCTGACCAGACATTTCATCTAGCGAGACCAAGTTTACCTTTGCAACTTTTGAGTCCTGCTGATAATGAGAGCCCTGCGGAACTGGGATCTGCATCCAAGTATCTTTCTTCTGAAAGTAGCAACCCATTAGATGAGAGGTCTCCTTCATCTTCACCCCCTGTTACAAAGAAGCTGTTCCCTCTACATTCAACAATGGAACTGGTGAAATATGCACAAGTTTCAGAATGCCAGGAAGACAATGCAACTGTTGAATTAAGTACTAGCCATGGTGGGAGTGTACCACTTGATCTCTTTAAGGAGTCAGAAATGCGAGTTGAAAATGGAGCAGTTCAAAGTGTACTGCATCAAACACGTTATAAGTCCTCTAGCTTAGATCACTCCCCTGCTAGTTCGAATTCTGATGCTCAGGTAACTTACATTCTGACTATGCACCTACCAGTGTTTACAACTTTTCCATCATGTTTACCTGTCTTCTCTGACGTGGGCGACAGGATCGAACTGGGCGAATCATTTTTAAACTCTTTGGCAAGGATCCGAGCAGTTTTCCAGATACATTTCGTGCTCAGGTTGTGTAAAACGCTGTTTAGTATTCTCTCCCTTAAGGCCTTAAAAATGTTTCCATCAATAAACACTTTGTAATTTTCTTTATTGCAGGTACTGAATTGGCTTTCAAACAGTCCATCCGATATGGAAAGCTACATTCGGCCTGGTTGTGTTGTTCTATCAATCTATATGTCAATGCCATTGGTTGCATGGGAAGAAGTCAGTGGCTTATTCTTTTACGCATCATTTGTTTTCTATGTTTCAGTGCAGCTTTTTAGTATTCAAAACGTGTTGGTTGCAGCTTGAAGATGATCTTCTTCAGCGTGTCACTTCACTAGTTCAACATTCTGGTACTGACTTTTGGCGAAACGGGAGATTGTTAGTCCGTACAAACAAACAGCTAGTGTCACATAAGGATGGTATGCTTTCTTATATCACCTTTGTACAATCATGTTTCTTTTTTTCTAGTTTTAAATATTGTGACGCTCATTATTCCATCTCTATTCAAGGGCTGAAACTGTTAGATCAAATGACCATGACAATTATATCTTCTAAATGAAACGACTGTCATTTGCCATCTGCTGCAGGGAAGATCCGCTTGTCCAAAACATGGAGGGCATGGAGTGCTCCAGAGTTGACATCTGTATCACCTATTGCCGTTGTAAGTGGGCAGGAAACTTCCTTTTTTCTGAAAGGTCGCAACTTGACTGTTCCTGGCACCAAGTGAGTTGAGCATCTCAATGCTTGTTTATCCATCTAAATGCCTGTACCCAATTTATGTTGCTCATGAATTAGTTTCATTTGTGTAGGATCCACGGCACTTATATGGGGAAATATGTGTCCAAAGAAGTTCTTTGCTCAGCATATCCAGGCACCATATATGATGATTCCTGCATAGAGAGGTTTGAGTTTCCGGGAGGATATCCAGAGTCCTTTGGTCGCTGTTTTATTGAGGTGATTAATTTAGATGATGTAGCAGTTACTTGTTCAAAAACATGGCTTTCTTGCTATTGGAATAGATGTAGTTGAATAGCACTTGCTCCTAACTAAGTTGTAAATTCCATTCTCAGGTGGAAAATGGTTTCATGGGGGACAGTTTCCCTGTTATCATCGCTGATGCTGGTATCTGTCAGGAATTGCGGGTTCTTGAATCAGATCTTGAGGAAGATGTTCAGACAGTAGGTGTCATCCCAGAGGAACAAGTTCATAATAGTGTGCTATCCAGTTCGAGGGAGAATGTCTTGCATTTCCTAAATGAACTTGGTTGGTTGTTTCAGAGTACACATATGTCATCCAGCCTACCATTGTTGGATTTCTCTATTACACGGTTTAAGTACCTACTTACATTTTCTGTTGAACGAGATTGGTGCACTCTTATCAAAACTCTTCTGGATATTCTTGTTGAAAGAGGTTCGAGTAATGATGCCCTAAAACATGAATCATTGAAAATGCTATCAGAAATTGATCTCTTGAGCAGAGCAGTTAAGAGAAAGTCTAAGACAATGGTCGATTTGTTTCTCCACTATTACGTCAGTCATGGAAAAGATGAAACAAAGTTGTATCTTTTTCCCCCAAACATGGCTGGCCTTGGTGGAGTGACCCCATTGCACATGGCTGCAAGTATGCAGGACTCAGAGGACATGGTTGATGCACTCACTAATGATCCACAAGAGGTAAAGCTAGTTCTGACTTTTTATAATCTTCAGGTACAATGGCATACACAACACTGCAATTGAATTAAATAACTCCACTCCGGTTCCAACTTTAGAGTAATGTGTTTTTAAAGGATACTTTTCATTTGTTCTGTTATAAATGTTGCCACAGACTAGTTTTGAACCTTATCATGGTACTCACTAATTTATTTGACTTTAATTTCTTAGATGGGATTGAAGTGCTGGAACTCGGTACTGGATGACAATGATCATTCCCCCTATATGTATGCTACATTGAGAAACAATATTTCTTATAACAGACTGGTGGCCAGAAAGCTTGCTGACAGAAGAAATGGTCAAGTGACCATATCGGTTGAAGGTGGAGAGATATACATGGATGAACCAGGGGTAGTAGGAGCAAACAGGCATGGTGCTGCCCAAACGTCTTGTGCTAAATGTGCATTGGCAAGGGCTGGACGGCTTAGACAAACTGCCAGCTACAAGGGGCTACTTCAGCATCCTTACGTCCATTCGATGCTTGCAATTGCTGCAGTCTGCGTTTGTGTCTGCATTTTTTTCCGAGGCTCGCCACAGATTGGTTCCGTTGATCCATTCAAGTGGGAGAACCTGGACTTTGGACCGAGATAGCTCCAAAAGGAATAGGCGCTGATTGGGTGGACAATTCTGATGCAAAGATAGTGATCATCCTGTTCTACCTCTTAATCAAAGGTACTGCCTTTGAACTGTTGGATTCCGGTGATGGCTTCCGTGGATTTCGACATGTTCAAATCTTGAGCTGAGATATTTCATCAAGGAAGCAATATTTGTTGATTCTGTTGGCAAACAAGATTGGCCTGAGATCCCTAATGGAATCAGGGATTTCCATGGGATAAAAGCGGAGTTGGGTGGCAGAATGAGTTCCCTCAAATACAAAGAATGCACAGAGAAGAGCAGAGTAGACTAAACAGGGCTCTCTTACACATGTCTTACGGCAATTTCTTATGTTTATGCAGTTAGTTAACATGTTGTGATTCCGTCTTTTTAGCTGGCTTTACTTTGTGGTCCATGGAAAATACAGCACAAGAAGTCCATGAACCGTGTCTAATAACTTTTAAGAGGAAAGTGAAGCAGTGTCACGAACATGCTAAGTTTTGATGAGTAAAGCTGTGTAGAGATGGAAGCCCAGATGTCCGGAGATGGTGATTCCTTTGCTGAAGCAACCACACCACTACACATCATGACACTCTTTGGGACTTATCACAGTGTATGTTTCTTGACTCCCAACTCTTTGACAAGCATTTTTTTGGATGTTATTACTGACTATTTTTTCCATGAATTTTTTATCACATTGATTAACGCCTACATTACCTTGTTTTCTCTTGCTCAATTAGTAGTCTTCTTTCTAGATGGTTCCGTAGTGGATTTCTTCTCTCTTTTTTTTTGTTTTTCATTTGATCCAGTAAGTTTTTAAGCAAATCCTAGATGACACAGCTGTTTTTTTTTTATAAAAAAAAAGAAGAAAATTTTGCCCTTCAAAATTGAAGGTGTTTGAATTTGGTATTTGATTTTTGTCGATGGCCTTCTTGTTGCCATTAGAGGTAGTAACAAGTTTTGCTTTCAGTTGTTTAAAAAACCCTTGTCATTTATTTCTTATTTTGGATTCTTAAAACTAACAATGGTAAGTTTGTGATTTATTATTATTTTTTTGTTTTTGTCCCCCCAGGAAATGCTACTCTACCTTCCCCAAGATTATGGAGTGAGTGTAAAAAGGAGGGAGTTGGCTCACAAAACATTTAGTTTCCTATATAATAAATATCCCATGGAAGACTTGCTGATTCCTATCACAATAATATGGTAGATAGATAGAGCTTTGATTAAAGATCCAAAGTTGTCAGGAGGAGTTGATGTTCCCACTCACATTGTGATGAATATTAGGTTTCCCATAAGGTCACCAAAGCTGTTCTCCCCTAAAATCCTTGATTTCCTTTTACGAGATCCACAACAAATCTCATCATCGACTAGGATCTGATTTAATTTGGGAGATAGCAATCTAAGCTCAATGAAATTAATTGGATAGTGATATCAGAATCGATTTGATGATTGATATCAGAATCATATCATCAACAAGAATCGATGAGTGTACTCTTGTTAATTTGAGAGAGAGAGTAGTCTAAGCTTAATGAAGTTAATTGGATAGTTACCCCCATGCTCAAGTAGGAAAGATTGTGACACATTCATCCTTCCTATAAACTTTTTTAGTTTCCACCCTTACATCTTTCGAAAGAAGATACTAGTGGTGTTGTTGGACTAAATGCATGCTTATAAGCAGAATAGGATAAGAAGACCTATGTATGGCATCGGAACAAAAAAAAGGCAGATGTGAAAAAGGTGAGAAACTAAATGCTTGCTGATAAGAGAATATGAACCCATGCATGCATTGGGAAAAAAAAAAAAAAAAAGCCACATAATTTTGTTTAGGAACCAATCAATCCAAGATGTGAAAAAAGGCAAATGAGTTTGTTAAGGAACCAATCAAATATGTGAAAAAGGTGAGAGACTAAATGCATGCTTATGAGACAATATGAACCCATGCATGCATGATTTGGGAAAAAAAAAAACAAAAAGGATGGCACATACTTTTGTTTATGAACCAATCAATCCAAGATGTGAAAAAGGTGACGTGAGGGAAGTTGTTGATGCATCCCAAAATCTCTGACTCATCACTCCGCTGCTGTGATTACCACTGCTTCGCACTCGGATAAATGGAGGTCAATAGGGAAAGGGCATCGTTTAACACCACACTAAGTTGTCAACGACACACACACACAAAACTTGAACGAACCCATGCAAGCGAACTGAAGTTGTTCGTGTCCTTTCTCTCTAATCTCTTTTTTTTTTTTTCTTTTTTATTATAGTTGACCGATTTCAACTACCATAGACTTAAAATGCCAGCAATAATTTTCCATGGTTGATGATCACTTAAATAAATTGGTATCCACGTCTATATCTAATAGGACAGATAATGGGTCAGCTCGATCCATTAATGCTCGTGCCAGCTCAGCGGCCACATCATCATCCGAGTTGGAGAAGAACCCGTGCCAGCACCAAAGCCACGTCGACATTCAAGATTGAATCGGTCGAACGGTGCGCTAGCCGAACTATCGCCGTGCGTTATAAATATCGTATGGCACGTCATACCCTCACGTCATGCTTGTGCGTCGGCTAACTCACCGTACAAGGTGACCACACTCGAGGTAACAGAAGTGGTAAAGCCGAGCGTACGAACAACCCTTCGCTCGGTAAGTATAAAGTCCCCTCCCGACAGCACCGGTGGGGGTCTCCTCTTTCGAACTTAAAAATACACACTAATACCTCCCAAAAGAAGATCGGGACACTAACTTAAATATCGGCGGAGTCACGTCGAGAACCCCCATCCTGACAAGACCTTCGTGCAGGTTCAAAGTAGTCATCGACTCGAGCAGTTTCCCAAGAAGCCCACCCGAGGTGCAAGCTCCCAAGACGCTATACCGACTCCAATCAGACGCCCCCATTTTCGACTAACATGATCGAGCTTGCACAGTTAACAGGGACCAGGCCGTACAGATTTCTCAGTTGCGGCACAAAAATCCCCCAACAATATCCATAGGTGATGGGAATAAAACAGGAATCAACTTTGTATATAAACAAATACTAGTAGACCGTCACGCACAACGGAATGAAATGGAAAACACAATCAGATGAACACCAAGATTTATGTGGAAAACCCCTTCAACTCGAAGGGTAAAAACCACGGGACAAGCCAGAGAAAATCCACTATCAAAATAATGAATATACAGATCTCAGGCTTCTTGCCCAAGCCCAAAGCAATAGCCACAAGAGAATCTCAGGGATACAAGGACTATAATCCTAAACACAATATCCAAAACCTTCCCAAGAGATCACAGTAAGAATCCACTGCAAACTGATCTAACCTGAGATATGAATGATTGAGAATAGTCTTTTCCTGCCCTTGTCTTCTTCCCTTTCCTGGATCTCTTGTTTTCTGGCCTCGACTGTCAATCTGCAGTCTGCTTTTTCTCTCCCACGTTTTCAGCCGCCGCTGCTCTCTTAATCTCAACCCTGGCCACCTAATCTAGGTTTTAGGTTAATATAAGTGAGGTTCTGGGTTGTGGGCTTCACTAAAGCCCATTATGGGCTGAATCTGGGCCATCTGCCCAACAACCTCCCCCTTCAGCCCATAAGGGAGGCTGTATCATGACTCCTCAATGTGAAGCCATGCCGATCAACTGTCGGCACATCTCCTGTCTCTCTTTCGGTAAAGCCTTTGTCAACATGTCTGCCCCATTATCATCTGTGTGAATTTTCTGAAGCTGTAACAGCTTCTCTTCAAGCACATTTCTGATCCAATGATATCTGACATCTATATGCTTTGATTTGGAATGAAATGTTGGGTTCTTGCATAAATGGATGGCACTCTGGCTGTCACAATACACCACATAGTTTTCCTGTTTCAGCCCCAATTCTTGTAAGAATTCTTTCATCCATAACATTTCTTTGCAAACCTCTGTAGCAGCAATATATTCTGCCTCTGTGGTGGAGAGTGCAATACACCTTTATAATCTGGACTGCCATGACACAGCTCCCCCTGTAAAAGTAAGTACAAAACCTGATGTGGACTTCCTTGTGTCAATATCTCTTGCCATATCTGTATCTGTGTAACCTGTCAATACAGGTGGTCCACCTCCAAAGCTTAAACAAACTTTAGAACTTCCTCTGAGATATCTAAAAATCCACTTCACTGCTGCCCAATGCTCTTTACCTGGATTTGCAAGAAATCTACTAGTAACACCCACTGCATATGCGATGTCCGACCTCGTACATACCATTGCGTACATTAAACTTCCAACTGCTGAAGCATAAGGAACCTTTTGCATTTTCTCCTTCTCCTCATCACTTGACGGACTCTGATCTGAGCACAACTTGAAGTGACCTGCAAGAGGAGAACCAACTGGCTTTGCATTACTCATACTGAACCTATCCAATACCTTCTCAATGTATTTCTCCTGTGACAACCAAATCTTTCTCTTTCTTCTGTCATGAGAAATCTGCATGCCCAGTATTTGCTTTGCTGGCCCCATGTCTTTCATTGCAAAAGACTCACTTAAGTCCTTCTTCAACCTGTCAATCATAGACATATCTTTTCCGAGGATAAGCATATCATCCACATAAAGTAAGAGAATAATAAAATCCTCACCAAACCGTTTGATGTACACACAATGATCTGAAGCTATTCTTTTATATTCATTTTCAATCATAAATGAATCAAACTTTTTATACCACTGTCTTGGAGCTTGCTTCAGCCCATACAAGCTCTTCTTCAACTTGCAGACAAGATTTTCTTTACCTTTGACTTTGAAGCCTTCTGGTTGCTCCATATAAATTTCCTCCTCCAAATCACCATGAAGGAAAGCTGTTTTCACATCTAACTGTTCAATCTCCAAGTCTAAGTTAGCAGCAATACCAAGAGCAACACGGATAGAAGACATTTTAACAACAGGAGAAAAAATTTCTTCAAAGTCAATACCTTTCTTTTGACCAAAGCCTTTCACAACCAATCTAGCTTTATACTTTGGTTGAGAACAATATTCTTGAGTCTTCAACCTGAAAACCCACTTGTTCTTCAAGGCCTTACTTCCCTCTAGTAGTTGCACCAAATCATATGTGTGGTTCTTCTGCAGAGAATTCATCTCTTTCTGCATAGCAATAAACCACTTCTTTTTCTGCTCACTTTCAACTGCTTCCTGGTAACTCTCTGGTTCAACTGCATCAGTAAGCATCACATACTCATCTGTAGAGTATCTTCTGGAAGGTTGACGTTGTCTAGAAGATCTTCTTAATTGAGGTTCTGTGGGAACTTGCTCTCTTTCTTCTTCTTGCTCAACATGTCCTGCAGGTAGATCAACATGTGGCTCTGCACCATCTTCCTGCACATCTCCCCCATCACCCTGATATACTGGAGGAATAACTGGGTCACAGTCTACAAATCCCTCTGCAGAAGTCTTAGCTGGTGCCTCCTTCTTCAAATCCTCAATGGTTTGATCCTCAAAGAAAACAACATCTCTGCTTCTGAACACCTTCTGCTTTTCTGGATCCCAAAGCCTGTAACCAAACTGATCATGTAAGTAACCAAGAAAAATATACTCTTTTGTCTTACCATCCAGTTTGGACCTTTCATTGTTTGGAACATGTGCAAATGCACGACAACCAAACACTCTTAAATGCCTATAGGAGACATCTTTCCCTGACCATACATGCTCTGCAACATCACCATCTAGAGCTGTACATGGTGATAAGTTGATTACATCAACTACAGTCCTCAAAGCCTCATCCCAAAACCTTTTGGGTAGCTTGGCTTGTGAAAGCATACATCTGATCTTTTCCATGATTGTGCGGTTCAGCCTCTCTGCAATTGCATTATGCTGAGGCGTACCAGGGACTGTCAACTCATGTTGGATACCATGTGACCTGCAATAATCATTAAACAATCCTGTGTACTCACCACCATTATCTGATCTTATACATTTCAATTGTCTTTCTGTCTCCCTTTCAACTCTGGCATGAAACTCTTTGAAGATATTAATAACATGATCTTTAGTCTTCAAAGCATAGGCCCAAACTTTCCTGGAAAAGTCATCTATAAAAGTAACAAAATAAAGTGCACCACTGATACTAGGAACATTAACAGATCCACCAGGAGTTTTTGTCCTCAAAGGACCACACACATCTGTATATACACGGTCCAAGACATGCATTTTTCTAGATAAGGCAGGACTAACAACGGAAACTCTATGTTGTTTACCAGCCAAACAATCAATACAAGGGTTCAAACGTGTACCTCTGAGAGATGGCAATACCTCTCTTTTGGAAAGTTCTTGCAACCCCTTCTCGCTCATGTGTCCTAGTCGCCTATGCCACAACTCCATGCTGGAGTCTTTCTCTGTAGCATTCAACTGCTCACCACAAGCTTTAGGCTGCAATCTATATAATGTATGACATTTCTTCCCATTAGCTACAATAAGAGAACCCTTACTGAGCTTCCACTGCCCTTTATGAAATCTGACATCAAAGTCTTCATCGTCCAGCCTTCCAACTGAAATTAAATTCAGTCTTAAGTCAACCACATGCCTCACATCCTTAAGTACCAACTTGCAACCAAGGTTGGTCTTTATATGGATATCTCCCATGCCAATGATGTTTGCTGTGTCATAGTTGCCCATCTTGACAACACCAAAATTTCCAGACCTATAAGTAACAAAGAACTCCCTCCGTGGTGTAGCATGATAAGAAGCACCTGTGTCAATTATCCACTCGAGATCCTGGCACACACAAGAAAAAATATCATCGGAAGTAGACAAAATCAAATAATCACTATCTTGTACTGTAGCTGTGATATTATCTTTTGACTCTGTATGCTCCACTTCTTTCCCTCTTTTCTTGTTCTTCTTATGTTGCTTGCACTGATTCTTGTAATGTCCTTTCTCACCACAATTGTAGCAAACAATATCTTTCCTTGACCTTGACTTGCTTCTACCCACACGTGAACCACTTCTATCCTTTGACTTTGACCTTCCTCTGTTCTCTGAGACAAGTGCTTGTGAATCAATCTGAGAAGTTGCTGAATTCTTTCTCCTTAACTCCTCATTCAACAAACTGCTTGTTACTTGACTCATGGTGACAATTTCATCTGGTGTCGAATTACTGAGAGAAACCACCAGTGTCTCCCAACTTTCTGGCAAAGAACTGAGAAGTAACAATGCCTGCAACTCATCATCAAGAGACATTTTCATAGAGGATAACTGGTTAGTAATACTCTGCATTTCATTCAAATGCTCAGGAATAGAAGTACCCTCTTTATATTTCAAGTTCACAAGTTTTCTGATCAGAAAAGCTTTGTTGCCAGCCGTTTTTCTTTCATAAAGACCTTCTAACTTTTTCCAAAGAGAGTATGCAGAACATTCAGTAGAAACATGGTGAAAGACACTATCATCTAGCCATTGTCGAATAAAGCCAACTGTTTTTCGATCTAACCTCTTCCACTCATCATCTGTCATAGATGTGGGCTTTGCACTATCTCCTTGCAAAGGTCCATACAAATCTTTGCAATACAAGAGATCTTCCATTCTTGGTTTCCATATCATCCAATTGTTTCCGTTTAAACTAATCATGCGAGAAACATTACCGGCCTCCATGTTCAGATACAAAAGATTAAATACCACCAAAACCTTGCTCTGATACCAGTTGATGGGAATAAAACAGGAATCAACTTTGTATATGAACAAATACTAGTAGACCGTCACGCACGGCGGAATGAAATGGAAAACACAATCAGATGAACACCAAGATTTATGTGGAAAACTCCTTCAACTCGAAGGGTAAAAACCACGGGACAAGCCAGAGAAAATCCACTATCAAAATAATGAATATACAGATCTCAGGCTTCTTGCCCAAGCCCAAAGCAATAGCCACAAGAGAATCTCAGGGATACAATGACTATAATCCTAAACACAATATCCAAAACCTTCCCAAGAGATCACAGTAAGAATCCACTACAAACTTATCTAACCTGAGATATGAATGATTGAGAATAGTCTTTTCCTGCCCTTGTCTTCTTCCCTTTCCTGGATCTCTTATTTTCTGGCCTCGACTGTCAATCTGCAGTCTGCTTTTTCTCTCCCACGTTTTCAGCCGCCGCTGCTCTCTTAATCTCAACCCTGACCACCTAATCTAGGTTTTAGGTTAATATAAGTGAGGTTCTGGGTTGTGGGCTTCACTAAAGCCCATTATGAACTGAATCTGGGCCATCTGCCCAACAATAGGTAATAAAATCAGTCCCGTAAAAGTGGCATAACTCTCTAATTCTCTATCGGCAATTGCAAGGAATTTTTTTTTTTAGTGGGACTCCTCTTTTTGTTAGCTAACAACAACAACATAAACATTCACAGAAGCATCTCCTTCCAAATCAATCAGAAAGCATGTTATTGAAAGATAGAAACAAAGGAGCTGCTTGCTTTCTTGCCAATATACAAATCAATAAAAAGGATGTGTTACAATAAACTATACTGGAATATGGAATCCCTTAAGAAGTACAAGGGTAAGGAAAAGGTTACCAACAAAGTCTCGACAAAGGATAGATACTAGTGCTTTCATTGCAGCAAATACGTGCATTGGAAAAGGAAAATACAAAAAGTAACTTGTAGAGAAGGTAAATCAGAAGTTTGAAAAAGCTTTAAGTATGTTTATAATCAAATTTCATTTGTCATATCTTTATGATAACACATGGTATTAGATATGGAGAGTATTTATCATATCTATAATTTATTGTAGGTTTTAGAAAGACTTAGGAGACTAGCGAGAGACGAGATGAATCTCAAGATGGACAATAGAGTAAGAGTTGCTATAGTGGTCGTAGGCGACATCACCCTACATATGTTTGGTGGAACTACTATCACATTAAATGCATGTTATTATATTTCTTCTATTATCAAAATATTATTTCGATTTCATGTTTGACAATTGGTGGATATAAATTAATTTTTGAGAATAATAATTTTCATTAATTTTAGATATTAAGATTATATATAATAGATATTACTCCATACATAATTAACGTAAGTATGTCTAAGAGGAAACAAGATGATATGAATAATGCATACTTATGGTATTATATGTTAGGTCATATCTACGAGGGAATGATTCAAAAGTTGGATATTTATATACATTCGACTATGAATCATATGCAACTTATGGATCTTGACTTCAGGAAAAGTTGACTAACTCTTCATTTAGTGGAACTGGAGAGAGAGCAAATGAGTTATTAGAACTCATACATTGTAATGTGTACGGTCCCTTTCGACTTAGGCCATAAGTGGTTACTTCTACTTCATTACTTTCACTAACGATTTTTCTAGGTTCGGACATACGTACTTGATGATGTATAAGTCTGAGGCTTTCAAGAAATTCAAGGAATACAATAATAAAGTAGAAAACTACATTAGAAAGAGTATTAAGACTCTTTGATCGAAACGAGTATGAGAGTATTTGAGTATAGAGCTCACTCATTTTCTCAAAAACCATGGAATTCTATCATAATGAACACATTCTTATACACCTAAGCTTAATAGTATATTAGAAAGGAGGAATCACACGTTATTATAATAGTGTTGTACATGATGAGTTTTGTGAACCTCCCGGTCTCATTATGGGGATGTGCCCTGGAGATCGTGACTTACCTTCTTAATAAAGTTTCATCTAGGTTGATAGTGTCCACATCATATGAAATATGAAAAGGGAAGAAACTTGATCTTAAAGGTTATTAAGATTTGGGACTGCCCCGTCTACATTAGAAGACACAACCCCGACAAGTTGGAATCAAGGATAGAGTATTGGAAGTTTGTGAAATATCTCAAGAAAACTTGTAGGTATTATTTATATCATCCTGAGGACCAAAAGGTCTTTGTTGCTAAGAAGATAATATTCCTTAAGAAGATCACTTGAGCATGTTAAAGAAGCTAAGTTAAGTACCATTATGAAGATCTAATATGGTAAGACACTTAACACACAAGTTTGATATAACATCTCAACCTCCTAAAAATTATTTGATGGAGATGATACTTAAAATATTAATAATATCTTTATGGTGAATAATGGGCCAATATAGTTGGGAGGACGGCAAATTAACAAACTGACATGATTCGGAGTTGTGGGATAAAAAAAAAAGAAAACCTTCAATTATGCACAATGATCAGACAAGACAATAAATTGGATCCAAACTAGTCGTGTGATCTTTTAGGCATTTTATCGATGGTGTGTCAACAACTCGAACTCTTATGGTTGGTTGGAACGGAGCCCGCCAACTCGAACTCGGTCCGATATCGAGATTGGGCTCAGAATGATTCCTAAATCGTGCAGTCCGACCCATTGATTCGCCCGCAAACTCGAATTGGCAGTACGTCCTGCCAATTAATTAAAATTTGGCCGACTCAAACTCACACCCTGCGGAGGAATTTGGCGAACCAATCCCGTTGAGAAGTGCTGCTATTTGGGTTCATCAAATTTGATGATTTCTCTTTAATTCGCATCTGCCAACTTTGGAGAATCACAATTCCATATTAAAAGAATTGCCTGGTCTCATTTGTGTTAGGTAATTTATGACTCAATAGTTTGACCGGGAAAGTTGAGTCTGCAAGGAAAATATCATACATACATTTTAGTAGCTAAGATATAAATATTATATTTAGATGATTGATTTATATTTATATACTAGTGTGCAGTCTCCTCCCTCCCACCTTCTCTCCGCTTCCTGCGACCTTCTCTTCCAGTTCTCCCATGGTCGGCGGCGCATATTCCTGCCTCCCCACCTTCGCCGTTTCCCTTCTCTTCCTCCTCTTACTTTACCTGCCAACAACCCACTCCCTGTCGTCCGGCAGCGTCCACGTCTTCTTCCCCTCTTTCACCAACGTCGTCAATGGTACTGACGTCGTTCTCCTCAAGGACGCCGGTGTTGGCCAGGGAGCCCTTCAGATCACCCCCGACACCATCAACGACATCGGCTACCTCGCCAATAAGTCCGGCCGCGTTCTCCTCCCCAGCCCATTCAAGCTATGGGAAGACGTTCCCGCGACGAACGGCACCAACGCCATCACCAGGTATGTCGCCTCCTTCAACACCACCTTCACCATCAACATCTACCGTCCCAACGGCATCACCCCCGGCGAGGGCTTCGCCTTTGTCATCGTGCCGTCCCTTGACGCACCGCTGCCCGGGAGCGAGGGCCGCTACCTCGGGCTGACCAACGCCAGCCTCGATGGCGACCCCAGCAACCATCTGGTGGCCGTCGAGCTTGACACCGTGAAGGAGTCCTTCGACCCGGACGACAACCATGTCGGCCTCGATGTCAACAGCGTCGTCTCCAAAGTCACCGGAAATCTGACCGCGTTCGGCATCGAGATCGCTCCCGTGATCGCCACCAACTACACCCTCTGGGTCGATTACGACGGAGCATCCCGTGTCATACGAGTCTACATGTCGGTCGCCGGCAAGCAGAAGCCTTCTGCTCCCGTCTTGAGCGCGCCTCTCGACCTCAGTGATGTCGTGCTCCAGAACTCCTATTTCGGCTTCGCGGCCTCCACCGGAACCACCTACCAGCTTAACTGCGTGTTGGCATGGAATCTGACGGTAGAGAACCTCTCCGACGACGACGACGACGACGACGGGACTCCAGCATGGAAGCTGGGTGTCATCATCGCCGCACCCGTGGCGTTCGCGGCGTTGGTGGTCTGGCTCGTGGTGGGACTTTATATGAGGAGGAGAAAGGTGAGCGACGACCCGAGCATGCTGGTGGCGGGGACGCTGAAGAGCCTCCCGGGGACGCCGAGGGAGTTCGAGTTTCGAGAGCTGAGAAACGCGACCAACAACTTCGACGAGAAGATGAAGCTGGGACAGGGGGGGTTCGGGGTGGTGTACAGAGGGGTATTGCGGGGGGAGAACAAGGAGGTGGCGGTGAAGAAGTTCTCCAGGGGCAGCCATGGCCAGGACGACTTCCTGAAGGAGCTCACCATCATTAATCGCCTCCGCCACAAGCATCTCGTCCCTCTCGTCGGTGAGTCTTCTTCCTCCTCCTCCTTTCCCTCTTCTCCCCATCTTCCCTGCTTTGATGTGTTGTCTTCGTCCAAGGTTGCCTACCTATTCCTCACATCAAGTGGAGATATTATCTGCTTTAATCTGTGTTCTTTCACACTTACTTTTTATGGTCAATCAATCAAACAATCTATTTCGAGGAGATATGAATCAAACAATTTGATGCTGATGTTGGGGCATCCCCACATGACTGCGTGAATGCAGGATGGTGCCACAACAAAGGGATGCTGCTGCTGGTGTACGACTACATGCCCAACGGCAGCCTGGACCAGCACCTCCATGGCGGCCGCGACCGGCCGCTGCTCAGCTGGGACCGGCGCTACAATATCATCGCCGGCGTCGCCTCCGCCCTCCACTACCTCCACGATGAGTACGACCAGCGGGTGGTGCACCGAGACCTCAAGACCTCGAACGTCATGGTCGACGCCGGTTTCAACGCCCGCCTCGGCGACTTCGGCCTCGCCCGCGCTCTCGACACCGACAAGACCTCCTACGTCGAGATCGAGCTCGGCGGCGTCCCCGGCACGCTGGGCTACATCGCTCCCGAGTGCTTCCACACCGGCAAGGCCACCCGCCAGTCCGACGTCTTCGGCTTCGGCGCCGTCGTCCTCGAGGTCGTCTGCGGGCGCCGCCCCCGCTGCGACGTCCCGGGCGCCCAGTTTCTCGCCGACTGGGTGTGGAAGCTCCACGGCGAGGACCGCATCCTCGACGCTGTGGACCAGCGCCTCGCCGGGGGCTTCGATCAGGGCGATGGCAAGCGCCTCCTCCTCCTCGGCCTCGCCTGCAGCCACCCCCTCCCCGCGGAGCGCCCCAAGACCGATGCCATCGTCCAGATCCTCTCCCGTTCGGTGGCTCCACCGCCGGTGGCGCCGTTCAGGCCGGCGTTCGTGTGGCCGGCGGGGCCCATCGACGAGGACGAGAACGACGACGACGAACATGGGACGTCGAGCAGGTTGAGCAGGAACTCCATTAGCATGAGCTTGAGCATGACGTCGTCCCACTATGCGTCATCATTCGGGGTGACGCCAAAGAGCCTCAGCCGAGAGCGACCCGCAGGAGGTCATCCGATCGCAGAGGCCTGATCGGTCAACGAAATTATAAAACCTAAGGCTCGGAAGTTGGATAGAAGCTGCTGGCTGTGGGCAGTTCATGTATTAACTAGATATTGTTGTAGAAAGAAAGGGACGGGGCCGATGGGAAGACGAAAGCTTGGCATGGAAGCAACATTTAATCGGCGGCTCTGCTGTTGGCGTGTTTGTGTTATGGGTAACGTTTGTGTTTTGTTGGAACGAAGACTTGGCCATCCATC
Organism: Ensete ventricosum; assembly: GCA_029747655.1. NCBI lineage: Eukaryota > Viridiplantae > Streptophyta > Magnoliopsida > Zingiberales > Musaceae > Ensete > Ensete ventricosum. Next base: position 332,220 of record JAQQAF010000006.1, on the reverse strand, counting down.
CAAATTATCAATAAAATTCGTTGTGTTTGAGCTCATCCTACAACTCTTGAAGTCATCCATGTTCGGACATGGCTGGCTTCCGAGGAGGGCATCTCGATGGACCAAGAGCTCGAGTCATCCATGTTCGGACATGGCTGGCTTCCGAGGAGGGCATCTCGATGGACCAAGCGCTCGAGTCATCCATGTTTGGACGATGACTTCCGAGGAGGGCATCTCGATGGACGATGACTAAAGAAAGCAGCAGGTGTTGAAACGTTGAACGAGCTGCGGGAAGGGCATCATCATGGCAACGACAAAGGAGATGCTTTGCGTCGGTGATGGTGGTGGAAATGGTGCCCCACAAGTCGCATCGAGAAACAGGAGGAGTACTTAAATCAGATAATTTTGTGGAGATCGATGCTGCAGCTGCTCACCAAATGCATTCGTGCTTTGCTTTGTGGGAAATATTTGCAGATAACATTTCCCAGACATCACTCAGCAAGCTTTTTTTTTTGTTCTTTTTCTTTTTTTTGTGGTTCGTCCCATGCTGCATTTTGGTCGGCAGAGGATGTTGGAAGCCTTCCGGTGTGAACTCCAGCTGCGTCGTCTTCCTCGGCTGCTTCTTCCCGCTGTCAACACTTTTTTAGGGTCGGTGCCGAGAAAGAGTGCGTGACGAGTCAGTCTAGCTTTCCACGGTCTACCTTTCGTCTTAAGATGGAATAATCTTTCTTTCCTTGAAAAAAAAGAAAAAAAAGTAGAGCACCAGCTCGATTTTTCTCTTTTGGTCGTATCAAAAATTAAATTAATGTTCGATTCAGAAACATAGGTTATACGGAGGAAGCTCCCCACCGGTATGATTTCTTCTGCCGGCTAAATCTACATCACCAATTAGGCATACAATAGTAGGATGTGATGGTTCACATAATATTTTCGTCAATACCATCCTCCGTGAATCACATCATTTTCAAAAACCAAATAGATACATCCGACTCATCTCATACCAAGATCTCGAGAAGAAGAATGAATGTCCCGATCCACCGCTCGAGATGCTTAACCCTGGTCGCATCCCCTGTATCTGCGCACAGAGGCTCCTTTCGTACGTTCCATATGCGTGATGCCCAGTGGAGGATATGTTTCAACCCAGACAACGACTCCTAGAAAGATCGTGCATACCGTAGATACGTAATAAAAGTAGCCAGCATAACACTCAGAATTGACAGACAGGTTGCATGTTCAGCCACCGACTAGCATATGACGACCGACCTACCACCCGCGTGGAATAACCTATCTCGTAGACTTCTGCCTCCTCATGTAATATAAAAAGTGTCCCATGATATAAGCAAGGGGGTCTTTTTCGATAATAATACACTACACAGAATAATTCATTTGGCATATTTGATCGTAAGAGGGGTTAAGTCGGGGCGACACCCCCCCTCCTCCTTTCAACCACAACCTTGGCGTAGGCGTCAACGGCTAGAGTCAAGAGCGGAAGGATGCTCTCATAAAAAGAGAAGCTTCGGTTACATATGTCAACCAAGCAAGATCCTCCGACCGGGGACGAACAACCCATCTCAGGATATCGCAACATACTCTAAGCGACTGTAACTTCCCCAATGATCAAAAGTAGGCTTGACGCGATCACTCGATTTCTCGACCTATCAATCGACATCCTGAGGAGTCAGCAGATCCCTTGGGCACCAATAAAAATTTTTCATGCATCCATGTATACATGCATATAATCAAGTCGAGTCTACTTCTCTGGCTTGATATGAAAAATATCAAACAAATGATTAATTGACGCAAGCAAATATTATTATCAAGGCATCGGGCTTCAGGCCCGGTGTTGCTAATTGGGCGAGCCCACAGAAGTCGGGTGATGGAGTCGGGATAGTACATTGCGAAGATATATATATATATATATATATATATATATATATATATATATATATGTGTGTGATGATGACATGAATGGGAACGAGTTGTTAGAAGATGACAAAGGAAATCAGTAGAAAACATTGTTGGAGTCGTCATCTGCAGGTGAGATGACAGAGGCTTAATATGATGCGTGATTTGATGACCACAAATAAATTAATGTTCGTTATATATATATATATATATATATATATATATATATATATATATATATATATATATATATATATATATATATATATATATATATATATATTTTTTTTTTCTTTTCTTTTTTTCGTTTTTCTGATAAATAAATCGGGACACAAGAGGACACGGTCACGTCTCGCACGTGTGCACCATGTGGTTTCCCATCCCACGCCTCTGTGCTCCGCACCTGTGACCACGTGGTTGAGCACGTGAAGACGTTCCAGCTATGAACACCGATAGGGACATAATAAAATAATGAATTCGGTACGTGAGGCATTTATGATTACGAGATTTAGATAAATTATTTCTAAAGAGTATTATAACCTTCAAAAATTTAGACATCAGAAATAACTTTAATTAATTTTTTTTCTTCGTTCAAGTAATACAAAATATGTTGTCCATCATCACTCGATTTATCATCATCTCGACAAATATATTATCTATTAGGTGTTTATCATGACCCGAGCGAGTGAGCGAGCGAGCAAGATCATATAATTTTTTTCAATCTTCTTTTGCTAATCCTAAAGTAATCTGAACCCTCAATTTAATTATTGGTTTGCCTAGGAAAGTTGGATCATGTTTCAAAGAAAAAAAGTGATCGACTAAAAAAAACTATCTTAGTAAGCTCATGAGAATTCTAATTGTTTGTAACCTCTAATTGATATAGAAGATTCTTAATGATTTAAATTTTAATGACGTTGGAATTGATACTATGCATAGAGCAATTGCTTCAATTATCTTCTGTTAATAGTTGGTGGAAGATTTCACTTGACGGAGCTTTCTATGAAACACTCGCCTATTATGCTCGTGTGAGACATGTCTATAAGATAATTGACGCTTATGTGATATTTATCCAATTGGCGGCGCATGTCATATAAGTGCTGGTGGGGTCTCGACGTTCGACTCCCAATTGAATCTATCCATATCATTTACCTCAAAAAAAAAAAAACAAACAAACAAAAAGCATAAGAATTATCTAAGATGTGTTTATGTGAAGACCTTGATCATTTTTTTATATTAAAAAGATAATTAAGATAGATGAACCTTAATTATAGGAGATAGATAGTTTTTTAGGTTTTATGGGAGAATGTATGTATGAAGATGCTTGTGATTGAGTTATACACTCTAGATTTTTTTTTTTTTTGTTATGTACCAATATATTTGATTAAAGGAATAATTTATTTATTTTTATTTGAGACAAAAAAATATCATCTAAAAAGATATATTTTGACTTTGTGGGCGTGATGTACCAGGAATTGTCCGTTTTGAATGTAACCATACGGTTTTGCATTTTGTATAGATTGAAAGTTTCAAAAAATACCTTTGAGAGTTAGGAAGATTTGATAGACTTAGCTTCTATATTTCTCAACCAATATGAGAGTAAAGATGATTTTATCAATTAAAAATAATAATTTGATAGTACTCTAAAAAAAAAAAAAAAAGGACCCATGATGAATATTGTTTGATAAGGTTGTCACAAAGTATTCGCTGGTGCAATATCTCTAAACTGCATCCAGTTATCTACTTTGGAATATGATCCAATATGGATCAAAAGAGGTGCGGTGCATCTAAAGGAGCCACTTTTTTTTTTTTTTTTTTAACTCATTTTATAGTTTTGGGAGCAATATGAGATGATTAGAAACGAAGATTATGGACTCTTTCACATTTTATATTCACGAGATTAGGCTAATATGACAGAATTCTCCAAGAGAATCCCTCTCACTACTGCTACTGCTACTGCTACTGCTACTGCTATTATCAAAATCCTATTGTTCATCACGAGATTAGGCTAATATGACAGAATTCTCCAAAAGAAACAAACACCAAAAGAATCCCTCTCACTACTGCTACTGCTACTGCTATTATCAAAATCCTATTGTTCTTCAAGAGATTAGGCTAATATGACAGAATTCTCAAAGAATCCCTCTCACTACTGCTACTGCTACTGCTACTGGTATTATCAAAATCCTATTGTTCTTGACGAGATTAGGCTAATATGACGAGGGAAGAGATTGCTGACAATGACAGGGGCACAGCACAGGTTTGGAAGTCGTCAAACAAAGCAACATAATTTTAAAATTCCACTCACTCTGCTGTCATATTTTTATATATTTATTTCTGAATTGGATAGACTGTATGTTTGTTCTCCTCCTCCAATACTGGGTTGGGGGACAACAAAAACCTTCACAGGGATAAGAGCTGCTGGGCAATGGCAACACGCATCAACATTCTCTCTCTCTCTCTCTACTTCCATGTCCCAGTGACGATAACTACACCAGAATCAAATTATGATTGGTCCCAACCACTGTTTTAGTTTGATGTTTGATGTTTGATGTGATGGGGATGACCTCCCAGTTTTGTTTGTTGATGCAAAGAAGATATGATCTCTAAAACACTGCACACATTTCTTTAAAGCACCACCACTTGTATTTTTCTTTTTTTCTTTTTTCTTGGTTGACCAAACAAACTACTTAATTGAATACTTGTTGTTTACTTAATGCTGGATGATGATGATGATGATGATGATGCACTGCATGCATCAAATAGGAAGGTTAGCTAGCTGTCCCTCTGATGCTTATCTTATTAATACTAACTTTAGTTTTATTTAATGCCCAGTCAACCAACTAAACTTATGGGAGACTTGGTTGGATACACAAAACCCCGCCCGACGTAGCTTTCTTATGCCTAAGCAATGAGGCATCAAAGTTCAAACAATAATTTGCTCTTAATCATTGCCCTCCTTTGCATCATCATAATATATCTTCTTTAGTAATCTCCATACTACTACTACTACTACTACTACTATTTAGGTGAAGTGGAAATCCATATACGAAAACGATAGATACTGTTAAACTCACAATTAATATATCAATTTGATTATTTTATATGTTCACACTGTGACCGAGGCATGATAACTGTACTTGTTCCCATGGATCATAATTCTTCACTCTACCAACCCCTGTGGAGAGATGTAGACATGAGGAAACCTTTGTTGGATGTCAACCTAATCTTACATCTACTTCATCGATCTGATAATTACAGTCATGATGTTTGAACCAATTTAGTGGCAAGATATCTCAATCAACTTTACATGGAATCAGGTGTTCCTTGTGTGTTTGAATCAACATCTCTCTCTCTCTCTCACACGATAAAATTTTATGATCTTTACGAGTATGTCACGGTGCGTCACGATTAGATTACTATTTCGTTAGCTTGGTGAGACTACATTTAATATTCCAAAATGCTTAATGAAATAACTATGTCATTTCATCTGTTAATCTAACTTGTTATTCCAAAATGCTTAAATTGAAACTAAACATAATAAATAAAGTATGCTACTACTTAAACCTTTGAAATATATTTTCTTTCACTTGTGATGTGAGGTTAAAATTAGAGTATTATTATAATCTTCTCGGACTTAAATATATCAATATGGTCCAAAATATTATGGTATGGTGCACATGATGTCTAACCCGATCATAGTTTCGGATCGTGATATATCCGTGGCATCAATTATAGATATATATATTTTTTTTTTTTCATTCAAACCTACGATCTCCTAATATTAGATACGCTCTAATATCATCTATCACGATACGATAAGATGAAATAATCATCTCATTAATTTATTAAGCATAAACTATTTATCTATAAAAAAAAAATATGTTTCTTGCCATTTGTGATAAAAAAAAAATTAACTTATTTTTAAAAAATAAAAGAAATTGACTTAAATATGAGACTTTATGCAAAAAGGAATAGAAAGATGATACAAATAATTTAGCGCATGAAGTATGCAAGCAAAAGAAGTGAGTCGTTCTCCGATTGACTCATACATCCTCTTCTCTCTAAATGTGAAGATTCGTAGCAGTACTAAGAATGAGGACTACCCACTACTTTGATTCATCTATTTATCTATCTTAGCGCACAAATGTAAATATTAATAGCAGTACTAAGAATGAGGACTACCGAATACTTCGATTCATCTATTTTTTTTACCTTAGCGCACAAAATAACCACTTGCCTTAAGCACTCACTACACATAATTTCCTTACTATCGGCCATATGAAAATCTACATTATTATTTTTTTTTCTTCACCTTTTTAATCAGTGAATTTAATATTATATATATTTATTTATACCTCTTAAATACACTCTTGATTGATTATATGGTTCAAACTTTAAATTTTGATTTAAAGTTGTGAGATCATACATAACAAGCTGAGCTGAGGTATTCTTACTTATGAGCTCATAACTCTTGATTATAAGCTTACCATTAGCTAGCTTCACAAGCCGAGCTGAGATATTGATTGGTCGATATCTTTAATAAGGATGATTACTTTTTATTTTTATTATTTTTTTAAGATAGATATTGTCATATACATTTCACATCTCTTTCGGATGTATATTCCAATGACAACCTTTCTTAAATTTTAGCTGGAATAATTATGTGCATCCTATCTTGTCATCACCAAAAAAAACACAAATTCAAATTCTCGAATAAAGAAAAATTCTTACATTTTACTAAAAAAAAAATAAATATATATGAAGAAGATCTAGAAACTACCTTAATCTAAAATGTCCTATATGCGAGACTCCAAAATTTGCATAAATCATATTATTCAGAAAATCGTAATATTCATTTCGAAGACATTTAATTATAATTAGGTGCATAAGTAAATATTTGGGGTATGCTAAAGCTGACATAATTTCTCAAGATTCACATTGATATGCTCTTCCTTCCTTCCATTATGTCTCATTTAAGACCTTCCTCTTTGGCTGGATCATCTCGTAATACACCTCCGAAACAAATATTCTCTCCTTCCAACAACAACAGAAAGATAGATAAATAAAATTATTATTATTATTATCATCTCATGGCCAAAAATAAAAAAATAATAAAAAAAAAATGCTTTCTTTGTTTCCTGAGAAAAATTATTTGTCGTTGGTTTGGGCAGACCGCCATATATAAACTCCCCTCCTCTCTCCTCTGCTCTCTGGAATTTCCCACCCTCCTCGCCCCTCTTCTCCTCCTCCTCCTCCGTCTGCCTTCTGTCATCTCGCCGGCGGCCGTGTGCATCGTTGGGTGGTCTCGAAGCTTCATTCCGCGGCCAAGGCGCCCGTTTCGGAACTCCTCTGCTTCGCCTCGGGGCGGCGAGCTGGCTATCGAGGATCACCGAAAGATCGGTGTTTTGCGGGAAGTAAACAGAAGAAAGTCATGGTAAAGGCGGCATCTTTATTGTGTTGTGATGCGGCCTTTCTCCTTCTTTTCCTTTCCGTTTTGCTGGATTCGGTGTTACCGGTGTGCAGGTGAGCCCGATGTTTCAGCTGGGGAACGAGGACATGGGTCCGCCATGGCTGCGGCCGCTCTTGAAGGCGAGCTTCTTCAACCCCTGCGAGATCCATGGAGATTCCAGCAAAAGCGAGTGCAACTTGTACTGTTTGGACTGCATGGGCGACGCGCTCTGCTCTTATTGCCTCCCCGACCACAGCGATCACCACGTCGTTCAGGTCCATCCATCATCAGCTCCTTTCTTTCTTTCTCTTCCCTCCTCTGCAGCCAACCAACGGATTGGGAATCCTTGATTTGCAGATCCGGAGATCGTCGTACCACAATGTGATCAGGGTGTCGGAGGTGTCCAAGCTCATCGACATCTCCTGCATCCAGACGTACATCATCAACAGCGCCAAGATCGTCTTCCTCAACGAGAGGCCGCAGCCGCGACCCGGAAAGGGCGTCACCAACACCTGCGAGATCTGCGGCCGCACCCTCCTGGATTCCTTCCGCTTCTGTTCCATCGGCTGCAAGGTATTATTCCCTGGGCTCTCTCCGCATCATGCAGCATTCAGTATTGGATCATAACGAACGACGCCATCTTTTATGCTCGTCGCAGCTGAGGGGCCTGAGGACGGACCCGGAACTCACCTTCAAGCTCCGCGCCAAGCCCAGCCGCGAGTGGGCGCATGGTTCCGACTCGGAGGATGAGTTGGGGACCCCGAGGAAGGTGGCCAAAACGTCAAACGAAGGCAGCAGTAGCATGTCCTCGGGGACTCCTCCCACCATCAGCAGCTACCGGAGATACCCCCGGAAGGGTATACCTCATCGATCTCCACTGCAGTGACTCAGAAGAAAGAAAGGAGATGAAGCTTCCGATAGGTGTAGAAAGAAAGAATAGGAGAAAGTATAGATAATGTGAATAAAATGTGGGGAGATGCCCACCACATACTGCACAAACAACAGATACATAGGAATATGAAAAAGGAGAAACAAAGTTAATAGCTCTTTCCTTAGGGTATTTTTAATTCATGGCGTACATAAGAGAGGAGGGAGTGTGTGTGTGTGTGTGTGCGCGTATATACTTAACAGTAGGAATGTGCAAAGGAAAGGAATCTTCCTTCCGACATTAAGCTAATCCTTTGGTGCTTCGTACGATGAGGAGGTGCCACTCGCATTCATTTTGGTTCTCATGCATGCATTTTGTTGTTGTTATTATTATTATTATTATTATTATGTTTTGGTGCATCGCATTTGTGATGCCATTTTGTTGTCTGTGTAAAGGAAAGGATTTCTTCTTCTGGTTTAATTTTCTTTTTTCTCTTTTGGGTAAGTAAGTAAAAGCGATGGATGAGCTTCCAATTTATGTACCATTTCAGCCCTGCGATATGTGTTGTTGGGGACGAAGCAAGCTTGGGGTGTGTGTGTGTGGTATTTTGATAAGCTCAGCTACTCCCTATGTGAGTTGTGTCTATACTGAGCTGCTGTTAATGTTAAATAGTTTCATGTATTGAAAGGTTGGTTTGGTTGTCGGCGATGCAACAATTATCGTCGCAAAGTATATTTGTGTATCAGTCTGCTCTCTCTCTCTCTCTCTCTCTCTCTCTCTCTCTCTCTCTCTCTCGTGACAGTATTACTACGGCTGGCATCGGAATTCCTCACCGAGAGGGATGCAGTGATCAAGCTCGGCCCATTTGGTCTTCAAATGCACGAGTCGTAAGCTAACGAACGTATTGGAGGCTGTCCAATGCCGAAACATCAAGGAAGACATGATGAAATGTTGGTAACTCGATGACCAACTGCAATTATAACGATCCTAAGATTTCAAACTTTCTTATCGGGTAAGTCGTAGGTTGGGATATGTGATGGCGCCTCCATAAGATTGAACCAACCCTACGGTGAGTGCCTACGTGATTCTATCACCAAAACAATCATAAGATCTTGTCATCATGCATTTGGTCTTGTTGGGGTCGTGTGTGTCGCAACGTGGGATGATGAGTTAGCTCGATGAGATCTTCTATATACGCAAGGTTGCCTCCGTGGTCTGACGATGTGACAGCGCGATCCTGACCTCAGGTCGGTTCCTCCGTAAGAGGTCGGTGCGTCCCTCCTGCAAAAAGACTTGGGCCGAGCTGATGGTGCTCGGCCGAGCCTCTCTAACGATCAAGTCATAGATGAGAATGATTGGAAGTGATTTTGTTTTTGTTCACGATCCTCATACCAACGGTGGTCTGGGGGTATTTATACCTGCATAGGCGAGCTCATTGTATGTGGGTCACGTCATCGCTACAGTATCTGACAGGCCGTCAACTGTCTGCTGCCAGGGGTGTTGTAGGCTGGTCGACCCGTCATATTCGCTCTGCCATATCGTCAACCGCTTGCTGTCAGGGGTGCTACAGGCTTGTTGGCCCGTCACGTCCGCTCTGCCATGCCGCCAACCACTCTGCTGCGCTGTCGGTCACCTGCTGCCAGGTGCGCTACTGATCAAGTGGGATTTTGGATCTTCCAGTTGACCTTACCGAGGTCGGGTCGACATCCGACGTACGTCCGACTTGGCGACACTGTGACGTGGCTAAGCGACGTGGCCGAGGTGAGGGTGTCGTGTTCTGATATTGGTGGGTCGACCGTTATTGGCCCCATCAGGTCCCTATATATTGTAAAATTCATTTCATTTCGTTGCTATTGCAAAAATCATAAGGTTTAGTAGACAATATTTGTTGTTCTTAGAAGGCATTTCTTAAAATCACATCACTTGAGGATTCATTCTAATCACACAACATAATTTTATAATCATATTTTGATATACATTTTAAGTATTAAGGTTGAGGTATCGTCTTAGCTTAGTTTTGTCCGCATATACATGGGTGCCCTGAGATTCTTCGTTGGTGCTCGAGGGATATGCAGGCTCCTCGGGATATCGGTTGGTAGATTGGGAACTCAAGCGGTCGTCTCATGCCAGAGTCAACTTATGGTCCTTGGTGGAGCTACAGTCGCTCTGAGTTTGTTGTGACGTTCCTGGGGGAGTTTCTTATCCTTGATCGGGGGGCTTTGTTTGGTTGGCCTCCGTGGGTGGAGCTTCCCTCTTTGTGAGTGTGTCTTTTCGCTCCTCAAATGACTCTACGGTCGTCGACGCTTACATCAAGGCCGTGGTCGGGGGGGGGGGGGGGGGGGCTAGGTACCAGCCCGACTCGCCCTCTCCAATGGTCAAGTCAGTTAGGTGAATTGTTCTGTATAGTATGTCTAATATGGAAGAAAGTTTTCACTCATTTGCTTGGGCACATTTTATGCTACTTGGGAAGGCAAAAGTCGAACAAAGCGAGTTAACGTGCGTGGGTGATAGGTCAACATTGTACACTGGTCGGTGGTTGAACTCTCGACTTGTCTGCTAGTTCCTATTGTTGTGTTGATTGCTTTTTCTGTGTATCTGCAGTAGGCACGATCCTTCCATGGGCCGTTGTATGAGTTGAAACAGGTCCTCCTACTATATAGGAGACATACGAAAGTAAAATTTACGATGGAAACAAGTGATGCAACCTGGGCCTAGCCCCTCGAGTAGTATTTTGTAAGACGACGTGAAAGTAGTATATGTTGGATAAATCAAAATATGTCTTATCACCTTCGTATAAGAAACTGGCCTTACCAACAAAAATTTTCTTTCTTCATTTTTAATATAACACAATTCCCATCTCTTAATAATAATAAAAATAATAAATATCTTTGAAATGGCCCAAGAGCCCCTTCCTCCTCTTTTTTTCTCCCAAATAAAATAATCTTTGTCATTATCTTAATACTATTTTTTTTTTATTTCTAGTTTGTTCAAAACTCATTAAACTCGTGTCATGGAATGATTGATACCTTCTGACTTAAACAAACGCCAAAGATATATTATCATCCAAACCATCTCGTAATTACAAGCCTAATTCCCTTCTACTCATCGAGCATCAACTGAATTATAGCAATATCCACGAAATCAAGAAGCATCAAACCGGACTTTGTTAGCTCCTCCACCCATAATACGTTGATGAACGACCTGCATTTGGTCAAATTCTAACACTCTACCCATATTTGAAATTTTATACATATAATTGCTATTTACAATCAAAATGAAAATGTAGAAGATATAATCATTGTTTAAAGAAAAATAACGAGATGCTGATGATGCATATTAAATAGAAAAAGCTAAAAAATAATGCATGTATACCTAAAATATTAATCTGATGGTAATATATAAAATTTATTTATTAAAAGTCAAATTTTAAAACCACGTCTAATAAATTCTTAGGACGAAAGATTTCTGATTAAGACTTTTTAACTGTTTTGATAGCATAATTTAATGATCGAATCTCATTGACGCTACTACTGCATTTCAATCTCTCGCAAATGTTATTTCATATCAAGGAAACAGTGTTTCTTTATACATTACAGTTAAGTCTTATTTTTTTTATTGACGATTTTTTTTTAAGGTACTATATATATATATATATATATATATAGTAGTTTGATTGACTTTTGATATTAAGATTTTATGGTCGAATTTGATGATTTACATTCGTAAAAAAAAAAAAAAACAAGAATATAAATACTCGACGGCCGGTCGTTGTCGGAAGCATCACGTCGAGCGGTGACTTGGTGGACACGCAGAAGCCACACGGACGTCCGCCTTCAACTCCTATCTCCTCCGCCATCTCTCATCCACCGTGGATTGCCGTGAGGAATCCTGAGAGCTTTACTCCAAAGCGTCGTCCTTTCCTTCCCATCCCTTTCACCCTCGTCCTCTTGTGTTTTGTTACCGGCATCCATCTTTGGATCGTGTGTGACGCCGACATGTTCGCTCCTCAACTGGCGTGGTGTTCCGTATTCCCTAATCCAAAGCATGATGTGAGGTTGAAGACGGTGCAAAACCGTCGGATCGGCGTGAGAGCTCACCCGATCGCGCCACCTGGTTGTCATATTTGTACCCGTACTGTGCAGGTGTTTGTTGCTGTCGTTCCTTGTTTCTCCACAGTAGCATCCGAAAGCAGGCGAGGAACTGGCGGTGGTGCCTTCGACGGAGGGCGGCGCTGCCTCGAATACCTTGTCTGAGCTCCATCCATGTTTTTAAGAGGCCATTGTAGGCCGAGCCACCGAGGCCAAGTCCACCCAGGTCGCACAGCAACTTGCTAAAACCTTGGCCCGCAACCTGGTTTGTTCCAGGTCCCGTATCATCAGAACAAAGTGGGTGTGGAGAGTGATGTCAAAGCGAGCGGAAAGAGACAACATAGCCTCGGGGGAGAAAAGAGTGTGCCGGCCACTCGAGCTAACAACCGACCCCATGTCACCACCACAATGCCCGGCAACGATTGACGCTCCTAATTGCTCGTCGTGCTTTTTTCCTGCTTGAAAAGATGATTGAAGGCGTGCTCATTGTCCGCGGTCATATGATTGCTTCTGTGGATTACACATGGCTGTCCAGAGTTGCGAGCGAGCGCACCAAGTGATCGTCCCGGTGCAACGCACGGCTCCAAAGTTCATTCATAGCTGCTGAACCTGCACTCAAATGGCACAGTCGACAGGTTTACAGCGTTGCAAATGTCCCTCACAAATGATCCAAATGGCTGCCTTTTTCGACCGCCCTTGTCCAGATGCAGGATGGCTCACAACACATTTCGTCGAACAGGTCCATTCGCTGTTCTTTGGTCGCCACCTTGACTGCAGAAAGCATCCGAGTCCGACCGATGCCGAGCAAGGAGATCAAGAACTAACACCGCTCCAAGCAGAACAACCACCCCCCCCCCCCCCCCCCCCCCCCCCCCCCCCCCCCCAGCCCACTAGTTTGTGATTCACACAGAGGATGCAAAGCAAGGAGGCCAACCAGCTGTGGTGTGACATAAAAACCCTGCAGTCTCTTGTGGTGGTGCCAAGACTGCTACCTGATAGCTCTCACTCGTATCATGCAAGCCGCCGAACACAGTCGAGCATTGTTTCCTTCCTTTGAGAGGAGAAACAGTAGACGATGACTTGTATCTCATCTTTGTGTGAAGAAAGAGAGAGACGGAATGCAGAAGTGTCGTTCATTCTTTCAATAATAATAACAATAATATATTTTAATGATTCAAGTTTTTTTAAATAGTAATTAATAATCCATTAATGGGTTCAAGATTAAACCAAATAAAAAAAAAAAATCAAGACGAAAGCAAACAATAAAAATTATATTGAACTTTTAAAAAAAAAAATATTTACAGGATCTTAAATCAAATCTTGGCTTAGGCCCTATAAACAACCTAAACACTTAGGTTTCGGATAGATCTATACACATGTACATATTATTTAGTTATAGATATGAAATAATATATTTAAATTAATTTTATCTAATCAATTTATTTAAAAAATAAAAAGGATAAAAAAATAATATTTTTTTAATATATAATACTTTTATCCACTACTATCCTAATGCACATTATTAAAGAGAGAGGCTTTCCCTTTACAAGGAGATGCTGCATCCCATTGGTTGGTTGCTTTCCCTTGGATGTTCATAGCAACACTCAATTTGCCAAGTCCTATCGTTCTCTTTCATTCATTGTATTATTATTCGATCATTGTATTCACTTGGAACATGGAAATTTAAAATCAAAATTTTTTTGTGTCGATTAGATTAATGAGTTCCTTCCTTTAGATTTGGTTTATGAAAAAAGAAAGAGGTTTGCTTGTTGACCAGCTACTATGAACATTAGTAGAACCAAAAAATTATTTATCAATTCTATTATATCATACGCTCAATATTTGTTTCAAGCTATATAATGTTTTATCCAATTTATATACTTTATCTTATAACCCTCTGATTTTAAATCCATCAGGCTACTTTACATGTTGACATTAACAAAGGTTTACTTAATTTTAGAAAAATATGGTGTTAGAATTTGAAATGATTGATATGACATTTTTTATATTATTTTTGCAAATAAAAATTTATTATGTGGATGATATGATTTAATGTAAAAATTCATTAGATATGTTTGCTTAATTTTAGAAAAATATGATGTTAGAATTTGAAATGACTAATATGTTGCTTTTACATTATTTTTTAAAATAAAAACTATTCAACATGTAAATATAAGTTTTTTGTGCTAAGAAAAATATGCTAAAGGTTTATTAAAAAAAGTTTCATCTCACAACTTCTAAGCTAGTGAATACAAATGATAAACTTATGTTAGATGATAGAGTTAGAAAAACAAGATAAGAAATAATATAAAATTTAATTGGAGGGTTGATTTATCTCACACCCTCAAGATCAGATATTATGTTTATAATTAGCTTGTTATCCATATTAATTCATAACCCTAGCAAGCATCACTTTGAAGCAACTAAAAAAGTTTCTAGATATATGAAAGAACTCTCAATTATAATATACGTTATGAATAAGTAAAAGATTTAAAGTTATATAGTGATTGGTCTGGTTATACATATACTAGAAAAAATACTTCAGGATTTATATTTAGTTTTGACTCAAATACGATTTTATGGATAATAAAAAAATAAGAATATATTACTCTCTCAATTTATGAGGTGGAGTATGTTGCAATTATAAGTATGACATGTCAAACAATTTAGTTTTACAGAATTAAAACAGATTTTCAAGAAAAGTAAGATGTACCAACTAAAATTTATTGTAACAATAAGTTTATTATTGTAAATACGAAGAATCTAATCTTTCGACACACCAAACACATTGAAGTTTGACATTATTTTATTCATTAATTAGTTGATAAAAAAAATTAAATATATTATTACAATAACAAATATCAACTTGTTGACATATTTACAAAAGTCTTGACGTATGTGAAAAGTTATTTTTCGGGTGTAATAAAATTAATTCAAATAGTTAGAATTAAAAGTAATAAAAGATAAGAATTTAGAGTAAAATAAATAAATAAGGTGAGAAGATTTGTAGGGCCTATGGTGCATTATTTTTATTTCTTTAAGAAAACTTATACTCCATTATATATATATATATATATATATATATATATATATATATATATATATATATGGATGAATCGAAACCCAAGAAAGGAGAAGCAGTGGATGCAGGAGGAATAAGCCAATAAGATGTAGGATGGATTTACACGTAGACATGATCCTTGGTTTCGGAATCGATAGTTTTAATTTTAAAATCAATGGTTTTAGTTTTTAAATTTTAAAAATTAGAAGCAAACCGTGATGGATCAGTTAGTTCTACTTCCAACGATGCTAGTTCATAGAGATTTTTTCTTAAAAAAAATCAAATAAAAATAATTTTAAAAATAAAAAATGTAATAAAAAAATATAAATTAATAAGTTTTAAAATCATGAACTCGACAAAGAAAGCGCAGTGGGTAGCAGCACAAGGCACGTCCGACGCAGTCCCATCATCTGCACCCTCTTCCTCCCTATTTATACCCTGCACTTTGCATCATCTTACCGATGTCAGCAACGCACCCTTCTGTCTCCTGCTCTTTCTACGAAGCAGTGCAGAAGATGAGGACTGTGATAGACCTTGGTAGCCAAAGAGGCTCCCTCTACATCATCGACACGGCGACCGCCGTCGACTGCACCAAGGACGTCCGCTTCCGCCGCTCCTTCCGAAGCCTCATCGAGTGCATGGTTCCGTGCTGCGCCTTCCAGCTTCCGTCGAACACCTCCGACGACAGCTCCGCCGCCACCACCACCGTCTCCGGCACCTTCTTCGGGTACCGCCGCGGCCGCGTCAGGTTCTGCCTGCACGACAACTCCCGGGCCGCGCCCCCGCCCCTCCTGCTGCTCGAGTTCACCGTTTCGACGGCCTACCTCGCCAGGGAGATGCAGCACGGGCTGCTGCGCGTCGCGCTCGAGTGCGGCCGGGCTCGCGCTCCCCGCGCCCCGCTGTTCGGCGTCCCGGTCTGGTCCATGTACTGCAACGGACGGAAGGTCGGGTTCGCGATCCGTCGGCAGATGACGGAAGGGGACGCCGCCGTCTTCAAGCTCATGCAGTCCATATCCGTCGGAACTGGGGTCCTCCCCGGCAAGTCCAAGACGGGTGACGGAGATCTCCTCTACCTGAGGGCGAGCTTCGACAGGGTGATCGGTTCCATCGATTCGGAGTCGTTCCACATGATCGATCCGGTGGGCAGCACCGGGCAGCAGTTGAGCATCTTTCTTCTAAGAACTTGATCGACAGTGAGCATATCCTGCAAACTTAACCTACACCTGCAGTGAAGGATGTGGACAATTGAAGTATATACACAGCGAATAGATAGCTAGTATTGTATTCTGCAATCCAAAATCTTCAATAGGTTGAACTATATTCTGTATTGGCAAATTCACCACCAATGCGTGGTTAGAATTTAGTGGGTTTCGATAACTCCATTACCAGTAGCAGCGATCACCACCTAAGAAAGGAACAATAGCATTCGGACAATAGCAGAGGGCGCCGTGATCGGGGCTGTTCTGGACTCACCGTGCACCACTGTGACTTCCAGCTCGCCGTGGCCTCCGTTGCGTCGGTGGCGAGGAAGAATGATAGGACCCTATAGGGGGATCGGGCCTCCTTGATTCAGGGTTCAAATACTTATTTATTTTATTTTTATATAGTATTAAGTTATAAGATAAGTATAAGATGATAAGTATAAAGACTAATCTAATCGAGCTCGTGGATGGATCTGTCTCTTTGATCTCTATAGGGGATCGACCCTCCTAACTGAAAACAATAACGGACTCCATCCTGATCGAAGATAAAAATCAACTCATAACTTATTCGATTGGGCTCACCCGTCTCATAACTGACTCCGACTGGATAGACTAATATAACTCGGCTCGATTTAATCATGAATGGATGGACCCGACTTAGCTAGGGTCCTAACAGATCCGCCCACTTCAAATCAGTCTTGCCCTCAAGGCTAAGCAATATCAGATTTCGGGAGCACTTCAATATTTACCACGCATCACGACTCTTTGATCAATTAAGTAGGATCTCCACTTGGTGTAAGCAATGGTTTGGTCTTCTTGTACAGTTGTCATTGTAGTCTTCTTGAGAACCCTTTTCATCCGATGGTTAGTGGTAGTAAGATCCTCACTTCGAAGTCTTACTGAGGCATCAAAAAGAAATCAACAAGTAATTGTTTTACCTTTGAACACCTTTTATCACAAATTATGGTTTGTCAATTAACAATCTTATCTTCAGATTTGACACAACCTTCGTGATCGGACTCCACATTATCAATTTTTGATTCCTCCTTAGCTGGTTCAATCGTCAGAAGTTTGTCACGACCTTCATATTCGAGCTCCACATTGTCAGTTTTTATTTCCTCCTTAATTGTTTCAACCGTCAAAAGCTGCTCTCGTTTGTGATTGTCTATGTTGACCACCTTAAAGTCTTGTCTATTGAAGCATCTGTGTCGACGAGTGCCTATAATGATTTTTCTTTCATGTACACTAGCAAATGATACGAGTGCTATCATGGTACGGGGATAGCAAGCTTTAACTTCGCACCGAATCTCGGGATTAAGTCTCTTAATAAATTTTCTCACCAATTATATCTCGGACCAATCTCGAGTTTGGTTCGACAGGTGCTTAAATATGCTCTGGTACTCTTGTACTGTAGAAATCTGATGGATTTTAGCAAACTGTCTATTAATGTCCTCCTACTCTGATGGTCCGATGCGAATCGGGAGCTCTCTTGAACTGTCCCCACGAAGGGACTCCGTGATAGGTCTCGTACAAATCATACCATTGGATTACGTCTCCTTCAAGTTGAATGGAGTCAATCTCCACCTTGGATTCCTCCAAAGTCCGTTGAAAATGAAATTTTTTTCAGCATGTGAAATCCAATCGACCATCTCTATATGTGTATCTTATATCTTGCATGTGATCATACTTTTCGAATCGACTATCTTTGAAACTTTCACCATATTGAGTTTTGTTGAATCTCTCTGATCGACTTCTTCTAATTTCACGGAGGATCTCTTAAAATCTGTCTTTCATGTGAGACTTATAGATTTTAAATCTTGCATTAAGTGTATCATCTATAATCATTATGTAGGATTGTAGATCAGTGATGTTTAATTTTTTTTCTTTTATTTTGGCTAAACGGTAGCAAATGCGATTATCGCTGTGGCTACAGTTTTTTAGAGGCACAGATGAACTGCGGCAGCAGGAAGCTGAGGCGGCGCTACTGTGCGCCGACGGGGAAGAATAAGGAGTGGGCGGCAGCAGCAAAGCAGAGGAGGCAGCGACAGCGGGGAAGAATGGCAGGCAGCGGCCGACGACGGGTGGCAGCGGCGGCAGGTGAGGAGCAGGAAGAAAGGGAAAAGCAAGGAAGAAGTGGTGACCGTGTGGGTGTGTGCGACCGAGGGCTGCAGGCGGCTGTGAGAAGGAGGTTGCGGCAGTGGGTTGCAGCGGCTGTAGTGAGAGATGGCAGGGATGGCCGGCGGTGATGAAGAGGAGGGGAGGAACTGCGGTGGCCGGCGGAGGAATAAGCAGCCGAGGGAGACGAAGCAGCGGCGGCAAGGATGGCAGGGGTGAGAGCTGCGGCAGCAGGGTCCCGATGGCTACGAGCGGCAGGGGCGTCGGCGATGGGCTCGGCTGATGTCGCAGGGGTTGGGCGACGACTGGCAGAGGGAAATGAGGCAGCAGCAGAGGCGGCGCTGGCCGGCGGCAAGAGCAGAGGAGATGGGGCAGCAGCAGAGGCGACGCTGGCCGACGGCAAGAGCAGGAGAGATGGCGTAGCAGCAGAGGCGGCGCTGGCCAGCGGCAAGAGCAGGGGAGGAAGGAGGGGTGCGGCGGCAGGAGAAGGGGAAGAAGAAGTGCGGGGCCCTTTTCTTCCTTCCCTCTCTCTCTTTATTTCTTTCTCTTTCTCTCTCTCTTTTTTTTTTCTTTTCTCTTTTCTTTCTCCCTTTCTTCCTGTTTCTTTTTTCCTGTTTTTTTTTTCTCCCTTTCTTCCTGTTTCTTTTTTTCTGTTTTTTTTTTTGGAGAGATGAGAAGAAAGGAGGTTTGGATGCTGATTATTTTTTCTTCTCTCTCTCTCCTTTTTTTTATAGTAATATATAGATATGACGACGATGGCAATAACGTGACGTTGACGACAATGATGATGCTGAGATTGCAGCAAAGTGGCAGATGCAACGACGGTAACAACGATGATGGTGACAATATGGATGATGAATGGTAGCAGCGAAAGAGCTAAGGGACGATGGTTCTGATACCAGATGATAGGACCCTAAGATTCTATCTTGGAGAAATAGGATGGAAAATGGGGATAAACGATCTCTTCGAGAGGATCGGGCTCCTTGATCACTTCGAGGGGATCTGCCTCCTTGATCTCTATAGGGGATCAACCCTCATAGGGTTTTAGCCTATTGGCTAAAACTAATAATTCTCATTCATTGATTGTGGAAAATAATTTACAACCTTATTTATAAGGCTTTACCAAGAGTCTCACTAATCTTTGACTCTTGATAGACTCCTAACTTAAAATAATAACGAACTCCATCCTAGCCGAAGATAAAAACAAACTCATAACTGACTCGATTGGGCTCACCCATCTCATAACTGACTTCGACTGGATTGACTAACATGACTCGACTCGATTTAATCATGAATGGATGGACCCGACTTAGCTAGGATCCTAACATAGAAGAAGACACGCACGAGCAGCAATGAGGATAAGGCCCGTCACTGTAAAAATTATATTCCTCTGATACCACGTCGCCCTTCCTTCCTCGTTCTTCGCCACTGATGTACGATCTATATAAGGAGTTCGTGAATCACCCAAAAGCCTTAAGTTTTTCAGTATCGATTAATTCAACAGATAAATTTTTTGATGATATATCACGAGACTCTTGATTATATATATATTTTTAATCTTAGGAATCTAAGTTAAATCAGTCAAAATTAACATATATCGAATCAGATATAAATTCATCCCAAACATTTAAGCTCATAAAATATAAAACAAACTCAATATATATATACTTCACCCAAATTCTCTCAATCTTTACCCATATGAGATTTCTTTTAGTTCTGTTTTCAATCTGTATAATTTATGATAAATTTACGTGTGCAACAGCAGCAGAAGGCAGGAGGAATGGATTGATTGACATGAACAAAGGTTGGTACATAAGAAAGACACCAAAGACCTCAGAGCAAGGACTCAACACTGAATCAAATTTATTTAAGAGTTTGAAGCAAACCCGGACCATAAAAATGATGGTTTGATGAGAGAGGGAAACCAGCAATGTAATCTGTCTTTCCGTATTCCTCGGTGTTAACACACATAAATCATCTAAGGGCGAGTTAGTCCACTATGGAAAATACAGGTCCTTCCTCCTTATTGACATGAAGGTTTCACACGGTGTGATCTTGAGCGGTTTAACCCTCGTTTAGTGAAGTCAAACTATAAAGTTGGGTTGTCCTTGTTGCTGGGTAGCCTCCTAGTCGTACCTTTAGGCTATGCCAATAATCCTACACAATAGGCCTCAATCGAGGGTGTCTCGACTCAATCTCTCCGATATTTAAGTCAGAAAAATAGAGTAGGAGGAAGACAACAATATTAACAATGTAAATGAGAGAGTAAGGAATTTTTTTTTACATCCTTGCCCCTGGTTGGCCTAAGGCTCGACTTTTATACTTGAGCGTATTATCACGAATTTAACTGAATTTGCCTAAGCTGTGCGGCACCCTAACGGTAACTTTGAAGACTTAGCTGAAATTACCTAAGACTTAGCTAAAATTGTCTAAGTCATGAAAATGTCGAAGCGTAATTGCCTGCAAAGGGTCAGCCCACTTGCAATCTCGTGCCGGTCCCCAAGGACTTGCAAAAGGAGAAGTTGATTAGTTTTGAAGACGAGCGACGGACAAGTCCCGACGTCTCGCAAAGAGGACAGCTCTTACAAGCAATTTATCGAACACCTTGAGTGTAACAGAAAAAGAGAGCGAAACAGAACTTTAGAGAGCCGTAAGAACAGTCGCAAGTCCACAAACGACAGTTCTCAATGTATCGGACGCAAGACGAGTTCAACGGTCGATGAATGCTCACGCCCGATACTATCTCGAAGCCCCATCCAACACTATGCCACCCGGGGGGTTCGAAAAGACTGAGATGACTGACATTTTGCTCCGCTTGGTTAGGTCATCGTAGCAAGCAAAAATGACCTAAAACTGGACAGTTTTGGCCTATTTTAGCTCCGCGCAACGAGCGCGATCGTTCTGCAGCCTTATAGACTGTTTATGCTCGTATTTCTTAGGCAAAACATGTTGTCAAATATTTGTACAATCAAACAAAAGCGACGAATGATTCGCTGAGCGAAGAATTACGGTTGGACGATGATCATTCGTGACAGTCCGGTGGCATGGACGAATGCTCGTGAAGGCTCCCCTTATCCTACATGGCGAAAACATTTAACGAGGATAACTTACCGACATGTTTCCCTAGAGGCGATGCCAGGGGCGAACTATCGAGGTGGCTCTTCCAGCATGATCCCTTGCTCTTTTGGGTCAGTCAAGGTATGTATGACCCCTTCGTCGTCCATCCAAAATAAAAAGGCTGGAGAAGTCGAGCCATACTACCGACAACTAATGTAGAGTCAAGTTATCTTTCCCAACTGTGGGATCAAATGAGTCGTGGGTCTCATTGATCCCACCATCGGCGACCAGTTCTCAGGCTTTTGCTTAGGTGTTACTTTACGGGAAGGGAGTGACAGAATTATCCCTATCATTTATTTATTCCCTGAGCAAGGCATCCTTCTAAGATTGTCACTTTTACTGCATTCCCGCATGGTGATGTGATCATTGTATAGCTTCTGGTTCGTTGCTGGCACTGTGGTGGTGGGTTGCGCTTTCTTGTTGGGGCTATCTTTGTTTAGATCAATTTCATTCTGCAAACAAAGTTACAACAATGTTCTCATCAACTTACTTGTTCTGAAACCATCAAGCTCTCATAAATATTGCAGCAACCAACACATGGACCAT
The DNA here is from genome assembly GCA_029747655.1 of Ensete ventricosum. Taxonomy (NCBI): domain Eukaryota; kingdom Viridiplantae; phylum Streptophyta; class Magnoliopsida; order Zingiberales; family Musaceae; genus Ensete; species Ensete ventricosum. Next base: position 309,890 of record JAQQAF010000006.1, on the reverse strand, counting down.
ATTTCCTACATTTATTGAAGATATTCTCAGATGCATTTCTGCTATCTACTGCAAACATGCAAATCCATGGACCATCATACTTCAGTCTCATCCTCAAGCATTTTTTTTTTCTACATGGTTCTTGCGATAACTGCATCTATAAAGATAAGAATGGTCTATACAGTGGTAAAAATAGAAGTTCTGAAGGTTCATATGAATAATGAAAGATTTGATTATGCTTCAAACATGCACATATTGTCAGGTAGTCACTTGCTACATCTTCCAAGTTGTTAGCTTGCTCATCTTTAGCCTGTTAACTAAAAGTTTATTACTTGATAGATATTCCCTATTGATTGATATAGTGATTATAAATTAAAGAAGAAGAAATAACATCCATATCCAATTGAAATCTGTTGGTCTCACAGATTTCTAATTCAAGGGCTCTAGATGATGGAACCAACAAAATTGGTGCATCAGAAGCAACTTAGTTTTTGGAGAAACATAGGCATAGGCACATAATGACTTCAAAAAAAATGTAATCAGTAAAGTTATTATACCTACTACCATGGACTTTAACCTTCATGCATAGACATCTTTAGCATATGGACTTCATGAGAACCACATCAAAATTCAAAGGTACTTAAGAATTAGATTGTTAAAGTTCATCTTGAGCCACTAGCTCATGTTGCTCTTTGTTCAAGCATCCTCAGATGCTGCTTTAAGAATTATAATTTTCTAATATAGTACTATTTTTTGCAATGAATATACTATACTGCTTACAAATTTTTCCTATAAGCTTTATCGACCTTGATTTTGATGGTAAATATGTCCTCATGTTTTCTGTAGTTTCAACTTTATACAACCAAAAAATATAAAAAAATCTATCTATCAGGACATGAGTCTTGCAAAAGGCAGTTCACTCGATTTAATGTATCGGTCCTAAACAGAATTATGAACCATATCATCCAGCCAAAGATTCTATAAATATTATGCAAAAAATACTTCCCTTGTTTGGTCCAATCTTGTCAACATGATCTGACAAAAAAAAGGCAGTTGAAATTAGGGTACAAAGAAATCTTGAAATTTAGTGATATCTCTACATCTGTGATGGGATGGAACAAAATAGTGAGCTAGACATAATGTAAAGCAGTAGAAGTTTCAGCAACTCTAATACAAAAAAGCCTACTGCAGAAGAAACATCAGACACAACTTTGCCGGTCATGTAAATTTTAGAGTTTTGCAGCAAAGTAGGAATAATTTGCAAACAGAAGTTGGGAAAAAACTGTATAAAACAGGAAATTTTTGTTGTCCATGGTGATACAAGCCTTGATTACTATGAGTGATGATTTCATAGCACTACCTGGAGTGAATAATAAGAATTCGTTATATTAAAGACAAGTTCTATTCAGCAATGCTAGCTGAGTGCAGGACAAAAGAAGATAAAAAACAACATTATTCTTACCTTGAAGAGCAAGCCCTTACACCTCTGGCAACCAACGGCCACACATTCAACCCTAACTAGAGATGGAACACAAAGGTCGAAAAGAGCAGAATCAAGAGAAGCCTGAAACTAAGCCATATTTAGCAATAAACCTCTTCTGATTGTAATGAAGCATTTCACTCAGACTACAATGTATGTTCTTTTGTTTCAAAAGTTTGTGCCGCAACTCCAAGCTCTTCTTCATACCATGTCGAAAGAACTCTGGATAATCTGCTATCTCACCGATTTCTCTTCCCATGTCTTCAACCAAGAATCTGATTTTGGGTTCCAATGATTTGTTGACACTCTTGATCAGAACAGGGGGATATCCGGCAACTAATGCTACAATTTGTTTATTGTCAAATCCACATTCCTTCAAGAATGCTAAGTTGGGTTTTAGAACCTTATTAACGTCCCTACAGAATACTTCAGGGAAATTGCAAACCGCTCTTTGCAAATTCTGTTCATCTAAGCCTATCGACTTGAGAAATTCTGTGGTTGGTCGAAGCCGTTTCTCAACACTGTAACCTACTAAGAATGGGTTTTTCACCAGAGTTTTACCAATCAAGCCTTCCTTATTGAGGCCAATGCTTGCAAGGAAATCAGTAACCCGAGCCAATTTCGTTTCGATGCTGTAACTGATGAGCCTTGGATTCAACAGGATCATCTTACCCAGTTGCTTCTCCGAGATTCCTAGCACCTGGAAGAAAGCTAGTAATGGGCAGAGCTTGTCTTCAACACTGTGTGAGAGAATGTTCGGGAATTTGGTGATGGCCGAAGCAACTTCGCCAGGCCTTGATCCCAAGGTTGCAAGGCACTGGACAGTAGGCACAAGCTTTTGATTCAAGCCCAAAGTGAGGACTTTGGGGCACTTGGAAACGACGTATGGAAGCTTCCTCTTCTGAACCCCAATGCTTTCCAAGTAATCCCAATTCTCACTGGCTCTGTCTCTTCCTGTGCTCTCCAGCGGATTGCATCTCCTCACCATTCTCTTTATGCTTTCATCATCAAACCCTTTCTCCCTCAAGAACTCAACAATTGTGAGCTTCTGGTCGGTGCTCCTTTCCATCTCACTAAAGACATCAATGTGGTTGGTGACTGAGTGACTCAAACTAATAAATCTAGAAAAAAAAAAAAAGTACTGGCAAACTGTATATCATTATGCAGCGCAAGATCTGTAAGAAGATTAAACAAAACTATGACTGGAAGCAGGAATAAACCATCAGAAACTACACATCAAGTTGCCAAAATTCATCCTTTTTTCTTCCGCTTACCCATCCCAAGGTGAAATTAGTGCATAAAGTCTTAATCTACTTTCGCAATTAGCATGGAATGAGGAAACAGAAGACTTGAATCGCAACATCAAAAAACATAATCATGGAAGATACAAACAAGGATTCTCGGTCGCAGAAAAACTTGTTTCTATCAAAAAAATCTGCAGTACACAAGATTGCTGACCTTCTTCTTCAGAACACCAACATCACCCACTGTAGTCGAAGCCTACACAAAGAACCAACTTTTCGCTGAATCCTCTCTTTTCTCGCAGCAGAAGGAGAACTTATCCCAAGCAGACGTTATCTCTGGAAGGAGACCGGATTCGACAAAGCCTTGTAAAGAATCATCGACCCTATCTCTCACGGTAGCGACAGCGATTGTTCCTTAATGGGTCCCCATGCTTTCTCCAATAAAAGACATGGGTATAGGAGTGGGTATACTAAAAGATGTTGCTCTTGCTTTTTTAATCTAAAAACCCTAAACTGATCCCCAGAATCCTCCACATTTGCTTCTTCCTCTGCGGCCACAGTTGAAGAGAACCATGCAAACTAAGCTTCGATCAGAGATGCGTGCCCGCGGCCTGCTTCGGTATGAGTAACAATACTGGCAGACCGATGAGAGGCGAGAGGCGTACCATGCGTGCCCGCGACCGGCTTCGGTATGAGTAACAATACTGGCAGACCGATGAGAGGCGAGAGGCGCAGGGGCGATGGCTCCCAGGACCTTTTCCTTTCCAATCTCAACTTCGCTGACGACGGCGACGAGGAGAAGGAAAGGGCGCACCAAGAAGCGCCGCTGGCTCGAGCCTCTGCTATATCATTATTGCATGGAGGCCAGATAACCGACGAAGAGAGACAATCCAAAAGAGGATTTTGGTCAGTCCCCGCAATCGCCATTCAAGGATTTCGATCGAAATTAGTAGGATAGCTTCGGGGTCTCGCGTCGGAGATCGTCGTCACGGTTTGCTGGACGACATTGGGGAAAGGAACGCAGGAGAATTTTGATTGTGGCGGGTGAGGAAGCGATCGAATTGGGGATTCTCTGGCGCAAAAGTCTAAATCTTGGAGAAGTTGGCCGGCATAACGTAAGAAGGTGGAGGAAGCCGATTAAAAACCATTGGTGGTGGCTGAGTCTGCCACATAAGAGGCACCACCAGAAGTCACCGATGACATCTTCAAGAACATAAGGAGACCGAGCTAATAGCCAATGCTGTTGCCCTGGTGGATGTGCTCTGCAAAGGCGGGCTGGTTCAGGAAGCCATGAAGCTGTTTGGGTTAATGCGTCAGAAGGTACCTTATGATGTGATTTACATTGCTGTTGTGGTAGGAATCCACAAGACAGCAAAATTTGATGATATAAGGAGGATCTTCAGGAAAATGCAGAAGCACGGAGTTGTGCCTATCGCATGCAGCTACAAAATTCCCATTCAGGGCTTATGCAGAGGATGGAAATTGGAGGATTCAGTTGAGTTCTGCACAGAGATGTTGGGTGCTGGGCATTCACCAAGTGTGATGGCTTTTATGGGTTTGGTCGATGGATTCTGTAAAAGGAAAGGATGGGGGGGGGGGGGGGGGGGGTGTGTGGTGGGTGGTGGTGAAGGAAGCTGAGAATGTTGTCAAGAGGCTGCAGGAGGGAGATGTTTTGTTCTAGATGGAAAGAGCTGTTGGAGTGCATTTGGACAAGACAGGACCATTCTCACCAATGGTTCTGAAGGCCATCGTCAGGAATCGCAATAACCATTTTGATCTCTTCCTCAGGTAATCGATACCTACTGTTTTCTCTTTTTTCTCGTTGTTCATTGGGGGCATCCTCCAATTTGTTCCCTATCACTGATAATGTAATATGTTTGCATTTTTCTTTTCTCTTTTGCGCTCATGATAAAAATATTGTTTTAAGTGAACTGATGCACCTCGTATGGGCAATTATCAAAGGTCCTAGTTACTTTTGATCAGAATTCTGATAAGGCTGTGGTTATGGACGTCGTGAGGTTAATTGTGTCAGATATATACCTGATTGAAGTTCTCTGACAAACTTGTAAAAATATTTCTCATGATTTCTGCATTTTGGATCTAATCTTGGACCATTCTTTACATCACCTTATGTATTGATTACTATCTTGAATCTGATAAATAAGTAATAACTGAGTTGCCCATGCTATGTTCTTTCAAAGTTATGAAATCCTAAAGCATTTTCTTGTTCTTCATTAAGTTGGGAAGATGTCCAAGAAAATAATCATTAGTTGAGCATATTACTGTCTAGGTAAATTTCTTGCGTAATCCAAACTTTTGGGCCTCTGTGCACAGATGCACCATAAGACATTTGCGTGAGCTACACAAGAAGTTTCTCTGTCTTTGCAGAAAAGAAATGGTTGTTCCGAATTATACGATAGCTATCCTAACCATGTTAAGCCCCATTATCAAATATGAAATAATCTGAATGTACAGTTTAGGCAAAATGATGATGCATAAACCAATATGGAACAAATCAGCGTGCTATGCATGTCAAATGTTGCACTGCATCTTGTCCGTTGTGAGATCCAGTAGAACACTCTCAGCTCTTCTAAAATTATACCCATGCTTCCTAGTGATACTTTCTTGTAATATTTAATTGAATGTAACAAGAAGCAAGCCAAATTTATGTAGTTTATTAATATAAGAGAATGATATATCGGTGCCCATAGCATGTCCAGTTCTTCAAACTTCTTGACACAGAGATTTATTAAAATGGTTCATATGACTTGTTAAAGCTTTTATTATCTAGTAATGTTGGCAAATCGGGAAGGTACTTAATCATTAGATCTGATAGCCTTGTGTCCTCAGCGATGTAATGCAATCATCAAACATCTCTTCAATGCCCTTGAATTTAAACCCCAAGTCACGTAGTTTGGATGTGTCAAACTGGTAACGTGGTATCTCAGCACAGTAATTGTGGAACCTGAACACAAGTCAACTACTTATAACGCAAAGCAAAGATTACCTAGTAAGAATTTATAATAATTACATGAAGACAATACTCAAAGAATAAATCATAGATGTTAAGTTGTTTGATTATTTTATTGTTTTTTCAAATAAATAATCAAAAAGTGGGTTATAGACACTAGTTCATGGTTCTTCAGTTGTTTCTTGAATCCCTTATATTCTGAAAGATTTTACTTGCATACAAATAAGTGTCTCTCAAATTGTTCTTGAAGTTTTGTGTATTCTTAGATGCATCATTCTTTTCCAAATTTTGCAAGATTCTAGTTTCATAACAAGGAAACTTCAGCCTCTAGAAACTTAGCTTGTAATTTACAATGATATATACAATACGATCCCGTAAATAGAACTAACCTATTTGGGATGGGCAACGAAGGATAGCGGTTTGCGAGCTGGGCAGCGACTTCATGATTATCAAGGACATTGGAACTGCAGAGATATCGCCCTTGAGCATTGTCATTTTCGTACACCAAAATGTGGCAGCTGGCAACATCATCGATGTGAACATAGCCCATTCTGCCATAAGCTGAGAACCTCTCTTTTTCTCCTGCAAGTGAGGTTCGTCAGTAGTTATAGTGTCATGTACTTATTGTTGAAAAGAAGGCATTTAGTGCCTTGAAATTTTGTTTTCCATAGGAAGGAAGGATGATCCATTGTGGCATTAGAAATACCTCGAAGTAGGCCAAGGACATCCCTAACAGTTAGACACAAGTCATGGGGCAGACTTGGTCCGACGATGAATGATGGAAGAACAGTTACAAGGTCTATTTTGTTCTCCTTTGCAAATTCCCAAGCTGCCTTCTCTGCTAGAACTTTTGCTAGGGCATACCACATCTTGGACAACAAAAAGCAAAAAAAAAAAAAAAAACAGAGCTTTATTCAGAATCAAGCATATTGGCATGGATCTTTTTTGCTTAGTGTTTCTGCTCTTATCATAGCAAGAAGGGTTCATGTAGCCTTCAATAATTGTATAACCAAAAAGCCATCTTAGTAAGTATGTGTATGTATGTATGAATGTGCCAAACATGGAGTAGCAGATTAGTTATGGTCTTTCACCTGGAACATTTGGCAAAGTTCCACAGAGCTCCATGATGTCTCATCCAGTGGTAATCTGGGGTTGACATTCTCTCTTACTCTTATTGCAGATGAAGACGATGTCAGAACAACTCTCCTTAGTGCTGGATTCTTCTTGCATGATCGCAACACATTTAGAGTGCCGGTGACTGCAGGATCCAGTATCTCAGCCTGCGAAATATCAACACCAGGAGCCATGGCCACAAACAACAAAATGAGACAAATTTCCACAAATGCAACTAAGCTGTATGTTCTCCTGATCATTTTGTTTCTCTCTCTCTTGCAAGTGTTTTCAAGAGAGATCTATTTTCCATGCATAAGAGGGGGAAGAAAAGCAGCAGTTTTCAGCTACTGTTAAAATGGACATTCCGCGACTGAGAGGAACAGCATACCTTGGGATACTTGGCTACGACGACCACGGGAGATGCGGTATGGAAGACACCTTCACATTCCATTACAGCATCATCAAAGCTGCCCTCCTCCATGAGATTGGCCTTCACAAGCTGGAGCCTGTCCTTTGCACCAACCAACTCCCACAGATGGGCCAATTTCTTATGGTCCCCTGCAAATCTGTTATTGTTAGTTCCATCTTGTAATCGGAAGAGATGAGTCCAAATGAGCACTGAATTGTGTCTAAAGATGAACAGAGGGACATGAGTTGATGATGATGGAGAGGAAGAAGAAATGGAGTGATGGAACCTGGGTCTCGGACCGTTCCTATTACATGATACCCAGACTGCAGAAGACGCTTAATAAGCCAAGAAGCAACATAACCAGAAGCGCCTGTCACACACACCCTGCCTTTGCTACCTGAAACCTCGTCCATTCTGTCAGAAATGTGGAGACTTCCATGTTCATTTTTATACATGTACTCCAGAGCTTGCTACGTAAGCCAAGATGGGTAGTTCATCATCTTTTGATGTTCTCTGACGTTACTTGTAACTTCGAGTCTGGTGGAGAGTAGATGGAAAAACTAGTACTCATGCGCATCATGTCATGCACACTCTTGGTGGTATTATCTTGTGGAGGAAAAATACACAAACAGATGATAGGCACAAGAAAGACTTATGCGTCCCAGAGAAGTCGCCATCTTATAGCTTTCTAATTGAAATCTCAAAATGAAGGATGTGGTGAGGGGGAGCTTCAAGAATGTTGATGTGGTATGGCCAAGTAGCTTAGTTGGTATGTTCAGTAGGCATCCACTAGAGTCCACGTGTTAGAGTCCGGAATGAAAAAGAATAATAATAATTATTATTATTATTAGTTTTAATTTATTCTACATGATCAGTTAAGAAAAGGATTAATAATTATATTATTATTAGAGTCTGGAATGATCAGTTATTATAAAAAATAATAACTGAATTCAAACAAATCATGGGTAAAGGATTAAGAAAATAATTTATTCTACTTACCAAAGGGGAAAAAATACTGCACAGAGTTCTATCAAGCAGTGTCATAAAGGAATCATTTGCTGATTAATTAACACAAACTCGATCCATGAACTAAAAAAAAAAAAAAAGACTTTAGAAGCGAGTAGCAACATAAGCTTAAATCAGTCTCTTCGTAGGCATCCGATGAAATTGAAATGATATAGAAAAGTTTAGCATGATCCCTACATACAGATGAGAAATTAAATTCAAATTAGTACTAGTTTATATTATGTTTCTTATTGAATTTCTAATTCTATCCAAAACAAGAGATTCGTTGGAAAACAACTCTCCAATTAAATCTGTCTCGATTGTGTTCTTCCAACCAAATAATTCCTATTCAACTCATTTGAACATATCGAAATATAATTATTTTTTCTAGTTCAATTCAATTCCACCAACGGACCGGGATATTGGACCGCCTCGTCGAAAATACCCTTTTAAGTCCTTTCCTCGCCAAAACAACGTGGTACATCAACCGATCAAGAAAACCAGGGGTACAACCGTAACTTCATATTGGTCCGTTACTCCCCCGTGTGTATATATATATATATATACGGCCGACTCCGAAGCCCATCTGAGCTTTTCGTTCCGTGACTCTGCTGTTGGCCGCCGCTACCCCTAACGCCCATCCCAAGCGGAGAACAGACGAACTATGAAGCCATGGTTGGTTCCGAATCCTTTCTTCTCTCGCGATCGACCGTAGATTGATCTCTTCGTGACCTTTGATTTGATCGTTTTGCTTCCATTTTGTTGTGGGCGACGAGTAGGCGGATGCTTCAGACGCTGTGGAGGTGGGAGGTGCGCAGCCGAAGAAGAGGACCTTTAGGAAATTCTCCTACCGTGGGGTCGACCTCGATCAGCTCCTTGACATGGGCCTCGATGAGCTGGTCAAGCTCTTCGATGCTCGTGCTCTCAGAAGGTTTAGATCCATTCTATCTCGTTTCCATCGTATCTTTCGTCTTTCGCTTTCGAACGATTAATGTGTTTGTTTTTGTCTTACGATGAACATTTGGGCGGGGATTCACGCAGGTTCCAGAGAGGGTTGAAGAGGAAGCCCATGGCTCTGATCAAGAAGCTTCGTAAGGCGGTACGATGCCTCCATTTGTCTTGTCGATCTCCTTGTTATCTTGCTTTGTTTCATCCGTCGTATGCTGTCACATCCTCTGTTTGTTTTTGTCTGATTTCATATGCAAAACCCTGCTTGGTTTTCCTCATGTTTTGATATATGCAAAAGTAGAATTTAGATGAGGATGTCCATAGGCAAGTGGCTTTGTCCTTTTAACTTCGGACAGCTTTCAAACTATCAAGATAGAAGGCGAGGTAGGAAACAAGAGACTGTCTCCAAAACGTTACTTGATAGGGTAAATATTGGGCCTGTCGGCTCGGCTTGACCATGTCAGCCAAAGGACCACATTGGCCCGACGATGTCAGCCTGGACATGTCAGCTCGAGGACCACATCAGCACCCCAGGGCTTTCGGGTCACATCGGCAACCACCTCAGCAAGCGCAGGCGGCCCTTTACGCAATGCCGTCTACTCAGAGGGTCGTACTGAGAGTCGGCGGCTTCGCCAAACGAGACCCCGGGAGCTGGCGAAGGCAACGTCTCGCGTGGAGCCGTACCTGCGGGTCAGCCGAAGGTGTCACGCTCATTAAACATCTCAGTACGGTCTCCTTCCTTCCCGTAGGTATAAATACCCTCACTGTAGCCCATAGGTGAGGGAGGAATGGTTCCTCGGAATTCTCCTACCTCTTGACCACCTCAACTTTCAATTTTCACACCCCGAAGTGCTAACTTAGCCATCGGAGGGGCCACGTCAGGCACATGCCACCCCGACGAGGGCCTTCTTGCAAGTCCCGACCATGATCCGAGGCCGACCCAATTGACTTCTCGACCCAAAAGCGGCAGTCGAGTGCAATCTGATATCCCACCCGAGCCAACCCAAGTCACCCAATCTAGCTCGAACGATCCTGCGCACGCGGGGCGAACCGTGTCGTGCCGACTCCCCGTCCACGGCACAAAATTCAGTAACATTTTGGCGCTAGAAGGAGGGCCCAATGTCGCAAGAACGTTCGATGCTTAATAACCCTGGGGAAGAAGCTTCGATTGCCCAACAGACCCTCGGAGTCGGAGCACATCCTACCTTCCCCCACCCCGGGAAAGGGAATCTGTCAATGCAAACCCCTAGCTGATACTGGCGACTATTGATCCCGAGCTGTCCCCATTGGCATTCAACCTTTAGCATCTCATCATCTCTCCTGAGGCCTTTCTCGGGCTCACCCATCAAGTACAAGCCCTAGTCGGGATGATCCATACCATCATCCCTTATATTCCTTAATTGGTGCAGCAGCCGGTGCAGCAGTAGCAGACCTCCCCAACGGTACAATAGGGGGCATCGTCCTCACAGGGGCAACCCCCGGTCCTACAACGACTCGATGAGGAGGTCCCCCGACCTCCTCTCGAAGGAGGAGCTCGGAGAAAGCTCCACGGGTGGATCTCCTTTTGTCCCGGAGGTCCTAGACAAGTCGATCCCACATAACTTTCGGCTCCTAACACTCGAAGCGTACGACGGTAGTTCCGACCTAACAGAGTATATAATGGCATTCAGAGCACAAATGGCGTTGTACGAGACGTAGGACGCCTTAATGTGTCGAGCGTTCCCGATGATCTTGTGAGGACCAGCCCGAATGTGGTATAGTCGACTGAAACCCTCCTTGATTTTCTGCTTTGACTAGCTCACCAAAGAATTCGAGTTGAATTTCCTAGCCAACGCTCAATCAAGATCGACGTCGCCTCCCTCTTTGGGACAAGTCAAAAAGACGATGAGTTGTTAGCTCAATTCATCGCACGTTTGGCGGCCGAAATCCGAGGAATGCCCAATGCCCACCTATCGTTGGTGTTCCAAGCCTTTTTGATTGGGCTACGACCATCTCGCTTTTTTCTGTCACTGGTCGAGTGTCCACCTCTAACGGTCCCTAAGATGTTGCAGAGGGCCAATCAATATGTTAATGCTGAAGCATTGGTGGCTGGCAAGCGCGAAGATCAGAAGCGACCTCGCGTCAAGTTGTCTCGAGTCCCACCCCCGGGGTCCTCGAGAAGAAGAATGGCAAGGCCTGAGCTGGCCACCCCACTCCCCAGGTGATGCTTTGGCTACCTGAAGCGCATGAAAGCCCACTGCCAACAGCCTCGGGCACCGCGCCCCCAATTAATGGTGGAAAAAAAAAAAAAAATGGTGGGGCACGCGTCGTATGCTCACCACGCGCCACGTGGCCCCAAAATCCCGACGCTAAACGGCCAATCGTAACGTATGCCAAGGCAAGCTCGGTTGATATAAGGCGCCGTGTTAATTGGTTCAATTGAACCAACTAACTAACTCAATTATATCAACATGTGACCTCGACTCCCAACCCTACGCACACAATTATATCCAAGGTTTGACTTATCGATCCGTACCGGTGTATCGATATATAGTTGGTACCGGTACGAGACTCGTATCGAGCGGTATGCACAGTGCGTACCACCTGGTATTAAAATATAATATAATATTTTTATAAGATAATATTAAAATATTAAAATATTTTTTTGGAGCGTCTCCCTGCACGGGAGAAAAAGCGGCCACGGCCGCGGGCGACCCGCAGGCGGCGACAGTAGGCGAGCGAGGATGGCGCGCGGGTGAGGTATTCTTTCTTCCCCTCTTTTTTTTTTTTTCTTTTCGTCTTCTGCCCTTTTTCTTCCTCAATTGACCGTCGACAGTCAATTTCTTCGTCAATCGACCGTCGACGGTCGAAATCGATCGCCGACGGTCGATTTTTGACGGAATCGCCCGGTAGCGGGCGGTCCGCGTACTGGTAACCTGGCGGACCGATATGTACCGCCCGTACCGGGTGGTACAGGTCGAAATTGCAAACCTTGATTATATCAACACGTGACCTCGACTCCCAACCCTACGCATGCTTCTCTCTACGCATGCTTCTCTCTTTGTTGTCGCCGCCAACGATTTCTCTCTACGTTCGTCGTCGATGATTTCTCCCTTTGCTTCTATCGCTGACGGTTTCTCTTGTTACCTTTGAGTCATCCTCTGTTGTTGATTCTCTTCAGCTTTCGCTACTGTCCGCTACCGTTGTCGCTGTCCAATGTTGCTTGTTGTTTGCGACATGACTCCATTGTTGTTGTTGTTGTTGTCTGCAACTCCGCTGTCGCCGTTGCTGCTAGCTGCCTCCTATTGTCCACGATTCCGTAGCTTCCATTGTTGTCTGTTGCTTGCAACTCAGCTTCTCACTGTGACTTTTCGTCGTCGACTTCTCACCACGACTTGTTCGGTCTTTATTTATTAATATACTATTAGTGATAGATATATTATTAATAGTATATTATTTATTATTGTTCAAAATAATCTTTATTTATTAGATTAATAATATACCATCTAGATTTTAACATTGTTAATATTTATTTTTTATTTAATAACATATTTTTATTTAAATAATTATATTTATTAATTATATTATATATATTTTAATATTTTAAAGTGCCTCGCCTCACAAGGGCGAGCGCCCCGGGTGTGTCCTTGGTGCCTTTTAGCACCTAGCGCTTTTAAAATCTCCGGATAGAAGTTCTATTTAATCATTGACATGAATGTGTGAATTGAGCTTGGAGGTCTGCATATACGATAATTACCAACTCAATTCTCTTGCATAGGCTGTGACTTCTCTAAGGTATATGTGCATTTTAGTTTTGTAGGAGAAAAAGTAGTGTGTTTCCGTATAACTGTGGTTTTTAATTTGTATCATTAAGATACCCATCAGCTGATACAAGAACCAGGATGTTATCACGATTGATATTGATAGACTGCGAATGTTTGGGGCCATCTTGTTTGATGCCTAAACCTTATGAGAGCCATATGAGTTGTATCCGGTAGTATAAAATCATCCAGTTCATTGTTTGTCTCACCTTAGGTGTAAGTCATCAAACAGAATTCTGCATTGCAACTTTTAGTTACCTGTGCTGAGTAACTGATTAACCAAAATGATCTACTTCTGCAAATAGAATCCTGTGATAATGTCTTTTTCTTTTACAATATGCATATTTCACTCACAGATCCTGTTACTTGTTATGTTTCGAAATGTGCAGACGCGTGATGCTCCCCCTGGTGAAAAACCTGAGCCTGTGAGGACCCACCTCAGGAACATGATAATAGTCCTGGAGATGATTTGGAGCATCATCGGTGTGTACAATGGAAAAACTTTTAACCAGGTTGAAATCAAGGTAATCATTTTGTCACACATTTGCGGCAGTCTGATACTCTTTTCTATTGCATAGTATTCTCGACTTCGTTTGTAATAATGTCCTGTGTTGATCATGTGCTTTGACATGACAGACGTCTAGTTATAGTTTGACACTCGACAGAAAAAAAATGGAATACTAGGTGTAATCTTTTATATCTCTGCTTTCTATTTGTTTACCGAAGAATTCTGTATCATCTGTCTCTGTCTAATATTTGGGGTATGTTGTATCTTTACATAGTTTGTAATATCTGTTTATTGATCCAATGTTGTGACAATGCAGCCTGAGATGATTGGTCATTACCTGGCGGAGTTCTCTATCTCATACAAGCCTGTGAAGCATGGAAGGTCTGGTATCGGTGCCACGTACTCCTCCAGGTTCATCCCGCTCAAGTAATTATTCCTAACAGACAAAAGATGGCAAAGAAAGAAAGGTCATTCCAACCGTTGAGCGCTTATTATTCTTCCCCATTTTATCTGCCCGCTGTTTTTAAGTTCAAAACTTTCAGTGCTTTATTCCCATTTTATTCGGTCATGTGTTCCATTATTGTTTAGTCTTTTTGTGCCCAAGTGTTTTAAATGACTTTTTATTTTTTACTTGTACCAGATTGGCCGGATATTGTCTCTTCTTCCGTCAAATGTGGCCGCCCACGTAGGAATGTCATAGCATAATCGTGCTTAGCTTAACTTTTGGGCGGAGATAAATGTAACTGGAGCTCTCTTAGCATAATCGTCCTTCGGTTTGTTTGGTAGTATTCACTATCTCTCAAAACCGAATGAATGATCTTTGGGTGTTTTGTGGCTCTTTTACCTCTTTAGACATCGCTACTGACTGCTCTGGATGGTTTGTGATTCTGTTGCCCGAGAAGCTGCTACAACCACTCCTCCACGTGAGGTCAACATCAAGATTGAAAGTTCTTTGGCAAATAAGTGTCAGGATTTCAGCCGTTTGTCAACCATCCAACAGATGTATTTGTGGTGACCTGACAGGCTATGAAGCCACTTTACTTCTATTTAGTACAAATGTCCGATGCTGGCTCTGGACCGATAATAACATCTACTGATCGGTATGGATGTCTTAACTTGTAATGATGATTAATGAGCTGTTAGTTTCTGCAGGTTGTAATCTTTGAGACCGAGAACAGCTGCTACATTTCCCAAAACAGCAGACCCCTACAAGAGGAGAGTTCCTATACAATATTTACCTGCAGCAGGACTCCTGTCTTGTCTTGATCACAGGCTAAAGGTTTGGCGACGGGAATGGAATCAGCAGAATTCACCAATCACCCTGCGCTATCATGAACCAGCAGCCCTCAGAATGGAATGGAACCATCCCTCAGAAAGGTCATATTCCTTTATACTTCCGAACAGCTTATTTACTAACTAGGACATTTGAATTACCGTCCTAACTAGCTAGTACAGGAGCAGCTCAGTTTAAAGGCAACGAATTCCCCCAGGCCATTGGGCCATAATCAATCTGGTGTCTGAGAACACAATTGTCTCGGTTGAGCTTTGCTTGCCAAGCTGGTGGGTTTGAAGCCCTCGAGTCACTTTCCACACCACAATCTGTGTTAGGGGGGCTGCAGGCAGCTGAAGGAGGGGGTATCTCCACACTGAATTTGTGGTCTCACACCTGAATAACAGTTTGAGAGATTTACAAGCATCAGAAACAGAGGCGTTTCTTTGGGTCAGTTTTCAGTCTGCAACAGAAAGAACTCAAGAGGCGTTTCTTTGGGTCAGTTTTCAGTCTGCAACAGAAAGAACTCAATGGGGTCTTCTTGTTAAGGCAACAAGCATGGCAGATCGATTCTGCATGCATATGATGAATTCCAACATATAAACTCCACTGCAATTGAGATTGCTTGCATCCATGTTATTCTGGTCGGACTTGCAATCAACTCGGACTGCAAGATATCTGTCACTTGCCTTGGGCTCATAGGATCCAGCAAATTGGATGCCTTTTTACCTCTGTCGTCAATCTCGGTAGTGGAATACTGCTCTATTCCAGTTTTACTATTTGCAAATGCAGACATCGTAAAGGACTCATCAAGTGGTTCAGATAGCTCCACGCAGTTTTGCGTGTGACAATCTCATCTGCACTGAATCCAAATGATGCTCTGTATGCTTCAATCTCTTCTACATCCTGTTTGCAAGTTTTATTGTGTCTGTTTCCACCATTGGGGTAAACATCTGCTTCACTCGAAATACTGATCCCCCCCACCAGCACCAGTACATGATTGTCGTGCCTGGTCCAAATGAAACTGTTCAGATTTTGCAGAATTGCAGAATAGAAGAAGCTGGAATCGGGAGACAGTATGAAATCTCTGGTTGTGGCCGAATTAAGTTAGAACAGCTTGGATGCCCCATTCGTCGGACAGGGTGAGCTGCATGAAGATGCAGAAGCATCCCACTGTGTGGGAGTATCCCGCTTGGGAAAATGTGAAGACAACAGCCCACTTCTTGGGGTCCCCTAGGCAGGTGATAAGAGGTTGCTACAAGGATTTTCGGGGTAAAGTGGATATGTTGCCTGGAGATCGTTTCCAACCCCATAACTTGAAGAGAAATAAGGAATGCCATTCTCTTTCCCAGCACTTTTATGATCCAATGATGATGACAAAAATCGAGCAAATGGCACATCGATGTGGGGGTTGTAAGGTGAGCAAGCTCAGGTCTGGGGGTTAGTGGAGCAGTTGATGACTCGGTTGTGAAGGTCGAGAACACAGGAGGTGAGACCAGTTGTGTTTCATGAGCATATGGCCATGTTGCAAACATGGTTGATGATGGTCCTTCAGGAGAATTGGCTGATATTTGACAGGAAACAATTTGGTGATTGGACCGTTGAAGGTAGTGTCGAGTTTGTAAAAGATGCTAGAGATGAAGGTGGAGTAGCAAGAATAGATAAGTTTAGTGTTGTATTTTCATTAGAAATTCCAACAAATTGAGGCTCATTTGAACGAATACTTGACTCGTTGCCATCTGGGATACTGTCACAGTCTTAGCTGAATTTGCCTAAGCCGTGCGTCACCCTGGTGGCAAACTTGAAAACTTAACTGTAATTGCCTAAGTCGCGAAGCAATCTTGCCCAATGCTCCGGACTTAATTGGAATTACCAAAGTTATGAAATGTCGAAATATTATTTGCCCGTAAAGGGTTAGCTTACTTGCAACCTTGTGCGGGTCCCGAAGGATCTGCAAAAGAGAAGTTGATTAGTTTTGAAGACGAGCGACGGATAAGTCCCGACGTCTCGTAGAGAGGGCGGCTCTTACAAGAAATTCGTCGAACATCTTGAGTGCAACAAAGAAAGAGAGAAAAAGTTAAACATGACTTTAGAGGGTTATAGGAACGGTCGCAAGTTCACAAACGACAGTTTCCAAGGTATTGGACGCAAGTCAAGTTTAACTATTGATTAATGCTCACGCCTAATGCTATCCCAAAGCCCATCTCCCCTGTGCCGTTCGAGTGGTTCCACGGGGTTGAGATGGCTCACACTCTGCACCGATCAAAATGCATGTCGCAGCATGTGAAAATGGCTCAAAATTAGGTCATTTTAGGTTTTGGTTCTACACAATGAATGGTCGTTCTATAACATTCTAGATCGTTTTTACTCGTATTTTTAGGTAAAAATATATAAAAACAAGGCAAAACAGTCTGCCAAACATCTATACAAGTAAGCAAAAGCGACGAATGGTTCGTTGAGCGAAGGTGTTGCAATTGAGCGACGATCGTTCGTGACATTCTCCCCCACTTGAACTATTGATGCCCTCGTCGACGCCTGTTGGTAGGGTTTGACGCAGGTTTCTTCATGTCGTAGAGTATCTTCTGGCTCCTAATTGGCTTTTGTTCTGGGAAGCTTTTGTCACTTCACCAAATACTCAGTTTGTTCTGATCCATTGGGTAGTTTAGTTTTGCAATTTGCTAGAATGATCTCAACTTGTTTCTGGTACGAGTCTCTAATTGGAGGAAGACAAGTTGAAATATTTCATGAAGCATATTGTGGATCTGAATGGTAGGCTTTCAAGTTGATTATATGGAAGACATTGTGAATTTTGAACCATGCTAGCAGTTGCAACTTGTAGTAGACATTACCCACTCTATTGATAATTGGGAAAGGCTCTTCATACTTGCGTACCAACCCTTTGTGCACTTGTGTCTAAAGAACTTGAGTATGTTGGTTGGAGCTTCACCAACACCAAGTCATCCAACTTTAAACTCTTGTGGTTGCCTTCCCAAGTCTGCTCACTTCTTCATCTTTTTTATTGCTTTCTCTAAATAGGCCTAAGCAATATCTACATTTTGATGCTTTTCTTTGCAAAGTGATATGCTGACGGGCTACTCCCGGTATAATCAATAGCCAACGTGTGAGGAGTCGACAATTGTTGTCCCGTGATAATCTCGAAGGAGCTCTTGTTGGATGCAAAGCTTCGTTGTAATTTGTAGGAAAATTAGGTTATGTCCAACAGCTTTACCCAATCTCGTTGGTTGGCACTTAAGTAATGCCGGAGATATTGCTCCAAGAGCGAGTTGATTCTTTCAGTCTAGCCATCCGTCTGAGGGTGGAGGCTTGTGGAGAAATATAATTTAAATCCCAACAGCTTGAATAGCTCGGTCCAGAATCGTCCCAGGAATCAAAAATCTCGATCACTAATGATGTGTGGGGCTCCCCAATATTTTACCACATTCTTCATCAACTTAGTCGCCTCCTTTGCTGAACAATATATGGGTGCAGCAATGAACGTTGCATACTTCGAGAACCGATCGACTATCACGAGTATCGATCCAAGTCCCCCTACTGCGCGCAAGCTAGATATGAAGTCTAAGGAAATGCTCTCCCAAGGCCTTCCTGGTATGGGCAGCGACTCCAAAGGTTCCATCGGCTTGTTGGCAAGGCATGTTCGAACATATTCCAACACATATGTTCTCATCTTGGGCCAATAGAAGGTCCTCTCCACGAGAGCAATTTTTCGGTGGATACTTGGATATCCAGCCCAAAGGGAGTCATGACACTCTTTCAAAAGTTCACGCCTCAAATTATCCACTCGTGGAACATAAATTATGTTTCCTTTGGTATAGATGAGTCCCTCCTGGACCCAAAATCGTCGTGTCTTTCTCTCTTTAATGAGTTGCATCAGGGTTACTGATCCTAGAAAGAAAGTTGGAGTGCAACTGACTTGCTTGGCCTTCGCCTTCTAACTGTATAGGATTCACAAACTTTTCGGCTTAATGCATGGGCCACGACATTTGCTTTTCCGGGTTTGTATTTCATTACCATGTCGAACTCGGCCAAGAAGTTCTGCCATCGTGCTTGTTTATGGGAGAGGTTTTTTAGAGTCTGAAGTAACTCAATACGACATTGTCTGTCCTTAGCACGAATGATGCTCTTAAAAGGTAGATGCTGGAGATGAAGGTGGAGCAGCAATAATAGATAAGTTCAGTGTTGTATATTCATTAGAAATTCTAGCAGATTGAGGCCCATTTGAACGAATACTTGACGTATTGCCATCCGGGATATCGTCACGGGCATAGCTGAATTTGCCTAAATCATACGGCACCCTAATGACAAACTTAAAGACTTAGCTAGAATTGCCTAAGTTGCGAAGTAATCTTGCATAATATTTCGGACTTAGTTGGGATTGCCTAAGTCATGAAACGTCGAAGCGTACTTACAACCTCGTTTGGGTCCTGAAGGACCTACAAATTAGAAGTTGATGAGTTTTGAAGATGAGCGACAAACAAGTCTCGACGTCTCGCAAAGAGGGCAGCTCTTATAAGCAATTCGTCGAACACATTGTGTGCAACAAAGAAAGAGAGTGAAACAAGACTTTCGAGGGCTGTAGGAACGATCACAGTCCACAAACGACGGTTCCCAAGGTATTGGACGTAAGTCGAGTTCAACTATTTGTGAATACTCATGCTCGATACTATACCAAACAAGGTTTGTCGTACCGATTTGTACCGGCGTACCGAGATTTGGCCAGTATGGTATGGTACGTAGGTACCACTGGTACACGAGGGCATACAGAGTGGTACAAAAAATAGTATTTTAATAATTAAAATATTATTTTTTAATATTTAAAAAATTAGAGAAAGAATTTGGGTTTAGGATAAAAATAATGTTACATATCTTTTTCGAGCCTTAAGGAACAGTTTTGTACACATTATAGAACATCATTTTGTTGATATTAAATTATCTACAAAAAAATAATTTGAATTATTAGATTATTTATTTATAACATAAAATTTAAGATTTAAATGAATTAGATAATCACATATATAGATATACCTGATTGTTGATTCTACCACCAAAACGAACGACGGGCCTCCACGGGTGGTGGATCGGGATCATCAATCCTATGTATCTACATATCAATTTGATAAAATAAATTTATATTTGGTATAGATTCAACAAAATCAATATAAATTAGGTAAAAATAATGTTGCATATCTTTTTCGAGCCTTGAGGAACAGTTTTGTACACATTATAGAATGTCATTTTGTTGATATTGAATTATCTGCAAAAAAATGATTTGAATTGTTAGATTATTTTTTTACGACATAAAATTTTTTTATGTCGCAATGCCAACAAAGACCCTTTGCTGATCTATCGCGTAGTTCTTCTTTTGTCATTTTTTTTGGTAGCGAAGGATAGCTGGGAACAAAAGGAGGTTTACATGTCGTGGGCCTGGTTCTCATCCTCCAAGCATCTTGGTTGAGCCGTTCTTTTATTCGGGCGAAAGAAATTGTAGCCGACACGGTACAGGGCTACCGCGCCTTAACCTCCCTTTTTATCTCCGGCTTGAGTCCTTCGATGAATATTCCTAACAATTGTCCGTTAGTCCAATCATGAGTAAGGTAGGATAGCTTCTCACACCTGGTTTGGTACTCTTGAATCATAGAGGTTTGTCGGATATTTGCAAGTTGGCCGTCGATATTTTCATACTCCGTTGGTCCGAAGTGATTCAACAATGCGTTCTTAAATTGTTTCCACGTCGGAGCCCCATGATCATATTCCAACCAATTATACCATTGAATTGCATCTCCTTCAACGTGGATAACAGCAATTTCCACCATAGCATCATCCGACATTCGATAGTAGTGGAAGTAATGTTCGACATGCGAAATCCACCTCGTCGGGTCTCCTTCTTTCCATCGAGGGAAGCCCACCCTCATGCATGGTTGAAGTATGTCCAAGGGCTAGAGGCCTCTCTGAACTCTCTCCTCGCTGAAATTTGGCTGGACTCGATGGTTATCCAATCTTGAACTCCGCGAACAAAGCACACAGTTTGTCCTCCAAGGGTGATTCGAGCCTAGATTCCAACGCCTCAAATTTGACATCAATTGGATCTTGAGAAACCATGGCGTATGTTTGTAGATCAGTGATGTCTTTGTCTTTTTTTCTGTTAACGGGTCAATGGCATAGGGTGGTGGAAGGTTCGGACGAAAGATCAATGGAAGAAGATTGTGGCTACAAGGGTTTACTGTTTTGGGCTACGATTTTAAGTGCTGTTAGGGTTATGAAAATAGGTTATGACAGTTGTGTCGGCTAGAGAGATGCCCTAAATACGTCTTGGTTGGTGGCAGCAAGATGGTTTAGTTTTGGTAGGTTAAGGAGAAGAAGAAAGACAAAAGATGCAGCAGCAAATTTTTCGTCAAAAAAATTCCAGCAGTAAAGACGCAATTTTTTCCAGCAATTCACAACAAAGATTCGAGTAAAACTCAAGGGGAATCTACTGGTAAGGGAGAGGTAATGTCGTCAAAAAAATTGTGAAAAATTACGATAGTAAAAGATTTGGCAAGATCAAAGATTACGAGAAGGTGCTACGGTAGAATTTTTTCGTCGAAAGATTTCAACAATATAGACGAGATTTTTTCTAGCAGTTTGAAACAAGGATTCAAGTAAAACTCGAGAATCTGCTGGTAAGGGAAAGGTAATGCCAAAAAATTTCGTTGAAGAAAACCACATCAAAAGGTTCGACAAAATCAAAGATCACGGAAAGGTACTGTAGTATATTTTTACGTCTAAAGTGCAACAGTTTGGACGTAAAAGATCAACGGGTTATATTGATAATTTTTTGACGAAACCAAAGGAAAATCTGAAGTTAGGAAGTGTTAAAGCCGTTGTAAAAATTTTGTAGAGATTTAGTCAGTAAAAACGCAGCAGCAAGATCAATTAGGCAAGGTTATGCAGCTGAAATTCTGTAACGTAACTTTCGTCGTAGAGATAGGAACTTTACGACGAAAAGTTTGTGCAGCAAATAGGAACAAATTTTTCTGGATTTTCTGAATAGGGATAACTAAATTGCAGCAGCAGTAAGGTAGGAAACCAGAACCTATTGCAATTCACGGGGAGATCAAAGGATGATCTGCAGTAGTAGAGATGACGACGGAATTTGGTGACGATCTTCAAGCAATTGTGGGAATTACTTTGGACGACAATGAGGAGCTGATGGATGGCTGTGGAAGGGTAGCGAGACGCCAAGAATGCTGCTCTGGTACCAAGTGCTAGAACCCTTAGGAATTCTAAGCTTAGAGTGATCTCAAGAGGTTATCGTCCTCCTTGAAACTCTATAGGGGTTCCCCCCTCCAAGTTGTTGCTCAAAAGCTGTAAAAAATATTAATTTATTCATGATAAAAAGTGGATGATTACAAGACTATTTATAGGTCTTCTAAACCCTAACTCCTAATAGGACACCGACTCTAAGACTCCTACTCCTAACAACTCCTAATGCAGCTTTAAGTAGCAACCTTCAACCGGCCCATCTAGGGGTGGTCGGTTGCATAGTTATTTCCTAATCCTATTCTAACTTAACCCCTCCTCAACTAACCCCTCTTTAACTAGGATAAAGGGTGGTTAATTAGAGTGACATGTATCTTATTGTTCCCTCAAAATATCTTCCTCCAAACTAATCCTAACCTAACCGGCCTCCTCACCTCTTTAATAGGGGTCAGCTAGATAGACTTTACATGAATGCCCTTATGATTTATATGTTTGTCCTCTTCAATGAAACTAAATTAGGACTCCCCTAGCTAGAGTCCTAACAGTGTAGTTCACAACGATCAGACTGTGACCATCACCATATTGGTGCACCAATGACAAACAGTGCATCAATATACCATGTTGTGGAATCAATTTTAGAATTGGGACCGACAAACATATTAAATTGATATTCAGATTCATAAGATCGAGGACCCTGATCCATCACCCGTGGAGGATCATCATTCTTTTTGCTGGTAAAACTAGGTATATCCATCAATCGATTACTAAATTCATTTGAATCTTAAAATTTAAATTTTTAACAAATAATCTAACAATTCAAATAAGTTCTTTGTAGATAATTTAATATCAATGGAAGGATGATCAAGAATGTACCACAAAGCTACTCCTCAAAGCCCGAAAAAGATATGTGACACTATTATTTCCCAATTTAGATTATTTTTACTAAAATCATACCAAATTTATATTTATTTTCAACTTAAAAACTATAATCTAACTTTTTTCTATTTTTAGTCATTTTTTTGTGACATCGATAGCCCCATCGAACCAACACATGGTACGTCGGTATAGAGCAGTATATGTACCATTAACTGGTCATTACATCGATTCAAACTGATAAGGCGAGACTTGTCTAGAAGTACTTAAAAAAAACTAGACACTAGCCCTATTTTTTAAAATTATTATCATTTTTTAATTAGTATATAGATGGTGAGGGAGGATGAAAAATTGACAGATAACAAATTACCATAAAGAAAATTAAGAAGCTAGAAGAAAAAGAAAGGAACAAATGAAGAACTATCAATGAGGTAAAAGAAAAAAAGGTTGAAGCAAGTTAGTTTTCCATAAATCATGACAAAAGTAAGCATGTTGACATATGTTGATCATATTCGCACTCAAGATAAAAGACAAAAAGGTTGAAGCAAGTTAGTTTTCCATAAATCAAGACAAAAGTAAGCATGTTGACATATATTGATCATATTAGCACTCAAGATAAAAGTCTCAACTGACTAAAACTTTGATTCCTTGATAGTTCAAAACTAATGATGTCCTTGAAAGTGGACATCATAACAAAGGCTAGAGATTTTTTATTTTCATTCTCAATTTACAAACTATTCTTAGACTACAACATCAATAGAATAAGTTGAAATTAAACATCCATTGGATACATTATAAAATGGCAATTGAAGGTGCAAAAAGATGAACTTCCTTTTCTACAAAGGATTACAAACATAACTTTACATGAATGAATGGTTCCATGGTGTGATAAAAATATATTTTCGTGAGAGACTCATAGAATCATTGGAAGGCTTCATATTCTTTATCCTCTTTGAGACAAACATTATCTTTATTTTTCACAAAGTTAGATCAACTTGATTGTCTTTATTTTCCACATCAACCAACCATTCCCAGTGGACCTTACTTCCAAATTACTATTTTCAAAACCAACCAGGTTGCAGCAAAATTCACAGTATTAAATAAATTTGATAGTCAAAAGCAGGTTTAGGTTGCAAAATGCCCAAGGCTCTTGTCATTGTAGGGTTCTAAAAAAGGTCAATGCATGCAGCCCTATACCTATGAGTTATCTGGGTTAAAATATAAACACAATAGTGTCTGATGTTAATCTTTGAAGAGAGATTCAACAATACCTCTTTAAATTGACAAGTGTTTTGAATAAGCGGTTGCCTAGGTGCCCGGGCAAGGTGAAGTGAGACCTGAGTGCCTCTCCAGGCAAGTTGATTGAAAGAAGTGCAACTTGAGGATGTGTCTGAGCTCAAGGATTGAGAGACTCAAGCATGCTCCTGAGCCAATCGAAGCCTAGGCACGATTTGGCAAGCTTGGGTTCAATCAATTTGAATTGGTTGGTTTACCCAAATCGACTAATTCAACAACTTATCCCCCATACCCTCCCCCCCCCCACCCTTTCTACCCGCCAAGAAACCCTACACTACCACAGAGGAAGAAACCCTACATCGTCACTATCGGTTGTCGTCTTCCTTCATGATCACGACCTTCCTCTGCTCTATGTCATCATCAACCACGACCTTCCTCTGTCTCACCATCGTGTGCAGCTTTGTTCCTCCACCATATGCCGACAGTTTTCCTCTTCCTTCGTCTTACGCTGTCAAGCGTCACCTTCCTCTGCCCTATGCATCACCGCAACCATGCGAACCGTTTCCGAACCAGAGAACCCAACCTTTGTCATGCGTCGCTGCCTTCCTCGATGCCATACTCCACTACCTTCTAACTGGCTACTTCTCCATCTCCTCTTTATCGGCCTATTGGTAAGAGCAGCTTGAGCACTTTGTTAGATTGGTATGAACTCATGATCTCTGCAAATGATCTCCTATTTCCTACACTATTAAATTGTTAGGAACTAATAAACATTGTTAGGTAGGTACACTATTAGGAGTTAGGACATAATAGTAGGAAGGTAATAGATTCACTACAAATTTGATGTTTTTTTATATTTTCATAATTATATTTATCAAGCATGATATATTTTTTTAAAATTTTAATAATCGAGAGCATCTCACTTCGCTCGAGTGAGAGTCTAGGCAAGCGCCTGATGTCTATGGCATTTTGGTACCTTGGCGCCTTTTAGGCTTAGTGCTTTTCAATACACGGTGACAACATCAATTTTGATATAGTTGTAACAAGAAGAATAGGACTAACTAAACAATTATTCTTTGAAAAACTTATGTTCTCTATGATGAGGAATTAAAAGAAATAGGGTGATATTTGCTTCTCAGAAAAATAGGATGGTGAATGTACAATCATAAATCAATGGTGTTCCAACTCAAGATGAAATGCACATGCAGAATTAGTGAACGTTATCTTCATAAATCAAGTAGGGGAAGCTAGGAACAAGAGGCAAAGCTAGGAATAGGAAGTGATACAGGATTCTTTAAGTTTTAAGACATCAGGATCTCTTTCCAGCAAGCAAACTCTGACATATTGCACTAGCCACTAAGAGAAAACATAATATGCACCTTTAAGACTAGAAAATACAGGTCGAGTATAACTCATGAATTAAAATAGATAATTAAAACAAAAGGGTAAATCCGTAAGCTTCATAACCCAAGCTAGTAAAAGCAATAAAATTAACAATTATCTAAGTGAAGATGGTAAATTTAAATGAGAAAAGAAATAAAGGGCGAAACATTTTTCTTTTTTTTTTGCCGCATATATTGAACCAGTTTAACGTTATTGTTCATTGTGATCTTATACTGATGACGAATGATAATTGGTTATGTTTAAGTGAAGCCAACAAGGATTTCTAGGCCAGTCTCCATATATGAAACTCAAATAACTTCACTCTTAAGTGGCTGCAAAAAATGGGTATTAATCCAGAGTTCAAAATCTTAGATGATTAAAGCAAAGTATAGTTGTTTTTTTTGGCTTTCTAACAGAATGAGTGAGAATACCTTGGTTGCTTAGGTAGGTAGGTCAGATGGAGCGTAACCATCAGTTCGTACATGAAAAGAACTACACCTTGTGCATAATATCATCTTTATACTTTGCATATCAGGAAAAGAACTACAACGAAAGAAGTTAACATACTATATAGCACGATGTTTTCATTTGCCAACCAAAGCAACCACAAAGGGGCAATAATTTCCACTAAGACAGCAGCTTTCTAGAAGAGATGTTCTTGATCCTAAGTCTAAGATAGATGCCCCATTGAATTGGTTATAACTCGAAGAGGAAATTAACTGACAAAAAGAAAACGCAGGTCAATTTCAAGATTCTCTACTTGATGTAAACCCTAACGTTTCTGCTCTTTATGGATCAACCAGAAGAAGAGGCGTGCAAGGCCTCTGCATTACACTCATCAAGAGAACCGATCCCGATTTCTCACATCTAAGCAGCAAAACCTCTTATAAAGAATTGAATCAACCAAAAAGTTCCGATCCAGAAAGGAAGAGGCAGCACTCACGCAGGGATGCCAAGAAAAACCTCTCACACAGACGATCAGCAAGATTTTGTATCTCAAAGCCCTAAATCTGAAACTCCCCCAAAACCCCCACACCCCCCATTCCCGCACTAAAGAAGTGGAGGCGTCGAACCTTGCGAATTGCTATAAATCTAAGCCTAAATGCAGAAAAAGTCACCCTAAACCTAGCCTTCCCCAGGAAAACGAAAGCAACAAGGCACAGCAAAGATCGAGATAAGAGGATTAAAGAGGCACAAAGAGAGCACGCGTACCCTCTCATTAGAACCGAGCCTCGGTTCCACAGAGCCAATGGCCGTGGCCGCCGCGGCGCTAATCGACGTTGCCGGACCACCGCCTCCGCCGGCCCTGCTACTGCCTCCTCCATCGCCGCCGCTACCCACCATCACTCCTGCTTGCCCGTCACCACTGTTGCTTTCTCTCGCATTCTCCGCTCCGGATCGCGCTGGATCTGCTTTTGTTCCACTTACAGATCTCGAGAAGTGGACTCGGTAAGCCTCATGGAGGAGAAGGAACAAGAAAAGCGAAGCGGAGAGGGTCGCTTTGCTCTGCTCTGCCTCTGCCTCTGCCTCTGCCTCTGCTCTGCTTAGCTAGGTTTTAGTTCTGGTCGGAGTCCGAGAGAGAGAGAGCGAGAGAAAGGCAAGCAACCATGCACGCCCCACGACAAAAGGAAAAGCCTTTTAATAGCCCCGCTTCTCTCTCTCTCTCTCTCTCTCTCTCTGCTGTGGAGGCGCTCCTCGAGGGAGTGAGTTTCTGAGCACAAAAAGGGACCGTTATAACATACATAACGGATTCCCGACAAGCCTGTTACAATAGAACGTTATGATCCCGCATACTTTGACCAAACCAAGTGTCTACTACGCCATAATCTGGACGTCTCACCGTCCGACCTGGCATCAGACAAGAGTCGTGGGACCCGATACTCCCATGCGGATATCCAGACGGGGAAACATCCTCGGTATTTTGATTAGCTCGTGCGCACCGGCATGGTGGACTGTTGTAGCAGCGCCGCTAGTATCAGCATCTCCTCCTCAGAACAACTCGTGTGAGAAACCAATAACGGCTGTTATTTACGATAACGTCCATGTACACCTCCCCTTCATACTTAGTAACACTACGGGGGACCTTTTGGGTCCCACGGCGCTACCAACAAAAGCTCGAGGATCCCCAAGATGCCTTTTTTGTATTTTTTTTTCTTTTTTTTTGTCTTCTTTTATTTTTCCACATCGTTTCGTCTACGTACTTGCCTTTTTTAATATTAAAACCTCTTGTGCCACCGTTGCCCCTCGGCCGATTTCCAGCACACGATCGAGCCCAGGGCAGACTTGATTCTCGTGTATATATATATATATATATATATATATATATATATATATATATATATATATATATATGTTACTGTTTGTGTGTGTTTGTTTATGTGTGTGATAATGATAATTTTGGTTCATGTTGATTCATCACGAAGATTGTTATTTAAGTAGAGCTCTAAATCATTGGCTCCTGAATAATGTCATAGTGTGTCCCGAAGTATCTCACACCAATGATCGATAGTAACTGTCATATCTTATAAGAATGAAAGGACAAAATACTCTGATTGTTAGGTTGATCTCATCTTATACCAACTAGTAAATGAAGCTCATAAGTTAGGTATAAAAGGAATCCCCCAACTCATGCTAGAGGAGGGGGGGCCAAACATTGACTATATCTCTACACATTTTTTTTATTTACAGTATAAGCTATTGTATTCTCCCCTTTACTAATTTAAGTATATGTCGACCAAGCATCTAAGGTCACCAGTCACCTGAGGAAACCTAAATGATCATACATTTGGAGGAGGAACCTCGTAGCTTGGAGGTGCTCGTTACATGTGCCCTACAAGCCAATAGCGTGAGCGATCGCACGTGTGACATACTGTATAATCTTTTTACATTGTTATTATTAGTATATTCTTATATTATATTATACGTTGAGTATATATATTATGATATCATTGGTTTTATGCAATGTGAATCGGATCGTGATGAGATCACAATAATGAAATCGATTTGCCTTTAAACACAGATCATAAATAATCATGATCATATGTTACTCGAGATGGACATCAGACAACCAAACAAATCGATGTGCTGTGTACCCATTCATATGATGGTGGCAACTAGTCTCATAGCCACTTATGTGGAGATATTAAGGATACAATATAGGTGCTCATTGGAGAATGAGTTCATTGATTGATCCGCTTACGGAATGTTGTATAGTTAATAATACATAACGTCAAACATCGATTCTGTAGTCTCAGTTGTGTATATGATCCTTCGATTTGAGACATAAATGATGTCTTGTTTGAGTACTCCTTTCTTTAACATCGGACTTATAGGTTTGAAAATTTTCAAATCTAATACAACCGATTATCAAGATTGGTAGTCAACCTTGCGAAGGCTATTAAGTGTCAATAAAGGATCATGCACTCTTAGTACTATGAGAGAAATATCATGTATGCTCTCACTCAGATAAATTCCTAATCAAGTTAATCGGATTAAGAGAGAATGAGTTCTTTAGGAGAATCTGATTAGAGCGAGACTCCAACGGATTCCGTATGTGACATGACAGTACCATGTCTGATAATACAATCTCTGGAATATTATATAGGAGAGATTATAGATGTATAGTAAGGACAAACAGGACCAATGGATAAGATCTCATGTACCGTTTGTGGACTATTATCACGGATAAAAATATAAATAAGATATTTGATGTAATGCTCATGCTTGTTTGTGTCCTTTGGTTTTTGTACATTCTTTGTACAGCAAATAACGGGCTTGCAGTAGGCTTGGCAGCCCTCGTTTGGTTAGCTTTTGTAGCCGATTTCAGCTTGTAAATGGGAGTTGTGTCATGTAGACACTTGTGGGGGCTTCAGTCTGTAATGGATCATTATCCTTTATGTGTAACTGTTCAGAACTTGTAAAGTCTATAGTTGTAATTTATATTGGTTATATAAAGTATTTGCTAAAGCTGTTGCTTGTGGATCCCGTGGGAAGTGCTTCCTCTAACCCATTTTCTCTTTTGTAGGTCCTAAGGGACCTAGGAGGTTTCAGAGAGGCTGACCTTTATGGACGGACTCGCAGGGGTGCCGCATGACTTAGGCAAAACCAGCTAAATCCGTGATATTTTGGTATCAGAGGAGGACAAGCACACATAAAAATACTTGTCATACAAACGTGGGGGACCTAGCTGGGCTATGTGGAAGGCAGCCAGCACGCGTAATCGTTTGGGAAAAACGTACATTGAGACGTAGGGAAAGGAGTCGCTTAGAGGAGCGGGTATTCAGGTTTAGCATTCAGAGGAATGGTCAACCCTTTACACGAGAGGCACTACAAAGACAAGCAAACTAAGAAGAATATGTAGCACACAAAGGTTGAGATGACTGAGTTTGAGCTACGGCTCGACGTTGACAACCAAACTTGACGGTTCTCAAGATAAGCGGGACACTTGGTAAAAAATGAGACCGTACAAAGTGGGATGTGTTGCTCAACGACCTAAAGAGCTATGTAAAGCTCATAGAGATGAGGAGAATTGCTAACTCGAAGAATTGGGTACTCATGCAAGGGCTCATATATGAACGATGGAGTGTTCGTGACCATCCCAAGGCGATCGAAACTCGATGCCATGGAGCATCAAAACTTTCTCTTCAACATGGAAAGGATATATTCGTATGAGGCTGAAGTGTGCAACAAGTTTAGCACATTGCTAGACCTTGAAGGGTGCAGTGGGGACTAGATTGACGAAGAGTCATAATCTAGTAAGTGCATTTGCGGGGGCAGAACAAGGCACAAGTTGTTCAACAAGATGGAGTAGTCCAAAGGGGATGGTGGTCTCCAAAACTTCCAGTGGGAAGAATGCAAAGAGAAAAATTGCTCTAACATGATAGATATCTAGGATGAATAGGTCATCGTTCTCCAGAGGGAGAATCATGTGCAGCGGACTGCATATGTTGAGGAAGAGTACCTTAAGATAGTATCTCTACAAAGCTCAACGGATCAAGCGAGCAGCAAAAAGTCATTGCATGATCTCGAATGAGGTAATGCATTATTGGATGCATTGCGAGATCAAGTGGGGGAGCGATCATGACAACTACGAAAGCACACTTAGAGTCGATGTAGAAATTGAACTCAACGGAGGATTGACTTATGGAATGGTGGGCATGAGGGCCACCATCAACTTAATGTAAATCGAGAGACAGCGCAAGTTGGGTAGAACTTGGTGAAGTATCCAAGTCGTATGAAGGGAGTCGACGTAGAAGATGGAAACATTAAGCAGAAGCACAGAGCTTTCCTTGGATAGAGGTCAAGGACATGAACTCTTGTAGAGGCAAGAGTGAGATTATGTCATTTCATGGGTTCTTCATTCTAATGGGGCAGACTCATTTTGTATGGTGCCAAAGACGAATGGAGCTTCGAGACACATGCACCTTATCTCAAAGAATCATTTGATAGAGAAACAAAGATGATTCAATTTGCAAATGCGAAGTTGGAATCAGAAAGCCTTAGCACGGGGCAAGAGGACACAAAGATGGGTACTCTTGAAGAATATGTCACAGTGTTGTCATTTGAGTTGTCATAAATAAGTGGTGCATATTGGAGATCGTACTAGTAGGGGATAAAGGCCTAGGATCTAGACAATGGTGTATCAATCCTAGTGAAGTTATGGGACTTCAAGAGCTACTAGGCGACGGACTGTCCTAGAGCTATGCTTTGTCTGGGTGTGAACCGAGAATGGGTGGATGAAGGTGAATTGCCGAGGGAGCGAACAAAAAACGAAGATGTCGGAGGCCCTACGATGTGTTGGCGGAGGCCCTACAATGTGTTGGCAGAGGCCACACGTATAGAAGTCATAGTCGAAGTTCATCACACAATAATCTGTATGCAATAGAATGTCACCAGGAGGCGACATAGTGCAGCGGATTGTGGTAGAATAGTTCACGGTAATACAACACATACAGAGATGTCCCATGAGGGAAGCCATCATACGAAGGTATGATCAGGAGCTACTGGGAGCTCCACTTCGATGAACAATACAATGAAAAGAAGGGCTATGGATTTGAGGAGTGAATGTTATGGTACCACAGCGGTGGGTCTTCCATGTATGCGCATCGAATCTTGCATCAGATGAAAGCATTGGTTATCAGCATATGGGGGTTATGTACCACCGAGAAAGAATTCTTAGTGTAAGTATCATAGAGTCCCATGGAGGGGACTTGATCATACAGAGGTATGATCAAAATGACTGGAGAGTTGGACTACTTCAGTGCTTATATTCGCTTAAGAGAGCCCGGAAAGTCAAAGGACAAAGCCGAGTAATCGAACGTTGTTACCAAGGAAGCTAAGGAGAATAGAATATGTGCAAGCCCTACAACAAGATGGTGGAAGTCATGCATGAGAGTTGTAGTCTGTCTTTCCATCGACCAAGGAGAACTGCTAGGAGAACACAGAGGTATTGAAGCAAGTGATCGAAAGGGGCGAGAAAGCGATGATGAGTCCATAGGGGCTTAGCTACCCAAAAATAAAGCATCAATTAGAAATGAGGTGGACGCGGAGGAGTGCTACAGTGCTACAGAGGTGGACCTACCGAGCGAAGAAAGGGACACAGATGCAAGGCAACAGATAGTAGGGCCCTGGGTTGGCAGTGTCATAATACCGCAGAGGTAGGACTTCTGTGGAGTCATCGATCCCTTGTTCTCATAGAGGGAGAGCGTAAGTCGTAAAAGGGGTCGAAGATGTGGAGAATGTAGGGGCAAACTCTAAGTACCAAGACATGACGGAAGGTCAAAGGTCAAGGAACTTCATAAGACCGGTGTCGATGAGTTTCTCATCAAGATAGTCGAAAGTAAGGGACTTCGAGCTGATGCAGGAGTACTCGACCAAGAAAGAAGTAGGCAGTATGTGTTGCTGTATTATGGCGCAATGACCTAGTACGTCAACAATCAATGAGTCAAGTGAATTACTATGAGATAATAATTCACTGAGTCAGAAGGAATCTGATAAATAGGACTCATAACCAGCTCGGTTTTGGGCCTAAAGGGTCACACACATATGGTGGATGCTTCAACAAATTGAGGATTAGATATGAGTTATCCAATTAACCTATATTCTCATTAGATGAAACCCGACATTGATGAGCTTCTTGTACAAGGCCAAAAGAGATTATTAGATTGAGATCCAATAATCCAAGATTAGTGGGTAATTGGATGGAGATCCAAAACCCACTGAGGTAGGATCCCTAAGGTTTTTGGTGGCTCTATATAAATAGGAGACAAGGGCAGCTCTTATATGATAGGCTACACCTTTGGCCGCTCCCTCCTATTCCCCTCCTCTCCCTCACCTTCTCAACAGATCAGCCCCTCTCTAAAGTTAGAGGGCAACGAAAAAGACATAGGATCTTCTTCTACGTTCATTGCGAGAAGTTATGCAAGAGTTACAAGATTTGAGGTCGTGATTAGAGGAGTATTGTTACAGCAATCCATTGTGTGAATACCACTATAGAGGAGGACGATTAGCCTCCTTCATCCTCTATATTTAGATCTAGAAATTTAGGGATATACGATCTTTCTAGGTAAATAATCTCTCACATGTTATTTTATAATTTTTTATGTACCAATCTTTGCACGATGATTTGATCCACATGAGAAACTAATTTTTGTTTTGATCTTCCACTTGGTTTCCCAAGAGGAAAATCTTAGTCTGTTTACTCAGTTGCTTTGGGTCGGATGCCCAACAATGGGATGGCCTTTGATTATACTGTCTACGCCACCTCACGCCCGCTAAGCCCTTATGTCAGCTAGGGAGAAGCATCGAGATGGGTCTGTACCTTTGTTTAGGTTCCTTTTGCTGAGGTTGAGGTGTCACTCAGCTTGGTTCGACTGTGTACGCAGGAATGTCTATACGGCCTCGCTGGATGAATCTGGGTGGAGTGTCGACTCAGGAGAGAGCTTCATTGGTGGTTTGAGGTTCATCTAATCGCTAATCCCGCGGTCCGACTTCACGTCCTACACCTAGTCCTTAGTCAGGTGGTCTGGGTGCCTTGACTTGGCCCCTTCGACAATCAAGTTAGCAATGAGAAGTGAAGCTTTAGAGTGTAGATTGCATGGGTTCAAATGTCCCCCACCCCGCCTTTTTACTATTTACCTGGAGGCCTTTTATACTACCTATGGGAAGAAGAGTTCGTATAATGCTATTTAATGCATGCAGGCACTGGTTCAGAGCCGTACGCTGTCGTGCTCCTTGCTAGTTACAGGTGCCCTGCAAGCCAATCACGTGAGTGATGACACGTGTGACACACTGCGTAATTTTTTTACTTATGATTAATATTGGTATATTCTCATATTATATTATTTATTGTATATATATTGTGATGTCCTTGGTTATGTGCAATGCGAATCGGATCGTGATGAAATCACGATAATGAGATCAATTCACTTTTAAACACAGATCCTAAATAATCCCGATCATAGTTACTCGAGAGGGATATTGACAGAACCAGACAGATCGGTGTACTATATACCCGTCCATATGATGGAGGCGGCTAGTCTCATAGACACTAAGGATATAGTATAGGTGCTCATTAGAGAATGAGTTCACTGATTGATCCGCTTGTGAAATATTGTATGGTTAATGATACCTAATGTCAGACAGTGATTCCATAGTCCAAGTTGTGTATCTGGTCCTTAGACTTGAGACACCAAGGATGTCTTGTATGAGTACTCCTTTCTTTAACGCTAGACTTATAGGTTTGGAAAGTTCTAGATCTGGTATAAATGGTTATCGGGATTGGTAGCCGACCTTACGAAGGCAACTGAGTGTCAATAGAGAATCATCCACTCTCGGTATCACGAGAGGAATATCTCATATGTGCTTGCTTAGATAAATCTCTGGCCAGGGTCATTCGGATTGAGAGAGAAGGAGTTCTCCGGTAGAATTCGAATAAAATAAGATAAACTGATTTCGTATGTGACCTGACAATACCATGTCCAATATACGGTCTCTGGGATATTATTTAGATGAGGGATTATAGATACATGGTAACTGTGGACAGACAAGTCCGATGGATTTGATTCCTCTTATACCATTTGGGGACTATGGCATAGTGGCCTAGTACGTTCATAGTCGATGAGTCGAGTGAATTATTATAAGGATAATAATTCACTATATCAGAAAGAGTTCTGATGGGAGTGACTCACGGTCAGCTCGGTATCGGGCCTAGAGAGTCACACACATATGGTGGATGCTTCAGGGAATAGAGGATTGAATGGAGATCCAATTAGCCCTTATTCTCATTAGATGAGACCCTATACTGATGGGCTCCTTGATTAAGGCCCAATTAGAGACCTAAAGAGATTATTGGATAGAGATCCAATAATGCAAGGTTAGTGGGTAATTGGATGAAGATCCAATACCCACTAAGGAAGGAGCCATAGGGTTTTGGTGGCTCTCTATAAATAGGAGGGGAGACTTATGGTTGATAGGCTGCAGTTTTAGCCACCACCTCCTATTATCCTCCCTCCCTCTGAGCGAGAGTTGCAAGATCAGATTGGAGGAGTCTCGTGCAGAGATCCATCGTGTGGATACCATTAGAGAGGAGAACGCTTGACCTCCTTCATCTTCTCCATCCGGATCTGGAATACAGGGATATACGATCTCCCTAAGTAAAATCAATCTCTCACACATCGCGGTTTTTTTATTTTTACAGTTTTTCTCACGACCTCAATCTTTTGCATGACGATTTGATCTGCGTGGAAAATCGATTTTTGTTTTGATTTCCGCTACGCATGTGATGCACCCACTGAGGTTTCCCAACACTCCTCGGGCAAGGAGTGAGTTGTCGATCTGTCTACTGGTGTTAACCTGAGGTCCTCGAGCAGTGGGTGAGGAGTAGGTCGTCGATCTGTGTGCTGATGTTGACTTGAGGTCCTCTAGCAATGGACTAGGGTAGCGCTCCTTCCCGAGACCTGGGTCCAAGCCAAGTTGGATGTGTCTACTCGGCTTCGTTGAGGCTGACGTGGAGGTCCATGTTTGATTGGCCAAAATATGCCCTATCAACCTTCCACAGAGAATTGATCAAGTTGACTCATCAGTCAACTGTACCCATAACACTATCATTCTAAAGCTTGAGGAAGGGCTGAACGTCGTGGTGCAACCCTTTACTCTTCCTAGTAGACCTTCTAAGGCAAAGAGAGGCTCCTCTCCCCTGTCCCAAATAGGAGCAAACATCGCATCACCTCTTCCAAGAGAGCTTTTCTAGCCTTGGCATTAGGAGCCAGGCATATGCGGCTTTGTACCTTATCACACGGGTGGCAACATCGCCCCTAACCTTCTCGGGTTAGCATTCAACTCCACTTGCTTTGGAAGGAGGAAATCAAGGCCAAGGGATCTCCATGGGGGTAGGTACTTTCACATCCGAGGGAAGCTCCGCAAATGGATCCTCATTAACCTCGAGTTTAGGATACCTCGCCTTGAAGCGTCTAAGGGCAATTTGGTACCCAAACTCATACACGACCTAACTGACAAGCTCGGGGCCACAGTGAAACCCCTCGAATTCCTTGTAGGAGGCCATAGTGCAACCCTCCTCTCCCTCTCGGCAATGTAGCTCCTCTCCTTTTCCCAAGCCTTCTTTGCTTCCTCGGCAACCAACTGCGCAGCCACCGGCCCGTCGGAGCTAGCCGACAATTGCTTCTTGAGCTACTTACTTTCCTCGATAATATTGCCCAGTTGCTAGTGGGCATCCTTTAGCTCATGGCACTGGGTCTCAATCTTTTGCTTGCACTCTGTGACACTTTTGGTGACTATGCCCTCAACTATGGCTGCCTCATCACATGCCTCCTTTGCTCGTGTTTTGGCCTTCTCGACATGGCGGAGAGCCAAGCTCGGCTCCAGGTTTAGCTCGTCAACCTGAGAGTCAGCCTCCTTGTGCGCCTTAGCGAGGAGTTGTTTTGCCTCTATGGCTTGGAGGCAGGCTTAAGCCAACTGTGAGGATAACTCAGTGGCCCAAGCCAATCAACGCTCTCACATCCAGCAGATGATCAGTGAGCACCGTCATGTAGTTATGGTACTACATAAGGACAAGGGCAAGATGCTCAGAAAGGACAACATATGGGAACAACAAAAGATGTCTTTGAGAAGCTTTATTAGAATTTCATGGTGGGACCAAAGATCCGTCAACGCCTCTAAAGGGTAGTGGTATATCATCCTGGCTAGGGCGGGGCTAAGTGACCCCCAACAGAAGATGGCGACCACCTCAGCCTCCTCTTGTAATCATTGGGTCTCCGTTAGCCCTTCCCAATGAGGCCTCAATGGGGCATTCATGGATGGAGTCGGGCGTCCAGGGCAGCGACACTCGACAAACCAAAGGCTGAGAGGCCTCAGTCCATCGAAACATTATCAGATGGGGGAGAAATCACTATCGATGGATCCTCCATGGTGCCCTCCCCCCAAGTGGCGAAAGGCTAACTAGTCGTCTCCCCCTATGGTAGCATCCTCGCAGGTGGCCCCAGAGGAGGGTCCAAAGAATCAACATACTGATCCATCCTCATCGGAGACAATAATGGGGTGGGGCTCTCTTCAGCAGACGGCTCCACATGTGGATCCACGGCCTCAAGCGATGGAACAATAGAGGTCGGGAGCAAGGATACTAGTTGCTTGGAGGTAGCCTCTTTATATGGTCATGAGGCCAGGGCAAGCAAGGGCCGTGGAGAAATAGCAGCAATAGCATTAGAACCCCCCACTGAGGGTCCTACGGGAGAGATAGTGTGGTTTGTGAAGGACGTCCACCCCCATGTAGAGGCTAAAGTTGATACTGTAGCAGTGGGTGGTGACACCCCCCATAGGTAGAGGTTCTAGGGTGATGAAATAGGGACTAAGAGAGATTGAAAATAGATTTTGTATTTATTATGAGCTCATGTATATTTGTAAGTGAGAGAAAGAGTTTAGGTTAAATAGTTAGTTTAATTATTTTTGAAATATCTTAGAATAAATATTACTATAATTATTTTTATTTTTAATAATTATAATTAAAATTAAAATTAAAAGTAAATCGAATCTAATAAATATCTTATATAATTAAATATGATAACATAATTAAAAGAAACCCACAACGTGTTCGACGTCGAGTCTTTACGCTCTAAAACCACATGATGCAACTTTAACCAACATTTTAGTAGAGCAACAGCAGAAAGAAGGCAGGCACGAGTGGGAAGAAAATAGAGGTCATTTGGCTCATTTGCCTACTTAATTCAACCCAGTAAACTATCCTGTTACATAGGGTATTAAAGTGTCATCAATTACGTGTCACAGCAACGACCTTATCTGAACAATTAGACCTGCTAATGGTCACACGAGATCCCCACACACGACGAGAACAGCAAGCTAAACCACGTCCATCTCATCTCCTGAGACGCCTTCCCTCACGTACACACACGTACATCACCTTCCTTGCATTCCCGTTAGGTGCGGGAACAGCTCGTTCGCCATCGTCGTGGTCGAATTCTCCACGGATCGGCTTATGACGGGAGTCGTCGCCTCCGCCGCCGCGTGCGGCTCGTCGCGTTCCCTCTGCGAAGACCCCCCGAAGACCTCGATGTTGACGGCCTTCTCCTCCTCCTTTGACTCGGTTGGCTTTGCCGCCTCCTGAGGAGGTGGGTCAGGGGGGTTGGCCTCCTGCAGCTGCAGAGAGTACTCGAGGTTCCACAGCACGTCGCCCATGGATGGCCGGTCGACCCCGTACTCCGCCAAACACTTCTCCGCAGCCTCCACGAACTTGCCCAGGGAGTCCTTGTTGATGGTGCCGGCGAGGTTGGGGTCGATGATCTTCTCGATCAGGCCCTTCCGCTTCCACTGCAGCGCCCACTCGGCCAGGTTCACTTGCTCCCTCGGGAGGGCAGGGTTGATGGCCGGCCGTGCGCAGAGGGCCTCCAGCAGCACCACCCCGAAGGAGTACACGTCCGACTTGTCCGTCAGCTGCTGGCACCGGAAGTACTCGGGGTCGAGGTAGCCGAAGCTGCCCTTGACCGCGGTGCTGACATGCGTCTGGTTCATCCCCGGCGCGTCCTTGGATAGGCCGAAGTCGGACACCTTGGCGATGAAGTTTTCGTCCAGAAGGATGTTGGTGGTCTTGACGTCACGGTGGATGATGCCCTGGGCCGTGCCGGTGTGCAGGTAGTGCAGGCCGCGCGCTGCCCCGATGCATATTTCCAGCCGTTGCTTCCACGTCAGCGACGGCAGGTTGTTCCCGTAGATGTGGTCTCTGAACGGCCCGTTTGCCATGTACTCATACACCAGGATCATCTCCGAGTTCTCGTCGCAGTAGCCGATCAGCGACACCAGGTGGCGGTGGCGCAGCTTAGACAGCATCTGGATCTCCGTCTGGAACTCGTTGATCCCCTGCTCTGACTGCGGGTTCCCTCGCTTGACAGCCACCGTCGTCCCATCGTCGAGCTCGCCAAGGTACACGTTCCCGAAGCCGCCCACACCGATCACCGCATTCTGATCGAAGTTCTTCGTCGCCGCCTGGAGCTCCGACAGGGACATGTACCGGCCGAGACCCAGCGTGGAGGAGAAGGTGTAGCCGCTCTTGTGCGACCCGTAAGCCGACCCCTTGCTGGTCGTGAAGGTGGAGGTGCTCGTGTGTACCGGAAGGAGCCACGAGGAGAAGCTGTTCCTCCTTCGCCAGTCCTTGGGTCGCTTGTACCACTTCACCACCATCGCCCCCAGGCCGGCGAAGGCGCCAAACATCATAGCGAATCCGACGGCAGCGACCGCACGCCGGTTCGAGCTGCCGCCGCCTCCAGCCATGGAGCCATCGACTCCGAACTCACCGTCCAAGCTCCCCACCGAGTTGTTCATCTTCAGAATCTCCACGCCGTTGAGCAGCGCGTCGATCCTGCCGGTGTTCTCCTTCATGGGGCCGATCTGTATGGTAATTCTGCCCGTGGCAACCGAGGCGTTCAGGACAATGTCTTTGTAGTAGGCCATCGCGAGGCCGGAGGTGAGGGTGGAGAGGTCGAGGCCTGAGACGGCCATCATCCCATTCATGTACACGTTGAAGTAGAGGTCGTTGAGCGACTTGCTGATGATGTCGCAGAAGTGCAGTCGGACGAAGTACCCGAACGAGGGGTCGACGACGAAGATCCACGTCACGTTGAAGTTGGGGTGGCCGACGCGCGCGTCCGCCATTTTCACGGCCGTGGCGTACACGTTGTTGGGCGCGATCAGGGGCGAGGTTCCCTCCGGGTAATTGATTACGCTGGGGGACACGGACACCTTCTTGGCGGTGGACTTCGATTGAAGGAAGGTGTCGCTCTGATCCCACGCGCGCCCGAGGGTGTCGTTCGCGGAGGTGATGACCGGCCCACCGACGTTGATCCGGTAGACCACCTGGTAGGCGGAGAGCGAGAGCCCGCCGATCTGCCCGACGGGCGAGACGGTAGAGGCTGTGTCGGGGATGAGCACGTCGGGGGCGGAGACGACCTCGATGCCGTTGACGAACGCGACGGAGTTGCGGAGCGGGGAGAAACGGATGGCGAGGCGCGGATTGGTGGCGTTGACGAGGTACTCCTTGAGCACCCACTTGGTGGGGTCGTCGATGGTGAAGCTATGGAGGAGGACGAAGTCATCGGTGTTGACGGTGAACACGGCGCTGCTGAGGTCGAAGTCGGAGCTGTTCACGGCGAAGAAGTGGAGCCTGATCCAGTACCAACCAGGGCGGGAGAGCGTGAAGCTGTAGGAGGTCTCCTCGTGGAAGATCCTGGCAGTGAGGTAGAGCGGCGAGGGGACGCCGGGGGCGGCGGGGACGGACGCGCGAACCTCGTCGAGCGCAGCGAGGAAAGGAGTCGACTGCAAGTCCGTCTTGAATTCACGGCCGTCGGGCATGGCGGCCGTGGAGGTCGCGCCGCAGTCGATCAGGAAGTTGTCGGCGGGGGTAAAGGCCGCTGCCGACTTTTGCGCCTGACCGGAGGCCGGCGTCGCGCAGAGGAGGAGGAGGAGGAAGAAGGGGAGGGATGCCTGATCCATTCTAATCGAAACCATGGTCATCATCATCTTGAGCTTCTTCCGTTACCTCCGCCGTCGCGGGCGCGTATAGTCGAACACCTTTCCGATCCCGGAATGGGGTTCGGGAAGGCGGAGGAAAGAGAAATGGCGCTACGGGAGCAGACCAAAAAAATGCGTATCTTCGTTTGTTTGACGGTCAGTTCAAATGCTCGTGCTGCTGTTGGATCGCCATGCTATATATGGAGGCCGGAAGACCAAGTCAAGATGGAGGCATACTTGGGATGCTGCCATCTCTCCCATCTCAATAATTCGTCCTCTTTCTTCTCGCTTCCTCTGGTGAGATATAACGTGAAACCATTGCATGGCATTCGTTGACTTTTCTACAAGACGCATTAATCTGCATACTAATTAATGAAACTGGGAATGGCAGATGGTGTACAATATACACACAATTTTTTTGTACTTGCAACCAACCATACATAGATGGAGTACGATTATGTCTTTTATCTCTTGTTACTATTTCTCTAGTTCTTTATTGGTTGATATTTTTTTTAATTCTTTTATCATTTCACTTTTTTTTAGGTTGAGGCCTATCGATCAACTGATGCATCTCTGGTAACTGGAAAATATACATACTATCGGAAGAGAAGGTTTGGGAAGAAAATATCAGACCTGCCCTTAGATTGTTCAGAGAATTCTGGATTATCCAAGCAAGATATGGACACCTTGCAAGGCCGGAGGATGCTTGAATCAAAGCCAAAGTCAGCAGTAAAAAGGACAGTAGTTGATGTGAGTTCTCAAGAGTTAAACCAACGTTTCCTAAGAAATCAAAAGTATAAACGCCCTGCAAAGCATAAGGTTAAACCAACGTTTCCATGTCCCACCCATGTCAGAAGGGTGTGCTCGGTCTTCCATCAACGGCTGGGAATGGCATAAATGGTCGAAGACTGCACTACCCTCTGAGAGGGCTCGCGTAAGAGGCATTCGGGTCCTTATACATACTCATTAGGGTTGCAGCCTAATGCTTCCCAAAATTCAAATCCTAAGGGCCCTTCTGCAAGAACAAATAGGGTTAATTAAGCTCCGTAACCTTCTTGCTGCTGCTGAAGGTGCTGAGCTATTGAAAGTCAATCAGTTGAAGGTGTGCTTAAAGAAAACACCCCATCTTAAGTAAAAAAAAAAAAAAAAAACTCCATATTAAAGACAACATGTTATCAATTTCTTTTTTCATCTCTTCTTTGTAGTCAAGGAAAAAACGGCTTCGTTTCCAAAGGAGCAAGATACACGATTGGGGTCTGGTTGCACTTGAGCCAATTGATGCAGAAGATTTTGTGATTGAATATGTGGGCGAATTGATCCGTCGGCGGGTAAAAAGTTATTTCTTTTGCAACAACTTATCATGCTCTGCATTTGGAGAGAAAAGTTAATCAGGACTGTGCATACAGATATCTGATGTACGTGAACGCCATTATGAAAAGATGGGAATTGGCAGCAGTTATCTATTTAGATTAGATGATGATTATGTGGTGAGCAAAATTTTGCTATACTTGTGCCTTCTTTTCTTCTGCTCTTTACTATAAATACTTTTGGAATTTACCATATAATTTTTATTTTTATACAAGTGTACATTTTGTAGTTTTTGCAATGCTAGAAAGCATTGATATTGTCAAATTGATGGCTGTAGGTGTAAATGAATGAATTCCTTTTGTGTTTCATGTTTCTATCTTTTAAACTTGATTTCTGGGCACTTTGAAAGTTAATGGGTTATTCTAGGTTGATATTGTAAGTATAATTATGTCAGAACCAACTTGAGCATGGATTTATATGTAGTTCACATTAGGATTAGGTCATCTTGGAAGTATGTTGTGGTATCCTCATCATTCAGGATGTCTACAATTTTTGCAAAACAGAATGGAAGATGGTAATGATTTTTAAATGTGAAAACTTACTTAGTGCAATCTCAAGATGGAAGTTGAGTGTGGAATTTGAAAAAAGAAGTGACACCATCATTATGGGAAATTTTGTTGCAAATCATGTTCAAAGGTTAATGTCACTAATCACATTTATTGTTTTTTGTCCAAATCCAATCTTTTGTTCTGTTTGACAAAAATTGATGGTCATGTTGTGAAGTTTAAAAGGCAGTTCTTGCAAAAACAGAAAATTATATGTAGCTCGCTAAGGGAATTTCAAATGAATGATTTAAGTTAGCAAATGTGAAGATTAAAGGCTCTTGACAATAAAGTATTGATTTTAAGAAAATATATATAAGTAGGAATAATATGGCTGATACATTTGCTAACAGCAGAGACCTATAAGACATTTTAAAATGGAAAGTAGGTAGGTTCTAGAGGGAACATAAAATACTGTTTAGCACTTAGGCAAATAAACTTTGACTTCTGATTTAAAAATAACATCAATTGCAACAAATTGTATGGATTTATTGGTAGTTTTCTTTTGAGCAAATTAGGACTCCATTGGAAGTAAATTCTGGTAAAAGAATTCATTAATCCAATGAATTTACATTAATAAAATTTTGAAAACTCTCTGAACTCATTCTTTATGGCTAAGCAATTATCCTGGACTTTGTTATTTATATAATAGGATCTCCTGGCACTAATACTACGAAAAATTGGACACTACTACCATCACAGCAACCACTAAAATTGATGACAAAAATTTATTCTGAAATAAATGCAAAGCAGGAAGACCCAACTTATGTGTGATCTGAATCCAGACTTAAATAGACCTATCCATCTTAGTCAATGACTTGTAGATAGATGCAAAATATTTTGGTAAAAATTATAGCATTAATGGAAGTACTTTAGTACTTGAGAAGTAACTATACTTAATAATATTAACAGAATTTTAGAAATCCATTCCATCTTTTCTAAGCATCACAACTTGTACGTTTGTTAGAAGTCCCTATTAATTTGAATCAAATTTATATTTCTCTATGGATAAATTGTCGATCATTCTTCAGTTTGTAGAAATTGAATTCAAAATTTTAGATAGATTTATTAAATTTATGAACAGAATCTGAAGAAATGAAAGTTAAATTACTCCTTGTATGTTAGGATCTTGATCACTCTTCCTTGGATATGCTCA
Source organism: Ensete ventricosum (assembly GCA_029747655.1). Classification (NCBI taxonomy): domain Eukaryota; kingdom Viridiplantae; phylum Streptophyta; class Magnoliopsida; order Zingiberales; family Musaceae; genus Ensete; species Ensete ventricosum. The sequence continues at coordinate 266,318 of JAQQAF010000006.1, read as the reverse complement.
GAATTACTTATCATTTCTTTAGATTTTCTTGATGGTCTGATAGTTTGATAAATTCAAACTTTATAAATTGTAATATAGTGTTAGTAAAGACTGTTATTGCGTTTTTAGCATAATCTAATGAGTATCTTTTGTGGGTCAGTCTTCTAAACTCATGCTAAATATCTGGCGCAAGTGTAATAACTATTTGTGCAAATTGCATATACAATAGTCTATTTTTACCTGCTTGGGCATATGCCATCACTATTGGTAATTTTATTTTTATTTTCAGGTTGATGCTACCAAACGAGGTGGATTAGCAAGGTTTATTAATCATTCTTGTGAGGTACTTGCTTTAGTTGATTCTTGGTGAATGTTACTGAGTTTTTTTAAGTTCTCATTTTGAGTATGTTGATTTTTTCTCAGCCAAACTGTTATACAAAGGTGATTACTGTTGAGGGTCAAAAGAAGATCTTTATCTATGCCAAGAGACATATATCTGCTGGTGAAGAAATTACTTACAATTACAAATTTCCTCTTGAAGAACAAAAGATCCCATGCAATTGTGGTTCTCAAAGGTATGCTAGATAAGCTATTTTGTAGATATTAATAGTTGTTTTGGCTGCTTATCGTCGGTGACTTTGCATGTTATGGTGGATATTTATCTAGAATCTATAGTTCTTGTCTGCTTGATATTCAATGTTTGTACTCTTTCTATGCGCACAGGGCAGGCAAACCTGTCCATGGACTATGTTCTCTTTGACAAAAGAATAATGTGTTGTGCTTGAGACTTAAATGTGTGTCGGTTGAAGTATGGAATGCAATTCTGTTGTTGGAACTATAGAATTCTGCAGATGTTTTGGTTTTCTGGAGCAAACACAATTTTTTTTTTTTGTTTGTTTGTATTAACATTGATGCACCAAAACTTTCTCGAGTTTACCAGTAAATGATAGACAAGCTGTATATTATTCTGCATTAATATGAAATTTTGCACTATATATATAGAAGAAGAAACATTACGGACCACTTAGGATTGACTATTTGGTGTCCTGTTAATATTTTTGTTACTCAACTGCTTCCTAGGTTCTAAGCACGTTTTCCATTGTATTTGCTCAAATGATCTTTCTTCTCCGTGTCATCTTTGTATTCTTATTTTACCTTATGATTCATAAGAATGATACACAAACTAGTTGTATTGGTTGCACAGGCAGGTTGGATTGAACAGACAGACTAAGTACCAACCTAAGTGACTATTCTCTGTTAATGTCATTGTGACTCGACTATTGTGTAGGGGCAAGTTTGTAGAACCTGTAAATTCATCGTCTCATAAAGAATAAGATCTTCCATTCATCTTTCTTGTTTCAGACTACTTGCTGCAGACTAATTCATTCCTTTTATTCTTACATTAATCATCTTGTCTTCTTTATGGAGAGTATTTTGTCAATTTTCTTTGTTTTGGACAATATCTTGGGATAATCTTTTTTCTTATTTTAGTCTTTTTCAATAATACCTTTCTGCAAGATATGTCTTGGAAGTGGTTGAATTAGGGTTTATTGCTGCCAATGGGTCTGGTTGTCCTTATTGTTTGGAGAGACAGGATCAAAGGTCCTTATTTTCGGATGATAATCAAATAGTTTTAATTAGCATTTTAAATATTTTCTGGGCATGTGTTCTGAGCTGGAATACAATTATAGCCCTTCAGGAAGCAACCTAGAGTCTGAGAAACAACATAGAGTAGTAGTAGGAGCCAAATGTGAGTGGCAAGTTTGACAACCACAAGTAAGATGCCCACAAGACTTAACTAAGCTATCACTGACAATAGTAATTGCATGAAGAAGGAAATTCAGATGTTACAGGTGCTATGTGTTTTAGAAACAGATTTCAAAATAAGAAAGTCAGCTCGATGCTTATCTTGGATGTTTTTTAATTTGCAGTACCTCCTTTGACATTAGTCTTATATTTTTTTTCTCTTGTGTAGGTGCCGGGGATCCATGAACTGAAGATGAGTCACTATTCATGATGAGCATGTGTTATTGGATCTCATCTCTTGATGCACTTGGTGAAATCAAAATTGTGTTCTCTACTAATGTTCTATATTCGTAAAGTGAAATCCTTCTAGGGGCTATGCCTGTTGCTGCTGGAAGTATGATGCTCCTCCATTTGATTCAAAGGTATTAAGCTGTTATTGTCTATAATTCCTTTGTTTTATATGCCATTTTAACAAGCAATAAATAAAGTTGAAGTTGTTGCCATTGTAGATCGTATGGTACAATGATGTTCATATCATGGTGCATCCTGAGTGGTCATACAAGTTTCAGCTGCGTTGTTTAATTTGACACAGGAAACTGGAAGCTGCTGTCAAGATCTTCATTTGTGCTTTGTGCAGCACTTTTTTGTATGTATCTAATCATCCTACACTTTTCTCTGTAACATACTTGTTGCGGTGTCGGCTTCAAGAATTTCTCCATTTAAATTTTTTGTTTAAGTATGATGTGCTTGGATTATTGAAGATAAAAATTAGCCGTTGGAATTTACCATGGTGTCAAGAAATAAACATCGAAATATGTAAGCTTTATTTATTGTTAAAGAAGACGAATAAGAACCTTTCTATTTGTTTCAAATTGATGTATTAGATGTAACATATGCTTTTAAAATACTCTTTTGTATGTTTGCCCGACTAGTTAGCAGATAATATCCTTAATTAAAGTAGATTGAGAATGTAGTTCTTTGATGGTCAATTTTGGTGAATGCTATTCGAGGTGCAAGTTATTCATGTTTATGAGAGTTCATCTGTATGCCTATCATAAGAAAAGTTGTGAGCCTACATTTTAAGACACGAACCGAATCCAAAATATTTTCATAACAGAACTTCAAAAACATAATGCAGTTTTTTTTATCTTGGATGGGGGCATTGAAATCTGTAAAATTTTTTGTTCTGTTGAGATTTTAGATTTTAGAATAACCCTGAACAATATTTTGGAAACTAATGGTTCAATCTTTTCTAGGTTTCTGCAAAAAGTGTAGCCAATTTTATTTTGTATAAATAATTAAAATAAAAGCATAAATTGCAATTAACATTAGTGCCTTTAATGCACAATGTTCACTATACTTTCAAAAGCAAAATTTATCTTTGTGGGCTGCATATTTTTGAAGACCTGATTGTTGGGTTTTTGTTGTTTCAGGTTTGAGTAAACTGCATATCTGGGTAGCCAGGTTCTGTTTCCACCATGAGTCATTTTTTTCTCTGGTTGCAGACGAGTTCTCTGCAGTCAAGGTTAATAACTGTTTTGATCCTTCCAAATATGTGGGGTTGTCGAAATTTGTAAATTTTGTAAGGCCTAAAACTGGATTGATTCATCATTTTAATAATAATAGCAACCATGAGTTTAGCCCAAACCTCACCGGCCAAAATTTTTCTTGCTTCAATGACAAATTTCTGATTCATCTGTCTTTGATGCAGATTAAATCTTTATCATGCTGCTTATTTAAAAGGTCCATTTTACTTCCTTTTGGGTAATTTTCTAAAAAAATATAATTTTGATATATCAAATAATATCTTAAACAAGTCCATTCTTATCATTTTGTGGATGCTATAGGCCACTGACGTGTTTGGGGTCAAAATTTTTGGGTCATTAATTGGATTTATCCATCGTTTTAATGACAACAACTATATGGTGGTGAGTCAATGGTTTTCACATTCGCACCTTGGCGTTGCTTGTACTTGGTCTATTTTTACAGTTGAGAATGGCTGGTTGGATAAACTGATGATGATTGGGATAGGATCTCGTAGATTTTCCAGTCTCTTTAAAGATATAATAATATTAAAATCAACCAGTAGCAGTACATGACCGTTCTGGTAGTGATGGTGTTATGCTTCCAGGTTGCAGTTGAGTGCAAATTTACTGGAAGTTCTGCTTCACGAGTGATTTCCAACTTCAGACTTATTTTGCAGTCCTTGAGTGCACTTTTAGGCAATTGTCAGGGGTAATATGAACTAGTAGTAGTAAAGTGTTGGGATTTGTTGAATCTATTGTTGTCTTTTATTCGACATTTATGCTGGTTATCAATTCAAACATGGATTTTATCAGGCAGTGATTTAATTGTGGGAATATGAATGGTTAGTGTTAAATGCAAATATGTTTAAAGATACCTCAGTATTTTGATGGATGGTCCATATGCCTGCCTCTAAATCAAATATATGACAATCTTTATAATTTCAGTCAGGTCTTTCTCGCTCTCATCCATGTGGGAAACTAGAAAATGAATACCACAGATGTTTTCATGTCGTACAGATTGTTCGTTTGTGCTTTTGTTATGCTTTTCTTTGTTTATTGTTGGGGGTTCTATTCATGGAAGATTTCTTTGCGTGCAGGTACAGACATGGGCACATTATTGTTCCAAACTACAAAAGCATGTGGTGTGGTATGTTTTTCATCTCAAATTTATCCCATTTCATCCTAATTGGTTAAAAACTTATTAAACACAATAAATTCAGCAGAATATCATCAACTAAAAATTTGGATTATTGTTTAGCGTAAAAAAAAAAAACTGAATGACTTATCAGATACGGAGTCATCTAATAAGAGCATAGAAATATCTAATTTTAAAAGAATTATAAATATATAATTTTATCTATTGATTTAAACATCAAACTATTACTTGTCATCTAAAGCTTAGCAATGATTTCATGCTCTAGTGGTGCGCTTCTTGTTTGCAGTTGGCCCAATTTATCTCGGCAACAATTTTTTGTGTGAGTTTTTGGAAGATTAGTTTTAAGTAAAATTATATTCAGCAAATATTTATCCTTTGAGGTCGTGATCATGCATGTAGGCAGTTTCTCTTCCAACTTACGCTACTATTCTTTCATTTGTCTGATAAGTTGAAGGGTTGCAGACTTTGGTAAACATATCAATTGACAATGTTACCTCACCTTCAGCTGCTATTTATTGCCTTCGGTTTATAAGAAGAAGTCGGTTTTGACAACCATCCCAAGCATGCTATACCCCTCATGGTTGCTTGGATGAAGGGACCTCGCCAGTAACGAGAGTCTCATGTAGGTTTTTGATACCATACCGATAGCCATAGTTCTTTCTCTCTCAACAACACGATTCTGGTGCCCCACACCCCCCCGGTGTAGCTAACAGTAGTTATTCTTGCTTCATTATTGTTTTAGTGATGGAACGGAGAATTGTGGTGGGCCGGCCAGATGTCGTCGGAGATTGTTCCTCGGTGACGCCAACCAACCTTAGCTGAGCTGGTAGAGTGTTGGATTGCTGCTGGGTGACACCTTACAGCAAATCCATGGTCGTCGGTTCGAGTCCGGCAAGTCGGTTCAAAGTAATGCCCCACCCACACAAGACATGAATACAAATAGGACGAAACTTTTGTTTTCTTTCGGAAGCACATGATAGAATACAAATCAATGTTCAGCGGATAGCCTTTTGTTTTCTTTCTTTGTCCTGTCGGAAGCACATGATAGAAAAATGAACATGGTCAGTTTGGATGGTGCAACTGATGAACATACCGTGTCATACTTTCTGATGTTGTAACATCATAGCATCTAACATTAAGCTAAACGGAAGGTGTTAACTAGTTTACTTGGTAAAGATTTTATCAAACGAAAGGGTAGTAGAAAGATTTTATCATTTAATTCTTTACACACACATACACACGTGTACGTGTAAAGAATAAATGATAAAGATAGATTTTAATTGTATGATCTCGTGTAAAAAATAAAGGGTTTAGATGACTGACAATACGTGAAAATGGTTTAAAATTGGGTCGTTTTAGGTTGTTTTGGTTTTGCATAGTAAACGATCATTCTATAGTCGTTTCAGATTATTTTTACTCATATTTCTTAGGTAAAAATACATAAAAACAAGGCAAAACAGTATGTCAAAAGCGACAAATGATCCGTTGAGCGAAGGTGTTACGGTTGAGCAACGATCGTTCGTGATATTCTCCCCCACTTAAATTGTCGATGCCCTCGTCGATGCCTGTTGGTAGGTTTTGATGTTGGCTTCTTCATGTCGTAGGGCGTCTTCAGGCTCCTAACTGGTTTCTGTTCTAGGAAGCTTTTGTCACTTCACCAAGTACTCAGTTTGTCTCAACTTGTTTCTCGTAGGAGGCTTTGATTGGAGGAAGACGAGTTGAAATATTTTGGAAAGTATATTGCAGATCTGAATGGTAGGTTTCAAGTTGATTACATGAAAGATATTGTGAATTTTGAACCATGCTGACAGTTGCAACTTGTAGGAGACATTACCCACCCTACTAATAATTACGAAAGACCCTTCATACTTACGTACCAACCATTTGTGCACTTGTGCCTAAAAAACTAGAGTAATGCTAGTTGAAGCTTCACCAACACCAAGTCACCAACTTTAAACTCCTGTGGTCGGCTTTCCAAGTCTGCTCACTTCTTCATCTTTTTGCTCGTCTTCTCCAAGTAGGCTTGAGCAATATCTATATTTTGATGTTATTCTTTTGCAAAGTGATATGTCGATGAGCTACTCCTAGTATAATCAATTGCTAACGTGTGAGGAGTCGACGGTTGTTGTCCCGTGATAATCTCGAAGGGCTCTTGTTTGATGTAAAGCTTCGCTGCAAGTTGTAGGAGAATTAGACTATATCCAATAGTTTCACCCAATCTTGTTGGTTGGCACTCACATAATGCCAGAGATATTGCTCCAAGAGCGAGTTGATTCTTTCAGTCTAGCCATCCGTCTGAGGGTGGAGGCTTGTGGAGAAATATAATTTAGATCCCAACAGCTTGAATAGCTCGGTCTAGAATCGTCTCAAGAATCGAGAATCTCGATCACTAATAATGTTGTGTGGGACTCCCTAATACTTTACCACATTCTTCATCATAAACTTAGCCGCCTCCTTTGCTGAACAATGTAGGGGTGCAACAACGAATGTTGCATACTTCGAGAACCGATCAACTACCACGAGTATCGATCCAAGTCCCCCTACTGCGGGCAAGCTTGATATTATGTCTAAGGAAATGCTCTCCCAAGGCCTTTCTGGTACGGGCAGCGGCTCCAAAAGTTCCATCGGCTCTCGCTGCTCTACCTTATCATGTTGACAAGGCATGTTCGAACATATTCCTCCATATCTGTCCCCATTTTCGGCCAATAGAAGGCTCTCTCCACGAGAGCCATTGTTCGGTGGATACCCATATGTCCAACCTAAAGGGAGTCATGACACTCTTTCAAAAGTTCACACCTCAAATTGTTCACTCGCGGAGCATAAATTATGTTCCCTTTGGTATAGATGAGTCCCTCCTGGACCCAAAATCGTCATGTCTTTCCCTTTTTAATGAGTTGCATTAGGGTTAATGTCTGAGGATCACTGTACAGTCCATCCCTAATCTTGGAAAGAAAGTTGGAGTGCAACTGGCTTGCTTGGCCTTCGCCTTCTAACTGTATAGCATTCACCAATTCAACTTTTTGGCTCAATGCATCGGCCATGACGTTTGCTTTTTCAGGTTTGAACTCCATTACCATGTCGAACTCGGCCAAGAAGTTCTACCACCGTGCTTATTTTAGGGAGAGTTTCTTTAGAGTCTGAAAGTAACTCAACGCGACATTGTTCGTCCTTAGCACGAATGGTGCTCCCAAAAGGTAGTGTCGCCTGACTCGGAGACAGTGGACCATCGTTGCCATCTCCTCATGCACTAGATATCACCGCTCGGTCTCGTTGAGCTTGTGACTCTCGTAGGCCACAAGATGACCCTCTTGCATAAGTACTCCCCTAATAGCAAGGTCGGAAGCATCTGTATAGACTTCAAAAGACTTTCCATAGTCAGGTAATCTGGTTCAATCTTCAGCTCTTGGAATGCGACTTCACATTTATCCGACCATCTCTAAGACTACTCCTTTAGCAACTCTGTCAGTGGGGATGTGCACTTCGAGTATCCAGCTATGAAGCACCGATAATAGTTGACGAATCCAAGGATTTCAACTCGAGCACCTTCTTTGGTGTTAGCCAGTTCGCCACAGCTTGCACCTTAGACTCCATTCGGATGGAACTTTTCGTCTGAGCAAAGTAGCACTTCTCCCTCATTACAAGCAAGGTGTTCTCCCCGAGAACTTTGAAAATTATTCAAAATTGCTCAACATGCTCCTCAAGCATTTGGCTATAAACGACGATATCGTCTAGTAGATGACCACAATTGTTCTCCCCGAGTGCATAATGTGGTTGGAGCGGTTAAACCAAAAGGTATCACCAAAAACTCAAATGCTCCATACCTGGTCACACAGGTAGTCTTCGCTTTGTCACCTTCTGTGATGCACACCTGTTAATACCCTGACCGAAGGTCGAGTTTGGAGAAGTACTTGGCCTTGCCCAGTTTTGATCGAACAAATCCGTGATGAGAGGTATGGGGTATTTGTTCATCGTCACTTTGTTTAGGGCTTGATAATCGATACATAATCGGAGGCTCCCATCTTGTTTCTTCTAGAAGAGGACTGGAACTTCGAATGGTACTTTTGAACTGCGGATGAGACCACCGCTCAGTAGTTCGTCTAACTGATTCCTGAGTTCGACCAACTTTGGAGGGACCATGCGGTATGGTGGTCTCGGTAGAGGCTTGACTCCCAGCCCCAGCTCGATACGATGATCCACGCTTCTGCGTGGTGGAAGAGTTTTTGGTAACTTAGTCGACATCACATCTGAGAACTTTTTTAGAATGTTAGCTATCGCGACAGGTTCTTGAATGGCCTCCCCATCAAGTGTCTCTAGCTCTATCACAGCTACAAAGGTTGATTCACCTTTTTGTATCCCTTTCTTCAATTGTAATGTTGATATTTGTTGTGGATCCTTGGTTCTTCCTCGATAAATCGAAACCACGCAGGAGTCGTCGCCTCCCATTAGACATAAGGAGTTTAGGAACAGCATTGGCACCAACTTTGCTGAGTGCATGAACTCCATTCTGAGAATCACTTGGAAGTCATCTAAGGGCACCGCCATCATGTTTGTGCACCCGCTCCATATTCCGATCTTGATAGGGACCCCTTTTGCTAGTCCAGAGATCCACTTGGCCTCTAAGTTCATAGTCTTCATATGACTTGGGTTCTCCAAGATTAGTCCAAGTCACTTAGCTTCCCAATCGGTAATAAAATTGTGAGTAGCACCCGTGTCCACCATTGTCCGGGTTGTTCGGCCATTTAGTTTGATATCCACATACATCAACTCGCTGCTCACTGCCTTTGATAACTTTGCCTTTGTGTTCTCCCCCACTTGATCCCGTAATGCATTCAACAAACGCATTGCTCTCATTCGGGGTCCTTGCGACTCCTTATCGTCACTGTTGGATTCAGAACTGCTCGAACTAAGGGCGACGACTTTGCTCTTGTCCGATTTGTGGGGGTGTATTTATGTTGTTAAAGCATTAAATGCCTGCTTTTGCAGGCACTCTCTCTCCACGTACAATCCTCCGCACTATAAGCATCCGTCAGTTTTCAAAGCTTTGTCTTTCAAGCTTGGTCTCTTGTGGAAGCTCTTCTTCTTCTGTTCGCCCCCAGACTCCTTCGTACGAGAGTATTTTATTGGGCGATTTCCTGAGGATTGTTTCTTCTTTCCCAAGTCTTCCGAAGAAACAAAATCAGTTAGCTTTTATGCGGCTGCAATTGCCTCGACCACGTCGGTGACATTCCTCTGATATAGTTCTTGTTGCACCCATGGCTTTAGGCCATCGAGGAAGCTGAATGGTTTATCCTTCTCGAACATTTCTTGTATATCTAACATCAAGGTTGAAAATTGCTTCACAGAATCTCTGATGGATGTACATTGGCGGAGTTGTCTCAGTTTCCTTCTGGCGACAAACTCTGTATTCTCAGGCAAGAACTGAGTTCTCAACTCTCACTTCAAGTCTTCCCATGTATCCACATGACATCGACCTTGCTGGATCTCTTCCCAACGGGTTCATCACCAAAGTTTTGCATCTCCGTTTAGATACATTGTTGCTATAGAAACTTTGATTTCCTCTGAATTGAGTCTCGTAGCACGAAAAAATTATTCCATGTCGAACAAAAAAATTTTGAGCTCTTTGGCATCTCTAGCACCCCTGTAGCAATAAGGCTCAGGTGCCCTGAAGCTTTGTGGTGGCACAGCGTGGGTATTGTTCCCTATCGCATTAAGAGTTCTTGTGAGTAACGTCACTTTTGCCGTGAGTTCCGCCACAACTTCGTGTAGATGTTGTACCGAATCTTTAGTATCCTTCGTTAGTCAATCGACTAGGGACTTAACCATATCTATCTAAGATTCAACTTCTTCTTTCAAGCTCTCTACCCCAAGGAGTCTTCGTTGCCCTTGGTAGAGTTTCTCCAAGCTCTTTTCAAGAATATCGAGGCGGGTTTTCACCGTTGTAAGTCTCTCTTTGTGGCTCATTTTCTCAGTTGGCGCACCAGATTGCCCCTCCTTCGCTCACGAAGAATATACCACTTCATGCTCGTCTTGTTCGCTGTCACGCTCCTCATGAGCGGCTCCAACAGCTTGCAAGCGAGTTTGCACTTGCAGCCCACCTACGGCTGCTTGGAGCAAGGATCCAACTTGCCCTATCTTGCTCGATTCACCACGATGTTTCGTCATGGCGAGATTGCGAATCTTCTTCGTTGCTTGTTTGAATTGCTTGTCTGCTCTAATACCACATTGTCACGGACTTAGCTGAATTTGCATAAGTCGTGCGACACCCTAGCGACAAACTTGAAGACTTAGTTGGAATTGCATAAGTCGCAGAACAATCTTGCCCAATGTTCCGGACTTAATTGGGATTGCCTAAGTCATAAAACATTGAAGCGTTATTTGCCCGCAAAGGGTAAGCCTACTTGCACTCTCGTGCGGGTCCCGAAGGACCCGCAAAAGAGAAGTTGATTAGTTTTGAAGATGAGCGCCAGATAAGTCCCGACGGCTCGCAAAGAGGACAACTCTTATAAGCAATTCGTCGAACACCTTGAGCGCAACAAAGAAAGAAAGAAAGAGAGCGAAACAGGACTTTAAAGGGCTATAGGAACGGTCGTAAGTCCACAAAGGACGGTTCCCAAGATATCGGATGCAAGTCGAGTTCAACTATTAATGAATGCTCACGCTTGATACTATCCCAAAGCCCCATCACCCCCTGTGCCATCCGGGTGGTTCCAAGGGGTCGAGATGGCTGACACTCCCCATCACCCCCTGTTTCGCTCTCTTTCTTTCTTTCTTTGTTGCGCTCAAGGTGTTCGACGAATTGCTTATAAGAGTTGTCCTCTTTGCGAGCCGTCAGGACTTATCTGTCGCTCATCTTCAAAACTACGAGATCCTATCACAATCATCATCAGTTTATCCAACCAGCCATTCCCAACTGTAAAAATAGACCAAGTACAGCATGCATTTTGAGCGGTGCGGAGTGTCAGCCATCTCGACCCCTTGGAACCACCCGGATGGCACAGGGGGTGATGGGGCTTTGGGATAGTATCAAGCGTGAGCATTCATTAATAGTTGAACTCGACTTGCATCCGATATCTTGGGAACCGTCCTTTGTGGACTTACGACCGTTCCTATAGCCCTTTAAAGTCCTGTTTCGCTCTCTTTCTTTCTTTCTTTGTTGCGCTCAAGGTGTTCGACGAATTGCTTATAAGAGCTGTTCTCTTTGCGAGCCATCGGGACTTATCTGTCGCAAAGGACTCATTGTCTCACTCGTTGCCCTTTCTCCCGTAAAAGTGTTAGTGTTCCACTAAAAGGAACAATGAACAAAGTAACTGCTATCTTGGTTCTTCGGGGACTACTTAATCCTCGTGTTTCAAGAAGCTAAGCTATGAAGCATCATGTTGGTCAAGACTTAGATTAATTAATTTTTTGTAAAGATTAGATTTGATAGATTTAATTACTATTAATTTAGACTTATCCATTCTTGATGATTCAGGTCCATATAGAAATCTCGGGTTGGGAGTCAGAGCTAACTAACGGATGGCAGAGCTCCAGTTTACCAGATAGCAGGCAGCTACACTTTTCAGCAATTTTTTTTTTAAAAAAGGAGCAGATTTGTGGCCAGAAACCATCCTGATGCGAAAATTTGTACTTTCAGAGGAAAACCCACCCTGACTAGTTCAGTTAAAATGTGGAAAAATCTGCATCAAACAGAGAATTTGAATAAACATCAACAAGATGAAAGATCATCAACACATCTGATTCTAGCTTTGACCTTTATCTCTCTTTGCATGAAACGGGTGGAAACTAATCAAGTATCAGCTACTACTACCTTGAGAACATATAGATTTACTACATAGCTTTGACTATGTGTGCTGTTTGATTCAAATTGTCAGATTCCATAATCAATACTATACATATCATTCTGAAGACCAAATGATATCAAGTACAAAACAGGTAAATTGTGCCCAAAAGCATTTTATTATTCATCGAAACTACATAGGCATTGATGAAAATGAAAAGTACTATTATTCATCGAAACTTAGTACATTACCTCGGAGACATGATTTATTCGAGTAGCAAAATCCGCCCACACACATCGTGACCATCGAATATCATTGATAGGACGAATTCGAGCAATATATCAAACATCTTATGTGCTTCTCGAAACTTATCCTAGTTAGATATTAAGTGTTATGAAACTTTATGTCGTGGTCGGGAAGTCAGCACGGTTTGGTTCCGATCGTATGCGTAAACTCGTCTGCGTCGATCGGGAAGAGGCTGGGAAGCTCAGGAGAGGTCGGCTGGGCTTGCTCGGGAACACGTCCCGGTTGGGTTTGCTCGACAGCGCGCCTCAGGCTCCTCCTTCTCGAGGGTCTACCGAGGGATCTTGCACGAAGGCCTCGTCGGGGTGGGGGCGATGTAACCCCTCCGACGATCAAATAAGTGTCCCAAGCGAGATGGTCTTAAGAGTTCAATATTGAGAGAGATAGAGAGATTTTGAGAGAGAGCCCCATGAGTTATTCTCAAGGGTGGCTTTTATACCTGTGGGCCTGGAGACAGTTGTATTAGGTTCCTTAATATTGGTAGTGTCCTCGACTGAGTCGACCGTATGGTGCCACGCTGGTCACTTTCCTTGCTAGTTCTCGGGGCCTCGGTCGACGGGAACTATGTTAGGTCAGTTGACACAGTGTCAAATTAGTTGACACTGTGTCAAGTCGGTAGCATTGTGCCAGGTGCCGACGTGGCCTTGTAGTGTCGAGATATCTGGGAAGGGTTGAGGTGGCCGAGATGACGTGACTCTAGGACTGATGTGTCTGAGGTTACTGGGTATGTCTTTACCCTATCATTAAGCAAAGAGCTCTGGCAAAAATGTCATCGTAGCTTGCCGGCTTGATCTTGATGCAATAGGACTCCCGACCATATTCCCTCCTGTAGAGCAATCGCGAGGCAAGCGTGAAGATGCCAGCAAAAGTAGAGCAACCGATGTAACCCCTTCGACGATCAAATAAGTGTCCCAAGCGAGATGGTCTTAAGAGTTCAATATTGCGAGAGATAGAGAGATTTTGAGAGAGAGCCCCATGAGTTATTCTCAAGGGTGGCTTTTATACCTGTGGGCCTGGAGACAGTTGTATTAGGTTCCTTAATGTTGGTAGTGTCCTCGACTGAGTCGACCGTACGGTGCCACGCAGGTCACTTTCCTTGCTAGTTCTCGGGGCCTCGGTCGGCGGGAACTATGTTAGGTCAATTGACACAGTGTCAAATTGGTTGACACTGTGTCAAGTCGGTAGCATTGTGCCAGGTGTCGACGTGGCCTGGTAGTGTCGAGATATCTGGGAAGGGTTGAGGTGGCCGAGATGACGTGACTCTAGGACTGATGTGTCTGAGGTTACTGGGTATGTCTTTACCCTATCATTAAGCAAAGAGCTCTGGCAAAAATGTCATCGTAGCTTGCCGGCTTGATCTTGATGCAATAGGACTTTCGACCATATTCCCTCCTGCAGAGCAATCGCGAGGCAAGCGTGAAGATGCCAGCAAAAGTAGAGCAACTTGGAGGATGCGGAGGTCGGCTTCGTTCCTCGTCCTACCAAATGGGTAAGAGACGACGTCTCTATCGACAACTGTCTTCAAAGGCCACAGACACGAGGTAATTGGTCGTGCTTGGCGACGCTATCGCTAAGGAAGACAACCGCCTCCTAGGAGTGGAACTTGATTCATGTGTCGGAGAGGTAGGCTGAATAGGGATGGCAAGATGACGATAAGGACACTACTCATCTTCTCCGTATCCACCTCGGACTCCTCCAAAGGAAGAGGATGGTTTGCCGAGTACATACAGCTAGTTTGTGACATCGTGTTGCTCGATGGTATATTAGAGCTGAAGGACAAAAAACATAAAAATTATATTATTAAAATTAAATTAAAAATAATCATATATTAAAGATTTATACACATTTTATTTCTTATGATGTGTAAATATCTTTTCATTATAAAGAGTAGAAGATATAGGATAATTAATTAGCAGCGAGCCTATTATTATTACTCTCATAAATTTCTATTATAATTGACTTTTGATAATTATAATTAGAATATCATTAAATATGTAATATATCTTACCCATCATATAATCTAAAATTAGTTAAGATAAACTGATAAATCTAATAAATATAATAATAATATATTTAGTTTGACTACCAGTTCGAGTCATAGTAGTTATATATCATCAATGTTATACTCTACCATAACCCTATACCTTCCAAATAAAAAGATCATTCAGTTACAGACTAAATAATCTAAAGGATCTCACATTGCCAAGTCTCCTATGCCAGCCAAGGAGAGGCACAAGGATGAGCCTACACTTTTGTTAATAAACCAATCGAACTGACTCACCAATTGAATATATATATATATATATATATATATATATATATATATATATATATATATATATATATATTTTTATTTTTTTTTTCTCAAAAGATATTTTTATTTTATTCTCATGAAAAGTTTCTTATTTTCTAAAAAAAAGTGACAGACATGCTGGAGGACCTCCAAAGTGACGAATGATGGCTTGACAGCATCTACGATCAAGGGGCAAAGGCAATAACAAATAGGGTGAATTTTAGAAGTAAGTTGATCTTTTAGAAAAAAAAAATACTGTATAAGAATAAAGCAAAAAAAAAAAGGCGCTATATAAACAAAAAGAATAGTAACGTAAGTTGGAAGAGAAACTAACCACGAGGTCTTCAGCCTGCATGCATGATCACAACCTCAAAGGATAAATATTTGCTGAATATAATTTTACTTAAAACTAATCTTCCAAAAACTCACACAAGAAATTGTTGCCGAGATAAATTGGGCCAACTGCAAACAGGAAGCGCATCACTAGAGCATGAAGTCATTGTCAAGCTTTAGATGACAAGTAATAGTTTGATGTTGCTTGGTGATAGATTAAATCAATAGATAAAATTATATATTTATAATTCTTTTAAAATTAGATATTTCTATGCTCTTATTAGATGACTCCGTATCTGATAAGTCATTCAGTTTTTTTTTTTTACGCTAAACAATAATCCAAATTTTTAGTTGATGATATTCTGCTGAATTTATTGTGTTTAATAAGTTTTTAACCAATTAGGATGAAATGGGATAAATTTGAGATGAAAAACATACCACACCACATGCTTTTGTAGTTTGGAACAATAATGTGCCCATGTCTGTACCTGCACGCAAAGAAATCTTCCATGAATAGAACCCCCAACAATAAACAAAGAAAAGCATAACAAAAGCACAAACGAACAATCTGTACGACATGAAAACATCTGTGGTATTCATTTTCTAGTTTCCCACATGGATGAGAGCGAGAAAGACCTGACTGAAATTATAAAGATTGTCATATATTTGATTTAGAGGCAGGCATATGGACCATCCATCAAAATACTGAGGTATCTTTAAACATATTTGCATTTAACACTAACCATTCATATTCCCACAATTAAATCACTGCCTGATAAAATCCATGTTTGAATTGATAACCAGCATAAATGTCGAATAAAAGACAACAATAGATTCAACAAATCCCAACACTTTACTACTACTAGTTCATATTACCCCTGACAATTGCCTAAAAGTGCACTCAAGGACTGCAAAATAAGTCTGAAGTTGGAAATCACTCGTGAAGCAGAACTTCCAGTAAATTTGCACTCAACTGCAACCTGGAAGCATAACACCATCACTACCAGAACGGTCATGTACTGCTACTGGTTGATTTTAATATTATTATATCTTTAAAGAGACTGGAAAATCTACGAGATCCTATCCCAATCATCATCAGTTTATCCAACCAGCCATTCTCAACTGTAAAAATAGACCAAGTACAAGCAACGCCAAGGTGCGAATGTGAAAACCATTGACTCACCACCATATAGTTGTTGTCATTAAAACGATGGATAAATCCAATTAATGACCCAAAAATTTTGACCCCAAACACGTCAGTGGCCTATAGCATCCACAAAATGATAAGAATGGACTTGTTTAAGATATTATTTGATATATCAAAATTATATTTTTTTAGAAAATTACCCAAAAGGAAGTAAAATGGACCTTTTAAATAAGCAGCATGATAAAGATTTAATCTGCATCAAAGACAGATGAATCAGAAATTTGTCATTGAAGCAAGAAAAATTTTGGCCGGTGAGGTTTGGGCTAAACTCATGGTTGCTATTATTATTAAAATGATGAATCAATCCAGTTTTAGGCCTTACAAAATTTACAAATTTCGACAACCCCACATATTTGGAAGGATCAAAACAGTTATTAACCTTGACTGCAGAGAACTCGTCTGCAACCAGAGAAAAAAATGACTCATGGTGGAAACAGAACCTGGCTACCCAGATATGCAGTTTACTCAAACCTGAAACAACAAAAACCCAACAATCAGGTCTTCAAAAATATGCAGCCCACAAAGATAAATTTTGCTTTTGAAAGTATAGTGAACATTGTGCATTAAAGGCACTAATGTTAATTGCAATTTATGCTTTTATTTTAATTATTTATACAAAATAAAATTGGCTACACTTTTTGCAGAAACCTAGAAAAGATTGAACCATTAGTTTCCAAAATATTGTTCAGGGTTATTCTAAAATCTAAAATCTCAACAGAACAAAAAATTTTACAGATTTCAATGCCCCCATCCAAGATAAAAAAAACTGCATTATGTTTTTGAAGTTCTGTTATGAAAATATTTTGGATTCGGTTCGTGTCTTAAAATGTAGGCTCACAACTTTTCTTATGATAGGCATACAGATGAACTCTCATAAACATGAATAACTTGCACCTCGAATAGCATTCACCAAAATTGACCATCAAAGAACTACATTCTCAATCTACTTTAATTAAGGATATTATCTGCTAACTAGTCGGGCAAACATACAAAAGAGTATTTTAAAAGCATATGTTACATCTAATACATCAATTTGAAACAAATAGAAAGGTTCTTATTCGTCTTCTTTAACAATAAATAAAGCTTACATATTTCGATGTTTATTTCTTGACACCATGGTAAATTCCAACGGCTAATTTTTATCTTCAATAATCCAAGCACATCATACTTAAACAAAAAATTTAAATGGAGAAATTCTTGAAGCCGACACCGCAACAAGTATGTTACAGAGAAAAGTGTAGGATGATTAGATACATACAA
The DNA here is from genome assembly GCA_029747655.1 of Ensete ventricosum. Taxonomy (NCBI): domain Eukaryota; kingdom Viridiplantae; phylum Streptophyta; class Magnoliopsida; order Zingiberales; family Musaceae; genus Ensete; species Ensete ventricosum. Next base: position 248,737 of record JAQQAF010000006.1, on the reverse strand, counting down.
AAAAGTGCTGCACAAAGCACAAATGAAGATCTTGACAGCAGCTTCCAGTTTCCTGTGTCAAATTAAACAACGCAGCTGAAACTTGTATGACCACTCAGGATGCACCATGATATGAACATCATTGTACCATACGATCTACAATGGCAACAACTTCAACTTTATTTATTGCTTGTTAAAATGGCATATAAAACAAAGGAATTATAGACAATAACAGCTTAATACCTTTGAATCAAATGGAGGAGCATCATACTTCCAGCAGCAACAGGCATAGCCCCTAGAAGGATTTCACTTTACGAATATAGAACATTAGTAGAGAACACAATTTTGATTTCACCAAGTGCATCAAGAGATGAGATCCAATAACACATGCTCATCATGAATAGTGACTCATCTTCAGTTCATGGATCCCCGGCACCTACACAAGAGAAAAAAAATATAAGACTAATGTCAAAGGAGGTACTGCAAATTAAAAAACATCCAAGATAAGCATCGAGCTGACTTTCTTATTTTGAAATCTGTTTCTAAAACACATAGCACCTGTAACATCTGAATTTCCTTCTTCATGCAATTACTATTGTCAGTGATAGCTTAGTTAAGTCTTGTGGGCATCTTACTTGTGGTTGTCAAACTTGCCACTCACATTTGGCTCCTACTACTACTCTATGTTGTTTCTCAGACTCTAGGTTGCTTCCTGAAGGGCTATAATTGTATTCCAGCTCAGAACACATGCCCAGAAAATATTTAAAATGCTAATTAAAACTATTTGATTATCATCCGAAAATAAGGACCTTTGATCCTGTCTCTCCAAACAATAAGGACAACCAGACCCATTGGCAGCAATAAACCCTAATTCAACCACTTCCAAGACATATCTTGCAGAAAGGTATTATTGAAAAAGACTAAAATAAGAAAAAAGATTATCCCAAGATATTGTCCAAAACAAAGAAAATTGACAAAATACTCTCCATAAAGAAGACAAGATGATTAATGTAAGAATAAAAGGAATGAATTAGTCTGCAGCAAGTAGTCTGAAACAAGAAAGATGAATGGAAGATCTTATTCTTTATGAGACGATGAATTTACAGGTTCTACAAACTTGCCCCTACACAATAGTCGAGTCACAATGACATTAACAGAGAATAGTCACTTAGGTTGGTACTTAGTCTGTCTGTTCAATCCAACCTGCCTGTGCAACCAATACAACTAGTTTGTGTATCATTCTTATGAATCATAAGGTAAAATAAGAATACAAAGATGACACGGAGAAGAAAGATCATTTGAGCAAATACAATGGAAAACGTGCTTAGAACCTAGGAAGCAGTTGAGTAACAAAAATATTAACAGGACACCAAATAGTCAATCCTAAGTGGTCCGTAATGTTTCTTCTTCTATATATATAGTGCAAAATTTCATATTAATGCAGAATAATATACAGCTTGTCTATCATTTACTGGTAAACTCGAGAAAGTTTTGGTGCATCAATGTTAATACAAACAAACAAAAAAAAAAAATTGTGTTTGCTCCAGAAAACCAAAACATCTGCAGAATTCTATAGTTCCAACAACAGAATTGCATTCCATACTTCAACCGACACACATTTAAGTCTCAAGCACAACACATTATTCTTTTGTCAAAGAGAACATAGTCCATGGACAGGTTTGCCTGCCCTGTGCGCGCATAGAAAGAGTACAAACATTGAATATCAAGCAGACAAGAACTATAGATTCTAGATAAATATCCACCATAACATGCAAAGTCACCGACGATAAGCAGCCAAAACAACTATTAATATCTACAAAATAGCTTATCTAGCATACCTTTGAGAACCACAATTGCATGGGATCTTTTGTTCTTCAAGAGGAAATTTGTAATTGTAAGTAATTTCTTCACCAGCAGATATATGTCTCTTGGCATAGATAAAGATCTTCTTTTGACCCTCAACAGTAATCACCTTTGTATAACAGTTTGGCTGAGAAAAAATCAACATACTCAAAATGAGAACTTAAAAAAACTCAGTAACATTCACCAAGAATCAACTAAAGCAAGTACCTCACAAGAATGATTAATAAACCTTGCTAATCCACCTCGTTTGGTAGCATCAACCTGAAAATAAAAATAAAATTACCAATAGTGATGGCATATGCCCAAGCAGGTAAAAATAGACTATTGTATATGCAATTTGCACAAATAGTTATTACACTTGCGCCAGATATTTAGCATGAGTTTAGAAGACTGACCCACAAAAGATACTCATTAGATTATGCTAAAAACGCAATAACAGTCTTTACTAACACTATATTACAATTTATAAAGTTTGAATTTATCAAACTATCAGACCATCAAGAAAATCTAAAGAAATGATAAGTAATTCTGAGCATATCCAAGGAAGAGTGATCAAGATCCTAACATACAAGGAGTAATTTAACTTTCATTTCTTCAGATTCTGTTCATAAATTTAATAAATCTATCTAAAATTTTGAATTCAATTTCTACAAACTGAAGAATGATCGACAATTTATCCATAGAGAAATATAAATTTGATTCAAATTAATAGGGACTTCTAACAAACGTACAAGTTGTGATGCTTAGAAAAGATGGAATGGATTTCTAAAATTCTGTTAATATTATTAAGTATAGTTACTTCTCAAGTACTAAAGTACTTCCATTAATGCTATAATTTTTACCAAAATATTTTGCATCTATCTACAAGTCATTGACTAAGATGGATAGGTCTATTTAAGTCTGGATTCAGATCACACATAAGTTGGGTCTTCCTGCTTTGCATTTATTTCAGAATAATTTTTTGTCATCAATTTTAGTGGTTGCTGTGATGGTAGTAGTGTCCAATTTTTCGTAGTATTAGTGCTAGGAGATCCTATTATATAAACAACAAAGTCCAGGATAATTGCTTAGCCATAAAGAATGAGTTCAGAGAGTTTTCAAAATTTTATTAATGTAAATTCATTGGATTAATGAATTCTTTTACCAGAATTTACTTCAATGGAGTCCTAATTTGCTCAAAAGAAAACTACCAATAAATCCATACAATTTGTTGCAATTGATGTTATTTTTAAATCAGAAGTCAAAGTTTATTTGCCTAAGTGCTAAACAGTATTTTCTGTTCCCTCTAGAACCTACCTATTTCCATTTTAAAATGTCTTATAGGTCTCTGCTGTTAGCAAATGTATCAGCCATTATTCCTACTTATATATATTTTCTTAAAATCAATACTTTATTGTCAAGAGCCTTTAATCTTCACATTTGCTAACTTAAATCATTCATTTGAAATTCCCTTAGCGAGCTACATATAATTTTCTGTTTTTGCAAGAACTGCCTTTTAAACTTCACAACATGACCATCAATTTTTGTCAAACAGAACAAAAGATTGGATTTGGACAAAAAACAATAAATGTGATTAGTGACATTAACCTTTGAACATGATTTGCAACAAAATTTCCCATAATGATGGTGTCACTTCTTTTTTCAAATTCCACACTCAACTTCCATCTTGAGATTGCACTAAGTTTTCACATTTAAAAATCATTACCATCTTCCATTCTGTTTTGCAAAAATTGTAGACATCCTGAATGATGAGGATACCACAACATACTTCCAAGATGACCTAATCCTAATGTGAACTACATATAAATCCATGCTCAAGTTGGTTCTGACCCATTAATTATACTTACAATATCAACCTAGAATAACCCATTAACTTTCAAAGTGCCCAGAAATCAAGTTTAAAAGATAGAACATGAAACACAAAAGGAATTCATTCATTTACACCTACAGCCATCAATTTGACAATATCAATGCTTTCTAGCATTGCAAAAACTACAAAATGTACACTTGTATAAAAATAAAAATTATATGGTAAATTCCAAAAGTATTTATAGTAAAGAGCAGAAGAAAAGAAGGCACAAGTATAGCAAAATTTTGCTCACCACATAATCATCATCTAATCTAAATAGATAACTGCTGCCAATTCCCATCTTTTCATAATGGCGTTCACGTACGTCAGATATCTGTATGCACAGTCCTGATTAACTTTTTCTCTCCAAATGTAGAACATGATAAGTTGTTGCAAAAGAAATATAACTTTTTACCCGCCGACGGATCAATTCGCCCACATATTCAATCACAAAATCTTCTGCATCAATTGGCTCAAGTGCAACCAGACCCCAATCGTGTATCTTGCTCCTTTGGAAACGAAGCCGTTTTTTCCTTGACTACAAAGAAGAGATGAAAAAAGAAATTGATAACATGTTGTCTTTAATATGGAGTTTTTTTTACTTAAGATGGGGTGTTTTCTTTAAGCACCTTCAACTGATTGACTTTCAATAGCTCAGCACCTTCAGCAGCAGCAAGAAGGTTACGGAGCTTAACCCTATTTGTTCTTGCAGAAGGGCCCTTAGGATTTGAATTTTGGGAAGCATTAGGCTGCAACCCTAATGAGTATGTATGGACCCGAATGCCTCTTACGCGAGCCCTCTCAGAGGGTAGTGCAGTCTTCGACCATTTATGCCATTCCCAGCCGTTGATGGAAGACCGAGCACACCCATCTGACATGGGACATGGAAACGTTGGTTTAACCTTATGCTTTGCAGGGCGTTTATACTTTGATTTCTTAGGACTCATAGATGACAATTTCGAAATTTTAGGAGGTGTAAGTTGATTCAACTCAGCCTTTCTCTTCAGTCGAGAAAATCTTCTTGCTGTCAAAATGAAGGAACAAAATGAAATGAATAACATTTTCATGATATAAATGCAAAGAACATTAGAAAAAAACACAAACTTGAGCTATATACTTACATTTTGAAATGTCCTTAGAAGTGAACAATTTATTGGAAGCTTCTTGTACGCTCAGACGACAATCATTATTGTCATCAACTTTCTCGTTGGAATTTTGTTGCTGAACTAAAACTGCTTCCAACTTGTGTTTCATATCAACAGTAGGAACTACTCCAACTGTATCACATGAATCATCAACAATAGAATCTATTACAGGAGATTCAAATTCAGCATTGCACGAAAGTGTGGATGCTTCTCCATGGGTCCCATGAGTCTTCTTTCTCAACTTACGTCTTTTTCTTAATACGCCACAAGGATCAGATAATTCTTTTTGGTCAGTTGCCTGGTATTTGATACCAGCAGTAGATACCACTTTAACCTTGTGCTGATCATCCATAGGATCTATATTATTTGGAGAAAGAAATTCACCATTGCATGGAATTGTGGAGGCTTCTTTATGAATCTCATAAGCCTTTCTCAATCTCCGTCTTTTTCTTGATAAACTACAAGCATCAGGTGATTCTGTTTTGTTACTAGCCTGCAAAGATGGCCTATTCAGCAGATTTTCAGTCCTGTAACTTTTTAATTCTTGAGAACTCACATCAAGTAGTGTCCTTTTTACTGCTGACTTTGGCTTTGATTCAAGCATCCTCCGGCCTTGCAAGGTGTCCATATCTTGCTTGGATAATCCAGAATTCTCTGAACAATCTAAGGGCAGGTCTGATATTTTCTTGCCAAACCTTCTCTTCCGATAGTATGTATATTTTCCAGTTACCAGAGATGCATCAGTTGATCGATAGGCCTCAACCTAAAAAAAGTGAAATGATAAAGAATTAAAAAAATCAACCAGTAAAGAACTAGAGAAATAGTAACAAGAGATAAAGACATAATGAAAACCAAAGAGATGCAGAAAAGATAAACAATATACCTTGAGCATGTCTTTCTGGCATCCTCTCTTACTGTCAACAACAGTAGCATCCAATTTAAGTTTTCTCAAAGCACCACATGAAAGCAAACATTTATGGAGAGCATCATTGAAGTAAGAGGACTTCCACGTTTTAAGAACTTGATCGTGCAACTTTTGGCGGAAAACTGCCATTGTCACATACTTGTCAATGAGAGGAATATGCCCCATCATCTTTGCAGGCTGAAATTTAGCTTTTCGAGGAAGAATCATTGATGAACAGTCATCCAATCCAGGAGGAGGGGGTTCATCAGTAATAGCATCATCATTATCATCACAAGACCCAGAGCTAATTGGCAAGCCTAATTGTTCGATAGCATTATTTATACAATATGTAGAAGGAATTGCTGATTCTGTTTCAAAAAACAAAAGATCTGTTTTCCAATCACACTAACTCCAAAGAAATTTCATAATCTTTTTAAAAGAAAAAAAATTACCAGGGAGTTCTATCGCCACATCAGCAGTCAGATCAAGTGAACTAGACATAGATTGATCGTGGTGTTCTGTCACATTAACGATTTCCTGTAATCAGAAGAATAACCAAAAATTATCAGAACATTTAAGGAAATAAGATCTCACAAACAACTACCTATTTTAAGGCAATCAGCAGCTAAAGAAAACATCTAAATGATAAAAAGATATTAAAATATTAAGAACCAAAAGAACATAAAAAATAAGATCTTTGCATGTAGCTTACATCATCCTTTTTATCCTCTGCTTCCAAGCAAAACAAGTTTGTTAACTCTTCTTTTATAACATCCTCAAAAAAAGGGAACAAAGATGTCTTGGCCGACACATATAATTCATTCTCTAAATTTCTCTGTGTATATATTAGATCTCCAGGTAAACTGGCATCACAAGTGGCATCTTTTGCTATATCCACCTCCTCCTGCATTAGACAACCAGTTTCTGCAATCAAAGGTGAATGAGCAGAAGTATGTGTAGGTCCCTTGCCAGGTCCAAATCCAGGGGGGAAATCCATGTCATTTCTTAGATGCTCTTGTTGCAAGACTACCTAGAAAATTGCAGCATAAAAAATATATACAGAATACATAGAGAAACCATTATGAAAAAATAAATCAATTAAACCAAAGAGTTTTCGAGAAGAAATAAAAGGTGTTACATTATCATTATTCTTTTGCATAACATCCATCCTGAGCAGATCCTGCCTCTCACAATCCGCAATAACAGGTGAACATGGAAAGGCAGACCAGCGTCTTCTTTTAAGCCATGCACCACAGTATTCTGCTACAGGATCATAAAGGACAGTGTCCCACAAAGCTTTCATACAATCATAGTAAAAGAATTTGCAAAGTGCTAGCAATAATTCTGGAAAGTTATCATAGCTGCTGGACTGTTCTGAACATGTTTGCTGAGACACAGTTACCTCATGTGAAACAGCAACTTCTACCTACAAAAAGGTAAACTACTCTCAATCGAACATTTAAGATGAAAGTGAAAATGAAAATATTGTTCCATTAAAAAAATAAAGAATAACAATGATCTCAGTTCCACTAATTACCTTCCCTTTAGATGAACCATATGTTTTAGTAACCTGATGTGTTGATTCTGTCCTGACAGATATCTGAGCTTTCTTTGATGAAATAACCTCTGGTATGATGCTGCTAAAGATTTCATCCAATAGAGCCCGTCGAGCTGCTTTCATTATGACAGAGTGCAACTGAATTGAGACTTCTTCTGATATATTAGACATGAGTCTGGTAAAAGAACTGTTCAAATCCCTGTCAGCATCTTCACCCTTAATATCAGTTTCAGATAAGTTCTGGTTGGAAATTCTGCTCCATTCTTCAACTAAAGATGCAAGAGTAAATGGCCCAATTTTATTATCCACATGGTATATCTAGAAAAGGAAGAAAGTGAATGTTAGGCAAAAACTGAAGCACAATGGACCAGATTAATAGGAAGCAAAGAGAAATAATATTGGAAAGTGCATCTTGCAAAATTTCATCATAATATAATAGTAACACACAAGGTGACATACCGATCCGTACCGATGTACCAAGATTATCTTGATACTGGTATAATATCAGTACCGGATGGTACACACGGTGCATACTACCTGGTAGATTAAAAAATATTATAATATTTTTATAATATTATATAATATAATATAATATTAAATATAATATTAAACATTAATATATAAAAAAGAAAAAAAGGATAACATCGCCTCGATCGCCCGCGGGCGAGGGCGGCGACAGCACGCGAGCGAGGACGGCGTAGGGAAAGGATGTACTTCTTTCTTCTTCTCCTCTTCTTCTTTCTTCTTTTCCTCTTCTTCTTCTTCTTCCCTTTTTCTCCCTCAATCGACCGCCGATAGTCGATTTTGGCAGTACTGCCCAGTAGCGAGTGGTCCGCGTACCAGTAACCTGGTGGACCGATACATACCGCCCATACCGAACAGTACAGATCAAAATTGCAAACCTTGGTAACACATGTATAGCACAAAAAAGGCAGAGACTAATCATATTATTAATTTGCAAAACCCAAGGTTCCACCTGTCAACTAAAAGGCTTCATTCTCATATGCAAACACACAAACTAATAGAAAGTTAAAAGCTTCTAAAGAACATTATGCCCAGAGGCTGTCACATTATTAGCCTCTTGATATGCAAATCCCAAGATCCCACCTATCAACAAGAGTGAACAAGATTCTTTGTCACACCTTTATATGCAATTTTACAGCATTAAGAAAGTAACATTCCTCAAACTGTGTACAAGGCAAAACACGACGAAATTGAACAACAATGTGGATTCTCTGTAGAAGTGCACAATGAGAACTCGCAGGTTTTATCTCAGAATCCGTCACCATGTGGGAACATCAACCAAGTAGACATAATGATAAAGCTCAGGACAACTGGGCATTGATGAAAATAGACCCAACAGATAAGCTGACTTCAAATTTTATGCATTGCTAGATTCCTTGAAACAAATAAAACCCCTGTATAAGATCTAAAATGATCAACTTCTGGGCATGAATAAATATTATCACAGGTGAAGTTTCAGAACCGAAGGAGCTTCTAGCAGTGGCAGAAGCAGCAGCAACAATAACAATGGAAAGAAAAAAGCAGCACAACCCCTAACTTTATAAATGCCTAGGGTGAACATGACATGACCATGCAAATATATACATTAACAATGCAATGCTGACTCACAAAAAGAGGAAGGGAGAGATAGATATGTTCTTCCGCAAACAAGAATTTGTAATTAATGATATCAGTCAAAGGAATAACAAGACCTAACATTGACAGAAGAGGTTTCCACCATGCAAACTAGCATTTTGAGTGCTACAGATATGACAAAAACGATATGAGTCTTAACTTTCCCATGCTCTAGGAGAGCTTGTGTACTATTAGATTATGGCCCAGTTTAAGCTGAAACTGGTCATGAAAGAACATTCTCACATATTGCGATGAAGTCCATCATTTGCAGGACATGAAATTTATCCTAATCACACAATAAACAGCACCGTGTTGTTTATATATATTGAGGAAAGCAGAATTGACTGACCATAAGTTAATCAAAAGCTACATTTTCTTACCATTAAAGAATCATCAAGATAACTGTTGTGATGCCAGTAATACAATTCTGCAAATGAATGTGGTCCATGTTTTCTACCGTCTTGATCCTCAAACATCCAGCAGCTCTCTTCACTTGAGAGTGACTGCTTCAGAAAAATCCCACTGATTAATTTGTATTAGTTGGGAAACTAAACCAAGCAAATTAGACCAACTTCATTTGAATATAAAGAAGTTACCCTTAGAAGCACCGATGAAGTACATTTGATCATGCCCGTATTGGTTTGTCCCTGTTCAGACCTTTGAGGTCCATATGAAATAGTCAACTGTGCCTCTGATGGTTGAGTTGAGTACAATGAGGAATAGCTTACAGACTCGTCTACTTCATATGGCAAAGAATTACGGTGTGCCAGCTCAGAAGTTTGACTTGATGCTGCACCAGCAACTCTTGAAGCTGAATATGCTGTGCTTGAAAACTGCTTTAAATACTTCAGGGCAACTGCATTCATAACATTTCCATTAACAACAGGATATATGGGAAGTTCTTCAGGCAAGAACCCTGAGGATAAGCCCTCAATAAGTTGTCCTTGACTGTATGGTCCACACATGTTGCCATTTTCATTAACATACATCCATCCACCGACAGAAAATTGAGCATATCCACCACAAGCACCATTCTGGGGAGGTGTATGACTCGTGCCATGTGGTAAAGAGATCTCACTGCTGTTAACCAAAGATTGAGAACTTCCTTCCATGGCAGCATATGAGCCTACTTCCACAGGATCACAGCAACAGGATAACCAGTTATCCTTGTCTGAATACCTAAGTATTATACCACAAGAATAAAATGGGATTCAGGATTTTAAAAAACTCTTGGAAGATTATAAAAAAAGAAAAGAGCAGAAAGTAGCAGTTGTACCAACAAGACAAGTGGCCTTCAGCATGACCTGGAGAAAAATAATCACTCATGTCACCTATACAATTTTTGGCTTCCTCTTGAGATAAGTGAAGTCCGGACAACTTCATCTTTTTCATCGATGACGCATAATGAATAAAACCATAAGAATCTGTCGAACAAGGCCTGGTGTCACTGCTGCAGCAATTTATGCAGACTCTCTCTGGTACAAGTTCCTCGCTCTCCACCTACAGCCCCAAAAGAAGAAAACCAACATATCAGCCCAAAATAACCTTCGATGATTAAATTAAGGGCACAATAGGATTTTTCCAAGGAAAAGAATAGAAACACAATTGCACTTCAATTAAAAAAGGCTACATAACATATAAACATACCAATTTTGTAATTTATTTATTTAAAAAAGGAAATACATCATATAAGGATAGTAACATTGCTGCATTATGACATGAAAGGAACTATAGAGTTGCACATGAGCTCATATTAGTGAAACCTTTCACCTGAAGTTACCTTTTTGTTGAAAATGGTTATATCAGGATATAAATGTTGTCCTTGTGGTAGAGTTAATACCATGGTCCCAATTCTTCAGAATTTTTGCACTAACCAGAAGGGGCTCATACATAAAAAGTTTAATGTAACATAATATGAACAATATTCCCATTCATTCAATCTTGATTGAAAGCCATCTATAGAAAATGCAAAAGAAAATAAAAAGTCCATCACCCGAGTCTTTCATTGGCAATTAATTACTCACATGATAACCTGCTGTTAATGACCAACAAAATGACTAGAGATCCATCTTAAATAGTCCTATATATATATATATATGCTCCTATGCCTTCAACTGTAGTCTCTCTTAGGTTTAAAAGCATATTCAGGGTGAGAGGAGACATCTAATGCAAGTTTACAAAGAAAAAACTGAATGTGACACCTCAAAAAAGTTACCTTAAGCTGCCAACAGTTCAACAAATAGCAAAAATAAATACACAATTACCTCCAAAGGGTTGCTGGAATTTAAAATGAAAGCAGAAAGAAAGACAATAATGATGAAGAAATACACAATTACCTCCAAAGGCTTGTTGGAATCTAAATATGAAAGCAGAAAGAAAGACAATAATGAACAACATTTCCATTTGTGGGGTGCACAAAGATGTAGGTTATCACATATTTGGATAATTGATGAGAAGCAAATGAGAACTGAATAATCAATGCACATACTTTCTGTGAAATGAGTCCAATGCAACAAAGAGAGAAAAAGGAGATTCCAGAACCCAGGAGAAAAATAATCTTAATAGATATTTTATGGCATATATGTTTCATGTCATGAGTGAAGATTTATAATGCTGGTGACTTGGTAAGAAGCCTAAAAATGAAAAGGTCATTTTCTCTCGCTTGATATTTAACATATGTAATCAGAATTTTTTTATAAGGGTCTCATTTATCTGTATGTTTATGACATCCATTTTTATCTTGCAGCATTTTTTATGTTGGACATCTCATCATTCCAATTCAAAGGCCTAAACAGATTTTCAAATTTCTTAACTAATACAAACAGCTTCTGTTCGCACAGACAGAAGGAAACTTCCCAAGAGATTTATGTACTAGTATAATACGATGATTATGCACTAATAAGCAGTGGTGAAATAGATGCATGAGGAACACTGAATTGGTTTGCTTGGCTAGTCATCATGTAACATAGGTAATGGAAACTCGGAAATCGTGGACCACGTAAAAGTGTAGGATCCCAACACAAACAATAGAGTACGCAAGAGAGCTTCCTCTAAATCGGTATGTCACACCACGATCAGTTGCAAGGTCCAAGACGATTAGCACAGTACCATAATGAAACATGCAAACAAAACGGAATTCAAACCTCCCAAATCCACCTCATAAAATTCCCACAAACAATCAAAGAGGGCCCTAGAAAGGATTCTGTCTAAGATAAAACATGTGGTCATAACAAAGAAGGTTAGTTCTAGTTACATGACAGTCAAACAACACGAGTATCGTTGCTAATCAAACATGGTTATAGTGAATAAGTAGATCCATGCACAAGCACCAAGACGGAACAACAGTAGGCAGGATCATCAAACCCTAACCCTAATTAATAAAATATCAAACGCCAAACTTAGGGGAAAGGCATTAGCGGTTTGGGATTGCTCGGGAAGACGATCGAGGAAGCAAGAAAGGGATGTTCACCGGATCTGTGGGCAAGAAGCGAAGCCGCGAGTTCCTGCGGGGCGGGGGCGGCGAGATGCAGATCTGCGGCATTTTCTCTGGCAATCGAGACCAAAGACAGATCAAACCCTTCTCCGATCTCAAGACGAGGACGAGTCTAATTACCGTGGGTGCTGAAAGAGAAATCGCCCTCAGAGTTAGGGCGCGGCCACGAAGAAGATAAGAGGGGCAGGAGGAGGACGGAGGCGGAGAAGGAATGGGATGAGATGGGAGGAGAAGTGAGACAGATAGGACGGAGAAATTTACGGAGGAAAAGAAAAGGAATACAAAAATGTTAGCACGCACATACTTATATATGCGGACGGGGAAGAAATTGGATGGGGACGAGGAGGCAACGATCCGGTAACCCGTTCTCTAGAGTTTGATCCGATATTACATGAGACGTCGTTCCGGATCAGAACAAAACGGGTTATTGGGCTTTTTGGGACTGTCGACAGCCACTTCGATTGGATTCGGGTGGATCTGAATAGAGACGACCGTAACAGGTCTTTGAGTTGGATTCGGATTTGGGTAGCGCTCCTCAAACACCCACCAATAGTAAAGGAGATGGCCCGGCTGGACACAGGCCGACCTCCGAAGGCCTACAAAAACCCACAGACATGGATGATGATTTTTATCTAATGATAAATGCCAAATTGCACCGTCAATTTCACGAAATTAATTACAGGAAATTAGCAAAGAAATTTTAATTAATTAATTATTGTCGCCATAGTTATTATAAAAATAAAATATAGTCATGTAATCATGTAAATTAGACTAGTATAACTAAGATATATTCATTGTTATATGTTTATTTAGCTATGAGTGTTTTTTTTAAATAATTAAGTATATAACAAATAAAATATACCCTCATCTTTCTTCACTTTTGATTTTGTGGTAGTTCAATAAATTTGTTTGTTATTTTTTATAAGTTTTGTGATTGATTATAAATATGATGTATTTGAGTTTTAAGGAATATGATACCGAAATTCAATCACACTTAAAAGAAGTAAACAATCGTAGCAATCATGCACGTTAAAATTTTTAAAAGATCGATTATTTAATTAATTAAAATAATTAGGTATATAACAAATAAAAAATCATATCAATTAAGCTTAAAGTGTAAAATAAATTCAAACGATATTGAAAGTTAAAGACCAATTTTTTTCATGATTTTTCTATCACTTAATACTAATGTATTAATATTCAGAAAATAAATTTGATAAATAATGATAATGCGAGTATTGTATTTAATTAACATATTATAATACAAGGGGTGTGGGGTGTTATTGATTTTTTTTAGTTCTCTTTGTATAGTTTTACTATATTAAAAATCAACTAATCCCTCGAATTAAAAAAATACTATTTTTATTAATAGAAATAGTTTGTTTAACGTCTATAAAATAATACGGGAGAGTCACATTTAGATACGAAATCGTAATATAGTATGGAGGATCAACAAGAATTTCGATCTAAATATATTAGTGAATATAATATAATTTTTTAAAACCATTAATGGTCATTAAATAATAGAGTGATCTTAAAATAATATTTCACTTTTTTATCTTATCTGAATCGTTGATCTCTTATTAACTCTGTTATGTTTGTCACTTCTCGGATTTAAAGCATTTGTATAGAGAGAGAAAAAAAAAATCCAAAACAGCATCTTCAAGTGATACAAGGTATTTAAATTTGGATTGTCCATCGATCGATCTATTTACATAGAGTCATGCGTCACGCGAACTAACCTTTTGATTATTTGTAAACTAGCAAATGTGTTCATCTCGGTTGTCAAACAAAAATAAACAATTATAAAGTCTTGACCAAAAAAAACTTGCGCTGTATGCTTCGTTCATCCTGATCCGAATTCTAATTCTACCGGAAGACGGGGTGGGGGGGGGGGGAGGGACTTACGATCTCATTGTCGGTCGGTCGACAGACATTATTACTGGTCAAAGAGAAGGAAGGAGACTACCTCGAAGCTTCTTCCATGACCCAAGGTCAACCAAATAATTAGACATTACTAGTGGAATTGGATGTGCTTTCTTGCTGTTGTCGCTTCACAGCTTCCTTCCCTGCAGTTTCCCTGAGAATGAAGACCTGCGTCACCCACCCAATGGGATGTCTCCACTTGCCCAAAAGTTGGCGTTGGCCAATCCATAATTTTTGAGTCAATGCTCGGGATTTGGATCCCCAACGATTTGTTCTCTTCGTTACTCTTTTGACTCGTCATCATGCAGTGAGTTCATTTAAGCACGAGCCTTATTGTCTCAACCTAATATTTTATCTGTCATGACATTGTGGAGTGCCACCTGAGCAGCTGCTATCGCCTGTTTTTTTTTTTTTTTTTTGGTGTTTTTTGCTGAATATGAGATCATCGTGTTTGTTTCACGCTTTGATCTTAGTTATTTGAATAAATGCAATAACGGATTATTGCGATTGTTGTTTTGAAACATAACTCCAGACCGTGCGAGTATAACTAAACAAAATACTTGATTAATAATAAAATAAATAAATATTTTCACTCAAAATGGGAAGATGATTCATATAATTTGATATCATTATAAATAATATAAGTATCGATGAGCGTCAAAGTTAATGATGATTGAATTAATATTCAAAGTACTTGATTGGTTAAGAACTCATCTGATATATTCTTTGTATCTAAAATATTGATTTAGTGATAATGTATCAAATCCTTTTATCAAAGATTAATAATTTAAAATCTTATTCAATTTTTTTTCTAAAAGAATATCAATTGATATTTTATTAAAAAGTCACGAGTTAGAATGTCACTTACTTTTCTGAAAAATTTAAACCAAAATTTAAAATTTATTTTAACAAAGTAGAAATCAAAGTTGGTGATGGAAGGAAAATAGGATGAGTGCATGAAATGAAAATAATGCACAAAATAATCATTGGATATGTCTGAGATAGAATTGGGACTCAGCCTTTCTACTCATATAGAGATGGACCAAATGAATAGGACCAATTGGGAGACCAAATTTTCAATAGGCCGAGAGGATATATATATATATATGTGACAAAAATTTAATGGATCAACTAATTTTGATGAGACTAAATTAAATATCACAGTACATAGACATAAATACATGTGATTCAGGTGACTTTTTTTAGTTATCTTAATTTAAATTTAATACATTTATTTTTAAAAAACTTTGAAACTTGCATACATGTTTTCATAATTAATCTCTGTTAATTAATAAAAAATATTATGTTAAATATACTGTTTTGGATTAGCTAGTGACAATCGTACTTAGAAGTTGTCATGCCCGAATTTTGGATCAATGTTAATAATATATAGTTATAAATTAAAATATAAATATCTTGTATAAAAAAAATAACGTGGCACTCAACAAGTTATATGAAAAAAATTGAAGATGTCAAATAATTTGACGGATACAGAATTTTATGGTATATTATAAAGTTATAAACTCCAATCCCATCTTCATCATTTATTTATTTTTAAAAAATATTTTTCATAAAAATTATCTTAATTATTAATTAATTTATTAATAATAATAAATGATGATTGATTTATTCAAGATAATTATGTTGTACAAACGATCATCTCAATTGTGAGGAGGTCTAATAGCCTGAATGGATGAAAACTTGCGGACATGAAATTTTGTTTTTTGTTTTCCTTTTAATATTATTTTTATTATTGCTAGTAGTGCTGTTGTTGCTTTATTTATTTATTATCTTTTTTTTCTTTTCCTATTGTGATAGACCACCAAAGGCAGGGAGGGGAGCAGCAACAAAACTCTGATCGAGAGAGAGAGAGAGAGAGAGAGAGAGAGAGGAGGAGGAGGAGGAGGAGGGAAGGGTGAGGAGAGGAACTCGCTTCTCGTCTTTGCTCTGACGTCGCTGTCGCCACCGTCGTCGCCTCTCCTCTTCGCTGCTTTTCTTTCCGGGCTGCGAAGAGGCTGACTTGGTCAACAGCTGATCTGCCGAAAACAATCGCCCGCGAGGGAAGAAGACAGGAAATGGGCGACGATGGCTTCTCGCTGGGTGAGTCCAGGCGGTGGCCGCCGGGGTTCCGGTTCCATCCCACCGACGTGGAGCTCGTCCTCTACTATCTCAAGCGCAAGATCTGCGGACGCCGCGTCAAGCTCCCCGTCATCGGCGAAGTCGACGTCTACAAGTGGGAGCCCTGGGAACTCCCTGGTACGCTGTGCTTGCTGTAATTCGATGCTGCCTCTCCCTCTTTGCATCCGAATCTGGTGACGCGAATCCCCCTCCTACTTTCCCCTTTGTCCTCATCCTCCTCTTTTTCTTTGCCCAAGTAACCATGCCGCAGGATTCAATATGATCACTCCAAATTTCTTGCAATCGGCTACTTCAATCCTTTCCTTACTTCCTCGAATGCCTACTTGAACTCGATTGTCGCAGCTATATGCATCATTTCAGCTTCTTCTCGAATCAAATTAGAATCGATGTCTCGGGTTTCTCTAAAGTCGTCGCCTTTTATCCT
Source organism: Ensete ventricosum (assembly GCA_029747655.1). Lineage (NCBI taxonomy): Eukaryota > Viridiplantae > Streptophyta > Magnoliopsida > Zingiberales > Musaceae > Ensete > Ensete ventricosum. The sequence continues at coordinate 231,819 of JAQQAF010000006.1, read as the reverse complement.
TTTCTTCCTTGCCTGACCGAATTGTCACGACTCCGTCGTTGTTTGCAGAGAAATCAGTGTTGAAGAGTGGCGATACGCAGTGGTACTTCTTCAGCCCAAGGGACAGGAAGTATCCTAATGGATCGAGATCCAATCGGGCTACCAAGTTCGGTTACTGGAAGGCTACAGGGAAGGACCGGACCATCTCTCAGAACTCCAAGGCCACGGGCAACAAGAAGACGCTCGTCTACTACCATGGGCGCGCGCCCAAGGGGGAACGCACCGATTGGGTGATGCATGAATACACTTTGGATGACCAGGTGCTATTGAGCTACGACAATGTGCAGGCAAGTCAATCCTGAGTAAAAGATAGGAAACTGATTATAGTATCTGAATTCACAACTATCATTGTATTTTCTTTGTTGCATATACTTTGATGGTCTTCACCTTGGGTCATCAATTTTCCAGGATTCTTATGCTCTCTATAAGGTCTTCAGAAAGAGTGGACCTGGTCCTAAGAATGGGGAGCAGTATGGAGCGCCCTTTAGAGAAGAAGAGTGGGTTGATGAAGCAGCAGATGAGAGCTTCAAGAGCCAGGACGACAGTGAATTGTCAAGGAATCAGGAAAACATCGAAGCACCAATTACCGAGCCTCTTCATCATCTTACCTCATCTGGCGTGATGCATGATGCTGGGAACACTCTTCCAATAAACGCGCTAGAGGATCTTTTGCTAAAATTGTCCCAGGAGCAAGACATGGTTGGCGAGTTCTTGGAACATTCTGCATATATTTCAGAGGTATCAGTGTATCCATAGTCTTTGATTATGCGCTAATCCTACATATTTGTTTGCACCAACATATGTAGACTACTGATGTGCATAGACAGCAACAAATGTAGCAACAACCATATACACATGAATCCTGCACAAGCATGGAGACACACATGGCACACCATACATGCATACACCAGCGCCTTTTCCAATGCATAACCTCATACATGGAGATATGCAATATATGCTCACTTGCAAGGAATAATGCACCCAAGCTCATTGGCAACACATACACTTATTATCCTGAGTTTCAGAAATTAATGAAGTATGAAACATTCTTGATTCATGATTCCTTGTATTCTATACCATCAGTGATAATTCTAATTAGAGTCGGTTGCTTTTTATTGGATTTTCACTTCTATGCAGGTTGAGGATGTTGAAACAGAAGCTGGAAAGCAGAATTTCGGCCCACCCTCAACTGAAACTACTATCTCTTTTGAGGACGACAGCACTCGGTGTGAGTTGAGCATTCTGGAGGCAAGCTTTCAAGTTGCAGAACCACATTCTTGTTTTGTGCAGCCTGTTGATAATCCTGAGATGACTTCATTAACCTATAACTCCCATCAGAAGAGTCCAGAGGAGACTCATGAGGAGTTTCTTGAAATTAAAGATTTCAATGAACCAGAATCTGTCATATGGAGTGAGAACAATTCAAGTAACAGAGACCAGACTGATGGACCTGATGGATTTTATGATTCTTATGATTATTTTGATGACCCTTTGTCTTTCTATAATGATTTTGAGCCTCCGGGCTTTCCAGCACAGAACTCATATCTTGATAGCTTTGGTGATGATGGGGTGCTAAATGAGTCCTATCATGTCTTGACTAATCTTTGGGAACATAATCAGGTCTCTGGTTTCTCAAATGCAGATACAAATCAGATCTTCATGGCATCACCAGCGTCAGGTGCGTAGTCATTTTTCATTTGCATGATCCAGCATACCTATACAAGGCATACGGCTTTTTACCTGTGCTATTTCTCATTTGCTGCTGCTACTTAATACATAGGTGTCCCGTATGCTTCTGCATCATCCAATATTGAGAAGACTGAAGGGCAAGGCACTCATGTTAGAGGCACCTCAGAATCATGGCTCAGTTCTGCACTCTCAAACTTGTTAGATTCTGTACCAAGCAGTCCTGCACTAGCTTCAGAAAATGCCTTCATCAACAGGGCACTTGAACGTGTTTCGAGTTTTAGATCAGGGCAGGTTGGAGTTCATGGTCCAAACACCACTACAGGTGAACATGCTGCCGCATCTAGAAGAAGGGGAGACCGCCGCAATGGAGGGGTTCTTTTCATTTCACTCCTGGTTGGGTTGGGTGCCGTGCTCTGGGTCTTGACTGTTGGGGCTACAATAACAGTTTTCAAGGGTTTCTTGGCCAGATTCAATTCCTCTTGAGCGAAAAACAATTATGAGCAAGCTTTGTTCCAATGTAACTCTGGGTTTCCATATCTTATTTTCCTTAATGTTGATTCTTAGTAATGTATGTGTTCATGTATACTTGGAAAGGAAGGTTAAATACCAAGTTTCAAGTTAGGGAGCACTGTTGTTAGCCTCACAGCAAGTATTTTGATGTGTAGTTTTTGCTGTCGTCATTCAGAGGTTCCAGAAATGAGGTGGTTTGAGATTGTGGTAATGATCTCCATTGCAGATCTCTCCCTCTGTTGCTGAGTCCAAGGGAGATTCTGTACCTCCCCAGTTCTGGTTCTCCACAAGCTAAAAGAGTCTGTGAGTCATACATAGCAACTCTCTGGTTAAGTTTAAAATATGGAGAGAAACTGCTAGCAAGAGCAGCAGGTCTTTTATCAGAGTAATGTTGGTTATGTGGGTAAGCTCAGTGTACTACTAAAAGCTTTACATGTAGTCTACACTTGTATGGCAATCTTATGTAAGAGTTATCACCAATTGTATAGCTAATCTTATGGTCTGAACATTGAAGGGAAATGATGGACTGGCATTAAATAAACATCGATTTAATTAGGGTTTTCAATTTAAACCTTCTTCTCAAACAGAAGGATGAGACCAAACAAGAACAACCTTGCCACACAGCTATCTTAACCTTTTTTATGGGGTCTTACGTACCAAAGAAACGTTTTATTTCAACAGAACGATGAACTTGCAATTACTAAGCCAAGCATCACTTGTGAAACACAAAATATACATCATAATTTCCACATAAAGGAGAGGTATCCATTACAAGTTAATTTTTGACCATAAGGACAAACACACCACTCAGCATGATGAACTTCAAAAGCACATCCTAAAACATTAGTCTTATGACAGAAACATTGACACAACTACTATAGTTTTGGGGCATTCTCACTTAGGTTGTAGCAGGCTTGTAAGATGGATTGAAAACCACTTGTTCGGCACAATCCAGATTATCTCCAGAAAATTGGCGCCCTATTCCCATGAGATCCAGGTAATATTGATAGTGAGATATTATGTTGTTCATGGGATCAATATATCCCTGGCCACAAATAAGATCTCCATACAGAATATTCATGGTAAGCCCAAAGCCAGGCAACCTTTTTGACAAGGTGTCATTCTTGGTGGGCTTCCAGTTTCCAACGAAAACATCATGTGCTGAAGGCTGCTTTTTCTTCATTGGTGTCATCCACCTCCAGATGGCAGCTTGGAAAGCCAGGGTAGCATTCTGCTCTAGGTATTCTGGATGGTTCAACAGATCTACCTTCAAAGCTTCACCAATAAGCCCATAGTTGTAGTTCCTAGAAGTCATCAATTTAAACAGCAGCACTTAATTAATTTCAACCAAATGATAAGATTAATTATTTTGTTTTATCCTTGCACCTGGTGCATACTAGAAATGTAAGACGACAAACACCATTGACATACCAGTACACAGGCAGAGCACCACGTCCATAGTATTGAACTCCTTCGGTGCAGGGATAAAGGTAGTTTGGATCGCAGTAGTCTTGGCTTGGGCTCATTTCACGGTTATAGCACAATCCCCATGCGAGTGGGCCACCAGTCGCAACACCATAACCACCTGTGATAAAGATCATCGGCAGATTACATACATATATATGTATACATGTCTATGAGAAAACAAGTTAGGCAGGCATGACAATCATTCCTACAGCATCTGAGGTACCACAAGCCAGTAAATCCATTGGGTTTCTATCTCCCCAAAGCCCGCACTAACAGGAGCCTTGTGCAATCTGCCTCCCTTCTTTAGGTTTTTCCATAACAATGGCATGACAACAATTAACATCTAATTGGACATTTTTTGTGCATGATGCCAACCTAAGGTTTCTGCCAGCCAGTGGTGCCTACCGACCTAGGCAAATACACTGGAACTAGAAGGAAGGTACAGTAGCTCCACACATCTCCACTGAATCCTTTTGATCTTATCTTTGCTGAATCTGTTAAGATGAATATTGTCCAGGTTGCTTGGTCAAGCTAGGCAATGCAATTTATTGTTCTCATCACAGAAATTCTAGGAATCTCCAATATCTGAGTGTGCTGTCCAAGTTATTAAGTTGATAGACATTGTCCTCCTAAATATTATCATCATCATCGATCATTTTATTAGTGCAGAAAAGTTATGTTGCCAGATATGAGGATGAGTGCAAAAGAATTCAGTGGTGAGGATAAAAGGATCCATTTTCATATGATTACATTTATTTTCGTATTATTATAATTTGCATGCATCTAATCTGACTAGGAATTAGCTAAACTATTTCAGAATATACGTCGGTGAGAGAAATAGTGAAGTTTGAGAAGCTACTTAGTATCAAATAGAGAGACAACAGCCCTTTCCTCCTTGATAATCTATTTTCCGTTCTTGCAGATGCATTTTTCTCGATAATTTCTCTTCCTTGTCTTAAATATACTCTATTTACCTGCAGTCCTTTTTTTTTCTATCTTAACTACCTACTGTTGAAGAAACTAGATCTGTGAATCACAAGTGACCTATTTATAAATATGGATCTAAGATTGTCTATATATCTAATTAACACAGATGATGACTGATTACAACCTACAGCCCTATGTATAACCTTTTGTTCACCACGACTGTACAATTAGAATTTGAGAAACCTAATGTAAATTTCAGTATAACAAGTTCATTGAATCTATTGCCCTCAGAGCATTTCCTTGAAATGTATGACAAACTGGATCTTGTGCTTCTTTCCATGTTGTTATAAATCTCCTTTGCCTAAGATATAACCGATTATTTAATTTGCATCACACGTACAACAAAAGTGAACAAACCGTGGACAGTGGGAATCATGTTACACTGATGCAAATGGGAACAGCAGTCGAAAACATTTCAATTTGTTCATAATCACCATAGAATTTATTTAGTGTCCAGTGACTGCGCATGGCTTGTTTCACATCTTTTTATTGTGCATTATGTTCTGATATCTTGAAAAATTGTCTTTGGCATAAATAACAATTACTGACAATGCGTGTGTGTGGATGTTTTTCTTTTCTTTTTTGCTTCCCCATAATTCCAAAATCTAGTTATTGCTCTGATTCGAAATTCTACATTATACTTATACGTTTAAGTAATTTGCAATAAATAAACAGATTATGATGAACCATACGTCTAAATATTGGATTTTGAAGCATAAATTCAGGGAAAATAGGGAGAATTTGACATCAAGAAATAAGAGGAGGGACGATCGAGGAAAGAAGGAAAGGAGGGATCTTTCTTACAAGAGGTTTTGCTGCCGACATGGCCTAGGAAGGCGGCGACCTCCTTCATTTTGGTCTGCTTGTCGCCGGCGGTGCCGAACCCGAGTGGCTCGTAGATGGAGGCGGCGATGATGAAGGACTGATAGTCCCAGAAGCCGACGGCGTGGGCGACGGGGGCGTTGCGCTTGCTGAAGAGATTCTCGAACTGGTACACCACGAAGTACTCGCTAATAGTCTCGTTGCAGCAGTAGATGCTGCCACTGCACTCCCACCCCTTGTCGCACGCCTTGAGCTTCGACTTCGACGCCTCCACCGCCGTTACGGCCACCGCGATCACCATCAGGACGACCAACCACGCCCTAAACTTCCCCATGGCCGGATCTAATAGGAGAAGCAGAAGAGAAACAAAAGCTAATCAGGAGAGGAGATAGAGAAGAATGTGCTTAGTAGATGGAAGGAGGAGGCGGTGAATGAGGGTATTAACAGAAAACGAGAGAGAGAGAGAGAGAGAGAGAGAGAGAGAGAGAGACTGACTTGCCGGAGGAAGAGAGAGTCGGTAGGGCGGACGACCGGAGCTGTTATCGACAGCGAAAGCCGAAGAATACCAGCCGTCGGATTTGGGGCACCAAAGCTCACAACGTTGCTTCCAGAACTCCCCGCGGTGAACTTTAGCGGACCAGCCCCGCATTTTTGCTATATTTTCTTTAAAAAACTTGTATTATTATAAAATAATTATAATTTATTTTTTAAAATATATTATAGGTCCATGGTTTGATCGATCGGTCCCAACCAATGAACCGGTAATTTAAAATTTGGCGCGGTCGAATGTTTTATCGATGTCTAATGATCATAATCTCGTATAACCCACATTGATGAATTTGATTGGACCATCTCGTTTGGGTGATGTATAGAAAAATATCTACAATTTCATAACGGATTGGGTGTTTGTGAATTAGCTTATTTCATGTCGTTGCTGCAGATTGCACATGATATTTGACAGATATAATTTATGATTTAACTCAAATTAATAGTAATAAACTAATCTAATCTTATAAATCAAAATTCTCTTACCAACCCGATTACATCAAATATGACAGCAAAATATGTATTGAAGTATCGATTGTTCTGATGTCACCTTAATTTTTATTTACCTGATTGATTCTGACTCAAAAGTGACATTTCTTATTATATACTCACTCCATTTTGGTTGTTGCCAACAATAATTACTTAGTCGTTTTCTTGTAAGAAGCCTATGCTAACGTTGTGTGGACGTTAAGATGCGTGCTTAAATTAATTGACCGGAGTTAAATGAAAGCACGAAATTTGATACCGAATTAAATTACGTGTTCTTTATATTAGTAATATAATATATATCTTATCATTTTCCAACTTAAGCTCTTAATATAATATGATATAAAAATTTTAGATCGAAATTCTTATTGACACTTCACATTAAAGTCATCCTATACTATCACGAATGATCGTTGCTCAATCATAATTTTTCGCACAACGAATTATTCATCGCTTTTATTTACTTGTACAGATGTTTAGCATCATATTTTGATTTGGTTTTATGTGATTTTATCTAAGAAATACGAGCAAAAAATAATATATAACGCTGTAGAACGATCGCTCGCTACGCAGAGCCAAAACAGTCCAAAATAGTTCCGATTTGGATCATTTTTGTGTGTTTAGACGACCACTCTGAGCGGGCCAAAACATCAGTCATCTCAGCCCCTTGGAACCATCTGGGTGGTATAGGGCTGGATGGGGCTTCGGGTAGGTATCGGGCATGAGCATTCATCAAGAGTTGAACTCGACTTGCACTTGATACATTGGGAACCATCATTTGTGGACTTGCTATCATTCTTATAGCCATCTAAAGTTATGTTTCGCTCGTTTTCTCCCTTTTCTTTATTGCACTCAAGGTGTTTGATAAATTAATTGTAAAGCTTTCCTGTTTGTGAGACGTCGGGACTTGTTCGTCGCTCATTTTCAAGCTAATCAACTTTTCTTTTATAGGTCCTCCAAGACCGACATGAGGTTGTAAGTGGGCTGACCCTTTGTGGACAACTAACGCTTTGACATTTTAAGAGTTGGGCAATCCCAGCTAAGTCCAGGACATTGGGCATGGTCGATTCACGACTTAGACAATTTCAACGAAGTCTTCAAGTTTTTCGTACGGCTTAGGCAAATTAAGCTAAGTCCGTGACAATACTTTAAAACTCGTATATGTGACATTTGTATTGTATATGTTACGTCGTTAGATAAAATAATTTAGGGGGTTATTTTTTATTTGGGGATTAAAACTAAATATTCCCCAAGCTCTAACCCATCCTCCTCTCTCTGTCTTTCTTTTCCCATCTCCATTACTCCGTCTCTCTTCATATATGCCAATGTTGGTTTATGTTACTCTGATCTTGACTTCCTTTTATTTTTTACGTTGTGTCTCTCATCTCCTCTGTTGCGACGGTCTTAGTTCCTTTATCAAATACAATGGTCGTAGTTCCCGAGTTTCACGTTGCTAGGAGTTGAGACAAATTTTTTTCATAATTTTTATATCACTTAATACTATTGTATTAACGTTTAGAGGATAAATTTGATGAATAATGATAGTACGAGGTTTGTATTTGATTAATATATTATAATACATGTGGTGCATTTGATTTTTTAAAGTTTTCTTTGCATCAATTAACTATATTAAAAATCAAATAAATTTCCTAATTTTAAAAGTAAATATCTTTAACATTTTTATTAACGTAATGGGCATGTTTAACGTTTATATAATATTAGTATGATGATTACTTATACAAGTTTTAAAGTACAGATAACGATTTTGATTTTAAGAAATACTATGAGAGGTTAATAAGAATTTCGACCAAAATTTTAATATAATATCAAGATAGGCAATCATTTATTTTATATTATCATTATATATATATATATATATATATATATATATATATATATATATATATATATAATGTCGCACAGATAGCATCACGATGGTTTACTCAAATATAACACCGCAATAGTTGATTGTACCACCAAATCATGTCGAATCCACTATTGTATATTTAAAAACACAAGAAATACAGCTGGTCAACCGCATTGATAGAGTTGACGAAGTATATATTATTGAATAGAATTTGGAGAGTAATATTCGAATAAATATTACTTGTCAAGTTGAGAATTGAAGTATGAAAAGAATTTTTTCCATAGATACTATATGTGTGTCAACGTATTGGATAGGAAACATAAAACTAATTTGGGTGTTGATATTTTTGATTTTATTTATGGATGAAGTGTCAAACTAAATAACTATTATATTGATTTTTTATTTAAGTTTTATTATTGATTATTGATTATTTTCCCCTTTGACATGCAAACCACTGCAACATCTGGGGTAGAAGTTAAATTGGTTTATAAGAGTAGGTTAATCTATTACTATTAGCTGAAATGTTAAGTATAATTAATTCATCAATTGTCCCATTAGACCTCAAAAACATAAAAAATTCAAGTAATCACCAGAATATTTCAACACTTTGAGCTAAGACATTCGAATAACCATCTAAATATTTTAAGACATTCTCCCGATTTAGTTGGTCATCTAAATACTCCACCATTTTTTCGTTCAACACAGTCTAAATATTTTAACATTTTGTATTATTATAAAAGAATTATTATTTACAGGAAAAAGAACTATTTATTGACCACGGGACACGGAGGCGCACCGCGACCATGAAATCGAACGGCCACGAGGGAGGGATGGCAAAGATCCAACGGCCAGGACCTCACTAGCTCGTGCGGCAACCGACCACGCTTTCGACTAGTCCACGCCTCTCGGAGCGCACTATAAGAGGCGCGGACCGGGCGACGGAGACGAGAGCGGTGCAGTCCGTGCTGCCCCTCCCAAGCCCTCCTCTTACTTCCCTATGTTTCGTTAAATCCGTCTACATCTCTTTTTTGTATACCTCCCCACCCCCTTTTCCTCCCCCTTTCGATCAAGCAAAAATCCCCAAAAAATCTGCAAAAATCCGCAAAAAAAAGCAGCGATCTCCCGTGATCCCAGATCCTTGTCCCCACAATTACCCACCAAAAAATCCTATCGAAAAGAGGAAGGTTTGTCGTGCTCGTCGTTGTAATCGCTAGGGTTTGTTCCAATAACAAGAGGAAGGGGTAGAAAAATTTCAAAAAATATCTATCCTGTGCGGGAGATGGCTCAGGCTCCGATGCAGCATCAGGCGCTGAACGGGACGGTCGACAACAATATCGCCTCCGCCGGCGTGGGCCACTCCTCGCCGACCTCGCTGTACGTGGGGGACCTGCACGGGAGCGTGACGGACGCGCAGGTCTACGATCTGTTCAGCCAGATCGGCCCCTTGCTGTCGGTCCGGGTCTGCCATGACGTCAATACGCACCGATCTCTCGGCTATGCTTATGTCAACTTTATTAACCCTGCCGATGGTGAGTTGGATCATCTTCTTCTCATCAGTTCAGTAAGTTCGATTTGATGCTCGGATTAGATGTTCACTCGTGCTAATTTTAGATATTTAAATTGCTAATATCATGCTATTTATTCTCACACTCCTTTTCCCTTTCCTCATTTGATGGTCACAGCCAATTTCGGTGACGTTTCTTATCATTTGTTTGACTAACCTGATGAAAATTGTTAGTTAATGTTGGTCTTATGTTTATATACCATCTGAGCAAGAGTGACTATGCTTTCGATTAGCTTTACTGATGGTGGGGTCTCATCGATTGGTAGGGTAGAAAGAGGAGGGACTATCAGCTTTTATAAAAACTCGATCCACGTTAAGTATGAAGGTTAAGCATATAAGATCCTTCTTGTACTTTCTGAATGAAGTGGAGTAGTTCCTTTACTACTTGCTATTAGGATCTTAATAGCCACGAGTCTCTTCAATTTTCTAGTCATTAGTATCCAAGGAATTTGGCAAGGAAGCTTGAGTTGAGAAATAAGGGTACTTTGGCCCCATTTTGGCTGTGGTAGAGTTTTGCTTTTTCCCCATGAAGTATCTATTTTATATGTTTCAATTGTTTAGGTTGAATTAATTGTTGTTTGTTATTACCTGTGATAGCTTTAGGCCTCAATATTTTTCAGTATGTGACTTTTTGTTAAACATTTTAAGGGAAAATAAGAGTCCTTTATGTTCTAATTTTGACTAGGATGAAGAAACTCTTCTTCTTGCATAAAGAAGAAATTGAAATCTTTGTGATCACTTGTTTTGATTTGTTTTTTGTTTGTTTATCTTATTATTATGTGCTGGAAATGATTAATATGTACATTATCTTATTGTTTTGGCTGGTTATTCTCCCCCCTTTGTGAATGTGGAACTTTACAATGAATGTTTTTGTTAGAGTTTGTGTCCCTTATATGGTGCTTCATTCATTGAAGGAAGAGGAGTAGCCTCCCAAGAGAAAAAAAAAGAAAATAGAGGTTTTATTGCTTGTAAAATATTGGATAAATTGAGAGGATGACAATATCATATTAAAAGAATTCCTAGATGACTTATTTGTGGGCCTATCATTGCTCGATCCCAAGTCATTGTTTGGATTTGGCAAATGATCAGGATTCTTAATTTCGTACCGTATCGAGCAATATGCTAGGGCATAGAGCGGTACACCAATATATATATATATTAATTAATATATTTTATATTAAATTAGTATAAAAAATAAAAAGGAGGCAATGTTGCCCCCCTCCTCTTCTCCTCGTCGCCTTAGACAAGGAGAAGACATAAAAAAAATTGAAAAGGAGGCGACATCATTGCCTCGGCAATGTCGCCTCCACCTCTTCTTCTCATCTAAGGCGATGAGGAGGAGGCAACATCGCCGAGACTTCTCATCTGCGGCGCCGGATCGAGATGCAAGGTTCTCCCTCTTTCTCTTTCTTTTTCCTTCTCCCTCGCCATAGCCAAGCCGCAGCTAGGCTGATGCCGCCCGGTAGTGTTCGGCGACAGTCGAAATCGATCGTTACTGATCTATTTTGGATGGTAATGGTGCGGGAACAACCCTGATCAACGGTACCGCCTGGTAGTGGGTGGTCTGCATAGCGGTCTACTGGCGGACCAGTACGTACTGCCCAGTGATTCGGTTTTGAAAACCCTGCAAATGATGTCATTGATTGCATGCTAAATCATTAATGGTGAATGAGTTCGATAACTCCTCAGTTGTGAATAAAGCATTGAATGTGATTATTGTGGTGGCTTGCAATTCTAATCTTTATCTATCCTAATCTGTATGTTGATTACTTATATATATACCTTGATATCATTTATAAAATTTTCTGCTTTAATTGATTGACCAAATAAATAGTGGACTCGTAACTTGACTCGTAACTTACTTTGTTGGGTCACTGCTGGTAACAGTTGGATGACTATGCATTCTCCTTACATGGAGAGACGCTGAAGTTCAAACACCCTAACTTTGCTTGATACATGAACCATATTATGAGTTACTTGATTAATTCTAATATGAGCCAATGTTGTAATTTTTTGTTTTATTGGATATACTGTTATATTTGTGATTGTGATGTCATCCAACAATCTATTGGGAGTCTCAACTTTAGATTTTCTTAATAATTTTCATCAATGCTTGATTGTGTTAGCCAAGGTTTGCAATTTCGACCTGTACCGCCCGGTACGGGTGGTACATACCAGTCCGCTAGGTTACCGGTACGCGGACCGCCCGCTACCAGGCGGTTTCGTCAAAAATCGATCGTCGGCGGTCGATTTTGGCCGTCGGCGGCCGATTGAAGAAGAAATCGACTGTCGGCGGTCGATTGTGGAAGAAAAAGGGAAGAAGAAGAGGAAACGAAAAAAAAAAGAAGAGGGGAAGAAAGAATACCTCACCCGCGCGCCATCCTTGCCCGCCTGCCGTCACCGCCCGCGGGTCACCCGCGGTCGCTTTTGCTCCCGCGCGAGGAGACGGAGCGTCTCCCCGCGCTGGGAGAAAGATCGAGGCGACGTCGCCCCCCTTTTTAAAATATTTTAATATTTTAATATTATATTATATAATATTATATTATATTTTAATACCGGGCGGTATGCACTGTGCATACTGCCTGGTACGGGTCTCGTACTGGTACCGACCATATATGGGTACACCGGTACGGATCGGTAAGTCAAACCTTGCTGTCAGCATAGCATAAAAAAAAGAAATATCCAATTGTCTCAAATCTCTTTGACCTTGCTCATGTCTTAGTTTTCTTTTATAATCTTTGACTAAGAATTTTAAAAAAGGAAAATCCAACAAGAATTTCTTTGTGTTGTTGTCATGGAATCACATTGTGATCCTTGTCCTATATTTCTCCAGATTAAAAACATAAAATCGTACCTGTTCAAGTTCATATGCTCAAAGTTCTCTTATGACATTGTAGAACCCCATTTTGTTTGCTGTCCTGCATTGTCTCCCAAGAATGTGGATTCTTATATCCATCAACTTGTCACATCATTAAATGGAATTTTTTTTGCTTTGGCTTCTGTAGTGAACATGCTGACATCCTTCTTTGTTTTCTTGTCAAGTTAAATAGAATTTCTGATCACCTAGGACAAAAAGCCTTAGATGTATGTATCTGTGGCAGTAGCTGTTTGGTATGAACAATTATTATGTTCAGTCCAAGTGTGTTACTGAACAACATTTTCATGTGCATAGACAACCCGGTTTAAGCTAAAAGAAGACCACATTCATTGAAATAAAAATGGATGTATAAATGACGAAAATTACCTACAGGCCCATATAAGCATAGCTGAACAGTTGATCATGATTTTGGTTCGTGAACAACAGCCATCATAGTCCAATTATCGTTCTTAATTTTCTGGAAAGTGAACTTTAGCTAAACCTTTATATTACTTAATGAGCTCAAGCTTAACACAACCACTTGATCCTATCATCTGACTGATCTGATAGACATGAGAAGGAACTCATATCAGCTGGATGCTGATCTGTTCTCAACTTTTTTGTGGTCAGGATGTCACTGGCCTTTGGTCTTTTCCCTATTCTCAATTATTTTTCAGTTTCCTTTTCTCTCTATTTTTTTTTTTTACAAAATGATTTATTTCTCTTTCTTTATAGCTTTTGTCCTTTCTGAAACAACAAACAAAATCATTTCTTTAATTTTATTAACTTATTTGATTCAGGCTTTTTTAATCATAAATTCTGTTAAGAGTGTGTTTGTTGAAAAGAAAGCTTTTCAGAAATCAAGTTCCAATGACTACCACTGTTTGTTATGGCGTAAGAAGGATTCAACAATTTGGGGTTGGCATTTTGTTGAATCAGATTTAATAATTTGATTTTGAGTTTAATCATTTAGACTGATATGGTCATATTTTAAAGGTAGGTTGGGCCAAAAAAAACTTAAATTAGGTTCCTCAATGTCTGATTAAGCTTATTTACTTTTGTGATGTTATAAACTACGTAGTCTTAATTTCTCTCATTTTATTAAAAAGAGAGACTTGTTGTATTAATTGTTGCCTAGAGACCTTGGTTTCACTTTCCAAAAACTAACGTTGATCCCCCAGCTGAATTCAGACCTGTTAGGTTGGGGGTCTTGTTATGCCGTACTTCTACCACTTCTGCTATACTTAATACTGAAGAAGCAGGGTGCACAACTTACAGTGAATGCATTTGGAAGTGCCACTAGTATTAAACCGAAGAACCCCTTGTGTTCTTTCTTGGATTGTTCTTGTGTTAAATAAGCAGATGAACTGGGAATGAGAATTTGATGAGAAAAGACATTTTTGTTATACCTTACTATTCCTCTTGAATATTTTATTTTGAGATGCCTGATTATCAAATTTTGCAATTGTTTCTCCAGTTTGTCTAAGCATTTATCTTTTATTGTGCTTCTCAATTCTGATTAGAGAAGGTTTTCCCCGGCTTCATCAATAGTAGTCTCCTTGTGAAACCCAGTACCTTTGTTTTGGGCTTTTGGCATAGATGATAGATCTATCGTGGAGTTTAAGCAATAAATTTTTAAAGTTGGTTTTCTGCAACATATCTGATTATTATGAGCATTGCTTTAAGTTCATTTGTTTCATTTATAATTTTGGTTGTAAAATCCCAGATGCATTTGGGTATGAAAGTTGTAGTAGAATCACTATAATGCAAACATTTTTAATGTTACCTTTCTGAAGTTTGAAATTTGTTAAAAAAGATTTTTCTAATCTGATGCTAGCTTTATCAATGCCATTCATACTGTAAATCTTTTATAATAACCAAGATGATTCTTGTATTGAGTAAAAGATCTTTCACTAATGTCAGACAACTTGGTTGTTTATCTCTATCAAGGTTCGTCATACCGGTCCGTACCAGCATATCAAATTTATCTCAGTATGGTACGATACTTGGTATCGAGCGATATACACAGTGCATACCTTTTAGTATAGTATAATATAATATAATATAATATATATTAAAAAAAATGAAAACAGATGAGGCATCGCCTCGCCTCGCCTTGCGGGAGAACGAGGACGACGCCTCGTCTCCCCACGGGAGAATGAGGTGGTGCCTCGTTCCCGCGTGAGGAGACAAGGCGTCGTCTCGTTCTCCTGCTGGAAGATGAGGCGGCGCCTCGTCCCCTCGCGGGAAGACACACAGTACCGCCCGGAAGCGGGCGGTCCGCGTAGCGGTGTGCTACCGAATCGGTACATACTGTCCATACCAGGCGGTACAGATCAAAACAGAGAACTTTGGTCTCTGTTATCATTGGAATATTCTTCCTGGTCATGGAGGGCTTTCACTATGTGGAAGCCGTCTCAGTACAAATATTGTGCTAGTCTTTTGATTGTTCCATAAATATTCTGAGCATGACACTACAAGGGAAAAAAAGTGATGGTTATTTTAGTGTTACGGTCAAATGATTAAGGAAGACTTTTTTTTAATCTGACCCTCATATGTCTGACAGCTGCTACAGCATTGGATGTGCTGAACTTTACGCCACTTAACAACAAGCCTATTCGCATCATGTATTCGAACCGTGACCCTAGTATTCGCAGAAGTGGAGCAGCAAATGTTTTCATAAAGGTACAATGCAATTTTTTTTGCTGTAACAATAACGTTCTGTTGTCTTTATGGCTTGCTTGTTTTATGCTACTTAAGTTTCCTTTGCATTTTTGTGTGTTGTACTTTTCCTTGCCCCCTCAGAATTTGGATAAAGAAATAGACAACAAGGCACTACATGAGATATTTTCGTCTTTTGGTAGTATTCTCTCCTGCAAGGTCGCAACAGATGCATCTGGCCAATCAAAAGGCTATGGTTTTGTTCAATTTGATCAAGAAGAGGCAGCACAGAATGCAATTAATAAGCTAAATGGCATGCTTGTCAATGATAAACCGGTTTTTGTTGGACCGTTTGTTCGCAAGCAGGAAAGGGAAAATTCTTTAGACAAGACAAAATTTTGTAATGTCTTTGTCAAAAATCTATCTGAGTCGACTACGAAGGAAGATCTAGAAAACATATTTGGCAAGTATGGCAAAATAACCAGTGCTGTTGTTATGAGGGAGGATGATGGAAAATCAAAATGCTTTGGGTTCATTAATTTTGAGAACCCGGATGCTGCTGCTCGAGCAGTACAAGAACTCAATGGGCATAAGTTTGATGATAAGGAATGGTATGTTGGAAAGGCACTTAAGAAATCTGAAAGGGAAATGGAACTGAAAGAAAAGTTTGATCAGAATGCAAAGGAGACGATGGACAAATATCAAGGTCTTAACTTATATTTGAAGAACTTGGATGATAGCATTGGAGATGATGAACTGAGAGAACTCTTTTCTGGTTTTGGTATGATTACTTCTTGCAAGGTATAATTTTTCTATCTTTGTACATATTTTGCTCAATTTTTCTGGTAAGTTGTACTGGCCATTTTATGGATGTGGTTGATATACCTGAATCACAGGTTATGCAGGAACCTAATGGTATAAGTAAAGGTTCTGGATTTGTTGCTTTTTCCGCTCCTGATGAAGCAGCTCGAGCTGTAAGTTTTCCCATTTTTATGTGTTTGGGAAAATGGTAAACTGATTTTTTTTCTTTTTATGTAGCTCGCGGAGATGAATGGGAAGATGGTCTGCGGGAAGCCGCTTTATGTTGCACCTGCACAGCGTAAAGAAGATAGAAGAGCTAAGTTGCAGGTATCTTACTGTATCTAAATCTTTTATCAATGTACTGATCAAGCTGCTGAAGCCTTAATGTGAGTCATCCTGTTGTCAGCTGGTTTTAAATGCAGTACCTTTTACTAATGGCCTATTTCTAGTTTAGGATACCTTATTACAATATAGAAGTTTGAAGGGGCAGAGTTGTACATTATTTGAAAACATAAGGCACATGTTCTTTGATGGCAGCTCCAGTATCTGAGTGATGATACATATTTCATTTTGATTTGTTGTTATGCTAAATGAGCGCTATTATGGCCCATACTTTTTGAATTCAAATTGTTGTCCCTGATGCTATTGCTCTACTTTGTTTCTCTGGGTTAGATTGAAATGAATTGAGCAGAATTCTTCTGATGTATGGAAAATGCTTATGTAATGTGTTTGGATATCTGAGTAGAATTTTGTATTAGTGTTTCTATGTAATAGAAATTTTACTTTTAGCCAAAAAAAAAGTGCTTCATTGATGCTGTTAAAGCAGCAAACAGTCTAGGAGGAATAAAATTTTGTTAATATTTCGGGTCGGTCAAAAAAGCCTATTGATTGTCTTCATTTAGCTTTTGTTGTTTAAAATTGATGAGGTTTTTATTGATTTGTTATTTACATTTGATTTTATGAGTGATGGGAGATTGTGTAGAGTAGTGTTTCTGTCAAATATTCTTTTCTTATTTGTAGTTCTGGGAGGACTTCCTGGATGTGTTTTGAGATATCTATTGGATCTTTTGGGAAGTTGAAACCTTGTGCATTGTTCATTGGGGACTGCTAATGGGGGTTAAAACTGGTTGACCATTTTGAGAACATATGAAATCAATACCTAGGTTTCGGTTCACTATCAGCTACATCCATCATTCAAGATTTAAACCAAACAAATAAGTCCTGCTCCAAACAAACCCATTTTTTTTTTTCCAAACTACTGTTTTTTTTGTTCCACCTGTCCAGTGCAACGACATCCTGCTGCTTCCTTTTGTTTTCTGTAAAAAGATTTGCAACCCTGTAGCATAGTCCCTTCAAAATGCAAAGTCATAAATGTTATGACAATTTTGACATACAATAATATTATGATAACTGCATATTTATAAGCTATTTTACATTCATTCATGAATCCTTGCTACCTTTTTGTGATTGTGTTATCTCTTTGAAACACCATAAATTTTAAAACAGTGACATGTTGAAGAATCTCTTATATGGCTGCTGCTTTTGACTATGTTGTTCACACTTGTAGATATATTCAGATTAGTGTTGTTAGCACTTAACAGCTCCTTTTTGCTGTTGTTAGGAGTGATAAAGTGCATTTTGACAAATAACTTGAGCTGTAAATACTAATTAACCATAACTCTCTGCTTCCAAGTGTGTTTAACAATCTTTTCCAACAACCTTGATACAAAGATGGCATAGCAAGTTTCTAGCTTATCCTTTGTGGGATTTGGACATTATTGTAGCAGTGATTTTGGCTCTGGTGGTGTCTATGGGTACCACAAGCCTTTTCTCTAGTTTGTATAATTGCTTTTGTTACATCAGAACTGCTGAAAAGCTTCAGGATAGCCATGATTTCCTATCCTTCTGACAATTTTAAGATTAGGAGCATAAAAGACAAGTTATTAAAAATTCACTGGAAGTTGTGGACCACAATAGTACTTGGTCTGTATCATGAAGTTTGAGAGCTGCTTTGTTTGAGATGGTAATGTTTATCAATAGCAAATTTGCTTTAGAAAAGCGAGTATTAAGCACTTGTTAAGTGTTGGGAAGTACACAGGCACAGTGCATATGGATGTGAATCCATGTCTTTCATGGCCTATCCACCCCTTTATTTAGTGAGATGCAAGTGAATGGTCAAGCTTGTATACAATGGGGGTTGATGACTTATTGGAGTGTAAACTCGAGGTGTATGTTGAGTCCCTGTGAATGAGTTGCTTCTTAAAAGTGAGAAAGAAAGACCAAGCTTATTTATATGTCAAGGGGGATGAGGAGCATTAGATAATTTATTGATGAATTTTTATTGTCTTTTGGGAGGAGTTGAAAAAGGTTGCTAAAAGGAAGATGCTTGGTGCAATGTTGCAGCACGGAAGTGTATTTGTTTGAATGTGGTTATGCGTGCAATCGATGGTAATTAATAACAGTATAAAAGCTTGTTGCAAGCACCTTGTTTGAATAATATAAAAATAGGTATAAAGAGCTCTAGACATTGCCAAACACTTGAGTAGGAGATAATAAAATATATATAGCTTCTTCGAATTCCAAAGTCATTCAAAGGAAATTTGAAAACTTTAGCAAATGAGCATCTTAGATCACAACTGTAATTTGAAGGATATGTAACAATTCATAGAAGTGGCATCGAAAAAGTTGAAAAGGTTAGTAAAATTGGTGTAGTTTCTGAAGTTATGGAAGGTTAAATGTCAATTGAGCTAGCAGATCAAGATATTGCTCATGACTTGTTCACAAATGAAGAACCTTCATAACCTGTTTAAAACAACCTTAGCAACTGCAGCCCGCAAGTAATGTTTCCTGGCTACACAATTCTTTTTAACCTTGCCCTCCCTTATAGCCTGTTTAAAACAACATTAGATCTTGCTTCATATCTCCACTTTCTGAGACCACAAGCAACCAGTTTTGCAGCTGTTATTCCCTTTTCTTTGGACCTTGTTGACTTATCTACATAGCAGCTACAGCCTGTTTTTTTCTTAACCAGCTAACAAAGCTGGCCAAGAAGCAAGCTTTGCAATTTCGACCTGTACCGCCCGGTATGGGCGGTACATACCGGTCCGCCGGGTTACCGGTACGCGGACCGCCCGCTACCGGGCGGTTCCGTCAAAAATTGGCCGTCGGCGGCCAATTTTGAAAGAAATCGACCGTCGGCGGTCGATTGAGTGAGAAATCGACCATCGACAGTCGATTGAGTGATAAATCGACCATCGACAATCGATTGAGGAAGAAAAAGGGAAGAAGAGGAAAAGGAAAAAAAAGAAGAGGGGAAGAAAGAATACCTCGCCAGCGCCATCCTCGCTCGCCTGCCGTCGCCGCCTGTGGGTCGCCTGCGCGCGGTCGCCCGCCGTCGCGACCGCGGCCGCTTTTTCTCTCGCGCGAGGAGACAGATCGAGGCGACGTCGCCCCCCTTTTCTTTTTCTTTTTTTTAATATTTTAATATTTTTAATATTATATTATATAATATTATATTATAAAAATATTATATTATATTTTAATACCGGACAGTATGCACTGTGCATACTGCCCGGTATGGGTCCCGAACCGGTACCGACAATATGTTGGTACACCGGTACGGACCGGTAAGTAAAACCTTGTCAAGAAGCTTCACCCAAAATTGTAAGGTGGCTTCTTCAGGTTTGGACACTATCACAGATTGTCTTACCAGTCATTTGTCTCCTGTGTTGGAGCTCTATATTATTAGATGTCAAAAACAAACATCTTCAATTGAATGATTTAATTAGCCACAGGTAACCGGTATTAAGAATTTGAACAGTCCTATATGGTGCTTATAATTGAACTGCTTGTTAAATTATGTCAATTTCCTTTGACAAGTACAGTTCTCGACAGGGAGCACCTTGCTGATTTTAGAACAGCATCACATTCGGAATGCAGTTTTTAGGCTGCCTCAAATTTCTTCTTTATTATGTCCATCAAGTTTGGATAGCTTCATTGTCCACCTGTCATGCATGAGTGTTCTACTCAGGTGTTTACTTTTGCAAATACGAAACCAGATTATTTTGCTTTGATTGCATGGTCCAACCCAGTAGTTATGTACAGTGTACTGTTAGCTGGCATGATGGCCTTTGCACCGTTTTGTGTTTCTGCATATATTGTTTACATATATGTTTTTTGGTCATTTTTATCATGCCTTATATTGGTTTTGTTAATTTTCAGGCACAGTTTTCACAAGTACGGCCAGTAGCAATGGTGCCTACTGCTGGTACTCGTTTTCCCATGTACCCCCCTGGTGCTCCTGGTCTGGGGCAACATATATTTTATGGTCAAGCACCTCCTGGCCTTATTCCACAACAGGTAACTATTATATTGTTGTTATGTACTTTGATTTATTTATTTTTTCAGTCAACAGTGCTTGCAAAAAAAATGTAATGCTTTTCTTCCATTCATAACCCCTTAATAATGCACCTTATGTTGATTGACTATCTTTAGTGTCTTCATTATATGCAATATTAATATAAGATATCTTGATGAAGCGTAATATTGATGTTAAAAAGAAAAGTCATATATCTTGGGATTCTTTAGTTTTTATCCTAAGATTTGATTTGGCCACAAGTTAAAGAAAAAGCCCATGATCATCATTCAAACTGTTATTTAATTTGGTGAGTAGTGATAACTCAATAATGGTTAATATCAAGGTCTGCAATATCAAATGGTACCAGTCTGCCAGTAGACTGGTTCGCAGATTGCTCGCTATCAGGTGGTACCATCGATTGGGGTTGTTTACTCCCTGTTACCGCCCGAAACAAGTCGGTAATGGTTGATTTCGACCGTCGTCGCCTGCTGAAGGGCGGTATCAACCTGGCTGCAGCAAGGGAGAAGGAAGAAGAGGAAGAAGAAAAGGGAGAACCTGAAGATCCTACGCCACTCTCTCTCGACGATCCCGATCAGTCGCCGCCCTCCCTCGTCGGACACTACAGATGAGGAGAAGATGTCGCCTCCTTCTCTTCGTTGCCTTGGACGAGAAGATCGCATTCTGCTCGTCTGACGCGACGAGTAGAAGGGGGTGATGCCGTCGAGGCAGCGTCCTTGGCGACATCGCCTCTTTTTATATATACACCCGTATCGTACTATACCAAGCATAGCTTGATATGCTGGTACCATACAAAATTGAGAACCTTGGTTAATGTGCATGTCATATAACAGCCATTATAATGCTTAATAACAGGTTATAATGAGCATCAATTTTCAAATGTAATTGATTTTTTTTTATATTTCAATGTGAAAGACCTTGCAGCCATATGGTTCTCAGACAAAGTTGGAGAACATTGAAAAATGGGGATTGGAAGTTTATATGCTTAATATTGATGAATTTAGCTGCTTGCCCCACTTAACTATGTCATTTTCATTATGTTACAAAAGGTGCATTAAGCGCTTTCTGAGATGATCAGGCAAGGACGAGGACATGAAGGGCACCTTATCATTATATTAACTATTTGTCTTTTCTACGGCAATGTATCAACTAGCATTTTCATAATCTTAACTATAACCATTACGAGCAATTTTCATAATTTTAACTATAACCATTACTAGCATTTCTGTCGAGGCTGCTTCTTTCGAGCTCAAATCCTTGTCAAATCTTGTCAGGTCAATTGATCCAATGATGAGATTAGTGTAAAAATAGATGGATAGCTTTTGACGATTTGATGCTTAATATGCAATTTGCAGATGATTTTTCTTTTTTATATTGGATGAGTTTTGATATATTGATCTATTCTTTTTTGTCATTGCCAAATATTTGGATGCTATCAGGAATCTACTTTTCCTATCATCACTGAATCTTTGTTACATTTCAGGTTGATTAATTGTTATTGTTCACTGGGTTGGTTTCCGCTGTAATTTTTTTATAGTTCATAAATAAGCACCAATACTTATTAATCTCTAATTGCATTCTAAAAATTCTACAATTTCATCTACAGCCTGGATTTGGTTTCCAGCAACAGCTTATTCCTGGAATGCGGCCCACAGGGGCACCTATGCCAAATTTCTTAGTACCCCTAGTCCAACAAGGTCAGCAGATGCATCGCCCAGGAGGTAGGCGTTCTGGAGTAGGACCTAGACAACAAATGCAGCAGCCTATGCCTCTAGTTCA
This sequence comes from Ensete ventricosum, assembly GCA_029747655.1. NCBI lineage: Eukaryota > Viridiplantae > Streptophyta > Magnoliopsida > Zingiberales > Musaceae > Ensete > Ensete ventricosum. The sequence goes on along the minus strand of JAQQAF010000006.1, from coordinate 209,369 downwards.
GCAACAGGTCTGCGATCATCCTATTTGCATTCAGAGCTGTTTTTCCCTTTCTGCCCTTGTGCGATATAATATTTATATGGTATGTTTCAGTAATATTCACAGAATTGCAACTGGTTGTAGATAAAACATGATAAAACAGGAGAGATGTTGAATGGGTTAAGAGCCACATTGTGTTTTAAATTGGTTTTTCCCCAGTTCTGATTTATTTGAGGTGGTGAGGCAATTGGTTATACATGTGGTAGATACTGATTTGTTAAAAATTGACTGGTCAGGTAGATGCCTGAAATGAGCATTTATAACCTCATTATAGGCATCTGAGTGCTGGATTTGTAAAGCACCACTGAAAGATCAAGCACATTGGCACACTTTCAGTGATAAAATTAAGCATGCATGATAATAGATGGAGTACACATGGGATCCATGCTTACACTGAGAGAAGCCAAATGTTGTACAGCACCGAGCTCGAGACATAGGTTGCACAAGTGTGGTCCATCTAAATTTTGAGCTGTGCACAGCTGTATGTCTGAAGTGTTTTGCTTCTCGATTCTCATTAATGAAATCCGAAATATTGCTATATGAAGGTCTGGTGCTTGGTCCACTTTGTTGATTTTTCTGCCTGCATGATTTGGCGCTACGCAATATGAATTATGTTACTTTGTTGCAAATGCAGTAATTTTTCTTCTTGATTGTTCAAGTGATCCTGATTTGTGTAGTGCAAAATGTGTATTCATATTATTTTTGCCAAAATTGGACAGCAGATGTTTCCAAGGGGCCGTATCCAACGCTACCCTCCTGGACGCAACATGCCTGATATTCCAATGCCAGGTGTTGTTGGAGGGATGCTATCTCCCTATGACATGGGAGGTTTGCCCATGCGAGATGCTCCTATGTCACAACCTATTCCCATTGGGGCATTGGCTTCAGCCCTTGCAAATGCTACACCTGAGCAGCAAAGGATGGTATGCCTTTTCAATATATGCACCTCCTACCAGTTACTGTGTGCTACTTCTTTTTTTTTGTATATGTTCTTAAACTGTTATGCACTGCTGTTAGTAGTACATATTTGTTGGGATAACATTTCTCGCACATATTATGCAGCACAGTAATGTTTGTTTCTTTAATTAAAACCAGCACCAAACTATGGGTAAAAGTTAGTGAACCTCCTGAAACTCCATGGCCATACATGGCCCATCTCCCAGCCACTTGATGGTCTCTGCATTTTCAGATTGATCGAGTCCATCTCTGGGCTTGAAACCTCCCTTGTCACTTGATTTGATGTGGAGCCTATCACTGACCACAAATTGTTCAGGATGCAGATATTATGCTCATTATTTGAAGTATGCCATTATGTTTGGTCAGTGGAGACTTCAGGTTATTTATTTTTAAGGGAAATAAATAAACTCATTTTTCTTTCCACAAGTATATCTCCATTTTAAGTGATGGTATCGTAATGTCCCATGATCAGTTACTGTGTTTGATTTGTGATTTTGAAATGATCCACTAATAATGATTCAAATGTTTTTCCTGTCTAGATGCTGGGCGAGAATCTGTACCCACTTGTCGAGCAACTCGAACATGATCATGCAGCCAAAGTTACAGGGATGCTACTGGAGATGGACCAGACTGAGGTCCTGCATCTGCTGGAATCTCCAGATGCTCTGAAAGCGAAAGTTGGAGAGGCAATGGAAGTTCTGAGGAACGTCGCGCAGCAGCATCAGGCTAATGCCCCCACCGATCAGTTAGCGGCATTGTCCCTGAATGATGGCCTTGTTTCTTGAGATATCAGAGACTGGATTCAAATAATACTGGACACTGGTGACAAAACAGCTGGTATTTTGAGGTTATTTTTGGCTTGGTTTTTGTTGGACCATGTTTGTTGGATTGGTTGTTGACTATGCCATTGTTGACCTGTTTGTGTCAGTCTTAAACATGATTGGATCATCGTATTGTATTGACTTGAATTTGACTTACCACTGCTGCTTGCAAGTGTTGCAGGTCTGGTATGGTCGTCATTGGGAATCCAGGAATTGCTGGCACAAAATGAGACGGGTAAAGTAAACAGCTATTCTTCGGGACAGCAGTTTAACCATGGTCTTGAGGTGCGTTTTCTCAGAGATCTGGCGAACGATCGGATTGGTTTAGTCATTCCTCACCATGGGTTGAGCGAACAACCCTTGTAGGGTTCCGAGGTGCCTTTGAACTGTCCAAGCCAAATGGACATTGGCATCTGTTAAACTTTCACTAGTCTGATCTTTGAAGTCTGTTGTTTCCGTGAGGCAGAACAAGGAACGAGCTTTGGGAGACTTTGTCCGACTTGTGCGTGTGTGTGTGTGTGTGTGAGAGAGAGAGAGAGAGAGAGAGAGAGAGAGAGAGAGAGAGAGAGAGAATTATTTGCATTCGAGATGAGTCATTTGATTCGGAACCCCATACATGAAAGATGTAGTTTTGATGGAGTTCGAACGCACGTGTCTAAAGTATCGTTTGGGTGGCGATTAGATCAGATCAAAGTTATGAGATGATGTCAACAATGACTAGACATGGGAGTTGATAGTCTAAGAAGCTTTTAGGCTCCATGCGTTTGACCACCAAGTTGGACTCTCAATGAGAGCAGCTCCAGTTTCGACGATTTGGTTCACAGAAAATAGTGGAGATCTTTTTAGAAGTGGAGTTGAAAGTTAAATGTGACATGACCAACGACCGCTTGCTTCATCTTTGTCAAACCCTCATGGTGGCACCATCACCATTAGTAGTAACCTTTGTTACAGAGATCATGTTCTCTTCAATGTCTGCACTTATTGAGCTGGACATGGAAGTTTTTGACATGGCCAACCTTTTCTGTCTAAAGAGTCATTTCATAGATTGCATCAATTTTTTTTTTTTTTGACCATATTTATACAATACTGGTTCAATAGATCCTCTCCTGAGTGCACACTCTACACGGGACAACTGTTTACATCGATCACATTTCAATTTGATCAGTGATAGGGACGAATTTGGTGCTGGCCTAGTGGACGCGTCCCGTCTTCAAATATGCTGAGCAAGCCTTTGCTGGTCCAGGCCCGTGTGTGCTAGGCCGCCCGCTTCACAATCTCTTCGGCACATAGTGGAGCTGGTCCGGATGAGCGGTGATTCAGGGGTCGATTCGGGAGTTCTGATGCTGGAGTGGCGAAGCCCGGGTGAAGAAGAGGTCGTCCTGTTGGGTTCTGCTGTTGGTTCCTGCAAGGAGGTCGGGTCGGGTAGGTTCTCGACGTGACCCCTCCGATGATCAAGTCAGTTTTATTGTCTTTTTTGCGATCCCCCTGCCCCGTGGAGGTGCAGGAGCTTTTATAGTGGGTGCTATAGGTTGTTCGTACCTGATGACCTTGCCGCATTCATGACTCACCATGCTGCCGCACCCCTTACCATGCCGTCGTGCCTCTCGCCATGCCTGGCGTACGGGTGGTGAGGCGTGCGCTTGCAGGTGGGGAGAGGCCGACCTTACCTTTGCCAGGTCGGCTGTACAACTCCTGGCGTTCTTCGTACAACCGGTCGATCAGTCACGTCGAGTTGGCCATGTCAGCAGCCCAGGTGTCCGAGGGCGTGATGACATGATAGCCAGGTCGGCATCTGTCATATCATTCTTCCCCCCCCCCCAAGGTAGACCTTCTCGAGGCGCCTGATGGGGGTGTCGGAGATGAGGTCCTGCGCTTAATCGCTATTTGAGATTACCTTAAACTAGTCCTGAGTGTGGACCTTTGGAGATTTCGAATGATGCGGTGGTAAATCCGACCGGGCGTGAGCTTCGGGAGTAAGGTGCAGCCCGAGTAGATCCGACCGAGCGTGGGCTCGGGAATATGGCGCCGTAAGCTTGATCGGACCGAGCGTGAACTCGGGAATATGGCGCAGGAAGCTAGATCCGACCGAGCGTGAGCCCGGGAATATGGCGCAGGAGGCTAGATCCGACCGAGCGTGAGCTCGGGAATATGACGCCGTAAGCTTGATCCGACCGAGCGTGGACTCGGGAATATGGCGCAGGAGGCTAGATCCGACCGAGCGTGAACTCGGGAGTGTAGCGCGGCGTGAGTGGATCCGACCGAGCGCGGGCTCGGGAATATGGCGCTGTAAGCTTGATCCGACCGAGCGTGAACTCGGGAATATGGCACGGCGTGGGTAGATCCGACCGAGCATGAGCTCGGGAATATGGCGCCGTAAGCTTGATCCGACCGAGCGTGAACTCGGGAGTGAATCCGGAGTCTTGGCCAAGAGAGTGAACTCGGGCGCAAATCCGGAGATTTGGCCGAGAGAGTGAACTCGGGCGCAAATCCGGAGATCTGGCCGAGGGAGTGAACTCGGGCGCAAATCCGGAGATCCGGCCGAGAGAGTGAACTCGGGCGCAAATCCGGAGATCTGGCCGAGAGGGTGAACTCGGGCGCAAATCCGGAGATCTGCGCCCTTACGATAATATTATATATACGTATATATATATATATATCCTAGGGTTTCGGTCTTCTGCCTAGGGTTTCGGTCATAATCACGGCACATTTAATGCGCTGAGTGTTTCTTTAGTGCGGCGATGTTTTCTCTCACCTCGGGAAGCTGAAACGACTCGCCTGGGTGCTATAAATTGGTTGAGGGGTTGCGCAGAGACCTTACTTGCTCATTTTGCTTTCTTCCTGCCTCTGCCTCGGACCACCATAGTCACCCTTCGCCTTTTCAGCTCGGCAGCCCCTTTTAACAGGTCGCGATGACCTCGTCGGACTCATCGACTAGTGTTAGGGTCGTTTCTCCCTCGGAGTCGGGGGAGTCGAGTCATAGTGGTCCCGAGGTTAGTTCCTCGGGAGCGTCTTCCGAGCCTCCGTCGCCTGTCGACGCGAGGGTTCAGAGGGACTTGGAGGTCATGATATCACATCATGACCTCGACTCGACGGTGACCGTGGGGTCACTTGCCGCGATCAGGGCAGGGTACAGCATCCCGGCTGAATACGGGTTGTATGTTCCAGAGCCGGGGCAACGTCCTTATAGCTTGGACGTCCCTGGCATGTACATCTCGGTAGATGCCCTGGAAGCCGACCTTCGGTTTCCTTTGCACCCTCTGATCGAGGAGTGCCTGAAGCGGTGGAGAATTTCTCCGAGCCAGGTAGCGCCCAACTCGTGGCGTTACCTAGTGGTTTTTTTAGGTGAGTGCCGGGGAGCGGGAATTATCCCGACTCGAGACTTGTTCATGGCGTGTTTTCTCCTGTGTAAGAGTCGGGGCGGTTATTACCTCACCGCCCGAGTTGGTTTTAGGGTTAGCGGGGCCCCTTCCAGTAATAAGGGTTGGAAGTCCCGCTACCTTTATGTCAGTGGTCTGGGTTGGGGATTTGGGTTCAGCTGGTCGGCTCACCCGATTGGCAACGCCCCCCCTTGTCTGTCCGAGGAGGAGATCGTCCTGGTCGGTCGACTGAAGGGGATCCTCTCCTCTTCTTGTGCGATCAAGGAGATGACCGAGCTTTGGCTCGTTGAGGCGGGTTTGAGTCCGGCCTCTAAGGGTACTAGCATTTTATTTTGTTCAAGCTTCACTAATCTTTTACTGACCTGTAAGTTGTGATGCAGACCGGATGGATCTCGGGGATCTTCGTGGGATGCCGAGAGTAACTAGGGGACGGGCCCCTCCGAGTCACCCCTCTGCCCGTGAGGCCAGTGCATCCCCAGCTCGGGAGGCTCCGAGGGCGTCGACGAAGAGATCAGCTCCCACCCCCCCCGACTGAACGGGCCGACGCTACGGGAAAATCCACCAAAAAGATGAAGGTGCTGTCGAGGAAGCACAAGTCCCCGGTCGGCGAAGGTGGTTCCCGACCCCGCTCTAAGGGTAAGGAGCCAGCCACGTCGCCCGCGAGGCCGGAAGCACCCGCCGAGTCTGAGGAGGGGGCCGCCTCTCCGGTTCATGAGCGTCCGAGGTCCATGAAGGACCTCTTCAGGACAAAGGTCTGCAAGAGAGACCAGGGCTACTATGCCCTAATGATGTCTGACCTAGGGCACCAAGACCCCGAGAAGGAGCTACAGGCTCGGTGGGCGGGTCTAAGGAACTCGACGAAGGTATGGCACACTTCGTCGGCCGCCGAGGAATATGAAAGCGGGATTCTCCACCCCCAATTGGCGCGGGAGTTGTACACGCTCCCTTCGGAGGTTTTGATGGCCCGAGCCACCAAAGAGCTCGTCCTGGTAAGTCTGCCGACCTTCGAGTTCGTTTTCCTTTTTCCCTCTCTTTTTTCTTTTTCTTTCTAACGGAGTCCTTCCGTGCAAAGCCAACACCTTCAAATGACGTTGATCGACCGGGTCCATGATGCTGGTCGGTTGATCACCTTCATGGACCATCGAGTCAAGCAGCAGCAAGAGGAGCTCGACGTCCTGAAGTCCAAAGGCGGGCCCGAGGCGGTTGCCGAGGTCGAGGAGCGGGCGTCGAGGCTGAAGGAGGAGCTCGAGAAAGTCAAGGCTGAAAAAGCAGAGGAGCTCCTCAGGCATGAGGCCTCAGAAAGGGAGCTGAGGGGCCATCTGGGTGATGCCCAGCATCTACTAAAAGAGGCCCGGGCCAGGGCTAGGAGGATGGACGACGAGCTGCTGCAATCCGTGAAGGATCTGGAGCATGCCCGAGCTGAGCTGCCAATAACTGCTGTCGCGGAATACAAGGGGTCCCTCGGCTTCAAAGAGGGCTTAAAACGGATGAGACGGGTCACTTACGAGTATGGATATCGGGTGGCGCGGGCTCGCTTTCGTGCCCGCCACCCCGATGCCGACGTCGAAGAGGATCCGTTCACCATTTACCCCGAGGATGACTCAGTGCCAATGGAGCGTCAGCAGGATTTTGATGACTCGGCGCCTCCCGAGTCTTGATTTTGTTCTCCACTTAGTTTTTATTTCTTTTGGAACTTGTAACTCGGGTCAGGTAGCCCTTAGATCGGCCCTGACCTGTTTTGTATTTGCCACAAGTTAATACAAGCCATGGCGTTTTGGTGCCATTGTTGCATTTTAATTCGGTATGAGTTGTAATACATGGTTACACGTAAAACTTTCGCAAGTTCGTGATGTGCCAGGTTCTCGGCAATACCCGACCTTCCATGGTCGCGAGAGTATAAGTCCCCTCTCGGATAGTATCTACGACCCGGTAGGGACCCTCCCAGTTTGGGGCCAGCTTGCCATGGGACCGAGTCGGATCACTGACCTCGATTTTTCGGAGGACCAGGTCGCCCGTCCCGACGTGCTGTGGGCGTACCCATCGGTTGTAGATTCTTGCGACAGCCCTCCTGTAGGCCAGTGCTATGAGATGAGCATCGGCCCGTCTTTCCTCCAATAGGTCGAGGTTCCTGCGGAGCTGCTGATCGGACTCCTCCTGACTTTGGGTCTGGATTCGGAGGGTCGGGAAAACCACCTCGGGGGGCAGTACGGCTTCCGTGCCGAATGCCAAGCTGTAAGGTGATTCGCCCGTCGGGGTTTTAGGGGTTGTTCTCAACGCCCATAGGACACTCGGGAGCTCCTCTACCCAAGAAGTGGTGGCGTTGGAGACCCTCTTTTTCAATCCTTCAAGGATGGCCTGGTTTGTTACCTCAGCCAGGCCGTTAGCTTGGGGATGGGCAACCGAGCTAAACTTTAGTTGGATGCGATAGCTTTGGCAGAACGCTTTGAACTTTGCGTTGTTGAACTGTGTGCCGTTGTCGGTGATGATCGCCCTTGGGAGGCCGAACCTGGTTATGATGTTCTTCCATACGAACCCTTCGACTTGCTTTTCGGTGATGGAAGACAGCGGCTCGGCTTCGAGCCACTTGGTGAAATAGTCGACGCCGACTATCAAGAACCTTCTCTGTCCCGAAGCTGGGAGGAAGGGGCCGAGGAGGTCCATTCCCCATTGGGCGAAGGGCCACGCGCAGTCGGCAGTCGAGAGTGGTACCATCGGTCTATGTTGGAGTCAGGCGTGCTTTTGGCATGGCTCACAGCCTCGAACATAAGCTTGGGCATCCTTTCGTAGTGTGGGCCAATAATAACCTTGCCTGAGGACCATGTGTGCCAGGGTGCGCGCGCCGACATGGTCTCCACATATTCCCTCGTGGATCTCGGCTAACGTGGTCTGTGCCTCGGTCGGATTCAAACAGCGAAGCAGGGGTCGGCTGAAGCCTCGTCGGTAGAGGCGGCCATCGATGATGCAGTACCATGACTCCGCCCTTCTGACTCTTCGGGCGGCCGCCTTATCCTCAGGGAGGACTCCCGCTTGTTTGAAGCGGAGGATCTCGTTGGTCCAGCCTCCGTCTTCTTGACCGACAGTCATGAGGGTCGGGCCAATGGATGGCCCGACGGTCTTTACCATTGCTCCGGTTGGTGTGTCGGTCGCGCGGGAGGAAGCCAATTTGGCAAGGCATCTGCCTGCGTGTTCTCGTTGCTGGGCACCTTGGTGATGGTAAACCTTTGAAACCGCGTCGCCGCCAGCCGCACCTCGGCAAGGTATTTGATCATCGCCGCTTCCCGGGTTTCAAACGTGCCATTAACCTGGCCGGTGACGAGTTGGGAGTCGGTGAACACCTCTATGTCTTCTGCCCCTAGATCGGCTGCGACCTTGAGGCCAAACAGGAGCGCTTCATACTCGGCCTCGTTGTTTGTGGCTCTGAACCCTAGTCGCAAGGCATGTTCGTAAACGTGGCCGGAGGGGTCTTTGAGCACCAAGCCGACTCCTCCTCTTTCCGAGTTGGCTGACCCATTGATATGTAAGGTCCATCCGGGGGGCGGATTTTGAAGAACTGGTGGCGGCATGAGCTCCGACAAGAAATCCGCGAGCACTTGGCCTTTGATTGCCTTTCTCGGCTCGTATTCGATATCGAATTCCCCTAATTCTACCGACCACTTCAACATCCGACCTGCGACATCAAACTTGGAAAGGATCTGGCGTAGGGGTTGGTCGGTTATTACTTTGATGGGGTGTGTCTGGAAATATGGCCTTAGTTTTCTGGAAGCCAGGATTAGCGCCAAAGCTATCCTTTCTATGGGGGCGTATCGAAGCTCAGGCCCTACCAAACGTGGCTGGTGTAGTAGACCGGCCTTTCCCCGGCTTTGTCAAGCGTTACCAGGACCGAGCTGACTGCCAGATCAGTCGCAGCGAGGTATAGGCCGAGGGGCTCGCCATTTTTCACCGAAGCTAGCTGCGGCAGGTCCTCGATGTGACTCTTGAGTTGATGGAAGGCCTCCTCGCACTCGGGGGTCCATTTGAAATCCTTTGCCGACTTCAATGCGCGGAAAAAGGCTGAGCTCTTATCTCCGGCTCGGGAAATGAAGCGGCTCAGGGACGCTATCCTTCCCGCAAGCCGTTGTACCTCCTTTATGGTCTTAGGGGACTGCATCTCCTGTATGGCTTTGATTTTGTCGGGGTTGGCATCGATTCCTCGTTGATGCACTATGAAGCCTAGGAACTTCCCGGCCGTGATGCCGAAGGTGCATTTCGCCGGGTTGAGGCGCATCCTGTATTTCCTCAACGTACGGAATGTTTCCTCCAGGTCGGAGAGATGGGTCTCGGCACGTCGACTTTTGACTATCATGTCGTCGACATATATTTCCATGTTCCTTCCGACCTGGTCCTTGAACATTCGATTTACGAGGCGCTGGTAAGTCGCACCGGCATTCTTCAATCCGAACGGCATCACCTTGTAGCAGTATGTCCCATTGTGCGTGATAAATGTCGTGTTTCTTTTGTCCCTCGGGGCCATTTGGATCTGGTTGTATCCCGAGAAGGCATCCATAAACGAGAGCAGCTGATGCCCGGACGTGGCGTCCACAAGTTGGTCGATGCGGGGAAGCGGGTAGCAGTCTTTCTGGCAAGCTCGGTTGAGATCAGTATAGTCAACACACATCCGCCAACTTCCATTTGCCTTTTTAACGAGTACAACATTGGACAGCCAGGTCGAGTACTTTACTTCTTCGACGAGCTGTGCGTCCAACAGGCGAGTGACCTCGTCTTCTATGGCCTTCTGGCGATCCGGAGCAAATTTTCGCGGGCGCTGCTTCACCGGCCGGGCGTTGGGGGAGATGTTTAAGTAGTGTTGGGCAATCTCTGGGTCGACCCCTGGCATGTCGTTCGGGGTCCATGCGAAAACGTCGTCGTTCCTCCTCAGGAAGTCTATCGGCTGCACTTGTTGATTCCCCGTAAGCCCCGACCCGACCTTTATCAGCTTGCCCATACGGCTCGGGTCCAAAGGTAGCTCAAGAATTTTCTCCGCGGAGTGGGCGTCCCGGGCGTCTTCCACCGGGTCTGGAGGCGTGGCGTCGGTCGGTTCGGCTCTTGGTTTCTTGCACAGCGTTGTCGCCGTCAAGTAGCATTGTCTGGACTCCTTTGGGTCGCTTCTGACCTCACCGACCCCGACTCGAGTTGGAAACTTCAAGATCCGGTGGTACGTTGAGACGATCGCTCTGAGCCGATTCAGGGCCGGGCGCCCGATGATGGCGTTGTATGCGGATGGGAGCCTGACTACCATGAATGATACCATCAGCGTCTTCATCCTCGGCTCTCCCCCGAACGTGACAGGGATCGTAGTCGTTCCCATGGGGGAAATGGAATCCCCAGTGAACCCTGTCAAGGTAGATGTTAGGGGGGTGAGGTCTAGGTCGGTCAGTCCCAACCGTTGGAAGGCGTCGAAATATAAAATGTCGGCCGAACTTCCCGTGTCGATCATAACTCGCTTGACGTAGGCGTTTGCCATGCGGATCGAGATTACCAGCGCGTCATCGTGGGATGAATGGCCCTCGTCTTGCCACCTGAACGTGACGTCGAGTTCCTCGTGATGTAGCGACCTCTTCCCGGCCTCGGACCGCGCATATGCTTTGCGCGCTGACGAACTGTTGCCGCCTGATGCTGGGCCGTCGAAGATGACGTCGATCTGTTTTTCGACCGGGCCTTGCGGTCGGGGGGACAGGTCTCGGGATGGCCGATCGTCCGAGAGAGGGGGCTGCTCGCGGACGTATCGCCGCAGATGACCGCGCCGGATAAGGTCCTCAATCTGGTACTGGAGGTCGCGGCATTCCTCGCTGTCGTGACCATATTCTCGATGGAACCGGCAGTACCTCCTCTTGTCACGCCGCTCGGGGTGTGACTTCATCGGGCTTGGTGCCTTCAAGAGTCCCTTCTCCCGTATTTGGAAAAAGATCTTCGTTCGGGTTGAGTTGAGAGGAATCGGAGGAGGTCTGGCCGGCAGCAGGCCCGACCTGTCCTTCCTTTTCTTGGGAGGCGGGGCCGGATGCCCACGAGATTGTTCGCCCCGAGGGCGCTTCGTCTCGTCCCGCTTGCCGGCTATTAGGGCCTTGGCCGCCACATACTGGTGTGCCCGTTGCAGCATCTCGGGCAGACTCGTCGGTGGTCGCTCGATCAACGACCAAAAGAACCTTGACGGCTTCAGCCCCGTCAGAAATACTTGAATGGCCAGGGACGGATGGAGGTCTGGAATGCCCTGTACTTGTGATGTAAATCTTCTTACGAACTGGGAGAGGGGCTCGTCGCTCCCTTGGGCCATCCCGAGGAGCGAGGCTGTGGTGGGCCTTGGGCACGCGCTTGCCAAAAAATTCGACTCGAATTCCTTTGCTAACACGTCAAACGGCGGTATGGATGCGGGTTTTAGCCGAGCATACCAGGTTCTGGCCGATCCTCTAAGGGTGGTTGGGAAGGCTCGACACATCAGTGCCTCCGAAGTGTCGTAAAGGGCCATCTGGGCACGGAATGTCGCGACATGCTCTACTGGGTCTCCACTGCCGTCATAGGTCTCGAAGGCCGGTAGCCTGAAGGTTGCCGGCAAGGGCCTTGAGTGTATTTCGGGGGTGAACGGGGAGCCTCCTTTAGAGCTTTCCCCGACCTCGTCTTTCAATCTGAAGACTTCTTTCTGAACCTCGTCGAGTCGCTGATGGACTCGGCGGACCTGCTCTCTTAGAGAGTCGGTGGAGTCGGTTGACAGAATATCGGGATCAGGTTCAGTCGGTGCTGGGTTGTGAGATCGGCTTTGGGATCGGGTTGGTGTCGATGTCGGCGAAGCCGGGACCCAAGGTGGTGGGGCCTCGGTCACCCGGGGTGGTGGCACCTCGGTGACTGGCGGGATTCCCCGACCTGGGGCCGTTGGTGACTCCGCTCGCGGAGGCGCTGATTGATGCACCGCCGAATGCAACAGTTGTGGTAGGTAAGGGATTATAGTCTGCACCATCCCTGCTAGTGCTTGGACTTGGCTGGTGAGGCCGAGGAAAGCCTCTGCAGTGACCATGGGAGGCGCAGGGTTTGACGCGGGCGATGAGAACCCGGGGTCAGTCATCATCCTCCAAAAACGGTTGGGGGTCGGTATGGGGGCCGAGGCTTCCTCCGCCAATCGAGGGTGATCAGATTCCGTCCGGCGCTCTGTGCCCGAGTCAGCGAGTGGGCGTTCTGGCGACATGGGCCCTCCTTCTAGCGCCAAAAATGATAGGGACGAATTTGGTGTTGGCCTAGTGGACGCGTCCCGTCTTCAAATATGCTGAGCAAGCCTTTGCTGGTCCAGGCCCGTGTGCGCTAGGCCGCCCGCTTCACAATCTCTTCGGCACAGAGTGGAGCTGGTCCGGATGAGCGGTGATTCAGGGGTCGATTCGGGAGTTCTGATGCTAGAGTGGCGAAGCCCGGGTGAAGAAGAGGTCGTCCTGTTGGGTTCTGCTGCTGGTTCCTGCAAGGAGGTCGGGTTGGGTAGGTTCCCGACGTGACCCCTCCGATGATCAAGTCAGTTTTATTGTCTTTTTTGCGATCCCCCTGCCCCGTGGAGGTGCATGAGCTTTTATAGTGGGTGCTATAGGTTGTTCGTACCTGATGACCTTGCCGCATTCATGACTCACCATGCTGCCGCACCCCTTACCATGCCGTCGTGCCTCTCGCCATGCCTGGCATACGAGTGATGAGGCGTGCGCTTGCAGGTGGGGAGAGGCCGACCTTACCTTTGCCAGGTCGGCTGTACGACTCCTGGCGTTCTTCGTACAACCGATCGATCAGTCACGTCGAGTTGGCCACGTCAGCCGCCCAAGTGTCCGAGGGCGTGATGACCTGACAGCTAGGTCGTCATCTGTCATATCAATCAGATATGATGGAGAATATTCCATCTGCATTTATGTTGACCAACCTTAAGAAACGCACCCTTGCTTTGACCAGCAGAATGTTAAATCTCCCTTCATGTGTACCTAAATCAGCATTCTATCTATCTTTCAATTGGTTCTTTAACCCCTTTTGCTGTTTTTTTTTTAAAGGAGGCAAAAGGCCTCGATCATGTCAGTGACGACGATAGTTAAGCCCTTAATTTTGTTATGACAAGCAAATATTATTAGATCATTCCTTTACTGGGTCGATGGTATGATTCTAACAAACTCTTGCCCTTCCGTTCATCAAAGGTGCATTCCTTTGTCATCTCGTCCGTCGTGTTTTTGTCTCGTGGCCAAATGCATGATACCCATCTGCTGGCACATAAAAGACAGGAAAGGAAATGTTAGAGGACCACCATGCCCCCTCTTGCATTTCAATTTAACCCATCACCACCAACACATAGGTATGTATTTACATATATATATATATATATATATATATATATATATATATATATATATATATATATATATATATATATACGTGGAGGATTATACTACTGCCTGTGAAAAAGAATACATCTACTTTATAATGCTGTTGCTGCTAAAAATCTGCTCCTGTTTTTTTTTTTTCCCTCTTCCTTCTTCATACATATGACGTGGTCAAGTCCTGTACGGATTGTTCTCCATCATCTACCACGGGAGGAAATATGCACCACCCGGATATGATCGAACTTGGCACTGGAATAGTCATCCATCATCTAGACAATAGGAGGAAACCAAGTGTCATGTGTTGGAAACAGATTTGAACCTATGATCCTTTGAAAGGATTTTTTTTTTTTTTTAATGATCATCTTCCTTTTTTTTTTTTTTTAGGTCTGGTTTCCCTCCTCCTTCACAAAACATTTTCTTTTTACCAGAGGATGTATATTAATAAGTAATAAGACAATTAAAATTTTTTTTATGCTTTTGAATTTTTATCCCTATTCTTATCCCATTTAAAGTTATGTAAATAGTGGAGAAAACAACAAAAACCAATGCATTATATTATGTGTGATAAGATAAATCGGGATGGATTTTGACGTAGCCATTGAAAGGAATGGCGGGTGGATCATCTGAAGCTTGTCCACTGTACGAAGAAAAGTCAACATGCCGGCTGTCGGTAGTGGAATGGAGGATCCTAATTGCATTATTATTCACGTCACTTTCTTCTTAGTTTATCGCCTTGTCTTCCTCGTCACACCTCCGTCGCCACAATCCTTCCATTAGGATAAGACAACGGCCACAACTTACCTGAGCCACACCTCTCTCTCTCTCTCTCTCTCTCTCTCTCTCTCCCCACCGCCTCGTCCGCACATCATCTCGAGCCTCCGTTCCATCCCCACCAAGCGATCTCGGCCGTTGGCTTGAGGATGAACCAAACTCCGAGCTCTCTTCCGCCCATCTCTGTCATCGTCGTGTGTGTGTGTGTGTGTGTGTGTGTGTGTGAGAGAGAGAGAGAGAGAGAGAGAGAGAGAGAGAGAGAGCGAGTGGATGGGGGGCTTCCGTAGGCGAGGCGGAAACGTCTACGTCGGCCACTGGGTCACGTGTCGGGTGGTGGCGTGCTGCGCTACACACCGATGTCGGCGGCGGCGGCCGGGATCTCTCTTCTTCCTTCCACGTGGCAGCATCTCCTTTTCAAGCTATCGCGTCCGTGTCCCGTCTCGCTTTGCCTTGTTTGTTTCTTGCCGACTACGTGTATAATTTCTTGGCCGTTGAAATGGTTGATTTGGCACTATCTACACCGCAGGATTTGTCAAACTACGTAGAATTATTAGCATCCTAGCCGTCGGTTTCGGTCGCCAAAGAGCACAGCTATTTACGTACACACTACACACACACCGTTTCGTTTGGCTTTTAGTTATTGTAGTTCTCATGTGCAGCTTTAGTTAATCCCCTCAGCCTTTTAGTGATAACTATATATGTTATTGAGAGTGAGAGAGAGAGAGAGAGAGAGAGGGAGAAGGAATGGAGGGGCAGTGCTGCTCCACCTCCACCAGCGAGGAACCAAGGAAGCCACCACCGGCAGCGTCCAGGCGGAGGGCGGTGGCGGCGGGAAGCGTTGGCGGCGGCAGGGACAGACCTTTCAGAGGAGTCAGGATGAGGAAGTGGGGGAAGTGGGTGGCGGAGATACGGGAGCCCAACAAGCGGTCGCGGATTTGGCTGGGATCCTACTCCACCGCGATAGCTGCCGCCCGGGCATACGACACCGCCGTCTTCTACCTCCGGGGTCGCTCCGCCAGGCTCAACTTCCCGGACGAGATCCTCGCTGAGGACCCGGAGACGGAGGGCTTCGGCAGCGTTATGTCGGCCGACTCGATCCGGAAGAAGGCCACCGAGGTGGGCGCGCGGGTGGACGCTCTCCAGGCGACACTGGTGCCACCACAGCGGCCACCATCACCGCCGCTGCCGCAGCAACACAACCTTCAGCTTCAGGTGCGATCCAAGAATCCTGATTTGAATCAGCAACCGAGCCCGGAGAGCTCCGATGTCGATTGAAGTGCTACAAACGCAATCAGCACATGTTCCATAGCCGGTGAACAAGGATAGAAAAAGGATTATAACTTCCGTTTCTTGTACCCCTTTTTTCTTGCGTTGATGTCTTTTATCTCTCTTTAAGTTTGCTTCTTCTTCGATGCCTTTTGGTTACGAAATGGAGCAAGGGAAGAAAGATAAAAGGGGTGGTGGTTGGCCAAATTCCAAGTCGTAAGATGGTGAAGACAGGTAAGAGAGAGAAGAAGGAGATTGATGATGATGGAATCCATCCATCCCTAAGTGGCGGGTCCCCCCCCCCCCCCCCTTATGCTGTGTCCACCACCATCATGCTGTAACTAACCTACCTCAGGAACAAGTCTCTTCTAAGCATGCATGGACTCCTTAAGATCTACTTCAAAAATACTCGCACCGAACTGTAACGCCCATTAACATGATGGCTTCCTTCTTTTTCTGGTGCATGTGTTGATTGGGTGCCCAAAGCTACTTTAACATGAGATGGACGAGTGGTTCGAAATCGGATTAGAATTGTAATCCAAATCGAATTGGCCTGATGATTTGTTTTGTTCCAAACTAAATCGAAATCGACCGGACATGATTCGATTCCGATTTCAAGTTTTTGTAAAAGTAGAACCGTGGGTTCCCAACCCAACGGTTCTGAATCTAAATCGACGGTTTCGATGTCGGTTCTCATTCGTACTACCGTTGATTCAATGATTTAAAAAATTAAAATCCTCGGCATTTGGTGGAGCGTAAATGACCAATTTATCCTTTCCAATAACCATATAAAAGTTATATTCAAGGGTATTTTGATTTATTTTTATAATTAATTCTAATAGCCCCATAATAGTTAGTTTTGGAAGCATTTTAGAAAGAAAAATACCTAAAAACCCTATAAATACCTCTTAAATCTTTTATTATTTTCATCACTCTTGATTAAGCACTAATTGAAATTTAAATGCTTTTAAGCTTTTTCTTAACCTCTTTTTTCAATCCGGATGGTAAGTGGCTTCTCCAACAAGTAGCCTTTTGAAAATTTAATCGTTACAATTCAAGAAAGTCAATACATCAACGTCGATATCATTAAAATCATGTTGGAGATATTCAATATACACTTTATGATGATCCAAACCCCGATGTCTCCTTCCATGTTCTATATAATTACTGCTCCTAAGTTTTTAAGTTTAAAGAAAAAGAATATGAAATATTTTCAATGCATATTGAGAAGAAAATCTAACATAAGTTGGCATATAGAAGAGTCAAATACAAATTTTTGGGTAACGTAATTCTCTTATTTTTTTTATTAAAAATTAAAAATATTTATTTTTAAAAAATCTTTTTCATTTTTAGATGATTAAAAAAATAAATTATTAATTTTTTTTTCTTCTGAATATGGTTTATAAATGAGTACATTTTAGTTTAATTTTCCATGAATATTATTTTATTAAAAATATATACATTTATTTAATCGATTCTGTGAATGAGTAAAAACTACTTGGACTTTATTTGTTAAATTACCTAAACCATTTTTCAGACATAGTTATTACATATCATCCTATCAAAACCCACTACTAACAAAGCCACGGTAAGTCTCTGACCAAAACTTTTCACTCGTACGGACGACGTCGTAAGCTTACCCCGTCAACATTTATTTTATCTCACATTGTTCTTAAGAAAGTAGCCAATCATGACTCATTTACTCTCCTCGTGAAAGAGTCCCAATGCCACTTCGCATATGACTCTCGTCAGCTTGACATCTCATCGTAAGCTACAAAGCATTATAAATATAACATTTAAGTTCATAATCTGCTACCATGCCATGGTAAAATATTTCTATTATATTACTTATTATAAATACCAGAAAAGCGACCCAATTTAGATCATTAAAGTTTTAATCACAGGGAAATCCTTGGCTTGTAAGAATTAAATGATGTTAATTAATAGTCAGTCATCTCAAAATTTAATGATACGTAGAAATTTTCAGAAAGATTTAAAATACAGAAAAGAAGAAACATGTAGTCTCGTGTTACCGATCATGTTTGACTTTTAAGGTTTATTAACAAAACATAACCAAAGCAGAAGCTGTATGCTATCAATAGGAATGTAATTACTTTTTTTTATCAATAAAATAATATTTTCAACCTTTTGACAAATCCTATGAGATTGATCCCCTCATAAGTGATCATTAATATCTCATTCTCTTCTTTTATGATCGAACCCTAGGGTTCTTATCGTCTGATATCATAACAGCGATCATCGGTGTTTCTACTATGATTCCACAGCCCATCTTTGACCACGGTCACCTTCAACCACACCTGATTCCATCTTCCCCGTTGTAATTCCATGGTCGCTTCCTCCGTTACCATTCTCCTCCTCGATCGTGAGGACATTCACGCTTGTCGTTGACCCCAACCATGTCTTCTCGCTATAGACACCCACAATCCATCTTCCACTACTGCCACCCTCAACTTATGGAGCCATTCTTCTTCTTTGCCTTTGTCACTGTTGCTACGCATTCCCCGCAACCCATCCGCTCGACTTCCTAACTCTGTCGCCACCCGTAGTGATCATGATCACCAATGCCCTCACACCGCTGCCTCCTAGTAATCGACACCAACGATCTCCCTCACCCCCCTCCCCTAGCATTCACACAACGTCCTCGTTGACCCTGGCTAGGATCATCATTCCCTCTCAACCACGCCACCAACCTTGCTTCCTAACTGCATGGTCGCCAGCCATCCACATCGTCCCTAAGCACTGTTGAATTGAAGAGATTGATGCATTCTAAAGTTACAATTGACACATATTTATACATGTTTTGAGAGATCTGAACATGATCCTTAGGGATCTGATTTGGGAGAGATTTTAGGAATTGAATTATCTAAATAGGATCCTTAGAATCTTGAGAGAGATCTTGGGGATCATGATTTGATCTGCTAATATGCCCCGCAAAATTGAGCTCTTGTCAAGGACGTTGATTTTAGACCGATGCAAGAAAAAGCTTTTGCGAGCAAGAAGCTTCGTAAGCAAATCTGTTAGTTGATCAATCGTATGCACATGGGAAACCCGGAGCTGTTAGTGGACAACTTGATCTTGCATAAAATGAAAGTCGATAGCAACATGCTTCATGCGGGAGTGAAAGACCGGATTGACACAGAGGTAAGTAGCACCAATATTGTCATAATAAATGGTAGGCGTAAGAGCAAAGGTTATGTGAAGCTCTTTTAGAAGAATCATAATCAAGTTTAGTTCGGTAGCAGCAGTAGCAACAACACGATATTCAACTTTAGTTGTAGACCGAGAAACTGTCTTTTGCTTCTTGGAACTCCAACTAATATGATTAGTACCAAAGAAAATAAGATACCTCGACGTTGAAGTTCGATCATTAACATTGCCTGCCCAATCAGCATCAGCAAAGGCATGAAGATGAATGAGAGTATTTTTGTGAAGAAAGATTCTATGATCAATGGTCCCTTTAAGATATCGCAAAATACGCTTGGCTGCAGTCCAATGTGAGGTAGACGGCTGATGCATAAACTATGATAACTTGTTGACTGCAAAAGAGACATCTGGACGGGTAAGAGATAGATAATGTAAGGAGCCAACTACATGACGGTACTGAGTATGATCTGTAGCAAGACTACCATCAAATAGCTTTAGTAAGTCGCTTGTAGATAAGGGAGTTGTAACTATTCTAGCGTCATGCATGTTTGTTTTGGATAACAGATCTTGAATATACTTTCTCTGTGAGAGAAAAAGTCCAGAAGATATAAATGTAGCTTCGACACCAAGAAAATAGCTTAAGTTGCCAAGATCTTTTAGAGAGAATCGATCTGCCAACTGCTTAATAAACATTTGGACCATCATGAGATTGTCACATGTGATAATAATATCATCCATATAGACTAAAAGGTAGATGTTGCTTCTATATTATTGACGTAGAAAAAGTGAGACATCAGATTTAAAGTTGATGAAACCCATGGAGGACAAGAATAGGCCAAGTTCAGTATACCAGGCTCGTGGGGTTTGACGAAGGTCATAAATGGCTTTTTGAAGTTTACAAGTATGTCGTGGATACTGAGGGTGTATAAAGCCAGGTGGTTATTCCATAAAGACATCTTCAGTAAGAGTCCCCTATAAAAAGACATTGTTAACATTTAACTGACGTAGACACCATCATTTAGAGATTGCAAACTTAGAATAAGTCAGATTGTGGTAGGCTTAACCACAGGACTGAATGTCTCGGTGAAGTCAACACCGGGTCTTTGATGAAATCCCTTAGCCACTAGACGTGCTTTATATCGAGCAATTGAACTATCAGGATTCCGCTTAATTCAAAACACCCACTTACACCCAATGATATTTTATGTGGAATGAGGAGGAGTAAGTGTCCATGTAGAATTTTGAAGGAGAGCAGCATCATATTCCTTTCACATAGCCTTATGCCAATGTGGGGATTTTTGGGCTTGACTGAATGAGGTTGGTTCAGTGGACTCAGACAGAGATTTAGTACTAACATGCAAGTCAATGACATGTCGTGGTTTATAAATACCACTCTTGGAGCGGGTGTGCATAGGATGCTTGGAGGCAATGATAGGATTAGGCGATAGTTGAACGTCATAAGTTGAGTCAGGTTGAGGGACATCAGAAGTTCCTTGTGGAAGTGAAGACTGTGGTGTTAGGGGCAATGGTTCAGGAATGGAGGAAACTTGTGAAGAAGAGAGAAGTAAAAGTTGAAGAGAAGGTTGTGGATTTGGAGTAGATAACTTAGAGGGTTCGGGAGACAAACTACATTACAGGAATCTATGGTTACAATAGGAGGCTTGTGATTATGAAAGGGAAATGTAGACTCCAGAAAGTTGACATGTCGGGAAACAAAAACTTTATTAGTATGAGGATCATAGCAACGAAAGGTATTGTGCTTAATTAAGTGCCCAATGAAAACACAAGGCCGAGATCTAGGTTGCATCTTATTCGAGGCATAGGGACGTAACCACGGGTAACACAGACAACCAAATACTTTAATTGTTTGCAAGTTGAGACATTTATGAAATAACTTTTCAAATGGTGATTGATACTGTAAGATAGGAGTTGGCATACGATTAATAAGGTAAACTGTAATTTGAAAAGCTACTGACCAGAAGGTGGGTGGCATGAAGGCTTGATGGAGGAGTGTTAAATCAGTTTCAACAATGTGTCTATGTTTGTATTCAGCAGAACCAACCAGTTGAGGGGTATATGGAGGTGACTTGAGATATTGAATGCCACAAGCAGACAAATGGGGTGCGAGGGCTTGATATTCACCTCCGTTATCAGAGTAGACAGTTTTGATTGTAGTTTGAAAGTAATTCTCAACTAATTTTCGAAAGTTAGTGAAGACTGCAGAAACTTCAGACTTATAACGAAGATGATATAACCATATGTACTTGGTAAAATAATCTATAAAGATGACATTAAATTGAAACTTGTCGAATGAAACTGTTGATGCAGGGCCCAAACATCGGTATAAATAACTTCAAATGGTTTAGAACATGATATAGTAGATGAATCAAAAGGTAGTTGGTGACTTTTATTGTTAAGACATGCATCACAGTGAATAGTAAAGTCACGTGATTTAGAGGTAAAAAGAGAATAGCGGGAAAGTAGCTTCTGTTGGATGGAAGGTGAAGGATGACCAATACGCTGATGCCACACATCAACCGAAGCAGCAATTGTAGAGTTGACAGTAGGCTCAAAGAGATGCAAGACTGATGGCTATTTGTAAATATTGTCTTTATTCGGGCCTTGGACCAAAGATGCCCCCGTGCTCAGGTCCTTAACAAGAAAATAGCCAGGAAAGAATTCAATAGAGGTATGATTTTGTTTGCAAAATTGAGAAACATAAATAAGGTTGTGTTTGATGTGGGGTGCACACAAAACATCATCAAGTATAAAAGTAGTGGTATACGTGTTAAGCATAGTAGAGCCGGTGTGAGTAATAGGAATATTTTTACCATCACCGATGACAATGACTTCAGGTCCTTCATAGGTATTGTGGATTGACAGGTTCTAGAGATCAGAAGTGATATGGTGAGAAGCATCAGAGTCCATAATCCAATTTGATTGACTATCAGTTGGAGTAGTCATGACATTTACTTCAGGCCACCTTGATGGAGTAGGTAGTCGAGGTCGAGACCGACAAACTTTTGTAGTGTGACCAATTTTGTCACATAATTGACAAACGACTTGTTGAGGCACATGAACAGGGTGGCAGGGTTGGAAGGGGCCACCTTGATGTTTGTTGAAGTATGGAGGCGAAGGCAATGATTGATTATTGCTTACTAGATCAGGAGGAAATGTGATCATACCTTTTTGAGCATTTTTGCTATATTTATTGCTTTTCTTGGATTTGTGATGGAATTGAGCTATAATGGTAGGTTCTATCAATCTATCATCACGCTTCAGGTATACCTCATAATCAATCAACTTATTGTAGAGTTCTTCAAATGAGGTTGGGGAGTCAAGAGCTCGAAGTGCCGCTGCCAATTCCTTAAATTCATCGCTCAATCCATTAAGCGTGTGGATGAGGACTTTCTCATCACTAAGAAAATGACCTATCAAAGCCAGGTCATCGATAATAATTTTTATATTTTGTAGATAGTCAGCAACAGTACTTCCCTCTTGTTTTAATTTCATAAGTCTAGAGAGGAGCCCGAGCATGCGAGTGCGTGAGCGATTTGCTGACGTAGTCTATAGTTTGTTCCAAGCTTTTGCAGCAGTGGCATAGGAGGAGATGAGCGAAGCCACAGATCCAGCAACAAAAGCTTGAATAGCTTGAAGAATAAGACGATCTTGGCGTAACCAAAGTGTGTGAGTCGAGTTTTGCACAGGAGTCGGATCACTTGGAATGTGAATCATTGCTGGTGAGCAACTAAAAGAGCCATCAACATAACCTGATAATCCATAGCCAAATAAGAGGTTAGAAAACTATGCACGCCAAGGTACATAGTTATCGTCTTTGGATAATTTGAAGGGAATAAAGGAAGCAGCGTTGATGGAGATAAGACCCTCATGAGAAGAGGCACCATCATTCCCTATAGGAAGGAGAGTTGGTGAAGTAGATGTTGACGAGGAAGACATCGAGGATGTAGAAGGAAGTGAAAAGTGCACGCTGGAGGAAGAAAGCCGACAGAGAAAGTAACCGGGAGGATTGAAGAGACTGCTTCTCTTCACCGAGAAGCAGAGAGGGTAGAGTCAGGGCAGCCACCCGCGGAGGAGAGGTAACCGAGGAGGCAGAAGAGATTGCTTCTTTTCACCGAGAAACAGATGATGAGGAAAATGCACGCTAGCGGAAAAAGGCCGGCTGGAAAATGACTTCTGCGGTAAGGGGCGTGCGACTGCTATTGTAATGGTTGGAGCAGGGGAGGCAGAAAGAGAGGGTTGTTGTTGTTGCTGGCGAGGGCTGCGGCTGCGGTCATTGCTGGTGGAGAAGAGTGGTTAGTAGCAATGACTGGGGAGGAGAGTAGAGCAACAGCTAGGGACGTGCAGCTGCTACGACAGAGAAGGAGGAAGAGAATTATTGTATATAGCAATCTGTTGTCTGTCGCAGCAGAGAGATGCAATTAGCAGCGACGACACAATGACGCTAGGGCAAAGGACCGCAAAGGGGAGGAGGAGGTTACTGCAAAGGACCGCAAAGGGGAGGAGGTTGCTGTGACGCAGTGGAGGAAGGCGATCAGCAGCGATGGCTGCTATCTGTCGCAACAAAGGAGGAAGATTGCTCTAGGGCAATCTGCTTGATACCATGTTGAATTGAAGAGATTGATGCATTCTAAAGTTACAATTGACACATATTTATACATGTTTTAAGAGATCTTAACAGGATCCTTAGGGATCTGATTTGAGAGAGATTTTAGGGATTGAATTATCTAAACAGGATCCTTAGGATTTTGAGAGGGATCTCATCTCAACAACCATCTCCCACCTAGTGACTGTAGCCCTTGACAACACCATCGTCCATCTTGTTAACCTCTTGATGTTTAAGGCTTCCTCGACATCCTCAGAAGCAATCCCTTATGTCCTTACAGGTCGTTGTCACAGTAACCGCATTAAATTGGGCATTGCTGATGCCACTGACCCGACATCATAAACATGAACTGGGTATTACAAATCTGTAGTCCTACATAATGGCTACCAAAAACTCAGTAAAAGCCCAACTAGAAGCCTTGGAGACTAAGATAAAGAACTGACTATAGGAAACCCTTAATTATTTTAAAATAAGCCTATTGGAGAGCTTTAGCAAGTTTTAGTAAGATCAATTTTTAAGTCGTATGTTGAATCGATCATAAGACACAACAAAAGACACCAAGAATAAGACACTAATTACCCATGCATGAAATTGGAATTTCCAAAAAGGAAGATAGGGATCCGACTAGTTGGATCTCTAAGGCTGAAATTTTTTTCGCTTCCATATAACTCCATAAGAATCTAAGTTAGAAATAACTTAAATTCAACTTGATGAAGATTCTATCAAATGATATAATTAGTATGAAACTTATCACGAGATTCTTCGTAGGAGCAATTCAAGAGAGGACTTCTTGTTCACTTTGGACCATTTGAGTATGAAAATGTTGATGAACAACTCATCAAAATCTATCAGACCTTTACATTGCTAGAATATCATAGTCGATTTGAATGACTATCAAATAAAATGAGAGACTGGTCCAAACGATAACTAATGAGTATATTTATCGAAGGCCTTAATATAGATTTTCGATGTGAAGTTAAGACTCGCCAACTGTGCACTATGAGAGTTGTGATCAAATTTGCACATTTGTATGAGGAAACAATCATTAGAGAGTATTGCCAAAACAAAAATGACAACAAACAGATAATTAGCAAGTTGCTTGCTCTATCTATTCCCAACCGAAACCCTAACACGTGATGAGTAACCCAAGAAGAACTCAAGGAAAGATCAACAAAATGGTTTATGTTGGCATTGTGATTAAAGGTGGAGTAAGGAGCACCGATGCAAACAATGACAACTTTTGATGATTGAACCAATTGAGGAGGAACCAGAAGTTGACAACGTTGACTCTAATAATGAAAGTATGGATTATGATGAAGATATTTGGCCTATTACATATACAATGCTTGCATTAGCCGGCTACTATAATCCGCAAACTATGAAAATTATAGTAACTTTGAAATATTAACCTATTAATGTTTTGATTAATATTGGTAGTACTAATAATTTTATGGACAGTAAGGTTGCTAACCAATTGACATACCATATTAAAAACTATGACAAATTCGAAGTAAAAGTTGCTCATGGATAAATTCTAACCTGTGATAACAAGTGTTTGAAGATCAAACTGATCATACAAGGTTGAGAATTGCTTGTGAATTTCTTTTTGATACCCTTGGAAGACTTTAAAGTGGTACTTAGAATTGAATGACTATCAATCATGAGTGATATCTTATAAAATTTTTTTAAACTCATCATGAAGTTTTTTTATTAATGAAAATAGGTAATTTGGAAAGGAAGGCGTAGAAGCAAGGTCACATCTACCACTAGACATCGGAGGGAGAGGGTTTTTCAAAAGACCACAATGAGTATTATGTATGAAGACTGACCCATTACTTACACTATCATAAAGTAGAGACCCTACTTACATCGATCAACGGGTTGTGATGCACTACATATTTCATGTGATTGAAGTGCTGAGAGAGAAGCTCTCATAGTTAGCCTCGAGGATAATGCTCATTTGAAGGATGGAGGAATTGTTAGTAACTCATTAATTTTTTTATTTTTTTTAGTCATGTCTCTTTGAGTTTACAAGTCCGATAGAAGTCAGATAGATATTTATTTAAAATTTAATATTTTAATCAAGAGTTTAAGCCGTCTTGAGAAACTATGGGTGAAATTATATAAATAGATATATAATTTTTTAATAATAATAATAATATTTTATTCCTTCAAAGTAAATCGGTGTATATAATTTATTCCTTCAAAGTGATAATTTATTTATTACCTTCTTCAATCATAGAACCATACGGTTGTTATCAGTGTATATAATTAAAGTACAGTTGTCAAATTGACTTGTCGAGGGTTAGCAGGTCACCTACCCAAAACTGTGCTATGGAGATGTGATCTGACGAAACCAACCCTCTGTGGAACGTTGGATCGAGAAAGCAAATCAGGCACCGTTAGATCGTCGATAGAAAATTTGTGGGTTATATTTGTGATTCAGTAGAAGGGAAAAGGACAGAAATGGGAATCTAAGGCGTTCGTCCCTCGTCTTAATCGAGGAGGGGCGAAGCGTTCCGACGGGCCTTTTTTCCGGCTGGATTTAAAAAAGCGAAGAGGGGGGGTGGGTCACATCATGTGGGTCCCACATAAAGCCACCAATCACGGCGCGTGCAGGCGCCGTATGGCCGCGAGTAAAATCCCCCCCCCCCCCCCGCCGATCTAGAATAACAAACAGAAACCCCGCGTGTCCCGGGTCGGCGATGGGCCTGGTGTATGGGACCCACAATGTCGCAAGCAATAGCATTGCGGGTAAGGGTGTGTGGATCGCGTTAACAAACAGAAGCTCCTTACGTATACGATTTCCGATCAGCCTAAGAGCCGCCTTGTCTACCGATAAGCAATGGCCGTCCAATGGGTCCCACACACTTTGCAGCAATAACAGACTGGGTAGGAATTCGTGTATCCACGAGTATCCAGATCGAAAATTACAAACCGAAACCCTACGTACAATTACGATTTCAAACAACCCATTAGAGAGAGAGAGAGAGAGAGAGGATTAAGGGGGGCAGCGCATTCGGTTACTTCCTTTTCCGCTCCCCCCACCCCACTTGATCGCCCGCCGCGTGCCGTCAGGTTCAAACTCCCCTCCCCCACCCCTTTCTTTCTTTAGTTCCCGAACTCTTCTCGCGCCCCGAGGCGTCGCATTAGGGTTTCGGCCCCGACGGAACCCCCCCCCGATCCCAGATCCTCCGAGCACCCGCGCCGCCCTCCTCCCCAGATTCGATCTCTGGTCTCTCGCTAGACAGCCGGTTCGCGGTCGCGTCGGCTTGCTTCTCGCCCCCCGCAACGGCGTTGCTGCCGGTGGCGGCGGTCCAAGCGATGGCTTCGAACGCTTCGTCCTCCGCTTCCGAGTGTAAATCGGAGCCCTCGGCAGAACATCAGGTTTCTATTTCTCGTCTTCTTGTTGTTATGTGTTTGGTGATTTGACTTTTACCGCAATGTGGGGTGGGATTATGTGCCGTTGGTCCTGGACTCCGCGAGATTTGCAGCTACATTGCGTCGGGGGTGGTATTTTGGCTTGTATTGTTTTCGCTGGGAATGTCAACCAAACCGAAGCGGGTCTACGTGCCTATGCAGCAAAGTTGGGTTGCCTAGTTGTGCTTGTTTTCGGGCATCTTAGGTAACACACTGTGTCATGTCACTGATGCATGATGACGCTCTTAATTTGAGAATTGGGAGTTTGAATCGTGAGTACAGAACGGGACAAAATGTTTGATACGAATGAAAGAGGAAGATGGGAAGGGAAAAGTGATTGCTGTGATGAACCACTAGGAATCCTTCTTTTGGAAAGAGTATGAAAAATCATCACCTTATCCTGTTGGCCTTCATATTTGAGTCAACGAAAGTTTAAATTCTAGACAGATGATTGCTCATCCTAATTATTGGGTGCATAATTTCCAATCCTATGAGTAACTGTTGGTGCTGAAAGCATGCTTTGGGTGCAATATAAAATACAAATTTCAAAAACAAAGCTTTTAGTATTTCGGGCCTATGTATTCTTCCAAGTGAAGGAGACTGATATATATATATATATAGAGAGAGAGAGAGAGAGAGAGAGAGAGAGAGAAATCAAGATGATTCGAATAGAGAGGTATGTATATATTTTGAATAACTATCGAGTTTTCAGTAGATTGTAATTTTTTCTTAATGTAGGCAGCTATGATCTACAGGTCAAAATGTTGGACATACAAGAAAGATGTTGATATGGTTTGAAGTTTTTGGTAGAAAAATAAAACCAGGTTTCATCAATGCAAGCTAGTTGTGGATTATAAAATAATTGAGATAAAGTAGTACAAGGGAAAAAGAGGGGGAAAAAATTGTCGCAAACAATAATGATTTGTCTAATGGTCCTTTGTTAGATATTACCCATAATCAAGTTCAATTAATGAAAAAAAATGTTGAATCTCGGATTTTGGTGATAAAATCAATTGATGAAGTTATGATCTAATCAGCGTTTGAGTGACGCAGGACTAACTACGATCATGGAAAGACGAATAGATTAAAGCATGAATAATCTGACATTGGGCTGGAATGGAACTTGTCAGTAGATTGGACGTCGAGTCGAAGGATTGGTCGACGTGCCGAAGGGACTTTGTGCGTAAGTTCGGGCATCGGGCTAGAAGGATCGGGCATTGCGCCAAGAAGATCGAATGTTGTGGGAGGTCAACATGCCGATGGAATTGGCAATACATCGAAGGTGAGGATGATGCGTCGAAGGGTTGGATGAAGCGTCGGATGAACCAATGATATGCTGTACAACATAGGATTCATGCTTTGTAATTGGCTTTGTCTTGATCGAAGTAGTTTAAGTTATAATTGAGTTGGTTTTGGGTGATACCTTACCAACTCAATTAGGGGCCCATTGGGCCTGATCTGGGGTTGAGTTGGACCCATTGGGAGGTCCATTCAGTGACCCTAAGATGGGTCAAGCAGTGGCACCGCCATACTAGGCAGTGGAACCACCTATGAGTTGGCAACACACCCTTCTAGGCTGTTAGGCGGTGGTACTGCCTAGACACAATCTCCCAGAGGTCCTACCTAGACATAGTCTCCCAGACTATGTCAGGCGGTGGTACCGCCCAGGTTGGAGGTAGTACCGCTAGCATTAATTCTGCCAGCCGGTTGTATCGCCCAGTGCAAGCAGTGGTACTGCCCCTACTTGGAAAATCTAGGCATTTGAATTTTGGCTCCATCTTTTTGAAGCTTTTTGGGGCCTATAAATACCCCACTCATTCTTGCTTGAGGTAGCAAGAAAAGAAAACAAAAAGTTGTGTTTTGTAGTGTGAAAACCCTATTAGAAAGTTGAGTTCCCTCCTCCAGAAGCTTAGAGGTTCTAAGGGAGAGTGTGAGGGAATCCTTGTAATAGAGGGTTGTAAAGGTTCTCTCCTCAGCCTGAGAAAGGAGAAAGAGTTGTAAGGAGGGTAGTTGATCTTCGCCCATTGAAAAAAGATCGGTAGTGGAAGCCGGTGGCCTCGAGTGAAGAGGAATTAAGAGTGGACGTAGGTCACGTGGACTGAACCACTATAAACTCAGTGTGCATTTTCTTTTATGTTTCTCATAACTATTGCTTTCTGATTTAACTGCTTATAACACTTTCCAAGTCAAAGCAAACTTTCAATAACGGTTTTTATCGAACGAAAATTTCAAATCGATGTGATTTTACAAAAACACTAATTCACCCCTCCTCTTAGTGTCAATTCGATCCTAACAAAAAAAAACACCATGCAGAAAGCTAATGGAGCTCAATTGATAGTGCTCCACATAATCTATCGTATATAGTGCAAAAAACAGATGGTTATTGTTGTGCTGATCTGTCGATATGTTTGAACTTTGTGGTGCACAAGCCGAGCATTCTGTATGTCATTCAAGGAAAACTCTTTATAATTCACAAACTATTCTTTTCCTGTAGAAAAAAGAACTAGGGCTATATTTTGTCAAAATTCATGCATTGGCTTGTCATATAAAATCAAATTTCATCCAAGTTATGATCAATTTCAATTTTTTTTTTGCTTTTCTTTAGTTAGCATCCTAATAAATTCAATAAAGCTTTTCTGGTGCTTATAAGAATACATGACCATTTTATAATGATACAGTCATGCATTGTTTTTAATGAAATGTTCAAATTAGTTCTGAGGATAAGCATAAATCACTCTGCTATAGTTCTTCTATGGTATTTCTCAATTTTGATATCCTTCTAATTGTACAAGGACAACTTGACCGTCTCACTACCATCTGAAATTCAGTTCTGCTCAATAAAAGATGAGACAATATCTGAAAAACATGAGGCCCACCTGCTTAATTGCTGAACGTTCTTGAGCAAGCATAAACTTAGTGGTTTTGCAGAAATAAGTAGCTCAAGCCAGATGTTTCACAACAACAACAACAACAACAACAACAACAACAACAACAACAACAACAACAACAACAACAACAAAGCCGTAAGTCCCAGCTATTTGGGGTCGGCTACATGGATTTTTTTGCCACAATTGAGGCCTGTAAAAACTCATATATTAGTTAAGTTTATAGTACTTAAATATTTATTTATAATTTTCGCTAGTCTTTTTAGGTCTTTCTCTATCTCCTCGTGCTGCTAACATTAATCATGCCACCTTTTCTAACTACCGCATCCGAAGGTCTCTTGAGCACATGCTATACGATCTTAAACAATTTTATCTCATTTTATCCTCTATCGAAGTGATACCTAGTTATTCATTAATTTTTACTAGTTCAACTGATATTAAAAAAATAAAACATAACTGACATCTTCTCTAAACCAATTTAGTTGCTTTTTCACATCTACATGAAAATCTGTATTTCATTCATCTGGTAGTATGCTGATTCTGTAGAATCCTAGGACCCTTGGCCGCCTCTTAAATTTTTTGGTCTGAAATTCTAGGTATTGGGAACTCATGAAATATAGTGAGGTGTGCACTGTTTACTCTTGGATGGGTGAGCTAAGCAATTATCTTCGTTGGAACTTTCATGAGGATCTGCAGAGAGAAGATTAACACTACATCTAATGCCTCAAATATTGATTTTCATGCATATCCTTGGAGTTAATGCTGTAATCTAGATTGTCGATATGTGACCTTCACGGTAGCCTTGCTCTTTCCATGCAGCACATACAAATATGCTCTTTTTTGTGGCAGTTGTCTTCATTATGGTATGCTACATGCAATATTTGTCTTACCATGATCTGAAGTTCCATTTAAGCACATCAATGACATTGTATATTCAATTTATAATGTTCTGTTTGTTTGTAAGTGCAGATAGTTGGAGTTAAAGAAGGAAATTGTACTCCTTCAGATGTTATGGAAATTATAGATACTTTGAAGAAACAAGTCTTTTCTGATCGTTGCACTTATATCAAGGTTTCAATTTAGAAATGCCATTGTTTGTTTCACTTTTAAGTACTATAATATATTGCTGCTGACTATTATCTTGTTCTCTTTGATAACTTCTTGACCCTTCATAAAACCATTGCTGAGTTTCATTTTTTTTTTCCAGACAAAAATGGATGAGAACAAGCAGAAACTCAGTAGCATGACACAACTGGTTTATAATTTATCCAAGGTTAGAAGAAATAGTTCAGACCACAACAGTGATTTAGACACAAATCTATTAACGAGGAGGCAAGATGATGCCCTTTGTACAGTAAATAGTCTTGAACAATCTGCTGGAGAAAAGGATAGTGGTAGTTGTCAAGAAGAAAGTTCATATGCATCCTCAACTGTTCTTATAGGGAACAATTTTGGAGGAAAAAATGGAGTTCGACTGATCAAACTCCCTGAAGTTTCCAAACTACCTCCATATACTACATGGATATTTTTGGACAGGTACATCTGCACAACATTAGGGCAATTATCTATGTGCTCACCCATTTATATTCATGTACAAGAACCTTGCTTCAATATGTGTAAACCTGAGGTTGCATAAACATTAACATATTCTTTATTCCACACAAGTCAGTGTTGCTCCTTGATTTCTACAAGGATGAACATTCATATGTGTAAAATGATATATACAAAGTTGTGTTTAAGTGGCTGAGTTCATCTTTTGTGTTGCCAATTGGAATTGTTTATGGTTGAAATACTGTGAAGCTCAGGTTTTACGTCACCTGGTTGACATACTGTGAAGCTGTCTTACATGCAATAACTGCTGTGACATTACTTGCTTTATACTGCATATTCTCGTCTCTGTAAAATCTATAAAATTAAGTGGCGACTTCAGGAATCTGGGAAGAAGAGAGGATTGATGGTTGAAAGTTTGAAACAAATTTATATTTCCATTTTTATAAATTTTACATTTTAGAGTCTGTACTGATCACATGGCTTCTGATAATTTGGAGGCAATTAACTTTGACTTGACTTTAAAGCATTAAAGAAATATTTTGTAGGATTTTTTTTTTGAAAGTTCTAAAGATCAGCCTCTTTTCAAGCAAGGATAAAACAGGGGTGACGTTGTTTATGTTGTTATTTTCCAGACCGTGCATGGATACTCTATCCTCCAATGGTTGACACCCTAAACAAATCATGATATTTGGATTAATTTAAATCCCTTAATTTTTTGTACCTGATGACCTTTAGCTTAGGAGTATCTCCTTTTCACATCAGATTTAATAGACCTGTGCATGCCTCTGTATATATACTGATTGAATGAATGAGAGCATACAATTTACACCATATCTAGTTCTCTGCTTTTATGCCTTAGGTATCAGAGAATTCAAATTTCATTATCATAGTCCAATGTCCTTTTTCAACAGCAATATTAGCTCTTTTGCAACCCCTACTGATGTTACCTCTGTACATCTTTAAACTCAACCTGAAACCCTCATTGTTATTATTGAGGCAACCCAGTTACCCATTGACTTCAACACATTTTGCAGGAGCATGTAAACAGCACCTATCCTTGAGGCACAAATCCTCAATTTCTGATCATAACTTCCAAATTTCATAGTGTTTGACTTCAATTTGGATTCCTGGAATTGTTATTTATTACTTTTAGTCTAGGAGTGATTCTCTTTGTATCCATTAGTATATGACTAATTCTGTGCTTTACTTATCAGATTTGATACAGTTGTATATGCTTTTGTTTGTATTGACTGGAGACTTGAAAGGAACAATAGAACATTTGCACTGTATCCTGTTCTATGCTTTTGCTCCATCTTCATCCTCAAATGGAACACCAAAGATCTGTGCTTCAGTGATTGCGTCTAATTTTTTTAATGCACATTGCTATTTTATTCATTGCAAATTCCTTTATAGGAACCAAATAATGACAGAGGATCAATCAGTTGTGGGCCGTAGAAGAATTTATTATGATCAAAATTGTGGTGAAGCTTTAATCTGCAGTGACAGTGAAGATGATTTTGTTGAGGATGAGGAAGAGAAGAAAGAGTTTGGAACTCATGAAGATTTCATTATCCGGTTGGTAAAACCTTAATTTTTTTAAAAGCATCCAATGTTTTAGCTCCACATCTCTTTGAAGATTATACTGTTAAGACTCTTGCCGTTTTGTAATTTCAGTTGTAGCTTTTTATTTGGTCTTGTGTGTTGCCCTGTTATCTTAGTTGGATCAATATGTATTGGTTAAGTTGTTATTCTAATTTCTAATAAATGCTCTTGTTTGCATAAGCATTTCAATTGATTAAGAACAAAAATCAACTATAATTGTCCAAAGGCATTCCAAAGTAGGATGAGATGAATACACTTCCTGGAATACAACTCAACTCTATTTTTTGTCCACATACTTTGCACACATGAAATCCTTTTAAACTTTGTGTTTGGATCAGGATTGAAAGAGTGGTTGTGATATAGAGTAGAATTTGAAATGTAGGTTCAACCTGTTCATGCAATTATCTTCTAATCGAGGCTTTAAAGTAAATGATACTTAACTTCAAGAAATGGATTTTTGAACAGACGGAATTTTTTAAGCTCTTGTCTCATTGCTTTTTTTTAGTTTCTTCATCCTTCTCAGTTTCTCTTTCTTGTGATTTTTGCCCCCATTGTTAAAAGATTGTTTCTCTTTAGGGCATGAATTCATGGAAAAATATCTTATATTATGAAAAGAAATAGGTTATATTCAGGCTTCAATGACTAATTTTAAGTTATAAGTACAACAGAGTTCTTTTCCTAAATATTTAGGATTGATTTCATGGATCCTTTCTTGCTATTTAGCTTTGTTGAATACATTTTTATTATAATCTGAGTGCATCCTAATGGTTTTGTCCGTATCTTTCCTGGTTGTGCATTATTAACCATTAGTATGGTTTTAATCAAGGCTTGCAATATCAGGCGGTACGTATCGGTCCGCCAGTTGATCGGTACGCGACCCGCCCACTATTGAGCGGTACCACTGATTGGGGTTGTTTTCGCCTTGTTACCACTTGAAATCGACCGTTGGCGGTTGACTTCTAGTGGTAGTAGCTGAGGGAGGGAGGGAGAAGAAGAGGGAGAAAAACCTGGAGTCTGTTGATTCGTCACCCGCGCGATCCATTGCTCGCGGGCGATTTCTTCTCCCCGCGCAGGGAGAAGAAACATCTCCCTGCATTGTCACGAACTTAGCTTGTTTTGCCTAAGTCATGCGGCATCATCGCGTGTCCATCCGCAAAGGTCAGCCTCCCCGAAACCTCCTATGGTCCCTTAAGATCCACAAAAGAGAAAACGGGTTAGAGAAAACATTTCCCACAGGATCCACAAGCAACCCTTTTAGTAAATACTTTATATAGCCAATGCAAATTACAATCATAAACTTTACAAACTCTGAACCGTCGCACACAAAGGATCATGGTCCATTACAGACTGAAATCCCCACAAGTGTCTAATGACACAACTCTCATTTACAAGCCGAGTCTGGCCACAAAAGCTAACCAAACTAGGGCTGCCAAACTTACTGCTAGCCCGCTACTTGTTGTATAAGGTATGAACAAAACCTGAAAGACACTGACAAACATGCGCATTACATCGAACACCTTGTTTATATTTTTGTTCGTGATAGCGTGGGGAGAAGGAACGAGGCGACGTTGCTCCTTTTTATATTTTTTTAACTTTATTTTTATATTATATTATATTATATTATATTGGATTATATATATTATATTATATTATATTATACTAAGTGGTATGCCCTGTATATACTGCTCGGTACTGGGTACGTACCATACCGAGCTAAGCTCGGTACATCGGTATGGACCGGTATGTCAATCTTTGGTTTTAATTCACGTTTTGGACCTTATCCATGTAGTAGTTTTTGCATTAAACAGGAAAAAACTATATTAAGCATTAATGTTCCTTTGTCCTGAATTCCCAAGTCTTCAAACAAGTTATTTGCATTTCGGGTTAAAATTAATGAGGTCATATTGATGCAAAATATAAAATGTTCAAAGGCGTTAAGGTCCAGCGTCGCTCCTGAACCACAGAATTGTCCATACTAGCTGCCAATGGGATTTGGTTTTCTTTACAATAAGCGTTAGCATACAAGCATCACATCAAATGCATATTGCAATCAATAATAGTATTTGGACATTTTGTGACATTAAGTAATTAACGATCAATCATGGACCATAGATATCTCGAGTATGTTTTGGCTTGTGCCTATTGTCATGACCTATCTTGATACACCTGAAAAGGTGTCCAACTTCTGTTCTACCTTCTGTCAAAAAAATTTTCTGTAAAGGAATAATGTCTTTACCATAAAAGACCATTGTGCCCTGCTATATTTCTGGTGACTATCCCTTATCTTTCATTTTTATAAGCTAATCTTTGGTTTAAATCTGGTTTTTTCCTGCATCAAATCTTAAGTTGTGTTGGTGTTTTTGTTTTTGGCCCTGGGATCTTAATTTGCTTGCTGCTGTTAAGGAGTGATTCTTCTACTTCTTTTTTGGATTGACTTGCCTGAATTTGCGGTCTAGCATAGTTCTCCTTGTAGTCTATTAGGACTACTGAATAAATTCCCAATTGGTTGTTAAAGTGAAAATCATTTGAGAATGAAAATTATTTCTAGATGCACACCTGCTATAATCTAATCAGTGTTCGTATGCTTGTCATAATTGAAAATATAATCTTTGTTTTTTCTATCCCATTCTAGAATGACTATTGAACGACTTGGCCTGTCTGATGTGGCTCTAGATACATTGTCTCAAAGCCTTGAGAAGAATTCTGTTGAAATCAGGGTATGTTTCTTTTTGCCTATGATCTCACACCTACTGGCATATGTCATGTGAGTTATTCATATAGTCAATATTTTTCTTCTGTTACCACTATTTGCCTTTAGTTGATCTAGTATAAATTTAGGTTTAGCTGTTTCCGATTCACTTTTTGCTGGCATTTACAGAGGTGTGAAACCACACCAAACATCTTATACAGGCGAGATTTGAAAACTTACTTAAGCGAGACTCTAGTGAAGAGTGTGTAAAAAATGTGGAAGTTGAACCTATTGTTAGAGTGGATGATGCATTTCTTGAAAAGGATCTGGAGGCTGCATTAGATTCTTTTGATAACCTTTTTTGCCGCCGTTGTCTGGTAAGTTCCAGTATTATTTTACTATAAAAATAGAGTTTTCTAGCTTGCTGTCATCTTATTTTATCAGATGATGAAATTCGCTTTGCTTCTGGATCGATTTTACAGGTTTTTGATTGTAGACTGCATGGATGTTCTCAGGATCTGGTGTTTCCTGTAAGTTGTCATCTTGTCTTATCTATATTTAGACCTATGTATTCGCTTGATAGTTCATCAATTGGATTGTGTATCAGGCAGAGAAACAGCATCCCTGGACTAACTCAGATGATGGTGATCCATGTGGTATTCACTGCTATAAATTGGTACTGTTATCCATAATCTCATTACATTTTAAACTTTCTTTACTCCTGACTGATTGTGAACTCATATTTGTTACATGTTCATGATCTGTTTCTTACTTTTATCAGGCTTCCAAATCAGAAAGTACAGCTACTGCAAATTCTCAGCCCCATGAGCTTGAAGAGGCAACTCATTCAGTTGGCAGTCCTGGATCACAATTGTCTCCAAAAAGAAAAATTAAAGGTTCCACAGGAAGGAGGGCAAAGTCTCATCAAAATGAAAGTGCGTCTTCAAATGCAAAGGTTGTCTCTGAGACTAGTGAGTCTGACACACGTGTCAATCAGGATAATGTATCTGCTCAACTCTCTTCCTCACCTACAAAAAATAAGCAGCGTGGAAAATGTGGAACCAGGAAGAAAACCAATAAAAGAGTTGCTGAACGTGTTCTTATTTGCATAAGGAAGAAACAGAAGAAAATGATGCAGTCAGATGCTGATTCAATTGTTAGTGGATGCCTTGTTGCTCGAGATATGAAGCTCAGATCAGATACACGAAAGGACAATAAAAATTCTAGTTCATCGATGATAAACAAAATAATAAAGTCTTCAACTATAAGAAACAACAGGAAGAAGGCCGTACAGCATCAGGACAGTATGAACTCAAAATATGTTGAAGCTCAAAATGATAATATTTGCCAGGCATCAATGGAGCCTTCAGCAACAGAGGGTGATGAAAGCGAAAGGAAAGAGGAGTTTGTTGATGAGAACATCTGCAAACTTGTGAAGATGGATAGTAAACCATGGAAGATTATCGAACAGGGCCTCTTTCTTAAAGGTTTAGAGATTTTTGGAAGGAACAGGTAAGACCGTAAGAGTATACCGATGGTCTTTAAATGTTCACTACTTTTGTAAATTTATCGGCTGGTATGGTTATTGGAATTGGGAAACACTTTCTTGACCTTTTCTGATCTAGTGTTTTTGCATTTTTTCTAGGAGCATTAAGTACATGCTTACATAAAACTTACTCGAGCTAAGTTGAGCATTTTAGAGTTTGATGCCTTTGGTTATTAAATGATTGGTTGATGATAGTAAAAAAATTAATTGCTTTATTTAATTTGAAGTTGTTACATAAGGATCATGTACTCAAACTTGCAGAGCATTGACCTTCCCCTGGGATTATGCCTGATTAGAAAAGATCAAAAGAGCTTCCTTCGTGGGTGGGGTCCTTTATGAGATTGGTAGTCTGATAAAGCTTTTTGTGGCAACAAGGAGTCTTGCGACTCCAAGGTCTCAGCCAAGAGAAAAAGATAGTCTGGGACAGTGAATTAAACTATTTCAGTTGAGTCTGCTGCTTTTGACATTTATCAAGGAAACAATAGCCATCCATTTATTATTATTTTTTCTCATAATGATTCCAACCTTTCATATAAGCATCAAAGTGCTATGAGGACCAAAATTTTCCTGGTCTTATGTTTCAGCCAAAGAAAATAAGAAAGATGTTGGATTTTTCAATGCTTTTCTTTATTTTGTATGATAAAAATAACTTTAGAAGTAGAAGACCTTTTTGATCATGAAGCACCTAATTCTGTGTAAAGGTTTTATAAATGTAGGACTTAACCCTTTTAATTCCTGTCTGTTAGCTTGTTTCTTTGTTTTCACATGCCATGGACCTGGTAAGCTGCCTTTTAGAAGCATTTGGGTGAATGGCTACTGCTTCACACTCCCTCTCTTTTTCTGAGTCCTGTAAAGGATTTAAGTGGTCAGATGCTCTGATTTGGTTGTTGTAGATGTGCTTCCGGTCTTAGTAGAACATCAAATTAACTTATGAAAACTGATATACAAGTATTTGAAATTCTTTGATCCAATGATGCAAACTTAAATTAAACTCCCAATTGATGGAACAAAATCTCCTTCAGTTTGAATCACATTAGAGAACTGTTTTAGTTGAATATATATAATAACAGACAAAATGTGTTGGCTGAGTAAAATTTGATTCGAGTATTTTTGACAATTAGATTTTTGATGTGATACCGCTATACTTGATTTCACATGTATCACTCTAATCATGATATGTAAAGTGGCATCTGAGGCTTCTTGTTGTCAACTATTTGGTGTCTTGATCTCCCTTCCCATTTGAAAATGCTTATGTAAGCATTTATACCATCTTATTTCTGTCAAAAGTGGTTTGTAAGTCTATATAAGTTTTTTTGTTACTAAGTTCAAATTTTTTAGGTGGTAGGCATTACCAGGAAAACCACTCTGGTAGTATTCATCAGATGTAGATAATGAGATAAAAACATCACTCTTGATGCTTAAGTTAACATCAAATGAAATCGTTAGTGGAGGTTTCTTGAATCACAACCTTAAGAGGTCATGGAGTTCCTTTTTGTTTCCCCACTAAATGATGGAAATTTTTTTAATATAAATGAAATTAGTTGATTTTTTGCTTCCATATGTTCAGTTCATTTTACATAGTGTCTGACCATCGGAACACTGCAACAAATTCAAAGCCACATAGTGATTTGGTCTCTAGTGCAACTTCTAATATTTTATTCATTTAAAATGCAGTCACAGTGTACTAGTGCTTGAACCTTGCTGAAATGCCCGATTCTTTGTGTTGTGTGCATTGAAGCATTTATATGTGCTTGCAACCTGGAATAGAAGTACTACAGACTTATTTTTGACCAAAATTTTCAAATCAGTATCTGATCAAGTTTTTTGCGCAGACTGGAAGCATAGTTTTGATTCTGTATGCATTTGAATTTATGAATGCATATTATGTTTTGTGGCATTTAGCCTTCCATCTCAGTGAGAAGCTTGACAGGGGAGCATGCTTACCATTTATATTTTGCATCTTTATTTACTCTATGAGCTAGGCACATTTTACATCAGATGTTGAAGCCTTGTATCTTGAACTGATGTGGTTCGTTCTTCAACAGTTGTTTGATTGCTAGAAATCTTTTGAGTGGAATGAAGACTTGTGTTGAAGTTTTTCAATACATGAACCACATTCAAGATAATGCAACATATAGGGCAGCTGATGGTGCTATTTCTCTGGTTGAAGGCCATGGCAAGGTTCTGATACGATATCTTGTGGGTGAAATGTATGAACGTATACTTTGTCAAGGCCTTAACTTGCTTACTTGTTGATTTCCACTGTTCATGTCCAGGTCTCTGAATTACGAACAAGGTCAAGGTTCTTGCGAAGGCGAGGAAGGGTTCGTCGTTTGAAATACACATGGAAATCAGCTGGTTACCATTCAATACGGAAAAGAATTACTGAGAGGAAAGATCAGCCTTGTCGGCAGTACAACCCTTGTGGTTGCCAATCTGCTTGTGGAAAGCAATGCCGTTGCCTTCTAAATGGGACATGCTGTGAAAAATATTGTGGGTAAGTTGTTTCTTCATTCCACTGAACCGAACTTGTCAACTCCATAATCTAACATGATAGGCCCACTGGCCCAATAATTTGCACGAACACTACTAATCGCATTGTTCAAAATTATGCTTGAGGCCACGTTACAGTTAGTTGTCATGTCTTCATACCAAAGTTTCCCTCAGTATGACTAGTGGGGGCATTACCCTCAAACCCTTGGTGTTCTTGTCAAGGTCCAATACATAGGTCATATGATCTAGAATCATTCTTTAATAGGTGGCACATAAAATATATGGTGCCATTGATGGCTCCACTTTGTAATTTGCATCACTGGTATTAATTGTTATTTCTCATTTACTATGCTCACTGGTCTGTTAACTGTAAGATGGCCTCAAGCCTTGTGGTTTAAAATGCTTAGACCTTGGTTAGTAGAAGTAAGCTCATCAAGTCTTGTATAATCACATATCACATCATCCACTTTTCTGTACTTCCATGATACTACACTTCTGATAAAGCATTACATGTCTCTATAATGCTATATTCTTCTTTTTCTTTTATTTGTCATCTAAAGTAGCATCTGTGAAAGGTCAGACAGATGAAATAATAGGTTTGTTTTTGGTGACTATATTTCATGTGTTCTTTTTAATCTAGTTTGTGAATTATTCTACACAATGCACTAAGGCAAAACTGATTTATCAATTCCTTTACTGTAAATTACTGCAAAAATATTTTGAGAAGTAGAATTTTAATACATAGCATACGCTCTCTCTTTCGTAGCATGCCGACATTCCATTTTATTCAATCCCATGAATTGTATTGACTTGGTTAGTTTTTGGTGAGCAGGTCCACCGGTGTTCATTTTTTCCGTCCCTGCCTTCCTTTGTGGCATTAGGATTCTTTGTCAAACAA
This sequence comes from Ensete ventricosum, assembly GCA_029747655.1. NCBI lineage: Eukaryota > Viridiplantae > Streptophyta > Magnoliopsida > Zingiberales > Musaceae > Ensete > Ensete ventricosum. The sequence continues at coordinate 168,902 of JAQQAF010000006.1, read as the reverse complement.
TTCCTTTTGTTTGTGATATTTGAAATGTGGTTAGGAGACTTGTGAATAATTATCTGAGATGAAAATAATCCAGGACCCATCAAATTGGTCATAAAGGCTCATTTACCAGAAAAAAATTGTTGTCAGATGGATTTGTCCTTTTGGAAATTTTTGTACAATGTTTGGAATTATAGTATCCTCAAATAGGGTCACAAATTTGCAAATTTTCTAAAACAAATGTGAACGAGAATAAAGCTTATAGCATGACAAACTGCTGTCTGTAGTCTAAGGATAGGACACTCCAGTTCCTGGTATTGCACATATTAGTTTTTGTATCTCCACCCTTTTGCCATGTGGTGAAATCTGCTTCGTTATGCTCTTAGTAAATTTTGTGCAACGGAAGGATTAAAAAATCCTCTGTTATTAGCTTGTAAATCTAGTTTTATTTTATTTTGTGTTGATGTTTAAGCTTATGAATGTCAATGTTATAATTTTCCTTTCGTTTGTTGTACTAATTTTCCATTTCAAATTAATTGTATAATCGCCAGGCTGATTCTATCTTTATCTTATCATTACTGTTAAAATTGTTGACATTATGTTATCCATGTGCTGCTCTGACATATTTATAAGAACAATTCTAATTTATATAGTTGTTTGTATTTAGATGTCCTAAAATATGTAAAAACCGATTCCGAGGTTGTCATTGTGCGAAGAGTCAGTGCCGCAGCCGTCAATGCCCATGTTTTGCTGCTGATAGAGAATGTGACCCAGATGTTTGTAGAAATTGTTGGGTTGGGTATGTCTAAGCCTCATCTGTGTCTTTTCTGCTTGTGTGTGTTACGTAGCACCTTTTACTGTATGTTTCTTTAATCGTCTTGTAGTTGTGGTGATGGTACATTAGGAGGCCCTAATCAAAGAGGAGATAACTACGAATGTCGCAATATGAAGCTTCTACTCAAACAACGCCAAAGGGTAAGACTGATCCTTATTGGTTCTTTTCATTGTTCGAATTCTTTTAAGTGTTCTTTTGTTGTTTATGACGTTTTCTACCTAATTTGCCAGTGTGTCATGTTGCAATTGATATTAGTTATCAACTTGTTATGAAATTTAAATCAAACTCAAATTTTTAGTCAAGACAATTTGGTACCATAAGATGGATTCTTTCCAACTATCTAACATCTTTCATTTGTGTTAGGGCCAACATTGTCTGACTTTTTCAGTAGGGTTTTCTGGACCTCCCCACAAGCTCGTGGGATATCTAATTCAATTAACTTGTCTCTTTATACATGTGCATAAAACCTTCACTAAATCAGTGAAATATCTGCCATCCCTACCATCTTATGGCACTTCTAATTTCAGTTTTGTACTTATATGTGGTCTTAAGTTTTTAAATTAACATGTTTTAAACATATGGCTTTCCTACTATCTTGTAGTCCTTACTTCGATTGGAGGGAGAGATGTTAGGATCAATTGGCACTAGGGGGGGGGGGGGAAAGATAGAAAATCCGTAACTTTTCGTTCAAGTAAAACAAGTGAGAAAATTGCTAAGTTAATAAGCAACCTAAAAGATTAGCAACGTTGAAGGGAAGTGATTGATGTGAAAACTTTATTTTTAAAGAGTGAATTCAATCGGAAGCATCAATACAAAATTCGTAAGCAATGAAAGCAAGGAAAGAACTCATAAGCTTTATAGTGGTTCGGCACCAACGACCTACGTCCACTCCCGGGTCCTCCTTCTTGAGGCACATCGGCGTCCACTACCGATCTTCTTTGGGTGAAGATCAAACCCTTACACTTGAGCTTACAAGGGAGACAAGATTTATAACATTTTGATCATTCCCTTACCCATTTCCTTTTTCTTACAATCCACACAAGTTTTTCATGGAATTTTTTCCCAAATTTGTTGTATAAAATGCAACAAAACTTGAGGTATTTATAGACCCCAAGTGGCTTCAGAGTTTTGGAGCCAAAAATCAAACTCACCCGGAAAATCCGGGTACGGGCAGTTTACCCGCCGACCTGGGCGGCTAACCGCCCGAATACCAGGGTACGGGTGGTTTACCTGCCAACCCTGGGCGGTTTACCCGTCGTCAGCCGCCCGAAAACCTGGTACCCGTCGCTTACTAGTGGTTTACCCGTTGAAAACTTCGCAAAAGTGGTTCCCTCCATTTTTCGAATTTCGGCTTGAACCTGATGTTGACCAACTCTTTGGTCAACCAATTGAGCTCAACTTGAGCTCAATCAAACCCCATAGTAGATCCGGTTGCATCTTTGAGTTGATTTGGATTCCGTCCAAATCACACTCATTTAATACTCAATCTTAACCTATGACGTAAAATTACAATCAAAACATGATCACCAAGCTTAATGATCTTACTCCCGCAAACCGACAACCTTCGGCTTCTCCAGCGGCTAGTCTCACGGTCTTCCTTCGGCGATCTCCCGGCGTGTTCCTAACGATCTTCCCGATACCTTCGGCCAAGTCCTAGCGAACGCCCGGCGAGCTCTCGTCGCATCGTCCAATCCTTGGCCCGATGCCTAAGCTTGATCCTGGGTTCATGTCTGATCTGTAACTCATCCCGTCATGGTTAAACCTGCACGATGTTAAATACGACTTAATTAAATACAATCATAATGGCCAATACATCCATTACAAGACCATCCCAACTCCCGGCAAGCTTTTTGGCTACCCCCGACAATCTTCCGGCGAGTCTCGGTCTTCTTCTGGCGAACTTCCTTGCGTCATCCTGGCAAGCTCCCGATATCCTTGGCGAGCTCTCGACGCACTCTTGGCAAGTTCCCAACCGCATCGTCCGAACTCCGACTCGATGCATGGACTTGACCTTGGCCAATCCTGATTGTAATAATCTTTATATCGTAATTAATCCTACATCAATCAACTCTAACAACATATGTTAGATCAATAACCCATCAATTGATTTCATCATCAAAATCCGAGATTCAACAAGAGAGAGAGGCAATCTTGTGGAGGAATCAGTGTATCGCTTGTGAACGTCACACAGATTTTTGCACATCAGAAGCAATGTTTTGAGTGGGGTGGGGTTGATTTTACAATTTTTATTTATATATACACACACAAACATACATACATACATATATACATATATAATGCTACATAGTTTCTCAAATAATTGTGGAAGCAAAACTCTCTTTTGTAACCTACATGGTTCTCCAATTTTCTTTAAATATGTTGTGATCTTAAAGGAAAACCTATATGAATGGAAATGCAAAGTTCTTGTTAAAGGAAACATCAATTATGGCACAGCCAAGACATTGCAATTTGTTATATGTCAAAACATAGAATGTTCCATGTTAACATGTTGATCACTTATTTTGCAACCATAGAATGCTTCTTATGGCTATTAGATTTTAGTATCACTAACCATGTCTGGTTGATTTGTTGAGACGCCATTAAGTGTCGGACCTTTATTTTTCTTTCATGTTTGCTAGTTTCTAATGTTGAAGTTGTTGTATATTTTCTCAATATTTTGGAGTATTACTGTTTCTTCAAATTGTGCTGTATGCCGTAATTGATTCTCCTTTGCACATCCTGCTGTATATGATTTACTTGTTGCATATTCTTCCTCTAATACAACACTGCAACATCCAATCCAACATTTGAGGCTGAATTTTTCACTCATCTGAAGGTTTGTATTGTCAGGTCTTACTTGGAAGATCTGATGTTTCCGGTTGGGGGGCATTTCTCAAGGTAAAATTCCTTATATAAGATAACCTTTTGTGCATGATATTAACCATATGGATTATGTTCTTTCTTGACAGAATAGTGTTGGTAAACATGAATACCTTGGTGAATATACTGGAGAGTTGATCTCCCACAGAGAAGCAGATAAGCGTGGAAAGATATATGACCGTGAAAATTCATCATTTCTATTCAACCTTAATGATCAGGCATGTAATTCAGTTAAGCATGTTGATGCTACACAGTTGATCCTACTTACTGATTTGTGTCGTTTGGTGTGGTGCAGTTTGTCCTTGATGCCTATCGGAAGGGTGATAAGTTGAAGTTTGCCAACCATTCTCCCGACCCAAACTGCTATGCGAAGGTTATCATGGTAGCCGGGGATCACAGGGTAGGTATATTTGCCAAAGAACGGATAAGTGCTGGTGAGGAACTATTCTATGACTATCGTTATGAACCAGATCGTGCTCCTGCTTGGGCTCGGAAACCTGAATCGTCTGTCTCAAAGAAGGACGAATCACAACCGTCCAGTGGCCGCGCCAAAAAACTTGCTTAACTCCAGAGACATGGTGCCCCTTTTTTGCTAGGACCATTAACATCCATTCTTTTGCCAAGCATTTGGCAACCAAGTGATTGATTGGAAGTTAGAAATGGCCATTCCCAACTGTGTATTTGGGGTTTTGGATAATCTGTTATCATCTTTTTGAGCACCATCTAATTTGGCATTTCTGGAGACCACCTAATCCCTTATATTATGTTTGTAACATTTTCTAGGTTAATTGCTTAATGTATGACTTTCATTTAATTTTTCTAATATATCTTACTTCCATTGACATTTTTTTGTCTGCTTTGATCCCCATGGATCCTTGGTGACGTGATGATCCATGCATGACCAACTAGAACTTGCAAGAACAAGTCTCTGTGGGATGGGGATTCAGAAGAGAAGCACTTCTAGTGGGATGGAAGAGTAGGCAGATGTCAGCTAACTAATGTTTTGACTCCTTTGTTCGAGTGATGCAATTGAATGCGGTCCTCATCTTTTTTAAAAAAGGAAATGATTTATTGTGTAATGTATAAATCATTTCTTTTTGAAAAAAAAATCTCCTTCACTATCGCTTGCCTAATATTAAAAGCTTGAGCCTATACATGTTAAATAATTGTATGCTTTGGATTAAAATTGAGAAGAAATAATAAAAAGGCGAAACGTACGTTGGATATTTCATTTTCTTCCTCTCAAATTTGTCTTCAATTAGGCGCTTTCTATTCATATTGATAGTTACTGTCGCTAATTAGAGAGAGCGACAATAATATGCATACAATTTCTGCCCTACAATGTTTTTTTTTTTTCCAAGCAGTTCCGAATTAGTGATCGTCAAATCAAGATTTCTATATGGCAGATTACTACTGAAGCTTTATATCAAAGGGAACACTCCCGAAATAATTGACGTCAGAGCAAATGCTTGTGCACATATAATCAATTGCAAAAACCAACAAATAAATACACCCAATACCGGGGATCACTAGTTAGCAATCGAGTAAAATATATGCTAACGTGGTTACCTTGCTTTGCACTTGGATCCATCTGTTAGCAGCATCCAGTCGCAAAGATCTCCCCATTCGACTAAAGATACATATGAGGCCAGGTTAATTAATGCATATAATAAAAATCGAAGAGAATTGCACATAAACTATAAATAATGCCACAACCTCAGCGTACAAATCAAATAAAACCTGAAACACACCCTGCACAGGCATAAAATTTGTTAGCTACTATCGTTCTCCTGCACAGACAACAACTGCCTCAACACAGAGCCATCCCATGTTAACAGTGGTTAGAACGACATTAAGAGAATTACCAAAATCTAGGATCCACAAGTGTATCCAACTGATGAATATGAACAATACGATTATAAGGCGAATATCCAAAATAATGGTTGCCCCAACATGGCAGCTTTCATCAACCTGATAGAACAAAGCACGTCGTCACAGCGAACTGAACTTGGCCCAAATGACACGATATAAAAGATACATAAAATACATGGAAAATGGATGTTATTTCTTTCCACTCTTCTTCAGACCGGTGCCTCCGAATGATCCCTTCTGAGATGCCTTGGCCCTCAATTCCTTGAGTGCCTGAGCAGAATAAGAAAATAATGACCAGATAAAACAATCCACCAGCATTCCTACATACTTAACATGAAAGATTTCACAAAGTATACCTTTTCCTCATCTTTCTTCTTCTGAATATTTGCTACATCTGTCTGTAAGCAGCCAAAAAATGCATATAAAAAAAAAGGCAAAGTGTCCAAAAAAATTCCAAGCTTGGGAAAATAGACAGATACAAAGACAATGCATGAAGAAAAAAAGAAGAATAAAATACAATCACTGATCTCAATATCAAGGTTTCCCGCACGGCCCTTTACCGTCCGGTACGGGTGGTACATACCGGTCTGACAAGGCACCGGTATGCGGATCGCCCCATACCGGGCGGTACAGATTTAATATATAATATAAATATAATATAATATGTAATAAAAATTAGAAAAAAAAAAGATCCGTCGCCGCGCCTCGTCTTCCTGCGCGGGAGTGCGAGGCGTCGCCTCATCTTCCCGCACTGTCACGAACAACAATGTAAAAAAGGTGTTCGATGAAATGCTCATGTTTGTTCGTGTCCTTCGGTTTGTGTACATACCTTGTACAGCAAGTAGCAGGCTTGCAGTAGGTTTAGCAACCCTAGTTTGGTTTGCTTTGTGACCGATTTTGGCTTGTAAATACGAATGTGTCTTATAAGCACTTGTGGGGACTTCGGTCTGTAATGGACCAGTATCCTTTGTGTGCAACCTCTCTGAGTTTGTAATGTCCATGGGTGTAATTTGTATATGACTTTATAAAGTGTTTGCTTGAGCAGTTGCTTGTGGATCCCGATGGAATTGCTTCTTCTGGCCCGTTTTCTTTTTTGTAAGTCTAAGGGACCTTAGGAGATCTCGGGGAAGGCTGACCTTTGCGGACGAACACGCATGGGTGCCGCACGGCTTAGGCAAATTCAGCTAAGCCCGTGACAGTGTGGTATCAGAGCGGGACAAGCACACGCAGAAACACTCGCCATACAAATATGGGGGACCTAGCTGGGTTGTATGGAGGACAGCTAGCACGTGCAACCGTTTGGGGGAAACGAACATTGAGATGTAGGGAAAGGAGTCGCTCAGAGGAGCGGACATCCAGGTTTGGCATTCAGAGGAATGGCCGACCCTTTGCGCGAGAGGCACCACGAGGACAAGCAAGCGAAGAAGAATGTGTAGCGCACAAAGATTAGGATGGCTGAGTTCGAGCTACGGCTCGACGTTGGCAACCAAACTTGACGGTGCTCAAGGCAAAGCAGGGCGCTTGGTGAAAGATAAGACCGTGCAAAGTGGGAGGTGTTGCGTAATGAACGAAAAAGTTGTGCAAAGCTCACAGAGATGAAGGGAATTGTTAACTCGAATGATTCGATACTCATGCAAGGGCTTGTACACGGACGACGGAGTGTTCTTGGCCATCCTAAGGAGCGATCGGAACTCAGTGCCATGGAGCATCAGAACTTTCTCTTCGACATGGAAAGGATACGTCCGTAGGCAACTGAAATGTGCAACAACTTCAGCACGTTGCTAGACCCTGAAGGGTGCAGTGGGGACTGTATTGGCAAAGGGTCGCAATCTAGCAAGTGCATTTACGGGGACAGAACAAGGCACAAGTTGTTCAGCAAGACGGAGTAGTCCAAAGGGGATGGTGGTCTCCGAATCTTCCAGTGGGAAGAATGTAAAGAGGAAAGCTGCTCCAACAGGACAGATATCCAGGAGGGATAAGTCCTAGTTCTCCAGAGGGAGAATCATGTGCAACAGATCACACATATCGAGGAAGAGTTTCTCAAGGCAATATCTCCACAAAGCTCAACGGACCGAGCGAGTGACGAAGAGTCGTCGCATGATCTCGAATGAGGTAATGCATTGGTGGATGCATTTCAAGATCAAGTGGGGGAGCAGTCCAAGGCAACATCATATGAAGGCACACTTCGAGTCGATGTGGAAATCGAACTCAACGGAGGGCTGACCCGTGGAATGGTGGACGCGAGGTCCACTATCAACTCAATGCAAATCGAGGAGTGGAGTGACTTGGGTGGAACTTGGTGAAGTATCCAAGCCGCATGAAGAGAGTCGACATAGAAGATGGAACATAGAGTAGAGGCACAGAGCTTTCTTTGGACAGAGGTCAAGGGCATGAACTCTTGTAGAGGCAAGAGTGAGATCATGTCATTCCATGGGTTCTTCATTCTGATGAGGCGGACCTATCTTGCATGGTGCCAAAGATAAAGGAAGCTTCGAGGCACATGTAAGTTACCTCAGAGATGCATTTGACGGAGTAACTAAGGTGATTCAACTTGCGGAGGCAAAGTTGGGATCATGATACTTTAGCACGGGGCAAGAGGACGCAGAGGCAGGTACTCTTGAAGAATATGTCATAGTGTTGTCATTCGAGTTGTCAGGAACAAGTGGTGCATAGCAGAGATTGTGCTGGTAGGGGATAGACTCCCAGGATCCAGACAATAATGGACTAATTCTAGCGAAGTCAAGGGACTTCAGGAGCTACTAGGCGACGGACTGTCCTAGAGCTATGCTTCGTCCAAGTGTGACCCGAGTGGGTGGATGAAGGTGAATTGCCAAGGGAGCGAACAAAAAAAAATCGGAGATGGCGGAGGCACTACGATGTGTTGGCAGAGGCCACACATGGAGAAGTCATAGTCCGAGTTCATCACACGAGAATCTGTATGCAATGGAGATGTCACCAGGAGACGACATGGTGCAGCGGATCGTGGTGGAATAGTTCGTGGCAATGCAATGCAGGCGATCATGTCTCGTGAGGGACAGGATCATGCGGAGGTATGGTCAGGAGTTACTGGGAGCTCCACTTTGGTGTACGACACAACAAGAAGAAGGGCTATGGATTCAAGGGGTGAATGTCGTGGTACCGCAGAGGCGGGTCTTCGTGTGTGCACCAGAGCTTGCATTGGATGAAAGCCTTAGTCATTAGCATATGGGGGCTGTATACCACCAAGGAAGAAGTCCAAGTGCAAGTACCAATGAGTCCCATGGAGGGGGACGTGATCATGTTAATGATTAGGAGCTGCTGGGAGCTCCACTTCGGTGAACAATGCAACGACAAGAAGGGATGTAGATTCAAGGGGTGAATGCCATGGTACCGCAGAGGCGGGTCTTCCTTGTGTGCGCATCGAAGCTTGCATCGGATGAAAGCCTTGGTTATCAGCATATGAGGGGCTGTGTACCACCGAGAGAGAAGTCAGATTGCAAATACCAGTGAGTCCTATGGAGGGGACTTGATTATACAAAGGTATGATCAGAGCAGCTGGAGAGTTGGACTACTTCAGTGCTCACATTCGCTTAAGGGAGCCCGGCAAGTCAGAGGACAAGGCCGAATAAGCGAACGTTGCTACCAAGGAAGCTAAGGAGAACAGAATCGGCGCGAGCCCTGCAACAAGATGATGGAGGCCATGCATGAGAGTTGCAGTCTATCTTTCCATCGACTAAGGAGAACTGCTAGGAGGACATAGTGGTGTTGAAGCAGGTGGTCGAAAGGGGCGAGGAAGCGACGACGAGTCCAATGAGGCTCAACTACCGAAAAGCAAAGCGTCGGTTAGAAAGGAGGTGGACTCGGAGGAGCACCACAGTGTTGCAGAGGCGGATCTACCGATCGCGAAGGAAGCGATGAATATGCAAGGCAACGGATAGTAGGGCTATGAGCTTGGCAGCACCATGGTACTGCATAGGTGGGACTTTCGTGGAGTCATCGATCCCTTGCTCTCATGGAGGGAGAGCATTGGTCGTAAAAGGGGCCAAGGCGGTGGAGAATGCAAAGGCAAACTCCAAGTACCAAGACAGGGCGGAAGGGCAGAGGCTAAGGAACTTCATAAGACCGATGTTGATGGGCTTCTCATCAAGATAGTCGAAAGTGAGGGACTTCGGATTGATGCAGGAGTGCTCGACCAAGGAACGAAGTAGGCAGTACGCGGTACTATACCTTTTCTACTCAGAGGAGTAGGCGGCAAATGTGATGGAGAAGACGATACAATCCCAGAGGGCGACTAGAATTATCAAAGACTTACTCCAAGTTGGGGGACTCCAAATTGGGGTAAACTTTTTGCTCTTTTCGAGCAAAACTTCTTGCATTCCAGAAGTTCAATGGTAGTGGGAAGGCGAATCACAGTAGCTAACTCAACGCAAGAAGTGCAAGCACTTCTAGTGTTTCAGAAGTGTGAGCAACGAGCGGGCGAATGTTAGTAATCAGCTCAATGCATGAAGTACAAACTCGAGGAGGCAGGCAAAAACGAATAACCTTTGCCTTCTCAACTCAAGAGAATGGGCGAAATTGAGTACCTCAATTCTCTTAACTCGAGGAGGTGAGCGAAGCCAAGTAACCTTGTCTTCTCAACTACTAAGAGAATGGGTGAAGTCGAGTATCCCAGTTCTCGTACCTATTCGGCAGAGGAGCTCTGCATAAGTTCAGTGACCCTTCAAAGAAAGCTTATGGAAGACAATAGTTGTCAAATCCTCACCATTGGTGATCAGTACTACTGAGAGTAGATTGTCCGCTTCATTTTCCAATTGGCTAATCGAAAGCGGGAATGATGCAAACATACTTGAAAGTGACAACTAAATGTGGAAGAAGGATCGATGGGCAAACATTGTGGAGGAAGGACCTCAAAAACCATAAAGTCTACAAGGCGATGCTTGTCAAAGTTCCAACAAGCATCCACCCAGTTCAAGCAACATGAGTATACTGCGATACTGGCGCATAATAAGGCAGGTCTTTTCCTTCATCAGAAGGATCCGCGAGAACCAACAAGGATCAGCACAACTCAACCAACCCCACACCAGATTCAATCATTGGTGAGTTGAAGCAGCATGGCGGATCAGAGTTCGACTACTCAACAACAGCGGCGGAGAGCGGTTGGGAGCCAAATGGGCGTGTTGCAGCCAAAGCAGAAGATTCAACAAAATGCGAGGAGATGCAACGTCTACAATGGCTTCGACGAGGACGTCGAAGGAATAAGTGGGGGAGAATGTCACGGACAATAATGTAAACAAGGTGTTCGATGAAATGCTCATGTTTGTCCGTGTCCTTCGGTTTGTGTACATACCTTGTACAGCAAGTAGCGGGCTTGCAGTAGGCTTAACAGCCCTAGTTTGGTTTGCTTTGTGGCCGATTTTGGCTTGTAAATACAAATGTGTCTTGTAAGCACTTGTGGGGACTTCGGTTTGTAATGGACCAGTATCCTTTGTGTGCAACCTCTCTGAGTTTGTAATGTCTATGGGTGTAATTTGTATCTGGCTTCATAAAGTGTTTGCTTGAGCAGTTGCTTGTGGATCCCGATGGAATTGCTTCTTCTGGCCCGTTTTCTCTTTTGTAAGTCTGAGGGACCTTAGGAGATCTCAGGGAAGGCTGACCTTTGCGGACGGACACGCATGGGCGCCGCACGGCTTAGGCAAATTCAACTAAGCCCGTGACAGCACGGGGATGAGATAGCACCTCGTTTTTTCGTTGGAAGACGAGGCGCCGCCTGGTCTTCCCGCGCGAGGACGAGGCAGCACCTCGTCTTCCAGCCCGGGGACGAGGTGCCGCCTCATTTCTTCCACGAGGCTAGGCTATGCCTCATTTTTATTATTTTTTATATATTATATTATATATTATATTATATTATAAAATATATTTTAATGTACCGAGTGATACACATTATGCGTACCACTCGATACTAGGTACCGTACCATACCGATCAGATATCGATACACCGGTATGGACCGATACGACGAACCTTGCTCAATATAAAACATTTGTGCTTCATATGTTACAGGAAACTGTTCAAGATACATAGAATAATATTCCACAGTTAAAGAATCATGTTCTTTCTACAGTTAAACACGGAAAAAAGAAAAAATTAACATTGGAAAGGGACTGATGGAAGGATGCAATGTTCTTCACCAGTTACCCTGACCATGTTCCATCAAACTCATCTCCCAATTGACCCTGGAAATGCTTTGGGTATAGCTGACCTTGATAGTAGGTTAAAGAAAATGTAGCAGTTCCAAGCCCCCAAAATACGAGAAAGCATGGAGGAATGCTAATTAAAACAAAGGTTAAAGAACATGTAGCAGTTCCAAGCCCCCAAATTGGGAGCAAGCATGGAGAAACCTAAATCAAAACAAAGGCCATACAAAAGAGAGCATCCGAAAGAAAGTAGCTTTAATCCTCATTGACTTGCAGAGAGGAAATCAAGGTTAAAGCAGCTCATCTAAATCAAATAGCTCAACAAGACACATTCTGAGGACAGCAGATTCAATAGTATAGCATGCAAGCCTGAGATTTGGACACAGAAGAGTCACCTGCCCAATCTCAATTAGTCAAAAGACAGATATTTTACCACAGCCTAAAAAAAGACAACTAATACATCATATTTGCATTTTACAAGTTAAAGAAAACTGAAGTAAGCATGAAAATGGAATAACATAACAACCCATGGATAACCACAAGGTATCCTCCTTTTGAATGATAAAAGATTGCAGAGAAACCATGGGGTCAATTTTCTAAGGTTAGGCCTTTGATTATGTTACTACCAGAGACAATTTTAAGATTAGGCAGCGTTGTGCTTTAATTATTTTTGAAAGGCTAGTTTCCACATCGAGGAAAACATGTTTTAGAAGAAAACAATAATGCTTTACAACTATACTACATTATTTTAAAAGCTTACGATTGAATTTGCAATTGAATAACACGTCTAAAGCAAATTCTTTAAGAAAGTCTAACAGTATAAAAAGTTTATGGCATAATATTAACAGACTTAAGCTACATATCTGTTGGGAAACCTCAGCAGGAGCATCACATGGGCAATGAAAATCGAAACAAAAACTGGTTTCCCACGCAGATCAAATCGTCGTGTAAAATATTGGGATTGCGAGAAAAATGCAAAAACCGATAAAACCGCGATGTGTGAGAATGATTTTACCTAAGGAGATCGTATATCTCTGCATTCCAGATCCGGATGGAGAAGACGAAGGAGGTCAAGCATCCTCCTCTCTAGCGGTATCCACACGATGGATCTTTGCAGCGAAACTCTTCCAATCTGATCTCCTTAGGCCTTTAATTGGGCCTTAATCAAGGAGCCCATCAGCATAGAGTCTCATCTAATGAGAATAGGGGCTAATTGGATCTCCATCCAATCCTCTATTCACTGAAGCATCCACCATATGTGTGTGACCCTCTAGGCCGGATACCGAGCTGGCCGTGAGTCACTCCCATCAGAACTCCTTCTGATATAGTGAATTATTATCCCCATAATAATTCACTCGACTCATCAACTATGGACGTACTAGACCACTACGCCATAGTCCTGAGATGGTACAAGAGGGATCAAATCCATCGGACATGTCTGTTCATAGTTACCGTGTATCTATAATCTCTCATCCAACTAATATCCCAGAAACCGTATATTGGACAAGGTACTGTCAGACCACATACAGAATCCGTCATAGTCTCGCTCTAATCGGATTCTCTCGGAGAACTTTTTCTCTCTCAATCCGAATGACCCTGACAAGGGATTTGTCTGAGCAAGCACATATGGGATATTCCTCTCGTGATATCGAGAGTGGATGATCCTCTATTGACACTCAATTGCCTTCGTAAGGTTGGCTACCAATCCCGATAACCAGCTGTACCAGATCTAGAACTTTCCAAACCTATAAGTCTAGCGTCAAATAAATGAGTACTCATACAAGGCATCCTTGGTGTCTCAAGTCTAAGGATCAGATACACAACTGGAACTATGGAACGCTGTCTGACATTAGGTATCATTAACCATACAACATTCCATAAGCGGATCAATCGCTGAACTCATTCTCCAATGAGCACCTGTACTATATCCTTCGTGTCTCCACACAAGTGACTATGAGACCAGCCGCCTCCATCATATGGACGGATATATAGTACACCGGTCTGTTCGGTTATCTCGATGTCCCTCTCGAGTAACCTATGACCGGGATTATTTAGGATCCGTGTTTAAAGGTGAATCAATCTCATTATCGTGATCTCATCACGATCTGATTCTCATTGCACAGAACCAAAGACATCACTTCACAAGATGGTTACTTCTCATTAACGTTGGATATCTATATGGTTTTACGGAATTCAGTTTGAGTTTTTACAATGTGAAGATACACAAGTTTCAAAGAGCCCAAGATAATCCAAAGACAGGAGTAAAAATCTCAATTAATAAATTACTATAACAGCACAATTGCATGCAAACTTCTAGCACCAAAAAACCAAGGAAGCAGATCTGAAAATAAAGTGAGCCACTGTTTTGGCATGTTTGTGTCCCATAAGCCCAAAAAATAACAATATCCTCTAGGAAAAATTGTTACAACCAAGTTCAACAAGACACAAATGAAACCTATCCAATTATTTCTTTGAAAACAACAATTACTACTAAACTCCAAAGGCAAACAGATTGAAGATATCAATAGCCAATTTCCATTAAGCTGCATAAATGATAAAATCTATCCTTCAGTTGTAATACTTTAATTGACGCGAAGGGAGATGACATAGGAGAGAGTGAGAAGTACCTTCAGATGAATCATAAAAGAATGATAATTGCAGCTCATGAAAAGGCAGGCTAGATGATTTATTTTTCACTTGAACACTAGATACTAAAATAAATAGAAGTAAGCAAAACCTCAATTGACGTTTTAGTTGACTGAGTTGGTATCTACCAATTGCCTATATGCTGATAGTGAAACTTTCAAACCAAGAGGTACTTTTTAAAATAACAAAAGGATCACCCAGAGAAACAAAATCCTAACTGCTACCAGATTTGTCCAACTTTAAAACTCTAGCATGACATACTAAGTGACATGGTTGATTAGAGTTAAAAAGAAATGACAAACAATCAAGGTCTATAAAGACAATCTAAAAGTGACAGTCCCGCCTTAAAGTCTCAAACTTACTTTTAATGTAATGGAAGAGGGGCGGAAAGGATGGGTGAATGAATGGAGAACAAAGTTACGGATGCATCAGATTGACCAACACACTGTCACGAACAGTCGTCGTGCACTCGCAACATCTTCGCTCAACGAACCGTTCGACAGCCTGTTTTGCCTTAGTTTTATGGGAATTTGTTTGAGAAATGCGAGCGAAAATAGTTTGCAATGCTGCAGTGCGACCGCTCGTCGTGCCGGGCCAGAACTGCGCAAAACAACTTCGTTTTCGCTTGCCGAGGCTTGATTTCTGTAGACCGCAAAGCGGAGCAAAGCGTCAGCCATCTCAGCACCCTGGAACCCCCTGGGTGGCATAGGGCAGGATGGGGCTTTGGGTATATGTCGGGCGTTGAGCACTTATCAGAAATTGAGCTTGTCTTCGCGCCTGGCACCCGATGAACCATCGTTTGTGGACTTGCGACTGTTCGTTCAACCTTCTAAAGTCATGTTTCGCTCCTTTCTACTTTTTCTCTCTTGCACTCAAGGTGTTTGCCGAATTGCTTATAAAGCTTCCTCTTCAAGAGACGTCGGGACTTGTCCGTCGCTCGCTTTTAATCTAATCAACCTTCTCTTTTGCAGGTCCTTCACGACCGGCATGAGGTTGCATATAGGCTGACCCATTGTGGACGAATAACGCATGAGTCATTTCTTGACTTAGGCAATCCCAAATAATTTTGAGATATTGGCACAAGGATGCTTCACGACTTAGGCAATTACAGCTAAGTCCGAAACTTTGTCGCAAGGGTGCCGCACGACTTAGACAAATTCAGCTAAGTCCGTGATAGTTTATATTAGAGTTCATCATTCTAACAATCACAACATCAAGGATATTGAGAGCTTGAGCATAATTCTTCTGGAGGCTGATAATATAAGAAAAAGTCTAGTTAAAAAATAAGGATGCACATATCTTGACCACCAAAAAAGAAGCATCAAAAGCTACTCTTATCGATCGTTTTCTTGTGGAATCTGGACCTTATAGGTTCGAAGCTCATCCTTGCTTCTTATTATGGGAGCAGGGAATCAAGCCTTGTTGAGTTCCTACAGTGTGCTGATTCATCTTTGTATCTTATCTCCATATAACTCGTACACTCAAATAGAAAACAACAATAAATAATAACGATTACATGTCAATCCTCAACACAAATAACACTACTTAATGGCCGAACCCTATCAACAACCAGCGCAAAAAGAGGTTTAAGAGACTCTCGGTATAGTGGCATAATTCATATAACAAGACAGTAAAGATTCATAAGAACTAGAGACACCGACAACTTAGAAACTAAGCGAGCAAACTAAAAACTCGCCGCTGATCCATTCATTCCGAATACTTCAAGCATCTACAAATCTTAATAACCGAATCAAAGAGCGGTAGCATGATAGATCGGATCAAGAAGGCGCACATACCTCGTCGTATTCCTTCTTTTCGGATTTAGGCTGCTTCAAGGGCTTCAACTTCCCACCTAAATCAACCCTAGATATCTAAATGCAAAGTTGCAAAGAAGGACAAACAGACGAACAGAAACAGAGAGAGGAAAGGAAAGGGAGGCGAGGATCGGATGCCAACCTTGTTTGGACGACATGATCGCTTGGTTTGGTGAGCAGCGCCGATCCGAGACCAACGGGCGAGCCGACTCGAGGGCAAAACTCCCTGGTGCTAATCCATCGATGTAATAGATCATCCGACGACGGTGGGGAAGGCGTGCGGTACACGTGCGAATCTCCACGCATGGGTTAACGGAGCATGTAATGGTTGCATAATAATAATAATAATAACAACAACAACAATAATAACGTGCTATTCAAACTTTCATTTGATAGTAAAATTCTTGTTCCTGTAATCTATAATTATATATCTAATAGATATTGATTGAGTTGTAGAAGAATAATTATTTAATCAACTAATTTATTAGATATATAATTGATTTCCTGAATTTTTAATTTTAATATTTTGGTAACTATAATACTATTGACAAGTTTTATCAATTGGAGATTAAAAAAATAAATAAAAGATATCCTAAAACTATGTCGAGAGTATCCTAAGAAAGAGCCATATGATTCAAAAAAAATTACTAAAATAAAATAAGCTAAAAATATTCGAGAGAGACGAGGTAGTGCACTCAAGGTCACTTTATAATAAAATCATATAACTGTTATAGTTAAGCAGGAAAGTAGTATGTAGAATAATTATATATAATCATCGATTATTATTTGATCGTGGGGGGGATGTTGTACTCACTGCATGACCATTTTTACGTTAACATTTAAGGGTCTTCGTCCGATGTGTCGAGCTGGCTCGGCAACGAGGATGTTGTCAAGTCGCTGCTAATGCAGAAGGATGATTCAATTGATGTGTTTGGTTGACAAGCTGGTTTAGTAGTGTATAATGTATAATTAAGTTGTCCACATGTTAAAACTAACTTATTTATCTTCCTTCGTTATGTTTTGGCACATAGAAAAGGTAAAGACGTAATATCTTATTTTACGGATAACTTGATCACATCATCCACATTGGGTGTTGCTATTGTTATGGGCTTCACGTCAAAGTTGGGGGATGCTTTATGGTAGAATTTGGTCTCATTATATACGAGAGTCACTTCATGCTAAGATTCACTCGTGTTATAATTGAAGGGTGCTTTATGGGCTGATTAGATCTTGTTATAGATGAAGGACACTTAATACTCATATTCGATCATGCCATGGTTGATGAATGCTTTACAACGATATTCGATTGTCTCGTGATAGATGCATAATGGGTGGATTCGACCACATCATAAACGAGGAATGCTTTAGAACTATATTTGACACATCATGGATGATGGATGTTTCATGCATAGATTTGACAATATTATAGATGAGGAACACTTTGTGGTTGAAGTAGGCCACATCATGGTTGAAGGATGAATTATACATGCGATTTTATTGTTATTACCTAAGTCACGAGTGTGATCAGTCATCATCACTTTGGGTACCAACATGTATGATTACTTTTATGGTGTTTCATATTTGTGTGTGCGATCTATCATTATCGCTCCATTTGTTAGAAGACATAATTGTCTCTGCATGCCTTGATTATGGCATTTGATATGATTTGATTCTATTTTCTATGGTTTGTGATCATTGCTTGACAATTGGTTTCTCATTTGCTAGTAAATTGGAGAGCTCTATATCATGGTTCAACTAAACTATAGGGATCCATGAAGATTATGATTCCACTAATCAATCTCTAATGACTAACATGAGGTTGTCATATCAATTATCATAATCGAATCGTTAGATAAACAAAGGGTTCGATGTTAGAGCTAAAGGATCACTCGGTCCTTGTAAAAGGGGTTGTCTGACCTTCATCTTCTTTATGCCTTAATAGATATTTGATTCTATAGACATTTGGGTTGTAGAACCTTTGACGAACTCTCAGACTCTCGTATAAGAGGTTTAAGATGACTTCGACTTCCAAGCCTTCATCTCTTTATCTTCTTCAAACTCAAAGTCTATTATTTATTTCTTCTCCACCCTTGATCTTTGTTAGCCTTTCTTTCTCCTTTCAAGGATGATTCCTTCAAATAGTAGAGCCCGTCCAATAGTCCACAAGACTCATTTAAGTTTGAATAGTATGAATTTAAAAGATTCAAACCACATTCGATTTGGATTCTTCGATTTATTTTGGTTTGATTTCATATTTGCTCGGTCTGATGATCAATCATATATATTGAATCACTACTTTGCACTATATCGATGCACTATGAGCGAGGCTTTGGTCCCCTCTCCATCATATTTTGTTAAGTTCTTCTGGGCATGTTGGTCTTACCCACTTAGATGATGTTAAACTCATAGTGATATAGTATTCATCTAGGAGCACCGTGGTCTCGGTATTACATGTATGCTATAATATGTGTGTGTACTTCATCGATGCATGATATAGTTTGATTACAGATGTCGTATGGTGAGAAATATGGTCATGTCACTTGTATTCAACAATGATGACTTCAACTATTAGCATCAAATGGTCAACTCCAATAGTATACAGTAGTGCTCGAGTGGGAGATGAGGAGTTGAGCTCAGAAAAGAGATTAAGAAAAGCCGTCAACCAAACAAGTGAGGTGGCTTCGTCTAATTGTAAGTTCTATTGGCAAAGATCCCATATTGAGGTAGCAAGCACATAATTTAAAAAGATATATATTTACCATAAATAATCCCATTGCTAAAAAAAAAAAAAAAAGGCAATTGAGACGCCTAAATTGTTTTTGAAGATAGGACTTCATTAGTTTTTAGCATATGATAGGGAGATGATAGTTAGTATTATTTTTAACAGGGTTTAGAGACTGTTTTTGAAGAAGTATGCATAATTTTTTAAGCATAATATAATGTTTCATTTTCAATGGCTGACTAATCTGAGAGAATAATACAAATTTGGAAGGTATTAATAGCATGTACCTTATATTTATGAAATAGTTGACATATGCATGTATCTTATATTTAAGTGGTACCATGATTCAAAAGAAGAAGTCACTCGATAAATAACGATAAAAGAAAATAAGAAAGTAATATCAATATTTATTTATTTAAAAAAATTAAATTATAGGACCAAGTATCCTTTAAGAGGGGATGAATGTGACCTTTAAGACATTTTTTTTTTCTTTTTCCAAAAATAAAAGTTTCTATTTTAGAATTCTACCTTATATGATTTATCTATTTTTCTTGTTTGAACAAATAATTAAAAAAAGACTAATATCTATTTTGTTTATTTATTAGCCTTTTGGATAACCCTCCCTCCTATTTAAAGATGATCCCTCTCGCTTGTTGCTCACCAACTGAGAAACACAACCGAGATCCCAAAGTGAGAGGTAAGTCCTCTGTTTCATTTTAAATTAGATATTTTGATTTATTTATTTTTACAAATTTTTAAGAATTTAAAAAATATTGTATCGCTTGACAATGTTTAGTCTATTAGTTTATAATCAAAAATTTTAATTAATGAATTTTACGATCCTCTCTACTTTTAATTAATATTATGATGCATGAAATTTAATGTCATTTTAAATGGTTTAAGTTTTGAATAATGTTTCGTAAAGATTAACTAACTAAAGAATTTCACGAAATCCATCTTAAATTAAATTTTTTTAAGGTTGATTTAAGCATGCTGTGGCATGTTGATTTCTTTGATGAAGCATGTTGACTAAACCATTTAATTAATTTATATAATGTTTACTGTTTGATCATCTTCATCTTCATGTGGGTTCATCGGATCTTGGTTGAACCCGATCAATTTTGATGGTCGTACATCAATTTTGATCGACGTTTGATAAATATAATCAAATTTAATTTCCTTATCGTTCCTATGAGAATCGAGGAGAGTCTAATTGAATCGAGCTTGATTACAATCAATTAGACTAACTCAAGATGTTTGAAGGCTAACAAGGGTGTGAACTTTTGACGATATAATGTTTTATTGTATCCAAAACTAATATAACCCATCATATCATGAGACGAAGATTTTGTTCTTCTGTCGATAACAAATATATCAATACTGATAGGTCGATTTCTTTTGGAGATTAATGCGATGTCACACATGATTAGACGTTCATCTAAAAAAAAATATATATTTCACTTTAGTCGACGAGCAATAATATATCTCTATTTGTTGTTAGAATCAAACTTTCATATTTATTATTGAAAGAATACCTACTACACCAATGTCTTCGTGATGACTATGATATGAAGTTATTTTAGGAGGTTTATACTCGATACATATTTGCTAGTTTTTTTTTTTATTTTTATTTTTTTAAAGAACAACTTTATGATAGTAGATCTGACTTCTACGAGGAGCATATTTCATATTTTTCTTTATTGCCAGGTAGCACAGATTTTAGTGTACATTTAAAATTTTTGTTTATGTAAAGTATTCTGTGACAGTGGTTTAAAATGTAAGATCATTTAAAATTTTTATTTATATAAAATTTCAGGTGTGAATTTATTTTTGTGTCGCGAAAAAGGGAAAAAAAAAAGATAAAAAAAGAAGGGTTCTGACATGGAGTCCTCCGATGGTGGCAAGAAGAAGCAGGTTTCCTTCTCCGACCCAAAGGATGAAGGGAAGAAGAAGGAAAAGAATCCCAAGCCACCGGCTTCGGCGAAGGGTGGCAGCAGCCAATGCGTGTGCTCCCCGACGACCCACCCGGGTTCGTTCCGCTGCCGCCTCCATCACTCCGGAGCCACCGGATGGAAGCGTTAGCTCCAACTCCATGCCTTTCCTCTTCCGATGGGTCCTCCATCACTCCCCCCGTGTTTCGTGTAGTCTCTCTCGGTTGAATCACCACTGGATCTCACAGTTACTGCATTAAAATGAATGACCGGGTTTTTTTTTTTTTTTTTTGCACTACAAAAACCTTTTTGTTCCTTTCTTTTGGCGCTTTGATGTGATCGAGCACCCGCGACATAACATCATTTATATTCTGATCCAGGTGAAATGATTTACTATTATTATTATTATTTAGTTTCAAATAAACTAAGAATTGAGTATATGTCTATATAAAAAAAAAATCTCTCCAAATTAAGTTAGAAGATAATACCGACATCTTGGATGTAAATCAGATAGATATATAGGTGCTAAGAATGTTATCCAGATGACTTAAACCTTTTAAATACAATAATATTGATTGTAAATTTTATAATGATTCCGAAAGGAAAGCATCTGTTTTCAAATCTCATTCCGTTCTTGTGTTCAACAACAACAAAAAAAAAATTCATTCTCAATTCATTCTCATCTACTACTAAATTAACTTTTATATGAAATGGTGTCGCAAAAAAATAAAAATTTACAAAAGCAGAAAATAAATACCATCAACTAATTATCGATGGATCCTTCAGATAGCTATCGGTATCACCATATCTCATTTACTGAATTAAATATTCTCGATGAAATGGTATTGATAAAAAAAAGAAAAAAAAATCATCAGCTCGTCATAATAGATGACGATGACGAGCTTCCTACCCGTATCACGATTGGAGAAGGCTGTGGGAACCAGTGCGGATCGACGGTGGGTAAGCTGTGGGGTCTTGGAAGCAATTAGAGTATATTAATCGACGTGTTTATGCGCCTTTCAAGAAACGTTTCGTCGAACACAGCACAGCGTTGGACAACAACACGCGATAGAGAGAGAGCGAGACAGAGAGAGAGAGAGAGAGAGAGAGTTGGGGAGTCTCGAGGGAGATGGCGGAGCTCCGCCACTCGGCTTCCATGGGCAACAGAGCCTCCGCGGGCTCCTCTCCCGTCAAGCGCGACGATCCCTCTGCCCCATTCGTCTCTGCCGGCGGCGCCGATGGCGGCGGGCGGGATCGGGACCGGGATCGCGACAAGGATCCCCACCGCGCCCCCTTCGCCTCCTCTGTCCTCCATCTGCCGCCCCCCATCCGGTCCCTCCTCGCTCTCGAGGACCCGAGGGTCTCCACCTCAACCGCTTACCGGATCCTCGTCGCTTTCCTCGCCTTTCTTGTGCTGGCTGGCCTCCTCTCGCTCCCCTCTCTTTGGAGTCGCCTGGTGAGCCCCTCCTCCTCCACCTCTCTTTTGCCGTGCTTGATCTGTCTCGTAGTTCTTGATTTGGGATCTTTGAGTCGCTTAGTGAGTTCCTCTTCCTCTGTATTTATTTGTCTTGTGATTCTTGCGGATGTTTTCAAGCTTCTTTCTGATGACAATGAAGTGATTTTGATCCTACAATTGCAGTGATATTACCATCATGATGTTCAATAAGATATTTGACTGACCATGACTAGATTATGCAGTCTAAATGACTGAAGTATCTTTGTTTGGTAGAATGCACCTTATTTGTGCCGCAAGGACGGGATTGTTCTTCACTGCCCTCGTGTAAGTTCTCATCAAATTATACATATCTTGTTTTGTGATTGCGTCTGTGATGTGATGTAGCAAAATATCTTTCTTTCTTATTGCAATAGCATCTTTTCGATCGTTTTCTGAAATTTTCCCTTTCTTGCTACAGGTGAAGGAGCCTCCATCACTTTGGGAGAATCCCTACTCCGCGACTACCTCATGGAAACCATGTGCTGAGCGCCGGGAGGGTGGTATCTCAGGCAAGTCTTCTTTGTCTTCTTTTCTTTTTCTTTTCCATCTGGAATCATCTTCTTCTGTGTTGATATACAGCGTGCAACATTGATACACAAAAACGTTTTCAAGAAAACTATAGCAGGGAGATACAGAGAGATATTCTGGTGCATTGACTGTAAATCATTACTATGCTAAGAGTGATGAAGGCACATTTTTCACAAGGAAACATCATTCGTCCTCTGTGGTTTCAGTATTCCCTTTAAGTTAGCCTCCCACTTCATTGACTTTTGGGCAAGCTATATGCTGGTGGGAAGCTATTATGCACTTACCTTATTTAACAACTTGAGTGGGATATGTCCAAATTAAGTTAAAAAAAGAAAGGGATACCCACATATTGAATAAATGCAGTAGACTTTGATTGATTGTTTTTCTCTTGCGCTACAGTTGGAAGCAATTTGCTAATTTACATGCTTCTCCCCATAACGATGCCCAATTTGTAAAGTCCAAAAGTTACTTGATTGAAAAATTCTCTGCTGAAATTCATTCAAATGATATCTTCTTGATTAGATAATATAGCACATAAATTGAACAATAGAGCCTGACAAAATATGGTTTGCTTATTTTTAATGAAATTTCATCTACTAAGATTTTGAAGATTGAATGTTTTATAGTTATGCATTCAATGTTTTGGGGAAAGAGTTACAGCTCATATAAATAATATATTTTCATTTGCAATTTACAATTTCATTTTAAGTTACATTCCTGAAACTTATCTGATTGTTTTTATCGCTTTTTTAAGTTGATTGTATAAATCAATGTTATAAAGTATCCTTATAACATTGTTTTACCATAAGACGGTTGTATCTATATCTCATATTTGTCACTTGTGCCACAATGTATAAACACATGATTGCCTAGCAGCCTAATTTTACTTTAACCTTAAGATCTAGATATTGATGTTGAGGGTGTTTTAGTCACTGTCAGTTGTTCTCCATTGTTCATTCTAATAATATCCTGTTCTTCTTAATAATCTTTTGTTGACTAATTAAATTTGTCTATAGAAGTTCTCTTTAACTAGAAAAATTCAGTGGAAAACAGTAGCACATATGTCATTTTCCACTTCAGTCATAAAATGGAATGACCTGCTGGATGAGGGTCCTACAGAATTAGAGAGGGTTGATGCCCGTAGCCTTATCTTGGAAGCAGAAAATATGTTTTCATGACTTAAATTCTGGTACCCGAGTCCATATTAGATGTTATAGTTTAAATTTATCTCAATATTTTCTTTAGCATCAGTGTTGTGGATTATCATTTCAAGGTTAAAGCAGCATATATTTTAGTTTATAACTCTCTTTCTCATTAAATTTACTATATGTTCTTGTTTTTTATATTTTTTTAGAGTTGACTTCTTCAAAAATTTTTATAGGTTGTTGTTATTGCCAAGAATTTAAACCTCGGTTTCACAGTGGTAACCGAATGGACTAGTACAGTTACACAGAGTAGTATGTTTAACTCATGCCACCCAGTATTGATGAATAAACTATCCATTTTGATACTAGCACTTGGTTGGACCAGTATTTAAAACCATGGTTGTAGTGTCATTGCTCCTTTCCTCAGAACTCACTTTAATTAGTAGTAACTTTAAACCTTAACATGCTCTTCAGTGTTTGTTCCTGTACTTTGTACTTACTGCAATTTGCCTCTTATTAATTTCTTGCTTTAATTTTTTTCATCTCTTTGTAGATATTAATTTTATTACCCTTATGCTTCCTTGGAGTGGCTTTACATTAATTGGTCCAATCTAATCAAATTAAAAAGTGATAAGATTGACTATAACATGCACATACTGTTGCATGCTCTCGTGTGCCTATGTAGTTCTTTACATATATATGAACTATTGTTGCATGTCACTATAATAATTCTATGAAATATTGGATGTACCTGTATAGTTCTTGACATGGTTATGGATATACTTCTAATTCTGATGATTTTTATGCTCACACATCCATATGCAACATGTTTAATAATGTATGGTAATTTTTTCTTAAGAGAACATGCTGATGCTAATAAGGGAGTATGGAAATCTCTATTGGACAATAATAAATGCCACTGCTATTTTAAGATGTTAAAGATCAATTAAATACGCTGTCTCGTGTTGCAACCTAGCAAATAGACTTTGAATTGAGTTTCCACTTCATGCTGTCCTTATAGCCACATCCATAAATTTATGTTTGCATCTAAATGATGATACCATAGTGCCATGGTTGTCAGCTACAGTTGCATTCTGTAGTGTAAACTCTGGTTTGCATGGTGAGTACTTTGTCATACCATGAGAGTCACATGGCGTGCGTACATGATCACAAAAAGTTCAGTTGTGTAAGCCAAGTTCAGTTCCAGTGCCATGATTGATATAATCTCATATGCTCACTGTATGCTTTCACTTCACATTGTCCTTATCAGCCACACCGAAGTTGTATACCTTGTGGCCATCTAAATGATGGTTGTTATGGTTGAAAGCTAGAAATGGTGTCTGATTTGCTAAATTCTTGCCTGCATGGTGTTACTTTGTCATACCACGAGGGTCACATTCCAAAGTTGTTTACATAAGTTCAGTTGTACAAGTCAGGTTCAGTCCTAGCACCAGGATTAATATAACATCACGTGGTCCCTGTAGACTTCACGTGGGCACACATTCATGTTGCATTAGACAATATGTTCTTCGATGTTCATGCACTTATATACCTACTGATATGTGAACCTATATGCACTAGCATTGACCAGAATGTCCATTCTTTGTTTGCAACTGATTCATGTACATTTAGAGAATTCTTTTAGTTTTCTTGAGGATATGGTAGTTGTGAGTGTAAATTAAACTCAATGCTGCACATGATTTTTTTGGGTTTTGTGGAATTTTTAGCTTGATTAGATGTTGCCAACATTATCTTGTGACTTTGATCAAGTTTGTTTTTTCACAAACTATGTATCTTGGCATAGCCATTATGTCTGTGGTTCTTCTGCAGATCTTCCTTCTGAGAATGAAACCAATGGTTACATATTCATCCATGCTGAGGGTGGTCTTAACCAACAACGTATAGCTGTACGTACTCTTCTTCATCGCTTATGTCTGTACTTGTTTTTTTTTTTTTGTATCCCATCATTATAATGAGACAATGTTACCATGACAGTTGGATCTAGTTTGCAACATTAGGATCACTTCACATTAGGATCTCCTTTATCTCACTAAGCCAAACTAAGTCATCTTGTACGACCAGTGCAATTATAGATCTTTCTTTGAAAATGTCCAAGCCATGTTGAACATTTCTCTCAGTTTTTCCTCTATTAAAGCTGCCCCTGATTGTTGATGTGTACAATCATTTATTTTTTCTCTTCCTGGTCACTCATGCTTACATCTATCATCCTTATCTAGGGCAACACTAACTTTTTGGGTTTGTTGTTTCTTAATTACTCAATGTTTTGATCCATAATTATAGATGCCATTACAATTATTTAACAATTTTCTTCTCTTAATCTAGGGGCCCGTATTGTCACGGACTTAGCTGAATTTGCGTAAGCCGTGTGGCACCCTAGCAGCAAAATTGAAGACTTAGCCGGAATTGCCTAAGTCAAGAAGCAGCTTTGCCCACTTGTTCCGGACTTAGTTGGCGTAGCCTAAGTCTTGAAACGCCGAAGCATATATTTGCCCGCAAAGGGTCAGCCCACTTGCAACCTCTTACAGGTTTCGAAGGACCTGCAAAAACAGAAGTTGATTAGTTACAAAGGCGAGCGTCGGACAAGTCCCGAAGTCTCGCAAAGAAGGCAGCTCTTTCAAGCAATTCGTCGAACAACTTGTGTGCAATAGAGAAAGGCGAGAAAGAGAGCGAAACAAGACTTTAGAGGACTGTAGGAACGGCCGCAAGTCCACAAACGACGGTCTCCAAGGTGTCGGACGCAAGTCAAGTTCAATGCTTGATGAATGTTCACGCCCGACACTATCCCGGAGCCCCATCTAGCCCTGTGCCACCCGAGGGGTTCCAGAGGGTTGAGATGGCTGACGTTTTACTCCGCTTAGCCTGGTCGTCGCAGCACGCTAAAACGACCCAAAATTGGGCAGTTTTGGCCTGTTCTGGCTTCACGTAGCGAGCGATCGTTCTGCAGCCTGACAGACTGTTTCTGCTTACCATTCCTAGGCAAAATCACACAAAACCAAGACAAAATAGGCTGCTAAGCATTTGTACAAGCAACAAAAGCGACGAACGGTTCACGGAACGAAGAGTTGCGGTTGAGCGACGACTGTTCGTGACATTCTTCCCCATTTAACTTGTCGACGCCCTCGTCGATGCTTGTTGATAGGCTTTGATGTAGGCTTCTTCATGTCGTAGGGCGTCTTCTGGCTCCCAACTGGCTTTTGTTCGGGGAAGCTTTTGCCACTTCACCAAGTACTAAGTTTGCTCTACTCCGTTGGGTAGCTTAGTCTTGCGATCCGCCAGAATAGTCTCAACTCGCTTTTCGTAGGAGGCTCTGATTGGGGGTAGTCGAGTTGAAATATTTCGTGAAGCGTCTTTCAAATTTGAATGGTAGACTTTCAAGTTGTTTGCATGGAAGACATTATGAATTTTGAACCATGCTGGCAGTTGCAACTTGTAGGAGACGTTGCCTACTCTGCTGATGATTGGGAAAGGCCCTTCATACTTGCGTACCAATCCTTTATGCACTTTGTGCCTAAAGAACTTGTGTGATGCTGGTTGGAGCTTCACCAACACAAAATCACCAACTTTAAATTCCTGGGGTCGCCTTCCCAAGTTTGCCCACTTCTTCATCTTTTTTGTCGCCTTCTCTAAGTAGGCCCGAGAAATATCTGCATTTCGATGCTATTCTTTTGCAAAGTGATATGCTGACGGACTACTCCCTGTATATCTAATGGCCAATGTGCGAGGAGTCGACGGTTGTTGTCCTGTGATAATCTCGAAGGGGCTCTTGTTGGACGCAGAGCTCTGCTGCAAGTTGTAAGAGAATTGGGATATGTCCAACAACTTCACCTAATCTTGTTGGTTAGCACTCACATAGTGCCGGAGATACTGTTCTAACAATGAGTTAATTCTTTCTGTTTGACCATCCGTCTAGGGGTGGAGGCTTGTGGAGAAATATAATTTCGATCCCAACAGCTTGAATAGCTCGGTCCAGAATCGTCCCAAGAACCGAGAATCTCGATCACTAATGATATTGTGTGGGACTCCCCAATACTTCACCACATTCTTCATCATCAACTTGGTCACCTCTTCTGCTGAACAATGTAGCGGTGCAGCAATAAACGTTGCATACTTTGAAAACCGATCGACAACTGCAAGTATCGATCCAAGTCCCCCTACTGCGGGCAAGCTTGATATGAAGTCCAAGGAAATGCTCTCCCATGGCCTTTCTGGTACCGGCGGCGGCTCTAAAAGTCCCACTGGCTTTCGCTGCTCTACCTTATCTTGTTGGCACGTAAGGCATGTGCGAACATAATCCTCTACATCTGTCCCTATCTTTGGCCAATAGAATGTCGTCTCCACGAGAGCCATTGTTCGATTAATGCTCGGATGTCCCGCCCAGAGGGAATCGTGACACTCCCTCAGGAGTTCACGCCTCAAATTATCTACTCGCGGAATGTAAACTCTATTCCCTTTGGTGTATATGAGTCTCTCCTGGACCTATAATCGTCGTGCCTTGCCTTCTTTGATGAGTTGCATCAGGGTTACTGCTTGAGAATCACTGTACAGTCCATCCCTGATCCTGGAAAGAAAGTTGGAGTGCAACTGACTTGCTTGGCCTCCGCCTTCCAACCGTATAGCATTCACCAATTCGACTTTCAGACTCAAGGCATCGACCACGACATTTGCCTTTTCGGGCTTGTACTCCATTACCATGTCGAACTCGGCCAAGAAGTCCTGCCATCGTGCTTGCTTCAGGGAGAGTTTCTTTTGAGTCTGGAAGTAGCTCAATACGACATTGTCCATCCTTAGCACGAATGGTGCTCCCAAAAGGTAGTGTCGCCAGACTCGTAGACAGTGGACCACCGCTGTCATCTCCTTCTCATGCACTGGATATCGTCGCTCGGTCTCATTGAGTTTGCGACTCTCGTAGGCCACTGGATGACCCTCTTGCATAAGTACTACCCCAATAGCGAAGTCAGAAGCATCTGTATGGACTTCAAAAGGTTTCCCATAGTCTGGTAATCTGAGTACTGGTTCCTCTAACACAACAGTCTTTAGATCTTGGAAAGCCGTTTCACACTTGTCCGATCATCTCCAAGACTGCTCCTTTAGCAACTCCGTTAGTGGAGCTGCGCGTTTCGAATATCCAGAGATGAAGCATCGATAACAGTTGACGAAACCAAGGAAGGATCTCAGCTCAGGTACCTTCTTTGGTGTTCGCCATTCTGCCACAGCTTGCACCTTTGACTCGTCCATCCGAATGGAACCACCGCCGATTCGATGCCCCAAGAACAGAATTTTTGTCTGCGCATAGTAACACTTCTCATTCTTCACAAATAAGGTGTTCTCCCTAAGAACTCTGAAGATCGTCCGAAGGTGTTCAACATGCTCCTCGAGCGTCTGGCTGTAGACGACGAACGTCCAAGTAGACGACCATAAACTTCTCCAAGTACTCTTTGAAAAGCTGATTTATCAGGGTACAGAATGTGGTCGGAGCGTTGGTTAAGCCGAAAGGCATCATCAGAAACTCGAACGCTCCATACCTGATTACACAGGTAGTCTTTGCCTCATCTCCTTCTGCAATACGCACGTGCCAATACCCCGATCGAAGGTCGAGTTTGGAGAAATACTTGGCCTTGCCCAGTTGATCGAACAAATCCGCGATGAGCGGAATAGGATATTTGTTCTTCACCATCACTTTGTTCAGGGCTCGATAGTCGACACATAATCGGAGGCTCCCATCTTGTTTCTTCTGAAAGAGAACTGAGGCTCCGAATGGTGCCTTTGAACTGCGGATGAGACCACCGCTTAGCAGTTCATCTAACTGCTTCTTCAGTTCTGTTAACTCTGGAGGGGCCATGTGGTAGGGTGGTCTCGCTGGAGGCTTAACTCCCGGCTCCAATTCAATGTTATGATCCACGCCTCTGCGTGGTGGTAGAGTCTTCGGCAACTCGGGTGGCATGACGTCTATGAACTCCTTCAGAACGTTTGTCACCGCAGCAGGTTCGTGAGTAGCCTCCCCGTCAAGTGGCTCCAGCTTCATAGCAGCCACGGAAGTTAATTCGCCTTTTCGCACCCCTTTCTTCAATTGTAGTGCCGATATTTGCTGTGGGTCCTTGGTTCTCCCTCGAGAAACTGGAACTACGCAAGGGTCGTCGCCTCCCATTAGGCATAAAGAGTTTAGGAACGACATCGGCACTAACTTTGTCGCGTGCATAAACTCCATTCCAAGAATCACTTGGAAGTCATCCAATGGCACCGCCATCATGTTTGTGCACCCGCTCTACGTTCCAATCTTGATAGGGACCCCCTTTGCTAGTCCGGAGATCTGCTTGGCCTTCGAGTTCACAGCTTTCATGCGACTTGGGTTCTTCTCCAAGACAAGTCCAAGTCGCTTTGCTTCACGATTGCCAATAAAGTTATGGGTAGCTCCGTGTCCACCATTGCAAGGGTTGTTTGGCCATTAAGCTTGATGGCCACATACATTAGCTCGCTACTTTCTGCCTTTTTCGCCTTTGTCTTTGTTCTCTCCCCCACTTGACCCCGTAATGCATTTAACAAACGCATCGCTCTCATTCGGGGTCCTTGCGACTCCTCGTCATCGTTGCTAGATTCAAAACTGCTCGAACTAAGGGCGACGACTTTGCCCTTGTCCGACTTGTGGGGGTGTATTGATGTCGTTAAAGCGTTGAATGCCTGCTTCTACGGGCACTCCCTCACCATGTGCGGTCCTTCGCATAAGAAGCATCCGCCAGATTTCGGGGCTTTGCCTTTCGAGCTTGGTCCCTTGTGGAAGCTCTTTTTCTTTTGTTCGCCCCCAAACTCCTTTGCACAAGAGTATTTTGGTGGGCGATTTCCCGAGGATTGTTTCTTCTTTCCCAAGTCCTCCGAAGAAACAAAATCAGTTAGCCTTTCTGCGGCTGCAATTGCCTCGACCACGTCGGTGACATTCCTCCAATTTAGTTCTTGTTGTGCCCATGACTTTAAGCCATCGAGAAAGCTGAATAGTTTATCCTTTTCGGACATGTCTTGTATATCCAATATCAGTGCCGAAAATTGCTTCACATAGTCTCGGATGGAAGTACTTCTTGCGACGAACTCTATGTTCTCGGGCAAAAACTGAGTCTCAACTCGCGCTTCAAGTCTTCCCATATATCCACTCGGCATCGGCCTTGTTGGATCTCTTCCCAACGGGTTCGCCACCAAAGTTTTGCATCTCCATTCAGATACATGGTTGCTATAGAAACTTTGGTTTCCTCCGAATCGGGCCTCGTAGCACGAAAATACTGTTCCATGTTGAACATGAAATTCTCGAGCTCTTTGGCATCTCTAGTGCCCCCGTAGTAATGCGGCTCTGGTGCTCTGAAGCTTTGTGGCGGTGCAGCGTGGGTATTGTTGTTCCCTCTCGCATTAAGAGTTCTAGTGAGCAAACTTTAGCCGTGAGTTCCGCCATAACTTCGTGTAGATGTCGTACAGAGTCTTTAGTGTCCTCCGTCAGTCGGTCGACCAGGGACTCAATCCTGTCGATTCGAGATTCAGCTTCTTTTTGCGAGCTCTCTACCCCAAGGAGCCTTCCTTGGCCTTGATAGAGTTCCTCCAAGCTCGCTTCAAGAACATCGAGGCGGGTTTCCACCATTGAAAGTCTCTCCTTGTGGCTCCTTTTTCTAGTGGGCGCACCAGATTGTGCCTCCTCCGCTTACGGAGAGTACCCAACTTCACGCTCGTCATGCTCACTGCCGCGCTCCTCACGAGCGGCTCCAGCAGTTTGTGAGCGAGTTTGCACTTGCGGCTGCTTGGGGCAAAGGTCTGGTTTGCCCCATCTTGCTGGATTCACCACGGTGCTTCGCTATGCGAGATTGCGAATCCTCTTCGCTTGCTTGTTCGAATTGCTTGCCTGCTCTGATACCACAATGTCACGGACTTAACTAAATTTGCGTAAGCCGTGCGGCACCCTAGCAGCAAAATTGAAGACTTAGCCAGAATTGCCTAAGTTACGAAGCAACTTTGCCCACTTGTTTCGGACTTAGCTGGCGTTGCCTAAGTCTTGAAACGCCGAAGCGTATATTTGCCTGCAAAGGGTCAGCCCACTTGCAACCTCTTACAGGTCCCGAAAGACCTACAAAAACAGAAGTTGATTAGTTACAAAGTCGAGCATCGGACAAGTCCCTAAGTCTTGCAAAGAGGGCAGCTCTTTCAAGCAATTCGTCGAACAACTTGTGTGCAATAGAGAAAGGAGAGAAAGAGAGCGAAACAGGACTTTAGAGCGCTGTAGGAACGGTCGCAAGTCCACAAACGAGGGTCCCCAAGGTGTCGGACGCAAGTCAAGTTCAATGCTTGATGAATGCTCACGCCCAACACTATCCCGGAGCCCCATCTAGCCCTGTGCCACCCAGGGGGTTCCAGAGGGTTGAGATGACTGACGTTTTACTCCACTCAACCAGGTCGTCGCAGCACGCGAAAACGACCCAAAACTGGGTAGTTTTGGCCTGTTCTGGCTTCGCGCAGCGAGTGATCGTTCTGCAGCTTGACAGACTATTTCTGCTCACAATTCCTAGGCAAAATCACACAAAGCCAAGGCAAAACAGGCTGCCAAGCATCTGTACAAGCAACAGAAGCGACGAACTGTTCACGGTACGAAGAGTTGTGGTTGAGCGACGACCGTTCGTGACAGTATGTTGCATTGATTGCATGTCTGTTCTCCTTGTCCATCTTCTTTGAACTTTCCAAGCATTATCTTTATCAAAATCTCCTTTTGCTGTATAGTACATCCAATGTACTAAATTTTTTTTCTTTTGGTGACTTACCATAAATTTCGATTGTACTTACTATGAAACCATTGTTTTTGATGATCAACCAAAATTTTTTCCCTTATAACAAGGCTTATTTGGTTGTGTCAAGTCATATTGTTGCCGATTGATCCATTGTCATATTTTCAAAAATTACAGGTGGCTGTTTCCTGCACATTAATATTATTTGTGAAGATATAATACACTGTAAATTGCACTCCACATTGATAAACTGATAATATTTGGTTTATAATTTTTATGTTGCACATTGATGGGAACATGTCTGATGGTGATGCTTTTACTTTGGTTGCTTTGCAGATATGTAATGCCGTTGCTGTTGCCAAAATAATGGGTGCAACTCTTGTTTTGCCAGTGCTAAAGCAAGATCAAATCTGGAAAGATCAAACGTGAGGTTCTGATGACACATTACCTCATTGGTGCACTTGCAACCCCACTTTATGTTTGCTTATCAAGCTGGTTTAATTTTGGAAGAAGCATATTCTTGCATGATAGAAAAATGCATCTTCATTTGATGACAAAAATTTAGTTAACAAATTGACTTCATGACCTCATGAAGTTCAAATCTTAGATTGAGAGACATTATGACATTGAATTCTTATGAACAACTGATTTTTAGTCTATGCAACTGTCAGTTGCTACTTATCTGTCATAGTTGAGTTCTAATTTGTAGTGTTTTTAAAGATCAATGCTTGCTTGATAGAAAAAAAAATGAGAGAGAAATCAATCATCTTGGTTAGATTTAATGATAAAATATCTATAACTTAAATCATTCTTATTATCTCATGCAGGAAGTTTGAAGACATATTTGATGTTGATCATTTTATTGAATACTTGAAGAATGATGTACGTATCGTAAGAGATATTCCTGAGTGGTTTGCAGACAAAGCAGAGCTTTTCACCAGTATCAGGTTTTATGCTGTGTTTCTTAATTTAGTTCCTTGCTTCATGCAAAACCATTAAGATTTCCCACTAAGTTTTTCTCAGATCTGCATTCCACAAACCCACCAAAAAAGAAGATATATGTCTAAGAGCTCCATATATTTAGTATGCAACTCGTAAATAATTTCATTATATCCTTAACATCCGAAATGATAACTCGCATTTTTGAATGAAATGGAAATGCTTATGAATTATAATTAACTCCAAATATTGTTGGATACACAAAGGAAACAGAAATAGCAATTACATCGGCTCTTAAATTTCAGATTGACTAAAATCCTTCTGACCTGATTTCCAAAACAGGCATTCGAGGAACTTATACCCCTTGGTCCATAAAAAACATAAAAACTGAAAAATCAAAAGAAATAGTATAAATTGCGTAAAGATTATGTTGATTTCATATATTATATGATATATAACTTAAAAAAATCAAAATATGAAATCTGTAACATGTACAAAAGGTATTAATGTAAACATGAAAGCGTATTAATTAGCTATGATATATATTGAAAAATTAATGTTAATCATAATGTAGAATGGTATTATTGTAATAAATATTTTTTTATTTATATGTTATAGAGAGCATAAAACTTTTCCAATTGTAGTTTTGGAAATAGCAATTGACCTTAGTGTAGCTCTAATGCTTCTCTACATACTTGGTAATGCTATTTCTGATACATACCAAAAAAAAAAAGACTATATATGAAGAAGCCACTCATATTTTTCAGACTTCAGTATGAAGAAATGAAGATTTTGTATTGGAATTTAATAATACCATATACTCTACTCTATTGGGTTCACAACTTTATTGTCAGCCACTAGGTACCTTTGCTTTTGTAGTGAGAATGAGATATCCTGTTGGTAGAAAAGTAGGAAACCTGAATAGTTTATTGCTTTGCTATGACTATGATCAAACAATACATAAAATGTTTCTTTTATCTTTTATTAAGAACTAGATACAATTTATAGGTTCTGGGTCATAGCACAAGATGATGGCTGTTTGATGTATTTTCATTTTTATATCTACTGAAGTATGTGCTATCATTTTGATTTTGCAATTCAACTGTCCTTTTTAGATCAATATTCCCAGTGATCGCATACTTTTCATTCTTTTAAAATTTAGATTTCACTGCAACTGTCAAACAACTTCCATAGTAGCAAATAGGCTTTGCATTCGATGAGTTTCTTATAGCCAGCCTGACTTTAAAGACTTGGTATCATGCAGTATGCCTGACTGTATAATACTAGCTATCTGTAATCTCTTTGTGCATGTACCATGAAACAAAAGTTGTGTGTGTAGTGTAGAGTTGATGTGTACAGCCTTCTGCATGGTGTTTTTGCCCTTTTCTTCTCAATCATGACAGTCATCCTTTTCATCTGTCCATTGTCTTATTTAAATTAAAAAGGAATTGGCAACCAGTATGGATCACTTGGGCATATATATCTTATACCTCTCTTGAATATCTTAACTTATGCATCGTCTATACTAGCACAGAGCTTTGGTTTTAATGATATAGATCAAATATAATTTATTTAGTATTCATCAAAATATAATTTATGTAGTATTAATTATTGATGGTTTTCATGACAGACGAACAGTAAAGAACATTCCAAAATATGCATCAGCAGACTTCTATATCGACAATGTACTTCCGAGGATCAAGGAGAAGAAGATAATGGCTCTAAAACCTTTTGTTGATAGGTTGGGGTAAGTTGTTCATGCTAAAAGACATCTTATCTTCAATTGAAATTTTTAATTTCCTCTCTAACTTTTGTTAGAATGTGCTCCCATCATGGTAGCACCTATTGATTCATAAATGAGTTATCCTAGGGATTGTTTTTGTTACAACTCTATCCAATTAATTGACAATCTGTGTCTTTGCTTAGGTATGATAATGTTCCACCAGAGATAAACAGGCTCAGGTGTAGAGTTAATTATCATGCCTTAAAATTTTTACCTGAGATTGAGGAAATGGCTGACAAATTGGCGGCAAGAATGAGGAACCGCACTGGAAATGTGAATCCGTACATGTATTAGTCCTTTCAGTTCCATGATATGGATTCAACTAATCATTAATTTCTCGCATAATCATCTAGCTCTTTTCCGACAGGGCACTACATCTGAGATTTGAGAAGGGAATGGTGGGCCTCTCTTTCTGTGATTTTGTTGGAACTAGAGAAGAGAAAGCAATGATGGCAGCATATAGACAGAAAGAATGGCCGAGACGGTACAAGGTAATAGGGAATCTTATTGCTTGTTATGAGGGAATGATGGCCTTCGTATTTACCAAATAGAACAAACTAGTATAGAGCTGGTTTTTTTTTTTGGAAGGACCTTGGTGCTGTCGTTTACTTCTCACTCTTGCACATTGTTTACAGAATGGGTCCCATCTCTGGCAGCTAGCACTTCAGAAAAGAAAGGAAGGACGTTGCCCTCTAGAGCCTGGTGAGGTTGCTGTGATACTGCGGGCAATGGGATATCCCAAGGAAACACAGATTTATGTTGCTTCTGGACAAGTGTACGGTGGAAAGAATCGGATGGCTCCGCTTAGAAATATGTTCCCTAATCTGGTAAACACTTCAACTCTTGAGGAATATAATTTACTTTGTTGATACATTAAAATTGAAATGAAATAGGAAATGAAGCATTGCATTGCATTATTTATACTCTATTTTTTTTAGTATTTTAAGTAATACCTTCTATAAGAACTTATAGAAGGGATATCATAGTGATAGTTTAACGTCTTTGGTTATAATTCGAATATTCAATCTGAAACAATTGATGTTAAGGACTTCATTTTATGTGATCTTTGTCAAAAAGCATGCAAGAGACTGCATATTATGTATAATTGTATATCATACACGTGATTCATTGGATGTCCTTACACATGTACCTTGGACTTGTATTTTTATTGGTATTTCTAAGCTTGTGTTTGCACCTAGGCGTTTCAACTAGGCCTTTTAAGGGACTAGTGCTTGTGATAGCTTAGGCATTTTAACGACTTTGGCTTGTATAGATTGTTTCAGCTACCAGTTCTTAGTTTTGGAAGTATGTATTGCTGATTTCTTCTTTGTCATGCAAATGGCAGAAAAATATCCAAGCAATGGAGTTAACATTACTAAGTAATACCTGACCTCAAGCATTGTGATGAGCATGTAAAAGTGAACTAAACTAGAACGAGGCATCATTATCCACGGAGTAAATATCCATGAGGATTTGGATCTGGCATGTTCATGTCAAATAAACAAAGAAGTGAATTAGCTAGTGCTTTTATAAACATGCAAAAAAGTAAAGGCCTAAGTAGCAAGCAAATCATGATTTTGGTGGCATAGACATTCAGTCATTCTTTATTCGATGCCAAAACATGATTTCAACTATATCCTACTTCATGGCGCTAATTACATGTACTTGTCTGTAAGAAAAATTGGCTAACTCAGTTGTCGCTGTTGACTCGTGAATACTACCTGTCATTGCTGTCTAATAAATTTGTTGCTGATCTTGAGCCAGTAGAACATCTTGTATCTGAAATTATTGAACACACAAATACTCGCAATTGATTTTGTCTTTGTAAACTTTTGCTATTGTGCAAGTGTACTAAGCTTGTTTTGGTTTCTAAAATCCTAAACCTGAAATTATTACTGAAATTAAAACACAGAAAAAGCTCAGGAACTCTAGGTTTTGTTATTTCTACTTGCAAACTTATTAAAGATTACTGTAGATTTAAGATATTCATGTATCTGGTTTTCATAATATATGAGAATTTTATTTGGCTTGTGAATATATGCAATGTGATGCTATCTTCTTTGATATGGTTTCATGCTAGTTATTCACTGAGCCAACTGTAGACGCTGATGATGCAACATGAGGTCTATATGAATGTATTACACTGATAGTAATTCTTGTTCGATACCTAGTATTTCTGGAGAACAATCACAGTAACATCTTCAAATCAGAGTATGTTTGGTTGTACAGGAAAGTTCACAGGAAATCATTTTTTTTTTCCTTGGAAAGACTTATTTTCAAATATTTGTTTGTGAGAACAATCACAGTAACATCTTCAAATTAGAGAAAGTTCTTTTCCATCATGTTTTTAGCAGCTAAACAGGCAGTAAGATTGTTAGGCAAAAATCTTAGGCCATTTTGCCTATCATGTTAGTTGCTTGTTTCAGTAAAAGATCTAGCCTGGTTCATGGAGGCTCTAAATTCTTTTAGCAAGTGCAACGTATCTTACTTCTTTGCTGATGAACTTAATGAATACAACACCATTTTCTTATTTGTCTCACAGGTCACCAAGGAGGAACTAGCAAGCAAAGAAGAAATAGACCACTTCAGGAAGCATGTGACGAGCTTGGCTGCCTTAGATTTCCTAGTGTGCCTGAAGTCAGATGTGTTTGTTATGACCCATGGTGGAAATTTTGCAAAGCTAATAATAGGTGCTCGCCGATACATGGGGCATAGGCTCAAGTCAATAAAGCCAGACAAGGGGCTCATGTCCAAATCCTTTGGGGACCCCTACATGGGCTGGGCATCATTTGTCGAGGATGTCGTGATCACCCACCACACTCGGACTGGCCTTCCTGAAGAAACTTTCCCCAACTATGACATATGGGAGAATCCTCTCACTCCATGCATG
Source organism: Ensete ventricosum (assembly GCA_029747655.1). NCBI lineage: Eukaryota > Viridiplantae > Streptophyta > Magnoliopsida > Zingiberales > Musaceae > Ensete > Ensete ventricosum. Next base: position 130,507 of record JAQQAF010000006.1, on the reverse strand, counting down.
TGTAGAGCTTGAGCAGGGCTTGTCCTCCTCAATCCTACTTGTTATATCTGTTCTTTTTTTTCTTTACTTTTCTTTTCTTTGCGACCTTTCTGTCATGACTATAAATTCAGGCCTTGAACACTGTCGTTTTAGAAAGATAGGCTATGCAAGCGATAGTGTTAGTTCTGTAGATCGTGTTTGTTCTCTTTGTGAAAAATAACAACTTTATTCGAAGTGATAAAAAGGGAATGATATCATGAGGGGGGGGGGGGGGTGGTGGTGAAGGGGATGGTGCAGCTGTAACCATTTTGATGCCAACGTAGTGATACACATGTACATACACACACACACAGAAGCAATGATACTCTTTTAAGTGTAAAAAAAACTGGAGGGTAGATACAAACTTGAGAAAATTGGAGGGACTGTAGCAATAAGAATTTGCGATGCGCAAAATTTTTAAATAATTTATCTAAGCAAAAAATACAAAAAATATAAAATAAAAATTACCTTACGTAACACATGAGTAAGAAAACTCGTTTAGCTTTGCACGATTCTCCTGTTTTCTTCTTAATTATATATATGGTTCTTTGGCTTAAAGAAAAGCCTATGCTTTTACCTAGTCCAGACTCGATTCAAATGTTCCATCTCAATTATTATGAAGTCCAAATCTTTGTCCTAACCTTATATATATATATATGTAAAATTGAAATTATCTTCAAAGAATACAAGAATCTGTCATATTTGGCAAGAAGCCATATAACTTAAATACTACAATCTTGTGTCTATTTTATTCTGCTTGTGCTGCTGCTTCAGTGACGAGTGTTATCACCCCATCACCACTGTATTCTTCACAATTTTCTCTGCCTCTGCAATTGTTAGATGCTTTATACCATTTTCCCTCAACCATCTCTCATTACCTCTTAAAACACCATCCTTGAGCTGCCTCTCCTCCATCTTCAGCAGTTTCAAACCCTCAGCCAGCCTTGGAAAGAAGCCTTGAGGCCTCAAACACCATGCTGAAAACACCCCAAACAGGACCTCCAGATCACCATTCAGCCTTTCCACAGCACTACTGTTGAACTTGATACTGCTCAGAAACACGCCACTAAAAACTAGCTGGTCCACACCACCGGCCACGGCTCTCCACATAGGTACAAAGTCCATCCCATTCAATGCCTCTTCCAACTTGGAGATCTTCCCTTGGATGTAGTCCAGGGCAGTAACAAAAGTCCTCGAAAGAGATACTCCTTCGGCCTTCTCTTGCCACTGCCTCCTATTTTTCAGGTAGTCTCGACAAAGTGAATCGAAACCCCTCAGTACAACAGTCGCGATTTTCTCAATCCATTCTGTTCTGAACTCTTTAAACATAGTTATCTCTTCTTCAAAAATGCACCTCCCCTCGGTATCATCTTTACCTATACTTTCCATCTCGAGGAAGAACACATTCTCACACCATTCTGTCAAGCCTGAATCAAAATGCCGAGCTGAATTTATGGCCTGGGAGACCTTTAACAAGGCATCATCATCTGCCAGAGCAGTGAGGCCCTCAGCTTCCTGGCACCTACGAAGCAAACAATCAAGGAACTCCCTCACGATAGGAGCTCCAGCCAACCTAATAAACCTTGCCCTGAGCTCAATACTTGGCAAGGGCCAAGACCTGTCAATCAGCAAAGATAAACCCTGGAGAACAGCACCAGAAACTGCAGGAGATTTGTAATCCTCTGAGCCAGTCATTAGCACCGTCCCTTGGAACCTCGTTTTCCAGCTCTTTTCGTCCTGCATTGCAACTCTTAATTTCTCTACCGTCTCACCAAGCTCAATTTCAGCCCACATCTGAAGCCAATCTGGTCGATCACAGAAGATGGACATAGAAGAGACACGCTGCAAATTCGCATCATCGGTCAGTGATAGCACCAGCCCAGAGTTGGTTATCAGGGTCTGGATTCTCTTATCAAAAGATATCATCAAGTCAACAAGATGAAGCCATGACAACCTAGCCTGTGACGAGTTACTGCTCGAATGGCTACCTTCTAGAAGATGAACATATTTTGGAAAAATCTCTTTCGACAAGAAAGTAGAAAGTGAAGTCACCATTGCTGAAACCCACTCCTCTCTACAACTACGGCCCACAAGCATGGCCTTGTCCACCAGAGGTTGCAATATCTCATCCACGGAGTCCACAAAATCCATTGTCAATTTATAGACAAGAGCAAAAATGAATTCTGGTTTATCATGCCACTTTGATAAAAAGTGCTGAGCAGCAACCATTATTGGGTTCACTAACTCCTCAACAACCCAAAGTGGTTGGCTAAGTGCAATCTCCAGATTATGCCCTGAGAGTTGTCGAGATTTTCTTCTTCTCTGCAATTCTTGCAACTTACATAGGGAAAGGAAGTTCTCACAGTACTTAATCTTCAGGTTCCCAGTCATCAAGAAAAGAGGATTGGAAAGCTCGGGTGATGCCCCTGTGTTTGGATGTACAATGTTGGAGCCCGAAAGTGGAGGTGGCCAGCCGAGGGATGCTAGAAAATTTCTGTGGTCAGCAATTGCCTGCGGTCGTAAGACAGATAAAGCCCGGTCAACTCTGTGATCTACAGCTGAGACAAGACGAGACCACTGAGGTCTTGATTTTGCCACAGAAGCTAACATATCCTCTATTTGTTTGAGAGAATTGATTGCCATCATACAAATATCCTGCAACAAAGACAGGAGAAAGAAGGTTGAAAAAAACGTAAGCAGTTTGCATATCTTTTACCATTAATTCACGTCAAATCTCACCATCGAGTTAGTTGCACTAGGAGTTTTAAGTTTTCCTGTAACAGAGGAAGAAACAGCATCTTCAACATCACCAATCAGTCTGTCGAGCTTGAGTGTGGTTTCTGAACTCAAAACAGAAAACAAATCCTCTCCAATCAAATATTCACAAGAATGATAAATGGTGTGACCATTTGATCAGTTTAGGTAAAAAAATAAATAAGTTTGTTGCAAACAGAAATAACTGCATGTGGTAAATACATATCCAACTTAATCATGTCACACAGTTGAATATCAAATGTTCACATATAGAGCTACCCAGAAATGAAGAAGATCTAGCAGAACAAATTGCAGCAGAAACAAATATCCAATTTCAAGTCCAGTTATTCAATGTTATTCCGTAATGATTTTAACTATAACATTTGATACTTTGAATCAACTTGTAAGCCATGGGCACCTTTCTTGACTAATCTTTCTCATCGAAATCATGAACAAAATATTTGAAATGAATACGAGAATTTTAGGAGGAACTTCATCAAAATGTCATCAAGAATTGACATCTAAGGATTCACATCCACCTTACCAAGTCATGTTTTGCATGCAAATTTTAGATCTATCACTAACTACATAGAGTTGGAAAGATTAACAATTTATTTAAAAAAAACAAAATTTCTTTGTTATCAGACTTATTTTACCATAAATTCGTCAACAGAATTTTTCGATGTCAGATATAAATAACTTGACAACCAGTAATTTCTGCATCTATTACATCACCGTGAGGAATATTTGACAATAAAACATCATTAACAAAGAGAAAGAAGAAGATGGCAAGAAGCTGTCCAAAAGTCAATCTAGTGATTCAGTGATATATGTTTGTTTTGCAATATCCAATTGACAGGGAAAGAATAAAAACCTTAAGCACTGCAAGTTTCTCTGTTCTTTGATTAATATAGTGATCTACAAGTCAAGTCATTATTTGACAATTAGTGTTTTCTTAGAGTGTCGACCTTAACTAAGAACTACAATGTTCATAATCCACATAATGTAGAATTTATAATCTTTCACCATTCTAAGCATACAAGGGAAACAAACTAAAAAATATGTCAACTCACCGGCGTAAGACCGAACGGTCTCCACCCTTGCTACCTCCTTCGCGAGCGCCGGCAGCTCATCCGCCAAGATCTGCTCTCGTCTTCCCGACCCATCTTCTGTATCTCCACCATCTGAAAACACATCAGTTTCGGGTGGAAACGAACACAACAATTAGATCAATACAGCCAAGAAAAATATCATATTAGAACTCAGGAACTCGAAACCTTTCGAAGAGCCGCGGAGGGAGGATCGGAGATCGACAAGCCCCGCCCTGACGCCACCGAGCAGTGCGCCGGTCTCCTCCGAGCGCACGGCGTACGCCGCAACGCTCCCCGCCAGCCGTCTGCTCAGATTGGCCAGAGAAGCCTCGAGATCCGAGCATCGGGTCGTGAGTTCCGCCTCGAGGTCGGGGGATCGAGGGAGGTCCTCCGGGGTCCGGAACTCCCCGGAGAGGAAGCCGATGAGCGACGGCGAGAGATCCGACGGCCGGGGAAGCGATGCTGCGACCCCTTCCATGGCTTGTCGGTCTCACCTCATCGGCAGATCAACTTTTAGGGCTTGAAGCGACTTCTCGTCGCGAAGACGCCGGTGAGGAAGGACCGACAAATTAAGTATGTTTCTCGCAGGTAAAAGGATTAGATCTAGTCCGTTCATTCTGTTGACTGATCTGATCATGATCGTTGATTAATGCCTAACTCATCTATCTGCCGGAGGCACTTAATCCAATAGGTCGAATTAATATGGTTCGGCCCAATATTTCGCGACATTTGTGTATAATATATATTATAATTAATGACAACATCGTGAAACTCTCCAAATAATAATCATCGATTATAATTTAACTATGGTTTGAAACCATATCCAGAAATGTATTATATGCAATATTATGTTAAAAAAAAAAAAAACGGCATGCAGGCTTTTATTTGGACATCGTTGGAGTGAAATTTAGTGAACGGTCAACCCGACACCGCACGAGTCCTCGCTGCGCTCCTGGCTGCTCTGAAACAGACACCAATCGCGTTTTTTCTCCACTGGAAAACTACCATCTGTATTATTATTATTTTTTTTGTCTTTTGCCTCTCGCTTGGCCCATGGAGAAGTAAGCGTAAGCGATAGTTGCATATTCGAATTTCCTGAACTAAGGAAGAATACAGTGTTTCAACAACTACAGCAAGAGATCGGGCTGGAGAGAAACTAAACCTGAGACCTCGTTGGAGCTATAAGAATCGTGGGTTCTGTCAGCTGCTCGGTCATTCGCCCTCTTCGATAACGCCCTTTAGACCTAATCACTCGGCATCCTCGTCAAGCTGATGGCAGTAGGGACGCTCGTACGTGCACCATTCTTTGCGGCTCATGGCGGCCTGCTGCTCTTCAAGATCTTCTTCTTCTTCTAAGGTGGGTTGGAGAACCAAGTGTGGTGGAGATTTTGACTTCTCGGAAACACAACACAAGCCCCACTTCCACCTCCATATTTCTGTTCCCCTAGATTGCTTGCTGTTTCGTCTTTTGGGATGATACTTGGCTGGTTTTTCTGACTTTTTGTTCAGGCTGTAGGGAACACGTAGTCCAGCCCTGGTATTTCCCATTGTGGGTCAGGGCCAAGCAATGTTGTCATTGTGGATATTAGTGCTGTTGATGACAGTACGTACCCACATATTTCTGCTGGCTGGAGAATTTTTGCCCCGTGACATGCATAACGCATCGATCTCATGTTGATGCAGTTGGGAGTCACCTACAACATATTTTTATCTGCTATCCGTGAGATCAGGATTTGAGATTACAAATCAGTTTTCTCTATAAACTTCGTACTTTAATCATCTTCAGTTTTTGTAGTTCATCAATCCTTTCAAAGTCCCACGTCGAATCTGCAACTTTGCTTGCTTCCATCTGTAACTGGTTGCCCTCAGTTTGGAGGACAAAATGACTGTACTGCACGAACACTTGCTTAGTGCCATAAAAAGTATTGTTTGTCCACAGAAAAACTATTAGCAACATACTGTGAGATGATCGATGGATGGATGGTAACCAATTTGACCTAAACAGAGTGGCGACGAAGGAAAGAAAACAAATCTTAAAGAGCACAAATAGTTGGGAGACTACGGTTTCATCTTTGTTGTTCCGACATGTCATACGCCAATGGAAGAACAGGGGATACAACATTAGAGAGGGAACGTTACAACGATGCAAGAAGACCACTGCAGAATGCACATCAAAATTCTATTTTGCTCTAATCATTAGATAAAAAGTAAAAGTAAAAAAGCAGCAATAAAACAAGAGTGGCAAATATTTCATTTTGATAAATTGCAGTTCAAACAAACTTCACATTTCTGCATTCTAATTGATCCACAAAAAAGACAGCCTTCTCCGAATAAGAAAGGAATATAATCTAATGCTGCCATGGTGTAATTAATTCTATTCCAACATGCAGAACATAAACCCTAATGGAGAAAACCCTTGGCTAATTTTTAAGGTTCTAGCTTTTTCTAAACCTTATCTGAGCCTGCATGCCCTGACTGCAAACGAAGGCAAAAAATTGGTTAGCCTTATGTGAAAGGATGATTAAGAAATTCACAACGATGATGATTCAAATGCATACCTCGGCCACTCGACCATTAAGAATTATGACAGAGGGAGCAAAGGGGTTAGATACTGTGGTTGCAATACTATCGATCACCTCTGTGGTTGATCTGAACTAGAGGCAGCTCCTGCAGGGGGCGGAGGTGTTGACATGCTGCTCGCTGATCCATTCTCAGCAGGTGGACTGACACCCCATTTCCCTTCAGATTCCAGTGGCTCTAATACATGTACACCACCATCTGTCAGACCCAAGGCAAATTGGTTTGGCTCTGATGGATGTGCGGCAATCACGGCTGGGTACACAGTTGTGCTGTCAAAGCAAGTAGGAAGTAATCAGAAATAGTGGATCATGTGGAACACAGTTCAGCCTCAATCTGATGCAGAATCATATTCAGGTAAAACTGCAGATGGTTTAAAAGAGGAGGCATCACACTTCTTAGCCATATGTTAACAGAGCATGCTTCATTATCGCTAGAAAGTCAGAATCATCAACACCTGGATCAACTTTTTCGATCACCTTTATAGTTTATCTTTTTTAAGCCTTTCCGAGAGAACACAGCCTTAGAAAGAAAAGTAAAAAAACCACAGAAATAGATAGATGGCAAAATGGCCAAAGGCAAACAAAATATAACATGGAGCACACTTTATACATAAATTTGTGTGTGGTGATTCTTGTTAAGGAGAAAATAACTAAGCCAATAAACAGGCTACATTTACAAATGATGAATGCCCAAGATTGTGCACTTTGTGGCTTTCTGCAGAGATTCGTATCCACCAAACATCAACTTATAGCAAAGGAAAAAAAAGAAGTTTAACATAAAATAATTTTTCACATACCTGACACTGGGAGGGAGATAAGCAGCAGGAAGGATCCGACATCTGAGCCTCAGGTTCATGGCATTGAATATACATACAGTGGCATCCAAGAAACTAGCATATATCAACTGACTGTCACAAGACAACGTTGCATGAGATATGGGCGCAGAACCTTCACGAGGAGCCCACTGAAAGATAAAACAATAATTGTTATGGAGGTTAGCATAAACTGTCTCCCATATTCAACACCTGACATAAATACCTGCTTCATGCATTCTAGTTTAGTTGTCTCGAATATAGCAATCTGGGTCTCATGCACAACTAGTAAGTGCTTTTGATCTTGATGGAACTGCACACGTGTATCTGAGATCGTTGTTGGAGTATGCCCAGAGGGAATTTGCAGAAATCTGCTTCTCTGTTTGTCCCATCCGTCAGTACCCCAAACACAAAGCTGCAACAAAAAAAGGTATTTGAAGAGAGGCTGTGATAGAAAAATCATAGGTGAACTCATACCTCCATAAATAGAGCCCATCAAAGGCAAGTTAAAAATTGACAAACTAGACATCAAATTATCTGCATCATGAAGAAAGGATCAACCAATAACCTGAGCATCAGCTCCAGATGAAACCAGCACATTTAGAACATTTGAGAAGGCAAGGCCAGTAATTCTCTTTGAGTGGCCTCTAAGTTTACTCTTAACCTGCAAAAGCGAGAATTATATGTGCTTTCTCCATCAGACAGCATCACATGTTGCCTTAGTAGCAAAGTACCTCATCAACACGGACATTGTAGATTTGAATTGTAGAGTCATCCATTCCTATAGCAATTATATTATTGTCTTGAGGATGAAATGCAAGAAAAGTTGCTGCAGGTGGGGGGGGCATGAATGTCGTCATAGTCTGCATTGTATAACAATATTGGTCAATTTAAAATGTGAGCTAAGCTGTTATACATCATGTAATCTTTACGCCTAACCTTAAATGTCATCATGTTGAATAGGGATATTTTCCCTCCTGAAGCTGACATGACGTAAGAATCATTCTTCGACAATGCAAAGCAGTGGACTGGTTCTTCAGGATTTGTGTCAGTTATATCGTTAGTCATCAATATGCCACTTGGTGGTTGCCACAATTGAGGGGCAACACTTGCTGTTGCCTGTACAATGAAGCATTCATTTAGCAAAACTAACACCAGAATTTTGTATTTCAACTAGTTAAGAAGGTTCTGATAATTTATGGAGACATTTGTCATTTGACTCATTTCCAGTACCTTTCCACTTGAATTGCGTTCATTTCGAGGCCACTTCCAGAGGAGATGAATTGCATTTGATGCTAAAGCCAAGATGGCAAAGCCAGAATTGGTGTAAATCAGTTTTGAAATCTGAAATGCAACATTCTATTCAGGACCTTGAACAAATAATTTTCTAGCATGATTAGCAGAATACTTCGACTTTGAACTCCAAAGTTAACAGAAGTCATCAGTCTAACATGTGTATTTGAGTGGTGTGAAAACTGTTGAGAAACAAAGAGCTGCATAACCTCTTTACCATATTATCTTATATTCTCTCACTCAATACAGACAACATCAAGTCGGCACCTCTTTCACCAGACACTGAAATTCCAGACATGAGGGCGCATGGATGTTGAAAGAATTTTCCTTTCCCCTAAAGTAGAGGGCTGCCGACCAATTTGTTGTTTAATACATGTTTACCAAGACACTTCTTCTATGACCATCCAGTCACTTTCTCTCCCAGATTTATTTCCCATGTGGCACCACAAATATGATGCTCATAGATCTAATTAGAGAAATTACTCTATGAGATAGGTATTTTTATATCTCACTTCTCAAAAATAAAAAAAATGATGCTCTGAAAACCATAAAGACATTTGAAATGACTTGGCTGTTACCTTCTTAATAATGTTTTCTAAAAATCATGGATCAACGTTTTGACTGGACTAATACAACCTGGCTGTATGCACCAGTTCGATGACATGTTGGGCATGGACCATGGCACATGCCTCCCAATAGCATAAATGCCCAAATATTTACAAAATTCTGCTGCATGTGCCGACATACTATACTGGTGCAGGATCAGTATGCTGCATGTGTTGGTACGCTGACATGTAATGGACCCATACTGGTCCGAATTAATGGCACTGCAATTGGTCTAATACCCAAAACATCAAACCATGCTAGAAATATAACTCATTCATTCTAGGTGTAGATTTGTCCTTGATTACAGGATCTAGAATATCTTGCCATGACCATGGGCATGATTCTAAAAGAAAAAAAAGAGTAGAGAAAAGAGATCTTGGAAAGTAACTAGCAACACATAAAGTTCAGCAAAGTCCGCAAAGCTTTAGGAAATTTCTCCAAGCAAAGATACGACTTAACCGATAACGCAAAAAGATTTGGATATCTGAAAAGAGAAAACGTGTGTTTCCATTTATAAAGGTCACAAAACCTAAACCAACAAAGCACCCAGCATAACCTGAATAAACATATTATAGCAACAGATAATCAAAGTTTTAATAAGACCATTAAACAAACCAGAATGTCACATCTCTGAGGATCAACTAGAACTACGTATATTTCACTGAAAGAGAGCTTCGATTTGATGTGACAACCATGAGATTTGTGGCAGTTGATAATTCAAAACTAGCAAAAGTAGTCCAGATAAAGTTGAAACAGAACATAATATCCTACAGTCGCAGAAGAATTCAAAGACGACCACTATCAGTACTAGACCAAGATTTTAGACCTTGCAGGTACTTGGTGGTACTTACCAGTCCAACTGGTATAATAATCCTTGAGGTACATAGGACTCTCCTACATGTGCTATAAACACTGATGAACACTCTTAAATCATATGGTATTCATAACAGAACCCGCTGATACCAATATGACTAAAATAGCAACCTAAAGATCTCTACCATAACAACTAAAAATAAGGATTAAAATTATCATAAAAACATTAAAAAAACAGACAATCCTGATATAAGCCTTATAGAACTCGACTCAGGAGCTATCTAGAGTTTTCTAGACCAAACTTGACTTGGAGCGGCTGAATAACCCCTATTTTGGTTTCTGTTCCTGCTATTAGGAAATTCACATTTCCACCCTCTTCTATCTTGATTAGAAGTGGCATAGATGGGGCTTTTTTTCCTATTCCAACCAGGATTGTGCTGAGTTTGTCTTTCTTGAGCTACAGAGTTTTCATCTCCTACTACAACCAGGGATCCTCCCAAGAGCTACGTTATCCATATCCTAGCGGCCTTCTTCAAGCAGTATTAGGCTTCACCAGAGTGCATATGGGCCAACAGGAGTTAATATGGCAGCTACAAGCTGAGCAATGTTGAATCCTGCATAATGCCTGTGTAGGAGCACTACCAATCTGATGAATTTAATAATAGACAGATCGAGTGAACTTGGGCCAGAGTTAGCCGGTCCATGCTGTCATACTATGAATTCTCAGTGATGTCATTAGCTTGATCAGAGTACAAACAACATTCACAGCAGAAGAATATGTTGACATCTTGATCACTATGCCATTAACTTCTTTATATTAAAATGTTTTACAAGAGCCACATCAACATGAATAGCATCTCAGGAACATTTTGAAAATTATGCAAAAAAGAGAAATCACAAGTGAGATAATAATACACAAAGCAAGCAAAAATTTTGGTCCAAAATAGATGATATTTTCAAACTATGTAACTGTTACATGTTCCTGGCAGACATAAAAATGGAGAGCGTTAAGTCGAAGTAAATTAGATGACCTGCTAATTCAGATTTCATGAGATTTCCTGTATATATTAGAAGTTTATTGAAGGCTTCTACAAGATGGCTGGCTATCAGATCTGAATGATCAATAACAACGTAAGGACATGAACTTTGCTAGAGAAAAAGATTGTGAAAGGCTTTTGGAATTGAAAGCTAATGAAAACTAGCACATCAGATTTTTAGGAGGATTCGTGGAAATGACATGAAAAGGATGTCGCTAAGCATTTACCTTGTTTGCCTTTAAAGTGAAGAATGGGTATCCAATGCAAGGAAGTTGCAGAATCTACCTATAAAGTGGGAGGAGTATGTTGTAATATATTTCATGTCGGATCACCTTGAACAAAAGATTGTAAGAGTATCATATAGTCAATTTCTCTGAATTAAATGTTTCCTTCCCATAAGAATTATTTCATGATAAATGCCTGAGGACCTATGTTGAAAAGATCATTGGCCACAGTTAGAATAATTTTTGAGATGACAGCTTTACTTATAATTTCAAGGAAGGCTGGAGAAAGATTGTGCCCATGGTTTGCTTTCTACAAGTTTTCATCTTAAATAGATGTATAAGATCTGAAAGGACTACTCCGACCAAGTAAAGCATGTGGCAGTTAAAGCCTAGATCCACATCATCTAATAAACACAAATTGATGGAAACATAGCTACATCAATAAAATGAAAAATCATTTTACTGATTGCCTCACATAGCAAACAAAGCAGTCAATTTTCAAGGAGAATTTTAGAGGCTAAAAACATGTGCATTATAGATTGATCCACTACTAAAATTAAATCCTCTTGTTATTGAAAGCATGTGATCCTTGAAATAGCCCATCAAAAACACTACCAAATATGTTATCTTAAATTTGTCCAAGGGTAGGCATTTTTTAACCTCATATATGACCAATTGAAATATTCAAAAATCTGCGGAACATGCCAGGTAACAAAAAGGACCAAGTGCACTTTGAACAATTCACAAGAGTTGCCTGAATACATATAGTATTTCCATCAGTAGTCACAATATGAATAAATATAAAAGAACTTTCCCAGATAAACTTTGACATAGAGATAAGACCTTGCTTGTTCTAAGATTATCCACAAGCCTTAAAGATCGACACTGAGTTGGTTCATTAAGTTCAGAAAGCATCCAGATCTTTGATTTGTCCGTCGATTCATCAGCAATTTTAGGTTTTACGTCCACCAAGTTTCTGCCATCACCGCTCTGTCAAAATCAGATACAAGGTTAGCACAGTAGTAATTGTATAATAAATTCACTAAAAAAAAATAATGTACAACAAATTCCTGATTAAACTGGGTGAAAACATACATAGAAGGCTTCATGATATTAGAATGATGCTTCTAGAAGACAATTGCATATGAAAGAACAATTCACACACCATTCCAGCTATCGCCATAGGTGGTGGAGCAGTTCTCCCAGTTATTCCAGAAGTCGTTGCAACAGCAGCAGCAGACAATGGGCTTATTATAGGCTGTTTCAGATAGCATAGATAACATCATATCATTTGCACTCTATGTCAAGAACAAGTAGTTTGTCAGGAAAGGGGTACCTTTGTTACTGTCTCTGAAACAGTTCTGGAAGTATCAAAAGACCGATTTTCAAGTGTGCGCAACAGACGAAATCCATCAGAATTTGCCAAAATTTTAATTCCATTATCATGTGTAGAGACAGCCAATAGTGTTCCCTCCTTGTTAAACCGTATCCTTGGACTTGCCTAAGGTTAGAAATTGAAGACTTATAAATAGAGCATATTCTAAGGGAGTTTTCTTTATGATGCCAGCAAAAATACAACGTACTGGTAGGCCACCATCAGCATCAATCGTTGTTAATAGACTAGTATTATCCATATCCCAGAACTTGATCAGAAATTCATCGCCAGCAGCCAAAAACCGATTTCGTGTGGTATCAAATTGCACAACACCTAGGGAACGTTTTCGAAATCCTTGGTATGTCCTCTTCACGGCTCCTTCACTTTCATTCCATTCCACAATGAACGTTTCCCCTTCTTTACTGGTCCCACATGAAAAGAGCCTACAGACAGCAAGAGGAAATTTTCAATGAGAAATACAGATCCCTAAATTGTTTATTCTACATTTTGCTAAAAAGCCACCGACTCTGGAAATATACCTCGAACCATCAGCACTGTAGGCCATTGTGGTACACCAATGTCCAGGAGCATCATAATCCACCCTGGATCCTAAATTGTCATACAACCATGCTTTTATTTTTCCATCTAATGCTGTTGAAAAGATGAACTGTATGATAAAGAAAGAAAAAGATCAATAAGCTTTCAACAACTCATTAATAAAAACTTCCACAAAGTATCCAATATGCCGTGAAGACAATTTGACTTAAATTAAAGCCCAAATAGGTAAATTACCTGAATGTTCTCCTTGTGATGTGGGCAAACAGAATAAACAGGTGATTCATGCCCCTCAAAGGTGTACTGTTTTGTGCCACTAGTTGCATCCCACACCTAAGGCATCACACAAATACACAAAAGCTTCAAGCAACAAGTGTATGTAATTCAGAGGTCAGAATTCTTCATATACCAACCTTAATTGTTTTGTCATCTCCACAGGTTATAATTGAAAGCTGTTTATTAGGATGAGCAAATGCAATATCATTGACACCGCCAGTATGAGCATCAATCTGTGAAATGAGTGTTGGAAGAAACATAAATAAAAATAAATAGAGCAAGAAGTGTATTTCAAGATGCATTGATTGCTTTATAACCTCCAAGTGCTGTCTGATATCATCAGCACCATGATAAGAAAATATTTGGACAATGTGCCTTGAATAAGCAACACCTGCACAATGTTGAGGAAGTATTACTGTGACAAGTCCCCGATAGTCTTCTTTTTTCTTGGTGCATGGAATTAGTATATAAAATACAAAATGAACTTGTTTTTTACAAACTTACCGAACAAGGAGCCATCTGGGCTCCATATGATGCGATTAACTGACACAGCAGGATCCTTAACCAAAGAAGCCTGAGTAGCATAGAGCCAAACTTAGATTCATTCTGCATCACAAAAGTAATAATGCACCAGAGGACCATATAGCAGTGCTTTGCATCAGTAAATGGAAAACCAAACCTGAAGGGACATCGAGCAAGACCCAATTTCCCAAACCTTAAAGTTCTTAAGGATTAACCTCTCCCTAGAGCCTACATCCCATAATGCGATGTCACCCACATTTGTACCAACTACAAAACGACAACATGACAACAACACAAGAAAAACCAGCCTCAAGCGATGGCAAACAAATAAAAGCTAATACCTGAGGAGAACAAGATAACATAAAAAAGGTCCTAAAAAGCACACCAAGAAGAATAGTCTGCTGGATTGGATGAAAATCCATGCTCATGGGGTTTGAGCCTTGACTCAGCATTCGTGCGACCGTCTTTGGCAAGTCCTCCAAGGTGTACATAGCCTGGTTATGATTTTGAGGATAGGAAACTGGCAGTATATTCACAGGCAGGTTTACCTGAATTAAGAAGTAACTATTAAAGAAAAACACCTAGCATCATTAAGCAGGATATAGAAGAAACGCCCAGCAGACCTCATCAGATATTCCAAGAGGCCTTGTTCGTTTTGGCACATGATCAGAATCTCCATACTCGATAGAAGGGTTGGCTGTCGGAGGAGTCCTCGGATGCTTCAAAATTGCAACTATCAACAGAGCAAAATAATTATACAAACAGTGGCATTCCACAATTTTCTTCTATCACTAGCCAGTATAATCCACATACTACCAGGATTTGTCGGTGCATTGAGTCCAATAGCACCACCAGCAACAGCTGGATGGGTTACAGCTGGATGACTAGACACCCAGCCAGCAAGGGGCATAGGAACTGGTGCTGGTGCAGGTTGAAAAGGCTGAAGAGGAATTATTGAACAATTGTAAGATATCTCATGAAAAAACATGCATGAAAATTAAAGTTAGATAAATACCCCATGAGCACCCAATGGAGGAAAACCTCCTGCTTTGGGCATGGATCCAAGCAGTGGACTGTTTGCTGGTGATGGTGCAAGCGCACCATTTGGTTGTCCACATGAATGATCAACAAATAAAGTTTTAATATCTGGATTTGGCCTAGGGTTTTTGCATAGCTGGTGCTGCCAGTTTAAACTGCCAGATCATAGAATGATACGAAAACTTTAATACTCATTAACAAACCCCATATAGTAAGATAATTGAAGCCAACTGAACCAATTTTCAGAACAAATCAGTGAGATATAAACTAGAAACAAGCTTCTATATGCATCATACCAAATTCATGTCCTTCACTAAATTTTTAGGATTAGCCTCCTACATGCACCTATGGCTATTTCAATAACATTGTTGTCCTCTCAAGTATACTGAGAAAACAACGCTGCCATCTTACTCTCCACCGAAGACCTTTACTCGCTGATGGAAAAAAATTAAGAATATAAAGTTTATAGCAACTTTCTCAAATCAACAAGATAATTTAGGTAACATTTACTTGAGCAAGCCTATTCTCCATGCACTAATCTGTTGCCTAGTACTTCATGTCATATACATCAGACCTTTCACTAGTTTATTTAGACCCAAGGTATGTGAGTTACCTCGGAGACAATTCATAACTTAACCAATTTCTAGCAGTGATTTTAAGAGGCGCTCGGGCGAGGAGAGGCGAGACCCAAGCGCTTCGCTCGAACTCCAGGTGGCGCGCTTCAAAGAGGCCGCCTGGGCGCTCGCCCAAGCCCAGCCGCCGCGCGCTTCGAGCGAGCGCCCAGGTGAAACAAAGCGACCACCGAAAAGCTTGGTTCGGTCGTTCACGTTAGTTGGTTCAATCGAACCAATTAATGCAGCAATATATACTTCAACCCTAATCTTCTCATCTGGGATTACGCCGCTGACATCTTGCCGCTGCCGCTGCCTCTGCCTCATTCGCTGCCGCCGTCGCTACTCTTCGCCACCTTGCTTCTGTTCGCCGCCGTCACTGCAATTGCTGGTCTTCACCACCATCGCTGCCACTGCCGCTGCTGTTGCCGCCGTCGCTGCCGCTGCCGTTACCGCTGCTCGCCACCATCGCTGCCACTGCCGCTCCTCTCGCTCTCAGTCAGGTCAGCTCAGGTCGTCTTTGTTTCTACTGTTAACAGTATACTGTTAACAGTAGTCCATTAACAGTATATTGTTAACAGTAATTAACACTTAATAGTATATTAACACTTACCACTACAGTATACTATTAAGTTAACTAATTATTAACAGTATACTATACTATTAACAGTATAACAGTATATTGTTAATATACTATTAACACTTAACAGTATATTAACAGTATACTGCATATTAAGTATTAACAGTATATTGTTAATGAACTGTTAACAGTATACTGTTATTGGACTGTTAACAGTAATATTAACAGTATATTAACAGTATATTATTTTGATTTTAAATTTTATAAAATTAATCCTTATTTATTTGAAATTATTGTTAGGGTTCCAAGATAATGACAAGTGTATAGAACAACTCAATAGATTCTCCAATGACAACTAAATATCTTATTTTTATTTAAATAATCATATTTATTAATTATATTATATATTTTTTTATATTTTGGCGCCTCGCTTCGCTCGGGCGAGCGCCTGGCGCCTCAAGCATTTTGGGACCCTGGCGCCTTTTAGCGCCTAGCGCTCTTTTAATCACTGATTTATAGTAGCAAGTATGTTTATATGGTGTGCTTGTTCTTTATTCTGAATACAGCAACAATAAAAAATTAGAAGGCCGAAGCTTATTTTGCTTGTTCTAGATGTAAAATAAAAAATGACACGACAGATAAAAATCATGCAGACATAATTGTGGTAAAAATGAATATACAGACACAACTATCATCCAACATAGAGTGTGAAAAAAACAAATGGTATTCTTTGCACATATTAGTCAAGAGAGATTCCTAAACAGAAACAAAGATTTCTTTCTAGATATTAAATGATGAACCTACTTTTTTCTGAATAGATTGTTTGAGTTATTTAGCTGAATCAAATTTGAACTTCGCTAAATCATGCTTCAATAAACAGATCATTCATCCCCCTTTTGAGTCAAATATAAGCACCAACAATAGAAATCCGTGTCACTGACAGCACAGAAAAATTACAGTAACTTCTTATAGTCATACCTCTGGTTAATTAAAGTGCGCAATCTAGAACTTTTTAGGTTTGGCAACTGTAGTTTATCTCGGAATAGGGGGTTTGCTTCAATCAGCTTCTTAAGCTCAACAAGCATTATTGTCCGAGCTGATTTTGTATCTCCATACTTCGAAAGTTGCTCATTTTCCCTGAAAATCAAGCACATTAGGCATGGAAAAAGCAAACGATTATGACAAACGAGCAACACTAGCTGAATATAAATCGCTAAAACCTCAAACCTGAAATTCTCCAAAGTCAAAAGTTGTGTGATTTCCTTAAATAGTTCCTCGTTGAACGAGGCAAAGACCTTCAAATCCTTCACAAGGATTTCGACTGCTTTTGGTCGGTCATGTCTAGCAACCAAAAAAAAGGAACAGTTTTCAAAGCCTACTCTCCAAAAACAACAAAGAAAAAAAATTAAAAAGAAACCAGAAGCCTACTTGTCCAATGCTTCAAGATACTTCTGCTTCCGGATTTCAAAAAATATCTTCATGGAGTACCGGTTGTCATCAACCTTGGTAAAGCCAGAGAGGTAACGCTCAACGTTATCCCAATTTCCATTATGCACCTCATCCTCAAAATACTTCATATTGAAATAGAAGCCAGACTCCTGCTCAAGCCTGAGTTTAAATCCCATAAAAAGAAGTGCAAAAGAGTAGCAAGATAGATAAGATAATAAGCCAGTGATCAACCAGAAATTAAGTTTTAACAAGGAAACCAACTTGTGAACTGTTTCTTTAAACTTCTCCTCATCGAGGAACTGCAGTATCAGAAACACCAGCTCTCTACTGAGAGATGACATAGTCTTGCGCGGTCTCCACCTCGAAACCCTAAATCATTAAAGAAAAGGGAAACAGATAGCAAAGGAAATAATAGATCTTCCCGGGGATATCACGAAATTGGAGAAAAGATCCAATCTTGGAGCACCTCTCACAAACAAAAACAAAAAAGGATCCAAAATGGAGCCCATCAATGAAACCAAAGTTCTCCCAAACGCAAAGAAAACCCGAGACGCCTGCAAGAAAACCGCCAAAATCCCTTCTTTGGATTCAAACAAGATATCTAGATGAAACAACGGAATAAAGAACCAAAAACTTAGGGTTCGACAGATCGGGGAGGCAAGAACAGCACCTAAGAGCGTAAATCCAAAAGAAAGGAGAAGCAACGGGAAAAAGAAGGCAGACGAGGGGGGAAAAGGGGCCAAAACTGAGTCTTTTGCACGGCTCCTCCAACGAAAAGGGGAGAGATCTGGGAAACAGTCCGAGCTCACCTCCAAGAAGAAGACCAGGGAGATGACGACAACGAGCGATTGGAGCGAGGAAGCGAGACCAGAGACCAATAATTTAGGTCGAAACCTGCAGAAATCGAAAAGGAAAGCGGAACAGAAAAAGAAGAAGAATATTGGCCGAGTTTGCGACACGGATGGGTCAATTTATAGGCCAACGAAGACAATGGGAGAGGTTGAGCTGCTTATCGATGATACGTACGTGGCCCGATAAATGATAACCTGTTTCACACACACACATTATGGCAAAAATGCATAGAGGGTCCCACCCACGCTTCGAGGCGACGACGCGTCCGACGATATTGAACGCTGCGGAATTCGCGAGGTTGCGATTAATCAGCCGATCAGATGATATATTTTTTTTCAAATAGAATATTCCTCCGAGTCCAATGAAGAATGACGCGTTTGACCAACGACGAGGTGCCCGGCTCGGTGATGGTCACGAGAACACCCACGGTTGCTCCTCCTCCCCCGCCACCCGTCCCCTCGGCCGTTGGGGACGGCCCCCCTCGAGGCGGTTCTCGCGGTGCTCGGGACTTCTTCGCCGCCTCACCGTTCTCTAGCTCCCCCTTCCCCGCCACCCATCCCCTCCGGCGTCAGGGCACCATCAGGTGGTTCTCGCGGCGCTCGAAGAGAGCTCAACGTCAGAAGCGCGCCACGCCTGGCCGAGCCCCCGCTGCGTGCTCTGGGGCAACGCTGGCGGTTCAGCTCCTTCCGTCGCCCGTGTCAAGACTCCTCTCGCCATAAGCTCCTGAATCTTTCACAAGAAGTAGTAGCTCAGAAAGACACTCTACGACGTGAGCATCAAATGGGGATCAAGAAAGTTATCATGCAGCGATATGCAGCTGAAAATACAGCAAGGAATCGTCCAAGAGATTGGAGACTTGCAATGACAACAAAAAAACATGGCCACTTCGAACGCCACATCCACTCGCCTGCAGGCAGGCTAGCTGAACGCCTGCGGCCTCGAGCAGTTATTTGCGCACTGCAACCAGCATGACAAGAGCCCCATGATGCCGCCGCCTGGTGCGCTGGGCTGGCAAGCATCGCTCTCTCGTCGCTGCAAGGCCCTCAGGAACTCCTCTGAGCTCAAGTTGCCATCGCGGTTTGTGTCGAAGACGTGGAAGATGACATCCACCATGCTTTCAGTCAAAGAGATGCCGCAGACCTATGTCCATGTAAAATCTATATTTAGACAACTTTCATCCGGCACAATAAAAAGGAAATAAAACATTTGGATTGGTGTGCATCATATGACAGCAACAATGCTTAAGCAGCTGATGATCTTTTGGAAGCAAGTCAACAGATTGATGGGACCTAAAACCTTTAGATGATCGAGGCAACAACAACCAAATGGTTGAGTCAGTCCTGACACCATCCATTACTAACAAAGATTGGTCTGAACTCTGAACAATACGTTTTGTGTTTCAGTTGCATTAGAATTTGTTTAGCTACAGGAGACATTGTTAATACTAGTAGTACACATATTTTTGTTTAATTTTTTTAGAATTTCTAATAAGAAATACAAAAGCCAAAAAGACAAAAACAAAAAACCTGTTAATAAAAGCAGCCATATGAATGTTTCCAAAGCTACCAGAATATATAACCTAGTGTGTACCTAATCTGGAAATTATTGTTTCACCCAAAACTGTATTAATATCTTAAAAGGGATGAGAAGAAAGGTCCAAAATTTGTCCATTCTAGTTGACAGACCTGCTCATAATACTAAACAGCCAAAAATTTTTAGAAGCACACAGAGAATAGTTGATCTTACATGAGATGCAGCTCTTATAAAGTCCTGCTTTGTCAACAAGCCATTCACTTTCCCATAACTAAAGATAGCTAGAGTCAACGGTCTCAATCTTCTACGCAATTCTGCAAAAGCTTTGAATTCCTGGAAGTTACAGAATTAAAAGGTAAACAAAGGATAAAAAAGTTGGTTATCTAAAGAAGTAGAAGAAAAGACTCTTACTTCAAAGGTGAAGTGCAAATATCTAAGCGAAGGGTTATCATCCAATTCATCCACTCGATCTAGTAACTTGTCTACATGATTCATGTCTGCTGAAGCAACCATTGACAGAGCAAAATCCTTGGCAGAAATTGTTCCTCTTGACTTTAAATCATAATGAGAGAACTCTAAGCGCACAATCTATTTAAGCAAAAGAAAATGAACAGCAATGGAAGTTAACCGCTACAACTAATTGTAAGATGAATAAACGTTAATCAAGATATAGTAGCAGTTAAACATATATGTTAGCAGCAAAAATATGCATAGGTGACCGAAGGTAAAGATTATAATATATAAAAAAGAAGGAAAAATATCAAGATAATTTTAAAGCATTTCACAAGTCATCTAAATGCATCCTTCCTACAGCAAGCACAAAAACATGCTACAATGTACCTAGAATTGTAATGATCATTTAAGCTAAAAAACTAAAATAATAGACCAATGACTAGAAGAACTGATAGTGCAAAGCAGTCTTTTATGCAAGCAGATTTGCCATAAACAGTAAATACTAGATAAAATTAATTTATTTCAGTTAATACCTGAAATCAAATTTTACTGGTTTTAGTAATTATGAAGTCAAATAAATTTCTGATAACTAAATGTATAAGAACTTTCAACAGGAAAGACAAACACAAAAGTGTCAATTATTGTATTTTTAAATCAATGAAAGAAAAATTGGGGTACCTCATCATGCAAGTCCCTAAGAAATTGAACAAACTTATCAAGTTGGAGACATCCTTTCCCATCCTTGCCAAAGAAGTACTCAACCAGACCTCCATTCTCAATAGAGCCACCAACTTTTAGACCAAAACGTAGTCCATTATTATGAGAAGCCCCTTGTCTGTTATAAGAACGCATTAATCCCATCACTTTCTTGAACTCTTCTCGTTCTATCTCTCTGAAAAAAAGATGCAATTAGTGTCTTGATAGTAGTGCCATGATTATTGGTTAAGTTTTTCCATACCCTTCATCAAATAATTAATAGTGAGGATTGTATAGCTCACAAAAAGGGGCCCTATCTTGAGGAACAAATAGATTTAACTGCATGTAAATGATCCAAATTTAAACATAGTAGGAAGTTCAGATTAGTGGGATTATATACATGACACAGTATAAAAAATGCAAATGGAATTTTCTGCTATAAAATATGACTTCTTAAGCAAAATAAATAAATTTTGAGGCAGAGATGACAGCATTTTAGAAAACTAGATCTATTTGCAAGCTATTTATCTAGAGAGAGAAAAAATGAATTCCTTCTTTCTTTATAGAATGACAAGAAAAAGGTCACAGTTATTAAAACAACGATCTATCAATTCCCATGGACCTTTGACTAGATTTACGAACCAAAGAAATTTGTCAAGTAAAATATGTTATCAATTACCAAATAATTTTAGAATTCAGATCAATCTCAGTTCATTAAAATTAACTTTGTTAGATTAGTAATTACTGATTGAAAGTTAATCACTTAGGAATGCAAATTTTGCATTGAGAATATTATAATACAGTCTAAATTGTACAGCACAGTGTTGAGTGATTCAGAACAAGGATGCCTCAATATGAAGCAGATTGAAATTGTTCGAAGGCCTAGACCAATAGATTACATTAAATTTTATGAAGACTATATTTTGAGGAATTAGACAACCGATTCCAAGATGGGCCCATTCTTGCTACCATGTAATAACAAAAATATCTTTTTGTGATAAAATATATTAGGAAATTTTTAGTTTTGACTAGTTAAACAATCACATAAACAAAGTTACAAGTTACAACTATATTTTTGTGAGAATCCATCCTTTTCAATAAAAGAAATCATTATAGAAAAGGATTGGTATGCCACATTTCTGCCATGTGCTTGCCGTAGGACAGCAAGGTCTGCTGACATCACAATTTTAGCCCCAAAATACAGCACAAAACATGGCCATGCCATCCTGCCAGTATGATGCAATCAAGGTAGCATGCATCAGAGTGGCCATGCTGGTCAAAAGCTGCTCTAAGAATATAAGCATGTTATACCAATGAAAAGAGGCATTTGATACACCAACTTGATTTGAAATAACAAAAAAGGGTTGTTTTTTTATCTTTCTCGAAAACACAGAGAAAAGTTTGGTTAATGACAAAAATAAAATGGTATAAAGAAAGGGCAAAAGATATGGTGCAAAAGAAAGGCACAATAAATAACATAAGATGAATAAAACCTACCCGTTGTTGTCAAGATCAAACATTTTAAAGGCCACACTGAAGCTTGATTCAGGAATGCTAAGCAAGGTCACAAAGAATATATATCTGGCAAGAAGGTAAAATGAAGGGTGAGAATCCAAAATGTTGTTTTATTGTGCTATAAACAAGTTGGAAGTTTTAGATGGAATAATAGGATATGAGTCCATCGTTGTTGTTTTAAGATGGAATAATCCAAAATGCTGTTTTAAAGAACCAAACATTTTTTACTAACTCTGGGAAGGATATGAGTCCATCGTTGTTAGTGTCAAAAAGCATAAAGAAGGCAGATGGAGCACAACGCAATTCTCCAGGATCATGTTCCCCTCTCAAATGTCCGTCTCTAACAATATCGGAATCTGATGGAGGAAAAACAGGAACAACTGCTCGCATCAGATCTGCAGGTGTCATGCATACTTCTCCTTCTGGGTTCTTAGATGATGCAAAATACTCAAAAATCTGCAACAAAAAAGGGTAACAATTAAACAGTTAATCCCATACTAGTGGATTGTATTAGATAAAAATATCAGAAAAATAGTATGTGGCATGGACACAGCAACAAAGACAAACCCATACCATAAATTCAGAACAGAAGAAAACAA
Source organism: Ensete ventricosum (assembly GCA_029747655.1). Classification (NCBI taxonomy): domain Eukaryota; kingdom Viridiplantae; phylum Streptophyta; class Magnoliopsida; order Zingiberales; family Musaceae; genus Ensete; species Ensete ventricosum. The sequence continues at coordinate 107,226 of JAQQAF010000006.1, read as the reverse complement.
ACTCTGAAGGAAGAAATTTAGACATGGATAATTTAAGTAAATCAATATATCAACAAGCACCAAATATTAGCACATATACCTATATGAAAGACAGTGTAGATATTCTAAATGTACTTGTACATGTATGTATATGGAGACCAACATCACATGCAAACATTTATACACATGTTCCAGTTAGTACAACTATGAATACATTTAAAAAGAATACCTTTTCAGGAGAACTTCTCATCCTTATCCGTTTCTCATATTTAAAAAACACCCTTCTCCGGTATGAATCTGCACAAATTAACTGACAAGTGCTCAGTCTACCATCAAATATTGAAAAAAATCATGCACAAACAGCTGCCTCTCTCCTTTTTGTGTGTGTATGTGTGTGTCAGGCAGCAACACAAGTTATTGAACTGCTGCTAATTCATTTTTATTCATGTTGCAATTACGTATATTGATCCATGCATCACTTGAAAATAACAAGACAAATGAAGATCCCAAACAATAAAATAGCATTCAGAATGTATGAGTTCCATCAAAACTAAGACATTTTCTGCAACTATATTTGTTTGACTCTGTCAGTTAAGGCTAACCCAAACAATTTAGAGTGGAAGTTACCATGCAGTACTCATCAAGAGAAAATTGTCTGGACTTTGTACTAAATATGATTTTAGCAACTATACTATATTACTATGTATAAACTGGTAGTCTAACTCTTTACCAAGTAGAACTGGAGTATTAATAAAAACAATATCCCACATATATGGAATTTCACCAACAAACTTGGTCAATCCTTTGCCCATGAAAACTTTGCATGAGTCCATCAAATGAAAGTACAGCCATCCTCAGGACCAAGAGAGCTTTAATTTAAAGTGAAGAAATCTAATTTGAATGAACAAAGCCACTATTTACTTCTAATCTCTCTTCTCTGATTGGACTAAATCTATTCCAAAAAGTATCTGTAATTTCTTGTTCACATCTGTTTCACCAATCATCCATTAACTTCAAAATGTGACATTCATAATGATGATGATAAAGTTCAACTTCAAATCATCTTTTACTTTATAAGTCCTTTTTACTATATCATCCCTACAGTTATCTGTACACGTTTGGCAGTCAATATATAATAGCCCATCTCTAGTCCACGAATATCATTTTTTGTCTGTAAGAAACCATTATGAACTAAATTTTTAGAACCTCATCATGCTTAAATTGAATTTATATCTAGATTTACAATGTCAAATTAAAAGAAAAGGTGCATTATATGATTGTAATAATAAGGTTAGACATGCAAGCAGACACACTTTCCTAAAGTAATAGCAACTTGAATTTATTTTCTGAACTAACTACTGTTTTGCAAGTGCTTCTAAGACCCATCAACCAAGCTATCTTCATGCTAACATGCAAATTGGTAGATAGTTCTACGCAGCAGCTTACAATGTTTTGTCAAGATTTGGTATAAATTACTACAAATTAAAAGCCCAAGCAAATTGTTTTGGATCAGATTTATCTGTGCAACATATTCTCTATTAATAGGCCTACCAGCCACTTCTTTCAAAACTGACTTCTTTGATCGTTACAGAAATCACTTCGTACTTCCCGTAGCTGCTTCAACCCAGACACAGCTTATATCATTTATAATTCAGGCCTACATCAATGTCTTCAATAATTTTCAGTTGCATTTACACCCTTCTAGACAAGGAAAACTTCTTTAATTACATGAAGTCAATGTGTGAAGCATTATCATATACCATGGCATTGTATTACTTTTTTTTTTTCCAGCAATCATGTCACAAAATACAGCCCTTTTGATCTAAGCCAAATTTGCAGATTACTTTAATGACCATAGACATTCAAATATAACAGGTCCATTGGCCCTAAGCTAGTTTATGCAACATCTGTTAACTGTACTGTACAATTCAAATCAGATCAGCTAAAATGTACTTGTTCAGAACAACAACCACAGCTTTATTTTATTGTCTCGAATCTGAGTAAGGGTAAGCCATTCTCAACATCCATGAGAAAAGGAGGCCCTTTACTTGTAGTAGCAATTAAAAAGACAACAAATCAATTGGAAATTGATCAGCTAAAGTATTCGCATGCACTTACATGGCAAAACTCCATTTATTCCTCTGATACAAGTACCTAATAGTCTCACTCAAGGAACAAGAAGTTGTAACGTCTAACCACAGCATTAGATGTTGAATAAGCAAAAGCCGACAACATCTCGCTATATCTGTCTTATCTACATTCTCGAAGTAAATGTACCAACTACTTCTCATATTTATAAATGTACCAACTAAATTGAAGGCGAACATCAATTTAAAGCCACCTTTTACAATCCCAAACACAAACTAACATCCCAATTATAAAACACCTCTAAATTTTTAATTTTGGCTAAAAGATCAATCGGTTCCAGTAAACAATATCTCGCGACGACGTGACGAAAAAAGGGCATATTTCCAACATGAAAAGAAAAGAATAGAATTCAAATGGCCCAACCGAATAAAAGGAAAAAAACGATCCAAAACACACCTGCGAACAGAAATTTAGACTTCTTTTCCATCTTCGCATCATCCGACGCCATCGGGTGCTCGGGTTCGCTCGGCTCCAGGTTGGAGTCGGCGAAGGACAGGGAGGAATCGGGGAACGACGAGAACGAAGGAAGCATACATAGGCCGATAGCCGATCCCCCGACGGCGAGTACCCTCGCGACCGCTCTCCCGAGTGCGCCGAGGTCACGCTCCTTCTCGGCTGCCGCGAAGCTGCCGAACCACGCGGAGACGCCAACACGGCTTCTGATTGGTGACTTACGGAGGGCAGATGCAAGGAAGAGCGACATTGAAGCTCTTGACGGAGGACGAGATGGAGATGGAAACGGAGATGGCGAGGGTTCGGAGGGAGGGAGGGGAAGAGACGACAGAAGCGGAGAGGGAGTCGCAAGCGAGAACGACGGTTCGTTTGGAGAAGACCGAGTTATTATTAGATTATATTTACATATAAATAATATATAATATAAGTCGAGATGTTTGTTTTATGGGCCCCATATGATTTATTTTGAGGTCTCCAAAGACGTGTGGAGATGCATACAGGCGTGTCTGTCCCACTTGGTATCGTTTCTTTTACAATTGGTGTGGTGGCATATTTTCAATGGCATGGTATGTTGTTCCTTGCACTGTTTAAATGATGAAATCCCGGATGTGGATGGAGTTATGCCACGATGCCAACCACGACCGTCTATTACAATCGTTATAAACTGCTTATTGCCGATTGCAATGGTTCACGACGTACGCGGTTCCATTTGATCGGCTTTGATCCCTCATGGTCGACCCGAGGTAGGGTTTGATCGACTTCATCCACGTCATGGTCTTGCATAATAAATCGATATCGAGGATAAGAAATCGATCTCATAGAGAGGATTGTCAACTCAACCCTCTGACGCTTAAATTAGTAGGTGACCTTTATGGTGTCCAAAGTGTGGCACCGCCCTATACGATCTCGAGTGACATAAGATCAACTACACGTCGTACATCGAATCGATTGCTTTTTTTTTGGCCCATTCTACACGTTGCCCTCTAGTGCATTATCGCATGGGTGGTGTCAGAATATTCCTTAAATAAGGGTTCGAGGTATGTCATGCAGCACCTTCATTGGTCGGGGTATTTGGTGATCAAGCGATCATTCGTTGGGCGCCCTGCACATCTCAGGCATGTGCTTTGTCATGGCAGGCCTATTTTTCTCTCGAGTTACATGACTCAAATGCAACTTCTCTTAGCCTCCCCATGGTGGGTCTTTTTTTTCTCCCAAGTTGCATGACTCAGGCCCAGCTTACCTTCTCTTCTTCCGAGTTGTGTGATTCAGGCATAATTCCTCCCGGCCTTGTCATAGTGAACTTTTGTTTCTCTCGAGTTGCATGACTCGGGCATAATTTCTCCTGGCTCTATCATAGCGAACCTTTCTTTCTCCCAAGTTGTATGACCTGGGCACAATTTCTCCTAGCCTCGTCGTGGCGGGTCTCCCTCCTTCTCAAGTTGCATGATTCGAACATAATCTCTCTGCCACCTATCGTAGCAGATCTTTATTTCTCCCAAGTTATGTGACTCGAGCATAATTTCTCCTAGCCTCGCTGTGGCAGGCCTCCTTCCTTCTTGAGTTGCATGACTCGAGCACAATTTCTCCAGACCCTATCATAGTGTACCTTCTCTTCTCTCGAGTTACATGACTTGGGCATAATTTCTCCTAACCTCACCATAACGGGCCTCCTTCCTTTCTGAGTTGCACAACTCAAGCACAATTTCTCCTGGCCCTATCGTAGCATATCTTCTCTTCTCTTAAGTTACGTGACTCTAACACAATCTCTCCTAGCCTCGCCATGGTGAGCCTCTTTCCTTCTCGAGTTGTATGACTCGGGCACAATTTCTCTTAGCCCTATTGTAGCGGACCTTCTCTTCTCCCAAGTTGCTTGACTCGAGCACAATTTCTCTTGATCCTATCATAGCGGACCTTCTTTTCTCCCAAGTTGCATAACTCGAGCATAATTCCTCCTGGTCCTGTTGTAATGGACCTTCTTTTCTCCGGAGTTAAATGACTTGAGCATAATTTCTCCTGGCCCTATCATTTCTTTCCTCCCGAGTTGTACGACTCGAGCATAATTTGCATAATTTCTCATAGCCTTGTTGTAGCAGACCTTCTTTTCTCTTGAGTTGCACGATTTGGGCATAATTTCATTTGGCTCTATCATAGCGAACCTTCCTTTCTCCCGAGTTACGTGACTCGAGCATAATTTCTCTTGGCCCTACTGTAAAGACCTTCTTTTCTCCTGAGTTGCATGACTTAGGGCATAATTTCTCATATACCTACTATAGTGAACCTTCCTTTCTCTCGAGTTGTACGACTCAAACATAATTTCTCCTAGCCCTATCATAGCAGACTTTTCTTTCTCCTGAGTGATGGGAATAAAATAGGAATAAACTTGTATACGAACAAATACTAGCAGACCGTCATACACAGTAGAATCAAACAGAAATCACAATCAGATGAACACCAAGATTACGTGGAAAACCCCTTCAACTCGAAGAGTAAAAACCACGGGACAAGCTAGAGAAAATCCACTATCAAAATAATGAATATACAAATCTCAAGGCTTCTTGCCCAAGCCCAAAGCAACAGTCACAAGAGAATCACAGGGATACAAGGATTATAATACCAAACACAATATTCAAAACCTTCCCAAGAGATCACAGTAAGAATCCACTACAAACTGATCTAACCTGAGATTTGAATGATTGAGAATAGTCTTTTCTTGTCTTTGTCTTCTTCCCTTTTCTAGATCTCTTATTTTCTGGTCTTTACTGTCAATCTACAGCCTTCTTTCTCTCTATCACATTTTCAGTCGTCGTTGCCCTCTTAATCTCAACCATATCCACCTAATCTAGGTTTTAGGTTAATATAAGTGAGGTTCTGGGCTATGGGTTTCACTAAAGCTCATTATGGGCTGAATCTGGGCCATCTGCCCAACAACCTCCCCCTTCAGCCCATAAGGAAGGCTGTCTCATGACTCCTCAATGTGAAGTCATGCCGACCAACTGTCGACACATCTTTTGTCTCTCTTTTGGTAAAGCCTTTGTCAACATGTCTGCCTCATTATCATTTGTGTGAATTTTCTAAAGCTGTAACTGCTTCTCTTCAAGCACATTTCTGATCTAGTGATATTTGACATCTATATGCTTTGACTTGGAATGAAATGTTGGGTTCTTGCATAAATGGATGACACTCTGGGCTGTCACAATACACCACATAGTTTTTCTGTTTCAGCCTCAATTCTTGTAAGAATCATTTCATCCATAACATTTCTTTGCAAACCTCTGTAGCAATAATATATTCTATCTCTGTGGTGGAGAGCGCAATACACATTTGCAATCTGGACTGCCATGACACAGCTCCCCCTGCAAAAGTAATCACAAAACCTGATGTGGACTTTCTTATGTCAATATCTCTTGTCATATCTACATCTGTGTAACCTGTCAACATAGGTGGTTCACCTCCAAAGCTTAAACAAACTTTAGAACTTCCTCTGAGATATCTAAAAATCCACTTCACTGCTGCCCAATGCTCTTTACCTAGATTTGCAAGAAATCTACTAGCAACACCCACTGCATATGCGATCTTTGGCCTCGTATATACCATCGCGTACATTAAACTTTCAACTGCTAGTAAGGGGTGGGAGTTCGACATTGAGTGATTAGCTCAGGCCATCAACAACGTCCTACGATACTTCACTGATAAGGAGTCCAAGTAGGTCAGGCGTTTGATGAAAATTCTATCTTCTTTTAAGGTGATTAGGATGATGACCAAGGACTCGCTGGTAAAGGCGGGCCTCAGCCCAGCCCCTAGGGGTACGACCTGGACCTCATCCTTGTTTTTATGTTTTCCTTCGCATTACTTCTAACCTTGCTTCTATCCTATGTCTCGACAAGAATGGATCTTATGGCGATGAAGGGGATGGCTCATGCTTCAGGCTCATCGACCCTGCATCCCCCACAACCCTCAGCTTGTGAGCCCGAAGAGTCAGATTCTAAAGCTCAGCCAGGGATGTGTGGGTCAGATCGATCCAAGAAAGATGTCGGAGGAGATAGATGTAGGATCGTAATGACACTATGAGGTGTGTGTGTGTGTGTGGGGGGGGGGGGGGGGGGGGGGAAGGGGTGAATTACTGCTTTTATAAAAATATATGATCCAAACAAATTTAGACGAGAATATGAATCAAAAATATGTTTGACTTGAAAGTGTAAGAAAGTAAATCAGTAAGCAAATGACAAGTAAAAGCAAAAAAGAAAATGTTGTTGGAAAACCTTAGCGGGTGCATCACATGCGCAGCGGAAATCAAAACAAAAAACCGATTTCCCATGCAGATCAAAGCATCGTGCAAAAGATTGGGATCGCGAAAAAAAATTGTAAAAAAAAAAAAAAAAAACCACGATGTGTGAGAGATTGATTTTACCTAGGGAGATTGTATATCCCTGTAATCCAGATCTGGATGGAGAAGATGAATGAGGTCAAGCGTCCTCCTCTCTAGCGATATCCACACGATGGATCTCTACAGCGAAACTCCTCCAATCTGATCTTACAACTCTTGCTCAGAGGGAGGGAGGAAAATATGAGGTGATGGCTAAGGCTGCATTCTATCAACCATGAGTCTCCCCTCCTATTTATAGAGAGCCACCAAAACCCTAGGGCTCATTCCTTAGTGGGTATTGGATCTCCATCCAATAACCCACTAACCTTGCATTATTGGATCTCTATCCAATAATCTCCTTAGTCCTATATTGGGCCTTAATTAAGGAGCCCATCAACATAGGGTCTCATCTAATAAGAATAGGGGCTAATTGGATCTTCAGCCAATCCTCTATTCGCTGAAGCATCCACCATATGTATGTGACCCTCTAGGCTTGATACCGAGTTGGCCGTGAGTCTCTCCCATCAGAACTCCTTCTGATATAGTGAATTATTATCCCCATAATAATTCACTCGACTCATCGACTATGGACGTACTAGGCCACTACGTCATAGTCCCCAGACGGTATAGGGGGGATCAAATCCATCGGACATGTCTATCCATAGTTACCATATATCTATAATCCCTCATTCAAATAATATCCCAGAGATCGTATATTAGACATGGTACTGTCAGGTCACATACGAAATCAGTTTGTCTTGCTCTAATCGGATTCTACCGGAGAAATTCTTCTCTCTCAATCCGAATGACCCTAGCTAGGGATTTTTTTGAGCAAGCACATATGAGATATTCCTCTCGTGATACCGAGAGTGGATGATCTTCTATTGACACTCAATTGCCTTCGTAAGGTTAACTACCAATCCCGATAACCAACTGTACCAGATTTGGAACTTTCCAAACCTATAAGTCTGGCGTCAAAGAAAGGAGTACTCATACGAGGCATCCTTGGTGTCTCAAGTCTAAGGACCAGATACACAACTGGGACTATGGAATTGCTGTCTGACATTATGTATGATTAACCATACAACATTCCATAAGCAGATCAATCAGTGAACTCATTTTCTGATGAGCACATGTACTATATCTTTAGTGTCTCTACATAAGTGGCTATGAGACCAGCCGCCTCCATCATATGGATGAGTATATAGTACACCGATCTGTCCGGTTATCTTAATGTCCCTCTTGAGTAACCTATGATCAGGATTATTTATGATCTGTATTTAAAGGTGAATCGATCTCATTATCGTGATCTCATCACGATCCAACTCTCATTGCACAGAACCAAGGACATCACAATATATATATAACAAATAATGTGAGAATATGTCAATATTAATCATAAGCAAAAAGATCATACAATGTGTCACACGTGCCATCACTCACGTGATTGGCTTACATGGCACCTGTAACTAGCAAATGCAAACTAATTTCTAGTGTTTCGATCATCCAGACCTACGTCTACTGTTGATTCCTCTTCTCTCAAGACTACCGACTTTCACTACGATCTTCTTTCCAACGGGTAAAGATCAACTACCCTTATAACTCTTTCTCCTTTTACTAGGCTCAGGAGAGAACCTTTACAAACTCTTTCTCACAAGACCTTAACCCTCCTTAGAATGACCACTAAACTTGAGGAGGAAAAGACTCAAAAACTAAGAGTTTACAACACTTTTAGCTCAAGGGTTATATCACTTTTTTACCGCTTTTTCACACTTATTTATGCTATTTCATTATTTAATCAAGCAAGAAAGGGTGGAGAATTTATAGATCTTAAATGACTTTAAAATTAAAGGCAAAATTTTAAATCCCTGGTTTTTCGGGGTATTGGCGGTACCACCGCCTGCACTGTGCGATCTTATTATCGAACAGAGCTTGAAAATTAGGACTCTGGTGGTATTACTATCGAACTAGGAGGTACCACTGCTGACATGGGATGGTACCACCATTTGGATTCCTAAAAAAGTACAAAGCTATACTTTTCATAGCCTGGGCGATACCACTGCCCAGGTCATTTCTAGGTTAGCAAATTTGCCTTCCATCATGCCATTTAACCCTAGTTTAGGTCCAATGAGCCCTAAATCAAATTGGCATGGTTACGACTTAATACCAACTTAATTCAACTATAAACAATCATGATTAAGACCTAACCATCTTAATTATAAACACGAAGCTTTCAACACATTGTCCATCATTTTGACATGCCCTCTGTTCATCCGACACTTCATTCGAACCTCCAACGCATCTTCTAGCCCGATGCCCAAACTCATAACGAAGTCTATCCTACCGCATGTCAACCGATCCTCCGGTCTGCTGTCCAATCTTTGACATAATGCTTTTCAGGCCTATGTCTTGCTTCGATAAATTACTCTCTGATGGTTTAAGTCCATGATCGAAGTCATTCCTACATTACTTGTCCTGAAATCATATTAGTTCATAAATTCATCAATTGATTTCATCATCAAAATCTAAGATTCAACTATCTCTCCCCTTTTGATAACAAATTGATAACAAATGGATAATAAAGTTTTATCTAAACTCCTCTTGTCTATATGTCATCAAGAGTTTGAATTTTCAAAGAAACATTATAACATCTAAACTCTTTGAATTTAAGTCAAAATAACTTTAATTTGAAGTCATATCGCAAGAATATATATATGTATAATTTTATATCATATTCATACATATCAAATATCATAAATTAATATCATCAAAAAGTTACCATTATTTCTCTCCCTTTGTAAACAATAAAAAAGAGAAAAAAAAAAGTAAGAGATTAATTCTCTTCTCCCCCTTTGTTATTATCAAAAGAAAGAGAATAATATCATGATACTACTTATTCATTTATATCAATGTGACAATAATAGATATTATTAAAAAAATCATATGACATAAATCTCACATTATTCATGATAATCAATAAAGAAAAATCAAGAAAAAATATGATTCATGTATTTTAAAGATTCAACTGGCCTAATTATTTCTAATGAAATCAAATTGTTCCTCATTCAGTGGTTTAATAAAAATATCAGTTAATTGATATTTTATGTCAATAAAATATAAAGATATATCATGATTATTAACATGATCCATAATAAAATGATATCTAATATCAATACTTTTAGTTATAGAGTGTTGAATAGGGTTATTTGATAAGTAGATTCTTGCATTATCATATTTTACAAGAATATTTTTCAAATAAAATCTATAATCCTCCAAAATACTATTCATCCATATTAATATTAATTACGCACAACATGCACCTGCCGCTACATATTCTGCTTCGACCGTAGAAAATACGATAAAGTTTTGATTCTCGAAAGATCAAGAAACAAGTGCATGACCTATGGATTGATATGTTCCAGAGGCATCTATCGATTTTACATCCTGCAAAGTTAGCATCAATATATGCAATCAAATCAAAATTTTTAAATTTTGATTACTATAATCTTTTTAACTGTTTTGCAATGAGATTTTTAGGATTGGATTTAAATCTTACATAAAGTCTAACACTAAACATTATATCAAGTTTAATTAAAATAAGATACAATAAGCTCACTATCATTCTTCTATAAATCTTTTAATCAAATCATTCATCTTCATTGTTCATATCCAATTTTATAGAAGTGCTCATTGGTGTCTTAATAGTGTTAGCATTATCCATGTGAAATTTTTTTGATAAATACAATGCATACTTAGTTTGACTAATAAAAGTTTCATCATTTAGTTACTTAATTTATTATTCTAAAAATTTGCTTAATTTCTAATAAAATTAAGCATACAATTTGCTTAATTTGTAATCATTCATTGTCTCTACTAGGCGCTCAAATATAAAAGCCACACCCCAGCACAAGCTAGAAGAGGGGGGCACTCTCTCTACTCTCTCATCTACACAGTTCATCACATTGTCTTCTTTCCCCCTCGTCTTCTACTAACTTAAGCATCGAAAGGATTAAACCGAAAAGTCTCCGGTATAGACCTGTTGTGTAGGACCATCAACAGCTAGGAGATGATCCTGTAGTAAAGAAGACCCTTATTATGTTATTCGATCTTTTCGTTTCAAAGTCAGATTAACCTCGACGATCCATCTCCCAATGAGCCACCTAAGTTGGTTCACCACATCAACTCCCAAGGAGGAGACATAAAAAAAAAATTCATACCTTTATTAATAAATCAATCGGACCAACTTGCCATTCGAGGATACTCTGACCTATTCGGTTTGTTTGATGCTAAGAGTTCCGTGGTCATAATGATAAGCTCTCTATCAACAATGTAAATTTGATCTGCAGTTAAAACTAGTGTTGGGTGGGGTCTCGAGGTCATCCATTCAACGAATACTTAATATACTCGATTCAAATTTGACTCTCATATTTCCAAAAATATTCTACGTAATAATTTTTATTCGATATGACAATTAACGATCGTTAATTTTATCTTCTGTTGACCAGGAGGTCAGGTGTTGAGTTGTGAGCGAAGCATACACTCCCATATCAATAATAATATTAAGAGTCTTATAGGGGATGATAATATTTATCTGTTGTCTGGTATTAATGTATTGTTTAGTTAAAGAGTATAAACATATTTATCGTGTGTACGACGTTCAATCCGCTATGCTTTTGACATCCGATCCAATCCTATGATGATGTTTTCATGTACTTTTATACGACTCACGTCACGAATTGATTTGGCCACCTGATCCGACTCTAATGAGTTAAACAAATAGTTTTCTATTAACATCCGAATGGAATAACCCCTGGAAAATTGCCGGGGTGATCTTGCTGCTTCTCGCCGTCTGATTTCCTGGATTAATGTAATGGGTCCCACCGGACCAGATCCGTAGCAAACCACGTCACCCAGAACTAGTTCGCGGCCGATTCAGTCCAACTGGATCTGGCGTTTCGGCTTCTCCCTAGTGGCCATCCAGTGCCGAACGAAAGGACGAGCATCCATCGTACATCTACAGTCAGCGCGAATCATGAAGCGTTCATCGGGCCCGGCTCAATACCACCCGCCTCCACCGTATATAATAGACCCTTAGGGTTCGTTCTTGGAGCCACCGTGGCAGCCCCTTCGTTTCGCCATCGCGCTTGATCTCCTTGTCCAAGGAACCCACGTTGCTTATCGATCATGGCGGAACAGGTCAGCACCAGTCTTGCCTAGTTTCTTTTCTTCAAGTTGTCTGTTTTCCCTTCTTTTTGTTGTTCATCGTTTTCTTTCTCTGAATTCTCTTGGTTTGTGGAATTCTCGGGCTAATATTGTTATGATTCGAAGTCATTTGGTGGTACAAGGAAAGCGAAGGACTTTGGGGTTTGGAAAACGCTAGTTGGGCCGAGACGGTCGAACATTAGATCGTAGAGTTGCAGTTCTTGATATCTCTTCGTCGAGTGGATTAATCGATTATTATTTGATCTGACCTTTAGTAAAATTTTACGTTTACCGGTTGACATTGCGTCATGCGACATTTGAGGCCGTTTCGTGATGTATAATCGTCTAAACATAATGTTGCAAACTGCCAAAGATCAAGATCGTGTTTTTCTGATTGTGGTGATTGAAAAACCACGCTTTTTCTAGTTTGAAGTATATTGCATGCTGGGATGCTACTTCCCTTACTGATTCTTCAGCGAAATTTTGTGCAGACGGAGAAGGCATTCCTTAAGCAGCCAAAAGTGTTTCTTTGGTAAAACAATGACTTCCTAACGTTAAATATATTATGCGTTTGATTAGTGTTCGGGATCAATGATATCGTGGACATTACAGCTCAAAGAAAACTGGAAAGGGGAAGAGGCCTGGCAAGGGTGGAAACAGATTTTGGAAAAGTATCGGGCTTGGTTTCAAGACCCCAAAAGAAGCTATCGAAGGTGGGAGATCTTGTTTCTATTTTAGTTTGGTGGTGATTTTGGATCGATATTTTATTCCTTTGAAAATGCAATTTTCATTGGACTAATCTGAAACATCTTGCTAATTATCTTGTGAATTATAAATTTGTTGGAAGGCATCATGTACAGCTGACTTGGAAACTAAGTGATTTTAGAACATTTTTGTACTGTGGTGCACCATATGGTTAGTTTGGTTGGAACTTTATAAATGTTTATAATAATCCCTTTTACATATTTCAGGGACCCATGGTTGATACCCCTGTTTAATTGATATACTTGAACCATATTATTGACTGTATAAGTTTGTTCCTCTTAAACTAAATCCTTCAATTTAACAGTTTCAAAAGTTTCAGTTTATTTGGTTCTTCTTGCTCATATTCTTGCTTGTTAACTAATGATATTTAATATATTGTTTTGCTTTTTTTTCATCTTAATTACAAACATATATTGTAGGCATTTGGTTTTGATATTCTGTACTTGAATTTTCTTTGATGCCCATGGTTGTAATGGAAGAAAAAGTACTTCGATTTTAAAGAGCATAAATGCTTAAGTTCTTTCCATCTGTAGTTTAAGGTGAATTTACTGTATGGATTTGCTAAAGATATTTTTAGAACTATATATGATTGCTTCAGTTTTGTTTTAGATGATTCACTTCCTTTGTGTTTGTTCTTAGATTTGTTCCTCAGAAATGTTGTTTGGCAACTGTAGTTACTGGCAGTAATATATTGTGGGTTGTCTCTGTTAGTGTGATCACATACTTTGTCCTTTAATTTATGATGCAAATAAATATGTCTTTTGAGTATTTTGGGCATCATTTCATACTTACAAACTCAAGTTCGTCACTTGTTTCACCAATATTTATGTTCTATTTTGAGGTAAAAGTGGCTAAAGATAATTTACAACTTTTGTTTATATCTACAAAAAAATGAAGGTTGTGAGCTTCAGGTAGTATATATCGATCATTTCCTTGATACCTCAATTGTTTGCTTCAGCATGATTGGAGTTAAAAAAAACCGTTTCCAACATGAATGAATTGTGATTTTTGATGCAGGGACTTATATTGATAAAAAATGTCCATTCACTGGAAATGTATCAATTAGGGGCCGGATTTTAGCTGGTACATGCCATAGCGCCAAGATGAACAGAACCATCATAGTACGCAGAAACTATCTTCACTATGTGAAGAAATATCAAAGGCACGTGGTACCTTTTTGTTTTTTTTTCTGATGAAGATCAAATATGAATTCTTAACTTTCTTTTGATAGGTATGAGAAGCGACACTCAAATATTGCTGCGCATATTTCTCCTTGCTTCCGAGTGAAGGAAGGTGACCACATTATCATAGGCCAGTGCAGGTGAGCTTGTTTCTCAACTATATAGGTCTGCAATACGGGTTTTTTCAATGCAGGCTTAGTTGTTTTTCTTTTTTTAAAATTCCATGATGTTGGTCTTCATCAGACTTGGCGTTAATAGAGCACTTCCATCATTCTATATGAACTCCTTTTTTTCTATTTGATGAGTCATATCATGGGGTTCAATTATATAATAATTCAATTGTTTTCCTAGTGCAAAGAAAAAAAAAAGGTATTGTTAAGCCAGCATATAGCCAATGTGACGAAATGGGACCTCCACATCTTCTTAAGAGCCATCTCTAGCTACCAATGTGCTTCCCAAAGCATGTGGGTATCAATGCTGTGGTTACTTGTAGACATCAAACCCTTGGCTACTGAAACTTGCAACTATCACTTGTTGTTCAAAAACTTGTAAAAATGATGTGGCTAGTTGCATAAGACATCAAACCCTGAACTCGAACGAAGACAAGCCTACTATATCAGTCATTGCCGACAAATAATAATCCAAGAAATTGTACCAAGGAAAATGGTGACAATTGCTTTCGGTCAGTATTAGACTCTTTGTTAAACTTATCCTGCACACACAAACTTGAGACATAATCAATGAATCAAAGATTTTGACAGTTTTCATCTTCTTTTACAGGCCGTTGGCGAAGACTGTGACTTTCAATGTGTTAAAAGTCATTCCAGCTGGATCAACAAGTGGAGGCGGAAAGAAGGCTTTTGCTGCAGTTTGAAGAGTCATGCATTTTTGGTGGCCAACAAACAGGCTGGACCTACAAGGAACTTTAATCTGGATGAACACTGTTGGGTTCTTTTAGTTTAGAACTACTTATAGATCTTTTTTTGCTGGGAACCGAGCAAAGATTGATTTGTTTATATAATTCCTTTGGACAACTTGTGTTCTTAATTTCTTATCAGATAGCTCATAACTTTGATCAGATGGCCTTGTGTGTGTGTGTGTTGGTTCAGATTTCAGAAAGAAAAGAAGGGTGATTGCAGTGTTTGGTTCTGGCCGTAGGAAACCCTCGATTACTGTATTCTGGTGATCATCTCTCTCCATCAGGTTTCTAGTGGTTTTCATTGTTGCAACTTCAATCAGAGAGAGTGCTACTCTTTCTCGGACATTGTGGAACTGCTGCATCATTTTCTCTCGTTTTAGCAACATCACAAAATTGATACAATAACAAAAAAGAAGGTTCATTTCTAGTTTGCCAAATCATCGATAGCATGACGTTAGCGATGTAAGACATCACACAACCATCCACCGAGTTCAATAGCATACAAATCGTTTGCTCAATTCGGGGCATGTAATCGAAGTAGGCTCGTAGCTAATTTACTCCTAAAATGCAGATCCAAGAAACGAGGGTGACCAATCAAGGGTTACTGCATGTTGCGTCTAAACCTTTTTGTCTTTGCTTTCAACTTACAATCGAGTATACCTCCCTGCTTACAAACAAAAATCATTGCTCATTGCAAAGCAGATGCAAATTTATTCAGAAAGAAAAGAATAAAAATCTATAACAGAACAACAGAGACTTGGGTAATGAATACAAGCATAAAGGGATGGAGCATTCAATATCCAGGAAATGGCAGATGACGGAAGAGCCCATTGCTACGGTTTGCTACTGACCAGGCTTCCTCCATAGTGAGCTTTTCGGGGACAGCAAGACACTTAACTTTGCAAAAGGCAATTCCTGCCTTCGTTGGATTGCCATCCGCTAGTAAATTTTTGTATATTTCTTTGCACTCTTGCACCACCTAATCAAAGAAAGCAAACACACATCAGTTTTTTTCTTTCTTGTCTTGAGCATCAACAGGCCCTAATGACCTCCTAAGTTATGCTAGAATTCTAGACATTTGTCTTCGGTGACCTTACAGAGGTAACTTCTTTGCAAATGATCATTAACTATTAACTGAGTACTCCTAAAAGATATCCATATTCGTGTATTTTTGGAGTTCTAGTACCCTTATTGAAACCCATCTCGACCCTCAAACAATTGGCTTTTAAAAGGTTTCAAGTCAAAGCCACAGAACGACTCTTCAATACTCCTAAAACAATGATGATTGGATTTTGGAACATATAAACACCGGCGAATTGAGCTTAAGGTCCATTCTGCTAAACTTTTCTATGACAATGAGCAATCAGATAACGATAAACTTATGCCACTTAAATACCTAATGTCCTTGCTAGTCTTTGTGTTTGCCGCTCACCGTCCTACAAGTAGTCTTTTTCCTATTTGATTTGAGTCCACTGGCCAACTTCATACCAATTTGTCATGATTTGATGTCCTCGTTGACTCGATTAATAATACTAAATGTTCCCAATAACATGACCTAAGACGACTAGACCAAGTTCTGAGTAACAGCATCTGGCCAAACATCTCAATCCAACCCAATGAGAATATTATAATAGAGCCAGATGATGTAGAATAACTGAGCTAGAATGCAAGTTTGGTCAAGATAGGCTGCAACATGATGGACAGCCAAGACAAATGGATCGTGCTATAATAGGAAGAAGAATATAGAATGAAAAAAAAAATTCATGGGTGAGGTAAGATAGAGAAAGCCAAATGATTCGTCCCACATTGCTAAGTGATAAAAGGATGTTACATATATTAGAGTGGCCCATAACTTCAACAACTTCAGCTTTGAATTGTAATGATGGCTAACTACTACTATGTAGATGTTATGACCAGTTTGGGCTAAGACCTAAAATAAATAATTATTAGAAAAAAAAATTACTGGTGTACCATCAGTTGATAGGCAAACGCTACACTATACCTCATTCATAAAGCACATATTTCAATGTGGTTTGTGATATCATCATATGCAGTATGCTTAGGTAGGTGAAATATAGACGTTTTTGGCTGTTAAACAATAAATGTTTAAAAGCCATGAAAAACAATAGTTGTACTGATGGAATATGATATGAATATTACCTCCTTGGCCCTCCGGCAAATGCAATAAGTTTCTCAACAACTTCAGGCTGCATAAAGATTACCAGCATATAAGTAAAATGGATACCAATTTATGGAAGGAATAATTGAACCTTAGTAACTCCTAACAACTCTATAAACAAGCTGTAAAGTGATCATGATAATTGCCTACATAGTAATAGTAACATAATTTATAAATGATTTCGTTGAGAGAAATAACTGAGCAATCTGCTTGATGTTCAAGAATGTTTGTTCAAATAAGGGTAAAACTGTCCAAGTTCTCGGCTGAAGCTAGCTCCCTTGGGGCACTCAGAATCCTGACTCTGTTTTCAACTTTCTGCAACAAAACTAAGAACACTTAGATGGGACAGGAACATATGCACTCATAAAGAGGTAATTTATGATAAAATAAGATGACAGAAATAATAAGTATACAACATAGTTTAATATAGTTTCTCTACACAGGAAAGACAAAAGGCAGAGGACATTTAGCCTCATATGGTGCAACAAGCTATCTTACTGGAGAACACTGGTGCAGACACTGTGCGAGCAGATCAACAAATTAAACCACTAATGTTTCTTCCAGGCAAGATTCAACAAATCTCCTGAATGATCTGTCTTCAATGTACCTAAAAAAGAGACAAGTTTAGTCTTAAAGAACAGTCAACACAAGTACATTCTAATATCCTGTCTGTCAAATGGTCAAACATAAACCATTAAATTTTACGTCAGCCTTCCAACCTCTTCCTTGTGAGATGCTGCAGCTGCTAGTGCAAAACACCGCTTACCATCCAGTGCTGTTAACCTCTATCACCACAACAAGGAAGAAAGAAAGAATAACACAGCGAATAATGTATAAGCAGCTCAGAATTTGTAGTATGGTGAGAGAACTGAGCCAGTTGCATGAGTCAATAAATCGTGTGCTAAAGTTATTAATTAAATTAAAAAATTCTGGCACCTCAAATGTGTGAATGAGTTCCTTGTCATCCCTCAGAGAATCATGAGCTGCAGCCTCTTCAAGAGAAATGGACATCATCCCTACAACATCCTGCGAGAGACAGCCAATCACCATGATGTTAAAAGAGCAAGACGTCAAGACTCCAAAGTAAGAACCTGAGTAAATGCCATGATTTTCTCCCTTGTCCGATGTTGAGTTAATATTAGAGTAGAACAAAATGCACATTCTGGTTTCAAAATAAATAAAACAAATCATAGCACCATAATTGCAATAGGTGAGCATGTGTGAGCCGACCACCTTTAGCGTCGTGTTCAGGTTGTTTCTAGCATCGCTAAGAAGCTTAATCTTGTCATGATTCTCGATCTGCGTCTGGCATTGTTGGCATAACCTGTTTGTTATAACTAAAATAGTTAGCTATATGTCTCAAATGATATGTATAAGAAAAAAATGGTAGAACCTAATGTGTATAGGCATACTTTTCAATGGACAAATTTTTTTCACAGATCTGGTTTATTGTCTTCAGACACAAACCCAGTGCATCAATGCCCTTATGTGCCTGCTCAACCTGTGGGAAGAAATGTACATGTCAACACCGATTATTTTAGATACAAAATGACTACTTGATGGTCTGAAGACCACAAAGTTCATAAAAATCGTGTGAACACTCCTTCCAAGGTCATAAATGCATCCTCTATGGCCTGGCAAATCTAACCTAGAAATAACACTTAGAAACAGTAATGATTGGCATTTAATTGAATGCCATGATAAACTACCTGCTTCGCTACCATTGTGTTGAGTTGTGCATCATTCGCCTGGAAGCATAGAAATCAGTGGAAAGAACATTCGTCAAAACTCCATATGGTGAAGCATGAATAACAAACGTATATAACTATGGGTAAGTTCACAAAATATGGGTAAACATCCATAAAGCAGACAACCTTTTCAATTTTTAAAACAAAGAAGCTCCATGTCCAACATGATCATAAACAAATTACCGCACCTGTTGCGATATACAGTTCTTCACTGAGGCTAAGCAGCAGTGTAGGGAACAGCAGAAGTAGTTTCAACATGGTATTAGCCATTTTTATTCCATGTCACAGTGTAGTGCCACATACATACTAGGAGTTAGGAGTACATGCTCCTCTATTCCACAAATTTACCACTAGTTATTTTCAGTATCAGGCAACAGACTTTTGTTGTACTTGCAACTGTCATTTTCTTATTCAAGATCTCTCCTTTTGAGTTTTGCTAATACAGATTCCTGCTCCACTAGCTCAAAAAGAGATCGAAAAAATTAGTTAAGATACTTTGGTGCATCATTTTGAAGGCATCTGAGGCACTGATTAAATCAACATTGCTTCCCAATAAAATTTGGTTGTCAGACCTAACAAAAGCCAGCTCCTGTCCATTTTCTTATTCAAGATCTTTCCTTTTGAATTATGCTAATACAAATTCCTGCTCCGCTAGCACAAAGAGATTGCAAAAAATTAATTAGATACTTGGTGCACCATTTTGAAGGCAACTGAGGCACTCCCAGTAAACTTCGGTTGCCCAAACCTAACAAAAAACCCGTCTTTTGCCATTGAAACCCTCATCATCTTCCATATTTCGTTGTTTCAACCGTATAGACTTTAATCACTTGAAGGACTCCAAAGGGTTTGTCAAGTAAAGCAACCGATCATCATCATCGGCCGTTGTTCTTTGTCCTACATAAAGAAACCAAAATTCGAAACCTCGCTGCATATTCTTGGAGAACAAGACGAAGAAGCGATCCTAGCCGGTTGACGGGAGAGGTAATCGGCTTTGATGGAGACGATGGAAATGAGGAGGTCCGGGAGGGGGAGGATCTTGGCCACCTCGTGAACGGTGGCCTCCTTCGCGTCGATACCCAGCCAGATCTTGCAGCTCCATTTTGTGTGTGTATACTACTAAATATTCATCATCGAGTGCGTGTATATGTGTGTGTGTATACTACTTAATATTAATCGAGAATAGCTTAAAAGTCAGCAGTTTTGTTTGATCTCTTCCTTCTATCATATATATATATATATATATATATATATATGAGAAGTTCAATTTTGTGAAAAGAATTCCGGTTAGCTTGTTTCTTGCTTATTTGTTGAACTCCCTGTTAGCCAAAAACTTGGAACTTGTGTTCTGTTGCTTATTTGCTTGCTTTCTAGCGCTTATCCCTATTGGCCAAAAACTTTGAACTTGTGCTTGCCTCCTAGCGCTTACACTTATTGGAGTTTCTTTCATAGGGTTGTAACTCAAATAGATTGGTTTGTCGTTCAATTCTCAGATATAGTACATATTTCTTAGAGCCAGCAGTAATAGGTTGCGTTGTGTGTTGCTTTTTACACCATTCTTAAATGGTATGTTGTGTGTGTATTTGTGTTGTGTGCGGTATGTGTATGTATGTGTGTGTGTGTTGTGTGTTATATGTGTGTGTATTGTATGTGCTGTGCGTGTGTTTGTTCTTGTGTGTATGTGTAGTGTGTGTGCTATGTATGTTGTGTATGTGTGTGTGTTTTGTGTTTGTATGTGTTGTGTTTGTATGTATTGTGTGTGTGTATGTATGTTGTGCATGTGCATTGTGTGTGTGTGTGTGTGTGTGTGTGTGTGTTGTGTTATATATTGTGTGTGTGTGTGTGTGTGTTGTATATATTGTGTGTGTGTGTATATGTGTGTACTACTTAATATTTATCATTCAGTATGTGTATGTGTGTTGTGTTGTATGTGGTGTGTGTATTTGTGTGTTTTGTTTGTTATGTGTGTGTGTGGATGTTTGTTATGTGTTGTGTTGTGTGTATGCGCATTGTGTGTATGTGTTATGTTGTTTGTGTGTTAAACATGTGTGTGTGTTGTGTATGTTTTGAGTTTATGTGTGTGTTGTGTATATTGTGTGTGTATGTATATTGTGTATTGTGTATGTTGTGTTGTGTGTGTGTTTTGTTTGTTATGTGTGTGTGTGTGGATGTGTGTTGTATATTGTGTGTGTGTTGTGTATGTGTTTGTTGTGTGTATATAATGTGTGTTATGTATGTGTATGTGTACATATAGTGTGTGTATATAATTATTTAATGAAGATTATGTGTATATGATTATTTAATGAAGTTATATTAATTAGCATCAAGGAAAATTATACTAAAAATTGGTATATATGTGCATAATAACATCAGGAAGAAGATTGGTTAAAAGTAGATTATTCATAAAACAAATTAATAAGACAAAAATGTGAAAGAGATACATCGGGATACACTTAAATCAGTACATGTTTACTGCAAAAGCAACTTAGAAAAATATTCAAGAACAAGGAAATTATAATTCCGCAATGTACATTACAACAATAATCAGTAAAATAGATTGATGTCCTCGAAATAATCACCAAATGTTGCAATCAAATACTCGGTTACCAGGCCCTCATACCAATCTGGAACCAACAAAATTGCACTAAGCACATCAATGAGTATCAAAAAGATGATACTGAAATAGGCTCATAAAAAATGTCCAAGGAAACATCTTTTAATGGCATTGGATTGGCTGAAAATTCAGAGGTAAGCTTGTTTCAATTCTGAGTGTAATTAAGTTAATATAGAAAATAAAAAAATATAAAATTTTATGATTAGTTTTTTAATAAATTTAGGATAATTTTATAAAAAATAATATATATTTTAAATATTTTTTTTATAAATTATTGAATTTAAATACTATAATTTCTATGGGTAATTTAAGGTATTTTTATGTAAAAAATAATATATTTTAATTTTTTTAGTTTTATGATAAATTTAAAATAATTTACATAGAA
Organism: Ensete ventricosum; assembly: GCA_029747655.1. Classification (NCBI taxonomy): domain Eukaryota; kingdom Viridiplantae; phylum Streptophyta; class Magnoliopsida; order Zingiberales; family Musaceae; genus Ensete; species Ensete ventricosum. Next base: position 85,293 of record JAQQAF010000006.1, on the reverse strand, counting down.
ACTGATATTTTTTTTTAATATTTCTTGAATGAGATTCGGATGTAACTCGTTAACATTTTTCTTGGTAAATTAAGATCAATGTATATGTTTTCTAATATATATTTTTAGGATAATTTAAGTTTTTAGTTTCATAATAAATTTAAGATAATTTTATATAAAAATAATATATATATTTTTAATGTATTATGTGAATAAGTATAAATTGATCGTAATAGTTTTTCTAGATAAAAATTATGAGGAGGAGGAAGTGGGATTATAATTTAAATTGAATTAAATCAAATTGAACAATTAAGGTGTTAAATTAGTTTGATTTGATTCATTAAAAAAATAGGTATAGTCGTAAAAATTTAAGTCAGACATAGTCAAATAATAATTATCACCTTTTTAATGATATTTTGCTCTAGGCTTTTTTTTGATAAATTATTTTAATTTTTTATATTATTTTGCACAACATTTGATATTTTTATCAGAAGTTTTTTATAATCAACAATTAAATGACAGTTTATACGGGAAAAAAAAATGATTTTCTGTTTGATCGATTATGAGCCACTTGAATAATTAAATGATGATGAATTCATTTTCCGTCAAATTGGATGTAGTATTTTTAGAATAATTAATAATGAAACAAATTTTAATCATAGTTTTTAAATTAAATTAAAGAACTCTTAAAATAACTAAAAAATAATTGATTTTTATACCATATTTTCTTCATGAACGGCTAAATAAATCTCATTATGTTATATTCATAGATAAAACTGTGTTACGTTTAATTATAAAATTAAGATAAAAAGTATGGTAGATTGAACGATCCAACCATTAGATTAATCATCTAATTACAGGCGAAATGTATTTCATTTAAAAGTATGCTGCATTGTATCTAACCACTTCAATCTTTGGTCATTAAATATTAGACAAATATGATATATAATGATTTTTTATTTTTGAAATACTTTAAAATACGTGTAACATCTTTTATTCACATGTATAGATTTCACCATATTTCGTCAATCTTTAATAAATCAGTTGGATATGTGTGCTAGTGATTTTATTTTAATACTTTTAAGGAATTTTAATTCGAATTAATTGTATAAATCAGGTAATAATTGACATGACATATTATTTGTTGTTTTAAGGGTCACCCGCACGTAGTAGATCATTCTAAAAAGAGGGATGTTTTAAGGGTGGTCATTATACCGAGCGTGCGCGTGATTCAACTCGGGACGGGTCGGGTCGAGCCTATTTGTTCTCTGGTTCGATTGGACCAGATGGTCTCAAGTTCAACCAGAAACAACCGCCGGCACCCCCGCACCCGTGCCCTAATCGCAGACTCTCTTTCTCCTCAGCGACTGCGGCGGCTCCTTTGTGCGCGGCGGCAGCTTCTTCCCCTCCTGGTATCTCTCTCTTTTTATGCGCCTTATCTTTCTCCTTCGCCGTTGCACAGTCCCTTCTCCTCCCTCCTCCCTCTTCCCTGTTCATAGCAGCCCCCTGCCCCCCGCCTCGTCACAGCCCGCCCTTTCCCGATCCCCCTTCCCTCTTCCCCCTTTCGGCGCAGATCCTAGTTTTGCTCGGGCGAGCCTCGGGGATTCGCAACGACTGGACGGAAGGGTAGGTGATGTATTGTTTCTGATATGGAAGACTTATAGGGGAAGCAATCGTCGGTAGAATCCCTAAAACCTCCTCCTCCTCCTCTCCTCTTCTCTCTCTCTCTCTCTCTCTCACACACACACACACACACACACACACACACACACATCGAGCGTCTTCCAGTTCACAGTGCCTCTCGCGCACGTCCTTTTGGTTATTTCTAGTATTCCATATTGCAGTGAGTTTTCTCCTCTTTACGTTACCGAAGAGTAGTCATCGTTGATCTTTGCGGGCAAGGATGGGAGAAGTCCTTCTCGGCTTGCCGGGGCCGTGGGCGGAGGATTACCGCGAGAAGGCCGATTATTACACGACAAAGATTGGGGGATTGCCGGTGCGTAAAGTCTCGAACTTGATTAATTTTGGAGGTTTCCAGCTTCACCTTCGATGAGATTTTGCTCAAAAGGTGTAATATCTGGGTTGTCCATGCGATCCTTTCGTTGTTTTATAAACATCTCCTTTTCAACTCGGTTATTAGTTCTTTTTCTTGTAATTTCACGGTGAGTTCTAGGAAACATGGTGGTTTGCCTTTGCAGGATTGGCCCATCCCGGAAGTGGATATTAGCCGTGAGCTTCTTCACTGTAGTCTATGTGGAGGGAGGCTCTCACTTGTGGCACAGGTAGTTTGTTGTTTTCTTACTCTAGTACATCAGAAGCATTTTTTTTAAAATCTGGAATCAATAAAATTTTGCATTCTCATTAATATCAGGTTTATGCTCCTATTTTGTCGCCAAAACTGAACATAGAGGATCGTGCAATATATGTTCTCGGTTGCCTGGCCCTGAATTGTGCTACTGACCCTCGAAGGTCTGTTCAGATTGGTTTGTTAATCTTGGTTCTAGTTTGAGATCAATCGCGCTTGTAAACATGAATACAATTTGCACACAATTTTGCAGCTGGCGAGCTCTTCGAATTCAGAAGTACCATGAGGAGATGAAACCGAGTCTTACTTCTTCAGATGCTGTGTCGTTGCAAAAAGAATTTGTTTGTGCTCCGAGAGTTAACAGCTGGTTGGAGGACAACATGTTGGGTAATGAGTCCAGTAAAGTCAACGACGAGAGTGACAGTGACACAGAAATGGAGGACTTAGGACGGGCTCTTTTGGAAGCTGCTGCACTAGCTTCAAGTTCGAAGAAACAAAATGGCTACAAGAACACGGATGCATCTGCCAGATATACAGTAGCGAAGCCTAGAGTGGAAGACACCGGTGTGCCAGGTACTTTTCCTTGTGTTACTTCTTATCTTACCGAATAGGAGATGAATTTAGTGATGATATTATATGCCAAAAGGGTGTTGTTGCTGAATAGTCGGTATTCTTTTTTTCTACTTTATCAGGTAAATTTCATATAATTCTATCTTGAGCTGCATGAAGTTAAAGCTGTTGTGATAATTTGCTTTTTTTCTTTGGTTGTAGTTCTCCCTTGTTTCTATATCTATTCCCAAAAGGTCGAGTCCTCTGGTGATATGGATGCTGTTTGTTCTGGTTATACATCACTTTCTCTCGAAAACCGTTGTGCTTCTCCTGATACCGAGGATGAAGAACACTGGGAAATAGAAACTTATGAGTATGATAGAGCTTTAAGTGCGGATAGAACTTATTTGAAGTTTAAGAAACAGATGGATGCACACCCAGAGCAGTGCCTCAGGTACATTTATTTTATCTTGTCCTTTGGTGTCTCCATGATGGCCGGTCAAAAAACTTTGAACTTGAGTACTTGCATCCTTAAACAGAAACCTTGTTGGGTAAAATTGACAAGCCATTTAGAGAAATGCAGAGGACTTGAAAAAATATAATTATTGCCTGAAAAGGAAAAGAAAAATGCATAACCCTGTTGTGCTTTTCTTTTTATTTCTTTTCTTTTCTGTTGGTTGCCTTAGATGCACTTTCAGCTGTTATATTTTGTACTTAACTAATTTTCAATTTAGTGATGGAGAAATTTTGAAGCACAAGTTGCATCTATCATGGTTGCTGATTAGGTATATCAGTTTCCTTTTGCATTGAACTAGGTTGTCGTAACATGACAATTGGCTTTCTCTACAAAGAGTTTCTTTTTTATTTTTATTTTTTTGAAGAAAGCCAAACATGAATAGTTCTTCTGCATAAGATAAAAATACTCATGGAAAATTTGTGCCTCATACTTTTGCATGTACGATTAACTGTTCTTCTTGGACTTCTTTTACGTAGGTATTCGTATGGTGGTAATCCTCTTTTTGCTACAACTAACTTACCGAAACCTGACATTTGCAAGCGATGTTGCTCGTCACGCATATATGAGATGCAGTTGATGTCTCCCCTATTATATTTTCTGCAGCAAGCTGTTGATGGTTCATCAGCTTGTTCAGTGGATGGCTGGAGTTGGATAACTCTGATTGTATATACCTGTTCCAGGGTAAGCCCTTGTTGGTTAAACTCTTTTGAAGTTTTAACAATTGAATATAAAACTTTTACTATAACAGCCAATACTTTTTAACAACTTGAACAGTTTTCCTTTATTGGAAAGATAGAAAAATTTGCTTCTCATATTATGTTAAATAATTTTTCAATGTGGCCTACTTTTCATTTACATCAGAGAAGACTTGTAAAGTGAAAAAAAGAGTGTTTGATAATTCAACTTTAAAGTCGTAAGACCTGATTTCGGTGGTTGTCAGTCCATTAATTGTGCTGTTAGGTACAAAATTGTGACAATGTTGGAACTGAAATTGCTGACAAAAACCATTAGCTCGCGACATATTAGACAAAAACCATTAGCTCAAGACATATTAGACAATCTCCTAGTAGGTATTGAGATGAATTATTGATTAGTAATTCTCATTTAATACTAAATGTTCTTATACTTAGGGGCATATACAACTTCTTACTTTAGTTTTTTAATAATGAAATAATCATAAATCAAAATGAACCACAGATGTGATTTTAGATGGACATTAGAGATCAGGACAATAGATGGTAAAACTTTGAGCCACCATCACTTCTGCTGGGTTTGCTGCTTATGTGTTGGAGTACCTTCAATAATAGGAAGGTGCAGCTGTTGGGCTGTTTTTTCCAACTACACATGGATCCTCTTTGTCTAAAATAGGGTGTCAGATAAAATATTGACAACCTTATGACATGTAAAAGGAAGGAGCTAGTCTTTTTTGTTAGTATTAAAAGAATGTGTGAATTATAATTAACTGTTGATTTTCTAATGCTGGTTAGCATCAGGTTGAGTTCCCCATTTTAATTTTTTTTGGTATGCCCTGAATATAACTTAGTCATGGTTTGTTACAAAGATTCACATCCTTCATATCTTGTTTTCTTATTCAACTACCAAGAATTATTTCTTTTTGTTGCTTCATCTGAATCCTGGACTTGATTGCCATGTCCATTTATGCCAAGGATACTTGAGTCGTCCTTAATGTTCTTCCATCATCATAATAGTACGCCCTTTTGGTCTTAGGATAATGTAGTGCCACAACAATTTCAATTTTAAGCTACAAAATTTGTAACTTTTGTTGCAGAGTTGCTGTTCGTTCAAAGAGTCGACAGAGAGTTGCTGTTGGGAAGTTGCTGAGGAGGCTATCATCATTCATGATGATTAAGTTATTATTTCTAGCAGTGCATTACTTTCGTCTCTTGCACAAAACGCTTTCAGTACTAGTTTGATTTTGGTGGAGTGCTTCGTGTAAGGGCTTATATATTTTCTGGTGGTAATTCTTTGTATTAATAAAGTTCGTCCTTTTTTTTTTGCCTTTTCATTTTGCGACCGCCATGTGCAGTGGGAATGTGCAGACTGGAGCATGACCTTTTCATTACTTTCGTCCGTTGTTGTGCTCCTGTGTAATCAAAAGTCAAATGTCTTTCTTCAGGTGAAACTAAGGAGACCAGTGTGCAGACCGGAGCATGTCGTGAGGCCATGTTGACTGACATATACCAAATGTCAAGTCAATTAGGAGTTTATTTAAATAAATAATTCAGTCCACTCAAGAGTTAGACTAAATAAGAGTCTAAAAGAGTAATAGTTCAAGTAATAATCTAAATAAGAGTTCAATTAGGAGTTAGACTGGATTCTTATTTATAAATAAGGGTATAATATTTTTGTTTTGATCAATAAAAGCTATTTAATTTTATCCTTTGGTTAAAATCCTAGGAGGGTTAATCCTCTATAATGATCGTTTATCTTCGATAGAAATCTTTTGGTTCTTATCATTTAGTATCAGAACAGTGTTTTTGACGTTTTGTTGTTCATTCATTTCATCATCGCCCCTACCATCCTACTGCTGTTGTCACCTACAATCCCAGATTGCAGTCGTCGACTTCCACCTCTTGTTGCTACCACCACCGGCAATAATTTGTTGTAGTCATCTAACCTAGATTGTTGTTGTCGTCGCCAATTTCCTCTCTTGTTGTTGTCGCCACCAGCAACAAATTGCTGCAGCCATCTAACCTTAGATTGCTGTTGCTGCCCCTCCATCTCTGCTGTTGTCGCCTTTACCACGTAGCCAAATCTCATGCCCCTGACTCGACAATAGGAGTTAGACATCACTGATATTCATTCTTACGCGATGGCTTTGGATGATGCACTCGATGTAAAGTTTGAGACTTTCAAGATTCGCACAGAGGATAAATTGCAAGCACTCTTCCATGAATTCAGAACAAGCTGATCAGAGAGCCCAAATAAATCTCAACGTGGAGAAAGTTCTAATTACAAGGAGAACCGATCTGAGAACTGTGATCAAGGGTAGGACATCATATACTCGCGCATGAGGGTCGAGTTTACTAGATGGAAAAATGGAGACCCAACCGACTAGATCTCATATGCTGAAAGATTTTTCTATTTTTATAGTATCCTAAAAGGATCTAAGGTGGACATCGCTGCCATACAACTTGAAGGGGATGTAATTTAGTGGTATGATTGGTTCGAGCATACACATAGCATACCCACGTGAGAGCAATTCAAAAGCAGGCTGCTGATCCATTTTAGGTCGTCGAAGTATAAGAATATGGATGGACAACTTGCGAAGATTCGTCAAACCTCCATCGTACAAGAAAAGCAGGTTTGGACGTCTCTTAAATCAAACCCATGATTGATCCAAAAAATAATTGCTTAGTACATTCATCGTAGGACTCAAATCGGAGATCAGATGCAAAGTTAAGGCTCGCCAACCATACATCTTGATGGCTACCATATCCTTTGCCTGCATTCAAGAGGAAAGACTTAACATCGACACCCGAAGGGCCAAGATCAAACCACTGGCCTCCCCTACTACCAATCGAACCCCTATGCCAAAGAAGCTTACCTGAGAAGAACTCCGAGAGAGATCGGCCAAGGGACTTTATTAGCACTGTGACAAACAATGGAGTAGAGATCACCACTGCAAAAGAGGAAAACTTTTGATGATCGAGCCGATTGAAGAACGAGAAGCTGAGGACATGGATCCGGAAGTCGAGGAGAAAGACACGGAGGAAGAAGCATAACCAGTCACCAACACAGTTCAAGCCCTAGTCGGCTATGCCAACCCTCAAACGATGAAAATCAAAGGACTTCTCAAGCATCAACCGATAACAATTCTGATCGATATCGTTAGCACTAACAATTTCATGGATAATAAGGTCACTGCTCGGTTAACCTAAATGATTGAAGATTGTATAAGTTCGACGTGAAGGTGACAGATGGTTGAATCCTAACCTATAGCAACAAGTGTCCGGGAGTGAAATTGATCATGGAGGGCAAAGAAATAATTGTGGATTTCTTCTTGCTACCATTGGAAGATTATGAAGTGGTGTTCGGTATCGAATGGTTAGCCATTGATGATGTTTTATGAAACTTCTTTAAACTTATCATGAAGTTTTTCATTAATGGAAAACAAGTGATCCTAAAGGGCAAACGCGGGAGCAAGATTTCCACCGTTACGAGTCTACGGATGGAAAGGGTACTTCAAAAGGTGCATACCAGTTTCTTAATCCAATTGCAAGGGCTACAACTTGAAGAATCGACGGTGCAAGAGAAAAACCCTACACTCTCTTTCTTGCTTTCTGAATTTGTAGATATATTTGATGAACCGTATGGACTTCCACCTATTCAACTGCATGCCATCAAATTCCCATCTTATCGGGGAAGCTCCAACAAATGTTAGATTGTACCGGTATCCCCACTTCCAATGATAATATTCAATTTGGATTGACATCTCTATGGACTTCATCGAAGGGCTACCATCATCTCAAGGGAAAGGTACCATCCTTGTAGTTGTAAATCGTCTTATAAAATACACTTACTTTTGTGTTGTTAGAAATCCCTATTCCGCAGCCACCATTGCCCAAATTTTATGGAGAATTCCCCACTCTATTGTAAGTGATTGTGATAGGATTTTTACCAGCAAATTTTAAACAGAGTTCTTTCAGTTGCAGGGTACACAATTGAAGATGAACATAGCCTATCACCCACAAACTGATGGCTAAACAGTAGTAAATTGGTGCTTGAAAAATTATCTTAGGTGCTTTACCAGTGATAGGCCGAAGGAGTGGACTAAATGGCTTCCCTGGGCTGAATGATGGTACAATACAACCTATCATTCATCTATCAAAAGTACCTCATTTGAAGTTGGCTGGTCTCCACCAGCAATTACAAAATATATGGCCAACACATCAAAGGTGGATCAAGTAAACAAGAAGTTAATTGACAGGGATAAAACTTTGCAGCTCTTGAAAGACAACCTTGCAGCCGCCCAAGCAAGAACGAAACAATAAGCCGATAAGAACCAGAGTAAAAGAGAATTTATTGTAGGAGATTGGATCTTCCTTTGCCTTCAGCCATACAAGCAAACATCTATAAAGACCCGAGCCACTATGAAGTTGTCTCCCCACTTTTTTAGACCCTATAAAATTTTAGAGCGCATTGGAGCCGTTGCTTACCGATTGGATCTACGAGTGGACTCAAAGATACATCCAATCTTCCATGTTTCCTGCCTCAAATTGTAGCTAGGAGGAGATGAATTAATGCAAAATCACTTACCCGACATCTCTATTGATGGAGAAGTCCAGGTTCGACCAAAGACTATTTTCGACCGCAGGATAGTGATACACAGTGGATGCCCCTCAACTGAAGTATTGGTACAGTGGACCAATCTACCTACTGAGGATGTTACTTGGGAGTCCTATGATGAGAGAAAGATGAAGTTCTTGGAGTTTATGGAGGTACAACCTTGAGGACAAGGCTGTTTTAAAGAGGTCAGGTTTGAAGGACCCCAACTAGGTCGGGTCCTAGTTTATTGAGTCATGTCTACCGTTGAGCCCTGTTGGCCGACCTAAATCAAATGTTAAGTCAATTAGGAGTCTATTCAAATAAGGAATCCAAGTCTAATCAAGAGTTGAATTCGGCTAAGACTCTAAGGGAGTAAGAGTCTAAGTAGGAGTTCAGTTAGAAGTTGGATTAGAGTCCCTATAAATAAGGGTGTAATACTTTTGTTTTGATTAATGAAAGCTATTTGATTTCAATCTTTGGCCGAAACTCTAGGAGGGCCGAACCCCTACAATGATCATTTATCTTCGATAGAAACCTTTGGATTCCTAATTATAACTATGCTTCTTTAGCCCGCCCTACCACATGACTCTACTTAAGTTCGCAGAGCTTAGAAAATAGTTAGATGAACTGCTAATTAGTGATCTCATCCATAATTCCAAAGCACTATTCAAAGCTCCAATTCTCTTTCAGAAGAAACAAAATGGGAGCCTCGAAGTATGGGCTAGCTCCACGATAATGTTCTTCGCCATATTCTCTCTCAAACCCCAACACAACGAAAATGATTTCTGCAGGGGGGGGGGGGGGGGGGGGGGGATGGTGGGATTTGAGAGAGAATGTGGCAAAGAACACAACGTCCCCATCTCAGCCACGTCACAACTCAGCCACGTCGATCCTGCGTCCTCTGCCTGACCCTACCTCAGGATATCCCTTGACGGCCCTGCGATCGACTAACTATCCCCCCCCCCCCCCCCTCGGATAATGGGCAACGCAACAGTGCCGACGTGCCAGACCAGCCCCCTGACCCCTGATAGTTGGTAACGGGCGACGTGCCAGGGCAGACGCAGCAGTCGACAGGCGAACGACACCCCTTGACCCTTGACAGCTGGCGACAGACGACGTGTCAGGGTAGACGCAGCAGCCGACCGACGAACAGTACTCCCTGACCCCTGACAGCTGGCGATGGGCGACGTGCCAAGGCAAACGCAGTAGCCGACCGACGTACAACGCCCCCAACGACAGGCGATTGGTGATTTGTCAAGTACTATAGCGACAACGTGGCCCACGTACAACCAACTCGTCTATGCAGGTATAAATGTCCACTTACCACATCTGCAAAGAGGATCATAACTCAATTAAACTGACCCCTAACTTGATCATTGGAGGGACTCGACCGAGCCCAAACAGCTTGGCTCGGCTCTTTTGTAGGACTTACCGACCGATTGACCGAGGAAGCCACCCGAAGAAAGGAGTGGAGCTACCACATCATCGGACCATGGAGGTGATCTAGCGCACGTGGGAATCCTCACCGGGGTGACATGTCATCCCACGTTACGGGACCACCCCAACAGTTGTTATAGACAGTTAGGATATAGTGATGTTAATTAAATAAGAGATTGACACAAACATTAAGCATAAATGAACGATGATTAGGATATAGTTTGAGCAATAGAATAGCATAAGCATATGGCAAAGTTCAGATCAAGCAGCCAAAATTGCCAACAACCGATAAAGGTTGCTCAATTTTGATACTTTTTTATTAGTCAAGGCAAAAAAAAGAAAATCAAGGTGATCAATAACCAAGAGTCAACTAATTAAAAGACCAAATTAAGCCAATTTGTTACAACAAAACAATGCAATTTTGCATTGCCCATAATCAAACAAGGTTTGAACCAGACATTTTATTATAGATCATCTGTAACAGGAGATTAAAATGTTCTCCAAGTTCCTATTTTGGTACAAAATTTTTTTTTTTTTTTTTTAATAACTTCTAAAAAAGAATGATACAACAAAAAATAGTAAATCATAGACCGATCCAATTAGTCAGATTTAACCATAATTAATAACTCCACGCTTCTTAAAAAATTAAGTTGTCATAATAAAGGTATTTGGGTATACAGAAAACCTACAATCTTTAATGATGGGACAACATGAAAGTTAGAAAAGATGATGGGAGGAATAAAACGAAGATAATAATAATAATAATATAAAAAGGACCACGGGAAGTGTAAGACAACGGACAAAGCAAAATGACGATAATGAGAAAAGGAAATTGAAGAGAATAAAAAAATTTGAAGGAAATAATATAATAGTGTACCCTCGATATATTTTCTTGATATATGATTTAACCTACTGATTCACGGATCTAATCAATTATCCAATAAAACTAATATTGGTCGAGTCAATGATCAATCGGTTTTGGCAACTACGATTCCACAATTGGAACTGTAACTGTTACATCGGCACCATTGACAGAAAGAAAAATATATCGACTACGTGAACAATTGGTATTGTGTATAGGACTGCCCAAATCATTGGTCCAAATGGAAAAAGGCAAGATGCAAACAAATTTATATGGATGTGAAAACTATAAGCCAAATAACTTAAAAGTAACGAACATGTCACCAAATTGCATATGCGGACATGTTTTTTTACAGAGTATGTACACCCAAACAGTAACAATCTAGCAATTATCTTTTCTCCTAATGACTGAAGAAGAAAGCCAAAAAGAATTACCAGAAACTAAACTATATATATCAAAAGCTAACAATTTAAAGGTACATAAACATCCAATCAAACACACTAACAAAGCATGTAAATTATGTAGTGTCACAGCATCACAACCTTTGCTACGAAGGCGTGGATGCTGAGGTGCTAAAACATGTTTGCCTAAGCCCAGATGAATGGCATTCACATAAATTCCACGTATGTAATCATGCGATGCTCTTAAAAGAGAAGCAACTTCTTGAGAAAGGAACATTCAAAAAAATATCCAACAAAATAAAGAGGTGTTTGTACATTCCCTTGTATAACACAATTTAATAAGATCATTCACAAACACAATCTTATAAAGATATCCATAAAAATTATCATTATGGTCGGGGCAGGAAAAAAACATATGAGCACCCTTCATATGCAACCATCAATATTGTCAACTGAATTAAATATAAATCTCAACTGGGAAATAAGAAATTAGAGAAAAATATATCATCTAAAGCAGACATTAAGTTTTAATCATCTAGCTCAACAAAACCACCAGTACAATCCCAAGCCCCAATAACTGTTGTTAACAAATGCGAAATCATACAAAGATGCATTTGATGGGTGACATACCATTCAAGCCTTTAATATATCATATCCAAAGCTAACCATTTAACAGTACACAAACATTCAATCAAACACAACCATTGCAACGAATACAGCATACTAAACTATGGTGGCAAAACATATTTACACAAACACAATATAAAAATCATTCACATATATCCCACATTTGTACTTACGTGATTATAACTCATAAATTTGGTATAAGATCACCCCTAAATAAATAATAGACTATACCCAGTTTCATAGATACATTACAGGTTCACTACCATAAATGTTCTTAAAAGATCAGCAACTCCATGAAAACAAAACATTCCGATAAATATTCAAACAAAATAAGTGGATGAATTCATCCCAATCCCTTATATACCACAATCCAATAATATCATTCATGAAAACAATCCTATCGATACCCATACAGATGATTCTTATGTTTGGGCAAGGAAAAAAAACATGTAAGCACCTTGATCGACACATTATAAAACAAAAAAATATAATTTAAGCAAAAAACTATATTTTGCATCATTTAGCTCACCATTATCAACAGCACAAACCCAAACCCTAAAATTTAAACAAACATATGACACATTATAAACAAAGATGCATTTGCTCGGTATGTGACATATCATTCAAGCAAACCCTATTAATTAAACAAACATATGATAAATTATAAAACAAAGATGCATTTGCTGGGTATGGCGCATACCAGTGACGCCTTCAAGAACAAACATATAATCCCACGTATGCAACTATGTAATTACAACTCATAAATTTAGGATAAGATCACCTTCAATAACAAACACAAATCCCACATATGCAGCCACGTGATTATAACTCGTAACTTTAGGATAAGATCGCCGCTATAGTAAATTAGTAATAATAGACTCTACACAACTGCACATATACATAACAGGTTCACCACTGTAGGTGCTCTTAAAAGAGAGAATATAAATGATCCTTATGCTTGGGCCAGCGAAAAAACTCATGACCCTTCATTTGTAATCATCCACTTCTTTAACTAAATTAAATATGAATCTCATCTGAAAAACAAAAAATTAGAGAAAAAAATATAGTCTAGAGCAGACACTATGTTTTACGTCATCAAGCTCAACAGCATTACCAACACAATCCCAAGCCCTGATAACTAAAATAACATTTGTGCAAATTATACAAGATTGATTTGATGGGCATGGAGCATACCATTCAAGATTTTAATAACAAACACATCATATATCAAAAGCTAACAATTTAGAACTACCCAAACATTCAATCAAACACACCGATGGAGAATGTAAATCATGTAGTGTCACAAACATTGCAATGACTACAAGCATACTAAGGTGCCAAAACATATTTCACAAACTCAAAGTGAAAGACATTCACAAAAATCCCACATGTAGCTAGGTGATGAAAATGACCAACACTTGTTTCGACAAAATGCACATGTTATTATATTTTTAGGTCTTTTAGATAAATACAGAACACTCGGTTGCACATTTACATACCAATACAACACCACAAAGCATTAGGTTGACACGGCAGTATGATCATATGAACTAAATTCTGAATTGTACATAAATTCCAAATACAATTTCTGTACAATGCCTTTGTAGACAGTGTAGATTACAAATACTAAAATTGTGTGCATCAAACCTTCACTCGAAGGGAATTATTTATTGCCAATTCCAAACAGAGTTGTCTTTTTTATATGATACCAATGCAACATTTACTCTCACCAAAACAACTATTGATAACTTGCATCAATATATCTTACTCACATATCAGTACAGATTATTTTAACAACTTCAACATTGAGGGAGAGGCAAATGGATCAAAAGAAAAGAATTAAGTATCAAGATATCAAAACTTTAACACATGGATATATTTGGACCCACCATTATTGTAGGACAATTGAATATGATCATTGGAACAAAAGAAGTTCCTAGTAAATAACCATAGATATGTAACTACTCAATTAAAGATTTTCAACCTTACAACTAAAATGGAGCAATCTTCAAATGTAACCATCCACAATTTCTATTCATTTACATAAGGATTCAATATACAGTTTGAAAAACTAGAGAAGAATATGTAGGCTAGAGCAGACAACATTCATCAGTTTACATCATCGAAGTCCAACCAACAAAAGGAAAGAGGTCAATGAGGCATCTAATGGAAGTGTGTATGTAATTGTTGGTTGCTTCTCTCATTTTTAAATAATCTGTTCTCTTTGCACACATACATCATAGCATCCTAGCATTTGGTTTCTCTTTGAAATGACACTTGACTGTATTGTGTGACATTATCAGTATATTATACTACCTTGAGTTATTCAATGTACATATGTTTGGCACAGGTTCGTGTCACTTGTTTGATAAGAATTAGTGTTATTTTAATTTCACTGTTAGAACTTGGGTGTCTGATACATTGCTAGTTCGGTTCTTCGCTGCTTTGGCTATATGTTATGAAGCTTGGTCTTTGTTATTTGTTTGGAATGTAAATAAGTTGAGACTTATGACTTGAGTCTAGCTTTATATTCTCCCTAGTTGGTACTCAATATGCAAAATATGTGACGTGCTGTGACGTAATAGGGTTTCTTGTTTGAATGAACTATCATTTGAAGTATTTTTTATGTCGCTTTTCTCGTTGAACCATACTTGCAAAGCAATTTCATGTTTGGATGTGTTAGTATTGTTTGAAGCAATGAGGCATCTAAAGGAAGTGTGCAAATAGTTGTTGGTTGCTTCTCTTATTTTTAGACCATATGTTCTTTTTGTGCACATACGTCATATCATCCTAGCAATTGGTTTCTCTTTGAAATACGCGACGATGAATTGCAACATAATAAAATCAGTCTTAAGAGAGAATTTTTTCCAGAGATCAATCTTAGATGAAAGCTAAGTTGATCTATGAAAAATCTTGTCCACAATAGATGAGCAATAAACCAATTTCAAGAAGCCTATATGCGGCTAAAAAATTTCTGTAGCATTTCCCTTTCACAACGATGATCATGTTTGCGACGGTAGAAATTTACAGCGAGGAAAAGATGGAAAAACTTCTTTGGTAAGTAAAGGTAAGGATTTGCAGTAGTAACAAGGTGTGGGTGGTGGAATTTTACCAGATCTTCAGTTCAAACGCAAGGGGGCAGCGGTAGACTGATTGATCTAAAATCAGTCCGTACCGGTGTGCCGATATTTTATTGGTACCAGTACGATACCGGGCGGTATGCACAGTGCGTATCGCCCGGTTTATTAAATATATTATAATATTTTTATAATATAATATAATATAATATTAAAATATATTAAAAAATAAAAAGGGGCGACGTCGCCTCGAATTCTCTCCCGCGTGGGGAGAAAAGAACCCGCGGGCAAAACCCATGGGCAGCGACGGCGCTAGGGCAGCGCGGGCGGCGACGGCTCCCAAGCGACCCCCGGGCGGAGTCATCGCTAGGGCGGCGCGAGATACTTCTCCTCCTCTTCTTCTTCTTCTTCTTCTTTCCTTTTTCTTCCTCAATCGACCGCTGACGATCGATTTCTCCTTAAATCGATCGCAGACGGTGGAAATCGACCATCGACGACGAAAATTGACCGTCGACGGCCGATCTTAGTGCTACCGCCCGGTAGCGGCCGGTCTGCGTACCGGTCAGCTCCTCATCAGGTTACGTGTCAGTTGGAAGAATTTGGACTGAGTCGTCGTCTTAAATTTCCGTCTGAGGTGGCACCTGGAGGATCAACTGGATCTGATCTCCATGTTAGGGCCCCAATGTAATCCCCAATTTTACAAGGCCCAAAGAAATAGGGAGACCACTTCATTAAGGCTCGAGTTTCTTGCTGATTGGGTTAGAGGTGTAAAAAAAACTCAATCTTCAATTTTTCGTCCATTTTGAAGTTTGTCGGGAGGCCGTTTCTTCATTGCATGTGCTGCCATATGGTTAGTCTTTAGTGATAGCCAATTTTTTTCTGGGATGGTGACTGCCCTCTGGTATAGCTCAGGAATCCAAAGTGCCCTGCTGAAGGTGAAGAATGCATCTCATGCAGAATAAATTGGATGTAAGGGAAAGAAGGAACAACAACAATTCGATCTTTGTAGCGTAAGTCCTTTGAATCCCACGTGTAGTCCCTTATGGAACCTAGATCTTTCTCTAATTTTTCTATAATGGCTTGGGCTTCTGGATTATTCTTCCATTCCTCCCTAATATTATCGAGGAAGTCGATGGAGGGAAGGGAGATGGTTGAAATTTCGGCTTGTCCCGGTAGCCGACATAGGGCATCTGCAACAACATTCTCTTTTCCTTTTTGGTAAGTAATTTTATAATCAAAGCCAAGGAGTTTAGTTACCCATCGTTGCTGCTCCAGGGAGGATATTTTCTGCTCCAAGAAATATTTAAGGCTTCGGTGGTCGGTCTTAATCTGGAAGCGCTGGCCGATCAGATAAGGTCTCCACTTTGTGACTACGCGTATAATGACAAGCATTTCTTTGTCATACACGTACATTTTAAGATGTGAGGGAGATAAAGCTTTGCTGGTGTAGGCAAAGGGTCAACCATCTTGCATTAGAACAACCTCAATTCCAACTCCGGACATGTCGGGCTCAATCATGAAAGTTTAACTGAAATCGGGGTAGCGGTAGGACCAACATCGTTGTCATGGCGGCTTTGAGTCTTTTAAAGGCTGTGGAAGCTTGATCCGACCATGAAAAGGAGTCCTTCTTGAGTAAGGACATGAGTGAGGCACTGATCTTGCCATAATCTCTCATGAACTTTCGGTAGTAGCCCGTGAGTCCAAGGAAGCCGCGTAGTGATTTTACGTTTATAGGTCTCGGCCATCCTTGCATTGCCTCGATCTTTGTCGGGTCTACCGCCACTCTATCCTCTGATATAATGTTCCCTAGATACTCCACTTTAGGCTGTAAGAAGCTGCACTTTGGCTGTTTAACATAAAGAGTATTCTCTCGAAGAACGGTTAGAACAGTTCGTGAGTGCTCAAAATGTATATCAAGCGTAGGGCTATAAATGAGAATATCATCAAAGAATACCAATATGAACTTGCATAGAAACCTTCAGAAGATGTCATTCATCAAACTTTGAAAGGTAGAAGGAGCGTTTGTAAGTCCGAAAGACATTACTAAAAACTCGTAGTGGCTGTTATACGTGCGGAATGCAATTTTCGAAATATCTTTAGTGCATACCCGAATCTAATGGTATCCAGATCAGAGATCCAATTTAGTGAAGACTCGGGCTCCTTTTAATTCGTCCAAGAGTTCATCTACGACTGGAATAGGATATTTGTCCTTGACGGTGATGGCGTTTAGAGCCCGGTAGTCAATGCACATCTGCCACGTACCATCCTTCTTGCGCACTAGCAACATCGGTGAGGAGTAAGGGCTGCAGCTTGGTCGAATCACCCCGGTGTCAAGCAACACTTTAACGATGTTCTCGATCTCGTCCTTCTGCAAGTGAAGATATCGGTGCGCAAATTTGCTGGAGGTTTGCCTAGCAAAAATAGGAATGCGGTGGTCATGCAGCCGGTTAGGGGGCAGCCCGTGCGGCTCCGTGAAAACATCTACGAATTCGTCCAGCAAGAGGGCAAGCTTAGGATCTGAGTTTCGTATGTTCTCCCCCTTAGATAGCTGTTGGATATGCATCAAGAATCCACCATGTGCTTTGTGCAAAACTTTCTCTATTCGTTGCGACGAAACGGTGAAAATATGGCTCCCGCGCTTGCCTTGTAATGTGACCTGTCTCCCTTTGCAATAAAATTTCATGATTAATTTAGAAAAATTCCAGGAGATACCACCTAACGTTGTGAGCCATTCGATCCCGAGTATGACTTCATAATCATCGATGGGTAGGAGGAAGAAATCAGCTACCACTTCTTCGTCTTGGAGTAGTTTCACTCGCGGGCACTGTTAGTCGCAATTGAGGATACGGCCGTCGACGACCCTTACGTCGAATTTGTTGCAACCTTCGATTTGAAGCGCCAAACATGCAACAACCTTACTATTGAGGAAGTTATTTGTGCTGCCCGTGTCGATGAGAACGGTGATGGGTTGCTGTTTTAGAAGTCCTCCAACTTTCATCGTCTGCGGGTTGGAGAGCCGGCCAATGCGTGCACTGCGTAGTCGGTCGGGTGGGGCTCTTCCTCCATGGCTTATTCTTTAGGTTCAAGGGCTTCTTCAGATGGTTCATTGTCCTTATCCTCCACTGGTTCAATCACAAGGAGCCGACCCTTCTTGCAGCAATGTTCTCGGCTCCACGATTCATCACAGTGCCAACACAATCCTTTGGCCGATCGTTCACAAAGCTCATCCCTCGTCAATTTTTTTGCTGCGGGGGCTCAGATGGCAGTAGAGGGGTCTGTAGGTCTCGACATGGTTGGTCGGGGAGCGACCCTTGTCCTTCGTGCCTCTTGGTTTAATTGTTCTTCTTGAATACGCGCAAAGGAGATCGCCGCCATAAGAGTGTACGGTTGCCGCGTCTTTACTTCTCCCCAAATCTCCGGCTTTAGGCCCTCGATGGAAGTCCCTAAAAGTTATTTTTCAGACCAATCCACAATTTGATTAGATAAATGTTCAAACCTTATTTGACATTCTTGTATTGTGGATGTTTGACGAATCTTTGCCAATTGTCCGTCGATGTTGTCAAAATCGATTGGTTCGAAGCGGTTCAGTAGTCCTTCCTTGAATCGCTGCCAAGAGCGTTCTCCATGGGTGTGCTCAAACCAATTAAACCACTGAATAACATCTCCCTCGAGGTGGATGGCAGCAATCTCCACCCGTGTGGCATCGGCAGTTCGGTAGAACCGAAAATAGCGCTTCGCGCACGAGATCCACCCGATCGGGTCTCCTTCTTCCCATCTAGGGAAGTCAACCTTCATGCGTGGATTGTTGAGATCAGAGGTGATGTGGCCACGTTCTTGAGGATCATCTCGCCGATCTAAAGTTTCTCCGTGTTGTGATTTCCTCGGGCTCGACGGTCGGCCAATGTTGAATTCGACGAAAAGGGACCGCATCTTCTCTTCCATGCGATTTTCAAAGGCTTCAAGCTTTGCATCGATAGCCTTCTCTGATGCCATAGTATATGCCTCTAGATCTGTAATATTGAGGCCTTTTTTCTGTTGTCGGGTTAGTGGCTTGGGAATTTTAGAGAAGGGGGTGGCCGGTTGGAAGGTGAATCAGTTTGGATGGGAGTAGGCTGCGGTTTAGGGCAGATTTGGGTGGCTGTTTGGGTTCGGTTTAGGGTAAGGTTTGGAAGGATTTTTGGTGAGGATGTTAGGGTTTTGAGACGAGGAAAAGAGAGTATGAAATCTCATAAAAAACAGCACTCAAATCTGATAGAATTCGACGAAAAAAGGTGCTGCGATGTGCTTCCTGCTGAACCGGTTTTATGTCGGAGAAACGATGACTTCTCGACGTAAATTCCAGAGGAAAGTTCAAGGAAATTATACAGAAACCCTTGGTTCAGATGCTGTTAATACCAGTAAAAAGTTTGACAAAATTATGGCAACGTAACAGTAGGAAAATAGGGCTAAAGACAAAAGGCAGATCCTTCGTCGTAAAATTCCAGAACTACGTGATGGTAAAAGATTGCACAAGAAAACCGGTTCCAGAAGGAGTTTTTTTCAGAAATTAAATCCGGATGAAAGCCAAGTTGATCTCTAGAATTGTGTAAAATTTTTGGGCAGAAAAGAGAAGAAATAAACCGGTTTCAAGAGGCAAAAACGCGGCTGAAAATTTCTGCAGTGTTCTGCCTTCGCCACAAAGATAACGTTTATGACAAACGAAATTTGCAGCGGATAAAATTTGGAAAAAATCATCAACGTGTAAGGCAAGGAATCTTGCAGTATTGAAGAGGCGTGGATGATGAAAAATACCAGATTTCCAGTTCACGCAGGGGGCGGCAGCAGATAGATGGATTTGCGACTTGGTGGGCGACGGTGGATGGAGGAACGTCAAAAGCAATTGTGGGAATTGCTTGGAAGATAGAGTCGCGTGGATGATGGCTATAGGGCAGCAGGAACGCGACTTTGATACCAGATGATAGAACCCCAGATGGAGCTCTATAGATTTTGATCCTTGAGGGAGATCAACTCTTAGAACGTTGTAGGAGTTCCTCCCTCTTAAATTCAGCACAAGGCTGAAATAAAATTATCGATTGCTTGATTCAAGAGGGGCGGGGGGGGGGGGGGGGGGGGGGGGGTGACTACATCTTTAAATAGAGATAAAAACCCTACCCTAAGGGGGTTCTTACCTAAGTAAAATTACCCCTTTGCCCCTCCTATAGTCGACCTGCCTTAATAGGAACAGGGGGCGGCTAAGTTGGCTCTATAGCTGACCTAAGCAGGGGGAAACCCTAGCCGACCAACCCAGTAAGGGGGGGCGGCGGCTACTAAGCCCTAAGGGCTAATCTAAACCCTAGACATACTCCTTTATAAGATAGGAGTGACTTTATTACAATCCAACAGAGTTTTTATTGACTAGTACTGAGATGATTAGGACTCGACCCTACTGGAGTCCTATCAAGATCTCGATCAAGACTTAAACAATCCAACCACATATCCAACACAATCACAAAGCTTTAAGCACGTTAACTAGCATTCTAACATGTCATTTGATCTTTCTTTCAGCATACCACCTTATCTATTAGCATGTTGACTTTTTCACAATATCTGATGTTTTGGCACAATACCGAATCCTTCCGGCATGAGCTTGAGCACGAAGTGCCAATATCAAGCATGGGGCAAATCATGCCTAATACCCTCAAAATAAATGATAGGATGATCTGATATGTAAAAAATAATCATTTTTTTTCTAGCAATCAATACCAACATGATAGATAGATAGGAGAATCAAATTAGCAATGAGTTCATGTCCTCCAATAGAGATCAAACAAGATAAATAAATCACGTTTTTTGTCAAAGAATTCCCACCAATAGTTATTGTATATATCCAGTGGTCTATAGGTTGAATGCCCAAGTTGTCATGGACAACAATGTAAACAAGGTGTTCGATGAAATGCTCATGTTTGTCCGTGTCCTTCGGTTTGTGTACATACCTTGTACAGCAAGTAGCGAGCTTGCAGTAGGCTTAGCAGCCCTAGTTTGGTTTGCTTTGTGGTCAATTTTGGCTTGTAAATACGAGTGTGTCTTGTAAGCACTTGTGGGGACTTCGGTCTGTAATGGACCATTATCCTTTGTGCGTAACCTTTCTGATTTTGTAATGTCCATGGGTGTAATTTGTATCTGGCTTTATAAAGTGTTTGCTTGAGCAGTTGCTTGTGGATCCCGATGAAATTGCTTCTTCTGGCCCGTTTTCTCTTTGGTAAGTCTAAGGGACCTTAGGAGATCTCGGGGAAGGCTGACCTTTGCGGACGGACACGCATAGGTACTGCACGGCTTAGGCAAAATCAGCTAAGCCCGTGACATTTGTGGTATCAGAGCGGGACAAGCACACGCAGAAACACTCGCCATACAAACGTGGGGGACCTAGTTGGGCTGTATGGAGGACAGCCAACACGCGCAACCGTTTGGGGGAAACGGACATTGAGATGTAGGGAAAGGAGTCGCTCAGAGGAGCGGGCATCTAGGCTTGGCATTCAGAGTAATGACCAACTCTTTGCGCGAGAGGCACCACGAGAACAAGCAAGTGAAGTAGAATGCGTAGCGTACAAAGATTGAGATAGTTGAGTTCGAGCTACGGCTCAACGTTGGTAACCAAACTTGACGGTGCTCAAGGCAAGCGGGGCGCTTGGTGAAAGATGAGACCGTGTAAAGTGAGATGTGTTGCTCAATGACCGTAAGAGTTGTGCAAAGCTCACAGAGGTGAGGGGAATTGCTAACTCGAAGGATTCGATACTCATGTAAGGGCTTGTACATGGACGACAGAGTGTTCGTGCCCATCCCAAGGCACGATCAGAACTCGACACCATGGAGCATCAGAACTTTCTCTTCAATATGGAAATGATACGTCCGTAGGCAACTGAAATGTGCAACAAGTACGATACATCGCTAAACCTTGAAGGGTGCAGTGGGGACTGTATTGGCGAAGGGTCGTAATCTAGCAAGTGTATTTGCGGGGGCAGAACAAGACACAAATTGTTCAGCAAGGAGTAGTCCAAAGGGGATAGTGGTCTCCGAAACTTCCAGTGGGAAGTATGTAAAGAGGAAAGTTACTCCAACAGGACAGATATCCAGGAGGGATAAGTCCTAGTTCTCTAGAGGGAGAATCATGTGCAATGGACCGCACATATTGAGGAAGAGTTTCTCAAGGTAATATCTCCATAAAGTTCAATGGACCGAACGAGTGGCGTGGAGTTGTCGCATGATCTCGAATGAGGTAATGTATTGGTGGATGCATTTCGAGATCAAGTGGGGGAGCAATCCAAGGCAACATCATATGAATGCACACTTAGAGTCGATGTGGAAATCGAACTCAACGAATGGTTGAACCGTGGAATGGTGCATGCGAGGGCCACTATCAACTCAATGCAATTCGAGGAGCGGAGCGACTTGGGTGGTACTTGGTGAAGTATCCAAGCCGCATGAAGGGAGTCAACATAGAAGATGGAACATGGAGCGGAGGCACGGAGCTTTCCTTGTACAAAGGTCAAGGGCATGAACTCTTGTAGAGACAAGAGTGAGATCATATCGTTCTATGGGTTCTTCATTCTGATGGGGCAGACTTCTCTTACATGGTGCCAGAGACGAAGGGAGCTTCTAAGCACATGCACCTTACCTCAGAGATGCATTTAACGGAGTAACTAAGGTGATTCAACTTGTGAAGGCGAAGTTGGGATCAGGATACCTTAGCACGGGGCAAGAGGACACAGAGGCGAGTACTCTTGAAGAATATGTCATAGTGTTGCCATTCGAGTTGTCAGGAACAAGTGGTGCATAATGGAGATTGTGCTAGTAGGGGATAGAGGCCTAGGATCCAGACAATGGTGCACCAATTCTAGTGAAGTTAGGGGACTTCAGGAGCTACTAGGCGACGGACTGTCCTAGAGCTATGCTTCGTCTAGGTGCGACCCAAGAGTGGGTGGGCTAAGGCGAATTGCCAAGGGAGCGAACCAAAAATCGAAGATGGCGGAGGCCCTACAAGGTGGTGGCAGAGGCCACACATGGAGGTCGTAGTCCAAGTTCATCACACGAGAATCTGTATGCAATGGAGATGTCACCAGGAGGTGACATGGTGCAGCGGATCGTGGTGGAATAGTTCGTGGCAATGCAACACATGCGGACCTATCCCATGAGGGACAAGATCATGCGGAGGTATGATCAGGAGTTACTGGGGGCTCCACTTTGGTGTACGACACAACAAGAAAAAGGACTATGGATTCAAGGAGTGAATGTCGTGGTACCGTAGAGGCAGGTCTTCGTGTGTGCATCGGAGCTTGCATTGGATAAAAGCCTTGGTCATCAGCATATGAGGGCTGTATACCACCGAGGAAGAAGTCTAAGTGCAAGCACCAATGAGTCTCATAGAGGGGGATGTGATCATGTGAATGATCAGGAGCTACTGGGAGCTCCACTTCGGTGAACAATGCAACGGCAAGAAGGGCTGTAGATTCAAGGGGTGAATGCCATGGTACCGCAGAGGCGGGTCTTCCGTGTGTACGCATAGAAGCTTGCATTAGATGAAAGCCTTGGTCATCAGCATATGGGGGCTGTGTATCACCAAGGGAGAAGTCATATTATAAGTACCAGTGAGTCCCATGGAGGGGGACTTGATTATACAAAGGTACGATCGGAGCGGTTGGAGAGTTAGACTGCTTCAGTGCTCACATTCGCTTAAGGGAGCCCCACAAGTCAGAGGACAAGGCCGAGTAAGCGAACGTTGCTACCGGAGGATTCCATGGTGGACACTACTGTTATCCACCTTGAAGGAGATGCTATACAATTGGTACAATTAGCTTGAATGGGACGTAGATACAATTCAAGTATATGCTGCTGAATCGCTTTGGGCCGACCAAGTATGAGAATATCAACAGACAATTTGCCAAGATCCGACAAACCTCCACGATCCAAGAATACCGGACCAGATTTGAGGAATTATCTTACTTTGCTCATGATTGGTCTGACAGGCAATTATTAGGGACGTTCATCAAAGGACTCAAGTCGAAAATTAAAGGAGAGGTTAAAGCGCGACAGCCCCCCACCGTAAAGGCCGCAATCTCTTTCGCCCGAACCCAAGAGGAACAACTGAACCAAGATGCTCGGAGGACGAGAACCACTCTTAGACCAGCGGCATATAAACCTCCCTCTGCTCCTTGCTATTTTTCGCTGCTTAAAAAATTGACGAGAGAAGAGCTACGCGACAGATCGGCGAAGGGCCTTTGTTGGCATTGCAACGAACTTTGGAGCTGCAACCATCACTGGAAAAAAGGGGAGCTTTCCATGATAAAATCTATTAAAGAATATGAAGAAGAGGTCGAGGAACCTGAGGAGGAGAACACGAAGGAGGACCCGTAGCCGGCCGATTGCACGACTCATGCTTTAGCCGGCCATACGAACCCGCAAGCAACAAAAGTTGAAGAATCTTTTAAGCAGCAACCTATCACCGTCCTCACCAACAATCTTAGGAATGACAAGGGAGAACAAGTGACCATATGCGAGAAACATGGAAGCGAAGTAATAACGATCTCTACACAACGCTTGCAGAAGCTTGCTGAAATTTCAGGCGCCTCCACCGAATCGAGCTGACTACTTCCTACCAGGCTATACAATCTTCATATGCTGATCTTGCAGGAGGAACCACTAGCATATATTCGGCCATATTGCTGTCCACATCCTCAGAGGGCCGAAGCTAAAAAGTTCATCCAGGAGACGTAGGAGACAAATCATTTGGCCACGACCTTCCCTTGCAAGGACACTTTATCTCCAAAAACTTTACCTCTTTGTCTGCAGGTATAAACTCTTCCTGAAGTGCCACATCCAGCCAAACTAGCTATGGCTTCTGAAGCACTCCCAGATCTCGGACTACTTCCATGACTTCTCCAAGGAGTGGACTATAATGCTCAAAGTCTTCCCTAATGATGACCACCGATCCACGGTCCACGACTGCAAGAAGATTGAGTCCCTCCTGCGACAATACCGGCATAGAATCTGTGACTTTAAACTTTATTGGATGAAGATCAAAATTCTGAAGGAACAAGAGGATGACATTTATACGTCCACCATCTACAGGATCCTCACAGTCATGATGCCATCTACATCAGTGCTAGCATTACTCGATCGTGGCAATGTGTTCGCAATCGGAGCAGACATATCAGGAATTGGGATCGACACCACCCTCATGCAAGATGGCCGACTCCTAATATACACCGACTCTCCCTACATTTCACACGATGCTTTTGATCTGTAAAGGGATACTAATTACTACTAAATTTCAAGTTTGGCATGATACAGGTCAATAGCACAAAGGAGAGATAAAAATAGGCTCGGTAAAATTACAACTCCTACCCTCCTCGGACTCATAATGAGCTTACACCACCAGAGACCTTATCAAAGGGGAGCAATTATTCCAAAAGAAGGCTCGATTACTATTAAAGAACAACCAAATGGCAGCCTATGCAAGAAAGAAATAGCCCCCTAACAAATATCGGAGAAGAAGAAAGTTTGCTGTTGAATATCGAGTTTCCCTTCATCTCCACTCCTACCAGCAGAAAATTCGAGCCCCAAGGAAGTGATCCCCCTGCTACTTTGGCCCTTACAAAATTGGGGATCACAATGGAGCCATGACTTATGGATCAGATCAGTACATCAATTTAAAAATACAATTGATCCTCCAAGTATCTTATCGCAAATAAAAGTTTAGAGAGGATAACTCAGCCCTGATTTATCCATCCGACACCCAAGTCGATAAGGAGGCCCAGGTTCAATTGATGATTACATGGGATCACGGGTTCGCGACACATCACCGTCCATTCACTACTGCTGATGCTAGACCCCAGGTGTAGGATGTGCCTACTATATGGCCACGAGGGACTCCCTCGTGAGAAATTGCAGATCACGACCCAGAGACATGGAGCTTAGCCTTAAGATCCACGTTTAATCTACTTGAGGAATGAGATGAAAAAAATGATTAAATATGATTTTTAAGATGCAGATGATGGCCTGTTGATCGATAAGGACTTGACTTATGTGGAGGAGTCCACACAGATTATTGATTAGAAAGAAAAGATCCTAAGGAATAAGTTCATTACTCTAGTTAAAATGATTTAAAAACATCATTTAATAGATTAAACAATTTAGAAGCTAGAGGAGGAATGAAGAAAGTTTATCATCTTTTCAGCGATGGATGTATGATAAATTTAGAGGACTAAAATTTTCTTTTAAGGAGGGGAGAGTGTAATATCCCTCATTCCGAAATATTTGTAATGATCTATTTTAAATTATTTATAAGGACCTATTTATAAATATGAAATTGTTTAATAATTCTCTTGATTAAATAATTGTATATTAAAAATTTATTGCTAGGGGCCTAAATGTAAATCTTAGAAATTTGATATGAATTATGAAAGATTCACATTAAGTTAAAAAAAAATAAAAAAAGGAAGACATGTCACTAGCCAGCCTAAAGATGGTAGCACTTATGCTTCTCTCATGTTTACGCCTTTGAATTGTTCCGAAATATTTCATAAACTATTATATGCTCCGAAAACATGTTTATGCCTTTGATTTACCTTGCAATATTTCATATACCACTAATATGTTCCAAAATATTTCATATATCATTGATATACTCTAAAACAAGTTTACGCCTTTGATATCTTTCGAAATATTTCATAAACCATTGATATGCTCCGAAAACAGGTTAACACATTTGATTTGCCATGAAATATTTTATATACCATTGATATGCTCTGAAATATTTAATATGCCTTTGATATGTTTTGAAAATATGTTCAACAAAAAAATATTTCATATATCAATATCATTGATATACTCCAAAACAAGGTTTGCAATTTCGACCTGTACCGCCCGATACGAGCGGTACATACCGGTTCGCCAAGTTACTGGTTCGCGGACCGCCCGCTACCGGGCGGTTCCACTAAAAATCGACCGTCGACGGCCGATTGAAGAAGAAATCGACCGTCGACGGTCGATTGAGAGAGAAATCGTCGGCGATCGACTGAGGAAGAAAAAGGGAAGAGGAAAAGAAAAAAAAAAGAAGAGGAGAAGAAAGAATACCTCGCACGCGCGCCGTACTCGCCCGCCTGTCGTCGCTGCCCGCGGCCGCAGTCGTTTTTTCTCCCGCGCGAGGAGACAGAGCGTCTCCCAGTGCAGGGAGAAAGATCAAGGCAACGTCGCCTCCTTTTCTTTTTTTTAATATTTTTAATATTATATTATAAAAATATTATATTATATTTTAATATCGGGTGGTACGCATTGTGCATACCACCTGGTATCGGTCTCATACCGGTACCGACAATATGTCGATACACCGGTACGGACCGGTAAGTCAAACCTTGCTCCAAAACATGTTTGTCCTTTTTGATATGTTCTAAAATATTTCAGATATTATTAATATACTCCGAAACATGCTGACACCTTTGATATGCTTCAAAATATTTCATATGCCATTAATATGATCCGAAATATTTCACATTTCGTTGATATGCTCCGATTTATTTCATACGACATTGATATGTTCCGAGATATTTCACACCAATGTTATACTCCAACCACTCTTCGTATATTGTTATGATCAAAATATATTTCGAATGAAATGATTTGTGATTTTGTATCTAATGAGATGTTATCTATGACTTCTTATATCTTTGCCTTACTATTTAATATAAAGTTAGTTTGAAACTATCCAACTTTCCCTTGGATATGTAAGTCGTTTGCTGAGCTTTGAAGCTCACTCCGTTGCTATATAAAAATTTCAAGATAGCTTGTCACACACTAAAACATTGGAATTGGGCTGAGACAGTGGAAAGCAATTCAAATTTTGGGCAAGTCTTGTAGGTTGATATGTTGTGGATGTTTTATAAGTGCATTTTAAGTATCATGAGATGTTACCGATATATTTGAGAATTGATGTGTCTTGTAAAAGTTTAAAAGACCTCTCATGTTTAGAACTTTAGAATGTTAAGTTTAAATTATATAATAATATGAACTTGTGGTAAACATTAGTTTTGTGATTATATAGATTTCAACACTTGTGAATTTATGATGTGGTTATTGTTTAGTTGAGTTAGTTTAGATTTTATAAATCAACGAGTTATGAGGCGTATGATTATAAATTACATAGGTTTTATGGATGGATGTGATTGATATTTTAATATTTTTTTGACATCCACAAATGTCAGTTTGGATCCTTGATTTGAAATATGGATGAATTATAATATTATTAATTTATGATAGGTTCACGTCTCTTGAATGCGAATATTCGACGGCATAACAGAGGTGGCATCAGAGCATGATTTGACGATTACTGAGATATTTGATATGTTTGATGTACAAAGTATATTGAGGCTTAGTTAATAATATAATGATCGATAAAAAATTTCTTTGATGTCTTTTAGAAATCTAGAATGACAAGGATATTTAATTTTCATACTTTATCTTTTTCTGATTAATCTAGTAGGCGAAAAATGATTGATCGAGAATATCGATCATATTTTACTATTAATATAACAAATTAGGAAGCTTAGTCCTTGTTTCAGGGGTGAATTGATCCTTTGATAGTCAAATAATGAATGATACTAATGGCGAGAATATTTGATGTCATAAATTACTTTAATGATCTAAGGATTTCGTTTCCCACCTTTATATTAAAAGGAAAGGTTAAGTTCTAATAAGACACAATAAAGAGAATTTCTAGATATTAGAGGTTGGAAAGTACTAAAGAAGGGTCGAGATATCTAGATTTGGGAAAGAAAAGTCAGGAAAAAAGACTCAATTATGCACAAAATACGGGTTAAATCATGACACAAGTAAATATGTTTGGGTGACAAGAACTTGTTTTGTCCGCGGGAAGCAGGATCATAAAGTAAAAGAGTGCTCTTTAAACAAGAAGAATGAACCACTATCTCCTATATCATCGGCTCATGCCAGAGTGTAAGCTATCACTGAATAAGATATTAGGGCTCCTAAACCCGTGGTTGACAGTATCATTTATGTTTATAATAAAAATGCAAAAATTTTGTTTGACCTGGGTTTAAATCTATCATTTATTTCGAGATGTTTTACTTGCCAAAGTGGCAAATAAAACATTACGAAATAAATGATAGATTTCAACTCGAGTGAAACAAAACTTTTATTTTTTTATTAGAATCATTAATGATATTGTCAACCGCTAGTTTAGGAAGCCTAATATCTTGTTCAGTGATATCTTACACTCTAGATTGAGCCGATGATATAGGAGATAGCGGTTCTTTCTTCTTATTCAAAAGATAATCTTTTACTTTATGATCCAGTTTCCCACAGACAAAAAACAAGCTATAGTCACCCAAAAAACATCAACTTGTTTCATGATTTATCCCCTATTTTGCATATAATTGAGTCTTTTGTAATGACTTTCCTTTGCCAAATATATATATCTTGACCCTTCTGTTATTACTTTCTGATTCATTTTCTATTTTACATTTGTTGTTAAACTTGTCAATGTTATTCTAACCTCTAATCGCTATAAATTCTTTTTATTGTTTCCCACTATAACACAATCTTTCCTTCTAATATAATGATGACAAAAGAAATCCTTAGATCATTAGAACAATTTAAGACATCAAATATTCTCTCCATTTGTATCATTCACTACTCGACCACCACTGAATTAGTTCACCTTAAAACAGGGAAGACTAACCTTCTTAAATTGTCCTATTCATAGTCAATTTAAGCGATATCCTCGATCGATCTTTTTGTTCCACTAGATTAATAAAAAAAAAAGGATCAAATGTCCTTGTCATCCTAGATTCCTAAAGGATATCTAAGAAATTTTTTATCGATCACTACATAATTAACTAAGCCTCAATATAATTTACATATCAAACATATCAAATATCTCAATAATTTTAAATCATGCTTTGACACCAAATATATCACGCCCCATGAATATTCATACTCAAAGAGATGTGAACTTATCATAAATCAATAATATTATAATTCATCCGCAATCCAAATCCAGGATCCAAGCTAACATTTGAGGATACTAAAAAGAACATTCAAATAAACGTGAACCAGTCATAAATCACTCATTGATTCACAAAATCCAAGCCAACTAAACTAAACAATAACTATATCACAAATCCACTAGTTTGAAAATCTATATGATCACTTGGGCATTAAACCTTGTCCAATGGATTACATACTATATGTAACAATTATTGTTGGGAATTTTATATATTAGCTTCTTGGCTTGACTAGTTATTACGAGAGATTCTTGGAGGGATTTTCTCTCTCTCGGATTACTAGCTTACACTCTGATATGGGCCGATGATTTAAGAGAATAGTTGTTCTTTCTTCTTGTTTAAAGGACCATCTTTTACTTTATGATCTAGCTTCCCATAGACAAAAAACAAGCTCTAGTCACCCAAAAAACATCGACTTATTTTATGATTTATCTCGTATTTTAAACATAATTGAAACTTTTGTACTGACTTTTCTTTCCAAAATATAGATAGCTTAACCCTTTTGTAATTACTTACACATCAAATATATCAACTATCTCAATAATCCTCAAATCCACAAATCATGCTCTGATACCACCAATATCACGCCCCTCAAATATTTGTACTCAAGAGGCATGAACCTATCATAACAACTAGATTATATATTACATATAGCAACTGTTGTTGGGAATTCTTTAACAACAAACGTGATTTATCCATCTTATTTGATCTTTATTGGAGGACCTAACTCCTTGCTAATTTGATTTTCCTAGAGATCCAAAGAATTGAGTTCATGCTTGAATTGGATATCTGTCTATCATGTTAATATTGATTGCTATAAAAAATTATCACTTTTTGGATACACGATCAACCTATCTTTTATCGCCTTATGCGGAAGGGTTATAGATGCTATATTGTAAGTATAAAGGAGCAATCAGATCAAGAAACTCATGTAAATAAAATTTCGATAGTCAAGGAGTTCTCGAATGCATTTCCAGATGACTTGATTGGACTTCCTCTAAACATGGAGGTAAATTTTGCTATTGATTTGGTCCCAAAGACTCCTCTAATATCTAAGCCTCCCTATAGAATAGCACTACTCGAGCCAGTGGAATTGAAGAAACAACTGCAAGAACTATTAGAACATCGACTAGGAATCTCGCCGTAAATGAAAGTTTAGAGAGGATGACTTAGTCCAAATCCATCCACCCGACACCCAAGTCGATGAGGAGGCCCAGTTCCAACTGTAGATTACATGGCATCGTAGGATCACGACGCATCACCATCCAGACACAACCACCGATGAAGAGATATAAGACAAAGCTAAATCGTGGGATCGTGATGCGCCTACTTCCTCAATATACTTTGCACATCGGACATATCAAATATCTCGATAATCCTCATATCCTTAAATATTCAAATCATGCTCTGATACTATCTATATCACGCTCCCCGAATATTCGTACTTAAGAGGCGCGAACCAATC
Source organism: Ensete ventricosum (assembly GCA_029747655.1). Taxonomy (NCBI): domain Eukaryota; kingdom Viridiplantae; phylum Streptophyta; class Magnoliopsida; order Zingiberales; family Musaceae; genus Ensete; species Ensete ventricosum. The sequence continues at coordinate 53,732 of JAQQAF010000006.1, read as the reverse complement.
ATAAATCAATAATATTATAATTCATCCACAGATTTGAAGATACTGAAAAGAACATTCAAATATCAATCACATCCCTCCATAAATCCTGTGCAGTTTATAATTATACACCATATCACTTGTGGATTCATAGAATAGCACCTCTTTAGCAAGTGGAATTGAAGAAACAACTACAAAAATAATTAAATAAGGGTTTCATTCGAACCGTCTCATTATGGGGTGCTCCGATATAGTCAGTTAACAAGAATGACGGAACGTTAAGGCTTCATATAGATTATATACAGTTGAATCAAGTGACCATCAAAAATAAAAATCTACTATCCAGAATTAATGATTTGTTTAATCACGCAAGTATTCTCCAAGATCGATCTAAAGCAGGGTTAGAATTAATTGAAGAGATTCAAGACAAAGCTGAACCGTGGGACCGTGATGCGCCTACGTACTCAATACTTTCCATATCACACATAACAAAAATCCTCAAATCCTCAAATCATGCTCTGATACCACCTATGTCACACTCATTGAATATTTGTAGTCAAGAGGCGATAACCTTTCATTAATATTTTTGTATTACTAGATTAATCAGAATAAGATAAAGTAGGAGGATCAACTGTCCTTGTCATCCTAGATTCCTAAAGGACATCAGAGAAAATTTTTATCAATCCCTAAATAATTCGCTAAGCCTCAATATACTTTGCATATCAAACATATCAAATATCTCAATAATCCTTAAATCATGCTTTGACACCACCGACGTCACGGTCCTCGAATATTCTTACTCAAGAGGCTTAAACCTATCATAAATCAATAACATTGTAATTCATCCATAATCAAAATCTGAGATCCAATCCAACATTTGAGGATCCTAAAAGAACATTCAAATACCAATCACATCCATCCATATACAGTTTATAATCATACACTAAATCACTCGTTGATTCGTAGAATCCAAGCCAACTCAATTAAATAATAACTATATCATAAATCCATTAATATGAAAATCTGTATGATCACTTGGGCATTCAACCTATACCACTGTAGTACATGCTATATTTAACGGGCTACTCAAGCGGATGATAATGGATAAGAGAAGAATTTCGTGACAGATCCGCAAGGGTCTTTGTTGGCATTACGACGAACTATGGAGCCACGATCTTAGCTACAAGAGGAGACGCCTTCTTCTGATTGAACCCTTCCATGATTCAGAGGTGCATGAGCATGAGGAAGAGGTCACAGAGGAAGAACCACAACCGACCAATTGTATGATATATGCTCTTGCCGGCTACGCGAACCCGTAGACGATGAAAGTAGGAGGACTACTCAAATAGCAACCGATCACGTTCAGATGATCACTAGAGCAACGTGAAGAGAATTCCAAAGATAGGTGTGGCAAGTTTGATGAAGAACCAAGTTCAGCAGTAAGTTAGCTGCGAAAGTGTATCTGTAACAATATTTTCTCTCCATTCGTACCATTCACTACTCAACCACCGATGGATCAATTCACCCTTGAAACAGGGAGGACTAAGCTTATTAAAATTTTTTATTCATAATCATCCTCGATTAATTATTTTTGTCCCATTAGATTAATCAGAAAAAGATAACGTAGAAGGATCAAATGTCCTTGTCATCCTAGATTCTTAAAGGTTATCAATGAAAAATTTTATCCATCACGACATAATTCACTAAGCCACGTTATACTTTACGTATCAAGCATATCAAATATCTCAATAATTCTCAAATCCTCAAATTATGCTCTAACACCACCAATGTTACACTCCCCGAATATTCGTACTCAAGAGGCGTTAACCAATCATAAATCAATAATATTGTAATTCATCCACAGTCTAAATCCAGGATCCAAACTATCATTTGAGGATATTGAAAAGAACAGTCAAATATCAATCACATCCATCTATAAATCCTGTGCAGTTTATAAGCATACAACACATCATTCGTTGATTTATAGAATCGAAGGCAACTCAACTAAACAATAACCGCATCATAGATCCACTAATATGAAAATCTGCATGATCACTTTCGCATTCAACCTCGACCACTGAATTACATGCTACATGTAACGGGCTATTCAAGCGAACGATCAAGGATAAGGGAAGAACTTCACGGCAGATCCACGAAGCATCTTTGTTAGCATTACGACGAACCGTAGAGCCATGACCATCGCTGCAAGAGGGGACTCCTTCTGATTGAACCCATTGATTATTCTGAGGTCCATGAGGATGAGGAGGAGGTCATGGAGGAAGAACAACAGCCGATTGATTGTACGATGTATGCTCTTGCCGGCTACGCGAACCCGTAGACGATAAAAGTAGGACAACTCAAACAACAACCAATCACGTTCGGATGATCACTCGATCAACGTGAAGAGAATTCCAAAGATAGGTGTGGTCAGTTTAACGAAGCGTTTAATGAAGATCCAAGCTCAGTAGTAAGTTAGCAAAAGCGCAACTGCAAAAATATTCTCTCCATTCGTGTCATCCATTACTCGACTACCGTTAGATCAATTCACCCACGAAATAGCAAGGACTAAGCTTCTTAAATTGTTCTATTCATAATCAATTCTAATCGATATTCCCCATCAATATTCTTGTCCTAAGAGATTAACCAGAAAAGGATAAAGTAGGAGGATTGAATGTCCTTGTCATCCTAGATTCCTAAAGGATATCAAAATTTTTTTTATCAATCACCACATAATTCACTAAAACTCAATATACTTTACAAATCAAACTTATCAATTATTTCAATAATTCTCAAATCCTCAAGTCATGCTCTGACACCATCTACGTCACGCTCCTCGAATATTCTTACTCAAGAGGCATGAACCTATCATAATCAATAATATTGTAATTCATCCACTGTCAAAATCAGAGGTCCAATCTAACATTTGAGGATACTGAAAAGAACATTCAAATATCAATCAAATCCATCCATCAATCATATACAGTTTATAATCATACACCACATCACTCGTTGATTCATAGAATCCAAGCCAACTCAACTAAACAATAACCACATCATAAATCCACTAGTGTAAAAACCTATATGATCACTAGGGCATTCAATCTAGACCACTAGATTTCATGCTATATATAACTGGCTATTTAAGTGGATGATGATGGACAAGAGAAGAACTTCGTGATAGATCTATGAAGTGCCTTTGTTGGCATTGTTATGAACCGTGGAGCTGTGCCTATCGATGTAAGAGGGGACACCTTCTGATTGAACCCTTTGATGATAAAGAGGTCCCATTAGCATGAGGCGTCCCATCTTGATTGAACCCTTTGATGATTAAGAGGTCCATGAGCACAAGGTCATGGAGGAAGAACCATAGCCAACCAATTGTACGATGTATGCTCTTGCCGGCTACGCGAACCCGCAGATGATGAAAGGACTACTCAAATATCAACTAATCACGTTCGGATGATCACTAGACGTGAAGAGAATTCCAAAGATAGGTATGGTAGTTTGACGAAGATCCAATCTTAATAGTAAGTTAGTCGTCAAAGCACATCTGTAACAATATTTTCTCTCCGTTCGTATCATCCACTACTTGACCACCATCGGGTCAGTTCACCCTTGAAATAGGGAGGACTAAGCTTCTTAAATTGTTATATTCATAATCAATTATGATCGATATCCTCGATTAATCATTTTTGTCCCACTAGATTAATCAGAAAAAAATAACATAGAAGGATCAAATGTCCTTGTCATCATAGATTCCTGAAGGACATCAATGAAAATTTTTATCCATCACTACATAATTCAATATGCCTTGATATACTTTGACCATCAAGCATATCAAATATCTCAATAATTCTCAAATCCTCAAATCATGCTCTGACACCACCGTCACGCTCCTCGAATATTCGTACTCAAAAGACGTGAACCAATCATAGATCAATAATATTGTAATTCATCCACAGTCTAAATCCAGGATCCAAACTTTCATTTGAGGATATTAAAAAAAATATTCAAATATCAATCACATCCATCCATAAATCCTGTGCAATTTATAATTATACATATCACTCGTTTCATAGAATCTAAGTGAACACAACTAAATGATAACCACATCATAAATCCACTAGTGTGAAAATCTATAATATCACTTGGGCATTCAACCTAGACAACTGATTTACAAGCTATATGTAACCATTATTGGGAATTCTTTGACAACAAACGTGATTTATCCATCTTGTTTGATCTCTATTGGAGGACATGAGCTCCTTGCTAATTTGGTTCTCCTAAAGATCCAAATGATTAATATTATGCTTGGCCTGAATTGGCTATCTGCTTATCATATTAGTATTGATTGCTATAAAAAAAATGATCACTTTTTGCATACCCAATCAGCCTATCTTTTATTTTGAGGGTATTAGGCATGATTTACCCCCTTGTCAGATATTGGCACTTTAAGCTCGCAGAAGAGTTGTGGATGCTATATTATAATTATAAAAGAGAAATCAGATCAAGAAACTCATATAAATAAAATTTTGATGGTCAGGAAGTTCTCGGATGTATTTCCAGATGACTTGATTGGACTTCCTCCAAACAAGGAGGTGAATTTTACTATTGATTTGGTCCCAGGGATGACTCTAATATCTAAACCTCCTTAAAGAATAGAACTACTCGAGCAAGCGGATGACCACTTTGTTTACCATATTTCAGTAGTGGTATGCTGAAATAGAGAGGATTGTAAATGAGATGCTTGAAACAGAGGTCATTCGACCAAGTAGCAGCCCTACTCTTCGTCGATGCTCCTAGTACGAAAAAACGAATGACAACATATCTTTTATTTTGAGAGTATTATGCATGATTTACCCCCTTGTCTGATATTGGCACTTCAAGCTTGCAGAAGAGTTATAGATGCTATATTATAATTATAAAAGAGAAATCAGATCAAGAAACTCATATAAATAAAATTTCGATGGTCAGGGATTTCTCGAATGTATTTCCAGATGACTTGATCGGACTTCCTCCGAACAAGGAGGTGAATTTTACTATTGATTTGGTCCTAGGGACGACTCTAATATCTAAGCCTCCCTAAAGAATAGAACAACTCGAGCAAGCGGATAATCACTTTGTTTACCATATTTCAGTAGTGGTATGCTGAAATAGAGAGGATTGTAAATGAGATGCTTGAAACAGAGGTCATTCGACCAAGTTGCAGCCCTACTCTTCGTCGATGCTCCTAGTATGAAAGAACGACTAGCAGCCTATCTTTTATTTTGAGGGTATTAGGCATGATTTACCCCCTTGTCGGATATTGGCACTTCAAGATTGCAGAAGGGTTGTAGATGCTATATTATAATTATAAAAGAGAAATCAGATCAAGAAACTCATACAAATAAAATTTCGATGGTCAGGGAGTTCTCGTATGTATTTCCAGATGACCTGATTGAACTTCCTTTAAACAAGGAGGTGAATTTTACTATTGATTTGGTCCTAGGGACGACTCTAATATCTAAGCCTCCCTAAAGAATAGAACTACTCGAGCAAGTGGATGATCACTTTGTTTACCATATTTCAGTAGTGATATGCTGAATAGAGAGGAGTGTAAATGAGATGCTTGAAACAGAGGTCATTCGACCAAGTTGCAGCCCTACTCTTCGTCGATGCTCCTAGTACGAAAGAACGACTGGCTACTACTAAAGATCAATCACATGGTAGCTTATGCAAAGAAAAAACGACCACTTGACAAACTTCAGAGCGGAAAAAAATTTGAAGATCGAGCTTTCCTACATTTTTAGCCCCACCAACAAGAAATTCGAACCTCAAGGAAGTGGTATTCCCATTACTTTAGAGGCGTGCACCTCAAGGAAGTGAACCTCAAACATATCAAAAATCTCAATAATCCAAAGGTCCTTAAATCATGCTCTGATACCACCTATGTCATGCTCCCCCGAATATTAGTACTCAAGAGGTATGAACCTAACATAAATCAAAATATTATAATTCATCCACAATCTAAATCCAGGATCCAAACTAACATTTGAGGATAATGAAAAGAACATTCAAATATCAATCACATCCATCCATAAATCCTATGCAGATTACAATCATACACCACATCACTCGTTGATTTATAGAATCCAAGGCAACTCAACTAAATCAGAACCACATCATAGATCCACTAGTGTGGAAATCTATATGATCACTTGGGCATTCAACCTAGACCACTGGATTACATGCTATATGTAACAGGCTATTCAAACGAATAATCATGGACAAGGGAAGAACTTCATGGCAAATCCGCGAAGGGTTTTTGTTGGCATTATGATGAACCATAGAGCCGCGACCATTGCTGCAAGAAGGGACTTCTTCTAATTGAATCCATTGGTGATTTTGAGGTCCACGAGTATGAGGAGGTCACGGAGGAAGAACCACAGCCGACCGAGTGTACCATGTATGCTCTTGCCGGCTACGCGAACCCACCGACGAAGAAAGGAAGAGCATTACTCAGACAACAACCAATCACGTTCGAATAATCACTCGATCATCCACTACTCGACTACCGTTGGATCAATTCACCCTCGAAAAAGGGAGGTCTAAGCTTCTTATATTGTGCTATTCATAGTCAATTTTAATCGAATATCCCCGATCAATATTTTTATCCTACGAGATTAATTAGAAAAATATAAAGTAAAAGGATTGAATGTCCTTATCATCCTAGATTACTAAAGGACATAAATTTTTTTTTATCAATCACTACATAATTATTTAAGCCTCAATATACTTTACACATCAAACATATCAAATATCTCAATAAACCTCAAATCCTGCTCTGACACCACCTACATCATGCTCCTCGAATATACTTTCCCACTCCTCAAATATACTTCCCAAGAGGCACGAACCTATCATAAATCAATAATATTGTAATTCATTCATAGTCAAAATCCAAGATCCAATCTAACATTTGAGGATACCGAAAAGAACATTCAATTATCAATCACATCCATCCATAAATCATATACGGTTTATAATCATACACCACATCACTCGTTGATTCATAGAATCCAAGTCAACTCAACTAAACAATAACCACATCATAAATCCACTAGTGTGAAACCCTATATGATCACTTCGACATTTAACCTAGACCACTAGATTGTAAGCTATATGTAACGGGCTATTCAAGAGGACGATCATGGACAAGAGAACTTCGTGACAGATCTGCGAAGGGACATTTGTTGGCATTGCGATGAACCGTGGCGCCGTGACCATCGCTGCAAGAGGGGACGACTTCTTCTAATTCAACCCTAATGATGATTAAGAGGTCCATGAGCATGAGGAGGAGGTTACAGAGGAAGAACCATAGCCGACCGATTGTACGATGTATGCTCTTGTCGGCTATGCGAACCCGTAGACGATAAAAGTATAAGGACTACTTAAACAACAACCAATCATGTTCGGATAATCACTAGAGCAACGTGAAGAGAATTCTAAAGATAGGTGTCATCAGTTTGACAAAGATCCAAGCTCAACAGTAAGTTAGACGTGAAAGCGCATCTGTAACAATATTTTCTCTCCGTTCGCATCGTCCACGACTCGATCACCGTTGGATCAGTTCACCCTTAAAACAAGTAGGACTAAGCTTCTTAAATTGTTCTATTCATAATCAATTATGATCGATATCATCGATTAATCGTTTTTGTCCTACAAGATTAAAAAAAAAGATAACGTAGAAGGATTAAATGTCCTTATCATTCTAGATTCCTGAAGGACATCAACGAAAATTTTTATCCATCACTACATAATTCACTAAACCTCAATATATTTTGCACATCATGCATATCAGATATCTCACTAATTCTCAAATCCCCAAATCATGCTCTGACACCACCAACATAACGCTCCCCGAATAATCGTAGTAAAGTGACATGAACCAATCATAAATCAATAATACTGTAATTCATCCATAGTCTAAATCCAAGATCCAAACTATCATTTGAGAAAACTGAAAAGAACATTCAAATATCGAACCGAAAATCCAAACTATCATTTCCAACATTTCCAGCCCCACAAACAAGAAATTTAAACCTCAAGGAAGTGGTCTTCTCATTACTTTAGAGGCGTGCAACTCAAACATATCAAAAATCTTAATAATCCAAAGATCCTCAAATCATGATCTAATACCACCTATGGCATGCTCCTCGAATATTAGTACTCAAGAGACGTGAACCTAGCATAAATCAAAATATTGAAATTCATCCACAGTCTAAACCCTGGATCCAAACTATCATTTGAGGATACTAAAAAGAATATTCAAATATCAATCACATCCATCCATAAATCCTGTGCATCATACACCACACCACTCGTTGATTCATAGAATCCAAGCTAACTCAACTAAATAATAACCACATCATAAATCCACTATATGTAACAACCATTGTTGGGAATTCTTTGACAACAAACGTGATTCATCCATCTTATTTGATCTCTATTGGAGGACATGAGCTCCTTGCTAATTTGATTCTCCTAAAGGTATAAAGGATTGATATTATGCTTGGCTTGAATTGGCTATCTGCCTGCATATTAGAATTGATTGCTATAAAAATATGATCAACCCGATTAGCCAATCTTTTATTTTGAGGGTATTAGGCATAATTTACCCACTTGTTTGATATTGACACTTCATATCACCTTACGTAAAAGGGTTATAGATGTTATATTTTAAGTATCAAGGAGTAATCAGATCAAGAAACTCATATAAATAAAATTTCGATGGTTAGGGAGTTCCTGAATGTATTGTCAAACAACTTGACTGGACTTCCTCCAAACAGGGAGGTGAATTTTGCTATTGGTTTGGTCCCAGGAATGAATCAAATATCTCAATAATCCTTAAATTCTCAAATCATGCTTTGATACCACCTATATCACGCTCCCCGAATATTCATATTCAAGAGGAGTAAACCTATCATAAATCAATAATATTATAATTCATTCATAATCTAAATCCAGGATCCAAACTAACATTTAAGGATACGAAAAAGAATATTCAAATATCAATCACATCCATCCATAAATCCTATGCAATTTATAATCATACACCACACTCGTTGATTTATAATCATACATCATAAATCCACTAGTACAGAAATCTATATGATTAATTTGACATTCAACCTAGACAGATCGGCGAAGGGCCTTTGGTGGCATTGCGACGAACCGTAGAGCAACGACCATCACTGGAAGAGGGGATGCATTCTTCTGATTGAACCCATTAATGGTTCAAAGGAGTTCCATGAGCACGAGGAGGTCAAAGAGGATTAACCACCGTCGACCGATAGTGTGATATATGCTCTTGCCGGCTTCGCGAACCTGCAGACGATGGAAGTAGGACTGATAAAATAATCAATCAAGTTCGAATGATCACTCGAGCAACGTGGAGAGAATTCCAAAGATAAATGTGGTCAGTTTGACAAAGATCCAAGCTCAGAAGTAAGTTAGCCGCGAAAGCGCATCTGCAACAATATTTTCTATCCATTTGTATAATCCACTACTCGACCACCGTTGGATCAGTTCTATTCATAGTCAATTATGATTGATATCCCCAATAATCTTTTTGTCCCACTAGATTAATCAGAAAAAGATAAAGTAAGAAGATCAAATGTCCTTATCATCCTGGATTCCTAAATGAAATCAAAGAAAATTTTTATGAATAACTACATAATTCACTAAGCCTCAATATACTTTGCACATCAAACATATCAAATATCTCAATAATCCTCAAATCATGCTCTAACACCACTTATGTCACGTTCCTCGAATATTCGTATTTAAGAGGCGTGAACCTATAATAAATCAATAATATTGTGATTCATTAATCGTATAAATCCTGGATACAAACTAACATTTAAGAATATTGAAAAGAATATTTAAATATCAACCACATCCATTCATAAATCTTATGCAGTTTATAATCGTACACTATATCACTTGTTAATTCAAAGAATCCAAGTCATCTCAACCAAATAATAATCATATCATAAATCCAATAGAGTGAAAATTTATATGATCATTTGGGCATTTAACCTAGACCACTGGATTAGATGCTATATGTAACAACTATTGTTGAGAATTCTTTGACAACAAACATGATTCATCCATCTTGTTTGATCTCTATTGGAGGACATGAACTCCTTGCTAATTTGATTCTCCTAAAGACTGGCTACTACTAAAGATCAACCACATTACAACGTTTGCAAAGAAGAAACGACCTTCTGACAAACTTCAGAGTGGAAGAAATTTTGAAGATCGAGTTTTCCTACACTTCCAGCCCAACCAGCTGAAAATTCGAACCTCAAAGAAGTGGTCTTCCCATTACTTTGGACCTTACAAATTGGGGATCACATTGGAATCGTGACCTATGGATCGGATTTGCGCTATAACACAAAATTACAACTGATTCACCAGGAATCTCATCGCAAATGAAAGTTTAGACTGGATGACTCAGTCCAGATCTATCCACCCGACACCTAAGTCAATGAGGAGGCCCAATCCCAACTGGATATTGCGTGGCATCGCAAGATCACGATGCATTCACCCTCCAAACACGTCCACTGATGAAGAGATATAAGACAGTTGAATTGTCGAATCGTGATGTGCCTATTTCCTCAATATACTTTGTACATTAAACACATCAAATATTTCAATAATCCTCATATCCTCAAAACATGCTATGATATCACCTACATCACGCTCCCCGAATATTCGTACTAAAGAGGCACAAACATATCATAAATCAATAATATTATAATCTATCCATAAATTTCAGGATACTAAAAAGAACATTCAAATATCAATCACGCCCATCCATAAATTCTGTGCAGTTTATAATTATACACCACATCACTTATTGATTCATAGAATCCAAGGCAACTTAATTAAACAATAACCACATCATAAATCCACTAGTGTGAAAATCTATACGATCATTTGGGCATTCAACCAAGACCATTGCACTACAAGTTCAAGAAGAATGAATGAACTTAAGGCTTTACGTAATGATTAATTTGATCACGCAAGTATTCTCTAAGATCGATCTGAGGCAGGGTTAGGATTAATTGAACGGATACACGACAAAGTTGAACCATGAGAACATGATGCGCCCACCTACTCAATACTTGGCTCATTAAACATCCAAATATCTCAATAATCCTTAAATTCTCAAATCATACTCTGATACCACCTATATCACACTCCCTGAATATTCGTACTCAAGAGGAGTAAACCTATCGTAAATCAATAATATTATAATTTATCCACAATCTAAATCCAGAATCCAAAATAACATTTAAGGATACAAAAAACAATATTCAAATATCAATCACATCCATCCATAAATCATGTGCAGTTCATAATCATAAACCACATCACACGTTGATTCATAGAATACAATCCAAGTCAACTAAACATTAACCACATTATAAATCCACTAGTGTGAAAATCTATATGATCAATTTGGCATTCAACCTAGATAGATCGGCAAAGGGCCTTTGGTGGCATTTCGACGAACCGTAGAGCTGCGACCATCGCTACAAGAGGGGACACATTCTTCTGATTGAACCCATTAATGATTCAGAGAAGGTCCATGAGCACAAGGAGGTCACAGAGGATCAACTACCGCCGACCGATTGTGTAATATATGCTCTTGCCGGCTACGCGAACCCGTAGACGATGGAAGTAGAAGGACTGCTAAAATAATCAATCAAGTTCGGATGATCACTCGAGCAACGTGGAGAGAATTCCAAAGATAAATGTGGTCAGTTTGTCAAAGATCCAAGCTCAGCAGTATGTTAGCCGCGAAAGCGCATCTGCAATAATATTTTCTCTGCTTTCGTATGATCCACTACTTGACCACCATTATATCAGTTCACGCTTGAAACAGGGATGACTAAGCTTATTAAATTTTCTTATTTAATAACTAGATTAATAAAAAAATAAAGTAGCAGGATAAAATATCCTTGTAATCCTAGATTCCGAAAGGACATCAAAGAAAATTTTAATCAATAACAAAATAATTCATTAAGCCTCAATATACTTTACATATCAAACAAATCAAATATCAAAATAATCCTCAAATCATGCTTTGACACCACCTACGTCACGCTCCTCGAATATTCATACTAAAGAGACGTGAACCTATCATAAATTAATAATATTTTAATTCATCCACAGTCAAAATCCAGGATCGAAAGTAACATTCGAAGATACTGAAAAGAACATTCACATATCTATCACATTCAATGATAAATCCTGCGTAATTTATAATTATACACCATATCACTCGTTGATTCATAGAATCCTAGCCAACTCAACTAAACAATAACCACATCATAAATTCACTAGTATGAAAATCCATATGATCACTTGGGCATTTAACCTAGACCATTGGATTACATATTATATGTAGCAACTATTGTTGGGGATTCTATGACAACAAACGTGATTCATTCATCTTGTTTGATCTCTATTGGTGGACATGAACTCCTTGCTAATTTGATTCTCTTAAATATCCAAAGGATTGATATTATGCTTGATCACTTTTTGCATACCCGATCAACCTATCTTTTATTTTGAGGTTATTAGGTATAATTTACCCCCTTGTTTGATATTAGCACCAAGCTTATCGCCTTTTGCAAAAGGGTTGTAGATGTTATATTGTAAGTATCAGATTAAGAAACTCATAAAAATAAAATTCTAATGGTCAGGGAGTTCTTGAATGTATTGCCAAATGACTTGATTGGACTTCCTCCAAACAGGGAGGTGAATTTTGCTATCGATTTGGTCCTAGGGACGAATCTAATATCTAAGCCTCCCTATAGAATAACACCACTCGAGCAAGTGGAATTGAAGAAATAACTACAAGAATTACTATATAAGGGATTCGTTCGATCCAATGTCTCATCATGGGGTGCTCCGACATTGTTAGTAAAGAAGAATGATGGAATGTTAAACCTTTGTATTGATTATAGACAGTCGAATTAGGTGACCATAAAAAATAAGAACCCACTGCCCAAAATTAATAATTTATTTGATCAATTACAAGGTGCGCAAGTATTCTCCAAGATTAATCTGAGGTAGGATTACGATTAATTGAAGATCAAGAAAGAAGATATCTTTAAAAATTAGCTACAAACAAGACATTATAGCTTCTAACCCATTGGTTCAAGGTATCATTCACATTTCCAATTGTCTGGACTTCCTCTAAACAGAGAGGTGAATTTTGCTATTGATTTGGTACAAGGATGACCCTAATATCCAAGCCTCCCTATACAATAGCACAATAAGAAACAACTGCAAGAACAATTAGATAAGGGTTTCATTCGAACCAACGTTTCATTATGGGGTGCTCCGATACTGTCAGCTAAGAAGAATTACGGAACGTTAAGGCTTTATATAGATTATAGATAGGTGAGTCAATGACTATCAAAAATAAAAATCCACTACCCAGAAATAATGATTTGTTTGATCACACAAATATTCTCCAAGATCGATCCGAGGCAGGGTTAAGATTAATTGAAGAGATATAAGACAAAGCTGAACCGTGGGATTGTGATTCGCCTACCTACTCAATACTTTGCTCATCAAGCATACCAAATATCTCAATAATCTATAAATCCTCAAATCATGCTCTGAGACCACCTATGTCACGCTCCCCGAATATTCATACTTAAGAGGCAAGAACCTACCATAAATAAATAATATTATAATTCATCTACAATCTAAATTTAAAATCCAAACTAACATTTACGGATACTGAAAAGAACATTCAAATATCAATCACATCCATCCATTATTAGTTGGGATGACTCTATTATCTAAGCCTCCTTATAGAATAGCACCACTCGAGCAAGTGGAATTGAAGAAATGAAAGAACTACTAGATAAGGGATTCGTCCGATCCAACGTCTCATCATTGGGTGCACAGACACTATTAGTTAAGAAGAATGATGGAACGTTAAGACTTTGTATTGATTATAGATAGTTGAGTGAGGTAACCATCAAAAATAAGAATCCACTACACAGAATTAATGATTTGGTTGATCAATTAGAAGGTGCGCAAATATTCTCCAAGATTAATCTGAGGCAGGGTTACGAGTAGTTGAAGATCAAGAAAGAAGATATCTTTAAAAAAATAGCAATGAACAAGATATTAAAGCTTCTAAACCATTGGTTGAAGTTATCATTCACGTTTCCAATTGTCTAGACTTCCTCCAAACAGAGAGGTGAATTTTGCTATTGATTTGATTCAGGGATGACACTAATATCCAAGCCTCCCTATAGAATAACACCACTCTAGTAAGTGGAATTGAAGAAACAGCAACAAGACCAATTAGATAAGGGTTTCATTCAAAACGTCTCATTATGGGGTGCTCCGATACTCTCAGTTAAGAAGAATTACAGAACGTTAAGGCTTTATATAGATTAAAGACAGTTGAATCATATGATCTTCAAAAATAAGATTTCACTACCTAGAATTAATGATTTGTTTGATCACGCAAGTATTCTCCAAGGTCGATCTAAAGCAGGGTTAGGATTAATTAAAGAGATACAAGACAAAGCTGAACCGTGGGATCGTGATGCGCCTATCTACTCTACACTTTACATATCAAACATATCAAATATTTAAATAATCCTCAAATCATGCTCTGACACTACCTATGTCACACTCCTCAAATATTCATACTTAAGAGGCGTAAACCTATCATAAATCAATAATATTGTAATTCATCCACAGTCTAAATCTAAGATCCAAACTAATATTTGAGGATATTGAAAATTTTTTCAAATATCAATCGCATTCATCCATAAATCATATGCAGTTTATAATCATATACCGCATCAAGTGTATCCAAGCCAACCCAACTAAACAATCATATCATAAAACCACTAGTGTGAAAATTTATACGACCACTTAGGCATTCAACCTAGGCCACTAGATTACATGGTATATGTAATAATCATTGTTGGGAATTCTTTGACAGTAAATATGATTTATCCATCTTATTTGATCGCTATTGGAGGGCATGAACTCGCTAATTTGATTCTCCTAAAGATCCAAAGATTTCATATTATGCTTGGCCTGAATTGACAATCTGCCTATCATATTAATATTGACTGTCATAAAAAAATGATCAAGTTTTGAATACCCGATCGACCTATCTTTCATTTTGAGGGTATTAGGCATGATTTACCCCGTTGTCTGATATCCGAACTTCAAACTTATCGCCTTATGCAGAAGAGTTGTAGATGCCATATTATAATTAGAAAGGAGCAATTAGATCAAGAAACTCATATAAATAAAATTTCGATGGTCAGGGAGTTCTCAGATGTATTTCCAGATGACCTAACTGGACTTCCTCCAAACAGAGAGTTGAATTTTGCTATTGATTTGGTCCCAGGGACGACTCTAATATCTAAGCCTACCTATAAAATAGAACCACTAGAGCAAGTGAATGACCATTTTGTTTGCCATATTTCAGCAGTGGTATGCTGAAATAGAGAGGATTATAAATGAGATGCTTGAAACAGGGGTCATTGGACCAAGTTACATCCCCTACTCTTCGCCAATGCTCCTTATACGAAAGAAAGACTGGCTAACGATCAACCACGCGACAACGCATGGTTACAACGTGGGATCGTGATGCTCCTTATACGAAAGATTACATGGCATTGCAGGATCACGACGCATCACCATCCAGACAACCACCAATGAAGAGATATAAGACAAAGCTACAACGTGGGATCGTGATGCGTCTACTTCCTCAATATACTTTGCACATCAGACATATCAAATATCTCGATAATCCTCATATCCTTAAATATTCAAATCATGCTCTGATACCATCTATATCACGCTCCCTAAATATTCGTACTTAAGAGGCGCAAACCAATCATAAATCAATAATATTATAATTCATCCACAGATTTGAAGATACTGAAAAGAACATTCAAATATCAATCACATCCTTCCATAAATCTTGCAGTTTATAATTATATACCATATCACTTGTTGATTCATAGAGTAGCACCTATGTAGCAAGTGGAATTGCAGAAACAACTACAAAAACAATTAGATAAGGGTTTCATTCGAACTAACATCTCATTATGGGGTGCTCCGATATAGTTAGTTAAGAAGAATTACGGAACGTTAAGGCTTCATATAGATTATATACAGTTCAATCAGGTGACCATCAAAAATAAAAATCTACTATCCAGAATTAATGATTTGTTTGATCACGCAAGTATTCTCCAAGATCGATCAAAAGCCTTCTTTTGATTGAACGTATTGATGATTCAGAGGAGGAGGTCCATAAACATGAGGTCACGGAGGAAAGTAGAAAGACGATGAAAGTAGGACTACTCAAACAGCAACTAGTTACATTCGGATAATCACTCGATCAACGTGGAGAGAATTCTAAAGATAGGTTTGGTCAGTTTGACTAAGATCATAGCTTAACAGTAAGTACCGTTGGATCAGTTCACCCATGAAACATGGAGGAATTAACTTCTTAAATTATTCCATTAATAGTCAAATCTAATCGATATCCCCGATTAATATTTTTTTTACTAGATTAATCAGAATAAGATAAAGTAGGAGGATCAACTGTCCTTGTCATCTTAGATTCCTAAAGGACATCAGTGAAAATTTTTATCAATCCCAACATAATTCGCTAAGCCTCAATATACTTTGCACATCAAACATATCAAATATCACAATAATCCTCAAATTATGTTCTGACACCATCGACGTCACGCTTCTCGAATATTCTTACTCAAGAGGCTTGAACCTATCATAAATCAATAACATTATAATTCATCCACAATCAAAATCCGAGATCCAATCCAACATTTGAGGATCCTAAAAAGAACATTCAAATACCAATCACATCCATCCATATATAGTTTATAATCAAACACTAAATCACTCGATTCGTAGAATCCAAGCCAACTCAATTAAATAATAAACATATTATAAATCCATTAATGTGAAAATCTGTATGATCATTTGGGCATTCAACATAGACCACTAGTGTACATGCTATATTTAACGGGCTACTCAAGCGAATGATTTATGGATAAGAGAAGAACTTCGTGATAGATCCGCGAAGGGTATTTGTTAGCATTGCGACGAACCGTGGAGCCACGACCTTCGCTACAAGAGGGGACGCCTTCTTCTAATTGAACCCTTCTATGATTCAGAGGTGCATGAGCATGAGGAAGAGGTCACGAAGGAAGAACCACAGCTGACCAATTGTACGATGTATGCTCTTGCTGGCTACACGAACCTGCAGACGACGAAAGTAGGAGGACTACTCAAATAGCAACCGATCACGTTCAGATGATCAAATATCTCAATAATCCTCAAATCCTAGATTCCTAAAGGACATATCAAATATCTCAATAATCCTCAAATCCTCAAGTCATGCTCTGACACAACCTACGTCACGCTCCTCGAATATTCTTACTCAAGAGGCACGAACCTATCATAATCAATAATATTGTAATTCATCCATTGTCAAAATCAGAGGTCCAATCTAACATTTGAGGATACTGAAAAGAACATTCAAATATCAATCAAATCCATCCATCAATCATGTACAGTTTATAATCATACACCACATCACTCGTTAATTCATAGAATCCAAGCCAACTCAACTAAACAATAACCACATCATAAATCCACTAGTGTAAAAACCTATATGATCACTAGGGCATTCAATCTATACCATTGGATTTCATGCTATATGTAATGAGCTATTTAAGTAGATGATGATGGACAGGAGAAGAACTTCGTGATAGATCTGTGAAGGCCCTTTGTTGGCATTGTTATGAACCGTGGAGCCGTGACTATCGATGCAAGAGGGGACGCCTTCTTCTGATTGAACTCTTTGATGATTAAGACAACCATGAGCATGAGGCGTTCCCTCTCGATTGAACCCTTGATGATTAAGAGGTCTATGAGCATGAGGTCACGGAGGAAGAACAATAGCCAACCAATTGTACGATGTATGCTCTTGTCGGCTACGCGAACCCGTAGACGATGAAAGTAGAACTACTCAAATAGCAACTAATCGCATTCGGATGATCACTAGACGTGAAGAGAATTCCAAAGATAGGTATGGTAGTTTGATGAAAATCCAATCTTAATAGTTAGTCGTCAAAGCATATCTGTAACAATATTTTCTCTCCGTTTGTATCATCCACTACTCGACCATCGTTGGATCAGTTCACCATTGAATAGGGAGGACTAAGCTTATTAAATTGTTATATTCGTAATCAATTATGATCGATATCCTCGAGTAATTATTTTTGTCCCACTAGATTAATCAGAAAAATATAACGTAGAAAGATCAAATGTCCTTGTCATCATAGATTCCTGAAGGACATCAACAAAAATTTTTATCCATCAATACATAATTCAATAAGCCTCAATATACTTTGCACATCAAGCATATCAAATATCTTAATAATTCTCAAATCCTTAAATCATGCTCTGACACCACTAACATCACGCTCCCTGAATATTCGTACTCAAGAGACGTGAACCAATCATAAATCAATAATATTGTAATTCATCCACAGTCTAAATCCAGGATCCAAACTTTCATTTGAGAATACTAAAAAGAACATTCAAATATCAATCACATCCATCCATAAATCCTGTGCAGTTTATAATCATACACATCACTCGTTGTTTCATAGAATCTAAGTACACAACTAAATAATAACCACATCATAAATCCACTAGTGTGAAAATCTATAATATCACTTGGACATTCAACCTAGACAACCGATTTACAAGCTATATGTAACAACCATTATTGGGAATTCTTTGACAACAAACGTGATTCATCCATCTTGTTTGATCTCTATTGGAGGACATGAGCTCCTTGTAAATTTGATTCTCCTAAAGATCCAAAGGATTAATATTATGCTTGGCCTGAATTGACTATCTGCCTATCATATTAGTATTGATTGCTATAAAAAAAGATCACTTTTTGCATACCCAATCAGCCTATCTTTTATTTTGAGGGTATTAGACATGATTTACCCCCTTGTCTGATATTGACACTTCAAGCTTGCAGAAGAGTTATAGATGCTATATTATAATTATAGAAGAGAAAGATCAAGAAACTTGTACAAATAAAATTTCAGTGGTCAGGGAGTTCTCGGATGTATTTCCAGATGACTTGATTGGATTTCCTCCAAACAAAGAGGTGAATTTTACTATGATTTGGTCCCAAGGACAACTGTAATATCTAAGCCTCCCTAAAGAATTGAACTACTCGAGCAAGCGGACGATCACTTTGTTTGCCATATTTCAATAGTGGCATGCATGCTATATGTAACGGGCTATTCAAGAGGCCTCAATATACTTTACACATCAAACATATCAAATATCTCAATAAACCTCAAATCATGCTCTGACACCACCTACGTCACGCTTCTCGAATATACTTTCCCACTCCTCGAATATACTTCCCAAGAGGCACGAACCTATCATAAATCAATAATATTGTAATTCATCCATAGTCAAAATCCAAGATCCAATCTAACATTTGAAGATACCGAAAAGAACATTCAATTATCAATCACATCCATCCATAAATCATATACAGTTTATAATCATACACCACATCACTCGTTGATTAATAGAATCCAAGCCAACTCAACTAAACAATAACCACATCATAAATCCACTAGTGTAAAAACCTATATAATCACTTCAGCATTTAAACTAGACAACTAGATTGCATGCTATATGTAACAGGCTATTCAAGAGGACGATCATGGACAAGAAAAGAACTTCGCGACAGATCTGCGAAGGGCCTTTGTTGGCATTTGTGATGAACCGTGGAGCCATGACCATCGCTGCAAGAGGGGGCACCTTATTCTGATTCAACCCTAATGATGATTAAGAGGTCCATGAGCATGAGGAGGAGGTTACAGTGGACCATAGCCGACCGGTTATACGATGTATGCTCTTGCCGGCTACGCGAACCCGTAGACGTTAAAAGTATGAGGACTACTCAAACAGCAACCAATCATGTTCGGATAATCACTAGAGCAACGTGAAGAGAATTATAAAGATAGGTGTCGTCAGATTGACGAAGATCTAAGCTCAACAGTAAGTTAGCCGCAAAAGCGCATTTGTAACAATATTTTCTCTCCGTTCGCATCATCCACTACTCGATCACCGTTGGATCAGTTCACCTTTGAAATAAGTAGGACTAAGCTTCTTAAATTGTTCTATTCATAATCAATTATGATCGATCGATTAATGATTTTTGTCCTACTAGATTAATAAAAAAAAGATAACGTAGAAGGATCAAATGTCCTTGTCATTCTAGATTCCTAAAGGACATCAACGAAAATTTTTATCCATCACTACATTATTCACTAAACCTCAATATATTTTATACATCAAGCATATCAGATATCTAAATAATTCTCAAATCCCCGAATCATGCTCTGACACCACCAACATAACTC
Organism: Ensete ventricosum; assembly: GCA_029747655.1. Lineage (NCBI taxonomy): Eukaryota > Viridiplantae > Streptophyta > Magnoliopsida > Zingiberales > Musaceae > Ensete > Ensete ventricosum. The sequence continues at coordinate 33,210 of JAQQAF010000006.1, read as the reverse complement.
TCCCCGAATATTCGTAGTCAAGAGGCATGAATCAATCATAAATCAATAATACTGTAATTCATCCATAGTCTAAATCCAGGATTCAAACTATCATTTGATAATACTGAAAAGAACATTCAAATATCGAACCAGAAGTGCACCTTAAGGAAGTGCACCTCAAACATATAAAAAATCTCAATAATCCAAAGATCCTCAAATCATGCTCTAATACTACCTATATCATGCTCCCCGAATATTAGTACCCAAGAGGCATGAACCTAGCATAAATCAAAATATTGTAATTCATCCACAGTCTAAACCCAGGATCCAAACTATCATTTGAGGATACTAAAAAAAATTCAAATATTAATCACATCCATTCATAAATCCTGTGCAGTTTACAATCATACACCACATCACTCGTTGATTTATATAATCCAAGCCAACTCAATTAAATAATAACCACATCATAAATCCACCATATGTAACAACCATTGTTGGGAATTCTTTAACAACAAACATGATTCATCCATCTTGTTTAATCTCTATTGGAGGACTTGAGCTCCTTCCTAATATGATTCTCATAAAGATCTAAAGGATTGATATTATGCTTGGCCTGAATTGACTATCTGCCTATCATATTAGTATTGATTGCTATAAAAATATGATCACTTTTTACATAACCGATTAGCCTATCTTTTATTTTGAGAGTATAAAGCATAATTTACCCACTTGTTTGATATTGACACTTCATATCACCTTACGCAAAAGGGTTATAGATGTTATATTGTAAGTATAAAGGAGCAATCAGATAAAAAAACTCATATAAATAAATTTTTGATGGTTAGGAAGTTCCTGAATGTATTGCCAAACAACTTGACTAGACTTCCTCCAAACAGGGAGGTGAATTTTGCTATTGATTTGGTCCCAGGAACGAATCAAATATCTAAGCCTCCTACATAATTGCACCACTCAAGCAAGTGGAATTGAAGAAAAAACTACAAGAACTTTTATATAAGGGATTCGTTCGACCCAACATCTCATCAAAGGGTGTTACGACACTATTAGTTAAGAAGAATGATTGAACGTTAAAGCTTTATCCATCTTGTTTGATCTTTATTGGAGGACATGAACTCCTTGCTAATTTGATTCTCCTAAAGATTGGCTACAACTAAAGATCAACCACATAACAACGTATGCAAAGAAGAAACGACCTTCTGACAAACTTCAGAGTGGAAGAAAATTTGAAGATCGAGTTTTCCTACACTTCCAGCCCAACCAGCTGAAAATTCGAACCTCAAAGAAGTGGCATTCCCATTACTTTGGACCTTACAAATTGGGGATCACATTGGAATCGTGACCTATGGATCAGATATACGCCATAACACAAAATTACAATTGATCCACCAGGAATCTCATCGCAAATGGAAGTTTAGAGTGAATGTCTCAGTCCAGATCCATCCACCCGACACCTAAGCCAATGAGGAGGCCCAGTCCCAATTGGATATTGCGTGGCATCATAAGATCCCGATGCATTCACCATCCAAATACATCCATTGATGAAGAGATATAAGACAAAGCTGAACTGTGGGATCGTGATGCGCCTACTTCCTCAATATACTTTTTACATCAAACATATCAAATATCTCAATAATCCTCATATCCTCAAATCATGCTATGATATCACCTATGTCATGCTCCCCGAATATTCGTACTAAAGAGGCGTGAACATATAATAAATCAATAATATTGTAATTCATCCATAAATTTGAGGATACTAAAAAGAACATTCAAACATCAATCACGTCCATCCATAAATTCTATGCAGTTTATAATTATATACCACATCACTTCTTGATTCATAGAATCCAAGGCAACTTAATTAAATAATAACCACATCATAAATCCACTAGTGTGAAAATCTATATGATCACTTGGGCATTCAACCAAGACCACTTGACTACAAGCAATATGTAACCGGGTATTCAAGCGGATAATCATCAACAAGGGAAGAACTTCACGACAGATCTGCGAACAACAACCAATCACGTTCGGATTATCACTCGAGCAGCATGGAGAGAATTGCAAAGATAGGTGTGGTCAGTTTGTCGAAGATCTAAGCTCAGTAGTAAGTTAGTCGCAAAAATGCATCTGCAATAATATTTTCTCTGCTTTCGTATGATCCACTACTTAACCACTGTTAGATCAGTTCACGCTTGAAACAGGAAGGACTAAGCTTACTAAATTTTTTATTTAATAACTAGATGAATAAAAAAATAAAGTAGCAGAATAAAATGTCCTTGTAATCCTATATTCCAAAAAGACATCAAAGAAAATTTTTATCAATAACTAAATAATTCATTAAGCCTCAATATACTTTACATATCAAACAAATCAAATACCAAAATAATCCTCAATCATGCTTTGACACCACCTACGTCGCCCTCCTCGAATATTCATATTAAAGAGGCATGAACCTATCATAAATTAATAATATTTTAATTCATCCACCGTCAAAATCCAGGATTCAAATATCAATCACATCCATCCATAAATCCTGTGCAGTTTACAATCATACACCACATCACTCGTTGATTCATGGAATCCAAGCCAACTCAACTAAATAATAACCACATCATAAATCCTCTATATGTAACAACCATTGTTGGGAATTGTTTGACAACAAACGTGATTCATCTCTCTTGTTTGATCTCTATTAGAGGACATGAGCTCCTTACTAATTTGATTCTCCTAAAGATCTATATCCCCTATCAATCTTTTTGTCCCATTAGATTAATAAAAAAAAGATAAAGTAGGAGGATCAAGTGGTCATCCTAGATTCCTAAAGGAAATCAAAGAAAATTTTTATCGATCACTATATCATTTAATAAGCCTCAATATACTTTGTATATCAAATATATCAATAAACCTTAAATCATGCTCTTATACCACCTATGTCACAACCCCCAAATATTCGTACTCGAAGAGTGAACCTATCATAAACCAATAATACTATAATTCATTCAGTCTAAATCTAAAAGCTAAACGAACATTTAAACAACTGCCAGAACTACTATTATATAAGGGATTTAAATTATTCTATTCCTTGTCATCCAAGATTTCGAAAGGACATCAAGGAAATTTTTATCAATCACTACATAATTAACTAAGGCTCAATATACTTAGCACATCAAACATATCAAATATTTCAATATTCCTTAAATTATACTCTGATACCACTTATGTCGCACCCCCCGAATATTCGTACTCGATGAGTGAACCTATCATAAATCAATGATATTATAATTCATTAACAGTCCAAATCCAGAATCCAAACTAACATTTGAAGATACAAAAAAGAATATTCATCAATCACATTCATCCATAAATCCTATACAATTTATAATCATACACCACATAACTCGTTGATACATATAATCTGAGCCAACTCAACAAACAATAATCACATCATAAATCTACCGGTGTGGCAATCTATATGATCACTTGGGCATTTAACTTAGACAACGAGATTATATGTTATATCCAACAACAATTATTAGGAATTCTATGACAACAAACGTGTTTGATCCATCTTGTTTGATTTCTATTGGAGGATATGAACTCCGTACTAATTTGATTCTCCTAGAGATCCAAAGGTTCGATATTAGGCTTGACCTGAATTGACTATCTGCCTATCATATTAGTACTGATTGCTATAAAAGAGAAAATTACTTTTTGCATACCAAAACAACCTATCTTTTAATTTGAGGGTATTAGGCATAATTTACCCCTACTTCAAGCGTATCGTTTTATGCAGAAGGGTTAAAGATACTATGATGTAAGTATAAAGAAGCAATCAAAACAAAAAACTCATAAAAAAAAATTCGATAGTTAAGGAGTTCTCGAATGTATTTCCAGATGACTTGACTGGACTTCCACTAAATAGGGAGGTGAATTTTGTTATTCATTTGGTTCCAAGGACGACCCTAATATCTAAGCTTCCCTATAAAATAGTACCACTCGAGCAAGTGAAATTGAAGAAACAATTGCAAGAACTATTAAATAAGAGATTTAAATTGTATATTCATAGTCAACTCTGATCGGTATCCCCTATCAATCTTTCTGTCTCATTAGATTAATCAGAAACAAATAAACTAGGAGGATCAAGTGTCCTTGTCATCCTAGATTCCTACAGGAAATAAAAAAAAATTATCGATCACTACATCATTAACGAAGCCTCAATTTAATTTATATATCAAATATATCAATAACCCTCAAATCATTATCTGATATCACCCATGTCACGGCCCCCTAATACTCGTACTCGAGGAATAAACCTATTATAAACTAATAATACTGTAATTCATAAACAATCCAAATCTAAGAGCCAAACGAACATTTGAGGTACTAAAAAGAACATTTATCAGTCATATCCATCCATAAATCCAGTGCAGTTTATAATCATACACCACATCACTCGTTGATTCATAAAAATCCGAGCTAACTAAACAAAACAATAACCACATCACAAATCCAACAATGTAAAAATCAATATGATCACTTGGGCATTCAACGTAGACCACTGGATGACATGCTATATGTAACAACTATTGTTATGAATTATTTGACAACAAACATGATTTATCCATTTTATTTGATCTCTATTGGAGGACACAAACTCCTAGCTAATTTGATTCTCCTAGAGATCTAGAGGATTGATAGTATGCTTGGCTTGAATTGGCTATCCGCCAATCATGTTGGTATTGATTGCCATAAAAAAATGATCACTTTTTGTATACCCGATCAACCTATCTTTTATTTTGAGGGTATAAGACATGATTTACCCCCTTATCTGATATTGGCACTTTAAGCTTATCGCCTTACGCAGAAGGGCTGTAGATGCTTTATTTTAAGTATAAACGACTAATCAAATCAAGAAACTCATATAAATCAAATTCGATGGTTAGTGAGTTCTCGGATGTATTTCCAGATGAATTGACTGGACTTCCTCTAAACAGGGAGGTGAATTTTCTATTCTTTTGGTCCCAGGGACGACTCTAATATCTAAGCCTCCCTATAGAATAAAACCACTCGAGCAAATGGAATTGAAGAAACAACTGCAATAACTATTTTAGAAGGGATTTAATTTATTCTATTCATTGTCAATTTTGGTAGACATCCCTGATCAATCTTTTTGTCCAACTAGATTAATCAGAAAAAGATAAAGTAGAAGGATCAAGTGTCTTTGTCATCCAAGATTCCTGAAGGACATCAAGGAAATTTTTATCAATTACTACATAATTAAGACTCAATACACTTCGTACATCAAACATATCAAATATTTTCATAATCTTCAAATCTTTAAATTATACTCTGATACCACCAATGTCACACCCTCTGAATATTCGTACTCGAGACGTGAACATATCATAAATCAATAATATTATAATTCATCAACAGTCCAAATCCAAAATCCAAACTAACATTTGAGGATACAGAAAAGAATATTCAAATATCAATCACATCCATCTATAAATCCTATACAATTTAATCATACACCATTCTACTCATTGATAAATAGAATCCAAGCCAACTAAGCAAACAATAATCAAATCTATATGGTCACTTGGGCATTCAACCTAGTCCACTGGATTACATGCTATATGTAACAACGGTTGTTCGAAATTCTATGACAACAAACGTGATTGATCCATCTTGTTTGATCTCTATTGGATGACACAAACTCCTTGCTAATTTGATTCTCCTAAAGATCCAAAGGATTGATATTAAGCTTGGCCTGAATTGGTTATCTGCCTATGATATTAGTAATGATTGCTATAAAAGAAATAATCACGTTTTGCATACCCGAATAGCCTATCTTTTAATTTGAGAATATTTGGCATGATTTACCCCTTTATCTGATATTGGCACTTCAAGAATATCGCTTTATGCAAAACGGTTATAACCAATGCTATGTTGTGAGTATAACGGAGCAATCAGATCAAGAAACTCATATAAAAAAAATTTCGATGGTCAAGGAGTTCTCAGATGTATTTCGAAATGACTTGACTGAACTTCCTCCAAACAGGGAGGTGAATTTTGCTATTCATTTGGTTTCAGGGATGACCCTAATATTTAAACCTCCCTATAAAATAGCACCACTCGAGCAAATGGAATAGAAGAAACAACTACAATAACTATTAGATAAGGGATTTAAATTGATCTATTCATACTCAACTCTGATCGATGTCCCCTATCAATCTTTTCCTATCATTAAATTAATTAGAAAAAGATAAAGTACGAGGATCAAGTGTCATTGTCATCCTAGATATCAAAAAGAAATCAAAGAAAATTTTTATCGATCACTACATCATTAACTAAGCCTCAATATACTTTGTATGTCAAATATATCAATAATTATCAAATCCTCAAATCATGCCCTGATACCACCAATGTCACGACCCCCGAATATTCGTACTTGAGGAGAGAACCTATCATAAACTAATAATACTGTAATTCTTCAACAGTCCAAATCTAAGAGCCAAACGAACATTTAACGCACTGAAAAAAACAATTAAATATCAGTCACATCCATCCATAAATCCTGTGCAACTTATAATCATACACTACATCACTCGTTCATTCAAAGAATCCAAGCCAACTGAACAAAACAATAACCACATCATAAATCCACTAGTGTGAAAATCTATATGATCACTTGGGGATTCAACGTAGACCACTAGATTATATGCTATATGTAACAACTATTGCTAGGAATTCTTTGACAACAAACGTGATTATTCATCTTGTTTGATCTATATTGGAGGACATGAACTCCTAGCTACTTTGATTCTCCTAGAGATCCATAGGATTGATATTATGGTTAGCCTGAATTGGTTATCTGCCTATCATTTTGGTGTTGATTGTTATAAAAAAAATGATCACTTTTTGCATACTCGAGCAGCCTATCTTCTATTTTGAGGGTATTAGACATGATTTACCCCCTTATCTGATATTGGTACTTCAAGCTTATCGCCTTATGCAGAAGGGTTGTATATGCTTTATTGTAAGTTTAAAGGAGCAATCAGATAAAAAAACTCATATAAATCAAATTTCGATGGTTAGAAAGTTCTTGGATGTATTTCCAGATGAATTGACTAGAGTTCCTCAAAACAGGGGGGTGAATTTTCTATTAATTTGGTCCCAGGGACGACTCTAATATCTAAGCCTTCCTATAGAATAAAACCACTCGAGCAAATTGAATTGAAGAAACAACTGCCAGAACGTTTATATAAGGGATTTAAATTATTCTATTCCTTATCATCCAAGATTCCTAAAGGACGTCAAGAGAATTTTTATCAATCACTACATAATTAACTAAGGCTCGATATACTTCGTAGTTCGCACATCAAACATATCAAATATTTCAATAATCCTCAAATCTTTAAATTATGCTTTGATACCACTAATGTCACACCCTCCGAATATTCGTTCTCGAGGCGTGAACCAATCAAAAATCAATAATATTATAATTCATCAACAGTCCAAATCCAGAATCCAAACTAACATTTGAGGATACAGAAAAGAATATTCAAATATCAATCACATCCATCCATAAATCCTGTACAGTTTATAATCATACACCACATCACTCATTGATACATAGAATCCGAGCCAACTCAGCAAACAATAACCACATCATAAATCCACTAGTGAGAAAATCTATATGGTCACTTGGGCATTCAACTAAGACCACGGAATTACATGCTATATGTAACAACGATTCTTCGAAATTCCAAGACAACAAACGTGATTGATCCATCTTGTTTGATCTCTATTGGATGACACGAACTCCTTGCTAATTTGATTCTCCTAAAGATCCAACGGATTGATATTAGGCTTGGCCTGAATTGTTTATCTACCTATCATTTTAGTGTTGATTGCTATAAAAAAATGATCACTTTTTACATACCCGATCAACCTATCTTATATTTTGAGGGTATTAAACATAATTTACCCACTTTTTTGATATTGGCACTTCAAGCTTATCGCCTTATGCAAAAGAGTTGTACATGCTTTATTATAAGTATAAAGGAGCAATCAGATCAAGAAACTCATATAAATCAAATTTCGATGGTTAGTGAGTTCTCGAATATATTTCCGGATGAATTGACTAGACTTCCTCTAAACAAGGAGGTGAATTTTCTATTCATTTGGTCTCAGGGATGACTCTAATATCTAAGTCTCCCTATAGAATAAAACCACTCGAGCAAATAGAATTGAAAAAGAAACTACAATAGCTATTATAAAAGGGATTTAAATTATTCTATTCATTGTCAATTCGAATAGACATCCCTGATCAATCTTTTTGTCCAACTAGATTAATCAAAAAAAGATAAAGTAGAAGGATTAAGTGTCCTTGTCATCCAAGATTCCTAAAGGACATCAAGGAAAACTCGAAATGATCCCCATAAATTCTCAGGAATAGAGAATTGTATTGTCCATACCGAGGTTTGCAATTTCGACCTGTACCGCCCAGTACGGGCGGTACATACCGATCAGTCAGGTTACCGGTACGTGGACCGCCCGCTACCTGGCGGTTCCGCCAAAAATCGACCGTCAACGATCGATTTCGGCCATCAGCGGTCGATTTCGACCGTCGGCGGCCTATTGAAGAAGAATCGACCGTCAGCGATTGATTGAGGAAGAAAAAGGGAAGAAGACGAGGAAAAGAAGAAAAAAAGAAAAAAAGAAGAGGAGAAGAAAGAATACCTCGCTCGCGTGCCGTCCTCGCCCGCGCACCGTCGCTGCCCGCGGGTCGCCCGCGTCCACTTTTTCTCCCACGCGAGGAGACGGAGCATCTCCCCCTCGAGGAGAAAGATCGAGGTAACGTCGCCCTTTTTCTTTTTTTAAAAAATATTTTTAATATTTTAATATTAGATTATATAATATTATATTATAAAAATATTATATTATATTTTAATATCGGGTGGTACGCACTATGCATACCGCCCAATACCGATACCGACAATATGTCGGTACATCGATACGGACCGGTAAGTCAAACCTTGGTCCATACTAAGAGAAAAAAAGTTATACGTAAAGTTCAACAAGTGCGAGTTCTAGCTAAATGAAATCACTTTCTTAGGCCATATGATTTCAGGTAAGGTCATCTTTGTTGACCCAAAGTAAGTGGAAGCGATAACTAAATGAGAAGTACTAATGGATATGACAGAAATTAGAAATTTCTTGGGTATGGCTAGTTATTACAAGAGAATTGTGGAGGGATTCTAATTCTCTCGGATTGCTAGTCTGGTTGTGAAGCAATGGAGGCTATTAGAAGAAAATATTTGTACTGATTTATTTTTAAATTATTTATTCAAATCATTTATACAATATCTGTCTTAAAATAATTTATTTTAAATTATTCAAATAATTTATTCAAATAAAGCTAGCAATTGCTAGTTTTGTGTTCTCAACAGTTGCCTCCATTCCTGGAATATTATATGGAAATAATATGACACGTTTATAGCACACTGTGTCAAAACCAAGGTTCGCAATTTCGAACTATACCGCTCGGTATAGGCGGTACATATCGATCCTAGATGTTGAGGAATCTGGTTCAACAGAAACAGAAAGACGTGTTTCTTCTTCTATGACAATCATGCAAGTAGCATGAGGCTTATTCTCCAATGACAAACACAAGGTTTACTACAGTTTGACGACCATATTCTAGACTTAGCACACAATAAATCTCTAACATAAATAATAACTAAAGTTTGCAGATCAAATGTATTGGATACCCTTCCTGATTTGGATACCATGTGACACCAAAGGTTCTGGTTAAGTTGGACATCGGTATGCTTGTAACAGTGTTCTCAGTTTACCCCTTAGCTGTCTGCAAGTTCTAGCCTATTAAATTAATTGTACATGCTAAATGTAAACTTAGATATATAACCTTGACATTGCTCTTAAATCTTCATGTTGTACTCAATTACAAGAACAATAAGAGGCTCAATGAAGAAATTTTTAGGAGAAACTAAAAAGTTCACATTATAGTGACACGGATCATTATTATCCATCACAATTGGTATATGAGAAGCCAAATGATGCAAATATTTACTCTCGAAAAGTATGATAAATACAGTTTAAAATCATGATCCAACTCATATCCTCTTAAAGCAAAAAAAATATGATCCATCATAAGATATGATCAAAACCAGAAATTAGTCAAAATAATTGTCAACTCCTACTTACCAGTGGCTCCACTAGAATGAGATAAGTCGTAAAGAGAGTCCATGCTAGAAAGCTTTGTTGATGTCTAATATAGCATTTAGAAGCTAATAAGAACCTGAACTTATATAAAGAAAAATCAATAACTTCATCTCCGACATTGAAAGGCAACTTGCCTGTTCCTTTGACTCGGCAACATTGAGTCGCATGTCAATGTCACCACTTTGCACACATTCTCCATCTCCAGATGTCTTTAAAAGGATTCATTGTTCAGCCTGAAATGGTTGTTGAGCTACTACATTTATTTCAGAGTGAGCAGCCTCTGCTTGGTTGCAGCAAGAGCAGAGGGTTGAGGCACAAAATGATTCATCGACTCCAAGTTCTTTGTCATCATGTTGTGAATTAGCTTTTGGCCTAAAGCTATCAACAGGTCCTACTGACATGAAAATTTACATTTAAAGAGCAGGGTGTCAAAAAAAATTAATCTTAATATTTAAAAGTTAATCCAATTTATAACACGACTAGGATTACTAGTCATCTTCAAGTGACCATTAGGAAAATTCAAGCTAAAGCACATATCTACATCCTGAAGCAATAAGATTTTACTAATAGTGTTTATCCACCATAGAAGTGACAACTTAACAAAAGGTTCACCTTTACCTGATCTATGTTTCCTTTATTTTGCTGGAAATTCTCCATATATTTACCTACAGATTCTACGGGTTTTGCAAGTGTGGATTTCGGTTGCCCAACAGATTCTTGCATGGAATGGTGGTCACAAGCTATAGTATAGGAATTGGAAACACAAGGTTAGAGATAGGGGCACTCCATCTCAAGGTTTTTATCAGCATCTGGAGCCACAGGCTTGAGAGGAGCATGCAGGGTAGCATCAGAAGTTGTGGGGGCAAAGGAGGTAACATTAACAGGTTTTGCACGAGCTTTAGGTCTGAATTTACTTTATTTTCGATCTGCTAGGATCCACAGTAACACTTCAGCATTGAAAATAACAAGAAAATTTTGAGCAAATAAGTTTGGAGATAGCAATAACCTGGGGAAGAAGCTGGGTGATGAAAAATGTCATCGGCAAGATCCAATTCATCAAACATAGCTTCTGCATGAAGGTAGTCCCAAATCATACCATAAGGAATTCTTATAACATCATAAACTACGTAATTAATTGGGATAAAACTTTTATTCTGCAAACAAATTATTGATCATAAAGCCTCAACCAAATGTAAGACGAGTATTTGCTAAGCCCTAACCCATTAAACAAAGATTGAGAAACAAAGAATATTGCTGCACTATTGAGCGAAAAAAAGGCAAATAAAGAAACCCAAAATGGAGGTAAAACAGGACCATTGATTATATTTGGAAATTGATAAACAAGGTCATGTTCAGTTCATTAGTATATTATATGCATACTTCTAATTTGTTTATATTAACAAGTGTTTCAAATACTGGTCATATCAACACAAAGCAGCCAACCTTTTACTAGTGCAATCATGCATCTTGTGAGACCTGATACCAGTCAGAATTTTTAATAATGTTGTGATACTGCCAATACATGTTGATATATGCTTAGTATACTAAAATCACACCATTCCAGCAAGATCCGAACTGGTAGTGAGTTGAGATTTTACGCCTTGATATCAACATCTTCCAATCTTAATTGTGAATGAATCATAAGAGATACATGTGCCTTGGTAAGTATAAGGCATCACATAGGTTAAAGAGAAATAGATTGTGCTTAAGGCTCTCCTATTGACTCCCACAATAAGATTTAAAAGTTAATTAAAAAAACACACTTGAAAATATCTTTAAATCGACTTGAAAAAAGCAAAATGGAAGACAAAAGACTCGATCGATCCACTCAAATACACGATCAGCAACCAGATAAACAAAGAAAACATCAAAATAGACAAAGATATCTAGAAATCAAGGAAGAATTCACATGATATTAAGGCTTTACCCTTCCGAAGCGACTCCCACTTTCTCGGATACAAAGCAGAGAGGCGACAAGGACTGGCTGAGAGAGGTCCTCTTGCGTATTAAATGGCACTAGTTCTAATTTTCCTTAGGATGCATACAAAGGTCCATAAAGAATATTATATGCGACATGATACGCTTACCGTCGGATCTCATTAAAGTACCGATGACCAATACGATGAGGCGGTGGATCACCTATAGTAAAAGTCCATACGGAAGTCTACCACTTGTCCTTGTGTCACCCGTTGTTACACCAACTGCCTTGTCACTTAGAGACACAAAGGGACCTAATCACATGATGGAAGGCAAAACAGAAGAAGGTACTACCTCATGCAAATGTTCGACTAGTGTGCCGCCCACCTCACGATGGACGCCACCTGGTGTAAAGAGACGAATCACATCACCAAGAACTCAGAAGCAACGACAGAGCTCGAACACATCACTAATATGTTTGTGTTTGGCCCACAGTGTTTTGTGATTAAACCAAAGTTCAATCAATGAAAAGATATACACTTCTAGATTTTGGCCTTAGTGAATTTAAACTAATAAACTATCCATAAAAATCTAGGCAATATCCTCGACAACTTAACATGAATCACTTCAAGTCTCTAACATTGTTTGTGTTAGCTCTCTCTCTCTCTCTCTCTCTCACACACACACACACATATTATGTGTGTCTATAGGTATATGTATATATATATACGTGTATGTGTGTGTGTATATATATATATATATGTATGTGTGTGTGTATATATATACATATATAGATACACACACACACACACATATATAAGGTCCAAAAGCAGTTGGAAGAAAAGTCAGAGTCTCCGCTTAAAGTTATATATCCACAAATTAAATATGTATGGCATGCGAGTATATGGTGGTCCATAGCTTAAGCTTCTTAGGGGTTTGTTTACTGCCTAGAAAATGGCTCATATGCATAAACATCCATTATTATAACAAACAATGACCTCTTACCCAAGGTTTTCTATTTCAAGTTGTACCGTAGGATACTGGTACGCGGATCGCCTGCTACCGGGAGGTACCATCGAAACGACGCCTCGTCTCCCAGTGCGACGCCTCATCTTCCAGTGGGAGAAGTGCGGGTGAACGAGGTGCCGCCTCTTCTCCCCGCACGGGAGAACGAGGCATCACCTTCTCTCGCGGTGTCGTTCTCCCGCGAGGTGAGGCGACGCTATTTTTGTTTTTTCTATATTATATTAAATTAGTACCGGATACCGTATAATATTGAGATAAACTCAGTACGCCGATACGGACCGATAAGGCGAACCTTGCTGTTACCAACAACATAGAACTCATCTTTTTATATCCCCTTTACAAAATGCTAAAGATTTTCTCTATCAAGTTCATATCAAGGTTAGCAAAAAAAGCTCTCCTTCATATATACATATCCCACACCTTTCACATTGCACAATGTCATAGGTGCCTTGCATAGCTTCTCATACTAAACGATAGATCAAAGAAAATTCGAATTAATGCATCAATCACCTTTGTTCATCTCCACCATTTAATGACTTTCAACCACCACCATTTCCTATCCATATGTGTTCAGAACAACAAAAATTAAATGCCCATGGCACAAAGCCCCCTAAGGAATCACTCCATGGAGCACATTGTGAAAGAAGATGACTAGCCATTAATGAATTTGCTTGAAAATTTTCTCTAAGAAAGAAGACAGTATCCAATTGACTCTCCAATAAGGACACAACAAATGCAAATAAGAAAGAATAACACGTTGATAAGATACATCAACAGTTTTCAGGGATTACAAATAATTTTAACAAAGGGAGCATGGGAACTACTGAATAAGCAAAAGTGAAATCCCGTAGTTCAACATTTGAAGATACAAAGAAATCAAGAAATGAAGAATCTATAGCTGACCCGAACTCAAATATTACAGATTCCCCGTGAAGTAGCTACCAGTTTGTAAAGAATGGGTCTAAAGCTTAATTGTTCTTTTTTACTTATATGCATCATTCATTCAGCATAATCTTTAGCATTTCATACTTCTTTACTCTCTGTGGTAAGATCTGATAAAAATGATACTTATCTCAGCCAGAGATTGAAATTTCGTACCATACTGGTGTACCAAGCTTTGCTCGGTATAGTATGGTACGAGCATATCGAGCGGCACGGGCGAAACCAAGGGAACACCTAAATAATATAAAAGTTAATTTTAATATTAAAATATATTAAATATAAAAAATATAAAACCATAGCAATATAAAATAGCCGAACAATGGTACACTTAAAAATATATATATAAACTGATTTTAATATTAAATGGTATTAAATATATAAAATATATATATAACAATAGCAACTGAACCCAATGAGCGAAGAGCTACAACGACGAGCAAACAATGGCTACAAGAGCCACAACGAAGGAGTGAAGAAACAAGAAGAAGAAGAAGAAGAAGAAGAAGTGGGGGCTGCCAGTGGTCGCGCTCGTTGAGGACGCTAAACAATGATGAGAAGAATACCTGTCACGGTGAGATGTTGAGGAACAAGTGGAGGAGGAGAAGGCAGCAAGACTTGTTCAGGGACATCAACCCCATCGCCTAGATTCGGCTCTCCTACTTCCTTGATGCCGAATCGGGATAGGCGAGGAAGACAAGTTCGTGACGGGCTCAAGTCCATCAAGATGCTGGTGACGACGCATCGATGACTCCACAGTACTGCTTCTCCCACTCCTTCTCAATGCTTCTCCCACTTCTTCGAATGTCCTCTTCTTCCTCGCTGCAATCGGGTTAATACCGTCGGGTTACGAGCAATCCGCGTGCCAATCAGCTGACGGACTGATACATACTGCCCGTATCGAGCGGTATGGCACGGTTTAAAAACCCTGATCCCAGCATGGTTCAACTTTGGACTGCCTTGTCGATTGATTCAAAAATCTCAAACCAATCAAAAAGAAGCTAATGATTTATTTGATTCAGAAGCAGGTCCAAAAGTAATGTAATAGAAAAGAAAAAAGGCGCATCTGGGTCATTTTGTCTGTGTTTGAAAAAGACTAAAAAAAAAGACAACCTCATTTACAAGCATGGTGCAGGAATGATCAAATCTAGGATTAATGTAGTGGAATGACCGTCACTTGTACATATGTGATACATCTTTAATCTCTAACATAAACTAACCTAACTACACGACGAGATCTGTTGAATCACCTCCCACGCAATTATTTATATTTAACCAAGTTCAAAGAAGAATGTACAATCATGCTGAAGGAAACATAACACATTATGACAATAGACATATTGCTAGTTTTGATACAAAAAATGAAAAATATCTAAAAGTAAAATGACATCAATTTTTTTTAGTATAAAACAACAACTTTACCTCTTCCAAAATTCTTCCCTTCAGGATCCATTTCAAACTTCTGGCATAAATAAGCAATATGATCAAATCCAAACTTCTTATGTCACCATAACTAACAAATAAAGAATAGTAGTAGAACTTACTAACCTTGCACAGTCAAAATGAACATGACTAGAACTAAAAGATCCAATTAATCTGTAAAGGATACAAAAGACACTGTGCACCAAACAGCATATGTAAGACATTTAGTTGTAATTTTTTTGTGAAAGTTAATCAGTTGTATAACCATCATACATTAGCTTATTTGAAATCCTTCATCAATCATAAATAAGCAATATGATCAAATCCAAACTTCTTATGTCACCATAACTAACAAATAAAGAATAGTAGTAGAACTTACTAACCTTGCACAGTCAAAATGAACATAACTAGAACTAAAAGATCCAATTAATCTGTAAAGGATACAAAAGACACTGTGCACCAAACAGCATATGTAAGACATTTAGTTGTATTTTTTTTGTGAAAGTTAATCAGTTGTATAACCATCATACATTAGCTTATTTGAAATCCTTCATCAATAATGGTTTTCAAGTTCTAAGCAACCCCAGGTGATGAACGTATCCTATGACATGGGTGACACCTGGACTTGGACCGTGTATCCAAACTGAAAATCCAGATTGTAATGTCCATTGGGTTATCAGATCAGGCTACAGAATAGGTTTTAGATTGGACTTGAATAGGAACAAGAGTGAAGAGGGCCAAGAACGTACCAACGCCGTCCGATCCACTCGACGCACCAGAAGAGTCTCCGGGTCATTCTCGTCCAGAGCGCTTGCTTTTCAAAGATCATCGGCGGGCATGTGGGGATTACGCTCCCGGGCGGAGGACAGCGAGAAGCGACCCAGGACACGACGTCGAGGAAGTAGGAGAAGATGGAAGTCCGACCGAGGAAGAGGTCCCGAGGAGCTCCGGACGGTGGAGCAGTACGGCGACACGGTGACGGCGTCGGAGATGAGGCCACGGAAGGAGGCGGTTTCTCCCGTCGACACGGTGCGGAGGCGAGGCCGCAGCGAAGAGGCTGTGATCGCGGAAGGAGACGGTAAAAGGGGCTCGATGGAAGGAAGTCCTAATAAGGCGGTTTAGAACGTACCAGAAGAGTCTCCTGGTCCAGTTTATAAGGCGAGAATAGGTTACCAGAAGAGTGAAGAGGGCTAAGAACGTACCAACGCCGTCCGATCCACTCGACACACCAGAAGAGTCTCCGGGTCATTCTCGTCCAGAGCGGTTGCTTTTCAAAGATCAGCGGCGTGCATGTGGGGATTACGCTCCCGGACGGAGGACAGCGAGAAGCGACCCAGGACACAACGTCGAGGAAGTAGAGGAAGATGGAAGTCCGACCGAGGAAGAGGTTCGGAGGAGCCCCGGACGGTGGAGCAGTACGGCGACACGGTGACGGCGTCGGAGATGAAGCCACGGAAGGAGGCGGTTTCTCCCGTTGACACGGTGCGGAGGAGAGGCTGTGATCGCGGAAGGAGACGGTAAAAGGGACACGAGAAGAGTGAAGCGGGCTACCAACGCCGTCCGATCCACTCGACGCACCAGAAGAGTCTCCGGGTCATTCTCGTCCAGAATGCTTGCTTTTCAAAGATCAGCGGCGAGCATGTGGGGATTACGCTCCCGGACGGAGGAGGACAGCGAGAAGCGACCCAGGACACGACTCGAGGAAGTCGGAGAAGATGGAAGTCCGACCGAGGAAGAGGTTCGGAGGCCCGGACGGTGGAGCAGTACGGTGACGGCGTCGGAGATGAGGCCACGGAAGGAGGCGATTTCTCCCGTCGACACGGTGCAGAGGCGAAGCCGCAGCAAAGAGGCTGTGATCGCGGAAGGAGACGGTTATTGATCGTTTCGATGGAAGGAAGTCCTAATAAGGCGGTTTAGAACGTACCAGAAGAGTCTCGGTCCAGTTTATAAGGCGGGAAGAACGTACCAACGCCGTCACATCCACTCGACGCTCCTGATTAAGTGATCATCAAATCGAAGGGTCCAGTTTTGAAACCCGTGGAGTTTTACTCACCCACTCTCGTGTCCAGTTTTGAAACCTGCGTATGGTAACTAACGGAGGTCATCCATGTAGACACAGTTAAAGCTCCTGGACCAATGTGACAACAGAACATACATCTCAGGTTCATTCAGTTACCAACACAATTGAACTGAAGTATAGCTTATTGATTTCGATTGAATTTAGAATCAACAAATCATTGAACTGGTTCAATTCTAATTCAATTCCGGATCAAATCGAACCTTTGTCAAGGTTAGGTGGGTGTCAAGGGAGATGAGCCCCAGAGGCCCTAGGCTTATTGAGACCACCAAATTGAACTGTGCTGCTCTTAGTTTCATTCTAATCTTATATAATAAATTACAGATTGACAAGGGCACATTTCTTTTGCAAAAAAAGTCATGATGTGTCAACAGCTTATAGTGGTTTATTAAATCAACAGCATCAGTAAGTTCGCTAGGACCTACAAATTCAATCAAGTACTGCCCTTTCAGAACTACAGCTTCAAAGGTAAAAGTAAATCATACGAAAAACAACATAGTGATGACATAGATCCACACAGGTCAAGCAATTTTAAGCTCAATGCCACATTTTTTCCCCAACTTTTTGTTTTCAAATCCTTCCTACAATGATGACAAAAGGATATATAAATTTCAAAAATTGAATTGTCAACTAACATTATAATTCGGGACTTACAAAAGAAACTCTATAATACCCAAAGCCTAAACTATAGCCAAGCAGGCGAGAAGGATCAGTGACTCTGATGACCTATTACATAATACATCGTTACAAAACCTTAGTAACTTCAGTGCAACTCTTCCAAATAAAGATGGCTATACTAACAAAGTTGATATTTGGAACACAGTTCAATCAAGTGGCTATAAGAAGAACCAACTTCAGCTTGGTGCTTTGCTCGATTTGTAATTGAAGTCAAAGATAGAGCTAGATCTACTTCTAAGCTTGAAATAATGATTAGACCAATCATTGTACAATAATAAATCATGCCCGACTCAGAAATAAAATGTGTGAAGATGTCATTGCTGAACAATCATACAACAGATTTGAAAATTAAGAGCATCATCTTAATGTGTGGAACATTACAAGTAATGCTAGAAATTTCAAATGATCACTAATATGTTTGTGACTGGCTCAGTCTTTTGTGATAAAACCATAAAGTTCAATCAGTGACAAGATATACACTACTACATTTTGGCCTTGGTGAATTCTGACTAATAAACTATCCATAAAAACCTAGACAATATCCTCGTCAACTTGACATAAATCACTTCGTCTCTAACATTGTTTGTGTTAGCTTGCGCACACACACACAAACAATATATATATATATATATATACAACTTTTTTTATACCGAAGGTACATAATAAAAATAACTCAATTTCTTCGATAAACAATAGTCAAATCAACTATTAATACAGTTTGCAATGCCATCAAACAAAAATATAAACTCTATGCAAGACTGAAAAGACATGCAAGGCTGCAATACAGATAAAAAAAACTAAAGTTTCAAAAAGTTGTTTAGTTTGGACAACACACATTCGAAAGATGTGTTTCTTATCCATTCTCTCGTCCCTCATCAATGAAAGCATTGGATGCTAGAAAGAAGGAACAAGGGCTTTAATTCATTAAAAAAACAAACTGAAAACAAACAACTCCTTCAGAGTCAGCTCAAGCAATTTTTTCCCCTCATAGTCCCTAATTTTTTATTTAGCAATGTCACCTTATCGATATGAATCAACCCTAAAATCTATGAGTTTAGGGTTTAGCCTCGTCTCGGTTCGATTCAGTTTAGTTGGATTCGGTGGGGTTCGATGGGGTTGGGTTCAGTTCGACAGGGTTTAATTTGGTTTGGTTCGGTTCAATTAGATTCAGTTCGGTGCGGTTAGGTTCGGTTCGATGGGGTTCAGTTCGGTGCGGTTAGGTTTGGTTCGATTCGGTGAGGTTTGGTTTGGTCCAATAGGGTAAGGTAAGTCAAGCTATGCCGAGCTGTTAAGACTCTAGCTAGGAGAGTCCTAATTTAGTTTCATTAAAAAGGGCAAATATGTAAATCCTAAGGACATTCATGTAAATCTTATCTAGCTGACCCTTAATAAAGAAGCGAGGAGGCCGGTTAGGTTAGGTTAGGATTAGATGGGAGGAATATATTTTGAAGGAAGAATAAGATACATGTCATCCTAATTAACCACCCCTTATCAGACTTAAGGATCACTTTGTATTTCTGATTATATTTAGGTATGATTTGGAAGCTCTATTTCTGATTATATTTAGATATGATTTGTAACAGAATATATATCACACCGAACCGAACCGATCAAAAATGATTGACCCCACCTAACCAAACCGAACCCCGAATAGGATCCTACAATGGCCATTGATCTCACTGAAGCAGTTGTAAGAAGCAATCACCATGGATTGGCTAGGCTTGGCTAGCCTCAGTGGGGTTCAATTCGGTTCGAACCAAACCGCAACGCATCGAATCGAACCATACCGCAACGAACTGAATCGCACCGCACCAAACCAAACCGAACCGAACCGAACTGAGCGGAACCCAACCGAACCAAACCCAACCAAACCGGATCGAACCCAACCGAATCGAACCCCACGGAACCCAACCGAACCCTACCGAACCAAATCGAACCGATCGTCACTGAATCGAACCACACCGAACCCAACCCCGCCGATTTGAACCCCACCAAACCGAATCAAATCGAACTGAAACCCATCGAACCGAACCGAACCGAACTAAACTAAAATGAACCCCACCGAACCCCATTGAACCTTACAGAACTGAGCTAAACCGAATCCTAGCGAACCGATCTGAACCCTACCGAATTGAATCGAATAAAACCGAACCGTACCCCATCTGACCGAACCGAACCCCACTGAACCAGGCGGAAGTGGGAGGTGTCGCGCTCGTCCAGGAGCTGTTGGGCATCATGCTTCTGGCCCGCCTTCCACACGTTGTCGATGTTCCGGAGGTTCCCCGTGCGGTATCCCTTGTGGTTCAGCCATCTCCTCCTCCAAGAATCCCTCGCGATTTGGAGACGTGGGGGTAATCCGTGCAACGGGCAGCCCATGTACACAGAGATAGCAGAAGGGGGGTGGGGTTTGGTTTTGGAGACGTGGGCAGGCAGCAACCGCCGTTGATCGAGGTAAACACTGCAGCGACGAGACATCCGTGGAGGAAGGCACCGCCGTTTGCGGAGGAAACGCCGCAGTCGCGGATTTCGGGCGGTGTCAGGCGTTGGCCGCGGGCGAAGAATAACCCGCGATTAGTCACCCGCGGCGATTTCTTGGCGCCCCGATTTGTTCTCCCCGCGCGGGGAGAAGAAGGAGGCGACGTCAAGAATGAATGAACGAAACAGAAATAGGAACATTGGGGATCGGTACGAGGCCGGCCTGTTCTTGAAGAAGGCGGAAGTCGAATTTGTCGCGCTCGTCGTGGATCTGCTTTTGGAGGTCCTGGAGCTTGCGCTGCCGGGCATCATGCTTCTCCTCCGCCTTCCCGGTGTGGCATCCCTTGTCGTTGAGCCATCTCCTCCTCCAAGAACCTCTCCTTTTGTTTCCCTTCTTGATCTCTCGTTCCCTCTCTCGTCTTCGATTTGGAAATGGGTTAGGGAACGGCGGACGTATAAAAAAGAGAAAAGAAATTAAAAAGACAAAAGGGTAATTTTAAAAAACAAAATAAATACAAAAAATCGATTAAAAAATAAATAAATGAATACCTAAATAGAGACAATGGACATATTTTAGTAGAATGATAGAGTGAATAAACAAAGTAAAGCTTTAGTCAGTCTTATAGTTAATCGTTCAAGTTAAAATATTATTTACTAGGCCCGAAAATATAATCCTAAAACCTAGAAAAAATAGTGTGAACATTTTGAGTCAAAATTTAACTGAAAAATAAAATATCGAAACCCTAAAAAAAATTAAAAAATCTGAAAAATAGGGAAGGCAAAAGAAAACGATGACGATTTGCGGAAGTGAATCAAAATTCAAAAAATAAAAAATGTTTGAGATTTATTGGAAAGAAAAAACTCATTTTTTCGGGACTTGCAGGGGGAATTTGGGATGGAAAAAAGGGGCAAAACAACGGAGTTATTTTGCCACCGGATGCCTCTTCTCCTGCCATTTCCGAAAAGGTATCGTGCGTCGAAAACGGACCATCCTACGCGAAGTTACGACCGTTTGAAGTTTTCAGGGTTCGGGATTTCTTTCTCCGTCTTGGGACATCCTTTTGAGGTGAATCCAAGGGCATTGGACCTTTGATTCGAAGGGGAATTGGGAAAAAAAACATGACTGTGTTTGGGGTTCGAATTGTAAGGTTTTTGGGGCTCCAGAGTTTTTGGGTTGCTGTTGACCCAAGAATCAGCTCTAAAGGGCTAACGATTGAACCCGAAACCCTATAGGGTTGGGGGAAACGATGAAATCTTTGGAAATTTTTGGTTGCTGAAACCTAATTTGAAAACCCTAAGATTCAATTGAAAAACCCTAATTGCAAAACCCTAATCTCCAAACCCTAATCTCGACCGTTCACTAAGCCCCAACAATCAACCCTACGACCTATAAGGTTAAAAGTGAGGGTTGATAGTGAACATTGGACCTTTGAAAAATCAACTGTAAGACCCAAAGATTAAGGTTTGTTGTGAAGCTTGAGTTCTATAGTTAACATTTTGGGTCAACTTAGTGTTCACTGAGCCTGAAGAATCAACCCTAAGACCCATAGATTGGGGTTTGTTGTGAAGCATGAGTCCTATTGTTAACATTTTGGGTTAAAGGAGTGTTCACTAAGCCCGAAGAATCAACCCTAGAACCCAGATTTCCAGTCGTATCATTAACATTTTGGGTTTAGGGTAAACTCAAAAACATAATCTCGAAACCCTAATGACCAAACCTTAATAGCAAAACCCTAATCTTAAAACCCTAATGGCGAAACCCTAATAGCCAAACATAATTTAGGGTTTAAACCCTCAACCCTCCAGAAAGTTGACTCCAATTGGGAATTTATTTGGGTCCAAATTGGGCCTCAGATTTGGATTATAATTGGGCTTCAAATTAGATCTGAAATTGGGCAAATGTTGGGCCTACAATTAGTCCAATCATCGGGCCCAAATTAGGCTTGAAATTGGGTTGAACATGGGCCTTCAATTTGGTCCACAATTGGGCTTTCAATTTGATCCGATTGGGTATTTATTTGGGTCCAAATTGGGCCTCAGATTTGGATTATAATTGGGCTTCAAATTAGATCTGGAATTGGGCAAATGTTGGGCCTACAATTAGTCCAATCATCGGGCCCAAATTAGGCTTGAAATTGGGTTGAACATGGGCCTTCGATTTGGTCCACAATTGGGCTTTCAATTTGATCCGATTGGGTATTTATTTGGGTCCAAATTGGGCCTCAGATTTGGATTATAATTGGGCTTCAAATTAGATCTGAAATTGGGCAAATGTTGGGCCTACAATTAGTCCAATCATCGGGCCCAAATTAGGCTTGAAATTGGGTTGAACATGGGCCTTCGATTTGGTCCACAATTGGGCTTTCAATTTGATCCGATTGGGTATTTATTTGGGTCCAAATTGGGCCTCAGATTTGGATTATAATTGGGCTTCAAATTAGATCTGGAATTGGGCAAATGTTGGGCCTACAATTAGTCCAATCATCGGGCCCAAATTAGGCTTGAAATTGGGTTGAACATGGGCCTTCAATTTGGTCCACAATTGGGCTTTCAATTTGATCCGATTGGGTATTTATTTGGGTCCAAATTGGGCCTCAGATTTGGATTATAATTGGGCTTCAAATTAGATCTGGAATTGGGCAAATGTTGGGCCTACAATTAGTCCTATCATCGGGCCCAAATTAGGCTTGAAATTGGATTGAACATGGGCCTTAAATTTGGTCCACAATTGGGCTTTCAATTTGATCCGATTGGAAATTTATTTGGGTCCAAATTGCCTCAGATTTGGATTATAATTGGGCTTCAAATTAGATCTGAAATTGGGCAAATGTTGGGCCTACAATTAGTCCAATCATCGGGCCCACATTAGGCTTGAAATTGGGTTGAACATGGGTTTAGATGGTTTAGAGGGTTTAGGGTTTAGATGGTTTAGATGGTTTAGAGGGTTTAGGGTTTAGGGTTTAGGGTTTAGATGGTTTAGAGGGTTTAGAGGGTTTAGGGTTTAGGGTTTAGATGGTTTAGAGGGTTTAGGGTTTAGGGTTTAGGGTTTAGGGTTTAGGGTTTAGGGTTTAGGGTTTAGGGTTTAGGGTTTAGGGTTTAGGGTTTAGGGTTTAGGGTTTAGGGTTTAGGGTTTAGGGTTTAGGGTTTAGGGTTTAGGGTTTAGATGGTTTAGAGGGTTTAGAGGGTTTAGGGTTTAGGGTTTAGATGGTTTAGAGGGTTTAGGGTTTAGGGTTTAGGGTTTAGGGTTTAGGGTTTAGGGTTTAGGGTTTAGGGTTTAGGGTTTAGATGGTTTAGAGGGTTTAGAGGGTTTAGGGTTTAGATGGTTTAGATGGTTTAGAGGGTTTAGGGTTTAGGGTTTAGATGGTTTAGAGGGTTTAGAGGGTTTAGGGTTTAGGGTTTAGGGTTTAGGGTTTAGGGTTTAGGGTTTAGGGTTTAGGGTTTAGGGTTTAGGGTTTAGATGGTTTAGAGGGTTTAGAGGGTTTAGGGTTTAGGGTTTAGATGGTTTAGAGGGTTTAGGGTTTAGGGTTTAGGGTTTAGGGTTTAGGGTTTAGGGTTTAGGGTTTAGTGGCTTTCTAGGGTTTAGGGTTTAGGGTTTAGGGTTTAGGGTTTAGGGTTTAGGGTTTAGGGTTTAGGGTTTGGGGTTTGGGGTTTGGGGTTTGGGGTTTGGGGTTTGGGGTTTGGGGTTTGGGGTTTGGGGTTTGGGGTTTGGGGTTTGGGGTTTGGGGTTTGGGGTTTGGGGTTTGGGGTTTGGGGTTTGGGGTTTGGGGTTTGGGGTTTGGGGTTTGGGGTTTAGGGTTTAGGGTTTAGGGTTTAGGGTTTAGGGTTTAGGGTTTAGGGTTTAGGGTTTAGATGGTTTAGAGGGTTTAGGGTTTAGGGTTTAGAGGGTTTAGGGTTTAGGGTTTAGGGTTTAGGGTTTAGGGTTTAGGGTTTAGGGTTTAGGGTTTAGGGTTTAGGGTTTAGGGTTTAGGGTTTAGGGTTTAGGGTTTAGGGTTTAGGGTTTAGGGTTTAGGGTTTAGGGTTTAGTGGCTTTCTAGGGTTTAGGGTTTAGGGTTTAGGGTTTAGGGTTTAGTGGCTTTCTAGGGTTTAGGGTTTAGGGTTTAGGGTTTAGGGTTTAGGGTTTAGGGTTTAGGGTTTAGGGTTTAGGGTTTAGGGTTTAGGGTTTAGGGTTTAGGGTTTAGGGTTTAGGGTTTAGGGTTTAGGGTTTAGGGTTTAGGGTTTAGGGTTTAGGGTTTAGGGTTTAGGGTTTAGGGTTTAGGGTTTAGGGTTTAGGGTTTAGGGTTTAGGGTTTAGGGTTTAGGGTTTAGGGTTTAGGGTTTAGGGTTTAGGGTTTAGGGTTTAGGGTTTAGGGTTTAGGGTTTAGGGTTTAGGGTTTAGGGTTTAGGGTTTAGGGTTTAGGGTTTAGGGTTTAGGGTTTAGGGTTTAGGGTTTAGGGTTTAGGGTTTAGGGTTTAGGGTTTAGGGTTTAGGGTTTAGGGTTTAGGGTTTAGGGTTTAGGGTTTAGGGTTTAGGGTTTAGGGTTTAGGGTTTAGGGTTTAGGGTTTAGGGTTTAGGGTTTAGGGTTTAGGGTTTAGGGTTTAGGGTTTAGGGTTTAGGGTTTAGGGTTTAGGGTTTAGGGTTTAGGGTTTAGGGTTTAGGGTTTAGGGTTTAGGGTTTAGGGTTTAGGGTTTAGGGTTTAGGGTTTAGGGTTTAGGGTTTAGGGTTTAGGGTTTAGGGTTTAGGGTTTAGGGTTTAGGGTTTAGGGTTTAGGGTTTAGGGTTTAGGGTTTAGGGTTTAGGGTTTAGGGTTTAGGGTTTAGGGTTTAGGGTTTAGGGTTTAGGGTTTAGGGTTTAGGGTTTAGGGTTTAGGGTTTAGGGTTTAGGGTTTAGGGTTTAGGGTTTAGGGTTTAGGGTTTAGGGTTTAGGGTTTAGGGTTTAGGGTTTAGGG